>CM071596.1:145367215-150167215 GCA_036435485.1 Saposhnikovia divaricata | reverse complement strand
TTTGAAGTCAAAGTATGTGTGAAATCATGTTTATATGATTATGTGATGAATTGTGAGTGTCGTGTGTGTTCGCATATTTTTATTTGTATTTTTGAGCATTTAAAACTATTTTAAACATGCATTTTTAATCTTCCAAAAATTCTATAAAATCATTCGAGTCATTTAAATTCATGAAATCTTTTGCATTATCATCTTTGTGATATTAGTTAGTTTTCAAAATTGATGTGAGTATTTAATTGTGTGTGTAAGTATTTTAAATTCATTTAAAAAGCTTTATTTCATTTAAAGGTTCTTTATTTCAAAAATTCATATAAAATTCATTTTTTATTCAAAAATTATTTTAAAAGTATGGGGAGGTTTGTAATTTCATGAAATTCATTTTAGAATTTTAAAAGTTATTTTTATCCTTATTTTCCAATTTATTTCGATTTTAAATTGATTAAAAATGGTTTCGTAAAAGAAAGTAGATTTTCATCAATTGTGAAATTACCATTGTACCCTTGAGGCTATATATCAATCCACTGCCTCATTTCTTTCTCCCTGTTCGTTGCTTTCGACTGCCTGGTACTTCTCTTCTTCTTCTTCTCTCATTTTCTTTCGATTTTAAACCAAAATCATGTTCAAATTCTTAGTTTTATTCCCTATAATCATGTTATTATGTATAGTTGTAATTAGAAAGAGTTTGGAGTGTATTTGTATGTATATACGAACGATTATATGTATGTATATGATTTAAAACTGACATGAAAGCCTCGTATTGATGATTTTGTACCTCTATGATGTTAATTATAGTTAAAGCTGAAGTTTATGTATGATTTGAGGCATTGTAAGAACCCTGATTTTTGGTAGAAATTAAAACTTTTATTATGGAATAGATATGGATTCCAATATTTATATGCCACGAAGAATTCAATAGGTTGCCAACTTAGATTAGAATAATCTATCTCCTGGAAAGAAATATATAGTAAGTTCCAAAGAGGAAGATTATTCTCATGTTATCCAAATCGATATCTGTTATAAGTCCAATGGTTCCGTAAAAGGGTTAAGGAATGCTCAAAAGAGAACAAGAACCTTATTTCTAATTATAAGGAATAAAGAAAGAATAAGTGATGAATAGTGTTTTGGTGGAATTAGGAATGTTATTAGACGACACTATATAGAAGTACCCGGAACGGATTTCTGAATTCGTATTGATGATCCAATGGGAAAAAGAGTGTATGTAAAAGTTATCGGATTCTGAAAAATAGCACTTTTATTTTCCCTAAGATTTTCCTGGACACTGAAATACTTAAGGAATTATTGAAAGGATTTAAGGAATATAGGTTCAAGAATTATAAAAGAGGATTGAGAATGGTGGTATAAATATTAAGAAGGTTTCCGGTAAAACCCTAACGAGAAATATTTGTGATATTCCTCCGAACGATTATTGTTATGGAGTAATAAACGGACAAAAGGGAAAGCAGAGGATCAAGGTGCAAGCATGTGCAAGTGGGTGGAAAAAGAAAGATCAAAGTGACATACATATAAGTCAACTAAACAAAGGAGTGGTGTTTTTGCACTTTGGCCAAAAAGGGAATGCTTAATGTAATGGCAACAAGTGGTCAAGTAGATTGGTGACACTTGGTCCAATAGATTACTAACAACATAAAAAAAAGGAAGATGCATCCAAGTATAGATAGGCATTACATGTATCAAGACATTATACTTAACAAAACAATTAGCAAACCAAAAACCAAACACCAAGAACACACCAAAGGTGCTCTCGGCCAAGCTCTTAATTGCAAGGGTAAATCCAAGCTTCACCCACTCAACAATTCCAAGATAATTTAGGTGGGTTCTATAATTCTTAATTAAGGTATCCTATGAATTTCACCTTCAAATTCCATTCCATTCTTGAGTTATTAAATCATGAAGATGATGATGAATACTAACTTATGATTTTCATGTTTTGTTTTCTTGATTGTATGGCTTCCAAAGGATGTTCTAAGCAAGGTTCAAGATATTTGAGGCCTTAATACCATTTTTAAGCTTCAAATAAAGGTATAATCCTTGAACCCCCTTTGATGAATCATGGATATTGGATGAGTTTTAGTGATGTTATGCATATTTAGAGTACTAGAGCTATGTATGGGTTTTGTGAGATGATTAGATAGTTTATATGAACGGAAAGACATTTCTTGGTCGTAGTTCAAGGATAAATAACATGTATGTGTGATTTGGAGTGGATGGTATAACTACTGGAGGGTTTTGATTTTGGAAATATCCGAGTTATAGCCGTCATAATGCCCGAATTTCGTTAAATCTTAAATAACCAAGCATGACAGTTAGGATAATTTTCTGACCTTGATGAATATATGACCTACCCATGTAGATCTCGAGTCATAGATCGTTTTGGCGTAAGAATCGAAGCAAACGGACTTACGGTTTAGGAGATATGGTCAAATTACTAAAAATGGTTCGAAACCGTAAGTGCGAGTTCATAATTGAAATTAAATCCCCTTAACGTAGTTAATTCAGTGGCCAATCTTGGTAGTTAAATATTAGTTATCATAAGGAAGGTGTGAGAGAAGACCGCATGTCAAAAAGATCGTTTATCGAATTTATATAAATGTTCGAATCGAGGTTAAGTGCGAACGAACCCCTAAAAAGTACATTTGGTTATAACTTTGGAAAACCACTTAGAAAACGATCGATAAATCTCGAGGTATAATCTTTCGACCTTAGAACTTACATGGCTTAAGTACCTACCAAGTGTAAGGGTAATGATATGCCTTAATAACGAACAAGTTTCGGATCATAGCAGTGTTAATAAGAGTTACACTAGAGGGTGTATAGCGAGATATCTTGAAAACGTGTTTTAATCTAAGTAAAGTAGTTGCTTAGCTTTTCACAACGTTAATTGATTAACCTCAGATATTCTGGTTATTTATAGAATGCCGGACTACCCCGAGTCATATCACTAGCATAGCAGGAGTACTAGGCAAGTGTTCAAACCTTTGAACCTGTTGTTGTGATAATATATATATATGATTTCTGTTTTACATATGCCATTGCATGTATGCCTGTTTTCAACAATATTGTGACTCTGGTTTCTGTGATACTTGTTCCTGATTTTAAATTGGCTTATAAGCTAGATATGATATATTAATTATAAGCCGGATTTGGTTAAGACCCTTAGTGAAGGGCATACGAATCTCATTCTTCAAATATGGACCGGGAGTCGGTATTTCTTGATATATCATGATTATTTTCGGAGGAAAATATTTAAGTAAATATTTTCCATTATTTATTTATTGAATATTATTTGGAATATTCAATTGAGTTTATTTATTTAATGAATATTACTTTGAATATTCATTGGAGCTTTATTTACCTTATGAATATTATTTTGAATATTCATTCGAGATTATTTACTTAAAGAATATTATTTCAATTACTCATTCGACTTTTATATATTTGCTGAATATTGTTTGATACTCCTTTAAGATTGAGTATTTATCGAATACTATCCTGAATATTCCTCTGATTATTTATTGAATGTTATTTGGAATATTCGTTTGATCTTTATTTATTTAATGAATATCTTCTTGAATATCCATTTAAGGTTGATGTCTTTATTGGATATTATTTCAAATATTTATTCGAGGAATTACTTAATTAATAAATAACTTCCCTATATTCATTCGAAGGTCACTTTGAGCAATAATCTATTCTAAGAATATTCGTTGAATATTATTAGGTGGGCTATTGATCACCCTTGCTTTATTTATTATATCACAACAACACCTAAATCTGATGGCCAGCATAAGGCGCACTCGATGCAAGCAGGGACAGCAGTCATAGGGTTGCCCACTGATGTCATGGTCGGCATTGCTGAGGTAGGAGCAACCAGTAGGTTAGACTGTCAGCTTTTGGTTTATCTGACTCATTATATGTATAACATATGTAAATGGATGGCAAAGAGTATGTAAGTTATAATGTAATTCTTTTGGATTGTAAGAACTCAAAAACGTGTTATTAATAGTATTTGTTAGTTACTCTGATTTCATCTCTAGGACTATAACGGGTGTGTGTTTGTTTCATGTTATTGTTTTGGGTCACAAGGTTACAAATTAGTATATGTTGGTTTTGTGGATGGATATTGAGTCCGTAACGACCAGATCCCCGACCCCGGATCTGGGGCTGTTATAGAAATGGTATCAGAGCGTTACGTTATAAACCCCAGAGATGACGCGACGTTAAAACGATAAATTCACTAAGATAATAAGAACTCTTGCCAAGTTCATAGTCGGACTACTTAATGTAGTACTGACATATAAAACCCTTATGGGAACTCTTAAATATCATGATAGTAACTTAGCTCGATATCGTATCGACGAGTAAGGCGACGGACCTTAAGGCTTACGAGCAGCAGCACAAGGATGCTTTATTATATGCTGGAGATCAGCTTGATAAGAATACCCTACTGAGAACCCGGAGGAGGTTCCAGTTAAGGAGGAGAATCTTGTTAAGGATAAGGAGTTTACCCTTGAGGAAGTGAGGGTTGCAGCCAGAGAGACTATAAGAGTTAAAGTATGGTGCTCAGAGAAGTGAGTATAAAGAACTGAAATATTATTAAGAGATCTGAAGATGCATATTGAATTCATAGCCGGACTACCGGATGTAGTACCAACAAGTGAGATGGATTGGACAAATAACTTGAGATCTTATATGGGGATAGATACGAATCCTTAGAGACTTCCAGATTAATGAGAAAAGAGTTAGAATGATGCAAGACACCGATATAGGACGGGGAGCACAGTCTCCAGGAGCAGTTGAGATAGAGGCAGCAAGTGCCAAATCATTGGATAAATGAACTAGTGTGAATATTGTCACTGGTAATTCGCCATGAGAAGGCAGATTTCATAGGTTATAACTTATGAAGTCAAATTGAGATTGATGAGGTGGTTTGATTCAGAGAAATGTTCATTTTATAGATGGATCAGCTTAGAAAGTAAAGACATTGGAAAGTGATGGCATGATTGGATAAAGTTATATAAGGAAATAGTAAGCGAGACGATGATCTCAGAACCTACAAGAGGAAAAGACCAGTGAGTCTATAATACACTCATAATAAGACTACCGTCAGGGACTAAGTATAGGTTTATTCCAACTCAGTGAAATGATGAACCAGAAACATTAGATACATATGATTTAGAGGAATATTAAATTCTCCTTTTCCTTGAATGGATTATAGTAGTTGCAGTAGTTTATTTCGATGCCGAATCATAAGTGGGTCGAGTAATACGATCAGTGGTTAAGAGGTACTGGAGAATGTCTTAAAAAGGTGTGAAAATCTTCCTGGAGCTAAAGATGGAATTGGCGATGACCCAGCGTTGGCATGGCCTAATGGAAGAAGGAAGACTTTGTGATGTATTATGACGCACCTCATATAGGTTTAAGTGGTGTGCTTATGTAGCACGGCAGAGTAATTGCGGATGTATTCGGATAGCACGATTCACCAGGTTCGGATGGCCCTGGTAGTGCCAATTTGGTGGAATGACTAACTCCGATGGTAGTGTCCTTCTGAGACTGGTGGTTAGGTAGACTAACATTTGGTAGTATCAACTATTAGGACGTATATGCATCAGGAAGATGTGGCATGTTTCAGTTTGAAACTTCTGATTTCCCTTCTATGGGATGTATATATTTGATTCCTTTCCAGTGATTAAACTTCCAACTTTATGTTAAACATTCCGTATTATAACTGCTTACGATTCTACTTGCTTGGATGTTCCTAGAACTTTTCTTCAGGTCTCGAAAAATCTTCTTATTGTTACCAGTAGGTGGACAGATTAACCAAAATTTTCCTGATTATCAAAGAACGTCACTAAAGAGAGTGGAGACTGGGGCTAACCCCGTGGATTTGGTAAGGTAGCCGCATATGGGTTGATCGACAAACCCTGATTATTACAATTAATTGAAGAGATAAAATGGTGAAGTTGAGATTGGACGATAAGAAAGGAAATGTATTTAAGAACCAAACAGACTGAGAAATTCCGGGATTGGCTTCAATGAAAAGGATATTATGCCAAGAGTGTTAAGCGTATGCAGCACGTGGGATTGTTAAGAGAAGTTGAAAAGAGAAAAATAAAGGAAAGGTGACCGGAGGCGGTACCGAGAGGTCGATTGAAACTTATATGGAGTAAAATTTTGAAAAGATCAGAAACGGTATCAAGGAATAAGGATGAACGAGGAGTGACTATGCCACTCTGGCACCCAAGATTTTCTGTGTAAAGGAAGGCAGTGAACAATACATTTAGGAAAACACGGGAAAAAGCATATGGATAAGCGTAACCTGTCCCAGATAATTGTCTTCACTATAGACGAAGGAGGCAATTGCTAGAAAAGTAATGCCATTAGTTAACCCCTAAACTCATATGTTTTAGTGTGGCCAGTTGGGGCCATGTCACAAAGGATTATAAACTAACTAGACCAGCGATGTAAGGACAAAGCGGGGTTGCTTCTGACCAAGCACCAATCGTGAGAACTTTTGATATAAAGCGAAGTGATTCAGGTATATATGAATGACCAACTTATGAACTAGAAAGAGAAGTAAAGTGAATTGGGATACATGATGATGGGATTTTATAAATACCATGGATGTCCTATGACTGAGGAAAGTGATTAATGAAGGTTTATGAAGATTGTTAGGGATGGTGCAGTATGATGCATAAATGTTAACTGAAACAGAATAACCTCAAGAAGAGTAATAGGTATTAAGAGATTCATGTTTAACACGACCAATATCTTCCAGAACATCCTTGCTACCATTATCAAGTTCTGTAAGAAGAGCAGATAGACATATGTTGTCTTTTGGGAGGTCATGTAGACTGACATCCATTTGAAAGAAGAGATTAGCATTAAGCTACCTAAAGATTGTCAAGATGAGAGTGATTGAAAAGAGACCCTTATTAAGGATATATGATTTGATTGTCAATGAAAGGAGTTTCGGAGAATACATAGACAGAATTTCTATAAGATTGATTAGTGATATTTTGATATACCCTGTACCTAGAAAATACTGGAGGAATGATGAGGATGACCTAAGAAACCTTATAAGGAAAAAGGGTAATATTATGAGTTTCAAAAATAGAATTCTGGTAAGGAAAGTACGACAATAATAATAATAATAATGCCAGGTGAGGCATGTGTGAGACCATGAGGAAGTATGGATTGAACCAAATAAAGGTTGAGATTATCCTAAAACAAGAAAGAACTAAGAGAAGAAATATTCTAGGTATGATTGGGAGTGACTGTGATGAAGTTCCCACGGAAAGGTGGAAGCAATGACTTATGGAAAAAGATTGATAGATATTTTTCTCCTTCAGCAGAGCTTAAGGGAGAATGCTTTCACCCGACAGCGATAGGGAATGAGGTAGAAAATTTGAGTTAGAATAAATCCAGGAAACATTGATTACAAGGAATTATTGTTATCAAGAAAGGCCAATGAGGTGGCCGGCACTTTAAGGATAGAAGAGTAATTAAAAATGCTTATACCAAAGAAACAGAATGATATAGAAATGAACCTTGAAGGTCATAATGTGGTGGAGGAATTCACATTCCTTCTGATGATTGTGTAAGGATCAATGGTAATAATAGTTTAAGTAAAGATTCGATTCCCGATATCGTCTTAAGCATATTACCTACATTAAGAGGTCCTATTTTGGGGTAAACCAGGACCATGATACGAAATTGACTAAGTAAACCGTTAAGCTTCCAGTCTTCTATTAAAGATATATGATTGATAATTTCGTCAACCTGGCATAGCTACGATGCTTGAAGCTCTTCTGCAATTTGATCTGCTTCGTGTAATATCTACATCAAGTTCAGGAAGTACTCCTGGTGGATGAGGGATAGTGATTAGTTTGTCCTTCTAGAGGATTTTGATCCGACAATTATGAAACCCGTATGGTTAGCTGTTAAAGCCCTATGTAAATGGCAAACGAGGATGACTCAACAAAAGATTACATTAATTTAATGGTGATTCTTCTAAGGAATTAGATGACAACCCAAAGATAAAAAAATAGTGCTGATATTGATAAGCTAAATGGCATGTTGATGAATGACAAGCAAGTTTATGATGGTGTATTTCTGCGCAAACAAGATAGAGAATATGAGATTGGAGATTCATGATGCTAAAAGTATCCCCGTAGGAGGGATTAATGAGATGTGGAGAGACAAGTTTGGCCGAAATTGATTGTATTGGATCTAAGTTAGAGAAATCGGCAAGATTTATTTCGAATGGTTTAAATTTGGAATGATGTGATAAATGATAATGTCATGATGGTGCATAAAGTGATTATAGTAGAAATGAAAACCAAGTGACTAATAGAAATGAATAAAGAGTTGAGGATCAATAAGGGAGTTAGATATGCGGACTCCTGAGAAACCCCAGCAATAAAGCTAGAAAGGTATGAAATTGACCTGGCAAAGGCTGTTGGTCATAACGGAAAAATTGAAATTGAAAGTATGAATGACACACGGATTGACTTCCTTTAAGTTGAGAGAAAATTCAAGGAAATTTGGAATAGATTGATTGAGTAATAAGGAGACTCACGGATCGAGAAAGTGAGAATTTAGATGGTTGAACAGGGAATAGTTTAACCCCAAGAATGTGATGATTATTGAGGGAATGTGACGGGATACCAATAAGAAGGTGCCACGTACAAAGGACATCTTGATAATAAGATAACAGTGGAGGTAGATAACAGAGGTGATTAAGAATCAGACAATAAGATGGATGTGATTGATAAAGAAAAGATTGGAAAGTAATTATGGAACGTGAAGCAAGGAATGCTACGAATGGATTGATGAATGGGTCCTCTGACGAACTCTCAGAATGACAACATGATAGTGTTAAGTATTACGAATATGAACGAGCTAGTAGCGTGACATGGAATGTCAATAACAACGACGTCAAGCGAAAAATCTAAGATTTAACCTGGGAGGTTAAAGGATTTCCAAAAAGTTAGTGTTGCTAAGACTGAACAAGAGAATAGGTTCACAGGATGATGGACAGAGCATCGAGGATATGTTGACCCATGAGAATACGATAAAGTAGTATTTGATACGATTGCGATTATTTCTCTTCTCTTGTAACCTCTATTGTTCAGAGGTAAATTCTAATTATGATATTTTGTAATCCTGAGAGTTTTCTATAATTCTTTAAAATTCTTTTTCTCTTCTTCTCTCTTATTCATCTTCTTTATGAATTGAGAAGAACAACCCTTTAAGGAGGGGAGGTACTGCTACGTGACTATCTGTCTGTGTCATAGAAGTCTAAGTGGAATACCATAACTTGTTCAATTGCTTGTCAAGTACTAAAGGCTGGCCCCCTTCTGTACTAACTATGCAATATAACAAATGTTCATTGATCATAGTGATCTCTCAATAAATCTTTCCACTTCTCTATAATTGATCGAGATTGCGAAGATTAAAGCGATTAGGAAATGCACAGTACGAGTGAGGTTATCTCCGAATTCGCAGCACGGTAGTGATACCAAAGTCACTATAGAACCAATAAGAGTAATAGTATATGATTGGGTAAGGGCATAACCCGGATAGTGTGTTGTTCGAAAAATGGCAAAGTTCATGGAAAAAGGATAAAGTATGTATTGTAGCACCAGTAGATGTGCTGAGAAAGGGTAGAACGACTAAGAATTAACCGGGAAGCTAAAAAGTGAAACGACAGACAAACGACTCTTTGCTTCCTACCTGATTCTAGGACGGAATCCTTTTAAGGAGGGGAGACTGTAAGAACCCTGATTTTTGGTAGTAATTAAAACTTTTATTATGGAATAGATATGGATTCCAATATTTATATGCCACGAAGAATGCAATAGGTTGCCAACTTAGATTAGATTAATCTATCTCCTGGAAAGAAAGATATAGTAAGTTCGAAAGAGGAAGATTATTCTCATGTCATCCAAATCGATATCTGTTATAAGTCCAGTGGTTCCGTAAAAGGGTTAAGCAATGCTCAAAAGAGAACAAGGACCTTATTTCTAATTATAAGGAATAAAGAAAGAATAAGTGATGAATAGTGTTTTGGTGGAATTAGGAATATTATTAGATGACACTATATAGAAGTACCCGGAACGGATTTCTGAATTCGTATTGATGATCCAAGGGGAAAAAGAGTGTATGTAAAAGTTATCGAATTCTAAAAAATAGCACTTTTATTTTCTCCGAGATTTCCCTGGACACTGAAAGACTTAAGGAATTATTGAAAGGATTTAAGGAATATAGGTTCAAGAATTATAAAGCAGGATTGAGAATGGTGGTATAAATATTAAGAAGGTTTCCGGTAAAACCCTAACGAGAAATACTTGAGATATTCCTCCGAACGATTATTGTTATGGAGTAATAAACGGACAAAAGAGAAAGCAGAGGATCAAGGTGCAAGCATGTGCAAGTGGGTGGAAAAAGAAAGATCAATGTGACATACATATAAGTCAACTAAACAAAGGAGTGGTGTTTTTGCACTTTGGCCAAAAAGGGAATGCTTAATGTAATGGCAACAAGTGGTCAAGTAGATTGGTGACACTTGGTCCAATAGATTGCTAAAAACACAAAAAAAAGGAAGATGCATCCAAGTATAGATAGGCATTACATGTATCAAGTCATTATACTTAACAAAACAATTAGCAAAACAAAAACCAAACACCAAGAACACACCAAAGGTGCTCTCGCCCAAGCTCTTAATTGCAAGGGGAAATCCAAGCTTCACCCACTCAACAATTCCAAGATAATTTAGCTGGGTTCTATAATTCCTAATTAAGGTATCCTATGAATTTCACCTTCAAATTCCATTCCATTCTTGAGTTATAAAATCGTGAAGATGATGATGAATAGTAACTTATGATTTTCATGTTTTCTTTTCTTGATTGTATGGCTTCCAAAGGATGTTCTAAGCAAGGTTCAAGATTTGTGAGGCCTTAATACCATTCTTAAGATTCAAATAAAGGTATAATCCTTGAACCCCCTTTGATGAATCATGGATATTGGATGAGTTTTAGTGATGTTATGCATATTTAGAGTACTAGAGATATGTATGGGTTTTGTGAGATGATTAGATAGTTTATATGAATGGAAAGACATTGCTTGATCTTAGTTCAAGCATAAATAACATGTATGTGTGATTTGGATTGGATGGTATAACTACTGGAGGGTTTTGATTTTGGAAATATCCGAGTTATAGCCGTCGTAATGCCCGAATTTCGTTAGATCTTGAATAACCAAGCATGACAGTTAGGATAATTTTCTGACCTTGTTGAATATATGACCTATCAATGTAGATCTCGAGTCATAGATCGTTTTGGCGTAAGAATCGAAGCAAACGGACTTACGGTTTAGGAGATATGGTCAAATTACTAAAAGTGGTTCGAAACCGTAAGTGCG
This sequence comes from Saposhnikovia divaricata, assembly GCA_036435485.1. Lineage (NCBI taxonomy): Eukaryota > Viridiplantae > Streptophyta > Magnoliopsida > Apiales > Apiaceae > Saposhnikovia > Saposhnikovia divaricata. The sequence continues at coordinate 150,155,773 of CM071596.1, read as the reverse complement.
AGTTCGTAATTGAAATTTAATCCCCTTAACATAGTTAATTCAGTGGCGAATCTTGATAGTTAAATATTAAATATCATAAGGAAGGTGTGAGAGATGACCTCGTGTCAAAAAGATCGTTTTTCGAATTTATATAAATGTTCGAATCGAGGTTAAGTGCGAACGAACCCCTAAAAAGGACAGTTGGTTATAACTTTGGAAAACCACTTAGAAATGATCGATAAATCTCGAGGTATAATCTTTCGACCTTAGAACTTACATGGCTTAAGTACCTACCAAGTGTAAGGGTAATTATATGCCTTAATAACGAACAAGTTTCGGATCATAGCAGTGTTAATAAGAGTTACACAAGAGGGTGTATAGCGAGATATCTTGAAAACGTGTTTTAACCTAAGTAAAGTAGTTACTTAGCTTTTCACAACGTTAAGTGATTAACCTCAGATATTCTGGTTATTTATAGATTGCCGGACTACCCCGAGTCATATCACTAGCATTGTAGGAGTACCAGGCAAGTGCTCCAACCTTTGAACCTGTTGTTGTGATAATATATGTATATGATTTCTGTTTTACATATGTCATTGCATGCATGCCTGTTTTCAACAATATTGTGACTCTCGTTTCTTTGATACTTGTTCCTGATTTTAAATTGGCTTATAAGCTAGATATGATATATTAGTTATAAACCGGATTTGGTTAAGACCCTTAGTGAAGGGCATACGAATCTCATTCTTCAAATATAGACCGGGAGTCGGTATTTCTTGATATATCATGATTATTTTCGGAGGAAAATATTTAAGTAAATATTTTCCATTATTTATTTATTGAATATTATTTGGAATACTCAATTGAGTTTATTTATTTAATGAATATTACTTTGAATATTCATTGGAGCTTTATTTACTTTATGAATATTATTTTGAATATTCATTCGAGATTATTTACTTAAGGAATATTATTTCAATTACTCATTCGACTTTTATATATTTGCTGAATATTTTTTAATACTCCTTTATGATTGAGTATTTATCGAATACTATCCTGAATATTCCTCTGATTATTTATTGAATGTTTTTTGGAATATTCGTTTGATCTTTATTTATTTAATGAATATCTTCTTGAATATCCATTTAAGGTTGATGTCTTTATTGGATTTTATTTCAAATATTTATTCGAGGAATTACTTAATTAATAAATAACTTCCCTATATTCATTCGAAGGTCACTTTGAGCAATAATCTATTCTAAGAATATTCGTTGAATATTATGAGAGGATAAATGTTCCTTTATTATTTATTTAATTCTTGATAACTAAGCTTTAGAATATATTACTTCGTTCAAATACTATCTTCGATCTTCAAATACTATGTACACTACTCTGAGTTTTATGATTATTATTTTATCAAGGAAGGTTCTCAAAACTTCATTCTTCATTCGAATCTATCTTCTAAAATATAAGAGAACCTTGCTTGAGAGCTGTTATTTCATTGACTGCCCGGTCATATACTTGTTAAACTATTCTTTTCACATTCAACTTGGTTGCTAGCCATCAAATTGAGTCTGTTTGTTACTTCCTCATCATTCGAGGGGTAAAGATTATTGGGACAAGTCAATATCCATTAACAAGCATCAGCTTGAGAAATATTGGTGAATTTTCCTTTCCAACTAGATACGACTACTTTGTGGAGTCTTATCAACAAGTATTATACTTGGGGAAAGGGGGACGAGCTTTACATTTCAGAGTCATGGATTTATTCGAACTAGGAGTATTTGTGTAAGAGGCTATGGGACAGTCCATCATTAAAAAAAATTTGTGTAAAAGGCTGTGGGACAGTCCATCAGTAAAACTAGTATTAGAGGCTGTGGGACAGTCCATCCTGGAAATAGGGTCCGAGTGGCGCCGGTCCCAACTATGCCCAACCGTTGGCTAGGGAGATCCGGCGTACGTTCTTCCTTCTACATGTAGCAAAACAAATCTTGAGATGCACAACCTGCGACTGATCATCGTAAGGCGGTGTCATCTGGCGCGACATACTCTTGTATTGGTTCACTATCTAGAATCAATTTATTTTCTGCAACATTATCAGTGTTGGCTGGACTGAAAATTGTTCAAAACTGGAATTGCATATTTTTCCTGCAATTTTCTTTTTAAGAAAAAGTGATGATATCTGGCTCTTATCTCTGCATAGCAGATACTCTTACGAAAGATATAATTCGAGTTACCTTGTAACTTCATCCTTTATATTATACTGGCTCTATGCTCATTAATGCATGGCATATGGTTTCAAGGATATTTCAGAACTGTTATATATATTATTGTTCAAGTTACATATTATTTTGGTGGGCTATTGCTCACCCTAGCTTTATTTATTATATCACAACAATAGCTAGATCTGATGGCCAGCATAAGGCGCACTCGATGCAAGCAGGGACAACAGTCATAGGGTTGCCCACTAATGTCATGGTCGGCATTGCTGAGGTAGGAGCAACCAGTAGGCTAGATTGTCAGCTTTTGATTTATCAGACTCATTATACGTATAACATATGTAAATGGATGGCAAAGAGTATGTAAGTTATAATGTAATTCTTTTGGATTGTAAGAACTCAAAAATGTGTTGTTAATAATATTTGTTAGTTACTCTGATTTCATCTCTGGGACTATAACGGGTGTGTGTTTGTTTCATGTTATTGTTTTGGGTCACAAGGTTGCAAATTAGTATATGTTGGTTTTGTGGATGGATATTGAGTCCGTAACGACCAGATCCCCGACCCCGGATCCGGGGCTGTTACAGGCATGGGTTTGGGTTTTTAACAAACCCCACCGGCGGTCATGGAGTTTTCTGGTGACTGGCCGGTCGGTGGTGGTGGTCTGATGGTTTAGCAGCTTATACTAGTGATATAGAGTAGATTCATGTGTTTAAAGCAAGTTGCATGCAAGGGTTTGTATTTTTATGATTTTATTCGAATTAATATATGGATTTTTGGAGTTTTTGGAGTTTGATTCTTGTATTTAGAGATGTTCTTGATGCTTGATTCTTGATTATAGTTCTTGTATGTGTATAGCAAGATTTATTTAAGTTGCATGTAAGATTTGTTTGATTTATATGAATTAATTCGAATATATATATATATATATATATTTGAATTTTTTTGAATTTTTGGTTGAAGAACACAACTTGAGTGAATCGTTAATTGTTTAATTCATGATGTTAGTGATGCTAAATTGTTAATTTCAGATTTTATATAGGTATAATGTGGATATATGAAAGTGCATGTTTGATTTTGTAATTTAATTGTATTTAATTTGAATAATTTAAATTATTGATGATTTAAATAAATTATTATGTGTTTAAAACTTGTAATTAGAAATGTTAATAATGATTATAGGCTAAGTGTTTGTTAATGGACATGAAAGTATAATTCTTAGAAATTGATATAAGTTAAATTTCGAATCTTGGATCATAAGTGTGAGTTATGTGATTTTAAATATATTAATTAATTAGGGTTGATAATTGTTAAGTATGATTTATCAGTATTAATGTTTCGAAGCATCAAGTATTATGATTTTGATTTAAATATGGACTTAATGTCCATTAAATTGATTTGGTTGTGATTGAGTCGGTTATGTTCCGAAGGGTTAGTCAATAATACAGAGGAAATGCTGCCCGATTTTCGTTAGGATTATAAGTTGTAAAGTCTATTATATAGTGTTATAAACTATTCATAAGTCAAGTTGACATAATGTGTTAAATGTTTAAGTGACATATATGATTTGTATGTTCTATATGTTAAGTGTTTACATGATTAGTATAGTCGATAAGTGGTAAATGTACCAAAGTATAGCGCGATATAAGAATCATTGGGTAGAATAGGATTAGAAGTAAAGAGGAATATAGTACTGAAGTAGTGTAATGGTTTATGTAGATACAAAGGACGTAGGCCCTAGTAATCGAGGAAAGGCTAAAGTTGAGATTCAGTAGGCTGAGCTGTTTAAGCTGTTGCATACTACCCGAGGCAAGTAACTCTGTCTTTTCTCTGAAGTATATTCTTGAAACTGTTATATCCTGTTGGTTCAAGTATGTTATCTTGTTCATGTTGATCATACCCTTGATATAAACCTACCTTTATATGTACCCAGATTTCTGTTGCCAACTATTACTTAATCACGTAAACCCTAAAGCAACATAATTCTTTCTAATTGCTTCTTGACCATATATGTCATACAGATTTCCATAATCAAACCTAATAGACTGACAGATAAACCAGTGCTCTACTAGACCTATGTCCATAACCAGTTGAACCTATGTTGACCTTAAAAACTTCATTGTGACCTAATCACTGATCTAAGAACTTGATTACCCTTATTATTGTACCTTAAACTCTATAACTTGATCAATTTCCCAAAAACTGTTATAACACACATCTTTGACCTTTGACTTTGAAACCCTTTATTATTCCCTGATCATTTGCCTTAGAGCCATTGAGTCTATGTCTTCATGATTCAGACTTGTAAACCTTATTCCTTTGAATTCAGAATACTTGGTCAAACCCTTTGACTTTTATCATTGCAAATCAAAATGTTTTACAAGCCAAAGTATTTTCAAAATTGAAAGCTCTTCTGAGCTTTACTGTTTTCTAAAGAATGTTTTATAAAAGTTTAGGAACTCCGTCAAAATGGTTTCTACGGATTTCTAAAGATTGGAGAGGCATAAGCAATCGGGTAACACCGATCCAGCTTGTTTGTGTATATATTGCTGTAGTTCTGGTGGGACCAGTCCAACACCTTTATAGGCCAATGTGTGCCTCTTGGACACCCAAGCTATTTTAATGTCCAGAGGGACCTTGAGTCTGTTATGGGGACTTTACGTGGCTGATCACCCGTATTGTCTGTTGATGAGTAAAAACCTCCAATCAGTTTTCTTAAAGTAAAGGATTACTTTTAAATTACTGTTAAATGAAATTGGTTTACCATTTGAAATGTCAATTGATTTACGCATATCCAGTTTTCCATTGTTATCTTTTCTATTAGTTGATATCTTGTTATTATCAAGTGCCATTATTACTTCTGTTGATTCAGCTATTCATTTTGCTATCTTGTTAATGTTGTTACCAGTTTTGTACTTTTGTTACTTGCTGAGCGTTAGCTCATTGTTATCTTGTCTAACCCTTTTGACAGTAACTTAATAATCATGGCACGTACTAGACAGACAGCGAGGAAGCGCTCCATCCGTGACCCTGTTGTGGTTTCTTTTGAGTTGCCATCGGAGGTAGATGCAATAACAGCTCAATTAGGAGATTTTTGAGTTAGTTTGTGAGAACTGGAAGACAGAACTTTTGAACCAAGGGTTTGTAATAATGATTATATTTTTAATCTAGTTGTAATAATAAGTAGTTAGACGTTGGCTTGCTTGTTTCATACCATTACCTGTGAAAGATCCAGGTGAGTGGTGTTGGGGTCAGTCAGCATGCTATATCTATATTTACTTATTTTTAGGTTGTTTGTATCTAGTGTGTTGGTGACTCCTCGATCTAGACCCCAGATGGGGAGAGCGTCACATCTTGTCCTACTCAAGTTGAAAATGTGAAATGTGATTCGAATTGGAAACCACAAAATGATTAATAACACAAGTAAACCAAAAGCATATCTAATTTATTGGGCAAGTTTGATTCATCCAGTCCAGTTATCCCTTCAATAATTTTTTTTCTAAAATATAAGAGGAAACTGCAGTAAATATATACAAGTCAGTCAAAATTGAAGTGAAAAAGAGAAAGATTTAATTGGTGTTGGTTTTGTATTTTTGGGAATCAATCAAATTAGTACAATGGAATCTTGATTTTGTAAAATTTGGTGAATGTATATAGAGATGAGAAGGTGGTAGAGTGCAAGTATAAGTATAATAAAACTTTTGTCTTTTAAGAGCAACACCAACCATTTAACTACTTGATTAGCTAAAATAATATAATAAAATGACTACCTACCTTTTTTAACTAATCAAAAAGTTAATTTTCTCGAACCATGATAGCTAGATTAACTAGCTTCCTTCCGTTGGGGAAGAAATCATGGGCTACTTTGACAAAAAGTAGAGAATTAAAATATAATTGAATACAGTAATTGGAAAAATTTGTCCATAAATAATTTTCTGATGTGTTTTATATATTGTCTAGACAATGACTACCTTTCGTTCGTTTTCCCATTCTTCTCGATTAAATCATATATAAGTACTTAATATTTCGTCCTTTGAATTTTATATGTGATTATTTTATGTATACATAATGTCCAACAACACTAGTAAAATAATTTGTCAAAATATTATAAAATATTAGCAAGTTATAATCTAACTACTTAACTATTCAAATATTTATTTTACTCCAACAACACTAGCACTGGTCTAAATGAATAGCCATATCATTATTTTATTATATCGACACCAAAATTAAAAAGCAAAACTATGGAAGTGGGTTAAAAAAGAACTACCAAGAAAGAAGATAGAGTATAATAATATTGTCAGGAATTATGTTGTTTTTAATGATAACTTAATACTTAACATATTTTGTATAAGTGATTGTCTTTAATTACTTAATGGATGGCATGTTGTTACAGGATTCGTTGAATAGGAAACTTATCACTTTGATAAGTTATTTTGCAACATTTTCTTTTATAAGATTCAAAATAGTAGTTGAAAGTAAATCACTTATGTTGACTGTAATAACCCAAATTTCTGTACTTGAGAAAAATTTTCATTTTAGGGATGAATAGTGAAATTGTGGATGAATAGTGATTTTTGAGGATTAAGAAATTTTTCATGTCACCCTATGTACGGGATAGGAAATGGATATTTCGAAGTTATATTAGTAATCTACGAGGTAAATAAGTGTATGTAAACGCGATCAGAATTCAGAAATTCCAAACATTATTTTTATGGAATATTTGACCGAGCTGTGAAGAGCATATCAATGCGACCAAGACAAGTGATATATTTAATTTATGGATTTGAGGATTTTATATTTTATTATTTTATTTAAGGAGATTTAAGGATTTAGAACGAAAACCCCTGAGTTAGTACAAAGAACGTTTTAAGAATCGTTAGAACTTTACAACGAGATTAAGCGATAAAGCGAACGCGAAATGGATTATGGATTAATACGTAACGAGATGAAAACCCCTACATGAGCATCTAGGTTTATTATTAAGAGAAATTGGTGGAAAGAAAATAAGAAAAGAGAAAGAAAAGAAAGTGATAAGGTGTGAGATCAAGAAAGTAACAACAAGGCTACATGTCATCTCTTTTCTAACACACCACAAGACCTTGACACATGATTTAAGAGTTATTAGCAGCTTGTAAGCATCACAAAATATCACAATTTTCATTTACCAACTAGTCAACATGAAAGAAAGAGAGAAAAAGCAAGCTAATTCCATTTCTCTCCAAACTGTCCAGCATGAGCAACCATGAAAGAAAAATTCATATCTCCACTTCTATCCATTTATAAATCACCAAATTTGAACCATAGCTTCCTCATTGTATGGAGAACACACATTTAAAATTTCATGGCCAAAAAAGGAGGGTAGCCTAGTCAAATCCCTCCTCCAAGTTGGAGAACCACAACTGTCCTGTCCATGGCAGTTTCGACCTCTCATCTTAGAAAATCAATAAGTCGAGCTTCAAGCATCCCCTGGTGATGACTCAAAAGAAAGACCTTGAAGAGTAGAAGGTGTGGTAAAAATTTTAGAACCAATCTCTAAATTTTCGATTTTATACAGATTTTACAAAGTGATGATGAATAGTAAGGAATAGTGTTTTAAGTTGTTTTTGTGATTTGTTCATGGCTTTTTAGGCTTTGTTAAGGCTACCCAAGGCTATTCTAAGGTGTATCAAGCTTTGTTAGTGTTGTTAGAGCTTCAAGGAAGGTAAAACCCTAAACCATGCTTTGAGTTTTTGTGAGTTTTGGAGTTTTGATGTTAGTGTAAAGATAAGATTATGTTAAGTGATTTAGTGATTATTTGGCTTTGTAAAATATGAAAAAATGATGGGTGATGGATTTTAGTCTCACCACTGCACTTATAGATGTAAAATGGATGTTGGTTGATGTTGATAATGAATGGGTTGCTTTGGTTGGTTGTTTGGAGTGATCGTAAAATGGAAATGTTCGGTTTATAGCCGTTGTAATGGCGAAATTTTGTAAACCCTTGAAAACAGTTAAGACCCGTGCCATAAAAATATTTTTAGATTCACCACTGCATTTGGTTGTAAAGATATGGTTGTCTAGTTTATTTTGCCGCAAGAATCGCAATAAAAGAGTTTACGTTTTAGGAGATATGACCATTTTAGTGAAAGTTGTTCGAGGGATGGAACTACAGAAATGTACCTACTTTGAGGCTATGAATGATACCCTTAAAAGTCGATTTATAATATGAACTTTTTAGGATTAATACTAAGGTCAGTCAGTTAAGTATGTTCGGAGGTTTCGAGTCCAAATCATTATTTTCAAATTTTTTAAGATTGCGCGAGTGAAAAGCCCTTAAAGGAAAGACACTACTCACCAAATCAACCCCTGCCCTGTTTTGTAAAATATGAAAAATAGGTCTTCTGACTAGAGCCATGTCTTGAGTTGGTTACCTTCTAGACATTCTCTAGATCGTGCACGCGAAAACGATGCGTCATTTGAGTTACCGGTTATCGAGTTATAAAGGTTTTAGTAAAAGGGGTGCAAATAGTAAGGATCCGCAGTTAACCCAACTTCTAAAATACATTTCACCTATCTAGACCAGTGTTTTCGAATCAATATTTTTATGATAAATATTACAAATACCAAAGATGATTTTAGAAGTGGTTTAATATTTTAATATGTTTCCAGTGATTTATTAAAAGTGTTGGAGTGCGAGTCGAGGAATAGTAATTTTCAGGAAAGTCAACTCTAAAGGTGCTACCTTGACCATCCGTTTTGGCTAAGTTAAAAGAGGAATTTCGAGTTGACTAAAACACGGAACTTGTTAAGGATTATCAAGGCAACATATTGGTGTAAAGAACAAGGTTATAAATGGTCAAGTATAACTTGAATTTGAGGAGCGATTTCGGACTAAAATTATGACTTAAGTGTTTATTGATTAACATGGACTTAGTATGAGTCTAGAGGGACCCCTTAGTGCCTTGTTTGTGATTGGATTAAGTGTCTGAGCATTGAGTTATAAGTGGATCGTATAGGGAATTAATCGCGTGTTTTCTTGACCTTATTTAGATTGTTGGATTCCGCTACGAGCCCCTGCTACATCAGGAGTACCAGGCAAGTTTACTAATTCATACTCTATCGTTCAGAGTATTTATATATTTTAAATTCATAAGTATGCTGAATAAGTTTTCAAATTCAAGTATTCTATCTAGTTGTTTATACCGGATTTTATTCATACAATTTACATGCATATATATTATTGTTTATTATCCGAATATTTTTATCCGAGTTGTTCAAATTTATTTCATGAGTTGGTCCATATTGTTGGGGCGTTTAACGAGTTACTTCATTCGTACTCGCAGAGGAGGTGATAGAGATATATTAAGTAATATCTTCATACTATATATGATTTGATATATAAGAGTTAAGATGTATATATATAGAGTATGTTGAGAATACTGATATGGGTCATCTCATTTCGAACCCATGATCAGAACAAATCTTCATAAATATTTCCTCTACTCATTCGAGAGGAAAACCAATTATTGGAGGTGTTTATCGTTCATTGTTTCTGAACGATATTGGAGTAATCTTTTATTGAAAAGTAAATAAAGGTGCACGTGTTCTTTTACCGTGACGCCTAAGCGAATTTCTTGTTGAAGGTGATCGAAGATTCCGACAACTAATATTCTGGACTGAAAATAGCGTAAGAGACCGGGACAGGGTCGGCCCAGCTTAATAATTAATGTAAGTGACCGGAGTAATGCACCGGCCCAACCTGAGGAGTTTAGGGTGGTCGAGATGTCGGCTCATCCTTCTATCGACAGAAACGAGGCGAGACAATGAACTGATCATCCATTACTTGAGGTGGCATTTTGAGGAGAAGTCCATCATCGATACCCTAACTGTTAACCGATGCCTTTGTGGTTCTGTTAACTAGGGTGTTGATTCGAGCAGTTGTTGAATCATATTATTCAAATCAATGGAGTAGTTCCGAGGAGTCATTGTATTGTATTCGAGGAATTATTGAGGGATATGTATTTTCTTATACGAGTAGTATTTTTTTATATAAAGTACTAAAAACATATTTTTGAGCGAGTTGTTATTGTTCTATATGGTATCTACATACTTGCTGGGCATTCTTTTTGCTCATTCTTACTATTTAAATATTATTAAACAGCAGAATCCAGAGCTGGCACTAGAACGGCGAATAGTGATGAAGGGAAGGGGAAAGGCAACTGATTCGGCATGTTAGCCTTATAGTATCTGAGGAGGGTGCGAGCTGGAAAGAAGTTGTTTAATGCATTGTTATCTAGCACTATGAAGTTGTAATAAGATTCTGGAGGATACTCTGATGTGTAAAAAAAAAAAATAAACTTTTGGATCATTAAGTACTTGTTCTAAGACTATAACCCGTAGAGTAAAGGATGGAGTTTAACATGAATATTGTTGTAGATTATATTATGAGCAGGTGATTGAATATTCCGCAAGAGATGTGAACATGAAGGTATGTATGTGTATGGCAAGAGGTGTAACAACCCGAATTCTTGGTAAGGGATTAGGGTGTGTTACATTGACTATCAACGAATTGTAGAATAGGTTAGTGAATTGTAAATATCCTATACTTCGTAATTTTGCACAAATGAAGATGTAACTCAATGAATTTTTGGGCCGCGCAACACCCATTAACTCCACATTAGTATGATATTGTCCGCTCTGTGACGTGGCCACGCCCGCGCAGATATGTTTTTGGGCCCGTTCCAAAAGGCCTCAAACTAATGGAGTTGTTTGCCTTCTTATATTTAAGATAATTCTTCTTATCTTATCGATGTGGGACTTGGGTTGATACCCACTCTACAATCTCCCCCCCAATCCAAGAACCACCAATCTTGTGACCCTTATACCGCCGCTATTCATATGTGGCTCCTCATCTTGCAGGACACACCGCCTGACTACCTCAGTGTCAGGAAGACTTTCGACACAAGCTATCCAAGATCTCCAATCGTAGTTCTGGAGAGCCTCCCACACCACACAACTCTTGCAGCCCGCAACCCCAAGATCAATTTCTTAACCATCGGCTGTGATACCACTTGTTGGGCCACGCAACACCCATTAACTCCACATAAGTATGATATTGTCCGCTCTGGGCCGTGCCGCACGAATTTGTTTTTAGGCTCCTCCCAAAAGGCCTCATACTAATGGAGTTGTTTGGCAGCTTATATTCAAGATAATTCTTATTTATCTTATCGATGTAGGACTTGGGTTGGCACTACTCTACACGAATGAGGTTTCAATTATTTCAACGGATGAAGCAATTCAACTCTCAATGGATGTTAGGATTATTACTTCAACGGACAATGTGTTCATCAAGCTAAGTAGTTGAAAGTGATATGACAATTCTGACAGATCACATGGGTTGATAGAATCTCAAAGAACATGGAAGCCAGGACTTGGAGACCTCAAAGAAGAAGAAACATTCTATTTCATACAAATAAATTGGATGATTATTTCAAGACAAATCAGTCAAAGACAAAGCATCTAGATGAATTATGTGGGACAAAGAATGAAGTATCATGCTTACTCTGTTACATTTTTTTTTTCTAGTATGCATTGTAAACTTGGGCTATATAACCAAGTGTAGTGGATCATGCAAGACCGCCTGAAATTATAAAGTGTTGAGTTATTTATTTTCAATTATACATATTGTGTTTAAATCTTTTCTTACAAACTGTTATCAGAAAAAAGAATTTGAAAAAGTTTTCAAGATTGTATTCAACCCCCCTTCTACAATCCTTTGGTTGTATTGTTGGGAAACAACAAATCTTTCTATTCCACTTTACAGGCTCCTTTTGATTTTTGATAGATGAAATTGATCGAAGTTTGACTAAAATTTATATATATTATTTAACTGAGAAAATTAAAAAATATTAATCATTGAAATGTACATCTAATATATTTTAAAATTTAAATTTTGGTTTTCAAAAATATTAATTAAATAATTTTAATGTATAGTTCAAAATTGATCAATTTGACCACTAAAAAATCAAAAAAGTCAAAAGAACATGTAAAATGGAATGGAGGAATTATAAAATATACAGATGCCTAATCTCGCGACCTAGGTAGATATCCGAAATCATTTATATTTCTCTATAATTTTAGCCATCCATGTAGACCCGTTGAATGAAATGACAAAATCGCCGCTTCACACGCTAAAGATAACGTGAGGAGGAGATAGATAACATTATTGGAGATACTAAGAGCAACACCAATAAATTCTTAAATTGACTCCTAAATCATTTTGTAAATAATGATTTTTTCACGTAGTACAGTTAAACCTCTTTAAAGTAATAGGCTTGGGACCGGGAAAAAATATTACTTTATCGAGTTTATTACTTTATCGAGAGTAAAAATACATTGTCTCCATTATGTTGGGATTGGAAAAAAATATTACTATAACGAGGTTATTACTTTATCGATTATTACTTCATCGAGGTTCAACTGTACTAGTAAGAATAACCATTCTCGAGTGCAGCGGCGAAAAATAATGAATTAAACACGCATTTGGTATTAGAATAACTCCTAATGCGCATCCAACATCAGGGTAACATCAAATAAACTGATTGATAGCAAATGTAATTTGGGTATTGTGTAATAACTTTTTATTTTTAAAAGCTAGATACACAATTGATGATTGGGTTACAAAGAATACACATGTATAATTAGGGTATCGGCAATTATTTCATTCTCAAATCAAGATACGCAAAAGTAGCTTGGGTATATATATTAATGCATATTTTTCTTGTTTATGAAACTAGAATATTAGATACGCATGCATGTATGGGGTAACAGTAACTGGAAAACATGTGGTAACCTAACTGTATACATGTAGTTAGAGGGAGGACAGTGGGTTTAAATTCTTAAGCAATTTCACTTCATATCTTTATCCTCCAACCGTTATTCTAAACTCTATTTGAAGTTAAAGATAAAGTAATGAATAGTATAACTTCATTTTTTTTTGTCAGGGGCACTATTCCATATATGAAATGTGTCGAATACAATATTCGTAAAAAGGGGTTTCTTTCATTCAAAAAAGTTATTATCTAACCGAAAGACACGCATGTTGACCCCGAAAATTTAGACAATAGAACCTTTAAGTTCGAAAAGAAAGAATGGGAAAAAAATTATAAATACATTTGCCAAAAAATAGTGCCTAAACAAAGTGAGATCGGCACTCCATAACAACAAAAATCAATCCGATTTTCAGTTAACACAAAGTTTGTCAGCTTGACCACCAAATTCTTCTTATCCGCACTTAGTTAACAATCTTGCTTCAAAAACTGGGATTCTATATTTGAAATTAAAGACAGAGTAGCTTTATATTTGAATTTAAAGTTGGATACCATTGGAAATGAAATAGTATTAAATATGAAGTTAAAGTTGCACAGTTGGAAATGCCCTAACCTCTTAAGAAATAGAGGAGTATTCATATGCTAATGCGAAGATCATTATCTTGACATTCTTGTACAAGGGTATCAATTCGGGGAATTTTAGTTGTAGCTTTCTGGGGTCATTTTTTTCTTGACAATATTTCTCCACCGAAAGTAAAACACCCTAACAAGAACATTGATGAAGAATAGCATAAAGGTGCATAATAGTGGGAATCGATGCTAACAAAACTTCCTGTCATCCATTTCAAAAAAAACTTCCTGTCATCCATTTCTTTTCATCTTGCACTCTATACCTCTTTCATTCATATTTCAAATTAACAAACACAACTTAAAACTACAGGCCAGACTATGAATTGTTTTAAGTCCAAGAAATCTTCCAATTCTTTACCTCCTACTAAAATATCTTCACCTACTGTTCTTAATCCATCAATGCATAGCACCCCAGAACTCAAAAATGTTAAGCACGAAGTTTTATTGCGCATACCGGGCTGCAAAGTCTACCTTATGGATGAAGGAGAAGCTTTAGAGCTCTCAAGCGGTGACTTCACACTTACCCGGTTTGCTTCAACTCAATAAAACCGTCTCCGTGCTTAACCTCTATTCCCAAATAATATGTTAACTGTCCCAAGTCACTCATCTCAAAATTTCTGCTCATCTGTTTTTTGAAAAACTCAATACTTGCCTGATTTGTACCAGTCACCGAGATGTGGTCAACATACACACCATCAACACATCCTCCTTGTCACGTCGAGTGTATACAGTATGCTCTGAGGGACAACGTTTGAAACCTAGCTTCTCTAGACAGCTGTTTAACTTTGCATACCAAGCCTGTGGCGCCTGTTTCAGGCCATACAATGCTTTGAACAGTTTATATACTAACTGATCCTGCCCTTTCTTGACATAGCCTTTTGGTTGTGCAGCATAAACTTCCTCATTAATGTCCCCATTGAGGAATGCAGTCTTTTTATCTAGATGATGCACTTGCCAGTTATTTTTCGCTGCCAATGCAAGTAACAATCGAACTGTTTCCAGTCTAGTAACTGGAGCATACACTTCATCATAATCGATCCCATGCTCTTGCACATAGCCCTTTGCAACTAATCAAGCCTTGTGCTTCACAATTTCCCCATTTGCATCTTTCTTTAAGTTGTACACCAATTTCAAACCAATTACTTTATGTCCATCCGGAAGCTTTGTCAATTTCCATGTGCCATTCTTCTCAATAGACTCAATTTCCTTTTCCATATCTAATCTCCAATTTTTTTCTTTTACAGCTTGTTCAAAACTCTGTGGTTCTTCAGCTCCCACAAACAACAATTGTTGATCCAATTCAATTTGTTGAGTATCATTGTACACATCATTAAGTAGTCTATAGCGTTGAGGCTCACCACTATCATCATATCTATGTGCACTTACACCCGTCAATGGTGACTGTGACATACTCGAGCCTCCAGTATTACTGGTACCACTAACAGGCGTATGTGGTGGTGTCTCGAAGTCTCCTCCCCCTGTTTCCTCACCATAAGACTGTTCTGTATCATCATTATTTAGCTCGTTTCTCTCGAAAACTCCAGGAACTGAGAAAAAACCTGTAGCACAATCATCAATTCTTTCTTGCTGCAAACTAGACCAGCCCTTTGTTTCCTCGAAAACTATATCCCTGGTAACATGTATACATTTACCCACCGGATCATAAACTTTGTACGCCTTGGTGCCGGGCTCTCTACCAAGATTGATCACTTGCATACTCCTATCATCCAGTTTCTTCGTGTGAACATTAAGAATTTTCATGTGTGCCACGCACCCAAAAACTCGAATGTGACTCAAATTTGGTTTATTACCTGTCCGTGCTTCATATGGCGTCTGATTTGATAAAGCACGTGTTGGTAATCATTCAACACATACACCGAGTGACGAACAGCTTCACCCCACAAAGTTGTTGGCAATCCCATTTCTTTCAGAAAACACCGAGCCATCTCCACGATAGTCCTATTCCTGTGCTCTACAACCCCGTTTTGTTGAGGGGTATAGGGAGAAGTGAAGTGCCCTTCAATTCCAATGTCCTCGCAATATGCTTTAAACTCATTTGAGTTGAATTCTCCTCCACGATCAGTTCTAAACACCTTTATTTTCTTTTCGACACCATCCTCAACCTGTGCACGAAACTTTTTAAACACATTAAGAGCTTCATATTTACTTCTTAGCATGTAAACCCACATCACTTGACTGAAATCATCCACCAAAAAAAAGAAGTACTTGTTTCCTCCTGACGTAGTTGGTTTAATAGGACCACACAAGTCACCATGAATTAACTGTAGAGCCTTGGTTGCACTGTAAGTCGTCTTGTGACGAAAAGACTTTCGAGTTTGTTTTGAAACCAAACACCCCTTGCATACTTCTTTTGACGGACTCACATTGGGTAGCCCATACACCATATTCCTTTTATCCATTAATGCCATAGACAGTTGATTTACATGCCCCAAACGAGTGTGCCACAGATTCGACACCTCGTCTAATTTTGACAGTAAGCACTCAGGTTTTGCAGTTTCTGCAAGAAACTTGTACAACCTATTTTCTGAGCGCTTTACCTTCATAAGCAAACCTCCTTGATTCTCAAACACCCAAAAATAATTTCCCTTCAAAACAAATAATTTCCCTTCAAAGAGGGAATGTAGAATACCTCTTTGAGCATACGTTTTTCTCCATTCTTGCACTTGAAGGTTATCGAACCTTTTCCTTGAATCTTCACAGTAGATCCATCACCAAACTTTACTGACCCTGTTACTCCCTCGTTTAACTCCATGAACTTATCTTTATCACCTAACATGTGGTTGCTCGCCCCGTTATCTAAGTACCAAACATTCGAGCTTGTTTTCTTCTCTTTTCCATCTATCACTATCGTTGGGGTCACACCTTCTTCATTCAGCATCATCTCTTCACATTTCTTATCGTGCTTTGTCAGTAAGAGAGCTGGCTCATCATCCTCTGTTTTCGCCATTAGTACTTCCTGTCTCACCTCTCTTTCTCGTTTTGGCTTCTTGCATTCAGAAGTGTAGTGACCGTATGTGTAACAATTGTAGCACCTAATTCTGCTTTTGTCTCTGCCACGACCCCTCACATTTGAGCAACCTTCAGCACTGCCTTTGTTCATCCTTTTCTACCACTCCTCTCTAGTGAGAAGCAGTTTATTACCTTCTTTTCTCACCTACTCTTCTTCTGTCAACAACACCTGACCACTTGCAACTTCTATACTTTCTTTTATCCTTTCTTCATGTGCTTTCAAAGCACCAATCGCTAGGGGTGAGCAAAAAACCGAATTTAAACCGAAACCGAACCGAAACCGATGAAAACCGAACCGAAAAAACCGAAACCGAACCGGCGGTTGTGGTTTTTGATTTTTAAAAACCGAGACTTTCGGTTCCGGTTATAGGTTAAAACCGAACCGGCTAAAACCGAACCGAACCGAACCGATTATTAAAATAAATAAATAAATATACAATTTATATAAATTTATATGTATTCTTAAAATTAATAAATATATTATATCTTGAATATAATATGTAATATATTACATATATGTAATATATTATATAAAATATATAGAATATATATATTATATAAATACATGGTCTGGTTCCCTTATACAAATATGCAACACATATCATGGATCTGAACTTCCATCTTGAAAGTTAGCAACAACTAACAAGTTTCCCAAAACTGTTTCGAATTGTGACAGATACATGTATAAACATATCATGGATTTGCACTTGTATCTTACTAGAGAAAGATATGCTGTATGCAACAAATTTAAGTTTGTGCGCAGCCCTTGCATGACTTACAAGAATATATGTATTTGTTTAAAAGTCGAGAACTTTATAATTTATAAATTTAAAATCTTATAATATATTTAAGATTTTTTCTTCGGTTTTATAACCGAAACCGAACCGTTAAAAACCGAACCGAGCTTTTTTAAAACCGAAACCGAAACCGACGGGTCGGTTGCGGTTGCGGTTTTCAATTTTTAAAACCGAAGACATGCGGTTTCGGTTTCGGGGCAAAACCGCCCCGAACCGAACCGTGCTCTCCCCTGCCAATCGCCTCCTCCATCGCCATCATTTCTAAATTTCCAAATTGCTCCATAGTGGATGCTATTTGCAAAAATTTAGAAGAAACTGCACGTAGCAATTTCTTAACCACTTAGGTTTCTTTCACATCTTCTCCAAGGGCTCGAATGTTTGACACCAGCCCTAAAAACTTAAGGCAAAAATCATCCAGCAACTCCGTATCCTTCATACTAAGGGATTCGAATTCAGATTTCAAGGTCTGAATTTTTGGTGCTTTTGCTCTATCTACACCTTGACACACAATCCGTATTGCCTCCCAAGCATCCTTTGCTTATTTCTTTTTCGAGAGAGAAAGTAGTATTTCCTCAGGAATACTCTAATAGATCATTGCTAGAGCCACCTTGTCTTCCACAACTACCTTCGGATCAGTCTGTTCTATAGCTTCCCAGACCCCGTGTGCTTGCATAAGAACCCACATTTTCATTACCCAGACCGTGTAGTTTGTCCTGGTTAACATTGGATAGCTCAAGCCCATTGATCGACCTTTACTCTTCCCTACGTCCATTGCCTTTGACATGTGCACTCGTTAGAATATGAAACCTTGAAGCTCTGATACCAAATGTTGTTTAATAAATCAGAAACTACCAGATTTATAAGTATAGAACACACAAAGCAAACCAACGTTGAGAATCAAAGTACTCTCACTTCTTAAAACTGGAAGAAAAATACAAGTACATATAAAGAAAATAAACGATAAAGGAAACAAACGAAACTCCTACAAACCAGGAAACAAACTTGAACCAATCATGCCTAGACTGACTCCACTTCTATCTTTATTCACTAACGCTCCTAAAATCACTCTGGTGAAACAAACTCTACCAGCTGGAAATAAAACAAATATAAACAAAATAATATTGAAACTAGTTTAAGATTAATCCAACAAATTCTTGTATAAACATTTATGTATCGGTTTCTTTATATGGCATTGCTACTAAATAGTCAGAAATTTCATAGGTTTGGAGAAAGTGCAGGGGAGGCTACAGGAGATGTGCTGGCTACAGCCGGACATTGTGCAGGCACAACTTGGAATCTATTCAAAATAAGGAAGGCCATTAATCCTGCTTCCTCGATCAACTCTGGACTTCTAAAAAATGCACCCAGAAAGTAAAAAATTGCAAATCTGAACCATACTAATTTTACAACTATGTTTTGTTTTTTCTTATTAGTTTCCATTACGAAAATTCTTGCAACTCTTTCCTCCAATGACCGGATGATAGGGTGGTGAGTGTTTCGATCGCAAAGCTTTATGTATAATTCTCATATTTAAGGGTTTGGTAATATGGTGAAGGACTGAAGGTCTTGTTGATTCACCTACTTTCACTTTTAGTTATTTCACTTCTAGCTAAAGTTTAAAAATAAAGTATAATTTATTACTTACTATATATTAAAGAGAAAAAGTACCTGAGATAGATCTCAGAAAGCTTTCAGGGAACTTTTTCTGAGATACATACAAAATAACTTTAAATTTTATTGGGCTTGCAAGGCTAATTAAAAAATTCTGAATTTACTAAAATGTCCATCCCATTTTTACATATAAAAAATAGGTATCTCAGGGAACTTACCTGAGAAATATCTCAGGCTCCCTAACCTCTATATTAAATGGCCAAAGTGCCAAAAAATTGCCTTTGAAATTACTATTTTACCCTATTTTTTGAAAAACTACAAAAATACCATTCATTTGTAATTAATGCAAAAATATTTAAATTTATGTTGATTCTAGGAATTGAACCCATGACTTCCAAGTACAAAGTTTATATCATGACCATTGAGCTACATTGTTTTTTGAGTTTAAATTGAAAAAATAATTCGATAAAGCATATGTTCTCTTATATCTTATTTCCTTTTTTCTATTGTAACTTTTGAGTAAACAAATTGTTGGATTTACCTATCTCATGCTTTTTTAAGTAATGCACTTACTCTAGGTCACGACTTGTCTTAAGACATGCCCTTACCCTTAATCCTAAGTCCTTATTTATTGAAAATAAAACTATAAATTATACATGCAATTAAGTTTGGATAAAAAATTTGAATTTGTTAACATTCGTTTCCATATAGATATAAGATATTAGATTAATGAAATAATAAATATGATTATATTTTACTGAAATAATAAATGCGATTATATTTTCAAAAAGAATATAATTGTACAAAATATAATTTTTAGATTTATAAAAATTTACTATGTGAGTAAATTAGAAATTTTGGTCGAACAATCATTTAAACGATAAGCAGTTTAAATTTATAGTTGAATTTGACTTAAAAGTTAACTTCTTAATATTTAGGCTTTCAAAAAGTTATATAATGAGTAAGTTATAACACGTACTAAAATTAATGTAAGATGAACAAAAAATATGATATTAGATATTATATAGATGAATAAGTGATTAATATTCGTTTAATCATACGATTAAAATTTTTGGATTTAAAGTTGAACCTAAATTTTAAATAGAAACTTAGATATTGGGTAAGAAATAGTAGGCTAAAAATAGATTGTTGATTTTAAAAGTGTATATAAATATGTATAAATATATATGTATGAAAAAAGAGAAACGAAACAAACACATGATTGACTTTTACATGAAATTAAGAAATTTTGTAAATGATTCAACTCATAGTCGTAAATATACGATTACTTTTTACAAATATATTTTTATGATGTTAAAATCACATGAGTTTACATACGTCCATGTTGTACGCAAACAATAATGCTAAAATGATTATTTATATTGTATTCAGTTGTTCAAATTGATAAAGTTCAAATCACGTCATTGAAATTTAAATTAATATATACCAATTAACTATAATCATGTTAATATTATCATATAGATGGTTGTCCACCTTTTATGGATTCTAATCAAATTATAATATATTTTATTTATGATAATGTAATATTATAAAATTGCTATACAAAAATAAGATAAAATAGAAATATTATCTTTTACCGTTGTTACACAAAATTTTGTCAAAAAATTACAAAATTATTGTAATATTTATACAATTTTATGCAAAAAATTATTTCAGTAATTATACAGGCATGTGACTTGCACGGACTTTTACGCTAGTTCTTTTATTATAAGCAAACTAAAATTAGGATTTTTTCGATTTTGGAGTATATATATTCATGTACATAAGTATTATTATTTTACATCAAATATAAAAAAGAACTTAAATTAATTTTTTGCGTATTAAGAATATAATATAAAAACAAGCTACAATAATTATATGTGAGTCAAGGTTATAAGTGATTATCATTTAATTTTCTTAATTCATTACCGGTGTTTGTCGATAATCATATTTCGGTATTTTGAGAAATTTCTTGCCGTTATAACCGTTATTCCGGTTTTATAAGATACCAAATACCAATACTAGTTTGTTAAAAAATAAATAAGTTAGCAAAAATGATTACAAAGCAGTCGCATCATTTTTCTATTCAACTGCATTTATTATATACTAATTTTATACCCGTGCCGAGAAATTTTATTAAACTTATTATTGAATGTCTTATATTAAATTATATATTATTTTTTTCATATTTTAGAAAAATTATAAAATACTCCTTGTAAAATTCATTAAATCGATGAATTTATACAACTGATATTAATCGTTTCTATTTTAGTTATTATTATATTTTTGAATAAATTTTCTTATTTTATAATTTAAAACTCATTAAAATTTATACTTTTTTATATTTTTTCACTCAACATTTTTCTTAAACAATATAATAATTATTTTTTGTTTTTTAGAAAAATTACAGAAATAATATCTACAAATCCTATTAATAATTTTTACAATATAGTGTACAATTTAACAATATTTTTCATATCTACTTAATATTATTTTAAAAATGTAATAACTAATACTAATTATGAACGACATTTTTACCCCTGACGATCAAACCACAAAATCTCCCCTACACTAATTATATATAGTATATAATTAACTTACTTGATGCAACACATGGTTCCTTTTCTAATGTCCATAATTATATTATTATTTTTATTGTTATATGTTATTAGTTTATATGTCAAATTGTTATTATATATATGTATGTATGTATATATATACATACATACATACATACATATATATATATATATATATATATATATATATATATATATATATATATATATAAAGTTCTATGAAGTACTCATTTAATTGGAGTACTTGGATTACATATACGTTCTGCATTTAAAATATTTAAAATTTATTATTTTGCAAACCTTGTTATATGAATATCATAATTTCATTGATAATCTTGAAAATCATGTATGTTTTGCAATATGTTCATCTTGAAAATCCTTTATGTTTTGCAATCAGAACATATATGTTTTACAACCCAAATTTGTTTCGCAGAACAATTCCTTTTGCAATATTTTGTTAGCAAAACATACAAAATTTTCAAGATTTTTTATGAAATAGTGATATTCATGTAATAAGCTTTGCAAAATAATAAAGTTTCCAAAATTTTGAATGCAAAATGTACATGTACTCCAAGTACTCCAATTAAATGAGTACTCCATAGAACTTTACTCTCTCTCTCTCTCTCTCTCTCTCTCTCTATATATATATATATATATATATATATATATGCTTCAGATTTCATACGTTTAATTTACTCTTTGTGTTCAATCTTGAATTCTTAAAATTTGATTAGGACGATTTTATAGCTCATTTGAAATTGATAAGTGGATTTTATATCCACTTGGAGCATTCCATATCGGCTTAAATTGATTCACTTGGCCTCAAGTTTGTTGTAGTTTTGATGTGTTTTGCTTAGTTGTGCAGATTTACAAGAATATCGATTATGGGTGATGCTTCTATCGTGTTTGAAGGATTAATTGATTAAAATTCGGATTTTCCGGAATGGTTGCACAGTCTACACTGTTTTGGCCATATCTGGAGTTCTAGAAGTCCGTTTTCAGCGATCTTACAGCTCACGCGAAGCTTGGGAGATTTTCTACAACCTGGGATAAAAAGCAGGTGCAGGGAGCGTGTAGTTAAAATTCGCGCACGTGTTCTTTGTGAAGCAAGGCTGAAAATTTACAGTTTTTCCTTTTTTCTAATTCTAATTGTATTTTGGGCAGTTTTTAGTACCTTAATCGAATTCTAATTGTAATAGAAGGTAATTTCTTGCTGGGTAAGAAATCTAGAGCCTATTTAAACACATCTTAGCATTATAATTAGGAGGATATCATTATATATCTTGTACATATCATAGTTTAGATTTGCAAGGGAGAAAAGAGAAGAAAGATTCAACGCTCGTGACAAGCAACGGATCTAGATCTACTTCATCTTTTGTATCATAGATTTGTTTTCTCAACTCTTTGTTTTATTAATATTATTATTATTATTATTCATACTTTGTTTATTATCATGGTTTCATCAGATCCCATGATGACGAGCGGTTCGATTATGAGCTAATCGTTGTCATGGGATTCTAACGGATTTATCTATGTAGCTTAGTAGTTTGATTGCTTAAAAGATTTATGTGTGGTGAATTCTTGATATCCTCCTATGGTTGTGTTTCATGTGTTTAGATGCGTCATGAACATCTAATTTGTTAATCTCTTGCGAAACGAGAGTGGATCTTGAGATTTAGAACTTGCCATGCTAGCATAGGATAGGTTGATGTTTTAACATCATGATTTGTAGCGTAAATAGAGATATTATGCTGCCCTATGTGATCAATATGGATAACTTGTTCTTCAACCGTTATGTTTTCAAATTCTATAGAGCTATTGGGTCTAAGCATGATTGGTGTCTATTTATCTTCTATCTCTTTTGTAGATGTATGTTTAGTTTGATATTTGTATACTGAGAAGTAGTGTATACTTGTTTTGTGTTGTCTGATCAGATATCAAAACCATCACATGCATTGATTAAAGGCATCAACTCTAAGTGAAGTAGATGATAAAGTTAGGATTCCATGTTTTCTCGCATTTAAGTAATTCAATTTTAATTCTCATTAGTTAGTAATTTTTAGTTTGTTAATTTGTATCTTAGTTAATTATAGTTAGTAAAAACTTAATCTTGTTATTTGTCTTAGCAGTGAATAATAACTATACATTGTTGCATAGGTGCATGAACTGAATTGAAACCTAACCAGATCTCTGTGGGAACGAACTTGACTTCTATCTATATTACTTGTGACCACGTACGCTTGCGTGTTTTATTGTTAACAGAAATTAACAAAATTATCTTAATTTAGTAATGGTTTAATAATTATTTATCAATTAAAACTGCCTAGAAACAAAAGAGAGAATTCTTGCTTAGCAAAAAAAAAAAAATTCTGTCTGATTTAGAAAATTTACTTAATTTCGTTTTGATTATCAAAATATTTTTTTTATTATTTGAGGATAGTTCTATTGGATTATTATTGTAGATCTTTGTACATTGAATGGTATTAATGTAAAAAATTGTTATTATATATTCTCAAGATTCTGAGTGTTTCCATTTGGATAATAATTGTTAAGTTATCAATAAATTAAAGATAATTTTATGAATTTCGTGTGGGCAAATCATCCAAATTTGATTTGTAGATCTCAAGGTAGAGTCCAAATAGTAAATATAATTTTTTTAATATTAATAAATTAAATTAAATTTACAAGACAATATTGTTTAATTATGTCCTTTTTATATTATAATCTTTAATTTTAATACAATCTTTTTTGATTATATCATTTTTAGAATATAATTTTTTTAATGGGAATCATCTTCCAGGATTTTTTAGAGTCCAAGAAATGTGAACTCTTTCTCGTCTCCCACATAAGCATTTTTTGTGCTCTTCCTTCTTCACCGACCGGAGAAAAGAAGAATTACTTGCACAATTCTATATGGGGCTTTCATATGTTGTCATACTAACATCAAACGGGTGAAAGGAATTGAACAACTACTTAGTAGATTTTAATTTCAATTACTCTAACAAAAAGAACCATAATGATATATATATATATATATATATATATATATTTGTGTGTGTGTGTATGTGTGTGTGTGTGTGTGAGAGAGTAGGTCCAGAACCACGAATACATAACCATCAGGTGCAATGTAACATTGTCCTAAGCGCAACGTTATATTGCAACAAGGAAGGGTGAAAAATAAAGCTGACGCAATGTTAAATGGGGGACGTTCCACAGCATTACTATTTTTATACAAGATGTTACACAAATTCTAGACCATTAGATAACATTGACATTAAAGGCAACAATTTGCTCAATATCTAATGGTTTAATTATTCTCTTTCCTTTCAAGTAGGTCCACTTTTTTGCTTTTTAAATGAAATAGTTTCAAAATTTTTCTCTCTCCTTTATTGTGTCAAACACTCACCCCATTTATTTTTAGCAAAATCAAATTTACAAATTTTATTTTATCAACTCGAGCTCGAGTGTCCCTTCTTAATTTCAAGTTAGTATTAGTTTCCATCTGAAAATTCTTAAATTTTATTCAAAAAATATATTTTGGTAAATATTGAAATTCTAAATATTTTTTTATAAGTTAAATGAATGACTTTTATTAAACTCTAATAAATACGTATTGTTATACTCTTTTTTTTTGTTGATAATTAAAAATGTTTGCCTGTTTGCTTTACTTTCTTTCTCCAAGATTAATGTTTATAAATTTTTTATTAATGTTATAAATTGTCCATCTATTTCAAAAAAAATTTATCATTATTTAAAATTGAAAGTCTTAAAAGCTAACAAGAGAAACCATATTAGCCAACAAAAGTTATTTTAAGAACACTAGAAATTTTTAATCTTTAATTCAAAAACATAAAATACACCAAATCATTTTCGAACTAGGATATGCAGTAATACTAGAGAAACTACAAACCAAAGCCATGCTACAAACTTCATAAACTAAAGTTATTGATACTAATGCTACATAAGCTACTGCCTTGACTATTCCAACTTAGTCAATATCGTTTAGGGGTGATCACCGGCGAAGAGGTTCATTTTCTCAAATATCCAAGTTAATGACCTGACGGGCATTAGCTTCATCCAGCCCAAGTTCATTTGCAGCCTCATCTGCTAAAAGAAAAATTAAAAATAACAATGAATTAGGCATATTTTTTGTGATTATAGAACCAAAAATACAAAACACTAACCATCGTCAATTGACTCAATTCATTGTTTTTTCTTTGGACAGTTGTGCGAGTCATGTTTTGCAGGCTTCTTGCAAGATCTACATTTTCTCTTGTTACTAGTGTTGGGACAATCAGATCTTGGCACTGCGATTTTTGATACAATAAATTAACGAGTACGAATAGAAAAATCACCTTGTTAACAGTTGATTCCACGCTCTTCTATTGTATTCCCAAATTCCCTTGAGCGAAGTGTGGCCTTCATCTTCTCAAGTTAACCTCTCTTCTTGCTCCTGAGTGGCTACAAATTTTTTTTCAACCAGCCCTAGCAAGAAGAGAATAAGAATATATATAGGCTACAATAGGGATCATGGACAATTAGGTTGGGCCTTCTAATTACATCTTGGGCATAGCCCAATGTAATTAAATATTAATTCAATCCACTAAAGAATTAATATTTACACTACCTTTCCTAATACCGTAATTTAATTAATTAATTCGGTTCCAATATTATTTGCTTATTAAATTCCCCATGTTTAAAATATCGCATGTCCATTAATTAAATAAATTACTGATAATTCATTTAATTAATATCTTTTATCCTTGATCATCCACTCAACCTTTATTTAATTATGCCTGAATAAATCCACCTGCAGGGTTTCACATAATTAAATCTTTTTGAGCTTTTAAGGGGACATCATTAACCCGAATATTATCAGGACATGGATTCCTTTAATAAATAATATTCACCATATATATTATTTCATCACCCAAAATATAATGAAATAAATCAAAAGAATTATTTCATATATAAATCAAAGCATGTAAATAACATACACGTGTCGATTACTATATCTGGATTAAGAACCTAAGCATTAATAATAACATAGAATCTTAGTTCTCCTTCTTAATCAGTATAAGGGAACAATTCTAAATTTGATCCTGTTCAATATACACAAAGTATACTAGTATTATTTATTAGTCAATATAAACTAATCTAAATAATACCACAGCCATTCCAGTGGATTGTCTAACTCCACCTGTGCTGTGAACCTTATTATATTATATAAACCGTATTTAACAATCTAATATTCTGTATCCCATTTGATACTAGATTGTCCACAATATATAATATTAGACAGCATGTAAACATTTAAATGATTCTCAATAAAATAGGCCAGAAATAAATGTATATACTTCAAATAAATATTTTCAGTATACACCAACAACTAGATGATAGCTCAATACTGCTGTTCAATCTACCTGATGCCTTTACATCTTTTTTTGACGTTTTGTCTGTGAAATGTTTTGATCCAGAAGCAATGTCGGAGGGGCATTGGTATCAAATTGATGTTTATTAACCTTTTCAGAATTGTCACTCAAATGCACAGTGTCCTTACTAAGCTTTTTAGATAACTCTTTCATTGGTTCCGTATAAATTAGATAGTCCTCATGTGAACATGATGCAATACAAGCCAATTTAGTAGTTCTTGACACATATGCCCAAGTTTCAATGTTTTAGACTCTTCTGTATTACCATCATTTTTCAAAACTTCTGAATCAGTAACTCTAAATTTAATTGCTTCTTGTCTCCACCTTGGAAGAATAATGTTCTGGTATGATGTCAACATCCAGACGAACAAAACCTTTTCATAAATGCCTGCAAATTATTCCAACAAATTCAAAAATTTTGCATTCACATGTACCTTCATAAGTTTGTAAATTTAACTTCACAACAAGCTCTTCAGATTCACCAATTTTTCTTTTAACCAAGTAAACATTAAAACCATCCAGAGCATCTCTTACTTCCACCTTATATTGATTCACCTGACTCAGTTGATGCTTAAATTTGTTATAAACACTTCTGGTATATACCTTCGCAGCATGTTTTAAAAGAAATTCATCTTCCTTCACAATCCTAAACTTGTGTTCCGTCTCATAATCTTCATTGCTCCCTCTTTCCTTAATCCTTTTCTACGATTCTTCAAATTTGATGACATACTCCCTAAGATTTGTTATAGAGTGACAAGATGGTCGAAATTTGAGTTAGTGCTCTCACTACGACAAGTAGTACTCATTCTAGCAAAAAATGTGTTACGATTATAAACAAGAACCCAAGATTCACGCAAATTATAAATAGAATCCAACCAAATATTATTTTCAATCCATATTTTTCAATTAGAGACTTCCACCTTTCTTCAAAATCTTCTATCTTGTAAGTAGACCATATGCATTTCTTCACCTCAGCCTTAAATTTGGACTTTTTAAAATAGACATGTGACAATTTTTCACCCAATTTTTTCTTGATATGCCATATACATAAACGATGACGAGTATAAGGAAGTACCTTAGAAATTGCACCTTTCATGGCCAAGTTCTGATCAGTAATGATCGAAACTGGGTTACGACCTCCCATAGCTTCAAGCCATTTACTAAACAACCAAGAAAATGTTGTTTCACTCTCATCTTATAAAAGTGCTCACCCAAAATCTATTGACTGCATGTGATGATTGACTCCCGTAAAAGGTGCAAACAGCATGTCATATTTGTTAGTGCGATAAGTTGTATCAAATGTAACCACGTCATCAAAATAATGATATGCCAAACGTGAGCGCGAGTCCACCCAAAAGAAATTAGTTGCACTGTCATTTTCATCACAATGAATTGCATAAAAGAATTGTGGATTATCAGATTGTTTTCTCCTGAGATAATTGAGCACCCATTGCGCATCCCCTATATCCAAATGCCAATGTCGAACATTTTTCAAGTGATTATAATAATCTCGATCGTCAAAACCAACATAGCTACCACAAAAAATTGAACTAACTTTGCCAATCGGTAGATTTTTTTTAAGAAAGTTTTGACCAGACTTTTAGTTGTTGCAAGCATGTGTTTGTTGGACCTCATCTTCATTCTTTTTTCTGACGTAACTACTTTATGATTATGGGAGTCATTAACACTAGGCCATGAATGGCCTATTGCAACCTTTTTGGGCACCGTGTTACCTTCTTGGATGTTGCCATAACTATGAAAATTTTGACCTATCGCAACCTTTTGATTGTGGTGGTACCATATCCACAAAAGTATGTTAATTTAGTTATAAAAGGTGTTATAGTGGGCAACACCCATGAGATGTGTTACCAAAGAGTATTCATTAACAAAAATTTTATTTTATATAAAATTAATGATTTAATAATTATTTGACTTTAAAAATAATTAATTTTAACAGAATTGTTGAAGTTATCAATATAAAACGTAAAATTCCATCAAATAATTGAATTGCTGATTTTTCGTAAATGTTAAATTTTGTTTATAAATTTAGAAAAAAAGATTTTAAAATAAAGTAATATCTAAAAATTATTAAATTTTAACTAAATTAATTAAAAGATTTATTAAAGAAAACTAAATTTTGTATAAATTGTGAATTATTAAAAAATAATGAAAATAATATATTTTAACAATTATTATTATAACAAGTAATATTCAATCAGATAATTGAATTTTTTTTATTTCTTTTAAATATTAATTTTTTTTGAGAAATTATAATAAAAGATTTTAAAATAAAGTAATATTCAAAAATTATTAAATCTATTAGTCTCCCACTCTCTCTCTTTCTCCTAAACTCTCTGTCTCTCTCTGTCATAAAAGTCTCAAATTAGCTTTTCTCCAAATTCATAAGAATCTATTATGTATCTTGTTTTCTCTTCAAATTAGGGTTTTTCAATTGATTCGATGCTTTAAATTGGAGGCTCTGATTTGAGAATTCTTCAAATTGGGGATTGTCAATCATTTGAATTAAATTGATTCGATTTCTTCTCTTAAATTTCAAATAATTGTTCTCTTTCTTTGATTTCATCTGTCTTTGATTTCAGGGATGCTTCAGTTTGTGCTCTGATTTGGAGCTGCTTGATATGGATTTAGGGATTTTTAGTTTACATTTTTGGTATAACCTCCTTCCGATTTAAATGTATGATATTTTGAACTGTATGTTTTTTTACTTGATTTTTCATTTTATAATTGTTATATTGCATATACCTTAAGTGTGCGCCAATCGTATTTATGTTTATGTTCTCCTCAACAGTTTCTTTGTTAGATTACTTGTAAATTATCTAAGCTATCTGTATTGGTGATATTTTGTCCTATATATGATCTTAGTTGTTCACTTGTTGCTTGAATGTTGTACAACTCTGTTACTAATTTTAGCACCGATATATAGGTGTTTTCACAACTTTAAATGGCATCAAAGAAGGTGCAATAGAGAGTTGTGTGTTTCGGTAAAAGTGTTATTAGTAGCTTGATTACTATTTAGATGAATGTTGCACGTTTACTAGTCTTCTGCCATCCATGTTCAGAATTTAATCACTACACCATAAAAGGCCTATGGCAACACCAAAAATGTGTTGCTGTAGGCCCAAAAAACCCCTTAGCCAACACTTTGCTGGTGTTGTTATTTTTGCCATTGCCTTAGGGGTCAATGGCAACATTCTAATTCTCTATGGCAACATCAGTGTCTCTGTTGGCATAGCCTTGCTATAGCAACAATATTATTAGTTTTTAGCAACATGGTATTATGTTGCCTTTGTGTAAAACATGATATTATGTTCCCACTGGTGGGGTCCACTTTTGGGACCCACATATGGGGCCCACTTTGGGACCCACCATGGGGCCCACTTTTATGCCAACACAAATTTTGACCTACTGTAACATTTTCTAGCAACATTTGTTAACATAATTTCCCTTTTGCCAATAGTTTATAACATCAATGGCAACACTTTTCTATTTCCAACAGAAAATCATAAATATGAAAATATGCATTTCCTAAATACCAAATCAACGCAACCAACTTTACAATCATAATAATCCATAGCAGATTTAATACAATCAAAACGAACATAAAAATAGTTGGTGAAATAAGTACATAAACTACAATCTTACTAAGTACATAAGACTAACAAAAGAGCAAAAGACTGTCTAAAACATAAAAATATGGCATGACTAATTAAGAGCTGGTGCCACCAGTCATTGGAGTACTATCTTCATTGTCACTCATTAGATTTCCTTCTTTTGGTACTGAAATTATTGAAGAAACTATTTACAGGCCTTTCCTTCATGGTAAGTTGGCAAACTATTATCTTCTACATAGACCTGTAAAAAAAAAGCAGTCATGTATACACTAGTGTCATGCATTTTTACAAATATACTAAAGTCAATATGATCATTCAGTGATGGCTAGCTAAGCAATTAAATTGACAGTTGACATTTAAAGTTGTGACAAGTTAGCTTTTGATCTAATGGAATTTGCAAATTGATTAGTATCATAAGTTTGTGGGAATCATAAGTTTTTGGGAATAATAAGTTTGCAGGAATCATAAGTTTGTGTGACCATGCAGGGAAACATACATTTTTAGCTGCTGTGCTGAATGCTTGCTTGTGAGCCATGCTGAGATTTTTAGCCTTTATCCTTCTGATCTCTTCTCTGGTAATTAAATATACATATATGCACGTTAACAATCAAATAAGTATGGATGTCATTAGCCCTTTGTAAACAAATAAACCATACAGATAAGGCCTTTTACAGGTCATATAATAGTCCACACTCATCTAAGCGAGCTTTCTATATATATATATATATATATATATATATATATATATATATATATATCTTACTTAATGAAGCGATTATAGGTAGATGGAGCTCGTTGTCTCTTTTCCAGAGCTGTTCATCCCATTTAGAGCCGCTGAAAGACCCTTCAAGTCTCCCTAGTTGGCCTTTGGAGGTACATTCCCAGCCAATGTGTTTGTGTTGCCTATAATGGAAAAATAAATCAAGAACAAAGATAAATCATTACTGATGAATAAGATAGTTCATTGATTAAATTATGCTACAGTTTAAAAATTCTGTAATTTTTGTCGGAAGCCGTCATGTGTTTGTACCCATGATTGAACCAACAATAATGAGTCTCTTTGATGGGTAATCAAATTTGTTCAAGTCATCAACCAGCAATCTTGAAAGCAATAAATGGCCCAAATTATTAGTCCCAACACTAAGTTCAAATCCATCTATGTATGTAGGTTCCTTGGCAGTTGGAAAATACAACAAAGTGCGTAATCAGAATCATCCAACTTGTTCAGCACATTCAAGCTAATTAATTTCATCAGTAAAGTGTAAGACTAAAAAGAAAAGAAGTTGCCCTAAAATCATTAAGGACATACAAGGATGTTAAACAAGAAAAAATTGCCTTTGTAGGATAAATTATACCAGCAACCGTCAAGTTCTTATACTTCCATGTTCCAGCATTGTGACCATACGATTAAAGATTATTGTGCTTATTATTTTTGTACCATTCACAAGTTCTTATAATCATTGTGTATTAAACTTGCTAATTATCAACTCAGATAGTTTGTAACTAGTAGCGTACCTTGTATCTTATAATTATTTTAATTAACCAAGTAAGCGGACCTATTAAAACAAATAAGTGAAAATGACACCATATATTTGAAGATAGCAAAATTCCAGTGGTTAGATCAGTATGACTATATCTAAGCCAAGTATGTTTGGTCAAAATTTAAATATATAATGAAATAGATGAAAAAACTAGCACAATGATCAATGTCATCGCAATTTATAGCCAAAAATGATAGTAGACAATTGGAAAGAAACAACATAAATAGTATAACAGAGAGCACACAAGTACTTTGATAAGTGTGCATTTAATCCTAATATTGTCCCTCTATTTAAGTTATTTTGTATTGATTTGGATTTTTATTTAATAAATTCTAATGTTTTATTGTAGATATAAAGGAGTTATAATAATGGAAGGCTTGGAGTTTAAATAGCAAGAGTTGGAGATAAATTTGATTAAAATTCGGATTTTCTGGGTAGCTTGCGCAGTATGCACTATTTGGGCCATATCTGGAGTTCTACAGGTCCGATTCTGACGATTCAACAACCCACGGAAAGCTTAGGAGAAGAGATTTATTTCTGAAGTGGTCTTGAATTTAAAATCCAGCCGAATCAGCCCAGAATCTGAGTCAAAAAGTCAACTACGAATTTCTATTATTGGAATTCAATTTTGATTGGGAAATCTCCTTGTATTGTATTAAATATTTAAAAATACTTTTATTAGAGATTTTAGGAGAGAGAGATCAGACCTAATAGAGATAGAGACATCGTACGAAAAAGAGGCACAAGCAAGAGAGAAAGAAGAAGCTTAAGGAAGGAGATTCTGCCATTGAAGACATTCAATTGGATTTGTTTTCTTCATCTTTTTGTTTAGAATTCTCTCCTTAACTCTTTTAATCATGTTTATGTGTTATAAATTCTTGGATTTGTTTGAGATTTGCATTATGAACTAATTTCATATAGTTGGGATTTTTATGGAACCCTAACATGAGATTTTTTGGTGTTTTGTTAAAGAGTACTGTATGCAATTCTACGGTTTACTCATTCAAGTGTTTTTCATGCTAGTACTTGCTATTATCTGATCAACTTTAGTTGGTTAACGAGTTAATTATAATACCGAGAGGGTTATATTTAATTGACATAAGACTTGAGTGATGCATGCTTATAAGTTTTGTGATTATAATATTGATACGGTATAGACATATATTGTGACCATGCATAGCTTTGTGAATTGATGCTTAATTAATTTTTGAAGAGTAAATTGGCATAGACATATGTTAGTTTATTTGATAGGAATTATACCATACTGATTTCGAGAGAAAGCTATGACCATTGAAGTCTAGCTAGTAAATTGTGGATTGCTGAGTACTATGCAACTCTTTTACGGATTTTCACGTGTTAGGGGGAAGTAATTATCCTGACTTATATTCTCATATTTGGAATCGTTAAACTCTCTTCTCTAGTATTATTTATTTCGTTAAATTAGTTCTAATAATTAGTTTAGTTATAAAAATCAACAATCAATATTTTTGTTCGATAACTGAATTGTTAGATATAACTTGCGATTGATACGAATTTTACAGTCCTTGAGGAAGGAAATCTGGTATTTACTACTGTATTACTTGTTTGCGACTGTGTACACTTGCACATCTAGATTTTACGCAACATACTTGTATCACATATCCTGATATAGCTATATAAATAGACATCATAAACTCTAACTTGCAGCGAATTCCAATAGCGACCATACAATATAACTATTATATACAAATCTATCAGCATCTGGACTACTGCATACAGTCACATACAAGGACAAGGATGATAGAAAAATTATATAAATAGCATCTCAAATTATTTAAGAGACAGGGTCATCTTTTGTGCAATCATTTTGTTTTTGGTTGACTACAAAATTAAAGTAAGAAAAACGTATCATCTTAGATAAAAGATACTAATAATAATAATTAATAACTGGTATGTTATTCTCAGCATAAGCTATGCATAAGTGGGGTGTAAAATGAAATTCATGATTACTTGATAAAAGATTATACAAAGAAAATTGGTGAATACCTTGCAGTCATCGATCCTGTATAGCAATTTTCAGAGTTTTCAATCCTGTAAAATGAATATAACCTACCAAGGATTAATTATTAAGAGAACAAAGAAAGTAACAAGTGAATCAGATACATAGAGGTAAAAAGCTATATTTCTAGCTGTAAATTCTCGTACCGTACATCTCAGCTTTAGGTACAGAAAGTGATAGTTTTACATACAAAAATATACATTTCAAAGCTAAATTAATTATGGCAGCAAACTAGATTGCTAACAATAATACTTTCTTAGTAGTCAAAAATTATAAAAAATATAAGTGCACTATTAAATGTCATCTCCTGCTTCAGCTGAGGGGTTTGAGATGGTTCCACCAACTACTGCTTTACTATTATTAAAAAAAATCAAGATACTCAATCTACATTAAGTGTAAAATCTACACAAGAAGCAAATCAATATATATATATATATATATATATATATATATATATATATATATGAACAATTATGTAACCAAATACCTTCAATCAATTAGTACTAATTCATGATTCAATTGTAAAAAAGAAACCCAAAAACAGGAGGAAGACATTCATCAATCCCAGATTTTGTTTTTTACACAGCCTCTGCAAGGAAACTCAAAAACTTCTGATGAAGATCGATTAACAACAGTATAAGAGGCTAGATAAAAAATAAAGCAAAATAGAGTTGACCAATAAATGAAAGCAAAGGCTAGTGCTTGAAGCCCTAAATCATAGTCATTCCAAAATCAATACGTATGTAAAACAAAACAATAAATATAACCATACACGCAAAATAGTGAAACTAAACTAAAAGATAGTAGTGCCTGAAAAGAAAGAAGTTCTACCTCAAATCCAAATCCGACACCCTAAAGCCATATGTAAGAACCCGGATTTTTGGTAAGAATTAAAACTTTTATTATGTAATGGAATATAAGTGTAATAGTGGTTCCGATGAATGAATATTTAATGGATATGGGTTCCAATGTTTATATGCCATGAAAAAGGCAATAGATTTCCAGCTTAGATTAGAATAATCTATCTCCTGGAAAGAATGATATAGTAAATTCCAAAGTGAAAGATTATTCTCATGTCATCCAAACTGATATCTGTTATAAGTACAGTGGTTCCGTAAAAGGGTTAAGGAACGCTCGGGAAAGCGCGAGAACATTTTTCTAATTATAAGGAATAAAGAGAGAATAAGTGATGAATAGTGTTTTTGGTGGAAATAGGAATATTATTAGACGGCACTATATAGAAGTACCCAGAACGGATTTCTGAGTTCGTGTTAATGATCCAAGGGGAAAAAGAGTGTATGTAAAAGTTATCGGATTCTGAAAAATAGTACTTTTATTTTCCCCGAGATTTCCCTTGACACTGAGAGACTTAAGGATTTATTGAAAAGATTTAAGGAATTTAGATTCGAAAATTATTAAAGAGAATTGAGAATGGTAGTATAAATATTAAGAAGGTTTCCGGTAAAACCCTAACTAGAAACCATTAGGATATTCCTCCTCACGATCAAGCAGAGGATCAAGGTGCATGCATGTGCAAGTGGATAAGATCATGTAACCAAGCTAGTTACAAAGGAACTAGAACAATTAGAGATCAACCAAGTACTTAGCATCACTTTCTCATCTTATCACTAAAAACACAACACTTGTCCACGCAAAATACATCATCCATGACATACTACCTTTATTAAAGTAGCTTTATGGCCTTGATATTTTCTCAACCTCGCAATAATTCATTTCTAAGACAAACCAATCAAGAGAAGCAAGCAAGAACACCATCTCTCTCTCTTTTATTACTCCATTCGGCCCTAACCCTAATTCAAAAACCAAAATCCATCTTCCACTCCTTGTTTGATCTCCAATTTTTTCTGGTGAGTATTACATTTCATAAAAATGATCTCCTAGAAATCTTAGCTTCAAACTCCACTTTTTCCATTTTCAAATAAATCATTTAAGTGGAGGGTGAATAGTAACCTTCATGATCTAATATTGTCTTCTTGGTTTCTGTTAATGATCCAAGCTATATTAAGGTGTTCCAAGGACTATATCAAGGATTGTTAGGCTCATTTACACACCAAGGAAGGTATAAATCTCTTAAAACCCTAGACCTTATTTTAAGTTTATGCACGATCTTGATGGTTTTTAGCATAGTTATGATATTAGTATGATTATAAGCATGTTAACATGATCATGTAGTTGATTTAGAGATATGATGATCTTGTTGGTAAATTGAGATGTTTTGGACTTGTTAAGATGATTATCATGTATGTAAGATATATGTTATGGCCGGTGTGGCTTGGATTTGATGATAAGAATTTTGGAACGTTCGATTTATAGCCGTCGTAATGCCGAAATTTCATAAACTCTTAAAATCCGAGCATAAAAGTTAGGATAAATGCCTGACCTTAATGATATTATGGATTGACCTTATAGTTCTCGAGTCATAGATCGTTTTGGCGCAAGAATCGAAGCAAACGGACTTACGGTTTAGGAATTATGGCCGATTTACTAAAAGTGGTTCGAAACCATAATTGCAAATTCGTGATTGAAATTGAACCCCCTTAACTCGAGTAATTCAGTGACGAATCTTGGTAATTAAATATTAGGGATCATAAGGAAGGTGTGGGAGAAAACCTCATGTCAAACGGATCATTTTTCGATTTTATGAAAATATTCGAATCGGGGTTAAATGCGAATGAACCCCTAAAAAGGATACTTGGTTATAACTTTGGAAAATCACTTAGATAACGATCAATACATCTCAACGTATAATCTTTCGACCTTAGAACTTATATGGCTTAAGTACCTAGCAAGTGTAAGTGTAATGACATGCCTTAATAGCAAACCAATGTCGGGTCATAATGGTGTTAATAAGAGTTACACTAGAGAGTGTATAACGAGATAATTTGAAAACGTGTTTCGACCTAAGTTAAGTATATACTTAGCCTTTTAAAAATTTTTAAGTGATTAATCTCGAATACTTTGATTGTTTATAGATCACCGAGCAGACCGAGGACACGCTACCCCTACCCGAGTACCAGGCAAGTTTCCAATACTTTGGAACTGTTGTTGTGATAATATATATAATTGAATGTTGTTATACATATGTCATAGCATGCATGCCTACTTTCAAATTTACATTGTAATACTTGTTCCCTGGTTGATGTTGGCTTATAAGTTAGATACAAGAGATACTAATTATAAGCCGGATATTGCTAAGACCCTTAGTGAAAGGCATATGAGCTCATTCTTTAAATAAAGACCGGGAGTCTGTATTTTGTAATATTGAGATAGTCATGGAAACCTGGAGGGATTCTAGTGACAGATTATTTGAGGGATGTTATTTATGAATGAAAGGATATCTTCGATATAATATTTATTTTGGTATTTGTACGATTTAACATAAAATTTAAATACACGTAGAATCCTCTCCACTAAGTCATTTATTTAATTTATTCGGTCAAAAGTTAAATGGTCAATTCTAGCACAAATTTTTCATCCTATTTTAAATATAAGAGATATTCCAATTCGCTGAAAAATCAAACATATATTTTATGGAATACATCTCTACCCTAAGGCAATAAGATCGAAAAAGAAATATCGAGATTTGATATTTTTTAGATCTACACTGCGATATTAAAAAGGCAACAAGCTCGACGAAAGAATATTCGAGATTTAACATTCTTTAGAGAACTCGTGCTAAATTCAAAAACGACCAGTTTTTATTCAAAAAATATTCTCTCTTTGAATTAAAAATATTTCTCTCATCCTAGAAAAGACTTTTCACTCTCAGGAATATTTTCCTCTCGTGCCAGAAATATTTAAAGTAATTTTTCTCCCGATTCTTAATTATCTTATATTTCGGAGAAAATTATTTTATTCGCTCAAAAATATTTCCTTCACTCTCAAAATATTTTATATATTAGGAAATATATTTTAAGTATTTATTCTAGTCAAAACATTGGTCAAAAGATTTATCTTTTTCGAGAAAAGACCAATCGTATTTTATTCGGAAGCGAAAGTTGATTTAATCGTTTTAAATCCAAATAAAATACTTCCAGTTGCTAGAATGACTTGAAACTTGAGATTAATCACTTAAATACTATTTATATGCATCGTTAAAGTTTCATAAGTTTTCGAGAATTTTCGTCCGGGCACGAAAATCGAGACGGTTAGTCAACTGTTGACTACGTTTGACCAAGTCAACCTTGACCAAAATTGACCAAACTTTCAAGAATATTATTTTATTATATTCCTAAGTGCTCCATAATTTTAGATTTATTTATTAGGTATTATTAGAGAATTCGGGTATTTAATTAACGATACGTGATTCGTATTTAATCGTTAATAACGAATGGCTTATTATATAATATAAGAGTGCTGGATATTTTGACTTATCCACTTGCAAAGAAACACAAACTTTCCATGTTGGCAATCCAAGTGAAAGCCATGTCACCAATCCACACCCTTTTAATCTCAACCACTCCCTTAAATCTACATCTCAACCATTCATTCCACCCAACTCTTTCTATAAATAAACCCCCTCATCCACCCATTTTAAACACAAGCTAAGAGCATACATGCTGGGATTTTAGAAGTAGAACACACTTTCAAGTTCATATTTTCTCTCTTCATCTACTTCATCTCAAAAACCTTCTCTCTCTTATATATATATATATCCAAATATTCAAGGTTTTTGTTCAACAAGTTTAGTTCCACCCAACCAAGCTTTATTCACCCAAGCTAGCTCATCCACCACCACTTTCCGGCCTCCCGAAGGGCTGCCCAAAGTTCGACCATCGTGCCAAAATCCGGCTAAACCTCAGGTGAATTTTTCCGGTGACTTTTAATAGTGGTAATTTTTAGCTTCCTCTTTGTGTTTATATTTGAGATTTGTGCTTAACTTTTATAATTCATCTTAATCTCTATTCTCGAATCTATTTTAAAGATCCCAAAAGTCTCTTTATAAAAGAGAACGATTATCTGACAAACGTCGAGGTTGTAACGATTAAGTATTCTTACGGGTTCCCAACTAGCATCTACAGTGCTCCGTGGGAATTTCTTTTAAAGGAATACTTCGTTCAACATAAGCTTCTTTAAGCACAAGTTTAGCCACTTGTTTTATTTACGTTTTATTTTACGTGGCCATAACTTTTTAGTGCAAGAAGTTACAAAGAAGATTATACTTTGACATTGATTTTAATCAATAGCAAGTATACATCTTAAAAGTCTTAAGCCTAGTAGCTTAAAAAGACTTGCATATTTGACACACGTCAAAGTGCTACGATTAAGTATTCTTACGGATTCCCAACTAGCATCTACAGTGCTCCGTGGGACATTCTTTACAGGAATACTTCGTATCACATAAACTTCGTGAAGAAGTTAAAATAATAAGACATAACTTAATATCCTTGATTGAATATTAACGTTCCAATACCGCTTATGCGTAAAGTCCACTTGTGTGACTTAACCATTGCCGTTATTTACTATTTTCCGCACTACGCATATAGCTAACGTGTAATAGCGTTCTTTCACGGTCCTCGCACTTGCGAGTTGAATTTTCTTTATCATCCTTGCACTTGCAAGTTGAATTTTCTTTCTCATCCTCACACTTGTGAGTTGAATAATAGTTTAACGCATATTAAGCGTCCATCGTGGCTACTACCGTAACCTACTAGTTTTGCACGATTTTATTATATATCTTGCTTAACCCTTATTTGTTTCGTAGATATTGTTTGTCTAACTTTTGTAGTGAGGTGAAGATTAAGTGAGGTGATTCTCGTTCTAAGACCCAAGTCCTAGACGTACTAACGGGGAGTTAGTAGTCTTCGCACCGTGAAGAAGAGGAAAGACCCGAGACCTTTCATCTAAGACCCAAGACCAACAAAAGCCAAGAATCAATAGTCTACACCAAAGGTTCTACATCAGCTTTGAAGAAGTAGCGGGGAGTTGCTGTCTAAGATAAGTTTTGTAGGTTTTTACAACGACTTTGAGGTGGTGACGGGGAGTTACACACCAAGACGAGTCTTGTATATGTTTACATTTATTTTGAGGTGGTAACGGGTAGTTACGCACCAAGACAAATATTTGTGGGATTCTAAAGGCTTCTCCGCCTACTAAAGGAGCGAGTTTATTTTAAGTGAAATCTCGAGTCCGGAGAGGAGCTCAGGGACTGGACGTAGGGGTGAGCGAATCCATTAGGGTTGTGCCATCGCGAACCAGGATAAAATCTCCTGTGTGGTATTTACTTTCCTTGTCTTTTATTTCCGCACATAAACTACTAACGACTCGGTAAAATATTTTAAAACGGGAAAAATATTTTAAAACGCCATAATAATTTTTAAATTGGATATTAAGTTATTCAACCCCCCTTCTAGCTTAAAATAGCCCTCACACGGGACCTAACAATGAACATTATTTATATTTCCATAAGTATTAAGTACTTGGAAATTATTCGAGGAATGTTATTTGAATACTCATTCGAGATTATTTATTTAATGAATATTACTTTGACTATTCATTTGAGGCTATTGATTTAGATGAATATTATTTTGGAATATTCAGTCGAGTTTATTTATTTAATGAATATTATTTTGAATATTCATTTGAGCTTTATCTCTTTAATGAATATTATCTTGAATATTCATTTAAGGTTGATTAAATTATCGAATATTATTTTGAATATTTATTCGAGGAATTACTTATTTAATGAATATTCTCATATGTTATTCGAAAATTACTTTGAGCAATATTTCATATTAAAAATATTCTTTAAATATTTATGAGTTAATAAATATTATTTGAATATTTATATAATTCTTTTAACTAGTTTTAAAATATAATATTTTATTCAAAAATTATCCTTGACCTTCAAATACTATGTAAATTATTTTTGAGTCTTATTATTATTATTTTTATCAAGAAAGGTTCCCGAAACTCCATTCTTCATTCAATTCTATCTTCCAAATTATAAGGGAACCTTACTTGAAGGCTGTTATTTATTTTGTTTGACTTCCCGGTCATAAATCTTTTAAAACTATTCCTTGTACTCGCAACTTGGTTGCTATTCATCGATTGAATCTTTTATTACTTCCTCATCATTCGAGGGGTAAGAATGTTGGGACAAGTTTATATCCATTAACAAGCACCAGCTTGGGAAATATTGGTGAATCTTCTTTTCCAGTTAGATACGACTACTTTTATGAGTCCTATCAACGAGTATTACACTTGGGGAAAGGAGGACGAACTTTACGTTTCAGGGTCATGGATTTATTCGAACTAGGATTCGTGTGTAAGAGGCCGAGTCGCGCGGTCCATCACAAGGCCCAACCGTTGGCCAGGGAGTTACTAAAAAGGGCGGTAGACTAGTAAATCCATCAGTTCTTCCTTCTACCGGTAGTAAACTATATTGGGTTGTACCATCTCCGACTGATCATCGGGGAGTGGGATAGCTGGCGCGTGATAACTCCAGTATTAGTTCATCTCCCGAATTGGGAATTTCCTGCAACACGTATCGAAGAGACTTCTTTCAAGTTGACGGGCATCCCCCGCAACACGTATCGAAGAGACTTCTTTCAGGTTGACAGGAGTTTGAAAAATTTTCAAAACTGGGATTGCAATATTTTCCTGCAATTCCCTTCTTTTATGACATATGATGATGTCTTGCTTTTACTTTGCACAGTAGATATTTCTCGGCGCAAGCAGGTGACCCCAGCCAGAGGACTACCCACTGATATTATCGTTGCCATTGCTGAGGTAGATTGGCAGCTTTTGTTTCAGCCTTAATTATATGTATAATTAATGTAATCAACGGCAAAAACTTTAAACTTATGTTATTATCCTTTTGGGTTGTAATAACTTTTATTTGCGGATCCTATAAGTAGAAGACTTATTTCAATTTCATCTTTGGGACTGTAACTGTTGTGTGTATGTGTGTGATGTGATATTATTGCGGGGTCACAACATGTGTTTATTTATTTGGACTCAAGTCAAGTATTATTGATGGAATTAAGACCGTAACGACCAGATCCCTGACCCCGGATCTGGGGGTGTTACAGAAATGGTATCAGAGCGAGAGTTATATATCCCAGAGATGAGGCAATGTTATAATAATAAATTCAATAAGATAATAAGAACTCTTGCCAAGTTCACCTAAAACCCTTATGGGAACTCTTAAGTATCATAACAGTAAATTAGCTCGATATCGTATCGATGAGCAAGGCGACGGACCTTGAGGCTTACGAGCAGCAGCACAGTGATGCTTTATTATATGTTGACGATCGGATTGTGGATTCGATAAAGTACCCTACTGAGGACCCGGAGGAGGTTCCAGCAGAGGAGGAAAATCCTGTTAAGGATAAGGAGCTTACCCTTGAGGAAATGAGGGCTGCAGCCAGATCGACTATCAGGGCTAAGATTATAGTGCTCAGAGAAGTGAGCGTAAAGAACTGAGATATTGTTAAGAGAACTAAGGATGCATATTGGATTCATAGCCGGACTACCGGATGTAGTACCAGCAAGTAAGACGGATTGGAAGGATTACTTGGGATCTTATATGGGGATAGATAAGAATCCTTAGAGACTTTCAGATTAATGAGAAAAGAGTTAGAATGATGCATGATTATCAAAGACATCGATATAGGATGGGGAGCAGAGTCTCCAAGAGCAGTTGAGATAGAGGCAGCAAATATCATTTGATAAATGGATTAGTGTGAATATTGTCAATAGTAATTCGCCAGGAGAAGGCAGGTTTTATAGGTTATAATCTATCAAGTCAAAATGAGATTGATGAGGTGGTTTGATTCAAGGAAATGTTCATTTTATGAATGGATCAGCTTAGAAAGTAAAGACCTTGGGAGGTGATGGTATGATTGGATAAAGCTATATAAGGAAGTAATAAGTGAACCGATGATCTCAGAACCTACAAGAGGAAAAGACCAGTGAGTCTATGATAAACTTGAAATAGACTGTTGTTAGAGACTAAGTGTAGTGTTAATCCAACTCAGTTGAGTGATGAACCACAAACATTAGATGCATGTG
This sequence comes from Saposhnikovia divaricata, assembly GCA_036435485.1. Taxonomy (NCBI): domain Eukaryota; kingdom Viridiplantae; phylum Streptophyta; class Magnoliopsida; order Apiales; family Apiaceae; genus Saposhnikovia; species Saposhnikovia divaricata. The sequence goes on along the minus strand of CM071596.1, from coordinate 150,112,438 downwards.
ATTCAGAGGAATATTAAATTCTTTCTTTTCCTTGAATGGATTATAATAGTTACATTAAGTTACTCCTATGTTGAATCATAAATGGATCAAGTAATACGATCAGTGGTTAAGAGGTAATGGAGAATGTTTTGGGATGAAACCTGAAAGAGCAAGTGCATGCCAAGTTCTTGAAGTATGAATGTTGATAAAATAAAGTTCAGCTATTAGGACATGCGATCAATAGTGAGTAGTGTTGGTTGACCCAGCCGAGTTAAAGGTAGTTTCGATTGAGAAAGGCCAACCACACTGACTAAGGTGAGAAATTTCATAAGATTCACCAGGTATTACCAAAGATTTGTTCAGGATTTTAAAAAGATTGCAGTCCCGCAACCCAACTTATTTGTAAGACTAAGGAGTTTGAATGAACAAGAAAATGTGAGAAAATCTTCCTGGAGCAAAAGATGAAACTTGTGACGACCCAGCGTTGGCGTTGCCTAATGGAAGAAGGAAGACTTTGTGATATATTATGATGCACCTCATATAGGTTTAGGTGGTGTGCTTATGCAGCATGACAGAGTAATTGCGGATGCATTCGGACAGCGCGGTTCACCAAATTAGGATGGCCTTGATAGTGCCAATTCTGTGGAACGACTAACTCCGCTGGTAGTGTTCCTTATGAAACTAGTGGTTAGGTAGACTGACGTTTGATAGTATCGACTATTAGGACGTATATGTATCAGGAGGGTGTGGCATGTTTCAGTATGAAACTTTTGATTTCACTTCTATAGGATGTATATATTTGATTCCTTCCAGTGGTTAAACTTCCGACTTTATTGTTAGGAATAATTCATAAGTTGTGATGTTAAGAATAAAATTTTGCTAATACTTCTTGTATATCCTGATCTAATAAAGGATTTAGCACTTTGTTTAGGATATATGTGTTAAACAGTAATCTGTAGAATTTAGTCAGGAACATTGCGTCAGAGACTACATGTCAGGAACAGTGTATCGGGGACTACATGTCAGGAACAGAGGAGCAGATCCTGATACAATAAGTCAGATCCTGATCAAATACTGATGGGATAATCAGATCCTGATGCAATTGGAAATCTTGATATCAGTCATGTTACTGATGATGTCAGTCGTGTTACTGATGATGTCATTATGGATGCTACAGATTCTGGCAAGTGCTATAAAACAGGATCTTTGTTTTGGAAAACAAGCAAGAAGATATTGTGAAGGAAATGAATTCTCTATTGATGGAAACTATCAACTGGACGGCAGAACATTGTCATAGATAGATTATAATTCTGTTATTAGTTAATAGGTAGCATTATAAATACTCTATCTATATCATTGTAAATAGTGTTCGTAAGTGAGCGAGTGAGTTCGTAAGATTTGTATTCGAGAGTTCGAAACAAACAGAGAGAGAGATTTATATTGTCAGCAGCTGCTAAAGGTATTGTACACCTTTGGTAGAGTTTGTATTTGATTATTTTAATACAAACAAAGTTTGATTCATTCCTTTATTCTTGTTCATATAATCAAGCAAAAATCAGACACGATTATATAACTTGTATTCAACCCCCCCTTCTACAAGTTATTCGAGTTAACAATTGGTATCAGAGCAGGTTGATTTCAAATAATCATAAAGATCTACAATCATGTCTGGTTACAAGGATGGTAATACTAAGATCCCTATGCTCAAGAGAAACGAATATACTCTATGGGAAGTGAAGATGTTGCATCACCTGGAAGCAACAGATCTTGATTATCTTGACAGAATCAGAGATGGGCCTTTTGTTCCAACAATGCTTGTTCCTCAAGCAACTGTCGAAGGAAAAGTTGTTCCAGAACATACAGCAAAGAAGCCTAATTCAGAATGGACAGATAAGGAAAAGGAGAACGTTCTCAAGGATGCTAAAGTGAGAAACATACTATTCAACAGTCTTGATTCTGTTCTCACTAACTATGTTCTCTCGTGTAAAACTGCCAAAGAGATATGGGACAATCTAAAGTTTCACTGTGAAGGAACGAAACCTGTCAGGAAGAATATGAGGACACTTCTCATACAACAGTATGAGTACTTTGAATCCAAGTCTGGTGAGTCACTTACTGACACCTTTGATAGGTTTACTAAACTCATCAATGAGATGGCCATACATGGTAAATATTATGAGTTGGAGGATATGAATACGAAGTTCATGAAAGCTCTTCCTGATTTCTACAATGAAAAGATATCTGCAATTGAGGAAGCTAATGATCTTGATGAGATATCATTAGAAGCAGTTTATGGAAAATTAAGAGCTTATGAACTTGACAAGCAGCAGAAAAAGAGCAGGAGTGAAGGAAAGATGAAAACTGTTGCACTCACTGCTCAGTCTGAATCAAAGAAGCTTCCAGAAGAAAAGTCTGAATCTACTGAAAGAGACTTGAGGAAGAAGAAGAGCAAAGAAAGTTCTGAGTCAAAGACTACAGATATAGACTTTGAGGATAATGATTCTGAATCAGAGATGCAAGAACTATTTGCTATGTTTGCTAAAGCTTTCAAGAAAGGAAGATTCAACAGGAGAAGATTTAGCAAAGGTACTTTTCAGAAGAAAGAGGAGAAGAAGAATGACAAAGGCAAGAGTACAATTATCAAGCTTGATAAAGCCAAGATCAAGTGCTTTAACTGCAGTGAGCTTGGACACTTTGCTAGTGAGTGTAAGAAGCCTAGGAATTCAGGGAAGGGCAATGCACTCATGGTCACCCAGAAGGATTGGGCAGACTCCAGTGATTCTGAAGATGAATTGGATTATGACAACATTGCATTGATGGCAAGTGCTTCAGACAAACCTGGATCTCCAAAGAAAACTTCTTCATCTTCTGTTAAGGTATCACTTCACTCTCTTGATTCATTTGATAGCTTAGATTCTGATGATATTAGATCTATTCATGTTATGTTTAAGAATCTTATGACTAATTTCAAAATTCTTGCTAGTGAAAAAGATGAACTCAAGGCTAAGAATGATGAGTTAGTTAGTAGAAATAATTTTCTTGAATCTGAGTAAATTCAAATGGAAGAATATAATTTAAGTTCTGATAAAGCTAAGCATGATTATGGTGTTATTCTTGAGGCTTATGACTGTGTCAGAAAAGAACTAGAGCAAGAGAGAGATGTGATTAAAACCATTAACAATTCTGGTAAAAAGACTCAAGAAATCATTGAAAATCAATTTTTGGGTAAAGTTAATGGTTTAGGTTTTGATAAGGCTAGGAAAGAAGATACTGTAGCTATTGTCAGGGATGATATTAAGACTGAAGCTAGCACATCTAAGTCTAAAGGTAAGAAGATAGTTTCTGAACCTAAACATGTTAAATTTGTTGATTCTAAAGGCACCCCAGTTGTGCACAAAAGAATCAACAATAGCAATTCAGATGAAAGAGTGTTAGAAAAACCTAAGAATGTAAACATAGGTTTTCTGTCTAAGTCTCAGTTGAAACAGAGACTAGAAAGTATTTCAGAGTCTAGCAAGATCAGAAGAAATAGGAATGGAAAAGAAGGTATTAACAAAGAGAATAATTACAAGAATGTACCTGATGCACCTAGGAAGAAATGCTATAAATGTGGAAATCATAATCATTTGGCCCTAGACTGCAATCAAAAACCTTCTTGGAAAACTGAGTCCAGATTCCCCAAGACTCAGAGAACTCAATACCAACCACAAGAACCCTGTTATCATTGTGGTAGTTTACTTCATTCCATTTATATGTGTAAGGAATATCATGAACTGTATTATGACTATTATTCTCTAAAATCTGAAACTCCTAGTCACAAACAGTTTGTGAAATCTAAGTCTAAGGTTGACTCTGCAACAGGTAAATCAAAAGCAAAATCTTCAAAGCCTGTTGGTTCAAAAGTTAGTAAGAAAGGATCCAATCAAAGTTGGGTCCTAAAAAATTCTAACTAGCTACTTTTTGTTTGCAGGGCATTGAAAAGAAGCATTCAATTATCTTGGACAGTGGATGCTCTGGACATATGATTGGAAAGAAGTCCCTGCTTACAAAGTTTGAGAGGAAAGCTGGCCCAGTAATATCCTTTGGAGATGGCAACAAAGGAGAAACTCTGGGATATGGCTCAATTATTTTGGGGAATGTCATCATAGAAAATGTAGCACTGGTTGAAGGCTTGAAACACACACTTTTAAGCATAAGTGAACTGGGTGATAAGGGTTACCAATCAATCTTTGACAGTAAGGGATGCAAAATCTTGAATATGAAGAATGGAGACATTGTTCTGACTGGTCAGAGACATGGTAACATATATGAAGCCAGCTTAAGTGACACATTTAAAGGAACTGTCAGATCTCTTTACAACAAGGCATCAAATGATGAAAGCTGGAATTGGCACAAGAAGCTCTCACATCTCAATTTGAAGAAGCTTAATCAACTTGTTAAGCATCATCTGGTGAGAGGCCTACCTCAGGCAAACTATGTGCAAGATGGACTTTGTGATGCTTGTCAGCTTGGAATACAAAGAAGAACGACTTTCTAGAGCAAGACAGAAAATTCCATTACTGAACCATTTCATATGTTGCATCGTGATTTATTTGGTCCAGTAAACATTATGTCTATCAATAAGAAAAGATATGCTCTAGTTATAGTGGATGACTACACAAGGTTCACATGGGTATTCTTTCTACACAACAAGGATGAAGCTCCTCAGGAAATCATTGAACTTGTCAAGAATATTCAAAATAGCTCTGAGTACAAGGTTAAAGTGCTCAGAAGTGACAATGGTACAGAATTCAAGAATTCTACAATGGAGGAGTATTGTGTAGACAGTGGAATTACTCAACAGTTTTTTGCACCTGGAACACCTTAGAAAAATGGTGTAGTAGAAAGAAAGAACAGAACTCTCATAGAGGCAGCAAGAACCATGCTTGCAGATGCAAAGCTTCCAACCTATTTTTGGGCAGAAGCTATCAACACTACATGTTTCACTCAAAACTGTACCTTGGTAAATGCTCATGGCAAGACTCCCTATGAGATGATCAAAGGAAAGAAACCAAGTGTGAAACACTTTCACATCTTTGGATGCAAATGCTATGTCCTGAAAGTTCATCTAGAACAACTTGGGAACTTTGAAGCCAAATTGGATGAAGCAATATTTCTAGGGTATTCAGTATCAAAAGCCTTCAAAGTATACAATCTCAGAAGTCACATGTTATGGAATCAATTCACGTTCCATTTGATGATAAGAAGTTTAGAATTTTGCAAACTGATGAAAGTCATGACAATCTGGAATTTGAAAATCTTAAGTATTCTGAGATTCCCTCCAGCGATGATGAAGGTTCTCCAAAGGAAATCTCTATTGCTTCTCAAAGGAATGCTACTGTTGAGGGGGAGCAATTCAATCAAGGAGAACATAGGACTGGTCAGGATCAGACTGGTCATTCAGAGTCTACTTCATCAGGAACTGATCCTTCAGAGTCTAATGAAGGAAGATCAGAAACTAGCAGCAGTACTGAATCCACTGATTCTACTGATCAAGGGGGAGCTTTTGAAGGAAATGAACACTCTTCTACAAGAAATACCACTAACTTAGTGGGAGAGTCTAGCAGGAACCTACCACCTATTAGAAAATGGACAAGGGATCATACCGAAGATTTGATTATTGGTGATCCAAATAGTGGTGTTCGAACTAGAGATCAATTCAAAATGAATGCTTGTATAGTTGTTTTCTCTCAAAGAATGAACCTAAGAAGGTTGAAGAAGCCTTACAGGATCCTGACTGGGTAATAGCAATGCAAGAAGAATTGAATGAATTTGAGAGGAACAAAGTTTGGAAACTGGTACCAAGACCTAAAGATAGATCTATTGTTGGTGCTAAATGGGTTTTCAGAAACAAGCTACATGAATCTGGTATGATTGTAAGAAACAAAGCAAGACTGGTAGCCAAGGGTTATTCTCAGGAAGAAGGAATTGACTATGATGAAACCTTTGCACCTGTAGCAAGATTGGAAGCAATCAGAATGTTTCTTGCATTTGCAGCTCATTCAAAATTCAAGGTATACCAGATGGATGTAAAGAGTGCTTTTCTAAATGGCAAGCTTGATGAGGAAGTGTATGTGGAACAACCACCTGGTTTTGTTGATCCAAATTTTCCAAATCATGTCTACAAACTTGACAAGGCACTCTATGGACTGAAGCAGGCACCAAGAGCATGGTATGAGACTTTGTCTAAATTTCTTCTTGAAAATGGCTTCACAAGAGGTACAATTGACAAAACTCTATTCTTTAGAAAGATAAAAGGTGATTTGCTTTTAGTTCAAGTTTATGTTGATGATATTATATTTGGTTCTACTAATGAAAAGTTGGGTGCTAAGTTTAGCAAGCTTATGCAGTCTAAATATCAGATGAGCATGATGGGTGCACTAAATTACTTTTTAGGCTTGCAGGTAAAACAGACTGAGACTGGTATTTTCATTAATCAGTCAAAGTATATTAAAGATCTTTTAAAAAGGTTTGACTTTCAAAATTTTGCAATTGCAAAGACACCCATGACAACAGCCACTAAGCTAGACTCTGATCCTATGGGAAAGAGTGTTGATAACGCTATAGAGGCATGATAGGTTCATTATTATATTTAACTGCAAGTAGACCAGATATAATGTTCTCTACCTGTTTATGTGCTAGATAACAACGTGATCCTAAGGAATCTCATTTAATTGCTGTGAAGAGAATTTTTAGATATCTCAAGGGAACTCCAAATCTTGGTTTGTGGTATCCAAGAGAATCTGATTTCTCCCTAATTGGCTATTCAGACTCTGATTATGCAGGGTGTAAAATAGACAGGAAAATCACTACAGGTACATTTCAATTCTTGGGAAATAGATTGATTTCTTGGGCAAGCAAGAAGCAGCAATCAGTTTCAACCTCAACTGCAGAAGCTGAATACATTGCAGCAGGCAGTTGTTGTGCTCAACTCCTTTGGATAAGAAATCAGTTGATGGATTATGGTATGACACTTAGTAATATTCCTATGTTTTGTGATAATACTAGTGCTATCAAAATTGCAGAAAATCCAGTTCAACACTCAAGGACTAAGCATATTGATGTCAGGTATCATTTTATTAGAGAACATATTGAAAATGGTACCGTGGAACTTCATTTTGTTCCTACTGACAAACAGCTTGCAGATATTCTAACTAAACCACTTGATGAGGCCACATTCATTAGATTGGTTAGTGAGTTAGGAATGTTAAATTTTTAGATCTTTAACATCTGCACAAGTAGCAAGGTATGTTGTTTCAGCTTATAGACTTGATATTTTTGTCAGGATCTATACTTGATGGTTAAATGCTTAAGCTGTAACACTTTACTTTGATAAATTACAGTATGATAGACTTGTTAATAAACATCAGGATTGCTATCAGTATGCTGACGTCATTAGTATTGACATCAGGATTGTATCGTCAGTATCAGGATTGTGAAATTTGTGTGTCTTACTGTTCAAATTCTGAAGTTCATGTTATTTGGTGGTTCAATTCTGAGTTTTGTTAAGTCTATGTTAGCAAGTTTTATTACATACATACTGATAATTTATATCATTATTCATGACAGTCAATAAACAACAATAGACAAGTAGATATTAAGGAAACTTGTATTTTCATTAATCAAAAGCATTACATACATGAAAATGAAATACAATTCTTCTTTTTGTCTAACTACTACTGATAATTCTATTCTTGTCTAAAGTTGTTGCTGCTTCAATCCTCAACGATTGACTTCAGGACAAGGAGCATCTCAAGAATGAATTCCTTGTATGGGCGACTTGAATGAGAGCAGCTGACTCATCTTCATGCTTATTAAAGAAGATGAATAGCATCTCCATCAAGATCAACCTCAGACTCTTCACCAAATTCTTCATCCTCAAGGAGTGAAGAGATTAGAGGAGGATTGTATCCAACTGGTAGATGTTTTAGAGGAGATTTGTGGAAATCATTTGGGTTAAGATTAACCATATTTGACTTGATGAGAAAAGTCATCTCTTCTAAGAGATAGTTCACTTGCTCCTGATCATCAAGAGTAAAGAACTTCTTAGTGGTAATGAACCAAAAGCTAGGGTTCATATGAAGCTTTGGGTTGAAAGCCATGATAGAAAGAGAAAAGAATGAAATGGTTTTGGAGAATGGCATAAGACGTCGGTTTCTTTTATAGAAAGACGTGGGAAGTTGAACAGTCATTTGGGAGATATCAATGCATTCAGTCATAATTATGTGTGACTGTATTTCTTGTATTTTCAAGAAATATTGAATGAATTTAACCAATTGATTTTGTTATTTCTTTTTCAGGTAAAAGAAAATGCCATGTGGAAACTCTATTTAGTCTCTGGAATCAGGATGATATTGATCAGGAATACGAGTGTATTCACATCAGGATTAGTAATTCTTTTTATTCAAAAATCACATTGAATTGTGTGTTTATTCTGATGAGTAGATCACATCAGGAAGATGAAACTGATCAGTATTGATTTTTATCTCGTTTTTACCTTGACTTATTTACTTGAAATCTTTTTTGGATTTTATTTTCCAAAAGTCACGAGTAACTGCATTTTTCAGGGACTGACACCTGTCAACCTACGTGTCAACGTGGGATAATGGGTCTGAAGAATTTTTGAAATATAATTATTTTGACACTCTAATCGTGTAATTGCTTTCTCTAATTTCATTCTCTAAAGCAAAAACACTCTCGAGTTCTCAAAATCACTAATCAATTTCAAAGATTTCTTAAGTTCTTTTCAGATCAAAATGGCAACTCAAAGAAGACTACCCAAATCAGTAGCTTTCAAGTTTGGTGATTTTGATTATATGATGAACAATCATGTTGCAGCTATCACTAACAAGGAAGGGGTGTCAACTGATTTTCACCCGATAATGGACTTTATGGCGAAAGGACCATTAAGTTATGCCTTGACAGTATCTCCACAAATTAATCAAGTAGCTGTTTCACAAGCTTGGGAGAATGCTGAGGTAATTGATTCTACTCAGAGTCAATCAGGTAAGATTGTTCTACACTTAGGACAAGACTCATTTGACCTTACTGAATCTGTTATTAATTCAATACTTCGCTTACCTGTTAGTACAAAATTTGAGAATGTACCATCTGATGATGATGTGAGAACTATGTTATCTAAATTAGGTTATGATGGACCTCTAGATAACATGAGCCAGTTAAATAGATCTTTTCTTAGAAAAGAATGGTCTTTCTTCTTTGATCAAACTGCTAAATGCTTTACTAGTAAATGTAGTTCTTTTCAATAAATTACAGCTGTTACATCACATATTGCATATGCTTTGCTGTATAACAGAGTAATTAACTTTGGTCACATTATCTTAAGTCAGATGTGTATAAAACTTGGGTCAAGAGATCATGACAGGAATATGGTTTATTATCACAAATTCATGCAACTGTTTATTAACCATTTCATTCCTGATGTTGAAGATAGATTTGGTAGAAAGTATTGTGTTTCTTCTTATGTACAGCAAAGAGAATTTTCTCTGACATTACAAAGAAGGACAGTGAAAAGAATCTAGATGAAATACCTGCTTTACATTATCCAAATCATGTTCAGGTACTTCTAAGAACTCATCTTCCTACTATCTATAATTCTTCTTTCTTTGGTGGTGAAATGACTCAGGAATCTCAATTGGAGGAGAACCCCCCTGTGTCTACCCAAGTAGCCAAAAACATTACAGTCTCTGAAACAATTCTAGAACCAAATTTTGATCCACAGCCTATTGTTTCAAAGAAGCCAACCTCTGGTGTTTCTCAAAAGACATCAGTTGTAAGGAAGAGAAGATTTGTTGTTTCAAGTAGTAGTTCTAGTGAAGATGATGATAATATATCTCTTGCTGAGAGAGCAGAATTGAAGGCTGCAATTCAACTTTCTAATCTAGGACAAAGAGATGGAAGACCTAGTCACAGCCAGGCTGCAGTCTCTCAAAAGGCTGTAGTTCTTAAAAAGGGAAAACAGATACTGGATACTGTCTCTCAAAAGATTGTGTCTATTGAAAAAGGATCTCATCCCAAGATCACTTCTGTGTCTACACCTCTTGAGTCTTCTCAAGACAAATCTGTTGCTCACTATACTAGGAGAACAAGGAGAAAGATTCATTTGTCACCTACACACACAGTGTCAAGTCCAACTAACATTATGCAGGTCTCTACAAATAATGCTATATCCATGTCAGTATCTGGAAAGAGAGATCTGGATCTTGATTCTTCATGGGAAACTACATTGACATACAGACTGGCTTTGGAACTTATTTCTCTGAAAGTGAAGCTTTCCAGGCCTGTTCTAGATTTTTTGATTGAAAGAGTTCCCAAACTTTCATTTCCTGAAGAATATGGAATGTTACATCAAAGGCTTGATTTAATGAAGACATACTTCTATGTATCAGTCAGAAAGGAGTTACACAAGAAATTTGGACTTCCTAAGCATGTTGCACTTCAATCACTTCATGCATATTTATTTGATGAGGATGTCATTGTTGAAGATGCTTCAGCTCAAGGTGAACAAGAGGAGGTAGTTGATAGAGGGAAGCAGTCAACAGAAGATACTATTGCGCTAGTGGTGAATAGTAGAATAGATCATATCACAGCCACTGCAACACAAGAACCATCCAGTCAGAGGTTGGATGACTCAGGAACTGTGATTGATGATGCTGAAAGGTCTTCTGTGATGACTCAAATTGCAAGTGAGAAACCCTATGATATGGGAGGAATGACTTTGATTGATTTTTCTGAATATCAAAACAATACTGTTCTTTCAGAGTCTATCCACCTTGAGGGTGTATCTCAGCAACCAACACTTAAAGACGGTGCCATATTAGCTATGGTGTCTAATGAAGTATTACTGAAGACATCAGAGTCTAGTGTAAAACCTGAAAGTGGTATACTGGAGCCTGTAGTTTCTGGAAAGAAAGTAGATGTTTGTAAGGATTCAGAGACTATAGCAGCTCACTCCTTGGAGAAAACCTCAAGCCCCATGCCATATGAGGAACCCTCTCTCCATGTGAGTTCAGGTATAAAAACTTCTTCTAACCCCTATTTTTCCAAATTTGAGTGATACAGTTATCCAAATTTGAGCCTGTAGTTTCCATGTGAGCACTTATCCAAATTTGAGTGATACACTTGAAAAGATGGACATAGATCCACACACAGAGAGGCTGGCTCCTGACCAGGCAAAAGGAGAGGTAGAAAGAGTGTTGACTTTAGATAGTCAAAGTGAGAATGAGGGTATGGATGATCAACTCCATAGTGAGGGAGAGAAAATTAGGAAACCACCATCGTTTGATTTCTGGGATCAGGTTTTTCCTGAATCTTGGTCTGAAAATCTTGGTATGGATGCTGGTACTTATTCTTTTATCAAGATGTATGAGAAGCATGACTTAGCACATCATAATGCAAAGCCAGAAGTTAAAGCTCAGAAACAGAAAGAAAGGCTTGCAGAGATCATTAACAGAAGAGGTGAAAGGCTAAGATAAACTTCTACTCAACCAGTACCAGAAGAAATTCCTAATGATCCTAGTATTCCTTTGTTTGTACTTCCAATTTCAGCTAGAATTGAAACATCAACAATATCTGATCAATCTAAGGAGGAGTCAGGATTTGTAGATGTTAGTACACAGAATACTGGTGAAGGACAGGATGATCATACTTCAGCTCCAGATCAGAGAGATGAAGATGTTTGTACTTCTACTCAAATGTTATTACTTGAATATCATTCTAAACAGGCAACTTCTTTTACAAGGCTTGAAGATAAAGTTTTTTCTGCATCTGAATCTGAAGATACAACAAGCATTTCCAACATTGAAGTCAATTCTGCAATTCTTAAGGACATTCAGAAATCTCAAAGTGATATTCAATCGAGACTTCAAATTCTTGAAAATAACCAAGCCACTATTATGGAAAATCAAGCAGTTTTGATGAATCTCATTTGTTCTGTTACTGAATCTCTTGGAATTAATGTTGCTGATGTCAAAAAGGGGGAGATAAAGACAATTCAGAGACAACAACAACAGACTGGGGGAGATAAACAGATTGGGAGCAGAAACAAGGGTGATAGAATTGGTAAAATAGAGTTGGTAAATTTCATCATGGGAGTGGTAAAGGAAAAGAAGCATCAAATAGTTGAATTCTTTCTTCTAAGTACTAGATACATGTCTATATCTGAAGAAGGAGGTACTTAACTTAACTTCATGATCTTGAATTCATAAATTCTATTCTGGTTGTATTGTTATATGTTTTGACATCTACAACTTAGATTTATGCTTCAGAATCTAAAGCATATATAGGGGGAGATTGTTAGGAATAATTCATAAGTTGTGATGTTAAGAATAGAATTTTGTTAATACTTCTTGTATATCCTGATCTTATAAAGGATTTAGCACTTTGTTTAGGATATATGTGTTAAACAGTAATCTGTAGAATTTAGTCAGGAACAGTGCGTCAGAGACTACATGTCAGAAACAGTGTATCGGGGACTACATGTCAGGAATAGAGGAGCAGATCCTGATACAATAAGTCAGATCCTGATCAAATACTGATGGGATAATCAGATCCTGATGGAATGGGAAATCCTGATATCAGTCATGTTACTGATGATGTCAGTCGTGTTACTGATGATGTCATTATGGATGCTACAGAAACTGGCAAGTGCTATAAAACAGGATCTTTGTTTTGGAAAACAAGCAAGAAGATATCGTGAAGGAAACGAATTCTCTATTGATGGAAACTATCAACTGGACGACAGAACATTGTCATAGATAGATTATAATTCTGTTATTAGTTGATAGGTAGCATTATAAATACTCTCTCTATATCATTGTAAATAGTGTTCGTAAGTGAGCGAGTGAGTTCGTAAGATTTGTATTCGAGAGTTCGAAACAAACAGAGAGAGAGATTTATATTGTCAGCAGCTGCTAAAGGTATTGTACACCTTTGGTAGAGTTTGTATTTGATTATTTTAATACAAACAAAGTTTGATTCATTCGTTTATTCTTGTTCATATAATCAAGCAAAAATCAGACACGATTATATAACTTGTTTTCAACCCCCCTTCTACAAGTTATTCGAGTTAACATTTATGTCAATCATTCCGTTAGTATAACTACTTACGATTCCACCTGCTTGGATGCTTATAGAACTTTTCTTTAGGTTTCGAAATGGATCTTCTTAGTATTACTAGTGGGTGGATAGGTTAACCAATATTTTCCTGATTCTGGAAAGAAATCCAACAAATTTTGGCAAACCTTGTCTTTCTGATTATTAGAGAACGTCACTAAAGAGAGTGAAAACTGGAGCAAACCCTACGGATTGGGTAAGGTAGCCGCTATATGGGTTGATAGACAGACCTTGATTATTACAATTGATTGAAGAGATAAAACTGTGAAGTTGAGATTGGACGATAAGAAAAGAAATCTATTTAAGAACCAAAACGGACTGAGAAATTCCAGGATTGGCTCAAATGAAAAGGCTATTATGACAAGAGTGTTAAGCTTATGCAGCACGTGGGATTGATAAGAGAATTGAAAAGATAAAAATAAAGGAAAGGTGCCCGAAGATGGTACCGAGAAATCGATTGAGACTTATATGAAGTAAAATTTTGAGAAGATCAGAAGGTATCGAGGAAGAGGGATGAACGAAGAGTGGCATTGCTCAAGTTGAGTGACTATGCTACTCTGGTACATAAAGGTTTGCAGTGTAAAGGAAATCAGTGAACAAATACAAAAAGAAAAAGTTTAAGAGTACGCGGGAAAAAGCATATTGATAAGCGTAACCTACCCTAGATAAATTATCTTCGCTATGGACGAAGGAGGCACTATGGTAGGCAATTGCTAGAAAAGTAATGTCATTAGCTAACCCTAAACACATATACTGTAGCGCGGCCATTTGGGGCCATGTGGTGAAGAATTATAAAGTGACTAGACCAGCAATGTAATAACAAAGCGGGGTGCTTCTAACCGAGCACCAACCACGAGAACTTTGGATATAAAGCGAAGTGATTCAACCGTATATGATTGACCAGCTTATGAGCTAGAAAGAGAAATAAAGTGAATTGAGATACATGATGATGGGATTTTACATCAATTGAGGTTTATGAAGAGTGTCAGAGATGGTGCTGTATGATGCATAAATATTATCTGAAATAGAATATCCTCAAGAAGAATAATAGGTATTAAGAGATTCACGTTGAACTCGACCAATATCTTCCAGAACATCCTTGCTACCATTATCGAGTTCTGTAAGAAGAGAGGATAGACATATGTTGTCTTTCGGAAGGTCATGTAGACTGGCGCCAATTCGAAAGAAAAGGCTAGCATTAAGAAACCTATAGATTATCAAGATGAGAACGATTGAAAAGTGACCCTTATTAACGATATGTGATCTGATTGTTGATTAAAGGAGGTACGTAAACAGAATTATTATAGGATTGATTAGTGATATTCTGATATACCCTGTACCTAGAAAATACAGGGGGAATGATGAGGACGACCTAAGAAACCTTATAAGGAAATAGGGTAATATTCTGAGCTTCAAAAATAGAATTCTGGTAAGGAAAGTACGACAATAATAATAATAATGCCAGGTGAGGCACGTGTGAGACCATGAGGAAGTATGGATTGAACCAAATAAAGGTTGAGATTATCCTAAAACAAGAAAGAACTAAGAGAAGAAATATCCTAGGTATGATTAGGAGTAACCGTGATAAATTTCACACAGAAAGGTGGAAGCAATGACTTATGGAGAAAGACTGATTGATATTTTTCTCCTTCAGCAGAGCTTAAGGAAGAATGCTTTCACCCAGCAGTGATGAGAAGAAGGTAGAAAAATTTGAGTGGGAATAGATCCATAGAACATTGATTACAAGAAATTATTATCAGGAAAGGCCAATGAGGTGGCCGACACTTTAAGGATAGAAGAGTAATTATAAATGCTCATACCAAGAAACATAATGATATTGGAAAGGACCTTGAAGGCCATAATGTGGTGGAGGAAATTACATTCCCTTAGTTTAAGTAAACATTCGATTCCTGATGGCGTCTTAAGCATATTACCCACAGTAGGAGGTCCTATTTTGAGGTAAACCAGGACCATGATACCAAATTTACTAAGTAAACCATTAAATTTCCATTCTTCTACTGAAGAAACATGATTAATAATTTCATCAACCTGTCATAGCTGCGATGCTTGAAGTGTCGGTGTATACTGAAAATATTTATTTGAAGTATTTACATTTATTTCTGGCCGGTTTAATTGAGAATCATTTAAATGTTTACATGTTGTCTAAATATTATATATTGTGAATAATCTAGTATCAAATGGGATAAGAATATTAGATTATTAAATACGGTTTATATAATATAATAAGGTTCACAGCACAGGTGGAGTTAGACAATCCACTGGAATGGCTGTAGTATTATTTAGATTAGTTTATATTGACTAATAAATAATACTAGTATACTTTGTGTATATTGAACAGGATCAAATTTAGAATTGTTCCCTTATACTGATTAAGAAGGTGAACTAAGATTCTATGTTATTATTAATGCTTAGGTTCTTAATCCGGAAATAATAATTGACACGTATATATTATTTACATGCTTTGATTTATATATGAAATAATTCTTTTGATTTATTTCATATTATTTTGGGTGATGAAATAATATATATGGTGAATATTATTTATTGAAGGAATCCATGTCCTGATAATATTCGGGTTAATGATGTCCGCTTGAAAGCTCAAAAAGATTTAATTATGTGAAACCCTGCAGGTGGATTTATTCCGGCATAATTAAATAAAGGTTGAGTGGATAATCAAGGATAAAAGATATTAATTAAATGAATTATCAGTAATTTATTTAATTAATGGACATGCGATATTTTAAACATGGGGAATTTAATAAGCAAATAATATTGGAACTGAATTAATTAATTAAATTACGGTATTAAGAAAGGTAGTGCAAATATTAATTCTTTAGTGGATTGAATTAATATTTAATTACATTGGGCTAGGCTCAAGATGTAATTAGAAGGCCCAACCTAATTGTCCATGATCCCTATTGTAGCCTATATATATTCTTATTCTCTTCTTGCTGGGGGCTGGTCGAAAAAATTTTGTAGCCACCCTGGAGCAAGAAGAGAGGTTAACTTGAGAAGACGAAGGCCACACTTCGCTCAAGGGAATTTGGGAATACAATAGAAGAGCGTGGAATCAACCGTTAACAAGGTGATTTTTCTATTCGTACTCGTTAATTTATTATATCAAAAATCGCAGTGCCAAGATCTGATTGTCCCAACAATTGGTATCAAGAGCCTGGTTCAATGGTTCTGCGATTTTTGGTACGATGTCCATGTCGTAATTATATATGCATGTATGTATGGTGGTGTGCTTGGATAATAATCGTTTTGCAGGTTGTTTAGTATCCACTATTATGGCCATGTATATTTTAATTATGTGTTTGGATCCCACGTGGTTTAATCGTGGTTATTTTGTTTGGTTTCCACGTGGTTTATCGTGGTTGTAAAACACGAGGGTTGATCGTGTTAGAATAGATTTACAAAATTAGTTTTGTATTAGATCTATTTTTTTGTAATTGTTTGTTGGATTTTATTAAGATCAGGATATTTTGTAACAATTATGTGCGATCGGAAATCAAATCGGAGACAAAAATTTATCCGCTGCGTAGCTGTTGGTTCGTATTATTACTACAGAACAGTGCCTGTTGGAAGATTGTGAACAGGGACGACAAAGTCTGGGAACAAGAACAGGAGCAGGAAGTACGCGCTCGAGAAATCGATTGAGACTTATATGAAGTAAAATTTTGAGAAGATCAGAAGGTATCGAGGAAGAGGGATGAACGAAGAGTGGCATTGCTCAAGTTGAGTGACTATGCTACTCTGGTAGATAAAGGTTTGCAGTGTAAAGGAAATCAGTGAACAAATACAAAAAGAAAAAGTTTAAGAGTACGCGGGAAAAAGCATATTGATAAGCGTAACCTACCCTAGATAAATTATCTTCGCTATGGACGAAGGAGGCACTATGGTAGGCAATTGCTAGAAAAGTAATGTCATTAGCTAACCCTAAACACATATACTGTAGCGCGGCCATTTGGGGCCATGTGGTGAAGAATTATAAAGTGACTAGACCAGCAATGTAATAACAAAGCGGGGTGCTTCTAACCGAGCACCAACCACGAGAACTTTGGATATAAAGCGAAGTGATTCAACCCTATATGATTGACCAGCTTATGAGCTAGAAAGAGAAATAAAGTGAATTGAGATACATGATGATGGGATTTTACATCAATTGAGGTTTATGAAGAGTGTCAGAGATGGTGCTGTATGATGCATAAATATTATCTGAAATAGAATATCCTCAAGAAGAATAATAGGTATTAAGAGATTCACGTTGAACTCGACCAATATCTTCCAGAACATCCTTGCTACCATTATCGAGTTCTGTAAGAAGAGAGGATAGACATATGTTGTCTTTCGGAAGGTCATGTAGACTGGTGCCAATTCGAAAGAAAAGGCTAGCATTAAGAAACCTATAGATTATCAAGATGAGAACGATTGAAAAGTGACCCTTATTAACGATATGTGATCTGATTGTTGATTAAAGGAGGTACGTAAACAGAATTATTATAGGATTGATTAGTGATATTCTGATATACCCTGTACCTAGAAAATACAGGGGGAATGATGAGGACGACCTAAGAAACCTTATAAGGAAATAGGGTAATATTCTGAGCTTCAAAAA
Source organism: Saposhnikovia divaricata (assembly GCA_036435485.1). Taxonomy (NCBI): domain Eukaryota; kingdom Viridiplantae; phylum Streptophyta; class Magnoliopsida; order Apiales; family Apiaceae; genus Saposhnikovia; species Saposhnikovia divaricata. Next base: position 150,094,647 of record CM071596.1, on the reverse strand, counting down.
TAGAATTCTGGTAAGGAAAGTACGACAATAATAATAATAATGCCAGGTGAGGCATGTGTGAGACCATGAGGAAGTATGGATTGAACCAAATAAAGGTTGAGATTATCCTAAAACAAGAAAGAACTAAGAGAAGAAATATCCTAGGTATGATTAGGAGTAACCGTGATAAATTTCACACAGAAAGGTGGAAGCAATGACTTATGGAGAAAGACTGATTGATATTTTTCTCCTTCAGCAGAGCTTAAGGAAGAATGCTTTCACCCAGCAGTGATGAGAGGAAGGTAGAAAAATTTGAGTGGGAATAGATCCATAGAACATTGATTACAAGAAATTATTATCAGGAAAGGCCAATGACGTGGCCGACACTTTAAGGATAGAAGAGTAATTATAAATGCTCATACCAAGAAACATAATGATATTGGAAAGGACCTTGAAGGCCATAATGTGGTGGAGGAAATTACATTCCCTTAGTTTAAGTAAACATTCGATTCCTGATGGCGTCTTAAGCATATTACCTACAGTAGGAGGTCCTATTTTGAGGTAAACCAGGACCATGATACCAAATTTACTAAGTAAACCATTAAATTTCCATTCTTCTACTGAAGAAACATGATTAATAATTTCATCAACCTGTCATAGCTGCGATGCTTGAAGTGTCGGTGTATACTGAAAATATTTATTTGAAGTATTTACATTTATTTCTGGCCGGTTTAATTGAGAATCATTTAAATGTTTACATGTTGTCTAAATATTATATATTGTGAATAATCTAGTATCAAATGGGATAAGAATATTAGATTATTAAATACGGTTTATATAATATAATAAGGTTCACAGCACAGGTGGAGTTAGACAATCCACTGGAATGGCTGTAGTATTATTTAGATTAGTTTATATTGACTAATAAATAATACTAGTATACTTTGTGTATATTGAACAGGATCAAATTTAGAATTGTTCCCTTATACTGATTAAGAAGGTGAACTAAGATTCTATGTTATTATTAATGCTTAGGTTCTTAATCCGGAAATAATAATTGACACGTATATATTATTTACATGCTTTGATTTATATATGAAATAATTCTTTTGATTTATTTCATTATATTTTGGGTGATGAAATAATATATATGGTGAATATTATTTATTGAAGGAATCCATGTCCTGATAATATTTGGGTTAATGATGTCCCCTTGAAAGCTCAAAAAGATTTAATTATGTGAAACCCTGCAGGTGGATTTATTCCGGCATAATTAAATAAAGGTTGAGTGGATAATCAAGGATAAAAGATATTAATTAAATGAATTAGCAGTAATTTATTTAATTAATGGACATGCGATATTTTAAACATGGGGAATTTAATAAGCAAATAATATTGGAACCGAATTAATTAATTAAATTACGGTATTAAGAAAGGTAGTGCAAATATTAATTCTTTAGTGGATTGAATTAATATTTAATTACATTGGGCTAGGCTCAAGATGTAATTAGAAGGCCCAACCTAATTGTCCATGATCCCTATTGTAGCCTATATATATTCTTATTCTCTTCTTGCTGGGGGCTGGTCGAAAAAATTTTGTAGCCACCCAGGAGCAAGAAGAGAGGTTAACTTGAGAAGACGAAGGCCACACTTCGCTCAAGGGAATTTGGGAATACAATAGAAGAGCGTGGAATCAACCGTTAACAAGGTGATTTTTCTATTCGTACTCGTTAATTTATTGTATCAAAAATCGCAGTGCCAAGATCTGATTGTCCCAACATGAAGTTCTTCTACAATTTTATCTGCTTCATGTTATATTTACATTAAGCTCCGGAAGTAATCCTATGGATAAGGAATAGTGATTATTTTGTCTTCCTAGAGAACTTTGATCTGACAATTATGAAACCCGTATGATTAGCTAGTAAGGCACTACGTAAACGACAAACGATGGTGATTCAACAATGGACTACATTAATATAGTGGTGCTTCTTTTGAGAAATTAGGTGATAACGACCGTGGAGATGTCGGAATGAAAAACAGAAATAGATTGTATTGGATTTAAGTTAGAGAAATCGTCAAGGTTCATTTCGGATGGTTTAATTTTGGAATGACGGGATGCCTGAACTAAATGATAATGCATGATAATGCTATGATGGTCCATAAAGAGATTATAGTCAAAATAGAAACAAGATAACTGATGAAAGAAATGTAGAGTCGAGGATATAGAGGAAATAAAGTTGAGGAACAATAAGGGAGTTAGATATGCGGACTCCTGAGAAACCCCAGCAATGAAGCTAGAAAAGTATATGGCAAAGGTTGTTGGTCACAACGGAAAGTTGAAATTGAAAGTATAAACGACATACAGATTAACTCCCTTTAGGTTGGGAGAACTCGAGGAAATTTGGAATAGAATGATTGAGTAATAAAGAGACTCATGGATTGAGAAATTGAGAATTTAGATGGTTGAACAAAGGAAAGTTTGACCCTAAAGACATGATGCTTATTGAATAAAATGTGACGGTATACCAATAGTGTAAGAACCCTAATTTTTGCAATATTTTCATTTATATAATATCATGAGGCATTGTCAATTTGGAACCTTTCTAGTCATCCCTGTTGTTTAATGGAATTGATTGTCTGAGAAACTATGTTGTTACATTCACTATGAAAGATAAAGGGAAGATTGTTGAAGGCAAGAGTCTTATTGTTAGTAAAATTTATAAAACTTGGGATTTGAGAGTTATTGGAGTATTAAAAGATTTATGAGGAATTATGACGAGGAGTTATGGATATTCGAGGAATTTACACAATTAAGTACTTAAGGAATTACAAGGGAAATCTCTACGCGACAAAATATTATTACGAGAAATTAATTAAGATACGATACGAATTAAAGATTAAATGACAAGCATTGGTGGAAGAATAATGATACAAGGAATGATATTGCATGCAAGTCCCATGCAACTAAGTAGTTAGGAAAGCAAACTAGTAATACCAAGTGGATAAGAGGAATAGTAACTAGTTGGCACTTTTTTCCAAGGAGACAAGAGGGTATGGTGGCCTATACCCTAGGCTTGCAACATGTGATGCATATACATATACATAATATATATCACCCAACCCCTTTTCACTTTATCCAACTAACACAAAAATCAAAACAAAGAAACTCCTCCCCCCTTGCTTCTTTGCTCTCGGCCAACAAGAAAAAAAAGGAGGAAGAAGAAATTCTTTCTTCCACTTCTCCTCATTCTTAATTCAACGCAAAATTCCTAGGCACTCTACATCATATAAGGAAGGTATACTAAGAATTCTAACCCTTTTCATCCATTAATTTTCAAGTTACAAATTGTTAAAGTTTTGATGAATAGTAACAATGTTAAGTTTTCTTTTAGATCTTGGATTATAAGGAGTGTAGGAGCTCATTCAAGGTGTTCTTGAGAAATGTAAGGCATATCCAAGGTTCCTAGATACTCAAGAAGGTATAAAAACCCCAACCCCTCTTGGCCATGTAGTATTTGTGATGTTTAATGTTAGATCCATGATTGTTTGTATGAATCTTGGACATATAAGTGGTGGATGATGTAGATCTTGGGTTTAAGTGTTGTGGTTGTGATTTTGAGCTTGTGGTTAGTATATGTAACTCCATGTATGTTATAAAGTATGATCTTGGTGATTTAGATGTTGGTTGTGATGTGGATGTAAGATTCTTGGTTGGTTTAGTGTTATAAGCATGCTGAGATTTTTCCAGGAACTTGAACTGTCTTGTAAGAGGGTTTTGAACCCCCAAATCTTGTCCCCTGAGGTCCTAATATATATTGTTGGAAAGGTATTTGAATGTAGTTTCCAGAAATATAAGGTTCATGACTAGGTGATGTATAGATTTTGAGTTATGGCCTGAGAAGTGAAATGTGTTTCTGGAATCCGGACTGCACTGAATGGTCCCTTTGTGAACCTTGTTTAAACCCCTAAAAATTTATGTAGGATCATGGAAAATTAGAGAAGCTAGTGAATGCAGTGGTGAAGGCTACCCAAAAAGAATTGGATTAAAATATGTATTTTTCAATTTTATAAAAACGCTAGAGTAAAATCCGCGCAAGGGAAAAAGTCGTTAAGGGAGTTTGATTTAAGGGGTAATGGATATGATTCGGTTATGGTAACCAAATTAAGTCGAATAAGTGACGAGCGTAATCGAGTGGTAACATGAACCTATAGTGGGGCTAGAGTGTCATAAGACGAAGTCATTAAGTTAATTTTGTACCCCCTAAAACCCCGCAATTAAAGAGATATTGTTAAGGTACTAACGAACGGTTATTGCTTATGTATAGATCGTTCCACTTCGCAAGCTCGACCACCCCAACCTCACCAAGGCAAGCTTACTTTTCAAAACTTACATATATAAGGACTTTCACTGTTGTGTTTGTAGTTTTCAAACGTATCATATGTTTATGTTTATCGAAGTATCGATGAAATTGAGATGTATAAGTACATATATGTTTGCACCCCTTGAACTTAGAATGAAATGATATCTTCGGGCAACGACTATAGCAATAGAGGTCGTAGCGGTCCGTATATACTATTGACCGGGGAGCGGTATATTATTATATCGTAATTAAATTGCGAAAACCCGAAGGGTTATTCGGGGAGTATCGTATACTCAAGTAATTATTTTTATATCTTCGTAAATACTCAAAATACCTATCTTGGATTAAAAGCTTATTTAATTAAATAATTATTTTATTAATTATTAATATTAAATCTTAAAATATTAATTATTAATTATTGTTCATTATTTTAAAGACAAAGCTAATCCAAGATACCTTTAGCACTTTCAAACTCGAACTCTTTCGAACTCAAAACATTTTCGAAAACCCCCGGTCAGGTTCTGCTTCTTGTGTGATTTCAAGAATCATCGGTCGACTGATGTCGGACCTCAATTACTCAGTTTTCAATCAAAATCAAGTTTTTAAAAGAAAAAGAAAAAGGACTCTGGCAGGTGTGGGAACCGTTGACGAACGATTCCCGGGATGTGTAAGCGGCCGTGAGCCAGGCGGTCCATCAATTATTATTCCGGCCCAGGTGTTGCCGAGGGATGATTACGGATGTAGTTTTCATCGAGGGTGATTACGGATGTAGTTTTCACCCGGGGATAGTTACGGATGTAGTTTCTATCCTCCTACCGGTAGAGAAGACCCGCGGATTATTGTACTTGGATGTGGCGACTGATCATCGTCAATCCCTGTCAGGTTTTATGTTTTCTTTAAGTCCCATTCCTCCATTTTGGAAAATGCTCTGACACAGTTTCTTAGGCTTATGTGCCAAGTTGCTGATAGTGTTCTATTTTGATGAGAAAGAGGTTGACTCTATGCAGTATCTAGAACTGCAAGTTTATTTTGAAAACAAGGGCATGTATTGGTGCACCTTCGTAATTTATCAACGATGACAAGTGATTTTATAACTGATTGATATAAACGAGTTTAATAACTGCTAAACATATGAAATGTTATATTGCTTACCTTATACATATATTTCTTGCTGAGCTATAGTTGCTCACTCTTGCTTGTTTTCAAATCTTACAAACACAACAGTTAAGCGAAATGGCAAGACCCAGACAGACTGCCCGAAAGCAGGTGACTAGACCCGAGGCAGCAGTTGAGATTCCACCGGTAGGCCCCATTAGCCGGATTGGTTGGCAACTTTTGTTAGTACGTTTTATTTATAAGTATGACCTGTGCAAAGCAGTGTACCGTAACAAACTTTCAAGCCGCCAACTTCGCTTCATATCGAAGTGTTGCTGGTAGCATAAATTCTATTTAATTCGGTCTGTAATAACTCTGAAACTTTTACTTTTGCTTAATCAATTGTGTGACGTTTCTGAGACTCTAACCTGTGTGTGTGTGTGCGGTGTGAGTTTATTGTGGGGTCGATGGCTGTTTTATATATTATGTGCAAGAACATGTATGTTATTAATGGAAAATGGACCGTGAGCACCTAGATCTCCGACCCCGGATCTGGGGGCGTCACAGAAATGGTATCAGAGCGAGGTTACAGTTCTCAGAAACGATAGTAATTTAAGAACGCAACCCTAATAATAATAACAATAATAATAACCCTAATAACAACCCTAATAATACTTAGAACTCTCATCGAGTTTGCAGTCGGGTTATCGGATATAGCCTTGACTTTAAGGCCCGTGAGGGAACTACTCCTTAAACCTTTCTTTATGGTTAGTGACCCACCTTATTTCCCTTGTGTAGATGGAGGAGATACCAGACCCTGAGGCCTTTGAGAGAGAGCATGATGAGGCACTGATGCGAGATACCGAGGATCCTGAGGAGGATATGGGTGCTGACTCTGAGCTTGGCCCCTGGATTACGATGATAGGAGATACTGATGATGAGGATCCCGTTGAGGAGCCCTTTGAGTCTGAGCCTGAGCCTGAGCCTGTGACCCCATCTCCTATAGCTACTGATGAGGAGAGTGTAAGATCCGGTGAGGGCCGTGTTGTGTCACCCCCACCATCTCTGCAGTCATCGAGCCCTGTTTCATCAGACGGTGACTCCGAGGATGATACTTCTGGCGAGGAGGAGCTTGACCCTACCCCTACTCCTGCTACTGCTCCTGCTACTGCTACTGCTACTGCACCTGCTCCTGTTCCTGTCATACCACCCCCGCCGATGGACCTACCCCCAGTGTCGAGTACTGAGCACGCCTACGTGGTGCAGTTCCTGACCCGAGACTTGCTTTCTGCAGAGGCCAGACTTAATGAAGCGAGGCGGGCACTAGTGGAGGAGCGCGAGGCCCGAGGCGCGATTTAGGATCCAGGCTAAGATGAGGACTACTGTTGCTAGGAGGACTAGGGCTCGACTCCATAGGATTGAGAGGAGGAGTCGCGAGAGGATTCTTGGTTTAGGGATCCGTGGGGGCGGAGTGATCCAGGCTACGGATGCTAGGCGTGTTGTGCATCGTGCATTTTCCCGAGTGAGGACCTTGCTCCGTCGCGGTGCGGCCCCATGATGTGTTACGGATAGCTCAGTCCTCTAGGTTCAGATGACATTAGTGTGTCGATTTTGCGGGATAGTTGACTTGTGCAGTGGTATCCTTTCTGACCAGTGGATGAGTAGACTGACCTACAGATATGTAGATGTGACTTCGGATAGTATGTACGGATGTAGCCCTACTTTTGTGTAGCCCTGACTATTCAGATGATGTACTTGTTATTGTTCCACTTTTGCTAGACTTTGACATCGGAACTATGTATTTGGCTCTAACATCCAAACTTTGTGATAACTCTTGTACCGTACTTATCTAGTTTCAGTTTCCTTGATATTGTCTCAACTGCCTTACTTTCCGATGCCATGCTTTACTGTTTTGATATCCAACTGTGAATATATACAATTGCTACAAGCCGCAAATACAACCATGCTGTTTCAAATTTACGATATGCGATTTCAAATTGTTCTCTACGAATTCCCAAAATGTTCCTACAAATTTTTAAAACAAATTTTTCAAAAAAAAATAAAAAATTTGAGGTTTTGAAATCTTGAAAACTGCAAATGTTTTCGCACCCCATAGAGATTTTTCCCAAAAATGTTTTGACGTTTTATCTCCAGCATCGGGTATTTAAAACTTTTGCAACTTCCACCCTTATGAGGAGGAACGATACGTTCCTGACCCGTGTAAACGCTGTCAGGTAATTAGAAAACCCTAACCCATTTCTTGTTTCATTATCAGAATCATGCCACCCAGAAGAATGAACACTCGAGCTCACCCGGTCAGTTCTGAAGGCCAGGGTAGCCACCATGGGACCGGAGGCCACCAGAACCATGAAGGGGAGAATGTGAACCTGAGTGAGGATGAGGGCAACGACCATAACTTGTTTGATGACTCTGAATATGATGAAGAAGAAGCTGGTGATGACACCCGAGAGGTGGAACATCCAAGGGGAGGCCCTATGGAACAGTTCATGGAACTACTTAGGCAGAACTTGGACCATCCCCCGGTTCAGCAACCACCCAGCAATGTGAATGCAAATGCTTTTCGGAACTTCAAATCCCTGAAACCCCCAGAATTTAAAGGAACTGCAGATCCGGTTGACGCCAGAGCCTGGCTGAAGGAAATGGAAAAATCTTTCGAGATGCTAGGTGTCGATGAGGAGCAGAAGACTGTTTTCGCCACCTACCTCCTGAAGGGTGAGGCAAACTATTGGTGGGAAGCTAAGAGGAATTTGGAAGGAAGAGGTGTGGTGACCTGGGAGAGGTTTAGCGAGCTGTTCTTGGAAAAGTACTTTCCTAGGTTCATGGAGACAAAAATGGAGCTGAAGTTTCTAGAACTAAAGCAAGGTAACATGACGGTGGCCGAGTATGAGGCCAAATTTACTGAGTTGTCGAGGTTTGTGCCGGAATATGTGAACTCTAAGGCAAAGAGGGCCCAAAGGTTTCAATTGGGGCTAAAGCAATGGATTCAGAATCGTGTGGCGGTTCTTGAGCTGACAGACTATGCCACCCTGGTACAGAAAGCATCAATTGTTGAGGCTGGGAGTGAACAGATGCAGAAGGAGAGGGAAGGAAAGAAGAGGAAGTTTGATAGTAGGAAGGGGAATTCTGCGGGTGGGAGCTTTCCGAGCAAATTTAAGCGAGGGACGACGTCCCAACATAGCGGAAACTTTGGAACCAAGAGAGCTGAAAGTTGGAGTGTGGGCCAGAGCGGCCGACCACAGGGATTGTCTTACTTTACCCCATCCCGAGCCCTACCCCCGGATTGTAATAAATGTGTAAGGAAACATGCGGGCGTGTGTAACCTACAGGATGTGAAGTGCTTCAAGTGTGGGCTGACAGGACATTATGCTAACACCTGTCGAGGAACTAGTAACAACACCAGTGCCGGAGGTAATTGCTTCAAGTGTGGGAAACCAGGGCACCGAATGAGGGAATGTATGTCCTCTGGGCCAGCTGCATCAAGAGTGAGTGGAACTGCTTCTAACAAGGCCCCTACTGCAAGAACTTTTAACATGATGGTGCAGGATGCCGTGAGGAACACGGATGTGATCGCAGGTACTCTACTACTCAACTCAGTTAAGGCAAATGTTTTATTTGATTCGTGAGCTACCAAGTCTTTCATATCTCTAGATTTTGTATGTCAGTTAGGCCTTAAGACTGAACGATAGCTAATCATGAAATTATCCCTGTTAACCAAGTATGTCCAGGTTGTGACCTAGAAATAGAAGGGCGACACTTTCGGGTAGATTTAATACCTTTTAAACTAGGAGAGTTTGACGTAATAGTAGGTATGGATTGGTTAACAACCCACGGAGCCCAGATTGATTGTGTAAGGAAGAAAGTAAGTTTGAAACTGCCAGGGGACGAGGAAGTAGTGTTTAGTGGAAAACGGCAAAACCAAAAGTTCCTGACTCTGATTCAAACTAAGAAGCTGTTACGTAAAGGATGCGAGGCCTATTTAGCCTATGTGAAGGATACCAAGAAGGAGGCACAAAACCTACAGGAAATCCCTGTCGTTAATGAGTTCGCGGACGTATTTCCGGATGATCTTCCAGGACTACCACCTGATAGAGACATCGAGTCCGCTATAGACTTAGTTCCGGGTACGGCCCCAATTTCGAAAGCCCCATATCGGCTAGGCCCAGTGGAGATGTAAGAGCTGGCCACTTAGTTACAAGAGTTGTTGGATAAAGGGATGATAAGACCTAGTGTGTCACCGTGGGGAGCCCCGGTGTTATTCGTGAAAAAGAAGGATGGTAGTATGAGATTATGTATAGACTACAGGGAGTTGAACAAGGTGACTATAAAGAATAAATATCCCTTACCCAGGATAGATGACCTGTTTGATCAACTAAAGGACGCAGTTTATTTTTCTAAAATTGATTTGAGGACCGGGTACCACCAGTTAAGAATTAAACCAGAAGATATACCAAAGACCGCCTTTCGCACCCGGTACGGACACTATAAGTTCCTAGTGATGTCATTTGGGTTAACGAATGCCCCTGCAGCTTTCATGGACTTAATGAATCGAGTCTTCAAGAAGTACTTGGACAAGTGTGTTATAGTCTTCATCGATGACATCTTGATTTATTCCAAGATGAAGGAGGAACATGCAGAGCACTTGAGGATTGTATTGGGAGCACTGAGAGAAGAAAAGTTGTACGCTAAGTTCTCGAAGTGTGAATTTTGGTTGAAGGAAGTTCAGTTTTTAGGGCATGTGATTAGCGAACAAGGCATTCTAGTGGACCCAGCCAAAATAGAGGCTGTGTCAAATTGGGAGAGACCAACCACTCCGACAGAGGTGAGAAGTTTTATAGGGTTGGCTGGCTACTATAGGAGATTTGTCCAAGACTTTGCCAAGATAGCAGCCCCTTTGACCCGACTAACTCGCAAGACCGAGAAGTTTGTGTGGACTGAAAAATGCGAAGAGAGCTTCCAAGAGTTGAAAAAGAGGTTGGTGTCAGCACCAGTACTAGCCCTACCTGATGATAATGGAGATTTTTTGATTTATAGCGACGCATCCCATAAAGGTTTAAGGTGTGTGCTTATGCAGCACGGTAAAGTGATTGCGTATGCGTCCAGACAACTTAAGGACTACGAGATAAGATACCCCACCCATGATTTGGAATTAGCAGCGATAGTTTTCTCTTTGAAGATCTGGAGACATTATCTTTACGGAGAAAAGTGTGAAATCTACACGGATCACAAGAGCTTAAAGTACATATTCACTCAGAAAGAGTTAAACATGAGACAGAGGAGATGGTTAGAGCTAATCAAGGATTATGATTGTGAGATTCATTATCACCCAGGGAAGGCCAATGTAGTGGCCGATGCACTTAGCCGAAAGGAGAGACTCAAGATGATAATGTCAGTGGACGAGTTGATCAAGGACCTCGAGAAACTGGAGATTGAAGTGAGGTTACCAGGAATTGGACAAGAGAGTCTAATGGAAATAAGAGTCCAACCACCGCTATTGGAAAAGATTAAGTTATGCCAGGAAAAGAAGATAGAAGAAGAAAAGAATTCGATGGAGAAAATTTTGACTGGCGAAGAAATTAAGTGTGAAAAGGATGGGAATGGAATTATGAGGTACGCATCTGGGATATGGATCTCGAACGTTCAGGAATTAAAAGACGAGATTTTGCAAGAGGCTCATAGTTCAAGGTACTCAATTCACCCTGGAGGCACTAAGATGTATAGAGATCTGAGGGAATACTATTGGTGGCCAAATATGAAGAAGGACGTGGCAGAGTGGGTAAGTAAATGCTTGACATGTCAAAGAGTAAAGGCCGAACACCAGAGGCCCAGTGGATTGTTGCAACCCTTAGAGATACCCGAGTGGAAGTGGGAGCATATTGCGATGGACTTTGTGGTCGGACTACCAAGGACCAAGACTAATCATGGTGCCATTTGGGTAATTATCGATAGATTGACCAAGTCAGCACATTTTCTTCCAATCAACGAGAGATACACTGTCGACAAGCTGGTGGATATTTACTTAAAGGAGATTGTGGTTAGGCATGGGGTTCCTGTGAGCATTGTATCAGATAGAGACCCAAGATTCAACTCCAGGTTCTGGAGGAGTTTTCAGGATTGTGTGGGGACCAAGTTAAACATGAGTACTGCATACCACCCCCAATCAGACGGACAGAGTGAGAGAACCATCCAGACCATAGAGGACATATTGAGAGTATGTGCCATAGATTTCAAGGGAAGTTGGGATGACCACTTACCGTTGATCGAATTTTCCTACAACAACAGTTAGCATGCGAGTATAGGAATGCCCCCATATGAAGCTTTATACGGACGACGATGTCGGTCTCCCTTGTGTTGGGAAGAGGTTGGAGAGCGGAAGATATTAGGGCCTGAACTGGTCCAACAGACAAGTGAAACTATCGAACTCATAAGAGGACGGCTGGTAGCAGCCCAAGACAGACAGAAGAAGTATGCGGACCAGACCCGCAAGGACAAAGAATATGAGGTAGGAGAGTTTGTGATGTTAAATGTATCACCGTGGAAGGGATTGATGAGATTTGGCAAGAAGGGGAAGCTGAGCCCCAGATTTATTGGACCTTTTGAGATCTTGAGACGAGTTGGAAAGTTAGCCTATGAATTGGCTTTACCCCCAAGCTTGCAGCAAGTACATAATGTGTTCCATGTGTCCATGCTACGACCCTACCATCCCGACTTCCGACACGTGATATAATATGATCAAGTGGATCTGCAGCCAGACTTAACCTATGTGGAGCAACCCGTAGAAATCATGGATAGAAAAGAACAGGTGCTGAGGAACAAGGTTGTCAAACTAGTGAGAGTTTTGTTGAGGAACCAGAATGTCGAAGAATCAACATGGGAACTAGAGAGCACGATGCGTGAAAAGCACCCCCAACTGTTTTCAACCTGATTTCGGGACGGAATCCTTTTAAGGAGGGGAGGCTGTAAGAACCCTAATTTTTGCAATATTTTCTTTTATATAATATCATGTTGCATTGTCAATTTGGAACCTTTCTAGTCATCCCTGTTGTTTAATGGAATTAATTGTCTGAGAAACTATGTTGTTACATTCACTATGAAAGATAAAGGGAAGATTGTTGAAGGCAAGAGTCTTATTGTTAGTAAGATTTATAAAACTTGGGATTGGAGAGTTATTGGAGTATTAAAAGATTTATGAGGAATTATGACGAGGAGTTATGGATATTCGAGGAATTTACACAATTAAGTACTTAAGGAATTACAAGGGAAATCTCTACGATACGAATTAAAGATTAAATGACAAGCATTGGTGGAAGAATAATGATACAAGGAATGATATTGCATGCAAGTCCCATGCAACTAAGTAGTTAGGAAAGCAAACTAGTAATACCAAGTGGACAAGAGGAATAGTAACTAGTTGGAACTTTTTTCCAAGGAGACAAGAGGGTATGGTGGCCTATACCCTAGGCTTGCAACATGTGATGCATATACATATACATAATATATATCACCCAACCCCTTTTCACTTTATACAACTAACACAAAAATCAAAACAAAGAAACTCCTCCCCCCTTGCTTCTTTGCTCTCGGCCAACAAGAAAAAAAAGGAGGAAGAAGAAATTCTTTCTTCCACTTCTCCTCATTCTTAATTCAAGGCAAAATTCCTAGGCACTCTACATCATATAAGGAAGGTATACTAAGAATTCTAACCCTTTTCATCCATTAATTTTCAAGTTACAAATTGTTAAAGTTTTGATGAATAGTAACAATGTAAAGTTTTCTTTTAGATCTTGGATTATAAGGAGTGTAGGAGCTCATTCAAGGTGTTCTTGAGAATTGTAAGGCATATCCAAGGTTCCTAGATACTCAAGAAGGTAGAAAAACCCTAACCCCTCTTGGCCATGTAGTATTTGTGATGTTTAATGTTAGATCCATGATTGTTTGTATGAATCTTGGACATATAAGTGGGGGATGATGTAGATCTTCGGTTTAAGTGTTGTGGTTGTGATTTTGAGCTTTTGGTTAGTATATGTAACTCCATGTATGTTATAAAGTATGATCTTGGTGATTTAGATGTTGGTTGTGATGTGGATGTAAGATTCTTGGTTGGTTTAGTGTTATAAGCATGCTGAGATTTTTCCAGGAACTTGAACTGTTTTGTAAGAGGGTTTTGAACCCCCAAATCTTGTCCCCTGAGGTCCTAATATATATTGTTGGAAAGGTATTTGAATGTAGTTTCCAGAAATATAAGGTTCATGACTAGGTGATGTATAGATATTGAGTTATGGCCTGAGAAGTGAAATATGTTTCTGGAATCCGGACTGCACTAAATGATCCCCTTGTGAACATTGTTTAAACCCCTAAAAATTTATATAGGATCATGGAAAAATTAGAGAAGCTAGTGAATGCAGTCGTGAAGGCTACCCAAAAAGAATTGGATTAAAATATGTATTTTTCAATTTTATAAAAATGCTAGAGTAAAATTCGCGCAAGGGAAAAAGTCGTTAAGGGAGTGTGATTTAAGGGGTAATGGATATGATTCGGTTATGGTAACCAAATTAAGTCGAATAAGTGACGAGCTTAATTGAGTGGTAACATGAACCTATAGTGGGGCTAGAGTGTCATAAGACGAAGTCATTAAGTTAATTTTGTACCCCCTAAAACCCCGCAATTAAAGAGATATTGTTAAGGTACTAACGAACGGTTATTGCTAATGTATAGATCGTTCCACTTCGCAAGCTCGACCACCCCAACCTCACCAAGGCAAGTTTACTTTTCAAAACTTACATATATAAGGACTTTCACTATTGTGTTTGTAGTTTTCAAACGTATCATATGTTTATGTTTATCGAAGTATCGATGAAATTGAGATGTATAAGTACATATATGTTTGCACCCCTTGAACTTAGAATGAAATGTTTTCTTCGGACAACGACTCTAGCAATAGAGGTCGTAGCGGTCCGTATATACTATTGACCGGGGAGCGGTATATTATTATATCGTAATTAAATTGCGAAAACCCGAAGGGTCATTCGGGGAGTATCGTATACTCAAGTAATTATTTTTATATCTTCGTAAATACTCAAAATACCTATCTTGGATTAAAAGCTTATTTAATTAAATAATTATTTTATTAATTATTAATATTAAATCTTAAAATATTAATTATTAATTATTGTTCATTATTTTAAAGACAAAGCTAATCCAAGATACCTTTAGCACTTTCAAACTCGAACTCTTTCGAACTCAAAACATTTTCGAAAACCCCCGGTCAGGTTCTGCTTCTTGTGTGATTTCAAGAATCATCGGTCGACTGATGTCGGACCTCAATTACTCAGTTTTCAATCAAAATCAAGTTTTTAAAAGAAAAAGAAAAAGGGACTCTAGCAGGTGTGGGAACCGTTGACGAACGATTCCCGGGATGTGTAAGCGGCCGTGAGCCAGGCGGTCCATCAATTATTATTCCGGCCCAGGTGTTGCCGAGGGATGATTACGGATGTAGTTTTCATCGAGGGTGATTACGGATGTAGTTTTCACCCGGGGATAGTTACGGATGTAGTTTCTATCCTTCTACCGGTAGAGAAGACCCGCGGATTATTGGACTTGGATGTGGCGACTGATCATCGTAAATCCCTGTCAGTTTTTATGTTTTCTTTAAGTCCCATTCCTCCATTTTGGAAAATGCTCTGACACTGCTTCTTAGGCTTATGTGCCAAGTTGCTGATAGTGTTCTATTTTGATGAGAAAGATGTTGACTCTATGCAGTATCTAGAACTGCAAGTTTATTTTGAAAATAAGGGCATGTATTGGTGCACCTTCGTAATTTATCAACGATGACAAGTGATTTTATAACTGATTGATATAAACGAGTTTAATAACTGCTAAACATATGAAATGTTATATTGCTTACCTTATACATATATTTCTTGCTGAGCTATAGTTGCTCACTCTTGCTTGTTTTCAAATCTTACAAACACAACAGTTAAGCGAAATGGCAAGACCCAGACAGACTGCCCGAAAGCAGGTGACTAGACCCGAGGCAGCAGTTGAGATTCCACCGGTAGGCCCCATTAGCCGGATTGGTTGGCAACTTTTGTTAGTACGTTTTATTTATAAGTATGACCTGTGCAAAGCAGTGTACCGTAACAAACTTTCAAGCCGCCAACTTCACTTCATATCGAAGTGTTGCTGGTAGCATAAATGCTATTTAATTCGGTCTGTAATAACTCTGAAACTTTTACTTTTGCTTAATCAATTGTGTGACATTTCTGAGACTCTAACCTGTCTGTGTGTGTGCGGTGTGAGTTTATTGTGGGGTCGATGGCTGTTTTATATATTATGTGCAAGAACAGGTATGTTATTAATGGAAAATGGACCATGAGCGCCTAGATCTCCGACCCCGGATCTGGGGGCGTCACAAATAGTGAGGTACCAGATGCAAAGGATGTCCCAATAATGAGATGACGGTGGAGATAAATAGCAGAAGTGAATAAGAATCAGATAATAAGAAGGATGTGATTGATAAAGAAAAGACTGGGAAGGTAACTATGGAATGTGAAGCAAGGAATGTTATGAATGGATTGATGAATGGGTTTTCCAAACGATCTCTCGGGATGACCACCTGATAGTGTTAGTATTGTGAATATGAAAGAGCTAGTAGCGTGGCGTGGAATGTCAGTAACAATGATGTCAAGTGAGAAATCCAAGATTTAACCTGAGAGGTTGAAGGATTTTCCAAAAGTGAGTGTTGCTAAGATTAAACAAGAGTATAGGTCCATAGAATGATGGACAGAGCAGCGAGGATTTGTTGACACGTGAGATTATGATAAAGTAGTATTTGATACGAATACGATTATTTTCTTCTCTAATGAACCTCTATAGTTCAGAGGTAAATTCTAAGTATGATATTTTGCAATCATGAAAACTTTCTATAATTCTTTGAAATTCTTTTCTTTTCTTCTGTCTTATTCATCTTCTTTTTGAATTTAGAAGAAAAACCCTTTTAGGAGGGGAGGTACTGCTACGTGACTATCTGTCTGTGTGATAGAAGTCTAAGTGGAATACCATAACTTGTTTAATTGCTTGTCAAGTACTAAAGGCTAGCCCCCTTCTGTACTAACTATGATGAATATACCAAATGTTCATTTTATCATAGTGATCTCTCAATAAATCTTTCCACTTCTCTGTGATGATCGAGATTGCGAAGATTAAAGCGATCAGGAAATGCATAGTGCGAGTGAGGTTATCTCCGAATTCGCAGCACGACAGTGATACAAAAGTCACTGCAGATACCAATAAGGGTAATAGTATATGACTGAGTAAGAGCATAACCCGGATAGTGTGTCGTACGAAAAGTAGCAAAGTTGATGGAAAAGGGATAAAGTGTGTATTGTAGCTCCAGTAGATGTGCTGAGAAAGGATTGAAATGTTTAAGGATCAACTAGGGAATTGGAAAGCGAAATGACAAACAAGTACCCAACTATTTCCTACCTGATTCCGGGATGGAATCCTTTTAAGGAGGGGAGACTGTAAGAACCCATATTTTTTGTAAGAATTAAAACTTTTATTATGTAATGGAATATAAGTGTAACAGTGGTTAATTAGCAAAAATTTTTAATTAACAAAAAAAAAGTGTAACAGTGGTTCCGATGAATGAATATTTAATGGATATGTGTTCTAATGTTTATATGCCATGAAGAAGGCAATAGATTGCCAACTTAGATTAGAATAATCTACCTTCTGGAAAGAAGGATATAGTAAATTCCAAAGAGGAAGATTATTCTCATGTCATCCAAATCGATATCTGTTATAAGTACAGTGGTTCCGTAAAAGGATTAAGGAACGCTCGGGAAAGCGCGAGAACATTTTTCTAATTACAAGGAATAAAGAGAGAATAATTGATGAATAGTGTTTTCGGTGGAAATAGGAATATTATTAGACGACACTATATAGAAGTACCCGGAACGGATTTCTGAGTTTGTATTAATGATCCAAGGGGAAAAAGAGTGTATGTAAAAGTTATCGAATTCTGAAAAATAGCACTTTTATTTTCCCCGAGATTTTCCTGGACACTGAGAGACTTAAGCATTTATTGAAAAGATTTAAGGAATTTAGATTCGAGAATTATTAAAGAGAATTGAGAATGGTAGTATAAATATTAAGAAGGTTTCCGGTAAAACCCTAACTAGAAACCATTAGGATATTCCTCCGAACGATCAATGAACTGAGCAATAACCGGACAAGGAAACAAGCAGAGGATCAATGTGCATGCATGTGCAAGTGGATAAGATCATGTAACCAAGCTAGTTACAATGGAACTAGAACAATTAGAGATCAACCAAGTACTTAGCATCACTTTCTCATCTTATCACTAAAAACACAACACTTGTCCATGCAAAATACATCATCCATGACATACTACCTTTATTCAAGTAGCTTTATGGCCTTGATATTTTCTCAACCTCACAATAATTCATTTCTAACACAAATCAAGCAAGAGAAGCAAGCAAGAAAACCATCTCTCTCTCTCTTATTACTCCATTCGGCCCTAACCCTAATTCAAGAACCAAAATCCATCTTCCACTCCTTCTTTGATCTCCAAATTTTTATGGTGAGTATTACATTTCATAAAAATGATCTCCTAGAAATCATAGCTTCAAACTCCACTTTTTCCATTTTCAAATAAATAATTTAAGTGGAGGGTGAATAGTAACCTTCATGATCTAATATTGTTTTCTTGGTTTCTTTTGATGATCCAAGCTATATTAAGGTGTTCTAAGGACTAGATCAAGGCTTGTAAGGCTCATTTACACACTAATGAAGGTATAACTCTCTTGAAACCCTAGACCCTATTTTAAGTTTATGCACGATCTTGATGGTTTTTAGCATAGTTATGATATTACACTACGCCATAAATGGCCTATTGCAACCTTTTGGCATGGGTGTTACCTTCTTGGATGTTACCATAGCTATGAAATTTTTGAGCTATCGCAACCTTTCGATTGTGGTGTTACCAAATCCACAAAAGTATGTTACCTTAGTTATAAAAGGTGTTATAGTGGGCAACACCATGTGATGTGTTACTATAGAGTATTCATGAACAAATTTTTTATTTAATTTAAAATTAATGATTTAATAATTAATTGACTTAAAAAATAATTAATTTTTGTTTCAAAAAAAAAATTAATATTAACAAAATCATTAAAGTTATCATTGTAAAACGTAATATTCCATCAAATAATTAAATTATTGATTATTCATAAATATTAAATTTTGTTTATAAATTTCGAATAAAAAGGTTTTAAAAAAAAGTAATATCAAAAATTACTAAATTTTAACTAAATTCATTAAAATTTTTAATAGAGAAAATAATTATTTGCATAAATTGTGATTTATTTCGAAATAATGAAAATAATAAATTTAAAAATATAATTTAATACCAATAATTAAAATAAATTAAAAATATTTTTTAAAAAATATAAAAAAGAAATATATGCTGTTATTGAAATAGACTGCAAATAAAAATAGAAATGACCTGAGCGGCAAACAAAAAAAAAGGAGCGGCACCATGAAAATTTAGAATTAGGTTACTCAAACACAAGCGGGGGAAAATATTGGGGAAAAACACCAGTTCAGTCTCATTCTGTCACTTCTCTCTCGGCTCTCTCTCGTCTTTCTCTGTTCTCTCTCGCCTTTCTCTGTTTCAGTTAGTGTTTGAATTGGGTTAATCGAAGCTTGGGTCAATGATTTAATTAGGGTTCCAGCTGGATTAATTGAAGGTTGTGTTCGAAGGTGTTTGGTTAATTGAAGGTATAAATCTCTTTTTCCCTCTTTTTTCGTCCCTCTCTCTATCTCTCTCTCTCTGTATCTCTCTCCCCTATCTTTGTCTCGATCTCTATGTCTCTCTGTCCCTCTCTTTTTTGTTATGTTTCTTCCTTGGTTGTATTAATATTTTCGACTTTTGGTAGATTTTAAGCATCACAATAATGTACTATTCTTGGAGTTTCCATTTGTGGAACATGTATAGAAATCTAATTGCATTTGTGTACTTTCTGATTTTAGCATATATTAGAACGTCTAGCAATGATGGGCCCGGATGCTTGACGCTAAGGTCTATTTTCCTTTGTTAATTTTGCAGTGTTGAACATTTACTTTTATGATCTTATTGGAGTTCGTTTGCAGGGATGCCTGATAGATTATGCTGAAATGATGGGTATTATTCTGAAATGATGTGTTGTTTTGTGTTGGATTGCTGGAGCTTTTAGTGAGAATCTTCCGATTATTTGTATTGTTGGAGGTCCGAATTCGAATGATTATGGGATGAACATAGTGTTTCATCATACTATTGGCTTGCCTGACTGTCACTTGCTTTCAGGTATCGCGTATATCACATAATTTACTGTCATCGATTGTCTAACTCTGTGATGGTATGGTGTTTTTTTGTATGAATCCATTATTTGTATTATGTTAATCTTTATATATTAATTAAGATAAGAATGTTTATTTTTTAATATTGGAATGGTACATTGGTGCCTGTCGTAATAGTAGTTTCCTGGAGTAAGCAAGGTGTTAAATTGAGTTTAGTGTTTGTTTTGTTTTAACTCGTTTCTGCCAAATTCTCGCATTATGTTTAGGATTGAGCTATTTCAGATCCATGTTCATTACTTTATTATGTTTTAATTCTCGCATTCTGGATCATACGCCCTTTAGGATTGAGCTATTTCGGATCCATGTTCATTACAGTTGTTCTATTAATTCTCTTTGTGTTATGTGGGACATATCCGTAATTATAATACAATCTAACTTAAATATGCATTTAACTATTTTTTGAACAACACGGGCTGATCAGTCACCAGCTGATCTCATACAATGATTTTATAAAACATGGTATTCAGAATGTATTTGATTCCATTGGTGAGATCACAATCCAGCCTGGTTAAGATCCATCTAAAAAGGGTGACGGCGACTGGAGATTTGCTTCAGTGAGGTTTGGAAAGGTCAAGCTTGCCCCGCCAACATTCTTCAATGGCAAGAAATTCTACAATGATAATGCCATAGATTTTGTGGACTTTTATCTCAAACATGCTCGACTACAGAATATGACTTACTCTTCTAAAATGAAAGTTGAGGTTCATCTTCAGGTAAGTATAACTTCTTTAACTTAATACACCAGCTTGGCGGTGCCAAATTGTGTTGTCACTTGTTTCTATAAGTTGTACACCCATATCTGTTTCACAAGTACACCCATGAAAGTTATTTGTAATCTATCAGAATTTCTTTCAGCTCCATAACTCTGGGTTTATGCTAATGTGTATTTAAAAGCTTTGTTTAATTAGTATTAGAAATTGACTGTAGCTTAAACTATGGTGTCATTATAAATTAATATCATTCTATTAAAGACTTGAGATTCGAGTATTTGTATATATATTCTCGTTTTGGTATACTTGTCTGATAGGAGTAGTTGCTAGGCAAACAAGAAGTATATAGACTTAAGATTAAATTTTGCAATTCTATGTACTCGTCTGATTACTTGCTTGCAAATATGTTCTCTATAATTGCTTTCACTGATGACTGACCAAACATTTTATCCTAGCAAGTTGCACCTAAAGCAATAAATTAAACAAATTCCTTGGACAGTGTGTAGACTGCAGAGAACTTGAACGTTGCCATAATCTCTGGTAACTCAATCAGAGGTTATTAATATTCTCTTGTCATAGTTTATGAAGCTTGCTGATCGCTATTTTTATTTACATGTATACAGCCCATGTCTTTTAATTATTTCAAGGTAGATCTAGTAGCTACAACTTTTTATTGTCATTCCTATAGGTATGCCCGGTATGCAGCTCCCGAGAAGAGGCAGCGAGTTACTTCTGCGTATAACCAGTTCATAAAGAACCTGGAATAACCAGCCCATGTCTAGATTGCTATTGCAGGAGTCATTGAAAGTCCTAAAACATTCTTGTTCGATTTATATTTTTAGGAACTCTAAATTATTGAAGGTTTGTGTTCAATTTGTATTTTTAAGAACTCTAAATTGCAACATTCTTGTTCGATTTTATCTAATGTTATATATTCTTTAATTCTTTATTTTTTGATTCAAACTTGTAAACAAAGGTTCTATTCTTGTAGGTTTGATTCAGCTAAGAGATTTCATTCTTTAAGCTACTTAAGATCTGTCTTACAGACTGATCAACCTCTGATGAGTACCACAAGGTACACGACACAAAGGTCCCAGTCATGGTCATGGACGCCCTATATTATTGTAATCAATCTGAACCCTGATGTCATTTTATATGTGTTTCTACCAACTGTTTTCTTTTATAGGCATTTTTGGATATCATGTTTTCAAAATTACAGATTTCCATTAGCTACTTTAATTTCTGACCTTGTTCGTAATATATTAAAGTTGAATATATTAAGATGAAGATACTTGTTAACTTGTACGATCCATGTCTTTTTTAATTCAGAAGTCTCCGAAAGTCCCACATTTTGAACAACCTGTCAATTGGACACTAGACCTTAAATTGTTATATTGTCTTTGACATAAAAAGATAACTATTTATCTGATAGTAAGATATTGAACACCATTTTATTGCAACATCATTTGTTCAAAAAAATACATTAAATTATTTAGTTAAGATAAACATCCCCAGAAATGTGTATTTTAGTGTACTAACTTGTTTTACTTGATCAGGGGATGCTGTTAATTAACTATGGACTTAATTCAACAAAGGGACCAGTAATTGGTGGTCCATTTAATCTACTTGATACTGAGGGCCGATCGGTTACTGAACAGAACCTGTCATTCGAAAGATGCTGATATGCTGATCGTGGTTTTGCTCGAAAGTTCATCAAGGATTTAGAGAGGATCAGGTTACCTATATCTAAGCATAACACTTTCGCCAACTTCATGTGACTTTTTTAGTAGTCATATTATATTCTACTCTTTTCAATTTTATCCGAATGCGTCCTGTTACTTCAATTATTATGGAATGCCTTGTTATTATAGACCCAGAGCCATACTGGACATCATTAAATATGTGAGGATTTTAGGATTGGTACTTCTACAAAAATGCCAGAGCAAGGAACGGATGTCTATATAATCAATTGTCTTTTGAAATTTACCAAGTTATTAGCTCTAGTACTTTTACGTTTTAAGTTTTGTTTTAAGTTTTGTTCATTAGCTAGTGTTGGTAGATATTTTTGGATGATTTGGGGGAACTTTTACAGCTTCTGGATGCAGAAAACGTTACTGGGAGGATTCGGAACGCAAGACATGGCCTTTTCCACTACATTTTTGGCTTAATGGAGACTTGGTGTTAGTGTTTGTTCTTTTACATCAAGGAAAATGTTCATTTCCTCATCAAGGAAAAATGTACTTTTACATTCTAAGTTATGTTATTTAGTTTGTATGTTCGCGCTTGATGGACTTGGTGTTGGTGTGTGTTGTAAACAAAATTTAATTTGGTTGGTTTTTTTAATGGGAATGGAATATTAAAATTTTACATTTTTTATTTTGTTAAAGTGAAGGTTTTACCTTAGCTACTATATATATATATATAGCAAAAAAAATGTTGCACATCTTGTGGGCTCCATTAACAGGCCCTACAAAGTGGGTCCCACATATGGGACCCACATAATTTATTAATAATTTTGAAAAATTATAACATCTAAGGTAACATAGATTTGGTGTTGCTATAGAATGCTAAGTGTGTTACTGTATAGGTCTATGGTAACGAATTTGCCTATGTTAGCTTATGTGTGTCGAGGTGTTACCTTAGACCCCAAAGGTTACATAGAACAAAACTATCCCAGCTAAGGTGTTACCTTAGCCTTTTTTTGGCCTTTGGTAACATTTTTTAGAGTCTAAGGTAACACAGTCGTGGTGTTACCGTAGGCTGTTTATGGCGTAGTGTTAGTATGATTACAAGCTTGTTAGCATGATCTTGTAGTTGATTTAGAGATATGATGATCGTGTTGGTAAAGTGAGATGTTTTGGACTTGTTAAGATGATTGTCATGTATGCAAGATGTATGGTATGCCCAGTGTGGCTTAGATTTGATGTTAAGAATTTTGGAACATTCGATTTATAGTTGTCGTAATGCCGAAATTTCTTAAACTCTTAAAATCCGAGCATAATAGTTAGGATAAATGCCTGACCTTAATGATATTATGGACTGGCCTTATAGTTCTCGAGTCATAGATCGTTTTGGCGCAAGAATCGAAGCAAACTGACTTACGTTTTAGGAATTATGGTCGATTTACTAAAAGTGGTTCGAAACCATAAATGCAAATTCGTAATTGAAATTGAGCACCCTTAACTCGAGTAATTCAGTGACGAATCTTGGTAATTAAATATTAGGGATCATAAGTAAGGTGTGGGAGAAAACCTCACGTCAAACGGATCATTTTCGATTTTATGAAAATATTTGAATCGAGTTTAAGTGCAAATGAACCCTTAAAAAGGATACTTGGTTATAACTTTGGAAAATCACTTAGATAACGATCGATAAATCTCGAGGTTTAATCTTTCGACCTTAGAACTTATATGGCTTAAATACCTAGAAAGTGTAAGTGTAATGACATGCCTTAATAGCGAACCAATGTCGGGTCATAACGGTGTTAATAAGAGTTACACTGGAGAGTGTATAACGAGATAATATGAAAACGTGTTTCGACCTAAGTTAAGTATATACTTAGCATTTTAAAAAGTGTTAAGTGATTAATCTCGAATACTTTGATTTTTTATAGATCACCGAGCAGACCCAGGACACGCTACCCCTACCCGACTACCAGGCAAGTTTCCAATACATTGGAACTGTCATTGTGATAATATATATAATTGAATGTTGTTATACATATACCATAGCATGCATGCCTACTTTCAAATTTATATTGCAATACTTGTTCCCTGGTTGATGTTGGCTTATAAGTTTGATACAAGAGACACTAATTATAAGCCGGATATTGCTAAGACCCTTAGTGAAGGGCATATGATCTCATTCTTTTAATAAAGATCGGGAGTCTGTATTTTGTAATATTGAGATAGTCATGGAAACCCGGAGGGATTCCAGTGACAGATTATTTGAGGGATGTTATTTATGAACATTATTTATATTTCCATAAGTATTAAGTACTTGGAAATTGTTCGAGGAATGTTATTTGAATACTCATTTGAGATTATTTATTTAATGAATATTATTTTGAATATTCATTTGAGGCTATTGATTTAGATGAATATTACTTTGGAATATCTAGTCGAGTTTATTTATTTAATGAATATTATTTTGAATATTCATTTGAGGTTTATCTCTTTAATGAATATTATCTTGAATATTCATTTAAGGTTGATTAAATTATCGGATATTATTTTGAATATTTATTCGAAGAATTGATTATTTAATGAATATTCTCATATGTTATTCGAAGATTACTTTGAGCAATATTTCATATTAAAAATATTCTATAAATATTTATGAGTTAATAAATATTCTTTGAATATTTATATAATTCTTTTAACTTGTTTTAAAATATATTATTTTATTTAAAAATTATCCTTGACCTTCAAATACTATATAAATTATTTTTGAGTCTTATTATAATTATTTTTATCAAGGAAGGTTCCCGAAACTCCATTCTTCATTCAATTCTATCTCCCAAATTATAAGGGAACCTTACATGAAGGCTGTTATTTATTTTGTTTGACTTTCCGGTCATAAATCTTTTAAAACTATTCCTTGTACTCGCAACTTGGTTGCTATTCATCGATTAAATCTTTTATTACTTCCTCATCATTCGAGGGGTAAGAGTGTTGGGACAAGTTTATATCCATTAACATGCACCAGCTTGGGAAATATTGGTGAATCTTCTTTTCCAGTTAGATACGACTACTTTTAGGAGTCCTATCAATGAGTATTACCCTTGGGGCAGGATGACGAACTTTACGTTTCAGAGTCGTGGATTTATTCGAACTAGGAGTCGTGTGTAAGATGCCGAGTCACGCGGTCCATCACAAGGCCCAACCGTTGGCCAGGGAGTTACTAAAAAGGGTGGTAGACCAGTAAATCCATCAGTTCTTCCTTCTACCGGTAGTAAACTATATTGGGCTGTACCATCTCCGACTGATCATCAGGGAGTGGGATAGCTGGCGCGTGATAACCCCAGTATTAGTTCATCTCCCAAATTGGGAATTTTCTGCAACACGTATCGAAAAGACTTCTTTAAGGTTGACAGGCATCCCCCGCAACACGTATACAAATAGACTTCTTTCAGGTTGACAGGAGTTTGAAAAATGTTCAAAACTGGGATTGCAATATTTTCCTGCAATTCCTTTCTTTTATGACATATGATGATGTCTTGCTTTTACCTTGCACAACAGATATTTCTACGGAATATATGTTTTGCGTTACCTTGTAACTTCATCCTTTACCTTATACTGGCACTATGTTCGTTAATGCATGACATATGGTTTAATAGATATTCTTGATATCGTTATATTACTGTTGTTCAGTTATATATTATTGTTGGTGGGATATTGCTCACCCTTTCTTTATTTATTATTTCACAACAACAGGTAGGTTGAATGGCCCGCGT
This sequence comes from Saposhnikovia divaricata, assembly GCA_036435485.1. NCBI lineage: Eukaryota > Viridiplantae > Streptophyta > Magnoliopsida > Apiales > Apiaceae > Saposhnikovia > Saposhnikovia divaricata. The sequence goes on along the minus strand of CM071596.1, from coordinate 150,068,608 downwards.
AAGGCGCACTCGGCGCAAGCAGGTGACCCCATCCAGAGGAATACCCGCTGATATTATCGCTGCCATTGCTGAGGTAGATTGGCAGCTTTTGTTTCAACCTTAATTATATGTATAATTAATGTAATCAACGGCAAAAACTTTAAACTTAGGTTATTATCCTTTTGGGCTGTAATAACTTTTATTTGCGGATCCAATAAGTAGAAGACTTGTTTCAATTTCATCTCTGGGACTATAACTGTTGTGTGTGTGTGTGATGTGATATTATTGCGGGGTCACAGCATGTGTTTATTTATTTGGACTCAAGTCAAGTATTATTGATGGAATTAAGACCGTAACGACCAGGTCCCCGACCCCAGATCAGGGGGTGTTACACCATAGTATGAACCCTAACGAAAGTCCCAAATTGAACCCCAACTACAGCCCTAATTCCCAATTGAAGCTTCAAATCAACCCTAAATTAATTATAAATATAAATCTCTAAATCGAAAAAGCATTCATATCGATTGTAGATAGCTAAAATCGAAGTAGTTTTTATGCAAGTACAGATTATGCATATGTAGAGAGAGAAGAAGGACAAAGATAGAGCACAACCGAGAGAGAGAATAAAAGTGAAATAAAATTGAAAAAGAGAGTGAAAAAATATCTAGGATTTGTGGAGTGCTGCATTTGGGACCAAAAGGGCTAAGGGCAGGGTGTTTGTTAAAAAAATTAGAAAGATCGGTATTTTTGCTGCTCACTCTATTCGTCATTTTTTTTGGTAAGAAGGCTATGTGCTTTTATTTCCCCCACATTTTCAAGGAAAAAATAATTTAGTTTTTTATTTTTATTTATTTGGAAAAACAATTTAATTTTCATTATATACATTTTTTTACATAATTTAAAATAATATATTAAAATATTTTTAACCATGTACGGAAATATTTTTATTTTAATGATATATTAAAATATATTTAGAAAAAAAATTAGTTTAAAAAAATTTAATGAAATAAAAGTATAATTATCCATCTTCAAATATTTTAACATTTTTAATGAAATATTCACTTCTACTGGAATATTCTTGATTTTTTATAAAAACTTCTTGATTATTTTTATCCAAATAAATTAATTTTCATGTGAAAAAGCTAAAAACTTTTATTTTTTGTAGAAAATGTAAAATTTTGTTCATTGCAAAATTATGGAAATACAATTTGATACCTACAGCAATATGCAAACACTTTTCTTTTATAGCAACATAATTTTGATACCCGAGGTAACATAAAAATGATAATGTTGTCTTAACCAAAAATATCATGGCAAAGCCAACATATTTAATGGCAACATAGGCTCTAAATGTTGTCGTAGGCCTTTTATGGTGTACTAAATAGGTCAGATAAGCAATAATAAATGCTGACCAGATAGTTTAATATCATACATGCATCTCATTTCGGTCTGCATTCCAGTTTGTGTCAAATCTCTGTTGTGTATTTTGTTGGTTATATATTTATTACAATGACTTAATACATCTTTATATAGCATCCTAACTAGCATCTATTGGAGTGTTAACATGGACAAGCTAGGTATAGCTTCATGTTCTTACATGGGCAAGCATAATGGGTAAGGAGGCAAGGTATTGTCTTCATGTGCACATATTCTCCAATTTAATTTAATTCACAAATTCCTCCCTTAAGATTCAATTGGCGTTTATCTCTGAGTCCGAGCTCAAACTTGCCGTGCTCGAACAAGTTGCTTGGTAATGCCTTTGTGAAAATATCCGCCTTCTGCTCCTTGGTTGGGATATAACTCAGCTCCACCTCTCCTTTCTTCACTTGCTCTCTGATGAAATGAAAACGCACGTCTATGTGCTTGCTCCGCTCGTGATGCACCGGATTCTTGGCGAGTTCGATCGCTGATTTGTTGTCAACATTGATCACGGTCGGCTCGTCCTGGCCGAGCTCCAGCTCGGTCATCATTCTCCTTAGCCACACTGCATGTCTAACTCCGTAGCATGCAGCCACGTACTCTGCCTCGCAGGTTGAGAGCGTCACGATCGGCTGCTTCTTGCTCATCCATGTGAACGCCGAGCTTCCAAGTGTAAACACATACCCAGTAGTGCTCTTCCGGTCATCAACGTCTCCACACCAGTCACTGTCCGAATAGCCCACCAAGCTCGGCTCGGCTGACCTCTCATAGAATAAGCCGACCAACTTGGTGCCTTGGACATATCTGAGGATCCTCTTGATTGCCTTCCAATGCGTTTGTCGGGGATTTTCCATGTACCTGCTCACCACTCCTACACTGTAGGTGATGTCTGGTCTTGTGCAAGTCAGGTACCTCAAACAACCGACCAAACTCCTGTAGAGCTCTGCGGCTACATTTTCGCCTTCGTCAAATCTGGAGAGCTTCAAACCTGTCTCCATCGGGACTGCAACCGGATTGCAATCCTCCATCTTGAACCTTTTCAAGATCTCCTTCGCGTATGCCTCCTGACATACAAATGAGCCCTGCTCGTCCTGTGTGACTTCCAAACCTAGGAAGTATTTCATGACTCCCAGGTCGGTCATCTCGAATTCTGCTTTCATGGCCTTCTTGAACTCCTACACAAGTCGACCACTACTCCCCATGAAGATGAGGTCGTCGACGTACAATGCCAAAATAGTATGCCGACCTCACTTTTCTGCACGTATAGTGCATGCTCGAACGGGCATTGCACGAACCCCTTTTGTTTGAGGTAATTGTCTCTGCGGTTGTTCCACGCCCTCGGCGCCTGCTTAAGCCCATACAAAGCTTTCTTTAGTCTGAGCACCAGGTGCTCCTTTCCGGCCTTGGCATAGCCGGGCGGCTGCTCCACGTAAACCTCTTCCTCCAGGGTCCCATTCAGAAATGCTGACTTCACATCCATCTGGTGGATTGGCCATCTTTGCTGAGCGCCTTGCGCAATCAGAAGTCGGATTGTGTCCATCCGAGCAACTGGTGCGAAGACTTCATCGTAGTCGATCCCGGCCTTCTGCCTGTATCCCTTTGCAACTAGCCGAGCTTTGTATCGCTCGACTTCACCCTCTACGTTGCATTTCTTCTTGTATACCCATTTGACTCCGATGGGTTTATGATTCTTTGGGAGGTCGACCAACTCCCAGGTCTGATTTCTCTCGATGGCATTGATCTCGTCATCCATCGCAGACCTCCACTGTTCGTCGTGGATGGCTTCTTCAAAACTAATGGTTTCTCCTTCTGCAAGGAGGCACACCAAGTGCATCTCTGGAGCCTCATCATAGATCTCATTCAAACTTCTGTATTTTGTCACTCTGCGTTCATCTCCTAAGTTATCGTAAGTGGTGCTTGGCCTAGTAGGTCGCCCGGATGTTTCTTCCGACCTTGAGGTTGAGGTGATTGGCAGGGACACTGTGTGCTCGGCATTCATTTGTTCAGGCTGATTTTGTTCGGCCAGTTCATGCTCGGCCTCTTTCCAGTCCCAGCTCCTTCCCTCGTCGATCTCTACGTCTCGACTCACAATAATCTGCTTTGCACTTGGATCGTAGAGTCGATAGCCTTTCGTATTCTCATCATAGCCGACCAGCACCATCTTTTTGCTTTTGTCCTCAAGCTTCGTTCTCCTCTGGTCGGGAACGTGGGCATAAGCAAGACTTCCAAAGATCCTCATGTGTGACACGGTCGGCTTCTGACCTGTCCATGCCTCCTGAGGTGTTTTCTCCTCCAACGCCGCATGTGGACACCTGTTCTGCACATACACGGCACATCGAGCCGCTTCAGCCCAGAATTCTTTCGGCACCCCTTTGCTGATGAGCATGGACCTCACCATGTCCATAATGCTTCGGTTTTTTCGCTCCGCAACCCCATTCTGTTGCGGTGAATAGGGGGCAGTCATGAACCTTCTTACTCCTTCGTTCGTGCAAAAGAGTTTAAACAGTTGTGAGGTGTACTCACCACCTCTGTCAGACCTTAACGCCTTCACCTTGTGTTCGGTCCTCTTCTCCACTTCTGCCTTCCATGCTCGGAATGTGCTCAGCGCTTCCGATTTCTCCTTCAAAAAATATATCCAGGTCTTTCTCGTGTAGTCGTCAACGAATGTCATGAAGTAACGCCGACCACTGAAGGACCCTGGTGTGACCGGTCCACAGATATCTGTGTGAACTGTCTCTAGCGGTGCCTTCGCTCGGTACTTGGCTTTCTTGGGAAAGCTTTGCCTTGCGTGCTTTCCCAGCACACATCCTTCACAAAACTTCTTCGGGTAGTCCATTTCAGGCAACCCGTGCACCATCCCCTTCTTGCTCAGCTCGGTTAATCCTTCGTAGTGCAAGTGGCCGAACCGTTGGTGCCACAGATCAGACTTGTCTGTCAGGTCGATTTTCAAACATTTGTGGTTTACCGTCCTTAGGTCGAGTTTGAACATGCGGTTGCTTGCCATTTGTACTCGTGCAACTGTTCGGCCTGCTTTATCCTTCAAGCTCATCACCTTCTCTCGCATGTCAACTGTGTAGTCCTTCTCCATTAGTTGACCCATGCTGATTATGTTTGTATTTATGTCTGGAACATAATAAACATCTTCGATCACGCCTTCTTGTCCGTTCTTCTGTAAGAACCGAACTTTGCCTTTTCCCTTCACGTCGATCTTCGATCCGTCTCCGAATGCAATGCTTCCTCCCTGGAACTCAGTCATTTCTGTGAATAGATGCTTGTAACCAGTTATGTGGTTGCTTGCACCCGTGTCCATGTACCACGTGGCATCCGATTTTGGACTGCCATCGTTGTTTACCAATAACAGAACACCCTCTTCGTGTCTGTCGACCACGTGCTCGGCAACATTGACTTGCTCGTCCGTCCTTCTAGGAGACCAGCAATCACGCGCAAAGTGACCATGCTTTCCACAATTAAAGCACTCATCAGCCCGGTCTCCACGACCGCCTCGACCTCGTCCTCGTCCTCGGCCCCGACCTCTGTTGGTCAGCCGTTGTTGATCAGCTCCATCATTATACCGTTGTTCTAATTGGACACGACCTCTGCCTCAGCCTCGTCCTCGACCACGACCTCGGCCTCGTGATTGCTGAGCCATCAACACAGTGTCATCCTTGATGACTACTTGTTTCTGCATGGCTTCCTCGAGAGCCTCCTGTCGTTTCATCTTTCGCTTTTCATGGGCTTCCAATGAACCCGTGAGCTCGTCCAATGTGAGTTCATCGATGGTTTTGTTTTCCTCGATCGCACACACCACGTTCTCAATCCTGTCCGTCAATGATCGAAGTATCTTCTCGCATACTCGGCTCTCGGTGAGTGTCTCACCGTTCCTCTTTATTTGATTTGTAACAAATTTCACCCGACCGATGTAGTCGGTGACGGTCTCTGTCTCCTTCATTCGCATACCTTCAAGCTCGCCTCTGAGCGTCTGTAGTCGCACCTGTTTTACACGGTTGGCGCCTTTATATGTGTTCTCCAAAGTTGCCCAGGCCTCCTTTGCGGACTTGCTGTCGGCAATTTTTTCAAACCCAGCACTGTCCAGGCCTTGGAACATCCATAGCAGCGCCATCTTGTCATGCTGCTTCGTCTCCTTCAACTCTTTGCGTTGTGCGATGGTCTGCACTGTTCCTTCGGCGGGTTCCTCGAACCCTTCTTGAACGACGTCCCAGACGCCTTGTGCACCAAGGAGCGTCCGCATCTGAATGCTCCATCGCTCGTACTCTCCTTTTTGTAACTTCAGTACGGGCAGCTGTCCGAGAAGGTTTCCGGCCATTTGTGCGAATGAACACGACACCTGCTCTTGATACCAATATGTTGTGTATTTTGTTGGTTATATATTTATTACAATGACTTAATACATCTTTATATAGCATCCTAACTAGCATCTATTGGAGTGTTAACTTGGACAAGCTAGGTATAGCTTCATGTTCTTACATGGGCAAGCATAATGGGTAAGGAGGCAAGGTATTGTCTTCATGTGCACATATTCTCCAATTTAATTTAATTCACAATCTCATTATCTTAAACAGTGTCTGACTTATATCTATGTTGAGTGATGATTTGTTCTGAACTCTATAATTTATTCAAGTTTTAAGAGTTGTAATATAATCTACTCTTGACTCCCCTAGTTTTATAAATCAAGTGCTGCACTTTTTAATGACCATTTTATGTTATGTAGTTGTTTGCCAAAGTATCTCCCTCTCCTCTTTCTGCTACAATTTTTTGCCTATTATATAGTTACTTAAAATACTTGATTGTTGGACTCTCATTTGTAGCGAGGCTCTATTGTACATGCACTTCCTTCAAGAATAAAGCGAGTATTCTACATGTCTTGTGAAGGATGCAGTTCATCACACAAGGTGTATAATGCATATCCGCTTTCTCTTGCACCATTTTTATTTTTATATGTTTATTTACTAATTTAATTTTATTCTGTTTCCCCTTATATGTTTTTACTTTCCTGCACAAGCATTGTTCACAATTAATGCAAGAAAAATCGGAAGTGTTGTTCTCGAATTGGGAAGTTCTTAAATTTTTGATTTTCTTGTTCCAAATTTAAGAATTACTAGATCTCATCATATCTTTATTGGTTAAATTCTACATCTATAGTAAGTTGCTACGTTGAGTCATCTTGAAGGTGTTTTGCTACACTTACATGTCAAAAGTGCATACAACTTAGATACTCATCAAGAGAATGCTCCAAGCCACCACTGAAATAGGATTCATTACCATAAGCCATAGACTCCTGAATGCCTGCAGGTCCCAGAAACTACGCTATAAAACCAAGTGCAAATAAAGTACAGAAATAGATTGATGCTTTCGGATTAAAATTAAATTCATGTTTTAACTGAAGCAGTAGAAGGATGATTAAATGCCACATGTGTAATTGTGTTACTTCGCAAGCATTAGTGCTCAACTAAACACTATAAAACCTAACAATGTGCGTGTATCACCAATAGTATTAATTCTATTTAGAAGCAGCAGGATATCAGCAAAATCACATATAAATGTACATAAAAACAGTCAAGTGATTAACATATGCCTTCGATAGCTTTCCCTAACAGTTTCATGGGGAACTGGCATCACATCTCCTGTTGTGCCACTGTACATATATGAGGTAGTAACTTCTGAGCACAATTTTCTAGTTGCATCTGTGATATTTTAATCTGTGTCAATATTGTGGTCTTCTAATAATTAAACTTTGGTCCATCTATACATCAATCCTGATTGTCTATACTTGCATGAAATTGGTACACAATAAGATAGCTTCACTAAAGATGAAATAATATCAGCATACACAAAGTATCATATGTTTGTCAGGTGCATTTAGTATCTCTTCTTAAAAAAATGAACGCGCGCGCACCCTCTCAAATATTTCCCCCTTAGTTTTATTTCCCCCCTTTAGTGTTTTATTTGCCCGCTTAGCCAATTCTGTTTCCCCCTTAACAAAATTTTTTGTATTCCCCCCCCCCTTTTCTATTATCATTCAAACAAATTAAACTATCACTCTCTCTGACCTCTCTCTCGACTCTCACCTCTCTCTTCACTCTCGCTCGACTCTCACCTCTCTCTCTCTCTCCACTCTCACGAGCTGTCTCTCCTCTCTCCTGACTCTCTCTCCACTCTCAATCGAAGAAGCTCGGTTCGAAGCTCAGTTCAAGAGGCTCCAAATCTCGTATTGGTAAGCTCAATAGATTTGTTTATAGATTTGTATGTATGTTAATCGTTTCAAAGCATGCATTTTGTTAAAAATCAATTGGGGGTTATTAAAAATCAAAACCCTAATTTTTAAAATTGGGGGTTTTGTTTGTTGGTGTTTGTATTTGTGTTTTTATGTTCATATATGTATTTCATGTTGATTTTGTGCGTTTCTCTAAATGTTAATTCTTGTAAATATGTAAATACTAATTAGTTATTTATTTTGCGGATGTAGTTTAGCCGATTCTTGATATAGGTTGGCTTGTTTTTTGATTATTTAGTGTTGTTGATGATGTTGAAGTGATGGGTTATGATAAAGATTGGTTTTTGATTGGTGCGCTTTTGTTAATTTGTTTAAAATGTTGGATGTATTGTTTGGTTTGCTATTATTTTTTGCTAAGCGGTTTGCTGCTTTTTTTTATTAGGCCTGCTTAGATTTGGAACTTGAGTTTTGATTTTTGTTATTTATGTAAATGGTGTAGTCATTTTTATGCTCATTTGTTGAAGTGTTTGTCTGTGTTTAGACCAATTCAAAGTGATTTAGTCTGAAAATTGTAATATGATTAATTGGTATTAGTGACACTGATGATTTGTTAATGTATTATTAGTGCAGCTGTTGAGGCTTTGCCACCACCTCCTCCCGTACCTGCAAATGTTGTACCCCTTCATGTTGAAGGAGATTCTGAGCCTGTAGTCAAGAAGCAGCCTTCACGAGTGCCTATATCCAGGCGTGGCCTGGCATCGAAAGGGAACAAAGTTCAGTTTCTTACTAATCATTTTAAAGTAAATGTGATAATGTTGATGGACATTTCTTTCACTACAATGTATGTTTCTTTTGATCAGGATTCAAACGTTTAAACATACTCACTTTTGCATTTCACTTTGAATTGTCTTGTATCTTTTTTTGTGCTGTGCATTAAGGTAAACTTCTTATGTAAAATTTAAGCATATGTACCTCTGTAGTTTGCTCTTTTCTATGAAGATGGTCGTCCAGTTGGAGCTCTTCCAAGAAATAACACAGAGTTCATTGTTGTGCTCGAGGATATCTCATCAAATAGGTATGCTCTTTGTAATTTAAATACATGCAGTGGCTCCTCTCTGTCATCGCCAAATTATTGTTGTTTTTATTTTGAAAGAGCAATGGAAGTGGCAGTCCTCACGCCGATGAAAGTCCCAATGAGACTGACCAGAAACGGATGAGAGGACCATATCAGTCCAAAACATACATGGTGGAGATATCCTATGCTGCAAGGATTCCTATGTAGGCTATTGCACAAGCCTTGCATTTTAGATATTTTCCTCCGACGGCATTCTGCTAAACAGTATGTTATTTGTATTATTGGAGATCTTATTTAGGACTCTGTCATATTTGGCTAATAATGTGGAGTACTGCAGGGGATGCCTGCTTGTACGTCAGTCGTTCTTTCATAATGATTTGAATAACTTCACTGATGTTGGTGGTGGAGTTCTTGTAAGACTTTTCCCTAGATCCCTAGTCCAACAACCTCAGAGAGTTTACTTTATCTGACCTAAAGTTGGTCACTAAAAATTTCAACCGTTCCACCAAGATTGGTGAGGGTGGATTTGGGTGTGTCTACAAGGGCGTGATTAAAACATCTGAAGATTCTAAGAAACTCGATGTGTGAAAGGCATATGACTCAACCTATTTGTAGTTCGAGGATCCTAATCCAATTAAACTAGATTGTAATAAGTAAATAATATCAACTGTCACAGGAATCTCAAAAGATGATAACCGTCAGAAGAAAAATCAACAAGTCAATCTATAGTTTTGATGTTTTACACTGGAAGAAGATTCAGATATCTGATCAGGCCTCAAGGTAGCATTGAAACAAGTGGATTCATTTAAGAAGACAGAGATTTCTATTAGTGACAAGAAACAATTTCAGTACCGAATGATTGATGAGAGTGAAGAGTATAAAAAGACCACAGTGTTAAAAGTCACGATGAAGAACAGAGATTGGAGTTAGTCGTTCATGAACCAGACAGTACATCGAACGTCAACATCATGCCAGTGTATGTTCCTTATTATAATTACGTGGTTTTCAGCGGAATATTGACTATTAAAGAATTTATATTAATTCTATTTTAATTGATTAAGTCAAGTAATTAAGTTAATAAATAAATTAATTCTATAAGAATTAATATATTTGTTAAAGTGATTATTAGATTAATTAAATAAGAATTAATATGAAAAAGGATTAATTAGTTAAATGATTTTTAATAAGTCATTTAATTAATTATAAACTGAAAAATATGATGATATAACTATCAAACTGATAGTTATACCGATAGTCATATTCAGTTTATAAAGGAGATAGTCATATTCAGTTCAAAGGAGATAGTCATATGAAGTTCAAAGGAGATAGTCATATTTCATTCAATTGGTAAGTTGTACCGAATGTTATATTCATTTGGTAAGTTATACCGAATGTTATATTGACTTGATAAGTTATACCGAAAGTCATATTTAAGCTGGACAATCATATTACATTGATTTGATAGTCATACCGATTGTCATATTAATGTAAAATGATTGTCATATCAGTTTAAATCAAGTAATATGACTATGGCTGTGTATATAAGGCTGAAGAATGCAGAAGGATCAGAACTAGTCGAGCTAAACAAGAAAAATACACACAGCAGCTATTTTCTCTCTCTCTCAAGCTCAAGAACACCTTCAAATTTAATTCTGTAAATTCAAGTTCATCTCAGTTGTAATATCCTATCCATTGGAACTTGTTTACTTGTGATTCTTGTACTACTAGCGAATTAAGTTTCCTAGTTCACAAATTGATATCTTGATTTTATTAACTAAATTAGCAAAGTTCATGTTGAATTTTCTAATTAGTTATTAATTACTTGATAATCATTTGAACTGATTTTGTAACACCCATCAAGTTAATATATTGCTATATTCAACTTGAAATTTGTGTTATATTATTCCGCACAAAAATATTCGTTTAAGTGAAAATTATTTAACGAATAAATTTTGAGAAAATGGTATAGATTGTATTCAACCCCCCCCCCCCCTTCTACAATCTTATCGGACCTAACAATGTGGCTGTTAAACAACTGGGTAAAAGAGGATTGCAGGCAAGGTTTCCTACCTTTTGCTTCTTTCGTATTAATTTTCTCATGATAAAATTTACTTAATCCGAACTTTTATGTCTTCTACATATATTTGGAGGATGAAACTTGGTAAAGGAATCTCCTTTTTGGTAAACATGTATTTTGGAATGAGGAATAAATATGTTGAGCAGTATACAGATAAAATCAGTTGGATGAAACTTTAGGATGGAAAGAAAAGGTCAGGGAACTGTATAAGTTTAATGGTCAGTATATTTATAAAAATATATATTCTAAAATGCATAAATTGCATATCAACTCACATAACAGATAGCCTATTTTGTACTGAAGTGACTATGAGAGTTGGTTTCCTAGAGGCTTGTTTTCTAGATTATCCTATGCCTAAAGATCGACATTAAACAGGATAGAAACGGATAGACCATTGTAAAGCTTCTTGTTAGTGGGAATGAACTTGAGGGCCAGATGTATGCAATATAGACCTGTTGAATTTAGGTTTACAAATTGGAACTCGTTTATTCATTCTTCGCTTATCCAGGATCCATAAATTGTTGTCAGGACTTTGACAATCTATGGTATGTAGAAGCAAAAATAAATAATGTTTATTTTTCACCTTGCAGGAGCTGAAATTAAAAGACCAAGAATTTCTTGGGGAGGCAAGCTGTGTTCTGTCTGAGGTTAGTTGTTATTTTACCTAATTCATCTATGATTGGCCACTTGTATGTAAGTGCAATGCTTAGGTTATAAGTGTTGTAAATTTAATTTAAGTTACCAAGTTACTTTGTTGTAAAAAAATACTTACTGGTTAACTTTTAGAGACTCCAATTATAAGTCAAGGATTCTACATATAAGTTACATATAAGTTAGAGGATGCTACTCCCTCACTCATTTAGTCTATAAAGGTATATGCAATTAATATATAGATGAGCGGGTCTACTATCTTGAAGTCTGCAGGATTATTTCTCCTCCTCTTCTCCGGTTTTTAGGACCAGTGCAGGCATCATTTTGAATATTCTGTAGAATCCCCTATTGTATCCGGAACCTGTAGAAATCATTATGACTATTTGCACCAATAAAACCAAGACAATGGCAAGGTGGTGTCAGGTTTGGTTCTTTCGTCTCTGACTGTTCTTTTTTATTCATTACTCTTAAACTTGATGGTAAAATATGTGTGTTTTTGGATTTAGGATTGCTATCAATATCATCAAGCTAATGATGGAGATGGATGGGTTGAATACAGAGGTTCTCTGGTGTTCAATCGGCCTCAAAAGGTATACAGCAACGACAGAATCATCCTTTTATTTCTTAGTTATTATTTTTTATCACTGTGTCTTTCAGAACAATGTTCATATAGTTTATAGTCCCGTCGGCTTCCTCTATGGGAAAAACAGAAATTAGTTTATGTGGTCCAATTAACGATAATGATTAGATTAGGCAACTATTTGGATATGGAGAGTACATGGCCATCACAAAATGCTATATTTTATTTTGCTTATTATACTAATAAATACCTTTTCCTCCTTCTATCTTCAGGGGCCTTAAAATCTAACAGCAATGCTATATTTCATTTTGCACAAGAATGGGACCTGTGCCATGGCCTGTGAACTCTGAAATATATTACCAATCTTATCGAGGAATCAGTGGAGGACTGTCAGATTTAGTAGTGGCACAAAGCTTTTTATCCGTTGCTGATTCTGTCGGAACTGGTCCTACTTTTCTGATACTTGCTGGTATTTCGGTAGTTACGTAGAACTTAATTATTACAAAAGTCATCCTGTTTCGGAAAGAAATTATGTTCAACAAATTTGAAGATCTGTAGGCCTATTCTTAAATCATAATATGAACTAACAGCTTTAACTAATGTTATTTAGTGATTATATATTCTACAAGTGATTATAAGTAAATTGACTTTTAACTGATTTTGTAGGGTTCCTATGTATATGATATAAATAGGAAAAAGTATTTTGATTCTCTTGCTGGTATATGTTTCTAACCTTGCTTTCCGAAGTCCAGCTGGTAGTACTTTTTTTGATACTGTTGATTTTCCCCATATACTGTACTTCTTCTGCTTAGCACAAGTAACCTTAATCTGCTTTAGTTTTTTATTTGGGATTTACTTATGCATAGGGGACCAGCTGGCCTGCACATTATCATGTCCTTTAGGATTATAACAAGTTCTTAGCTAATGCTAGTCCACGTTTAGCATTAGTTGTAGTGTTGCACATCTTTATTTCAATATTTCTTGTCATTATTTGGACTAATACGTATGATATTGGAATTTTCTGCAAATTAAAATGTTGATAGTAAGTTTACAAGGTATATCATCGATATACTGCCACAAAGGTAAAATTTTGTCTGCTTCTCGTACACTCAGTGTAGTCATCATTGTAGTTACTGTACTCTTAACCTGCTCTATACATATTTATCTGCACTTTGTACTGGCCATTTCTATTTGTGTTAAATGAATTTTTTTTGCACTTTGTAGTGGCTGAACAAGACTAGAAAAACTTACAGTGATGCGGATCTGGATGAGGTGCGTGTTGAGGCACTCAAATTCATTCAAGAACGTATTTGACTTTACTTTTATTGGATGGACATTTCAGTAGTAGTGCATATATGTTGGTTCTACCTAAGGGTTTCTGGATTTATAGTACTTATACCTTTCAGTTGGTTTTGTGAATTTGTATATTTTGCGGATTTAATGTCTAATAGTATTGTAATGTTTGAATTTGGCTATAGCTGGTTCATTCTGTATACATTCTAGATTGGTTATGCTTGTTTTCGATTATGGCTGGAAGGAATGTATGTTTGAATGAACTATGGATGCTTGTAAATGAATGACATTGGTTGAATGAATGTGTACTTAATTTTGTGTTGATGGCAGGCAGTAGTTTTGTTTGTATGTTTGAATGAATTCTTGTTTTCGATTACAATCAAGTTTTGTTTGTATCAATATGAAAAACGACATTAGTTTTAAAAATTGATGTCTACTTGCAACTTACACATCGATTAGAGACAAAAAATGATGTACTAATGGGCCTTGCACATCGTTTATCTTTATAAAAAAATGTTATATTAGAAGTCTGTAACATCAGCTGAAAACGATGTCTGACGGACCTCATATATCGGTTTTAAAAATAGGTAACCAATGCAATAGATATCTTCAGCATCGTCTAAAACTGATGTCTATGGTCACTTTATACATCAGTTTTCTTAATATTTACCGATGTTAATAAAGGCATAAACATCAATATTTGGAAAAAAACAGATGTACATGTGAATTACTCTATGTTTGCTATATGTTAAATAACATCTATGACCTGTAATATAGCAATTAAAAAGTTAACATCATGCAGTTGAACCAAGAAGAAAGTACATAAACATCAGAAATATATTTAAAACTGATGTGTTAAACGCTGATAGATATCGGCCAAACCGATGTCTAAAGTTTCGACTTTAGACATCACCGACAAAGACATTGGTCGGGATTTATCAAAGACATCGGCCAGAAACCGATGTCTATCAGCATTTTTTAGAAGTGCATCTGTGTGGCAAACTCCAGCGAATAGCGTAATGGGCTCTCCACCAAATACTCACTTTAGTAAATCTATTGGACTTCCTCTAGCAACATCCTGGTACAGATTTGACTGTTTAGACTTCTTTTTTTGCCTGCATATCCAAATGAGCATTTTATATTCTGTTTCACCAATTTTAATGCTTCTCAGGGGAGCGCGTGCCAAAAAATAGTCAACCACAACCAACTAACATGGCAAGCTCTAACGGACCTTCCAAGCAGAAATATGATATATATATATATATATATATATATATATATATGGCATTTTAGTTGCATTTTAACTGCAGTAGTGAGCCCAACCAGGGTCTCTATAATGCATAGTGATTCAAAAAATAATCTTAATGGAGAAATCAACTCTTTAATTTTTTTATGACTTGCACCTAATACACATAGTGCACCAAAAGTATTGCAGAAAATTGTTGCAAAAAAACCAAAAGTATTGCAAAATGCATAAAAATGTTGCAGTAAACTCACTTTGTAACATTTTATTTCAATTAATGTTGCAAAAATGTGTTGCATTATTTCTGTTGTAACACATTGAAAATGTTGCTAAAACATGTAAAAGTGTTACAACAAACTACAACAAACTCTTATTGTAATACTTTCAAAAGTGTTGCAATAAGTTCAAAAACTGTTGCTATAGAAGGCATAGGCAATGCCGGCAAATGCAACGCCGAGTTTTGGCAAAAGTGTTACAAAAACATCTATTGTAACATTTTTGGGGTCTAATAATACACTTTTTGGGTGTTGCAACAGGCCATATTTGGTGTAGTGAAAAGGAGGGTTGTTAGATCCTTTATATCTATTACTTGTACGTTTTAATTTATTTTCTTTAGTGTTGCTGTATTTGATTGGTTGATGTAGTTTGTTATTGTACTAGTTATGTTTTCGGTGAATGAAATTTGGACTTGAATTGGTTGTTGGTTTATTTGGTGAGAACTTCAATATTCAAGTAGTACATTTTTATTTTGTTACACTTATGGTGTTACAATAGGTACAAAGTGTGTTGCAATAGGTACATAGTAGGCCCAAAAAGTGGGTCCCAGATGTGGGCCCAACCCAGATATGGGCCCTAGATATGGCCCCATAGTTGCCCCTATGCAAATTCTATTATCTATTATAACACACAAACTATGTTGCTATAGAATGTTTAATATGTTACTATAGAGGTTTTTTGTAACCACATTTGCCATGTTAACTTAGGTTGTTTTTTATGTTACCTTTGTTATCTTAAGCAACTGCTGAGAAACCTAACACAACTGAAGTGTTACCATAGCCCTATTTTAGGCAATGGCAACTTTAAACATGGTCTATGGTAACATACTTTTGGGGTTGCAATAAGCAATCTATGGCGTAGTGTAAAAACAGAAACTTTCCATTTACATGACCATTTTTCAATTACAATTCACGTATTAGCTTTGCAGCCACATTTGATAGTCCATGTGGCATCCCATAATCCAGGGTACAGATATGGGGCCACTAACCATAATCAACATAATATATACTTGGATATAAACATAATATAATAAAAGGAAACCCCTTAACCAAGATCGCATACAGGTTATGGTATGAAACAACTATTAAATTACATCTTTACAACTCAACCTCAGAATAAAATTTGTTATACAAATTACTAACCAAATAAGTTCATCTGTCCAACCAGTTAACCAACCTCTGACCAGCTTACAACCACTACCCAACCAAGTCATCAACCTGGGTGTCACTTCTCACTGCGAAAACAGTACTACTCACTTGATCACATGGTCTACTCAACTTCTCTAATAATGCAAGAGTGAGCCAACAATGCTCAGCAAGCATTAATATAAATCAATATCATGGGCAATCAGAAATTCTAATCAACAAGATTAATCATCATATCTCTTAAAAGAATTTAACTTCAAAACAATTTAAATTCAAGATTTTGATTAGAATTGGACTCTTTTAATTTTTGTTAAAACTTTAGGATTAAGCTGATCATCAGTCAAGCACTACCCCTGGGCAACGCACACAGCAAGCCCTGAAATGGATCCATAACCACTGACCATTAATCAGGTCTCCCCGAAGGGACTCTACCCATAAAGGGTTTCATATTTTTTTTAAAAAAAAACATTCCAATTCTACATCGAACACACTAGGTGTCGGAACAATCGACAACCCTTGCCAACCAACTAACTGGAAACTTACATTCCAGAACAGCAACTCATAATCAAAGAGTTAATGAAGGATTCAAGATCAATAAGTGTCGACGAGTTCGACACAACAACTGGGTAATAATTAAGGAATAACAAGCTCAAAAGGGTAACGACGAGTTTGATACAATAACTGGGGTCTAAATGAATAATTAAAGATATCAACAACAACAGGTATCAACAAGATCGATAGAAATAATTGGGGTGATAAATTTCATCATCAACATAATTAAAAAAACAATTTCACTTGAATGAGAAGTGAAAAGAAATACTTGCCTGGTAATCACAGCTTAATCCGTCTAACTATCAGAACGTCTCACTCAACTACTAACTTTCACACGCCCCATCCACTCAATTCTACAATCCTTATCTCACATCAATACTTCAGACTAACCTTTGTCTACCTTAAACACCTTTTACAACATACTGGATTTAAACAGAGCATGTAAATACATAGTCCAATGACTAACCACTTTACGACTCAACATCACGTAATGCGCGTAAATCACATAGCACTTAGCCATCCAATCCACATCAGACAGACCATACTCCTCACATTTCACATTTAATGAACTTCAGAAACAGTTTAAAATAACACTCAACCCTTGTTTTAGAATAACACTAGATTTGGAATATTTTTAAATCATTTAACAACATTTTCTGGATTTATTGAACCAAAAATACATTTTTAAAACAACACACAGACTCTGTTTTCAAGCATAACTTGACTCCAGATATTTTTGAATACTTGCAAACCATTTTCTAGATTTTTAGAATTTTTAAATCATTTTCTGCATTTTTAAACAATTAAACAGTATTTTTAAAACATTTAAAACAGAAAATAGATTAATTAAGAATTAAATAATTCTAATTAAATTAATTAAAATAAACTAATAACTAGTTAATAAAATTTTTCGATAAATGATTACATTTATCAAATAATTAAATTAATTAACTTATTATCTGAAATTAATTAACCTAATTAAAAGTATTTACTTCTTAATTACTTTTGAATTAAAACAAATAATAAATGATTTTTTAAACTAAACAAATAATTAAATAATTCAGAAATAATCAGAATAAAAAAAGATTTTAGAAATCAATTTTATAAATTTTTTATGAGTAAAATTCTGGATTTTTTTTAAATAAATTGTTTTAAAGTAAAAACAATTGGTAAAAGTAAAATAAATGGTAAAAGGTTAAAACCATTCCATTTTAACCAACCTTGCTGCAAATCAGATCAAATTCGGGTCAAACAAAGGGTCAACCAAGAACATTTCGGGTCGCCAAGAACAACCCACCAGAAACTGGGTTTTCCAGTTTTTCGGCAAGGTTCCGGCCGCTGGAAATGCACGGATCACTCCTACACAGCACGCACACTCGCTTTCTGTTCAGCTTAGCCCTCTGATACAATCTACGACACTAACCTTTCCAAAAACATAACAGAAACATCAACAAAACTGTAAAAATTTGAGCTTTTCCTGCCATGTTCAACAAGAACTCCGGTCAAACACCGTTTTTACGAAATCGTAAACTAAACTTCATGTTCTACATCTCAAAACAATGCTCAGGACACAAGAAATCTACCCATGGCCTTCAATTTTATGAACAATCACTCAATGACACGAACCATTGAAATTAAAAACTTCAAAACCTTCTTAACTCGTTTTACCTTATTTCGAACACAAACATAGCAAATTAATAATGGAAGCATCAAAACACACAAACAATCACTCAATCAAAAAGCCCCAAATTTTTGTTCAAGAACCCTAAATTCGAATTTTTAAAAGAAAATCATGAAAATTTGAGAAAGAGTAAATCTTGGGCTATACCCTTATGCACTACTAAAACACTACTAGTATTAAAAAAGTTCCCCTAACGGGGCCCATTTTAAGAAAATAAAAAATAGAATTATAGAGAAATTTACTAGTCCTATAATTTAGGTAGTGTTTTAGTAGTGTTTAAGGGTGTAGCCCAAGATATATTCATTCGAGAAATTACCTCACAAGAAAACTGATGATAGATTATGAAACTAGACTCCGAGAGCTTTGATTTGCGTATAAGAACACCAAAATCCGACATCGCTAAGCGTTCAAAATTTCTTCGATCCTCAAGAACGATTTTTGAAAATATAATTTTTTGATAAAAAATTTGATTTTTGGAAATTTTCTTTTTTGATTTTTGATTGGACAGCTGGACAGATTTTGATTGGTTAAAAAGGATAAGATTTGTATTGGTCAAAAATAAAGTTAAGAAATTACTTTGTTCCCGAAATACTCGGAACCCTAATTAACTTTTAATCAGTCCGGAATGTACCAATTAAATCAATTATGGGTCCGATTCGAACGAAAATATTTTGACGAAAAATAACGAATCAATTACTGAAAATTTATAAGACTTATAAAATGAATAAAATATGAGTTTGGAAAATTTTGAGATTTTATTTAACGAATATAGATACGAAAATGAGTCTAAATCGAAGCCCTAGGGATTTTCAAAACGGGTTTTAAAGGATAAAGACGAAAATGATTCTAAATCGAAGCCCTAGAATTTCCATCCTGCCTATTCTGACTTCCTTCATCTCTCTCATTTTCCCTTTCATTCGCTCTACTATTACGCTTAGGCGGCATGATTCTGTATATAACAATATTCTTCATTAATTACCCGATTTTAGGGTACAATATACATCATTTCTATATACACAATTATATCGTTCGTTAACTCATTTATTCTTATCTCCACGCGGTTTGCATCTAGTTATATTATAACTTTAGCAAGTAAGTGTATCGCCTTTGGCACGATAACCTTTTCATTATGTCAATCACCTTATATACATCAATATTTTTGAATCTCAACATCTATTATTAAAATGCAGTAAAAATTTAGACAGAATGCACAAACTTCATTAATTTACATAAATATTTTACAACTTGGGTACAACGTCTTTTACTACTAATATTATACATCATAGAGTACAAGGTTTGAAACCCCAAAACATAACCGTACATACTAATATGCTATAACAAAAGTACTACTAGCCGTCCTCTAATCAGACTGGGATTAAGACAGTGAACAACTAAACTAATCCCCAAAATGACATCAACGAGATGACTAGTCTGATTAATAACTAAGACCACTACTCCGACTCACGGTAACGCCGCTCTGACAACATCCCTGATCTGCACTACCATAGAGGTGACCGTGTCTACTATCTGAACTCTCTATGCTGGGTCCCCTCTATCTGCCAACAACCTCCTAATATCGCCGAGTGCTCGCAGCTCAATACTAATTAAGCCCAATGATAAACCATCGGGAATAGTACCTCCCCTCCCTCTGTCCGATCTCTGTAAAAGAGTATCTATCATCCTACGGGACTCCTCTAGTTGTCCTTGTAAGACAAAGTACTCTGACAATAAAATAGCTGGAAGTGGATCACCTGCCTGAGGGGGTATAGCAGCTGGGGGAGGTGCATCTACAGGTGGAGGTGGTGGAGGTGCAAATGCTGGTGGGGAGGGAGGAATGGACTCTGTCTCCGCATCCTCAGATGGGTCCACCTCCAACTCATCCTCTTCAAAGATAAAGTGTCCCGGTGGAGTGAACTGCTCTGCTAGGTCCTCTAAAGGATCAGGGCTCGGTAGAGGAGATGGAACTGGTGATGGCACTGGGACAGGTAGGATAGGAGTAGGAATCATGTGAATGTCCCTCCACTCAGTCTGCTCCTCAGCTATAACCGATAACCGAGGCCTCTTACGCAGTGGCATCTCCTCCTCTGGAATCTCTGACCTCAATCGGGAAGGGCCTGCCTCATCAGATCCTACAGGGGGTCTACTGGTGTATGGTACCATAGCCATAACGTCTCTCTCTGGCACTCGCACGACGTCTCTCCCTGAGATCATCGACAGCATACTCTGGAACCTCTACACCTGCTAGCTGTAAGCCTACAATATCCTGCTCTGATAATCCTAGCCACTGGGGGTCCTGACTCGGCTCGCCCATCTCCGCTCCCTAAAATAACACATAAAATTCTATTAGTAATAATCTATAAAATTATAATCATTGCTTAAAATAAATGCTACATGCGATATACCACCAAGAACTCGATGGGAGTTCAAAATTTTAAATTATTACTGATACATTTATTATTATCACTTTTGTTCCTAAGCATTATGACTCTTAGCTCTGATACCATCTGTGACGCCCCTAGATCCGGGATCATGGATCCAGGTCAACACGATCCAATTTCCATTCATTAAAATTCTACTCTTGATAGCTGGAATATAAATGCATAATAAAATTCACACAATAGACCCCACACTTTATTATTAACACACACCAGTCATATGCTCAGAGAACAACATCCACAATATTAAAAGTTTAGAGTTAAACAGTTGTTACAAACCCAGAATCTTACTAAGTACATTGTTGAATAATACTTCTACAGGAAGCATTTCAACAACCAAAATTTTATTACACGAGCTTACACACTTAATGTACATAAGTCTACCAGGACCCGTCTGTCGATACGCTACCTCAGGAATAGGTGCGAGCGTTCTCTCAAAAGGTCGCCTTTCCCTTACCCTCTTGCGGGGTGTAGTGCGAAGTATCGGCATGCGACCTAGCTGTTGTATAAATAAATAGCAAGAGTGAGCTATAATAGCTCAGCAAGATAAATTCTATCAACTAGCATCAAAGGAAAAACATAAGTATACCTGTATAATAAACAGAAGACAAATCATAATTATTATAAAAAGAATTTATTTTTATTTGATAAATACTCCTTCCAAATATTTTTTATACTAAAAGAAATATATAGCATTCTAATATCAGCTTCTCTTTTAATATAATATCAGTTTTTCTTCTATAATAATTAAAAACCATTACATCACCTCAGTATAATATTTCAAGATAATATATCATCTGCACATCATCTCTCAATACAATCTTTCCATTTCCCTTTTTATACAACAATTATATAAAAATAATATAAAATCAGTTTCTCTTCTTATTGTAAAAACAATTCCATCACTTTATACCATTTTTCTTTTTCAGAATACAGATCTGAAAACCATTATCACTTCTATCTTTTAAGTTTTGGGGATATCTGCTAGCGCCAGATACGTAGGACGATGATCAGTCGCCTGACCGTACCTGCTCTCTGTTTACTACTAGTAGAAGGGATGATCCCATCTGGTCATCAACCCTGGAGGAAGGCTACCTGCTACATCCTCCTTCGGCAACTCTTGGGCCGTAATAAATATTGAGTGCTGGACTGTGCCGCACACAGCCTCTTACGCTTTTTGTTGCAATCCCCCTCTTTTGTCAATCAGTATTCCATTTATACCAATACCATTCCATATATTTCCTTTCAATTTCCATTTCCACTTTCATTCACATATGTCATCACTTTTAAAACTTCTGCCATAATACTCTGATTATGACTCTGACATCTTCTCTGTATTTAATGGAATCCAGTACACTTATATATATATATATATATATATATATGTAAAATATTCCATCCTTTTTTAGAAATAGTAAATAATAATCAAATAATATTTATTAAATCACAATATTTAAAAAAAATATTTTTAACATAATATTATAAATCATATAACCCTAGATAACAACTGATACCATTCTTTCATATTCTTTTAATCATAAATCATGTTCACTTTATGCATAATCATATCTGTATATCCATATCCATCTCTCTTTAATTCCCAAAATCATGAAGTAAATTCTCAACAATATAGTAATAATAAAATCACATATATATTCCATGAAATCATCTTTCTTTGAAGGTAAATAATTTTCCAAGTAGAGATAGAAAAATCTTGCCTGGATCTCTAAAGCGAGTAGGTATGATCTTGAGTTCGTCTCCCGTCTCTATAAAAACGAAAGGTTCACCGTTAGTATATATGCTACTTAATCACCTAATCTTTATACAATAACACCCTTGACACATAATATATGTTTGACATAGCTTTTACGCCCCAAAAGTTCCAAGAACTTAATAACTTTTAAACTCGATCAAAGTTTTAGTGTATTCCACCATTTCCCTTAATAACCACACTCGACTGTAAAAATTCTCAGAAAATATCAATTCCGAATTTTAATGTAAGGTCAACTGGTAATGATCCTCTGACCACCCTACTACAATATCCCAAAATTTTATAACTTTTAAAATTTTTTAAGTATGGTAATTATAGCCTCAAAGTTGATACAATTACGCTTTCTCGGTTCTCGAACATCTTTCACTAAAACTGACTTTTCTCCTAAACCGTTCATCAGATTTTAACGTACTTTATATCAAAACGATCTATGAACTAAAACCTATCTTATTCTGACCAGTTGGGATACCCTACTGACCTGGACAGATTCGGGTTGCCCTGTTTTTAATAATCACTGTTTTAACGAAAATCGGGCATTATAACGGCTATATTTTCATACTTTCCAAGATATTACTCCTCCAAATCCATCATCCACTTTATACACCATCACCTACACCATGTGGTCATCTTACCAACCATGGTTACAAGCACATACTCCTTTCATATTCAATAAAACACTTTTAAACACATATATGATCATGATTTCATCACTTATAACAACTTAACCACTAACACAACCAATATTCATCATAAACTCAAGAGGGGTGAGGATGTTATACCTTCTTTGAAGCTTTAACACTCTTAATATATGCTTGTAGTCCTTAATACACCTTGATACAACCTTATACTAGCTTGAATCAACTAAAGAAACCATAAAAAACCAAGTTAGTTTCTTAAAGTTACTATTCACTACTATTCACCATCAACTTCCATGATTTTATTACCTTATCAATTGATGCTTGATGGATATAAAACTGTGTGTATGTCTTAATTTATCCTCCAAGATCCTCCATGAATTATTCCTTGATTTCTTGTTGACTAGAGCTTGAGTTTTGGTTTTTATTTTCTCTTTTTTTTCCTTGAAAATTCGAATGGAAGAGATGATGGAATGGGAGAGATTTTTGTGTTTTTTTAATCTTATCTTGTCTTAGATATTTTGACTTGGTATTAAGAAAATTATCTACTAATCTTACTTGGTAAGTCTTGGCTTAAAGTGAGTGGAAAATGATGTAAGAAGTGGTGTAAGATGAGTGATGTAATAAGGATTCTAGAATGCTTGTTTTCTTGATTTTCTAATTAAAGTTTTAATGATTTTTGTTATTAGTAATGTAATATATATCCTTGTAATTATATCAACCTTGGTTGTTTAATTTCTATACTCTTCTAATTGTGATTCATTTCGAATATACCTCATTATCTTAGTGGTTCTGAAATCATTTAACAATCCAATTTCCTTTGGTATTTCCTTAACTTAATAATCCCTTATATTACCCCAATTCACTAATTCCTCAAAATATAATTCCTTTAATATCTCCATTCTCCTTAATATCCAATAGAAGCTTATTAGAAATCAAAACTCTCAAAATTCCATATTCAGGAATTTCTGAAATCTATCGTCATTTCGAGTTACTTATTTTCTTAGTTCAACACGAATATGGTTTCTGTTTGCTCATTTTCTGTTTCAATTATAGTGTACCTACATACCATTTCCCTAAATCCTCAAATTTTACTATTCATGTGATCACTGTAGCATTGCTAAAGTTAGGGTTATTACAACTTTGAGCTATCGTCAACCTTTCCTGAACAAATTTGATTCCTTCCTTCGTCGGTGGCACCAATTCTGGTCCTAACACTATCCATTCACCAACCTTCTCTCAATATACCAGAGATCGACACTCTCGCCTGAATAGCGCTTTGCAAGGCAGAATTCCAACGCTAGCATGAAAACTGTTATTGTATGAGAATTTCATCAATGGCAAATGATCGTCTGATCCGCCTTCGAAATCAAGCGTATATACTATAAACATGTTTCTGCTGGTTTGAATCGTTCCCTCGTTTTGACCATCTGTCCAAGAGCGAGAAGTCTTACTTCCTCTGACTCAATGTCTAAACCTTTCTTTAACACTTTTCTGAAATCTCGAGTTGAACCTCGTGTCTCATATGAGCAGGAATACTCCATTATAAACTTGATTCTTTCCTTAACAAATTCCGTTAATTTAAAACATTTACTATTCGTATACGAATACCTGATCTATAGAACATCGGGCGTGACCTTTTCGTATAACGGACTATACCCAGTGTAACAACTTCAAATACCAACCCAATCATTTATAACAACTCATTTCTGTACTCCAACATTTCACAATCTCAATTTAATCATAGACAATGCTAATACGAAAGCTGCCTTAACTTGCAGTAAACATGTAAATAATTATATCTGCCTTGACTTGAAGTAAACAGATAAAGAAATAAATATCCCTTGACTTGCAGCAAACATATAAGTAAAGAAAACTGCCTTGACTTGCAATAAACAGATAACTAAAGAAATTCCCTTGACTTGCAGTAAATAGATAAGTAAAGAAAACTTCCCTGACTTGCAGTAAATAGGTAAATAAACAAATCTTCCTTGACTTGCAGTAAACACGTAGGTAAATAGATCCGTGATATGGCTATTCAAATCTGTAAGTTACATCTCATAACATCTACTCTTGATACCGTCTTTGAAATTGAGTAATACAATTATACAAGTATGTCATTCCACATTCACCAAACACTATTCGGTTTATAACTCGATCCTCACTCTAATAAAAACATTTCCATCCTTAATGTTTGTAATCTGAAAACTAATAATCTCTACAACCTTGATTTTGAATTATTATCCCACAACAAGGACAAAATTTTTAAATTACTGGTTTGTAATATCAACTCTCCTGGGGTCTGTTCGCACTAAATCACGCAAGCGTACGCGGTCACAAGTAATATAAGGTTAAGTAAAGTTCGTTCCTACAGCGACTGCTATAATTCAGAATATGTACTTATGCAACAATGTATGATTATTATTCACTACTAAGACAAATATCAAAACTGTGTTTTGGTTAACTAAATTAACTAACAAGCAATTTAACAATACTAAGAATTAATTAACTATTGTGATTAAAACCGAATTACTTATGAGAGATGAAACATGGGATCCTAACTTCATTAAATACTTCGTTTAGAGTTGATGCCTTTAATCAGTGTATGTGACGGTTATGACAACTAATCGAACAACACAAAATTAGTACGCGCTACCTTTCGACATACGTATACCAAACCACTCAACATCCACAAAATAAATAGAAGCTGGGCAGACACCAATTATGTTTAGACCCTATATGTCTATAAGATTTGAAAACATAACGGTTTCAGTACAAGTTATCCATTGAGATCACATAGGGCAGCGTAAGATGGTTAAAATTACACTACGAATCATGCATGTCAAAACATCCATAAACCTATGCTAGCATGGCAAGTTCTAAATCTCTATATCCACTTTCGCATTCAACAGAGATTAACAATACAACTTAGATGTTAGCTACGCATCCAAGAAGAATTAGCACAACCATACGAGGAAATCAATAAGTCATCACACACAAATATTTATAGCAATCAAACTACTAAATCCCGTAAATAAATCAGTTAGAATCCCATGATAACGATTAGTTCATAATCGAACGGCTCATCATCATGGGATCTAGTGAAAACATGATATAATAAAAGATCTGAATAATAACAATAGTTCTAGAGTAATAAGGTTTAGAAAACACATCCAACACAAGATCCAAAGTATCGCCTAATTAGAAGAATACAAAAGAAGTAAATCTAGATTTCCGTTGCTTGTCACTATCTTCGGTGAATCCTTCTCCTAATCTTGTTCTCCTGGCTCTCTTCTGTGTTTTCTTTGTTGTGTTGTTGTTTTTTCTAATGTTAACTTGTGTTTATATAGCCCCACTCGTCTTGGACAACAAGAAATATCCAAAATTAAGTTAAAACAGGATTTTCTGCAGCCGGCCAAGCGCTCCCGCGCTACTCACTAGCATGATCGCGCTTCAACAAGAATTGCCACTCGCGCCCGCGCCTTCAAGCAATGCGCCCGTGCTCAGCTTGTCTGGAATTTCTTCAGCTTTTGTCAGATTTTTCGTGTTTTGACTCCGATTCTTCTGCGAGTTGCCGTTCTTCAATTCTTGCGGTCAAAACCTCCAATAAACACTGAAATGAACTTCCTGCTTCCAGCTTTGTAGTCCTGCACAAACTAACTTAAAACACATGAAAAACACCACATACTTGAGATCAAGTTAATCAATTTAAACCGATACAAAGCATTCTAAGTGGATATGAAATCCACTTATCACACCATCAAAATTAAACTGATTCTTGTCCTCAAGCATAAACAGACTCGACACATACAAATGCAATGCATGAATGCAACTAATATGAAAATGCAAAGATCCCCTCGGAATAACCATAACCAATTCAGCAAGCAAATATCTTAGAGAATGCAATAACTCCAAACAGAGCTCAACTAAATCCCCGTATACTAATATTACATGAATAGAAACATGGGTGTGTGCGATGCTCATCAGATTTACTCCTAACACTAGATCAAAATCATACCTATTCTTCACCAAGACAATCACAGGTTTATAAGTAGAATGAACGCTAAACACTTCATAACTCAGAAACACCTCCATCATCATTTGAGTTAGACAAAGATTCATGCTAAATTACCAAACAAACAACGACACATAACACAATACACATGCTTATTTGACCGTGCAATGGATGAGGCCCCTAAAGACTTATACAATAATACCCATGTAGCGGGCGTTAGGTTAGTGGATCCCAGACCGGAAAGCCTTAGGTCACTAGGCACAAAGTCCCCTAGAACTTAATTGCTCGAGTATTAAAGAGCTCACTCGTGGTCAATTCTGCATTTACACATTCACATAACTTTTTTTCTCTTTTTTTTCTTCTTTTTTTTTCTAAATTTTTTTTTCAAACTAATAATTTGGAATGAGTGTGTTTCGCTCCATCTCATCCAACCCTAGACTACTCATAAAATATGAGGGCTACTAGCCTTTTGACGCCTAACTTTTATTAACAACTAGCATGAAATCACTGGTTTTCCCCAAACTTATATTTTAGTACTCCAACGCCATCAAGGGAATAAAGAACATTCTAAATATAAACTGAAAGGCATATGACATAGCCTATTTGTATTTCGAGGATACAACTCAACTCAAACAAGAATGTAATAGTAAATAGTGTATGTACTGTCACAGGGATCTCAAATGTTTAAGTGTCAAAAGAAAGAAGACAAAGTCAATCTACCGTTTTGAGGTTTACTACATTGAAGAAGTTCATTCAGTTGATCAAGCATCAGTGGAGTAATCAAGACAGTGGATTCAATTTATAGTGACAAGAGGTTCTTATTGTGACAGAATACAGGTTACAAAGGGTTGATAAAGAGTGAAGAAAAGAAAAGAAAATGAACCAGATTTTAAAGTCAAAAATAAAGAAAAGCCGTTGGAGTTAGTTGCTCATGAACCAGACCGTGCATCGAGCGTCAGCAGAAATTCAGTGGTACTTCTTTATTACTTTCAGTGGTTCGAAAAAAGATTGGGCTGTCATATGATTAATATTAATTCTCATTTAATTAATAATATTATTATTATTATGTAATTGATTTAATTAATAAATTAATTCATTCTGAATTAATTTATTTGTTAAATTAATTATCATATTAATTAACTTTGAATTAATGTTTTAATCCAAATTGATTTATATTAATTCTCATTTAATTAATATAATTATGTAATTGATTTAATTAATAAATTAATTCATTCTGAATTTATTTATTTATTAAATTAATTATCATATTAATTAATGTTGAATTAATGTATTAATCTAATTTGATTTAATTATGAATTTAAGTAATTAATCATTAATTTCTAAATGATTAATTGTTTAAGTTACGTAATTATATTAAATTAAAAAGAATTGTTAATTGGCAAATGATACTGATTGTTTACAACACAGATCAGTCGACTGAAATGAAATATATAAACAATTCTGTTGAATTGTTTATAACACCTAACAGACACCACGAAACAAAGTTCACATGCATAATATTAGAGTTACATAGCAGACAGGAAAGCACAGACAGCCTGCAGTGGTTGTCGGCTGAAAAGTCTGGTAACGCGCCGGTAAGCGCGTGTGTTACACGCGCGAGAAAGAAAACAAGGAAAAGCGCGCGTGACAGGCACTCTGTTCTCCTGTGACTGGTTCTTGTTTCAGCTGAAATATTCAAATCAGTATAGCCTTAAAATATAATTCAAATCAGTTTGTTAAGTCATACCGATAATTATACCGATAGTTATATTGGTATGATTGTCATATTCAGTTCAACAGATTGTCATATTAAGTATTGATGATAGTCATACCGAAAGTTATATTTAAAGAGACTGTCATATTATTTGAAATGGATAGTCATACCGAATGTCATATTATTGTTAATTGATTGTTATATCAATTAAAACAATGCAATATGACTATGGCTGGGTTATAAAAGACAGAAGGCAGCAGAACAGAAGGGACTTCACATTTCTTCACTTCTCTTCATCAGACAGAGCCGAGAGAAAAGAGAGAGACCAAGAGAGAAAATGTTCGTGAGCTCAAATTAAATCTTGTAAATTATTTCTGGCTTGAATTGTTAAATCTAAACCGACAGAAATTGTTTACTTGTACTTATGGAACTATCTAGCAGATTAAGTTCCCTAGAACTTATCTCTCGAATTGCTTTTTAGCATTCGATCTTTTTATTACAAATATAGAAAAGTTCATGTCGAATTTTCTATAGAATTTGTAATAATTAGTTTGGTCATCAAACCTTGTAATTTGTACCCGTGTATTTAGACACACCCCATCAAGTTAATATAAATTTTATATTCAACTTGAAATATCGGTATTCGTTTTATTCCGCATCAATGTGTTCTTGATTTAATATTTTAATATTTTTAAGAAAAGAGCAAATTCGATAAAACGGTATAGTTTGTATTCAACCCCCCTTCTACAAACTATTTTGGACCTAACATAAACCGGTAATTAAATCTCAACAACCAAACAAGTATGACCTGATCTAGTCCAAAAGCAAACAATGAGACTGTGTAAAGATTTTGTTTCTGAAACATGCAAATCAATTCATAAGAACTTAAATCAACCCTCTATTCATCATTACCACACTCAAATCAACATCTACCTACCAAACGGAAATAGCCAAGTCCTATGGGATCATGAAATATGCTATGAAAATGCAACTAAATAGACTCACATAGAATACATAAACAAATATGCAAACAATTATGCTCTAAATGAACACTCATGCAATAATATGAATGAAACTACTACTACACACGCAAAAGATGCAATATGATTCATACATGAAAAATGACTCTACTAACTACAAATCCTCAATCACCCCCAAACTTAAAATGTTTAATGTGCTCATTGAAGGCAATAAAAAGGACAGTAGAGAACATACCTAACTATCAGCAGGATCACCCTCCTCGGGTGGTGAATCTGGCGATGGCTCCTCGGGTGGTAGTGGATTGAGTTCAAGTGCAAAAGCTTCCTCACTTGACAACTTACGTAGCACCAGAAAATTATTAGAATCAGCTAGCCCACAACACTTATGCAGAATGTCAACTTGTAAGAACCCAGATTTGATAGAATTAAAACTTTTATTATGTAATGGAGTATGAATGAATAGTGGTCACGACTACAATGTATCAGTGGTTTAACGAATGGATATTTAACGGATTTGGATTCAAATGTTTACATGCCATGAACAATGCAATTGGTTGACAACTTAGATTAGAATAATCTATCTCCTAGGAAATTAAGGTGTAGTAATTCCAAATAGGAAGGTTATTCTCATGTCATCCAAATCGATATCTGTTATAAGTTAAGTGATTCAGTAAAAGAGATAAGGAACGCTCGGAAGAGAACGAGGACATTTTTTTAAATACAGGGAATAAAGAAAGAATAAGTGATGAATAGTGTATTTGGTGGAAATTGGAATATTATTAGACGACACTATATAGAAGTATTCAGAATGGATTTCTGAGTTCGTATTGATGATCAGTAGGCAAAATAAGTGTATGTAAACGATATCAGATTCAGAAAAATTGCACTTTTATTTTCTCCGAGATTTCCCTGGACAATGAAGGATTTAAGGATTTATTAAAAAGATTTGAGGAATTTAAATTCAAGGATTATAAAGGAGGATTGATAATGGTAGTATAAATATTAAGACGGTTTCCGGTAAAAAACCTAACAAGAAATACTTGAGATATTCCTCCGACCGATCAATGAAATTGAGTAATAATCGGACAAAGAAACAAGCAGAGAGCCAAGATACAAGCATGTGCAAGTGGATAAGACCAAGTAACTAGATTGGTTATCAAAGAAACTAGTATCATTAGCAACTAACTAGTTAGTTAGCTTGCATGACACCATTCCACCACAAAAAGCACAACACATGTCCATAAGATGATGCAATGGATGACCAAATCACTTTAATAAAGTGGCTTTAGGCTAGATATTTATCTAAACACACCACAATCATGCAAGATTAGATCAAGAGAAGCAAAACAACTCCACACTCTCTCTAAAAAGCTCCATTCAGCTTTTTCATAATTCAAGGGGGAAAATCAATGTTCCAACCGTTCAAAAATTATAAGATTAAATAGGTGAGTTCTATAATTCATAATTAAGATCTCCTAGGAATCTTAGCCTCAAATTCCATTCCATTCTTGAGTTATAAAATCATGAAGTTGATGATGAATAGTAACTTTCTAGAAACTAACTTTGATTTCTTGGTTTCTTTGGATGATCTAATCTATGTCAAGGTTATACAAGAGCTATTCAAGGCATACTAAGATCCTTATAGACTCCAAGGAAGGTATAAACTTCAAGAACCCTAGTCTTTGTTTTGAGTTTTAATGGAGTTTTGGATGAGTTTTGGTGATGATGTTGTTAGGAGCATGTTTATATGATTATGTAGTTATTATTAGTAGTTATTAAGTCATGATTCAAGTTCTTGATGGGTTGAGATGTTCTTGGAATTGTTAAGATGTAAGGTATCCCTGGTGTGGCTTGGTTGATGTTTGGATGATTAGTTTAGTTTAGATAAATTTTGGGAATCGTTAGTTTATAGCCATTATAATGCCCGATTTTACAATGCCCTGTTTGTGTGTAACTTTCGGACAGTAAACACCACTGGTTGGCTTCAAGTTTTGCCATGATAAGTTAGTTTGCATTTTAAGCTTCGTTTTGATATAAAGATCATATGAAAGTTGTTTGCATTTTATGGTCGGTTTAATAAAAGTTGTTCGAAACCGTAGGTGCGAGTTCGTAACTTCAATCGAATTCCCTTAACCTATTAAATTCAGTTGCGAATCTTGACTATTAAATATTAGAGATCATAAGGAAGGTGTGAAAGAAAACCTCATGTCAAACGGATCGTTTTTCGATTTTATAAAATTGATCGAATCGAGGTTAAGTGCGAATGAACCCCTTTGAGGTACACTTGGTTATAACTTTGGAAAACCACTTAGAAAGCGAACAATAAATCTCGAGGTATAATCTTTGTTAGTAAAAGACCGACCTTAGAACTTATATGACTTAAGAACCTACCAAGTGTAAGTGTAATAACATGCCTTGATAATGAGCAAGTGTTGGATCACAACGGTAGTAATAAGTTAACTTGAAAGCGTGTTTTAGCTTAAGTAAAGTATGTACTTAGCTTTTCAAAGTGGTAGGTGATTAACCTTAAATAATTTTGGTTATTTATAGATCATCGGACCGATCCGAGATACACTACCCCTACAGAGCTTCCAGGCAAGTTTCCAACACTTTGGAACTGTTGTTGTGAAAATATATAGGGAAATTCTCAACGGTACACCTGTAGAATTGGCTTTTCCCGATGGTAACCAAAATGTTTTTGGCTTCTCAGTGGTACCATCGAAGTATCAACTCGTTCCCAGCCATGCCACTACCGATAACAAAACGTTAAACAAACGTTATTAAGGCAATTATGACCATACAAACAACCAAAAATGACAAAAATAATAGCCAAATGAGAACTAATAACAATGTCATAGTATATAGATAATCAGTCTTATACAAAAACAGCCATAAACATCCAGTGTACTAATTGTTTCTAACAACATCATAAAAATAAAATATCAATTGTTGCTATATAACTTGGGTTTACTTTGAATTTTTGATGGACTTTATGCTATGTAATGGTACAATATGATATGAAATTGTTGCCACAATTGGTATTGTTTTGGTATGAAATTGTAGCAACAATTGGTATTTTGTTTGTATGATGTTGTTAGCAACAATCAGTACATTAGATATTTATGGCTGTTTTTGTATAAGACTGATTATCTATATATTATGACATTGTTATTAGTTCTCATTTGGCTGTTATTTTTGTCATTTTTGGTTGTTGGTATGGTTATAATTGTCTTAATAAACGTTTGTTTAACGTTTTGTTAACGGTAGTGGCATGGCTGGGAACGAGTTCATACTTCGATGGTACTACTGAGAAGCCAAAAACATTTTGGTTACCAAAGGAAAAAGCCAATTCTACAGGTGTACCATTGAGAATTTCCCTAATATATATATGATTTGATTATTGTTATACATATGCCATAGCATGCATGCCTGCTTTCAAATTATATTGTGATACTTGTTTCGAGAATTGATGTTGGCTTATAAGCTAGATACGAGATATATTAGTTATAAGCCGGATATTGCTAAGACCCTTAGTGAAGGGCATATGAATCTCATTCTTCGAATATAGACCGGGAGTCAGTATTTCTTGATACATTGTGATTATTTTCTGAGGAAAATATCTAAGTAAACATTTTTTTCATTATTTATTTGATGAATATTATTTGAATATTCATTTGAGTTTCATTATATAATGAATATTATTTTAAATATTCATTTGAGATTTATTTCTTTAATGAATATTATCTTTAATATTCATTTAAGGTTGATTTAATTATCGGATATTATTTTGAATATTTATTCGAAGAATTATTTATTTCGTGAATATTATATATATTCATTCGAGGGTTAATTATGAGCAATATTTTATATTAAGAATATTTTGAAAATATTTATGGTTTAATAAATATTCTTTGAATATTTATTTAATTCTTTTAACTAGTTTTAAAAATGATTCATTTTATTCAAATATCATATTCAACCTCCAAATATTATGTAAAATATTTCTGAGCCTTATTATGATTATTTTTATCAAGGAGAGGTTCCCAAAACTCCATTTTCTTCATTTAAAGCTATATTTCAAATATAAGGGAACCTTACTTGAGAGCTGTTATTTATTTTGTTTGACTGCCCAATCATAAATCTTTTGAAACTATTCTTTTCATTCGCAACTTGGTTGCTATTCATCAAATTAAGTCTTGTGTTACTTCCTCATCGTTCGAGGGGTAAGATTGATGGAATAAGTCGATATCCATTAACAAGCAGCAGCTTGGGAAATATTGGTGAATTTTCTTTTCCAATTAGATACGAATACTTTTTGGAGTCCAATCAACAAGTATTATACTTGGGGAAAGGGGGACGAACTTTACATTTCAGAGTCATGGATGTTACTCGGACTAGGAGCCGTGTAAGTGGCCGAGTGGCACCGGTCCATCAATGGCCTAACCGTTGGTCGGGGAGTTCCAGGGGACGATGGACAAGTAAATCCATCTGTTATTCCTTCTACATGTAGAGAATAATCATGAGATGCATAACATATGACTGATCATCGTAAACGTTATGGCTTCTACGCGTCAATGCTCCGGTATTAGTTCATCTTTCAAAGTTGGAAATTTTCTGCAACATTATCAGTGTTGGCAGGGTTTGAATAATGTTAAAACTAAAAGTTACATTTTGATTTACCTTGTAACTTCATCTTTTATGTTATACTGGCAATATGTTCGTTAATGCATGGCATATGGTTTCAAAGGTATCTTTGAATCGATATATATTATTGTTCAGTTATATATTACTTTTGGTGGGCTATTGCTCACTCTTGCTTTATTTATTATATCACAACAACAGAGATCTGATGGCCCGCACAAGGCGCACTCAACGCAAGCAGGTGACAGCCGTCAGAAGGTTACCCGCTATTGTCATAGGAGCCATTGCTGAGGCAGGAGCAGCCAGTAAGCTAGACTGGTAGTTTTTATGTATCAGACTTACTTATATGTATGACTTATGTTAATCAACGGCAAGAAACTATTAAATTTGTTCTGTAATCATTTTGGGTTGTAATAACTTATAACTTGTGGATCGTATGATTAGAGTATTATTTCAATTTCATCTCTGGGACTGTAACTGTTGTGTGTGTGTGGTATTATTGTGGGGTCATACCATGCTATTTATTTATTTTG
This sequence comes from Saposhnikovia divaricata, assembly GCA_036435485.1. Classification (NCBI taxonomy): domain Eukaryota; kingdom Viridiplantae; phylum Streptophyta; class Magnoliopsida; order Apiales; family Apiaceae; genus Saposhnikovia; species Saposhnikovia divaricata. The sequence continues at coordinate 150,033,681 of CM071596.1, read as the reverse complement.
ATTCAAGTGCAAGTATTTTTTATGGAATATGAGACCGTAACGACCAGGTCCCCGACCCCGAATCTGGGGCTGTTACAGAAATGGTATCAGAGCGAGAGTTATATATCCCAGAGATGATGCAACATTATAATAATAAATTCATTAAGGTAATAAGAACTCTTTCCAAGTTCACCTAAAACCCTTTTGGGAACTCTTAAGTATCATGATAGTAACTTAGCTCGTTATCGTATCGACTAGTAAGGCGACAGACCTTGAGGCTTACGTGCAGCATCATGAGGATGCTTTATTATATGTTGACGATCGGATTGTGTATTCGATAGAGTACCCTACTGAGGACCCGGAGGAGGTTCTAGCCAAGGAGGAGAATCCTGTTAAGGAAAGGAGTTTACCCTTGAGGAAATGAGGGCTGCAGCCAGAAAGACTCTAAGAGCTAAGGTATAGTGCTCAGAGAAGTGAGCGTAAAGAACTGAGATATTATTAAGAAAACTAAAGATGCATATTGGATTCGTAGCCAGACTACCTGATGTAGTACCAGCAAGTAAGACGGATTGGAAGAATTACTTGAGATATTATATGGGGATAAGTAAGAATCTTTAGAGACCTTCAGATTAATGAGAAAAGAGTTAGAGTGGTACATGATTATCAAAGACATCGATATAGGACGGGGAACAGAGTCTCCAGGAGTAGTTGAGATAGAGACAGCAAGTGCCATATCATTTGATGAATGGATTAGTGTGAATATTGTCAATAGTAATTCGCCATGAGAAGGCATATTTTATAGGTTATAATCTATAAAGTCAAATTGAGATTGATGAGGTGGTTTGATTCAGGGAAATGTTCATTTTATGAATGGATCAGCTTAGAAAGTAAAGACATTGAGAAGTGATGGCATGATTGGATGAAGTTATATAAGGGAGTAGTAAGCGAGACGATGATCTTAGAACCTACAAGAGGAAAAGACCAGTGAGTCTATGATAAACTCGTAATAAGACTACTATCAGGGTCTAAGTATATGTTTATTTCAACTCAGTGAAATGATGAAACAAAAACATTAGATGCATGTGGTTCAGAGGAATATTAAATTCTTTCTTTTCCTTGAATGGATTATAGTAGTTACATTAAGTTTACTCCGATAATGAATCATAAATGGATCAAGTAATACGATCAGTGGTTAAGAGGTAATGGAGAATGTTTTGAGATGAAACCTAAAAGAGCAAGTGCATTCCAAGTTCTCGGAGTATGAATTTTGATAAAATAAAGTTCAGTTATTAGGACAAGCGATCAATAGTGAGTAGTGTTGGTTGACCCCGCCGAGTTAAAGGCAGATTCAATTGAGAAAGGCTAACCACACCGACTAGGGTGAGAAATTTCATAAGATTCACAAGGTATTACCAAAGATTTGTTCAGGAATTTACAAAGATTGCAGTCCCGTAACCCGACTTATTTGTAAGACTAAGAAGTTTGAATGAACAGGAAAATGTGAGAAAATCTTCCTGGAGCTAAAGAGGAAATTGGAGGCGACCCAGAGTTGGCATTGCCTAATGGAAGAAGGAAGACTTTGTGATATATTATGATGCACCTCATATAGGTTTAGGTGGTGTGCTTATGCAGCACGACAGAGTAATTGTGGATGCATTCGGACAGCACGGTTCACTAGATTCGGATGGCCTTGATAGTGCCAATGTTGTGGAATGACTAACTCCGACGGTAGTGGTCATTTTGAGACTAATAGTTAGGTAGACTGACATTTGGTAGTATCGATTATTAGGACATATATATATTAGGAAGATATGGCATGTTTCAGTTTGAAACTTTTGATTTCCCTTCTATGGGATGTATATATTCGGTTCCTTTCCAGCGGTTAAACTTCCAACTTTATGTCAATCATTCCGTTATTATAACTGCTTATGATTCTACCTGCTTGGATGTTAATAGAACTATTCTTTAGGTTTCGAAATTGATTTTCTTAGTATTACGAGTGAGTGGATAGATTAACCAAAAATTTTCTGATTCTTGAAAGAAATTCAACAAATTTTGGCAAACCTTGTCTTTCTGATTATCAGAGAACGTCACTGAAGAGAGTGGAAACTGGAGTGAACCCTGTGGATTGGGTAAGGTAGCCGCTATATGGGTTGGTGGATAGACCCTGATTATTACAATTGATAGAAGAGACAAAATGATGAAGTTGAGATGGGACGATAAAAAGGGGAAATGTATTTAAGGACCAAAATGGACTGAGAAATTCTGGGATTGACTTAAATGAAAGGCCATTATGCCAAAAGTGTTAATCTTATGTAGCACGTGGGATTGATAAGAGAAGTTAAAAAGATAAAAATAAAGGAGAGGTGATCGGAGACGGTACCGAGAAGTCGATTGAGACTTATATGGAGTAAAATTTTGAAAAGATCAGAAGGTATCGAGGAAGAGGGATGAAAGAAGAGTGGCAGTGCTCAAGTTGAGTGACTATGCTACTCTGGTACCTAAGATTGCTGTGTAAAGGAAAGCAGTGAACAAATACAAAAAGAAAAATTTTAAGAGTACGCGGGAAAAAGCATATTGATCAGCGTAACATACCCTAGATAAGTTATCTTCGCTATAGACGAAGGAGGCGCTATGCCGGTAATTGCTAGAAAAGTAATGCCATTAGCTAACCCTAAACTCACATACTGTAGCGCGGCCATTTGGGGCCATGTGGCAAAGAATTATAAAGTGACTAGACTAGCTATGTAAGGACAAAGCGGGGTGCTTCTAACCAAGCGCCAACCGCGAGAACTTTGGATCTGAAGTGAAGTGATTCAGGCGTATATGATTGACCAGCTTATGAGCTAGAAAGAGAAATAAAGTGAATTGAGATACATGACGATGGGATTTTACATCAATGGAGGTTATGAAGGGTGTCAGAAATGGTGCTGCATGATGCATAAATGTTATCTGAAACAGAATATCCTCAAGAAGAGTAATAGGTATTAAGAGATTCACGTTGAACTCGACAAATATCTTCCAGAACATCCTTGCTACCATTATCAAGTAGATAGAGTGGATAGACATATTGTTGTCTTTTGGAAGGTCATGTAGACTGACGTCAATTCGAAAGAAAAGGCTAGCATTAAGCAACCTATAGATTATCAAGATGAGAATGATTAAAAAGAGACCCTTGTTAAGGATATGTGATCTGATTGTTAATTAAGGGATGTAAGTATTTCTTGAAAATAGAATTGAGGATAGAATATCCATAAATTAAGATGAACCCTGGGGACGCAAAAAGGATGGCATTACCCCTAATAAAGACATTGTGAATTCAGATAATATAAGTTTGATTGACCAAGGCAACAATAACCTTTAAGGATTCATTAGAAGGAGTTTCGGAAGGTATGTAAACAGAATTGTTGTGATGCCCCGACTTCCCAATACTGAAAATATACTTCTCCCAATTCCAAAACTCGTGTTTAGAAATCTTGTGCATACTCTTCCTATATCCTTGAATATCTTGAGATGTCTCCCGACCTTCAATCCTTGAAAATCATTACATATTTTGTAATAATTAATTAACCGACTTTATATCTCTGTCTGGGGAAAATCCTAGTAATTTTACAGAAATTCAAGAAAATTTAATCAATGGAATCTGCTTCACACTAATGGTCTCCTTACTGGTATCTCCCACATTTACACTATAACCTTAAAATCTTATTATAATAACCTCTTAGTTTTGGTGACCGTTAAAACCCCTTTGTCCGCTTGCGGCCTCGAACACAACTTCTACCTTCCTTAGGAATCATAACTTCATTTACTTGTCCTTACAATCTTTCTTGCACCTCGTACTGGATCAATCAATTCGATCCTAGAATCACACCTTATTCTCCCATCTGTACTCATATCCACACTTATTAGCGTCATTCGTAGCCTTTTCGAAATTTCCAGCTCCTGAGCAATTTATAGAGGAGGGTTCTGTTGCTCTTATCATAATATTCGTTCAAACTGTCGTGATGCAATCTTTGACGATACGTCTTATCTTCCTGCACTTATGGCGTACAACTTCGAGTTTCTAACTCTGTCGTTCACTACCACACCATTCTTTCAGCTTACTCTCCTAGCTTTCCATATTTAACGTAGTACAACTTCATTATGCTTCTTCTCGAATTCCTTCCTATCGTCGCTGCTAATTCATATTCTATCGGTGACTATCTTGTCTAGCGTTCCTGGTTTTTTTTTTTCAAAATCTCTAGATCTTACATTCCTTTCTAGCCAAATCTCATAATTCCTGAAAATTTCTTGGTTCCCTGTCTTCCTTTTCTTACCATCTCGTTCCATATCTAAACTTACATTCCTTTCTAGCCAAATCTCATAATTCCTGAAAATTTCCTGGTTCCCTGTCTTCCTTTTCTTACCATCTCGTTCCATTTCTAAACTTTTATATCTGACAATTTATCTCAACATCCAAATTCTTGTAATATTTTATCTACCGTATTCAGAGTGAAATTATAAACAAGTGTTCTTCAACAATCTTTCTTTCACGATAACTATCACATACTAATTATACAAATCATCACTCTATTTTCGACTTTAACAAAACTAATAATTTCGTGTCTTCGTTACCAATCCAACCAGAAGTCTAACTCGAGATACAATCTCTACTTTAATATAAATTCCTCAAACTTGATCGACCAGTTTTCCTTCAACGTAATCGTATCTCAGACCACTTAAAATGTCATCCTCTCCATCTATACTACATTCAACTCATTGATAACTTTAAAACTCGTAAGGGTTTATAACAAAGGTATCAATATAATAGACATGTATTAGCATGTACGAATATAAGATGAGTTTTGTTTGATAAGAATTTTATAAAAGAATTTACCGAGAGATCAAAATGATCATTGAACTGTTTTCAGGTTGCATTTGTCACTTAGGTCCACCGCCATAGTACAAAAAGGTGGTCAGCCTTCAGTACTTTCATGACAAACACAATCAGTGGCATCCCACAAGACTCCTATCACATAAATAAGATGTCCCTGAATCCCCTAAATACATAGGGTTGTTCATCCCAGTTAGAATAAAGAAGGTTAAGTATTTAGAGAGAAACAACAAGAATTCAAAAGTTTATATATATGATGTTGAATAAAAAATAGCAAATGTTCGGGGAAAATAGAAAGAATTCAAGGGTCTCAATAATTTATATGCGTCATGTTGAATCGAGTGATCCCTTGGAAAATAGAGGTATCTCTAAAAAATAGGAATGTGTTTAAAATGAATCTGAAAAAATTCGTCATCAACTGAAATATAGTTGATTATCAAAGGTTATGGGGTACTTAATCAAATGAGAAGGAACAGAAATGAGGGTTAAATCTCCTTAATCAATCAATAAAATGAAATCAACAGCTAGTAATAAATAGCCACGTCCTTACTCCATCACATGCCAGAAATCGCATTTCGCATCTTGTTTGCCATCTTTTCGTACTCTCTATATCGTTCACGGGGTAACTAAAGTCGCTAGAATATACGCGAAGATCTACACGTATCATCCTCCAAGCTGGTAAATCCAATCGTCTATTTAACATAGGCGGCGCCGAATCGACTTCCTCATCCAGGGTCGAACCTTCGAATGAATCGAACTCCGTCTAGTGCGATATGTCGAAATACCAACTAACGTAGCAACCATCACCTTAATAACCTAAAGCGTACCTTATCCTAAATCGTTCAATCTAACATTTAACCTAAATACGTACACCTAATTGTCCTAACTTGTTTCAATGACCATAACTTGTCGCTCTGATACCAACCTGTGATGCCCCGACTTCCCAATACTGAAAATATACTTTTATAATAAAATAGACTTTGATACTGGGGAATTTTATATAATTTCGGCATGAAGTATTCGGAAATCGAACTATCCACCTGTATTTCAACCCAAACTAAATTGTAATTAACAATTACAAATATAACTTAATACACCAACAATTCCTCACCGAGGATCGATTCCAAGTTATGGTATAAAACAAGAAACTAAACTATAAAAATTATTACAATTTCTTTCACTACCCTGAATACAATCAATATACCGTCTAATCTGAAGCTTAATTCCAATCCGTGCTTACCCGCTCTGACTTCGAGATCTATCCTGTATAGGCTGCCTCATTGCTCTCATATGATTTGTAAGATGTAGACATCCACCCTTAATCCCAACTGAAAGGTTAAAGAAAATAAAGCAAGAGTGAGCCAACAACGCTCGGAAAGTTAATAATATAGTGAAACAATAACATTTCAATGGTTCATTGATGAACAATATCAATGATCGACTTATCTCAAGAGAATAATTCAATTATCATCATGGAACAAGGCTTTTCACTTTCTTCAGTCATAGCTTTCCAATCAAAACATTCTTTTAATAAACCTTTTCAAAAACATTTAAGTTGATTGGAGTTTTTCCACGACTCCGGACAATACGGGTGATCAGCCACGTACATTTCCCCTTCCTTTGAAATTGGGTTCCCAATTAGGCAACAAATTGGCCTTTCAAATGCTGGACTGGGCACTCCCCCAGCCTCTTACGGTAAAAAAATGCTGGACCGGCGTCACCCGACCTCTTACGCCTCCAATCTGAAGGAATCCGTAGAAAATCTTTTGACGGAATTCCCCAACATTAAAATATTTAAAATATTTTACTTTTAAGTTCTTTATACTCACTGATAACAGATCATCCCAGTATAAGGAATTTTAAAACGTCTTTAATTAATTAAGTCATTTTAATGAGCAAAAATAAAAGATTAATGGTTAGGAAAGCATTCGATATAAAGAATCATAAATGACATAGCAATAAGATTAAACTAAGCATGATAGGGTTCAGCAAGATAGAATTACATATCAAGGAAACATGATAAATTAAATAACTGAGCAATTATCTAGAATCTAGAAATGGAACAACAATTATAAAGAAAACAGGGAATAAAGAAAGTTCGAAGTTCAATAGAAGAATTAAGTCACTACACTAGATATAACCACTTATTTCAAAGATTTTCAGTTTATGAAATTATACTGTAAAGTTTTAACAACCAGTATAGATTTGAATAGATTAAAATGAAGATTTAAGAAATTCTCAATTACCCAAGGTCTCACTCCTGTCGGCTAAGCACTCATAGGCTTTAGCTGCCAGAACCGGCATGACAATAATGAGTTTGAATAATTAAGAAGATCTCAATTCATTCTCGGTTTTAACCGTCACCGAGCAACACATGCCTCAACAACAGTATAAACCTCAAATTAGTTTGCATAAATTTTGAAGGAAAACATACTTTGAATAATATTAGCATGGACGAGGAATATTGAAATAAAATGATTTTAAAAGAAAACATCACCTGAACGATAGGTGAGGAGCATAAACAATAATAAAATGATTTGAGAATGTATGTTTATAAATTAACAGAAGAAGAATGTCACTGGAAATAAGAAAAAAAGGTATAGGCCCTAACAAAATGATTTGGAAGGAACATCATATAATTAACAGAACAGGTTCACATTATTCAGAATAAATATGAAGAGTGTAGTCGCTTACAAGAAAGGATATCGAAAGAACAACTAAATAATACATAAGGTTTCACATCACTTGAACAATAAGTGAGGGATAGTAAACTTGCCTCAATACACAGGGTTTCCATTTCCACTACTTCAACTCCTTATCACTTTACATCCAACTCTACTTCTTTATACATTGGCCTTTTCTCGATAATACTCGTCAACTCCGAAGCTTTTCATTCCTCTCCAAATTTCCCTTTTATACTCGTACTGGCTCCCAACTGACCTCTCACTGGTACCTATATAAAAATAAAGTACTACTTCAGTACTCTTATAACTTTAATCTTCTATCTTTATTCTACCCAAACACATCCTATAACGCTTTACAATTTATCACATATAGCTCATATAGATCATATTCCCAAAATAATAATAATATATAATCACGTAAATCACATAACACTTAGCACAGATTTTTAACTTATACTTATACCCGATACCACGTATATCATATTTATTTACAAATACTATTATCTAATTGTTGTACGAATGACATAATAATTATAGCAAAATAAATAAATAAAATAAATAAAATTGGACAGCACCTCCTTTAAAATATGGATTAACCTGTCGAAATACAATTTAACATCCAAACAATTAAGCAATCATAATTCATCTCAACTCCATCTTATTTTTACAATTCACAAAATACTACACAATTATAACTCAGATACAGTGTTGGTTATCAGAGAGTCCTAATTACATCCAAGTACACATACAACATTTAATTTCTAAATCCAACTATAAATCCACAATTACATCTAATAAAACATTTATACTTTTAAGTACAACATACGATTAATTTATCCTTCTATCCACTGTCAGTTCAAGTCAAACTCAAAATTTACAATCATAATTTGAATACAAGCTACTAACATAATTTCTAATTGTTCGAGAAATCCACATATGATCTTCACACCATAATCTTCAACCAATCACGTAAGCAAAATATAATCCAATACCACTTTGTACTAATAGTACATACATATATACATATACTCGAGAAAATAAATTTAACATTTTTAGAAAATTTTGACGGCATCCCCTTTATACGGGTAGCCTACCGGTCGGACACAACCGACACAAAACCAACAACAATCACAGTCACAACTTTCTGTACATTATTTCACTACATAATACACCTTTGCAATTCGAACAAATAATACGATTTTCCAATTTAAATCAATAATTTACAATTAACTATACTGACGTACAACGATAAAATTTATCCGAAAACAATTTGTTAAATAATTAAATTAGGACTCAGAAAAATCATCATCGTCCACCGTTGACTCACCGAGGCTCATCGTCAATGGTGACAAAGTCCGGAGGTACCCATAAATTCGGGTTTCCATTCACGAATTCTACCAATTTATCGAACCAAATCCACACCAATTATTAATCATAAATTGAATCAAATCAAATTGACAAATACGGAATTTAATAATCCATTTCAATTGGCCAAAAATGCGAATTACACATATGAAGCTTTAATTCGAACCATAACAGTAACAAACCCAGATCACATACTTGCCAAAGTCATACACATAGTAACGTTACACACTCACACAGCACACACGTACACACCCGTAACACATGCCTCACACACTTAGACACACGCACACACACGTTGACACATGCTACACACACGCCACACACATCAACCACACACACGGCCACGCACCGCCGCACGCAACACACACAAGGGGCAGAAGGGAGAGATACATGAGATATAATAGAGGGAATCGAGGTTAATTGGCAACCCAAACCATCAAGACATCAGCGAATTTATACTTCCAAGAACACGCATACCTGTGTGTGTATATATATATATATATATATATATATATATATATATATATATATATATATATAGGGTTGAGAGAGATTGAGAAAAAGAGGGAGAGAGGTTGTGATAGAGGTTGATAAACGAGAGAGAGAGTTCGAGAATTTTCAAGATATGGAGTCTAAAGAACCGAACAATCCAGAACTGTGTAGATGAAAATGGGGAAGGGAAGCTGTTGATTAGGGATTTTAACAAAATTGGGGAAAAATCTTGGGGGGTTTAAAATGGTAATTTCACAAACTAAAACTAAATAAAAACCCATTTAAATTACTTTTAAAATTGTAATAAAATAAAGAATTGGTAAAACATTAAACCTTAAAATTTTAAAATGAAGAGTATGAAATTACGAACACCCCGATATTTTTAAAATATTTTTAGGATCAAAAATGAATTAAATATTAATTTTACAAATTTCGATCCTTTAAATACAATAAAACTCTTAAAATCATTTTAAAATACTTAAACACCCACAATAATTCTCCCAATAATTTTTAAAACTAAATAAATATACAAATATGATATTGCAAAATATGTCGGGATTTTTAATCACTCCAATGATTTTTTTTAAAATTTTTCAAAGTCAATAATGCATAATTTAAACAGATTTTTAATCATTAACATTCAAATAAAAATACACGGACTAGCACCTCACACATACATCACCATGTAAACATGTAAACATGATGTTACATATATTTATCTAAAAAAAAAATTCGTAACCTATAATCCACATTTAATATTAAATAATTAAATAATAATAATAATAATAAGTACGATATTTTCCAGGGCGTTATGATTGTTATAGGATTGATTAGTGATATTTTGATATACCCTGTACCTAGAAAATACAGGAGGAATGATGAAGATGGCCTAAGAGATTTTTCAAAGAGAGAGTTAATATCCTAAGTTTCAAAAATGGAAGTTGGTAGGGAATGTATGGCATAATAATAATAATAATGCCAGATGAGGTATGTGTGAAACCATGAGGAGGTATGGAGTGAACCAATAAAGGTTGAGATTATCTTAAAACAAGAAAGAACTAAGAGAAGAAATATCCTAGGAGTAACCGTGATAAAGTTCATACAGAAAGGTGGAAGCAATGACTTATGGAAAAAGACTGATAGATACTTTTCTCCTTCAGCAGAGCTTAAGGGAGAATGCTTTCACCCAATAGTGATGGGAATGAGGTAGAAAAATTTGAGTTGGAATAGATCCAGAGAACATTGATTACAAGAAATTATTATCAGGAAAGGCCAATGAGGTGGCCGACACTTTAAGTATAGAGGAGTAATTATAAATGCTCATACCAAAGAAATAGAATGATATTTTGAAGGACTTTGAAGGTCATATTGGAGTGGAGGAATTTACATTCCTTCTGATGATTGTGCAAGAATCGACTGTAATAATAGTTTAAGTAAAGATTCGATTCCTGATATCGTCTTAAGCAAATTACACACTTTAGGAGCTCCTATTTGGAGGAAAACCAGGACCATGGTACGAAATTGATTAAGTGAACCGTTAAGCTTCCAGTCATCTACTGAAGACATGTGATTAACAATTCCATCAGCCTGTCATAGTTACTATGCTTGAAACTCTTCTGCAATTTTATCTGCTTCATTAATAACTACGTCAAGTTCACGAAGTATTCCTTATGGATAAGGAATAATGATAATTTTGTCTTCCTAGAGGATTTTGATCTGACAATTATGAAACCCGTATGATTAGCTATTAAAGTACTACGTCAACGACAAACGATGGTGATTCAACAATGGACTACATTAATATAGTGGTGCTTCTTTTGAAAAATTAGACGATAACGACTGTAGATATGTCGAAATGAAAGACAGAAATAAATTGGATATAAGTAAGAGAAATCGTCAAGGTTCATTTCAGATGGTTTAATTTTGGAATGACGTGATGTCTGAAATAAATGATAATGCTATGATGGTTCATAAAGAGATTATATTCGAAATAGAAACAAGGTGATTGATGAAAGAAATATAGAGTTGAGGATATAAAGGAAAGAAAGTTTGAGGATCAATAAGGGAGCTAGATATGCGGACTCCTGAGAAACCCTAGCAATGAAGCTAGAAAAGTATGGAACTGACGTGACAAAGGTTGTTGGTCACAACAGAAAGTTGAAATTGAAAGCATAAATGACGTACAGATTAACTCCCATTAAGTTGGGAGAACTCGAGGAAATTTGGAATAGAATGATGGAGTAATAAAGAGACTCAGGGAACAAGAAAGTGAGAATTTAGACGGTTGAACAAAGGAAAGTTTGACCCCAAAAATATGAGTCTCATTGAGTAAAGGTGACGGGATACCAGTAAGGAGGTGCCAAGTACAAAGGATGTCACAATAATGAGATGACGATAGAGATAAATAACAAGAGAGAATAAGAAGTAGATAATAAGAAGGATGTGATTGATAAAGAAAAGATTGGGAAAGTAATTGTGAAGTGTGAAGCAAGGAATGTTATGAATGGATTGATGAATGGGCTTTCAAATGAACTCTCGGGATGACCTCCTGATAGTGTTAGTATTATGAATATGAAAAAGCTAGTAGCGTGGCATGGAATGTCAGTAACAATGATGTCAAGCGAGAAATCTAAGATTTAACCTGAGAGGTTGAAGGATTTCCAAAAGTGAGTGTTGCTAGAATTTGAACAAGAGTATAGGTCCATAGAATGATGGACGGAGTAGTGAGGATATGTTGACACGTGATAATACGATAAAGTAGTATTTGATACGAATACAATTATTTTTCTTCTCTGATGAACCTCTATAGTTTAGAGGTCAATTCTAAGTATGATATTTTGCAATCATGAAAATTTTCTATAATTCTTGAAATTCTTTTCTTCACTTCTCTCTTATTAATCTTCCTTATGAATTGAGAAGAACAACCCTTTAAGGAGGGGAGGTACTGCTACGTGACTATCTGTCTGTGTGATAGAAGTCTAAGTGGAATACCATAACTTGTTTAATTGTTTGTCAAGTACTAAAGGCTGGCCCCTTCTGTACTAACTATGCAATATAACAAATGTTCATTGATCATAGTGATCTCTCAATACATTCTTCTATTTCTATACATTGATCAAGATTGCGAAGATTAAAGCGATCAGGAAATGCATAGTACGAGTGAGGTTATCTCCGAATTCGCAGCGTGTTAGTGATACCAAAGTCACTGCAGATATCAATAAGGGTAATAGTATACGATTAGATAAGAGCATAACCCGGATAGTGTGCTTGTACGAAAAAGTAGCAAAGATTGATGAAAAAGGATGAAGGATGTATTGTAGCACTAGCGAGATGTGCTGTAAAGAGGATTGGAACGATTATGGATCAATCGGGAACTGTAAAGCGAAATAACAAACAAGTATCCAATTATCTTCTACCTGATTCCGGGACGGAATCCTTTTAAGGAGGGGAGACTGTAAGAACCCAGATTTTGATAGAATTAAAACTTTTATTATGTAAATGAGTATGAATGAATAGTGGTTACGACTACAATGTATCAGTGGTTTAATGAATGGATATTTAACGGATTTGGATTCAAATATTTACATGCACTGAACAATGCAATTGGTTGACAACTTAGATTAGAATAATCTAACTCCTAGGAAAGTAAGTTCTGGTAATTCCAAAGAGGAAGGTTATTCTCATATCATCCAATCGATATTTGTTATAAGTTAAGTAATTCCGTAAAAGAGATAAGGAACGCTCGGAAGAGAACGTGGACATTTTTTTGAATACAGGGAATAAAGAAAAAATAAGTGATGAATAGTGTTTTGGTGGAAATTGGAATATTATTAGACGACGCTATATAGAAGTATTCAGAATGGATTTCTGAGTTCGTATTGATGATCAGTAGGCAAAGTAAGTGTATGTAAATGATATCAGATTCAGAAAAATAACACTTTTATTTTCTCCAAGATTTCCCTGGACACTAAAGGATTTAAGGATTTATTAAAAAGATTTGAACAATTTAAATTCAAGGATTATAAAGGAGGATTGAGAATGGTAGTATAAATATTAAGACGGTTTCCGGTAAAACTCTAATAAGAAATACTTGAGATATTCCTCCGAACGATCAATGAAATTGAGTAATAACCAGACAAAGAAACAAGCAGAGAGCCAAGATACAAGCATGTGCAAGTGGATAAGAGCAAGTAACTAGATTGGTTATCAAAGAAACTAGTATCATTAGCAACTAACTAGTTAGTTAGCTTGCATGACACCATTCGACCACAAAAAACACAACACATGTCCATAAGATGATGCAATGGATGACCAAATCACTTTAATAAAGTCGCTTTAGGCTATATATTATTTAAACACACCACAATCATGCAAGATTAGATCAAGAGAATCAAAACAACTCCACACTCTCTCTAAAAAGCTCCATTCGGCTTTTTCATAATTCAAGGGGGAAAATCCATGTTCCAACCATTCAACAATTACAAGATTAAATAGGTGAGTTCTATAATTTCTATTTTCCAATGATCCTAGTCTATTCATGGATCAACTTTACGCAAAACATACACCTTTCAACTGGTCAAATAACTCATCCAACCATGGTAAAAGATTCTCATTACTACTTGTCCACTTATTCCATTTTTTTCTAAATCAATGTATAACTTCAAATCACCTTTTTTTTCCTTTTCACAAACAATGCTGGTACATCCTCCTGAAAAATCCTTTAATTAAATTGCTATCTCTAACATTTCCATTGATGTCATCCGATATTTAACTCCTTAAAACTGATTCTATATCTGGTAATAATTAAAAAAACAAACTCTACATCTTTGTCCGATGACAGTCCTAGTAATCCATCAAAATATACATTCAAAAATCATTAACTTCCTTTTTGATATCTCCATCTGTGTAAAACAACTTCGTAATCTTGGTACCATAATCTCCTAGTCTACGTGATCATTACAACTCCGTTGTCTGCCTCTGGCCTCGAAACACTACTTCTACCTTTCCTAAAAATCACAATCTCACCCTCTGGTCCTTACTATTTGCTTGTACTTTATAGTTAGCTTCTCAATCCAGTCCTGATTCACTTTTAACTGTTTTTCACTACCTTCACATTCAAATTCTTGATAATGTCATTCATAGTCATAACGAATTTCTAACTTCCTAATGATTTATAGAAAACGGTTCTTATATTCTCATCATAGGGTCCATTGGGACTGATATGATACAATATCTAGCAACACATCTTATCTTCCTACGCTTACTGTTAGGCCAAATACACAATTATAATCCAGATCGTATGAGAGATTAACAATAGAATACGCGTTTAAATAATTAAAATTGGAATTAATAACTCTTCTCTCAGTGATGTAAAATATCAAAGAGAGCTGTTTAGGTTACAATTAATAATGTTTTACAATAATCGATACCCTTTTAGGGTTAACCTAACTGTATTTATAAGATATACAGCTGCTATACTATAACGGCTTAGAAATTTCGTAATTATAATTATTATTATTTAGTATTAAATGTGAATTCTATGAGGTAAATTTTATTTTATTTTTTTTAGGATTGAATATATGTGACATCATGTTTACATGCTTATATGATGATCTATAATATGAAATGTGGGTCCGTGTAATTTTGTTTGAATTTTTTACGATTTAAATCTATTTAAATATGCGTTATTGATCTTCTGAGATTTTTATAAAATCATAGGAGTTGATAAAAATTCCGAAATCTTTTGTGTTATCCTATTTATAATATTATTTAGTTTTTAAAAATATTGGGTGAATTATTTTTGATATTTAAAGATTTTAAAATGATTTTATGATTTATATCGCATTTAAAGGATCTTATCTTGCAAAATTCATATTTAATTCATTTTTGATCCTAAAAATATTTTAAAAATATGGGGAGATAGCTAATTTCATTTTCTACATTTTAAAAATGATATCTTGATTCTTCTCAAATTTTACCCATTTATTCTCTAATTTTTAAATGGGATTTAGAGTGTTTTTAATCCGAAAATCTAATAGTAACATAAAAAAAAAAATTCCCCTCTTTTCTTTCAAATCCCTAAATCGCTATTATCCTCCCCAATTTCATTTCCTTCAGCGGGGTTTCTCAGAAATTTCTAGAGTTCTCTCAATCTCTCTTCAACTCACACGACTCCAGCCCCTCTCTCCTTCATTTTCTCTCGAAAATCTCTCTCTCTCGTGAACTCTCATTCTCTCCTCTCCAGTCACTACACACGTGTGCGTATGTATATGGTATGTGTATAAGCCGACCCATTTCTTCTTTCTTCCCCGGCTACTCGCGAATCACTGTGTATGTGAGTGTAAATAGTGTGTGTGTACTGAGAGGGTCTGTGTGCGATATGGTGTAAGTGCGTGAACTGTGGTGTGCGTGAGTGTATGTATGCAGCCGAGATTGTGTGTGTGTGGGTGTGTGAGTTTTCTCTGGGTTCTCTCCTATCTTAGTCCATGTAAGCCTCGATTCTGACTGTCATGATAATTCTTGTTACGAAATAAATCCCCTCCCTTTTCCTTACAGTTCGTATTGCTGCGTGTGTTCTTGTGTGTCAAAAATTGTTGGCCGAATATTGTAAGTTTTCGATTGTGTGGGTTGCTGTTGAACTATACCTTACAGTTTGAAGGTTTCGAATTAAGATTTTAATTGAATTATTCGGTCAGTTTTGTGGTGGGTCGAATCTTGAATGTTGGATATGTTCGGATGTTGATTGATTGGTAAAGATGACAACGTAGTTTGGTTCTGGTTCTGGTTTAGAGTCGATTAGAATGTTAGTTTGTATCAGTTTTCGTAGAGTTTGAGGCGGAGTCGAATTGTTGTTTTGGTCACCGGGTTTTGCTAAAAAAATTTTGGTCGAGTTTTTCAGGGGTATTGAAGTTGTTCTATGTTGATTTGGATGGTAAGCTGTTAAGCCCTGAATAAGGATAGAAGGAGTGTTTGTATGCGTGAATTATTGAGTTGGGATTGTATCCGAGTTTATTGTTGCTGCTGCGCTCTTGGGTGGTCTTTCTATCAAGAATTCATGCCAAAATTTTAGTGTTGTAATGGTTACTAGTAGTTAATTATCGAAAATATTACCTGCATATGTGATCTAGTGCGATAGTTTGGTTTGGTCTTCTAGGAAATATGTAATAATTTAATTAGTTTGAATTCAATATGTAAAGGTATTGGGATCTTGAGTTATCATAATTTGATGATTATAATTTGTTAAATTTGTGTATAAGTATACTTCCAATTGACTTAAGCTTGAGGATTAAATGAATTTTTATATGTCAATAGGTCGACAATTATGTATTAAGGTTTATATGTGATATTCTGATAATCAATGTAGTATTCTGAACCTACATTCGAGTGGAGGATTGTAAATTGTAAGTGAAAGATGGCATTGATATTCGAATATAAGAATGATTTCCTGTTGATTTGGGGGTTGGTCCAATTATGATAGATTAGGTTATATTTTAAAGGAGGTGCTGTCCAATTTCTATTAAAATCATTTTATTATCTTGAGAGTATTTTGATTAAGATTTCTGATGTGTAAAGGATATAGGTGTGATATGAAATATAAGTAAGATAATAATACATGCTAAGTTTTTATGTGATTATGTGATTATATGTTGTTATTTCGAGAATATGATCTGTATGAACTATATGTGTTATGTTGTAAAGCATAATAGGACACGATTGGGTAGAATAGAGCAGAAGGTTAAGATTATAAGTGTACTAAAATAGTACTTTGCCTTTCTATAGGTACGAGTAGGAGGCCGACTGAGATCCAACGCACGTGTAGAAAGAATCAAGAGGAAGGGGACAATCATCGAAAATAGATGAGTATAATAGCAGAGTGACAGACAAAGTGTAGAGGAAAGATGAATGTATAGCCGAGCCGAGGCCAATGTATAAAGAAGTAGAATATGTAAAGTGAATGACGAATCACTGTGATGGAATTGGAAACTTCATGTATTAAGGCAAGTGTTTTTCCCACTTCTTGTTCAAGTGGAATTATTGTTTAATTATGTTATTCTGATATCATCTCTATTTCTTGCCGATACCTGTTAAAGTCATTGTTTCTCTATTGTATCACCCCAAATTGTTGTGTCGACTTTGTTGACCCTTATAGTTATGGTTGTTTCTTCAGTTATACTCTAAATCCTTATGTCAATCTCGTCGACAATTGTCTTATCGTATTTCTTCAATTATATTCCTTATTTCATTTCAAATAGCTTCCTTCTTTAATTAATACACAAAGGTCTATACTCAAAGTATTTTATACCTATTTAATTCTCTTTAATTAATATTCAAGCCTAAATACCTCAAATTATTTTACAAATATTCTTTTCCTTTATTAATATTTTAATACTTAATATTTTAAAGGATTTCTCAATAATATACCATTTTATATGTCTTCAAAGGAATTTAAAAGATAATTTTTTTATCAGAGGAAATTAAATATTTGAACATTCGACCCGACTCTTTAAGAAAAATCCCTAGAGATAAATTATGATTTTTTTCTCAATAAATATTCTTCGAGAACGGTTGATTTCAAAATATTGTACAACTAATTATTCTGAAATTATTATCGTTATGAACTACCTTAAACTAATTCGAGGTTTATATTGTCGTTGAAGCATGTGTTGCTCAATGATGATTAAAGCCGAGAATGATTTGAGATCTTCTTATTATTCAACTCATTATTGTCAGGCCGGTTTGGCAGCTAAAGCCTATCAGTGCTTAGCCGACGAGAGTGAGATTTTGGATAATTAAGAATTTCTTGAATATTTGTTTTTAGCTATTTAAATCTATTATGTGGTTTCCAACTATATAATGAAACTCTACCATTTTGGTAATATTGGACAAAATAAATTTTAAAATCAATTTCGGTAACTCAAATCTTCCTATGAACTTCAGATTTCTTCATTCCTTGATTTTTTTTATAAATGGCTGTTCAATTTTGAGCATCTTATCAATTGCTTTATTCTTTAATTAATTATGTTCCATTGTTGATATATGATTATGTTATGTTGAACCATACCATGTTTAGTAAATCTTATTGCCTTGTTGTTTATAACTCTTTATATCAAATGCTTCTCAGACCCTTTATCTTTTATTTGCTGCTTATTTAAATGGCGAAATTATTTATAGATATTTTTAAATTTCTTTATACTGGGCTGATCTGTTATCAGTGAGTATAAAGGACTTAAAAAAATGAAATGTTTAAATTATTAATAAACAGTTATAAATTGGAAAAGCGTAAGAGGCTAGGGTGGTCCTAGTCCAGCACTTTTATTTAGCGTAAGAGGCTAGGGTGGTCCTAGTCCAGCATTAAAGGCCAATGTGTTGCCTAATTGGGAACCCAATTTCAAAGGAAGTGGGACTTTACGTGGCTGATCACCCGTATTGTCCGTAATCAGAATAATAATACAAACAACTTAAATGTTTTAAAAAGGTTTTAAGAAAAGCATGTTTGAATGATGAAATGGTTTTAAAGAAAAGAATGTTTTGATAAGATATATATATGTTTCAAAATAAATGCTCATTAGTTTCGAAATTGTGGATATCAGAGTTAGTCGTTTCCTATCTTGATTAAAATTTGGAAACTCAATAAAACAATGAGATTAAGGATGGATAGAAGTTTCCCAGTTATTCCCTTCACGAGTAACATTGTACGTTGAAAGTGGAGTAAGAATAATTGGGGGATTTCTTGATATTCTTTTTTCTCAAAGTTTTATCTAAGACAGTGATGGTTTGTAGTAAATGGAAAAGTTTTACCTTATGATTTAAATTGAATGATCTCTTGAGATAGGGTCTTCATTGATATTGTTCATCAATGAATTATTGAGATATTGTTGTTTCATTATAGTATTAACTTGCTGAGCATTGTTGGCTCACTCTTGCTTTATTTTTCCCTAACCTTTCAGTTAGGATTATGGGTGGACGTCTACATCTTATAAATCATATGAGAGCAATGAGGCAGCCTATACAGGATAGATCTCGAAGTCAGAGCGGGTAAGCACGGATTGGAACTAAGCTTTAGATTAGACGGTATATTGATTGTATTCAGAGCAGTGATAGAAGTTGGAAATAATTTGTATTAATTAAATTCTTGTTTCATACCATAACCTGGAACCGATCCTCGGTGAGGAGTCGTCGGTGTATTAAGTTTTAATTGTATTTGTTAAATTTGAATTTTGGTTTGGGTTGAAATACAGGTGGATAGTCCGATTTACGAATACTTCATGCCGAAATTTTCTAAAATTCCCCTGTATCAAATTTTATTTTATTATTAAAAGTATATTTTCAGTATTGGGAAGACGGGGTGTTACAGGTTGGTATCAGAGCGACAGGTTATGGTCACTGAAACAAGTTATGATGATTAGGGTGCGTATTTAGGTTAGACGTTAGATAGAACGATTTAGGATTAGATTCGCATTAGGATATTAGGACGACTGTTGCGACATTATTTGGTATTTCGACATATCGCGCGAGCAAAAATTCGATTCATCCGGAGATTCATTTGAGGACGAGGAAGATAATTCGGAACAGCATACGCTAAATAGACGACCAGAGCTATCAGCTTGGAAGACGTTACGTGTAGACCTTCATATACCTTCTAGAGTTTCTTTTGCGACTTTAGTTACCCTGCGAGCGATATAGAAAGTGGG
Organism: Saposhnikovia divaricata; assembly: GCA_036435485.1. Taxonomy (NCBI): domain Eukaryota; kingdom Viridiplantae; phylum Streptophyta; class Magnoliopsida; order Apiales; family Apiaceae; genus Saposhnikovia; species Saposhnikovia divaricata. The sequence goes on along the minus strand of CM071596.1, from coordinate 150,013,597 downwards.
AAAGGATTATAAACAAGATGTGAAATGCGATTACTAGCATGGGTTGGAGGAATGGCGTGGTTATTCATTTCTACCTGTTGATTTCATTTAATTTACTGATTAAGGAGATTTAACCTTTCTTTCTGTTTCTTCTTATTTTTATAATACCCCATCACCTTTGATAATCAACTATATTTCAATTGATGACGAAATTTTTTCAAATTCATTTAAACACATTTCTATTTTTCAAAGATACCTCTATTTTTCAGGGGATCACTTGATTCAACATGATGCATATAAATTATTGAGACCCTTGAATTCTTTCTATTTTTCCTGAACATTTGCTATTCTTTATTCAACATTATATATATATAAACTTTTGAATTCTTTTTGTTTCTCTCTGAATACTTAACCTTCTTTATTCTAACTGGGATGAACAACCCTATGTATGTAGGGGATTCAGGGACATCTTATCTATGTGATAGAAGTCTAGTGGGACGCCACTAATTGTGTTTGTCATGAAAGTACTGAAGGCTGGCCACCTTTTTGTACTATGGCGGTGGACCTAAGTGACAAATACAACCTGAAAACAGTTCAATGATCATTTTGATCTCTCGGTAAAATTCTTTTATAAAAATTTATATCGAACAAAACTCAACTTATTCATATATGTTAACACCTATCCATTGTATTGATTTCTTTTGTTATAAACCCTTATGATTCCTAAAGCTACGATGACAACTAAGTGGTACAAGATACATTTATGTCGACTGAGAATTGGATGAGTAGGTTGAGAATTGAGGTTAAAGCAGAGATTGAATATCAAGTTAGATTACGCAGTGGATTGACAACACACGTACAAGATTCGATAATATGGAGAACTGAGTATGGTTAAGGAGCAGATGACAAGGACATGAGAGGAAGGTACAAGCTTTGCAATTGGAAGAACTATAATTTTCAGGATATGACGAGAGGATCGAAGTGAATGTCGTGACGACGAAGCACTAGTAATGAATCGGGAAAGGTCTAAGATGCCAGCAGAGATCTAAACTTTGAGGGACCAGACAGGAATTAACAAAGGTTGTCAAGATTTTACCAAGATAGCTACAGTAGTGGACAAGCCTACTAATCAGGAAACAAAGGGATAAAAGTGGACAAAGCTTTCAGGAGTCAAGGAAGAGACTGAAAACCGTCCCAGTGTTAGTGCAACCGAATGAACAAGGAAAGAATGAAAATATCCTAGGAATAGTTTGAATTGCTAATAAGATATATATGTTTTAGAGTAAATGGTGCCTCAGTAAAACAATGAGATTAAGGATAGATAGAAGTTTCCTAATTATTCCCTCCTTGAGTAACATTGTACGTAGAAAGGGGAGTAAGAATGATTAGGGGATTTCTCGATATTCTTTTTCTCAGAGTTTTATCTGGGGCAATTTGAATTTTTGAGTAGGAGCGTGGAAGTGGTATCAATTGTTTTGGTCGCGCGGATTTCGTTTTAAAGATTTCATTATTCATCTGTTTACTTCAAGTCATGGCAGATCTCTTCGCTTATATGTTGCTGCAAATCAAGGCAGGTTTTGTTTTAGTATTGTATATGAAGGAATTGTTTATGGATGATTGGATTAGTAATCGAGGTACTTTCATACAGGGCATAGTCTATTATACGAATAGGTCATGATCAATTTTCGGTAGAAAAGGATCATCACGTGCGAGTGATCAGTATCTAGAATTAACGAGACATGTAAATCAAAGGTTTAAGTTTATGTTGGAATCTGTGGGCTTGCAAGACGAGCCTAGCGAGATATGGAATGATATAAAGGAATTCTAGAATGAAAGAAATGACTTGGAAATTGAAAGAGAAATGTTTGAGAGTATCGTCATATGTTTTCTTACGGTCGATTCTGAGGACAGAATCCTATTAAGGGGGGAAGGATATAACGGCTTAGAAATTTCGTAATTATAATTATTATTATTTAGTATTAAATGTGAATTCTATGAGGTAAATTTTATTTTATTTTTTTTAGGATTGAATATATGTGACATCATGTTTACATGCTTATATGATGATCTATAATATGAAATGTGGGTCCGTGTAATTTTGTTTGAATTTTTGACGATTTAAATCTATTTAAATATGCGTTATTGATCTTCTGAGATTTTTATAAAATCATAGGAGTTGATAAAAATTCCGAAATCTTTTGTGTTATCCTATTTATAATATTATTTAGTTTTTAAAAATATTGGGTGAATTATTTTTGATATTTAAAGATTTTAAAATGATTTTATGATTTATATCGCATTTAAAGGATCTTATCTTGCAAAATTCATATTTAATTCATTTTTTATCCTAAAAATATTTTAAAAATATGGGGAGATAGCTAATTTCATTTTCTACATTTTAAAAATGATATCTTGATTCTTCTCAAATTTTACCCATTTATTCTCTAATTTTTAAATGGGATTTAGAGTGTTTTTAATCCGAAAATCTAATAGTAACATAAAAAAAAAAATTCCCCTCTTTTCTTTCAAATCCCTAAATCGCTATTATCCTCCCCAATTTCATTTCCTTCAGCGGGGTTTCTCAGAAATTTCTAGAGTTCTCTCAATCTCTCTTCAACTCACACGACTCCAGCCCCTCTCTCCTTCATTTTCTCTCGAAAATCTCTCTCTCTCGTGAACTCTCATTCTCTCCTCTCCAGTCACTACACACGTGTGCGTATGTATATGGTATGTGTATAAGCCGACCCATTTCTTCTTTCTTCCCCGGCTACTCGCGAATCACTGTGTATGTGAGTGTAAATAGTGTGTGTGTACTGAGAGGGTCTGTGTGCGATATGGTGTAAGTGCGTGAACTGTGGTGTGCGTGAGTGTATGTATGCAGCCGAGATTGTGTGTGTGTGGGTGTGTGAGTTTTCTCTGGGTTCTCTCCTATCTTAGTCCATGTAAGCCTCGATTCTGACTGTCATGATAATTCTTGTTACGAAATAAATCCCCTCCCTTTTCCTTACAGTTCGTATTGCTGCGTGTGTTCTTGTGTGTCAAAAATTGTTGGCCGAATATTGTAAGTTTTCGATTGTGTGGGTTGCTGTTGAACTATACCTTACAGTTTGAAGGTTTCGAATTAAGATTTTAATTGAATTATTCGGTCAGTTTTGTGGTGGGTCGAATCTTGAATGTTGGATATGTTCGGATGTTGATTGATTGGTAAAGATGACAACGTAGTTTGGTTCTGGTTCTGGTTTAGAGTCGATTAGAATGTTAGTTTGTATCAGTTTTCGTAGAGTTTGAGGCGGAGTCGAATTGTTGTTTTGGTCACCGGGTTTTGCTAAAAAAATTTCGGTCGAGTTTTTCAGGGGTATTGAAGTTGTTCTATGTTGATTTGGATGGTAAGCTGTTAAGCCCTGAATAAGGATAGAAGGAGTGTTTGTATGCGTGAATTATTGAGTTGGGATTGTATCCGAGTTTATTGTTGCTGCTGCGCTCTTGGGTGGTCTTTCTATCAAGAATTCATGCCAAAATTTTAGTGTTGTAATGGTTACTAGTAGTTAATTATCGAAAATATTACCTGCATATGTGATCTAGTGCGATAGTTTGGTTTGGTCTTCTAGGAAATATGTAATAATTTAATTAGTTTGAATTCAATATGTAAAGGTATTGGGATCTTGAGTTATCATAATTTGATGATTATAATTTGTTAAATTTGTGTATAAGTATACTTCCAATTGACTTAAGCTTGAGGATTAAATGAATTTTTATATGTCAATAGGTCGACAATTATGTATTAAGGTTTATATGTGATATTCTGATAATCAATGTAGTATTCTGAACCTACATTCGAGTGGAGGATTGTAAATTGTAAGTGAAAGATGGCATTGATATTCGAATATAAGAATGATTTCCTGTTGATTTGGGGGTTGGTCCAATTATGATAGATTAGGTTATATTTTAAAGGAGGTGCTGTCCAATTTCTATTAAAATCATTTTATTATCTTGAGAGTATTTTGATTAAGATTTCTGATGTGTAAAGGATATAGGTGTGATATGAAATATAAGTAAGATAATAATACATGCTAAGTTTTTATGTGATTATGTGATTATATGTTGTTATTTCGAGAATATGATCTGTATGAACTATATGTGTTATGTTGTAAAGCATAATAGGACACGATTGGGTAGAATAGAGCAGAAGGTTAAGATTATAAGTGTACTAAAATAGTACTTTGCCTTTCTATAGGTACGAGTAGGAGGCCGACTGAGATCCAACGCACGTGTAGAAAGAATCAAGAGGAAGGGGACAATCATCGAAAATAGATGAGTATAATAGCAGAGTGACAGACAAAGTGTAGAGGAAAGATGAATGTATAGCCGAGCCGAGGCCAATGTATAAAGAAGTAGAATATGTAAAGTGAATGACGAATCACTGTGATGGAATTGGAAACTTCATGTATTAAGGCAAGTGTTTTTCCCACTTCTTGTTCAAGTGGAATTATTGTTTAATTATGTTATTCTGATATCATCTCTATTTCTTGCCGATACCTGTTAAAGTCATTGTTTCTCTATTGTATCACCCCAAATTGTTGTGTCGACTTTGTTGACCCTTATAGTTATGGTTGTTTCTTCAGTTATACTCTAAATCCTTATGTCAATCTCGTCGACAATTGTCTTATCGTATTTCTTCAATTATATTCCTTATTTCATTTCAAATAGCTTCCTTCTTTAATTAATACACAAAGGTCTATACTCAAAGTATTTTATACCTATTTAATTCTCTTTAATTAATATTCAAGCCTAAATACCTCAAATTATTTTACAAATATTCTTTTCCTTTATTAATATTTTAATACTTAATATTTTAAAGGATTTCTCAATAATATACCATTTTATATGTCTTCAAAGGAATTTAAAAGATAATTTTTTTATCAGAGGAAATTAAATATTTGAACATTCGACCCGACTCTTTAAGAAAAATCCCTAGAGATAAATTATGATTTTTTTCTCAATAAATATTCTTCGAGAACGGTTGATTTCAAAATATTGTACAACTAATTATTCTGAAATTATTATCGTTATGAACTACCTTAAACTAATTCGAGGTTTATATTGTCGTTGAAGCATGTGTTGCTCAATGATGATTAAAGCCGAGAATGATTTGAGATCTTCTTATTATTCAACTCATTATTGTCAGGCCGGTTTGGCAGCTAAAGCCTATCAGTGCTTAGCCGACGAGAGTGAGATTTTGGATAATTAAGAATTTCTTGAATATTTGTTTTTAGCTATTTAAATCTATTATGTGGTTTCCAACTATATAATGAAACTCTACCATTTTGGTAATATTGGACAAAATAAATTTTAAAATCAATTTCGGTAACTCAAATCTTCCTATGAACTTCAGATTTCTTCATTCCTTGATTTTTTTTATAAATGGCTGTTCAATTTTGAGCATCTTATCAATTGCTTTATTCTTTAATTAATTATGTTCCATTGTTGATATATGATTATGTTATGTTGAACCATACCATGTTTAGTAAATCTTATTGCCTTGTTGTTTATAACTCTTTATATCAAATGCTTCTCAGACCCTTTATCTTTTATTTGCTGCTTATTTAAATGGCGAAATTATTTATAGATATTTTTAAATTTCTTTATACTGGGCTGATCTGTTATCAGTGAGTATAAAGGACTTAAAAAAATGAAATGTTTAAATTATTAATAAACAGTTATAAATTGGAAAAGCGTAAGAGGCTAGGGTGGTCCTAGTCCAGCACTTTTATTTAGCGTAAGAGGCTAGGGTGGTCCTAGTCCAGCATTAAAGGCCAATGTGTTGCCTAATTGGGAACCCAATTTCAAAGGAAGTGGGACTTTACGTGGCTGATCACCCGTATTGTCCGTAATCAGAATAATAATACAAACAACTTAAATGTTTTAAAAAGGTTTTAAGAAAAGCATGTTTGAATGATGAAATGGTTTTAAAGAAAAGAATGTTTTGATAAGATATATATATGTTTCAAAATAAATGCTCATTAGTTTCGAAATTGTGGATATCAGAGTTAGTCGTTTCCTATCTTGATTAAAATTTGGAAACTCAATAAAACAATGAGATTAAGGATGGATAGAAGTTTCCCAGTTATTCCCTTCACGAGTAACATTGTACGTTGAAAGTGGAGTAAGAATAATTGGGGGATTTCTTGATATTCTTTTTTCTCAAAGTTTTATCTAAGACAGTGATGGTTTGTAGTAAATGGAAAAGTTTTACCTTATGATTTAAATTGAATGATCTCTTGAGATAGGGTCTTCATTGATATTGTTCATCAATGAATTATTGAGATATTGTTGTTTCATTATAGTATTAACTTGCTGAGCATTGTTGGCTCACTCTTGCTTTATTTTTCCCTAACCTTTCAGTTAGGATTATGGGTGGACGTCTACATCTTATAAATCATATGAGAGCAATGAGGCAGCCTATACAGGATAGATCTCGAAGTCAGAGCGGGTAAGCACGGATTGGAACTAAGCTTTAGATTAGACGGTATATTGATTGTATTCAGAGCAGTGATAGAAGTTGGAAATAATTTGTATTAATTAAATTCTTGTTTCATACCATAACCTGGAACCGATCCTCGGTGAGGAGTCGTCGGTGTATTAAGTTTTAATTGTATTTGTTAAATTTGAATTTTGGTTTGGGTTGAAATACAGGTGGATAGTCCGATTTACGAATACTTCATGCCGAAATTTTCTAAAATTCCCCTGTATCAAATTCTATTTTATTATTAAAAGTATATTTTCAGTATTGGGAAGACGGGGTGTTACATATACAATCGATAATTGATACTCCTATAAATTAGCTATACAATTGTTATCAATTACGATTGCTACACGTCTCCTTAGTCAACTCAATCTCTTTGACAGCTATCCAATCTTCAAAGATATTGCTTCCTTAAATAATCTTCAATCACTGTTGACCAGTAGACTCTGCCTCCAGACAGAGTTTAACAAACTCTGTCGAGCTTCCAACTGTCAGCGTTTAACTAAACTCTGACTGCTTCCAGCTAAACTCTGATTTATCACTCTAACACTTAAACACTGATTAATATTCACATCAATTATTTCTAACAATCTTCCCCAACTTGTTCATTAGCAAAAATGCACAAGTTTAACAATAATTGATGATGTCAAAACAAATAAATAAATACAGTGTTTAATATATAAACAGAGTTTAACTTCTACTTAACAAAATCTACAGAAAACAAGAAAATTCTTACAGAGTTTTAATCCTTAATCTCCTCAACATCTGGTGTTGTTCTAAGGTAGTCAATAAGTAATCTTCTTTCAGCATTCTCAAGCTCTGTCTGCATAATCTCCTTGATCTCCTTTAGCTTAGGATCATCTTCACTAGTTTGATAAATAGCAGACCTCAGATCATAGATTTTGTTTTTTCTCATCTCATTCTCCAGTCTGATGAACTGTGCTTTAGCTGACTCTGAGTTAAAATCAAGAACTGTTATACCCAGGTCTGTCTTCAATTTGGCACTACCCTTCTTCATCTCAACAATATTCCCATGATAATCTCTGTATTTTGGGACATATTGACTTTTGTATTTCTTCCCTCCGACTACCAAATTATGTAGCATTTTATTTCTCAGCACATTTGCAGCTTGTTGAGTCCTTCGATTTTTCACCTTGAAAAGATATAGAACATATTCTAATTCCTCCCATAGCTTCAAATCAAGATCATACTCACCAATTTTGTATACAGTACCATCTTCCATGAAATACAATAGAAAGTCTTTATCCAAACTCCTTTGATGAATCAACTCAACTTACTCTAGTCTGTCTAAACTCTCCTGAGTAACACCAAGACCTGGAACAGCCAATGATGAAGGATCTCTAGGACCAGTGTTCATTCTGACTTCTTTATGAGAACCCAATCCAGATTTATCTCGACCTTGCTTTCCTGTTAAAGCTCTACCATGCAGAAAATCATTAGTAGTACCTGCTGTCATCAGAGATGGATCATGAAGAGTTGGTTTTCGAAAAACCATATGCATCTGAGTAGATAAAGGTCTCTGTACAACTTGTGTAGAAACAGAGGTTGTATTCTTCTTCTTTGAGTCTTCTCCTTCTATAGCAATGCCTTTTAGCTTGAGTCTAGCTTCAGCTTCTGTTGGTTTCTTAGATAATTGTGATCTTTGATCAGCACCAACATTTTCTTTAATCACAATGCCTTTAAGAACAGGCATATGAGCTTTTTCTTTCTTTTTAAACTTTCCAGACTTTAAAGCTTTTTGATGTTCTTCTTGTAAGTTCTTTTCTTCAGCTTTAATATCTTCAATAGTAGCTCCTTCTTCATTTTCTTCAAGAAATAACTTAACAGCCAATTCCTCATCAGTTAGTGGATTTTCAGTGAATAATAAACTCTTGGTCTTTGAAGTACCCTGAGTATCAGTGTATATTCCAGCAGACTTTGACTTAGAAGACTTGCTAAATTTCAGACTTTGATCAGCTCTTAATATTTTCTTCCCTTTGCCCTTTGCTCCTGCTCCTCCATCTTCAGTATCTTCATCCTCTTTAGTCAGAGTTTGAGATTGCCTGCACTTAGACTTAGCAACTCTCTCCCCCTTTTTGACATCATCAAGAATCAAGATAGAAGTGATCAGCTCCAAGGAGTTAGCAATGGAATCAATCTTTCCAGACAATACATTCTGATTTTGTTCAACTTGACCCAGCCTCTGAAACAGAGTTTCTTGAGCTTTAGAAATGGTCTTAAACTTTGTCTGATTATCCCTCTGCATAGTCATATCTATAGCAACAACATCAGCTCTCAGTTCATTAATAGCTTGTTGAGACTCATCAAATCTTGTATTCAGAGTCTTGACTTGAATTATGGTTGCTTGTAGACTTAAGATAATATCAGGATTTGAGATCTTTGTAGCAGATTGATGAACAAACTTAGCTGCTCTCTCAATAGGAAAAATACAGTCTGACTTATACCAATCCCTTGAATTCTTGGCAAAGTGCTCAGCTTCAATATCATGTTGTTTTGAAGGTTTAGAAAAAGGTGTGTGCTTGGCATCGGTTTGAACTGGTATACTCTGAGAAGAGTTTGATTCTGCACTACCTTCATCTTCAACTTCAATAGCTGCATCTTCAACTCTGATTAGGACGCACTGTAACATTCTCTTCAACAATCTCTGCAGTTTCAGTAACATGCACTGCTATTTCAGCAACAATCTCTGCAGTTGTGTCTCTAGCCTTAACAGACTGTGGAACTTCAACTTGTTCAACCTCTTCACCTTGTTCAGGAACCTGATGAGCATCAGAGAATAGCTCATTGTGTGATTCCACTATTTCATCAAGTACTACAGTTGGCTGATCAGCTACACCAGTTTCTTTAGAGTTTGCAATAACAGGTGAGAGAGGAACATTAATGTTATCAGAGAATGGTATGAATGTTTCATCAAAATCATCCATAGCAGTAAAATCTTCTCTATTGTCCTCATCCATTTGTACATTGGCAGCTTCTTCTGCAGTAGTTGTCTCAACAGTAGGTATTTCCTTTGAAATCACCTTTGGAGCTTCAATGTTCATTTCTTCATCAGAATCATCAAGAATTAATCTTCTTCTTTTATCCTGAGGCACTTCAACTGTCTCTTCTTCAGTGGAATCATCTAAGACAGAAGGTGATGGAGGTCTGTTTGCCCTTTCCTTTCTAACCCTTTTAGGTCTAGCAGACTCTTTTTGAACTTTAGCAGAATCTATTTTTGCTTTAGCCAATCGATGTTGTGTATTTACTGCTGAATGTTTTCTTCTACCTCCATGTTTTGGTTTGGGTTGAGTAATAGATGGTTGTTGTTCAGGTTGAGGTGAAGGTTGAGATTGGTTTATGTTTCAGAGTTTAGAATTGGAGGTTCAGTGTGTGTAGGTGGTTCAGTGGTTTGAGTTTGAGGTTCAATGTTTGGACTTGGTTGTATAGGTTCAGTGTTTAAAGTTTGGTGAGGTTCAGAGTTTGTAGGTTCAGGGTTAGGCTGTGGAGGTTCTTAAGGTTGGTGTAGAAAATTTTGAATTGCAAGAGGCAACACCAAATCAAGTAATTGCTCCTTGTTAGCATCTTTGTTGGTTAGATCAGAGAATATTCTTTTTTTAACCTTAAAGGCTAATATGGTGTCATCCTCAGAAATTTCAACACCAGAAACACAAGCAGTGAATAATAATTGACAAAATCTAGCAAAATAGACAGCACTAGACTCTGACAACCTATCACCTAAATTCATTAAGACAAGTCTACCAAAATCGAAATTACTTCCATAGAGAAGAGAATACCCAATTTGAAGACTGTCAGTGGGAATGGCATCCCAGTTGGTGACTTTCTTGCCAAAAGCTCTTGTGATGCAATCAAAGAAGAAATTCCATTCCTTTATGAGCCCTGGCCTTTTAACATTACCAAGCTTGTCTAAAGAACCAGAACACCTTAGCTGCTGTAACATCTCCTTCAATTCATTCTCACCAGCAACAGTGTATGAAGTGTGAGTGTCAAAACCCATAGTATCTCTAACAGTTGCCGAAGTAATCACATACTCTGTCTCCTCATATGTGAAAACAATTGATGAATTACCATTCTCTCCTCCATCATCATAGATAGAGTTATTCCAGAAGGTAGCAATCTGCGTAGCAGAAAGCGTTTGTGGTTCGACTAGAGCTATTCCAATCTCTGAATCTCTCAAAAATTTCTGAATCAAGTGAAACGCCTCTGGAACTTTTTCATTGTTCAAAGGGGCTGCATAATTGTTAGGAACAAACAACAATCCTTGGGCAGTAAAAGCTTTAGTGGCCATTAGAATTGATTTGAGAAGAAAATATGAGTGAAAAAGATATGTAGCAAAGGTGTTTGTGAAAATGTGCAAATGAGATAGCAAGTAACTGTGAGTGGGTTGTGTGCAGAGAGAATAACCGTGTAAGTAAAAATGATTAGTGTTGTAATGAAAAAATAAAACCCAATCGTTTTACCATTAAGACACTCAACCAATTACTCAATTAATGTGCAAGTAGGACACATTAGTGGGTGAGTGGGACACGTGGCACATATATAATGGAAAAAATATGCACGTTCAGTAACTATAGCAATAATTACTCCTAATTTCTCTCCCATTACTAACACATTTTACCACTCCAACACTCATTAACAGTTGGCAATAATTTATTTCATTTTTCAAAAACTCTTTTTACCCCAAGTATGTAAATTGTCTGAAATAAATTACCTGAGAGTATTAGACAAAATTCGTCAGCGTTTGTCAATTCTCCAACTGAATTACCATAATCCTTTCAAAAACTTCATAGTTGTGAATATATGTGTGTGTGTAGCAGAGTTTACCAATTCAAATTTTAGAGCATCTAATTTTTCATAAAATCCATAAAGTAAATCAGTAAACACTGGATGCACAAACTCTCATAGTAAACCCTGAATGTATGATGAATGCTAAACTCTGTAGTAAATAATTTATATAGAGTAATATTTAATTAATTTATAACCCCCTATCTCAATTTTTTTTTTTGGTTTCTCCAGTAATCAGAGGTTGGAACTAGTCACCAAAAATCCTATAATTTTAGCCCTTATCAGTTTGATAAGTTCCTGGATCTTCCTAGTCTTCGACTAGTCACCAGAAATTAGAGAATTTTAGCCTTTACCATATACCAGTAAGTTCCTGGGTCATCCTAGATACCAACATAATCTCAACTGAGTTCTAATAGTCTATATACATTTACTTTGGGGGTAGACTAATAATAGAATTTAACTTAACAGTGTATAACTAACAGAGTTTAGAGCTCATCAACATCATAAATTATTCATGAGACGCGATGCACACAGTATTTACAGACTCAGAGTTTAGGATAAATAAACTAAGAGATGCTATAAATATGAAACAGTATCATGCTGTGTTATCTTTCTGCACAATCTAAGATTAGATCATAAATAACTTAGAAGGATTCATGATTAATTACTGAGAATCATGCTTCATACAAATTTCTTCATTGGTGTTAACATTCAGACAAAAACATTATCAAAGTTTCTCAGAGTTTATCCAACATGTCAACAGTGTATGACTTACAGAGCATGCTAATAGAGTTTAACAGTCAACGAACAGAGTTTGCATAGCAGAGTTTATCAACAGAGTTCACATAGCAGTTAACATACCATAAAATTATGAGCAACACATTACATAGGTAAAATTTTGAGTCTTACCAATATCTCTAGTCAAAACCAGAGACCATTCCTAGTTCATTTACCAGCCTTGTAAATACAGCTTCACTCAATGGCTTGGAAGCTGTTGTTCTGTAGACACAAAATGAAGCTCAATATTCCCTTCCTCTACATGTTCTCTGATAAAATGGTACCTTATGCTGATGTGCTTGGTCATTGAATGCTGTACTGGATTACCTGTCATAGCAATAGCACTTTGATTATCATAGTAAATAGGTATTTTACTGTACCTCAATCCATAATCCAGCAATTGATTTTTCATCCACAGAATTTGTGCACAACAGCTACCAGTAGCAATATACTCTGCTTCAGCTGTAGATGTAGAAATTGATTTCTGTTTCTTACTGTACAAAGAAACTAGTCTATCACCCAGAAATTGACAACTTCCACTGGTGCTTTTTCTGTCTATCTTGCAGCCTGCAAAGTCTGCATCAGAGTAACCAAGTAGCTTGAAATCTGATTCTCTAGGATACCAAAGACCTAAGGTTATGGTTCCCTTGAGATACTTAAAAATCCTCTTCACAGCTGTTAGATGTGGTTCTCTGGGGTCTGCCTGAAACCTTGCACAAAGACAAGTTGCATACATGATATCAGGCCTGCTAGCTGTTAGATAAAGAAGAGACCCTATCATGCCTCTGTAGTTTGTCATATCAACTGAAGCTTCTGTGTTTTTGTCCAACTTTGTTGCTGTTGCCATGGGAGTTGATGCAGATGAGCAGTCAAGCATACCAAATTTCTTGAGAAGATTTCTGGTATATTTTGCTTGATTTATGAAAATTCCATCATCTGTTTGCTTCACCTATAGGCCTAGAAAATAACTAAGCTCTCCCATCATGCTCATTTGATACCTGGACTGCATGAGCTTGGCAAATTTTTTACAGAGTTTATCATTAGTAGACCCAAAAATTATGTCATCAACATATATCTGAACTAAAAGCAAGTCATCATCATAGTTAAAATAGAACAGTGTTTTATCAATTGTACCTCTGTTGAACCCACTTTCTAAAAGAAATTCAACCAGAGTTTCATACCATGCTCTTGGTGCCTGCTTAAGACCATAGAGTGCCTTATCCAGCCTGTAGACATAGTCTGGATATTTTGGGTCCACAAAACCTGGTGGTTGTTCAACAAACACTTCTTCTTCAAGCTTCCCATTCAGAAAAGCACTTTTCACATCCATCTGAAATACCTTGAATTTCTTGTGAGTGACATATGCTAGAAAAATTCTTATTGCCTCCAATCTTGCAACTGAAGCAAAAGTTTAATCATAGTCTATTCCTTCCTGTTGTGAATAGCCTTTTGCCACAAGTCTAGCCTTGTTCCTTGTAACAACTCCCTCACTGTCAGTTTTGTTTCTGAAAACCCATCTAATACCAACAACAGATCTATTTTTTGGTCTAGGTACAAGGGTCCATACTTCATTCCTCTCAAATTCATTTAACTCCTCATGTATTGCTGTTATCCAATCAGCATCTTGAAGAGCTTCTTCTACCTTCTTTGGTTCATTCTTAGACAAGAATGCATGAAACAGACATTCATTTGTTGTAGCACTCCTTGTCCTTACTGTTGCATCTGGATCTCCAATAATTAAATCAAGTGTATGAGATTTTGTCCATTTCCTAGCAGAAGGTAAATGGCTTCTATCATTATTTGATCCTCCCCCTTGATCCATATTCTCCTGATTTTCTTGTTGTCTTTCTTCATTTTCTGAGGCTCCCCCTGAATGTGGCTGCTCAGAGTTTGAACTGTCAGATTTTGCACTTTCAGAGTTTGAGTTATCAGAGTTTGATCCAGATTTTTCAGTTGACTCACTATCAGAATTTGAGCCATCACTTTGATCATGCTCCCCCTCAACTGGTTCTCACCTTTGTTCTGGCTGAGAAGTTTCTTCAATGTTTACCAGTAGAGGTTCAGAGTATGCTTCAACAGAGTTTGTCAGATCAGTTTCATCAGAGTTTACTTCATCAGAGATTAAGTCTTCATTATCAAAGTGCAGTTGATCATGTTCATCTACATCTTCAAGTCCAGTTATTTTCTTGTCATCAAATGACACATGAATTGACTCCATGATCACCTTAGTTCTCAGATTATAAACTCTGAATGCCTTAGTTGACAGTGGATAGCCAACAAAAATTCCTTCATCAGCTTTTAGCTCAAATTTAGTCAACTGTTCAGGATGAGTTTTCAACACAAAGCATTTGCACCCAAAAATATGAAAATATTTCAGGTTTGGCTTCTTTTCTCTCACCATCTTATATGGTGTTTTTCCATGCTTGTTGATCAGTGTCGCATTTTGAGTAAAACAAGCTGTTTGAACTGCTTCTGCCCAGAAATAGGTTGGCAATTTTGCTTTATCAAGCATAGTTCTGGCAGCTTCTATCAAGGTTCTGTTCTTCCTCTCAACTACACCATTTTGCTGTGGTGTACCAGGTGCAGAAAACTCTAGCTTCAATCCTCTATTTTTACAGAATTCTTCCATTGTTGCATTCCTGAATTCAGTTCCATTATCACCCCTGATTATTTTGACTTTGTGTTTTGATCCTTTGTCCAGCAGCTTTACATGCTCCATCAGAGTTAATGCAGTTTCATCCTTCTTTGCTAGAAAATACACCCATGTGTATCTGGTGTGTTAATCAACAATGACTAGAGCATATTTCTTTCTTCCAATTGACAAGACATTCACTGGTCCAAAGAGATCAACATGTAGAAGATGATATGGATCAACAATTGAAGATTCAGACTTGCTCTTGAAAGATGACTTCCTTTGTTTGGCCTTTTGACAGGAATCACACAGGCCATCAACATTTAATCAGGACTTTGGAAGTCCTCTTACAAGATCCTTTCTAATCAACTCATTGATGTTGTTCAGATTCAAATGAGAGAGTTTCTTATGCCACTTCCAACTCTCTTCACTAGACATTCTTATGGACAGGCACACAGCTTTTCCATCAGAGTTTGCCAATAACTTTGCTTTATAGATATTATTGTGCCTGTGTCCAACTAGAACAACTTCTCCTGTAGATTTACTGATGATTTCACAGTATTCAGGTTGAAAATCTACATGAAATCCTTTGTCACATATTTGACTCACAGATAGCAGATCATGCTTGAGTCCTGGAACCAGAGCTACATTTGTGATGATGACACTTCCAAGATTGATATTGTCATATCCCAGAGTACGTCCTATGTTGCCATCTCCATAGGAAACTTCTGGGCCAGCCTTCTCCACATACTCTGATAGCAGGGCTTTATTTCCAGTCATGTGTCCTGAACATCCACTGTCCACGACTAGGATACTCTCCCTGATGCCCTGCAATCACAAACAATTACTGAAGATTAGATTTAAGGATCCAGACTTGCTTGGATCCTTTGGCTTTCTTAATTTTGTTAGCTTTAGCAGCGGAATTTACATTATCAGAGTTTAAGCTAACTTTATCAGAGTTTACACTTGCAGAATTAACCTTAACCCATTTCAAATTTGGCTTAAGTTCATAGTAGTTATGATAAATAGCATGATAATCCCTGCAAGTATAAATAGAATGCCAAGTACTTCCACAATTTTTACATAAAGTCTGTGGTCTATTTCTAACATTATCTTTATTTACTTCAGACTTGGAAGGTAAAGAATTAATGTTTTTGTTCTTCCTACAGAAACTAGCAAGATGGTTAGTGCTACCACAGTTATGACATGTCTTTCTTGGAGCAAAAGTAGCAAGCATTGGAAAATTACCTTGAGTAATGCCTACTTTACCATTTCTATTCTTCCTAGACACTTTCTGTTTCTTGACAGATTTTAACTCCTTAAGCTTATGCTTGAGTTGTTTATCTGTCATTGAGCCAATATTAACCTGTTTAACACTAGTTTTTACTGGTTCTTTCTTAACAGCTTCTTTTTCAGCTTCAGACTTAGGTTCATTTATTCCATGAACAAATTTTGTAGATGGAAGATGTGTTCCAATTTTGACTTTGTTTTGAAACCTAAGTTCATCTCCCTTACAGTAACCTAAACCAACTATGTCTGACTGAAAAACCTCTTGAGTGTCTTTTCCAGAATGAGTCCAAGTTTTAATTATGTGATTTGCCTTCTCCAATTCAGATTCAAGTTGCTTATATTTTCCTAGCAAATCCTGTTCTAGATAAACAGCATCATCTCTTTCTTTCTGAACTTGTTGCATGTTTTCAAGTTTCTCTTCAACAATTTTATTTCTCATTTTAAGTTCAGAATTTTCAGATTTAATTCTCTCATTCTCTAAAGTCTGATCCCTATAACTGATATGCAAAGCCTTAAGATAGATTCTCAATTCAGTTATATCATCAGTATTATAAGCATAGGTAGTTAGAGGTACCTTATTTTCAGAATCTTCAGATTCATTCTCAATAGAAGCCATGAGAGCATAGTTAACATCCTCATCTGAGTCTGAAGTGTCTGCCCAGTCTCTGCCTTTTGTGAAGAGTGATTTTTCAGTTTTACCCTTCTTGCACTCAGGAGCATCGTGACCCATCTCCTTACACTTGTAGCATTGAATCTCAGACTTGTCCTTCTTCCCAGACTTGGTATCCTTTCTCTCAGACTTTCTGAAACTTTTTCTGTCAGAATTTGAATCTTTCTTAGAGAACCTTTTGCCCTTCTTGAAGTTCTTGAAACCCATCTTCTTGAAGGTCTTCACCATCAAAGCAGCCATTTGCAACATTTCTTCTTCATCATCCTCAAAATCAGATGATTCATCAGAGTTTGAATCAACATCAGAGTTTGATGACTCACTTTCAGAATGTATGACTAAAGCCTTTCCCTTAGCTTTCTTCCTTGATGCTTCCTTCTTCAAGGGTTTTTATTCAACCTTAAGAGCAACAGACTTTGTCTCCTTACCTGATCTTCGTTTCTCTACTCCAATTCCAATTCATGAGTTTTGAGCAGCCCATAGATTTCATCAATCTCAGTATTAGCAATATCATAGTTATCTCTTATGGTGGTTGTCTTCACATCCCACTTTTCAGGTAAAGCAAGAAGAAATTTGAGATTTGAGTCTTCCATAGCATACTCTTTATTAACCAATGACAAATCATTGAGCAATTTACAGAATCTGTCAAATGTTTCTGTATTGGTTTCTTTAGATTTGGCCTCAAAGTGCTCATACTCGTGTGTGAGTATGTTCCTTCTATTCTTCTAGATAGCAGCAGTTCCTTGACACCTAACCTCAAGGGCATCCCAAATTTCTTTGGCAGTAGTGCAGTTAATCACTTTATTAGACATAACATTGTCTAAAGCACTATGAAGTAGATGCCTAACTTTTGCATCCTTAGCAATAGATGAAAGATCTTCAGGAGTTAGATCTTTCTTTTCCTTTGGAACTGTTTTAGATTCTTGACCAGCAGTAGCAACAGATAGCTTTGTAGGTTTATGAGGACCTTCATAAATTCTGTCAAGATATTCTGGATCTGTAGCCTCCAGAAACATGATCATCTTCACCTTCCAGATTGAATACTCTGCTGGCCTGAGAATAGGAACCCTGATTGTCTCATAACGACTCACAGTAGTTGGTTGAGCCTTCTCAGAACTTGAACCTATTGGAGGAGGTATCTCTGCCATTGATTATAGCTGTGTGTGTGAATCTTAAACTGTATAGAGTAACAGATTGGCTCTGATACCAATTGTTAGGCCGATACACAATTATAATCAAGATCGTATGAGAGATTAACAATAGAATACACGTTTAAATAATTAAAAACTGTTTGGAATTAATAACTCCTCTCTCAGTGATGTAAAATATCACAGAGAGCTGCTTAGGTTTCAATGAATAATGTTTTACAATAATCGATACCCTTCTAGGGTTAACCTAACTGTATTTATAAGATATACAGCTGCTATACAATCGATAATTGATACTCCTATAAATTAGCTATACAATTGTTATCAATTACGATTGCTACACGTCTCCTTAGTCAACTCAATCTCTTTGACATCTATCCAATCTTCAAAGATATTGCTTCCTTAAATAATCTTCAATCACTGTTGACCAGTAGACGCTGCCTCCAGACAGAGTTTAACAAACTCTGTCGAGCTTCCAACTGTCAGCATTTAACTAAACTCTGACTGCTTGCAGCTAAACTCTGATTTATCACTGTAACACTTAAACACTGATTAATATTCACATCAATTATTTCTAACACTTACGGCACACTGTGAGGCAGTCTTTTGTAAGATTGTTAGTCAGTCTTTTGCTTTTAGGTTTTGGCTATTTGTCAATTACGAAAGTGGAAAATTTGATTAGATTTAGGAATTTACTAGACAACATAGTAATTCCTCCCTCAGGGTTTATTCTATGTGGCATAATCAAGTGATGAGTTAATTTGACAAAATATTTTCTCGTACCAATCATTAAGTTGGATAAGGTATATCAACTCAATGGTATATCCTAGTCTAGATTGTTTATGATATTCAAAGGCAAAGTCAAAATGGCACGAATATCGAGATTCTTCGAACACTGGATTTCCGAACCAAAAATGAGTATTTTATTCAAAACAATGTTCTTTTCAAAATGTTTTATCCTCAATTATATTCAATATATTTTCCAAAGATATAATTTCTAAGTGCCATTTGAAAAGACTTGCCGAAAGCATAAAAATTGATTTTTATCCAGGAACCCCTTTCAGTTTTCTTAAATGGATAAAATTTATAAAAATATTCAAAATAAATATTCTGAGGACTTCATAGTCATTATTATTTAAGGAATTATATCTGAATGTATTTCAAGTCAAAACCTTAGCCAAATTATCGACAAGTTACGATAAACGGCTAATGTATTTTGTTCCATCGTGTAAGGACATTTTATCGAAATATTTTTGAATAAAATACCTCCACACGTTATTTTGACTAAAAACTTTGGGAATGTCACTTGAATATTTAAAAGAATTTTAGTATTATTTTCATGATTTTTGCATGACTTTTTTCCGGGACCCCTTAAATCGATACGTAATTAATTTATCGGTCGCTTAAAAGTCATAGATGGTCAACTCAACTCAAGGTGAAATTTTGACCATAATCCTCTGGGACCATTTCAAGAGGATTCCCAATTTCTCATATTTTTTAAATGGTTTTTGAAGAAAATCTAGCGAAATGGGTTTATCGCGTAGTTACGTATTTTTTCGGCTATTCCGTACCAATAGAAGCTTCTGGAATATTTTATTATTGGTTTTCCCACATGTTTTTTTGCTGGAGAGTATCTTGGAATAAGCTTGGTATATGCTTTATGCCTTTTAGTATTTTATTAAGGCCTTGCTAGGTGGCACATCCTTATTGGTTGCTTTTTGCCTAGTTTTGCCTATAAATACTAACCCATTTCCACTCATTTTCTTCAAGCCATTTGAGCCAAAGAAATGCCGCTAAATACTCCCTAAATATACCCCATATATCAGATTTCAAAAGCCATAAAAAGTATTTAGCAAACAAGCTTTGTTCTTCATCTTATTATCATGTTTTAAGCTTGTTTTCACCATCATTTCTTGCTCATCTTCACACCATTCGGCCACCACCTTCTAGGCAGCCCCTTGCACATATTATTGCAGCCTATTAAGTGTTCTTTCTTGAGTATTCGAGCCACGTTTGAACCTCCCTTGAATACCTTTCATTTGGTGCTCATCTCGGCCCTTTTTGGTAGTGATTTCGGCTTCGATCCTAGCTCGTATCTCTTGTAGCTTTCTCTTAATTAAAGAGGAGCTTGAGCCTTTGTAAAGTCAAGAGTAATAAGCTAGTTATTTTTCTTCCAAGGTATATATTTGTTGTTATAATTGTTGTATCTATTCATCTATATACTTGTGCTAAAGCTTTCTTGCATTTTGTCACCAAATATACACTTGTTCTTGAATATTTTCGTGTAGTGTATATTAACAAATTGTAAGACCCTTAGAGAAGTATCTTGAAGTATTTCTTGACTTCTCTTTACGTCCTTAATAACCTCTTGGTGGTGAAATGGTTAAAAAGGCAAACAAACTATCTTCTGATTCGTGCGTAAATCGGGTAAAACTTGTTTATACCATAAGTGGGTTTTAACTTGTTCTAGCATTTAATCAAAAGAGAGATTCTCTTAGTCTTTGGTTCATAAGTCGATTGAATCTTAATTGTGTTCAAATCTTTGCAAGGACTTAACAAGGCATTTTCGAAGTTGTTTTAAATGAAACAAAATTTGAACTATTCAGTTATTGCTTGAATATTACTTCGGCCGATATTTTATATGTTTATATATTTTCTCGTACTAGTTTAACGCATAATAGCGGCTCTCGTCATTTTATAACGAGTTACTTTTACGTACATGTGAGTTGTGTCTATGTGCTTGTATGTGGTGTTTTAATTAGTGTGCTTGCATTCATGAATATATATTGTTGCACGTTTAATTTGTTGTCTTGAATACCGCTTGTGTGACAAGTCCCTAGTGTGACTTATCCCTAGCCGTTATTTACTAGTTTCCACACTACGCAAATAGCTAACGTGTTATAGCATTCTTTCACGGTGCTGACACTTGTGAGTTGAATAATAATTTAACACGTAATAGCGTCCCTGCGGCTAGTACCATAATATACGAGTTTTGTACGGCCTTATAATATATCTTTTATATATTGTGGTTGCTTCTGGCTGTTGTTGTATCCTTGTAATGAGGTGATCTTCATTCCGAGACCCATGTCTTGGAAACGCTAACGGGGAGTTAGGTGTTCTTGCACCGTGAGGAAGAAGAAAGACTCAAGATCAAAGATCTAAGACCCAAGACAGGCAAGGGTGACATCAAGGCTACACAAGGGATGCTACGAGACTTTGAGGAGGTAACGGGGAGTTACGCTCCAAGAAGAGTCAAATAGTGGGCAGCTATTGTATTTTGAGGGATTAATGGGGAGTTAAGTTTTGAGATAAATACATAGTGGTTTAGGAGTTGTAAAGGCTTCTCCACCTACTATAAGGAGTGTTTCTTTACAGTAGAAGAAATCTCGAGTCCGGGGAGGAGCTCGGGTACTGGAGTAGGGGTGTTTGAATCTGTAGTGGGATTGCAAGCATCGCTAACCAGGAAAAAATATTGCATGTCGTACTCTTTATCTTTCTCGCTTGTACTTTCCGCACTTTACTTTACTTATTTAGAAGTAAGTATTTTCAAAAGGAGAAAGAAAATTTAAAAATACCAAGCTCAACTTTTAAAAAGGTGATAATCTATTCAACCCCCCCCCCCCCCTTCTAGCTTATCTTACCAACATTTGGGACTATCAATTAGTATCAGAGCACTTAGAGCATCTCCAATAGGGGTTGCCAAGATGTTGCCAAGTCCTATGTGGCATGGCACCCTTGGTTGCTCACCTATTGGAGTATCAATGTTGCCAACCAAAGTTGCCAAAAGTTGGCAACTTCTCCATTTAGTTAAAACACATACAACTCCCCAAAAATGTATTTAACTTTACCCTTTTTATATCTCCCATATTTTAAATGTATTTATAAGATATTATGAAATTTATGTATGGGACCACATTGGCAACTTTTAAAGTTGCCAACTGTTGGGGTAGATTTTTAACAAAAGTTGTCAACAATGAGATGGAGGAGAGAAGAAATAAAAAATAATATATATGATGATGTGGTAGAAGTTGAAAACTATGTTGGCAACCTCTATTGGAGATGCTCTTACTTTTAATCTCGTTATTTGAACGGTTGTGAAGTTCAAAAACGTAACCAAAAGTAGATCTTAAATATGGCGTATTTAAGTTCGATCGGTTGTGGCGAAGGTCTTTCGAGTTCGAGACCTCCACTATTCGATGGTACAAATTTTGCAACTTGGAAAACAAGATTTAGAATCTATGTTAGATCCCAAGATGTAAAATTTTGGATGGCTATCGAAGACGGTGTAGTAATTCCTACCATAATCGTAGATGATATATCTCTCGAGAAAAAGGTAAGCGAATATACTCCCAAGGAAGAAATAAGGATGAATATAGCCGCGAAAGCGAAAATGGTTCTTATTAATGCACTTGCGGAAAAAGAATATAAACGTGTTAATAATTGCAAGTCATCATAAGAAATGTGGAACAAAATAGTTATCACTTACGAGGTTACAAAAGATATTAAGGAATCTCAAATGGATACCTTAATTCATGAGTACGAGAATTTCAAACTCCTCAAAGGTGAAACTATCATCGATATGGAAATGAGCTTTACTCGTGTAATCGATGAGCTTTCTCAACTTGGTAAAGTTTACACGACTAATGAGAAAAATCAAAGGATTTTAAAAGCTTTCCCTCCGAGTTGGAAAGTTAAAGTTACCACGATGAAAGAAATGCATAGTCTTAACGACAACTCCATCGATAGTTTATTTGGGAATCTTCGTACTTACGAGTAAGATAATATTTCGGATAAAGTTGTCCCTAAAACGGATGACAAACGTAAAGGCTTTAAAAGCTATATTAATTGATGAAGATGAAAATGACGACGATTTAAACAAAGAGTTGGAAAATCTTGATGAACAAGAAATTACATTGTTATCAAGACAACTTCGTCGTGTTTTACAAAGTAAAGCTCAACGGTACGGAAAAGGCTTCCTAAAATCGAATAATCAAAATCGATTATTTAATTCGAAAGGAAGGCCTAATTATAAAATCAATAATTTTCCAACCACAAGTTATACTAAAGGTCAAGGTGTGCAACTAAATAAAAATTCGTACAATACTATACGAAAAATTATCCGGCACCTAAACCAAAAGAGCCAATCATCGAAGAAACACAAGATGTGTGCTTCGAATGTAAACAACCCAGTCACTTTAAACGTGAGTGTCCAAAGTTGACTAAAGGTAGAATTCTTGTTGCGGAAAATGGATGGGATTTAAGCGAAGACGAAGAAACACCGGAGACCTCCGAAGAAATTGTCAACCTTTGTTTAATTGCCCTCTCCGATGAATCTATGCCAACAAAAATCTCAAATGTAGTGGAAAACATAAATTCAAATTCGACTTCGACTTCTACTTTTACTAGTACTAATTTTAATTCGAAATTATTACAAGTAGATCATACAAGCTTTAATACCTCCGAATTCATTGTGTTTATCAATCTACTAAAAAGTAGTTACGAAGACTTGAATCAAAAATACATCAAGATTAATTTCGAATGGAATACTTTGTATGACAAAAGTCTCGAGCTACAAAAAGAAGTCACTCGCTTGAAAATTATATATGACGATTACATGGAATATTCGAATCTCATTTCTTCATAAAATGGATGCTTGAAAAGTGATCTAAATGAAAAGAATGACAATATTCGAACCATAAAGGTTGAGAATGTCTCTTTAACTATTCAATCAGAAGAAAATGAAAAAGAGCGAATTCAATTATCTCAAAGCAATAGTGAACTTCATGTTGAAATTTTGAATTTAAAAATTCAAAATGAATCTTTATCACATGAGATTAATTCAATAAAGACTAAGATAATTGATCTCGAACAATCTTTAATGGGTGATGTTGAAGAGAGTATTCGAGAAGAGTTTAAAGAAAAAGAACTTGACTTTCAGATCTCTTTAGCCGAAAAGGAGCACGAATTATCTAAATTAAAAGAGCAATTCGATGTTGATGCTGTTGAAAAGAAATACTTGGCTTCGGAAATGAAATCAAGTGTGTTGGAAAGTCAAAGGCTCAAAAGCGAGAATGCTAAGCTCATGGCTCAAGTTGTGGATCAAGAAAATGTTTTGAACAACAAGATTAATATCTTGTTACAAGAAAAATATAATCTTGATGCTATAGTTAAGCAATTCACAAAGAGTAGTACTATACTGGAAAATATGGTTTATAACTCTAAAATGCCTTTCAGCAAAGAAGGTGTGGGATACGATGCTAGAAATCCTCGGAAAGGAGAAGCAAGTATTCCTACTCCCACACAAAAGACTTTACCTAAAGCACCAACAAAGCTATGTTCATATTGCAATAAAGATGATCATGATAGTCTATATTGTAAAGCAAGAGAAGGTGTAAGTAAGGGAAAGCTTGTGTTGATTCCCAAAGGAGCTAACCCTAAGAAAATGGAAGAAAAGAAAATTGCTCCAAAGAAATATAAATAGGTTAAGAATGCTCAATATCAACCAAAGCATCATTATCATCATGAACCGATTAAATTTCAACAAAGGAACAAGAAAAATGTTACAAGTTATAATACTAATCCTACTAGACATCCGAGTGTTCCTAGAAGAAATTTTAATGATCATGAAAATGGTCAAAATAGAAATTTTCATGACACACCTATGCCTAGGAATGTAAGTCATCATGCTTATGATTTGAATGATCATGTCTATGCTAGACATAACATGAATGCTTATCATGACAATTCTCATCATGTAAATGATGATTATGCTTATCCTAGAAATGATAGATATGTGCCTAGAAGAAATCCATATAACATTTCGAATTGAAATCAACATGTATAAATTTGCATGTTGATAATGATTATCCTATGCCTAGATTTGTTCATGCTAATACTCATTTACCTTATGATGTACTAACCTACGGACCCTTAATGAATCGGGGTACCAAAAGGTTTAACTAATCATGTGTAAGTACAGCTTGTCAGTTTCTTAGTGGATGTTTAGTTTCTTGGTTCTCTAAGAAAAATTTTTTGTTTCCATATCCACCACTGAAGCTGAATATATAGCGGTGGCAAAATGTTGTGCTCAGATTTTGTGGATGAAGCAAACATTAACCGACTATGTTGTTAAATTTGATGTAGTATCCATTTTGTGTGATAATACGAGTGCAATTGATTTAAGTAAAAATCCGGTATTGCATTCTCGCTCAAAACACATAGATATTCAACAACATTTTCTTCGTGATCATGTTAATAAAGGTGATATTAAATTAGTGCATATCGATACCGAAGTTAATATCGCGAATATTTTCACGAAACCTTTGAGCACCGAAAGATTCTCTAAATTGCGTTTTGATTTAGGAATGATGGTTTGCCCAAATTAATTTGTTAGTTTTATTCAAAGTATATATTACTTTATTTTAATCATCTTGCAACTTAGAGCATTGTTTAAGCGGATTTTCAAGCGGGACTTGAACGTTCAGATTTCTTCGACAATGTTGTGAGCTGCAGATAATTAAAGCCAAAAGTAGTATGTGGTTTGTTTAAATTTTTAAAGTTAATTTGAATAAATTCCAAAGTATTTTCATTAATTTAAAAATTCTTTTATTTTCGAAAATTTTGAATTTGGTGCATTTTATTCTCCTAAATTAATAATCAAATTTTCTGGTGGCATAGAAATTTTTGGAGAATTTTTGCAATTTATTTTCTATTTTATATGATTTATTTACATTTATATGTAAACTGAATTTTATTCATATAAAACGCATGGGTGTGGCTGATGTGTATCTAAATGTTCACATGGCACGATTTTATTGGTGAAATCAGTTGACTGGGATGATGAAGTGGAAAATAGGGATTTAATCTCAGCCACTGATTCAAAAGATGGGAAAATCTCAGCCGTTGGCTCCGTTTAATATAAATATAAATATTTTTTATACAATGGGTAATACACACATGTATACACGCAACCACACATTTCTCCCCTTTTTTCATTTCGCCGAAACCCTAGCCACCGAAATCAAAATTCCGGTCATATCTTTGAGTTTTCAAAGATTTTGATTTCATTTTCATGTTCTACACACTCATTTTCATATAATCTATTCACGATTTTCATGTTTCTTTTCTCGGATTTCTCTCAGTTTGAAAATCGATATAGATGATTGACAAAGAGCCTTCAACGAATCATTTTGGCGATTCGTATCATCATAAAGTCTGTTTACTCGGGTTAATTCATTCCGACGCTTCATAAAAGTTGTTGTTTTGATCGAAGTAGCGTCAGGGGGTATTAGGTCTGGATAAATCAATTTTATTAAATCGAGTGTGTGTAGAACTGTTGTTTAATGGTGTTCCAATGTTATTGCAATAAAGCTCATGTTTGGCTCGACAAGAATTTTGTTAATCTCTAATTTATTCGATTGATCTATATAAAGCTCTTGCCATACCAATAGGCAGCCCTCCTATTGCATGGATATTGATTTATTTAACTAATTCTAACCATTTTGATGTTTGTTTTGTGTGTTTTTGTGCTAACTCAAAGCAACTCGGATCAACTCGGTGTGACTCGGCACAACTCGGCTTGGACTCTGTGATGTCTACACTGCCTTCCTCTGTATGTTTGATTTTATTGTGTATTTTTGGTTGGATAATCATGTGTATAAATGCCATGATTAAGGTACACAAATTTGAAACCATAATTTACTGTTTCATTGACTTTTGTGTGAAATAATTGGGGATTTTGTGATTTTAGTGCTATTTGGGGTGTTTTTAGAGTAATTATGAGTTTGCATTGCTTTATATCTAAAATAAGTACTCTGTATTACATGAGATGTATGTGTATTTTTGATAATGATTCTTGTGATCTATAATTGATTGAATTCTAGAGTTAGTATTGTCAATTTACCTGCATTGTGCTCTGTCTTTAGTACTAGTGCTCTGTTTCTCAATTTTAGTTCTGTATATGATCTGTTGTGCCTTTTCAGTAGTGAGATTGCTCGAGTTTGCCTGTGTTATGTGAGTTATCTGCTATCAGTGATTTGCATTATTGCCTTGAGTTAAGTGCAGTTAGCTTTTGAGTTGGTATTGTGTTTTTTTGTGACTCAGACTGTGCTTCGATCATTGTCATGTGTAGGCTGTCTTGCATGAGTTTAGTGATTAATCTGTTGTGGTCATGGTTTTGCATTCTTAGAGTCATTGCTTTGTATGCTCTGTGTTAGTCTTAAGATTAACTTAGTGTTTTACAATGGAGTATATTGAGAATGAATTTGAGTGTCATTTCTCAGTTATATCCAATTGGAATGGTATAATGTGTGATCATTGTGCTATGTGCTATGTGCTATGTGAGTATGTGCTTCAAATGAACCTCATACTAATGAATGGAGAATTTCTTTGGCACTTGGTTTTAATTTACAATATTATCAAGCTATGAGATCTGTGCTTGAGGTTAGTTGATCTTAGTCCATGTTCTGTTTTGTCTTTGAGGAGTAAACTAGTAGTGCCTTGTTTGTATTTGTAGAGTCATTTACTCGCATTGTTTCATGCTCCTTAGACTCTGACTTATATCACATAGAATAAGGTTTATATAATTGATAAAATTTTAAAACCTTATGTGAATTATTTGGTTATTATTTGATCACTTAGAGTGTAAGTGGTTCTAAAATGAAGAATTAATTGATCTTATGTGTCTGACTGATCACTTTGAATTATTAGGTGAATAAAAATTGAGAATCACTAGATCACATAGATTACTAAGGGGATTTATATTGAATTTTTTTCAATCCTTAGTTATATTCTCTTGTGTGCATCTGTGTGAGTCTTTTGCCTAGGATTCTTCTTAGAATAAATTGGTCACTTAGAGATTTGTGCTAGTCCTTAGTGTCCAGATTCAATGTGCCTTGCTTGATTTTATCTCTTTGCAAATATCTGTGTTCTTGTATGTAATATCTTGAGATAATATCTTGTTGTATCTAATTGGATTACATATCTAGTTAGATTGTTGGTTTAGTTCTGTTGGGATGAGAGGTGATTATACAGAATTATACTTGTCTAGTTAGTTTATTTCTAAACTAGATTATGTGATTTCTAATTCTATGTAATCTGTGCCATATATCTGTACTTGGATCTGATATACTTACAATTGCATGTATATGGTTTAGATGTGTCAGTATATATCTCCTGTGTATCTGTCTAGTACTTTTGATATGTGCTGGCAGGCATGCTAATTGTTAAACATTTCCTTTGGTGTAAAGTATTGCCAAATTTAGCTAACCATCACTTTGCATTCAATGTTAGAGCTGGTAGTTGAGTATATACATATGTATATCTATAGTTCTGTACATGGATTAGTTAATTTGATTGAACCTCTTTGATATGTGGCATTACTTTTCAGACATACAGATTTGTTTAATTGTACTTAACTGTCCCTCTTGTACTGTTCCTGCACTATATGTACTGTGCTGGCATTGTTTTGTACTATTGATTTTCACCAAGATCTGTGCATTTTTGTGTATTTAAGAGTGTATTCTATGCATTTATTTTCATTCTCTGCATTTACTTCTTGTTTCATACACATAAACACACTTGTGCTTCTTTAATGGTGTTAATCAATATGGGGTCTAAAGATTCAGTCACCACTACTTTGTCTCTATTTCCTGATAGCCCTATGCCTTTGCCTCTCTCATCTTCCAACACAAACAACACAAACACTAACAACACTAACCAAAATCACAATCACCAGCAGAAAAATAAACAAAAAAAAATCAAACCTAACCCTCCTCAGTTTGTGTCAACCAATGCTCAACACAGATCTGTTAAGAGCAAGCTACAGACTGATTCTCTTTGTAAGTTTAACCCTCACACTGATATTCATAAGATGTTTTCAAAGGTTGAGTTACTTACTTTCCTTAGTTACCCAAGTAAGAGGGAGCTTCCAAATCTTGTAGCTGAGTTCTATGCCAACCTATCTCTCAATCCAGGGGTCAATGGTGAGGTTTTTCTAAACACTATTATAGGTGGTTCACCTATCTTGGTTGATCAAGAAACACTTGCCAAAGCCTTAGGTCTCAATCCCAAGTGTGCTACTCTTATTAATGTAGATCTTTAGAAAAGCTTTATCTTTGACTAGAATGAACACAGATTATTCATTTCTTATTTCTGTGAGATTGAGGTACCACCAAATATTTTCTCTAATGACAAGGGTTTCAAAATTTCTCATTTCACTCCTGTTTATCAATACCTAGCAACCATTGTTAGGGCCAATATTTTTCCAACCAGTGAAAAGCTTATGTCTTTTCTTGAAATGAAGTTAATGTACAAGATTGTTACAAATAGGATTGCCTTTAATATCCCTCACATGATCTTAACCAACATGTATTCTACCTCTAATGTTGGTTATAACCCCTATGGATTGCTATTGACCAAACTCTTTGAATACCTTAAGTATAACATCAGTATTCCACCTTTCTTTCATGTGACCAACACCATCTCTGAGGAAAACATCAAGACTGTGTTGCCTTTGAATATCTTTAGGCCAATTGATGTTGAGGTTCCTGCTCAAGCCCCTAGTGACCATATCCTTGCTTCTTTTTTTGCCTTTGTTTCTATAAGGGAGTTTGAGAAACTTACCACCAAGTTTGAGGCTTTAGTTGTTGAATTTGAAATTCTTAAGGATAATTTTAAAGACTTGAGTGGCAAGTATGAGAGGAATTTGGCCAAGGTAGAAATGGTTCAAGGTTTTCTCAATTCTATCATGTCTAGGGTTACCATGCTAGAGAGCACTCTGTCTCAATTGATTCAACTTCAAATCACTATGAGTGGTCCTACTAGTGTCCCAAACACTGGTCCTAGGTATCCCTATAGAAACTGGTCCTACTGAGGTAATAGATGTTGATGAAGCTGTGGGAACTAAGGCTATGACTGGTGTTGAGAGTGGAGAAGGTAATGTGGTAGTTTTTAAGGTTGAACCTGAGGTGATGAAAGCTGTTGAGAGAGATGCAGTGATCAATAATGATCAATTCAATCAGATTGATTGAGTTGTGAGCTATTTGTGAGAAATGTGAGCTAGTTGTGAGCTCATTTGTGAGTTGGTTTGTGGTTTACTATGGTTGGTTTGCTTTGCTTGCAGTTTGATTTCCTTTTGCCTTGTGATGTTGTGTGCTAGTGTCCTGTTAAGCATAGTTTATTTATATGCTTTCTATGTACTTGTTAGTGCTTGTCTGTCAAGCTTTTTGTTGTAATCTACATTGCTGGTCCTTGTACTGTCCTTTTATGGTTGTTGGCTACTTAGTTCTATCTCCAACTATTTTTCTCTTGTGAGTTGAATTTAGAAGTGCTTGTTGTAATGTGATGGTTTGTTGAATGGTATTCTGCAGTTTCTAATTACTCTTGCTAGTTTTATATTAGAATTGCATCATTTCTTAGGATTCCAAGCACACACAAGCCACTGGACTTATGGACTGCTTGGAAATCCCTGTGAGATTTCCTTGATCTGTTCCCAGGGGGAACTAGCAACTTTTATTGCATATAGTTGCATGTATTAGGACTATACACTGTTCAATATGTACAAAATGGAAGCTTTGGTAATTATCTTGCAAAATCTGCCCAAGTAAAAGCACTGTATTGTATTTCCATCCTTAACTTTGTCATTATAAGCTACATTGTTTGATTTAAACACAAACTGACATTGCCTTGTGGAGTACTAACCATTGTAGGTTTGCTTATTTGGATGTATTGGTCTTATGGTTTGCAGATTCTTTGAAGACCTTTTTTTATTTAGTTTAAATCTCTGTAATGTACTATCTTTTGTATTGTTGGGAGATTAAACTTTGTAAATTTATAGACTAGATTTTGTTACTTGTTCTGTATTATTAAATCAGTCATTTCTGTGAAGATTTGGGAAGTAGACTGAATTTTGAGAGATAGGGTGGATTGGTGAATTTTTGGTTTGTAATAGCTTAATTAAATCCCCCTCCCCCTTATGGTTTGCTTGATTGCTTATTAGAACTGTTAAATCCCTTTCCCCATTCCCTTGTGATTTTTCTTTTCACTTTTTGGTTTTTATCAAAAAGGGGAAGAGGAATTACATAATTGTGTGTTATGTATGTTTGTTGCTTCTTTAACAGGTTTGAAGGTTTTCTAACCCAAGCAATTGAACCCTTGCAGATTTGCTTGAACTTTAATATGTGGATCATTAAGCAAGGGGAAGGAAGTATAAATTTTTTTGAATTATACAAAAAAGTGATAAGTTAGTTATTTTTCTTTCAAGGTATATATTTGTTGTTATTATTGTTGGATCTATTCATCTATATACTTGTGCTTAAACTTTCTTGCATTTTGTCACCAAATATACACTTGTTCTTGAATATTTTCGTGTAGTGTGTATTGACACATTGTAAGACCCTTAAAGAAGTATCTTGAAGTATTTCTTGACTTCTCTTTATGTCCTTATTAACCTCTTGGTGGTGAAGTGGTTAAAAAGGCAAAGTAACTATCTTTTGATTCGTGCTTAAATCGGGTAAAACTTGTTTATACCATAAGTGGGTTTAAACTTGTTCTAGCATTTAATCAAAAGAGAGATTCTCTTAGTCCTGGTTTATAAGTCCATTGAATCTTAATTGTGTTCAAATCTTTGCAAGGACTTAACAAGAAATTTTCGAATTTGTTTTAAACGAAAGAAAATTTGAACTATTCGGTTTTTGCTTGAATATTATTTCGGTCGATATTTTATGTGTTTATATATTTTATCGCACTAATTTAACGCATAATAGTGACCCTCGTCATTTTATGACGAGTTACCTTTACGTACATGTGAGTTGTGTTTATGTGCTTGTTTGTGGTGTTTTAATTAGTGTGCTTGCATTCACGAATATATATCGTGTCACGTTTAATTTATTGTCTTGCATACCGCTTGTGTGACATGTCCCTCGTGTGCCCTAGCCATTATTTACTAGTTTCCGCACTACGCAAATAGCTAACATGTTATAGCGTTCTTTCACGGTCCTCACACTTGTGAGTTGAATAATAATTTAATGCGTAATATCGTCCCCGTGGCTAGTGCCGTAACATACTAGTTTTGCACGACATTATAATATATCTTTTATATATTGTGGTTGTTTGTGGCTTGTTGTATCCTTGCAGTGAGGTGAAGTGAAGTGAGGTGATCTTCGTTCCGAGACCCAAGTCTTGGACATGCTAACGGGGAGTTAGGTGTTCTTGCACCGTGAGGAAGAAGAAATACCCTAGATCTAAGATCTAAGACCCAAGACCGGCAAGGGTAGCATCAAGGCTACACAAGGGTTGCTACTAGACTTTGAGGAGGTAATGGGGAGTTACGCTCCAAGTAGAGTCAAGTAGTGGGTAGCTATTGTATTTTGAGGGATTAACGGGGAGTTAAGTTCCAAGATAAATACATAATGATTTAGGAGTTGTAAAGGCTTCTCCACCTACTATAAGGGTTATTTCTTTATAGTGGAAGAAATCTCGAGTCCGGGGAGGAGCTCAGGGATTGGAGTAGGGGTGTTCGAATCTATAGTGGGATTGCGAGCATCGCGAACCAGGATAAAATCTTGCGTGTCGTACTCTTTATCTTTCTCGCTTTTACTCTCTGCACTTTACTTTACTTATTTATAAGTAAATATTTTCAAAGGAGAAAGAAAATTTAAAAAACCCCATGCTCAACTTTTAAAAAGGTGATAAGCTATTCAACCCCCCTCCCTTCTAGCTTATCTTACCCACATTCGGGACCTATCACACACAACTTTTGACTTCTAACTTTATAACTTGTTACCATTCTATTCCTTCCGATTACACTTAGAACTCCTCGCGTTTACCTCAACACAATCTCAACCTGCTTTCTCTTAAAATCTTATCTTCAAACCATGGGGTCTTGTTAATCGCTCCTAATTCTCATCTTGTGGACAACTACTGTGCCCCCACTCTCTCAACTCTAAATCTTCTAAATTCTACATTCTTCCCTTAACTAAATTACATGTCTTCTGTTTAGAACGCTTCTGAAAACTTCCTGGTTCTCTGTCTTCCTATTCTTATCATCTTGTTACATCTTGGTCAACTCTTTTCTATTCTTAATAATCATAATCCTTTAAATTGGGCTCACACAAGTTGTTAATTCCAACACAATCACCTTACTTATTATTTAAAGTTTCAGTTCCTCTTAATAATTCTTACAAATGAATTTATGTATCCTGCTTCACTCTGCTTCACTTAAGTTATTCCGCTTTGGTTCTAAGATCTTACACCCAACAATGGGTTTAAAAAAAACACTCAAAATCTTACGATGTTCCATTTACTACCTCCAAAATTAGGCAGATGTCCAAGACAATCTTTCATCAATACCAACTATCATATACCAAACATCTCCATCCACATTATCTTTCCAACCTTTAACAAAATCCGTAATCTTGTGTCGTTGTTACTTGCTCCTTATTTTTACCCAATTTTCAGCAATGTCGAATCTTTGTACACGTGTTATCAATCCAATAAATAATCCACTTTGGTATGCCACCTCTGTTTAACACCACTTCTCAACTTGCTCAACCAATTCTTCATCAACTTAATTGCAGTTTCAACCACTTAGAATGTCGTTGCATCCATCTTTGCAGCTCTTCATGGCTGGTAATTTAGAAATCATTAGGGTTTCTGGCAAAAGAATTTAATAGAGGGAATAGGTATCAAGTGTGAATATACACCGAGTTTTATTTGATAAAACTTTTTGTAAAATGGATTTAACCGAGAGATTAATATGATCTTTGATCTATTATCAGGTTGTATTTGTCACTTGGTCAACCACCATACTACATAAAGATGGTCAGTCTTCAGTATTATCATGACAAACACAATCGGTGGCATCCCACCGGACTTCTATCACAGAGATAATATGTTCCTAAATCCCCTATATACATAGGTTGTTCATCTCAGTTTGAATAAATAAGATCAAGTGTTCAGGGAAAAATGGAAACAGTTTAAAAGTCTCAAAATTTTAATTTATAGAGTTGGATCAAATATCCTCTGAAAATAGGGATATTTCTGAAAAATAAGATTGTGTTTAAGTAAAGCTGTTATAGAAAGCTCATTATCAATGAAGTATAGTTGAGCACCAAAAGTATGTATCAACTATCGATTAAACAAACGTTCAAGAAGTTCCTAATTATTCATAATCTCACTCTTATCGATTAAGCACTAATATACTTAGCTGCCAAAACCGGCCTGATAATAATGAGTTGAATAAGTAACAAAATCTCAATTCATTCTCGATTTTTTCAACCGTCACTGCGCAACAAATGCTTCAATAACGATATAAATCGGGAATTAATTTATGACAATTCAAAGAGAGAATAAGAATAACTTCTTTTTAAAACCACTACATTTCAAAACATTTAACAATTCCTTCGAACAATAAATTGAATGAGATCAATGGATAGTAGTGCACAGCTACGCCCTTACTTCTAACCCACGCCAATAATCGCTTTCCACGTCATATTTATAGTCTTCTCGTACTCTCCCTATAACGTTCACATCGTAGCTAATGCTGTAGAAAAGTTCTAGAATAGATAGGTGAAAGTCTCGAGATAGTGTCCTCCAAACTGGTAGCTCCAACTACCCAATTAGATTATGCGGCTCTAGATTAGCTATCTCACTCATAGCCAAATCTTCAAACGACTCAAACTCCAACTCGCGCGATATGTCAAAAGTCCGTATAACGTCACAATACTCATCGTGATAACCTAAGGTGAATCTTGTCCTAAATCGTTCTACCCAATGTCTATCTTGGATACAATCACCTAACCCTCCCAATCTGTTTTAGTGACCATAACCTGTAGCTTTGATACCAACTGTGGCATCCCATAATCCGGGGTATAGATTTGGAGCCACTAACCACAATCAACATAATGCATACCTGGATATAAACATAATATAATAAAAGAAAACCCCTTAACCAAGATCGCTTACAGGTTATGGTATGAAACAACTATTAAATTACATCTTTACAACTCAACCTCAGAATAAAATTTGTTATACAAATTACTAACCAACTAAGTTCATCTGTCGAACCAGTTAACCAACCTCTGACCAGCTTACAACCACTACCCGACCAAGTCATCAACCTGGGTGTCACCTCTCGTTGCAGAAACAGGACTACATACTTGACCATATGGTCTATTCAACTTCTCTAATAATTGGAGAAAGAAATAACAACAATGCAAGAGTGAGCCAACAATGCTCAGCAAGCATAAATATATAAATCAATATCAAGGGCAATCAGAAGTTCTGATCAACAAGATTAATCATCATATCTCTCAAAAGAATTTATCTTCAAAACAATTTAAATTCACAATTTCGATTAGAATTGGACTCTTTTAATTTTTATTAAAACTTTATGATTAGGCTGATGATCAGTCAAGCACTAACCCTGGGCAACACACACATCAAGCCCTGAAATGGATCCATAACCTCTGACCATTAATCTAGTCTCCCCGAAGGGACTCTACCCATAAAGGGTCTCCTTTCTTTTAAAAAAAGCATTCCAATTCTACGTCTAACGCCCTAGGTGTCGGCACAATCGATAACTCTTGCCAACCAACTAATTGGAAAATCACGTTGTAGAACAACAACTCATAATCCAAGAGTCAATGAAGGATTCAAGATCAGCAAGTGTCGACGAGTTCGACAGAACAACTGGGTAATAATTAAGGAATAATAAGCTCAAAAGGGTATCGATGAGTTCGATACAATAAATGGGGTGTAAATGAATAATTAAAGATATCAACAACAACAGGTATCAACAAGATCGATAGAAATAATTGGGGTGATAAATTTCATCATCAACATAATTAAAAAAAACAATTTCACTTGAACGAGAAGTGAAAGGAAATACTTTCCTGGTAATCACAGCTTAATCCGTCTAACTGTCTGAACGTCTCACTCAACTACTGACTTTCATATGCCCCATCCACTTAATTCTACAATCCTTATCTCACATCAATACTTCTGACTGACCTTTGTCTACCTTAAACACCTTTTGCAATATACTGGATTTAAACAGAGCATGTAAATAATTAGTCCAATGACTAACCACTTTACGACTCAACATCAAATAACGCGCATAAATCACATAGCACTTAGCCATTCAATCCACATCAAATAGACCATACTCCTCACATTTCACATTTAATGAACTTCAGAAACAGATTAAAACAACACTCAACCCTTGTTTTAGAATAAAACTGGACTTGGAATATTTTTAAATCATTTAACAACATTTTCTAGATTTATTGACCCAAAAATACATTTTCAAAACAAGACACAGACTCTGTTTTCAAGCATAACTTGACTCCAGATATTTTTTAATACTTGCAAACCATTTCCTAGATTTTTAGAATTTTTTTTCTCTAGAATTTTTAAAACATTTTCTGCATTTTTAAACAACTAAATACTATTTTTAAAACATTTAAAATAAAAAATAGATTAATTAAGAATTAAATAATTCTAATTAAATTAAATAAAATCAACTAATAACTAATTAATAAAATTGTTCGATAAATGATTACATTTATCAAATAATTAAATTAATTAAATTATTATTTGAAATTAATTAACATAATTAAAAGTATTTACTTCTAATTATTTCTGAATTAAAACAAATAATAAATGATTTTTTAAACTAAGCAAATAATTAAATAATTCAGAAATAATCTGAATAAAAAAAAGATTATAGGAATCAATTTTCTGAATTTTTTATGA
The DNA here is from genome assembly GCA_036435485.1 of Saposhnikovia divaricata. Lineage (NCBI taxonomy): Eukaryota > Viridiplantae > Streptophyta > Magnoliopsida > Apiales > Apiaceae > Saposhnikovia > Saposhnikovia divaricata. Next base: position 149,977,025 of record CM071596.1, on the reverse strand, counting down.
GTAAAATTCAGGATTTTTTTAAAATAAATTGTTTTAAAGTAAAAACAATTGGTAAAAGTAAAATAAATGGTAAAAGGTTAAAACCATTCCATTTTAACCAACCCTGCTGCAAATCAGATCAAATTCGGGTCAAGCAAACGGGTCAACCAAGAACATTTCGGGTCGCCAAGAACAACCCACCAGAAACTAGGTTTTCCAGTTTTCAGGCAAGGTTCCGACCGCCGGAAACGCGCGGATCACTCCTACACAGCACGCACACCCGCTTTCTGTTCAGCTTAGCCCTCTGATACCATATACGACACTAACCATTCCAAAAACATCACATAAACATCAACAAAACTACAAAAATTCGAGCTTTTCCGTCCATGTTCAACAAGAACTCCGGTCAAACTCCATTTTTACAAAATCATAAACTAAACTTCATGTTCTACATCTCAAAACATTGCTCAGGACACAAGAAATTTACCCATGGCCTTCAATTTTATGAACAATCACATAATGACAAGAACCATTGAAATTAAAAACTCCAAAACCTTTTTAACTCGTTTTACCTTATTTCGAACACAAACATAGCAAATTAATACTAATATCGATTGTAAATGATCATACAGAGCTAATGGAAGCATCAAAACACACAAACAATCACTCAATCAAAAAGCCCCAAATTTTGGTTCAAGAACCCTAAATTCAAATTTTTAAAAGAAAAATCATGAAAATTCGAGAAATTGCCTCACATGAAAACTGATGATAGATTATGAAACTAGACTCCAAGAGCTTTGATTTGAGTATAAGAACACCAAACTCCGACATCGCTAACGCGTTCAAAATTGTTTCGATCCTCAAGAACGATTTTTGAAAATATAATTTTTTGACAAATAATTTGATTTTTGAAAATTTTCTTTTGTGATTTTTGATTCGACAGCTGGACAGATTTTGATTGGTTAAAAAGGATAAGATTTGTATTGGTCAAAAATAAAGTTACGAAATTATTTTGTTCCCGAAATGCTCGGAACCCTAATTAACTTTTAATCGGTCCGGAACGTACCAATTAAATCAATTATGGGTCTGATTCGAACGAAAATATTTTGAAGAAAAATAACGAATCAATTACTGAAAATTTATAAGACTTATAAAATGAATAAAATACGAGTTTGCCAAATTTTGAGATTTTATCTGACGAATATAGATACGAAAATGATTTTAAATCGAAGGCCCAGAGATTTTGAAAACGGGGTTTAAAGGATGAACTGAATGCTACGCATTACGAAAAAGACTTTTGATATTATCTATTAACACTTAGCACATAATAAACACATAGGGGATCTTTTCAATCATTCTAACACTTATCCAAATAATACCGATCAATCCTTATCACCTTGACTCATCAAACTGGAATTAAATAATTTAAAATATTTTCAATCCAATTTACAAAAAAAATAGTAATTATATGAATTTAATATTCGCGATTCTTATAGTCCAACAACTTCTACCTTTTGTGTTTGCATTCTGTTTATCCCCAATGTTTTCCTTATTTTGTAGGATATGTTTTCCTTGATGTGCAAAAACAAATATTTTACTTGTTACCTCATTCAAACCAGCTCTTGTTTTGGACGATGATCGAGTACGAACCCAAAATCCTTCTTGACGACTGTAGTCTTCATAATATTTTCGAGCTTCTGCCCCGGTTTCAAATAACATTCCAACATATGGTGTTTCTATTCTTTCACTATCTTTTTGTGGAGTGATACCTTTATTGGTGTCTTCTCGTAATTCTTCATTGTCCTGAATGAGATTCAAAAAAAAACCATTAACATACAGATTCAAATGACCATTAAACTGAACTGGTTTGATGACCATCAACAAAAAGAGATAACATGTATACATTAATCAAAAGAGTACGAAACACTACACCATAAACAGCCTACTGTAACACAAAAAAAAATGTTACAGTAGGTACATTATATGTTACCTTAGGTCCATAAAGTAGCTAAGGTAACATTTTTATGGTGATAGCTCTCAGCATGTTGCCTTAGGTGTCTAAGGTAACATCTTTGATCCCTAAGGTAACATGTAGTTTTATGTTACCGTAGCTTGCTATAGCAACAAAAGTGAGGTCTACGGCAACTTACTATATATATTACCTTAGAGGCCTAGATTTTTTTTAAAAATAGTGGGGCCCACAGTGGGCCCCGCTGGGACCCACTGTGGTCCCCACTATTTGAGCCACTTTTGTTGGCAACATTTTTTGACCTAGTGCAACATTTTTTTTGTTACATTAGCTTTTATGTATCAACATTTCCATTAGCTAATGTAACATCTTTTTCAGAAAAAATTGAAAAAAATTGCATATACATATTATGCATCCCAAATTAAATATCCTCTTCCAAATCCAACACATTATATAATTCATAATCCAGAGGTAAATGTGATTACAAAATACTATGGATAGTCTTATAAGTACCAAAAAAAAAAAAAGAATCCGAGGTGTCTTGGTTTCTTGATATAACATTCCCGAAAAATATCCAACAGGGTCTCCTGCAAAAAGAAAATTATTATTACAACGAATACAGGCAAGTACATTTTGTGGGTATGCCTTATCAGATAAATTGCCCTATTCATCTTTTTTGTTTAAATATCCAATAATAATTGAGTAACTTGATATTTAAAACAAACATCAGTGGATGGTTATTATGGGATAAATCATGAACCACGATAAATCAGGAACCACAATTTAGTTCGCAGAAATGAAAAAGCATGAATTAATCTGATTTCTCATTCTCATCATCTACATATGTCATATCACAGGACACAGATGTTTGGTGATTTATACAATTTTAAAAGCTCACCAACTAGCAGGAATCATTTTCGGCCGGACTTGAATATTATAATGATGAAAAAATCTTGTGAACCATGCTCAATGTCTATCTTTTAGTTCGGCGTATGCATTGTTTAATTTTCAGTTTTATGCTCGAGGAATCTTTGTGGTTAATATGCTCTGCCTCTAACAGGCTATTTTGTTGTTTCATGCATCTCTCCAAGGAGTTTAAAAAGAGTTAAGTTACAACACTATAAATTGAGGAAAGATAGTATCAAATCTCAAAATATACCTTCATGCCAAACATGGACGCAAGACTTGTTCTGCATGTCAGCAGCCTAGTTTTTCCTTGCAGGAGGCAACACAACATGCACAGACATAGATATCCTCCTCGTATTGTGTCTGCAATGACATCGCCAACACAAAATGTAGAAAACATAACAACTTTAAAGACTGAATACAAAGACAATTGGTTTGACAGTATCGCCATTAATCATCTATCTAAGAGCGTACAAGAAACAACAGGTTTGCTGCTTCATTTTCATGTACATAAGTGATATGAATTATTATAATATTCACTTTTTGTCACCTGAGTAGGATTGTTCGGATAAATAAAAATATGACAAACCGGAAGTAAATTTGTAAAAACATTTATAGTAGAAACATCAGTACATCAATACCGAGTACATGAGTCGGCAGCACTAATTGCTAACACACAATACAGATGTGGTTTTTGACCCTGTTTTGCAGTTTAATAAGGGGTTTGAAAACTCCAATCTACAAAATAATATATTGCCAACAAAGTAGAATAAATTTGCAATATATAGGAACAAGGGATTTATCCTATAGGAAAGAGGCTGTGAGGATTCAAGCACTGGTGCCTTTTGATTAAAATCTCGGACACTATCGCTACCTCTACAACCAAATCTGTTCATGTTAGAACTATTGAAAAATAATGATACAATGAGAAATATAGAATGCACATAATGATTATTGGATGAACTGATTAAACATATGCCAGTTGTAATCAACAGAATATAAGTACGTACCCTTGTAACAGAGCATCATGCTGCTAGGAATGAACACTGAGAAAAAGTCCGTACCCTTGTGGGTTCTTAACCCACAAGGCCACAGGTTCGTGCTACCACACCGGGGAAACCATGAGAAATAACAACGATTCTAATTGTTAAAATAAACAATTAGACAGGTCCCTCCCCATCAGATGTATCCAAAAATAACCTGGACTAATGAAATTTTCTAAATGTAAAAATATATTGAAAATTGAAGAGAGAGCTTATACTTGAGCAGGAGCAGAGTAAGTCCTAATTTGAAATGAGCTAACAATGGGTTGAAATGTTGAATTATAAAGGACAATCTGAATCATTTCACACCAATTTGGTTGATTCCCATGATTTAACCTGTAGAATAATTCACATTCAAGTGATACAAAATTACTCAATAACATAGATAGTACACCAACCAAATCTAACATATTAGCCTTGACCATCAAAGCCAGCACCCTGACCAAACTCATAATAAATGAGAGTTCATACGATGCAACCATAGAAATCATCATCTAATGAAACATACTATTCTAATTTGCGGTTAATAGAACAAAACAAAATCAAGAGGATTCACCTTCGCCAAAACACAAACAATACTTAGTTTAACCGGTTGCACAACAAAACAGCAATAATACAATATATAAATATAAAATTCCCAACCTGACAAAGCACATCCATAGTACTCTGACCGCCACTCTCTGCAAGCAACTTAACTCTAAATTTCTGAACTCCACCCTTAGCATCTTGCTCGGAATCAGCCTTAGGAACAGCCCTAGCAATTTTACCACTACTCACCGGTGTATATGTACCAAAAGCTTCAGCTTCTTCTGAAAAGCCCTAATTTGAAGGCGAAAACAAGATACATATTAGATTCTTATGAATTTGGAGAAAAGCTAATTTGAGAATGATAGCGAGAGACAGAGAGTTTAGGAGAGAGAGAGAGAGAGAGAGTGGCGGACCGAGAGAGTGAGATCCCCAATTTCTGTTTTAAGCAAATTTTTTTACCAAGGGCGGGACATTTGCCGCTTCCCCAATTCTTCTCCGTCCCATAGGAAAATTCAGAACCCGCTCTTTTAAATTTTAACGTGTTTGGGCCTCTGTTCTATTATAAAATATTAATGTATTTTTAAAATGTACAATTTCATTATTTTTGGGAAATATTTCATCTACATGATAAAATTTTACTTTTTATAAAAATATCTTAATTTTATTAAAATTAATTAATTTAAGAGTCAAATAACCATTCAATTTTTTAACTCTGTAGAAAAATAATTTTTTAATCAAAATAAATTTTAATTTTTTCAAATATATTGTATGTATTAAATTTAATTAATAAATATCTTAATTAATATTCCAAAATATTTATGAATTTTTATTTTTAAAAAAATTGTACTTATAAAATTTAATAATAAATATAAATTGAAAAAATTAATAAATAAATACTCTTAATATTTAAGATAATAACCCATTTATATGAAAAATAAAAATGAATTAATTTAAAGGTAAATGTGATTTTTAAATAATTAACAATTTTTTGGTTAAAAAATTCAAAATTGAGTTTATTAATGATCTAAGGTAACATATCATTTATGTTGCTAACATCCAACACTTTAAAGCTAAGGTAACATCACGTGTGTGGCTAAGGTAACACAAAAAACAAAATGTTATACTAGGTCCAAAGTAACATGCTAAGGTAACATATTCTAGCAACATCCATGAAAAAGATGTTCCGATAGCCCATATATGGCGTAGTGAAAAAATGAAAAATATAGAATTTTTCTCACCAAAATGAGATCTTGTTCTTGTAATTTTCCATCCTGTGACATTTGTTTTTATTCTTCCATGAGAGCAGCGAGTAAGACGAACATTTTCTATCTAATGGTAACTGGATAGTGTTTTAGTTTAAGAAATGAAAGTAAATGTATTAATTGAGATAGTATATGAGAGAATATTAATGGATTGCAGGAGAGAGAATGTATAAATTTATTTGTATATCAGGCAAATCGTGGTCTTTAACATCAATGATATCTAATGGTCTAGAATTTGTGTAAGATTTTTTGTAAAAATGGTAGTGCCAAGGAACGACCCCCATGTTAAATTGCGTTTGGGGCAATGTTACATTGCTCCAGGGGCAATGTTACATGGCGACAGGTGCATTTTTATTTAATTTTTATTTTAGTATATTTTAAACTTAATGAATAATTCTTTTGAATGTGATTTCAAACTAATTTTAATATCCGCAACTAATTACTAAATTACAAATATGTTTATATAATTTAAAAGCAAAGTAATTGAAATTATTTATTAATAATTCGTATAATTCTATATTCGAATAACTAGTATGTAAGTTAAAATATAATTAAGACCTTATCAATTCAATTAGAGTGTTATTTTGATTGAGTGTAAGGTTAAAATAATTTTTAACTCGTGATTTAATCAAATAAAACTTTAACTGAATTGATAAGGTCTTAATAATATGTTAACTTATAATTATTTCAACTTCTTAAAAATGAGTTATCATCTCCATTACTATTATCATCTATTTTTTAATGAGTGGGTACTCTAGTTTGTAAATATCAATTAAGATTATTTAAGTTAAAGATATAAAATAAATTTTTATTACAAACAAAAATCACAATTAAATATTCAATTTAAGTGAATCGAATTTTTATTCAAATAATTGTTTCACACATTTTGAGTATTTTTCGATTTAATTGCTCAAAATTAGGGATGAGCATTCACCCCGGCCCGCCCGATACCGATCCAATCCCCACACCGAAAGTGGCGGGGAATCGGGATTTTTTTGGGTACGGGCCGGGGAGCGGGGACAATTTAAAAAAAAAAAATCGGGGATCGGGCCGGGGCCGGGATTCTATGTCTCCCAAGACCGATCCCCGACCCTCGCCCCGATTTTCTCCACCCGACCCCATTCTCAATCCCCGGCTAGATTCCACCACATTATAATATTTATAATTATATATATAAATAATCATATGTTAATATATACGAATTTCCAATACTTTATATTGGAAACAAAATGATATTTTAATCTTATATATTTATCTTTCTAATAGTTAAATAACTTCATTTTCATGTTATTTATAATTTTTTATTTAAGCAATATTTGTTTATCTTAATTTATTGCATATGAGCTACTGCTTTGTAATGTTTAGATTTCAAAAAGAAATTTTAAGAGGTAACATAGATACATGTGAATATAAAGATAATTATTATGAGATTAATGGTGATGAAAAGACGTTGTAACTTAATATCTAATCTAGCTATAGTTGATAATTTCGCTATGTATCACAAAAAAAAAATATTTCAAACACACTAGTTAGTGTTTAAAATTATTTAAAATATTATTTTTTGTTTAAAATGAAATTCCCCGATTACCCGCGGGGATCCTCGTTACCCGTTTGGGCCGTGGACAGGGAATAAAAAATAATCCCCGACGGGGATCGGGTTTGAATTCGGGGATGGGGGCGGGGATAGCACAACTGTAACACCCCGACTTCCCAATACTAAAAATATACTTTTTATAATAAAATAGACTTTGATACAAGGGAATTTTTAGAAAATTTTGGCATGAAATATTCGTAAATCGGACTATCCACCTGTAGTTCATCCCAAACCAAATTCCAACTAACAAATACAAATAAGACTTAATACACTAACGATTCCTCACCGAGGATCGATTCCAGGTTATGGTATGAAACAAGAATCTAAACTATACAAAATTTTATAATTTCTATCTCTAATCCAAATACAAACCTCTATGTTGTCTGATCCATAGTGCAAGCCAATTAGAATATACTCTTGCTAGCTCTGTATCTAACCTTTAAAGGATTCACCATCGCTCTCAGTTGAATTGTAATGCACAGGTATCCAACTCCTTAACCCTAACTTAAAGGGAAGGGAAAACAAAGCAAGAGTGAGCCAAAAACGCTCAGCAAGTGCAAATAATGATACAATATCAACAACAGAAATAAGTTCTGATAAGTCAAGAAGAATTATCATATGTTTCGAAAAGTATCAACTAAGTCAAATATTTTAATTACCATGAGGGACCAACATTATGTCATTAGAATGGGGTGTATCAACAATTAGAACTGATCAAAGTTCTTATAGCAAGATCTAATTGAAATAAACCTCAAGGGAATTGTGTATCAAAACAACTCAATCTCAACATATAGATTAGAATTGGAATTTTTTATTTAAAAAAATAGTAAGGTTAGGCTGTTGATCAGTCACGCACTAACTCCGGACAAACGCACACAGCAATGTCCTTAGTTGGATCCATGGCACACATTGGCCTTAACTTCCGACCATAATATGGTCCCACCCCGAAGGGTTTTACGCCCCAATGGCCACTTTTAAAAATATTTCTAATTCTATATCAACCACAATGGGTGTCGGAACAATCGACAACCATTGATATCCAACAACCGGAGCTCACATCCAGAACAACTCATGATTTAGAGTCAATAAGAAAACAACATAATCGACTAGTATCGACAAGTTCGATACACTACAGGGAATAAACGAACAATCAAGATTTTCAACAGATATCGACAAGTTTGAATAAATACAACAAGCGGGGTGTGAGTAATTGGATTTAAAACATCAGCAGCTTATCTAAAGAGAAATTTCATTTGAGCAAGAATAAGGATATAAATTGCAATAAGATTTTCAACTGTTAACAATCTAAGTTAGAGCAGGAAGATAATTGAGCACTACGAATTAATAAAATCTTTCAACGCACAATAAGATTTGATTTCACATAAACGAGTAAAACAGCTTAAATGATTACTTGTGAAAAGATTGTTTTAAGATAGTAAATTTCAAATCATTTTGGAGATAACATTTTTAAGAAGAAAGGGGTTCTCTCGTGAAATTATGCTAAAACCAAAAATTTTAGTAACATGTATTTGTAGAGGTTTAAAAACATGGATTCTTCTTATTTAGAGAGCCCCTTAACATTTTCGAGAAAATAAGAAAAAACTTCTACTAAGGAAGCTTTAACAACCCTTGGATAAAATAGTTTGTGGAAAAAGGTTATTGGTAAGGTTCTTTGAAAAATTTGATGTTTGAGCTCTGGGTGGGGAGAATTAACTATTTCGCGCTAGCTGAAAGAGTACATCGCTTTCTAAACATGCCTGACCAATCTATCTTATTCAATAAAGAAATTGAATTGCATCCCTTGAAAAATAAGTGAATATCAATAACACTTGCCTCGATACATGAAGTTTCCAATTCCAATATTTCGATCCTTTCCTCTTTTTTTACCACAGTCTCTCTTTGCTTATACATTGGTCTCTACTCAATAGCATATCCGTCTTTCTTCTATACTTGTCATTCGCTCCACGAGCATACTTGTCAACTTTAAAAATTATACCATTCCCCCAGATTCTATCTACACGTGCCCCGGCTCATAGCCGGCCTCCTATTCGTACCTATACACAGGTAAAGAACTATTTCAGTATGCGTATACTCATAATCGTCTAACTCATCTACCCAATGCGTCCTACAACGCTTTATCATTTAGCATATACAACACATATTATTCACATTTTTAAAATAGTAATATATATATATATATATATATATATATATATATATATATATATATATATATATATATATATATATATATATATATATATATATATATATATATAACCACATATATCACATAACACTTAGCACGTATTATTAACTTACACTTATACTTTATAACACATATATCATATCTATTTATAATTATCTCTTATCAATTTATAATTATCTCTATCTCTTATCAATTTACTATGCAAATTACAAGATAATTCCAACAAAAATTGGATAGTTCCTTCAATACAGGACCTAATCTGTCAGTATAGATCAAACTCATAATCTGCAATCACTATTCGAATACAAACTACTGCCGAACTTGCTACGTGACATATGATTAATCACAAAACATATATTCTACAATAACATACCACTCCTTCTCCTTTAGGTTTGTCAAAAGACTACAAAATAAGATACTTTAGCTATATTGTCCCATTCTTTTGAATTCAATCACACTTCATCAAATAAGATCACTTAAGCATCTAACAATCATATTATAACCAAAACATACATCTTATCACCAACTATTAATTGATTTATCTAATTTAAATCAAATTAACAAAACATCTCTTTCGATAATAAAACAAGCATGAAAGTCGTTTATCTAGTAAATGCAAGTAGACATTCAACCTTATTAATCACCATCCTCCACTCATGCTTTTAGCACCACTAATCACATCCCCTTTCTCACTCTCGGCCCCTTGGCCTTACTCTCAATACACCCACACACAGTTAGATACTCACATAGGACCACACCTTCGGACACAACCTCATACAATTCACTGTCTCCATTCTCTCATTCACTTTTCTCTTCCACCTCCTTACCTTTGTCGAACTGCCTTCTTTGAACATAACTGCCTCCTCTCTTCTTTTCTTTTCCGCGTCTCTCTTCTCTGTTCTTCTCACCAAACACACACACATATTCATACTCCTCTGGGCCCTCATTCTCTCGACTTATAGCATTACAAGACCGGACAACCACACCACCGATGCAACAAAAATGCAGCTTACACCCATACACACTTTTCCTAAATACACACACACATAATAACTCAATTTTAACCTTAACACTAGTTCACCACCGAATTTCCTCATAAAAAGAAAATACAAATTTCATTTATCAACCGGCCATAACAACAACTTCAATTTCCAAATCCTCTCCCTCCCCATAACTATCTCTCGGCTTCCTCCTGGCAACACCAAACATTACTTAACAATCCACTATCACATACATGACATCCACACTACTATAGCCTTTAATCACTATACACACTACCTGTAGTGGCACGGCAACATAATTCCAACCAAACAACACCACCATACCAGACCAAGCTCAATTCGAATTAATGCCATGAAGAACAACATACCCAGGACAATTACACTAGGACCGCAAGAAAACCCACGCACACATTCCCTTCGGCAAGAACATACATACACACCATCATATCAGTTAAAATGGTACTACATGAACAAGAAGGAGTTCGAATTCGAACTCTAGCAGAAAGAATGTGGAAAGTCTCGGTGGTATCTCACCAGGATGGCAAGAACCCACCTCGGCAACACCCACAAACGCCCACCTTGCCACGATTTTATACCCACACACCCGATTTTACACCCACACCACTGTACACACGCCTTTACAGTACACAATCACCCAATCTGTTCAACATAAACACGAAAATTGCACAACTGCTCAACACTATGATACATACGTATAGATATACTGTGAGTAATGGAATAAAAAGAAGAATTTCTGGGGAGAGAAAAATTGAGAGAGAGAGAGAGAGATTTGCGGGAGAGATTTCGAAAGAAAGAGGGAGAGAGGTCGAGTGATTTAGAGAGGGATCGAAAGAATTCCAAAGAACTTTGAAGAAAACAAGAGCTCGATTGAATTTGGGGGAAAAGGTCTGTTACTTTTGGGATTTGAGATGGGGTAAAATAGTCATTTTACATCGATGATACCAAATTAAAACAATTAATTAGCCTTTTAAAATTGAATTTAAATAGAAATTGGGGGAAAATTATAATTTTCATTTTTAAAAATAAAGAGTGTAACATTATGAACACCCACATATTTCAAAAATATTTTTAGGATCAAAAATGAATTAAATATGAATTTTACAAGTTTTGATCCTTTAAATACAGTAAAACTCTTATTATAATTTTAAAATGCTAATAAAACCAAATTAATTCACCCAATAATTTTAAAAACTAACTAAATATACACAGATGATATTACAAAAGATTTTGTGATTTTTAATAACTGAAATGTTTTATAAAAAATTTCGAAATCAATAATGGATGATTTAAATAGAATTAAATCATCAAAATACTAACAAAATTATACGAACTTACATAGAGCACGTAAATCATCATATAAGCATATAAACATGATGTCACATATATTCAGTTCTAAAAAAAATCACCTCATATAATTCACATTTAATATTAAATAATGATAATAATAATAATTATAAAATTTCTAAGGCGTTACATCCTTCCCCCCTTAATAGGATTCTGTCCTCAGAATCGACCGTACGAAAACATATGGTAGAATTCTCAAGCATTACTCTTTCAATTTTCATATCATTTCTTCCACACTAGCATTCCCTTTACATCATTTCGCATATCGATAGGCTCATCATGTAGGCCTTTGAATTCCCAAAATAAATTTAAATCTTTGGTTTAAATATCTCGTTAATTCTATATACTCATCGCCTGCACGTGACGATCGTTTTCTATCAAAAATCGGACATGACCTACTCGTATAATAGACTATGCCCTTTATGAAAGTATCTCAATTACTTCTCCAATCATCCATAAACAATTCATTTATATACAACACTAAAACAAAACCCGTCTTGACTCGCAGCAATTATATCAATGAAGAAATCTGCCTTGACTTGCAGTAAACAGGTAAATAATTAAATCTTTGAAATGGAATCCATGCGATTAGAACAATTGATACCACGTCCACACTCCTACTCATTAATCAGATTGCCCTAAATAAAACTCTGATAAAAAGAATATCAAGAAACTCCCTAATTGTTCTTACTTCCATTTCAATGTACAATGTCACTCGAGGAGGGAATAATTAGGAAACTTCTATCTATCCTTAATCCCATTGTTTTACTGAGGCACCATTTTCTTTAAAACATATATATCTTATTTGGAACATAAATTATCCCAAGGTCACAACCCTCTAATTCCATTCACAAATTAAACTTCCAATCTAATTAAACTCTAACAATTATAGCATCTGATAAAATCAACATTTAACTTGACATACATAATCCCAAGTATACATCGCCAATAATTAACTTACCACCTTCAAAACACATTTAGGATTCACTGTATTAAATTCGCGAGAAACCATCTTTCGAAACCTCACCCTACATACTTCACAAATCCTCAATTTAGACTCTACATCGACTAACTCCATCATTTACCAATAACTAAATAAATAAAATAATATACTCGTCCACCTGTCCTTTCCTTAAACTATTACATTCTTCTATAATCCATTCCTTCACATTCTGCTTCAATCAACTCATCTTGATCTTGGTACTTCTCAATTTTCTCTAATAATTCATTTGCAATAATCTAGACCTTTGAATCTTCCATCTATAACTTCTCAAATTCTTTGAACAATTCCTCGAGCATTATAATTATTTCCAGTATTTTCTTGCTCATCAGTTTGCACCAACACTGGGACAGTTTTAAATTTCTTCTTTGACTCTTGGAAGCTTTCTTCACCTTTATCTATTCATTTCCTGATTGGTAGGCTTGTCCACTGATGTAGCTATCTTGCTAAAATCTTTGACAGTCTTCGATAATTCCTAGCTGGTCCTTCAGAGTTTTCGATCTCATCTGGCATCTTAGGCCTTTCCTGATTCATTACTGCTTTGTCATCATGGCATTCACTTCGGTATTTTCGTCATATCCGAAAAATTATACCTCTTCCAATTCCGAAGCTCGTACTTAGAAATCATATGCATGTCCTTCTTATATCTTCAAATATCTTGTGATGTCTTCTGATCTTAAATCTTTGAACATGATACATATCTGGTGGTAAATAAATAACCGACATTATATCCTTGTTTGTTGACAATCCTAGAAATTCTTCCTTACATTCATCAAAAATTTTAGACACGGGGATTTGCTCCAACCTAATTATCTTCTTACCGGTATCTCTTACATGTACAAAATAGTCTTTGAACTCTTGACGCGTCAACCTCTTGGTCTGGGTGACCGTTAAAATTCCTTTGCCCGCTTGCGGCATCGAACGCAACTTTTACCTTCCTTAGAAATCATAACTTCACTTGCCCTTACAATCTTTCTTGCACGTCATACTCGATCAATCGATCTGATCCTAGAATCACACCTTATTTTCCCATCTGTACTCATATCCACACTTACTAGCATCATTCGCAGCCTTTTCGAAATTTTTGGCTCCTGAGCCATTTATAGAGGACGGTTCTGTTGCTCATATCGTAGTATTCGTTGGGACTGACGTGATGCAATCTTCGACAAAACGTCTTATCTTCCTGCGCTTATGGCATACCACTTCTAGCTTAAAACTTTGTCGTTCACTTCCACACCATTCTTTCCGCTTACTCTCCTAGCTTCACATATTTAGCATAGTACAACTAAAGTATACTTCCTCTCGAAATCAAATCTTATCTTCCAATAATGGTGATCCTGGTGGTCTTAGTAATCCATATCCTATGGGTAGCTATCTTTCTTCGTTATTTTGGTTTTTCAAAATCTCCTAAATCTTACATTTCCTTCCAGCTAAATCCCACATCCTTAACTAACAGAATTCCTGTTTCCATATCCAAAGTAAAATGCAATAAACAAATGTTCTTCAACAATATTTCTTTAACACAAATATCACATACTAACTATATCCATTTCCACTTTACTTTTGACCTTAACCAAATTATTATTTCGTGTCCTTGCCATCTATTCCTTAACCATACTCAGTTCTCCATGTTATCGAATCTTGCACATGTATTGTCGATCCGAAGGATAATCTAACTTGATATTCAATCCTTGATTTAACGTCAATTCTCAACCCTGATCATCCGATTCTTTGTCGACATAAATGTATCTCGTACCACTTAGTTGTCATCGCCTGCATTCAATTACTGATAGCTTTAGGAATCATAAGGGTTTATAACAAAAGAAATCAATATAAGGACACGTGTTAGCATGTATGAATAAGTTGAGTTTGGTTTGGTATAAATTTTATAAAAGAATATACCGAGAGATCAAAATGATCACTGAACTGTTTTCAGGTTGCATTTGTCACTTAGGTTCACCGCCATTGTACAAAAAGGTGGCCAGCCTTCAGTACTTTCATGACAAGCACAATTAATGGCGTCCCACCAGACTTATATCACATAAATAAGAGGTCCCTGAATCCCCTATATACATAGGGTTGTTCATCCCAGTCAGAATAAATAAGGTTTAGTATTCAAGAGAAACAAAAAGAATTCAAAAGTTTCAAAAAGTTTATAGCTATACAATGTTGAATAAGGCATAACAATTATTCGGGGAAATTAGAAATAATACAAGGATCTTAATAATTTATATGCATCATGTTGAAGTAAGTGATCCCCTAAAAATAGAGGTATCTTTTGAAAATTAGAAATGTGTTTAAATGAGTTTGAAAAATTCTTCATCAATTGAAATATAGTTAATTATCAAAGGTGATAGGGTATTATCGAGATAAGAAGAAACAGAAAGGTTAAATCTCCTTAATCAATAATTTAAATGAAATCAACGGCTAGTAATGAATAACCATGTCCTTACTCCATCACATGCCAGAAATCACATTTTGCATCTTGTTTACCGTCCTTTTGTACTTTCTATGCCGTTCACGGGGTAACTAAAGTCGCAAAGGAAATTCTAAAACATACACGAGGGTCTACATGTAGCATCCTCCAAGCTGGTAACTCCAATCGTCTATTTAATGTAGGCGGCGCCGAATCAACTGCCTCGTCCAAAGTCGTACCTTCGATGAATCGAATTCTGGCTCACGCTATATGTCGAAATACTAAATAACGTCGCAACAAGCATCCTAATATCCTAAGGCGAATCTTATCCTAAATCATTCTATCTAACGTCCCACTTAAATAAGTATACCTAATCATCCTAACTTGTTTCAGTGACCATAACCTGTAGCTCTGATACCAACCTGTAACGCCCCGACTTCCCAATACTGAAAATATACTTTTTATAATAAAATTGACTTTGATACAAGGGAATTTTTAGAAAATTTCGGCATGAAGTATTCGTAAATCGGACTATCCACCTGTAGTTCATCCCAAACAAAATTCCAACTAACAAATACAAATAAGGCTTAATACACCAACGATTCCTCACCGAGGATCGATTCCAGGTTATGGTATGAAACAAGAATCTAAACTATACAAATTTATATAATTTCTATCTCTAATCCAAATACAAACCTCTATGTTGTCTGATCCATAGTGCAAGCCAATTAGAATATACTCTTGCTAGCTCTGTATCTAACCTTTAAAGGATTCACCATCGCTCTCAGTTGAATTGTAATGCACAGGTATCCAACTCCTTAACCCTAACTGAAAGGGAAGGGAACACAAAGCAAGAGTGAGCCAAAAACGCTCAGCAAGTGTAAATAATGATACAATATCAACAACAGAAATAAGTTCTGATAAGTCAAGAAGAATTATCATATGTTTCGAAAAGTATCAACTAAGTCAAATATTTTTATTACCACGAGGGACCAACATTGTGTCATTAGAATGGGGGTGTATCAACAATTAGAACTGATCAAAGTTCTTATAGCAAGATCTAATTGAAATAAACCTCAAGGGAATTAGGTATCAAAACAACTCAATCTCAACATATAGATTAGAATTGGAATTTTTTATTTTAAAAAAATAGTATGGTTAGGCTGCTGATCAGTCACGCACTAACCCCGGACAAATGCACACAGCAATGTCTTTAGTTGGATCCATGGCACACATTGACCTTGACTTCCGACCATAATATGGTCCCACACCACCGCTGCAACAAAAACGCAGCATTACACCCATACACACTTTTCCTAAATACACACATACATAATAACTCAATTTTAACCTTAACAATAGTTCACCACCGAATTTCCTCATAAAAAGAAAATACAAATTTCAGTTATCAACAGGCCATAACAACAACTTCAATTTCCAAATCCTCTCCCTCCCCATAACTATTTCTCGGCTTCCTCCTGGAAACACCAAACATCAATTAACAATCCACCATCACATACATGACATCCACACTACTATAGCCTTTAATCACTATACACACTACCTGCAGTGGCACGGCAACATAATTCCAACCAAACAACACCACCATACCAGACCAAGCTCAATTCGAATTAATGCCATGAAGAACAACATACCCAGGACAATTACACTAGGACCGCAAGAAAACCCACACACACACTCCCTTCGGCAGGAACATACATACACACCATCATATCAGTTAAAATGGTACTACATCAATAAGAAGGAGTTCGAATTCGAACTCTAGTAGAAAGAATGTGGAAAGTCTCGGTGGTATCTCACCGGGATGGCAAGAACCCACCACGGCAACACCCACAAACGCCCACCTTGCCACGATTTTATACCCACACACCCGATTTTACACCCACACCACTGTACACACGCCGTTACAGTACAATATCACCCACTCTGTTCAACATAAACACGCAAATTACACAGCTGCTCAACAGCATGATACATACGTATAGATATACTGTGAGTAATGGAATAAAAAGAAGAATTTCTGGGGAGAGAAAAATTGAGAGAGAGAGAGATAGAGAGAGATTTGCGGGAGAGATTTCGAAAAAAAGAGGGAGAGAGGTCGAGTGATTTAGAGAGGGATCGAGAGAATTCCAGAGAACTTTGAAGAAAAACAAGAGCTCGATTGAATTTGGGGGAAAAGGTCTGTTACTTTTGGGATTTGAGATGGGGTAAAATAGTCATTTTACATCGATGATACCAAATTAAAACAATTAATTGGCCTTTTAAAATTGAATTTAAATAGAAATTGGTGGAAAATTATAATTTTCAGTTTTAAAAATAAAGAGTGTAACATTATGAACACCTACATATTTAAAAAATATTTTTAGGATAAAAAATGAATTAAATATGAATTTTACAAGTTTTGATCCTTTAAATACAGTAAAACTCTTAATATAATTTTAATAACTGAAATGTTTTATAAAAATTTTCGAAATCAATAATGGATGATTTAAATAGAATTAAATCATCAAAATACAAACAAAATTATACGAACTTACATAGAGCACATAAATCATCATATAAGCATATAAACATGATGTCACATATATTTAGTTCTAAAAAAAATCACCTCATATAATTCACATTTAATATTAAATAGTGATAATAATAATAATAATTATAAAATTTCTAAGGCGTTATAACAACCCGGCCCCGAAGTGCCCCGACGCCCATCCCTACTCAAATTTTAAAGTCCATAAGAAATAAAAGTATTTATAGTGCGGTATTAATAATATTTTGAATTTTAAATTAATAAATAATTCATTTTTAGGTAAAAATAAAAATCAAAAAACCTGTAACAATGTACCATTGCGCCAGGTGCAATGAAACATTGCCCCAGGTATGTGTCTGGCGCCATGAAACATTGCGCTAACGAAATATTTTGATTGCATTAAATAATATGGGTGGCGGTAGGTGGTTGCATTTAATGCCTACCTGGAGCATTTTTTCATTGCGCCCAGTCGCATTGAAACATTGCTCCAACCAGGACTACTTATGCTACAATCAAAACATTAATATTAACTATTGATAATATTAATGATTGTAATAATAACCAAAATATCAAATTTTCCCTATTTTATTATTCTTAATAAATAATAATATCAATAAAATTATTAAGATAAAAATGTTTGTAAAAAGTAAAAATAAAATAATAACAAATATTTCCAATTCCATATATTTTAATATCTATTAATATTTTTTTGATCTTTTTTCAAATTTTTCAGTAATTTTTTTTAATAATTCAAATAAATGTTATTTCGAATCTATAGAGTTAAGAAAGCACATTTCAAGAAAAAGCAACATATTACACTATCAACCATTTTTTTTGAACGTCATCCATCAACTTAGTTACATAAATCACATTTTATCAATTAAATTTAAAAAAATAGAATTTCTTACCACAATGCAACAATGCGCATAGCGCAATGAGTGAGCTGGAGACTTCCACAGAGGTGCAATGATTCATTGCCCCAGTTGCAATAATTCATTGCTTCTGGCGCAATGATACATTGCTCCGGGTGTTTTCAAATTTTGTAACCATCTGATTGTGGAAAGGCTCCTTATATATATATATATATATATATATATATATATATATATATATATATATACACAATTGATATATTACCGTTGATATTGTACATGTAAGAAAAAACCATTAGCTTCTACCCTATCCAAGTTAAAGTGATATATGACATTTTATATTATTGGTCCTTGTAATCTAGTTTTAAGCCAATCCAGTAAGTTGGTTTTATGTTTTGTGGCTTTGTCCTCATTATGTAGTTGCTATGAACTTGCAGTTAGGGATGAGCAAAAAACTCGAATTGAAACCGAAATCGAGCCGAAACAGGCGAAAATCGAACAGAAAAAACTGAAACTGTAACTAAATCTGCGGTTGCAGCTTCTGATTTTTTAAAACCGAGACTTTCGGTTCTGGTTCCGGTTATAGGGTAAAACCAAACCGATTATTAAAATGAATATATATATATATATATATATATATATATATATATATATATATATATATATATATATATATATATATATCTGTGTGTGTGTGTGTGTGATAGTGTTAGTGCCCTAGAGACAATGTAGTTGTGCTTCTATGAAAGACTATTTTTTTATTTAATGATTATGTTCTACTGATTATACTAAATTAATTTATTATGTCTTAATTTACTGCGATATAATTGTTAGAGTAATAAATGTCCTTGGAAAATGGAGCACGTATTCTATATCTTCAAGTACGTGACTTAAAAATGAGATTATAAGAATAATGTTTATATTCCTAAATATCCATCATCGAGCATTATTAATATTGGACAACTATAATGCATAAAGATTAGTATGTTTGTTGATCGATGACCACATCTCATTGGTCATAGATAAAATGATACTAAAGTCAAGAACATAGTTCCATGTAATATTCTACATGCCACTGGATTGACCCACGGTGAGATTCTACATGTTTATAATGTCATTAGAAAGACTCACAGTAATAATGGTGTAATGATCCTTAGACTTGAGATCATTATATTTCTATACGAGGATTAATTATATACTTTGACTACGTTAAAAGTTATCTTTGACCTGGTGATTATAAAAGTAGACATCGGGTATATTATGAGTCGCATGAGAAATATGAATGATATATATAGGATTTAACCCTCCTATTGGTAGGAGAGATATTATTGGCCTCTTGATTGAGTGAGACTATGAAAATGCATGGCCATACTCAAATATTGATTTGTTTTAATAGTCTACTCATTGATCAAGGAAACCCGGATTAAATGTTGAAGATGATGACTAAAAACATGCCTCGAGTTTAATCTATAATATTTGGTTAAAGGGATTATATTACACGGAAACATTAATCACGAAAGGCTTAATTGGATCACCAATTATTATTATTACTTGGGTAGCAATGATGTATTACTAGATGCCGCTCATTGTTTATAATTTTATTATTGGATTTTAAAATTATTGCCAATGTAATAATAACCTAAAGGGTTCCCCACTTAGAATGTTTAAAAGGAGTTTTAATTTAAATTACGAATTTAAATTAAATGATTAAATTCAAGCTTAGTTATATAATTAAGCTGGTCTTAATAATTTAATTACAATTTCGGATTTAATATTAAAACCAAAATCAGATTGGGTTTTAAGAAGCCCAAACCGATTTTGGGTTTTAAAGCCCAACTCTCTCCCCTATATATACATTATAATGTATGATTTTAAGGGGTTGGTGTGAATTTCGTTTTCACTAAAACCCTAGCTGCTCTACATCTAAAGAGGCTACAGAGAGAGAGTGGGGGTAGATATATGGCTAGTACCGACTCCGGTGATCGTTGGACGATCAGACGTTCTTGTGAACTACTTTAGCGACGTAGATCTTGAAAAAAGGGCTGTGTGGTGATGCAACAAGGACCTCCATTAGTCATCCATTTCTCAATTGTTAAAGCTTCGTTTTAAGGTAAACGTTCATAACTACGAATTAAACGTCGTGTTTTGTATGGATCCTGCGATTGGGATTCGATTTTATTATTTTAATTATTGTTTTCCATTGCGTTTGTTGCGCCGAAACCCATCAATGGAATCAGAGCTACTTGCAAAACGCTTTTAATTCGGTTATGTGTTTAACAGTTTTGGTGTATATAAGCATGTATGTGATTTGCCATGTTTTTGTGATTATATGAGATGTGAATGTATATGTTTTGAACATATGATATATTAGTGGATTGTATAATCATAGGATGATTGTATATATTGCTGAGTGTATATGATACATGCTTGTTCTTATTTTTGGAGATTGTATATGATACGATTTTTGAAAAATTGTGCAAATTTAGTGAAATTTGCATATTGTGTCCGATTTTCGCAAAAAAGATATGTTTTTTGACTGGAATCGGGCCACTGAGCAACACTAACAAAGTTAGGTTCGCATCTGTAAGCCGTTTGACGTAGTTTACTTCCTGTAAACAACGATTTATGGTTTTCTCATTTAATTTCAAATTTTTCTAAAAATTGTTTTTTGAGTTATAACTTATTAGATCATATTGGATATGATATGTTATGATGTGTTGATGATGATCATATAATCTGTATATATACTGATATAGACATGAATACATGATATATGTCTTGTTATGAGAATCATATTGGATATGATTTCTGAAAAGCTGCGCAGATCTGGTGAAATCTTCCGGTGTCCGAATTTGACGAAAGATTACCTTTTTGGAAAGGGAAACGAGCGTAATGTATTTGACGCCGTTTATTGCCTCAAAGGCGATTTATTCTTTTCAGAATTTGATTCTGATTTTATGTTTTTTGCGTTATATGATTTCTTTGATTGGATCATATGAAATATGATATGGTTTATTATGATTAGATAATATGACATGTTCTTTATTTTGTTACTTGAGCATGGTGATTGGTTATGGCCTTAATGACCCATAGGTTAGTGGTTTTGATATGTAAGTATAGTTTGTATTTCAATTGTCCATTGTAATTGCACTTGGAGTTAGAAGGACGACCAACCAAGGAGGAGCAAGACAAGAAGAAAGCAAGACTTGTAATGCTGTACTTATTTTAAACCTTAGACTGACCATTGACCCTTCCATTAGCTTGGAAGGATCTCATAGGATCAAGGTCATAACCAAGCACATTTACATATTGCACTTTACATATTGATGTATGAATGTATATGTAGAATACATAATGATGCATGCTTTAATTAAATTAATCATGTGTGAATGTTTGTATTAGATACATCACCCAGGCCATGCCTGCTTAAACAAGATAAAATCTGTAACGACTAAAGATTTTATAATTAAACAAAATGAATATGAGATTTCTGTGTTTATGAAACACGGAATTAAAATATGGGCAGATTTTGTCAACAACGGGCCATGCCTGTAAGGAAGTCGGGTATTAAGTGAGACCATTGTGTCTTCTCCGACAACCTTTGCTCCCAAAAGGGCTTTGATGCCTACAGGAGGTGTTGCAAAAGGTGATTTTCACTATTGCAAGAAGCCGGGTCATTGAAAGAGAAACTATGAAACTAATTTGGAGGATCTGAAGAAACTAAGTCTGTCCAGATTTCTAATTCAGGTATTTATGTTATAGAAGTCAATTTTTCTACTTCTACATCATGGGTATTAGATACTGGATGTGGTTCCCACATTTGTATAAATGTGCAAGAACTTCGAAGGAGTAGATTTTTGGCGAAAGGAGAAGTCGACCTACGTGTTGGCAATAGAGCAAAGGTTGTTGCCTTAGCTGTAAGGACTTATTATTTATCGTTGCCCACTGGGCTTATTTTAGAACTTGAGAACTGTTTTTACGTGCCTGCGATTTGCAGAAACATTATTTCCGTTTCTTGTTTGGCCAAGATTGGTTTTTCATTTTCGATTCAGAACAATAGTTGTTCGTTTTCATTGAATAATGTTACCTATGGGGTTGCACATTTGTTTAATGTTTTATATGTTCTTGATCTTGATACTCCTGTCTATCATATAAATAATAAATATCTTAAGACAAATGACTCAAATCAAACATACCTCTAGGATTGTCGTTTATGCCATATAAATGAGAATCGCATTTCCAAGTTACATAAGGATTAATACTTATATAAGTTTGATTTTGAATTATACGAAGAATGTGAACCGTGTCGCATTGGCAACCGGGCAAGGTGAGAGGGCCACCAAATGATTGGAATTGATACA
Source organism: Saposhnikovia divaricata (assembly GCA_036435485.1). NCBI lineage: Eukaryota > Viridiplantae > Streptophyta > Magnoliopsida > Apiales > Apiaceae > Saposhnikovia > Saposhnikovia divaricata. The sequence goes on along the minus strand of CM071596.1, from coordinate 149,953,969 downwards.
TAGTGATGTATGTGGTCCAATGCGTTTGATGGCAAGAGGTGGCTTTTATTATTTCATAACCTTTATTGATGATTTTACTAGATACGGATATGTGTATCTTTTAAAGAACAAATCCGAATCGTTTGAAAAATTCAAGGAGTATAAGGCTGAAGTAGAAAAGAAAATAGGCGAAAGTATAAATACTCTACGATCTGATCGTGGGGGAGAATACTTACGCTTGGAATTTAAGAATTTCCTAAAGGAGTGTGGTATCGTATCACAACTCAGTCCTCCTGGAACACCACAATGGAATGGGGTGTCTGAAAGGAGAAATCGTACTTTATTGGATATGGTGCGATCGATGATGAGTCAAGCGGATCTTCCAATCAGTTTCTGGGATTATGCCCTAGAGACAGCTGCACAAACACTAAACCGAGTTCCTTCAAAATCGGTTCAAAAGACACCGTATGAGATATGGACTGAGAAACGTAATAGCGTGTCATTTACGAAAGTTTGGGGATGTGAAGCGTTTTTGAAAAGTTTGGTCTCCGACAAGCTAGGACCGAAATCAGATAAATATAATTTTATGGGATACCCATTAGAAACAAAAGGGTATTATTTTTATAAACCTTCTGAGAACAAAGTGTTTGTTGCTCGAACGGCTATGTTTCTAGAGAGAGAACTACTTCCTACGAAAAATAGTGGGAGGACAACAGATCTCGATGAGGATCGAGAACCACATAATAACGTTGAACCAGAGTTGGAACATGAGCAGAATGTGACTCAAGATGTTTAGAACAACATTACTCAAGAAACACATGTTGTTCGTAGATCTAGTAGAATTCACCATAAGCCAGAGAGATATTATGAATTTCTCCTGACTCAAAGTGGCGATGTGATGCTTATAGATAATGATGAGACTCTTACCTACAAAAAAGCTATGAATAGTCCAGATTCTGAGAGATGGCTGAAGGCCATGAAATCTGAGATGGATTCCATGTATGAAAACCAAGTATGGACTTTGGTTGAACCACCTGATGGGGTAAAACCCATAGAGTGCAAGTGGGTTTTTAAGAAGAAAACTAACATGTATGGTAATTTATAGACCTACAAAGCAAGACTAGTGGCGAAAGGTTTCAAATAGATTCATGGTATTGACTGTGATGAAACTTTCTCACCAGTAGCTATAAAGAATGATTTTACTTGCGATAGCAGCCTACTATGACTATAAAATCTGGCAAATGGATGTCAAGTCCGCTTTCTTAAATGGGAGCTTAGAAGAGGATGTGTACGTGACACAACCTAATGGTTTTGTCGATTCAAGGTTTGCTAGAATGGTTTGTAAGTTACGATGATCCATTTATGGATTGAAGCAGGCCTCAAGGAGATAGAACATCCATTTTGATGAAACAGTCAATGAGTTTGGCTTTATACAAAATGAAGATGAGTTGTGTGTTTACAAGAAGATTAGTGGGAGCTATGTGGCATTCCTAGTGTTATATGTTGATGACATATTAATAATAGGGAATGACATTCCTTCTCTACAGGCTGTGAATATTTGGTTGGGAAAAAGTTTCTCGATGAAAGACTTAGGCGATGCTACCTATATCTTAGGGATCAGGATCTATAGAGATAGATCTGAAAGATTAATTGGCTTAAGTCAGAGTACATACATTGACAAGGTCTTGCATCATTTTGGGATGCAAGAGGCTAAAAGGGGCTATGTCCCAATGTCTCATGGGAAAGCGATCTCAAAGGAAAACTGTCCTAAATCATCAGATGATAAGGACCGTATGAGTAAAGTACCATATGCTTCGGCAATTGGTTCTATAATGTATGCAATGATATGTTCTCATCCTGATGTCTCGTATGCTTTAAGCAAGACGAGCAATACCAGTCTAATCCAGGTAAGGGTCACTGGACAGCTATCAAGAATATTCTTAAGTACCTTAAAAGGACTAAAGATTCATTCTTGATATACGGAGGAGATGAGAAGCTGATTGTAAGAGGTTACATTAATGCTAGTTTCCAGACAGATAGGGATGATACTGTATCCTAGTCTGGATTCATGTCTTGCCTAAATAGAGGTGTTGTAAGCTGGAAAAGTTCAAAGCAAGAAACAGTAACTGATTCTACAATGGAAGCTGAGTATATTGCAGCCAATGAAGCAGGCAAAGAGGCTGTTTGGATTTGAAAATTTATTACTGGACTTGGTGTGGTTCCATCGATCGCAGATCTAGTTGATCTGTATTGTGATAACAATGGTGCCATTGCGCAGGCTAAGGAACTAAGGTCCTATTCTAAGGCAAAGCATATACTTAGAAGATATCACCTTCTTCGAGAGATTAACGAAAGAGGAGATATACATATATGTAAAGTGCATACTAATGATAATGTTATGGACCCACTTACTAAGGCGTTGTTGCAGCAGAAACACGAAGGTCACACTAGTTCCATGGGTATTAGATACATGGGCGATTAGCTCTAGTGCAATTGGGAGATTGATAGTGTTAGTGCCCTAGAGACAATTTAGTTGTGCTTCTAGGAAAGACTCTTTTGTTATTTAATGATTATGTTCTACCGATTATTCTACATTAATTTATTATGTCTTAATTTACTGTGATATAATTGTTAAAGTAATAAATGTCCTTGGAATATGGAACACGTATTCTATATCTTTAAGTACGTGACTTAAAAATGAAATTATAAGAATAGTATTTATATTCCTAAATATCCCTAATCGAGCATTATTAATATGGGACAATTATAATGCATAAAGATTAGTATGCTTGTTGACCGATGACCACATCTCATTGGTCATAGGTATAGCCATAGTAAAGTCAAAAACATAGGTGCATGTAATATTCTACATGGTACTGGATTGACCCACAGTGAGATTCTACATGTTGATAATGTCATTAGAAAGACTCATAGTAGTAATGGTGTAATGATCCTTAGACTTGAGATCATTATATTTACATATGAGGATTAATATACTTGACTACATTAAAAGTTACCTTTGATCGGGTGATGATAAAAGTGGACATCGGGTATATTGAGAGTCGTATGAGAAATATGAATGATAGATATAGGATTTAACCCTCCTTTTGGTAGGAGATATTATCGGCCTCTTGATTGAGTGAGACTATGAAAATGCATAGCCATGCTCAAATATTGATTTGTTTTAATAGTCTACTCATTGATCAAGGAAACCTGGATTAAATGTTGAAGAGAATGACTAAAAACATGGCTCGAGTTTAATCTATATATTTGGTTAAAAGGACTATATTACACGGAAACATTAATCACGAAAGATTTAATTGGACCACCAATTATTATTATTACTTTGGTAGCAATGATGTATTACTAGATGCCGCTCATTGTTTATAATTTTATTATTGGATATTAAAATTATTGCCAATGTAATAATAATATAAAGGGTTACACAGTTAGAATGTTTAAAAGGAATTTTAATTTAAATTAAATGATTAAATTCGAAATTGGTTATTTAATTGAACTGGTCTTAATTATTTAAATACAATTTTGGATTTAATATTAAAACCAAAATCAGATTGGGTTTTAAGAAGCCCAAACAGATTTTGGGTTTTAAAACCCAACTCTCTCCCCTATATATACATTATGATGTATGATTTTAAGGGGTTGGTGTTAATTTCATTTTCACTAAAACTTTAGCTGCTCTACATCTTGAGAGGCTAGAGAGAGGAGGGGGGCAGATATACGGCTAGTACCGACTCCGGTGATCGTTGGACGATCGGACGTTCATGTGGACTACTTTGGCGACGTAGATCTTGCAAAAAGGGCTGCGTGGTGATGCAACAAGGACCTCCATAAGTCATCCTTTTCTCAACTGTTAAAGATTCGTTTTAAAGTAAACATTCATAACTACGAATTAAACTTCTTGTTTTGCATGGATCCTACGTTTGGGTTTCGATTTATTGTTTTAATTATTGTTTTCCGTTGCGTTTGTTGCCCCGAAACCCATCAATATATATATATATATATATATATATATATATATATATAGGTTTTGGTCCGCAACCATCGGAGGTTGGTGAGGCACCATATTTTCCCCAACTCTTCAATGCGGCAGAATTTAAATACTGACGCAAAGGTTCAATGCGGTAGCTCAACTTCTGCCGCAGGTTGTCAATGCGGTAGTATTTAAGTAAAATAGGAATAAAGACCAATAAATTTAAAAAAAAAATAGAAAAACCCAAATTTTTATTCAGAATTTATACACACCCACGTAGTATGACTAATTTGGTGTTTATAAATTTATGTTCAAAAAATGACATGTTTCCTATTTATATTTAATTTTTTAATTTATTATACAAACTTGCTAAAATTGGGGAAAAAATTTAAAAAATGGAAAATTAGTAAAAGTTGGGTAGCATTTATCACACAAATCGTGAGTATGACTAATTTGGTGTGTATGAATTTATGTTCCAAAATTTGCATTTTCCTATTTTTATTTAATATTTTAATTTATTTTACAAACTAGTTAAAAATGGAAAATAAAAATTAAAAAAATGGAAAAAATCAAAACATATGGAAAATTAGTGAAATTATGGTAAAATTCATCACACAAATAGTGAGTTTGACTACTTTGTTGTGTATGAATATATGTTCCAAAATTTGCATTTTCCTATTTTTACTTAATATTTTAATTTATTTTACAAACTAGTAAAAAATGGAAAAAATAAAAAAAATGGAAAATTAATGAAAGTAGTGTAACATTCATCACAAAAATAATTAGTATAACTACTTTGGTGTGTATTAATTTATGTTCGAAAATAGGCCTTTTTCCTATTTTTATTTAATTTCAAATTTATTTTATAAACTAGTTAAATGGGGAAAAATCAAACAAAATGGAAAATTAGTGAAACTAGGGTAACATTGATTGCACAAAATATTGAGTGTGACTAATTTGGTGTGTATGAATTTATATTCATAAATTAGCATTTTCCTATTCTTATTTAGTTTGTTAATTTATTTTACAAACTAGGTGAAAATGGGGAAAAATATCAAAAAATATGGAAAATTAGTGAAAGTAGGGTAAAATTCATCACACAAATAGTGAGTATGAATACTTTATTGTGTATGAATTTATGTTCCGAAATTGGAATTTTCCTATTTTTACTTAATTTTTAATTTATTTTACAAACTAGTTAAAAATGGTGAAAAAATCAAAACAAAATGGAAAATTAGTGAAAGTAGTGTAACATTCATCATAAAAATAGTGAGTATAACTACTTTGGTGTGTATAAATATAAGTTCCAAAATAGGCCTTTTTCCTATTTTTATTTAATTTCAAAATTATTTTACAAACTAATTAAAAATAGGGAAAAATCAAACAAAATGGAAAATTAGTGAAACTATGGTAACATTGATCACACAAAATACTGAGTTTGACTAATTTGATGTGTATGAATTTACATTAAAAAATTAGCATTTTCCTATTTTTATTTAATTTGTTAATTTATTTTACAAACTAGCCGAAAATGGGGAAAAAAAATCAAACAAAATGGAAAATTAGTGAAAGTAGGGTAACATTCATCACACAAATAGTGAGTATGACTAATTTGGTGTGTATGAATTTATATTCCAAAATTGACATTTTTCCTATTTTTATTTAATTTATTTTACAAATTAGTTAAAAATGGTGAAAAAATCAAAACAAAATGAAAAATTAGTAATAATATATATTATTATATTCTTAAAAATGAAAAAATAGCATAAATAGTAATTTAAGTTAAAATGAATGAAAGTGTTAATAAAAAAATTATATGAAAATATTTTAAACAGAAAAAAGAGTAAAAATGTTATCATACTCATTTATTTTTCAACAGTTTGCTATAACTGAGTTGTACATATTAATCCATCAAAGTTCAAACTACCTAACATGTAAAAAATATCCTTAATACATTATTAAAGATTATTTTAAAGTTAAAATGAATATATTTTATTTTTTATATGCATATTTACAGATTTTAAAAATTGAAAAAAATTTAAAAAATGATAATTGCTACCGCAATGATTTCTAGCGGTATATTTTGCTATCGCAATGTTCAGTTGTGGCCACGCCAAATTTATTGGCATTAATTATGGTGGGTTGTATGTAATAAATGAACCACCTGCAGCAATGAACAATTGATGCAGTATTTCATTAATTACACCTGTCGCAATGTCTCATTGCGGATGGTGTGGACCCCAAAAAATCTGCCACTTTTAATTACAGAATTTTTATCCCCATTTTTTCATCTTTATCTCATTTTTACACCAGAACTGCTGCATTTTATTAGGGTTTGGAGCTCAAAAAATAAAAAAAATTAACTCTATGGCTTGATTTTTATTTAACTCCTCTAGTTCATCTAGTGATCATAATGGTGATGATTATGTTACGCCCGTTTGAAAAAAGAATGTTTCTCGTAAATTATTTGTTGATGATGTTATAGATGTGGATAAATATTATAACGTTGACAAATATTATAATGTTGATAAATAATATACTATTGATAAAATGAATGTTGATGATGTTGGTGGGGAAAATTGTGATGTTCGAAAGGGTAAAAATAAGGTAATTATTAGTGATGATGATGAAGAAGATGAGGAAATTAGGATGAGAAAAAATGATGATCATGAAGATGAGTATATTAGGATGGAAAAAAATGATGATGGTGATAGCGAAAATGATGATGTTAATAAGGTTGTGCCTTGTGTTGGAATGATTTTTGATACATTAGATGAGGCGGAAATCTTTTATAGAGATTATGGTTGAAATGTCGGATTCGAGATAATAATTAGGAATACTCATAGACATCAAGAGAGTCATGATCCATCGTCCCGTATGTTTATTTGAAGAAGGGTGGAAGAGTAGAACCGGAATCGGAATGTCGTGATAAAGGAAAACGACGCATTAGAGATGTAGAGCCACGAATGGATTGTCATGCTCAAATGTACGTATGTCATCTAGTGAATATAAACAAATGGAAGGTAACTTTGGTTGATTTGAAACACAATCATGCAATGGTAACACCGGAAAAAAGACAATTTTTTCAAAGATCACGTAACATCGATCTGATCACCCGATCATTAATTTTGTTGTTTAACAAATCAAGGATTGAGACGAATAAAGTGATGAAATATCTTGGTGAGACATGTGGAGGCATTGAAAATTTAGGGTTTTCTCATCAAGACGTACGCAATGTCATACGGACATTCGGCGCCGAGTGTTTGATTCCGGTGATGCGGAGTGTGGCTTGGTCTTGTTATGACAATTACAACAAGAGAATGCCTTTGGTAATTTCTTCTATCCAGTGGATGTGGATAACGAGAATAGTGTTAAGGGTTTGGTGTGGGTTGATCCTCGATGCATGAACGCTTACAAGAATTTTGGTGATGTGGTTACGTTCGACTCAACTTATCAAACAAATAGATATTATATGCCTTTCATACCAATTACGGGGGTGAACCACCATTACCAAAATATTTTGTTTGGATTTGCACTCATGAGAGACGAGACCGAGAGATCTTATAAATGGGTTTTAGAAACATGATTCGAAGCCGTTGACAACAAACCTCCCATGACAATTATTACCGATCAAGACATTGCTTTGGGAAATGCGATTCCCGCGATTATGCCCGAAACAAAACACTTATATAGCACATGGCATATAAGTAGTAAATTTCCTGAGAAGTTATCTAGTTTGTACACCAAATATCCGGAATTCAAGACGGATTTTAATGCATGTGTGTACAAGTTGTTGTCACCCACAGAATTTGAAGGTAGATGGGAGGAATTGGTCGAGAAGTACAACCTTTAGGATCATGTTTGGTTAAATGAAATGTATGGCATTAGAGATCAATGGATTGGTGCTTACACGAAATCGCATTTTGCCGCCGGTATGACCACTACCTCTAAGAGCGAATCAGTGAATGCACTTTTTGATGAATATGTGCAAGCATCTACCGGTTTGAAAGAATTCATTGAGAATTCTCAAAAGGCTTTGGAGGCACAATATCTTAGGGAGGTTAAAGGCGACTACGAGAGCGAAGAAAAGGAAACGAGACTAGTATTGCACTCATCCTTGGAAATTAATGCATCTGAAACTTACACGAAAGAGATGTTTAGGCATTTTCAAAAGGAGCTTCTAAAAAGTACATCTTATGTCATGACGAAAGCTAAAGATGGTGGATGTTATTTATTTAAAATGTACTTAGTTGAGATGTCTACCGTGCCGGAGGATCGTAGAAGAAGGTATCGGTTGACGGTCCATTTGGATAGAACGATTGAATGTGTTTGTAAGCAATTTGAACATTCCGGGATGATTTGTAAACACATGATCCGTTACCTAGACAAGAAACAAAAAACTCATATACCGAAGGAGTACATCAAGTCTAGATGGACAATAAATGGCAACAAAATCGACGGACCTCTACCTTATACCCCTCCCGTTCTTGGTAATGTTGGTGCATCACAAGCATCAAGGTATAGTGCATTATGCAAATCTTTTCAAAGTTTAGGTCCTATTGCTAGTTGTTCTATTCCACGTTTCAATTACGTGATGAACGTGATTGAGCGAGAGAGGTGTCACGTGGAAAACGCTTTTCGACAAGAAGATAGGACCGAAAGAATGGAAGAGTCGTTTCATCAAGATGATTGGGATCATGATCCAATATTCGATCCTCCAATGTCACAAACTAAGGGACGAAAGAAAGCGGCAAGATATAAAAGTGGTATTGAAACGTTTACTTCAACAACCAAGCCACGACAGTGCGGAAAATGTGGGCTGATAGGAGCAAATCATGATCAAAGAAATTGTCCTAAAAAACCTTAGTTGTAATTGTAATCTTAATTTTCAATGTAAGGTATTAATATGCAATCCATGCAATTGTAATAGTAATAATAATTAAAAGTAATGAATAAATTGGATTAATTGAAATCATTGATTACTATTTTTCAAAATATTGAATCCATAATTTATTAAAAATGAATGATATGATATGATAAAAAATATGACAAAAAAAATATAAAAAAACATTCGAACATCCAGGACATGGGAAAACAGGGGAGGAGAGAGAAAAGCTACTGCATAAACTATTGTCGCAATGACTCATTGCGGATATCCGTAACGCCTCATTGCGGTAGGGGTTTATGCAGTAACTTTTCTCTCTCCTCTTCTATTTTCTCCTGTTCTTAACCCAGTATTTTTATTATTTATTTCATAATATTTCTTTTAAAAATTGGAAAAAATGATAAAATTATAATTTATTTCAAATATTTAATATTAAATTCGAGGAAAATGAAAAACTAATTTTTTTTCCCAAAATATTTAATTTAAAATTCGAAAAAAAATGATAAAATTATATTTTATTCCAAATTTTAAGAAAAATGTCTTTTTAATTCGAATTTACCCAAAAATATTTTTTTAATCGAATAAATGTTTAAAAGATATATTTTTGTTATTTGAATTGGAGATATATTTTAAGCCAATAATACAAAATGCTTAGAATAAACATAAAAATAAGAATTTAATTCATTAATAAAAATTTGGGAGGGGCGAAAAACATCAAAATACAATTTTTTATTTCCAATAATTGATCTTCATTTACGGATATTCATCTCCATGATCGTACAATTTCTTCAACTATGCAATCTCCATGTTAGCCTCTTTCAAGGCTTCTTGGAGATCTTCCACCTTCACCTCCAAATCAACAACTTGATCTTCAAGAACCTTGATCTCTATCTTGGCTTCTTTCAACTTTGTTTTTAAAATAGCCTCCATCTCATTTTTAGCATCAATGACTTACTCTTTGTTTCTAGAGAGAAAATTGATAAAACTAGGATATGAAGTTGATAACTTAATGTGAGTATTTATAGGAAAAATTTTTGAATTTAAAACTTATTCAACCTTTAAATTCAAAATAAAATTTAATGTAACTTGAAAATAACATTTGAATCTTGGGAAGGTAATTTCAACACATTGAAAACTGTGAAAAATTGCAAAGCATCATCTGCCGCAATGACTCAGTGTGGCAGACCATTGCTGTTATTTAGTCAGCATCTTGAAGAGCTTCTTCCACTTTCTTTGGTTCAGATTTGGATAGAAATGCAGTGTGGCAGACCATTACTGCCGCAATATCTCATTGTGGCAGCCTACCTCCGCGAGACGTCATTCAGGCGTCAGGTAGAGTGCGTACTACTACCAGTGAAAATAATAAAACTATATTTTCCAAATATTTCATTTAAAATTCGGAAAAAATCACAAAATTATATTTTATTCCTAATATTTAACTTAAAATTGGAGAAAAATGAAAAAACTATCTTCTTCAATATTTTGAATTTTAAATTCGGAAAAAACGACTAATTTAACTCTTTTTCCAAATATTCAATTTAAAATTCGAAAAAAAATCATAAAACTATATTTATTCTTAATATCCCACGGAAATAGAAAACCCTTGTTTTACATTTTGAAAAAAAAAATAAGCATATTTTTAAGAGCAAAACATAAAAAAAAATTTGGAAATAATTGCAAAAATTAAACTTCCAAGGGGGTCACTCATCTTAGATTGCTCTAGCCCATGCACGCTTAACTGTAGAGTTTCCATTCGCATTAACCTACTAGGCCAGGAATGTCATATCTACTAATTGAATTAACCATTCATATATGAATGCCAAACGAATTCCTGCAGGAGGAGTTAAATGAATTTGAGAGAAATGAAGTATGGACCCTTGTACCTAGACCAAAGAATAGATCTGTTGTTGGTACTAGTTGTGTTTTCAGAAACAAAACTGACAGTATTTCAATATTTTTTAAAGTAATGATATTTTAAATATTTATTTTTAAATATTGCATTTAATATTCGAAAAAAATGATAAAATTATATTTTATTCCAAATATTTAATTTAAAATTCGAGAAAAATGAAATCAATAATTTTTTCCAAACATGTAATTTTATATTCCTAAAAAAATCGAAATATTTCATTTAGAATTCGAAAAAAATTCATAAAATATATAACTTAAAATATTTTTATTTAAATATTTTTTTCCAAATATTCAAAAAACAGGAAAGGAACTGCAAATTCAAAATAAAATTTAATGCAACTTGAAAATAACATTTGAATTTTGGGAATGTAATTTGAACACACTGAAAACTGTGCAAAATTTTTGGAACAGATTGCCGCAATGTCTCATTGCGGCAGCCTACCTCAGCATGACATCACTCAGGCGTCTTCTACCAATGAAAATAATAAAACTATATTTTCCAAATATTTCATTTAAAATTCCGAAAAAATCATAAAATTATATTTTATTCCTAATATTTAACTTAAAATTGGAGAAAAATGAGAAAAACTATCTTCTTCAATATTTTAAATTATAAATTCGGAAAAAATTACTAATTTATCTATTTTTCCAAATATTCAATATAAAATTCGAAAAAAATCATAAAATTATATTTTATTCCTAATATACCACAGAAATAGAAAACCATAGTTTTACATTTTGAAATATAATAAGCACATTTTTATGAGCAAAACTTAAAAAAAAAATCGGAAAAAATTGCCCACGTTCCTCTGTTGTAACCCGGCAGTAGTCATTCTCCACGCTTCCCCTTTAAAAAGCTCCCAAGCTATGCGATACCGGAAAGTCAAAACATCATGTACAGGGTGCCACCTTGCATCTTTCAATGATATGCCGCCAAGTATAGCATCCATATACTTGCAAACGTACACGCCACAATCAGAGCCGCCTTGTTGCTTCGGTCGATCCTTAATGAACTTCACATTCATGAAACCGTCTTCAACAAATCTTATTCCATCCAAGAAATGAAGCATGCACGATAAGAGTTTTTCCTACAAATTTAGCACATAAAGAATTAAAAACATATTCAAAAAAGTAGAAAGAAATAGATAGGAAAGAAATAGATAACTATGAAGAGCATAGATTACCATGACAAAAATCTCCATGGCGTATGCCTTTCGTAAGTCACAATATGGAAGTTCATGTTCCCGAAGAGGATCAATTAAAAGCAATTTCATTCGTTCAAGGTCCACAACAAACAAAATCCAATGACTTCCTTTGCATACGGGGAACAATGCAACATCACAATATTGTATTGGTGGCCCAATGTGTTGTTCTTGGTAGGTAGTATAGAAACGTTCCAGCTCTTTCAGCTCTTTCGGAGATTTACAATTTGGAAGCATCTGCAAGAAATGAGAAAATAAGTTATGAAATACAAGAATTTTTGCAATTTCTATTATTTTATAATTCTTGCATTTTAGACCCTTATTTCTATCATTTTTCATTTTAGACCTTTATTTATCTCATACTTGCATTTTAGACCTTTATTTCTATAATTTTGCACTTTAGACCTTTATTTCTCTATTTCTTGCATTTTAGACCTTTTTTTTATAATTCTTGCATTTTAGACCCTTATTTCTATAATTTTGCATTTTAGACCTTTATTTCTCTATTTCTTGCATTTTAGGCCTTTATTTCTCTATTTCCTGCATTTTACACCTTTATTTCTCCATTTCTTGCATTTTAGACCTTTATTTCTCTAATTCTTGCATTTTAGACCCTTATTTTTATAATTTTCCATTTTAGACCTTTATTTCTCTATTTCTTGCATTTTAGACCTTTATTTCTCTATTTCTTGCATTTTACACCTTTATTTCTATAATTTTGCACTTTAGACCTTTCTTTCTCTATTTCTTGCATTTTAGACCCTTTTTTCTATAATTCTTGCATTTTAGATCCTTATTTCTATAATTTTGCATTTTAGACCTTTATTTCTCTATTTCTTGCATTTTATAAATTTATTTATCTAATTCTTGCATTTTAGACCTTTATTTATATAATTTTGCACTTTAGACCTTTATTTCTCTATTTCTTGCATTTTAGACCCTTCTTGCATTTTAGACCCTTTTTTCTGTAATTCTTGCATTTTAGACCCTTATTTCTATAATTTTGCATTTTAGACCTTTGTTTCTCTATTTCTTGCATTTTAGACCTTTATTTCTTTATTTCTTGCATTTTACACCTTCATTTCTCTTTTTCTTGCATTTTAGACCTTTATTTCTCTAATTCTTGCATTTTAGACCCTTATTTCTAAAATTTTACATTTTAGACCTTTATTTCTCTATTTCTTGCATTTTAGACCTTTATTTCTCCATTTCTTGCATTTTACACCTTTATTTCTATAATTTTGCACTTTAGACCTTTATTTCTCTATTGCTTGCAATTTAGACCCTTTTTCCTCTAATTCTTGCATTTTAGACCTTTTTTTCTCTAATTCTTGCATTTTAGACCCTTGTTTTTATAATTTTGTATTTTAGACGTTTATTTCTCTATTTCTTGCATTTTAGACCTTTATTTCTCTATTTCTTGCATTTTACACCTTTATTTCTATAATTTTGGACTTTAGACCTTTATTTCTCTATTTCTTGCATTTTAGACCCTTTTTTCTATAATTCTTGCATTTTAGACCCTTTTTTTCTATAATTCTTGCATTTTAGACCCTTATTTCTATAATTTTGCATTTTAGACCTTTATTTCTCTATTTCTTGCATTTTAGACATTTATTTATCTAATTCTTGCATTTTAGACCTTTATTCCTGTAATTTTCAACTTTAGACCTTTATTTCTCTATTTCTTGCATTTTAGACCATTTTTCTGTAATTCTTGCATTTTAGACCCTTATTTCTATAATTTTTGCATTTTAGACCTTTATTTCTCTTCTTCTTGCATTTTAGACCTTTATTTCTTGCATTTTACACCTTCATTTCTCTTTTTCTTGAATTTTAGACCTTTATTTCTCTAATTCTTGCATTTTAGACCCTTATTTCTATTATTTTGCATTGTAGACCTTTATTTCTCTATTTCTTGCATTTTAGACCTTTATTTCTCTATTTCTTGCATTTTACACCTTTATTTCTATAATTTTGCACTTTAGACCTTTATTTCTCTATTTCTTGCATTTTAGACCCTTTTTTCTATAATTCTTGCATTTTAGACCCTTTTTTCTATAATTCCTGCATTTTAGACCCTTATTTCTATAATTTTGCATTTTAGACCTTTATTTCTCTATTTCTTGCATTTTAGACATTTATTTATCTAATTCTTGCATTTTAGACCTTTATTTCTGTAATTTTGCATTTTGACCATTTTTTCTATAATTCTTGCATTTTAGACCCTTTTTTTCTATAATTCTTGCATTTTAGACCCTTATTTATATAATTTTGCATTTTAGACCTTAATTCTTGCATTTTAGACATTTATTTATCTAATTCTTGCATTTTAGACCTTTATTTCTGTAATTTTGCACCTTAGACCTTTATTTCTGTAATTTTGCACCTTAGACCTTTATTTCTCTATTTCTTGCATTTTAGACCCTTTTTTCTCTATTTCTATTTCTTTATTTCTCTATTTCTTGCAATAAGTTATGAAATGCAACAATTAACCAAATTAAGGACTAAAATGCAAGAAATTGAATTGATTTACCTCCAAGTCGATGCAATACCCAACTGCTATGGTCATGAAATAACTCATTCCAAGGAAAACCCTCTTGCATGGAGGGACTAGCGCTTTACCCACATAATATTTGCTCTCCCTAATATTCAGCAGCTCAACATATGCATCCACAACTGTCGACTCCAAGTCGCGATCGCGTTTTAGGCATTGGACATTTTCCCAAGCAAGACCATGAGTCATCCCATGTTCTATCCAAATAAAATTATGCTTTTCACCCCACCAATGCTTAAACAGCCAGTTGATTTTCCGATTTTCAGTGGCTTCGTCATATGACCTGATACATAACCACCCCGCCTCTGCGCATCATTGTATTTATCCTCACTAGTGTCCAACTGCAAATACATGTCAATACCCCTAATCAGATGGATATTCATGGCACAAAGGAAAAATAGCATTCCAAAACAAATATATGATTCAAGATAAATACCCCAAGTATTTTTCTTAACCTATCAGGAATAACACCACTGGTACTACCAAAGTTCACAAGTCCACCCACCACTGGGGTAAACTCTGAACCAGGAATAGGAGTAGTGGTTTCAAGCTGCCATTCGATGGAGATACAAAAAATCATATACACATTTTAAATACAATACACAAATTGCTAAAAGTTATTTCAAAGTTAAAGATTATTACCTCAAGGTTGACACCAGGAGGGATGGGGCGTGTAACAGCCCCAGATCCGGGGTCGGGGATCTGGCGTTACGGTCTCAATTCCATTAATAATACTTGAACTTAAATCAAAATAGATAAACAACATGCTATGACCCCGTAATAATATCACACCACATGACCAGTTATAGTCCTAGAGATGAAATTGAAATAAGTCTCTAAACATAGGATCCACAATTCATAAGTTATTACAACCCAAAATGATTACAGCATAATTTAATAGTTTCTTACCGTTGATTAACATAGGTTATACATATAGATTATCTGATAAACAATAGCTACCAGCCTAGGCTACTGGTTGCTCCTACCTCAGCAATGGCAACGATGATATCAGCAGGCAATCCTACGACTGCTGTCACCTGCTTGCACCGAGTGCGCCTTACGCAAGCCATCAGACCTAGCTGTTGTTGTGATATAATAAATAAAGCAAGGGTGAGCAATAGACCACCAAAAATAAGATATAACTGAACAATAATATATAACAGTTTTAAAAGAATATCTCTGAAACCATATGCCATGCATTGACGAACATAGTGCCAGTATAACGTAAAAGATGAAGTTACAAGGTAACTCAAAATATATTTTCCGTATAAATATTTGCTATGCAAAAATATGAACAAGATATCAACATATGTCATAAAGAGGAAATTGCAAGGTAATTATTGAAATGCCTGTTTTTTGAACACTTTCCGAATCTTGCCAACACTTATCGGTCACTCAGCCGTAGCTTTCCGATAGGGGTGCTCTCAAAAATGTTGCAGAAAATATCCAAATTGGATGATGAACTAATATTGGAGTTTTCACCGCGCCCGCTATTCCAATTCTTACGATGATCAGTCGCAGATTGTACAGCTCAAATTATTTTTACTACCGGTAGAAGGAAGAACTGACGGATTTACTTGTCTACCGCCCTTTTAGATCTCCCTGGCCAACGGTTGGGCCTTTGGGATGGACCGGCGCTACTCGGCCTCTTACACGACTTCTAGTTCGAATAGAATCCATGACTCTGAAACGTAAAGCTCATCCTCCTTTCCCCAAGTATAATACTTGTTGATAAGACTCCACCAAGTAGTCGTATCTAATTGGAAAGGAAAATTCACCAATATTTCCCAAGCTGTTGCTTGTTAATGGATATCGACTTGTTCCATCAATCTTACCCCTCGAACAATGAGGAAGTAACAAAAGATTCAATTTGATGAATAACAACCAAGTTGCGAATAAAAAGAATAGTTTCAAAGATTTATGACCGGGCAGTCAAACAAAATAAATAACAGCTCTCAAGTAAGGTTCCCTTATATTTTGAAAGTTTTTGAGCGAGCATTTAAATCTTGCTATAAGATAGATTTAAATGGAAAATATGGTGTTGGGAACCTTTCCTTGATAAAATAATTATAATAAAGCTCAGAAATATTTTACATAATATTTGAAGATTAAAGATAATTTTTGAATAAAATAATTTATTTTAAGAACCAATTTAAAAGTATTAAATAAATATTCCAATAATATTTAGTAACTAATAAATATTTAAAGAATATTTATTGATCAAAATATTGCTCATAAATAACTCTCGAATGAATATATAAAAATATTCACTAAATAAATAATTTCTTAAATGAATACTCGAAATAAGATTCAATAAATAATTCAAACCTTAAATGAATATTCAAAATAATATTCATTAAACTAAACAAATATTAAATGAATATTCAAAATAATATTCATTTAATAGATAAAACTCAAATGAATATTCAAAATAATATTCATTAAATAAATAAATAAACTCAAATGAATATTCAAAATAATGTTCATTAAAGAAATAATGGAAAAGCATTTATCTAATATTTTCCTCAGAAAATAATCACAGTATATACAGAAATACCGACTCCCGGTCTATATTTGAAGAATGAAGATCATATGCCCTTCACTAAGGGTCTTAGCAATATCCGGCTTATAACTAATATATCACATATCTAGCTTATAAGTCAATATCAAATCATAAAACCAGTATCACAATATAATTTGAAAGCAGGCATGCATGTTATGGCATATGTATAACAGAAACCAAATCATATATATTATCACAACAACAGTTTCAAAATGTTTGAAAACTTGCCTGGTACTCTGGTAGGGATAGTGTGTCCTGGGTCAGTCCGGTGATCTATAAATAATTAAAATATTCGAGATTAATCACTTAACGCTTTGAAAGGTTAAGTATATACTTTACTTAGGTTAAAACACGTTTTCAAGTTAGCTTTTATCAATGCCGTTATGATCTGACACTTGCTCGTTATCAAGGCATGTCATTATACTTACACTTGGTAGGTGCTTAAGTCGTATAAGTTCTAAGGTCGGTCGTTTACTCGAAAAGATTATACCTCAAGATCTATTGTACGTTTACCAAGTGGTTTTCCAAAGTTATAACCAAGTGTTCCGTTTGATAAAATCGAAAAACGATTCGTTTGACATGAGGTTTTCTCTCACACCTTCCTTATGATCTCTAATATTTAATTATTACAATTCGCAACTGTATTACTCATGTTAAGGGGGTTTAATTTCAGTTACGAACTCGCACTTACGGTTTCGAACCACTTTCACTAAATCGACCATAACTCCTAAACCGTAAGTGTAAATGCTTCGATTCTCGTGCCAAAACGATCTGTGACTCGAGATCTATAAGGAAAGGTCATATAATCATCAAGATCAGAAAACTAACCCAACTGTTATGCACGGTTTTTTAAGAGTTAACAAAATTTCGCCATTACGACGGCTATAAATCGAACATTTCCAAATTTATCACAACATAACCAAGCCACACCGGGCATACCATACATCTTAACAAGTCCAAGAACATCTCACTTCACCATCATTTGGATCATATCACTTAGATCAACTAAACCACCAAGAACATTTAAAAACTCATCATAATAACATCATAATCATAACTCATCTAAAACCACCAAGAACATTCAAAAACTTAAAGTAAGATCTAGGGTTCATGAGAGATATACCTTTCTTGGAATGTGTAAAGACCTTACTAAGCCTTGTATAACCCTTGTATATCCTTAAGATAGCTTAGATCATCCAAAGAAATCAAGAAAACAAAATTAGTTCTTGAAAGTTACTATTCATCATCAACTTTGATGATTTTATTACCTATGAAAGAATTGGAATTTGAAGCTAATATTCAAAGGGGATAGTTATGAAATGTAGTACTCACCTAATTAATCTTGAGAGTTTTGAATGGTGGGAAGTGGGACTTCCACCCTTGGAAATGAGCAAGGCCGAGAGCTCCATGGATGGGTTTGTGGTGTTTGGTTTTTGCTTTTCTTTATGAACTAATATCTTCTAATCTCATGTAATATTGCTAGACTACTTGGATGCATCCTTTACTTTTGTGTTGTTAGCTTGCTAGTGGTCCAAGTGTTGCCCTTCCATTGGTCCACTTGATGGCACCACATTAATCATACCCTTTGTGGCACAAATGCAACTTCATCACTTCACTTCTAGTTGACTTACATGGAAGTCACTTTTCTTACCCTTACTCCATCCACTTGCACATGCTTGTCTCTTGATTCTCTGTTTGTTTCTTTGTCCTGTTATTGCTCAGTTTCATTGATCGTTCGGAGGAATATCTCAAGTATTTATCGTTAGTGTTTTAACGAAAACCTCCTTGATATTTATACTACCATTCTCAATCCTCCTTTATAATCCTTGATTTTAAATTACTCAAATCTTTTTAATAAATCCAATCCTTCAGTGTCCAGGGAAATCTCGGAGAAAATAAAAGTACTATTTTTCTGAATCTGATATCATTTACATACACTTATTTTGCCTATAGATCATCAATACGAACTTAGAAATCCATTCTGAATACTTCTATATAGTGTCGTCTGATAATATTCCAAAATCCACCAAAAACACTATTCATTGCTTTTTCTCTCTTTTATTTCTTGTACTTAAAAAGATGTTCTCGCGCTTCCTCGAGCGTTCCCTATCTCTTTTACGGAATCACTGGACTTATACTAGATATCGATTTGGATGACATGAGCTACCAGATATCGATTTGGATGACATGAGAATATTTCCTTTCTTGGAATACCATAGCTTACTTTCTAGACGATAGATTATTCTTATCTACCTTGTCGACCAATTGCAACATTCATAGCATATAAACATTTGAATCCAAATCCATTCAACATTCATTCATTACACCGCTGATACATTGTAGTCGTAACCACTATTCATTGTTACTCAATACATAAAAAAAGTTTTAATTCCTCCAAAAATCTGGGTTCTTACAGTCTCCCCTCCTTAAAAGGATTCCCTCCCGAAATCATGTAGGAAACAATTGGGAACTTGTTTGTCATTTCGCTTTCCAGTTCCCCGATTGATCCTTAAACCTTCCAATCCTTTCTCAGAACATCTTACTGGTGCTACAATACACACTTTATCCTTTTTCCATAAACTTTGCTACTTTTCGTATAACACACTATCAGGGTTATGCTCTTACTAAGTCATGTACTATTACCCTTATTAATATCTGCAGTGACCTTGGTATCACTACTGCGCTGTGAATTTGAAGATAACCTCACTCGTACTATGCCCCTGATCGCTTTTATCTTCATAATCTCGTTCAATATATAGAAGTGGAAAAATTTATTGAGAGATCACTATGATTAATGAACATTTGTTATATTGCACGGTTAGTACAGAAGGGGGCCAGCCTGTAGTACTTGACAAGCAATTAAAAATTAACGGTATTCCGCTTAGATTTCTTTCACACAAACAGATAGTCACTCAGTAGTACCTCCCCTCCTTAAATGGTTGTTCTTCTCAATTCAAAAAGAACATGAATAAGGGAGAAGAAGAGAAATGAATTTCAAAGAATTATAAAAAGTTTTCATGATTGCAAGATATCATACTTAGAATTTACCGCTGAACTATAGAAGTTCATTAGAGAAGAAAATAATCGTAATCGTATTAAATACTACTTTATCGTAATCTCACGTGTCAACATATCCTCACTGCTTTGTCCATGATTCTATGGACCTATATTCTTGTTCAATATTAGCACACTCACTTTTGGAAAATCTTTCAACCTCTCAAGTTGAATCTTGGATTTCTTACCTGACATTATTGACACTGACATTCCACGCCACCCTACTAGCTCTTTCATATACATAATACTAATACTATCAGGTTTTCCCCCAAGAGTTCGTTAGAAAACCCATTCATCAATCCATTCATAACATTCCTTGCTTCACATTTCATAATTATTTTCCCAATCTTTTCTTTGTCAATCACATCCTTCTGATTACTTGATTCTTATTCACTTCTGTTATTTACCTCCACCGTCATCTCATTATTGAGACATCTTTTGTACTTGGCACCTCCTTATTGGTATCCTGTCACATTTACTCAATAAACATCACATTTTTGGGGTCAAACTTTTCTTTGTTCAATCATCTAAAATTCTCACTTTCTCGATCCATAAGTCTCCTTATTACTTGATCAATCTATTCCAACTTCCTTCAAATTCTCCAAACTTAAAGGGAGTAAATCCGTATGTCATTCATGTTTTCACTTTCAACTTTCCGTTGTGACCAACAACCTTTGTCATGTCAATTTCATACTTTTCTATCTTCATTGCTGGGGTTTCTCAGGAGTCCGCATATCTAACTTCTTTATTGATCCCCAACTCTATTTCCTTTATATCAGCCGTCATGTTTCTATTTCGACTATAATCTCTTTATGAGCCATCATAACATTATCATTTATCACGTCATTCCAAAATTAAACCATCCGAAATGAACCTTGACGATTTCTCTAACTTAGATCCAATACAATCTATTTCTGTTTTTCATTCTGACATCTCCACAGTCGTTATCATCTAATTTCTCAGAAGAATCACCACTACATTAATGTAGTCCATTGTTGAATCACCATCGCTTGTCGTTTACATAGTGCTCTAATAGCTAACCATACGGGTTTCATAATTGTTAGATCAAAATCCTCTAGGAAGACAAAATAATCACTATTCCTTATCCATAAGGAATACTTCCTGAACTTGATGTAGCTATTACATGAGGCAGATAAAATTGCAAAAGAGCTTCAAGCATCGCAGCTATGACAGGCTGATGAAATTATTAACCATATATCTTCAGTAGAAGACTGGAAGCTTAACGGTTTACGAAGTCAATTTTTGTATCATGGTCCTGGTTTACCTCAAAATAGGACCTTCTAAAGTATGTAATATGCTTAGGATGATATCTGGAATCGAATCTTTATTTAAACTATTATTACAGTCGATTCTTGCACAATCATCAGAAGGAATGTAAATTCCTCCACCCCAATATGACCTTCAAGGTCCTTCCCAATATCATTCTGTTTCTTTGGTATGAGCATTTATAGTTACTCCTCTATACTTAAAGTGTCGGCCACCTCATTGGCCTTTCCTGATAATAATAATTTCTCACAATCAATGTTTTCTGAATCTATTCCAATCTTACATTTTTCTACCTCATTCCCATCACTGTTGGGTGAAAGCATTCTCCCTTAAACTCTGCTGAAGGAGAGAAATACATATCAATCTTTTTCCATAAGTCATTGCTTCCACCTTTCCGTGGGAACTTTATCATAGTTACTCCCAATCATACCTAGGATATTTCTTCTCTTAGTCCTTTCTTATTTTAGGATAATCTCAACCTTCATTGGTTCAATCCCTACCTCCTCATGGTTTCACGCATGCCTCATCTGGCATTATTGTTATTATGTCATACATTCCCTACCAAACTTCAATATTGAAATTTAGAATATTACCTTTTTTCTTATAAGGTTTCTTAGGTCATCCTCATCATTCCTCCTGTATTTTCTGGGTACAGGGTATATCAAAGTATCATTACTCAGTCATATAACAACTCTGTCTATGTACTTTCCGAAACTCTGTCCAATAACTCCTTAAAAGTTATTGTTGTCTTGGTCAATCTAACTTATATCATTTGAATTCACAATGCCTTTATTAGGAGTAATGCCATCCTTTGTGCATTCTCAGGGTTCGTCTTAATTTTATGGATATTCTATCCTCAATTCTATTTTCAAGAAAGACTTACATCCTTTAATTGACAATCAAATCATATATCCTTGCTAAGGGTCTCTTTTCTATCATTCTCATCTTGATAATCTATAGGTAGCTTAATGCTAACTGTTGTGGGAGGAATTTAGCACAACAAATTAGGAGGCATGTTGTTGGAATAGCGCGAATGAATACGGAATCGTCCAACCACCAAGAAAGGCTCGTAGTTGGAGATCAATAGCTAGCCGCCCGGAAAGGCTCACGACTAGGGTTACCGAAGAACATGGGATGTGGTTCCTCGGAAGCATCGGACTGAATCTACGGGATTAGAGCTCAAGGACCGTGCAATGATGATGCGTTGGCCAGCCAAGAACCCTAACAATGTTGCGTCACACAAGAGTATACGTGCTCTTTGCTTACTCGAGGTGTCAAAGTGTCTAAGAAGATCCCGTAAACTGCCTACATACCACTATTTATAGTGGATCAAGCCCGTATGTAGTTCTATTATGATATATTCGGTTGTTTATGATGAATTATCCCATTTCTAAAGGGATTATGACTGATATTTCTGATAATAATCGTGTATGACGTATATAATCACATTACCAAGCTGTATTAGGACTGTTGGAAGCCCATTCCTTGATGTTTATCTCAAGAATGTATGAATTATCATGATTTTATGTGATTTAATCAAGTATATATGACATATATCCTCTAATAACTGAAGATTTATCTGATTAGAAGTGTAAATCAACTATAAAGACGTGTTCCTAAAAAGTAGGAGGTTTACCTTATCCGAATTGGCAGCCTAACCAGGCTTCTAGCAGAAGCTGGGGGTACCGCCCGGTAGCCTGGCTCCGGTACCCCCTCCGGTAACCCCATTATGGAAGCTACTATGGAAGCCTTATTGAATGACTAGCAGTGGTTGCAGGTTACCTACAAGGGGATGCCCTTGGGACCCTAAACCACACATTTCCCTACTGCCATGCCCGTGGTAACCGCTGGGGCTACCATTATCCCTTGGAAACCTGACAGATCACTCATTTTCCTCATGGGTCTGGACCCTAAACCTCTAGTGGGCTTAAATCTAATCCATGCAAGATTTTGGTCACAATAACTACCCCCCGGTTCCCCGAAGTACTAAGTGCAAGGGGAACCAATTATTCGTAGGGTGCCGCTTCTTTAACTTCTTAAAAATTTCATCTCACCAGTGCCTTGACAATTTGACATGACTGGAAACGTGAATATTAAAAGAAATTTAAGTGCGAACATCAGAATTAAAATCAAAATTTATCGAAGAATCCCTCATAATTTGTTAGACCGAATACACACTTATAATCAACTAAGTATGAGAGAATAACAATAAGTTCTTTAAAATCTTTAAAAACTATTTGAAATTAACTTCTCTCTCAGTGATGTAAATTATCACAGAGAGCTGCTTAGGTTACAATGAATAATATGATATTACATGATCGATACCCTTCTAGGGTTAACCTAACTGTATTTATAAAGTATACAACTGCTATACAATCGATAATTGATACTCCTATAAATTAGCTATACAATTGATATCAATTACGATTGCTACTCGTCTCCTTAGTCAACTCAATCTCTTTGACAGCTATCCAATCTTCAAAGATATTGCTTCCATAATAAATCTTCAATCACTGTTGACCAGTAGACGCTGCCTCCGGACAGAGTTTGACAAACTCTGTCGAGCTTCCATCTGTCAGAGTTTACACTAAACTCTGACCGCTTCCAGCTAAACTCTGATAATTCACTGTAACACATAAACACTGATTAAAACACATCAATTATATTTAACACAACTGCGATAAGAATGGGAGCCTCCTAGTTTATTCGTCTTGATACCAAATTTATCAATTTATTCTTAAGGATTAGAAAGGATAAATATTTAAAAAGGGAGTATTAAAATCAAACACTACCGCTTGATTTTTAGATAAACACGAGATGATTCGTTTCCCATGCAAACATATTTCCACTTGACATCGTTTTCAGTGCCACATTCATTGGCTAGAGGGTCACGCCTCTTCTTCCTATGCTCTTATATCTCTATACAGTCAGTCGTTTCACTTTTCTTTTTTCTTATCTCCACCCAACACTCTCTCTTTGGGCAAGTAAAAAAGGGTTTTCGAGAATTCTCCGACGAGGCTTCCGGCAAGGACTATAGCATTTTCACACCCTTCTTCTCGCCTTCACCCAAGTATGCCTCTAAATTCTTCGACCTACTTGCATGCGTAATCTGCAATTATGTGCACGAGAGCTACACACGTACTTGGCTTCATTTTTTTATTCATGAATTATCGTCTATCCTTAGATCGATAGTAGGTTTTATTTCTTGGGATATGTTGCATGCTACTTGTTCCGATTGATTACTCAATCTTTTTATGTTTGCCTATTTTTGCTCATCGTATTTCTCGACTTTTTTTACCCGCGTTTATATTAGATCTATATGTTTGAATCTTTATATTGAAATGCATGTGCGAATTTCTCTGCTTACGGTATGCTTACCGAAGGGGTTCAAGATGATCTGTACTCTGGTTGCCCCCTTGGTTACCTTTTAGATGCTTGTAACATCCTTGATATTTGGTTTAACCGAGTACCACTACTTCAGATACGTCCTATCAAGTAGATATGTGTAATTGCTCAACAGGGGTTCATTTCTAGTCCATTACACTTGCGTTTCCCTTCTTGCTTTACTTTGTTGACTCCGGTATCACCAAATGAGGTTACCACATCAATAGCCACCCCCCCGAGTCTTAACCCTTATGCTTTGGCTCGGTAGCCTTATTGTTTTCTGAAGCTCTAGGATGATTAGTAGAAACTACTGTTCCCTTCAACTCTTGGCTACCTGTCTTCCCTCCTCCTTGCTAATCTGCTTCCCTCGTCGTGGTTGCAGATGTCTATCTCTTCTGTTTCGGGATGTTCATCGCAGCATGCGGGTAACCTGTCACCCCTTTCCGGTGAACCCTCTGATTCTTGGTCGACTCATCTCAATGAAACGCTCCTTCATCAACCTTTATTGCAATCCATGCCGTCGGTCAGCTCCCGGACTCGTTCCCGAGTGGAGGTCATTAATCCCTTAGAGGCAGAAATTGTGAGTCGGCATCTTGACCCCTCTATGGAGGCTGGATCATCCAGTTTCCATGACAAGAATGTAGAAAGGGTTTATCTGAGCTCTACCACTGATGAGGGGGAACAATCAGTTAGTGGGTTTTTGAATGAGGCTGAGCAGCCATTTTTTGACAATGAAGATTTACTGGATGAAGAAGAGGATGTTGAGGTTAGGTTGATAACAGAGGTTGAGCGGAAGCCCCATGTCCCCGCAGGTTTTGTTCCCTCCTGTGAGGATGT
Organism: Saposhnikovia divaricata; assembly: GCA_036435485.1. Lineage (NCBI taxonomy): Eukaryota > Viridiplantae > Streptophyta > Magnoliopsida > Apiales > Apiaceae > Saposhnikovia > Saposhnikovia divaricata. The sequence goes on along the minus strand of CM071596.1, from coordinate 149,928,319 downwards.
AGATTCTACCATGAACATTGACAGACTCGAGAGGTTATTGTGTAACCCTGGGTGTAACTTGGTGGTACCTAGTGCTGATGAGAGGTGCCACAGGTTCAACAATTTTGAACTCGACCAAGCTATACCCAATGCAGTGCTGTCTGTATCCTTCTTCAAGTTGGGATTCTCTATGCCGATGCATCCATTTTTTGTTGACATGTTGAACTTCTATGAGATAGCCCCTATACAACTATCGCCTAATTCTTTCAGGGTGGCGGCGTGCATGTATATCCTTTACGACCAAACCTTTTTTACTCCTCTTACGACTAGGGAGTTAGGATATTTTTACCAGTTGAAAGATGTGGGAAGGAAAGTGGGTATTTTTTACCTTACTTCCTGGAATAACAGACAGGGTATATGTATAAAGGGGAATAAAAGGGGGATGTACGACTGGCTGGAGATGTTTTTAAATTGCTACGACTGCGAGGAAGTGAGAAAAGGGTGGAATCTGACTCCAGGTAAGCATCTGGTACCCTCGTACATTACTGGTAACCTTATTTTAATTGCCTTTGGATTCAATCCTTACCTTTCCGTGATCTTGTTTAGGGATTCCGGCTCAAACGTCCCTTGATGGGATTGAGGAAGAAAGAGCTAGAAAGATTATGAGGTTAGCTGCTAATTTAGGGGACGACGAGAGCCTACTAACCCCGGGAACCTTAGTGAGGTTGGGATTTGCGAGACCTATGGCTCCTTCTTCTCCTGCCCAAGGGATGGAGGTGGAGGAAGGGTCTGCCAAAGAATCTGATACCCAGAGTACCACTCAAAAGAAGAAGAGGGCTTCCAACCGCTCCAGCCCTGGTAACCCAGGCTTCCGCTTTCCATCTTTATACTTCTTTACTCCTTATGTCGTACTTCTTTCTTTGCTTTTTACTTGCTTTTTACCCACACTTTTATGGGCTTCTATGTGTATGTCAGTTGCATGGTAGCTATTGTTTATCCTGTACCTGTGTATTTATCTGCATCCGTAAGCCTGGCTCCGGTAGCCCTACCGGTAGCCTGATATTTCCTCATTTAAATATGTGCTATGGTTACTAACATTTCCAATGTCCCATCATTTCAGGTATGTCAGGATCCATGCCGTCCTTTGTTAAACCATCTGAGAAGTATGAAGATTTGTTTCCTGAGGATGAACTGCTTATGATAGAGACCCCTATTGCTGCCACTCCGGTTTCTAGGGTTCCGGCTCCTGCATCCATTAAGGCTGAGCGCTCCGTTACTGAGAAACGCGGACTCTCCCAGGCTTCCGGGAGTTTGAAATCTCCCCCAGAGACGCGATCTTCGAAAAGAGTCAAGGTATCTCAGCAGGGTATACCCGTAGGCGAAGTGGAACAGTTTTATCAAATGTCTGGAGGCCAGATCCTCATGGAGACGATCACTGGGTGGGCTAAACAGAAAACTTCTAATGCTACGAGATCTATGCTATTTTCAGCGGGTGAGAGCTTCTTCCACCAACTTATGCTTTCCAACCAACTGGCCCTGGCTACCCGTGGCGATATGAGGCTTAGGGATGAGATTAAATAGTTGAAGTCAGATAAGCAGGTCATGGAGGAGGAGAAGAAGAAACTTGTGGATGCCGCCAAGAAGATGAAGGGTGATATTTCTGTGCTATCTAGGGAGAAGGACAAGCTGAGTAAAGTAATTTCTGACCAGGAGAGGGAAAAGGATGAGCTGAACACAGCCCATGATGCTGTAACTAATGAATTAAAGCTGCAGGTTGACACATTACAGGCTTCAGTGAAAAAACTGAAGGAATCCCTCCCGGACAGGTACAAAACTGGTTTCTCTATGGGAGTTAATGATTAATTAAAGGCCACCTGGAAGGTGATGCCAAATCTGGATTGGGCTCTCCTTGGTGAAGACGCTGTGAAGCAGGTGAAAGGTTTTGAGGTAGAGGTTGCTAAGTCCCAGGCCCTTGCCGCGAGGATAACTCATAAGTTGCCAACTAGCTCAAAAGACACTGTTGAAGGTAACCAAGTTGCTAGGGTTGAGGCTCCCGTTGATGCGGTCGAGAATGCTCCGGGTGACCTTGTCAAAACGATCGATCCTATTGAGGACTCCCCCAACTCTGAGGCTACCAAGGATGCTCCTTCTGCTTAACTAGTCTTTCAAATTATCTTTATTACCTTGAACTTATATCTTGCTGGTTTATGAACTTATGGTTTTAATCACAGGGGGTGGTCTCCTTAACGCTCCACATATGTAATTTTGAATTCGTAACTTAACTATTTTATGGCCATGGGGCCTTGATACTCTTGAACTTGTTCTACCAATGTGATGCATGTTTATTTTATTATCTGGTTATTATTGGTTATGTCCTGAATATTTTTCGTATAAGGGTTTTATGATGGGTGCTTATAGGCTACCACATCTAGTACCCCCGTAACTCAGTTTAGAGTAAGGCTCCCACCATGCTTCTCTGGCCTAGTGGCACAGGGGTTATTCTCTGGCTATTCAACGAGTGCTAATTCATAATTGAGACTTTTCACTAATTCTTACTCCAGGATACCAATTTGCTAAGTAAGAAAGGTAATCGCTATGACTTAAGACAGTTAATAGCGAAATGCAACCATCTAATTCTAGCACGTAATATGGTCCTTCCGACTAATCCTAAGACGAGCTTATACGAATACTTAGAGGATATATGTCATATTTACATAGATTAAAGAGATAAATGATAAATCATGAATAGAGAATTGAACAGTAGGATTGTAACGTGATATGGAAAGTGTACTTGAGTAGTTATGGTAACACATACCTGACTAGGTTGCACAGAAATGATAAACTACTTGTACCTTAGTCTGTGTGATTGTCATTTTGGGTGTGGGGGTACCGTCCGGTAACCTTATAGTATCTGGAAGCCTCAAAGATGGGAACCTGACCTTAGGAGCCCCATTTGGCGGTAACCCTCTCCGGTAGCCTGGGGTGCCGGAGGCTCAGCCTGGAAGCCTTTGTTCCGGGAGCCCTAGCTATTTTGATAAATTACGTGTGATAATGACATGTAAGCCATTCCTGCAAGGCTGCATTAGTAAAGTATTTGATAATCCATACGAGTTAATTCTTATAACCGCGTAGGTAGATGATTAAAAGATCGATGTATGCCAATCACGATTCCATACATGATTAAAAGAGGAGGGATCCAGGTGTGCCGATCAGGGTTCCACACAAGCCCAAGTAATAGAGGGAGTCATGCATGCCGATCAGGGTTCCATACATGCCCTAATAACCAAGTAAGCCATGTGAACAACTCAAGGTTCCATACATGTCTGGTATTGAAGGGATCCAAGTGTGCCGATCAGGGTACCACACAAGCCCAAGTAATGAAGGGAGTCATGTATGCCGATCAGGGTTCCATACATGCCCTAGTGACCAAGTAAGACATGTGAACCACTCAAGGTTCCATACATGTCTGGTAATAAAGGGATCCAAGTGTGTCGATCAAGGTACCACACAAGCCCAAGTAATGAAGGGAGTCATGTATGCCGATCAGGGTTCCATACATGCCCTAGTGACCAAGTAAGCCATGTGAACCACTCAAGGTTCCATACATGTCTGGTATCAATCATGAAAAATTTAAAATTCTGATAATTTCAACCTATTAACCTAAAAGGTATATTCACTACTACCCCTCTAGTTCTGGATGGTAGCCTGGCTGCCATGTAGAACTATGCTTATAGGTCTTCCATATCTTTCTAATATATTTATAAGTGGTAAATATAAAAGGAAACAATCAACTTCTACTTTTACTGAAAATTGAAAAGTACGATTACATTAAATTTCATCCAGACAGGGTGTGCATCCACTACCCCCCGGGCATCTACTAAAAATCATGAAATCCTAAGAACCGAAAGGGAAATGACACAACCATAACTAGTAGGTTGCCTTTATTAATCCTAAGCCTGAAAGAAGCCTACATTTGCTTTGAAAGGAGTCTTACTGATAGTATTTCTTTAGGTGCTCGGCATTCCAAGCACGGGCAATAGTGTTCCCATCCATGTCTTCAAGGTGGTAGGTGCCTTCCTAAAAAATATATTTTATTTTGTAAGGCCCTTCCCAATTTGCTCCAAAGGCTCCATGCCCGGGAACCGTTATGTTGGGCATCATTCTTTTCAGCACTAGGTCGCCGACCTTGAGAGGTCGAGAGCGTACCTTATTGTTATAGTATTTGCGGGTCCTCTGTTGGTAAGCCGCAAGTTTCAGCCGGGCGGTAGCCCGGGTTTCCTTTACCATGTCCAGGGCCAGCCTCTGATTTATCTCATTTGCTTCTTGATTTAAGTTATCCCTTCTGTAGGATCCCGCTCCCACTTCCACGGGAACCATAGCCTCACGGCCATAGGCTAGAACAAAAGGAGATTCCCCGGTGGTGGACCTGGGAGTAGTGTTGTAAGACCACAAGACCATTGGAAGCTCTTCTGGCCAGTTTCCCTTTTGTCTTCCAACTTAGCTTTCAAAGTGTGCTTAATGATTTCGTTCACAGCTTCCGTTTGCCCATTGCTTTGGGGGTGGCAAACGGCTGAAAAATCCTTCTTTATTTCCAAGTCTTCACATAGACTCCTCATTTCCTTACTATCAAATTGCTTGCCATTGTCTGAAATCAACTTGTATGGTACCCCGTACCTACATATAATGGCTCTCTTAACAAACTCTTTCAGCTTGCCGGCAGTGATAGTAACCAGGGGTTCCACCTCTGCCCACTTGGTAAAGTAGTCGACAACTACCACATCATATTTCACACCACCTCTGCCTTTGGGAAGTTCCCTAATCAGGTCAATTCCCCATATGGCAAAGGGCCAGGGGCTTCCAATGGGCCTTAGATCCACAGCTGGGTTACTATTGAAATTAGCAAACCTTTGACATTGATCACAATCTTTGGCAAAGTCATAAGCATCAGATTTCATGGTAGGCTAGTAGTAGCCCTGTCGAAGCACCTTATGAGCAAGGGAGGTACCCCCCGAGTGATTACCACAGATGCCTTCATGGAATTCCCTTAGGATGTATTCGCATTCATTTCTAGATATGCATTTAAGTAGAGGTTGGTTAAAACCCCTCTTATACAGGATGCCATCATAGATTACATACTGGGCGGCCTTGTATTTGAGTTTCCGGGCTTCATCTTTATCTTCCGGAAGCACCCCCTTGGTCATATACTCACGTATTGGGGTTGTCCATTGGCTTTCCACAAAAAATTCTATCTCCATAACCTCCTCTTGATGGATACTTGGCTGGAGTTGGACTTCAAAGGGTATCACCCCTAATAGAACAGCTTCTTTTTGGGATCCCAACTTGGCAAGGGCATCAGCATTGGCATTTTCCACCCTTGGGATCTGATTCAAATTCAGCACTTTAAACTTACTAATGAGTTCTTGGGCATACCTCATGTAGAGTTCAGTGCGGGGGCCTCGGCTCTAAAAGCTCCCTTTGATTTGCCACACAATCAACATGGAATCATTAAAAACATTCAAGTATTCCACCTTCATTTCTAGAGCTAGTTTCAACCCACCAATCAGGGCCTCATACTCCGCATCATTGTTGGTAGCCTTGAAGCCAAAGTGTATGGCACTCTGAATTTGGTGCCCCTCTAGGCTTACCAATTCTATCCCAGCACCAGCCCCGTTGTTGTTCACTGCTCCATCCACATATAGGTTCCACCATAGTTGAGGGCTCTCAGCATCCCCTTCGAAAACTGGGCGTACCTGTATGCATTCTTCCCCGGTAACCTCAAAATCTGGAGGGAACTCTAACAAGAAGTCAGCCAGTGCTTGGCCTTTGATGGCAGTTCGGGGCTTGTAATCTATCTCAAACTGTCCCAACTCGACAGCCCATTTCATCATTCTACCGAAGGCTTCCGGCTTGTGCATCACTTACCTTAACAGGAAGGACGTTCTAACTTCAATTTTGTGGGCCTGAAAGTAGGGCCTTAGCTTCCTAGAAGCCAATATCAGAGCTTATGCTAGCTTTTCCATGCTGGGATACCGGGTTTCCGCATCCAACAACCTTTTGCTCACATAGTATACCGGGTATTGCACTTGTTCTTCCTCCCGGATCAACACAGCACTTATAGAATATTTAGAAACAGCTAGATATAGAATGAGTATCTCACATTCCAAGGGTTTGGAGAGCAATGGTGGGCTTCCCAACTGTTCCTTTAGCTTCTTGAAGGCTTCCTCACATTCCGGGGTCCATTCAAAGTTTTGACCCTTCTTGATAGCCTTAAAGAACTCTTTACATTTGTCGGAAGACCGAGATACAAATCTGTTTAGGGCTGCCACCCTTTCGGTAAGCCCTTGGACTTCTTTAACATTCCTTGGGGATTAGAGTTCCAGCAATACCTTGATTTTGGCAGGGTTCGCCTCAATCCCTCTGTGGTTCACAATGAATCCAAGAAATTTTCCAGACTCCACACCAAAAACACATTTTTGGGGGTTTAGTTTCATCCGGTACTTCCTTAGGATGTCAAACATCTTAGATAGGTGCAACACATGGTCGGCTGCCCGCTTTGATTTGACCAACATATTATCAACATAGACTTCCATAGTCTTACCAATCTGTTCCTTAAACATCATGTTTACTAGCCTTTGGTAGGTAGCCCCGACATTCAGTAGTCCAAACGGCATCCCCACGTAACAGTATTACCCTCTATCAGTTATGAAGCTGGTATGCTCCTGGTCTGGCTCATACATTGGTATCTGGTTGTACCCGGAGTAGGCATCCATGAAACTTAGCAGAGCGTGGCCTGCCGTAGCATCCACCAGTTGATCAATTCTGGGTAGCGGGAAGCTATCCTTAGGGCATGCTTTATTCAGATCAGTAAAGTCAACACATGTCCTCCATTTCCCATTAGGCTTCCGGACCAGTACCGAGTTTGCCAGCCATGTTGAGTAGAAGGATTCTTTAATCAAGCAAGCTTTTAATAATCGGTGTACCTCTTCCTGGAGGGTGGTAGCCCTTTCACCACTAACAGGCCTTCTTTTCTGCCGTATACCCTTTCTCTCAGGGTCAATATTCAGGTGGTGACACATGATTTTATGGTCAATCCCAACCATGTCAGAGTGACACCATGCAAACACATCTAGGTTGCTTTTAAGGAAAGAAGTCAACCTTTCTCTTGTCTTCTCATCTAGCTTTTGCCCAATTTTCAGGACTTTACTAGGATCTTCAGCATCCACCAATATGGGAATAGTATCCTTGGCAGCCCCTGCCTTTTCCAGGGTACCGGGCATCCTGGGATCAATATCGATTTCAACCGGGAGCCCTTTCACCGCTTCCTGGTTTTCACTCTCTAGCATTTCTTCATCTAGATCATCATCTATGGCATTTTTCACTATGCCTTCCATTGGAATGTTTTGAATTTCATCATTTTTCTCGGCAGCTTCCAACAACAAGCTTTGTGGTGGTACTACCCCTCGAAAAATAGGAACCTCTTCAGTAGGTTCCTCTGGCAGTTCCACTATCATGATGGTGTTGCATGAAGATTTTTCAAACTTCTGCGGCTCTAGCCCATGGCTTCTCATTAGGGCTTCCCCCTCAGCCTTTTCCTCATCTTGGATAGATATGTCTGCCCTCTCGGCAGCCTGTACAGCCTTGTTATAGCATTCCCTTGATTCATATTGACATCCTTTTGCAAATCCAATGCCATTTGGGGTAGGGAACTTCATTGAGAAGTGATATATCGAGGTTACCACCCTCATATCTTTCGACACTGGTCTCCCAAGTATGGCATTATGAGAAATGTCTACGTCTACAACCATAAACTCAGCCATCTGGGTGGCCTTGCAGGGATCTACACCCAAAGATAACGGCAAATTAACATTCCCCATGATTTGTACAGGGTTACCGGTGAACCCATATAGCTAATTAGTGGTAGGTAGCAATTCTTATCCAGAAGCCCCAATTTCTGGAAAGTGGTGTATGCCAAGATATTTACTGAACTTCCAATGTTAATCAGCAGTCTGTGCCCATTCATCCCACCAATCCTTACGGTTACCACCAAGGTATCATTATGGGGGTGGTGAACCCATTTGGCATCCTCCTCAGTAAAAGAAATATCATCAGTTTCCCCTTTGAACAGCTTAGGGGGCCTTTCAGCAAGGTGGAAAACATTTGTAAGGGGTTTCCCTCTGGCTTCCCGGGCATACCGGTTTCTAGCATTCCGACTGGCACCCCCCAAGTAAGGGCCACAAAAGATGGTGTGGATGCTATTGGCTCGGGTAGTCCTATCTTGCTTTCCCGGAACTTTATCTTTGTTATCTCTCCCTTCCTTATATTTCTTAGCCTCTTGAGCCACAAATTCAGTCAGGTATCCATTTCTGATCAATTCTTCAATTTGATCTTTCAGGTGCCTGCAATCAGCAGTCTCATGGCCATTTACATCATGGAAAGCACAATACTTCCCCTGATCCTTCTTTCCCGGAGGGCCTACCCGGTAGGGCCTGTGGAACAACCCACTTTTCTCATTTACTTCAAGAATATGGCCGATGGGCACAATCAAAGGAGTATACTCTGAATATTTATGAAAATTCGTCCTTGGAGTGAGTCTGTCCTTGACAGAAACTCTATCCTTAGTTGCATTAACAGCAATAGGGGCAGTCTTGTCATCATAGCGAGGGGCTCCCACACCACCGGTACCGCTTCCGGAAGCCCTCTTGTTGGAATCCCTTTTATGACTGTAAGAACGATTTCTCTTGTTCCTGTTCCAACCCCTAGAATTGGAATCTTTGGATAACTTTGCCATTGACTCCTCAATCACCTTGAGGCATTGTGCCTGTTGGTAGAACTCAGCTAGTGTTGCAGGCTCGCCAGTTTGCAACTTTTTCCAAAACTCAGTTCCCGGCCTAACCCCGGCTATCAGGAAATTCTTTAGAGTTTCATCAGAAGCCTTCTTCACTTTTAGCACTTGCTCATTAAACCTTTTGAAGTATTGCCTTAAAGTTTCATGTGGATCTTGCTTGATATTAGCTAAAGTATTGATTGGTGGTGCATATGCCACGGTAGCCCGGAATTGAGAGATAAATTGGTCTCCCATCCTCCTCCAGGATTTAATAAATCCTTCCGCCAATCTTTTAAACCATTGGTGGGCATTCCCACTCAGAGTGGAGGCTAGTAACCTGCACCTAGCCAAGTCTTCCACTTGGTATACATCCATTTCCGTGTTAAAACGGCTCAAGTACTCAATAGGGTCTGAGTTACCATTAAATTTCAAATCTGTATTCATCTTGAAGAACCTTGGCAAAGGTGCCTTCTTCACTTTCGCTGAAAATGGAGAGCCAGAAATGACTCCAGATTTGAACTTTTTCTCCTCCTTGATTTTTTCCAAGGCTTTCTTCCAGTCAGACATTTTGAATTGTCCATTCTCACCATCTGAAAATATATCACTTCCAGAATCATCATCCTCATAAGCTGTCTTACTCTTCCTGGGAGCCGAGCTCTGATGAGAGCTGGAATCCTGGTCGGTACCCTCACCGGTAGGGAACCTGGTAGAGCGTGATTTCCTGCTTCTATATCCATAAGAGTGACCATTTTGTCTGTAACTCCTCTTGTCATCAGATTTAGACCTCCTGGAATTACTTCTACGGGGTACCGAGTGGGACCTCTCCCTGCGCTCCCGGGAATCCTGAGTTTGGGAACCCCCATTACCATCCCTTTGATCATTGTTTCCAGTATCACCCAATCTATGACGAAGGTCCTTGTTGGTTAGCTTTTTGCCAATTCTGTCAAAAACACTCAGGCTTCTAGTAGGTGAGCCTTCGGTACCCTGGGTTTCCGGATTGTCCGATTGGTCACCCTCATATTCATCAACTTCAGGCTCTTTTGCCTCTTTTTCATCAGTTTGAACATAGTCCGTATCGTTATCAACATTATCTTCAGTCTAAAAATTCAGCCTTGTCGGAGTCACGTTCTTCTTTTTTGACTTCGACTTACACTTCTTTTGCCATCTTTTCATTTTCTCGGAACCCTTTTCCAAGCTGTTAACTCTTTCATTCATCGTGACCAAATAGTCCATAATGTCTTTATTGCTGACATTACCACTGCCGCTTTTGTTTCGTCCATTACCATCCTGAAACGGTGTCTTATCACTATCGGAATTGTCACTCGCCATATCTCCTCCAAATGACGATTTTTGAGTGCCCTCCTTCTAGAGCCAATTGTTGTAGGAGGAATTTAGCACAACAAATTAGGAGGCCTGTTGCTGGAATAGCGCCAATGAATACGGAATCGTCCAACCACCCAGAAAGGCTCATAGTTGGAGATCAATAGCTAGCCGCCCGGAAAGGCTCACGACTAGGGTTACCGAAGAACACGGGATGTGGTTCCTCGGAAGGATCGGACTAAATCTACGGGATCAGAGCTCAAGGACCGTGCAATGATGATGCGTTGGCCAGCCAAGAACCCTAACAATGTTGCGTCACACAAGAGTATACGTGCTCTATGCTTACTCGAGGTGTCAAAGTGTCTAAGAAGATCCCGTAAACTGCCTATATACCACTATTTATAGTGGATCAAGCCCGTATGTAGTTCTATTATGATATATTCGGTTGTTTATGATGAATTATCCCATTTCTGAAGGGATTATGACTGATATTTCTGATAATAATCATGTATGACGTATATAATCACGTTACCAAGCTGTATTAGGATTGTTGGAAGCCCATTCCTTGATGTTTATCTCAAGAATGTATGAATTATCATGATTTTATGTGATTTAATCAAGTATATATGACATATATCCTCTAATAACTGAAGATTTATCTGATTAGATGTGTAAATCAACTATAAAGACGTGTTCCTAAAAAGTAGGAGGTTTGCCTTACCCGAATTGGCAGCTTAACCAGGCTTCCGGTGGAAGCTGGGGGTACCGCCCGGTAGCCTGGCCCTGGTACCCCCTCCGGTAACCCCATCATGGAAGCTACTACGGAAGCCTTATTGAATGACTTGCAGTGGTTGAAGGTTACCTACAAGGGGATGCCCATGGGACCCTAAACCATACATTTCCCTACTGCCATGCCCATGGTAACCCCTGGGACTGCCATTATCCCTTGGAAACCTTACAGATCACTCATTTTCCTAATGGGTCTGGACCCTAATCCTCTAGTGGGCTTAAATCTAACCCATGCAAGATTTTGGTCACAACACTAACCTCTGCTTTCAAATGGATGTCAGTCTACATGACCTCCCAAAAGACAACATATGTCTATCTGCTCTTCTTACAGAACTTGGTAATGGTAGCAAGGATGTTCTGGAAGATATTGGTAGTGTTCAACATGATTCTCTTAGTACCTACTGCTTTCCTCAAGAATACTAGCTTCAGAAAACATTTCTGCATCTTACTGAACGATCCATGACCATTTTTTTTTCTAAGCTTAGATTGATCATTTCCCTTAGTCATAATACATCCCTTGTATTTATAATATCCCAACATCATTTATCTCAGTTAGCATAACTCAATTTCTAACTTATAATCTGGACAATCATATACACCTAAATAACTTTATTGCGGGCAACACCATACACACAAGGGAGCTAACCATTCTTGAATCAATTCAAAACATGGGTAGCCAAGGGTTAAGTAGAAAGATGCCTACAATCTCGTTAGGGTTACCTTTATATCAAAAGTCCTCGCGGTCGGCGCTTGATTAGAAGCAGCCCCGCTTTGTCCTGATAGTGTAAGAACCCAAAATTTCGGTAGAATTAAAACTTTTCCTATTATGATGAAGTGCATCAATGAATAGTGATTTGGTGGATGAATAGTGATTTTGAGGATTAAGAAAATTTTTCATGCCACCTATGTACGAGACGTAGTGTGGATATTCCGAAGTTATACTAGTAATCTACGGAGTAAATAAGTGTATGTAAATGCGATCGGAATTCAGAAATTCCAAATTCTATTTTCGTGCAATATTTGACCGATCAGTGAATTATATATCAGTAATATCAAGAAATGAGATATTTAATTTGAGGAATTGAGGAGTTAATATTTTGGAATTTTATTATAAGTGATTTGAGAATTTGGAACGAAAACCACTGAGATAGTGAAACGAACGTTCTAGAAACCGCTGAAACTTTACAACGAGATTAAGCAATCAAGCGAGCGAATCATGAATTGAGAATAGTAAATATTAGAAGCCCAAGGAAGGATATATTATGAGAGGAAAATGGAATTGAGAATAAAATCCTAGAGTTAAAGGAAATGAGAACAATTGAGAAACCGCGAGAATTTTTTTCTGAAATAAAGAGAAAATACAAAGAAAATTGGACACAACGATTGTTTGAGGTATTGGGCCACACTATTACAATGAAGTGCAACATATAAGTTGTAACATATTGATTTAGTAAATATACAAGAAGAGAAGCCCCTTGGTGCAAATAAGAAAAGGAAGGAAGGACTTGGAAACAATATGTATAAAGCAAGGGACTTGCTTGCAATTATGGATGGATAAAGGTAATCCAAATGAACCAATGAGGAGATGACACCACATGGCAAGAAGATAAGATGCATCCAAGTGAAAATATCAAGCATTATTGATCACTTTATCACTTTAATCAAACAAAACAAACACCAAATACTCCATTCTGCCCAGCAGGAAAGGAGCTCACTAAAACGGGCCTAGAGACTTCATTACTCAATGAAATTTTTTGTTCTTTACATGGTTAGAAAGCTGTGAAGACGCTCTACAACTTTCATTCAGGAGCCTCGACCAGGAAACGAGTGCAAGGGCTTCGTTTTGGCTGATCTTTGGGGCGTGTTTTTCCAGTCAGGAAACTCACTTCCATGTTCTTGATTTCTTTGGTGAGATTGAAGATGGTGAGCATAGAGTAAGGCTTCCACAAGGTTAACCAAGCTTGTTTCAGATTGTAAGAACATCAAGAAGGTATAAAAACCCTAACCCCTCTTGGCCATGTAGTATTTGTGATGTTTAATGTTAGATCCATGGTTATTAGTGTGAATCTTGGACATATAAGTTATGGATGATGTAGACCTTGAGTTTAAGTGTTGTGGTTGTGATTTTTAAGCTTGTGGTTAGTGTATGTATCTACATGTATGTTATAAAGTATGATCTTGGTGATTTAGATGTTGGTTGTGATGTGGATGTAAGATTCTTGGTTGGTTTAGTGATATAAGCATGCTGAGTTTTTCCCAGGAACTTGTACTGTCTTGTAGGAGGGGTTTAAACCCCAAAATCTTGTCCCCTGAAGTCCTAATATATATTGTTGGAAAGGTATTTGAATGTAGTTTCCATAAATATAAGTTTCATGACTAGGTAATGTATAGATTTTGAGTTATGGCCTGATAAGTGAAATGTGTTTCTGGATTCCGGACTGCACTAAGTGGTCCCCTTGTGAACCTTGTTTGAACCCCTAAACATTTATGTAGGATCATGGAAAAATTAGAGAAGCTAGTAAATGCAGTGGGGAAGGCTACCCAAAAAGAATTGGATTAAAATATGTTTTTTTCAATTTTTTAAAAATGTTGAAGTAAAATCCGCGCAAGTGAAAAACCACTTAGGAGATTAGTTTAAAGTAGTTTTAAGAGTATTCACTTGAGTTTCGAGTTTGAGGAATAGATTTGAGTCGAATGGGTAAAGAATATGATAATGTGATGACATGGTCATATAGGAGGGTTAGTGGGTCAAATGGTGGAGTCGCTAAGATGGCTTTGTATTCTTTAAAACATTATGATTAAGTGGTGTTGCTAAGATACTAACGAGCGAATATTGGATATTTATAGATTGTCGCTCCACTCCACGAGCCCAACCACACCAACCTTCCCAAGGCAAGTTTTCCAACCCTAAGCATTTATTTTCAAGATATTATGTTCCTGATTCTACCTATGCAAGTTTACTTTTCAAAACTTACATATACAAGGACTTTCACTGTTGTATTTGTAGTTTTCAATCATATCAAATGTTTATGTTTATCGAAGTATCGATGAAATTGAGATGTATAAGTACATATATGTTTGCACCCCTTGAACTTAGAATGAAATGTTTTCTTCGGACAACGACTCTAGCAATAGAGGTCGTAGCGGTCCGTATATACTATTGGTCGGGGAGCGGTATATTATTATATCGTAAATAAATTGCGAAAACCCGAAGGGTCAGTCGGGAGTATCGTATACTCAAGTAATTATTTTTATATCTTCGTAAATACTCAAAATTCCTATCTTGGATTAAAAGCTTATTCAATTAAATAATTATTTTATTAATTATTAATATTAAATCTTAAAATATCATTTATTAATTATTGTTCATTATTCTAAAGACCAAGCTAATCCAAGATACCTTTAACACTTTCAAACTCGAACTCTTTCGAACTCAAAACATTTTCGAAAACCCCCGGTCAGGCTTGCTTCTTGTGTGATTTCAAGAATCATCGGTCGACTGATGTCGGACCTCAATTACTTAGTTTTCGATCAAAATTAAGTTTTAAAAGGAAAAAAGAAAAAGGGACTGTGGCAGGTGTGGGAACCGTTGACGAACGATTCCCGGGATGTGTAAGCGGCCGTGAGCCAGGCGGTCCATCAATTATTATTCCGGCCCAGGTGTTCCGAAGGATGATTACGGATGTAGTTTTCATCGAGGGTGATTACGGATGTAGTTTTCACCCGGGGATAGTTACGGATGTAGTTTCTATCCTTTTACCGGTAGAGAAGACCTGCGGATTATTGGACTTGGATGTGGCGACTGATCATCGTCAATCCCTGTCAGGTTTTTATGTTTTCTTCCAGTCCCATCCTCCACTTTGGAAAAATACTCAAACACTGCTCCTTGGGCCTAAGTGCCAAGTTGCCGATAGTGTGGCTTTTGATAAGAAAAATATTGATATCGTGCAGTATCTAGAACTGCAAGATTTTCTATAAAGATTGGCACGTGTTAGTGCACTCTTGCAATTATTTCAAAGAATGAAATGTTTTTGAATGAGAAACCTTCTAAGCCAATGGAAGGAAAGAGGTTTGCAAAGATGTACTCCATGTACAGTATGTTAACCGTAGAGTGTCTTGCCGAAAATGATACACTCATATGTATATATTTTCAAACTTGTGATATATTGAAATAGGAACCTTATAAAGGGTTCATATGTTATTCTTAAAGCTCCTTAGTAAGTATAGATGTTTTATTCAAACTCAGACATATATATTGTCCAATTATGTTTTGAAATCTGAGATATATACCCATATAGTTGGGAATGTTTTCGAAATAAACCACATTATTATTTTTCAAAATGGTGAACTTGCTGAGCGTTATGTAGCTCACTCTTGCTTTATAAAAACTTTTCAGAAAGAGAAGAATTTGATCGGTTAACTCCGCATCAGCAGAAGAGGAGTAGAAGATTTACCCCTGAGATGATTTAGTTCCTGATAAATACTACAGAGTAAGTCTGATAGGTTTTCAACTGTAATAGTAAGACTTGTCTTCAAGTGTAGTTGTATAAATGGAAGTGCGCAAGATTCTAGATTGTACAGATGAATTGTAATATTTAGTGTTACTTTTGATTATCGTTTCTGAGACTCTAACTTGTTTGTGTGTAAGATTGAGGTCTGGATGGATGTATTGTTGAGTTGTAAAGTTAATACAGGTATGATATGGTTGGATGGTGGCGTGATGACCTGAATCTCTGACCTCAGATTTGGGGGCGTTACAGAAATGGTATCAGAGCGATAAGTTACAGTACTCAGAAATGAGAGTGTTGGGAGTTGAGTCTAAGTAGGAGAATGACATAAGAGATCGTAGTAAACTTATTATTGGACTTCCGGAAGAGGTACCGGTGAGTAGAATGGACTGGAGTGTTTATTGGAGGTAATATACTAGGATCGATAGAATCCTTAGAGACCTTTAGAATGATGAATAGAGGACTGAGAGTCGTACATGACCTATCATAGGTAATGATATAGGAAGCAGAGCGAAATCTCAAGAGCAGCTGAGGTAGAGGCGATATTGCCAATATGATCGGATGACTAGGCTGGCATAAATTTTGTGGCCCATAGTCCTCCACATTTTAGGAGGCGGCATTTTAAGAATCAAGAAGTTTAGACTTCCCTATATAATTAAGGGTACTTAGTACTTGGAATAATGAAAGTCTTTTACTTTGGCTATAAGATCCGATTTTCGATAAGTAACGGGTTTACCTGAAAGTTGGTGACTATGTCGTTGTGGATTTCATTACCCTTGATGGCAAATTTTACATGTGCTATACGAGAATGTTATCATAAGACGAGCGTGCTAGATAATTCCACGCATGATTCGGACGCTAGAGCATGGTAGTTCAACTTAGAGAACAAACAAGTGGGATTAAAAAAGGGACTCAAGAGAAGTTGAATATGGTTGCAACGAGCGATATAGTGATCTCAGAGTCTACCAAAAGAAAAGACCAGCGGGTCTAGAGTGAGATCCTTTGATAGAGATGTTAGCAGGGACTACGTATATATGTATTGTAGACCTCAATATTTTTGGTATATGTTCACATACACACACCCGCCACTGAACCTATGGACTCCACTGAGATCCCTGAGAGATCTCTTTGATCTGTTCCCAGGGGGAACTGGCCACTTGTGATTCATGTCGGAAGGCATGAAGTAGGACCCTATGGACTTAGCAGGTGTCCCCGAAATGATGTGAAGTTTGGTCTTCAAGATAAAGCACGGAAATGACAGATATATTTGTGAAACCCCAACTCGATAAATGACTTTAAGATGATGATTGAGAGACACACTAGTTGGTGTCTTGTATTACGAAGACGAAGAGATGGAGTTACCCTCATAGTGGTGATAATGAGATGCACGAATGATTATTAACTTATTTTGGTAACTACCGGCTGGTGCACTACTTCATTTTAAACTTTTCATTAACCATGTTACCTCGATTAGTTTATATCAGGTAATCCTTCTAGCTTTCTACTTCAAATTTGTGGAATAACAACCAGTGATATACTCTCCCTAAAGCAGGACTTATCCGAAGTAATTTTATTTGACCCATGAACATTCTACTCAAAAATTTATGATGATCTTGTTCGGCTCAGGCCTATTTACACTTTCTTTCAATTATCCAAGGAATGTTCCACAAATACTTCCTTAATTATTCAATGAATATGACTTAACGAATATTGATATTTGATTGCTTCTTTTATACTTGCACTCTTCAGTTGAGCTCATAAATATTTAACAAATTACTGAGGACATGGATGATCTAATGTCCAGACATCCTTCATGAATTCTTTTCTTCTATTCAAGATGAGATTGTACATCGTACATTGAAATCATAGTAAGGATATCATTTTGATATTGGTATTCTGAATTTAATTCTACTGTAGGATCTGATAAAGCATGTGTACGGAGGCACCCTTGGGTGGACCGTTTCACTGGTAAGTAATATTTGATGAGAGGTTATCGATTGTTCCGATACCTAGAACATTCTCTTTAGATTTTATAGTTTTCTTTTTCTAACTTAATAACTTCTTATTTCCATTCGTTGTCCGAGTAGCCTAAAGTTTCTTCAGTGGCTACGATGTTGAAATTCCTTTCTATCCAATTGAAACTGGCTAGTCGATATGTCAATATGAATGACGAGTTGATTGTTCTAACTAGTCAAAATTGTAATGTTGTGAAGAACACCTAGCTAATTGTCCTAGCTAGTGGTGATGTCTCAAACAGGTGAACTAGCAAATTTTGTCTCGCTAGTTGCTAGTGTTTCTTGAAAAGGACTAGTTATTGTTCCACTGGTCCAACTCCCAATTTAATTCATTCCGCAATGCATTTTTGCATGTGGTAAAGTATGATGATGAAGGTTTTGACGAATAACTTGATTGAGACCTAGTGAGGTCGCCCACTCGACTTGAACTCTTACCCATCTTCGTATCAGACTTTATATCACTTGAATATTTTATTCTTTCATTCATACAATGAGAATTCATTTGAAACCATTGATTACTTGAATGACAAACTACTTCATTCTTTAATTGTCATGGAGTAGAATTGCTTTCTATTGGCTGACCTTCATCAATGCGACTTTAGATTTCCTCTTATTATTCAGGAGGAAAAGTATCCACCCGATGTAAGAACTGTATAAAGACCGTCTTTATGACTTTTGTATCCAACAATCATTGCCCTCGTGCAACATTATCTATGATATCATATTACAGAATTATCAGGACCTGAAGGAATAAACCTTGTTGTACTCTTTCGGTCCATCCTTACATCTCCGAAAATCGAGACTCCTAGTATTTGGAACCATCAACATTCTTGGAACATCCAATGTGGAATTCTTATTGAAATTATCTATTGGACCTTGTTATTTTGAAACCATTCCTTTCAAAGTGATTACTCTAAGGTGAACGGGAGGTACAATTATGAACCGTTACACCAATATGAGAAAAAAAAAACCAAATGTTGTAATTGTGCAGCCAGAGCGTTATGCCGAGTAATTATTTAAAGTAGGAATAACATGTCGGGGCATACCACAAGGACCTTTAATATTAGTGTGAGGAAGGTTATAAGAAATGATGAGGTGGTTGGGAGTACGCTCCTACCAACCGTTGTCAGGATGTTATATTAATGAATTCTGGAGCTACCAAGCCTTTTCCTGATCCAAGAAATTCAAATTGATTGCGATGTAAGACATATCCTTAGAGGAAACTAACATGGAAGTGAGATGGACAAGAAAGGAAGAAATATCGTGGCAAGAATGTGAAGTTTTACTTAGCTTAAAGGGATTGATGCACATAGCGAGACATAAAGTTTAAAAGGACCCTAATAGCAAATGGATGCATTGATATATCCCAATGATCCTTCGAGATTACCACCTAATCAAGTTTATTGGGAATCGCAGCAGCATACAGGCCTCAGGCTGATTGGCGCCAGTTGTGAAAGAGGACGAGCGTATGACATCTTACCTATACCATCGAGAACTGAAACCCTTATCAGAAATGGAGGAATTGTTGACTAGTTAAAGTGCGTAGTTGTTTTTCAAGGATAAGGTTGAAAGGCGGGTTTCACCAACTCAAGATCGACCTCTGTACTGTGCCAAGTTGGCATGTCACCCTAATATAAACGTTATAAAATTATGGTAGTATCATTTGAGTGGACTAGCGAGTCAGAAGCCTTTATGGATTAATGAACAAAGTTTTGGAATGAAATGAGATATTAGTAACAACCTCGTTGTTAGCTATACGTGATGATAAAAAGAGGACTTTGAGGGTCACGATGATGCATCTTTCGAGAGTTTAAGAGGTGTGCTGATGTAGTAGAAAATGGATGATAGCCTATACTTCTAAACAACATAAAGGTTACGGGATAGGATATACTAACCGTGAGTCGGGGATTAGTCATGATAGCGTTCACGCGTAAAACTGAGACGTTAACCTTATGGGAAAAGTGCGAAATTTTTCCACAAGTGCCATAAGTATATCTTCATATTAGGACTAAACATAAGAAAGAGAAGGTGACGAAAGGGAGCAGGGAGTATAATGGAGAAATTTGTTATTTCCCAGGAAAGGCCAGTGTGGTGGCCGATACCTATAGAAGGGCTTATTCGAAATTGGAATTCAGTCAGTATTGACCAAGAAAATAGAGTATATACCTTAAAGAATAATGTTAGAAAAAGATGTATAGAGAATTAAGGGAATGTTTGGTAAACTGAAATGAAGAATGGTATTGGCAAACTATTAAGTACAAACGCGACATGCCAAAAGCAGAATGATAGAGATCTAGTGGAATAATTCTGCCTGTAGAAAATCTCGAACGTGGACAGAATTATAATGAATTTCATGAGTAGGTCGTCGAAGACTGAGCCAAGGGATGGCCCTAGTTGATTTATAATTGCTGGACCAGGTGATTTACCTAGGAGAGACTTTCCATTTAGAAGATTATCGATTTATATACGGAAGAGATGGTGGTGCAATATAAAACTTTTGCAGTAATTACGTCAGATAGAGACTTAAGGTTAAACTTCGAATATTGAAGGTGCTTTCAAGTATAATTAATAAAGAGATTGAGCGTATGTACTAATTTGATCTGTGGCTGACGGATAGGGAAGAAGAATTATCCAGACGATCGAATTTATATTTAGTGTCGTGCTTTGATTTCACGGGGCAGTCGAGAATAAAAACTTGTCCATGAAACGAATGTTGTTATCACGATCGACACCATACGAACGTAAGGACGTCTCTTGTAAAGCGTATTACGAAAGAAGAAGTTTCACTTTTCTTGCGTTACGAAGAAGTCAATGAACGAGGGATATAGTAGCTGAACTGGTTCGACGTATACCGAAGACTATACAGTATCCATAGCAAGTGGTAACGACTGACGGGAGGCAACACATGCGTGCTAATCAAGCCAAGGAAAATGAGGAATACCGTGCGTATTGACGTTGTCTCAGATTATAGAACACGACCACAAAGTATTCACGGCCCAACGATACAAGGACTCAACACGGATACTATGAACAAGGTAGAAGGGGAACGTATAAGTAGTGGGATAGAATTTTTCATTCATAGAACAACCGATAAGGAATACAGGTCGGGGAGCATGCGTTGAGAAACAACACTAAAGCGTTGGTAAGATCAAGGTAAGAGAACAAAAAGGTTGAAGTGTCAACCTAAGAGTTGGGAAGGGTAAAGTTGGAATTGTATCCACAACTATTTTCCTTAGGTTCTTAAGATAGAATCCTTTTAAGGAGAGGAGGCTGCAATAACCCAAATTTTATGGGTGGATGAGAAATCTTTGCGATCACGAGATGTACGAATTATTAAATGAAGATTTTGAATTCATATTACGTCTTTACTGTGCAGATGAGTGTATGTAAAAGTCATTAGTTTTTTTTTTCGAAACCCATTATTTCGAATGGTCAAATTTTGTGAGATATCAAAGGAGTATGAGGTGGGAGACTTCTTGACGCTACAGCTATTCCCTCGAAAAGGATTGATGAGATTTGGAAAGAAAGGGAAGCTAAGTCTGAGGTTTATAGGACCTTTTGAGATTTTGAGGCGTGTTGGAAAGTTAGCCTATGAACTAGCCTTGCCCCCGAGCTTGCAGCAAGTGCATAATGTGTTTCATGTGACCATGATACGACCCTACCACACGGACTTTCGGCATGTGATAGAGTACGACCAAGTGGACCTACAACCAGACTTGACCTATGTGGAGCAACCCGTGGAAATCATGGATAGAGAAGAACAAGTACTGAGGAACAAGGTTTTCAAACTAATAAGGAATTGTGAGAAAATCAAGATGTGGAAGAATCCACCTGGAAGTTGAAAGAGTGAAACAAAGAAGGAGTAACCCCAGTGATTCCTAAACTGATTCCGGGACGGAATCCTTTTAAGGAGGGGAGACTGTAAGAACCCAAAATTTCGGTAGAATTAAAACTTTTCCTATTATGATGAAGTGCATCAATGAATAGTGATTTGGTGGATAAATAGTGATTTTGAGGATTAAGAAAATTTTTCATGCCACCTATGTACGAGACGTAGTGTGGATATTCCGAAGTTATACTAGTAATCTACGGAGTAAATAAGTGTATGTAAATGCGATCGGAATTCAGAAATTCCAAATTCTATTTTCGTGCAATATTTGACCGATCAGTGAATTATATATCAGTAATATCAAGAAATGAGATATTTAATTTGAGGAATTGAGGAGTTAATATTTTGGAATTTTATTATAAGTGATTTGAGAATTTGGAACGAAAACCACTGAGATAGTGAAACGAACGTTCTAGAAACCGCTGAAACTTTACAACGAGATTAAGCAATCAAGCGAGCGAATCATGAATTGAGAATAGTAAATATTAGAAGTCCAAGGAAGGATATATTATGAGAGGAAAATGGAATTGAGAATAAAATCCTAGAGTTAAAGGAAATGAGAACAATTGAGAAACCGCGAGAATTTTTTTCTGAAATAAAGAGAAAATACAAAGAAAATTGGACACAACGATTGTTTGAGGTATTGGGCCACACTATTACAATGAAGTGCAACATATAAGTTGTAACATATTGATTTAGTAAATATACAAGAAGGGAAGCCCCTTGGTCCAAATAAGAAAAGGAAGGAAGGACTTGGAAACAATATGTATAAAGCAAGGGACTTGCCTGCAATTATGGATGGATAAAGGTAATCCAAATGAACCAATGAGGAGATGACACCACATGGCAAGAAGATAAGATGCATCCAAGTGAAAATATCAAGCATTATTGATCACTTTATCACTTTAATCAAACAAAACAAACACCAAATACTCCATTCTGCCCAGCAGGAAAGGAGCTCACTAAAACGGGCCTAGAGACTTCATTACTCAATGAAAGATTTTGTTCTTTACATGGTTAGAAAGCTGTGAAGACGCTCTACAACTTTCATTCAGGAGCCTCGACCAGGAAACGAGTGCAAGGGCTTCGTTTTGGCTGATCTTTGGGGCGTGTTTTTCCAGTCAGGAAACTCACTTCCATGTTCTTGATTTCTTTGGTGAGATTGAAGATGGTGAGCATAGAGTAAGGCTTCCCCAAGGTTAACCAAGCTTGTTTGAGATTGTAAGAACATCAAGAAGGTATAAAAACCCTAACCCCTCTTGGCCATGTAGTATTTGTGATGTTTTATGTTAGATCCATGGTTATTAGTGTGAATCTTGGACATATAAGCTATGGATGATGTAGACCTTGAGTTTAAGTGTTGTGGTTGTGATTTTTAAGCTTGTGGTTAGTGTATGTATCTCCATGTATGTTATAAAGTATGATCTTGGTGATTTAGATGTTGGTTGTGATGTGGATGTAAGATTCTTGGTTGGTTTAGTGATATAAGCATGCTGAGTTTTTCCCAGGAACTTGTACTGTCTTGTAGGAGGGGTTTGAACCCCCAAATCTTGTCCCCTGAAGTCCTAATATATATTGTTGGAAAGGTATTTGAATTTAGTTTCCATAAATATAAGGTTCATGACTAGGTGATGTATAGATTTTGAGTTATGGCCTGAGAAGTGAAATGTGTTTCTGGATTCCGGACTGCACTAAGTGGTCCCCTTATGAACCTTGTTTGAACCCCTAAAAATTTATGTAGGATCATGGAAAAATTAGAGAAGCTAGTAAATGCAGTGGGGAAGGCTACCCAAAAAGAATTTGATTAAAATATGTATTTTTCAATTTTATAAAAATGTTGAAGTAAAATCCGCGCAAGTGAAAAACCACTTAGGAGATTAGTTTAAAGTAGTTTTAAGAGTATTCACTTGAGTTTCGAGTTTGAGGAATAGATTTGAGTCGAATGGGTAAAGAATATGATAATGTGATGACATGGTCATATAGGAGGGTTAGTGGGTCAAATGGTGGAGTCGCTAAGATGGCCTTGTATTCTTTATAACATTATGATTAAGTGGTGTTGCTAAGATACTAACGAGCGAATATTGGATATTTATAGATTGTCGCTCCACTCCACGAGCCCAACCACACCAACCTTCCCAAGGCAAGTTTTCCAACCCTAAGCATTTATTTTCAAGATAATATGTTCCTGATTCTACCTATGCAAGTTTACTTTTCAAAACTTACATATACAAGGACTTTCACTGTTGTGTTTGTAGTTTTCAATCATATCAAATGTTTATGTTTATCGAAGTATCGATGAAATTGAGATGTATAAGTACATATATGTTTGCACCCCTTGAACTTAGAATGAAATGTTTTCTTCGGACAACGACTCTAGCAATAGAGGTCGTAGCGGTCCGTATATACTATTGACCGGGGAGCGGTATATTATTATATCGTAAATAAATTGCGAAAACCCGAAGGGTCATTCGGGGAGTATCGTATACTCAAGTAATTATTTTTATATCTTCGTAAATACTCAAAATTCCTATCTTGGATTAAAAGCTTATTCAATTAAATAATTATTTTATTAATTATTAATATTAAATCTTAAAATATCATTTATTAATTATTGTTCATTATTCTAAAGACCAAGCTAATCCAAGATACCTTTAACACTTTCAAACTCGAACTCTTTCGAACTCAAAACATTTTCGAAAACCCCCGGTCAGGCTTGCTTCTTGTGTGATTTCAAGAATCATCGGTCGACTGATGTCGGACCTCAATTACTCAGTTTTCAATCAAAATCAAGTTTTAAAAGGAAAAAAGAAAAAGGGACTCTGGCAGGTGTGGGAACCGTTGACGAACGATTCCCGGGATGTGTAAGCGGCCGTGAGCCAGGCGGTCCATCAATTATTATTCCGGCCCAGGTGTTGCCGAAGGATGATTACGGATGTAGTTTTCATCGAGGGTGATTAAGGATGTAGTTTTCACCCGGGGATAGTTACGGATGTAGTTTCTATCCTTCTACCGGTAGAGAAGACCCGCGGATTATTGGACTTGGATGTGGCGACTAATCATCGTCAATCCCTGTCAGGTTTTTATGTTTTCTTCCAGTCCCATCCTCCACTTTGGAAAAATACTCAAACACTGCTTCTTGGGCCTAGGTGCCAAGTTGCCGATAGTGTGGCTTTTGATAAGAAAAATATTGATATCATACAGTATCTAGAACTGCAAGATTTTCTATAAAGATTGGCACGTGTTAGTGCACTCTTGCAATTATTTCAAAGAATGAAATGTTTTTGAATGAGAAACCTTCTAAGCTAATGGAAGGAAAGAGGTTTGCAAAGATGTACTCCCTGTAAGTATGTTAACCGTAGAGTGTCTTGCCGAAAATGATACACTCATATGTATATATTTTCAAACTTGTGATATATTGAAATAGGAACCTTATAAAGGGTTCATATGTTATTCTTAAAGCTCCTTAGTGAGTATAGATGTTTTATTCAAACTCGGACATATATATTGTCCAATTATGTTTTGAAATCTGAGATATATACCCATATAGTTGGGAATGTTTTTGAAATAAACCACATTATTATTTTTCAAAATGGTGAACTTGCTGAGCGTTATGTAGCTCACTCTTGCTTTATAAAAACTTTTCAGAAAGAGAAGAATTTGATCGGTTAACTCCGCACCAGCAGAAGAGGAGTAGAAGATTTACCCCTGAGATGATTTAGTTCCTGATAAATACTACAGAGTAAGTCTGATAGG
This sequence comes from Saposhnikovia divaricata, assembly GCA_036435485.1. Classification (NCBI taxonomy): domain Eukaryota; kingdom Viridiplantae; phylum Streptophyta; class Magnoliopsida; order Apiales; family Apiaceae; genus Saposhnikovia; species Saposhnikovia divaricata. Next base: position 149,903,242 of record CM071596.1, on the reverse strand, counting down.
TTTTCAACTGCAATAGTAAGACTTGTCTTCAAGTGTAGTTGTATAAATGGAAGTGCGCAAGATTCTAGATTGTACAGATGAATTGTAATATTTAGTGTTACTTTTGATTATCGTTTCTGAGACTCTAACTTGTTTGTGTGTAAGATTGAGGTCTTGATGGATGTATTGTTGAGTTGTAAAGTTAATACAGGTATGATATGGTTGGATGGTGGCGTGATGACCTGAATCTCTGACCTCAGATTTGGGGGCGTTACAGATAGGGCTGATCTTAGTCACCTTATAATCCTTTGTTACATGGCCCCAAATGGCCGCGCTATAACATATGAGTTTAGGGTTAACTAATGGCATTACTTTTCTAGCAATTACCGGCATAGTGCCTCCTTCGTTCATGGAGAAGATAATTTATCTGGGACAGGTTACGCTGGTCAATATGCTTTTTCCCGTGTACTTCTTCTTTTTGTACTTATTCACTGTTTTCCCTTACACATCAAATCTTAGGTACCAGAGTAACATAGTCATTCAACTCGAGCATTTCCACTCCTCGTTCATCCCTCTTCTTCGATACCTTCTGATCTTTTTAAAATTTACTCCATATGAGTCTCAATCGGCTTCTCGGTACCGTCTCCGGTCACTTTTCCTTTATTTTTATCTTTTCAACTTCTCTTCTCAATTCCACGTGCTACATAAGCTTAACACTTTTGGCCTAATAGCCTTTTCATTTAAGTCAATCCCGGAATTTTTCAGTCCGTTTTGGTCCTTAAATACATTTCCCCATTACCGTCCAATCTCACTTCATCATTTTATCTCTACAATCAATAGTAATAATCAGGGTCTGTCCACCAACCCATATAGCGGCTACTTTACCCAATCCACAGGGTTCGCTCCAATTTCCACTCTCTTCAGTGACGTTCTCTGATAATCAGAAAGACAAGGTTTGCCAAAATTTATTGAATTTCTTTCCAGAATCAGGAAAATCATGGTTAATCTATCCACCCACGGGTAATACTAAGAAGATCAATTTTGAAACCTAAAGAACAGTTCTATGGACATCCAAGAAGGTAGAATTGTAAGCAGTTATAATAACGGAATGATTGACATAAAGTTGGAAGTTTAGCCACTGGAAAGGAACCAAATATATACATCCCATAGAAGGGAAATCAAAAGTTTCAAACTGAAACATGCCACATCTTCCTGATACATATACATCCTAATAGTCGATACTACCAAATGTCAGTCTACCTAACCACTAGTCTTAGAAGGAACACTACCGTCGGAGTTAGTCGTTCCACAAAATTGGCACTCCAAGGCCATCCGAATATGGTGAACCGTACTGTCCGAATGCAATCCGCAATTACTCTGTCGTGCTGCATAAGCACACCACCTAAACTTATATGAGGTGCATCATAATATATCATAAAGTCTTCCTTCTTCCATTAGGCAACGCCAACGCTGGGTCGCCTCCAATTTCCTCTTTAGCTCCAGGAAGATTTTCTCACATTTTCCTGTTCATTCAAACTTCTTAGTCTTACAAATAAGTCGGGTTACGGACTGCAATCTTTGTAAAGTCCTGAACAAGTCTTTGGTACTACCTTGTGAATCTTATGAAATTTCTCACATTTGCTGGTGTGGTTGGCCTTTCGCAATTGAAACTGCCTTTAACTCGGCGGGGTCAACCAACACTACTCACTATTGATCGCATGTCCTAATAACTGAACTTCATTTTATCAGAATTCATACTTCGAGAACTTGGCATACACTTGCTCTTTCAGGTTTCATCTTAAAACATTCTCCATTACCTCTTAACCACTTATCGTATTACTTGATCCATTTATGATTCAGCGTCGGTGTAAACTTAATGTAACTACTACAATCCATTCAAGGAAAAGAAAGAATTTAATATTCCTCTGAATCACATGCATCTAATGTTTCTGGTTCATCATTTCACTGAGTTGAAATAAACCTATACTTAGTCCCTAACAGTAGTCTTATTATGAGTTTATCATAGACTCACTGGTCTTTCCCTCTTGTAGGTTCTGAGACCATTGTCTCGCTTACTACTTCCTTATGTAACTTTATCCAATCATACCATCACTTCCCAATGTCTTTACTTTCTAAGCTGATCCATTCATAAATGAACATTTCCCTGAATTAAACCACCTTCTCAATCTCAATTTTTCATAGATTATATCCTATGAAATCTTCCTTCTCCTGGCGAACCACCATTGACAATATTCACACTAATCCATTTATCAAATGATATGGCACCTGCTGCCTCTATCTCAACTGCTCCTGGAGACTTTGCTTCCCGTCCTATATCGATGTGTTTGATAATCATGTACCAGTCTAACTCTTTTCTCATTAATCTGAAGGTCTCTAAGGATCTTTATCTATCCTAATGTAAGACCTCAAGTAATCATTCCAATCCGTCATAATTGTTGGTACTACCTCTGGTAGTTCGGTTATAAATCCTATATAAAATTTCAGTTCTCTTAATAATATCTCAGTTCTTTATGCTCACGTCTCTGAGCACTATAACCTTAGCCCTGACAGTCGTTCTGGCTGTAGCCCTTATTTTCTCAAGGTTAAGCTCCTTATCCTTAATAGGATTCTCCTCCTTTGCTGGAACCTCCTCCGGGTCCTCACTAGGGTACTCTATCAAATTCAAAACCGATCGTCAGCATATAATATAGCATCATCGTGCTGCTGCTCGTAAGCCTCAAGGTCTGTCGCCTTACTAACCGATACGATAACGAGTTAAGTTACTATCATGATACTTAAGAGTTCCCATAAGGGTTTTAGGTGACCTTTGCAAGAGTTTTTATTATCTTATTGAATTTATTGTTATAACGTCGCCTCATCTCTGGGATATATAACTCTCGCTCTGATACAATTCCTGTAACAGCCCCAGATCCGGGGTCGGGAATCCGGTTGTTACGGTCTCAATTCCATTAATAATACTTGAACTTGAATCAAAATAGATAAACAGCATGCTATGACCCCGCAATAATATCACACCACACGACCAGTTATAGTCCTAGAGATGAAATTGAAACAAGTCTCTAAATATAGGATCCATAATTCATAAGTAATTACAACCCAAAATGATTACAGCATAATTTAATAGTTTCTTACCGTTGATTAACATAGGTTATACATATAGGTAATCTGATAAACAAGAGCTACCAACCTAGGCTACTGGTTGCTCCTACATCAGCAATGACGACGATGATATCAGCGGGCAATCCTACGACTGCTGTCACCTGCTTGCGCCTAGTGCACCTTACGCGGGCCATCAGACCTAGATGTTGTTGTGATATAATAAATAAAGCAAGGGTGAGCAATAGCCCACCAAAAATAATATATAACTAAACAATAATATATAACATTTTTAAAAGAATATCTTTGAAACCATATGCCATGCATTGACGAACATAGTGCCAGTATAACGTAAAAGATGAAGTTACAAGGTAACTCAAAATATATTTTCCGTAGAAATATCTGCTATGCAAAAATATGAACAAGATATCAACATATGTCATAAAGAGGAAATTGCAAGGTAATTACTGAAACGCCAGTTTTTTGAACACTTTTTGAATCCTGCCAACACTTATCGGTCACCCAGCCGTAGCTTTCCGATAGGGGTGCTCTCGATAATGTTGCAGAAAATATCCAAATTGGATGATGAACTAATATTGGAGTATTCACCGCACCAGCTATTCCAATCCTTACGATGATTAGTCGCAGATTGTATAGCTCAAATTAGTTTTACTACCGGTAGAAGGAAGAACTGACGGATTTACTTGTCTACCGCCCTTTTAGATCTCCCTGGCCAACGGTTGGGCCTTTGGGATGGACCGGCGCTACTCAGCCTCTTACACGACTCCTAGTTCGAATAGAATCCATGACTCTGAAACGTAAAGCTCATCCTCCTTTCCCCAAGTATAATACTTGATGATAAGACTCCACAGAGTAGTCGTATCTAGTTGGAAAGGAAAATTCTCCAATATTTCCCATGTTGTTGCTTGTTAATGGATATCGACTTGTTCCATCAATCTTACCCCTCGAACAATGAGGAAGTAACAAAAGATTCAATTTGATGAATAACAACCAAGTTGCGAATGAAAAGAATAGTTTCAAAGATTTATGACCGGGCAGTCAAACAAAATAAATAACAGTTCTCAAGTAAGGTTCCCTTATATTTTGAAAGTTTTTGAGCGAGCATTTAAATCTTCCTATAAGATAGATTTAAATGGAAAATAGGGTGTTGGGAACCTTTCGTTGATAAAATAATTATAATAAGGCTCAGAAATATTTTACATAATATTTAAAAATTAAAGATAATTTTGAATAAAATAATTTATTTTGAGAACCAATTTAAAAGTATTAAATAAATATTCCAATAATATTTATTAACTCATAAATAAAGAATATTTATTGATCAAAATATTGCTCATAAATAACCCTCGAATGAATATATAAAAATATTCACTAAATAAATAATTTCTTAAATGAATACTCGAAATAAGATTCAATAAATAATTCAAACCTTAAATGAATATTCAAAATAATATTCATTAAATAAAACAAACCTTAAATGAATATTCAAAAATAATATTCATTTAATAAATAAAACTCAAATGAATATTCAAAATAATATTCATTAAAAAATAAATAAACTCAAATGAATATTCAAAATAATATTCATTAAAGAAATAATGGAAAAGCATTTATCTAATATTTTCCTCAGAAAATAATCACAGTATATACAGAAATACCGACTCCCGGTCTATATTTGAAGAATGAAGATCATATGCCCTTCATCAAGGGTCTTATCAATATTCGGCTTATAACTAATATATCAAATATCTAGCTTATAAGCCAATATCAAATCATAAAACCAGTATCACAATATAATTTGAAAGCAGACATGCATGCTATGGCATATGTATAACAGAAATCATATCATATATATTATCACAATAACAGTTTCAAAATGTTTGAAAACTTGCCTGGTACTCTGGTAGGGATAGTGTGTCCTGGGTCAGTCCGGTGATCTATAAATAATCAAAATATTCGAGATTAATCACTTAACGCTTTGAAAGGTTAATTATATACTTAGGTTAAAACACGTTTTCAAGTTAGCTTTTATCAACGCCGTTATGATCCGACACTTGCTCGTTATCAAGGCATGTCATTATGCTTATACTTGGTAGGTGCTTGTTCACACAAAATCACGCAAACGTACACGGTCACAAGTAATATAAGATTAAGTAGAGTTTGTTCCCACAGAGACTGGTGTATTTCAGATTATGCACTTATGCAACAATGTTTTATTCACTGCTAGCATGGCAAGTTTTAAATCTTTATATCTACTTTCGCTTCAATAGAGATTAACCATTTAGATGTTAGCTACGCATCTAAAAGAATTAGGCCCAACCATATGAGGAAATTAATAAGTCAACACACACAAATCTTTAAAGCAATCAAACTACTAAATTTCGTAAATAAATCCGTTAAAATCCCATGACAACGATTAATTCATAATCGAACGGCTCGTCATCATGGGATCTAGTGATAACATGATATAAAACAAGATCTGAATAATAATGAAAGTTCTAGAGTAATAAGGTTTAGAAAACAAATCTAAAAGCATCCAAGAGTATCGTCTAATTAGAAGAATACAAAAAGTAGATCTAGATCTCCCTAGATGTCACGTTCTTCGTAAATCCTTCTCCAAGTTGTATCTCCTGGATCTCTCTGTAAAAATGTCTTTTATTCTGCTGATAAGATGTGTATTTATAGGCCCGGGTGCCTTACCCGTCAAGAGAATACCAAAATTTAGTTAAAACAGGATTCTGGATAGGTCGACACAGCGCGGGCGCGCTCTAACAGGCACGGGCGCGCTCCAGGTTCTGCTAAAATTTCTGATTTTGTTTTTGACTTAAAGAAAATTCCGCAAACTTCGTGTGGACTGTAAGATCGCTAAATTCGGACTTCTAGAACTCTAGATATGGCCAAAAAGTGCAGATTGCGTAACCTACCCAGAAAATCCGAATTTTCCACAAATTAGTCTCCAAACTTATCACACCCCCAAACTTAAATCGATGCTTGTCCTCAAGCATAAACAGACTCGACACCAACAAATGCAATGCATGAATTCCACCAATATGGAAATGCAAAGATCCCCTCAGACTAACCATAACCAATCAGCAAGCAAACATCTCAAAGAATGCAATAAGTCCAAACAGAGCTCGACTAAATTCCCGTATACTAACATTACATGAACAGAAACGTGGGTGTGTGCGATGCTCATCAGATATACTCCTAACACTAAATCAAAATTATACCTATTCTTCGCCAAGACAATCACAGGTTTATAAATAGAATGAACGCTAAACACTTCATAACTCAGAGATACCTCCATCATCACTTGAGTTAGACAGGAATTCATGCTTTACTACTAAACAAACAATGATACATAACATAACACACATGCTTATTTGACCGTGCAATGGATGAGACCCCTACAGGCTTATACAATAATACCCATGTAACGAGCGTTAGGTTAGTGGATCCCAGATCGGAAAAGCCTTAGGTCACTAGGCACAAAGTCCCCTAGAACTTAATTGCTCGAGTATTAAAGAGCTCACCCGTGGTCAATTCTGCATTTAAACATTCACATAACACTTTGTTTTTTTTTCACTCATTTTTTTTCTTTTTTTTTCTGATTTTTTTTCCACACACATCTAACTTGGAATGAGTGCGTTTCGCTCCATCTCATCCAACCCTAGACTACTCATAAAATATGAGCGGCTACTAGCCTTTTGACACCTAACTTTTATTAACACTAGCATGAAATCCTTAGTTTCCCCCAAACTTATACTTTAGTGCTCCTACGCCATCAAGGAAATAAAGAACATTCTAAATATAAACAAGTGATTAAATCCCAACAACCGAACAAGATATGACCTGACTAGCCCAAAAGCAAATGATGAGACTGTGTAAAGATTTTGTTTCTGAAACATGCAAGTCAATTCATAAGAACTTAAGTCAACCCTCTATTCATCATTACCACACTCAAATCAACATCGACCTACCAAACGGAAATAGCCAAGTCCTACAGGATCATGAAATATGCTATAAAATGGACTCACATGGAATACATAATAAAAAATGCAAACAGAATTCTCTATATGAAACAAACATGCAAATACGAATGAATATGAATGTAATACTACTACACATGCAATATGATTCCTACTCATGCACAACGACTCTAGTAACTACTAATCCTCAAATCATCCCCAAACTTAAAATATTCAATGTCCCCATTGAATGCAATAAAAAGGATAGTAGATAACTTACCTAACTGTCAGCAGGACCACCCTCCTCGGGTGGCGAATCAGGTGGTGGCTCCTCAGATGGTAATGGCTTGAGTTTAAGTGCAAAAGCTTCCTCAATTGACAACTTACGTAGCACCTGAAAATTATTTGAATCAGCTAGCCCACGACACTTATGCAGAATGTCAACTCTTCTTTCCCATGGAGTTGCATCCAATAACTGAAATAGCCCCTTTCCTTCTTCGTTCTAAATGCCAAAAATCCCTCTTGAAGCTTTTTCCACGGAATCTGATTTTTTTAGCTGTTCAATCTCCTTCTTCACAATCTTATCAACCATGTCCACTTTGAAACACTCCGCTGAATCTGACGGATATTTGTTGCCTTGAACACATTGAAAGTGACTTTCTGATCATGCACTCTCATGGTAAGCTCTCCTTTTTACACATCGATCAGAGTTCGGTCCGTAGCTAGAAATGGTGTTCCCAAGATGATGGGAATCCTCTTATCCTCCTCAAAGTCCAGTATAACAAAATCAACCGGAAAAATCAGCTTATCCACCTTCACTAATACATCCTCCATTATACCCCTCGGTTACGTGATCGACCGATCTGCCAACTGCAAGGTCATATTAACCGGTTTCGGATCAGGCAACCCAAGTTGCTTAAAAACAGACATCGGCATTAGATTGATACTAGCTCCCAAGTCACATAAGCACTTGTCAAAAGATAAGTTGCCGATAGTGCACGGTATTGTGAAGCTTCTTGGATCCTTAAGTTTCGGGGGCAGTTTCTGTTGCAACACCGCACTGCACTCTTCTGTTAAAGCAACAGTTTCCAATTCCTCGAGTTTCAATTTTCATGATAGAATACCCTTCATGAACCTAGCATAGGTCGGCATTTGTTCTAAAGTTTCTGCAAAAGGTATGTTGATATGCAATTTCTTGAAAACCTCAAGAAACTTGGCAAACTGCTTGTCTAACTTCTGCTTCTGAAGTCTTTTTGGATATGGAGGAGGAGGATAGATCTGATTATCGTCCTTCTTCTGCTCTAAAGCTGATATTTTAGAAGACTTCTTGTTTTCTACTGCTCCACTGCTCAAATCTGATTTTTTCAACTCAACATCTGATTTCTCTTTCTTCGCATCATCACAAGGGTGCGAATATGAATTTTTTAGCTTATCCTCTACAAGGGTGAGCGGGGCCGCGGTCAATGGTATCTGCTCCTTGCTCTACTGATTCTCTACTTCATTTACCATGCTTTCTGTGACTTTTCCAGACCTCAAAGTGATAGCTTTCACTTGTTCATGGATAACTTTCTTTCCAGGATTAGGCTCCGTGTCACTAGGAAGCACTCCCTGTGGCCTATTTAGCAAAGCAGTAGCAATTTGCCCAATCTGATTTTCCAAGGTCTTGAGCGAGATAGCTTGACTTTTGCACATCAATCTCAATTCCTCTAGTTCTGATTTTTCAGAAGTGGAATGCCCAAAACCTGCATTTGAATGTTGTTGCTGAAAACCCGGAGGTTAAGATTGCCTAGGGGCATACTGTTGCTGAAAATTCTACCCTTGTTGCTGGTGAAAAATCTGGTTCTGCTGCTGCTGAAAATTCTGAGGATTGTAAGGCTTTGCTCCATATTGTTGACCTTAAAACTGCTGATTTTGTTGCTGGGATTGTAACATGTCACCCTGATTATTGCTCCAACTGAAATTCGGATGATTTCTATTGCTCGGATGATAAGTATTCGGGCTTGCTGCCATCATCTCAATAAGATCATAGGCCGCCTCATAGCTCTTATCCCATAGTGCTCCTCCTGAAGCTGCATCCACCATCGGTCTCGACTGCCATCCCAATCCATTGTAAAAACAGTTGATTACCATCCAGTTTGGCATGCCATGATAAGGGCATGATCTAAGCATCTCTTTGTATCTCTCCCACGCTTCACATAAAGATTCACCCGACTGCTGTGAGAACTGAGTAAGAGCGTTCCTGATTGCTGTAGTTTTTGCCATAGGGAAGAATTTAGTGAGAAATTTCTAAGCAAAATCCTCCCCTGTCACAATAGAAGTGGCTGGTAAAGAGTGCAACCAACCCTTAGCTTTATCCCTAAGAGAGAATGGGAAAAGTCTCAATTTCACAGCATCTTCCGACACACCGTTGAATCTAAAAGTCACACAGATCTCTATGAAGTTGCGGATGTGCATGTTAGGATCTTCCATTGGAGCACCTCCAAACTGAACTGAATTCTGAACCATCTAAATTGTGTTAGGCTTAATCTCAAAGGTATTAGCTGCAATGGCTGGTCTGACAATACTAGATTGGATGACATTGATTTTCGGCTGAGAATAATCCTTCAAAGTCTTCGCTGCTGCTGCTGGTTCTCCCATCTCTATTGTTGTTTCACGTTCTTCTTCTACCAGTTTACGAGATTGAGAACGTGTTCGCATACACGCTCAAATACCTGAAATACACAGAACAAAGCAAACTAAGTAAGAAAATAATCCGAGTCAGTGAACTTTAACGACCACTGATGACAAGCACATGAACTATAATAAACACGCAAGCGTACGCGGTCACAAGTAATATAAGATTAAGTAGAGTTCGTTCCCACAGAGACTGATGTATTTCAGATTATGCACTTATACAACAATGTTTGATTACTATTCACTGCTAAGACAAGTATCAAAGTTGTGGTTTGTTTAACTAAATTAACTAACACGCAATTTAACAATACTAAGACTTAATTAACTAATGAGATTAAATTCGAATTACTTATGAGAGATAAAACATGGGATCCTAACTGCATTAAATACTTCGTTTAGAGTTGATGCCTTTAATCAATGTATATGATGGTTATGACAACTGATCGGACAACACGAAATAAGTACACGCTACCTTTCAGTATACGGATACCAAACTACTCAACATCCACAAAAGAGATAGAAGCTGGGCAGACACCAATTATGTTTAGACCCTATATGTCTATAAGATTTGAAAACATAACGGTTTAAGTACAAGTTATGCATTGAGATCACATAGGGCAGCGTAATATGGTTAAAATTACACTACGAATCATGCATGTCAAAACATCCATAAACCTATGCTAGCATGGCAATTTCTAAATCTTTATATCCACTTTCGCTTTAATAGATATTAACAATTTAAATGTTAGCTACGCATCTAAAAGAATTAAGCACAACCACACGAGGAAATCAATAAGTCAACACACACAAATCTTTAAAGCAATCAAACTACTAAATTCCGTAAATAAATCCGTTAGAATCCCATGACAGCGATTAGTTCATAATCGAACGGCTCGTCATCATGGGATCTAGTGATAACATGATATAAAACAATATCTGAATAATAATGAAAGTTCTAGAGTAATAAGGTTTAGAAAACAAATTCAAAAGCATCCAAGAGTATCGCCTAATTAGAAGAATACAAAAAGTAGATCTAGATCTCCGTAGATGTCACGTTCTTCGTAAATCCTTCTCCAAGTTGTAACTTCTAGCTCTCTCTATAAAAACGTCTTTTAATTAGATGTGTATTTATAGGCCCAGGTGCCTTACCCGTCAAGAGAATACCAAAACTGAGTTAAAACAGGATTCTGGACAGGTCGGCACAGCACGGGCGCGCTCTACTTTATGCTGGTACAGCGCGGGCACGCTCTAACAGGCGCGGGCGTGCTCCATGTTCTGCTGAAATTTCAGATTTTACTTTTGGCTTAAAGAAAATTCCGCAAGCTTCGCGTGGACTATAAGATCGCTAAATTCGGACTTCTAGAACTCCAGATATGGCCAAAACAGTGCAGACTGCGCAACCTACCCGGAAAATCCCAATTTTCCACAAATTAATCACCAACTCTTGTTATTTAAACTCCAAGCCCTCCTTTATTATATTTCCTTAATACTTCTTTTCTTAACGTATCTCTGGCCTGCTTCTGACCTCCTGTTTCCGAGCTAAATTCCACCACAACTATGTCATTAAACACCACCAATGCCTCCAACTATTAGTTCTGCAAAACTCAATGAAAACACATTAAACACACCACATACTTGAGGTCAAGTAATTAATTTAAGCCGATACGAAGCCATTCCAAGTGGATATAAAATCTACTTATCAGTGCTTAAGTCGCATAAGTTCTAAGGTCGGTCGTTTACTCGAAAAGATTATACCTCAAAATTTATTGTACGTTTACCAAGTGGTTTTCCAAAGTTATAACCAAGTGTTCCTCAAAGGGGTTTGTTCGCACTTAACCTTGATTCGAACATTTTTATAAAATCGAAAAACGATCCGTTTGATATGAGGTTTTCTTTCACACCTTCCTTATGATCTATAATATTTAATTATTATGATTTGCAACTGCATTACTCATGTTAAGGGTGTTTAATTTCAGTTACGAACTTGCACTTACGGTTTCGAACCACTTTCACTAAATCGACCATAACTCCTAAACCGTAAGTCTAAATGCTTCGATTCTCGCGCCAAAACAATCTATGACTCGAGATCTATAAGGATAGGTCATATAATCATCAAGATCAGAAAATTAACCCAACTGTTATGCATGGTTTTTTAAGAGTTAACGAAATTTTGCCATTACGACGGCTATAAATCGAACATTTCCAAATTTATCACAACATAACCAAGCCACACCGGGCATATCATACATCTTAACAAGTCCAAGAACATCTCACTTCACCATCATTTGGATCATATCACTTAGATCAACTAAACCAACTACATAATCATGCTTACATGCTTATAATAACATCATAATCATAACTCATCTAAAACCACCAAGAACATTAAAAAACTTAAAGTAAGATCTAGGGTTCATGAGAGATATACCTTCCTTGGAGTGTGTAAAGACCTTACTAAGCCTTGTATAAACCTTTTATATCCTTAATATAGCTTAGATCATCCAAAGAAATCAAGAAAACAAAATTAGTTCTTGAAAGTTATTCATCGTCAATTTTGATGATTTTATTACCTATGAAAGAATTGGAATTTGAAGCTAAGATTCATAGGGGATCTAAGTTATGAAATGTAGTACTCACCTAATTAATCTTGAGAGTTTTGAATGGTGGGAAGTGGGACTTCCACCCTTGGAAATGAGCAAGGCCGAGAGCTCCATGGATGGGTTCTTGGTGTTTGCTTTTTGCTTTGCTTTATGAACTAATATCTTCTAATCTCATGTATTATTGCTAGACTACATGGATGAATCCTTTACTTTTGTGTTGTTAGCTTGCTAGTGGTCCAAGTGTTGCCCTTCCATTGGTCCACTTGTTGGCACCACATTAATCATACCCTTTTTGGCACAAATGCAACTTCATCACTTCACTTGTAGTTGACTTACTTGGAAGTCACTTTGCTTACCCTTACTCCATCCACTTGCACATGCTTGTCTCTTGGTTCTCTGCTTGTTTCTTTGTCCGGTTATTGCTCAATTTCATTGATCGTTCGGAGGAATATCTCAAGTATTTATCGTTAGTGTTTTACCGGAAACCTCCTTGATATTTATACTACCATTCTCAATCCTCCTTTATAATCCTTGAATTTAAATTCCTCCAATCTCTTTATTAAATCCTTAAATCCTTCAGTATCCAGGGAAATCTCGGAGAAAATAAAAGTGCGATTTTCCTGAATTTGATATCATTTACATACACTTATTTTGCCTATAGATCATCAATACGAACTCAGAAATCCATTTTGAATACTTCTATATAGTGTCGTCCGATAATATTCCAAAATCCACCAAAAACACTATTCATTACTTTTTCTCTCTTTTATTCCTTGTACTTAAAAGGATGTTCTCGCGCTTCCTCGAGCGTTCCCTATCTCTTTTACGGAATCACTGGACTTATACTAGATATCGATTTGGATGACATGAGCTACCAGATATCGATTTGGAAGACATGAGAATATTTCGTTTCTTGGAATACCATAGCTTACTTTCTTGACGATAGATTATTATTATCTAACTTGTCAACCAATTGCAGCATTCATAGCATATAAACATTTGAATCCAAATCCATTCAACATTCATTCATTACACCACTGATACATTGTAGTCATAACCACTATTCATTCTTATTCAATACATAATAAACGTTTTAATTCCTCCAAAAATCTGGGTTCTTACAGGGCGGTATGATAAAGGTGTTACCATGGGTGTAACAGGAGGAATATGCGGAATAGGGGGACAGATACCGGAGTCTGTGGAGGAGGAGGAGCAGCTGTAGTCTCAACCTACAAGATACACTGATCATATATACATATAATACTCCACAAGTGACTTGAATTAAACCAAGTGTTAAGTATTGATACCTCAGCATGGACTACAGGCGGGACAGATACCAGAGTCTGTGGAGGAGGAGGAGCAGCTGTAGTCTCAACCTACAAGATACATCGATCATATATACATATAATTCTCCACAAGTGACTCGAATTAAACCAAGCATTAAGGATTGATACCTCAGCATGGACTACAGGCGGGACAGATACCGGAGTCTGTGGAGGAGAAGAAGCAACTGTAGTCTCAACCTATATCGGTTGTGAAGGAGGAGGGCTAGATACAGGGGTCGGCTTTGTAATAGGAGGAGCAACTGTAGTCTCAACCTACAAGATACACCGATCATATATACATATAATTCTCTACAAGTGACTCGAATTAAACCAAGCATTAAGGATTGATACCTCAGCATGGACTACAGGCGGGACATATACTAGTGGCTATGGACGAGAAGGTGCAACTGTAGTCTCAACGTGTATCAGCTGTGAAGGAGGAGGGCTAGATACCGGGGTCGGCTGTGTAACAAAAGGAGCAGCTGTAGTCTCAACCTACAAGATACACCGATCATATATACATATAATTCTCCACAAGTGACTCGAATTAAACCAAGCGTTAAGGATTGATACCTTAGCATGGACTACAGGCGGAACAGATACCAGTGGCTGTGGAGGAGAAGGAGCAACTGTAGTCTCAACCTGTATCGGCTATGAAGGAGGAAGGCTAGATACCGGGGTCGACTGTGTAACAGAAGGAGCATCTGTAGTCTCAACCTACAAGATACACCGATCATATATACATATATTTCTCCACAAGTGACTCGAATTAAACCAGGCATTAAGAAGGGAAATCACTATAAGTTGGCAAATTACACATCATGCACATAAAATGGCATTATATTATATTTATAGAAATACAAACCTCGGTATTTCGAGGTATGATCCATTCCTTAGGCCATGCGACATGAGATCCAATAGCTTGCTTGACCATCTCCATCTCACCAACTACCGAAACTGGAATCAAGGCTTCTAGTTTAATTCCTCCATCCACCGACACTCTCAGACATCCAGTAGGCATAGGCTTGCCATGTATTTTCATACTCATTTCTCCTCCATCTTGATAAGCCATGCCAAAGGCAACCTTGTTGTTTATGCTATCCACTGCCAACTCACATGGTATTGGAGCCTACAATTATGATAACAAAAGTCAAATTACAACTACAATTATCAATGGTATATAAGAAGAAAATCACAAATAGGAGAGATTAGTACCACAATATGAGCATGAGGGGGGACAGATACCGGGGTCGACTCTGTCACAGGAGGAATAGTACTAACCTACAACTACAATGTGATAAAAACATGAAGAACATATTCAAAGTTGGTATATAAGAAGGAAATCACAATAAGGAGAGATTAGTACCTCAATATGAGCATGAGGGGGGACAGATACCGGGGTAGGCTGTGAAGGAGAAGGAGCAGTATTACTAACCTACCATTACATTAAGATACAAAATGAGTAACTAAACGCAAGATATAAAATATTCAGGAACATATTCATGCTAATATAGTGTTGATCCCAACATTAAAGATTAGTACCTCAATATGAACATGAGGAGAGCTAGAGACTGGGATAGGCTGTGTAGCAAGAGCATCTGTAGTCTCAACCTGCAATTATATGTCAATGCACCGATCATATAGTTATATATATAATTCCTCCTAAGTGACTCGAATTAAATCTAGCATTAAGGATTACTACCTGACGAGGACGTTTATAAGAGACATGAGGTGTGGCATCGTGCGTAGGTGAAGAAGGAGAATCATTAGTCTCAGCCTACAATAACATAACATGGTAATACAACAATCATACATATATTCGATCCACTACATTCAAAGATAACAAGTATCAAAAGATTACTACCTCACGCAAACGTTTCTGAGAGATAGATAGTGGAGGCTACTGCGAAGATGAAGGAGCGCTCGGGTCAATATCCATATCATGTGCACGAGAGGGTCTATCAAAACTAGGTCTGATAAATGCAAGACCCCTCCACTCGGTGTTGATCCGATCATAACGACCCATAAACTCAATGATGATATCAAAGAACCAGTCGGGGGGATCATGACGGTAAATGGCATGTAATGTCCTCATTCCATAATCCAGCTGCATTGAAGTATTTAGATGTAAGAATTAGAGAAATAAAGGTCTAAAATGCAAGAATTATAGAAATAAATGTCTAAAATGCAAGAATTAGATAAATAAAGGCCTAAAATGCAAGAATTGGAGAAATAAAGGTCTAAAGTGCAAAATTATAGAAATAAAAGTCTAAAATGCAAGAATTATAGAAATAAATGTCTAAAATGCAAGAATTAGATAAATAAAGGTCTAAAATGCAAGAATTAGAGAAATAAAGGTCTAAAGTGCAAAATTATAGAAATAAAGGTCTAAAATGCATACCGCATCAGCCATGTCCTGCTAGGGATACCAGTCACGAGGCACGGTCTTAGCACCATTCTCAGCCACAAATGGAGCAATCCTCAGCTTACTGACGTGCTTGTACCAATACATGTACTCCTCTATAGACACGTAATTCCCCTACTCGACGATAGGTATCATGCCATCATTAAAATTATTCCACTCCTTTGTATAATTTGCCAACAACACTGTATGGTTGTCCCGCTGCCAACGAGATAATCTCTCCCTCGGTAGTAAAGTCATGTCAATCGGGTCCTCTGGGATATGCTGTAGAACACCAAACTGTCTCAAGACTCTATCTGGCATGACATACTCAATAATATCAAAAGAAATGAGAGGGACACGATCGAGAGCCATATAGTCAGCATCCATCATATTGATATTATAATCCACAAAAAGATCCTGAATGTCATAAAATCTCTGATAAGGCTGCCATGTCAGCCAACTAAGCTGAAAGCCGTCAAAGTCCCCCCGATATAGACCTATATGGTGGTGGGGGTTAACCCTCCTCTAGTCTGTTAGCTCAGCCAATGCCAATGCCCTCGGCCAAACAAAATCCTGATTAGGTGGTAGCTGCGGTGCCCTAGGTAACAACCTCTCGTAGGACCAAAGCTGTAGAAGCATGGTGCACCGTTAATAGCAGTGGCACTCTTCTGAGCACCCTTGGTCAAACCCCTGAACAAATAACTCAAAATCGCAGCCCCCCAGGCATACCCCTTAATCTCACGTGAATTCTGGATTAACTGTAAATACCTGCAAAAATTCAGGAAATGCAAGAATTTGAGAAATTAAGGTAAAAATTCAGGAAATGCAAGAAATATATAATTATATAGGATGTAAAAATTCAGGAAATGCAAGAAATTAAGGTGTAAACTGAAAGAACTAGAGAGAGAAATGAAGATAAGAAGTACCTAGGATGCACAGTGTCTCTGTTCGATGAAAGAAACAACACACCTTTTTATAGGTTTCCCTCAACTTATGAAGCTTCATCCCTCCTTTTTATAACATGCAAGAATTAAATAAATTAAGGACTAAAATGCAAGAAATTAGAATTTATGGGCTAAAATGAAATAATTAGATAATTATCTTCCTATATTGCAAAGAAATAAAAATTTAAGGTATATCATGCAAGAACTAGATAATTACCTTCCTAAATTACAAAGAAATGAAAATTTTAGGCCTAAAATGCAAGAACTAGAAAATTATTTGCATAAGTTATAACATGCAAGAATTAAACAAATTAAGGACTAAAATGTAAGAAATTAGAATTGAAGGGCTAAAATGCAAACCTTTTTTATACAATTTTTTACGAGCTTCCTCAGTCAGCCTCAAATCATGCCACCGCCTCATCCAATATGGAAGAGGATTGGTAAGCTCCATATGAGTAACAGCACGACCACGAACAGGAAGACCCAATATCATGTAAACATCCTCTAGAGTGATGGTCATCTCACCAAATGTGAAATGAAAGGTGTTGGTCTCTGGCCTCCACCTCTCCACCAATGCTGTGATCAATCGGATGTCGTTCTGGGGAATCGAGCGTGGTTTGGTAAACGCTCGGAAACCCCAGTCTGTCAGCAAACTAACCTGGGTCGCATCAAATACCCACTCGTCGTGGTTGGCTGTCAACAGGCGGACATCTAATTTCTCCCGCTCACCCCCCACCCATATGTAACTGCTAATATGATCATGCTGCATGGTTAAGATGGATCTATCGAGAGGCCCGCAAATGCATATCCATAGTATCTGCAATGTGCGAAACTATGCAGAATACTATGGCCATATGTTATAAACATGCAGGATGATCAAAATTGGCTAAAATTATCATTCCATGAAGACATATTCAAAACAATGAATTCATTTATCAAATAAAATGCAGTAGTAATAACCTTCTTTTACTATTGTAAACAATTGAGTAAAATGACAAATATTTTCTATAAATATCCAAATTTGATTTAAAGTAAGGAAATTAATCCTAGTTTGGATTAATTAATCAAAATTCGAATTAATAAATCATAGTAATTCATAAATTCGAATTTTAAACTCAAAAATTCAAATTAATAATTCAAAAATTCAAATTAAAATTTCCACAACTCATAAAAAAAATTTATAATTATAATTTCATAATTGTAAACCCTAATAATTCGAATGAATTTATAATTTTTAAAAAAATCGGATAATAATTCGAATCAAAATTCTAAATTGGGCAATTTAAACTAATTCTACCTAATTGAAGATGAAAAACCCTAATTTCAACTCAATTGAGGCTAAAAGCCCTAATTTCAACATATTTCAAACAAAAAATGGGTAAAATTCGAACTATGAACCCAAATAATTCGATTTAATTCATGATTTTAACTAAAACGAAGCAAATAAACACCACCCACAGTTAAAAACGAATCAAACCATGTACTTATAATCGTGAGTCGCAATGTATATAGTAGAGTGTGTGTGTGTGTGTATGTATGTATAACTATGTGTGTGTGTGTGTGTGTAAGTATCAATTAGAAGATACCTAGAGGAGGAAGATCGCCTGAGATTAGTTAATTCTGTGTGTAAATCCCCTGAAATCGGTAGGAAATCGCTTGAGATTCGCCTGGAAATCGTCTGGAGAATGAATCGTTGTTTACTTTGGGTTTAGTTCATGTCGCGGTAACCACAATAGCTGATTATATTTTTAGGAGTCCGCATTGTATCATTGCGGCAGTAGTTGTAAGGGTAAAAATGTAATTGCATATATTTACGCGTCCGCAGTGTATCATTGCTGCAGCTCTATGGGTATAAATGTAATTGCATATTTCTAGACATCCGCATTGTATCATTGCGGCAGTAGTTTTAAGGGTTAAAACGTTATTTCATATTTTTACTACTTCCTATATTTGAAATTAACAGTTTCTATTAAATTTTTACTATTTATTATTCTATTAATTTATTAATAATTAAATCATAATAATTTAATTTAAATTCTTTGTAATAATTTAAAGTCTATAAACCTTTTTATTTTTTAATATCTATTAATTTACCATTTTTTATTAATTTTAGTTCTTTGCAAGTACCTCATAACCCGTTAATTGCAATCCAATGATCTATTCAAAGGGTTACTCGAATATCTGCTTAAAATACCCACAATGAATGCCAAATCCGGCCGGGTACTAAACTTGACCATACATAAGACTCCCAATAGCCGAAACATATGGAATGTTCTGCATCTCCTTTCCTTCATGATCATTCTTAGGGCACTGTTTGAGACTAAACTTGTCTCCTTTAGCAACAGGAGTATTTATTTGTGCACAATCTTTCATGCCAGACTTAGCAAGCACCTTATCGATATAACTCTTTTGTGATAACCCAAGGATACCTCGAGAACGATCACAATGTATCTTAATTCCTAATACAAAAGAGGCGTCACCAAGATCCTTCATCTCAAAATGAGAAGTCAGAAATCTTTTGGTTTCGTACAATAATCCTATATCGTTGCAAGCTAGTAGTATATCATCGACATAAAGCACAAGAAATATAAATTTACTCCCACTGAACTTATGATATATGCAATTTTCAACATTGGACTCAAAACCGTATGAGACAATGGTTTGATGAAATTTGTGATTCCACATACGGGTAGCTAAGAAAATTTCCTTATAATCAATGCCTTCTCTTTGAGAAAAAATCGTTTACGACTAAAACGTGCTTTATATCTCTCAATATTGCCCTCGAAATCCTTTTTCGTTTTAAATATCCTTATACACCAATCGGTTTTACACATTCAGGCAATTTGACAAGATCTCAAACGCTATTGTCCTTCATGGATTTCATCTCATCATTCATGGCTTCAATCCACTTTTGACTATTAGCATTTCGTTTGGCTTGTTGGAAGTTGATAAGATCATCTTCCATAACCCCTATGTCAAACTCATGCTCTTGAAGAAATATAATATAATCATCCGAAATTGCACTCCTTCTGTCTCTACTGGATCTCCTAAGTGGCATTTCCTCTTGAGTTTGTTGAGTTTGCTCTTCTTGAGCATCATCTTGATTTTGAGTAGGAAATTGTACGGGTATATCCATATTGTTGTCTTGAACTACATGAGGTAAAGAAACTTATTCTTCCTCAAAGACAACATCCTGACTTTATCTTCCCCTTCAAACTCAACATCCTTAAGAAATCTAGCATTCCCCGTTTCGAAAAAAGACTTTGTCAAAGGATCAAAAAACTTGAAACCCTTTGTTTTTTCAGGATACCCAACAAAATAGCAACTAACAGTTCTTGAGTCCAGTTTATTTTCATGCGGCTTGTAAGGCCTGATACGGAGAGGCTTCAAATACGTTTCTAAACTGAGAACACCGCTAGATGATAGAGAATCAACTTGCTTGGCAGACTTGGAAGTAGCCATCAGAACTTTTTTGCCTCAGCTGGACAACCCCACACATGTAAATGATTGAGACTAAGTGGTTTCTTAGTCCGTAATTCATAAAGGGTTTTAGCTACTTCTTTGCTAGGTAATCTTTATTATGTAGGCTGCAGTCTAAAGTACATCTCCCCAGAGTGCTTCTGGTAAAGAAGAGTGACTAATCATGCTTCTTACCATGTCCTTAAGCGTTCGGTTTCGTCTCTCAGCAACACCATTCATGCGTGGTTGCCCAGGCATTGTGTATTGTGGGACAATTCCGCATTCCTCTAGGAATTTAGCAAAAGGTCCAGGACATTGTTCACCGGATCCTTCATATCGACCATAGTACTCACCACCACGATTAGATTTGATAGCTTTAATCTTCTCACGAAGCTGATTTTGAACTTCAGCTTTGAAGACTTTAAACACGTCCAAAGATTGTGACTTTTCATGAATTAAATATAAGTGCCCATATCGTGAATAGTCGTCTATAAAAGTGATAAAATATTGTTGACCATTCCAAGAAGCTGTAGGGAATGGACCACATATATGGACCACATATATCAGTATGTATCAACTTTAAGACACCAGTACTCCTATTTGCACTTAATTTCCTTAAGTTTGTCTGTTTACCCTTAATAACTCAATGCATACATTAAGGTCTGAATAATCAAGAGATTCAGGTATTCCATGTGACACAAGTCTCTCTAGTCTCCCTTTAGAGATATGTCCTAAGCGCTTATGCCATAACATAGCAGAATTCTCTCTTGATAATTTTCATTTTGTACCTCTTGATGTTGTTTGCAAGGATTCATTATGTGAAGCAATTGTATTTAGCATGTATAAATTATCAATCAAAGAACCAGTCGTAACCAAAGAAGAATTAAGAAATAGACTAAATTTATTATCTCCAAATGAACAAGAGTAACCACATTTGTCTAAAACGGATATATAAACCAAATTTCGTCTAAATGACGGTACTACATAAGTCTCTCTTAATTCAACAAAATGACCAGTCTCAAAAGACAATCTAAAAGTGCCAATAGCTTCAACTGGAACTGCATTGCCATCACCCACATAGATGAATCTTTCAGCATCACTTGGTTTCCGGCTCCAAATGCAACCTTGCATAGAAATACTTGTATGAGTAGTAGCACCATAATCTACCCACCATGTATTACTAGGCACAGAAATCAAATTAACTTCAGAACAGACAAAGGTGAAAAGTCTACCTTTCTTTATACGCATGCAGCGTACTTGGGACAATCCTTCTTCACATGCCCAGATTTCTTACAAAAGAAACAAGTAACATCTTGATCCTGAGTCTTTTGTTTCTTAGGCTGTGATTTTCCCACTGCAGTGGCTTTATCTTTAGTCCTCTTTCGGTGATTAACCTTTGAGGTAGTTGTAACATGAGCACTCACGCTTCAATCTATCTTCCTCTTGCACACAGTGTGAAATGAGCTCATTCAGAGTCCACTCATCCTTCTGAGTATTATAACTCACTATAAATTGACCGTATTGTGCAGGAAGAGAGATACCAATTGCACAAGCAAGTCATCAGACAAGTCAAGCTTTAGTGCCTTAAGTTTTGAAGCGATGTTAGACATCTCCATAATGTACTCACGAATATTTCCTTTAGCTTTATACCTCATCCGAACAAGATCAGCCAAAAGCTTACTTGTCTCAGCCTTTTCGTTTTTCACAAAATGCTTTTCAAGCTCATCAAGGAAATCCTTAACAGATATCTCATCAGAGTCATTAGACATACCACCCCTGAATGCTTCAGAAATGCTGCGCTTTATCATCATTAGACTTAAGCGATTCGAACGCTCCCACTTCTCAAAGTTCAATTTCTCAGTATTAGAACTTTCATCCGTAAGAGAAGCATGTTGTTCTTTCCTTATAGCATAGTCTAAATCCATGCAGCCGAGAACTAACAGAACGTTCTCTTTCCAGCTCTTAAAGTTTGTGCCATTAAGCACAGTAATGGAGTTCATGTTGGTAGTTATATTAGTAGCAGATACATTAATGGAAACATAGAAGCTCGCATAATGGAAATTCATGTCATATGCATACATAATAGCACACAAAAAAAAATACATGAATTTAAATACTATAGTGTGTGGACCCATTCAAACAAGATACCTAGCACAAAATTAATATTTAGTCTTTGGACTGAAATATTAACTTGCAAGTGGTACTCTCCACGCAGAAATCAAATATTAATAATAAATTCGGTCAAGCAACAACCTTCCTTTGGACCGGTTTGTTATTCACATGAAAAATTTATAATTCTTACATATTTATTCCCGCACATACATTTATTATTTGGCCATTAAATAATCTTCCTTTGGGCCGATTATTATAACGCATAAATAATAAACATACACATCCTAATATTTCAAAATAAAAAAATCTACACATAAATATCACTTTGGCAATATTTTGCTTCAACTCACTTATTCGCGAAATAAAAGGACGAAAAATAAATAATCATTATTTTTCAAAAAAAATGTGCCCAAATCCGTATTGTTATAAAAATATTAAAAGTAATCACCTAATATTTTAATATTATTTACAACCACCAAAAATTGTCTCAACTAAAACAATTTTATAAATCTTCAACTGATTTAAAAAGATAGCACATTCACCATGTCTAATTGACCAAGTTCGTATATGTAGCCACAATCGAAAAACTGCCAGCATAGTGGTACATGGATATCATGAACAGTAATCATGCAAAACTAACCATTATAATTTATACATCAAGCTAATGTTAACATGTTAACAGGATAGCGCACAGAATAGATATTAAAAAAAAAATTCATGCTTCCTGTACTAACAAAAAAGTAGCCTAAAGATTGATAATCGTAGAATATAATAAGGCCATAAACATCACGGCCATAAACATCATGCACGTGATTTATGATTAAACATTAATTAACTGTATCAAAAAATGTGACCAACAGATTGTATTAAAACTAATATACACAATTCAAGTCATATAAAAACGACATGATACAATTATTCATATTTATCGACATACATGAAAAATAATCATATAATTGATTTGATCAATCCTAATAACTCGACATAAGATAGGCTCGGATACCAATTGTTAGATCTAACTAAATAATCATGGATCATCTTATGCGATATTATCAAGGTTACACGATAAACCTGTAGCGCGAAAGCGTACCTGCCATGACGGTAGATGTAAAAACCCAGATTTTCGGTAGAATTAAAACCTTTATTATGTATCAATGTAGAAATGAATAGTGATTACGACTACGATGTAACAGTGGTTTTAACGAACGACTATTTAATGGATTCGGATTCAATTGTTATATGCCATGAAGAATGCCGTTGGTTGACAACTTGGATAAGAATAATCTATCGTCAAGAGAATAAGCTATGGTGTTCCAAGGAAGGAAATATTCTCATGTCATCCAAACCGATACCTAGTATAAGTCCAGTGGTTCCGTAAAAGAGATAAGGAACGCTCGAAAGAGAACGAGGACATTTTCCTAATTATAAGGAATAAAGTAAGGAATAAGCAATGAATAGTGTTTTTGGTTGTGATAAGAATATTATTATACGGCACGATATAGAAGTACCCGGAACAGATTTCTGAGTCCATATTGGTGACCCGAGGGGAAAAACATTGTACGTAAAAGCTATCGAATTCTGAAAAATAGCACTTTTATTTTCCCCGATATATCCTCGAACACTGAAAGACCTAAGGATTTATTGAAAGGATTTATGGAAAGTAGGATCAAGAATTATTAAAGAGAATTTAGAATGATAGCATAATTATTGAGACGGTTCCCGGTAAAACCCTAATTGGAAATCTTCGAGATATTCCTTCGAACGATCAGTAAATTGAGCAATAACCGGACAAAGAAACAAGCAGGGGACCAAGATACATACATGAGCTAGTGGAAATATCTAGCAACTAAGTAGTTACATGAGCAACTAGAACAATTAGAAAGCAAACTAAGTACTTAGCCTAATCTCATCTTTAAACAACAAGCTTGCTAGTGGAAGATGATGCATGCAATGACCCAAGCACTTTAATAAAGTCACTTTATGCTAGATATTATCCTTACATACCAATAATACAAGATTAGATGAGACCAAGCAAGAGAAAAGCAAGCAAACTCCATTCTCTCCATTTCTCCAAAACCTGTCCAGCAGAAACACTACACAAAGAAAAATTCATATCTCCCAATCTAGAGCTTCTAAAATCACCAAATTTTAACCATAGCTTCTCCACTCCATGGGCAACATTCTTTCAAAATTTCATGGCAATCTAATGAGTGTAGACTAGTCAAATACCTTCCCCAAATTGAAGAAACCAAAATGCATGTTCTTGACAGTTTTCTGTAACGATTTTCAAACAGCCATATCTCCTTCATTACTCAATGGAATTTGGTGTTCTTTAGCTTGTTGGAAATCTGGTTATATGCTATACAACTCTCCTTTAGAAGCCTTGTCCAGAAAAGCATGGTAAGGGCCTCGTTTTTGCAGATCTTTAAACTGATGAATAGTAGCCTTCATGAACTAAATGTGATTTCTTGTTTTGTTTGGATGATCTAAGCAATCCTAAGGCTATAAAAGGACAAACCAAGGCTTATTCATGTATTAGGATACTCCAAGGAAGGTATAACTCTTAAGATATCCTAGAACTTATTTTGAGTTTTTGTGATTATTGGATTAGTTTTGATGATAATGTTGTTTTAAGCATATAAGCATGATTATGTAGTTGATTTAGTTGATTTAGCCATATAATGATTAAGAGGATGAGTTGAGATATTCCTGGACTTATGAGGTGTATATCATGTATGTAAGATGTTTGTTTTGCCCGGTGTGGCTTGGTTTTGATATTACGAATTATGGAAAGTTCGATTTATAGCCGTCGTAATGCCGAAATTTCATTAACCTTAAGAATTCGTGTTTGACAGTAGCTATAACTCACTGTCCAGTTTCGTATTCTGCCATGACAAGCTAGATTATGTTATAAGCTTCGTTTTGATATAAGGCTCGTGTGAAATGGACTTACGGTTTAGGAATTATGGTTAAATTCGTAAAAGTGGTTCGAAACTGTAAGCGAAAGTTCGTAAGTGAAATTGAACCTCGGTAAAATGTGTAAGTTAGTGACGAATCATGGTAATTAAATATTAGAGGTCATGAGGAAGATGTGAAAGAAAACCACCTGTCAATCAGATCGTTTTTCTATTTTATAAAAATGTTCAAGTCGAGGTTAAATACGAACGAACCCCTAAAACGAATACTTGGTTTAACTTTGGAAAACCACTTAGAAAACGGACGATAAAACTCGAGATGAAATCTTGGTTCGTAAACGATCGACCCTAGAACTTATATGACTTAAGTATATACCAAGTGTAAGAGTAATGACGAGCCGTAATAACGAACAAATGTCGGGTCAAAACGAGGTTAATAAGAGTACACAAAAAGGGTGCATAACGAGATAATTCGAAAATATGGTTTAACCTAAGTTAAGTTTATACTTAGCTTTTTAAACAACGTTAAGTGATTAATCTCGAATATTCTGATTATTTATAGATCACCGAGCTGACCCAGGACACACTACCTCCACCCGACTACTAGGCAAGTTTCCAATAATTGGAAATGTTGTGATAATATATATATATGATTGTTGTTATACATATGCCATTGCATGCATGCCTGTTCTCAATTCATATTGTTATACTTGTTCCTTGATTATTGTTGGCTTATAAGCTAGATAGATAACGTATCAGTTATAAGCCGGATGTTGTTAAGTCCCTTAGAGAAGGGCATATATATCGTATTCGTTGAATATAGACCGGGAGTCAGTACTTCTTGATATATCGTAATTACTTTCGAGAGAAATATTTAAATAAATAATTTCCATTATTTGGTTGACGAATATTATTTTGAATATTCGTCCGAGATTATTTAATTAACGATCATTACTTCAAATATTTATTTGAACGTTATCTATTCAATGAATATTATTTTTCAATATTCATTCAAAGTCGACTCATTTATCGAATATTATTTTGAATATTCCTTTAAAGCTTGGATTACTAAATGAATATTAGTTTGATATTCATTTAGAATATTATTCATTAAATGAATATTACTTTTTGAATATTCATTTAAGTTCCTATTTACTTAATGAATATTATTTTAAATATTCATCTGATGTTCTATTTATTTATCGAATATTATTTTTAATATTCCTTTCAAGTCTTATTAATTAAATGAATATTATTTTGAACATTCATTTAAATATTTAATTATTCAATAAATATTTTCTCCTTATTCATTCGAGAATTATTCTGAGAAATACTTCGATTTAAATATTCGTTCATAGTTATAAGTCTTCTTTAACTATTTTTGATTTAATAAATATTCTCTGAATATTTATCCAATACTCTGAAATGACTTCAAATATTATCTTCGACCTTCGATTATTATAAAATTTCTTCGGAGTCGGATTATAATTAATATTATATCAAGAAAGGTTCTCAAAATTTCATTCTTCCTTCGAATGTATCTTCCAAATAATAAGGGAACCTTACTTGAGAAATGTTATTTATCTTGTTGACTTCCCGGTCATAAATTTTTCGAAAAGTATTCTTTTCACTCACAACTTGATTTGCTATCTATTACATCTGTGTACCCTCTCATCATTCGAGGGGTAAGATTATTGGAACAAGATGGTATCCTCTAACAAGCAGCAGCTTGGGAGATATGATGTTGAATTTCCTTTCCAACTAGATACGACTACTTTGTGGAGTCTTATCAACAAGTATTATACTTGGGGAAAGGGGGACGAACTGTATGTTCAGAGTCATGAACTTCTTTTCAAACTTGGAGTCGTGTAAGAGGCCGAGTAGCGCCGGTCCATCCCATTGGCCCAACTGTTGGCCGGGGAGATCTAACAGGGCGGTAGACAAGTAAATCCGTCAGCTCTTCCTTCTACCGGTAGTAAATCTAAATTGAGCTGTACAATCTGAGACTGATCATCATAAGGATTGGAACAGCGGGCGCGGTGAATACTCCAGCATTAGTTCATCATTCAGATTCATTTATCTTCTGCAACATCATTATTGTTGGCAGTATTGGAAAAGTATTCATAATTGGAATTGTAATACTTTCTGCAAGTTCCTCTTTCAGATCAATGATGATATTTTGCTTATCTTTTGCGTAGCAAGTATGTCCATGGAATATATATTTTTGAGTTACCTTGTAACTTTATCTTTCATATTATACTAGCATTATGTTCGTTAAATGCATGGCATATGGTTTCAAAATACTTTTGAACTGTTATATATATTGTTGTTCAGTTATATTGTTGTTGGTGGGCTATTGCTCATCCTTGCTTTATCTATTATATCACAACAACAGCTAGATCTGATGGTCGCATAAGGCGCAATTGGTGCAAGCAAGTGATAGCAGTCTGAGGATCAACCGCTGAGATCATAACTGCCACTGTTGAGTAAGAAGCTATTGGTAAGCTAGATGTTAGCTTTCGAGTAGCTAATGTATGTATTTATTTGGCATTTGTAAATGGGTGGCAAAGAGCATGTTTTAGTTAATAAAAATTATTTGGGTTGTAAGAACTCAAACTTGTGATTAATAATATTGATGGTTACTCTGATTTCATCTCTGGGACTATAGCGGGTGAGTTGTTGTTGTTTTGGGTCACAATGTTGTAATTTCATTTATATTGGTTTTGAGGGTGGATATTGAGTTCGTAACGACCAGATCCCTGACCCCGGATCTGGGGGTGTTACAGTAGATATGAATACGGATTATGGGACTTGATCTTCCACAGACTTGATTCGCCTCTAGCCGTATCTCGCTCTGACTGATAGGAATAGAGGAGTAGAGGTTGTGAATAGCCTTGGGGACAAAGATCCTATTATGTTCTTTATATGGTACTCTAATTAGACCCCATTAACCCTAATCAGATTACTATTGGATATTACACATTACAAAGCCCATACCGAATAAGATGTTATTGGACCCTTTATTTACGACCACTTAATTAGTCCAAATATAGAGTAAACATTAAATATAATTGTGTTTAATTTGTAAGCCCATAAATTATTATTAGATTATAAAAATAATCTAACAGGCTTGTGTCGAAAGTCTTCCTAACACTGAGTGGTCGGGCGGCGTGTCCTGCAAGATGAGGAGCCACAGATGAATAGCGATGGTATAAGGGTCACAAGATTGGTGGTTCTTGGATTGAGGGGAGATTGTAGAGTGGGTGTCAACCCAAGTCCCACATCGATTAGATAAAGATGAATTATCTTGAATATAAGAAGCCAAACAATTCCATTAGTATGAGGCCTTTTGGGAGGAACCCAAAATAAATCCGTGCGGGCTTGGCCATGACCCAGAACGGACAATATCATACTAATTTGGAGTTAATGGGTGTTGCGCGGCCCAACATATACATCAAGACATTAAGCTTATGTTATACTTCCATGCATTTCAAGAAACTTTAAGGTACGTAGTTATTCGATGTTACGTTGTTTGTAAATATATTGATTTCATGCGCATTGGCGATCGAGGCTGGTACCTATAGTTTAGTTTAGTTTAGTTTTGTAAATTAAGGTAATTGAAACATATTTGGAGAGGACTAATTAACATTATCTTACATTATAAATATATGCTCCTAATATATTGAAACTAGCACTGTTAATTAATGACTTTGCAGGAAGGCTTTCTGAAGACTAAAAAAGTTTCGACTATGTTCTAACTCTAAGCAAAAGCCTAAGCCTGAGCCTGAGCAAATACTAGCTTATCTGCATCTAATTACATGAGGAAACAAACGCGCCCTTAAGTAAGTTCAGCTTATTCCTCCACAATATTATAGTGTATGAAAATATCCATGTTTGTAGTTGTACGTTGCAATGCTCAAGTAAGATTACTGGACCAACGTATTCACATAACGCGTCAACAACATGTTACAACTTACAACTGTGAGCAGGGGCGGAAAATAGAAAATTTTAATATAAATATTTTTTTAAATCTCAATTCTATTTGAAATTTAGTAGAAATTTTTAATTGTATCCCAATTAACATTCAAAAATAATGATAACTAGCATGATAGCCCGTGCAAAGCACGGGCACAATTTAAATTCGTCTAATTTAATTGTTATGATTATTAAGATAGATGATTCGTAATTTTTGAAATATAATAGATAAAAAGTGTGATACATTTAATAAAATATTTGAAGTATGATACATTGTGTGTATACATCTATAAACTATTATCACTCGACAATTCTTTAATGTCACCAAATCGACCAACACTCTAGAAATAATATGCAAACACGTTTGTCACGAATTACCCTACACCTCCGATCACTCATTCATCTCACTTTTCATCCTCTCACATAAGATCCGAGTTTATAAAGCTCATTCACCCACTCTACCACCGTCATCACCAGCACATTCGAACACTATTAGATTTTCAGATTTTGGAAATTTTGGTAATTTCGTTCAAAATTTAAATGATTTGGATTCAAATTTTAGTGATTTAAGTTGAATGTTCGGTCATTCTACTATCATTTTGATTTTTAGTGGTGTAGAGTCTGATATTGATTTGATTGCAGTAAAAATTTAGTGATTTCACTCGTGATCTAGCAATTGTGTGTGGTGGTGGCGATGTGGTGGTGGTATGGCCATGATGGTGATAGTGGTGTTAGCGATGTATTGTTAATGTTGATATTGATAATGATACATGTATTCATAGAAAACACATGACTTATATATATATATATATATATATATATATATATATATATATATATATATATATATATATATATATATATATTTTCTTACAAATTGAACGATAATATGAAATATATGATCTATGATTTAGTTACGTATCTATACTATATTATAATAAGCGAAAGGGGGTATAATTTGTAGTTTGGTTACCCCCTATTTTTTGTAATCCCCCATTCACAACCGTTAGATCTTTAACTTAAATAGATCATGACCGTTAGATACAACAATACTAAAAGTTGGAGGTCTAAGGTTCGAATCCCGCCAACAACATTTTAATATAAAATTAATACTTAGATTATGTAATATAGAAAGGTTGAAGGTTCGATTCCCACCAACAACATATTAATTTAGATTTAATATTAAAAATTAAATATATACAAAGGTCTAAAATTTGAATTATCCCAACATATTAAAAGTAATGTTTATAATATTATATAGAGAAAAATGTTCTTACAGTTAACTTTAGGAGAATTTCCTAAAGTTAAGTAACCCGTGCTTTGCACGGGTTATAAGGTAGTTGTTTATAATTTTATAGTTAATTCTTCCTTTAAACTCCATAAGTAACCAATAATAATTATATAAACGTGTATACGTGTAGTCTTATTTTGTGTTGTTAATGTGTGTGTGTGTATATATATATATATATATATATATATATATATATATATATATATATATATATATATATTCTTACAAATTGAACGATAATATGAAATATATGTTCTATGATTTTAGTTACGTTTTAATTATAATTTTATAGTTAATTCTTCCTTGAAACTCCATATGTAACCAATAATAATTATATAAATGTGTATACGCGTAGTCTTATATTAAAAATTCACCTTTTTTAATCTAAAATTTTAAATTTCTTTTAAATACTATATACTTAATTGGTTATTTTTTGAATTTAATTTTTAAATTCAACTAACCAATCATTATACTTTATGTATTATATATACAATTTAGTTTTTTTTTAAGTATGAATCTTTTATTAACATAACTATACATCTTAATCTCATAATTAATTGTATTGCATCTATAATCTAATTTATAATGTCGTGTCCTAATCCAAGTCCAGCCACGCTTTTTAATTTAATTAAAAATCAATACAGTATTTGTATCTCATATGTAAATTATTTAACTGATCACAAAATTATGTTTTAAATTATTATAACGGGTATATTGATTTTTTTATAACTCGTCAAAAATCATTTTGACCTATACTAAACATAATACACAAACAACATAATTCATTTGATGCTCATACTAAACATAATAGATAGATAACATAATTCATTTGATTAAATTTTTTACCCAAGTCCAACTACACTTTTTAATTTAATTAAAAATCAATACAGTGTTTGTATCTCATATGTAAATTATTTAACTGATCACGAAATTATGTTTTAAATTATTATAATGGGTATATTGAATTTTTTATAACTCGTCAAAAATCATTTTGACCAATACTAAACATAATACACAAACAACATAATTCATTTGATGCTCATACTAAACATAATAGATAGATAACATAATTCATTTGATTAAATTTTTTACCCAAGTCCAACTACACTTTTTAATTTAATTAAAAATCAATACAGTGTTTGTATCTCATATGTAAATTATTTAACTGATCACGAAATTATGTTTTAAATTATTATAATGGGTATATTGAATTTTTTATAACTCGTCAAAAATCATTTTGACCAATACTAAACATAATACACAAACAACATAATTCATTTGATGCTCATACTAAACATGATAGATAGATAACATAATTCATTTGATTAAATTTTTTAATTTCCAGCAAGGTAGTAATATTAAATAAAATAGAACATAAGAGTTATTTGTGCATGTAGTAAATGATTTTTAAAAGGTAACATAAATTCTTCTTTGGTGTAGTGGTTGGAGATGGGAACATAATTCCTTTCTAATCTGAAGGATATGGGTTCAAGCCTTGGTACCAACATTTTTTAATATATTAAAATTGTCAGGGGTAAACACGTAATTTATTAAATAAGGGGTAAACGCGTAATTTAATAAATAACCTTGAAAGACCTTGGCCTATAACATATATAAAGGATTTATTTTTAATCACGATTACATCGAAATCAGGATTTCATGCTGTGTGGGAGATTATTATTATATACATACAAATACATCTGGCTTGAACGAGACACCAGCATTAATTAATGTACGGGAATATGTTTTTCTCATCAAGTCAAAATTTAAAGTTGCTCTCCAAAGCACCAAACTAAAGCTTTTACCAAAAGAAAAGTAATTAGTACTCGGTTCATCCCAAACTGTATGTTGTTTGATGTGCATGATAGTTCAGCATATTATTTTTTGAATTTTCCTTTTATAAATTAAACTTTGAATATTACTTTTAAAAAAATTGAAATATAATTTCTGGAACTATATTTTTTATTCATCTTATCATATATATAAAAAGTCAAAATGACATGTATTTTGACAAGAAAGTAGTAGTAATTATAATCAAGTGAGTGGATCGAAATGTGGAATATATATATAGGTTTTATTCTAATAGAAACTCTTAGTTCAGAAAATAAAAAGTAAATAAAAAAATTTCTAAATCGCGTCGGAATATATCACATATGGTATGAAAACTGAAACTAATTGTTGGGAGATGGGAAAAATACATAAAAATCGGATTTCAAAAAAAAATCTTTCGATTGATGGAAAAAATTAAATTAAAACTGGAAGAAATTAGTTGGGATTATGTTTGTGATAGTGTATTTGATTTGTGTAACGGATTAAGGCTAAAATTAGTTTCTAAATTTTATTTTAATTTATCCCTGATATGCGTTCACCAAGATTAACAGCGCGCACTTGTGGTTATTTTCTTTCATTTTCAAAACAAAAGCAGATTTGCTAGGTTAGGAGATGATCTCATCAGGTAATATTCTAAGACTGCACAATAATAATTTTCTAACTAAAAGTTCATGTTTGAATTTACAAATATGCTTTTATATATATTTTTATTTTATAAAAAGAAGAAATTAAAATTTCATGGGCAGCCCCATTTCTCGTTAAATATTTCATACAAATTATATAAATGTGCTGAATTAAAATTATATATAGACTGAAATTTATCTTTTTCAAATTTTAAAAAAAAGAATAAAAATGTGAAGGAAATAGACTGATTTTTCATTAGGGTAAGTAATGAATGTATATATATAGGGCCTGTTTGGCACGGACTTAAAATAAGTTCTTATGTACTTATTTTCGGGTAAAAATTTCATATTTTTATAATTTTTTTGTACAAGTATTTAATATATGTTTGAGATTTTATAAGTTACAAAAAAAAAAGTTAACTTTTTCAGAAAAAATTTAGGAATCTCTAACTTTGTCTTTAAATAAGTTGACTTATTCTCCCAAACAACCCCTATAGCCTTGGTAGGTAGGACAAAAGTGGGAGCTTTTATAGAGAGATACATTTATTTATTGGCATACCATCCATTTCTTGGATATAATTTATTTTTCATATCTTTAATAAATACTATGAATATTGGGAGTAGGAAAGAATTTTATATTAATATTTTAACACTTTCCCTCATTTGTTAGTTCATTATGAGTCGAATAGTGAATCAATGACGTCCATCGAGACATAATTTACATTTTTGGAATTAAATTTTAACAAATTTTGATATCATGTTAAAAATTAATCACTCTAAAAGTTTAAGATATTAAAAAAGACCTTATCGATCTTATATTAATATTGTAGGTAAATGTAAAGTCCCAGTGTAAGAGCATCTCCAATGGAATTGTCTAAAGTGATTGTCTAAAATGATAGAAAATACTGATTATGTAAAATTTATTGAACCTGTAAGGCGTTGTGCTTTGATGGTACCGACTATATTGGTTTACTATATTTTAAAAATAATATGTTATTATTATTTTAAGTTATTATAAATAGAATATATCATTTGAATATGGTAATAGATGATGTGGAATCTTCTTATAGGTTTTCAAAACTTCGACAAATATAGCCAACATCAGGAAGTTGGTTAAACATATAAAAAAGGGAAATGAGCCGTTGGATTTGATTTTTTTTACATAATCTCTATAATTTTTATTTATAATATATTTTAATTAATTTTAACTAAGGGTTTTACATGATTGGAGATGCTCTAACGTATTATATCTAATTATAATGTCCAATAGTAATGTGGATGACCGTATCCCTCAAAATCTGTTAGGGATGGAGAGAATATTTTGTGACCCCTCAGACGATCATAGCATTTATTCCCATACTCACTGCTGGACTACATTCATTTAAAGCCTATTTTTTTTAGATGGAAAATGTTAAAAATATCAAATTGATATCAAAAATAATTCTTAAATGCCAAGTATAATATTATAATTGGTCATAATAAAATGGACTTCTCACATTAATTTTTTCAATCAAAATTTTCAATCTGCCCAAGAGCAATTTTTGGATACCAATTTGGCATACTTAGCATTAGTCTTTTGAGATTTTCTAAGATGTCATGGGATTGCCAACTTTACGTACTTTTGTAATACTAGATTAGATGCTCAAATAGGAATAGATTTTTGAGAAAATGACCAAAATACACTATTTTTGTAGTCAAAGTGCCCGAAATACCTGTATGCGGAATCGGCCGCCAAAATTGCCCACGACCTACGCATGCTGGGCATGCGTAGGTAGAGATACGCATTTCTCACTTGCGCATCTGGGGTAACGCATTTCCCAGATGCGCAATGACGTCATCCCACGTCATTTTCTCACAAACACAGCCGACGTCTCTCTCGCTCTCACGATCGCCTCTCCGGTCGTCTCCTTCGTTCGTACAGCTCTGACTGCCTCCACCATATCTGAAGACATCAAAATATTACCCATACCTGCCTCTCCATTTTCCCAAGTAGATTTATTGAATTTGGCCCCGCAGGGGCGTGTTTTAGCTTATCGAAAAACTAGATCAGAAAAAAAGGTACAGATTGGGTATTTCGAATCCGGAAAAACAAATGAAAATCCAATGGTATAGACATGTAGAGGGTGAAAAGGCGAAGATTTTGGTATATAATATGCTAGTGTTCGATGCCGGAAAAGGAGTGAACGAAGTAGTCAAACTTTTCGTCGAAAAATCGCTCTGGCACGAGCTTGGAAGACGATGAACAGTACCTAGGTTGCGCATGTTGAAGATGCGCATCTCTAGATACATATGCTCAACATGAGCAACCTAGGGCACTGTTCACAGACTACATAATCGAAATTTACATACTCCACGCATCTATAACTTGCGTGGTCCAACTCCACGCATGACTGGCATGCGTATAGCATGTACGCAAGTGTGTAATGCATGGTCCGTGGGTATTTTGGGCGCCTCTTTCCGTCAGTGGGTATTTTGGGCAGCTGGAATTAAAATGTGGGTATTTTTGTTTTTCACCCATTTTTTATACTACTAATAATAAATTAATATGATCCAAAATTCTATCAACATAAAATATTATATATATATATATATATATATATATATATATATATATATTAATGTATATAATAATAATAATAATAATAATAATAATAATAATAATAATAATAATAATAATAATAATAATAATAATAATAATAATAATAATAATTGATATGGGCTAAATATAAGCTCTAAATACATAATTAATGGTGCATTAATTAGGCCTGGTCCAAACAAAAGGCCTATAAATGAGGCCCAAAACCATAATTAAATATTAACTCCGTAATTAATATTTAAGGGTAATTAACAACTTAGAAATAAGAGTCAAATAAGGATATAACTTCAACGAAGTAGCCTCTAAAGCACTTAATCGTACAAGGAAACAGACTCCTACGAGATAGGATCTAGAATCTTCTTCAAGGAGGTGACTTGTCCACCAAGTCTCCTAATCGTCCTCTAAATTTAAGGCTTCCAACGCCTATATAAAGGGCCTAACCACTCATTCTCAAAACTACGTTGACTTGATTATTTAGCAATATAGAGATACGTACTCATTCTCAGAATTACGTTGGATTAATTTTCTAGCAATACAGAGATACGTAGCCATCCTGTGAGTACCGCTTAGTCTCTCGAATACAGAAACAGCCATTAAAGTTCGAAGCTCACCAACCTTAGCATTAAATATGCACGAACCCTAACTGCAATTTACAAACCTTCATTTTTATTTCACAAACAATAATAATAATAATAATAATGATAATAATAATAATAATAATAATAATAATAATAATAATAATAATAATAAACCTGATATATGCAAATAATAACAGAACTCATGTACATGAATATGTAGATACTTGTATAGGCTGATGACAAAAAACATATCTATATATTATAAATTGCTGGATAACCCTTTCCTTAGTTTCGGGATCCATATTTAGATTCGACAAAATTTTTCAATTATACTTTGATCTGTGGACTATCCATTTTTCAGATTTATTATCAATATTTAGGTTTGTAAAGATTCGTGTAGTTATTTAACCCATTCTTAATTATGGAAAATTTACATATGAATTTAAATATCATTAATGTCAATTATAATGTTTATGGTAAGCCTATTAATAAAAATTTGAATTAATCTTTTAATTCAGGTAAGTTCTTCAATGCATATCATCTTACAAGATATACAATAAAATGTTTTAATTGAAATAATCTTTAAATGTATTTGTTATAATAATAAAAAGATAATCTTTATTTCATTGATATTATTTCTTTCACAATTATAATTAGAAATATACAATTTTTTAATTTTTTAATTAACCAATTATTTTCTTATATTTATAAGAGGATAGGGAACCTGAGATGTATCTCAGATAATTACCTGAGATATATGGGATTTGTATGTAATAGGATGGGTATTTTAGTAAATTCAGAGATTTTTAATTAGCCCTGCGGGCCCAGCAAAATTTAAAGGATATTTTGCATATATCTTAGGAAAAGTTCCCTGAGATATATCTCAGGGTCCTTTTTCTCTATTTATAATTTTTATAAAATTATTTTTTTGAAATATGCATTGGATAAATGATTTAAAAAAGAGATGCGGTGCCGGGTAACTTGCATCAACAAATTGGAAGGAGGAAAGTAATAAATTATAAATAAAAGGCTAAAAGAAACCAAAGAACCCGGCATCAGTGGGTCTCGTCCTAGTCATCTTGTACGTACAAACAAGTTAATATATATTTAAATCAGTAAAGTTAATATATGCTAGCTTAAAACCCGTGCGATACACGAATTTTTTAATATTATATAAATATTTTTTATTAGTTTAAATTAATATTTTTTAAACATGAATTCTGGAGGTTTAAATTTTTATATGACATGATTTGATAATAATTATATAAATGTTATATGTGATATTTTAGAAAAAAAGGGATTTTAGTTAGAAAATATAGAAAAGATGATAGGTTTTGGTTGAAAAAGGTAATCGGTAATGTATTATAATATTATTATTTTATTTTTATTAAATAGAAACTCCCGTGATATAATTGGAAACACGGAGATTTTAGTAAAAGAAAAGGAAAAAGGTAACGTGTATTGGCTGAAAAAGGTCCATGATATAATTGGAAAAAGAGAGATTTTAGTTAGAGAAAATAGAAAAGGTAACGTGTTTTGGCTGAAAAGGGTAATCGTTTAGTTAATATTAATTATAATGTAATTATGTTATTTTATTAAACAAAATTGTTTGTAGTGTTTTTAAAAAAGGAGAAATTTTAGTTAGATAAAATGTAAAAGATATTGTATTTTCAGGTTATTGAAAAATAGAAAAGGTAATATGTTTAACCTGAAAAAAAAATTGATTAATAATGGAGAAATTTTAGTTAGATAAAATATAGAAGATATTATATTTTACATGAAAAGGAAATTATTTAGTTATTGAAAAATAGAAAATATAATATGTTTAACCTGAAAAAGGAAATTTATTAGTTAGTAGGATGGATTTTATTTGAATAAGGGTAAATAAGTAAAATTAGCAGGTACCATACCGACCGACCAACCAACCAAACTTTTAATGTTTCGACTTGTTGGATTCCGAGGCATAAAACGCAGCGGATAAACGTAAATAAAACAAAATTTTCGAAACCCAAACCAGGATCCATGTATAATTCCGGGCAGATTATGGAGATAACGAATCATACCTATTAAGATCTTGTTTCACGAACTCAACGGAGATCCTTGCTTGTAATCACCACACACAGTCCTTGCGTCAAGATCCGTGTCTCTAAGGTAATCCACACGAACGTCCGACCGTCCAACGATCCGAGGAGCCAGGTACTAGCCCGCGAAGAACAGCCTCTCTCTCTCTCTCTAGCCTCTCGAAGATGGAGCTGCTAGGGTTTTGTCAAAAACGATTTAATGACTGTTAACCCTAAAATAATACATCATTATGTATTTATATGAGAGAAATAATGGGCTAAAATCAAAAAACCGAATTGGGCTTCCTTAAACCCAATTCTATTTCTATTCTGATTTTATTATTGGACTTCCTTAAATCCAATTCTGTTCTTACTTTATTAAATTCGAATTTGCTTAGATAATTAATTAGGACCAGTCCAATCAATTAAATAGCCAATTCTCAATTTAATAATGATTTAATTTAAATTCTTAATTTAAACTAAAACTCCTTTTAAGGCGTTCTAAATGTGTGACCCTATAGGTTATTATTACGTTGGCAATAATTTTAATATCTAATAAAATTATAAACAATGAGCGGTATCTAGTAATACATCATTGCTACCCAAGTAATAATAATAATCGGTGATCCAATTTAAACCTTTTGTGATTAATGTTTCTGTGTAATATAATCCCTTTAACCAAATATTATAGATTAAACTCGAGGCATGTGTTTAGTCATCCTCTTCATAATTTAATCCAGGTTTACTTGATCCATGAGTAGACTATTAATAACAAATCATTATTTGAGCACGGCCATGCATTTTATAGTCTCACTCAATCAAGAGGCCAATAATATCTCTCCTAATTATAGGAGGGTTAAATCCTTTATCTATCATTCATATTTCTCATACGATTCATAATATACCTGATGTCCACTTTTATCATCACCCGGTCAAAGGTGACTTTTAATGTAGTCAAAGTATATTAATCCTCGTATAGAAATATAATGACTCAAGTCAAAGGACCATTACACCATTATCACTGTGAGTCTTTCTTATGACTTTATTAAACATGAAGAATCTCACTGTGGGTCAGTCCAGTACCATGTACCTCCATTTAGATAAAACACAAAACCAGACTGTGATACAGTATCATCCCTGTCTGTTTGGAAACTTGCATCGGTGTAACCCTTTACAACCAGTTTCTCCTCTCCTCCATACACCAAGAATGAATCTTTAGTCCTTTTCAGGAACTTTAGAATATTCTTGACTACCGTCCAGTGACCTTCACCTGGATTAGACTGGTATCTGCTCGTCATGCTCAAAGCATACGAAACATCTGGGCGAGTACATACCATTGCATACATGATAGATCCAATTGCTGATGCATATGGAACTTTATTCATGTGGTCCTTCTCATCTAATGTTTTCGGACACTGGTCTTTAGAGATCGTTATCCCTTGAGACACATGACATATCCCCTTTTAGCATTTTGCATACCAAAACGATGCAAAACGTTATCAATGTATGTACTCTGACTTAGACCGATCATCCTTTTAGATCTATCTCTATAGATCCTCATTCCTAGAATGTAGGTTGCCTCTCCTAAGTCTTTCATAGAGAAATTGCTCCCTAACCAAGTCTTAACAGCCTTTAGAGAAGGTATGTCATTCCCCATTAGTAGTATGTCATCAACATACAGTACTATGAATGCCACATGGCTCCCACTAACCTTCTTGTAAACACAAGGTTCATCCTCGTTTTTAATAAAGCCATACTCCTTGACTGTTTCATTAAAACGAATATTCCATCTCCTAGAGGCTTGCTTCAATCCATAAATGGATCGACGTAATTTACATACCTTGCCAACATTCCTTGGATCGACAAAACCTTCAGGTTGTGTCATGTACACATCCTCTTCTAGGCTCCCATTAAGGAAAGCTGTTTTGACATCCATTTGCCAGATTTCGTAATCATGGAATGCTGCAATTGCAAGCAAAATCCGTATGGACTTGACCATGGCAACTGGTGAGAAAGTTTCACCATAGTCAATACCATGAATTTGTTTGAACCCTTTCGTAACCAGTCTTGCTTTATAGGTCTGAACATTTCCTTCCATGTCAGTTTTCTTCTTGAAAACCCACTTGCACCCTACAGGTTTTACCCCTTTAGTTGGATCAACCAAATCCCAAACTTGGTTTTCGTACATGGAATCCATCTCGGATTTCATGGCTTCAAGCCATCTCTTAGAGTCTGGACTGTTCATAGCATCTTGATATGTGAGAGGCTCATCTTCATCTATGAGCATCAAATCCCCACATTGAGTCAAAAGAAATCCATATCTCCTTGGCTCATGGCGAATTCTACCAGATCTACGAACAACCTGTGTTTCTTGAGCATTATCATTATTCTGCTCTTGTTCCACCTCAGGTTCAATGCTATTTTGTGGTTCTCGATCTTCATCGAGATCCATAGTCCTCCCACTGTTTCTTTTGGAAACAAAATCTCTTTCCATGAAGACAACATCTCGAGCAATG
Source organism: Saposhnikovia divaricata (assembly GCA_036435485.1). Taxonomy (NCBI): domain Eukaryota; kingdom Viridiplantae; phylum Streptophyta; class Magnoliopsida; order Apiales; family Apiaceae; genus Saposhnikovia; species Saposhnikovia divaricata. Next base: position 149,862,256 of record CM071596.1, on the reverse strand, counting down.
AACACTTTCTGCTCAGAAGGACTATAAAAATAATACGCCTTTGTTTCTTCAGGGTATCCCACAAAATTGCACTCTTCGGATTTAGGTCCAAGATTGTCAGATACTTGACGTTTTACAAACGCCTTGCATCCCCAAACTTTCATAAAGTTCATGCCTGACCGTTTCTCCTCCCACATCTCATATGGAGTCTTTTGAACCTTCTTAGTTGGAACACGGTTAAGTGTGAAAGCCGCTGTTTCTAGAGCATAACCCCAGAAACTTATTGGAAGATCTGCATGACTCATCATCGATCGTACCATGTCCAACAGGGTACGATTTCTCCTCTATGAAACTCCATTCCATTGAGGTGTACCTAGCGGAGTGAGTTGTGATACAATACCACACTCTTTTAAATACTCTTTAAATTCGATGCTTAAGTATTCACCCCCACGATCGGATCGTAAGATTTTAATACTTGCACCTCCGCCTATTTGCTTCTCTACTTCAGCCTTGTATTCTTTGAATTTTTCAAAAGAATCGGATTTATTCTTCATAAGATATGCATATCCATATCTACTGAAGTCATCAGTAAATGTTATAAAGTAGTAGTAGCCTCCTCTAGCCATCACACGCATTGGGCCACATACATCACTATGTATTAGCTCCAAATGTTCAGTGGCCCTTTGACCCTTACCAGTAAAAGGGGCTTTAGTCATCTTACCAAGCAAACAAGATTCGCATTTTTTGTATGATTCAAAATCAAACTTATCCAAGTATCCATTCTTTTGTAATTTGGATATGCGTTTCTCATTTATATGGCCTAGACGACAATGCTAGAGGTATGTTTGATTTGAGTCATTAACTTTAAGTCGTTTGTTTTCTATGTTACAGATAGGATTATCTAAATCAAGAACATATAAACCATTAAATAAACGCGCAACACCATAGGTTAAATCATTCAAAGCAAAAGAGCAACTATTGTTCTTTATTATAAACGAAAAACCTTTCTTGTCCAAACAAGAAACAGAAATAATGTTTCTGCGAATCGCAGGCATGTAAAAACAGTCTTCAAGTTCTAAAACAAGCCTAGAGGGCAAAGATAAATAATAAGTTCCTACGGCTAAAGCAGCAACTCTTGCTCCATTGCCTACTCGTAGGTCCACTTCTCCCTTAGCCAAAGTCCTACTTCTCTGCAGTTCCTGCACATTTATACAAATGTGAGAAGCACATTCAGTATCCAATACCCAAGATGTAGAAATAGACAGATTGACTTCTATAACATAAATACCTGATTCAGAAATCTGAACACCCTTCAATTTCTTCAGATCCTCCAAGTAAGCATGACAGTTTCTCTTCCAGTGACCAGGCTTGTGATAGTAGTGACAATCACCTTTTTTCAGCCTTTGCGACATCTCCTTTCGGCTTTTTAGCCTTTTTGAAAGAGGGCTTAGAAGGACCAAGATCTTTCGGTGTAACCTTTTTCTTGCCCTTCCATTTCCCCTTTCCCTTAGCACCTTTCTTGCCCACCATCATTATGGGAGCTTTCTCAGGTGCCTTGACCATATTTGCTTCAGTGGTCCTCAGCATGGCCAACAATTCCATAGGAGTCTTATCTTGCTCAGTCATATTAAAAGTCATTATGAACTGAGCATAGTCGCTGTTCAAAGATTGCAAGATTATATCGACTTGAGCCTCTCACTAAAACGGGAAACCCAAACGAGCAAGGTAATCACAATACCCAATTATCTTTAGAACATGTGGTCCGACCGGTCCATTGCCCTGCTTGCACGAGAAGAGTGCTTTGCTTGTGTTGAACTTTTCAACACGAGCCTGTGATTGAAACATCATTGAAAGATGTTCAAACATAGTATAAGCATTCATATCAAAATGCTGCTTCTGAAGCTCAGCATCCATAGTAGCAAGCATAAGACAAGCCACATCAGTTGCATCATCAATATGCTTCTGATAAGCATTTCGTTGAGCAGCAGTGGCTTTGTTAGCAGGGGCTGCCGGTGGAGGAATATCAATCACATAAGATTTCTTTTCCTGCATGAGAACAATTCTCAAATTCCTAGACCAGTCAAGGAAGTTCGATCCTGTCAGCTTGTCCTTCTCAAGGACTGATCGCACAGAGAAAGTATTGTTTGTATTTTGTGCCATTTGTTTTCTACAATGATAAAATGCATAAGATAAGTTAGATTGTTACATTAATTATGTTCAAGTGATTATGACATATTCATAATATATCTCCCACTATTTTTTTTATCAAATTAATAGCCCTTACTATTAAATCGGAAAGAATATCCCATAAATCTTTCTAGTGAGCCAAGATCCATATATCATCATATCCTAAGTCAACCACTGGTAGTCCTTAAAACATGATTATTTAGGTAGACAACAGTTGTCAATTATATCATATATAATTCTTGGATAGTTTGGTGAACAACAATTGTTCTTGTCTATCTAATAGATTTTGAACCAAACTCTATGCTTCTAAGTTCATAATAATTGAATATAACCGTTTATTTTCACCTTATTATGACGACTCAGTTAAGTTAAACCCAATGATACAACGGTCGAATATAACCGCTTATATTCGTCACATCTCACCACGATAGATAGGAGTCCCCTGCCACTGGCAGTCATTCCCCTTATCGATCTAGGATTCAATGAGTGTTCATTCATTGGAAAGCATCCGATTAAAACTTAATATTTTGTTAAGGGGTTTTGATTTAAAACGACCATAATCCCATCATAAAGAGATTCCCAATTTTTCCTTGAATTAAATACTTCAAATCAATATTCATCAATAGTTTGATTTCCAGGTTGTTGGAGGAGTCACAAGTGGCCTCACTTAATACCCAACTTCCTTACAGGTAAAACCCTTTTTTGACAAAATCTCCCCATATCTAAATAATTGAAAATTTGTATTTAATTTCGTGTTTCATAAACACAGAAATCTCATGACCGTTTGTTCATTTTAAAATCTCGAATCGTTACAGATTTTATCTTGTTTAAGCAGGCATGGCATGGGTGATGTATCTAATAATGATTAATCTAATTAAAGCACGCATCTATATGTATCCTACACATACATTCATACATCATATGTAAAGTAAGTGTAGTATGTAAACTTGATTGGTTATGGCCTTTATCCTATATGATCCTCTCAAGCTAATGAAAGGATCAAGGTCAATCTATGGTGGAATAAACATAAATACAAATTACATGTCTTCATTTTTCTTGTCTTCTTGGTTGCTCCTTCTCTTGGACCATCCTTCAATCTTCAGTTACATTACATTGAATAATTAAATACAATCTACACTAAAGTACTTACATGATAAAACTCGAGTTACATTCGAGGTTCAACAATTACAAGAATGAAGAAAACGACATGCAAGTCGTATTTATAAAACCAAAACCATTAATCTAAGGGTCTTAAGGCCATAACCATCACCATGCTCAAGTAACAATTAAATAATATGTCATATTATATAATCATGTTATACCATATCATATTTCAGATGATCCAATCAAATAAATCATATACCGCAAAAATCAGAAAATCAGAATCAAATTCTGAAAACAATAAATCGTCTTTTTCATGCATTAAACGGCGTCAAGCGCCTTAAAGACGAGTCGATGATAGCTTAGCTATCAGTTTTGTTCAGACGCTCGTTTCCAGTCAGAAAACACATATCGTTTGCGAAAATCGGACACTGGACAGATTTCACCAGATTTGCACAGCGTATACAGAAATCGTATCGTATACAATCCCCATATCAAGAACAAACATTAATCATATATATATATCAGTATATATACAGATTATATAATCATAATATGATCATCTCAATTATCTTAAATCATAACAGAACCATATATATGCATCATAACATATTATAAACAGCATATATAAGAACATAAACATGGCAGATTCGCAAAACATGCATACTCGCATCATATACAGTAAACACCTAACCAAATCAACCCCTTATACACGTAGCTCTGATGCCATTGTTGGATTCCGAGGCATAAAACGCAGCGGATAAACTTAAATAAAACAAAATTTTCAAAACCCAAACCAGGATCCATGTATAATTCCGGGCAGATTATGGAGATAACGAATCATACCTATTAAGATCTTGTTTCACGAACTCAACGGAGATCCTTGCTTGTAATCACCACACACAGTCCTTGCGTCAAGATCCGTGTCTCTAAGGTAATCCACACGAACGTCCGACCGTCCAACGATCCGAGGAGCTAGGTACTAGCCCGCGAAGAACAGCCTCTCTCTCTCTCTAGCCTCTCGAAGATGGAGCTGCTAGGGTTTTGTCAAAAACGATTTAATGACTGTTAACCCTAAAATAATACATCATTATGTATTTATATGAGAGAAATAATGGGCTAAAATCAAAAAACCGAATCGGGCTTCCTTAAACCCAATTCTATTTCTATTCTGATTTTATTATTGGACTTCCTTAAATCCAATTCTGTTCTTACTTTATTAAATTCGAATTTGCTTAGATAATTAATTAGGACCAGTCCAATTAATTAAATAGCCAATTCTCAATTTAATAATGATTTAATTTAAATTCTTAATTTAAACTAAAACTCCTTTTAAGACGTTCTAAGTGTGTGACCCTATAGGTTATTATTACGTTGGCAATAATTTTAATATCTAATAAAATTATAAACAATGAGCGGTATCTAGTAATACATCATTGCTACCCAAGTAATAATAATAATCGGTGATCCAATTTAAACATTTTGTGATTAATGTTTCTGTGTAATATAATCCCTTTACCAAATATTATAGATTAAACTCGAGGCATGTGTTTAGTCATCCTCTTCATAATTTAATCCAGGTTTACTTGATCCATGAGTAGACTATTAATAACAAATCATTATTTGAGCACGGCCATGCATTTTATAGTCCCACTCAATCAAGAGGCCAATAATATCTCTCCTAATTATAGGAGGGTTAAATCCTTTATCTATCATTCATATTTCTCATACGATTCATAATATACCCGATGTCTACTTTTATCATCACCCGGTCAAAGGTGACTTTTAATGTAGTCAAAGTATATTAATCCTCGTATAGAAATATAATGATCTCAAGTCAAAGGATCATTACACCATTACCACTGTGAGTAATTCTTATGACTTTATTAAACATGAAGAATCTTACTTTGGGTCTGTCCAGTACCATGTACTCCTACATGTACCTATGTATTGACTTTAGTATCTCCATACTTATAACCAATGAGATGTGGTTATCTATCAAACAACATACTTGTCTATATATATTATTATTGTCCTGATATAATAATAATCGACTAGGGACCTTTAAGAATATGATATATTATATAATCTCAAGTTCAAGTCATGTACTTAAACTATACAATGTGTATCATGATTCTAAGGACATTTATTATGCTAACAAATATATCGCAGTAATTAAAGTCATAATAAATACATTTATTTAATAATCAAATGACATAAGGTTTATTTAAGAAACAATGTATTGCCTCTAGGGTACCTACACTAACACGACTTTTATATAATAGTATAGATTTATTGTTTCAGTGGAATGCGAAGTAACCAACACCAATAATGAAAAGAAAACACCATATGCAAAAATACAACACGCAAAGTAAAGTAATCCATAAAGAGGGATGTAACGGAGTCTGTAAATAACTTTATATATGTGCATCATCTTTGTAAAAGTCGGTAATGGGTATAAATCGATTCAAATATCGATTTAAGATTAATCGGATAATCATTAATTGGGTGTTGTGGAACGAAAAGTAGGGTGTATTTAATGCTAGGATTTATGGAAGCTTCGAGCTTTAATGGCTGATCAAGTGTTTCGTGACTTAATTCGGGTCCTCACAAGATGCCTATGTATCTTGCAAATATCAAGAATCAAGCCAAAAAATGTAGTTCTAGGTTGAAGGATCGGGTCCTTTATATAGGTGTAGAAAACCCTAGAATTAAAGTTGAAATAGGAGACTTGGTGGGCAAGTTATTCAGTTGGCCCAATTCTAGAGCCTTCCAAAAGATAAGAAGATAAGTATTGAAGATATATGCCTTGGAGGTTACTCCTGATATGATTCAGTTTCCTTTTCCGACTCAATCACGAAGTCCCTTATTTGGCTGATTTGTCAGCTACGAATTTTATTATTTAATTAGGGTTTCGGGCCTCATTAAGGGGCTTTAACCTTGGACCAATCTAGGCTTATTAAATGCCACATTAAATGTGTCTTTACAATTTTAATTTCAGCCCATATCATTTGCCCCCCAACTTCTAGGAAAACTGATCAGGTTTTCTTTGAAGTTAAAAGGTTTATGTACACTAGTGTTTCACAAGTATCGTCCTGAATGCAAAGTGTGGAGCGACCTACACATTTACGACGATTGGTCTTATTCGAGACTGTATAACCATATTTATGTCTCACAAAAAAATATAAATAATTTTCAAGCACTTTCATATACTCGCGGGTATTTTACATTATTTTTGTACTTAATTTGTCGAAAATATTTCGGGTACATGACGTGTAAAATGACCTTTCAATTTTTCTGCAAAATTTTATTATTTATTTTTTTGAGGTCGTGACGAGGTCACCAGGCCGTGAAACCTGAGATATCCTCTCACGACCAGAATCGAGGTCGTGCAAAGTCTCCAAAGCAGGTCTTCGACCTCAATCCACGAGGTGGATTGAGTTCGTGCAAGGACACCATGGGGGGCAGCTCGTGATGCTTGCGACCTCATCCTACGATGTGGATGGAGGTCGTGTAAGGTCACTAGACAAAGCACGTCGTGCATGCTATGACCTCAGTTCACGAGGTGGAATGAGGTCGTGTATGGTTCATTAACTAGGCTCATCGTTTGACATACGACCTCACCTTACGAGGTGGTTCGAGGTCGCCTAAGGGCCGATAAAGGGGTAGCTCGCGAGGCCTACGAACTCATATTTCGACCTAAATTGAGGTCGTGCGAGGGCGTTTTAAGAGGCACATCGTGAGAACTGCGATCTCATCTTACGATGTAGATCGAGTTCGTCTATAGTCCCTTTCATGGCCTTGTCGCACATCTCACGACCTCTCACTGCGAAGCGGTTTGAGGTCGTACAAGCTACCATAACTTGGTTGTTCATGAGTTTTACGAAATCCTCGTACGAGCTGAATCCAGGTCATGTAAGGACCAATAATTATCTTAGTCGCACAACCTACGACCTCACTTTAAGAGGTGATTCGAGGTCGTCCATGGTTTCAAAAATAGCCTGGTCGGGCGTATACCGACCTCATCCTTCGACGAGATATGAGTTCGTGTAAGGATCAATAACGAGCTTCCTTGTGAGTTTTACGAACTCGATCTACGAACTAATTTGAGCTCATGTAGAGAGCAATAATGGGCCTCCTCGTGGGTTATTCGAAGTCAAGCTGCGAACTGAATTGAGTTCGTGTAATGTACCATACGACCTGGTTTCATGTCGTAGGTGTTTCTTTTATTTTATTTTGCTAATTATTTATGTAAATTTCTCGATCCTTCTAGAACCTTCTGCAAACTTCTAGATCTTGGGCCTAGAGTTGGGCCAATGGGCCTTAACTGGTTATAACCGGTTGCTTTAGCACCTTAACCGGCCAAATGACCGGCTATACCTTGTATAAAAGAGAGAGAAGTGAACTCATTTCTCACTTCACTCAAAATATTTCACTAAAATTTTTCTCTAGAGCTCTCAGCTAAGCGATTTCCAGCAAGAATTTTCCGGTGAAAGTTCTTCTTCTCACGGTGGTTTCTGGGCTCTCTTTGAAGATTGATAAGTGGATTTTATATCCACTTGGAACATTCCATATCGGCTTAAATTGGTGTACTTGGACTCAAGTTTGTGGTATTTTTGATGTGTTTTGCTTAAATGTGCAGGTTTGCAAGAATGTCGATTAGGGATGAATTTTCCGTTGTTTGGAGTTGATTTATGATATGGAATGAAGAACGGCGTCTGAATATCAACTACCAAGAGGGTTATGATTCAAGGAATTGAAGACGGGAAGTTCGTGCAAGAAGAAGGGAAGAAAACGGCTCAGAAACGAAGAAAACGGAAGAAAAATCAGTTCGGCAGGAAGACCATGCGCCTGGAGCGCATAAACGCGCGCCTAGAGCGGCTGGAACAGCAGAGACATGCGCTGGGAGCGCGTACCATGCGCTGGGGGCGCATAAATTCGCTGGGAAAAATCCTGAAATGTCCGTTTTGCCCCTATTTCGAATTCTAGTTGTATTTTTGGTACCCAAACCTATTTCTAATTGTATTGTAGGTTGATTTTCTTGTTGGGAAAGATATTTAGGCCTATAAGAACACATCTTAGCCTTGTAAATTATATTGTTATTCATTGTAACTTAGAATTGCAAGGGAGAGAGTGGAAAAGGATTCAACGCTCGGTGACAAGCACGGATCTAGATCTACTTCATCTTTTGTATACGTTGAAACATAGATTTTTTTTCTCAACTCTTCGCTTTGTTAATATTATTGTTCTTTTCTTTCATATCTTGTTAATTATCATGATTTCATCAAATCCCATGACGATGAACGGTTCAATTATGGGCTAATCGTTGTCATGAGATTCTAACGGATTTATTTATGGAACTTAGTATCTTGATGCTTTAAAGATCTGTGTGTAGTGTATATCTGATATCCTCGTATGGTTATGCTTAATAGATAGATGCATCGGGAACATCTAAATTGTTAATCTCTTGTGAAGTGAAAGTGGATCTTATGATTTAGAACTTGCCATGCTAGCATAGGTTCATAATTGTTTATCAATATGATTCGTGGTGTGAGATGAAAATACTTATACTACTTTATGTGATCTTAACGGATAACCTGTTCTTCAACCGTTATGTTTTCAAATTCTATAGACATATAGGGTCTAAGCATAATTGGTGTCTATTCATCTTCTATCTCTTTTGTGGATGTAAGTTTAGTTTGGTATGCGTATGCTGACAGGTAGCGTATACTTGTTTCGTGTTATCCGATAAGATATCAAAACCATTGCATATAGAGATTAAAGGCGTCAGATCTAAGGGAAGTATTTAATGAAGTTAGGATCCCATGTTTATTCTCATATTAGTAATTCGATTTCAATCTCATTAGTTACTTTAATTCTTAGTTTAATATTTGCATCCTAGTTTAATTTAGATAATCACCCCCAAATTTGTTATTTTTCTTAGCAGTGAATTAAAATCATACATTGATGCATAGGCATATTTTCTGATTAAAACTTAACCAGATCTCTGCGGAACGAACTTAAATTATATTACTTGTGACTATGTGCGCTTGCGTAATTTTGTGATAACAAAGATCACTCTTCGAAGCATTCATCCCAAGAATATCAATGGCGGATGACAGAGAAGCTAGGAGGTTGAGGAAGATGAGTGCATCATCGCGAGGTACCTCTTTCCCTCATATCCATTCTAAATATACTTCCTTGATAGACATGATTAATCAAAGAGGAGATGAATATCCCTCTGTATCTGCATTAGATTCTTATAATGATCATTCGAAATTTTTTGATGCTGATAAAATCAAAAAATCCAACAAACTCTTCAATGTTCGTTCCCCTTTAAAATTAGTCCCAGCTGAACCCGGGGATCGTTCTTGTTACTGAAACCCCATGCCTTGTGCATATACAAGGATGCTATCATGGCTGGGCTTCGTTTTCCTTTTCATAACTTTATTCCCACCTTGTTGGCGGATGTTCAAATAAACCATTGCCAGCTGGTCCCAAATGCTTGGAGAGCCATTTTTGTTTCATGGTTCTTTGTTTGAAAAACAACTTTCCACTATCTGTTTCTCTTTTTAGGAAGATTTTTCAATTTAAAAATGGTGCAATCACTTATTCTGGCTGGGTATATATCAGCCTTCGTGCTACGATCCCTCTTCAATCCCTGATATTAATCCTAAATAGAAAGAGGAGTTCATGTACCTTGTGTGGGAGGGGGGTGATTGGGGCACCCTCTTTCGTAGGTCCTTTGGGAAGGTAACTGATGGAAATTCAGATGATATCGAGCTAAATGATGCCGAAAGAGCTGCTTTCAACACTCTTATTGCAAATAAAGGGGAAACTCACTACTTCACTATTCTTGAGGAATTTTCCCTCAAGTCTGTGGGTCTTTCTTCTGTCACTGATAAGGGTAACCCTACCATTCTTTCACTTAGCTTTTCATTCATTTACATGTTATATTTTATTTGTTACTAACTTTGCCTTTGATTTTTCAGCTGGTAGAGCCATTAATGAGCTCCAAGAGCATTTGGCTGGGGAAACTCCCCGTATGCAGAGGAAAAGAGCTGCAAAGGACCCTAGGGGACAGCCTACAGAGCCTGCCTTTTTAAGGCCTCATGATGCCATTGATGTAAAAGAGGGCAGTGGGGCTGCCTCCTCTGCTAAGAGTTCTGTTTTTCGACCTGCTTGGGGCATCAGAAAACAAGATTCGGTTGTAAGAAGCACCAAACATTCCAAGGATTGGTCCTACCACTCAATCACCCCTGCTGATTATCGTGATATTGTTGTTTCTCGCGATTTGGAGGTAGTTGAGCTAATGGGTGCTCAGGCTCTTGCTACCGTAAGTATTTTTTTTCTCGTTACCTTAAATTTTACTTCTTGCCTATTTTTAACTTGTTGTTTTTCAGGGCAACACCTATTTCCAGGCTGCCATGCATCATGCCAAGTCTTGGCGAACTCAGGCTGGAACTCACAAGAAGGATCTTGACCAGTCGAAGGCCCAAGTTACAGGCTTGGAAGAGAAATTAAAGGCGAAGGATGAGGAGCTGGAGAAAGCCTATGGCAGCATTGCTGAGCTTCGCCAAGGCAAGGAGGATATCATTGATGATTATATGGACTCCGAGGACTTTCAGAGGCTTATGGCTAAGCTAGATGATCTTATCTATCCAGCCAACTACTATAGTGGCTGGAAGGGGGCACTAGATGCTATTTCTGAGAGGCACCACGGGCTGTTCCAGATTGGTGATATTCCTTGTCCTGAGGCCCCGTTGGAGCTGGCCAAGTTGTTGGAGTCTCAGAGGATTACTCCCATGGAGGAGGAAGAGGAGGAAGGGGAGGATGCTGCTGATAGGATCTTGAACCCTGATCGCTCCCCTCTCCATGCTAGATCTGGTGGTTCAGTTGCCGGGGATTCGACTACCCATACCAGCACTGATAGAGATTCTCCTGCTAGGAGTACTGGCAAGACTAAGGCACCTTGATTTTATTTACCTTGGCCCTGCGTGGCATGACTTTTAATGTTTTTCTTTTTTTAAATTTGCAAACTTAAAACTATAGCCTCCGGGCTTGCTTATTTGTTTTATGCATTTTATGGTTTTTCCTTCTACTTAGTTGCTTTGCCTTTTGTGTTTTGGCTTTACTTTAGCTAGCAATTTTAAATACGCTTTTGACACATAACAGACATAAAACAACAACTAAAGGAGGAGAAAACTAAATTGCATTAAAACTTGAAATGGGCCTAGCCCTTACATAATACTCTACTTTCTACTCAGAGTTTAAAAAAAAACTCCAAAATGGTTTTGTCGACCTTATTTCTACTTTCCTAATAGATATAAGCTACGTCCTTCATAGGATAATCAAACATAATAGATCTTGAGATTCGATGCATGTCAAGTGCGAGGCACCTCGTTTCCTTCCACAGTCTCCAACTTGTATGATCCTCGACCGAGTGTGCTTTTGACCCGATATGGGTCTTCCCAATTTGGTGCCAGCTTTCCTTTTTGTCCAACTCCGGATGCTTCAATCTTTCTGAGCACTAAGTCTCCCTGACGGAAGAACCTTTCTTTCACCCTTAGGTTGTAGTAGAAGGAAGCTTTCTTCTGATGCTCCATATTCCTAGCATGGGCTTCATCCCTTACTTCGTCGATCAGATCGAGGGCTAGTCTCATCCTTTCCTCATTAGTGTCTGGTTCAAAGGCCTCCACTCGTGGAGATACATGCATGATTTCCACGGGTACTACAGCTTCAGCCCCGTAGGCTAACATGAACGGAGTTGCTCCAGTAGTCACCTTGCATGTGGTTCGGTATGCCCAGAGTATGGGTAGTAACTCATCCACACAAGTATTTCTAGAGCGTTCCACTCTTTTCTTAAGTCCATCGAGGATGATTCGATTGGCAACCTCAACTTGACCATTAGGTTGAGGGTGGGCAACTGAGGTGAATCGAAGCTCAATCCCATTCTCATCACAATAGTCCTTGAACTCTTTGTTGTTAAATTGTAAACCATTGTTCGTAACAAGGATTCGTGGTATTCCATATCTGCACATGACGTTCTCCCAGAAGAATTGCATGATTGCTTGGTTGTGATTTTAGCCAAAGGTTTGACCTCAATCCACTTTGTGAAGTAGTCAATAGCTACAACTAGAAACTTCCTTTGAGCAGTGGCCATAGGAAAGGGCCCAAGAATTCCATCCCACACATATCAAACGGGATGGGGGAGCTAACGGATGTCAACATCTCTGGTGGTTGTCTAACCACTGGTGCATGTTTCTAGCACCGATTACACTTTTTCACATACTCTTTGGCATCAGCCATCATCTCAGGCCAATAGAATCCAAGCCTGACTATCTTGTGAGCTAGGGCTCTGCCCCCCAAGTGTTGTCCGCAAATTCCCTCATGGACCTCCTCAATAGCTGATTTGGCCTCTTCGGGCCTTAAACACTTTAGATACGGAATCACAAAAGACTTTTTGTAGAGTATCCCTTCAATCATAGCATACCTCAACGCTCTCACAGATAATTTTCGTGCCTCCATGGCATTAGTCGAGAGCCAACCAGTCTCGAGGTGTGCTTTTATGGGATCTATCCAACATTCCCTCACTCCAATAGGTGCGACTAACTTTGAAACGATGGTAGGGGTTCTCAGAACTTGGAAGTAGACACTTCCAGAGTAATTCTCTATCTCAGAGGAGGCAAACTTGGATAAGGCATCAGCCTTGGTGTTTTCCTCCCTCGGAATGTGCTCAATGTAGCACTCATCAAATTGAGTCATTATTGCCTTCACAAGCCTTAAGAAATAGCCATTGTTTCATCCCTCACCTCAAACTCTCCATTGACTTGAGCCACAACCAGCCTTGAATCTCCACAAACTTTAAGGTTTTTGACCCTTAGGGCTCCTGCTAAGCCAAGTCCAGCTATCAGAGCTTCATATTTTGCCTCATTATTGGTTGTTGGAAAGTCCAACTTCAAGGCGTATTCAATCATGAATCCATCGGGACTTTGTAAGACAAGACCTGTGCCACTTATTTTTGTTTTCGATGCCCCATCAAAATAGAGCATCCAGAATTCCTTCTCCTCTATTATGGGTTCCTTGTCTTCCTTATTGCCTTCCTGAGGTATCTCCTGCCCCCCGACTTCTTGGTTGTCAATGGTGCATTCAACCACGAAGTCAGCAAGTGCCTGAGCTTTGATGGTCGTCCTTGGCTTGTACTTAATATCGAATTCTCCCAATTCAATTGCCCACTTGATGAGCCTACCACTGGCCTTAGGGTTGTGCAAAATATTCCTCAATGGTTGTCCCGTAAGGACCTCAATCTATGTGCCTGAAAATAGGGCCGTAGTTTCCTAGAGGCAGTTACCAATGCTAAGGCAAACTTCTCAGTAGTGGAGTAGTTCAACTCTGCTCCGTGTAAAACTTTGCTCACATAGTATACGGGTTTCTGAACCTTGCTTTCCTCCTTTACCAGCACCGCTCTCACCGCTTGACCTGAAATTGCCAAGTAAAGATAGAGGTTTTCTCCCGTACTTGGCTTGGCCAACAGCGGGGCCTCAGACATATACTTCTTCACCTGCTCAAAGGCCTCTTGGCTTTCTTCTGTCCACTAAAAGTTTTTTTACCTTCTTCAAGGTTTTAAAGAACGGCAAACACTTGTCCCCGGATTTGGAGATGAACCTCCCTAACGCAGCAATCCTCCCGGTTAACTTCTGTACATCCCTTATAGAACGTGGTGGTTCCATGTCCAAAATAGCCTTGATTTTGTCAGGGTTGGCCTCAATTCCCCGTTTTCAGACCATAAGACCCAAAAATTTTCCAGACCCAACACCAAAAGCTCACTTGGCCGGATTCAACATCATCTTATGGTGCCTCGGCACTTCAAATGCCTCGCGTAGGTGTTCAATGTGATCTGCCTTGTGTAGGCTTTTCACCAGCATATCATCCACATAAACCTCCATAGTCTTTCCAATGAGATGAGCGAAAATCTTGTTTACCAACCTCTGATATGTAGCTCCTACATTTTTCAGGCCAAAAGCCATGACCAGGTAATAACACACCGAAGTCGGTGATGAACGATACCTTAGGAATATCATCCTTATGCATCTTGATCTGATTATATCCACTAAAGCCATCCATAAAGCTTAACATCTCGTGCCCAGCCGTGGCATCTATCAACGTATCGATCCTTGGCAAGGGAAAATAGTCCTTTGGGCATGCGTCGTTCAGATCAGTGAAGTCTATACACATCCTCCACTTTCCATTAGCCTTCTTCACAGGATTGGCCAACCATTCCGGGAACTGAATTTCCTCAATGAACCCTGCCTCTCGGAGTTTGTCAACTTCCTATTTTATGGCTTCTTGCCTCTCAGGTGCAAAATTTCTCTTCTTTTGTTTCACCGTCTTCCGGTTTGGATCCACATTCAGGCTCTGTGTTATCAATTGGGGATATATCCCTGGCATGTCAGCTGATGTCCACGCGAAGACGTCACTATTGTCTTGCAAGAAGGAGATCAATTTGCTCTTTGAGGGGTCTTTCAAAGATGCCCCGATGTAAGTAACCTTCTCAAAATCTCCCAACTCCAAAGGTATGGGAAGCAAGTCCTCTGCTGGTTTTCCTCTCCGCTCTTCATTCTCTCGAACATCCATATCCTCGATTGGGAGGACCTGCCCCCCGGTTCCATCTGGCCTCAATGCGGCCACATAACAACTCCTTGCCATCTTTTGAACCCCTTTCTCTTCTCCTACTCCATTTCTGGTTGGGAACTTAACCTTTAAATGATAGGTAGAGGCAACCGCCTTAAAAGCATGTAGTCCCGTCCTACCTAGGATAGCATTGTATGTGGATGTAGCTTTGATAACCAAGAAATTTAACATCTGAGTAGCCTCCCGTGGCTCCTGCCCTATAGTCATGGGTAGCTGAATTGTCCACTCAACTTTTGACTCCACTCCGTTGAACCCATATATGGGCATGTTTGACGGTGTCAACTGAGACTCAGTATATCCCATCTTCAAGAAGGCATCATGAAACAGAATGTCCACCGATGCTCCATTGTCAATCAAGACTCTCTTCACTTGGGAGTTGCCTATCACAGGTGAGATAACCAGTGGGTCATCAAGGGGAAACTTTACCCCTTCAAGGTTCGAATCATCGAATCCAATTGAGACTTCTGTCTTTGCACGCTTCGGGGCTTCCCCTATGATATGCATCACCTCTCGTGCATATGCCTTTCTGGAATTTCTACTTGTCCTGGCCGCTGTTGGGCCACCAGATTGCGGTTACGATCCTCATATTTCCTATCATAATCCCGTCTTGGGTTTCCCCGATCCCCATCTTTGCAGAATTTATTCAATTTTCCCCTACGGATCAAGAACTCAATCTCATCTTTCAATTGTCTACAATCATCGGTATCATGTCCCATATCTTTCTGGAATCGGCAGTACTGATTCTTGTTTCTTTTCTCAGGATCAATCTTTAGTGGCTTCGGCCATCTGACATCCCTGTCTTTTTCTATCTCCATCAGGATTTGACTTCTTGGAGTGTTCAATCTTGCGTAATCCGTAAACCTTTGCCCGGGACTCCCCTTCTTACGGGCTGTATTAGAATCCCTGCCCGTGGGCGGGTACTTATCTCTAGCATCATATTCCTGTTCCGACTTCCGCTTCTTAGAGTTGTCACCACTTCCAGTGTTCCCCGTTCCTGACTCTTTCTTCAGACTATCTTCCCCCTTGATGTACTTGCTCGCCCTTTGCTGGAGCTCAACCATATTTTCAGGGGGATGCTTAGCCAATGACATTTTAAAGTAAACATTCGGGGGATGCTTAGCCAATGACATTTTAAAGTAAACATTCGAAGTTCCATTTTGCAACGCCACCATGGCTACCTTGTTCGCTAGGTTTGTAATGTTGAGTGTCTCCTTTGTGAATCGTTTGAGATAATCTCTGAGATTTTCGTTCTTTCCTTGTATCACAGTCATGAGGGATGCAAAATCTTTCTCATGAATCCTTCCTCCTATGAACTGGCTGACAAAAGCATTGCTTAGCTCTTTGAAAGAGGCAATGGAGTTTGGTGGTAGGCGATTGTACCAACGTTGTACCATGCCTGCTAATGTTTGGGGAAACGCCCTACACTTCAAAGCATCGCTAGCAGGTTGTAGTAGTAGTGCATTAGAGAACGTCCTTACATGATTGGCGGGGTCTCCCGTTCCATCGTAAGCCTTTATGGTAGGCATCTTGAACTTCCGTGATATATGCGCATTCATCACCTCCTCAGTGAATGGAGGGGTTGGATCATCAGGATCTCCAAGTTGCCTACGTATCTTGCAAATATCAAGAATCAAGCCAAAAAACGTAGTTCTAGGTTGAAGGATCAGGTCCCTTATATAGGTGTAGAAAACCCTAGATTTAGAGTTGAAATAGGAGACTTGGTGGGCAAGTTATTCAGTTGGCCCAATTCTAGAGCCTTCCAAAAGATAAGAAGATAAGTATTGAAGATATATGCCTTGGAGGTTACTCCTGATATGATTCAGTTTCCTTTTCCGACTCAATCACGAAGTCCCTTATTTGGCTGATTTGTCAGCTACGAATTTTATTATTTAATTAGGGTTTCGGGCCTCATTAAGGGGCTTTAACCTTGGATCAATCTAGGCTTATTAAATGTCACATTAAATGTGTCTTTACAATTTTAATTTCAGCCCATATCATCGAGGATTAATCGAATATTATAATAATATTTAATATATTAGTTTAATTTACAATTAAACATATCATTTTAAATAAATTTACATGATTAATCGGATTTCAAAAATCGAATCGGTTGATTACCATATAGAGAATTAATCAGATTTAATCGGCTAAATCGTGGATTTTTAAAACCTTGATATGCATATATATATATATATATATATATATATATATAGGCCATTGCTCCATACAGAGCACCCTTATATAACAAACAATAAAGAACACCTTAGATCTAATAGATCCAATGGCCCCGCCAGGGGCACCCAATACAAAAAGTTGTTATTTTTTTACCCTCTATCCATCCAGCAAAAATAAATAAATAAAATTTTTTAAAATTTTTTACTGTTCATGATGACGTCATGCTGACGTCAGCAGTGACATCATCATGAACAGTAAATTTTGTTTTTATTTTTTATTTTCTTGCTGGATGGATTGAAGGTAAAAAATAACAACTTTTTGTATTGGGTGCCATGACGAAACTCTTATATTAAATTAGATATGAGATGTTCTTTATTGTTTGTTATATGAGGTGTTTGTTATGGAGTTCAACTCATATATATATATATATATATATATATATATATATATATATATATATATATATATATATATATATATATGCAATGCGTCACTTTTAATTATGAGAAAAAGGAACCTGTGATATATCTCAGGTAACTTTCTTGAGATATGAATAAAATTCTTTAAAATTTGTTGGGTCCGCAAGACTAATTAATAAAATTTTAAACAAATCTTGATTTTACAAAATTGTCCCCCATATTTATATATAAAATACATATATCTCAGGGAACTTACCTAATATGTATCCTAGGTTCCCTACTCTCTTTAATTATATATGTCGCTTATTTATCCCAAGAACGTAGCTATATATTATGAGAAAATGCCCAAAATGCCTAGATTTGGGAAGCAAAGGCCCGATATGCTGATTTCCGGGAAGACGGCCCTATTTACCGACCAGTGATACGCATTTCACACATGTGCAACAGGGGTCACACATTCTCAAAATGCGTGATGACGCCAGCTGACGTCATTATCACTCTTACAGATTTGATCGTCTTCTCTCCCCAAAATCGCCTGAAAATTCACACACGTCGTTCTCCTTATTCCGGCAACGCCCAGTGCTTCTGAGGGTACCAAAACGATGCCCAAACGTCCCTCTTCAATTTGACATGTTCGTTTGTTGGTTTCTGGCCCCGCAGGGGCGTACACAAGGAAGTCGGAAAACTAAATCGGAAAACTGATCTCGTTTTGGGTCTTCTTAATCCAGCGAAACAAACAAAAATCGAAGGATAGAGGGTTGTAGAGGAGGATGAGACGATTATTTTGGTATATAGTACGTGATTGTTCGTTGCCTGGACAGTACAAACGCTTTGGTCGAAGTTTTAGTCGAAAAGAACGACGTCGGCGAAGTTTTGGAGACGATGAACAGCGCATCTCAAGACACGCATTCTCAACATGCGTGTCTCAGCTACTATTCACAGGCGCAGAATTGAGTTTTGTGAAAGACACGGTGTTGTGACTGGCGTGTCTACCGGACACGGTGTTGTGACTGGCGTGACTCCCGGACACTCCTTCATCAGTAGCGCATTCCGTGGATATTTAGGACCACCCGGGTTGGCGGTAGGCATTTTGGTAATGGAAAGTAAAAAAAAAATATTTTGGGCCATCACCCATATATTATCCTCACACTTCATTTGTTTCATAGTAATTAACACTTTTACAACTTTGAGAAATCTTTTTAGATATTTATGTATGTAATTTCGGTTCAGTTTGAAATTTTTGTTAAAAATTGTTATCAGTATGTAATTTCGGTTCAGTTTGAAATTTTTGTTAAAAATTGTTATCATGTGAGAGAAAATGTTGATAGGAAAAGTGTTGGTTAGAAAAATTAGATGATTGATAATATTTTTAAAATTTATATATTTTGAAATAAAAATATAAAATTAATATTTTTCATGAAATTTAATGATGATAATTTTTTTAAAATATGGGGAGATTGCTTTCTCCTAAAGCAATTTTCAGCCAAAAGCTGATTTTAAATTTTACTAAATAATTTTATACCTGCTTTTGATTAGCTATTTAAAATCCCAAAAACCTTTTATATAGTAACCTCTAATTTTTGATCCAAAAATATTTTTTGGTAAATACTTTTATTTTTCTTTTATGTAAATTAAATAAATAATAGGGATGGAGGTAAGTGGTAGCCACCCAAAACCCCGTATAATCATGAAATTAATGTTAAAATTTATGAAAATATAAAAAAAATCATATTTTTAATGTGAAAAAATTATAATATTTTGATTTCGTCCCCTCAAATTTATATAAATTTTATGAATATAGTGATAAAATTTTCGATATTCATCATAATTTTGATTTTTAATACTTGAATTTAAGTATATTCAAAAATTAAAAAAATTTAATGGTAATTTTTGATTTTATTTAATAACATATTATTTTAATATATTAGTTATTAATATACAAAAAAAAAAATAGTCCTTGCGAACTCGATTTTCTAGCACTGTTCCCGTAAATAATGTCACATGTCTAATATTGATTATCAATGAACGTTTTCAAATAATGTGGTTTTAATGAGAAGACATTTTAGGATATTTCAATAGGTGAAATCCATCTAAATGAAGACTCATTATATGGATTCAGTAATATTTGTGATACAGTTTGAAACTGTTTTAAGAGTTCTAAGATTTTTCTAAATCATTAAAATCCTTTATATATATTATATGTCAATAAGGACTTTCAAGCTATTTAGTAATTTACTAATTTATCCTTTCATTTAGTAATTTACTATTTTGTCCTTCCATCATATTAATAAAAAAAAAAAATGTTTGTGGTGGGAATTGAACCCATGACCTTTATGCAAAGAAAAGATTATTTTCACATCTCCAACCACTACACCAAAGAAGTTTTAAGAACTTTTTAGTAACTCATTAAATACATACTTCAAAAACTCATTTGTTATAATGTTCAATATTTGCCAAATTGTTCATCGGACTAATCGAAACTTTTCCGAGCAAAGTTCAAGTTTTAAATTACTCGATTCTTGAGGTTCGCGAGACTAATCGAACTTTTAATATTTAAAATTTATAAATATTATAAATATCTTTCTATGTAAATATTCAATATTTTATAAAATTCATATATTTTATCAAGTTAAACCCGTGTCGAACATAAGTCGAACCGTTTATATTCAAACTTTTTTCATAATAGGTTAAATCGATTCAAGATTTCAAGCTTTATGAGTCAAGTTTCGAGATTAAAATTAAAGGACCAATTGAACTTGAGCTCGAGTTTAAGCTCGACGGAACTTTTTAGCGAGCTTGAGCTCGAGTGTGGCAATGTTCGACTCGACTCGATTACAACCCCACATGGGCAAAATATTTTGATAGACTAGAAAAAAAATTAAGGAAAACGAAAACAAAATTATTGCAGACGAGATTTGAACTTCATATTATATATTAGATAAACATTTAGATAAAACACATAGTTAGGTCAAAAATATTTATTAAAAAATAGATTATAGATACTCTTTTAAAAATAATAGATTTAAAATGTCTAACTGTATTATTGAAATATGATACTTAGTAGATAATATATCACAATGTACATGAGTACAAACCAAAATTTTAGCTAATTTTAATATAAATTACAAGAATATTAAATCACTATCACATGACCACTTCCACGCTACCACTACCACAACCACGACCACGACATGCACCACTACCAAAATTACAAGAATTTTGTCCGTAACAACATGAACACCACCACTCACACCACCGAAATCACCAATATCAAAGCAAAATCACTAGGAATTCAACTAAAGTTACCAAAATTTAAAGGTAAATCACTAAAAAATTTAAACGCAAATTACAAGAATATTCCAAATTTAGAATTGTGTAAATATTCGAAGCAGTTGATAATGGTGTGGACGGTAGTAAATTGAGTAAAAATGTCATCGATCGACGTTACAAACTTAGATGTATTGAGAGAGGGATGAATGAATTAGTGGAGATGTGGTCAGGAATGTGACTGGAATTCGTGACAAAAATGTTCATCAGTTAATTTCGGAGTGGTGGTCGATTTAGTGACAACAAAAGATCACAGAGTGATGATGGTATATACACACACTCCCTCTCTCTCACCCATTCACACATTATACATATGTCGTATATCATGAACGATGATGACAAATGGAATGAGGTGGTCATGATAACGACGGTGTAAAGCAAGTGATGGTGTCTAAGGTCGCCAAAAAATGGAAGGGGCATAGGAGTGGATGTTGGTGAAGGTTGAGATGTAAATTAGATTTGAATGTGTGGTTATGATTAGTTTTTATTCTCATATCTATAAAAATCTTATTTAGCACTTAGCTATATATAAACACGTGAGTCTACGTACTGACTTGTGATTAGATTTTTAAATTACGTAGTGTTTAATTATACCAAGTTAATTTTTTTTAAATTGTTAGATGTGATTGTATTGTTATAATCATATATGAACTTTAGGTAAGAAATTTGAGTTATTATTAGTATCCATAAAAAATACCACACTAATGATGTATAGTGTTTCAAAAGGCGGTGTAAAGCAAGTGATGGTGTCTAAGGTCGCCGAAAATGGAAGGGGCATAGGAGTGGATGTTGGTGAAGGTTGAGATGTAAATTAGATTTGAATATGTGGTTATGATTAGTTTTTGATTCTCATATTTATAAAAATCTTTTTTAGCACTTAGCTATATATAAACACGTGAGTCTACTGACTCGTGATTAAAATTTTAAATTACGTAATGTTTAATTATACCAAGTTATATTTTTTAAATTGTTAAAAGTGATTGTATTGTTATAATCATATATGAATTTTAGATAAGAAATTTGAGTTATTATTAGTATCCATAAAAAATACCACACTAATGATGTATAGTGTTTCGAAAATTAGAAATAGTCTATTTAAAAAAATCAAAACAACAACATTTTATGAATTTAAATGATGCTCGTGCTTTACACGGGGTTTCATGCTAGTTTTGTATAATGCCGTAATGCGTAGTTAAAATGATTGATTATTCAAAAGTGATGATAAGAAATTAAACATAAATTAGTAGTTTGTATCCTCAAAACGCCTATATAAATTGATCATTTCTTCACTAAATAACCTGGAGGATTTTTCTCATTTTCTTTCCTTTTAGCATCCAGTTTTCTTACTGTCTTGTTTTAACTTGGCACAGATTCTTGCCAGCAAAATAAAGATCATTAGAAGGAATAATGATGAGTAGTTGTTTGTCAAGAAAGGAGGTTGACTTAGATGAGAGTAGAAAAGCCGAAAGGAAATCAGAAAGGAAGTATAACATTGGCATAATCTTCAGATATGTAGAATGGAGTGATATTTGGCTCATGTTTTTGGGTACTATTGGAGCCATTGGAGATGGCATGTCCACAAACCGTTTGTTAGTGTATGTTAGCCGTCTTTTTAATACTTTGGGTTTTGGTAAGAATCCAGAAAAATATGCCAACTTCATGGATGAGATTAAAAAGGTTAGCTTTAGTTTACTGACCCTTTATTCATATCATTTGTAAGTTGATTAATTTGTTCTCTTCATCACTCTCATGATCTTCTTGCTGTCTTTTTCTCTTCCGATTCCGCAGTGTAGTTTATACTTTGTATACCTGGGCTTAGCAGTCATGGTTGCTGCTTTTTTAGGTAAACATGTTTCAATCACAATCTTCTCCTTTCTTATACATATTTACTATGATTTTCTTCCACTTTTGTCTGGAGGGAATAACCAGATTTATAGTAGTTGAGTATTGTCTATCAAAAAAGAAGGAAAACCCTAGTTAAACTTAACCCTATTTTTGAAACCTTATTAAAAGAGCCCGCCCTAGCTAGCTCTAAGCTCTTTAGCTAAACATGAATTGCAA
Organism: Saposhnikovia divaricata; assembly: GCA_036435485.1. Classification (NCBI taxonomy): domain Eukaryota; kingdom Viridiplantae; phylum Streptophyta; class Magnoliopsida; order Apiales; family Apiaceae; genus Saposhnikovia; species Saposhnikovia divaricata. Next base: position 149,839,316 of record CM071596.1, on the reverse strand, counting down.
TCCTATAACTAATTGGCCCATAAAATCAGGCAGAAAAGAGGATGCCTAGAATATTATCTTTTAGAAAGGAAAAAAAAATGAGAATCTTGATGTAAATGGAGAGTTGATGGTTAAAGACATGCATGAGCTTTAAAACTGAAACCAATAATATTTTCAGAGGGCTACTGTTGGAGTGAAACCAGCGAAAGACAAGTGTTAAAGATTCGTTACAAATATTTAGATGCTGTTCTGCGTCAAGAAGTCGGATTCTTTGATTCTCAAGAAGCAACAACATCAGAAATTGTCAATAGCATTTCCAAAGATGCTTTTCTCTTGCAGGAAGTTCTTAGTGAGAAGGTATTTTATTCTTTTACTTGATGAATGAATCATTATAACGAACAAAAGAGCTTTGTTAATTAATATACATTGGATGTTATTTATACTCTGGACCCCAGATATAATTCTAATTACCTAACAAATTGAACTAGTCTTTGACCTAGCTTTTTATTATGTCTCTTTGAAAACAACACTGGTGCCAAAGTTTTTGATGAACACTTCGGTTTTCATATCTGGACTTGCCTTTTCAATTTATTTCTCTTGGAGGTTGGCTTTAGTTGATGGCTTCAAAGTAGAGATGGGAGAAAGAAAATTATTTCTCTCAAACTCTCAAAACTCACTCTTTTATTAAGAACTCTCTGAATTTTTTGATGTGATTTTACATGCAAACTCTCAACCTATTTATAGGCTACATCTCAAGCATTTTACATCATTGATTACATCACCATTTAGGCAACCTACCACAAATTATTCAACATTCAACACCTACCACATTTTATTCAAAACCTACCACATTTTAATCTAGAAAATTTGAATTTAGCTTATTAATTTTAACAGCCCCCCTTAAGCTAAATTTCCACACATGCCAAGCTTTTTTTTCAATTCTTTAAAGATATCTGGCCTCAAAGGTTTTGTAAAAATATCTGCAACTTGGTCTTCTGTCTTGCAATGCTTGATCTCTACTTCTCCCTTTTCAACCAAGTCTCTAATGAAATGATACTTGATTCTGATATGCTTGCTCTTCCCATGGAATACTGGATTCTCCGTGAGTGCTATAGCAGACTTACTATCACAATATATTACTGGACTTCCTTTCACGACATGCTTGAGGTCTTCTAACACCCATGTAATCCACAAAGCTTGACAACCAGCTAATGACAAAGAAATATATTCTGCCTCTGCCGTTGAGAGAGCCACGACTTGTTGTTTCTTCGACATCCATGTGATTGCACTCGAGCCAAGAAAGAAAACATTACCTGAAGTACTTTTACTATCATCAACACTTGCGGCCCAATCACTATCGCAATATCCGACTACCTTAGTGTCATTCACCTTTTGATAATAAATTCCATCTCCAAGTGTTCCACGAACATACCTTAAGATTCTTTTCCCGGCTTCCCAATGTGTCTTCTTTGGTTTCTCCATGAATCTACTGATCAAGCTGACACCATATGTAATGTCTGGATGAGTGGCGGTCAAATACATCAAGCTCCCAACAAGACTCCTATAGTATATTGGATCAACATATTTAGAATCGTCATCCTTGCTCAGTTTCAAGCCAACTTCAACAGGAGTACTACTTGCTTTTGCATCTTCCATTCGAAACTTCTTCATCAAATCTTTTGCATACTTTTCTTGAGAGATAAAAATCCCATTCTCATCTTGTTTTACTTCTATGCCGAGAAAATAATGTAGTAATCCCAAGTCGGTCATTTCAAACTCATGCATCATACTTTTCTTGAATTCTTCAATATTATCATGACTATTTCCTGTAAAAATCAAATCATCCACATACAAGCCAATGATAAGAATTTTACCTTTGTTCTCTTTGATGTAAAGTGTATGCTCAAATGGACACCTCTTGAATCCCATGTTTAAAAAATAATCATTTATGCGACTATACCATGCACGAGGAGCTTGCTTTAATCCATACAAAGCCTTCTTTAATCGGTAGACCTTATTCTCTTCATTTTTCTTTACATAGCCCGGGGGTTGCTCAACATAGACCTCTTCTTGCAATTCTCCATTCAAGAAAGCCGATTTGACATCCATTTGATGAACTTGCCATTTATTTTGAGCGGCTAAAGATAGGATCAAGCGGATTGTTTCAAGTCGTGCCACCGGAGCAAATACTTCCTTATAATCAATACCATATTTTTGCTTGTAACCTTTCACCACTAATCGGGCCTTGTATTTATCAACTTCACCTTGGGCATTCAACTTTGTCTTATAAACCCATTTAACTCCAATAGGTTTCTTTGCTTTAGGAGCTTCAACTAATTCCCATGTTTTATTCCTTTCAATTGCATCAATTTCTTGATTCATGGCTTGCTTCCATTTATCTTCCTTAGCGGCATCTTCAAAATCAATTGGATCCGCATTTGCATATAAAGCAAAATCAACAAATTCATCTTCCAAAATTCTTCTTGTTGCTCCATAAAGATCCGCTATAGTTCTTGTATTTTTAGGTGGTAATTTGGAACTTGAAGATGATGATGAGCTTATTTGAGAATTGGATGGTGGAGTAGGTGGAGTGGCGCCTTCTTCTTCAATTGGATCAAATGTATCATCATCAAGAAAGATACTTGAACTTTCTTTCTCATTCTTCCATTCCCATGAAGCCTCCTCATTGAAAATTACATCACGACTAATTATGACCTTCTTTGTAATGGGATTGTATAATTTGTATGCCTTGGAAGCTTCACTATAACCAATAAAGATGCATTTTTCAGATTTATCATCAAGTTTGCCTCTCTTTTCATTGGGCACATGAGAGTAACAAATGCTTCCAAAAATTCTAAAGTGAGAGACGCATGGCTTCTTACGACTCCAAGCTTCTTGTGGAGTCTTCCCTTGTACACTTTTAGTAGGTGCATGATTGAGAACATAGCATGCACAAGCAACCACTTCGGCCCAAAACATCTTAGGCAATCCTTTTGTTTTCAACATACTTCGAACAAGCTCCATGATTATTCGGTTCTTCCTCTCGGCCACCCCATTTTGTTGAGGGGTTGAGCGAACCGTTAGCTGATGACGAATGCCATGCTTTTTAAAAAAACTTCCAAATTCTTGGGACATATATTCACCACCACGATCGGATCGTAGTGTCTTTAAAGAATGACCACTTTCTTTCTCCACATAGGCTTTGAAAACTTTAAATGTTTCAAATACTTGAGATTTTTCTTTGAGAAAATAAATCCACATCTTGCGACTATAATCATCAATAAAAGTGAGAAAATAGCAACTACCTCCAATAGAGTTTGTGCGCATAGGTCCACACAAATCCGAATGTACCAATTCCAATGGCTTTTTAGCTCGCCATGCCTTCTCTTTTGGAAATGGATCTCGATGGTGCTTGCCAAAAATGCAATCTTCACATACTTGATCTTGCTTTTGAATATTTGGAATACCTCTCACCATATGACCTTTACAAATCTTTGATAGAGTGCTAAAACTCAAGTGATTATATCGAAGATGCCAAAGCCAAGACTTGTCATTCACAATATTAGCAAAACATGGAAGAGACTCACTTTGAATTTTCAATGGAAACATTTTAGTTGATGTCATCTTGACTCTTGCAACAAGAACACCATTTTTATCTTTGATCACACAAAAATCATCTTGAAAATTCACATGATGCCCCTTTCTTGTAAGTTGCCCAACACTTAAAAGATTATGTTTAAGATCAGGTACATAATAAACATTAGAGATGTAGTTTGTACCTTGCTTTGTTCGGATTGGAATATCACCACAACCTTTGACAATGAGCCTTTTGTTGTCACCCGTCTTGACTTCTCCTTGGACACTTTCATCAAAATTCACAAAGCAATTCTTATTTCCGGTCATGTGGTTACTACAACCACTATCGATATACCAAACATTTTCAAGAGATTCTTCTTGAACATTACTAACAAGAAGCATACTTTCATCTTTCTCCTCAATATTCTCATGTAAAAAATTTGATTCATCTTTTTCATCATTAATCCTTTTGTAGCAATCTTTTTTCATATGCCCAGTTTTATGACAATAATGGCATTGAAAATTAAAAGAATTACCTCTTCCTCTTCCATTGTAACCTCCTCGAGCTCTTCCTCTTCCTCTTTGATATGAGCTTGAATTTTCACTTGGCACTTTTCCTCTTCCTTGTCCTCGACCACGAAATGATCCTCTTCCACCTTTTCCTCTAAAATTGCCATGATTAGTGTCTTGAACTTGAAAAGCTTGCTCCGAAGGAGAGTCAAATTGTTTGATGCGTAGCTCGTGAGATTGTAGTGAGCCCAACAATTCTTCAAGAGAGAAAGTATTCAAATCCTTTGATTCTTCAATAGCCACAACAACATGCTCAAATTTTCGAGTCATGCTACGAAGAATTTTTTCCAAGACTCTTCTATCTGAAATTTCTTCACCATTTACACGAAGTTGATTAACAATCGAAATTGTTCGATTATAATATTCCTCCACCGTTTCTCCTTCTTTCATTTTGAGTGAATCAAATTCTCCTCTTAGAGCTTGAAGTCTCACCATTTTAACCTTTTTTCACCTTTGTAAGCCTTGTTAAGGATGTCCCACGCCTCCTTGGATGTTGATGCTGTTGAAATCCTCTCAAAAATAACTTCATCAACTGCTTGATAAATAAAGTAGAGAGCTTTCTTGTCCTTCTTTTGATTCTCCTTCAAACTGCTTAATTGTTGTGGCGAGAGTTTGGATTGATCCTCCGGTTTTTCATATCCATTTTCCACAATCTCCCAAAGATCTTGAAAGCCATATAACACTTTCATTTGAATGCTCCATTGGTTGTAATTCTTTCCCGTCAAACGTGGCAATTGAGGTTGTAACGTATTGCTGCTGGAAGCCATCTTAAAACAAGACTAAAAGATTTTTTTTGTGAACAGTACCTTAAAGTATGTATGAACAGTACCGTACAGTATGTATGAACAGTACGTATATGAACAGTGCAGAATGTATGAACAGGTGTATACGTGAACAGTACCGTATGTATTCGTGTACAGGCCCGTATTGTACTATAGTACCGTACAGAAGAACAGTAACCTTCAAAATTTCTGGAAAAAATTCTGCAGAATTTTCTGCAGAAACTGTCCTTCTGCAGTCACCTTCCGGCGGCGATTGGCGGCGCGTCCGAGGTCCGATCGGGGTGATTCCGGCGGCGTTGGATTCTTCTCCCGGAGATCTTCGATTTGATATATTATAGCGAAAATTTTGACAGGCTCTGATACCACTTTGATGGCTTCAAAGTAGAGATGGGAGAAAGAAAATTATTTCTCTCAAACGCTCAAAACTCACTCTTTTATTAAGAACTCTCTGAATTTTTTGATGTGATTTTACATGCAAACTCTCAACCTATTTATAGGCTACATCTCAAGCATTTTACATCATTGATTACATCACCATTTAGGCAACCTACCACAAATTATTCAACATTCAACACCTACCACATTTTATTCAAAACCTACCACATTTTATTCTAGAAAATTTGAATTTAGCTTATTAATTTTAACATTAGTAGCCTTTCCGACACTACTTCTTATAATTCCGGGACTAATATATGGGAAGTACCTTATCTACTTATCAAACAAGTCCTTGGAGGTATACAGCAAAGCAAATACGGTTTTAGAGCAAGCCTTCCTCTCCATCAAAACTCTATTTTCATTCACTGCTGAGAGAAACATCGTCAACAAATATTCAGCAATTTTAGATCGAACAATGAAGTTAGGAATCATGCAAGGAATTGCCAAAGGCCTTGCTGTTGGAAGTACTGGCCTTTCCTTTGCAATATGGGGATTAATAGCATGGTATGGGGGTCATTTGGTTATGTACAAAGGTGAAAGTGGTGGAAGAATTTATGCAGCCGGCATTTCTTTCATTTTAGCGGGCTTGTATGTAGCTTTTTTCCATTTAAGTTACCTGCACTAGTATCAATATATAATCCATTCATATTGTTATTACCAAAATTTGAACATAAAATGTACAAGTCCATTGGTTAACACTCAATGTGTCAATCCCTGCAGATCACTTGGAGTGGCAATACCTGAGCTAAAATACTTCACTGAAGCATCAGTTGCAGCATCCCGGATATTTCAAAGGATGGACAGGATTCCTGAAATTGACAGTGAAGAAAAAGATGGACTAGTGTTAGAGAAGATACGAGGGGAGGTTGAATTTAAGCACATAACATTCACTTACCCTTCGAGGCCTAGCTGCATTATTCTTAAAGATTTCAGCCTTAATATTGTAGCAGGAGAAACTGTTGCTCTTGTTGGCGCTAGTGGAAGTGGGAAATCCACTGCAATTGCGCTGTTGCAGAGATTTTATGATCCGGTTAGTGGAGTTGTTAGTGTAGATGGTGTGGACATTAAGAAATTGAAGATGAAATGGTTAAGAGGGAATATGGGACTAGTTAGTCAAGATCATGCACTTTTTGGGACATCAATAAAGGAGAATATCTTGTTTGGGAAACATGATGTGCTACTATGGATGACGTACTCGTTGCAGCAACAGCTGCTAACGCTCATAGTTTCATTAGCCGACTTCCACAAGGGTATGAGACAAAGGTGAGTTGTGTAAAAAATTGTCATGAACTTAAAACTTAAAAAGTGCTATATAGTCTGTAAACATTTTCACATGTCTGGCGTGTGCAAATATCTAGTCTGTTACAAAACTAAATATATAAGTGATTGCATATATATAGGTTGGTGAGAGGGGAGCACTTTTATCAGGTGGCCAGAAGCAGCGGATTGCAATTGCAAGAGCCATTATCAAAAACCCCGTAATGCTTTTACTTGATGAAGCAACAAGTGCACTTGATTCTGAATCAGAAAAACTTGTTCAGACTGCCCTTGATCAAGCCTCCGTGGGAAGGACAACTATGGTACAGATACCTCAATCCTCTAGTCTTCTTGATCATTACTCTTTTCCAGTCTCAAAAAATGTAACACTTAACGAAATAAATTGGGTATTATTCAAATTTTTTGCTTTAATATGCAGGAAGGTTAATATATACAATCTGGTCTCTCACACTTATCATATATGATCAGGTTATTGCCCACAAACTGTCAACAGTTAGAAATGCAGATGTTATCGCTGTCATGAGTGCTGGTTGCATCATGGAACAAGGTACACACCATTATCTTATTGACAAACATAATGGCCATTATGCAAGATTGGTAAAACTTCAAAGACAGTTGACAATTGACGAGCAAGAACAAGTTGATCAATCTGCTAGGTCTTCGGGTGCAATTAGCAGTGCCAGCCGGCTAAGTCCAGGTCTCTTTTCCTCGCCACTTCAATTTATTGATGATAAGCCATGCCCCAAATTCAAAAATCCTCCACCATCAATCTATCGTCTCCTCTCTTTAAATTCTCCTGAATGGAAAGAGGGCTTAATTGGAAGCTTGTAAGCAGCAGTCTTTGGAGCAGTACAACCTGTGTATGCCTTAACAGTTGGTGGCATGATTTCAGCTTTCTTTTTAACAAATCATCATGAAATGAATGCTCGAATCAGAACATACTCTATAATATTTTGTTCACTCTCTTTGATTTCGATAATTGTGAATCTCTTGCAACATTACAATTTTGCAATTATGGGTGAAAAGCTAACCAAAAGAATCAGAATAAGGATGCTCAGGAAAATTTTAACCTTCGAAGCAGCTTGGTTCGATGAAGAACAGAACTCAAGTGGAGCCCTTTGTTCAAGATTGAACAATGAAGCTTCCCTGGTCAAGTCTCTTATAGCAGATAGAATTTCACTTTTAGTGCAGACACTTTCCGCTGTGATGATCGCAATGGTAATGTGACTGATCGTAGCGTGGAAGGTAGCTCTTGTTATGATTGCCGTCCAGCCCCTTTCTATTCTTTGTTTTTATGAGTGAAAAGTTGTGCTCTCTACAATGTCATCGAATGTTGTTAAAGCACAAAATCAAAGCACTAAGATAGCTGCAGAGACAGTGTATAATCACAGAATTGTGACTTCATTTGGAAGCATAGGGAAAGTCCTTCAAATATTTGATGAAGCTCAGGATGAATCCAGGAAGGAGGCCAGAAAGAAATTTTGGATAGCTGGGATCGGGTTAGGGTCAGTTCAAGGCCTAACATTTATGTGTTAGGGCTTTGGATTTTTGGTATGGTGGAACATTGGTGAATGCTGGAGAAATATCTGCCGGTGCTGTCTTCAAGACTTTCTTTATTTTAGTCGGTACAGGAAAAGTTATAGCGGACGCTGGAAGCATGACCTCAGATATTGCTAAGAGCTCAGCAGCCGTGACATCTCTGTTATCAGTACTTGATAGACAGTCACTCATTTCGAGAGCTGTCAATGTAATTACTTCTTCCTTTTCTTATACAAAAAAGTTCCTAACAAATCGGGTTGTGAACTGAAATTTGTTTTTGATGATCATCGAAATTGCTCTAGGTTGGAGATGGCGCAGAAGGAAACAAGTCAGAAAACATGACTGGTACGATAGAGATGAAAAGGGTTGACTTTGCGTATCCAAGCCAACCTGATAACTTATGTTGTGTTTGGTTAGGGTGAATCAAATTGGAGGGAATGGAATGGAATTTGAATAAAAATATAGTTAAATATTTAAAAATTTCATTCCTTACATCATTCCATTCCTAACCACAAAGTTAAAGTTTAAACACACCAACTTGAAAAGGAATGATTCATTCTCCCTCCAACCTATTTTCTTCCTAAATCCTATCATACAAAATTTGCACCACTCATTTTTTTTAAAAATCTTACCTCTCATGTTCATTATGTTCTATTAATTTCTATTCATTCCATTCCATTCCATTCCATTCTCCCCAACCAAACACAACCTTAGTGTTGCGCGAATTTTGCTTGGAAGTTAAAGCAGGAACAAGTGTTGGGCTTGTCGGGAAGAGTGGGTGTGGAAAGTCTACAGTGATCGCTCTGATTCAGAGGGTTTATGATGCTGATAAAGGAACAATCAAGGTGGATGGTGTGGACATAAGGATGCTCGATATTGAATGGTACAGAGATGGCACTAGTTAGCCAAGAGCCAGTTATATATTCAGGAACCATCCGCGACAACATTGTCTTTGGGAAGCTTGATGCATCAGAAAATGAGGTGGTTGAGGCTGCTAGGGCTGCAAATGCCCATGAATTCATTGCGTAAGTACTCTGTTTTTTGAAACTATTTTATTCTATATGCAGAGAAAACAATCACGTACTAAAAGTATCTCACTGTATACAGATGTTTGAAAGATGGATACGAAACTGAATGCGGGGAGAGGGGAGTACAATTATCAAGAGGGCAAAAACAGAGAATAGCAATAGCTAGAGCGATAATTCGGAACCCAACAATTCTACTGATGGATGAGGCTACAAGTGCACTGGATGTTCAATCAGAACAAGTTGTGCAAGAAGCACTGGACAGAGTCATGGTTGGAAGAACAACTATTGTTGTGGCACATCGTTTAAACACCATTAGAAATCTCGACAACATAGCCTTTGTTTCAGATGGTAAGGTGTTGGAGCGGGGAAGCTATACTCAGTTAAAGAACAAGCGAGGCGCTTTCTTTAACCTTGCCAACCTTCATAATCTGTAGACAAATTTAATCTGCCTACTTAATCCCCTGTAAGATATCTGGGGCGTTAGTTGTTGTGTATTGTCAGTGGCAGAATGGAGTTAATTTTGCTGCCATCGGCAATGGAAAGGATGTGCTGTTGTGTAGATATATGTATATATATGAGGCTGTAATAACATGCATGTGTCAGTGCCGTGTATTGAAGCTGAAGCCTATTCTACTTACAAGTCCACTAAATATTTGCAATTTTAATCTATTAAACCAGTAAGCCTTGTTGATATGAAAATCGTCATTGCCTCTCCCTGTCTCCTTACTGGTACAGAATTTAAAAGGAAATAATTTATCTGTGTTCTTCTTGCTTCTTAAGTTAACTTTATGATTAAGGTAGGGAAGTCATTGTCGCAATAGATTCCTTACTGTTAAAGTAAGTTGGGATCTAAGAATATGATGGTTTACTTGGTGCCAAGTTAAGAATCTATCTAGTCAACTCGGTGGTTCCACTAATAAATTTAGGGATTTGTTGGAGCTCATTTCTCACATAATATGTTCTGTTATTTCATGTCTCTCATCAATTTTGTCGCCCATCTTCTTGATACCGGCAGAGTGTAAATGTAATATATAGGAATTTTGGATATTTAATAATAATAATAATAATAATAATAATAATAAAATTCTTTTATTTAATTGAATTACTAGTTAGAAAAGAAATGGGTCTTAGAGTCCTATTCATATTTGCTGTTAAGTGGTTGTATATAAATAAATAAAACGCATATGCCTTATTATTAAACCCTAAACAATTTAAGAGACAGAGCCGCAGTAGATCAGAAGCAAGAACGATACAGTGAGACCCTGTTTTGTGTGTTTGCAGCAAACAATAGGCAAAAGAGGTAGTTACTTTATATTGTCTTTTCATATGATTAAGTCATGCCCATATTTTTATATATTTTATAGAATTTGAGTTATTGACTCGTCGATCACCATGCATATGTCTGTATTCCTGTGACTCTTTTGTAGATTATATGGCATAAAAACAAGTTATGTACTATAATTCATAATTCGTTTTAATTATGTACTTTCATATGTTCTTTAATTGTTAATTAGTATAAATGTTAATGAATTAAGATACTAGGCATGGAAATTGTTTATATGTTTGTCTATCCGATGTCTCGATTTCAAATTATGTATTAGTTCGTAATATTAAATTATATTTGCATATGCAAGCTCTTATTTAATTTATAATTTTAATGATTTTAGTACGAATCAAATTAGTAATTTGTTAATTTAATAGTAGAATCATTGTGAGATATTTTCTTTGATTTTACATTCCAAAATCATTATCACATTATAAATTCATTTTATGCATATTAGCTACCATTAAAATACTTTAATCAGAATATGTGTATTATATTTATTTATGCTAGTTTTGCAATTATTTTATTTGTATACATAATGATTTTAAAAGATGATATGCTAGCTGATTTCCTATCCGATTATGTGACAAGTTAGTGTAAGTTGCTAAGAGCCATATGGTACACAAATTAGTTGGTTTTGTACACGATTTATATTTATAAATATATAAAGGTATGTTGCTCGTGTGCTGTGTCAATTCCACACTACGACATGTACTGGCAGGCCCTGCAATGTCAGTTTAGTATAGAATTTATTTTCGGTTAAATATTGATTAATTTAATAAATAATGTATAATAAATATAAATTGTAATTTTGTAATTAGATCGCGGGACGGGAGTTTAGAGGATCATCTGCGGATTTCGTTAGTATTTTAGTTGCTATTTTAGAGGTACGGATTCTCTCTCCTTTTTATTCAGCGCTATTCATTTTAGGATTTATTATACTAAATCTGTTGTGTCCTCATTTCTATTCACTTGGTTTTGATTATTTTGACTGTCCTGATTTTTGAAAAATGTTTCGACTCCTTGACTTTGGAAATTGATTTTTATATCTGTTTTGAAAATATTTAAATATCTGTTTATGTGATTTTCTGAAATTTTGTAAATTATATATTTGTTAGAAATGTTCAAATATTTGTTTATTGTTGATTTAAAGATTTTGCGAAGTATTTTATTTGAACCCTTAGCGATATAGGGTATACCGAGTTAACCAGCTGTAGGGGTACTACAGCCATGTCATTGCGGCACCAGTGACATGACACTTCCGTGGCAGTGTGATTGGTCACGGCGTATCCTTCTGATAGCTCAGGTGGCGAGCTTTTGCGCATTTTGATATTTGTTTCAGGATACGTGGGTGCACCCAGATTTTGATTTGATTTGTGATTTGATTTGGCGGTGACGTTGTATATGCCGTACACGTTATCCGATTTGTTGCACACATTAGGTACCCTATGATGTGTGTATCTGTATCTGTATCTGTTCTGATCTCGGTATGAAATATCCTAACCCCTCGTTGTTTCAGCCATGCATATTTTTTTTAAAAAATAAATGTTTTATTATAACTGTCAAATATTTATATCTGTTTTTCTGTTTTATAAACTGTATTCCAAATCCGTACTGGGCGGTTGGCTCATGCCGTATTCTTTTTCTGGCAGGTGCTTAGGGGGGTCTGGGACTGTGTGATGGAGTGCTACCCATTATCTCGTTGCTTAGGATTTATGGACTTCTAGAATTATTTAGACTGGATTATTTATTTACAGATTTTGGTTTTTCGCATTTATTGGTTTGAATTGAAATTTTGGAGGTTAATACTATTCGAAGATTATTAGACTGTTTAATCGTTATTTAGATACTATTTTAGTGCTCTGTTTGCAGGTTTATGGATTATAGGTAATATCTCCTCTCATTTTAGGAAGGGGGTGTTACAGTAAAGAAACTTAAAAATGTCGCCAAAGCACTCTTGAACAACATAGACGACCCTAAAATCAACCTTGCTGGAAATTTTACTACATCTTGTGCAAAGAGATTATTATCCTTGTAAAACAGCATGGACAGCATAGTTTGATCACCCTGCTAAACCTCAGAAATCTTATATTTATATCAAAATCTACACACGCATAATTCAATAGTATTAGGAAAACAAAAACAAGCTTTCTCTTTTTTTTTTATTTTTTTTTATTTTACAACAATAAGCTTTTACCACTAGCTGGCTTTTAAACAATTACAAATACAGTTGTTGAATTATGTTTTCATTACACATAATACATGTCTTCCATTTACAACATATATAACACATTCAAATACCGAGTTAACGGAAGTTGGATTCCAAATCAAAGCTGCAGCACCTAGTCACTAACTAATTCAATAGTTCCCCAAGAACAGACGGCAAACAAGAAAATGTGGATCTTTCTGATGAGTTTACTGCGTGAAAATTGCACAGGGCAGGACCTGCAGTTTTCCAAACAAAATTGCATTTTCTGACATCTCCTCTGCTCCTTGCAAAATCATAACAAACATGGTAGAGGGCAAGGGCGTCTACATGAATATCATCCATGTTCCTCGTCCTTTGCTCAAAGTCAGCAGCGCCGTAAAGAATCTGAGCACAGAGAGTGTTATCCAAAGTCAATTTGTGGCGTAACATATTTGACAATATTTCTGAGCAAGTAGAAATTCTCACCTCCTTGTATTTATTGATGACATCATCAGCAGGGTTCGTGTCTGATTGATATTTGGAAGACAATGCGGCAGACATGTCTTGCCTGTAGTTGTCATATTTTTCCTTCCAGAACTCCATTTTGGCATCAGGGATATGAACAAGCTCAAAAATTGGAAGTTTCCTGATTTCTACATGTGAGAAAAACCACAATACAACAATGAGAGAAAATACTATGGTAGGTCATCACACTGTTCTTTAATGCTATACATTAAACTTTCAAACGCATACGACAATGTTAGAATTATATAATAGCATACATAGAGAGAGCATTGACAGGAGAAGAAAGATTGTATATATTTGTGGTGTATTTTACAACAGCTCTATCAAGTCCTATATATAAAAGAACTAAGACACCAAAGTCTATACTATGGTTGTAATAGTCAAGGACGGTTCCTAACTAAGCTGACAATTTAGCACACAATATTTGACACGCCCCCTCACTCGAAATCCCATCTTGGGATGAAATACCTATATTGGGATTGAAGAGAACACTAGGAGCTCTTGAGCGTAACCTAGGTATTCAACTTGACCCATCTCTAGGAATTGAAGACCCATCTTGAGATTTACTCATCTTGGAGTTAAAGATCCATCTTGAGATTGCTATCTTGGTACCTATCTTGGGATTAATTATCTGAGAATTTTGGGTATATCGGGACTCGACTTTGCGATCACGCGATACATTTTAGACTATGTCAAATAATAGAAAGTGCTGCTTTTCAGCACAACGGTGGATGACCACCAATCAGTCCTTGAACTGATTATTTTGAATAAACTGAGATTCGACTTTGTGATCACTCAGTATTAAAAACCCTATGTCTGAACACAGGAGGAATCTGCATTTGTCATCCCTTGAACTATAAGCAACTGGAACCGTATTTGGTAGACTGCTTCTTATATAGGAAGTAAAACTTGGTTGCTGGCCAACCTTGATTGCTGGCCAACCTTGGTTGGTAGCCAACCTTGGTGGACTTGATTATATTTAACACGCCCCCTCACTCGAAATCCCATCTTTGGATGAAAGACCTATCTAGGGATTGAAGAGTGGACACTAGTAGCCCTTGAGCTTAATCTGAGCGTCCAACTATACCCATTTTAGGATCGACCGATCTTGAGTTTATTGAGTCTTTTGGGATACCGGGACTCGAACTTGCGACCACACGGTATATTTTAGGCCATGTCAAAAAAATACATAAGGTGCTGATGAATGCAAGATATAGCAGTGAACTGTGTTGTCTAAAATACAACTACTTCTGCTGCTTTGATTTGTGGCAGTGAACTGTGTGTACATCTGTTATGATACACTACTTCTGCTGCTTCGTCGGAATAACGCCCCCTGAACTATTTAATTTGCAACATCGTAAAAAAATTGGAGAGATACCGTAATATCAACAACCACTTGAATACTACACAATTAAATCTATAACCGGGGCAAACTCTTAAACTAAATTGACTACAACAGAATTTTCCCATAAGAAAATAACTGTCAAGTCTGGTGTTTTAAGCTGGAATTTTATTAGTGAGTCTCTCCTTAGAAAGCACAACACTGGTATGTATGGTTTCTGATTTTGAATTTGTGTTTGGCTGTTTGGAAGATCAAGTCTGGACAGCTTGTGTTTTCCTTGAAAAATCACAAAGCTTCAACTGAAAATCTCCTCCTCTCTACTCCCGCTTTGATACCATGTCAGAATTATATAATAGCATACATAGAGAGAGCATTGACAGGAGAAGAAAGATTGTATATAATCTGGTGTATTTTACAAGAGCTCTATCAAGTCCTATATATAAAAGAACTAAGACACCAAAGTCTATACTATGGTTGTAATAGTCAAGGACGGTGCCTAACTAAGCTGACAATTTAGCACACAATATTTGACAGACAGTAAATATTAACAAGGACGAAAAATAGTATAATGTATATACATCCAAAACATCTGTCTACAGATGTACAGAAACTAAAACTAATTTGCTGAGGTGCCTGCACCTCTCCAGGATCTTAAGGTAATGCACGTTGGAATTGTATAAGAGAAAACAACCATTTAGATACAAAGAGTGTAATATCACATAAACACCAATTGGCCATTGTAAGGCTTTTTTCTTATAAACTGTTCCTTAAAAAAATCAATACTATACTACTTACCAATTCCTTATTACTAAAAGCGAACTGAACAAATTTTATTAATTGCACCGTCTCACAGAAGTCCACTAATAAACCACTAGCCCCTTAACCTTTCTATTAACTGCACATCCAGTCTGCCCTGAAAACAAATACTTTGTCACATGGCACGACAGAACTAATAAGAAACACTAACCGTTTGCTGACATCCTTTCAGATTTATAAGTGTCCACTGTATCACAAATTTTGCCAAGAACAGAGTTGGAGTGATACTCATCACCCTTTCCCATATAATGGGGATACAAGTCTGCTCTATATTGCTTTGGAACCTTAACCTGGTTCAGCAAAAAATGCACAGGCCCAAAAATTATTAGTTACAGAAAAGTAAAATGAAAGTCTTCTAGAAGTTGGACTCACAGAAATTTGTTTTAGAACAATAATAAACAAACTGTCATATTTGGAAATCTAAAACGCGTCGACAAAAAATAGCAGCATAGTAACCTCTTTCCCTGTTTTAGGGGCATCTAAAGCATCATAGTATATGTCGATAAGTTTGAGCATCTTTTTCTTCAAATTATTCTTTTCATCAGAATTATCATCCAGTGTCAGAAATCTGTCCGTAAAAGCCATCCAGCTATCAGCTGCCACCCCCATACTAATACTGAAGAGCACCTCGCAATAAACCATGCACATATGAGTAAGGTATTCACAGCTTAAACATATACATATATGCATTGGCACACAAAACCTTGTATTAACAGCAATACTAGTCATCCAAGAATTAGCATAAAATATGTATACACTAGTGTACAAGCCAGCCTAAAGCAGATTAAACAAAATACAGTCCGGAAGAGAAAGCTTCATATTACAACAATATAGTGATAGGACTGGGAGCTATGTCGAACATACACAAATATCTAATTAATTATTGGTTTATTCATTTTTAATTGATCCGCATGATCCCTGAAAATTACTAAGATCCTAATTGGTGCGAGACTAGGAAGCATGAGTGCGGGTGCGGGGGTGCGGGTGCGCGGTACGGGGATACGGGAGTTCGGCAAATTCAAAAATATGGGGATTCGGGTGCGGGGGGATACGGCAAATATTAAAATATTAAAAATATATATTATATCATATATATATATATATATATATATATATATATATATATATAATTCAAGAGTTGCATTTTAATTAAACAAAGTAATCAAATAAATAAATTGAACTTCATAAATAGCCAAATACATGCATGCATTTACGTATCTCTGCGTATCATTTACTCTGATTCCATATATGACACTGCTAAAATTAAAAGAAATCACATATATACACACGCTAGCAGACATATATATACAAATATACACACATACACAACGCAGAGAAGCCGATAGACACATGCACACACGTATATACACATAACTCATCGATTTTTTTTTTTTGTCACTCTGACGTATCCCCGCACCCCCATCATTCCAGAACTTATTCTTTTTCCTCTTTAGAGCCTTGAACAACTTGATGTATCCCCGCGTATCCCCGTCTCTGACGTCACCGATACGCCATGTGGCGTATCCCATACGTATCCCGCCGCACCCCCGCACTGCGAAGTATCCCATACGCAGTTCTTCACCCAGGTGAAGTATCCTTGCTTTCTAGGTGCGAGACAATAAAAAAGGTGAGCTATCTGACCAAATTTCATCTGATATACAGTTCACAGTTTACCTGAGATATGAAAATTACTTTTAAAATGGTGGGCCATCTGATCAGCAGAATTTAACACTAAACTGTGATGGCAATCTGTTTGTTCCTTTTACATGCTTACAGCAGATTGGTATTTACAGAAAAGTATTTCGGGATAGAACAGAAATCATGACAAAAAAATGGGCAAGATGTGGTTTATAAATAGCAAACACCTTGAATAAAATAAAATAATACAAGTTGACAGCCAGCTAGTAGCTGGTAATGATTCAATAAAAGATGTAAATAAGAGGATAAAATATATCTATACTGTAAACCGAGATGGACCAACAAAACTTAAATGCAGAGTGTTAGATCACAGAACGAGAATTTGAATTATTAATATGAAAAAAAAATATATTAATCATCAATATGTAAACTAGAAATAATAAGTGCTCAGTTTTAATTTTAAACATAGGTAACTAGGTGTGTATTTGTAGGTACACAAACTTGATCCTAAAGCCAGCTGAAGCTGACAATCATACAGAAAAAATCTGCAGCAGTACATACATCCAATGGTTCACAAAAAGATATCACACGTTTATTAGCTACAATTGCTTACTTCTGATTCCTTGTATTCAAGAAGAGCTCAAAAAGTTCATGCTCCAATTCATCACAAGATAAGTCACTAGGCTTTCTATGAATCACATTTGGCGATGAATGCATACGTGTCCATGGTACACTCTCTTTAAAGTAATGCAACAGCTGCAAAAAGACATTACAGGATACATAAACTTTGATCCAGAAAACTTATAAATGACCTTCTATGCTATCTGTGAGGACAATATGTGAGTAGAAAACAACAAGAAAGAGAATAAATTATAAATGATACTGATCACATAATCCACACCAACAGATTATACAGTTATGCTAAGATGGAAATGCAATCTGATGCATCATTTGTGCATATATTAGTAACAGGTCTCCTTTCATATTAAGGTTATAATATTAATAGATAGATTTGAGTATAAAGAAGCACAAATCCTTTACCGTACAGGAAGTGGGACATTTATAAATTAATGCAAAGTAGGTCTCTAATTAATTCAGTGAATTTTTTAAGATAAGACCTAACATACACAATTTTATTAAGTGTGGGATAAGAGCAGACTTGGAATAATCTTGCTTGGGATCTGAAGATTAAGTGATATAATATTTGCTTTGTTATTCTATTTTTGCTACTAAACATTGAGTACAGCAAAAAGGACTTGACTGTTGAATCCTTGATCCCAAAAAAGCAAACTGAGGACAAGCCTACATCATGTGTATATCAGTATATGGCATGACAGAAACAAAATTTTTATTATGCCAACCTGACTGTTTTTAGAGACCCAGTACATGTCTCCATCAAAGTCTCCGTTCGCAATCTCGCTTGCAACCGACCTTCGACCTTTAGTAGAGAAAAATATACCATATTTAGCATTCCCAACAACATCTTCTAATTCCTTCAAGTACACAGCATTCAAAACATGTATGTCCCCAAAATGCAGCCCTGGATATCGGTAAACCAATACTTTTCCCGAAATTTGACCGTTGTCGCTGAAGATCATTAAGGAAACTATTAAAACTTAGAATCATATATTTAATAATGTAAAAATGATTATGGAAACATATTAACCAATCGGTCGACCAACATAGTACTTGCATCAAGAAGATAGACTGGAGTCCATGCAATACCTTCCTTAAGTACATAAATACAACTGCAGTGACTTTTCTTAAGAAAACCGCAATCAGAGTATACATACAGGATGATGCAGACTTCATTACTGTTTAATAGCCCAGTGGGGTCAGCTGTTCCCATCAAGAAATAGCTTTCACTGATTGGTAGCCTTCCTTCTCGAAGCCCCTTCCTTTCTGAAAAAGCCAAATGAGATAAACGATGTTGAACACAAGGTTCATCCAAAGGAACTCCGGATAAAAGCATTCTAGCCGTGGTAAAGTCATCATCTATGGTAGCATGGTTCACTGAAGCTGCAACAGAAACAAGTTTAAGGCTTGAACTTTAAAGAAAGAGAACAAGGCTTGGCAAGGCTACTAATGAGGTAATGCTGATAAATATTAAGAGATGAATTTAAAATTCAAAGGAGGTGTATGGGACAAAATTAATATAGTAGCATGGAATTAGTTTATAACAGAAGCACATGATGCAACAATATGCATAACGCAGTTCTACATTCTGGTTTGCTAATTCAACAACGTCCGTAACATGGAAGTCAGCAAGGGCCAAATAGTTATAATGTGAGAGGGATTCGTGTATATGTAGAGGAAGTCATCAAAGTGTAACAATATTAAGACTCCATTAAGTACCTCTGACTGCAGAACGCTTATCGGAAAATAACCTTTGAGAATCTTCCAGTGCGTCTGCCAATATTTTCAAGAAGAACTGCTCTGGGACTCCACCGAGGTATAGTAAGGCAATCAGATACTTAGACAACCTTGATTTCCCAGGTTTACGACTAGAGAAGGAAATCCAACAATTAAGAGACATCACATTGATGAAGCATGTTAACAGACATCCAACAGCTAGCAGACAAAATAAACTCTGGCTAATTTTTACCATACACAAACTCTGTTATCCCCGTGCCCCCGACCCGTCATCTTTGATTTCGTTGATCGATTATAATTCAAATACATTTTTGATGTTATGTATACAACTTTCAAAAGAACCAAAAACTTTATGCAAATTGAAATATATGCATAACTTGAGAATTTAAAACACAAGAATGTAGGCTAGAATTTTCATATTTGCAAAAGTAGAAAAATATCAGTACTTTCCTATCTGCTAATTAACACATCAATATTTTTGTTTTGGTAAAAGTTTTCAGTTAACACTCTTTAATTTAATATTTAAAAATGCCCAACTTAGAAAGATTCAATAGCTATGAGAGAACTTAACTGCAATAGAAATCTATGGTCTCAAGAGAATCTACTAGTGCTACCATAAAATCTGATGCATCATTGTTTAACCTCGTTACAAAAGCTCATCAATCGATCGAATACAACGACCAATTAGAAAATGGTTCACAAAAGTCATCCCCCTCAAGCCAAAACTGGATGTTTTTCAAGGCAGCATGTTACTTATCGGAGTGCCACATTTATAACGCCTTAGAAATTTCAGAATATTTAATTACTAAAGTTATCTATTTTATAAATTATGTGGTGTGTGAATTGGTTGAGGAAGTATTATATTGTGGAATAATATTTGGAGGTCAGATTGATATTTTATAAGTGTTATGTAAGCCCGACTATTTTAATTATATTTTTGGGATTTATTTCCTATTTAATTTCGTTATATTTACTTTCTGAGAATTTTATAAAATCATCGGAATTAGTAAAAATTATGAAATCTTTTGTTTTATTAATTTTATTAGTTATTTGAGTTTTAAAAATGTTGTGTGGAATTGTTTTGATTTTTAACGATTTTAAAATGATTTTAATTCTGTTTCATTTTACGGATTTAATCTTGTAAAATCCGTATTTAATTCGTTTTTAACCCTAAAAATATTTTAAAAATATGAGAGTGATCGTAATTTTACATTCTTCATTTTTAAATTTTAAAAATTTAATGTCCTACCCATTTTTATAATTGATGTCGATTTTAGGAAAAGTTTTATTTATTTTTTTCAGAACTGTATAATCATTAAATCACTTTATTCCCCATTTCTTTTCCCCAAATCCTTTATAATCCCAATCCCTAATTACATTTTCTAAAACAAGAGCATCGACAATCTCTGCTCTCTCTGGAAGTCTCTAGCAGCCATTCCTAATTCCTCCCCTATCCGCTCTCAATCTCTCCCACAAAATCTCTCAATCTCGACTTCTTCCTCCTTAATTCCGTTCTTGTTGGCCTGGTAAGCCTTGATTATGGCTGTTGATTCCATTCCATCCAGTTCGCCTGTACCTGTGTGTGTAAATGCGTGTGTACGCAGTTTATGTGTATGTATTGATGTGGTGGGAGTTTGTGAGATTCTTTTCTTGTTGCTGTTGTAGCCTAATCGCAGGTCCCCTGTTCTCACTGCGATTGTGGTTGTGTGTGTGGGTATGTGACTGCGTGGGTGAGTGTGTGTGTGGGTTAAAGGTTGAGCCAAAGAAAAATTGTGGCTTCTTGTGATTGTGGCTTGAATGTCGATTTCAGTACTAACTCCCCCTCCCCTGTTCTTGTCCTTCTCGGCTGTTGTGTGCGTAGGAATGGTATGGCTGTGTTGCTTTGTGTTGCAAGGTGACAGTGTCGATTGTGTATGTTGTGTTCGAAGTGTGTGTTGTGTAGCCGTGTGGCTATGCTTGAGTTCCCTGTGGTTTTTCGGCTTGGTAATGTTCGAAGTCGGGGTTTGTTGTGACTAATGTACTAGTTGATTAAACTGCTACATTGTGTTGTGCAGTTCAATTGCTGTGGTTCGATTATTGATGTTACAATTCTGTACAATTTGTGATTCGTCCAGCAATTCGAATGGTCAAAATTCGAAGCTTTATATGATTAATTCTGAGAAATGAATGTTAAGCTATTGGTACCATTTTCGTGCGGAATTCTGAGTTGGAAACCCAAATTTAGGGCACCCTCGGGATTTTGCCCCCTCGACGGTGATTTAATTTGAGTCGAGGGTATAAAATTGGCGATGATGATTATTTTCTGAGCCAAAAATATTTAATATTTAATATTTATTATTTATCTAATAAATTGTAATTTATTATCGAGTTGTTATTAATTGCTTAAATGGTATTAAATTATGAATCGGAGGATTGTAAATGCAAATCGAGATGTGAATTGGGATTGAATACTAATTATGGATTCGAGTGGTAATTGAAATTTGTGTTGGTTGTGTCGGCTGTATTCCGACTGGCAGTCCCCCGTATAAAGGGGATGCCGTCAAAATTTTTCTAAATATATTAAAATCATTTCTTGAAAAACGAGTATGTATAATTATATAATTTATACGAGTCGTGAGTCGGGCTTCATATTTTAAATCTATGTGGTACGTGTTAATGTGCCAATATGATTAAATGCTGCTACACGTGGCTTATATTTAATTTGCTATTATATGAGTAAATAAATGCAAATTAGGGGACTATTCGCAGGGGTAGACTAGTGAAATGTTTATATTGATTAGCAAGCATTAAACAGGATTCTGAAATAGTGTTATATTGTGTGTAGATTCCGTGGATAAAGGGAAGGCTAAAGCTGAGGACGTAAAGACGCTTCGGATTCTGTGATTTTCTAGTTAAGGCAAGTAAATTGCTTCAATTATCTTTTAAATGAGTTATGATTATAAAAACCTGGTTCATATGCTTATTCGAATTACTCTTGCTATACTTGTTCCATTAATTGCCCGAAATTTCGAATACTTAATCGTTATGCCCCAAATTGATTCTACTGAGTTGTTGATGCTATTAATGAATTGACTTACATCCATATTCCTTGCAAGTATATTATTCCACTTCTTTTTCAAGTAAACCACTTCACTTATATTTCCAACGAATTATGACTATCATAACCTGATTCCTATGCATTCGATTTACCCTTGATATAACTGCTCTGATAATTTCCATTAATTTTGAATATTCAATTGTTATACCCCAAGTTGATTATATCGTTTTCGTTGATCCTTTTTGTAGCTTGACTTAAATCAATACCCCTGTTGCCATATCGACTTGTCGATATTTAATTCAGAGATTACTTGACCTTATTCTATTTGGTGAGATTTGAGATGTTGACCTGAAACGAAAGTGTCCAGGGTGTTTGGCAGTTGAGGTGGTCGATTGTTCCGACACCTGATGTTTAGTTAGGATTGGACTGTTAGTTTTTTAAAATGTGGACCGTAAGGGTCGGACCAGATTCGTGGTCAGAAATTATTAAGGCCAATGTGTGCCGTGGATCCATTAAGGACATTGCTGTGTGCGTTTGTCCGGGGTTAGTGCGTGACTGATCAGCAGCCTAACCTTATAATTGTTTTTAACTATAAAATGCATGATAGTCCAATCCTCCTCTATTTTATGATTCAGATAAAAGATGAACTTTCAATTGAGCTTATATATTGTTGATTGTTAACTCTTGACAAACTTGCAGACATGTCAGTTGTTGTTGTTTAATTATATATATATATACTTGCTGAGCATTTTGGCTCACTTGCTTGTTAATTCTGTTTCCTCAGCTAAGCCAGAAGATGTCTAGAAGAAGTGGCCCGTCTGGTTGGGGTAGTCACCGAGGCAGTCAGAGGGTCGAGGTGGTTGGTTGGGTAGTGACATATATCTTTGTTTATATTATATCTGTATTTGTAGGCAGATTATCATATTTGATGGGTTGTATATTATTTGATTCAGTTCTGGGTTGTAATAGCTATTGGTAGTTGTTTCATACAGTGACCTGTGTGCGGTCTGGGTTGGTATGGTTTTATTTTCTTATGGTTTAGTATAACTTGTGCTTGTGAACTGTATTAGTTCTATTGAGTTGTTTGAGCAGGTGGTTAGTTCAGTTTATGATTACATCATGCCGAAATTTCTAAAATTTCTCATATGTTAATGTTTAATTGAATATAAGAGTTTATAATATTATTGTTGGCTAGTGAGGGTGTTACAAGTTGGTATCAGAGCCACAGGTCACAGTCACTGAAACAATTAGGTGGGGAGTCGGGATAGAGTTATGAGAAAGGTTAGGATTGTTTCGTGAGAGATAGGAAGTCTAATTATATATATATATATGTATACTTCAGGCACCTGCTTCTGGTTCCGATTCAGACCCGGACGAGGATCCGGAAGGAGGGGCTTCTGTACCGCAGCAGATTTCCCCAGGGGTTATGCAGCCGTTCGTAGGATCGCAGGGCTCGGTGAATGGGCCAGCATATCAGTATACTCCTCAGCCTGTTCCATATCATGTGTACGAGCGAGTGGCCCGAGAGAGGGACTATCTCTTAGGGCAGATGGCAGAGTTGAGGGCTATGAGGGCTGGGGAGGAGGATCGGGCTAGAGATAGAGATAGAGCGGTAGCTGAGCTGGAGGATGTCCGGAGGCGAGTACGAGCTCTTAGACGTGTTGTCATTAGGCGGGGACGGATTAGATTCCGAGATGAGCCGGCATTTGTGACACAGCAAGTGACTCTAGGTCTGGTGACGGCAGAGCTGGAGAGCATTCTGGGATCAGCTTGGCGGGGAGAGTCGGATGACGATGATGACCAGTGATGATTAGGGTAGTTTGATGATGTGGTATTTAGAGGCATGTTATGGTAGTAGTAGTACGTCAGGATTTACAGTGCGACCAGTTTTGTTGTATATATCTGTTGTACTGTGACTAGATGCTAGCAGTCTCCTCTTTTAGTATTATGCTGTACCCTTATCGAAGCGTTGTTCTTACGCTTGTATCTGATCTATCTATATATATCGTTATCACTTTTGCAGAACTGTGTTAAATTTCCTTATACTGTCATTTACTTAAGCATCTTATTTACTGCTCGTTTCATATTTACTTTCAGCACCATTTCCTTCTAGCATTGTTTTTACTTCCGATACTATGTTGACCTTAGCACTATGACTATTGTTTCTTTATGGTACCTACTGAACGTTTGTGAATACCTTGTGTAACCTTGGATTGATATCCTATTGCACCCTGTGAATCAGTTGTTCATCGGAATTTTGGTTGGAGACCTTGAATTACTCTTCAGCAATATATGCATTGTTTGTTTAAGTTGGATCATTTGAGCTATTATTTTCTGAACCTGAATCTAATGTAATTGTTCATTGATTTCAGAAATATGCCTCCCAAAAAGAAGAAACAAAATACCCGAACCCCCGATCAGGGGGAGCAAGCTAATCCACCTCCTGTTGGTCAGATGGACCCCGCCTTAGCACAAATATTACAAACTCTTGTTCAGCAGACTGCTACTCTGGC
Organism: Saposhnikovia divaricata; assembly: GCA_036435485.1. Classification (NCBI taxonomy): domain Eukaryota; kingdom Viridiplantae; phylum Streptophyta; class Magnoliopsida; order Apiales; family Apiaceae; genus Saposhnikovia; species Saposhnikovia divaricata. The sequence goes on along the minus strand of CM071596.1, from coordinate 149,814,373 downwards.
ACAGCAACAGCAGCAATTACAGCAGCAGTTGTTGGCTCAACAGCAACAACAACAACAACAACAACAACAACAACAGCAACAACAGCAGCAGCAGCAGCAGCCACCTGTTCCTCCGGTGGTTACTTTTAAGTCTTTCCAGGCAGTTAAACCTCCTGAGTTTAAAGGAACAACGGACCCGGTGGAGGCGAGGTCTTGGTTAAAAGAGATGGAAAAAGCCATTGCACTGGTAGGGGTCCCAGCAGACAAACCAACCGAATATGTAAGTTATTTCTTGAAGAATGAAGCTACTTATTGGTGGGAGTCGGTGAAGATGTTGGAAGCTACTGAGGTGATTCCTTGGGAAAGGTTCACAGAGCTATTTTTGGAAAAGTATTTCCCCGACTATATGAAAGACCAGATGGAGATGAAGTTTTTGGAGCTGAAACAAGGGAAAATGTCGGTGACAGAATATTTTACGGAACTAGCTAGGTTTGCTCCGGCCTATGTGGACACGGAAAGGAAGAAGGCTAAGAGGTTTCAACAAGGATTGAAACCGTGGATTCGTACTAAACTAGCAGTTTTGGAGTTGGAGACTTATGCAGCAGTGGTGCAAAAAGCCATGATAGCTGAAGGAGAAAGCGAATTATACTTCAAGGAAAAAGAAGGAAAGAAAAGAAAGGCTGGGTCAATGGGGGAACGACAAGAGCAAGGCAGTTCTCAGAATGTGCCAAATAAAAAGCCAGGATTCCAGTCAGGAAAGTATGGGAACCCTAAGAAGCCGGGATCAGGGAATGGGGGCCAAGGAAATAGAATTCAAGATGCGAGTCAACAGAAATTGGTTAGGCCACCCTTGGCAGAGTGCAAGACTTGTGGAAAGAGGCATCCGGGGGTGTGTACAAAGTTGGAGGTGACGTGTTTCAAATGTAATCAAAAAGGTCATTATGCTCGGGAATGCAAGGCAGGAATTGTGTGTCACCGTTATGGGAAGCCAGGGCATATAATGAAAGACTGTAAAGTACCTGTAGTGAAACCTCCAGTTCTGGCTAATCCAATATTGCAAGCAATTGAAGCACCCCCAACAGCAAGTGTCAGACCCGTGGCAAGGACTTTCAACATGACTCTGAACGAAGCTATTAAGAATTCGGATGTGGTAGCAGGTACGCTCCCTGTAAATTCTGTTCAAGCTAAAGTGTTAATTGATTCCGGGGCTACGAAATCCTTTATATCCCAAGAATTTGTTCAAAGGTTAAATTGTGAGGTATGCATGTTACGTGAGGCTATAGTTATAGAAATAGCTAATTCAGAACGAATTCCGGTTACTCAAGTGTGTCCTCGTTGCAAGATTGATATTTCAGGGCATTGTTTTTACGCTAATTTGATACCCTTTCAGTTAGGTGAATTTGATGTTATCTTAGGAATGGATTGGTTAACTGAGAATAATGCCCAAATTGATTGTAAGAATAAGAAGGTGATCCTTAAACCCTCTGATAATGTAGAAGTTACCTTTAGGGGTCAGAGGCAGACTAGGAGATTTTTGTCAATCATTCAAACAAAGAGATTGTTGAGGCAAGGATGCGAGGGCTATATGGCTTATGTCATGGATACTAGTCAAGAGGTGCCTAAAATAGAGGAAATTCCAGTGGTGAATGAATTTCTTGATGTTTTTCCGGATGAACTTCCCGGTTTACCTCCGGATAGAGAAATAGAATTTACCATCGATTTAGCCCCAGGAACTGAACCAGTGTCAAAGGCTCCCTATCGAATGGCACCTGTAGAGATGAAGGAATTGGCAGTTCAATTGCAAGACCTTCTGGAGAAAGGTATTATTAGACCTAGTGTATCGCCGTGGGGAGCTCCGGTATTATTTGTAAAGAAGAAGGATGGAAGTATGAGACTGTGTATCGATTATCGGGAATTAAATAAGTTGACCATTAAGAATAAATACCCTTTGCCAAGAATTGACGATTTATTTGATCAATTAAAAGGAGCAACTTGTTTCTCGAAGATTGATTTGCGGTCAGGATATTTTCAATTAAAGATTAGACCGGAAGACGTTCCAAAAACAGCGTTTCGAACTAGGTATGGGCACTACGAGTTTTTAGTAATGGCCTTTGGGCTAACTAATGCACCAGCAGCGTTCATGGACCTAATGAATAGAGTCTTCAAGAAATATTTGGATAAGTTTGTGATTGTGTTTATAGATGATATTTTGATATACTCGAAGACCGAAGAAGAGCATGCAGGACATTTAAGGATAGCTTTAGAAACGTTGAGGAAAGAGAAACTGTATGCGAAGTTTTCCAAATGTGAGTTTTGGTTGAAAGAAGTGCAGTTTTTAGGGCATGTCATCAGCAGTGAAGGGATTAAGGTGGATCCTGCTAAAATTGAAGCCGTGATGAATTGGGATAGACCTAAAACACCCACAGAAGTTCGAAGTTTCTTAGGATTGGCGGGATATTATCGAAGATTTGTTCAAGACTTTGCGAAGATAGCCACCCCACTAACAAAGTTGACAAGGAAGAATGAAAAGTTTGTGTGGAATGAGAAGTGTGAGGAAAGTTTCCAGGAATTGAAGAAGAGATTGGTGACTGCACCTGTATTGACACTTCCAGATGAAAAAGGAAATTTCGTGATCTACAGTGATGCATCTCACAAAGGTTTGGGATGTGTACTAATGCAGCACGGAAAGGTAATTGCTTACGCTTCGAGACAATTGAAACCTCACGAACAGAAATATCCTACTCATGACTTAGAATTAGCCGCGATTGTTTTCGCCTTGAAGATTTGGAGACATTATCTGTATGGGGAAAAGTGTGAAATTTACACGGACCACAAGAGTTTAAAATATATTTTCACCCAGAAGGAGTTAAATATGAGACAGAGAAGATGGTTGGAATTACTCAAGGATTATGATTGTACCATCAACTATCATCCTGGGAAGGCGAACGTGGTGGCGGACGCTTTAAGTAGGAAGGAGAAAATCAGTATGTTGACAATGCCTGAGGAATTATGCAAAGAGTTTGAAAGATTGGAGATAGAGGTGTGTATGCCTGCAAGTAGTACAGATACGGTGTACACTATGACGTTTCAGCCAGAATTGTTAGAAAAGATTCGCAGATGCCAGGAGGAAGTCATGAGTGGAGATGTGAACAAGTTAACAGGTGAGGAAATATGCACTCAGGTAGATGACAAGGGGATATTGAGATTTTCTTCACGCATTTGGATACCCAATGTGACAGAGTTGAAGAATGAGATTCTACAGGAAGCCCATAGCTCGAAATATTCGATTCATCCAGGAAGTACGAAAATGTATCGAGACTTGAAAAGAAATTTCTGGTGGCCGGATATGAAGAGAGATATTGCTGAATGGGTAAGTAAGTGTTTGACCTGTCAGAAAGTAAAAGCAGAACATCAAAGGCCAAGTGGGATGCTACAACCATTAGAGATTCCCGAGTGGAAATGGGAACATATTGCAATGGACTTTGTGGTTGGATTGCCAAGGACGAGAGCTAATCATGATGCTATCTGGGTAATTGTTGATCGATTAACGAAATCTGCACACTTTCTTCCGATAAATGAGAGGTTTTCATTAGACAAATTAGTTCATCTGTACATAAAAGAAATTGTGGTGCGACATGGAGTTCCAGTATCAATAGTCTCAGATCGAGATCCAAGATTTAATTCGAGATTCTGGAGGAGCTTTCAAGAATGTTTGGGCACCGAATTAAAAATGAGTACTGCTTACCATCCTCAGACTGATGGACAGAGTGAAAGAACGATTCAAACCATTGAAGACATGCTCCGGGTTTGTGCATTGGATTTTGCAGGAAGTTGGGATGAACACTTGCCGTTAGTGGAATTTTCATACAACAATAGCTTTCATGCTAGTATCGGTATGCCACCGTATGAAGCGTTATATGGACGAAAGTGTCGGTCTCCAGTATACTGGGAAGAAGTTGGCGAGCGAAAGATACTCGGACCTGAGTTAGTGCAGCAAACCAAGGAAGTAGTTCAACTTATTCAAAAACGGTTGGTGGCAGCTCAGAATCGACAGAAAAAGTATGCTGATTTGGCCAGAAAGAATATGGAGTTCGAAGAAGGAGAACAAGTACTGTTGAAAGTGTCTCCTTGGAAAGGGTTGGTAAGATTTGGCAAGAAAGGAAAATTAAGTCCAAGATTTGTTGGGCCTTTCGAGGTATTGAAGAAAGTCGGGAAAGTCGCCTACGAGTTAGCTTTACCGCCTCATATGCAGCATATTCATAACGTGTTCCATGTATCCATGCTTAAGAAATACAATCTGGATTCTAAACATGTCATTGAATATGAGCCGATAGAGATTCAGCCAGATTTATCTTATGTGGAGCAACCTATCAAAATATTAGATCGAAAAGAAAAGGTTTTGAGGAATAAAACAATTCCTATAGTGAGAGTTTTGTGGAGAAACCCCAAGGTGGAAGAATCAACTTGGGAGTTGGAAAGCGATATGCTGTAAAAGTATCCTCAATTATTCTCTTAGGTGAGATTCTGGGGACAGAATCCTTTTAAGGGGGAAGGTTATAACGCCTTAGAAATTTCAGAATATTTAATTACTAAAGTTATCTATTTTATAAATTATGTGGTGTGTGAATTGGTTGAGGAAGTATTATATTGTGGAATAATATTTGGAAGTCAGATTGATATTTTATATTTTAATTATATTTTTGGGATTTATTTCCTATTTAATTTCGTTATATTTACTTTCTGAGAATTTTATAAAATCATCGGAATCAGTAAAAATTATGAAATCTTTTGTTTTATTAATTTTATTAGTTATTTGAGTTTTAAAAATGTTGTGTGGAATTGTTTTGATTTTTAACGATTTTAAAATGATTTTATGAATTCTGTTTCATTTTACGGATTTAATCTTGTAAAATCCGTATTTAATTCGTTTTTAACCCTAAAAATATTTTAAAAATATGAGAGTGATCGTAATTTTACATTCTTCATTTTTAAATTTTAAAAATTTAATGTCCTACCCATTTTTATAATTGATGTCGATTTTAGGAAAAGTTTTATTTATTTTTTTCAGAACTGTATAATCATTAAATCACTTTATTCCCCATTTCTTTTCCCCAAATCCTTTATAATCCCAATCCCTAATTACATTTTCTAAAACAAGAGCATCGACAATCTCTGCTCTCTCTGGAAGTCTCTAGCAGCCATTCCTAATTCCTCCCCTATCCGCTCTCAATCTCTCCCACAAAATCTCTCAATCTCGACTTCTTCCTCCTTAATTCCGTTCTTGTTGGCCTGGTAAGCCTTGATTATGGCTGTTGATTCCATTCCATCCAGTTCGCCTGTACCTGTGTGTGTGGTTAATGCGTGTGTACGCAGTTTATGTGTATGTATTGATGTGGTGGGAGTTTGTGAGATTCTTTTCTTGTTGCTGTTGTAGCCTAATCGCAGGTCCCCTGTTCTCACTGCGATTGTGGTTGTGTGTGTGGGTATGTGACTGCGTGGGTGAGTGTGTGTGTGGGTTAAAGGTTGAGCCAAAGAAAAATTGTGGCTTCTTGTGATTGTGGCTTGAATGTCGATTTCAGTACTAACTCCCCCTCCCCTGTTCTTGTCCTTCTCGGCTGTTGTGTGCGTAGGAATGGTATGGCTGTGTTGCTTTGTGTTGCACGGTGACAGTGTCGATTGTGTATGTTGTGTTCGAAGTGTGTGTTGTGTAGCCGTGTGGCTATGCTTGAGTTCCCTGTGGTTTTTCGGCTTGGTAATGTTCGAAGTCGGGGTTTGTTGTGACTAATGTACTAGTTGATTAAACTGCTACATTGTGTTGTGCAGTTCAATTGCTGTGGTTCGATTATTGATGTTACAATTCTGTACAATTTGTGATTCGTCCAGCAATTCGAATGGTCAAAATTCGAAGCTTTATATGATTAATTCTGAGAAATGAATGTTAAGCTATTGGTACCATTTTCGTGCGGAATTCTGAGTTGGAAACCCAAATTTAGGGCACCCTCGGGATTTTGCCCCCTCGACGATGATTTAATTTGAGTCGAGGGTATAAAATTGGCGATGATGATTATTTTCTGAGCCAAAAATATTTAATATTTAATATTTATTATTTATCTAATAAATTGTAATTTATGATCGAGTTGTTATTAATTGCTTAAATGGTATTAAATTATGAATCGGAGGATTGTAAATGCAAATCGAGATGTGAATTGGGATTGAATACTAATTATGGATTCGAGTGGTAATTGAAATTTGTGTTGGTTGTGTCGGCTGTATTCCGACTGGCAGTCCCCCGTATAAAGGGGATGCCGTCAAAATTTTTCTAAATATATTAAAATCATTTCTTGAAAAACGAGTATGTATAATTATATAATTTATACGAGTCGTGAGTCGGGCTTCATATTTTAAATCTATGTGGTACGTGTTAATGTGCCAATATGATTAAATGCTGCTACACGTGGCTTATATTTAATTTGCTATTATATGAGTAAATAAATGCAAATTAGGGGACTATTCGCAGGGGTAGACTAGTGAAATGTTTATATTGATTAGCAAGCATTAAACAGGATTCTGAAATAGTGTTATATTGTGTGTAGATTCCGTGGATAAAGGGAAGGCTAAAGCTGAGGACGTAAAGACGCTTCGGATTCTGTGATTTTCTAGTTAAGGCAAGTAAATTGCTTCAATTATCTTTTAAATGAGTTATGATTATAAAAACCTGGTTCATATGCTTATTCGAATTACTCTTGCTATACTTGTTCCATTAATTGCCCGAAATTTCGAATACTTAATCGTTATGCCCCAAATTGATTCTACTGAGTTGTTGATGCTATTAATGAATTGACTTACATCCATATTCCTTGCAAGTATATTATTCCACTTCTTTTTCAAGTAAACCACTTCACTTATATTTCCAACGAATTATGACTATCATAACCTGATTCCTATGCATTCGATTTACCCTTGATATAACTGCTCTGATAATTTCCATTAATTTTGAATATTCAATTGTTATACCCCAAGTTGATTATATCGTTTTCGTTGATCCTTTTTGTAGCTTGACTTAAATCAATACCCCTGTTGCCATATCGAACTTGTCGATATTTAATTCAGAGATTACTTGACCTTATTCTATTTGGTGAGATTTGAGATGTTGACCTGAAACGAAAGTGTCCAGGGTGTTTGGCAGTTGAGGTGGTCGATTGTTCCGACACCTGATGTTTAGTTAGGATTGGACTGTTAGTTTTTTTAAAATGTGGACCGTAAGGGTCGGACCAGATTCGTGGTCAGAAATTATTAAGGGCAATGTGTGCCGTGGATCCATTAAGGACATTGCTGTGTGCGTTTGTCCGGGGTTAGTGCGTCACTGATCAGCAGCCTAACCTTATAATTGTTTTTAACTATAAAATGCATGATAGTCCAATCCTCCTCTATTTTATGATTCAGATAAAAGATGAACTTTCAATTGAGCTTATATATTGTTGATTGTTAACTCTTGACAAACTTGCAGACATGTCAGTTGTTGTTGTTTAATTATATATATATATACTTGCTGAGCATTTTGGCTCACTTGCTTGTTAATTCTGTTTCCTCAGCTAAGCCAGAAGATGTCTAGAAGAAGTGGCCCGTCTGGTTGGGGTAGTCACCGAGGCAGTCAGAGGGTCGAGGTGGTTGGTTGGGTAGTGACATATATCTTTGTTTATATTATATCTGTATTTGTAGGCAGATTATCATATTTGATGGGTTGTATATTATTTGATTCAGTTCTGGGTTGTAATAGCTATTGGTAGTTGTTTCATACAGTGACCTGTGTGCGGTCTGGGTTGGTATGGTTTTATTTTCTTATGGTTTAGTATAACTTGTGCTTGTGAACTGTATTAGTTCTATTGAGTTGTTTGAGCAGGTGGTTAGTTCAGTTTATGATTACATCATGCCGAAATTTCTAAAATTTCTCCTATGTTAATGTTTAATTGAATATAAGAGTTTATAATATTATTGTTGGCTAGTGAGGGTGTTACAACATTGAAACACTAGATTTAGTGGTTTGAGGTTTTTGGCGATTTACTTAACTGTTGATGTGACTTGTAAGACATTATGAAAATTTAAGTTTAACATAAAGCATGTTCATGTAACCATGGTAGTACTGACAAGCCTCTGTTAAATGTTTCTAAACTCAGCTACAAATTAAATTTTATATCTGCCATAAAAAAGTTGGTAAATACCACAATTGTTTATCTGGGATTTAAAAACTTGGACAAAAAACACTGTGTTGCTTCCCTTTATATTATTATATTGTAAATACACAATGTGCGTGAAATTTTGAAACCATGAAATATATGGATGCAGAATTTCGAGTATAGTCCGGAATCGATGTATCTCAAAATTTCCACTCAAATTTTTATACTGTATCATATTTTAAGTTATATCAATGAACTCAAATCTATGACAAAAAAAAATTTGAACGTTGCAGTCCTATCCTGATATATTTAATCTCACACGGGAAGGTCCTAAAAGAATTTTGGATATAATACCTATTTCTTCTTACACCATTAGAGTAGAAAACTTGCAATTGCTCAGTTATTTATTGGTCAGAAACAAGTCATACCATCATCACATTGATTAGAATCACCTCAAAAAGTTATTGTTCATATGCCTTGATATTTTTGGTAGTTGGCTTTTGAATATGCTGTGCTTTTACCCCACTGTAGTTCAGTTCTGATACATGGATGTAGATTACAATGGCCGAATGTAATGACTATGGACGTAGAACACATAGGCCAAATTTTTAATGTTTATGCTTCGATATGACTGGTCCTTACATTATTCACACGCACACGAGATATAGCAGACTTGATATGAACAGCTTATTTTCCTTTAGAGGTCAGAGAACAGTAGTAGTATCTACATTTAACTGAACATGAGCAATAAACTCAAGGGGACAGATCACAAAGAAACATATACTGCATCCTACGAACTGATATCAAGTGCGTGTAGATCTTCAAAAAATGTATTCTTAAACTTAGAGAAGGGAAGTGACTGGTTGAGCACTGCAATACATGGTAATTTGATATTTATGTACTACAGAAAATACTCGTACAGATGTGATTGAAAATACCATCAGTCCAAGAGGTAATCAACATAGACGGTCATTTGATACGCACCTTATGTTAACCACTTCCAATGAGTTTACGGACGTTGCGCCTTTAAAGTTAGGATCAGCCTCAACTTTAACCATAGATGGTCTAATCTGAATTGTTCCAGGCGGAAGCTAAATAATTAAAAAAATCTTGTCAATAAGCACAATAATTAAAGAAAAAAGCAAGTAAAGATGTTGGAAAAACTAGTACCAACTTGAACTTACATTGAAAAGACATGACAAGGCAATTTAAAAATTACAGTGTGATATATGTAACGGTCCATGAGTATATTTCAAGGGATTAAGTATAATAAAATGAGTACTTACTGTAAAGTAACCGAGATTATAGACATAGGTTAAGAGAGCAAATTACCCAAGACCTTGCGATATTACTGGTTCTCACTTCTTGTTATCAATTTCATTGTCAGTTGAGAGTGTGGTTAGACAGTCTATTATTGTCTACCAAGACCTTGCGACATTATTGGTTCTCACTTCTTGTTATCAATTTCATTGTTACTTGAGTGGTTAGACAGTCTATTATTGTCTACCAAGACCTTGCGATATTATTGGTAACTGTGTCAAACACTCAAACTACACTTTTCTACCAATTATAAAAGGGATGCTATACCTTTCTATTGACAAGGAAGGTTCCCTTGACTGCACAACCATTGTAGAACAAACGGCACTGTAACAGCAAAGGCTAGGGAAAAAATGAAATAAAACATGAAACTGTATCAGTAAATCATCAATGCTAGAGAACATATATCAGATCTACAAATGGTTAAAAGCATTTACCGGTTCCCTAACATGGGCATCTGTCAGTTTCCGTTCTAACAATTCATCCTCCATCTAGACATAATCATTAAATACAGAGATTTCAGAGATAGAGGAACTATCCAAAGACAAAGCTAGCACACACTAGTAAAATGATAATTAAAAAATTTAAACAAGCAGAACGAATACTAATCAGAACAACACAAGAAAAGCATTCACTGGTGTATCGATGCAACATAACTTTCCTCATGTATCTAGTGACTCCTATAATATCGATAATGACCATCATGTTACTCTCTTAACCTTCACTTCTCCAAATGTTCATACATTAGCTATGCAATGTTCAAGTTGTTGTCAAGAGACTCTCTTCAACCATGAAACTAATAAAATCCAACGACTACTATCAATATCAATATTGACCATCATGTTACTCTCGCAGCCTTCACTTAAAATGTTCATACATTATTTAGAGAGTGTAAACTAGCTATCAAGAGACTGTTTCTTCCAGCATACAATTAATAACAAAACTGAGGGTGACTGGTAGGTCAATGAATTATATTATATAATGCAAGTATTAAAATGTAGGATAGACCGAGTTCATCGTTGCCTTCTCAAACACTACTCCTCTAGAGTGTTTATACATCTACATAAATTAGTACCCAAATAGTAATATATATGTTAAAATGTACTTTTGCTCACTAAAGGAGTCGGGGAAACTTACACGTATAAAGTGTTTTACTCACTCTAGGTTGGGTTAATAGTTTCAATTTTTAAATTGGAAAATTTCGGGGTCGTAGACTATAATCATCTAAGGTATTGTTGTTTCCTCGTCCATTGCTCCTTATAGTGTTTATAAATCGACAAATATTTTGAAATGTAAAACAATATCGGGTGTAGAATGTGTATGACCATTGAACAGATCACAACTATGTAATGACTGCATTAATATTTCACACAGTATGGTCTTCAAAACTATGGTCAACTATCAATCAGATGAGATTTGAAGTTTTACAAATTTTCATTAAGCACGCTTGACACTGAATAAAAGACATTAACATGACCTCCCATGACATTAAAACCACCAAATGGAAAAAAAAAATACAATCACGGCATGATTCAAAGTTGCAAACAAGATTTGAAAGGAAAAAAATCAAAAAAAAAAAAAAAAAGTAATACTATGTGCATTTTGTCCAACTGCAAATTATTCCTACTCTGCGGTGAATTGTAATGAATATCCACAGCAAAGCCGCCATGTGACAAGCTGAGTGTCAGATTCCAGCCAGTATGGCAATCTACATTATACTAAAAGAGAGTACAAGCTATACATGTGGCACTCTCTCATTAAATTGGATACATGTCATTTTTTCAATTTAAAATGGACACATGTCCTTCTCTCTTTTAAAGTTGTTGCTTATATGCAATCTTCGTATTATTTTTTAAGTTCCACTTATTCTCTCTTCTCCTCATTTAACTTTTCTTTTCGCACTAATTCTCTCTCTTTCTCATTTTTTCCTTATATCTCATTAAAGAACTCTAACTCCATTGATTTCTCATCCTCCCATCTTTTTTTAACTGAATTGTAGATTTTTATTTAACCTATTTGAATAATATATGAAATATGTCTATTACAATATCTAAATTAATTATACCAAAATAAAATAGTATTATTTAATATATAAAAGTATGTCTAATATATTTCATAAATAGAAAAAACTTTTATGACAACCATCATTTTATCAGAGACCTTGGAGATTCTATACGGTCTACAATTAAAACATTGCAGAATTTATTACTTTGCAAATGTGTTCTATGAAAATCATTATTTCATTGAACTCATGTATGTTCTACAATCAGAACGTGTTTTGCTGAATAATTTGTTTTGCAACATTTTGCTAAAATAACAAACATGATTCTCAAGATTTTCAATGAAATAATGATCTTAATTGAACATGCTTTGTGAAATAATACGTTTTACAATATTTTACTTGCAAACCGTAATTGGTCTCCAAAGTCTTCGGCGGTCTCCATAAAATTTAACTCTTCACGAATATATGACATACTACTTATATTATATATTTAAAATTATTTATTTTAAACTTTTAAAATATTTATTTTAAAAAATAGTAAATATCATATAACCTGGCAGACGCCCGATAACTAATCTAGTACTTTAATAGAGGATTAACTTCTAACTATCATCAGAATTTTTTGCTTCATCGCTTTAATAAGTTCCATATATTATCTTCAAGGGTGATTCTACTCGACAAATGAACTTCAATCATAACTATATTCATAATCAATTTCCATTTTGAAATCACAGGGATTCCTATGAATTTTGCATTACTAGAATCACGGTTTGTAAATATGTGGTAGATTCAATTCTTTTGGAAATTAGTGAATTGTGCTTATTTGAGGAACAATTCGTGATGAACAGCTTGCCAAAAATGAAATCAAAATTAATGATACAGAGAGAACGACTGAAGCAGGAGTTAGCAGAAACCAAAATTTGAGAGATGAATACTTTTTGATTGAGTTGTCAGTCAGGCATAACAACCCTGCCATATAGGAGATTCAGAAAATCTGACTTGACCTATGTTACGGACTCTTCATTTTACCTTGGAGTACCGGTGTCGGAAACTCGACACTTGGACATGCACACTCAGACTTGGACACTTTAAGCCAAAAACATGTACATTTTCAAAATGTTGCCGAGTCTGACACTTGGGGCACTTATAGCCGAGTCCGAGTAACAAAGGACTTTACAGTTCATATGCAAATTTTCGACCATGGTAGTACTATGTAAATAGTCCACAATGATTCTCTTTCTGATAATTTAATACGTCAAATGAGATTCTTTTTTAATGATAAGAGATCTTATCCTCATGTTGACAACAGAAAGATATATCTATATTCCCAACAGAAGTCCTTTAAGGAGCGTATATATTAAGAACCAGATTCCTATGCAAGCTAAATAGTCATCTTTGACTCCTATCCAAGTTTTTTATTTACCTATATATACAAGCTGAAGATTGAGAAAATATCACCTACATACAAAAAATCAATTGATGGACATGAACTACAAAGTAATACAAAGCAGCAAATTGAGCAAAAGGAAGAATAATGAATTAAAGAACTATAAATGACAAAAGGGGGAGCACGCAATTAAGTGAGACCGATTGAGGTATCACCTTTTCATGCCTAGATAATAATTACCAACAAAAGATACTCGGTGAAGAAAGGGCTAAATTCTGACCTCGGACTGTTTGTTCTTCCTATATCTTGCACTGAAAAGTGCCCGGGGACATTTCATTGCCAAGTCTTCAGATATAAAACCAGTCCCATCAGTATGAATCAAAAGGTCTCCATCTTCATTGCAAACATTAATGCCGTTTTCGTTCTGCAAGTCATGAGAGAGAGAGAGAGAGAGAGAGAGAGAGAGAGAGAGAGAGAGAGAGAGAGTAACGGAATTAGTCAAGTCACTTTTTTAAAATATGCAGCCAAAGAAAAGAAAGAACAAACTGTACCTGGCATGGTATGTCCTCGATTCTTTCAATATGTACTGTATCAAGATTGACTTCAACCTTTATGGTTTGTGACAAAATCAAGGAACACCTATACATCAAGCAGATTTACAAATCCCAAAATATGTGATAATTTCATACAGCAGTCAATAGTAGCACTAACCTAGACGCATATTTGGCCATGCTGGGTGTTGTGTGAAGATGCATGAAAAGACACCTTGCTTCATGCATTGTTTTGTTCAACAAATTAAATGGATCTTTCACATCACAAGGAGCAATGAGTTCCATTCGAATGAAGTAGCATTTTACATCTGATGTAATGGGCGAATTTTTCTTCCCCTTCCTATCTCCATCTTTAAAAACTATTACCAGCCATCACAAGATGGAAAGACCATTAGCTTGAAATAGCAACAGTTTACTTGTAAGCTTATCTTTAAAACTTGTAAGTTGTCACGAAAAAACATTTGAAAGAGAAGTTCAAAAAAACATCAACTCACATTACGATTTATCGTATGACAGGGGTCATAGATTCACAAAGAATTTCAGCAAAGAATGCTTGAACCTTAGAATCATCGGAGATATATAAAATACCCATTTTTTTATCGAAGAAAGATAAAAAAATTACATTACAACCATGCAAAGGCAGGAACCTATTCAAATTTATGTCTACGAAAGGAGACAGCTTCGAAACGCAAAGATCGCATGAAATCATGCAAGCAGGACACTACTAAAGTTTTTGATTAAAAGAAGTAGAGGAAGGGGAGGATGTGGTTGAAATGAGACACTTCTTTCCTAAGGCCAAAAGTAGAAAAAGGTTGTTCTGCAGAAAATGCAGCCCTGGATGTGAAGCAGAACAGACGGCATAGATATATGCCAACAACATGGTGAGGTAGGGAAAGGTTCAATTCGAGGAACAACAGGAAGAAGATACGAAGAATGCAGAGAGAAACAGTGTGATGAGAAATTCTCAACTCAAGATCTTAGAAGGTGCAAAACCATATGTGCCAGAACTGCTACAATTGCTTCAGTACCAGCAGCTGTAGGTATTGGAAACATCCTTAGTTCCTCAGTCCACTTGATGGCACAAAACCCACTATTGGCTAAACAATTGTTCAATCACAAGCCCAATCTATTTCACTGCACCCAGATAACGACTCTCACACCTCATCCACTTTTCCTGCTGGAACCTCAACCCTAGATATACCCTAAAGACTCCGATTCATTTCTTGTCTACAAAAATTTGATTGGCAATTTCCGGAAACTTTCTTGAACTTTTAATGCAAGAATTTAAACTAGGATAAGATACTGATTAACATAAACAAATGCATTACCCAAAGCACCAACCCTACATACTCCAAAACTTCAAGCTACATCATAGTTTAAAAAAAATTGAAGGATACTCCCTCTGCTTCTCAATAACTGTTTTTTTAGGTTTAAGTACACACACATAAAATTGTATAAATTACATAAAATTGCAGTTTTATTTTAAAAAACCATGTTTGCTCTTGGTTAAGATGAGCATTAATTGAGTTCCTATAAAGTCTAAGATTTAACTAGGAGTTGCGTGAGGTAAACCAATTTTGATAAACTGGAAGTTATTATTTAGGACTCTACCTAATGATTCATTTATTACCGAGGACCGGAGTAAGTATAGCTTGGTTGTATTACTATATCTTATACTCATCATGTTTCAGCTTATAGCTAAGATAATAAAATTTTCCCTCTCACTTGCCGTCAATGAGTATACAAGAATTCCCATGTATCAGTTTTACCCATTAGCACTCCACAATAAACAGACGAAAAAAGAATTTAGGGTCAGAAGCATGAGTGGATACAATCAGTTAGAATGTGTCGGTATATGTTTACTTCATACTATGCAGACACAAACCTGAATCCCATCAAAGCTTTCTAACAGAGAATATAAATGCACATGCTTTCTAACAAAAAATATACATGCACATAGTAAGAAGTTCAAATTGGAGTTAATGCATATTTAAGGTAGTTAAGAAATATTACCAAAAAAACGGTAGCGCCTCTGACCAATAAGTATGCCCTCCTTTGCAACCTTGCCATAAAAAGCATTATGATCACCAGCTATTATGGTAGAACCACCTCTTGCCTGTTCTTCAAATTTCACAATCAATATATTTTCATCACCGAATGTCCTATGCAGAAGAGTCTTTGTTGTTTTCAGATATGGACCCTGCACCATACAAAGACTGTCAGCGACAAAATTAAGATAGATTATTGGCTTTCAAATTGTTTATATCCTGTGCCTTTCACCATATCAAAACAGATACAGACAACAATGCATTTGCACTTCCAAAACTAAACCATCATACATTTTACCATTTTACATCAATTTAATGTGAGAAGCTACTTGTTACAAATTTGTAAGTCTTCTCACAAGTTTGTATGATGATACTTGGTGGTTGGTAAATTTAAAGTTTTGAGCGTAGTCTCATGTTTTAAATATGTGTGGTGCACTTCAATTATGCATACGCATTGCACCTAAGCCCAATGCTGTCGCATATAGATTTACCTAATAGCGTCACCAGTTTCTGGGCAGTTCAAAGCAGAAAAAAAAAATATTACACAAAGCCTGATCAATAATCATTCAAAATCAATAGATTCTGAAAAGTGAAAGCTAGTAGAATTTTGAATATTTTTAAATAAACAATTTATGACGTCGAAAATAATTTAATAATTATTAGCTGTGAAAGCTTGTTGCAGTCTTGCAGATACCTACTAGCTGAATATATATCCGGAAAGCAACTAATATTAAATGTCTTACTATCATCAGAAAAATAAAACAGCAGTTTATCATCATAACATATGGACCATATAGTAGTACTTTTCCCTACGACCCTGCTTATGAACTGAATTCCTTAAACAATAATGCTAGGCTTCTAATACTTATCAAATTAAGAACAACTTAATCATGTTTAAATCAGTAACAGAAACCTAAAAAATGTGTGTACACGATTTAGTAATGTTAAAATCAGTTAATATAAACCTAAAAAATGTGCATAAGTGATTTAGTAAAAAAAAAAGGTAAACTTTTGTGTGTACACTGACAAGAAGTAACACGAAATACTTACCTTAAACGTAAAAAATGTGTGTACGCGATTTAGTAATGTTAAAATCAGTTAATATAAACCTAAAAAATGTGCATAAGTGATTTAGTAAAAAAAAGGTAAAACTTTTGTGTGTACACTGACAAGAAGTAAAACGAAATACTTACCTTAAAACTAAAACTTCCATCTCGCCAAACATGACAATGATAGTGATGTGTTTTGCCACACTCCCAATCAAGATACTGGAAGAGAAAAATGCATGGTAATTAACAAGAAAAGCAAATCGTGTTAAATTGAATTCCAATATAATAGTAGATTACTAAAGCCCGTGCCGTATATAAAAATTCTATAAGTGAACTGCACTCTGATATAATACAATTAAGAAATTATTAAATGGTAATAGATCCTAAAAAATGAAACAATCAAATAATGTACAGCATTAAATATTCGGAACACATATGCACTCAGATATAACATCAATATATCAATATATAGGTCATATATATATATATATATATATATATATATATATGTATAATCAAAAACAAAAATATTGTCAGCTATAACTTAAACCCCCCCCCCCTTTTTTTTATTACACTAAAACAAGAACCAAGAAATTTACCTTCCTCCTGTCTGTTGACTCAGTTCCAGCAAAAGATGAATGGCCATACATAGTCCAAAGATGTAATTCAAATCTTTCCATGGGGTAACCTTTCATCTGTTGAATCTTGTAAGCGTCTTCTTCAGAAACAACATCTTCTAGCTTCTTCCTGCACAAGCTTTCAGGCCCATTACAACACAACTGTAGTTCATTTGAGAAACAATAAAGAATAAAACTCTCTAAGAGAATCAAACTAACCTTCCAATGTAATTCAAAAGAAGAAAAATCTTTCTGAATTCCAGTTCAAACAAGATCTGCCATTGTTTACTAATTGTAGGAGTGCTTTCTCGATTCGTATTAAACTGAGATGAGAATTTTAATTTCTTCCTTGCAGGTGTATATGAATTCTCTAAACTTGAAGAAGGAGAGGCTGACAAATGTGCTGGTACCAGACTGCTAGTTGTCTGCACATTGGTAGAGGGAGAACCACCTATTGCTATGGGTGTAACCATCTTGTCTGAATGGGAAGAAGGTGATCGTAGAAGATGCTTGGGGAATGGAGAGTGGTAAATCAAACCATCTGTGCCTAGAAAAACAGGGACAAAATTAAACACTAACTAAATATTGTTTTAGATTGTTTTAGTAAAGAAGAACTTGGGAACAGAGCTTAAGTTTGGACATTACCTAAAGAACTTAACATACAAATTACCTCGTTTAAATTATCTTCTCATCTTCAAAAACACTAGCTAGAAGATTATTTTATGAAAGAATGCCCAAAATACCGCTTTTTTACTACCCTACTTACCAAAATATCCGGTTTAAAAAACACTGCCCTAGATACCCATGGGATACGCTGTTGGAGAAGGCGTATCCCACGTTTACTGTAGCCCCCGTGTCTCTCTTCCTCTCCTCCGTCTCTCTCTTTTTTTCTCTCTCTCTCTCCGGCAAAACAGTGACCGATTGGGGTTGTGATTCCGGCAATCAAACTGGGATAATAGTGGTATAGGATTGTAGATTGTCTAGAGACGAATCTAATGGGCTATAAAACATCAACGAAATATTAACGGAACTGGACAAACGGAGAAGTGTGTTTGTCGGAAAATCGGGGAAATAGGTTTGAATTGGGGGTTTACAATCCGGCATTACAAACGATAAACGAAAGGCATAGGGTTGTAGAGGACGAAAAGGCGATTCCAATGATATATAGAACGTAACGGGAAACTGAGTGATGGTGTTGAAACAAGGGGCATTTTGGTTCAATAAAAAGTGCGTATTTAGGGCATGATTTCATTAAACATAAATGACTTAAAACTAAGGGGTCGTTTGGGATATCTTAAAATAAGCTACTTATCACTTAAATGTAATAAGTAACTTATATGAAATAAGTAATTGTAACTTATAACTTATATTTTCGTGTTTGGGTGTTTAACTTATAAGTCAGTAGAGTGTTTGGTAAATCAGAACTTATAAGTTAACTTTTTTAAATATTTTCAAAATATTTGTTTTTTAATATATATAAGTGGATATCAATGGATAGATCTCGATGAGTAGAGAAATTTGACATATACATATCAATTTTTTAATGAACGAATCAAAAGATATATGATTTTAAAGATTTGAATGATATTATATATTGCGTATATCGAGAAATAAGAATAAGTTGAAAGTTAGAATTTCTAATTCTAACTCCAACTTAACAACTTATTTGTATAGAATAAGTTAGTTTGATTATTTTGCCAAACGGTGCATTAAAGTTGAAAAAGGCCGTTCTTGCCTCGATAAGTGGGAAACGCCCGTTTTGGGCGGTTGCCAAACAGGCTCTAACTAAAACTAAACAGTTGAAAAATTAATATTCCTGACTTTTACTTGCAAATCAATAAAGAAAAGGAAAAAGAGTTTGTAGGAAACTTTTCTACAATATCGCCTTAAATTAAATCTGGGCCATAGATTAATCTAATCCAATGGCCCCGCTAGGGGCACCACACACAAATCGAATACACCCTCACACACACAATCCCACCTAATTTCCTCCATTTTTAATTTGATTTTTCCCGTCAATTAATGAATTTTTTTTTTTGAAATCTGACTTCACTGTATTTTTCTCCATCTCTCAACGATAAGTTTGCATATCATATGTGCATTTTAAGACGACACTGTAGAAAAGTCACATAGAAACTCTTTACCCTAAAGAAAAAGACATGACAGTAAACAATCAACTTTTTATTTCATTTTTTGCTTAATATAAAATATTAGAAGCCAGAAATCACAATTTAAAAAGAAAAGAAAGAAAGAAACATGTATAAAGTGCCAAAAACATATCATTATAGTAATAGTATATTAAAAGAAACATAAGTGTACAAAAACCCTATGTATTAAAAAAAAAAAAAAAAGGGCATTAGTACCTGATACAGAAGAAGGGGGTCTCTTTTGAGGAGTAAGAAAAGCAGATGAATTGGGAGGTTTAGGTTTGTAATCTTTGAGCATGTACTTGATAAACCCACTAAACGTTTTAATTTGTCTTTGAGAAATGATAGTGAGCATGTGAATAGAGTTTTCTTCGCCGATTGAAGCCAAGATTTTACGAGCATCGCTGTCTGGTGGTGCCTGACACTGCTCAAAACATATCTTTTCTATCATTCTTTCCACTCTCAGTGGTAGTGGAACTTGAACATCCCCCATCCTTTCCTTTTAAATGTAAGTGTTTTAGGCTTTTAGCTTCCACACACACACACAGAGAGAGAGAGAGGATATCTTTTGAATGTGGGTTTATGTAAGTTTATGTGGGTGTTTATATTGAGATAGGTAGAGTGGTGCAAGTACTTGACTACTTTGCCAGTCAGTAGTGTAATAGCTTCAAGGGGTGTGATCATACAAGAGAGAGAATGTGTGTGTTCCCGCTGATTTGACTCATGTCATGTGAATGTGATGCGTATAGCCTTGCTTTTACTTCTCTTCCCTACTTTACTTTCTTTTTGTTAAAGATTTAAGTAAGAGCTTTTTGTAATCTTAACGGGTAAGTCTTGCTTTTTTTGAAATTTAAAATATTTGTTTAACCATGTAAAAGTCTTTTATATATTTTAATATAATACAAGTATAATTATTATTTAACAGATAATATTGAACTCAAATTATATATTTTTAGAACTTTTTTTATAAAAAAATTCAAATTATATATTTTATGTATTTAAATTTAATACAAGTATAATTATTATTTAACATATAATATTGAACACAAATTATATATTTGTAGAACATTTTTTATAAAAAAATTATATATTTGTAGAACATTTAATTCCAAAATACTCACCATTTAATTATACGTGCCCAAAATACCCACCGGCGGAAAGCTCCGCCTTTTTTACCCACGGACCACGCATTACACAAATGCGTAGCATGTCAACATTGCGTGGTCCTTGTTTACGCATCTCACTACTGCGTGGTCTTTGTAAATTCCATTTCTGTACTCTATGAACAGTATCCTTAGTTAAGCATGTTAAACTTGCGTGGTTGTTGATACATATGTCCAACATGCGTATTGGTCATTGTTCATCGCCACTCTCGAACGATGTCGGAGTCGTTTTCCGTCCAAAACTTCGAGCACATCGTTCACACCTTTCTAGGTATCGTTCACTCACGTATCATACACCAAAATGATCGTCTTCTCCCCCTCTACAAGCCTATACCATTCGATTTTCATTTATTTTTCTGGATTTAAAAGCCCTAAAACGAAGTTCTTTTTTAGATTTAGTTTTCGGTTGGTCAGTGCACGCCCCTACGGGGCCGAAAAGCAATAACGAAGTAGGGCAAAATGGAGAGGCAGGTCCGGGCATCATTTTTATGTCCTCAAATGTGGTGGAGGCACCCGTATGGTGGTGAACGAAGGTGGGCGAACGGAGAGACGATTTTGAGGCCACCTGAACGCCGGAGTCGTTTGTGAGATAATGACATCATATGACATCATCATCACACATTTGGGAGATGCGTGACCCGTGATACGCATTCTCAACATGCTTATCCCAGGCTACGCATGCCCAGCATGCGTAGTTCGTGGGTAATTTGGGCGGAGCTCAGCGCATATCGGCATTTTGGGCAGATTCTAAGGGAAACTAGTGTAGTTTTGGCATTATTTCTTTTTTAAAATTATTATTTAACAGATAATGTTAAGTAACCAACTCATCTAAAACCTTAAGGTGTTAGAGGAAAGTCCAACTGGATCTTTATATTATATCTAACACTCCCCCTCACTCGAAACCCCATTTTTGGGTCGAGAGTGGATCACGGGCGCCCATCTTTGGGGCATTAATTTTTTGTGGGTAATTTGGGCGGAGCTCAGCGCATATCTGCATTTTGGGCAGATTCTAAGGGAAAGTAGTGTAGTTTGGGCATTATTTCTTTTTTAAATAATTATTTAACAGATAATGTTAAGTAACCAACTCATCTAAAACCTTAAGATGTTATAGGAAGGTCCAACTGAATCTATATATTATATCTAACACTCCCCCTCACTTGAAAGCCCATTTTTGGGTCGAGAGTGAATCACGGGCGCCCATCTTTGGGGCATTAATTTGTTAATTTGCATTCGTGTCCGAAATAAATTGTGAGAATATTGGGGGTGGCAGGGAGTCAAACCTGAGTCATCTGCTAGCGTGAGCTTTCATACCATGTTAAGAACATGGTCCATCTAAAACCTTAAGGTGTTAGAGGAAGGTCCCAAATGGATCTTATGCTATATTTCAACACTTCCCTTCACTCGAAATCCGGCCCCAAATGGATCTTATGCTATATTTCAACACTTCCCCTCACTCGAAATCCCATTTTTTTGGGTTGAAGAGTGGATCACGGGCACCATCTTTTCGTGTCCATAGTAAATTGTTAGAATATTGGGGGTGGCAGGGAGTCGAACCTGAGTCCTCTTCCAGCTTGAGCTTTGATACCATGTTATGAACCAGTCCATCTAAAACCTTAAGATGTTAGAGGAAGGCCCAAAATGGATCTTATGCTATATTTCAACACTTTTTTTAGCATAGTAGATAAAAAATCAAGCGATGGCCAAAGTGCGTGCTATATTCTAAAAGTTGCAAACGGGATACTAGTACAAATATCTACAACAACAACCAAAAATAATATTGAAAAGGCCATTGATTGTATTGTATGTTTGCCAGTTCACAAGGTCAGGTGACTCAGATGCTAGACTTTAAACAGGGATAGGTAAGCCTTTCTTAGCCATGTTGTACAGAACATCGTTCAGTGCTTGACAAAGACCGAGAATCTGTTGATCCCACTACTGCAGTTCCTCAGTGTCATCCTCAAAATGAATGAAAGCTTCAACCTGATATATAAGACCCCTCATTCTATCTTCGTAGATCATCCTTGATGCTATTTTTTCAGCCTTGTTAGGAGCAATGCCTAGTAATGCGCCCAGCTCATCAAAGCTTATATTGGTATACAATTTGCTTGCACTTAAAAGGTTATGCTCAATCATAGCACGATCAAGCACAATAAAATTGTCAGGCAGAAGTGCTTTCTGGTGAGATTTTAACTCTTCATCAAATGCCTCAATTTCAGGTTTTCTCAATATTCTCTCCAAATATACCTTCTGCAGAATAGGATATATCTTCAATTTTGAACATCTTTCATCTTTGTAAAGTGTTGCAAGAACACGGGAGCGTTGAGGACCTGCAGCAGCAAAAATTGTGCACGTCACAGCAGCAAATAAAGCTTGTTCTAGTGCCTCTTCATCAATCACTTCATCTTCAATTTTCCGCTGCTCAATCTGGGAGATGTTGTAATATCGTAGAGCAGCTTCCTAGAATTTCCTCCTCAAATCCAAAATTCTTGCATAACGAACCTTGTATTGCAAGTTCAATACTTGATGTTGACTATTGCTAACCAAAAACGATGCTTTATTAATAAAGGCTTTTGCATTCACCGCATCATCGTCTTCAAGGTACAAACGAGCAATTTGGACACATTTTGTCAACCTGAATGCATCATCAACCACTCTCATTCCAGAGTCAAGATCAATGCCACTAAGCATATGTGTTGCTTTTGGCCATTCTTGTTCAGACTCATATAATTCCGCCAATTTCTCTCTAATAATCAAAACCTGCTCTTCGAACGAAACGACACGCGGCTGAATCTGCGTAAGAGTGTGATTAGCGATCTACTTCTGATTCTCCGGTTCTAACTTATCCAAATCAGTCGCAAACGTCTGCAAAAGCTACCACGACACAACCAAAGGCACATCATCTTCCGATAAAATTTGTTGGATGAATTTCTGATCCTGAAGGATGTCATTAGAGGAGATAACGTAGGAGAGAATGTGTTTGTATTGCTCGATCTTTTGTCTTTGGTCGCCGATGGACTTAAAATTTTAAATGATATTATATTATATATATGTTATCCGTAATATTTTTAGAAAATGATGGATTTTAGTTTGAAATATAGAAGAAATGACATATTTTAGCTGAAAAACGTAATCGACTAGTTATTTGTTATTATTATATTTTTATTTTATTTTACTTAAATAAAACTACTCCAATAGATTTTACTGGAAAAAGATAATTTGTAATAACCCTAACTTTAGCAATGCTACAGTGATCACATGAATAGTAAATTTTGAGGATTTAGGGAAATGGTATGTAAGTACTCTATACTTGAAATAGAAAATGAGTAAACAGAAACCATATTAGTGTTGTACTAGGAAAATAAGTGACTCGAAATGACGATAGATTTCAGAAATTCCTTAATATGGATTTTTGAGAATTTTGATTTCAAATAAGCTTCTATTGGATATTAAGGAGCATGGAGATATTAAAGAAATTATATATTGAGGAATTAGTGAATTAGGGTAAACTAAGTGATTATTAAGTTAAGGAAATACCAAAGGAATTTGGACTGTTAATTGATTTCAGAACCACTACGATAATGAGGTATATTCGAAACGAATCACAATTAGACGAGTATGGAAACCAAACAACCAAGATTTATAAATTAACAAGGATACCTACCATATTATTAATTACCAAGAGAATTAGCATAATACTTAGAAAAATCAAGAAAAGAGATTAAGAGATCATCAATGACATCATTAGGTGATATCACTTTCCACTAACACATATTTAAGGGGTAAATTAGTCATTAACCAAGGTAATATCTACATGACTCCACAAGACTCTAGAATTTACAATATTAATCAAGATTAGATCAAAAATCAAGAAAAAAAATCTCTCCCCTTCCATCATCTTCTTCCATTCGGTTTTTCAAGAAAAAAAGAGAAAATAAAAACCAAAACTCAAGCTCTAGTCAACAAGAAATCAAGAGATAATTCATGGAGGTTCTTGGAGGATAGATTAAGACATCCACAAAGTTTCATAGCCATCAAGCATCATTTGATAAAGTAATAAAATCATGGAAGTTGATGGTGAATAGTAGTGAATAGTAACTTTAAGAAACTAACTTGTGTTTCATGGTTTCTTTAGATTATTCAAGCCATTTTAAGGTTGTTTAAGGATTACCCAAGGCTTATTAAGTGTTGTTAAAGCTTCAAGAAGGTATAAACATCTTCATTTCTTTTAAGTTCATGTTGAATGGTGGTTGTATTAGTGGTTATAGGTGATGAAATCATGATTATATATGTTTAAAAGTGTTTTTATTGAATATGAAAGGAGTATGTTCTTGTAACCATGGTTGGTAAGATGACCACATGGTGTAGGTGATGGTGTATAAGGTGGATGATGGATTTGGAGGAGTAATATTTTGGAAAGTATGAAAATATAGCCGTTATAATGCCCGATTTTCGTTAAACCAAATAGATGCAATGTTTTTGGACACCAATGCCGTACGGTAGCTCCCTGCCTAGAGTACCAAGTGACCATGAGATGATAGAGCTAAGTTCATAGATCGTTTTGATATAAAGTACGTTAAAATCTGATGAACGGTTTAGGAGAAAAGTCAGTTTTAGTGAGAGATGTTCGAGAACCGAGAAAACGTAATTGCATCAACTTTGAGGCTATAATTACCATACTTAAACATTTTTAAAAGTTACGAAATTTTGGAATTTATATTTTCTGAGAATTTTTACAGTCGAGTGTGGTTATTAAGGGAAATGGTGGAATACACTAAAACTTTGATCGAGTTTAAAAATGGTTAAGTTCATGTAAACTTTTGGTGCATAAAAACTATGTTAAACATATAATATGTATCAAGGGTGTTATTGTATAGAGATTAGGTGATTAAGTGGGATATATACTAATAGTGATCCTTTCGTTTCTATAGAAACGGGAGACGAACTCAGGATCATACCTACTCGCTTTAGAGATCCAGGCAAGATTTTTCTATCTGTACTTGAAAAATTATTTACCTTCGAAGAAAATGATTTCATGGAATATATATATATATATATATATATATATATATATATATATATATATATATATATATATATCTGTGTGTGTGTGTGTGTGTGTGATTCTATTGTTGCTATTTTAGTAAAGAATTTATTTCCTGATTTTGGGAATTAAAGAAAGATGGATATGGATATATAAAGATGATTATGCATAAAGTGAACATGCTTTATGATTAAGAGTTATATAAGAGAATGGTATCAGTTGTTATCTAGGGTTATATGAAAGAATGGTATCAGTTGTTATCTAGGGTTATATAAAAGAATGGTATCAGTTGTTATCTAGGGTTCTATGATTTATATTGTCATTCTTTTTAAATATTGTGATTTAATAAATAGTATTTGATTGTTATTATCTACTATTTTTTAAAGTAGATGGAATATTTTATATACATATATAAGAGTACTGGATTTCATTGAATACAGAGAAGATGTCTGAGTCATAATCAGAGAGTATTATGGCATAAGCTTTAAGAGTGATGACACTTGTGAATGTAAATGGAAACAGAAAATGGAAAAATGTGGAATGATGTTTTATAAATGGAATAATGGTTTGAAAAAGGGGGATTGCAATAGTATGCGTAAGAGGCTGTGTGGGAGTTGCACAGTCAGGCACCCAATTTTGCGTAAGAGGCTGTGTGGGAGTTGCACAGTCCAGCACTCATTTTTTATTACGGCCCAAGAGTTGCCGAAGGAGGATGTAGCAGGTGGCCTTCCTTCAGGGATGATTGTCATTCCTTCTACTAGTAGTAAACAGAGAGCAGATACGGTCAGGCGACTGATCATCGTCCTACGTATCTGGCGCTAGCAGATATCCCCAAAGATTAAAAGAAAGAATTGATAATGGATTCCAAATTTGTATACTGAAAAAGGAAAATAGTATGAAATGACGGGCTTGTTTTATAATAAGAAGAGAAACTGATATTATATTATATTAGAAGAGAAACTGATATTATATTACATTAGAAGAGAAGCGGATATTTAAATGCTATATATATATATATATATATATATATATATATATATATATATATTCCTTTTGGTACAAAAATATTTGGAAGGAGTATTTATCAAATAAAAATAATTTCTTTTTCTCATAATAATTATAATTTGTCTTCTATTTATTATACAGATATACTTAAATTTTTCCTTTGATGCTAGTTGATAGAATTTATCTTGCTGAGCTATTTTTGCTCACTCTTGCTATTTACTTATACAACAGCTAGGTCGCATGCCGATACTCCGTACTACACCCCGCAAGAGGGTAAGGGAAAGGCGACCTTTTGAGAGAACGCTGGCACCTATCCCGGAGGTAGCGTGTAGACAGGCGGGTCCTGGTAGACTTATGTACATTAAATGTGTAAGCTCATGTAATAAACTTTTGGTTGTTTGAATGCTTCGTGTAGAAGTATTATTCAACAACGTACTTAGTAAGATTCTGGGTTTGTAATAACTCCTTAACTCTAAACTTTTAATGTGGTGGATGTTGTTTTCTGAGCATATGACTGGTGTGTGTTAATATTAAAGTGTGGGGTCTATTGTATGAGTTTTATTATGCATTTATATTCCAGCTGCCAAGAGTAGAATTTTAATGAATGGAAATTGGACCGTGATGACCTGGATCCATGACCCCAGATCTAGGGGGTCATAGATGGTATCAGAGCTAAGAGTCATAATGCTCAGGAACAAAAGTGATAGTAATAAATGTATCAGTAATAATATAAAATTTTGAACTCCCATCGAGTTCTGGGGTGGTATATCGCATGTAGCATTTATTTTAAGCAGTGATTATAATTTTATAGATTATTACTAATAGAATTTTATGTTTTATTATAGGGAGCAGAGATGGGTGAGCCGAGTCGGGACCCCCAGTGGCTAGGACTATTAGAGCAGGATATTGTAGACTTACAGCTAGCAGGTGTAGAGGTTCCAGAGTATGATGTCGATGATCTCAGGGAGAGACGTCATGCGAGTGCGAGAGAGAGATATGAGCAGAGCCTGAGAGAGGAGCGCAGACAGAGAGACGCTATGGCTATGGTACCATACACCAGTAGACCCCCTGTAGGATCTGATGAGGCAGGCCCTTCCCGATTGAGGTCGGAGATTCCAGAGGAGGAGATGTCACTACGTAAGAGGCCTAGGTTATCGGTTATAGCTGAGGAGCAGACTGAGTGGAGGGACATTCACATGATTCCTACTCCTGTCCTACCTGTCCCAGTGCCATCACCAGTTCCATCTCCTCTACCGAGCCCTGATCCTTTAGAGGACCCAGCAGAGCAGTTCACTCCACCGGGAAACTTTATCTTTGCAGAGGATGAGTTGGAGGTGGACCCATCTGAGGATGCGGAGACGGAGTCCATTCCTCCCTCCCCACCAGCATTTGCACCTCCACCACCTCCACCTGTAGATGCACCTCCCCCAGCTGCTATACCCCCTCAAGCAGGTGATCCACTTCCAGCTATTCTATTGTCAGAGTACTTTGTCTTACAGGGACAGCTAGAGGAGTCCCGTATGATGATAGATACTCTTTTACAGAGATCGAACAGAGGGAGGGGAGGTACTATTCCCGATGGTTTGTCTTTGGGCTTAGTTAGTATTGAGCTGCGAGCACTCGGCGATATTAGGGGGTTGTTGGCAGATAGAGGGGACCCAGCATGGAGAGCTCAGATAGTAGACACGGTCACCTCTATGGTAGTGCAGATCAGGGATGTTGTCAGAGCGGCGTTACCGTGAGTCGTAGTAGTGGTCTTAGTCACTAATCAGACTAGTCATCTCGTTGATGTCATTTTGGGGATTAGTTTAGTTGTTCACTGTCTTAATCCCAGTCTGATTAGAGGACGGCTAGTAGTACTTTTGTTATAGCATATTAGTATGTACGGTTATGTTTTGGGATTTCGAACCTTGTACTCTATGATGTATAATATTAATAGTAAAAGACGTTGTACCCAAGTTGTAAAATATTTATGTAAATTAATTAAGTTTGTGCATTCTGTCTAAATTTTTACTGTATTTTAATATTAAATGTTGAGATTCAAAAATATTGATGTATATAAGGTGATTGACTTAAATGAAAAGGTTATCGTGCTAAAGGCGATACACTTACTTGCTAAAGTTATAATATAACTAGATGCAAACCGCGTGGAGATAAGAATATTGTGATGTATAAATGAGTTAACTAACGATATAATTTTGTATATAGAAATGATGTATATTGTACCCTAAATTTGGGTAATTAATGGAGAATATTGTTATATACAGAATCATTCCGCCTAAGCGTAATAATAGAGCGAATGCATGGGAAAATGAGAGAGATGAAGGAAGTCAAAATAGGCAAGATGAAAATGCTCATAATGAACGAGATCATGGGGAAGAAGAAGAGGAATCAACTGGCCAACAAGGAAATCCGGGAGGTGATCCCTTTAACCAATTCATGGAACTATTAAGGCAGAATTTAGCTAATCCACCGAATCCCCAACAACCACCTGTTCTCCCCAATCAGGCAGCTAACTCCTTTCGTGCCTTTAAGTCATTAAAACCCCCAGAATTTGAGGGAACTGCTAATCTAGTAGTATCCAGAACCCGGTTAAAAGAGATGGAGAAAGCTTTTGAGATATTGAGGATAGAGGAGGATCAGAAAACAATCTTTGCAGCCTATCTCTTAAAGGGGGAGGCAAATTATTGGTGGAAAGCCAAATGGAAATAAAAATTTTGGAGTTAAAGCAGGATAACCTAACAGTGGCAGAATATGAAACTAAGTTTACTGAACTGTCGAGGTTTGTTCCAGAATTGGTGCGTACTAAAGAACAGCGAGCGAAAAGGTTTCAACAAGGATTGAAACCATGGCTACGGACAAGAGTGGCACCATTTGAGTTAACTGATTATGCTGCGGTAGTTCAAAAAGCATCTATTATAGAAGCCGAGAGTGAACAAACTCAAATAAGTCGAGAGAATAAGAAAAGGAAATTTGAGGGTCAGAAAGGAGGTTCAAGTGAAGGAAGTTACTTTAGCAAGGTCGGTAAAGGACAAAAATCTCAGTTTGTGGGAAGGTCAGGGAGTAACAAGGCTGCTAGTGAGACTATGAATCAGGGTGGTAAGGCTTCAGGAACATTTCAGTCTAATCAATCACGACCACCATTACTAGATTGTAACACGTGTGGTAAGAAGCATATGGGAGTATGTAGAGTGTTGGGAGTAACTTGTTATAAATGTGGACAAAAAGGACATTATCTTAACCAGTGCCCATCAACCGATAAGAGTGATGTCAAGTGTTACCAGTGTGGGAAATTAGGCCACATAGCTCGAGATTGTCGTTCTAGTGGGTCATCTGCGACAGGACAAAGTATGACCGCTTCAAATAGACCTACTGCCAGGGTGTACAATATGACTTTAGGAGAAGCGTTGAAAAAGCCGGATACAGATGCAGGTAAAATATTTTTTTTTTTATTATTTAACCTTGTAAGTGTAAATGTTTGGTTAGGGATCGACTAAGTCAATGAATGGCGTAGGTAGGTTGACAATCTAGATAAGGAAAATCAGTATCTGGTAAGGGTCAGAAAACTCTATAGAAAGGAGATTAAGGGTATGAGAGAAAGTGTGAAAATATATTTTTCAAGGATAAAGGAAAAGTACATTCTTGTTTAGGTACGAACAGGAAATATATATTATAGGTAATATTTTCTTACAATTGTTTTAAGGGATATTAGTAGAAATTATTTCTGGAAAATTTTACAGAGATATATATATATATGTAAGGATTGGGATATTAATATTTATGTCATGATAGAGATCAAAATATAGCCAAACCATAGTGAGATACACTACCATTCAGAAAAGGCCAATGTGGTGGCGGATACCCTTAGTCGAAAGAGGAAGGAGAGACGAGATAATATGGAATGACTGAAAACAGGAGGGAATTTGCAAGAAAAAGATAGTGAAAGTACTACTATTGATAAGCTAAATGGCATGTTGATAAATAACAAGCAAGTTTATATTGGTGTATTTTTGCGCAAACAAGATAGAGATATTATGAAAGGAAAAGGATAGAGGAAGTTTTGTGGAAGTTAGAAGGTGTGAATGAAAAAGGTACCTATGGACATTTCCAACATTATTCCTGGACGGAATCCTTTTAAGGGGGGGAAGACTGTAATAACCCTAACTTTAGCAATGCTACAGTGATCACATGAATAGTAAATATATATATATATATATATGTGTGTGTGTGTGTGTGTGTGTGTGTGTGTGTGTGTGTGTGTGTGTGTGTGTGTGAATCTATTGTTGCTATTTTAATAAAGAATTTATTTCCTGATTTTGGGAATTAAAGAAAGATGGATATGGATATATAGAGATGATTATGCATAAAGTGAACTTGCTTTATGATTAAGAGTTATATAAAAGAATGGTATAAGTTGTTATCTAGGGTTATATGAAAGAATGGTATCAGTTGTTATCTAGGGTTATATAAAAGAATGGTATCAGTTGTTATCTAGGGTTATATGATTTATATTGTCATTCTTTTTAAATATTGTGATTTAATAAATAGTATTTGATTGTTATTATCTACTATTTTTTAAAGTAGATGGAATATTTTATATAAATATATAAAAGTACTGGATTTCATTGAATACAGAGAAAATGTCTGAGTCATAATCAGAGTATTATGGCATAAGCTTTAAGAGTAATGACACATGTGAATGCAAATGGAAACAGAGAAATGGAAAATGTGGAATAATGGTTTGAAAAAGGGGGATTGCAATAGTATGCGTAAGAGGCTGTGTGGGAGTTGCACAGTCCGGCACCCAATTTTGCGTAAGAGGCTGTGTGGGAGTTGCACAGTCCAGCACTCAATTTTTATTACGGCCCAAGAGTTGCCGAAAGAGGACGTAGCAGGTGGCCTTCCTCCAGGGATGATTGTCATTCCTTCTACTAGTAGTAAACAGAGAGCAGATACGGTCAGGCGACTGATCATCGTCCTACATATCTGGCGCTAGCAGATATCCCCAAAGATTAAAAGAAAGAATTGATAATGGATTCCAAATTTGTATACTGAAAAAGGAAAATAGTATAAAATGACGGACTTGTTTTATAATAAGAAGAGAAACTGATATTATATTATATTAGAAGAGAAACTGATATTATATTACATTAGAAGAGAAGCGGACATTTAAATGCTATATATGTATATATATATATATATATATATATATATATATATATATGTATGTATATATATATATATATATATATATATATATGTATATGTATTCCTTTTGGTACAAAAATATTTGGAAGGAGTATTTATCAAATAAAAATAATTTTTTTTCTCATAATAATTATGATTTGTCTTCTATTTATTATACAGATATACTTATGTTTTTCCTTTGATGCTAGTTGATAGAATTTATCTTGCTGAGCTATTTTTGCTCACTCTTGCTATTTACTTATACAACAGCTAGGTCGCATGCCGATACTCCGTACTACACCCCGCAAGAGGGTAAGGGAAAGGCGACCTTTTGAGAGAACGCTGGCACCTATCCCGGAGGTAGCGTTTAGACAGGCGGGTCCTGGTAGACTTATGTACATTAAGTGTGTAAGCTCATGTAATAAACTTTTGGTTGTTTGAATGCTTCATGTAGAAGTATTATTCAACAACGTACTTAGTAAGATTCTGGGTTTGTAATAACTCCTTAACTCTAAACTTTTAATATGGTGGATGTTGTTCTCTGAACATATGACTGGTGTGTGTTAATATTAAAGTGTAGGGTCTATTGTGTGAGTTTTATTATGCATTTATATTCCAGCTGCCAAGAGTAGAATTTTAATGAATGGAAATTGGACCGTGATGACCTGGATCCATGACCCTGGATCTAGGGGCGTCACAGATTCATGCAACTGTTTATTAACCATTTCATTCCTGATGTTGAAGCTAGATTTGGTAGAAAATATTGTGTTTCTTTTTATGTACAGCAAAAGAGAATTTTCTCTGACATTACAAAGAAGGACAATGAAAAGAATCTAGATGAAATACCTGCATTACACTATCCAAATCATGTTCAGGTACTTCTAAGCACTCATCTTCCTACTATCTGTAATTCTTCTTTCTTTGGTGGTGAAATGACTCAGGAATCTCAATTGGAGGAGAACCCCCCTTTGTCTACCCAAGTAGCCAAAAACATTACAGTCTCTGGAATAAGTCTAGAACCAAATTTTGATCCACAACCTATTGTTTCAAAGAAGCCAACCTCTGGTGTTTCTCGAAAAACATCAGTTGTAAGGAAGAGAAGATTTGTCATTTCAAGTAGTAGTTCTAGTGAAGATGATGATAATATATCTCTTGCTGATAGAGCAGAATTGAAGGCTGCAATTCAACTTTCTAAGCTAGGACAAAGAGATGGAACACCTAGTCACAGCCAGGCTGTAGTTCTTAAAAAAGGAAAATAGTTACTAGATACTGTCTCTCAAAAGATTGTGTCTATTGAAAAAAAGGATCTCATCCCAAGATCACTTATGTGTCTACACCTCTTGAGTCTTCTCAAGATAAATCTGTTGCTCACTATACTAGGAGAACAAGGAGAAAGATTCATTTTGTCACCTACACACACAGTGTCTAGTCTAACTAACATTATGCAGGTCTCTACAAATAATGCTATATCCACGTCAGTATCTGATAAGAGAGATCTGGATCTTGATTCTTCATGGGAAACTACATTGACATACAGACTGGCTATGGAACTTATTTCTTTGAAAGTGAAGCTTTCCAGGCCTGTTCTAGATTTTCTGATTGAAAGAGTTCCCAAACTTTCATTTCCTGGAGAATATGGACTGTTACATCAAAGGCTTCATTTAATGAAGATGTACTTCTATGTATCAGTCAGAAAGGAACTGCACAAGAAATTTGGACTTCCTAAGCATGTTGCACTTCAATCACTTCATGCATATTTATTTGACAAGGATGTCATTGTTGAAGATGCTTCAGCTCAAGGTGAACAAGAGGAGGTAGTTGATTGAGGGAAGCAGTCAACAGAAGATAATATTGCACCAGTGGTGAATAGTAGGATATATCAGATCACAGTCACTGCAACACAAGAACCATCTAGTCAGAGGTTGGATGACTCAGGAACTGTGATTGATGATGCTGAAAGGTCTTCTGTGATGACTGAAATTGCAAATGAGAAACCCTATGATATGGGAGGAATGACTTTGATTGATTTTCCTGAAGATCAAACCAATATTGTTCTTTCAGAGTCTATCCACCTTGAGGGTGTGTCTCAGCAACCAACACTTAAAGACGGTGACATACTAACTATGGTGTCTAATGAAGTATTACTGAAGACATCAGAGTCTAGTGTAAAACCTAAAAGTGGTATACTGGAGCCTGTAGTTTCTGGAAAGAAAGTAGATGTTTGTAAGGGTTCAGAGACTATAGCAGCTCACTCCTTGGAGAAAACCTCAAGCCCCATGCAATATGAGGAACCCTCTCTCCACGTGAGTTCAGGTATAAAAACTTCTTCTAACCCCTATTTTTTGTAGGTCATGAGAGCACTTATCCAAAGTTGAGTGATACACTTGAAAAGATGGACATAGATCCACACACAGAGAGGTTGGCTCTTGACTAGGCAAAAGGAGAGGTAGAAAGAGTGTTGACTTTAGATAGTCAAAGTGAGAATGAGGGTATGGATGATCAACTCTGTAATAACCCTAACTTTTAGAATCCTACAGTGCCTGAATAAATAGTAATTTTGAGGATTTAGGGAAATGGTATGTAAGTACCCTAGATTTGATACATAAAATGAATAATCGGAAACCATATTAGTGATGTACTATGAAAATAAGTGACTCGAAACGATGACGGATTTTAGAGATTCCTGAGTATGGATTTTAAGATGTTTGATTTCAATTGAGCACTATTGTATTTGATATTAAGGAGTATGGAGATTTAACAAGGATTATTTATATTGGAAAATTATATGAAATTAAGTTAAGCCAAGGAATGAGCAAACCAAAGAAATGTCAAGGGAATTTGGAATTTTTAACGATTTCGAAACCACTTGGATAATGAGGTATATTCGAAACGAATCGCAATTAGGCGAGTATGGAAATAAAATAACCAAGATCAGTAATATAACAAGGATACATACCACATTATTATTTTCCAGGATTATTAGCATTTTACTTAGAAAATCAAAGATGAGATTATTAGATCATCCAAGTGACATCATTGGTGACATCACTTTCCACTAACACTTGATTATGGACAAATTAGTAACTTCACATGGGGGAATTATCTATCAACTTCACTAAGTTTCTGTTATAGCCAAATTTCGGTTTGGGTATTTCAAGATGGATTCGGGTCAAAATACGGGTTCAATTTGGGGAATTCTAAATTAAGAATTTGGTGAAAAAAGAAGTCAGGTCGCGCCCTCTCTTGTTCTATAACGAGGGCGCACCCTAATTACTAAAAATGCTGACAATTGATTTTCCAAGAACCATTGAAGAATTCTGGGATTCCACTTAGGCTGGGATTCCAGGAGTTGTTGAAGAATTCCCTCATGTCGTATCTCAGAAGGGGGATGTCCGTCGCAGAAGGCCTCCAGGGGTTTGCCTGGGTATAAGGACCCTTCTTAAACACTAAGGGCGCGCCCTAAGGTGGAAAGATGGGGACTTTCTGGTGTGTGCTTTGGGAGCTCTGTTCCTGTATTCAATGGGCGCGCTCTCATTGGGGAACTTCAGAGTAATCCTGCACTTTGCACCCAAAAGCTCTGGATCACCTGTCCTGCTATCTGGTGGGTGCTTCTCATTCGGGGGACAGGGATGCGTTCTGCACTTGGGGTAAACCATGGCTATACCTGCATCCATGAAATCAAGAAATAGCTGGTAGCGGATAGGACTAGTCCTCGACGGGGGAAGTTTCCTTATCTGTGAAGTCTTGAGATCTTGGATGAGCCTTGGGCCTTTGTGGTTAGGCCTCATAGTAGAAATTCCGGATGCTGGACCTACATTCCGGGGTACGTAGGCCGATTGAGGGGTTGGAAGTCGAGAGCTCTGAAATAGCCGTCACTAACCCTATCAATCTCAGCCACCAATTACGTTAAACAACCACACACCACCGTTTTCTCCGGCAAAGAATCGCCACATCAGATCTTGTTTCCGGCGACGTACCTCGAATTTTGTTGTTCCCAAATTCCTCCGTCAACAAATTGGCGCTAGAAGGAGGGGAGCCAATCAAGATCTACATCTTAGGAGGAAAAGATGTCTCACAATCATGGCAGAGGTTCTCGAAAAGAAGATGGTTACGATTCTGATGACAGCTTGGGAGATAACCAAGCGCGTCATGAAGCTTATCTTCCGGAAAATGTTGCTGCTCCTCCGCGACATCATGGAACTCCGGCCGCCATCGGTGGACAGCCGTCCGTTCTTATCAGTAATTCGGCATTAATGGAACAATTGTATGTTATGCAAGATGCCATAAATAGTTTCGAGGCGAGATTAGGTTCTGTGGAGGAAGAGCAAGAATCAAGGAGAAAATCTCGGAGTACCCCACGAAATCATCGCCGATCAGGGAAATCCCCTCAGATCGAGGAAGATTCTCGAAGGAGGGAGGAAAATCAGGAAAGGAGATTTCAGCTGGTCACTCCTCGAAGGTTTGATTATTCTGATCCTATTGTTGAACATCCTAGTGAAAATAACTCTGAGCGCAGGTTGTTGAATCCTCAAGAGAGGGCGCACCCTCATTCTCATCGTTCAGGGCGCTCTCCTAGTGAGATTCAAGTCGATGAGGAGCAAATAGCTAGAGAGAGGAGGGATTTTGCCAGCTTGAAGGAACGCCTTGGAGTAAGGCTTAATGATGACGATTTGAGGATGGTACTCCTCGAGCTTCAGAAGAAAGACAAATATATGGAATCGAGGCCCCATGATTCACAGCGCGTGCCCCCTGATAACAGGTCGAGGCCCCTTGGACATGAGCGAGCCCTTCCACAGAGTCATGATCCACAGCGCGCGCCCCCTGACAACAGGTCGCGGCCCCTTGGACATGAGATAACTCTTGCTCAAAATGATAATCCACAGCGCGCGCCCCCTGTTCATAACAAGTTGCGGCCCCTTGGATTTGAACAAGCTCCTCAGCGTGATAACACTGGAAGAAGGAACCGTGATAACGGTGATAGAAGAATGGATTGGTATCAGGGAAAAGGGCGCTCCCGTAATCAGGGCGCGCCCTCAGGTGGAAGATCCCCTCGTATCCATCAAATTCCCTCAAGAACCTCCAGTGAATCCAGGTCGAGGATGCACCCTCACTCAGGGGAACAATATCAGAGAGGTTCTCAAAGAAATTCACAACTTCATGAAAATCCTGAGGGTCAGCAAACTCAGACTCAAGAGAATGTGATTCAACCACCAGCAGGGGTTCAAGGAGACATTCAGACAGCGGCTCCACCACCGCCTCCACCCTGGGGGGTACTCAAGCTGTAGAACAACCAAATATCCAGAATATTCCTGGAGTAGGAACATTCAATGTGGATGATTTAAAGAAACTCATTGCCCACCTGGATGGAGGAAGAATATCTGTAACTGCGCCAACATCCTCTCCCTTCTCGACCGAAGTTAGAGAGGCGCAACTCCCTGCTGGGTAAAGATCAATGACAAATGATTTGCGATTTCATGGAAACGCAGACCTTGTGGAATTCCTTGGACGTTTTGATATCGAGATGGATGTCTATCAAGTTACAGAATTTGCTAGATGTCGATTGTTGGCGGCAACTTTCAGGGAGAGTGCTCAGCAATGGTTTCAGAAGCTTGGTCCAAAAGTAATTACATCATGGCAGGTGATGAGGAACTTGTTCTTGACTAAGTTCTAGGCCGCATTAAAATATGCTCCCCCAGTCACAACTTTGGCCAATATCAAGCAAAGGGAAGGAGAGAGTTTGCAATCCTATTTCAAGAGATTCAACTCGGAATCCACTATGGTGAGAGGGGCAACAAATGAAACGCTAAAGAGTTTCCTGATAGCCGGATTGTCAGTAGGAACCGATTTCTGGAAACACCTTCAAGGACGGGATCCACCTACGTTGGCTGATGTGTTTGCACAAGTTGAGTCTTTCAAAATTGTGGAACAATCCTTGGCAGATAACCGAAAAACTGACAGTCAGAACAGTTCTAAGGGAAAGGCTGGTAAGAGGAAAGATAGGTTTCCTAGTCCTATTCGCCGTATAACAACTGGTGCAAATCGGGTGAATATAGCCGAAGCTGGAAGGAATTGGGGTCCACCTGATACATACACTTACGATCAAAGGCCGGGTAACTATACTCATTTAGCAGCTTCTATTGAACACATCTTTGAGGTGAATAAGAACAAAGGGTTCTTCAGAAGGCCGGAACCATTGACCTCTTGGCAGAGTAAAGATAAGAAGAAGTATTGTGAATTCCATGAATCTTCGGGGCATAACACTCATGAATGTCGTCAGCTCAGGGAGGAGATTGAGGATTTGATTAAGGAAGGATACTTGACAGAATGGATTGTTAGGGAGGTGAAGAAGCATAAAGAGAATCCTGATAGAAGGGATGGAGGGCGCGCCCTCCACGGAGATGGTAAGCCCGAAGAGAAAAAATTTGTTAAGGAAGGGAGTATTCATGCTATCTTTGGAGGACATCACCTGGGTGGTGATAGCAATCATGCTATGGAAAGATATGCTAGAGAAGCAAGATACAGGCCTCTCACAAATGTGAACAGTTTGGAGCTAAGGCCGCCCAAATTGTTCAAGGGAGAATATGCAGGTATTACTTTCACTGAAGAAGAAGCTAGATGGGTACATCATCCACATAACGATGCTCTGGTGGTGGCAATTCATATTGGTTCCAAGAATGTACATCGGGTTTTTGTTGACAATGGAAGTTCGGTGAATATCCTGTATTACAGCACTTATAAAAAGCTGGGACTTCTAGATAAGGATATGATTCAAGACAATGGATGGATCTATGGTTTTTCGGGCGAATCTGTGAAAGTCTTGGGAGCCATCAAGCTACCGGTAACCCTTGGGGAAGGAGTTCTTTCTGTAACTCAAATGATGGATTTTATGATTCTGAATGTGGAATCGCCGCATAATGCCTTGGTAGGGCGCCCCTTGTTGAAGGAAATGAAAGTTGTGACTCCATTTATCATCTTGCGATGAAGTTTCCTACACCCAATGGTGTGGGGACTATAAGGGGTTCTCAACATGATTCCAGAGATTTTTATCAAAAAGCAATCAAAGGGTTTAGGAGACAAGGTGGAGGGCGCACCCTTACTGGTGATAATTCAGGAGTCATGAGCATTGCTCCTGGAGAAGTTATGTAATAACCCTAACTTTAGTAATGCTACAGTGATCACATGAACAGTAAATTTTGAGGATTTAGAGAAATGGTATGTAGGTACTCTATACTTGAAACAGAAAATGAATAAATGGAAACCATATTAGTGATGTACTATGAAAATAAGTGACTCGAAATGACGATGGATTTCAGAAATTCCTGAATACGGATTTTAAGGATTTTGAATTCGAATGAGCTTCTATTTTATTAGATATTAAGGAGAATGGAGATATTAAAGGATTTATATTTTGAGGAATTAGTGAAATTAGGTTAAACTAAGGCGAGAGCAAGTAAAGGAAATGTCAAGGGAATTTGGATTGTTAAAAGATTTCAAAACCGCTGGGATAACAAAGTATATTCGAAATGAATCGCGATTAGACGAGTATGGAAACAAAACAACCAAGATTAGTAATATAACAAGGATACATACCAAATTATCATTTACCAAAATTAGTAGCATTTTACTTAGAAAATCAAGAAAAGGATTAAAGGATGCATCTAATGACATCATTAGTGACATCACACTCCACTAACACTTATTTAAGGGCAAATTAGTCTTTTAACCATGGGATTTTCCACAAAACTCTAGAATTCTCAAGAGATTAAGACAAGATGAGATAAGATTAAACAAAAAGCAAAAGAACTCTCCCTCATCCTCTTCATTTCCATTCGCCCAAGTAGAAAAAAAAGAGAAAATGGAAACTTGAAACCCTAGTTCCAAGCCATCTAAAATCAAGGGAAAATTCAAGGAGCTTGCTTGGGTATAGGTTAAGGTATGCTCTGAATCCTAGCTTCTAAATCCATTCCATCTTTGAGATATAAAATCATGAAGGTGATGATGAATAGTAACTTATG
The DNA here is from genome assembly GCA_036435485.1 of Saposhnikovia divaricata. Lineage (NCBI taxonomy): Eukaryota > Viridiplantae > Streptophyta > Magnoliopsida > Apiales > Apiaceae > Saposhnikovia > Saposhnikovia divaricata. The sequence continues at coordinate 149,774,691 of CM071596.1, read as the reverse complement.
TGGATTTTATGTTTTGTTTTGAAAGATTAAGGTGTGTTAAGGTTGTTTAAAGGTGTACCAAGGACTACAAGCATATATTAAGAGTATTAAAGCTTCGAATAAGGTATAATCTCTTCACCCCTCTTGAGTTTTATGATGAATATTAATGGTATTAGTAGTTAAGTGGTTATAAGTGATGAAATCATGATTATATATGTGTTTAAAAGTGTTTTTATGGTATATGAAAGGAGTATGTGCTTGTAACCATGGTTGGAAAGATGACCACATGGTGTAGGTGATGGTGTATAAGGTGGATGATGGATTTGGAGGAGTTGAATTTTGGAAAGTATGAAAATATAGCCGTTATAATGCCCGATTTTCGTTAAACCAAATAGATACCATATTTTTGGTCCCCATATTCGTACGGTAGGTTTCTGTCCAGGGAACCCACTGACCATGAGAGGGTAGAGCTTGGTTCATAGATCATTTTGATATAAAGTACGCTAAAATCTGATGACCGGTTTAGGAGAAAAGTTTGTTTTAGTAAAAGACGTTCGAGAACCGAGAAAACGTAATTGTATCAACTTTGAGGCTATAATTACCATACTTAAACATTTTTAAAAGTTTTAAAATTTTGAGGGGAAATATTAAGGTGATCAGAGAAGCATTACCCACTGACCTTGGGTGAAAATTCAAAATTTATATTTTATGAGAATTTTTACAGTCGAGTGTGGTCGATAAGGAATCCTAAAGGAAATGGTGTAAATCGCTGAAACTTTTATTGAGTCTAAAAATGGTTATGTTCTTGGAACTTTTGGGCTATTAATGATATGCTAAACATATATTATGTGTCAAGGGTATTGCTATATAAGGGTTAAGTGGTTAAGTGGAATATATTCTGATGGTGATCCTTTTCGTTTCTATAGATACTCGAGACGAGCACCGGATCATACTTTTTGGGATTAGAGATCGAGGCAAGATTTCTTCTATCTTTACTTTGAAAAATTATTTATCATCAAAGGAAAAATGATTTCATGGAATATATATATATGTGATTCTATTATTATTATATTGTTAAGGATTTGTTTTCCTGATTTTGGAAATTAAAGGGAGATGTATATGAATATGAGTATGGATATGGATTAAAGGGAGCAAGATTTCTTTTATTCTTATTTTGATAAACTGTTTATGTTCAAAGGAAATGGTTTTGGTGGATAATATATGAATCTTATATGATGAGATGATTAGGGATATATTCCCTCTTTACTGAGATTTTTTAATATGGATAGATCGAATATACTTTATGTTTTAAAAGGATATGAAAGAATGGTATCAGTTGTTATCTAGAGTTATATGTTTATAATATTATGTTAAAAATATTCTTTTTAAATAATTGTGATTTAATAAATATTATTTGATTACTATTTAATACTTTTAAAATAGACGGAATATTTTATATATATAAAAGCGTATTTGATTTCATTGAATACAGAGGAGATGTCTGAGTCATAATCAAAGTATTATGACATATATATTTTTAAAGGTGATGATAAATGGAAATGGAAATGATATATGTAAATGGAAATGTGAATGGAAATGGAAACGGAAAAATGGAAAATGTGGAATGGTGTTTTATAAATGGAATAATGATTTGATAAAAAGGGGGATTGCAACAGAAAGCGTAAGAGGCTGTGTGGGAGTGGCACAGTCCAGCACCCAATATGGGATTTCAACAATAAGCGTAAGAGGCTGTGTACGGCACAGTCCAGCACTCAACATTTATTACGGCCCAAGAGTTGCCGAAGGAGGATGTAGCAGGTAGCCTTCCTCCAGGGTTGATTACCAGGTAGGATCATCCCTTCTACTAGTAGAAAACAGAGAGCAGGTACGGTCAGGCGACTGATCATCGTCTTACGTATCTGGCGCTAGCAGATATCCCCAAAGTATTTAAAGAAAGAATTGAAAATGGTTACAGTTTTATATACTGGAAAAGGAAAAAAATGGTATGAAAAGTTTGGAAATGTTTTATGGATTGAAGAGAAACTGATTTTATATTATTTTTTTTTATAATTGTTGTATAAAAGGAAATGGAAGGATTATATTGAAAGTTTTTACTCAAATGTTATATTACCTTGTGATATTATACTGAGATGATGTACTGAAATTATATTATATTAGAAGAGAAACTGATATTATATTGTTTTATATATTTTTCTTATAAAGGAAAAATGGATGGTGTATTGAATAATTATTGATTAATTATTTTCTTAATTCTTATAGTGGACTTTCCGTTTATAAATATATATATATATATATATATATATATATGCTTTAACTTTGATTTCTGGTTTACAAAATCTATCTTGCTGAGCTATTATAGCTCACTCTTACTATTTATTTATATAACAGCTAGATCAGGTGCCGAAATGTCGCAGTACAACCCGGAAGAGGGTAAAGGGGAAGTCTACCTTATGAGAAAGTATCGACATCTGTTCTCAAGGTAGTACATACTAATTTATGGGTATAATATATGGTATTCTAGGATTGTAACAAAAGTTTATCTTTAACTGCTATCATTAATGGATGTTGTTCTCTGAGCATATGACTGGTGTGTGTATATTAGTGTGGGGTCACTTATGCGAGTTTTAAAATGATATTAAAATATTTAAAAGATCAAAAGTGATAAGGTTAATAAATGGAAATTGGAGCGTGACGGCCCGGATTCTTGACCCCAGATTTGGGGCTGTCACAGATGGTATCAGAGCTAAGAGTCATAATGCTCAGGAACAAAAGTGATGATAATAAATATATCAGTAATAATATAAACGGGGAACTCCATCGAGTTCAAGGGTGGTATATCGAATGTAGCATTTATTCTTAGTAGTGATTATAATTTTATAGATTATCACTAATAAAGGTTTATGTTTTAGTATAGGGAGAGGAGATTGGTGAGCCAAAGTTAAGGGTATTTAAAGTCTTCTTGTGTTTAAGGGAGTTTGAAGAAATATTGTAAGTGGATTGGTGAACAGACACTAATCGTTTCGATTGTTTGTAGAGGTGAAAGGGTGAAACTGAGGTTGGTCGGTAAAGCCAAGATATACCTTAAGGACCAAGACAGACTGAGACATTCCGAGATTGACTTAAATGAAAAGGTTATTATGCCAAAAATGTTAAGTTTATTTAGCACACGGGATTGATATGAGAAAGGGAATATTTGATGTATCGGGAAGTGTACGTTAGACAACCTCGTGAGTATACAAGGTATGTTAGAATATACAATTTAGGAGTATAGTTGAAGGGTCCTTGATACCGGAGTAGTGTTAGGCCAAGATGATCAATATTACGTAAGTGTATCGATCAGAAGGTTGTGTTTTATTATGGATAAAGGCAGAAAGTATTGAGCCAAGTCACGACTAGGTAAATGACGATAATTGGGAATATCAGACGATATGTTAAGGATAAATGGTGAATGCCAAATTTGAGTAACTTTGGAAAGTACGCAGTCTAAGATATAAATGGTATTTGAGGAAAACCTTCCATTATTAGGATTTTCAATTGGGCAGAGGCTATTAACAGTACCTATTTTCAAGCTCCTAAAGCCCTGCTAAATTATATTATTGAGTTTCAAATTTTCCTCCACTGGTGGGTAATTATTAATTAAGGGCCGACATTTTTTTTAAAAACTTTCTAGTACCTTTGGAATATTTTGACTAAAATAGATAAAATTTTATTTTATCTATTTTAGTCAAAATATTTCCCTAAGATTATTTTTGGAAGATGGTATTTATCATCGTGATTTAAATTTCCCTCTATATTTCTTACTCCAACTAAGAGGAACAGCCTTATATGTATACACAACGACGATCTGTCTGTGTGATAGAAAGTCGGAGGGGACGCCCTCACTTGTGTGACATACGGGTTCTTCCATCATATTGATTTCCCAAATATTCTTTTGTTCCGAATAAGACCTATTTAAAACTCTTAATCTTATAAATTGTTGTGGGACCCTTGCTTGTTTCTTGGTTCGTTTCAATTCAAAGTCTCTTAAATTCTATTAATTGTTTTGAATATAGAAGATTTCATTAATGGATGGAAGCAATGTTTATAGTATACGTGATTACACAAGGAAACTTGAGATTCCAAGGGAAATTTCAATAAGAAATAACTAGAGCTAGAAGCATTTTAATATAAGAGAGGAAGGAATTTCGTGAGAAGAAATAGGTATATTGATGATTAGTAAGGAAAAAAAAAGAAGAATATGAGGAATTTAAGGCATAATTGAGATTTACTATTGAGAGTAAGGTGTATTTTGAGGATAGAGTCAGAATAAGGATAAACAAAGGAAGTGGGGATAATTAATGAAGGATTCAAGGTGCAATAACTATTAGTGAGGGAAGGCCAATATTGTGACTAATACCCTAAGTAGCAGAGAGAGATTAAAGATGTTAAGTATTCAAAGGATTAATCCAAAAGGTGTGAATGAGTAAAACTTGAGGTAAAGATTTTGATGAGAATAATAAAGGGAAATTTCAGAGGTGGAGTAGATAGTATATCATGAAGTAACTAAGGTGGATCAGTAAGATGTAAAGAGCGTATAGTGAACAATAGACATATGGGATAAGGTATCCGGAGGAAATTGCAAGTACACGCTAATTTGACCTCTTAAGTGTAAATGTTTGGTTAGGGATCGACTAATCAATGAATGGTGTAAATGGGCTGATAAAATAGATAAGAATAATCTACCTGTGAGAAAGTAGACTATGGTGATATAAGAAAGTGAGTTATTCTCGTGTCATCAAAATCAATATCTGTTAAGAGTTAGAGAACTCTATAAAAAGGAGATTTGGGAATAATGGGGAAAGTGTAAGGAAAATTCTTAGAATGAAGGGAAGGTATCTGCCCGTGTAAGTACGAACAGGAAATATATATTATAATTGATATTTTCTTACAATTGTTTCAAGAAATATTATTATAGTTTATTTTCTGGAAAATTTTACAGAGATGATATATAAAAATGTTGGAGTATTAATGTTTTATGTCCTGATAAAGATCAAGGTATAGCTAAACAATTGTTGGAGATTAAACTTGAGGATATAGGATTATGACTATAAAATACACTAGCATTCAAGGGAGGCCAATGTGGTGGTCGATACCCTTAGTTGAAAGAGGAAGGAGAAATGAGATAATATAGAATGACTGAATACAGGAAGGGATTTGCAAGAAAAAGATAGTGAAAGTGCTGCTATTGATAAGCTAAATGGCATATGGATGAATGACAAGCAAGTTTATATTGGTGTATTTTATGTTATTAAAGAACTAAAAGATGGAGGAAGTAATGTGAGAATTTGAAGGTGTTATGTGGGAAAGGTAATTATCGATATTTTCAACGTGATTCCGGGACGGAATCCTTTTAAGGGGGGAAGACTGTAATAACCCTAACTTTTAGAATGCTACAGTGCCTGAATAAATAGTAATTTTGAGGATTTAGGGAAATGGTATGTAAGTACCCTAGATTTGATACATAAAATGAATAATCGGAAACCATATTAGTGATGTACTATGAAAATAAGTGACTCGAAACGATGACGGATTTCAGAGATTCTTGAGTATGGATTTTAAGATGTTTGATTTCAATTGAGCACTATTGTATTTGATATTAAGGAGTATGGAGATTTAACAAGGATTATTTATATTGGGAAATTATATGAAATTAAGTTAAGCCAAGGAATGAGCAAACCAAAGAAATGTCAAGGGAATTTGGAATTTTAAACGATTTCGAAACCACTTGGTTAATGAGGTATATTCGAAACGAATCGCAATTCGGCGAGTATGGAAACAAAATAACCAAGATTAGTAATATAACAAGGATACATACCACATTATTATTTACCAAGATTATTAGCATTTTACTTAGAAAATCAAAGATGAGATTATTAGATCATCCAAGTGACATCATTGGTGACATCACTTTCCACTAACACTTGATTATGGACAAATTAGTAACTTCACATGGGGGAATTATCTATCAACTTCACTAAGTTTCTATAAAACTCTAGAACACTCAAGATTTAGCTAGATAATATCACAATAATGCATTGTAGACAAGATAAGATCAAAACAAAGCAAGAGAAATCCATTACTCTCCATTTCTCTCAAACTGCCCAACAAGAACAAGGAGGAAAGAAAAATTCATATCTCCATTTCTATCCATGATAAAATCACCAAATTTTAACCCAAGCCTCTCCACTCCATGGGTAATATTCGCTCCAAATTTCATAGCAATCCAAGTAGTGTAGCCTAGCCAAATAACCTCCCCAAGTTGATGAAGCAAACTGTCCAGATTGTTGACAGTTTCTGGGATGATTTTCAAACAGCCATATCTCCTTCATTACTCAATGGAATTTTGTGTTCTTTATATGGTTGGAAAGCTGGTGAGATGCTCTACAACCTTCATTTAGAAGCCTTGTACAGAAGCCTAGGTAAGGGCCTCGTTTTTCATGATTTTTCAACTGGGTTATAGAAGCTCCGAAAATCTCTAAGTATATTCTTGATGTTTCTTGTTAGATTAAGCTTGGTTAAGGTTGTACAAGGGTTATTCAAGGCTTAGTAAGGTCTTACATCCTCCAAGGAAGGTATGGAGTTCATGGACCCTTAGTATTATCTTGAGTTTATAATGATTTGTAGTTAGTTTAGTGGTTAAGTGTATATTAAGCATGAAATCATGATGTTATGTGTTACAAGTGATTTAATTGGATATGGGAGTATTGTGTATGCTTGTAACCATGGTTGGTATGATGACCACATGGTGTAGGGAATGGTATATGTGTGGAATGATGGATTGGAGGAGTGAAAATATGGAAAGTGAGAAAATATAGCCGTTATAATGCCCGATTTTCGTTAAACTAAAAGATGACTTGTTTTTGGGACACTCATACTCGCACGGTAGCATTCTTTCCAGAACACCAACTGACCATGAGATGATAGAGCTTGGATCATAGATCATTTTGATATAAAGTACGTCAAAATCTGATGAACGGTTTAGGAGAAAAGTGAGTTTTAGTGAAAGACGTTCGAAAACCGAGAAAATGCAGTTGTGTCAACTTTGAGGCCATAGTTACCATACTTAAACATCTTTAAAAATTATGAAATTTTGAGAGGAAATAGTAAGGTGATCAGAGAAGCATTACCCACTGACCTTGGGTGAAAATTCAAAATTTATATTTTATGAGAATTTTTACAGTCGAGTGTGGTCGATAAGGAATCCTAAAGGAAATGGTGTAAATCGCTGAAACTTTTATTGAGTCTAAAAATGGCTATGTTCTTGGAACTTTTGGGGTATTAATGATATGCTAAACATATATTATGTGTCAAGGGTATTGCTATATAAGGGTTAAGTGGTTAAGTGGAATATATTCTGATGGTGATCCTTTTCGTTTCTATAGATACTCGAGACGAGCACCAGATCATACTTTTTGGGATTAGAGATCGAGGCAAGATTTCTTCTATCTTTACTTTGAAAAATTATTTATCTTCAAAGGAAAAATGATTTCATGGAATATATATATGTGATTCTATTATTATTATATTGTTAAGGATTTGTTTTCCTGATTTTGGAAATTAAAGGGAGATGTATATGAATATGAGTATGGATATGGATTAAAGGGAGCAAGATTTCTTTTATCCTTATTTTGATAAACTGTTTATGTTCAAAGGAAATGGTTTTGGTGGATAATATATGAATCTTATATGATGAGATGATTAGGGATATATTCCCTCTTTACTGAGATTTTTGAATATGGATACTGTTGGAATTCGAGCATCTAAACGCAGCGGAAACAATAAAATTAAATCGAATTCCAAGCCCGGGATCCATGTTTAATGCTAGATAATCATGGTAGTAAGAATATGTTTACCTTTTGAAGCTTTACAATCGTAACAATGATGGAGATGCAAGCCTCCCACGAATATTGAGCGCTCCTCTTCGAAGCCTCCTCTACGGTATCCACACGAACACTCCAAGAACGATTCTTGTTCGGAAGGGAGGTACTAGCCTCCAATGAAAATCTGAGATGTAGTTTTTTAGGGTTTTTGGTTTTGGGATGCGGCTCTACTGAATTTTTCACGTACCAAAATCCTTTACCCCATATCTTTATATATAGGATAGTGTAAAGCCAAAAACCCTTGCCAAAAACGTAGCCCAAATATGATTTAATTAAATAATAAAATCTAATTCTATTATTCAAATAAATAATTAAGTCAAACTTAATTATTAAAATCATATCTCATATATCTTTGTATTTTATTATAGCTTAATTAAGTCACACTTAATTAATATAATAAAATACAACTTATCATTAATTAATTTAAATTCATAATTTAAATTAATTCTTCCTTTAAAATGTTCTATGTGTGTGACCCTGTAGGTTATTATTTATTTTGGCAATAATTTTATTCTCCAATAAAATTATAAACAATGAGCGGTATCTAGTAATACATCATTGCTACCCAATTAAATAATAATTAAATCGTGATTCGATAAACCTTTTGTGATTAATGTTCCCGTGTAATATAATCCCTTTAACCAAATATTATAGATTAAACTCGAGGCATGTTTATTGTCATCCTCTTCATAATTTAATCCGGGTTTACTTGATCCATGAGTAGACTATTAAGACAAATCATTATTTGAGCACGGCCAAGCATTTTATAGTCTCACTCAATCAAGAGGCCAATAATATATCTCATAATTCTAGGAGGGTTAAATCCTTTATCTATCATTCATATTTCTCATACGACTTATAATATACCCGATGTCCACTTTTAACATCACCCGGTCAAAGGTAACTTTTAATGTAGTCAAAGTATATTAATCCTCGTATAGAAATATAATGATCTCAAGTCAAAGGACCATTACACCATTATCACTGTGAGTCTTTCTTATGACTTTATTAAACATGAAGAATATCACTATGGGTCTGTCCAGTACCATGTACCCCTACATGTACCTATGTTTTTGACTTTAGTATCTCCATACTGATAACCAATGAGATGTGGTTATCTGTCAAACAACATACTAGTCTATTTATGTATTATTATTGTCCTATATAATAATACTCGACTAGGGACCTTTAAGAATATGATATATTATATAATCTCAAGTTCAAGTCATGTACTTAAACTATACAATGTGTATCATGATTCTAAGGACATTTATTATGCTAACAAATATATCGCAGTAATTAAAGTCATAATAAATACGTTTATTAAATAATCAAATGACATAAAGGTTTATTAAAAGAACCAATGTATTGCCTCTAGGGCACCTACACTAACAATCTCCCACTTGCACTAGAGCCAATCACCCATGTATCTAATACCCATGGAACTAGTATGACCTTCGTGCTTCTGCTGCGACAAAGCCTTGGTCAGTGGGTCCGCAACATTATCATTGGTATGCACTTTACATATATGTATATCTCCTCTCTCGTTTATCTCTCGAAGAAGATGATATCTTCTAAGTATATGCTTTGCCTTGGAATGGGACCTTGGTTCCTTAGCCTGCGTAATGGCTCCATTGTTATCGCAATACAGATCAACTGGATCTGCGATCAACGGAACCACACCAAGTCCGGTAATAAATTTCCGAATCCAAACAGCCTCTTTGGCTGCTTCACTGGCGGCAATATACTCAGCTTCCATTGTAGAATCAGCTACTGTCTCTTGCTTCGAACTTTTCCAGCTTACAGCACCTCCATTTAGACAAAACACGAATCCAGACTGGGACACAGAATCGTCCCTATCTGTCTGGAAACTAGCATCAGTGTAACCTTTTACGACTAGCTTCTCATCTCCTCCGTATATCAAGAACGAATCTTTAGTCCGTTTAAGGTACTTAAGAATATTCTTGACAGCTGTCCAGTGACCCTCACCTGGATTAGACTGGTACCTGCTCGTCATGCTTAAAGCATACGAGACATCAGGACGAGTACATATCATTACATACATTATAGAACCAATTGCCGAAGCATATGGTACTTTACTCATACGGTCCTTATCATCTGATGATTTAGGACAGTTTTCCTTTTAGATCACTATCCCATGAGACACCGGGACAAAGCCCCTCTTTGCCTCTTGCATTCCAAAACGATGCAATACTTTGTCAATGTATGTACTCTGCCTTAGGCCGATTAATCTTTTAGATCTATCCCTATAGATCCTGATCCCTAAGATATAGGTAGCATCGCCTAAATCTTTCATCGAGAAACTTTTTCCCAACCAAGTCTTCACAGCTTGTAGAGAAGGAATGTCATTCCCTATTAGTAATATGTCATCCACATATAATACTAGGAATGCCACATGGCTCCCACTAACCTTCTTGTAAACACACGGCTCATCCTCATTTTGTTTGAAGCCAAACTCTTTGACTGTTTCATCAAAACGGATGTTCCACCTCCTTGAGGCCTGCTTCAATCCATAAATAGATCGTAGCAACTTACAAACCATTCTAGCAAACTTTAGATCGACAAAACCCTCAGGTTGTGTCATGTACACATCCTCTTCTAAGCTTCCATTTAAGAAAGCAGTCTTGACATCCATTTGCCAGATTTCATAGTCATAATAAGCCGCTATCGCAAGCAAAATCCTGATGGACTTGACCATAGCTACTGGTGAGAAAGTTTCATCATAGTCAATACCATGAATTTGCTTGAAACCTTTCGCCACCAGTCTTGCTTTGTAGGTCTGTAAATTTCCATCCATGTCAGTTTTCTTCTTGAAAACCCACTTGCACTCTATGGGTTTAACCCCATCAGGTGGTGCAACCAAAGTCCATACTTTGTTTTCATACATGGAATCCATCTCAGATTTCATGGCTTCCAGCCATCTCTCAGAATCTGGACTATTCATAGCATCCTTGTAGGTGAGAGGCTCATCATTATCTACAAGCATCACATCGCCACCTTGAGTCAGGAGAAATCCATAATATCTCTCTGGCTCATGGCGAATCCTACTTGATCTACGAACAACCTATGTTTCTTGAGCATTATCGTTATTCTGCTCTTGTTCCACCTCAGGTTCAATGCTATTTTGTGGTTCTCGATCTTCATCGAGATCTATAGTCCTCCCTCTGTTTATTTTGGAAACAAAATCTCTTTCCATGAAAACAGCATCTCGAGCAACGAACACTTTCTACTCAGAAGGACTATAAAAATAATACGCCTTTGTTTCTTTAGGGTATCCCACAAAATTGCACTCTTCGGATTTAGGTCCAAGCTTGTCAGATACTTGACGTTTTACAAACGCCTTGCATCCCCAAACTTTCATAAAGTTCATGCTTGACCGTTTCTCCTCCCATATCTCATATGGAGTCTTTTGAACCTTCTTAGTTAGAACACGGTTAAGTGTGAAAGCTGCTATTTCTAGAGCATAACCCCAGAAACTTATTGGAAGATCTGCATGACTCATCATCGATCGTACCATGTCTAACAGGGTACGATTTCTCCTCTCTGAAACTCCATTCCATTGAGGTGTACCTGGCGGAGTGAGTTGTGATACAATACCACACTCCTTTAAATACTCTTTAAATTCAGTGCTTAAGTATTCACCCCCACGATCGGATCGTAAGATTTTAATACTTGCACCTTCGCCTATTTGCTTCTCTACTTCAGCCTTGTATTCTTTGAATTTTTCAAAAGAATCGGATTTGTTCTTCATAAGATATACATATCCATATCTACTGAAGTCATCAGTAAATGTTATGAAGTAGTAGTAGCCTCCTCTAGCCATCACACGCATTGGGCCACATACATCACTATGTATTAGCTCCAAACGTTCAGTGGCCCTTTGACCCTTACCAGTAAAAGGGGCTTTAGTCATCTTACTAAGCAAACAAGATTCGCATTTTTCGTATGATTCAAAATCAAACTTATCCAAGTACCCATCTTTATGTAATTTGGAAATGCGTTTCTCATTTATATGGCCTAGACAACAATGCCAGAGGTATGTTTGATTTGAGTCATTAACTTTAAGTCGTTTGTTTTCTATGTTACGGACAGGATTATCTAAATCAAGAACATATAAACCATTAAATAAACGCGCAACACCATAGGTTAAATCATTTAAAGCAAAAGAGCAACTATTGTTCTTTATTATAAACGAAAAACCTTTCTTGTCCAAACAAGAAACAGAAATAATGTTTCTGCGAATCGCAGGCATGTAATAACAGTCTTCAAGTTCTAAAACAAGCCCAGAGGGCAAAGATAAATAATAAGTTCCTACGGCTAAAGCAGCAACTCTTGCTCCATTTCCTACTCGTAGGTCCACTTCTCCCTTAGCCAAAGTCCTACTTCTCTGCAGTTTTTGCACATTTATACAAATGTGAGATGCAAATCCAGTATCCAATACCCAAGATGTAGAAGTAGACAGATTGACTTCTATAACATATATTCCTGAAGTAGAAGCTTGTTGAGCCTTCTTCTTCCTCAGATCATCCTTCAATCTATCCTTCTCAAGGATTGATCGAACGGATAGAGAGTTTGTGTTGTTTGTCATTATTCAGTATCTACAATGTTAAAAGCACATAATAAACATTAGATTGTCTGAGTTATTATTATTATGTTCAAATGATTATGATATATTCATAATATATCTCCCACTATTTTTATCAAATTAATAGCCCTTACTATTAAATCGAAAAGAATATCCCATAAATCTTTCTAGTGAGCCAAGATCCATATTTCGTCATATCCTAAGTCAACCACTGGTAGTCCTTAAAACATGATTATTTAGGTAGACAACAGTTGTCAATTATATCATATATAATTCTTGGATAGTTTGGTGAACAACAATTGTTCTTGTCTATCTAATAGATTTTGAACCAAACTCTATGCTTCTAAGTTCATAATAATTGAATATAACCGTTTATTTTCACCTTATTATGACAACTTAGTTAAGTTAAACCCAATGATATAATGGTCGAATATAACCGCTTATATTCGTCACATCTCACCATGATAGACAGGAGTCCCCTGCCACTGGCAGTCATTCCCCTTATCGATCTAGGATTTAATGAGTGTTCATTCATTGGAAAGCATCTGATTAAAACTTAATATTTTGTTAAGGGGTTTAGAATTAAAATGACCATGATCCCATCATAAAGAGATTCCAAATTTTTCCTTGAATTAAATACTTCAAATCAATATTCATCAATAGTTTGATTTCCAGGTTGTTGGAGGAGTCATAAGTGGCCTCACTTAATACCCAACTTCTTTACAGGTAACACCTGTTTTTGACAAAATCTCCCCATATCTAAATAATTGAAAATTCGTATTTAATTCCGTGTTTCATAAACACAGAAATCTCATGATCGTTTGTTCATTTTATAATCTTGAATCGTTACAGATTTTATCTTGTTTAGCATGGCAAGCATGGTATGGGTGACGTATCTAATACATGCATACATCATTAATCTAATTAAAACATGCATACATTTGCTACTCTACACATACATCATATGTAAAGTGCCACATAAAATAATATGCTATGGTTATGGCCCAATCCTATGCGATTTTTCCAAGCTAATGGAAAAATCAAGGTCAATCTATGGTGGTAATAACTAATTATTACATAATCTCTTGATGCGCTTCCAAAGCTGCCTTGATTGCCTCCAAGCTCCTCTTGAAACATTTTACAAAAGAACTCGAGTTGCATTCGAGATAAAATAATTACAAAAAGAAAAACGACATGCAAGTCGTATTTAATTATTACAAACCATAAATTAAAATTAATTGAAAACTAGGTCTTGGGGCCATAACCATGCATCATGCTCACATAGCAATTAAAAGCATCACATATTGTATAATCACAATTTTATACAACTTAAATTAAATATGATCAAATCATAAATAATAAAATTAACGCACTTTAATTAAAAATTAATCTAGTAATCAAAATTACTAATTAATAAAATTTTGCATACTCCAAGTTAAACATTAACATTTATAATTTAATCTTAGCATGCAAAACCTGGCTGAAAAAAAAAATTTAAATATAAAAACAGCAGATACGCGCATCTCTAGTATGCGCATATGATCTAATCAATTAATTTAATCAGACACGCATTCCTCGTATGCGTGTATGACCGAAACCCTAGCAGATGCGCATACTGAGTATGCGCATCACCTGTACATGAATTTTTTTCTGCAGTTTTTCCAGAATACCAGTACGATCGTTTGATCATAGTTAGTCACGATTTTGATTCTAGACTTAATATACATACGTACGAATACCATATCAGTAAAAACACAATCATACATGACAGATTCATGAATGTTTTAATATCTAAACCTAGTTATATAGGTTGTATGAACACGTAAGTATATGTTTATACATGAACTGAAAAATCTTATAAAACGCTCATGATAATCGACTACAACTGGTTTGATAGACGTTCATGATTACAATTTAATCTTGTTAACACATCGAAACCAGTAAAACCGAAGCATGCAAATCCGAGAAGATAATATATATATATATATATATATATATATATATATATATATATATATATAAACATGTATGTCTATATTCGTATGCATGAACTAAAAACAGGATCATCAACTGGTTTACTGATGTTAAGAACACGTTTTTAATCTCATTAAAACTCAGCAGGTTGCAATAGATTATATACAAAAGGAAAACCGAATAATACAGAAGCATGCATATCGTAGTGTTCATGCAGTTAGGGTTTTCGGGGAAAAAACCAAAAAAAATTCAGAATTGGAATCTTTATGCAGATCGTGTGAATCATATATTCACCAGATTATCTATTAAACATGTAGCTCTGATGCCATTGTTTGAATTCGAGCATCTAAACGCAGCGGAAACAATAAAATTAAATCGAATTCCAAGTCCGGGATCCATGTTTAATGCTAGATAATCATGGTAGTAAGAATATGTTTACCTTTTGAAGCTTTACAATCGTAACAATGATGGAGATGCAAGCCTCCCACGAATATTGAGCGCTCCTCTTCGAAGCCTCCTCTACGGTATCCACACGAACACTCCAAGAACGATTCTTGTTCGGAAGAGAGGTACTAGCCTCCAATGAAAATCTGAGATGTAGTTTTTTAGGGTTTTTGGTTTTGGGACGCGGCTCTACTGAATTTTTCACGTACCAAAATCCTTTACCCCATATCTTTATATATAGGATAGTGTAAAGCCAAAAACCCTTGCCAAAAACCTAGCCCAAATATGATTTAATTAAATAATAAAATCTAATTCTATTATTCAAATAAATAATTAAGTCAAACTTAATTATTAAAATCATATCTCATATATCTTTGTATTTTATTATAGCTTAATTAAGTCACACTTAATTAATATAATAAAATACAACTTATCATTAAGTAATTTAAATTCATAATTTAAATTAATTCTTCCTTTAAAATGTTCTATGTGTGTGACCCTGTAGGTTATTATTTATTTTGGCAATAATTTTATTCTCCAATAAAATTATAAACAATGAGCGGTATTTAGTAATACATCATTGCTACCCAATTAAATAATAATTAAATCGTGATTCGATAAACCTTTTGTGATTAATGTTCCCGTGTAATATAATCCCTTTAACCAAATATTATAGATTAAACTCGAGGCATGTTTATTGTCATCCTCTTCATAATTTAATCCGGGTTTACTTGATCCATGAGTAGACTATTAAGACAAATCATTATTTGAGCACGGCCATGCATTTTATAGTCTCACTCAATCAAGAGACCAATAATATCTCTCATAATTCTAGGAGGGTTAAATCGTTTATCTATCATTCATATTTCTCATACGATTTATAATATACCCGATGTCCACTTTTATCATCACCCGGTCAAAGGTAACTTTTAATGTAGTCAAAGTATATTAATCCTCGTATAGAAATATAATGATCTCAAGTCAAAGGACCATTACACCATTATCACTGTGAGTCTTTCTTATGACTTTATTAAACATGAAGAATCTCACTATGGGTCTGTCCAGTACCATGTACCCCTACATGTACCTATGTTTTTGACTTTAGTATCTCCATACTGATAACCAATGAGATGTGGTTATCTGTCAAACAACATAATAGTCTATTTATGTATTATTATTGTCCTATACAATAATACTCGACTAGGGACCTTTAAGAATATGATATATTATATAATCTCAAGTTCAAGTCATGTACTTAAACTATACAATGTGTATCATGATTCTAAGGACATTTATTATGCTAACAAATATATCGCAGTAATTAAAGTCATAATAAATACGTTTATTGAATAATCAAATGACATAAAGGTTTATTAAAAGAACCAATGTATTGCCTCTAGGGCACCTACACTAATAGATACGAATATGGATAGAGCGAATATACTTTATGTTTTAAAGGGATATGAAAGAATGGTATCAGTTGTTATCTAGAGTTATATGTTTATAATATTATGTTAAAAATATTATTTTTTAATATTTGTGATTTAATAAATATTATTTGATTACTATTTAATACTTTTAAAATAGACGGAATATTTTATATATATAAAAGCGTATTTGATTTCATTGAATACAGAGGAGATGTCTGAGTCATAATCAAAGTATTATGACATATATATTTTTAAAGGTGATGATAAATGGAAATGGAAATGATATATGTGAATGGAAATGTGAATGGAAATGGAAACGGAAAAATGGAAAATGTGGAATGGTGTTTTATAAATGGAATAATGATTTGACAAAAAGGGGGATTGCAACAGAAAGCGTAAGAGGCTGTGTGGGAGTGGCATAGTCCGGCACCCAATATGGGATTTCAACAATAAGCGTAAGAAGCTGTGTGCGGCATAGTCCAACACTCAATATTTCTTACAGCCCAATAGTTGCCGATGGAGGATGTAGCAGGTAGCCTTCCTCCAGGGTTGATTACCTGGTAGGATCATCCCTTCTACTAGTAGAAAACAGAGAGCAGGTACGGTCAGGCGACTGATCATCGTCCTACGTATCTGGCGCTAGCAGATATCCCCAAAGTATTTAAAGAAAGAATTGAAAATGGTTATAGTTTTATATACTGGAAAAGGAAAAAAATGGTATGAAAAGTATGGAAATGTTTTATGGATTGAAGAGAAACTGATTTTATATTATTTTTTTTATAATTGTTGTATAAAAGGAAATGGAAGGATTATATTGAAAGTTTATACTCAAATGTTATATTACCTTGAGATATTATACTGAGATGATGTACTGAAATTATATTATATTAGAAGAGAAACTGATATTATATTGTTTTATATATTTTTCTTATAAAGGAAAAATGGATGGTGTATTGAATAATTATTGATTAATTATTTTCTTAATTCTTATAGTGGACTTTCTGTTTATAAATATAATATATATATATATATATATATATATATATATATATATATATATATATGCTTTAACTTTGATTTCTGGTTTACAAAATCTATCTTGCTGAGTTTATAGCTCACTCTTGCTATTTATTTATATAACAGCTAGATCAGGTGCCGAAACGTCGCAGTACAACCCGGAAGAGGGTAAAGGGGAAGTCTACCTTATGAGAAAGTATCGACATCTGTTCTCAAGGTAGTATATACTTATTTATGGGTATAATAGATGGTATTCTGGGATTGTAACAAAAGTTTATCTTTAACTGCTATCATTAATGGATGTTGTTCTCTGAGCATTTGACTGGTGTGTGTATATTAGTGTGGGGTGACTTATGCGAGTTTTAAAATGATATTAAAATATTTAAAAGATCAAAAGTGATAAGGTTAATAAATGGAAATTGGAGCGTGACGGCCAGGATTCCTGACCCCAGATTTGGGGCTGTCACAAACTCCATAGTGAGGGAGAGAAAATTAGGAAACCACCATCGTTTGATTTTTGGGATCAGGTTTTTCCTGAATCTTGGTCTGAAAATCTTGGTATGGATGCTGGTACTTATTCTTTTATCAAGATGTATGAGAAGAATTACTTAGCACATCACAATGCAAAGCCAGAAGTTAAAGCTCAGAAACAAAAAGAAAGGCTTGCAGGAATCATTAACAGAAGAGGTGAAAGGCTAAGACAAACTTCTACTCCACCAGTACCAGAAGATATTCCTAATGATCCTAGTATTCCTTTGTATGTACTTCCAATTTCAACTAGATTTGAGACATCAACAATATCTGATCAATCTAAGGAGGAGTCGGGATTTGTAGATATTAGTACATAGAATACTGGTGAAGGACAGGATGATCATACTTCAGCTCCAGATCAGAAAGATGAGGATGTTTGTACTTCTACTCAAGTATCATTATTTGACTATCGTTCTCAATAGGCAACTTCTTCTACAAGACTTGAAGATAAGGTTCTTTCTGTATCTGACCCTGAAGATACAACAAGCACTTCCAACATTGAAGTCAATTCTGACCTTCTTAAGGACATTCAGAAATCTCAAAGTGATATTCAATCGAGACTTCAAATTCTTGAAAAAACCAATCACTATTATGGACAATCAAGCAGTTCTGATGAATCTCATTTGTTCTGTTACTGAATCTCTTAGAATTAATGTTGCTGATGTCAAAAAGGGGGAGATAAAGACAATTCAGAAACAACAACAGATTGGGGGAGATAAACAGACTGGGAGCAGAATTAAGGGTGACAGAGTTGGTAAATTTCATCATGGAAGTGGTAAAGGAAAAGAAGCATCAAATAGTTGAATTCTTTCTTCTAAGTACTAGATACATATCTACATCTGAAGAAGGAGGTACTTAACTTCATGATCTTAAATTCATAAATTCTATTCTGGTTGTATTGTTATATGTTTTGACATCTACAACTTAGATTTATG
Organism: Saposhnikovia divaricata; assembly: GCA_036435485.1. Lineage (NCBI taxonomy): Eukaryota > Viridiplantae > Streptophyta > Magnoliopsida > Apiales > Apiaceae > Saposhnikovia > Saposhnikovia divaricata. The sequence continues at coordinate 149,755,835 of CM071596.1, read as the reverse complement.
CTTCAGATTCTAAAGCATAAATAGGGGGAGATTGTTAGGAATAATTCATGAGTTGTGATGTTAAGAATAGAATTTTGCTAATACTTCTTATATATCCTGATCTTATAAAGGATTTAGCACTTTGTATAGGATATATGTGTTAGACAGTAATCTGTTGAGCTTAGTCAGGAACAGTGCGTCAGAGACTACATTTCAGGAACTAAGAGCAGATCCTGATACAGCAAGTCAGATCCTGATCAAATACTGATGGATGATCAGATCCTGATGCAATGGGAAATCCTGATATCAGTCGTGTTACTGATGATGTCATTATGGATGCTACAGAAACTGGCAAGTGCTATAAAACAGGATCTTTGTTTTGAAAAACAAGCAAGAAGATATCGTGAAGGAAACGAATTCTCTATTGATGGAAACTATCAACTGGACGGCAGAACATTGTCATAGATAGATTATAATTCTATTATTAGTTGATAGGTAGCATTATAAATACTCTCTCAATATCATTGTAAATAGAGCGAATTGAGAATTGTAGAGTGCATATCGTGTGAAGCTCTGTATAAGGTTTGTATTCGAGAGTTCGAAACAAACAGAGAGAGAGATTTGTAATGTCAGCAGCTGCTAAAGTTATTGTACACCTTTGGTAGAGTTTGTATTTGATTTATTTAATACAAAAAAAGTTTGATTCATTCGTTTATTCTTGTTCATCTAATAAAGCAAAATTTAGACACGATTATATAACTTGTATTCAACCCCCCCTTCTACAAGTTATTCAAGTTAACATGAGGGTAATAAAGATCTTCATGGGTTGTATAGGAATTTTACTTCTGATGAGATGTTAGAGGAATTGATTGCTATTTGTTCTAAGCATGAAATTCAACTTGAGGATAGTTCTTTTAATCCTAAGTCTGTTGTTAAGACTTCTGTTGCTGAACCACCCACTTCCGTTCCTAATCCGTCTATTTCCACTCTTGGTCAATCTTTGGTAGTTAATAATGAAAATCATCATGTTGAAGAAGCTTCCAAACTCGAGCTTAAACCATCAGATCACCTGAGGTATGCATATTTGGGTCAATCATCTACTTTGCTTATTATTATTGTTGCTAACTTGTCAGGTAGTGAAGAGAATAATGTTACTGACACTTTTGAGGAGCAAAGAAGGCTGAAACTTGTCATCAAGGATGTAGCCCCGGAAAAGATAATTAAATGGCCATATAGAGATACGGTGTAGAAATTTTTAAGAGAAAAAGCCATTGCCATGTCTAGCTAAAGACTTTAAACAAAGGAGCTTCCTGGGAAGCAACCTATGGATTTCCTGCTTTCAATAAAAGAGAATTTCCCCAATGCTTCATAATTCTGGATTACTATTTTCGTGCGGAGGGTGCAGAGGTAACTTGGCCTGTTTTTGGAGCTCATGCTATGTAACCGCCACCAAATTCCCCACCCGAGGAGGGTGATCGTGCCGATGAGTAGGTATGTTTCCTGCTATCCCTTGTATTACCTTCAATTCAATGGGGACATTGAATACTTTAAGTTTGGGGGTGATTTGGGGATGAGTAGTGTTTGTGTGTCATTTGTTCATGTAGGAAATCATATTTTGCATGTTTAGTAGTAATTCATTCATATTTTTTCATATTATTGCATGTTTGTTTAATGTAGGACATTTTGTTGCATATTTGTTTTTGTATACCATGTGAGTCCATTTAGTTGCATCTCATGGCATATTTTCATGATCTCGTAGGACTGGCTATTTCTGGTTGGTAGGTAGATGTCTATTTGAGTGTTGTAATGATGAATAGATGGTTGATTTATAGTTCTTATGAAATTGACTTGCATACTTCAAAAACAAAATTTTTACACAGTCTCATCGTTTGCTTTTGGGCTAGGTTGAGGTCATGCTTGTTTGGTTGTTGAGATTTAATCACTTGATTATATTTAGAATGTTCTTTATTCCCTTGATGGAGTAGGGGCACTAAAGTATAAGTTTGGGGGAAAACAGGGATTTCATGCTAATTGTTAATAAAAGTTAGGCGTCAAATGGCAAGTACCTAGCTCATATTTTATGAGTAGTCTAGGGTTGGATAAGATTACTCATTGCAGATCGCATTGGAAAAAAAATCAGAAAAAATAGAAGAAAAAAAAGAGTCAAAAGTTAAAATTGTTAAATGCAGAATTAACCAGGATGAGCTCTTTAATACTCGAGCAATTAAGTTCTAGGGGACTTTGTGCCTAGTGACCTAAGGCTTTTATAGTCTGGGATCCACTAACCTAACGCTCGCTACATGGGTTAATCTGTATAAGCCTTTTGGGGTCTCATCCATTACACAGTTAAATAATCATGCATTGTTGTGTATATTACTATGTGTCGTAGTTGTTACTAATAAAGCATGAATTCCTGTCTAACTCAAATGATGATGGAGGTGTTCCTAGGTTATGAAGTGTTTACCGTTCATTCTATTTATAAACTTGTGATTGTCTTGGCGAAGAATATGTATGATTTTGATCTATTGTTAGGAGTATATCTGATGAGCATTGCACACACACACATTTCTGTCATGTATTGTTAGTATACAGGAACTTAGTCGAGCTCTGTTTGGACGTATTGCATTTCTTTGAGATGTTTGCTTGTTGATTAGTTTTGGTTAATCTAAGGGGATCGTTGCATTTTCATGTTAGTTGCATTCATGCATTGCATTGCATTAGGTAGTATCGAGTCTGTTTATGCTTGAGGACAATCATCGGTTTAAGTTTGGGGGTGTGATAAGTGGATTTATATCCACTTGGAATGCTTCGTTTCGGCTTAAATTGATTAACTTGGCCTCAAGTATGTCGTGTTTTTGATTCGTTTTTAGTAAGAATGGTGCAGGGTAACTATCTTGAAGTGGGGAGATACATTTGTATATTTCATGGTGGATTCATGCTTAAGAACTGAAGAACGGGAAGTGGAAAAAGAATCGGAAGAGAAAACGGAGGAGAAAGGAGCAAATTGTGTAAAATTCGGATTTTCTGGATAGGTTGCGCAGTCTTCACTGTTTTGGTCATATCTGGAGTTCTACAAGTCCGATTCTGACGAGCTTACAGATCACGCGAAGACAACGAAATTTTCTACAGTCTTGGATAGAAATTTTGGGCACTCCGGCATGTAGTAGGGTGCAGGAGCACGCGGGGAGGCTGGTAGAAATCCTGATTCAACTAAAAAATGGTTTTTTAAGTATTTTCTTGGAGGACAAGACACTGGGGCTATAAATAAACATCTAGACATCAAAAGGAGCGGGTTTTTAGAGAGAGGGAGAAGAGAGAGACTAGGAGAAGGATTTCCAATGCTCGTGACAAGCAACGGATCTAGATCTACATCTTTTCATCCTTCTATTAGGCGTTATTTTGGATTTTGGGGATTTGTTTTCTAAACCTTATTACTCTAGAACTATTGTTTTTATTTAAATCTTGTTTATTACCATGGTTTTATCAGATCCCATGATGATGAGTGGTTCGATTATGAACTAATCATTGTCATGGGATTCTAACGGATTTATCTCTGTAGTTTAGTAGTTTGATTGCTTTAAAGATTTGTGTTTGATGAATTCTTGATATCCTTGTATGGTTGTGCTTATTCTTCTTGGATGCGCAGCTAACATCTAAGTTGCCTTGTTAATCTCTTGTGAAGTGATAGTGGATCTTGAGATTTAGAACTTGCCATGCTAGCATAGGATTATGTATGTTTTGACATCATGATTTGTAGTGTAATTTTAACCATCTTATGCTGCCCTATGTGATCTTAATTGATAACTTGTGCTTAAACCGTTATGTTTTCAAATCTTATAGACATATAGGGTTTAAATATAATTGGTGTCTACCCATCTTCTATCTCTTTTGTGGATGTATGAGTAGTTTGGTATTCGTATACTAACAGGTAACCTATACTTGTTTCGTGTTGTTCAATCAGATATCATAACCATCACATACTTTGATTAAAGGCATCAACTCTAAGCAAAGTATTTAATGAAGTTAGGATCCCATGTTTTATTTCTCATAAGTAATTCGATTTTAATTCTCATTAGTTAAGTAATTCTTAGTTTTGTTAATTCGCTTCTTAGTTAATTTAGATAATCAAAACCCTTCTTTGATATTGTCTTAACAGTGAATAATAATCATACATTGTTGCATAGGTGCATAAATCTGTATTGAACCTAAACCAGTCTCTGTGGGAACGAATTTGGACTTAACCTTATATATTACTTGTGACCACGTACGCTTGTGTGATTTTGTGCAAACAATGATGAAATGGAAGAAGAGAAATTTTGACTCCAAAGAGGTAGGAAGGCCAATGGAGAATGAAAGATGCATGTCTCAGTGACTACTTTCCCCTACCAAGGAATGATACATTGACCAATGCAACAAGGTGACGACCCAAAGAGACGACATATCGAAGATTGATGAATAAGATCTTTGAGCATCTTAGTGGGAACACTATAGAAGTCCATGGAAATGATATGTTAATCAAGAGCCTCGATAAGGCACATCACATCGAGTATTCTCAGAGGTATTTGAGGTATTGAGGCACCACAAGATGATATTGAATTTGACTTAATGCGCCTTCAGCATAGGATCAGGAAATTTTTTGGGTCTTATGGTCTCCAAACATGGAAATTGAGGCCAACCCCGATAAGAGTAGGGCAATCCTTGACACGGAACCTCCGCATGTTGACATAAGCAAATTACAGAAAGTTACTGCATCTATACTTGGCTGTATTTGATACGGCTTTAAGTGTCCTTGTGAAAGAGGAAGACAAGTTTCGGAAACCCATATGTTACGTGAGAAAGGTCTTGTATGAGATAGAGTAACCACAATAAATCCCCAAGCACTCGTTGACTTCGTGGTTGAATACACCATTGGCAACCAAGAAGTCAGGGGGAAGGAAGTAGTACCCCGGGAGAGCAAATGATTAGAGAAGGAGAATCCAGAGGCGATACTAAAGGAGTATTGAATCAATTTTGATCGAGAATCAAAAACAAAATTAAGTCAGAACATACCCCGATAGGCTCATGCTTGACTATGCCCCGAAGTTAGATTTCCCAATGACAAACAACGAGGCTGGATGCAAAGCCTTGATAGCCGGTCTTGGCTTGGCCGGAGGCCCAAGGGTCAAAAATCTCAAAGTCTGTGGAGACTCAAGGTCGGTATTACCAAAAGTGAATGGTGAGTTCGAGGCTAGGGCTGGATCCAGTGAGTGTTACGTGAAGTACATCCATAGGGAGGAAAACGTGAAGGCCGATGCCTTATTCAAGTTTACCTCACCAGAAATAGAGAATTATATTGGAAGTTTTTACTTCCAAGTCTTGGAGACCCGAAGCGTTGATGCAAAGTTGATAGCATCTATAGATGTGGGGAGCTGTTGCATAGATCCTACAATGGCTCACCAGGAAACTGGTTGGTCACCCGACAATGCCTTGGAGGCACGGAAGTTGTCTGTAAAAACACTATGGCCTTAAGAAGCGGAGTTAGCCTTGAAAGAAATCCATGAGGAAATCTGGGGACAGCACTCGGAGGCAGAGCCCTTGAACACAAGATGACCCGATTGGGATTCTGCTGGGGCAAACGTAATGGCTGATGCCAAGAGTTATGTACGATCCCTGATCCTGAACTAAGGGGTTAGGATCCCTGATCTAGGGGGTCAGGATCCCTGATTTACGGGGTCAGGATCCCAAGTCCAAAATCCTGAACTAAGGGGTTAGGATCCCTGATCTAGGGGGTCAGGATCCCTGATTTATGGGGTCAGGATCCCAAGTCCAAAATCCTGAACTAAGGGGTTAGGATCCCTAATCTAAGGGGTCAGAAATCCTAATCTAAGGGGTCAGAATTTCTAGTCTAAGGGATCAGGAATCTTGGTCAAAATTCACAAGACCAGAAGTTTAAATCGCCCATAATTCGACCAGGAACCTGATCGAAATAAACCAGGAATCCTAATCGAAATTCATAAGACCAGAATGTAAAAATGGCCCTTAATTCGACCAGGATTATGGTCGAAAAGCCATCGACCAGACCGCATTTGAAGCCCATAATTCGACCAGAATCCTGATCTAAGATGTCAGGATTCCTGGTCTAAGGGTCAGAATTCCAGATTTAGGAGGTCAGGATTCCCGACCTAAGAGGTCAGGATTCATTTGAGGGGTCAGGATTCCTTATTTGAGGGGTCAGGATTCCTGATCGAAATTGCTACGATCAGAATGTAAAAATGGCCCTTAATTTGACTAGAATCCTGATCGAAATTCGACCAGGAACATGGTCGAAAAGCCATCGACCAGACCGCATTTGAACCCAATAATTCGACCAGAATCCTTACTTGAGAGGTCAGGATTCCTGGTCTAAGGAGTAAGGATCCCCGATCGAAAATCCATTGATTAGGATGTGCAAAACACCCATAATTCGATCAGAATCCTGGTCTACGGGATGAGGATTCTTGGTCTAAAGGGTCAGGAAGCATTTTTGAAATAAATATATTTTGAAAAATGAGAATAATTTCTAAAATTAAATCTATGCATGTTGCACAAAAAAGGTATATAATGAAAATTTATATGTGTCTAGAGTCATGAATTACCTCAATTCAGGATGAATTTCGGAGCTTTGAAAGCCAATAAGGCCAAAAATACGATCTTAAATTGTGAAAATATTAGGGCTGATGGCCCCTCCAAAATTGTGAAAAAATTATTATTATTATTTTAATAATAATGATAAAATCCGGGTCGAATATTATTTGAGTGAAATTTTATCCAAGTGGGACACCTCCGATTTGGGGATCGAAATTATCCGAAATTCGGACAAAACAAACATTATTATTGAATATTAATAATATTAAAAAAAAAGAAAGGAAGAAGTGCAAAAAAAAAATATTGATCCCAATCCTGCTCGATTTATCGAGCAGGAATCCTCCTCGAAGTGGCGTCGACCAGGCTGAAGAAAACCATTTAAGTCGACCACGATCCTGGTCGATTTCGACCAGGTGAAAATTGTTTTGGCTAAAGTGTTGTTTATTACCTCAATTATGCTGAGTTAGCACAAAGCCCACTGTACTTTATAACCTGACAGAAAGGTCCCTACAATTTACAAATCGACAAAAATACCTGTAGGTACAAGAAAATTCCTAAATTATTAAGAAAAAATTAAGAAAAATACCTGTGGGTACCAGAAAATTCCTAAAATATTAGGAAAAAATTAAGAAAAATACTTGTGGGTACCAGAAAATTCCTAAAATATTTGGAAAAATTAAGAAAAATGCCTGTGGGTACGTAAAAATTCCTAAATTATTAGGAATAATTAAGAAAAATACATGTGGGTACCAGAAAATTCTTAAATTATTAGGAATAATTAAGAAAAATACCTATGGGTACTAGAAAATTCCTAAAATATTAGGAAAAAAATTAAGAAAAATACCTGTGGGTACCAGAAAATTCCTAAAATATTAGAAAAATTAAGAAAAATGCCTGTGGGTACGTAAAAATTCCTAAATTATTAGGAATAATCAAGAAAAATACCTGCGAGTATACAAAAATTCCTCAAATATTAGGTACAGAAAAGTATGAGGAAAATTATATAAATATTTTCTTGACAAAGTGAGCAATAATTTATGCTAATAATGCATAAAAGCCCTATGAAAGTGCCAAAATTGCTAAAAGCAAGCACAAGTTAAAGCCTCGAATAAGGTAAATCACCGTAAATGTGTAGGTCGCTCCACTCTTTACAATAAGGCGATATATGTGAAACACTAGTGTAAACCAAAATCCCCATATAATGGTAGGAAAATTAAGAAGTCCTAGGTAAGAGATAAAAACGATCCCGAGTCTCGAAAAAGACAATTATAACTTCTACGAAAATCTGATCAGTTTTCCTAGAAGTTGGGGGCAAATGATATTGGCTGAAAGTAAGCCCCAAAAATACATTTAATGTTGCATTAAATAAATCTAGGTTGGTGCAAGGTCAAAGCCCAATATTGAGGCCCAAGACCCTAAATTAAATAATAAATTAGTAGTTGATAAATCAGCCTATAAAAAGACTCCGTTATTGGGTCCAAAAGGGAACCAATCCATTCAAAGAGTAGCCCCTAAGACATATGAGTCCAATAGGAATCAGCCTTCCTAATGGAAGGATCTAGAATTCTATCTAAAGTGGGTAACTTGTCCAACAAGACACCAAACCCTACCTTAATTCCAAGGCACCCAATGCCTATATAAAGGGCCTGACCCCTCATTCTCAAAACAACGTTTTTGGGCACAGCTCCATACGTCACCCACCACGTTTTAGGCTTAATCCTCGAATAAAGACATACAAGCCACTACGTCACTACGCCGCGAGGGCGCATCAAGCCGTTGGGCTTGCCAAGCAGACCTTAACTCCACATTAGTATGATATTGTCCGCTTTGGGCTGAACCCGCACGGATTTGTTTTTGGGTCACTCCCAAAAGGCCTCACACTAATGGAGTTAACTGGCTGCCCTTCCCACCAACGATGTGGGACAACTCCTAACAATCTCCCCCTTCACACATCGGGCTCGACACCTGTCGAATCTACCACCATTCTATGTGATCTGCTCCCCTTGACCCATACTGGAAGTTCGGAGCTTACTGAGATCGTTATCACGGATCGTTATAACCATAGCTCTGATATCACTTGTTGGGCTTGCTTAAGCAGGCCTTAACTCCACATTAGTATGATATTGTCCGCTTTGGGCCGAGCCCGCACGGATTTGTTTTTGGCTAACTCCCAAAAGGCCTCACACTAATGGAGATAACTAACTGCTTATAAACTAGTTATCTGACTCTTCCACAACCGATGTGGGACAACTCCTAACAATCTCCCCCTTCACACATCGGGCTCGACACCTGTCGAATCTGCCACCATTCTGTGTAATCTGCTCCCCTTGACCCATACTGAAAGTTCCTGGCCATCTGGCTCGGATCATACTGGAAAGCCCACCTGTTCCCCCTTAAGCCCAACCTGGGATAGCTCATCTGCCTCTTCCTGGATCCAACCTGGAGCCCATACGAGATTGTTATGGACCGTTATAACCTTAGCTCTGATACCACTTGTTGGGCTTGCCAAGCAGACCTTAACTCCACATTAGTATGATATTGTCCGCTTTGGGCTGAACCCGCACGGATTTGTTTTTGGGTCACTCCCAAAAGGCCTCACACTAATGGAGTTAACTGGCTGCCCTTCCCACCAACGATGTGGGACAACTCCTAACACAAGCCACGTAGGCAACTCTAGAACTACGCTTTGGCTTGATTCTTGATATTCATCAAGGTACGTAGGCATCTTACGAGGATCGACTAGTCCCGACAGCAAGAGCAGCCACCATTAAAGCTCGAAGTTCTCAATCCCTAGCAATCAATACACGAATTAATTACACCCTACTTTTTATTCCACAACAACAATATTTCAGATTACATATTTAGATTTTAAAAAATGATTTATTATTTTAATCTACATATATTATCTAAAATACTAGAAGTCAGAACTTTTTATATACATGAAATCATATCGTCAGAGAAAAGTATGAAGTTCAATAATCCAACTGGACAAAAGTTTCAAGTAACTAGATGAAAATCGGATCAATCTTTTAATTCCACTTTTCCCGAAAGCCAAGACTACATTGCAACTTGTGAACTCAAGTAAAAAATCGGTCACGTTTGGCTGCATTTATAAGTCTGAACTAAGTCTTATTTCCCAAAAAAATATGTATTTACATACTTTTTTGTAGAAAAAAATATTTATAGGGAGTTTATCATTCGTTATTTTATAAAAATAAATTACTTATTTAAAAAAAAAACATAATTACATACTTTTTTCCAGAATAAGTTACTTATTTCTGAAAAATGAGATAAGCGAAACGTAACCATGTACTTTGCATCAAGAAATCATGCACGATGAAAAGTTGGGTGTTGGCCCCCTATATCACAATTTTAAATGAAATGGCCCCAAATTTCACAAGCTAGAAAGTTGGCCCCAAATATCACTCTATAACACATTATCGTGTAGCGTTTTATATTTTTAGTATAAACGCTAATTCATGTAGTGTTTTCCTTTTTTTTTTTTGAAAACGCTGATTCAAAGTGTGCTTATAGGCCTGTTACTTTTAAAACGCTATTCTAACTTTTGTTTTGGTCTAAAATGCCACATGAAATGGTGTTTTGTGGGAAACGCCACTTCATGTGCGTTTGTTTTGTTTTTTTTTCTTCAAAATATATACGATTTATTCATCGTTCCGAATATTTCTAAACCCAAAAATGGAACTATTGAACCCCAAAGATTAACTGTTGAATAAAATTTAAAAATTTTAATTAAAAAATTGAATCCGGCGGCCTGATTATTTAACGCTAACGCGTTTAAAAATCAGGATAAATTAGGGTTTAGGGTTGTAAACAACCCTAAACCCCAAACCCTAAACCCTAAGTTCGTATACGGTTTATTCGTCGTTTTGAATATTCTAAAACCCAAAATGGAAACGTTGAAATCTTAAAGTTAATTGTTCAACCCCTAAATTTAATTAAAATTATATTTTTTTAAATTTAAAAATTTTAATTAAAAAATTGAATCCGGCGGCCTGATTTTTAAATGCTAACGCGTTTAAAAATCAGGATAAGTTAGGGTTTAGGGTCCCTAAACCCTAAATCCTAAGTTCGTATACGGTTTATTCATCGTTTCGAATATTTTTAAACCCAAAATGGAAATGTTTAACCCCAAAAGTTAATTACTGAATCCCTAAGGAAATACAAAAATCAGGCCTTCGGACTTAATACAAAATCACAATTTTAATTCACCATTTAGTTATAAGTTTTTTAATATTGTTTGCAAATATATATTTAGGGGAAAAAAATTAGAAAAATACCCCAAAACACCACATTAAGTGGCGTTTCCCACCCCCAAAACACCACATAAATCAGTGTTGCTTGACTTGTCTCTTCCAACGCTAGACTATACAATGTTTATATATTAAAAAAAGTATGTTCAAAACGATAAACACACTAGCATTTTTTTAAAAAAAAATCAAAAACGCTAGACGTACTTGTGTTTTGGAGTGATATTTGGGGCCAAGTTTTTGAGTTGTGATATTTGAGACCATTTAACTTAAAATTGTGATATTTGGGCCTTTCTCCGAAAAGTTAAAGTAAAAGTCTCAAATAGATGTGTGTTAAATGACATAAGTAATAACATGGTAAAACCAATATAGAGCCCGTTTGGATTAGCATAAAATTATTGCTTATAACTTAAAGTTGCTTAAAGTTACAAGTGAAAAGTAAAAATTTTAAGTTAATATCTGTTTGGCTAATTTAATATTATGTATAACTTATGAGTTATTAAAATTATATGTTAGGAATAATTCATAAGTTGTGATGTTAAGAATAGAATTTTGCTAATACTTCTTGTATATCCTGATCTTATAAAGGATTTAGCACTTTGTTTAGGATATATGTGTTAAACAGTAATCTGTAGGATTTAGTCAGGAACAGTGCGTCAGAGACTACGTGTCAGGAATAGTGTATCGGGGACTACATGTCAGGAACAGAGGAGCAGATCCTGATACATTAAGTCAGATCCTGATCAAATACTGATGGGATAATCAGATCCTGATGCAATAGGAAATCCTGCTATCAGTCGTGTTACTGATGATGTAATTATGGATGCTACAGAAACTGGCAAGTGCTATAAAACAGGATCTTTGTTTTGGAAAACAAGCAAGAAGATATCGTGAAGGAAACGAATTTTCTATTGATGGAAACTATCAACTGGACGGTAGAACATTGTCATAGATAGATTATAATTCTGTTATTAGTTGATAGGTAGCATTATAAATACTCTCTCTATATCATTGTAAAAAAAGGGAGTGTGTAAGCGAGAGAGTTCGTAAGATTTGTATTCGAGAGTTCGAAACAAACAGAGAGAGAGATTTATATTGTCAGCAGCTGCTAAAGGTATTGTACACCTTTGGTAGAGTTTGTATTTGATTATTTTAATACAAACAAAGTTTGATTCATTCGTTTATTCTTGTTCATATAATCAAGCAAAAATCAGACACGATTATATAACTTGTATTCAACCCCCCCTTCTACAAGTTATTGGAGTTAACAATTGGTATCAGAGCAGGTTGATTTCGAATAATCATAAAGATCTGCAATCATGTCTGGTTACAAGGATGGTTATACTAAGATCCCTATGCTCAATAGAAACGAATATACTCTATGGGAAGTGAAGATGTTGCATCACTTGGAAGCAACAGATCCTGATTATCTTGACAGAATCAGAGATGGGCCTTTTGTTCCAGCAAGGCTTGTTCCTCAAGCAACTGTCGAAGGAAAAGTTGTTCCAGAACATACAGCAGAGAAGCTTAAATCTGAATGGACAGATAAGGAAAAGGAGAACGTTCTTAAGGATGCTAAAGTGAGAAACATACTATTCAACAGTCTTGATTATGTTCTCACTAACTATGTTCTCTCGTGTAAAACTGCTAAGGAGATATGGGACAATCTAAAGGTTCATAGTGAAGGAACAAAACCTATCAGGAAGAATATAAGGACACTTCTCATACAACAGTATGAGTATTTTGAATCCATGTCTGGTGAGTCACTTACTGACACCTTTGATAGGTTTACTAAACTCATCAATGAGATGGCCATGCATGGTAAATATTATGACTTGGAGGATATGAATATGAAGTTCATGAAAGCTCTTCCTGATTTCTACAATGAGAAGATATCTGCAATTGAGGAAGCTAATGATCTTGATGAGATATCATTAGAAGCAGTTTATGGAAAATTGAGAGCTTATGAACTTGACAGGCAGCAGAAAAAGAGCAGGAGTGAAGGAAAGATGAAAACTGTTGCACTCACTGCTCAATCTGAATCAAAGAAGCTTCCAGAAGAAAAGTCTGAATCTACTGAAAGAGACTTGAGGAAGAAGAAGAACAAAGAAAGTTCTGAGTCAGAGACTATAGATATAGACTCTGAAGATAATGATTCTGAATCAGAGATGCAAGAACTCTTTGCTATGTTTGCTAAAGCTTTCAAGAAAGGAAGATTCAACAGGAGAAGATTTAGCAAAGGCTCTTTTCAGAAGAAAGAGGAGAAGAAGAATGACAAAGGCAAGAGTACAATTATCAAGCTTGATAAAGCCAAGATCAAGTGCTTTAACTGCAGTGAGCTTGGACACTTTGCTAGTGAGTGCAAGAAGCCTAGGAATTCAGGAAAGGGTAATGCACTCATGGTCACACAGAAGGATTGGGCAGACTCCAGTGATTCTGAAGATGAATTGGATTATAACAACATTGCATTGATGGCAAGTGCTTCAGACAAGCCTGGATCTCCAAAGACAACTTCTTCAACTTCTGTTAAGGTATCACTTCACTCTCTTGATTTGTTTGATAGCTTAGATTCTGATGATATTAGATCTATTCATGTTGAGTTTAAGAATCTTATGACTAATTTCAAAATTCTTGCTAGTGAAAAAGATGAACTCAAGGCTAAGAATGATGAATTAGTTAGTAGAAATAATTTTCTTGAATCTGAGTTAATTCAAATGGAAGAATATAAGTTAAGTTCTGATAAAGCTAAGCATGATTATGGTATTATTCTTGAGGCTTATGACTATGTCAGAAAAGAACTAGAGGAAGAGAGAGATGTGATTAAAACCATTAACAATTCTGGTAAAAAGACTCAAGAAATCATTGAAAATCAAATTTTGGGTAAAGTTAATGGTTTAGGTTTTGATAAGGCTAGGCAAGAAGATACAGTAGCTATTGTCAGTGATGATAGTAAAACTGAAGCTAGCACATCTAAGTCTGAAGGTAAGAAGATAGTTTCTGAACCTAAACATGTTAAATTTGTTGATTCTAAAGGTACCCCAGTTGTGCACAAAAGAATTAACAATAGCAATTCAGATGAGAGAGTGTTAGAAAAACCTAAGAATGTCAACATAGGTTTTCTGTCTAAGTCTCAGTTGAAACAGAGACTAGAAAGTATTTCAGAATCTAGCAAGATCAGAAGAAATAGGAATGGAAAAGAAGGTATTAACAAAGAGAATAATTACAAGAATGTACCTGATGCACCTAGGAAGAAATGCTATAAATGTGGAAATCATAATCATTTGGCCCTAGACTGCAATCAAAAACCTTCTTGGAAAACTGAGTCCAGATTCCCCAAGACTCAGAGAATTCATTACCAACCACAAGAACCCTGTTATCATTGTGGTAGTTTACTTCATTCCATTTATATGTGTAAGGAATATCATGAACTGTATTATGACTATTATTCTCTGAAATCTGAAACTCTTAGTCACAAACAGTTTGTGAAATCTAAGTCTAAGGTTGACTCTGCAACAGGTAAATCAAAAGCAAAATCTTCAAAGCCTGTTGGTTCAAAAGTTAGTAAGAAAGGATCCAATCAAAGTTGGGTCCTAAAAAAATTCTAACTAACTACTTTTTGTTTGCAGGGCATTGGAAAGAAGCATTCAATTATCTTGGACAGTGGATGCTCTGGATATATGACTGGAAAGAAGTCCCTGCTTACAAAGTTTGAGAGGAAAGCTGGCCCAGTAATATCCTTTGGAGATGGCAACAAAGGAGAAACTCTGGGATATGGCTCAATTATTTTGGGGAATGTCATCATAGAAAATGTAGCACTGGTTGAAGGCTTGAAACACACACTTTTAAGCATAAGTCAACTGGGTGATAAGGGTTCAATCAATCTTTGACAGTAAGGGATGTAAAATCTTGAATATGAAGAATGGAGACATTGTTCTGACTGGTCAGAGACATGGTAACATATATGAAGCCAGCTTGAGTGACACATCTAAAGGAACTGTCAGATGTCTTTATAGCAAGGAATCAAATGAGGAAAGCTGGAACTGGCACAAGAAGCTCTCACATCTCAACTTCAAGAAGCTTAATCAACTTGTTAAGCATCATCTGGTGAGAGGCCTACCTCAGGCAAACTATGTGCAAGATGGAATTTGTGATGCGTGTCAGCTTCGTAAACAAAGAAGAACCACTTTCAAGAGCAAGACAGAAATTCAATTACTGAACCATTTCACATGCTGCATCTTGATTTATTTGGTCCAGTAAACATTATGTCTATCAATAAGAAAAGATATGCTCTAGTTATAGTGGATGACTACATAAGGTTCACATGGGTATTCTTTCTACACAACAAGGATGAAGCTCCTCAGCAAATCATTGAACTTTTCAAGAATATTCAAAATAGCTCTGAGTACAAGGTCAAAGTGCTCAGAAGTGACAATGGTACAGAATTCAAGAATTCTACAATGGAGGAGTATTGTACAGACAGTGGAATTACTCAACAGTTTTCTGCACCTGGAACACCTCAGCAAAATGGTGTAGTAGAAAGAAAGAACAGAACTCTCATAGAGGCAGCAAGAACCATGCTTGCAGATGCAAAGCTTCCAACATATTTCTGGGCAGAAGCTATCAACACTGCATGTTTCACTCAAAACTGTACCTTGGTAAATGCTCATGGCAAGACTCCCTATGAGATGATCAAAGGAAAGAAACCAAGTGTGAAATACTTTCACATCTTTTTATGCAAATGCTATGTCATGAGAGTTCATCCAGAACAACTTGGGAAATTTGAAGCCAAATCGGATGAAGCAATCTTTCTAGGGTATTCAGCATCAAAAGCCTTCAAAGTATACAATCTCAGAACTCACATTGTTATGGAATCAATTCACGTTGCATTTGATGATAAGAAGTTTGGAATTTTGAAAACTTATGAAAGTCATGACAATCTTGAATTTGAAAATCTTAAGTATTCTGAGATTCCCTCCAGCGATGATGAAGGTTCTCCAGAGGAAATCTCTATTGCTTCTCAAAGGAATGCTACTGCTGAGGGGGGGCAATTCAATCAAGGAGAACATAGGACTGATTAGGATCAGACTGGTCATTCAGAGTCTACTTCATCAGGAACTGATCCTTCAGAGTCTAATGAAGGAAGATCAGGAACTAGCAACAGTACTGAATCCACAGATTCTACTGATCAAGGGGGAGCTTTTGAAGGCAGAGAAAGTTCTTCTACAAGAAATACCACTAACTTAGGGGGAGAGTCTAGCAGGAGCAATCTACCACCTGTTAGAAAATGGATAAGGGAACCTACTGAGGATTTGATAATTGGTGATCCAAATAGTGGTGTTCAAACTAGAAGATCAATTCAAAATGAATGCTTGTACAGTTGTTTTCTCTCAAAGAATGAACCTAAGAAGGTTGAAGAGGCCTTACAGGATCCTAATTGGGTAATAGCAATGCAGGAAGAATTGAATGAATTTGAGAGGAACAAAGTTTGGAAACTGGTACCAAGACCTAAAGATAGATCTATTGTTGGTGATAAATGGGTTTTCAGAAACAAGCTAGATGAATCTGGTATGATTGTAAGAAACAAAGCAAGACTGGTAGCCAAGGGTTATTCTCAGGAAGAAGGAATTGACTATGATGAAACCTTTGCACCTGTAGCAAGATTGGAAGCAATCAGAATGTTTCTTGCATTTGCAGCTCATTCAAAATTCAAGGTATACCCGATGGATGTAAAGAGTGCTTTTCTAAATGGCAAGCTTGATGAGGAAGTGTATGTGGAACAACCACCTGGTTTTGTTGATCCAAAGTTTCCAAATCATCTCTACAAACTTGACAAGGCACTCTATGGACTGAAGCAGGCACCAAGAGCATGGTATGAGACTTTGTCCAAATTTCTTCTTGAAAATGGCTTCACAAGAGGTACAATTGACAAAACTCTATTCTTTAGAAAGATAAAAGGTGATTTGCTTTTAGTTCAAGTTTATGTTGATGATATTATATTTTGTTCTACTAATGAAAAGTTATGTGCTAAGTTTAGCAAGCTTATGCAGTCTAAATATAAGATGAGCATGATGGGTGAACTAAATTACTTTTTAGGCTTGCAGGTCAAACAGACTGAGACTGGTATTTTCATTAATCAGTCAAAGTATATCAAAGATCTTTTAAAAAGGTTTGACTTTCAAAATTGTGCAATTGCAAAGACACCCATGGCAACAGCCACTAAGCTAGACTATGATCCTAAGGGAAAGAGTGTTGATAACACTAGCTATAGAGGCATGATAGGTTCACTGTTATATTTAACTGCAAGTAAACCAGATATAATGTTTTCTACCTGTTTATGTGCTAGATTCCAAAGTGATCCTAAGGAATCTCATTTAATTGCTGTGAAGAGAATTTTTAGATATCTCAAGGGAACTCCAAATCTTGGTTTGTGGTATCCAAGAGAATCTGATTTCTCCCTAATTGGCTATTCAGACTCTGATTACGCAGGGTGTAAAATAGACAGGAAAAGCACTACAGGTACATGTCAATTCTTGGGAAACAGATTGATTCTTGGGCAAGCAAGAAGCAGCAATCAGTTTCAACCTCAACTGCAGAAGCTGAATACATTGCAGCAGGCAGTTGTTGTGCTCAACTCCTTTGGATAAGAAATCAGTTGATGGATTATGGTATGACACTTAGTAATATTCCTATGTTTTGTGATAACACTAGTGCTATCAAAATTGCAGAAAAACCAGTTCAACACTAAAGGACTAAGCACATTGATGTCAGGTATCATTTTATTAGAGAGCATATTAAAAATGGTACTGTGGAACTTCATTTTGTTCTTACTGACAAACAGCTTGCAGATATTCTAACTAAACCACTTGATGAGGCCACATTCATTAGATTGGTTAGTGAGTTAGGAATGTTAAATTTTAGATCTTTAACATCTACACAAGTAGCAAGGTATGTTGTTTCAGCTTATAGACTTGATATTTTGTCAGGATCTATACTTGATTGATAAATGCTTAAGCTGTAACACTTTACTTTGATAAATTACAGTATGATAGACTTGTTAATAAACATCAGGATTGCTATCAGTATGCTGACGTCATCAGTATTGACATCAGGATTATATCGTCAGTATCAGGATTGTGAAATTTGTGTGTATTACTGTTTCAAATTCTGAAGTTCATGTTATTTGGTTGTTCAATTCTGAGTTTTGTTAAGTCTATGTTAGCAATTTTTATTACATACATACTGATAATTTATATCATTATTCATGACAGTCAATAAACAACGATAGACAAGTAGATATTAAGAAAACTTGTATTTTCATTAATCAAAAGCATTACATACATGAAAATGAAATACAATTCATCTTTTTGTCTAACTACTACTGATAATTCTATTCTTGTCTAAAGTTGTTGCTGCTTCAATCCTCAACGATCGAGTTCAGGACAAGGAGCATCTCAAGAATGAATTCCTTGTCTGGGCGACTTGAATGAGAGCAGCTGACTCATCTTCATGCTTATTGAAGAAGATGAATAACATCTCCATCAAGATCAACCTCAGACTCTTCACCAAATTCTTCATCCTCAAGGAGTGAAGAGATTAGAGGAGGATTGTATCCAACTGGTAGATGTTTTAGAGGAGATTTGTGGAAATCATCTGGGTTAAGATTAACCATATTTGACTTGATGAGAAAATTTATCTCTTCTAAGAGATAGTTCATTTGCTCCTAATCATCAGGAGTAAAGAACTTCTCAGTGGTAATGAACCAAAAGCTAGGGTTCATATGAAGTTTTGGGTTAAAAGCCATGATGGAAAGAGAAAAGAATGAAAAGGTTTTGGAGAATGGCATAAGACATCGGTTTCTTTTATAGAAAGACGTGGGAAGCTGAACAGTCATTTTGGAGATACCAATGCATTGATTTTGTTATTTCTTTTTCAGGTAAAAGAAAATGCCATGTGGAAACTCTATTTAGTCTCTGGAATCAGGATGATATTGATCAGGAATACGAGTGTGTTCACATCAGGATTAGTAATTCTTTTTATTCAGAAATCACATTGAATTGTGTGATTATTCTAAAGAGTAGATCACATCAGGAAGAGGAAACTGATCAGTATTGATTTTTATCTTGTTTTTACCTTGACTTATTTACTTGAAATCATTTTTGGATTTTATTTTCCAAAAGTCATGGGTAACTGCATTTTTCAGGGACTTACACCTGTTAACCTACGTGTCAACGTGGGATAATGGGTCTGAAGGATTTTTGAAATATAATTATTTTGACACTCTAATCGTGTAATTACTTTCTCTAATTTCATTCTCTAAAGCAAAAACACTCTCGAGTTCTCAAAATCACTAATAAATTTCAAAGATTTCTTAAGTTCTTTTCAGATCAAAATGGCAACTCAAAGAAGACTACCCAAATCAGTAGCTTTCAAGTTTGGTGACTTTGATTTTATGATGAACAATCATGTTGCAGCTATCACCAACAAGGAAGGGGTGTCAACTGATTTTCACCCGATAATGGACTTTATGGCGAAAGGACCATTAAGCTATGCCTTGACAGCATCTCCACAAATTAATCAAGTAGCTGTTTCACAAGCTTGGGAGAATGCTGAGGTAATTGATTCTACTCAGAGTCAATCAGGTAAGATTGTTCTACACTTAGGACAAGACTCATTTGATCTTACTGAATCTGTTATTAATTCAGTACTTCGCTTACCTATTAGTACGAATTTTGAGAATGTACCATCTGATGATGATGTGAGAACTATGTTATCTAAATTAGGTTATGATGGACCTCTAGATAACATGAGCCAGTTAAATAGATCTTTTCTTAGGAAAGAATGGTCTTTCTTTTTTGATAAAATTGCTAAATGTTTTACTGGTAAATGTAGTTCTTTTCAACAAATTACAGTTGTTACATCACATATTGCATATGCTTTGCTGTATAACAGAGTAATTAATTTTGGTCACATTATCTTAAGTCAGATGTGTATTAAACTTGGGTCAAGAGATCATGACAGGAATATGGTTTATTATCATAGATTCATGCAACTATTTATTAACCATTTCATTCCTGATGTTGAAGCTAGATTTGGTAGAGAGTATTGTGTTTCTTCTTATTTACAGAAAAAGAGAATTTTCTCTGACATTACAAAGAAGGACGGTGAAAAAAATCTAGATGAAATACCTGCGTTACACTATCCAAATCATGTTCAGGTACATCTAAGCACTCATCTTCCTACTATCTGTAATTCTTCTTTCTTTAGTGGTAAAATGACTCAGGAATCTCAATTGGAGGAGAACCCCCCTTTGTCTACCCAAGTAGCCAAAAACATTACAGTCTCTGGAATAAGTCTAGAACCAAATTTTGATCCACAGCCTATTGTTTCAAAGAAGCCAACTTCTGGTGTTTCTCAAAAGACATCAGTTGTAAGGAAGAGAAGATTTGTCATTTCAAGTAGTAGTTCTAGTGAAGATGATGATAATATATCTCTTGCTGAGAGAGCAGAATTGAAGGCTGCAATTCAACTTTCTAAGCTAGGACAAAGAGATGGAACACCTAGTCACAGCCAGGCTGCAGTCTCTCAAAAGGCTGTAGTTCTTAAAAAGGGAAAATAGATACTGGATACTGTCTCTCAAAAGACTGTGTCTATTGAAAGAGGATCTCATCCCAAGATCACTTCTGTGTCTACACCTCTTGAGTCTTCTCAAGACAAATCTGTTGCTCACTATACTAGGAGAACAAGGAGAAAGATTCATTTGTCACCTGCACACACAGTGTCAAGTCCAACTAACATTATGCAGGTCTCTACAAATAATGATATATCCATGTCAGTATCTGGCAAGAGAGATCTGAATCTTGATTCTTCATGGTAAACTACATTGACATACAGACTGGCTATGGAACTTATTTCTCTGAAAGTGAAGCTTTCCAGGCCTGTTCTAGATTTTCTGATTGAAAGAGTTCCCAAACTTTCATTTCCTGAAGAATATGGATTGTTACATCAAAGGCTTGACTTAATGAAGACATACTTGTATGTATCAGTCAGAAAGGAGTTACACAAGAAATTTGGACTTCCTAAGCATATTGCATTTCAATCACTTAATGCATATTTATTTGATGAGGATGTCATTGTTGAAGATGCTTCAGCTCAAGGTGAACAAAAGGAGGTAGTTGATAAAGAGAAGCAGTCAACAGAAGATACTATTGCACCAGTGGTGAATAGTAGAATAGATCATATCACAATCACTGCAACACAAGAATCATCTAGTCAGAGGTTGGATGACTCAGGAACTGTGATTGATTATTGTTAACACAAAATCACGCAAGTGCACGTGGTCACAAGTAATATAGATAGAAGTCAAGTTCGTTCCCACGGAGATCTGGTTAGGTTTCAATTCAGTTCATGCACCTATGCAACAATGCATGATTATTATTCACTGCTAAGACAAATAACAAGATTAAGTTTTTACTAACTATAGTTAACTAAGATACAAATTAACAAACTAAAAATTACTAACTAATGAGAATTAAAATTTAATTACTTATATGCGAGAAAACATGGAATCCTAACTTCATCATCTACTTCACTTAGAGTTGATGCCTTTAATCAATGCATGTGATGGTTTTAATATCTGGTCAGACAACACGGAACAAGTATACGTTACTTCTCAGTATACGAATACCAAACTAAACATACATCTATAAAAGAGATAGAAGATGAATAGACACTAATCATGCTTAGACCCTATATCTCTATAGAATTTGAAAACATAACGGTTGAATAACAAGTTATCCATATTGATCACATAGGGCAGCATAATATCTCTATTTACGCTACAAATCATGATGTTAAAACATCAACCTATCCTATGCTAGCATGGCAAGTTCTAAATCTCAAGATCCACTCTCGTTTCGCAAGAGATTAACAAATTAGATGTTCATGACGCATCTAAACTCATGAAACACAAACCATACGATGATATCAAGAATTCACAACACATAAATTTTTAAAGCAATCAAACTACTAAGCTACATAGATAAATCCGTTAGAATCCCATGACAACGATTAGCTCATAATCGAACCGCTCGTCATCATGGGATCTGATGAAACCATGATAATAAAAAAAGTATGAATAATAATAATAATATTAATAAAACAAAGAGTTGAGAAAACAAATCTATGATACAAAAGATGAAGTAGATCTAGATCCGTTGCTTGTCACGAGCGTTGAATCTTGCTCCCCTTTTCTCCCTTGCAGATCTAAACTATATTATGAACAAGATATCTAATTGTCTAATTTTCTAATTACAATGCTAAGATGTGTTTATATAGGCTCTAGATTTATTTCCCAGCAAGAAATTACCTTCTATTACAATTTAGAATTCGATTTAGGTACTAATAACTGCCCAAAATACAATTAGAATTAGAAAAAGGGAAAAACAGTAATCTTTCAGCCTTGCTTCACAAAGAACACGTGCGCAAATTTTAACTACACGCTCGCTACACCTGCTATCTATCCCAGGTTGTAGAAAATCTCCCAAGCTTCGCGTGGGCAGTAAGATCTCTGAAAACGGACTTCTAGAACTCCAGATATGGCCAAAACAGTGTAGACTGCGCAACCTTCCCGGAAAATCCGAATTCTAATCAATTAATCCTCCAAACACGATAGAAGCATCACCCATAATCGACATTCTTGTAAATCTGTACAACTAAGCAAAACACATCAAAACTACAACAAACTTTTAGGCCAAGTGAATCAATTTAAGCCGAATTGAAGCGATCCAAGTGGATATAAATCCACTTATCACACCCCCAAACTTAAACTGATACTTGTCCTCAAGCATAAACAATTACAACTAACTAACTAACTAGTACCACTTCCGTAGGTGATCACGGTTGCATTTGGCATATGCAACAAGCCCTTTAGACCCCTAGGCAGCCCTAGTGGACGAGTAAGGTCTCGTGAGGGCCTATAGCGAATGTACCCACAAAATCCATCTAACTCACAATGCAATGCAATGCAATACATGAATGCAACTAACATGAAAATGCAAATGATTTACTACTAATATCCTACCTGTAATAACCGCGAATATTTTGAATAAATTTTCCTAATCGATATTTAAATTTTATTTAAGAGGGATGCGTTATTATATTTTAATTAGCGCATTTTTGAAAATTTTTAAATTTTATATATTCGTTTTATATTTAATTAGTTGTATTTATTTAGTATTTACTAAAATTAGAAAAAGATTTAGGAAAATAAGATTTTTATTTTTATTTTGGATCGAATTTATTTTATAAAACGGAATTAGAGTCCCGTTTTAATCGCCCAGCACGAGGAGGAGACAGCATTACTTATTTTGAGGAGCACGCCATTACCTTTTCCAGGATTTACTCCCCAATTTGCTGCTACCTTTTTATTTTTAAAATAGACAGAATTGGGCCTTATAATTACAAACGAAACACAAACCGGCCATAATTGTTTTTCTCTCTACAGAAGTATAACCACAGGATATTTTTTTTATTCTCCCTGCTAACAGAGTAAATCACAAGGTAGTTCATTTTTTTTTCTTTCCTTCTCTTTATTTACTATATTTTCTTTGTCGCCCCTTTGATTATCTGGTGTGGTGTTGTTCCGATTGGTTTAATCTTTGTTGTGGTTGAATCGGTAAGTCGAAGGAACAGAGAGATTTTTGGGGTGTGGTAATCGGAGATGGGGGGTTCGATCTGTGTATTGATGTGATGTTGTCGATGAAGAAGAGGGAGAGAAGGTGAGATGGAGAGGGAGGTCGAGAGAGATTGTGAGAGACAGAGAGATTGAGAGATAGAGTTTTGTGTTGGTTGATTTTTGCGATTGATGAGTTTGAGAGGGAGACAGAGATGGCGAGAGGATGAGAGAGTGGTTGAGAAAGGGAGGGTGGTCGGAGTTTTTGCCACGGTGGAAACGGGGAAAGGTTTCGACGGAGAGAAGAGAAAGAGGGAGAGAGAGTGAGAAGAGAGAGAGAGAGAAAGAGAGAGAGAGAGAGAGAGAGGGAGAGAGAGAGACGGGATGGAGTAAAGAGATTGCAAGGGAGAGATGTACGACGGCGGTGGTGGCGCGTGGGCCCCACGCGCCGCTGCAGTGTGAAACTGTTTTGTCTGAACTGTTTTATTCGGTGAAACAAATATATATATAATAATAATAAAATAATA
Organism: Saposhnikovia divaricata; assembly: GCA_036435485.1. NCBI lineage: Eukaryota > Viridiplantae > Streptophyta > Magnoliopsida > Apiales > Apiaceae > Saposhnikovia > Saposhnikovia divaricata. The sequence goes on along the minus strand of CM071596.1, from coordinate 149,731,788 downwards.
CAGTTCTAATAATAAGATAATAATAAAAAGAGGTTGAATGTTTTGAAAATTTGGTTTTAATAAATTGAGTTATTATAAAATTGTGAGAAATAAAAGAGTTTAATAAAATGGTGTAAATAATTATTAATTAGTTAAAAGGAATTATTTTGTGATTTTAGAGATTTAATAATTAGTCGATAAAAAGAGGAATAATTATGAATAAATAGGATTAAAAAGCGGTATTATTTTATAATATTTGTAATTAGTGTTTCCGGTTTATTTTAATTAATCGGATCGAGTCAGATTGTTTAGAGGCTAAAATCGGAGTAATGTTTAATTTAAAAAAATGGAATATTGTCGTTAATTTTCGTAACCCTATTTTCGTTTTAAGTCGGATTTACGGAATTAAAAGTAGGATTTATTTTCTGGATTTAATTCCTGAGTTCGAAAAGAGATTTATTTATCCGGGAATTATTTTCCGTTAATTATCGTAGAGATTTTCGAGAGATATTTTATTATTATGTTTAGATATTATGTTATCTGTTGAGAAATATTCTATTTTGACGAAGCGCTCACGTATTTCAGGTTGCCATTTTTAGAGAATAATTCTCGGGTCGTAGATCGAAGACAAGTTCACGGGTAGAGTATAAATTTTATCTTCATTCATTTGCACTACGAGATCGAGGCAAGTTCATTCCTACCCTAACTCTTGAAAACTTTGTTTTTCTGTTCGTATTATTCCACTCTTTAATTATTTTCGAGCTATCAATTATGAGATATATCTGTTGTTCATTATTATGCAATAATTTCTTTTGAGCATTATTTCTTGTTAAATATTACGATACTATTAATTTAGTCTACTTGCAAATTATACTCCCTATAAGCGTAGAAATAATTCGTTACTATCGGGTCGATCTCATTAATTCGAGACGACGATTATTTTGTTTTAGTGGAACTAGTCTCATTTGTTAGAGCTAGTTAAATTCATTTTTGTCAGTCGAATTTATTGTACAAATTCGACAATATTTATTGATTATCTTTTAGTTGATTCATCTTCCGAATCAACAAATAAGAATTATAAAATTAGGATCGTTAGAGATTTTACTCGTTGATCAAGTGAAAAATATTCTATTTAACGTTCATCAATTGTGGGTATTATAAATATTCGAGTGGTTCTATTTGTTCAGTACAACTTAAGATAATAATTCATTTTAAGACTATCCTCACTATTTCGAGATAGTTGCATTTATTGTCAAGGTTTGGCATTTTGTTCGTGTCAACCAATGAAATATTATTACTGAGAGTTGACATCAGTCCATTGTTCGGATTGGTGGTACAATTGAGTTAGACTGGCAGTTCGCCAGATTAATAATTATTTTCCTGGAAGAATTATCTTAAGTTATCTGTTCATCAAATATTCGGGAATTCTGTACTCTACTGGTCAACATGGGAGTGGCCCATGGGTTTTCTTTCAGATCAACATGAGGAATAAACTCGTGGTATCGAAAAAGAAATATTAACATTTTGGCACAAGTGTTGCCAGGTTGACTTTTCAACCAACTTTTTGCTATAGCAAAACGATATGGTGGTACTTGCGACATAGTAGTGATCGTGCTATGGGGTATCACAGGTGTGCGGTACTTGCGACACAGCGGTTGATCTCGCTGTGGGGTATCGTGAAGGCGGAAAACCAGTATCTTAAGCTTCTAAATTCCAACTTCTTTATTCAAAGATAAGTTGTTTGGATCTATTAGTAAGTATTACCAGGGCACTTTGCCTGCATTCGAGTATCTTTCATAATCAGAGTTATATCAAATAAGTTCTTTCGAGTATACTTTTATTGAGATGGGTTTTGAATCATCAGAGTTATATTAGTTGAGACTTGAGATTTTCGAGTATTCTGTTTTCGTGATGAATATTGAGTCATTGCCGGATTGTGATTCCTATATCTAAAATTTTTAGTATTCTCTTTCGATAAATCTTATTATATTTATATACCGAGTAAGGAGAGAACTTGCTGAGCACCATAGTTGCTCATTCTTGCTTTACAACATTTTATTCATCTGTCAAGATGGAAAGATGCGAGACGTCTAGTCAGGGATCCAGAGGAAAGGAAAAAGCTCAAGGCTATGATGACAAGAATTAGAATTATCCAGCTGGAACCTTTATCTTCTACTTTTTTGAGTTTTTGTAAAATATTATCTTGAGATGTAATAAGTCGTATTGTAATAATGTGTGAGACCGATCTTGGATCTGCGGAGTGGGACACTTATGCTCCGTGTATTAAATATTTTGCTTTATTATTACGTTAACGTGTGCTGCAGGATATTGAGATAATGTGATGACCCGGATCCCCTGACAGGGCGGATTTGGGGGCGTTACAGTTTTGGTATCAGAGCATTAGTTATATTTTTAGGAATCGTACGAGCCTAAGAATATATCACGACATGAGAATTTAGAGATTTAATACGATATTGAGATTTTTAGCACTAAGTACTTTACACCTTTATATATATCTATATACATATCTAGATAACTGAAACCTGTTTGTGACCGAAACTTTTTGTACTTTTGTAGATGTCTACTTTAGGACCCATTGGTTTCGTCTTGCTCGAGATAGATTCCTACGCCTTATTCGCATGAACCCTAGTTCCCAATTAATTTAAGATAGGATGCCTAATTTCCCATTATAATTGAGATCGGATGATACCTTACAGAGCTTCCACACTTTGGAAATGTTATCAATACCCTTACCAGACTCAGAGTTGGACCAGCACGAGGTACGTGCACCAGAGATGGATTTAATGAGAGATGCAATTATGTGTCCCAAGTTTGAGGCTAAACTCTTAAACGATTTTATGACCGACATTAGTTTTTCTAAAGATATACCTTATAGAGGTTGAAATAGTTCTCTATGATATTGTGTTTTTGTACATTCCCTCTTAGAGATTTTCTTCCTTGATAAGCTACCGAAGTCTGCAAGTGTCGCTTTTATTTTGAGAATCGATAGTTGTTCCTAAGAGCTTATATTGAGCTGGAAAATCGTTCTTTAAATAACTTCGTTAGCAATGAGTATCGATAATTCTTATCATTCGAATTTACTCAGGCAATTTCTATCCTATTTTTAAAAGGACCTATGTTGTTTATAAGTCAAGTTACCCATCATTATATGCTTTCATAAATACAAATTCCTTTCATATCCATTCTTATATTTGACACCCTCGGAGATATTTAGATGAACAACCCTATATATAGGGGAAGGCTATCAGTCTCTGTGATTGAAGTCTGGTGGGACGCCATCGTTTGTACTGTTGTTTGTCATTAGAGTACTAAAGGCTGGCCACCTTGTGTACTATGACGGTTGTCCTAATGACACATGCAACAAAACAGATGTTCAATGATCATCATGATCTCTCAGTTAATCCCTTATTAAGATTTTCACTATCAAGAATTGAGTATTCACATGTTGTTGTTTAACATTAATTCCTTTATGAGTTATCTCTATTCAATATTCTTATGGATCCTAAAATGATTGGTGCCTAAGAATTTCAAAAGTGGTATACTGAAATTTGAATGTGATGAAACTTTACTTCCAGAAAAGAGAATTTCAGCAACTCAAGACTAAGCGTCAATTTTTTAATAATGAATAGACTATTACGCTAATTATTCGATAGTTAGTTCTTCGAAACCCTACGTAATGTCTCATGGTTATGTGTTAAGGTTCTAAGAATTTGGTTTGAATGTGGAGCAATTATTGAACTCAATCCTTTAAAAGTGAGAAGCGAATCAATACTGAGTATACATTGATGATATATTACTTGTTGATGAAAGAGTGATCGTTTTCATATAGGAAAAGAAAAATAGAACATTAATGCATGTTTCCACTATCTTCTTTCTGAGTATAGTAGCAAGATATTGTTGAGACAAAAAGGATTACTTGTTCTAAAAAAATTAGAACATGGTTGAGAGAAATGTAGAATATTTTCTTTGTATAGTGTTGAATAAGCTAGGACTATATCCGTTAATATGTTATGGGGAATAAAATTATTGGTGGAAAGCAAAAGAGAACTATTGAAGGCATGATGGTGATATCTTAAATTAGAATTATTGAGTTGATACTTAGCAAGTACTATTCTAAGTATGTTGTCAATCATAGGAGGATCAAGCTCCTTAAAACGAAAGCATCCAAGACCATATGAGCAGAATATATATATATATATATATATATATATATATATATATATATATATATATATATATATATATATATATATTTAGGAAAGGGTCGGCATTATTATTTAACTGACGTAAAGAAGGATATTTCTACTTCAAATGAGGAAGGAATGGAGATTTTGGACGGAAAAAATATTAGTAACCCCGAAAGAAAACACAGTTATAAGATTGGCTATACCTCTAGGAGACAAGCCAAGTATACACACTTTTAATATGAGTATGGCAGAGGTTATCAAGGATCATAAGGTCCCGTGTTCCGAGATTTCAGACAACCTTCAAAGGAGAATCCAGTGCCTCGACTCACAACACCTCCTAGCAACAAGCCGACCGCGAGAACCTTCAACATGACAGTGAAAGATGCCATCGATAACAGCAATGTGATCGCAGGTACGCTTTTAGTAAATTCTGAGGATGCGTGTGTTCTAGTTGATTCTGGAGCTACCAAATCTTTTATTTCTTAGAACTTCATGAATAAGTTGAATCTTGAGTCTGTGCCCTTAGAGGGAATTCTGAATATAGAAGTAGCTAATCAGGAAGTCATACCAGTGAACCGATTGTGTCCGAATTATTCCATAGAGATACATGGGCAACGTTTTGATGCAGACCTCATTCCTTTTAAGTTAGGAGAATTTGACGTAATCCTAGGGATGGATTGATTATCACGTTATGATGCTCAAATAGATTGTCGTCGTAAGAAGGTCGGCTTAAGTGGACCTAACGGTATAAGTATTTCGTTTCGCGGACGGAAACCGACTAAGGATTTCCTGTCAATAATTCAAGCTAAAAGATTACTTCAGCAAGGATGTCAAGCCTATCTAGCTTATGTGATATATACTAAGAAACAGACCCCTATGATCGAGGAGTTCTTGTAGTTAAATAGTTTAGAGATGTTTTTCTCGACGAGTTGCCTGGAATTCCACCAGATCGAGAGATAGAATTCATGATTGATCTAGAACCAGGAACCGCACCAATCTCAAAGGCACCGTACAAAATGGCACTAGTGGAAATGAAGGAATTGGCAACACAACTGCAAGAGTTACTTGACAAAGGTGTAATTAGACCAAGTGTATCCCCGTGGGGAGCTCTAGTATTGTTCGTGAATAAGAAGGACGGAACTATGCGACTATGTATTGATTACCGTGAACTGAACAAGATGACCATCAAGAACAGGTACTCTCTACCGCGGATCGACGATTTGTTTGACCAATTTAAGGGAGCTATATATTTTTTGAAGATTGATTTGAGATCCGGCTATCATCAACTAAAGATCAAGCCTGAGGATATTCCTAAGACTACCTTTAGGACCCGATATGGACATTACGAGTTCCTAGTTATGTCTTTTGGATTGATGAATGCGCCAGCTGCTTTCATGGATTTAATGAATTGTGTGTTCAAGAAGTACTTGGATAAGTTCGTGATTGTATTTATTGATGACATCTTGATATATTCGAAGTCTCCTGAGGAACATGATGAACACCTCCGTTTGGTTTTGGAAGCGTTGAGAAAGGAAAAGTTATATGCAAAGTTTTCGAAGTGCGAATTCTGGCTGAAAGAAGTTCAATTTTTAGGACACATTGTGAGCGGCGAAGGGATTTCTATAGACCCCGCAAAGATAGAACCCGTAGCAAATTGGGAGAGACCCAAGACTCCAACAGAGGTTAGAAGTTTTCTTGGATTGGCCGGATACTATCGTATATTTGTGAAGGATTTCTCAAAGATAGCTACGCCACTGACTCGACTTACCAGAAAGAGTGAAAACTTTGAATGGACCCCCAAATGCAAAGACAGCTTTCAGGAATTGAAGGAGAGATTGACTACTGCCCCAGTATTGACCTTACCTAATGAGAAAGGCAATTTCGTGATTTTCAGCGAAGCTTCTCACAAAGGTTTAGGATGTGTTCTGATGCAACACGGGAAAGTAATAGCTTACGCCTCTCGACAACTGGAGGAATATGAGTCCCGTTACCCTACTCACGATTTAGAACATGCTGCTATTGTTTTTGCCCTCAAGATTTGGAGACATTACCTTTACAGAGAGACATACGAGATTTACACGGATCACAAGAGCTTAAAGTATATATTCACGCAGAAGGAATTAAATATGAGACAGAGAAGATGGTTAGAACTGATCAAAGACTATGATTGTCCGATAAATTACCACCCAGGCAAGGCTAATGTTGTAGCGGATGCTTTATGTAGAAAGGAAAGACTCAACCTGTTGACAACTTCAGAAGAATTAGTCAGAGAATTTGAGAAAATGGAATTAGAGATTAGGGTCCCAGTCCAAAATAATGAAAGAGTTTACAGCATTCAGTTTCAACCAGAGTTACTCGAGAAGATTCGCCGTTGTCAGGAACAAGTAATGGAAGAAAGAAGATCAGAGTTGACCGGAGAAGAATTTCTGAGTTCAAAAGATGATAAGGGAATTAAGCGATTTGCATCGAGAATATGGATTCCTAATGTTACGGAGTTAAAGGATGAAATTATGAGCGAAGCGCATAACTCGAGACATTCCATTCACCTAGGGAGCACAAAAATGTATCAAGACATCAAGCAAAAATATTGGTGGCCTAACATGAAGAGAGACATTGCAGAATGGGTAAGCAAGTGTTTGACCTGTCAGAAAGTGAAAGCCGAACATCAACGACCAAGTGGACTTTTACAACCCTTAGAGATACCCGAGTGGAAATGGGAACATATTACCATGGATTTTGTCGTAGGATTGCCCTGAACTAGAGCCAGTCATGATGCGATTTGTGTTATCGTCGACCGACTCACTAAATCTGCGCATTTCCTACCAATTAGTGATAAGTACTTCGTGGAGAGATTAGTAAACATATACTTAAAGGAAATTTTAGTTCGTTTCGTCTATTTCAATTGTTTATGATAGAGATGCCCGTTTAACTTCACGATTTTGGAAGAGTTTTCAGGAATGTCTTGGCACGAAGTTAAATCTGAGCACTGCATATCATCCACAGACCGACGGACAAAGTGAAAGGATAATTCAAACAGTTGAAGATATGTTGAGAGCCTGTGTACTTGATTTCAAAGGAAGTTGGGGTGATCATTTGCCCCTAGTTGAGTTTGCTTACAACAATAATTACCATTCCAGCATAGGTATGGCACCATATGAAGCATCGTACGGGAGAAAGTGTAGATCACCTCTATACTGGGATGAGGTAGGAGAGAGGAAGATACTAGGACCAGAACTACTTCAACAAACTAAGCAAGCAATCGAAGTTATTCGAAAAAGGTTAGTTGCAGCTCAGGATCGACAAAGGAAGTATGTGAATCAAAAGAGAAAGGACAAAGCATTCGAAGTGGGAGATAAAGTGATGCTGAAGGTTTCACCTTGGAAGGGAGTTATGAGATTCGGAAAGAAAGGGAAGTTGAGTCCCAGATATATAGGACCTTTTGAGATTCTCAAGAAGATAGGACCCCTAGCTTATCAGTTGGCCTTACCTCCAGACCTCCAGCATATTCATGATGTGTTTCATGTTTCTGCGTTAAGAGAATACGATTGTGATTTCAGACATGTTATAACCTACGAACCAGTGGAAATTTGTCCTGATTTGACATACGAGGAACAACTAGTACAAATCCTAGACTACAAAGTGCAAGAGTTAAGAACTAAGAAAGTAAATTTAGTGAAAGTACTTTGGAGAAACCACCAAATTGAGGAAGCCACGTGGGAATTAGAAAGCAAAATGCGGAATAAATATCCTGAATTGTTTACTGCGTAATTTTGATTCCGAGGACGGAATCCTATAAGGGGGGAAGACTGTAATAACCGCGAATATTTTGAATAAATTTTCCTAATCGATATTTAAATTGTATTTAAGAGGGATGCTTTATTATATTTTAATTATCGCATTTTTGAAAATTTTTAAATTTTATATATTCGTTTTATATTTAATTAGTTATATTTATTTAGTATTTACTAAAATTAGAAAAAGATTTAGGAAAATAAGATTTTTATTTTTATTTTGGGTCGAATTTATTTTATAAAACGGAATTAGAGTCCCATTTTAATCGCCCAGCACGAGGAGGAGACATCATTACTTATTTTGAGGAGCACGCCATTACCTTTTCCAGGATTTACTCCCCAATTTGCTGCTACCTTTTTATTTTTAAAATAGACAGAATTGGGCCTTATAATTACAAACGAAACACAAACCGGCCATAATTGTTTTTCTCTCTACAGAAGTATAACCACAGGATATTTTTTTTATTCTCCATGCTAACAGAGTAAATCACAAGGTAGTTCATTTTTTTTTCTTTCCTTCTCTTTATTTACTATATTTTCTTTGTCGCCCCTTTGATTATCTGGTGTGGTGTTGTTCCGATTGGTTTAATCTTTGTTGTGGTTGAATCGGTAAGTCGAAGGAACAGAGAGATTTTTGGGGTGTGGTAATCGGAGATGAGGGGGGTTCGATCTGTGTATTGATGTGATGTTGTCGATGAAGAAGAGGGAGAGAAGGTGAGATGGAGAGGGAGGTCAAGAGAGATTGTGAGAGACAGAGAGATTGAGAGATAGAGTTTTGTGTTGGTTGATTTTTGCGATTGATGAGTTTGAGAGGGAGACAGAGATGGCGAGAGGATGAGAGAGTGGTTGAGAAAGGGAGGGTGGTCGGAGTTTTTGCCACGGTGGAAACGGGGAAAGGTTTCGACGGAGAGAAGAGAAAGAGGGAGAGAGAGGGAGAGAAGAGAGAGAGAGAGAGGGAGAGAGAGAAAGACGGGATGGAGTAAAGAGATTGCAAGGGAGAGATGTACGACGGCGGTGGTGGCGCGTGGGCCCCATGTGCCGCTGCAGTGTGAAACTGTTTTGTTTGAACTGTTTTATTCGGTGAAACAAATATATATATAATAATAATAAAATAATACAGTTCTAATAATAAGATAATAATAAAAAGAGGTTGAATGTTTTAAAAATTTGGTTTTAATAAATTGAGTTATTAAAAAAATTGTGAGAAATAAAAGAGTTTAATATAATGGTGAAAATAATTATTAATTACTTAAAAGGAATTATTTTGTGATTTTTGGACGAAAATTAGAGATTTAATAATTAGTCGATAAAAAGAGGAATAATTATGAATAAATAGGATTAAAAAGCGGTATTATTTTATAAGATTTGTAATTAGTGTTTCCGGTTTATTTTAATTAATCGGATCGAGTCAGATTGTTTAGAGGCTGAAATCGGAGTAATGTTTAATTTAAAAAAATGGAATACTGTCGTTAATTTTCGTAACCCTATTTTCGTTTTAAGTCGGATTTACGGAATTAAAAGTAGGATTTATTTTCTGGATTTAATTCCTGAGTTCGAAAAGAGATTTATTTATCCGGGAATTATTTTCCGTTAATTATCGTAGAGATTTTCGAGAGATATTTTATTATTATGTTTAGATATTATGTTATCTGTTGAGAAATATTCTATTTTGAAGAAGCGCTCACGTATTTCTGGTTGCCATTTTTAGAGAATAATTCTCGGGCCGTAGATCGAAGACAAGTTCACGGGTAGAGTATAAATTTTATCTTCATTCATTTGCACTACGAGATCGAGGCAAGTTCATTCCTACCCTAACTCTTGGAAACTTTGTATTTCTGTTCGTATTATTCCACTCTTTAATTATTTTCGAGCTATCAATTATGAGATATATCTGTTGTTCATTATGATGCAATAATTTCTTTTGAGCATTATTGTTTGCACTAAATCACGCAAGCGTACGTGGTCACAAGTAATATATAAGGTTAAGTCCAAATTCGTTCCCACAGGGATCAGGTTATGGTTCTTTTCAGTAAATGCACCTATTCAACAATGTATGATCTTAATTCACTGCTAAGACAAATAATTAATTGAGATTTTAATTAACTAAATTTAACTAATATGCAATTTTAGAATTAACTAGCTGATGAGATCTAAAATCAAATTACTTATATGAGAATAACATGGAATTCTAACTTCATTATCTACTTCACTTAGAGTCGCAGCCTTTAATCAATACATGTGATGGTTTTTATATCTGATCGGACAACACGAAATAAGTAAAAGCTACCTCTCGGTATACTAATACCAAACTACGCATGCATCCACAAAAGAGATAGAAGATGGGTAGACACCAATTATGTTTAGACCCTATATCTCTATAGAATTTGAAAACATAAAGGTTTAAGCACAAGTTATCCACTTAGATCACATAGGGCAGCATAATATCTCTATTTACGCCACAAATCATGATGTTAAAACATCAACCTATCCTATGCTAGCATGGCAAGTTCTAAATCTCAAGATCCACTCTCGTTTAGCAAGAGATTAACAAATTAGATGTTCGCGACGCATCTAAATACATGAAACACAACCATACGAGGATATCAAGAATTCACCACACATAAATCTTTAAAGCATATAAACTACTAAGCTACATAGATAACTCCGTTAGAATCCCATGACAACGATTAGCTCATAATTGAACCGTTCATCGTCATGGGATTTGATGAAAACATGATATAAAACAAGATATGAATAAAAGAAGTAATTATATTAATAAACAAAGAGTTAAGAAAACAAATCTATAATCCAGAATAACACAAAGGCTGAAGTAGATCTAGATCCGTTGCTTGTCACGAGCGTTGAATCCTTCTCTCCTTTTCCCCCTTGCAGATCTAAGCTATGTTACAATAATAATAACTAATAATATGTCTATATCTATTACAATGATATGATGTGTTTATATAGGCACTACAAGTCTTGCCCAGCAAGAAAATACAAAACAGAATTATAATAGAATTACTGCAAGATACGTTTCCTAATTTGATTATGTTTTGTAAGGAAAATTCGAAGTTGACTTTTCTTCAGATTTACTGGAACGTTCCCCACGTAATTGGACCTCTGGACTATCTTAGAATGATAGGAAATCTCGTTATCTTCGCGTGGACTGCTTACGGGCCTAAAACGGACTTCTAGAACTCAAGATATGGCCAAAACAGTGTAAACTGTGCAACCCTTCTCGAAAATCCGAATTTTAATCAATTAATTCCCAAAAAATTATAAAAGCATCCACCTTAGTCAACATTCTCGTAATCCTGCACAACTAAGCAAAACACATCAAATCTACAACAACTTGAACCCAAGACAATCAATTTAAGCCGAAATTAAGCGATCCAAGTGGATATAAAATCCACTTATCACACCCCCAAACTTAAACCGATGCTTGTCCTCAAGCATAAACAATTACAACTAACTAACTAGCTAGTACCACTTCCGTAGGTGATCACGGTTGCATTTGGCATATGCAACAAGCCCTTTAAACCCCTAGGCAGCCCCAGTGGACGAGTAAGGTCTCGTGAGGGCCTATAGCGAATGTACCCACAAAATCCATTTAACCTAATGCAATGCAATGCATGAATGCAACTAGAATGAAAAATGCAATGATCCCCTTCAAACTAACCAAAACCAACTAACAAGCAAATATCTCAAAGAATGCAACTAAATCCAAATAGAGCTCGACCAAGTTCCCGTATACTAACAATACATGAACAGAAACGTGCGTGTGTGCAATGCTCATCAGAAATACTCCCAAAACTAGGTCAAAGATCATACATGCTCTTCGTCAAGACAATCACAGGTTTATAAATAGAATAGACTTTAGACACTTCATAACCTAGGAACACCTCCATCCTTATCCAAGGTAGACAGAAATTCATGCTTTATTACTAACTACTACGACACATATATACAATCATGCTTATTTAACCGTGCAATGGATGGACCCCGAAAGGCTTATACAATAATACCCATGTAGCGAGCGTTGGGTTAGTGGATCCCAGACTATAAAAACCTTAGGTCACTAGGCACAAAGTCCCCGCGAACTTAATTGCTCGAGTATTAAAGAGCTCACCCTGGTTAATTTTGCATATAAACAATTGACATCATTTTTTTTTCTCTTTTTTTTTTCTTTCTTTTTCTTTCTTCTTTCTGCTCTTTTTTTTTTTTTCTATGCAATCTGGAATGAGAATTCTCAATTCCAACCCTAGACTACTCATATAAATATGAGCCGGCTACTAGCCATTTGACACCTAGCCAACAACTAGCATGAAATCCCTGTTTTCCCCCAAACTTAGACTTTAGTGCTACTACGCTATCAAGGGAATAACGAAAATTCTAAATATAAACAAGTGATTAAATCTCAAAACATCCAAACAAGCATAACCTCAACCTAGCCCAAAAGCACCCAATGAGACTGTGTCAAAGTTTTGTTTCCGAAACACATAAGTCAATTTCATAGAAACTATAAGTCAACCCTCTATTCATCATTACCACACTCAATTAGACACCTACCTACCAATCAGAATTAACTCGTTCTAAGGGATCATGAAACATGCATGCCATGACAATGCAGCTAATATGAACTCACATGGTATACATAAATAAAAACAGGATGTCCTACATGAAACAAACGTAGATAATACGAACATAATATGAATGAATTACTACTAAGCATGCAAAACATGATATCCTACATGAACATATATATACAACAACAACTACTAATCCCTCAAACCACCCCCAAACTTAAAATATTCAATGTCCGCATTGAATGGAAGTAAATACGAGGGAAAGTAGAAAACATACCTAACCAGCTGAATCATAACCCTCCTCGAATGAATCTGGTGGAGGACAATGCGTACGAGCTCCATAGACTAGCCCTCTCCCAAATAACAAGAATCCTACAAAACCCCCAATTACAAGAACACAAATTCGTAATAAAAATAATATTAGAGAAGATTTAACCCAATTACGAATCAAAGAGGTGAACTTGTAATTAATTCCTCTTTAGAATTGAATTTAAATAAATAGAAGAGGAATTGGATTTGTATGGCTAGGTGTGTATATAAAATAATAATAATAATAATAATAATAAAGAAAATAATAATAATAATAAATAATAATAATAATAATAATAATAATAATAATAATAATAATAATAATTAGAATTAGAAAAGAAATTGGTTTAGAATTTTGGAGAAAAAGATGGGAGGTTTTGGAATGGAAATAGGATTAGAATTGATTAGGAGATGATGTTATAAAAAGGGAGGTAGGAGAAAGAATTTTGGGGAGGAAAATATTTTTTTTTTTTTTTTTTTTTTTTTTTTACAAACAGCCAACAGCGCGCGGGGGAAGGCAGACTGCGCCCAATGCAGTAACGCAGGCGCAGCCTGCGTCACGCAGGCGCAGTCTGCGTGTCTTACAGAAACGCAGGCGCAGCCTGCGTTACGCAGGTGCAACCTGCGTTACACCTTTTTTTTTTTTTTTTTTTTTTTTTTTTTTTTTTTTTTTGAATACAACACTCACAACACTCATTTTTTTTCACACAAATTTTTTTTTTTTTTTTTTTCACGAAGGCGTGGGTTGCCTCCCACGAAGCGCTTCTTTAACGTCAATAGCTTGACGTTACTTCCTCAACTCATGGCGGTTTCAAAAGAATAACTGAACCGTCTTCAACAGATAGACCATTCATACGAACGTTGACCTCTTGATTGCTTGCTTTCCACAATTCTCTTCCCTCAGATTTCAACCCAATTTTACTACCAAATGGCCAAATCTTCTTCTTTTTCTTCTTCACACCTCTCAGGTGCTTCTCTGACTCAACCGGTTGAACAAAAATTTCCTCATCCTTATCATCTGCTTTCCACCTTCGCAACACGTTATCATGCCCCTCTTCAAAAATAACTAGCTCATTATTCAAAAGGACATACCTCAAATATGGTGGAAGTTTTCCAAGCTTTACTTTCGAAAGATCACGAACCGAAGAACTGTCCGATTTCTCGCTCAGCAACTGATCAAACTTCTTTTTCTGACCCGTATCAACTATTTCCACACTGCAACACTCTTCATCCTCTGTTGGAAATTTCATGGCCTTGAACACATTAAAGGTGACACTCTGATCTTGCACCCTCATTGTAAGCTCTCCTTTTTGCACATTAATCAAAGTATGGCCTGTAGCTAGAAAAGGCCTTCCCAAGATTATGGGAATCTTCTTGTCTTCTTCAAAATCCAAGATAACGAAGTCAGCAGGAAATATGAGCTTATCAACTTTCACCAAAACGTCCTCCACTATGCCCCTAGGATAAGTGATTGACCTATCAGCCAACTGCAAAGAGATGTTGGTTGGCTTTGGCTCCGGCAGACCAAGTTGCTTGAACACAGACAAGGGCATGAGATTGATGCTAGCTCCCAAATCACATAAGCACTTGCTGAAAGAAAGATTGCCAATAGTACACGGGATGGTAAAACTTCCTGGATCTTTAAGTTTAGGAGGCAACTTCTGCTGCAGCACTGCACTACACTCCTCCGTTAATGCCACTGTTTCAAATTCTTCCAACCTTCTCTTTCGTGACAAAATATCCTTCATGAACTTTGCATACCTCGGCATCTGCTCCAATGCTTCAACAAAAGGAATGTTAATGGACAATTTCTTGAAGACATCCATAAACTTCTGGAACTGAATTTCTTGACTTTTCTGCACGCGTCGAGGAAACGGAGGAGGAGGATAGATTTGATTATTCTTTGAAGATTGCTCCGGAGTAGACTTTTCAACAGGTTTCTTGCTCTTCTCACCATCAAGCTGATCAGCCACTAAGTCAGATTTCTCAATTTCTGGCACTGCAGATTTTTCAACCTGCTGATTCTGAACATCTTCATCTTCTTCAGCTGCTGATTGAGGGCCTGCTGTAACCTTTCCTGATCTCAAAGTCACTGCATTAACCTGTTCTTTGTTCCCCCTTCTGCCTGGATTTGTTTCCGTATCACTAGGAAGAGTCCCTTGTTGCATGTTCAACAAAGCACTTGTAATCTGTCCCATCTGGTTTTGCAAGATCTTTTGAGAAGCTTGAAGGTTCTTCAACATCATCCTCATATCATCCATTTCTGATTTTTCATTAGATGATTGCCCCGCTTGAGCCTGGGGTTGTTGCTGCTGAAATCCAGGAGGTTGATATGGTGCCCTTGGAGCATACTGCTGTTGATAGCCTTGATTGAATGGCCTAGCTTCCTGACTTTGAAACTGCTGATAAGACTGCTGAGGTTGTTGAGCACTTTGGTTGTTGCTCCAGCTAAAGTTAGGATGATTCCTGTTGTTCGGATGATAAGTGGCTGGAACTGGTGCAGCAGGTCTCTGGAAATTACTAACGAACTGTGCTGATTCAGAAGAGATAGCACACTGACTTGTCTCATGTGCGCCCGCACATAGCTCACAAATACTAGCCACCTGCTGAATCCCATAATTAGCAAGAGAATCCACCTTCATCGTAAGAGCCTTCAACTGAGCTGCAATAGCTGAAGCTGTGTCAACTTCAAGAACACCTGCTACCTTACCTTGAGAAAGCCTCTGGGTTGGATTTTGATATTCATTAGCAGCCATCATCTCAATAAGATCATATGCTTCCTCATAGCTCTTAGCCCACAGAGCTCCACCTGATGCTGCATCTAGCAAAGGCCTAGACTGTGCTCCCAACCCATTGTAAAAACCATTAATAACCATCCAATCAGGCATCCCATGATGTGGACACCTACGAAGCATCTCCTTGTAACGTTCCCAAGCCTCACACAAAGATTCGCCAGATTGCTGCTGAAATTGAGTTAACTGGTTCCTTATTGCTGCAGTTTTCGCCATAGGGAAGAATTTAGTAAGAAACTTCTGAGCAAGATCATCCCATGTAGTAATGGAACCAGCTGGTAGAGAATGTAACCAGCCCTTAGCCTTATCTCTCAAAGAAAATGGGAAAAGTCTCAACTTAATAGCATCCTCCGACACACCATTAAATTTGAAAGTGTCGCAGATCTCGATAAAGTCCCGAATATGCATGTTAGGATCCTCCGTAGAAGCACCCCCAAACTGAACCGAATTCTGCACCATCTGAATTATGCTCGGCTTGATCTCAAAGTTGTTCGCTGCAATAGCTGGCCTGACAATACTAGATTGTATGTCATTGATCTTTGGCTGCGAATAGTCCTTCAAAGCCTTGACTGCTGCTGGTAATTCTGCCATCTCTACAGTAGTTTCAAGTTCTTCTTCTGCCAGTTTTTCCTTACGAGCCTGCAAACGTGTTCGCATACACGTTCAAGTACCTGAAAACACCACGAAACAAACAACTAAGTAAGAAATCCGAGTCAGTGAACGCTAACGACCACTGATGACAAGCACATAAACTAAATTAAACACCGATGATCCCCGGCAGCGGCGCCAAAAACTTGTTAACACAAAATCACGCAAGCGTACGTGGTCACAAGTAATATATAAGGTTAAGTCCAAATTCGTTCCCACAGGGATCAGGTTATGGTTCTTTTCAGTAAATGCACCTATTCAACAATGTATGATCTTAATTCACTGCTAAGACAAATAATTAATTGAGATTTTAATTAACTAAATTTAACTAATATGCAATTTTAGAATTAACTAGCTGATGAGATCTAAAATCAAATTACTTATATGAGAATAACATGGAATTCTAACTTCATTATCTACTTCACTTAGAGTCGCAGCCTTTAATCAATACATGTGATGGTTTTTATATCTGATCGGACAACACGAAATAAGTAAAAGCTACCTCTCGGTATACTAATACCAAACTACGCATGCATCCACAAAAGAGATAGAAGATGGGTAGACACCAATTATGTTTAGACCCTATATCTCTATAGAATTTGAAAACATAAAGGTTTAAGCACAAGTTATCCACTTAGATCACATAGGGCAGCATAATATCTCTATTTACGCCACAAATCATGATGTTAAAACATCAACCTATCCTATGCTAGCATGGCAAGTTCTAAATCTCAAGATCCACTCTCGTTTAGCAAGAGATTAACAAATTAGATGTTCGCGACGCATCTAAATACATGAAACACAACCATACGAGGATATCAAGAATTCACCACACATAAATCTTTAAAGCATATAAACTACTAAGCTACATAGATAACTCCGTTAGAATCCCATGACAACGATTAGCTCATAATTGAACCGTTCATCGTCATGGGATTTGATGAAAACATGATATAAAACAAGATATGAATAAAAGAAGTAATTATATTAATAAACAAAGAGTTAAGAAAACAAATCTATAATCCAGAATAACACAAAGGCTGAAGTAGATCTAGATCCGTTGCTTGTCACGAGCGTTGAATCCTTCTCTCCTTTTCCCCCTTGCAGATCTAAGCTATGTTACAATAATAATAACTAATAATATGTCTATATCTATTACAATGATATGATGTGTTTATATAGGCACTACAAGTCTTGCCCAGCAAGAAAATACAAAACAGAATTATAATAGAATTACTGCAAGATACGTTTCCTAATTTGATTATGTTTTGTAAGGAAAATTCGAAGTTGACTTTTCTTCAGATTTACTGGAACGTTCCCCACGTAATTGGACCTCTGGACTATCTTAGAATGATAGGAAATCTCGTTATCTTCGCGTGGACTGCTTACGGGCCTAAAACGGACTTCTAGAACTCAAGATATGGCCAAAACAGTGTAAACTGTGCAACCCTTCTCGAAAATCCGAATTTTAATCAATTAATTCCCAAAAAATTATAAAAGCATCCACCTTAGTCAACATTCTCGTAATCCTGCACAACTAAGCAAAACACATCAAATCTACAACAACTTGAACCCAAGACAATCAATTTAAGCCGAAATTAAGCGATCCAAGTGGATATAAAATCCACTTATCAATTATTTCTTGTTAAATATTAAGATACTATTAATTTAGTCTACTTGCAAATTATACTCCCTATAAGCGTAGAAATAATTCGTTACTATCGGGTCGATCTCATTAATTCGAGACGACGATTATTTTGTTTTAGTGGAACTAGTCTCATTTGTTAGAGCTAGTTAAATTCATTTTTGTCAGTCGAATTTATTGTACAAATTCGACAATATTTATTGATTATCTTTTAGTTGATTCATCTTCCGAATCAACAAATAAGAATTATAAAATTAGGATCGTTAGAGATTTTACTCGTTGATCAAGTGAAAAATATTCTATTTAACGTTCATCAATTGTGGGTATTATAAATATTCGAGTGGTTCTATTTGTTCAGTACAACTCAAGATAATAATTCATTTTAAGACTATCCTCACTATTTTGAGATAGTTGCATTTATTGTCAAGGTTTGGCATTTTGTTCGTGTCAATCAATGAAATATTATTACTGAGAGTTGACATCAGTCCATTGTTCGGATTGGTGGTACAATTGAGTTAGACTGGCAGTTCGCCAGATTAATAATTATTTTCCTGGAAGAATTATCTTAAGTTATCTGTTCATCAAATATTCGGGAATTATGTACTCTACTGGTCAACATGGGAGTGGCCCATGGGTTTTCTTTCAGATCAACATGAGGAATAAACTCGTGGTATCGAAAAAGAAATATTAACATTTTGGCACAAGTGTTGCCAGGTTGACTTTTCAACCAACTTTTTGCTAGCAAAACGATATGGTGGTACTTGCGACATAGTAGTGATCGTGCTATGGGGTATCACAGGTGTGCGGTACTTGCGACACAGCGGTTGATCTCGCTGTGGGGTATCGTGAAGGCGGAAAACCAGTATCTTAAGCTTCTAAATTCCAACTTCTTTATTCAAAGATAAGTTGTTTGGATCTATTAGTAAGTATTACTAGGGCACTTTGCCTGCATACGAGTATCTTTCATAATCAGAGTTATATCAAATAAGTTCTTTCGAGTATACTTTTATTGAGATGGGTTTTGAATCATCAGAGTTATATTAGTTGAGACTTGAGATTTTCGAGTATTCTGTTTTCGTGATGAATATTGAGTCATTGTCGGATTGTGATTCCTATATCTAAAATTTTTAGTATTCTCTTTCGGTAAATCTTATTATATTTATATACCGAGTAAGGAGAGAACTTGCTGAGCACCATAGTTGCTCATTCTTGCTTTACAACATTTTATTCAGCTGTCAAGATGGAAAGATGCGAGACGTCCAGTCAGGGATCCAGAGGAAAGGAAAAAGCTCAAGGCTATGATGACAAGAATTAGAATTATCCAGCTGGAACCTTTATCTTCTACTTTTTTGAGTTTTTGTAAAATATTATCTTGAGATGTAATAAGTCGTATTGTAATAATGTGTGAGACCGATCATGGATCTGCGGAGTGGGACACTTATGCTCCGTGTATTAAATATTTTGCTTTATTATTACGTTAACGTGTGCTGCAGGATATTGAGATAATGTGATGACCCGGATCCCCTGACGGGGCGGATTTGGGGGCGTTACACTACCATACCTTCAAATCCTCTCATGCCATATCAACTTAAGAATCAAAGTAATAATGCGATGTCTTTTTGTCGAAAGTGCAAGTATTCACATAGTCTACTCAATGAACATGCATAAGTTCTCACAAGTCCATGTCAAGTGTAAGAATAAGTTAGTAAACATGCTAAGCCTACAAGGGTACATCTTTGAGACAAAACTAGGGATCTCATACGCAAAAACAAGCAAACACTCACAATCCACTCACAAAAGAATATTCACTCAAGAACAAGGGTAAGTGTATCACTCAATTCCAACAAAACCATAAGCATGCTTGACATTTGGTATCAATCTAACTCTTAACACAACATACATCAATGACGATAATCAAAAGGTCTTTATTTGGGTTGTAACGGGGCTAGGGACAAGGTATGTCAGATAATCCAAAACAGGTGAAGTTCCAAAAGCTAGTAAGTACCATGATGAATCATACACAACACCCTATTTTTCCCCCACATAATTTATTATTTTTCTTCCAACAAAAACGCTCGACTAGTCGACTAAAGTAGGATCACAACAAACACAAACATGCTCTCATAATATAACTTTTTTTTTCTTTTTTTTTTGTTTTTGTTTTTTTTTTCTTTCTTTTTCGAGAGCTAAAGCAACAATAATATACACAATAACAATGATCCCACGATTTTATTACACATGCCGACTATCAAGCAACAACCAAACCCAAATTTCAATATTTCCCCCAAAATTATGACCAACAATAAACCCATCCTTGCACACCTTATTACTCCCTTAAGCACCCTACTAGCCTTTGACAATGTGGGTTCAAATTAATGTAAGGCCAATACAAGAAAACGGTCTAGGCAAGCAATGTGGTATGTCACCAAAAAATAGGATTAAGCTCAACGGGTTAATTAATTGATCATGTAAACATGGTGTGGTAATATGGGAAAATATGTGCTTATTCCTAAATGCCTTTATCATTTTAATCGTCAAATAATGTCATGCGTTTCAAGAAAGACCTCAAACAACTGCTAGCAATGCAAACAATCTGTGGACACTAAAGCAAACGAATAAAATTGCAACAAATGCAATATGGCTCAAAAGCTCACTTGGTGGGAAAAACATACTCAATCCCAAGCAAAAATCTCTCTAATGCACCTACTTGTATTCAAAGAATGCAAACTAAATCAACTTGCACATATTCATGTCCTTCTAATTACTCACAACATTCAATAAGTCTACTAGCTTCAACTTACTAGTGTATGTGTGTGTACAAGAACAAAGCATATCACTTCTCAATCAAAAGCGTCAACAACATAAAATTCCTATCAAGCATGGGTGCAAATGCAAACTATTATGAACTCACATGATATACGAATATAAAAACAGAATGTCCTATATGAAACAAACATAGATAACACGAACATAAATGCATAATTTACTACTACTAATATGCAAAGCATGAAATCCTACATGAACAAATAATACAACAACTACCAATCCCCCAAACCATCACCCCCAAACTTAAAATATTCAATGTCCGCATTGAATGGAAGTAAATACGAGGGAAAGTAAAAAACATACCTAACCAGCTGAGTCATCACCCTCCTCGGATGAATCTGGTGGAGGATAATGCGTACGAGCTCCATAGACGGGCCACTTCCCAAATAACAAGAATACTACAAAACCCCCAATTACAAGAACACAAATTCGTAATAAAAATAATATTAGAGAAAAGGATTTACTCAATACGAATCGAAGAGGTGAACTTGCAATTAAACTTCCCCCAAACTTGAATCCTTCTTGAACTCGAATTTTTTAGAGATGTAGAGATATAGAGGTTTAGAGAATGAATTGGGTTTGTATGAATAGGTGTATATATATACTGGAGTGATATGATGAATATAAATTGAACGTGTAAGGGAGAAATTTTGAGTGGGTATGAATTTGAGGTAAGATAGAAAAAGGATTTAATAATTTAGAGAAAAAGAATTATAATAGATATAGGATTAGAGATGATGGAATGGTTTTGGAATTGATTGTTGGGGAAATTAAGATTTAAGGATGAGGGAATAAGAGATAGAAAAGGAATTAGGGAATTTTTTTTTTATATATATAACACGTAAAAAAAACTGGCCTGACTGCACCAGGCGTAACCTGCTGACACGCAGGCGCAACCTGCACAACAGGCAGTAACGCAGGCGCAACCTGCGTCACGCAGGCGTAGCCTGCGCGACATACAGACACGTAGGCGTAGCCTGCGCGACACAGGCGCAGCCTGCGTGAAAATCACTGTTCGATTTTTTTTTTTTGAATACAACATTCAAATTTTTTTTTTCTTCCTATACTAATGCGTGGGTTGCCTCCCACGAAGCGCTTCTTTAACGTCAATAGCGTGACGTTACTTCCAAGTCTCCATTAAGGATGATAATAGTTTGCATGGTCCTCTCTTCGCGAGACTTCATCGTCATCACGACGGCACACTTTCTACCCATTCTCCTCGCTTGGCCTATTCGTATAACAAATATGTCCTATTCCAATGCCTTCATCTGTTGAACCAAAATCTTTCAATTTGTAAAACAACACACATTCGCGTGCTTTGGGAGCTTCATATGAATATAATGGAGGAGGGTAAGTGTAAGTTACTGAAGTCATTGGTTTCTCAAAGAGAACTTCCTCCATTGGCTCTAATGCGCTACCTCCATCTTTACACTTTGAGACAACTAGAAGACCTGCATCTTTCCCATGTTCTTCAGCCTCTTGGTACGCACATACCAATTTTTGAAATTTGTGCAGCTCATCAGTGTCTGTCTCAAATGGTGCCTTTTCCAAATCATCCACCATCCTAGCATGATCAAATTCCTCACATGGCTTGTGAATGCTCACCTCACCTTGGAATTTGTCTTCTTCAATTAAGCATGCAATACCTTGCTCCAAGTCACCGTTATTTTCTGGAATTGCATCTGGTATGAATTGCTATTTCTCTTGTTCCAATGATCTCACAGCTTGAGCAACTAGAATCTCCAAAGATTTGATAGACTCCTCTCTACTCTTTAAAAGCATCCTAAGCTCCTCCATAGTAACAACCTCATCTGACTGAAAAGTAGGAGTAGGTTGCTGATGTTGAAACTCTTCACTTCCAAAGAAATATGACATATCTGGAACATCTTGCTGGTACTGTTGAGGATGGTATTGAAAATATGGTTGTTCCTCATAAGTGACATATGGATCAACTCCTTCGTAGTAACAATATTGTGAGGGATCATGAACGCCCAAACACTGCTCACATTGTTGCGGCATGGATCTCCTCGAATATGCCCACTATGGCAACTCCTCGCATGCCATCTTCAAACACTCAAGTACCTGAAACACACCGAACTAAACAAGATAGGTAAGAAAAATCTGAGTCAGTGAACTCTAACGACCACTATTGACAAGCACATAAACCAAAAATAAAACACCGATGACCCCCGGCAACGGCGCCAAAAACTTGTTAACACAAAATCACGCAAGTGCATGTGGTCACAAGTAATATAGATAGAAGTCAAGTTCGTTCCCACAGAGATCTGGTTAGGTTTCAATTCAGTTCATGCACCTATGCAACAATGTATGATTATTATTCACTGCTAAGACAAATAACAAGATTAAGTTTTTACTAACTATAGTTAACTAAGATACAAATTAACAAACTAAAAATTACTAACTAATGAGAATTAAAATTTAATTACTTATATGCGAGAAAACATGGAATCCTAACTTCATCATCTACTTCACTTAGAGTTGATGCCTTTAATCAATGCATGTGATGGTTTTGATATCTGATCAGACAACACGGAACAAGTATACGTTACTTCTCAGTATACGAATACCAAAGTAAACATACATCTACAAAAGAGATAGAAGATGAATAGACACCAATCATGCTTAGACCCTATATCTCTATAGAATTTGAAAACATAACGGTTGAAGAACAAGTTATCCATATTGATCACATAGGGTAGCATAATATCTCTATTTACGCTACAAATCATGATGTTAAAACATCAACCTATCCTATGCTAGCATGGCAAGTTCTAAATCTCAAGATCCACTCTCATTTCGCAAGACATTAACAAATTAGATGTTCATGACGCATCTAAACTCATGAAACACAAACCATACGAGGATATCAAGAATTTACCACACATAAATCTTTAAAGCAATCAAACTACTAAGCTACATAGATAAATCCGTTAGAATCCCATGACAACGATTAGCTCATAATCGAACCGCTCGTCATCCTGGGATCTGATGAAACCATGATAATAAACAAAGTATGAATAATAATAATAATATTAATAAAACAAAGAGTTGAGAAAACAAATCTATGATACAAAAGATGGAGTAGATCTAGATCCGTTGCTTGTCACGAGCGTTGAATCTTGCTCCCCTTTTCTCCCTTGCAGATCTAAACTATATTGTGTACAAGATATCTAATTGTCTAATTTTCTAATTACAATGCTAAGATGTGTTTATATAGGCTCTAGATTTCTTGCCCAGCAAGAAATTACCTTCTATTACAATTTAGAATTCGATTTAGGTACTAATAACTGCCCAAAATACAATTAGAATTAGAAAAAGGGCAAAACAGTAATCTTTCAGCCTTGCTTCACAAAGAACACGTGCGCAAATTTTAACTACATGCTCCCTGCACCTGCTATCTGTCCCAGGTTTTAGAAAATCTCCCAAGCTTCGCGTGGGCAGTAAGATCGCTGAAAACGGACTTCTAGAACTCCAGATATGGCCAAAACAGTGTAGACTGCGCAACCTTCCCGGAAAATCCGAATTCTAATCAATTAATCCTTCAAACACGATAGAAGCATCACCCATAATCGACATTCTTGTAAATCTGCACAACTAAGCAAAACACATCAAAACTACAACAAACTTGAGGCCAAGTGAATCAATTTAAGCCGAATTGAAGCGATCCAAGTGGATATAAATCCACTTATCAATGATGCTGAAAGGTCTTCTGTGATGACTGAAATTGCAAGTGAGAAACCCTATGATATGGGAGGAATGACTTTGACTGATTTTTCTGAAGATCAAACCAATATTGTTTTTTCAGAGTCTATCCACCTTGAGGGTGTGTCTCAGCAACCAACACTTAAAGACGGTGGCATATTAGCTATGGTGTCTAATGAAGTATTACTGAAGACATCAGAGTCTAGTGTACAACCTGAAAGTGGTATACTGGAGCCTGTAGTCTCTGGAAAGAAAGTAGATGTTTGTAAGGAATTAGATACTATAGCAGCTCACTCCTTGGAGAAAACCTCAAGCTCCATGCCATATGAGGAACACTCTCTCCATGTGAGTTCAGGTATAAAAACTTCTTCTAACCCCTATTTTTCTGTAGGTCATGAGAGCACTTATCCAAATTTGAGTGATACACTTAAAAAGATGGACATAGATCCACACATAGAGAGGCTGGCTCCTGACCAGGCAAAAGGAGAGGTAGAAAGAGTGTTGACTTTAGATAGTCAAAGTGAGAATGAGGGTATGGATGATTAACTCCATAGTGAACATAGATCCACATTTGAGTGATACACTTAAAAATTTGAGTGATACACTTAAAAAGATGGACATAGATCCACACACAGAGAGGCTGGCTCTTGACCAGGCAAAAGGAGAGGTAGAAAGAGTGTTGACTTTAGATAGTCAAAGTGAGAATGAGGGTATGGATGATCAACTCCATAGTGAGGGAGAGAAAATTATGAAACCACCATCGTTTGATTTCTGGGATCAGGTTTTTCCTGAATCTTGGTCTGAAAATCTTGGTATGGATGCTGGTACTTATTCTTTTATCAAGATGTATGAGAATCATGAATTAGCACATCACAATGCAAAGCCAGAAGTTAAAGCTCAGAAACAGAAAGAAAGGCTTGCAGAGATCATTAACAGAAGAGGTGAAAGGCTAAGACAAACTTCTACACAACTAGTACCAGAAGATATTCCTAATGATCCTAGTATTCCTTTGTTTGTACTTCCAGTTTCAGCTAGAATTGAAACATCAACAATATCTGATCAATCTAAGGAGGATTCAGGATTTGTAGATGTTAGTACATAGAATACTGGTGAAGGACAGGATGATCATATTTCAGCTCCAGATCAGAAAGATGAAGATGTTTATACTTCTACTCAAGTATTATTACTTGAATATCATTCTCAACAGGCAACTTCTTCTACAAGACTTGAAGATAATGTTCTTTCTGAATCTGAATCTGAAGATACAACAAGCACTTCCAACATTGAAGTCAATTCTGAAATTCTTAAGGACATTCAGAAATCTTAAAGTGATATTCAATCGAGACTTCTAATTCTTGAAAATAACCAAGTCACTATTATGGAAAATCAAGCAGTTCTGATGAATCTCATTTGTTCTGTTACTGAATCTCTTGGAATTAATGTTGCTGATGTCAAAAAGGGGGAGATAAAGACAATTCAGAGACAACAACAGACTGGGGGAGATAAACAGACTGGGAGCATAACTAAGGGTGACAGAGTTGGTAAATTTCATCATGGGAGTGGTAAAGGAAAAGAAGCATCAAATAGTTGAATTCTTTCTTCTAAGTACTAGATACATGTCTACATCTGAAGAAGGAGGTAGTTAACTTCATGATCTTGAATTCATAATATCTATTCTAGTTGCATTGTTATATGTTTTGACATCTACAACTTAGATTTATGCTTCAGATTCTAAAGCATAAATAGGGGGAGATTGTTAGGAATAATTCATAAGTTGTGATGTTAAGAATAGAATTTTGCTAATACTTCTTGTATATCCTGATCTTATAAAGGATTTAGCACTTTGTTTAGGATATATGTGTTAAACAGTAATCTGTAGAATTTATTCAGGAACAGTGCGTCAGAGACTACATGTCAGGAACAGTGTATCGGGGACTACATGTCAGGAACAGAGGAGCAGATCCTGATACATTAAGTCATATCCTGATCAAATACTGATTGGATAATCAGATCCTGATGCAATGGGAAATCCCGATATCAGTCGTGTTACTGATGATGTCGTTATGGATGCTACAGAAACTGGCAAGTGCTATAAAACAGGATCTTTGTTTTGGAAAACAAGCAAGAAGATATCGTGAAGGAAACGAATTTTCTATTGATGGAAACTATCAACTGGACGACAGAACATTGTCATAGATAGATTATAATTCTGTTATTAGTTGATAGGTAGCATTATAAATACTCTCTCTATATCATTGTAAAAAAAAAGGGAGTGTGTAAGCGAGAGAGTTCGTAAGATTTGTATTCGAGAGTTCGAAACAAACAGAGAGAGAGATTTATATTGTCAGCAGCTGCTAAAGGTATTATACACCTTTGGTAGAGTTTGTATTTGATTATTTTAATACAAACAAAGTTTGATTCATTCGTTTATTCTTGTTTATATAATCAAGCAAAAATCAGACACGATTATATAACTTGTATTCAACCCCCCCTTCTACAAGTTATTCGAGTTAACATTATAAAAATAAAAATATAATTATTAAGTTGAACATGTGAATGATGATACTGATTTATCAAATAAAATTTCAAAAGTAAAATAAGTAGTTCAAAAATGTACCTCCCACTAACTTCTCACTTTAAGCTGTTTTTTCAGCTTTAAGTCATTTTTTGACTTATTACACAAACAGACATTTTTCAGCTTAAAGTCAAAAATCACTTAAAGCCCCCGGCTTTAAGTGTTGCAAACGGGCTCACACATTATGTATGAGCCCGTTTGGCAACGGGCTTGAAGCAGAGTTTAAAGTAAATTTTTACTTTAAGTCAAAAATGTCTTTTTGTGTAATAAGTCAGAAATTGACTTAAAGTTAAAAAAACAGCTTAAAGTCAAAAGTTGGTAGGAAGTACTTTTTTGAATGACTTATTTTGTTTTGAGAATTTTATTTGATTAAAGTTAAAATCATCATTCAAATAGATAATTTATCAAATTTATTTTTATGTTTACATTTTTAGTTATCCATAAGTCACTCATAATATAAAATTAGCCAAACAAATATGAGAAAAAGGACCCTGATCTCAGGGAACTTTTCCTGAGATACAATAAAAAATAACCTTAAATTTTACTGGGCCCGCATGACTAATTAAAAAATTCCGAATTTACTAAAACGTCCATCCCATTTTTACATACAAAGTATAGGTATCTCAGGGAACTTACATGAGATATATCTCAGGCTCCCTAATCTCAACAAATATTGACTTAAAATTTTTACTTTTCACATATCATTTTAGACAACTTTAAATTATAAGTAATAATTTTAAATTTTATCAAATAGAGAATATATTTTTCCAAAATTTAACAACATAAAAAAAATTATATATTTTTAAAAAATTGCCTTGATTGCATTATTCAAAACCAATCCTAACACGTAGAGGCAAAATGCTAACTAGTTCAAATCAATCAAATGTCTAATGACAATTGAACCCTAACACGCGGAGACAAAATCTTGAAATTTTTTTGAACACATCTAAAATTTCCTTCTTATCACTTGTTGGAGTTCCAAATTATTTGGAGTAGTGCAAGATATTACAAAAAACTTTTAAGTGACAAATGGCATGATACATATATATACGCATGATCCTACATCTACATGTTATAAAGTGACCATGATTTTATATTCTTATGACATGTTCATTTGAGAATTTTTCTAAGAAAAATTTTCACTTATCTTGCGACGATGCAAATCAAATCCTGAATTTTTTTGAAAATTGGGTCAAGTTCCGATTACGAATTAAGTTAAAGTAAATTAACTCAAATGCAATCAACTTGGGTAGTTCAAAAGTCTACCACAAATTCCCAAAAAATCATGATTTGTTGTTGCAATTAATAATAGTTATTTGTCTTATAAAATGAATTATAGTCTCAAATCTTCTCGGTGTGGGACTGGAATGTTACAAATTTTTCCATTAAAATCATAACATCCTCGTCAGGATTGAAAGATAGCCCATAGGTTCGAATTGTTCCTCTCTAGCCATTGTGAGATAATACTGGCTGACTTCGTATCCCCACGTATGAATCTCAGTCTATTGTGGAAAAATACCACCAACATTTGTGTCCCCACTGTTATGCCATAATTTTGGCATGTCTAATAATCTCCCAAATTTCTAATAGTTATTAATTATTAATTCAGATTAATAATTATTACTTAACCACTAAGTTTTATCCTCTCTCTGAAACGAGGAAACAATCAATCCCAATCAATCAATAACAGAAAATATCTTCAAACGATATTCTTCAAATCAGGAAGATATCACAACGACAAGATTAAATCAGATAAAATCAGTAATTACCACATTAACGAAGTTTATCCCTAAAGTCTCTATGGGATAGACACAATTGCACAGAACTACGTGGGCTTGATCCTATATAAACATAGGTACGTAGGCATCTTTGCAGGAGAAGATATGACCGATACACGAGACAAATCGAGATACCTGCCAAGTCCAGCCCCCTCTTTTTTCATAAAACCTAAATCCCCTAAAACAGTCACATTCATACAAAATTTCTCTCTATTATTCATACAAAATTTCTCTCTATTATTCCAGCACCCCTCCGATTTCTTGTTGTTACGAAATTCCTCCAACAACATTTGGCGCTAGAAGGAGGGCAAATTTATTATTCGAGGAGGACGATTAATTACAAATAAATTGATGGGGGGTTTTTGGGCGACAGAGACGACAATAGCTACAAGTGGGGGTTACGACAAGGCCTCGTTGATGTTAAACCAAACAGCATCAATTTAGTGGCTATAAATGATTTTGGCGATGTGAAGTTGGTAAACGGCAGTAATCAAAAAAGAAAAGGAAAAAAAAATGGACATCAGAGGCTCATGCGCGACATCCAGAGGAAGAGAGAGTTGAGAAAACAAGAACAACAAAGTCAAAGCAGCCATGGATTAATAAGAACAAGCAGCGATGCAAAAAGAAATTTAATAATATAAAAGAAGACATGTACAGAGGGACCGCATCAGTAAGAGAAAGAAAAAAAAAATTGGACAAAAGCATGGCAACAAAAAATAAGGTGTTGTCCACCAAGCTAGCAACGACATATGCTGCGACTTGGACATTAACCATGCAGCAGCTTCGATTTTTGATCAAAAGATAAGTCTTTTATCTTTTAATTTTTAATTTCTGCAAATTACACATTTATTATGCGATGCATGCATTCATAATTATATTTTTAAATATGTTTTAAGAAAAATATTTATTATTTAAAAATTCGTGCGAGCAATATAT
Organism: Saposhnikovia divaricata; assembly: GCA_036435485.1. Lineage (NCBI taxonomy): Eukaryota > Viridiplantae > Streptophyta > Magnoliopsida > Apiales > Apiaceae > Saposhnikovia > Saposhnikovia divaricata. The sequence continues at coordinate 149,701,992 of CM071596.1, read as the reverse complement.
TTTATGCTTGTAAAATTATTGCGATTTGAAAAATATTGTACGAGATATTTGTGTTGATGAATTGCGGATATTTATGCTGATTGATTGCGAGTTTATTTTACAATCTCGTACGAGCTGCATATTTTGAACAAAATTATATATGCGAGATGCATAATTCTGAAAAAGATTTTCTACAAATAAAGGGAGCATTATTTTGAAAATAAATATCGCGACACTCTTAAAAGAGCATGTTTATTATTGCATTTGGATTTGTAAAATATTTTCATATATCGTCACGATAGTACATATATGTCAAAAATATTTTCAAACTTGCGAACTAAATTGTTAAGTAGGGTAGCCTAGACAAGCTATAAATCTCGCAATGCTACATACTTAGTAAAGTGCAGCACCCTCTGGATTATTGAAGGCCCATGAGATCTCTATATCGAATGGGTGGAGGCATCCCTATGCAAACTATCTTTAAGACTTCGTAGCACAGCTAACCCAACAAGGGACGCATGCGAAGTTCGCCAGAACTACATCTACATCTACATCTCTTATTAACAGTCCCGCCAGAAACGAAGACACATCCTTATGTGGTTGCATCAGACACTTGAAAAGCGTGTATACCAGTTCGGGATATATACAAGCGCCAAGGTCCTAACTAGACAACAAGGATCGCAATGGATTTCAAATAAATTATTTATACTCGCACATTTGAAAACCTTGGCAAAAATATATATCTTATACTGGTCATCGCATTCTATCACACTTGCATTCGCATATGCCTAACGAGCACATTGGTGCTCTAAATGTTTTGCTAATCTTCTGTTTTTAGCTGTTTCAGCGATCGAAGAAATTTGGAAGCTTGAAGATTTTTAGTTCTCCACTGCAGCATGCTACACTGAAGAACTGGGGACTAGTTGTTATGCCATAATTTTGGCATGTCTAATAATCTCCCAAATTTCTAATAATTATTAATTATTAATTCAGATTAATAATTATTACTTAACCACTAAGTTTTATCCTCTCTCTGAAACGAGGAAACAATCAATCTCAATCAATCAATAACGGAAAATATCTCCAAACGATATTCTTCAAATCAGGAAGATATCACAACGACAAGATTAAATCAGATAAAATCAGTAATTACCACATTAACGAAGTTTATCCCTAAAGTCTCTAAAGGATAGACACAATTGCACGAAACTACGTGGGCTTGATCCTATATAAACATAGGTACGTAGGCATCTTGGCAGGAGAAGATATGACCGATACACGAGACAAATCGAGACACCTGCCAAGTCCTGCCCCCTCTTTTTTCATAAACCCTAAATCCCCTAAAACAGTCACATTCATACAAAATTTCTCTCTATTATTCTAGCACCCTTTCGATTTCGTGTTGTTACAAAATTCCTCCAACAACACCCACTTTTGATAAATTGACGAATCAAGTTTTCAAGAATCAGCTCTGATACCATAAATGAAGACCCCAGGTTAAATCCCGAATCTTTGTCCAAAAATCATGATTGACGCAATTAGTATTAATTCACCTTATAAACTAAGTTATAGTCCCAAATCTTCTCGATACAGAATTGGGTGAGGATCCTCTGTCCCCTTCTCTATGTCACCTTTTGTGTCCCCTATACAAAATGGGTGCCCCTGGCGGGGCCCATTGTAAGGAAAATGGAAATAAAAATATTTTATTTCCATGTCTATTATATTTGAATTAGTTTATATACGACTTAAATACATATTTAATATTTACTAAGAAAATATTTAATTTGTAAAAAAATGATGAAACAATGGCAATATAGCAAATTTCAAAGAATTTTTTTAAGAAAATGGCGCTATATCTACTATTTTTCAATTAGTTTATATACGACTTAGATCCATCTTTATTTTACTGAGAAAAAAATTAATTTGTAAAAAATGATAAAGCAATGGTGATATAGTAAATTTTAAAGAAACTATTTTAGAAAGGGACGTTTGATGCGGGACGGATAATTGTGGGGAAAGATTTCGTACGAAGCTGTCATATGCATTTTGCTGGATCTATGCCTATTTAGATCATATCATATTAGATTAAAGGGTCATTTGCCAAATCTGAATATAAACATCTTAATGATTAAAATTTCTGAATGACTGAGAAATCTGAATTCTGAATGAATAATTCTATTTGGCAAAAAAAAAAGAGCTGAATTCAAAAAATTTAAACCTATATTAATTAAATATTATGATTATCATACATATATAGTTAAAATTATTTAAAATTATCATATAAGTATATATAATTCACTTAAAAAAATAATATTTCAAATATCAATATTAAAAAAAGAAGAAGAAGTTTCAAACCACGTAAGTAACTGGGGAGTAGTTTTTGGGTTATGCACTTGTGCATCAATGCATGTGATAGTTCTTAATGGTTAAGCTGATATATTCTTTCAAGTGCATCAATGCATGTGATAGTTCTTAATGGTTAAGCTGATATATTCTTTCAACGATTAAGATAGATTTGAACCATTCAGCTTACGTGATTACAAAAACAATTGATCTTAACATCTTAACGCATAAGATTTACCTGATTAAGAGAGATTAAGACAAAAACAAATGGCCCCTAACTTGTACTCAGGACTCTACTTCTTAAATACAATATAAAATATTAATTTTTAGTGATTTAATGTGATTCATTTTCAATAATATTTTTATATTTATTTTATTTTATTTTATTTTGTTTATATATTAATTAAAAATAAATTATATTTATAAAAATATAAAATAAAGTGAATCAAAAGAAAATGTTTTTATACAACTTTATTATATAGTATTAGAACATCTCCAATGCAATAGATCACTTGGCTAAAATTTTAAATTAGCTACCATAAATAATAATTTTAAAAGAATCTTTAAATATTTTTGCACTCTAATACTACATTACCCTTAGAAAAAAAATTTAACCAAGCTCTTTATATTGGCTACCTATAACGAAACTTCACATCATATGTTGCCATATTAAAATAATACAATCTATTTATAATAACTTGAAATAATAATATGTCGTTTTTAAAATTTAACATATTCCATTTGAGCACAATATCTTACAGGTTTAGCAAATTATACATAATTAATATTTTATATCATTTTAGCCAACCATTTTAACTAATACCATGGGAGATGCTCTTAGTTAACAATGGTTAATAGATCTTAAAATTGAGTAGATAGAAGAGAATTTTATTAAATGTAAGAACCATTAAATGTCTTTTAGAGCAAAACAAAAAGAGCAAACTTTCACTTTATATTTCACGAAAGTGATAGTATTGGGCCGCATAATACCCATTAAATCCACATTAGTATGATATTGTCCGTTCTGGGCCTTGATCAAGCCCGCACGGATTTGTTTTTGGGCTACTCGCAAAAGGCCTCATACTAATGGAGTTAATCTGACTACTCTATATACAAGAGAACTATCTCTTATCTTCTCGATGTGGTACTTGGGTTGGCACCACCCAACAGTCCTCCCCTCAAACCAAGAACCACATAACCCGTGGTCTTAAACCTGCGATTAATCTGTTTACATCTTGCATCGCCGCCACACCCGCGGAACCTGCCGCCTAAACACCTTTCAGGAAGACTTTCGATACAAGGAACCCAACAGATCTCCAATCATCACCGAGGGGAACCTCCCACTTCGCAACACTGCAGCCCGTTACCCCAAGATCAAATTACCGAACCATAGGCTCTGATACCACTTGTTGGGCCGCACAACACCCATTAACTCTACATTAGTATGATATTGTCCGCTCTGGGCCGTGGCTAAACCCGCACAGATTTGTTTTTGTGCTCCTCCCAAAAGGCCTCATACTAATGGAGTTAATCTTACTACTCTATATACAAGAGAACCATCTCTTATCTTCTCTATGTGGTACTTGGATTGACACCACCCAACAGATAAGTAATTTACAATTTTTACCAGAACTTCTACAAAAGAACGTGACATGATATGTGTCAAGTTTTAATTAGAAGGGCATATAAATGCGTGCGAGGTCATATAATATTGTTAAGAAATTTACAAAGCTTAGTTATGACACATTAACATTTGGATAAAATTTTGAAACACAATATAAAATATCAGATATTATTCTTGAAATTAAGAGCCATTATAAGAAAATTTCAAAATAAGATCCATTATAAGAAGACCCTAGGAAATGCTCTAAGAATTAAGATAGCTTTAAAGTAGCTTTTAGGTTTAGGACTACACACTATCGCTTGAGCATGACTTATGATTTCTTTTATATATAATAGATCAATAATGTAAAAAATAATAATGAGATATTTTAATCTCGTGAAAAGATATTTTTACCTTTTTGTGAGATATTTACAAAAAATATGTAGTTAGTGAGAATCGAACTCGAGACCCTCAATTAATTTATGAACATTCATGCCATTACAACATTTAGCCAACAAGGTAAAAATAATAATGAGATATTTTAATCTCATGAAAAGACATTTTTACCCTTTTATGAGATATTTACTAAAAATATGTAGTAAGTGAGAATCGAACTCGAGACCCTCAATTAATTTATAAACATTCATGCCACTACAACATTTAGTCATACTAGCTTATAACCCGTGCGATGCACGGATTTATTTTGATATGTATTAAATTTTATTTTATATTACAATTATATGTTTAGATAATCATTATTTACAATATTTTATTTAAATTTTAATTTAAATAATTTAATATAAATTTAATTAATGATATGCATGGTTTAAAACTTATAGTATAAATTTTAAAATAAATATGTCGTTGATGGAATTCGAACCTTGAAATTTTAGTAAATTAATTTAATCATATAATATATCTAATCATTAGATCTAACGATCTGTTTTTTAATAAAAATCTAATGGTCATTATTTGTAGTATACGGATTTCTATTATATTTTGTTAGTATTAGAAGATATGGAGTGATATTTTTGGTATATATTAGTTATTTGCAAGATTCTTTTTTAAATTAAAAGTTAACGTGTTTTAATTAAAAAACAATTTTCTTGATTGGAAGATATGATATTTTAGGTATTTATAAAAAGTAATATCATCAATTAAAATTAAATATTTTTTAATTAAAAAGGCAATCGGCTAATTATCATTAATCATATTATTTTATTATTTATTTTAATAATTAGGATGACCATGCCGAAAATCGAACCGACAAACTTTCAATGCCCCTGCGATGCACGGGTTTCTTTTATTATGTTACAAATTTTATTTAATAATACCTTAAAACCCGTGCGATGCACAATTTTTTTTAATATTATATGAATTTTTTTCATTAATTTATATATATATATATATATATTTAAAAAACATGAATTCTGGAGGCTTAAATTTTTATATGAGATGATTTGATAATAATTATATAAATGTTATCCGTGATATTTATAGAAAATGAGGGATTTTATTTAGAAAATATAGAAAAGATGATAGGTTTTAGTTGAAAAAGGTAATCGGTTAATTGTTAGTATTTATAAAATATTATTTTATTTTATTAAATAGAATGTCCATGAAATGATTGGAAAAAGAGATGATTTAGTTATAGAAAATTAAAAAGATAACATGTTGTAGGTGAAAAAGGTAATTGATTAGTTTAGAGTAATTATAATTTTATTATGTTATTTCACTAAATACAATTGCTCATAATGTTTTTAGAAAATGAGAAATTAATATTGTCGATTATTTGTAAAAAATAGGTTTTAGTTAGATAAAATTGAATATAATGTGTTAGGTGATGCGAAGATGTAATATAACTTGTATTTTTAGATGTGGTTATAGAAGCTAAAAAGTATTATGTATTAATTAAAATAGATAATCGAGAAGATGTAGTATAACTTGTATTTTTCAGGTGTGATTCTAGGAGGTACTACGTTTTAATTAAGAAGGAATATGCATTAATCAAAAAGGCAATTAACTACTTTCTATTATTTATATATATTTTTTATTTTTTTAGGTGTGATTATAGAATGCCGGTGATATAATTGGAAAAAGAGATGATTTAGTTAGAGAAAATTAAAAAGGTAACATGTTCTAGGTAAAAAAGGTAATTGATTAGTTTATAATAATTATAATTTAATTATGTTATTTTACTAAATATAGTTGCTCGTAATGTTTTTTGAAAAAGAGAAATTAATATTGTCCGTGATATTTCTATTTAAAAAGGGATTTTAGTTAGAAAATATAGAAAGATGATACGTTTTAGTTGAAAAAGGTAATCGGTGAATTATTAATATTATAATATTTTTAGTTTATTGTATTAAATAGAACCGCCCGTGATATAATTGGAAAAAGAGAGATTTTAGTTAGAGAAAATAGAAAGGTAACTTGAAAATTAAAAAGGTGACATGATTTATGTGAAAAAGGTAATTGATTAGTTTATAGTAATTTTAATTTAATTATGTTATTTTACTAAATAAAATTGCTCATAGTGTTTATAGAAAATGAAAAATTAATGTTTCTCGTGATATTTCTAGAAAAAATGGAATTTAAATTGAAAAAATAGAAAATATGATATGTTTTAACTGAAAAGGTAATCAGTTAATTATTAGTATCATAATATTATTATTTTATTTTTATTAAATAGAAACGTCCGTGCTATAATTGGAAAAAGAGAGGTTTTAGTAAGAGAAAAGAAAAAAGGTAACATGTTTTGGCTGAAAAAGGTAATCGTCCGTGATATAAATGGAAAAAAATAGATTTAGTTAGAGAGAAAAGGTAACGTGTTTTGGCTGAAAAAGGTAATTGATTAGTTAATAGTAATTATAATATAATTATGTTATTTAATTAAACAAAATTGCTCGTAGTGTTTTTAAAAAAGAAGAAATTTTAGTTAGACAAAATGTAAAAGATATTGTATTTTACTTGAAAAAAGAAATTATTTAGTTATTGAAAAATAGAAAAGGTAATATGTTTAACCTGAAAATGAAAATTGATTAATAAAGGAGAAATTTTAGTTAGATAAAATATAAAGGAGAAATTTTAGTTAGATAAAATATAAAAGATATTGTATATTACCTTAAAATGGAAATTATTTAGTTATTGAAGAATAGAAAAGATAATATGTTTAGCCTGAAAAAGTAAATTATATGTAATTGAGTAAGGGTAAATAAGTAAAATCAACAGGTACCGTACCTATAACGCCTTAGATTTTTTTAGTAATAATAATTATTTATTTATTAAATGTGAATAATGTGACGTATAAAATTGTTGAGGAGGTGAAGTATGTGTGGTACAATATTTGTGGGCTTAGTTGATGATTTATATGTGATGTGTAAGCCCGGATATTTTTAATTATATTTTTGGGAATTTATTCCTATTTAATTGTGTTTTATTTACCTTCTGCTACTTTTATAAAATCCTTGGGATTAGCAGTATTAACTTTATTAGTTTATATGAGTTTTAAAAATATTTTGGTGAATTATTTTTGGGTTTCAAGGATTTTAAAATGATTTAATGAATTATTTTTCCAATTTAAGGATTCAATCTTGTAAAATCCATATTTAATTCGTTTTTGATCTTAAAAATATTTTAAAAATATGTGGGTGATCGAAATTTTGTGTTCTTCATTTTATAATTTTAGATTTAAAATTCCACCCATTTTCCTGGTTGATTTGAATTTTAGAATTAATTATTGTATATTTCATAAATAATAATTAATTGTCTTAAAAATCTTCTTTCCCCTTTTTAATCACCAAAATCCCTAATTTCATTTCAAGGGACCGTGTTCTTTTCTCTCGGTTGTTCTGGAAACCTCCTTAGCCTCTCAAGTTCGCTCAATCTCTCTCGTTTTCACTCCGGTAAAAGCCTCTCTCAAATTCTCCTCCTTCCCCGAATTGTTCCCCATGTTTTCCCCTTTAACCCAACTGTGTGCATCCTGTGTGTGCGTAGCAGCGTGTATGTATTGTGCGTGCGTGCGAAACCGATGGGTGTGTGAGTTTGGGCGAGGCGTGCTGTGTATGTGTTGTTAATTACAGAATCGTGTGTATGTGTTCTCAGTTTTCCCTCCCCTGCTTTGGTCATTACCGATTGTTGGGTGTAGCTGCGATGAGTCGCTGTGTGTGTTTAACTGCGCGTATGTGTGTGTGTGTGGAACAGACGAGTAGTGTGCTTGTGTGTGTGGGATAATGTACATCATGTTGCGGTTGTTAAGCAGCTGGGTTATGAGTTCCTTCGTAGCATATGGTTCCGTTGCTGTGAATAATGTTCGAATATTCTGTAATTTGTTGGTTAACAGCTGATGTCTGGATGATTAATTTCGAATTATATATTTTTAATTATTCATATAAAAATAGTAAGTGTAGAGTCTCGAGATGGAGACCATAAATTAGGGCACCCTCGGGATTTTGCCCCCTCGACGGTGATTTAATTTGAGTCGGGGGTATAAAATCGGCAATGAAGACACGTGAGCTGAAATTTAAAATATATATTTATATGTATTTAATTGTAATTTATTATGGATTTAATTTAAGTTATTTAAGTTGTAATGAATTGTCCGAATTGAATTAAATAATGATTTGATTGGTTAAAGTGGGATATGATTAATGATTGGGATTTATGTTGGTTGATTGAGTCGGTTGTATTCCGACGGGCAGTCACCTGTATAAAGGGGATGCCGTCAAAATTTTCTAAAAATCTTAAATAATTTCTTTATATATATATATGTGCATATAATTACACAATTTGATCAAGGTGTTGGATTATTCACCTTATTATCTATTTAGTTGATTTTGTAAGAAACGTTTGTTGGCTATAATTAAATATCTATATTTGAAGCTTATTAATTATTGATGCATGATTAAATAAATGAAAATTAGGAGATTACTCGCGGGGGTAGATTAAGAGTTATTATTGATATTGATTAGCGAATATTGAGTAGAATTCTAAAATAGTGTTATATTGTGTGTAGATCCCAAGGATAAAGGGAAAGATAAAGTCGAGGACGTAGGAACTCTTCGAATTCTGTGATTTCCTGGTTAAGGCAAGTAAACTACTTCACTTATATTTCCAGTGAATTATGATTATCATAACTTGATTCTTATGTTCGTTTGATTTATCCTTGATATAACTGCTCTGTTAATTTCCATTAATTTCGAATATTCAATTGTTATACCCCAAATCGATTATATTGTTTTCGTTGATCCTTTTAGTGGCTTGACTTAAATCAATACCCCCTTTTCTATATTGAACTTGTCGATATCTAATTCAGAAATTACCCGACCTTATTTTACTTTGTGAGATTTGAGATGTTGACCTGGAACGAAAGTGTCCAGGGTGTTTGGCAGTTGATGTGGTCGATTGTTCCGACACCTGATGTCTAGTTAGAATTGGACTGTTAATTTTTTTAAAATGTGGACCGTAAGGGTCGGACCAGATTCGTGGTCGTATATTATTAAGGCCAATGTGTGCCGTCGATCCATTACGGACATTGATGTGTGCGTTTGTCCGGGGTTAGTGCGTGACTGATCAGCAGCCTAACCTTATGATTGTTTTTGTTTATAAAATGCATAATAGTCCAATCCACTCCTATTTTATGACTTAGATAAAAGACATATCTATCAGTTGAGCTTTCAATATTATTGATTACTAGTTCTTGGTAGACCTGCTGTTTTAGTTCAGTTATGTTTATAAATTATATATTTGCTGAGCATTCTTAGCTCCTTGCTTGCTAATCCTGTTTCTTCAGCTAAACACGAAGATGTCTAGGAGGAGTGGACCGTCAGGTCGGGGCAGCCAGAGAGTTGAGGTGGTGGGATGGGTAGACAGCTTATAACCTTATTTCTTATCATTTCTGTATCGGTTAGACATATTAATTAATTTATGGAGTTGTATATTATTTTTATTCAGAACTTGGGTTGTAATAGTTAATTAGTAGTTGTTTCATACTGTGACCTGTGAGCGGTCTTGGCTAGTCAGAGTTTATGTTTCTTTATAAATTTTGCTATTATTATGACTGTGAGCAGGTTTGGTTATAGTTGGTTTGGTTTGGTTGATTTGGACAGGTGGTTAGTCACATTTACGAACACATCATGCCGAATTTTCTAAAATTTCTTCTATATTAATGTTTAATTAATTATAAAAGTATATAATTCTAATATTGATAAGTGAGGGTGTTACAGTACCGACCGACCAAACTTTTAATGTTTCGGCTTTTATATAATAGTATAGATGTGTCTTCGTGCAAACACATAATATATATGTGTGTGTGTGTGTGTGTGTAGAATTAATGTAGATGGTACTGATAAGTGGAGTTTATATCTACTTGGAACATTCTAATTCGGCTTAAATTGATTGCTTTGTTCTCAAGTTGGTTGTATTTTTGATGTGTTTTGTTCAATTGTGCAGGGTTGAAGAAATATCGATTAAAGGTGTAGTTTCCGTCGTTTTTGGAGCGTTTTTTGGAGTTGATTGATGATATGAAATGAAGAATGGTGGCTAATGTCAACTCCTAAGAAGTATACAAGTCATTAAGAATGAAAGACGGTAGCTCATGCAAGAGGAACGGGAAGAAAAGGCGAAAAAAGGCAAGAAAAATCAGTTTTCGCAGAACGGGACCAAGCCGGGGGTTTCCAGCAGTTTTTGGCACCGCTGCCGGGGATCATCGGTGTTTTATTTTGGTTTATGTGTTTGTCAATAGTGGTCGTTAGCGTTCACTGACTCGGATTTTTTAGTGTTTGTTTCGTGGTGTTTCAGGTACTTGAGTTTGTATGCGAACACGCATGCAAGCTCGTAAGGAAAAACTTGCGGAAGACAATCATGTAATAGATAAAGGCGAAGAAGAATTTGAAACTACAGTAGAGATGGATGCACCAGCAGCAGTCAAGGCTTTGAAGGACTATTCTCAGCCGAAACTTAATGACGTCCAGTCTAGCATTGTTAGGCCAGCTATTGCAGCGAACAACTTTGAGATCAAGCCGGGCACAATTCAGATGGTGCAGAATTCGGTCCAGTTTGGGGGAGCTTCTACGGAGGATCCTAACATGCATGTTCGGGACTTCATCGAAATCTGCGACACTTTCAAATGTAATGGTGTGACGGATGATGCTATCAGGTTGAGGCTTTTCCCATTCTCTCTGAGGGATAAGGCTAAGAGCTGGCTACACTCTTTACCACCTGGTTCAATTACTACATGGGATGATCTTGCTCAGAAGTTTCTTACTAAATTCTTCCCTATGGCGAAAACTGCAGCAATAAGGAACCAGTTAACTCAATTTCAACAGCAATCTGGCGAATCTTTGTGTGAGGCTTGGGAACGTTATAAGGAGATGCTTCGTAGGTGTCCACATCATGGCATGCCTGATTGGATGGTTATTAATGGTTTCTACAATGGGTTGGGAGCACAATCTAGGCCTTTGCTAGATGCAGCATCAGGAGGAGCTCTGTGGGCAAAGAGCTATGATGAAGCTTATGAACTTATAGAGATGATGGCTGCTAATGAATATCAAAATCCAACCCAAAGGCTATCTCAAGGCAAGGTAGCAGGAATTTTGGAAGTAGATACAGCTTCAATGATTACGGTTCAGTTGAAGGCTCTTTCGATGAAGGTGGATTCTCTTGCTAATTATGGAGTTCAGCAGGTTGCTAGTGTTTGTGAGCTATGTGCGGGCGCACATGAGATGAATCAGTGTGCTATCTCTTCTGAATTAGCACAGTTCGTGAGTAATTTCCAAAGACCTGCTGCACCAGTTCCAGCCACTTATCATCCTAATAATCGGAATCATCCCAATTTCAGCTGGAGCAACAATCAAAATACTCAACAATCTTATCAGCAAGCGAAGCCATTCAATCAAGGCTATCAACAGCCTTATGCTCCGAGGGCACCATATCAACCTCCTGGATTTCAGCAGCAGCAGCCCCAGGCTCATATGGGGCAAACATCTAATGAAAAATCAGATGATGTGTGGATAGCGGTAAAGAACCTACAAGCTGGCCAGAAAGTCTTGGAAACCCAGTTAGGACAGATTGCAAGTGGCTTACTTAGTAGGCAACCCGGAACTCTTCCTAGTGATACAGAGATTAATCCAGGCAGGAGAGAAGTTGTCCATGAACAGGTGAAAGCAGTCACTTTGCGATCGGGAAAGGTTACATCTGAGCCTAAATCAGCCGCTAAGGAGGATGAAGAAGTGTAGAATCAGCAAGCCGAAAAATCTAGAGTGCCTGAATTTGAGAAATCTGACTTGGTAGCTGATGAGCTAGCGGGTGAAGTAGAGAAGAGCAAGGAACCTGTTAAAGCTTCTCCGGAGCAGTCTACAAAGGGTACTCAGATATATCCTCCACCTCCCTTTCCTCGACGCGTGCAGCAAAGTAAAGAAAAGCAACTTCAGAAATTTTTGGACGTCTTCAAGAAATTGTCCATTAATATTCCTTTTGCTGACGCATTAGCGCAGATGCCGAGCTATGTTAAGTTTATGAAGGATATCCTTTCGAAAAAGAGAAGGTTGGAAGAATTTGAAACAGTGGCATTGACAGAGGAGTGCAGTGCGGTGTTGCAACAGAAATTGCCTCCTAAACTTAAGGATCCAGGAAGCTTTACAATTCCATGCACCATTGGGAAGTTGTCTTTTGACAAATGTTTATGTGATTTGGGAGCTAGCATTAATCTCATGCCCTTGTCTGTTTTCAAGCAACTTGGCTTACCGGATCCAAAACCTACCAATATCTCTTTGCAGTTGGCTGATCGGACTATCACGTATCCAAGGGGTATAGTGGAGGATGTCTTAGTGAAAGTTGATAAGCTCATCTTCCCAGCTGATTTTGTTATCTTGGATTTTGAGGAGGATAAAAAGATTCCCATAATCTTGGGAAGGCCTTTTCTAGCTACGGGTCGTACTTTGATCGATGTGCAGAAAGGAGAGCTTACAATGAGGGTGCAAGATCAGAATGTCACCTTTAATGTGTTCAAGGCCATGAAATTTCCGACAGGGGATGAGGAGTGTTTCAGTGTGGAGATGGTTGATACGGAACAGGTAGAAGAGTTTGATCAGTTGTTGAGCGAAAAGTCGGACGTGCACAAGCTCGAGCATCACATCAGTGGTTCCATTGATAATTCTTCCATTCACGATCTCTCGAAGGTGAAGCTTGGGAAGCTGCCACCACACTTGAAGTATGTCCTTGTGGATGATGAACTTGTGATTTTTGAAGTATGCCAAGATAACGTGTTAAGAAGGTGGATGACCGATGATGAAGTAGAAGAGAGTGTTGTTCAGCCGTCCGAATCGAATAAGCACCTTAGAGGTGTGAAGAAGAAAAAGAAAAAATCGATTGGTGGAAAAGTCAAGGTGAAGTTTGAGTTAGAAAAGATGTGGGAAGGAAGCAAGAAGGTTATCAAACAATGGGTGGATGGTCCTTCTGTTACGGATAAGTCAAATGCAATCTTCGAGCCACCATGATTTGATTCACATTTGTCCAGCTAAATGACATTAACAACAGCGCTTCGTGGGAGGCAACCCATGCGTTTCAACGAGTAGGTATGTTTTCTGCTTTCCCTCGTATTTACTTCCATTCAATGCGGACATTGAATCTTTCAAGTTTGGGGGTGGTTTGGGGGATTAGTAGTTGTTTGTTGTATTATGTGTTCATGTAGATTGCATATATTTTGCATGGTAGTGCTAGTTCATGCATATATGTTCGTATTATTTATGTTTGTTTCATGTAGGACATTCTGTTATTTTTGTTTGTTTTACCATGTGAGTTCATATTAGTTTCATTTTCATGGCATGCATTTTTCATGATCACTTAGGACAAGCTAATTCTGATTGGTAGGTAGGTGTCTAATTGAGTGTGGTAATGATGAGTAGAGGGTTGATTTATAGTTTCTATGAAATTGACTTATGTGTTTCGGAAACAAAACTAATTACACAGTCTCATTGGGTGCTTTTATTGGGCTAGGTTGAGGTCATGCTTGTTTGGTTATTTTTGATTTAATCACTTGATTATAGTTAGAATTTTTGTTATTCCCTTGATGGCCTAGAACACTTAAGTCTAAGTTTGGGGGAAAACATGGATTTCATGCTAAATTGTAAATAATTGTCAATAATTGCTAGATGTCAAATGGCTAGTAGCCGGCTCATATTTATATGAGTAGTCTAGGGTTGGAATTGAGAATTCTCATTCCAGATTGCATAGAAAAGAAAAAAAAAAGAAAAAAAAAGAAAAAAAAATCAAAAGTGTCAATTGTTTATATGCAAAATTAACTAGGGTGAGCTCTTTAATACTCGAGCAATTAAGTTCGCGGGGACTTTGTGCCTAGTGACCTAAGGCTTTTATAGTCTGGGATCCACTAACCCAACGCTCGCTACATGGGTATTATTGTATAAGCCTTTCGGGGTCTCATCCATTGCATGGTTAAATAAGCATGATTGTATATATGTGTCGTAGTAGTTAGTAATAAAGCATGAATTTCTGTCTACCTTGGATAAGGATGGAGGTGTTCCTAGGTTATGAAGTGTCTACAGTCTATTCTATTTATAAACCTGTGATTGTCTTGACGAAGAGCATGTATGATTTTTGACCTAGTGTTGGGAGTATTTCTGATGAGCATCGCATACACGCACGTTTCTGTTCATGTATTGTTAGTATACGGGAACTTGGTCGAGCTCTATTTGGATTTAGTTGCATTCTTTGAGATATTTGCTTGTTAGTTGGTTTTGGTTAGTTTGAAGGGGATCGTTGCATTTTTCATATTAGTTGAATTCATGCATTGCATTGCATTAGGATAAATGGATTTTGTGGGTACATTCGCTATAGGCCCTCACGAGACCTTACTCGTCCACTAGGGCTGCCTAGGGGTTTAAAGGGCTTGTTGCATATGCCAAATGCAACCGTGATCACCTACGGAAGTGGTACTAGTTAGTTAGTTAGTTGTAAGTGTTTATGCTTGAGGACAAGCATCGGTTTAAGTTTGGGGGTGTGATAAGTGGAGTTTATATCTACTTGGAACATTCTAATTCGGCTTAAATTGATTGCTTTGTTCTCAAGTTGGTTGTATTTTTTATGTGTTTTGTTCAATTGTGCAGGGTTGAAGAAATATCGATTAAAGGTGTAGTTTCCGTCGTTTTTGGAGCGTTTTGTGGAGTTGATTGATGATATGGAATGAAGAATGGTGGCTAATGTCAACTCCTAAGAAGTATACAAGTCATTAAGAATGAAAGACGGTAGCTCATGCAAAAGGAACGGGAAGAAAAGGCGAAAAAAGGCAAGAAAAATCAGTTTTCGCAGAACGGGACCAAGCCGGGGGCTTCCAGCCATTTTTGGGCAGATTGTGCCGGCGCATCAGGCGCCAAAACGGTGCATCAGGCGCCAGGGGGCGCGGGAGAAAATCAGCCAGAATTTCGGATTTTGTTTTGGCCATATCTTGAGTTCTACAAGTCCGTTTTAGGCTCGTAAGCAGTCCACACGAAGCTCACGAGATTCTCTATCATTCTAGAGTGGTTCAGAGGTCCAACTACGACTGGAACGGCCCAGAAATACTGAAGAAAAGTCAGCTACGAATTTTCCTTAAAAAACAGAATCAGTTTAGGAAACGTATTCTATTTTAATTCTGATTTGGTATTTTCTTGTTGGGCAAGACTTTTAGAGCCTATATAAACACATCCAAACCCTTGTAAACAAATCATTATTATCATTACATAGAATTACATATCATAGCTTAGTTTTGCAAGGGAGAAAAGGAGAGAAGGATTCAACGCTCGTGACAAGCAACGGATCTAGATCTACTTCATCTTTTGTGTCATAGATTTGTTTTCTCAAACTCTTGTTTATTTAATACTATTACTTTCATTCAATCCTTGTTTATTATCATGTTTTCATCAAATCCCATGGTGACGAACGGTTCAATTATGAACTAATCGTTGTCATGGGATTCTAACGGATTTATCTATGTAGCTTAGTAGTTTGATTGCTTTAAAGATTTGTGTGTGATGAATTCTTGATATCCTCGTATGGTTAATCTTAATGCTTTTAGATGCGTAGCTAACATCTAAATTGAATTGTTAATCTCTTGCTAAACGAGAGTGGATCTTGAGATTTAGAACTTGTCATGCTAGCATAGGATAGGTTGATGTTTTAACATCATGATTTGTGGCGTAAATAGAGATATTATGCTGCCCTATGTGATCTAAGTGGATAACTTGTGCTTAAACCTTTATGTTTTCAAATTCTATAGAGATATAGGGTCTAAGGCGTCTACTCATCTTCTATCTCTTTTGTGGATGTATGTTTAGTTTGGTATTAGTATACCGAGAGGTAACTTTTACTTGTTTCGTGTTATCCGATCAGATATCAAAACCATCACATGCATTGAATAAAGGCATCAACTCTAAGTGAAGTAGATAATGAAGTTAGGATCTCATGTTTATTCTCATATAAGCAAATCAGTTTTAAAGCTCATTAGTTAAGTAATTCTTAGTTTGATAATTTGCATCTTAGTTTAATTTAGATAGTTAAACCCATATTTTGTCTATTGTCTTAGCAGTGAATTAAAGCCATACATTGTTGAATAGGTACATTAACTAAATAGAACCAAAACCAGATCTCTGTGGAACGAACTTTAATTATATTACTTGAGACCACGTATACTTGCGTGATATTGTGTTAACAGGTACTTTATATTTTGATTGTTAAATATTTTTAATTATATTTTATTATATTCATAATTTTAGGTTTATCGATTTTATTTACATTATATTGGATCATTAATTAGTGATGTGTGATACTTGATTCACTGATATTTTTTAAGTTATTCAAATTACTGCAACAATATCAAATGCCAGTCTTTAAGATATATGAATTAATGTAGAAAGTACTTTACATTTTGATCGCTAAGATTTTTTAATTATATTTTTTTATATTCCTATTTTTAGTTTTATCGATTTTATTTAAATTATAATGGATCATTAATTAGTGAAGTGTGATACATGGTTCACTTATATTTCTTAAATTATTCAAATTAGTGAAATAATTTCAAATGTTAGTCTTTAAGATATGTAATTAATTTTAATTTATTTATTAGATACTAATTACAAGGTACGTTTCTAGACCAAATGTAAGTATATAACTGCAATGTATATAATGATTTATTATTTAAATTCTTGGTGTCCAAATCAAAAATGCCACGGAATTATGGAACCCAAAAAATGTTTCGAAATTGTTTTTCAAATGCCACATGTTTCCTTATTATTGGTTGTAAAAATAATTAATGAGGCGGACTGCCTGCTTTACACCAACCAAACCAATTAAAATTTTTCATTTTGTCACCTCAACACCGCCATCAATTATATAATTAACGCCATGGATGATATGTAAAATCTAATTAGATTTTAGCATTAATAATGATGAATCTTTCAATGGCTTATACTATATATTTATATGGTTATTAATTAATTTATAAAATTAATTTTAAAAACTGGAAATTGAAATTCATAATATAGCGTAAAACAAAGTAAAACAGTGGACCAATACTTCATTTTTCAATCATTGTTTAGTTTAAAAATGTGTTCGAACCTTTTAAATATAAAGAATACATTTCACATATAATTAAGTTTTTTTATAAAAATTATTTTGAATACAGGATCATAATTAAAATAATTTTTTACACCAAATATTTTGATAGGTAGTTGAATTATAGATCTTTAACTTTTTAAACCCACAATGAGAATAATTAGATAATTCATTAGTTTATAAATATGAAAATTACTATTAAATGTACCAATAAATTATAACTTTATCAAATTTTGGTATTTGGGCTGATGAATTTAAACTTATACGAATTCAAACTCGAAACATAACTCAATTTTTGAAAATTACTCGAAATTTTAATATCTTTTACATATGTTATTAATGGGTTTAGTAAGATTGTTTGGGGATCGAAAATGACGTCGATCAATGAAATGAGAATGTTTGCGACAAAATATCTAGCTTAACATGTGGTGGGTTCAGACTGAGATTTGATCCGATTTTTAAAAAATATTCTTGACACAAAAAGTTAAGAGATCAATTAAACAACTAAGATTATGAAATCTAATATCAAACAAAAAATTAAAGAATTTGAAAGCTTATTTCTAATAAAAGTTCTCGTAATAGTCAGCTTTTGATACATGATTAGTTATAATAGATGCTTACAAATATACATACAACTCACAAAATAATGATAAATATTTAACTGTGTAAAATTTCACTATTATCTCAATATAAAATTTATTTCAATATAGTGGTACTAGTCAACTCATTCTATGTATTAAGTTTTAGTCTTTTGCATATAAAGAAATGTACGCTGACTACATTACTTGTATTCATTCAGAGAATATAAATTATAAGGCTCAGACAAGAAAATGATCGTTCGCAGGTTAGTAACGTCTTACATATAAATCACACGCATTAATAATCAATCACGTTGTATTTATTATACTTGAGACACTGCACCATATTCTTTAATAAACAAATAAATATTGCTAAAATTATTTACTGCACAAAAAAGACACTAACTTACATAATTATATCACATTTTTCATGATAGCACTTAATGTTATACTGATTTACTAAATAGTTCTCATGATTAACAACAATGTAACTAAAATTAACAGCGCTCCTAAACCATTTGAAATGTATTCTATAATATCGAATGTATTTAAATGTTTTATTTCATACTATTTATAATTTTCAGCTAAATCCGAATAAATTACGTTCTACATGAAATGAAGCAATGATATTATAACAAAACAAATCATTAACAAACAAATGTCCATTAAAATTAAATTGATGTTTTCTATATAACGTTAAAACTCCCATCTCCACCCAGTTCTAAAAGATAACTCGTGTCTTGCACGGGTTATTATGCTAGGTATGAGATAATCCAGGATCAAGTGCTTAAATAATTGTTTTCTCAAAATTTACATTTTCAAGTATTTCGTTATCATATCATTCTTGATGTGTCATCATTGGCACGACCTTTCAGAGGTTAAACTACAAAGATAACGTATAAATATCAGTAATTGTTGTTCGATGCCCAGAAAGGCATCCGATCTCCATTGATGATGGTTAGCAAACAATCTGTCCGGAAATACTTCCAGCAAATAGGTGAAACCTTAAATAAAGTCATGGATAGAGTGACGTGATCCCCTACATCCACATTAATTTCCAATTTTAAACCTATTCCCGGAAATTTGTCGCAAATAGATAATTACAACCATCACTTGCCAATGACCCGGACCCGCCTAAAAAATTACTACTTAAAAAAAAGGATAGTAACTGATAGGTATCCCGCTACCTCCTCCCTCTTTGCACACCACGTGTTCGTCGACCACGACTGCTCTCCCAGAACCGCATGATCGCTAGCTTGAAACCACACTTGTACTTAGCATTATCTTGACTTAGCAACGGAGACATATATGTTTTAGATATAATTATTTTCTGCCACTCTGTTATACAATAATGTTTTAAAAGTACGTATGCACAAAAGAAATCATTAAGTAACAGGGACCAACTCCAAAGGTCATTCAAAGGTCATTCAAAGCCATACTCCAAAGGACAAGGAATAGTAGCATAAAGTACCAACTGTCAAACTGTAGAGCTGCAAAAAGGATAAATGGATAATTGTTGAGGTAATGGCCACACCTTGCACTGTGGCAACAGGGACCGCCACGTGTGCTACAGGGCTGCAAGGATTGGCCTATAAATAGCACACTTTACCCACATTTTCATACACATGCAATTTTACACACTCACACTCACAAACACTTTCTCTCGATCTAACTTCCACTTGCTTGATTATTATTATTATTCCGATCACTGATTCTCACGCCTCACGCCGGAGGTGCTTGATGGCCACCACCCCGGTCAAACATTGTTTTGCTGGCGCCCAACCTAGGAGGAAGCACCGCCGGAACAATGATTGGAGCCAATAGTCAACCGTGGGAGTTAGTAACGAAAACGTGGTTGCATTTCATTACAACATAACTGAAGTCATTTACAAGAATATTGCATCCTTGTACATATCACATGTTCACAGAGATTTTAATGAAATTCTACGTGCTTCAGAGAAGGAAGGGGGAAGACAAAGACCAGAGTATTTATGAATAATTTTCGAAGTGTGATTGACAAGTGTGGGCTTAATGAATTTCCTGTTGAAGGAGAAAAGTATACTTGCTCTAAAAGATTGGTGATGATTTGGTGTTCGAATGATTGGATAGAGGTTTTATGAATGAGGAGTGGAGTAACTGTTTTCTATTCGCTGTTGAGAAAGTTTTAAATAGATGGGGATCAGATCATAATCCCATATTTTTTGAGTTTTCTGGTAAAGTGGAAGGTAGAAAATGTGGTTCAGGTAGACGGAATTCAAGATTTCACTTTGAACAAGCTTGGGCAGATGATAAGATGTGTTTTGAGATTGTGAATAAAGAGTGGCATAAAGCTATTAAGAGCAATAAGGTTAAAGAGATAGCCTATAAACTTAATAATTGTGGAAGGGTTCTTAAAAAGTGGGGAAGCGAGAAGAAAGATGAGTTATTTAAAGAAATAAGTCGAAGAAAAATTAAGTTGGGGAGATTATCAAAGTCCACTAAGCTGGAAGATTGGATAGCTTTTAAAAGAGAAGAAAAGTTGTTGAATAGTCTTTTGCTTAAAGAAGAAATATTGTGGAGACAAAGGAGTAGAGTCAGTTGGTTATTAGAAGGTGATAAAAATACTAAGTACTTCCATCACAAAGCGACAAGAAGAAGAGACAGAAATGAAATAAAAGGGTTGGTTGATGAAAATGGTTGTTGGCAGAATGATATTAATATTGTGGAGGACATGTTATGTAACTACTTTGAAAATATTTTCTCAACCTCTAATCCATCGATCGGTAGAAGATATTAACAACTTTCTGGAGCCTGTGAAAAGAAAAGTGACTGATGAGATGAATGAAAAGTTGGTTAAGCCTTTCACTCGAAAAGAAATATTTGATGCTTTTTTGGAGATTAATCCGTCTAAGGCTCCAAGGTAAGGATGGTTTTTCAGGGTATTTTTTTAAAAAAAATTTGGCCCATTGTAGGAGAAGATGTTACTGATATGTGCCTTCAAGTTTTGAACAAAGGAGATTCCATTCATGAGATTAATTCAACCGTTATCGCTCTTATTCCAAAGGTGAAGAAAGCAGAGATGGTGACGGATTTCAGACCGATTAGCCTATGTAATGTGATATACAAAATCATATCTAAAAGTTTGGCTAACCGTTTGAAGGAAACTATGGAGGTAGTTATTTCGGAGCAGCATGGAGCATTTGTCAGAAAGCGACAAATACATGACAATTCTATAATTGGGTTTGAAGGCTTGTTTACTATGAAAAATGGAAAATTTGGAAATGGAAAGTCGCTTGCTCTCAAATTAGACATGTCGAAGGCTTTTGATAGGGTGGAGTGGAATTTTGTTTTTATTGTTATGAGTAAACTTGGTTATGCCTCTACATGGATTCAAAAAATCGAAATGTGTGTCAAATCGGTCTCTTTCTCTTTGTTAATAAATGGAGAAGTAAGAGGGGATATAAGACAGAGAGGGGGCTGAGACAAGGGGATCCCCTTTCCCCTTATCTATTTTTTTTTTTGTGCTGAAGGACTTTCTTGTCAACTAGCTGCGGCTGAGCAAGAAAACAGAATTAATGGGCTCAATTTTGGATCAGGTGATATTACAGTATCCCACTTATTTTTTGCTGATGATAGTTTATTGTTTTGTGGTGCTAATGTTGATGAATATACTATCATTAAAAATATTTTGAATAAATATGGGAAAGTTTCGGGTCAAGCTATTAATTTTTCCAAATCTGAAATTTGTTTTGGGAAACTTGTGCCTAGGGATAGAAGATGTGAATTAAGAGATATTTTTCAAGAGAGGTGAATTGTCATGTGAAATATCTAGGTCTACCAGCTAAGGCTGGTTGGGAAAAAAGAGAGTTATTTAACTATATCAAGGAGAGAGTTTGGTCAAAATTGAGAGGATGGAATGATAAACTTTTCTCTACTGCAGGAAAAGAGGTGCTTTTAAAGGCCGTTGTTCAAGCGACACCTACTTATACTATGTTTTGTTTTAGGCGCCTCAAGTCTCTAATCTATAGTATTTATAAAATGATGGCCAATTTTTGGTGGGGTAAAAAAGATGAAGCAGATAAAATTCACTGGGGGAGGTGGGAAAAACTTTGTAAACCCAAAGAAAT
Organism: Saposhnikovia divaricata; assembly: GCA_036435485.1. Classification (NCBI taxonomy): domain Eukaryota; kingdom Viridiplantae; phylum Streptophyta; class Magnoliopsida; order Apiales; family Apiaceae; genus Saposhnikovia; species Saposhnikovia divaricata. The sequence goes on along the minus strand of CM071596.1, from coordinate 149,679,781 downwards.
GGGAGGACTTGGTTTCAAAAATTTGGAGGCTTTCAATCAGGCACTTTTAGCCACAATCAGGCACTTTTAGCCAAACAAGGATGGCGTATCTTAAAAAATCCGGACTCTCTGGTTAGTAAAGTTTTGAAGGCTCCGGATTGTGACTTTCTAAAAGCAAAAAAAGGGAAATAGAGCGTCCTTTTTGTGGAGAAGTTTAGTTTGGGGAAAGGAGATTTTAGAGAGGATGTATATGGCGAGTAGGGTCTGGAGAGAATATTTCTATTATGAATGATTATTGGCTTTTCAGACGTGATGATGTGGGTTTCTATCTTCCTCCTATTGTTTCTAATGATGTATGTGTTGCTGATCTTAAATTAAGTAATGGGGAGTGGAATGTTCCTTTCATTAAACTTTTTAATCCCAGAGATGTTAAACGTATTTTGGCTATTCCAACGGGATTTTTTGATATGGAAGATGAGATAAGATGGTCTTATACGGAAGATGGTATATATAATGTTTAAAGTGGCTATAAGTTAACTTAGCAAAAAAAAAAAAAAAAAAAAAAAAAAAAAAAAAAAAAAAGTGGCTATAAGTTGGCTTCAAAAGAAAGTTATACAGCAGAACCTTCCAACTATAATGAATCTCGTAAGTGGTGGAGGAGATTTTGGAAAATTAAAATTCCAGAAAAAATTAAACATTTTGGATGGCGTTTTGTCAAGAATTGGCTTTTGCACAGCCTTTGGACATGCCATGTTAGTTGTAAGTACCGGAAGGAATGTGATTATTTTCCCAGAATAAAAAATATTAAGTCCATCAACTATGAAGATTTCTTGTTTCAGGTTTCTCAAAGGATTTCGGTGAAGGAGTTTGAGCATTTCCTTGTTCTCCTCTGGCAATTATGGAATGAGAGGAACAATATTTTTTATGGTAAAACATGGAGGTATAATCCTCATCTAGTTGAGTGGGTGAATAATTACATCTCTGAATTTAGAAGTGCTGTGAACATGGAGGAAAGTTTGAAGAGTATAGCAGTAAAGTGGCAGGCCCCTAATCCTGGTGATAATAAGATTAACACGGATGCCGCTATTGTGGATAGTAAGGGAGAATTTGGTGCAGCAACAGTTTGTCGAGATAGTAATGGGAAGATGTTGGGTGTGGCTCTGGAATGGAAGGCATGGCCAATCTGTACAAGTGCAGCGGAGGCGGGAGTTCTCCTGGGTGTGATATTGGCAAGACAACTTGGATTAAACAATTTTGCTCTGGAATCAGATAGTGTTAAAAGTCATAGATGCTATCAACTCCTCTAAGCATGTCTTACATGAATTTGGCAGTGTCATGAATGATATCAAGAGTTGGGTGTGCAATAATCATAATATTGTATTTTCACACGTGAGAAGAGATGGGAACACCTTAGCTCATAGATTAGCAAGGATGGCCTTAAATTTGAAAGGCTCTTTTGTTTGGATAGGGAGTATGCCTCCTGTTCAATCAGTTTTATGTGCTGATGTTTGTATTCAAGTGTAACTTTCTTGTTCTGTTGGTTTCAAAAAAAAAAGATACAAGCACAACCGTGCATTAAATAAGTGTGACACAGGACTCCTGTATGTTTATTCTACATGATGTCCAGACTTGGGACTTCCGTATATTTATTCTACATGATGTCCCAACTTGGAAACAGCTTGAGAACATCAACTCCAGAACGTTACAAGTTGCACATCTTTATTTTTCTGTAGCTATTGGGGTACATTGAGCTAGTTTTCAACTGAAGACCAAGCATTTGCTTCAATCCAATTAAATGCCAAAGGGCTTAAGAAAGCATCAGGTATGCCAAAGGAACTAACCAATGCAAGGGCATGGGGCCTCAGTTCACTGCATAGTTTGGCCACTTCTTTTCTCACTACAGCAGCATTATCAGTTGACAAGTACCCATACCTGAGAAATGCAGCATCTTCTTCTAGGAGGATCATGGCATACAAGGATCTCACTAGACCCAAAACATTCTGCAAGAAAATGCAAACCAACGTTCAACAACTGATCTCAGCTCGATGTCATCTACGAAATGTTTACTTATCATTTTTTTACTGTGTCCTATCAGCAGATACACATATATACATATTTAATTAAAATTTAAGACTTCTACCAATTACACTCTTCATCTTAGTCTTGAGTATCTAGCTGTTGCACAAAAAACTAGCAATATTATACTGCAAAAGGCTAATCTAAACAAACACCATTAGCAAATATGTGCATACAAAACTATCATATTTATTAAGATTTCAAGAGTAATGATTTTTATCCTCAAGCAGTGGTAGGTTTAATTGAGATGCGAATGTTCAAAACGACTGACATTGGAACGAAGGGAGTATTTTAGTTTCAAGAATTGACACCGTAAATACTCACATTTTTACATAATAATTAAATTTCCCAAATTCAGCAAAGAAAAAAAATGCCAAGCAAAGTTTTGGACAAATTGAAAATTTACCCCATTGCATCAACTCCAATTAATGTAGAGAGTTCTCAATATATCTCAATTGGTACTAAAATTCCTATACCAGTTTGGTTTTAGGGACTATTGACCAAGTGAAAACATCCTTGTATTCCCTTATTCACAATTACAATTGTTGCACATTCAATTTGTGCATTAGATATATTGAACCATTATTTTTTTAGTTTTAAACATCTCCTTCATAAATACAATCATTCCACTTTGTAGGGAAACAATCTATACTAAACTACAACTGTAATACATTACATTGTGCCTAGATTTTCATTAATAAACACCAGAGGAATTTAACATGCTACTTCTTCCAACAAAATATTTACAGACTTGGTAGGTAAATGTCGCAGAAAATATAAAACGTGACAAATTTATTAGAAGCAACTGCAGTTACCTTCAACTGGCCTGCAGGTACAGTTTCCTCGGCCTCTACAAAGATTTGCATTATTGATAGGTCTGCAAAGGCTTTTCCCAGGTCTTCAGCAAGTGAATAAGTCTGGAGTAAAAACACACAACACAGTTATAAAGGTGTGAAGAAATAAGTGTGAACAAAACTATTAATGATGCATAGATAAATAATTAGAAAAAGGAAAAAAAAACACAAATCTGAGATTTATGTGCACCCTCACCAAAGTGAAAGTAATCTCTCGGCTTACTCCTTGTGCTTGATATTGTGCAACTTCTGCAGCAAAATGACTCAGTAAATCTCTCTCTCTCAGGCAAAAGATATCCATCTGCGGCAAAAAAAAACTGTCCAATTAATCTTAATGTTGTGATATGAGTTGTACAAAAGGGGAGTAGCTAAAAAGCTATTACCTGGAAGTGAATGCTCCTCAAGGTAGAACTTGTGAGCTGAGATGGAATAACGGGGCAAGGTTTGTTCATGTGTTCGAGTCCTAACCCGTTCAATGGTCTGTTTTTCTTCTTGGCAGCCACGTATTCTCCAAGAAGAGCTTTGCTGACCTAAAATAGTGATAGATGAGTATAATATATAAACGTTTATGGATACATGTTCAATGAATATTATATATCGATGTTTTTTATACAGGCATTGATAAGAAAACGATAATTAGGGTAAAATCAATGTTATGGAAGCTAATAGATCATGGTTCAAAAGGTGAACTCCCAAATTATCACACATACCAAAACTTTCACAAGTCCATCTAAACAATATAGAGACAACTTGACAGAAAAACTCATTAAGGAATTTTCAGGAATACAGTTAAAACTTAGGTATAGACAAGTACCACCTATAAAGCAGGGGTGCGGCACCCCCCTTACGTACTGCACACTAGATACGTAGGGGTGCGGGGGTGCGGCTAGATACGTACGGGGTGCGTAACGTGGCGTGTCCGCGTATTTTACAGATGGGATTCGTGGGGGTGCGGGAAGGGCAGAAATTGTAATTTTTTTACTGATTTTTAGTTAAAACAAAACTGAGAGGAGAGACAACTGAGGTGACCTAATCGTCGCCAACTTCCATTCCTTATCGTTGACGTCGTTCATCGTCGCAACTCCAGCGTCGCTGTCGTTTTTCAGCATCATTTTCGTCATTGTCAGTTGGATAAGTATGATTAATCTCCATCTTCGTCGTTGTCTTTTACTCATCGATCTGTGTGTTGTAAATGATTAGATGTGAACAGCGAATTAGTGATATGGTATGTATATATCTGTGTGTATAGCCTGTGTGTATATGTATGTGTATATCTTGTGTTAGACTGTTGAGTGTTGACTTATAGTGTTTAACTTCGAATGAAACCACTGACTGTTTAATTATTTTTTTTACTTTCTTCAGTTGAGTGCTAGCTTTTTCAATTTGCTTACTAATTTTTATTTTTATAATTAAGCCATATGCTAAGCTTTTGGTAGGCGGACAACTTGTTTTCTGAATGATGGTATCTGGAAGAGGTCAAATAATAATTGATTATTATTTATATATTTAAATATTTATTTATTTATTTTGAATATAATATATATATATATATATATATATATTTTAAATTTTTGCCGTATCCCCCCGAATCCCAATATTTTTGAAAATGCCGAACTTTCGTATCCCCGTACCGCACACCCGCATCCTCGCACCCGCACCCATGCTTCCTAGAGTACCACAAATCCTAATTATCAAAGATTCTTCAAACCCCTTTTTGTGTCAATTGACGGTATTCCATTCACAATATGGACAATCATTACAATACCTGTTGCATAAGAATGTTGTTGTCTCCCTCAAATGTGGACTGCACATCATACTCACTTTTGAGATGACCAACACGATTCTCCGTCTTTAAACCTTGTCCACCAACAGCTTCACGACATTCCTGATCCATACATTAGTAAAGCTTTAGTGATCAGGCTTTGCAAAAAAGTGGCCAGCTGCACTAATTACAGTAGTTACAACCTGAAGAGTCCGCATATTATGCCAGGTTAAAGTTGGCTTGAACGCACTTGAGACAACATGAATGGTTTTGATTGATTCAGGAGTCCTCTTCACGTATAACTTCTTCAAATAATTAGCAGCAAAACTCATAGCATATCTGCAGCACACACAAGGCGTGTCACCAGTCAGCATTAAAATCAACACATTCTAGCAGATGGTCAATAAGATGTTCCCTGGCACTAAAATATAGAATAAAACTTAACATGTGCCTTTAAAAGATAATCAAAAAGTTCTATTATCAAGTTAGGCAACAAATTCCACAACTGTTCTATTATTAAGCTGGGAAACAAATTGCACAAAGGAATAAGTTAAAACAATAAATTATTTATATCACGAGCATTTAATAGTAATCACAAAAGTAACAGGCAGTGAAAGTTGTTTCATCGGCATTAGCGAGACACAACTAGTAATCTAGCGCTTTCTTGGTAAATTTATGGAGCCAATGGACAATGTTCCTATATATATTCTATTAATTTAAGTACTTATACAATTTAAAGTAAAAGATTCTTGCTTCCCATGATTATTAATGTTCTGCTGCCTATATAGGGAAGACTACAAGGGAGGTACTCTAGGTCTTTTCTACATCTATCTTAATCGAAAAATTTTCTGCACTCTCTTTCATTTTGTCTGTTGGGACTTTGGAATGCTACTGCAGTGTCAGTTCCTCAGTTGAAGAACATTAACTTCTTCCACTTCTTCACACTGTCAAGTAGAAAAATGGTCCCCGGAAATTGTTTCTTCCATATATACAACAGCAAGCAAATTAACCAAAACTGATAAATAAAATAACAAGAGCAGCAAACACCACCCTCACTTAAGTGAACTCACTGGATATTTATATGTGTGCAACATTATGTAAAATCTTGTAAAACTGACAATTATATTGGCACAAATTATTTTAATATGCATAACATATCCCTAGAAAGGACCCATTCAGATTTAAATGCAAAAGTCAACCATGGAAAACAGAGTGCAACCCGGGCTGGATGAGTGCATGTGCACAAGAGCCTAATTGTTGATTTACATTGGGATATGGAATGGATTTTCCACTTCATGCTTCGTAGGCTTCTGGTGATGCAAAGCAAGCAAATAAATGGAATTTATAATTATATACTAAACGTAGGCTTGTTAGACTCATTACAATGTTCTTGTTATATTTGTCGGACTAGAACCGTAATATTTTAGCGCGAAACTCTTTCCTGGTTTAAGGATAGTTTGTGTATCTAGAATTGCAATCAGAGCTACAGGTAAAATGAGTTGATCCTTTTGCGAACACCCAAATTCTAGACATTCCAGATGACGTAGGGCAGGTCTAGGAAAGGGGTCAATACCTATATCCGCAGAGAATCGGCGAGAAAAAAACAATAAATATCCACAGATTCAATTCATATAATTCATCTCCATTCCAGTGATAAAAGATTACAGGAGTAGATAAACCATTACTCGGAAGCCAAGTAATTTCTTCAAACTAAAAACTTATCTATATGCCCTACCATGATTAATTATAGGGAACAAATCCTGATATCACTCTACTAGAATGTTCCTAATAATTTACTTAATATAACTAAAATATCTAATCAATTATAATTAATTTTATTGAAAGATAACTAAAATATCTAATCAATTATAAATAATTTGTTAGTTCCTTGTTTTGCATCAAAGAAGGTAAGTTAATTGCCTTTGCATTATGAGGAAAAGAAAAGACCTAAAACACAATCTAAGACCCAAGACCGACATCTTGTAGAAGATAAAATATAATACCAAGGGCTACAACGACTTGAGGAGATAGCAAAGAGTTATTATCAAAATTGAAAAATATTGTAAGTGTTGTACATTTATTTTGAGTACGTGAATGCGACTTACGTTTGGAGATAAATATTTGTGTGTTGTAGTGAAATTTAGGGTTTATTTTATTTACCAAGGTATAATCTGTTTTTTTTGGTAGTCACTGATTGTCGAAATTGAAAAATATGGATACTTCTCATCCACGGTTGAAAAATCTTTAGGATATTGGTTCTTCACTGGTTGAATCACCATAGAGTTGATAAATTTTATGCGGTCAGTCCACCCTAGCCTATCCTAATATCTCTTTTTAATTGTTGTCCTGCATAATGTGGGAAATCATTAAAGTACAATATCAGCTTGTTAGAAAAGACAGCACAGCAGGGGTTGAGTCACTGGCCTCCTTTGAAGGAGGTCAGGGGTTCGACTCCTGCGTGTGCGTGAGTTTCTTAGTTTGTATTAGGTTTCCTTTCTGTATTTGTATTTCTGTATTTGTAATGGCCGGGGGTCCTTCGGAAACAGCCTCCCTATTGTATAGGGGCATGGTCTGCGTACAGCTACCCTCCTCAGACACCACTTTGAGTGGTATTATAACTGAGTAAGCTAAGTTTAGTTTCATAATGTGGGAAATCATTAAAGTACAATATCAGCTTGTCAGAAAAGACAGCACAGCAGTTGTCCAAAAAACAAAGTACAAAGGAAAATATATAACATCACAGTACTTGAAGAGCCTAAATCGTCAATGACTATGCAGTACTTACGTTTTAGCAAGAAGAGGAAGGAGCCGCCTTTGGTGGGTTGGATAATCAAGAAGGAGGACTTCAGGTCCATTTGATGTTAGAGAAAAGGCGCGCCTTGTCAGTGAGTACCTTATGGCGATCGATAAACCAATCTGAGAGCAATTAAGCTTGATCAGATAAAATTCTAAAGAACACCATCACCACTGACTATACGAATAAAAATGTGATTTGACTTAAAAACAAGCAACATTATACGTAGAACTTTATACCTTAGCTGAGTAAGTTGCACTTGATGCAAGTATTACACGGCCAGATGTCAAAGGGGCCATGAATGCAGCAAATCTCTGAAACAATGTAACATAATTGCGGTCAGGTTTTCAAAATTTGCATAATGTAACAATGTAACACAATGCAGCAAAGGGGCTCAAAACTTCTTCATTCCAGTGACCAGGGCTGAGCAAAACCGAACTGAAACCGAAAAATTGAACTGAACCACATAATTGCAGTCAGGTTTTCAAAATTTTGAAAAAATTTGGTTGTTTCGGTTTTATCAGTTTGGACTGAAATTATTATTAATTTTTAAGTAAAAAAGTCAGTTCAAACCGAAGTACCGAACCGATTGAAAATAAACTAGTATTGTTACATTTTAGAGCCCGTTTGGTTAAGCTTAAAAACATTGCTTAAAAGCCAAAATTTCAAGTTAATATCTGTTTGGGTAATTTTATTAATTTGTATAAATTATGAGTTATTAAAAATATAAAAGTAAAAATACTTTTTATAAGTTGAACATACACATGATAATATTAATTTTTGTCAAATAAATTTACAAAAAAAAAAAATCAAAAATTAAGTTAGTTGAAAAAAGTACCTCCTACCAACTTCTCGCTTTAAGCTATTTTTTCTTTTCTTTTTATATAATAATCTCACATATCTATGGGCTGACTTCTCAATTTTAAATTTTTTTCTTTCTTTAAAAATTTTGATTTATTTTATTAAACGTCTCTTACAAAAAAATAATCCCCAAGATAATAGGGTTCTACTGCATAACCTACTTTGTTTCGTAGTAGAAATACAGTGTTCTGTTACTAAATTTAAAAATTTATGCATATGAACTTAAAAGTTCTACAACCGAGCATACTTTATTTACAAAGTTCTACAACCGAACTTACTTTTTTTTACAATATTCTACTGCTAAACACTATCATCTCATATTATATTTATACCATAACTTTAGTGTTCTACAGCTGAACTTAAAAGTTATGCACCCAAACGTTGAAGTCAAGCACATGAATTTTAAAGTTCTCAATTGAACCTACTTGTATTTAAATGTTCTGCTGTTGGACACTATTATCTCATATTGTGTTTATACCATAACCTATTCTACAACCGAACAGGTTAAATGTTCTACTTGTTACTAAATTTAAAAACTTATGCATATGAACTTAAAAGTTCTACAACCGAGCATACTTTTTTTACAAAGTTCTACAACCGAACTTACTTTTTTTTACAATATTCTACTGCTAAACACTATCATCTCATATTATATTTATACCATAACTTTAGTGTTCCACAGCTGAACTTAAAAGTTATGCACCCAAACGTTGAAGTCAAGCACATGAATTTTAAAGTTCTCAATTGAACCTACTTGTATTTAAATGTTCTGCTGTTGGACACTATTATCTCATATTGTGTTTATACCATAACCTGAGTGATCTCTAACAAAAATTGATGAAAAAATTGGGAATTTTGTGATGTTAATGGAAGATTTTGTGATCAATGTTGATGTATGATTATAATTGTCAATCAAATATGAATTCCCTCTAAATTGTGTATCTGTTTTGGGACAACTTTGCCCCTAATCTGTATATAATAAAATATATATTATTTTAAAATAACTGGAAGAGTTCTTAGGTTCTCAAGTTATTTTTCTCCAAGGAACATGACCCTTATATGATATATGCTTTCACAAATTTTCGCGTTCAGCTATCTACCAACAATAATTCATTAATATAGATATATGTGATGCTTCTTAACTGAAGTCTCGTCACTCAACTCTCCTGTACTATTCTTCTTCCTCTTAAATGCATTTAAAACCCATCAAAACTCCAATTAAAAAAGATAAAAAATTACACAATGTCAAAATACATCTCCGACCTATTAACCTTAACTCAAAAAAACTACAAAATTTCCCACAAATTTTAGTAGCACCTCGTTGACAACTAATAGTTTAACTGTTCAATTTTCATCTTTTTAACTGTGAGTCTACATCTTCTTCTTCTTCCTTTGCAAAAGTTATTTTTTTTTTGTTGATAGTTGAACACACACACCCGCCAGGAGTGGAACTCTTGACCTCTCTTAGAGAAGCCAAGACCTCAATCACTGCACCAACCCTTTGTTGGCCTCCTTTGCAAAAGTTTGTGTATTAACTAAAGTAATTTTGTAAAATCGTTCTATTTGTCAACTGAACCAACCGATTTTTTCCATTTCGGTTTTCATTGTCGAAACTAGTTCGGTTCTGTTAAGGATTTTATGAGAATTCGTTTACGGGTTATATCGTATTGATTTGATTTTGGACCGAACAGGCAGTTTACTCAGCCTTACCGGTGACACTAATGAAAGTATTTAACTGTATCGTTAAGAGATTTATATTTGCACAGAGAGAACTGCTCTGTATTAGAGTAACCACTTCTGGTTTTTTATAGTTAGGGCTTTTGTCTCATCATGATTAAATACAATCTGTATAAGATAAAAAAAAATTCATTAGAAGATATAATCACCTGATCGGGGTCTTTAATCGCACTTAGATACTGCCCATCTGCAGAAACATCAGCAACAGAATTCAACAAATTTTCTCTAGGTATTCTGACATTGTCAAACCTGAGAACATGAAAGCGAAGCGGTTTCATATATATAGCAGATACTGAATTGCAATTCATTCATGCCATGTAGAATGAACTGAGATAAGTGAACTGATTTACCAGATTCGTCCATTGTCAACACCATTTAGACCAATCTTATGACCACAATCAGCTATACGGATGTTTGGACAAACGTTGCCATCTGCATCTCTGATTTGAACTATAAAAGCATGGACCCCTTGATTTGTTCCATTAATCTGAAGCTGTGAGAATACTACTGTGTGCGTTGCATGCTAGAGATGGAGTTAATCAATCAGAATCCAAGTTCACTGTTCGAACTAGCAGAACAGATAAAGTGTAAACTAGGCAACAGACACATTTACTTTCAGGAAGATATGTTCTTACATTAGCAGCACCACCAATCCAGTACTTCTGAGCTGATTCACATGGTGTGTTAACAACAAACTCTCCTGTGTTTGAATCGTACGTGGTTACTGTCTCGATGCCCCGTACCTGTAGATAACAACCCCAAAAAGCAAGTGAAGAATAATACAGAAAAACGGAGGACATGCCTGAGCACAAAGACTACATGATTAAACAACCTCCACATACATTACTTCCATGCCCCAACTCAGTCATTGCAAAGCAACCCTTAACCCTGTAATTTTCAGTGTCACTCAACCACTTGTCATGATGTCGCTTTGTGCCAAAAAACTGGAGCGCACCACCCCTGAAATAAATTGAGCTGCTAAACACTTAGCAGGAGGGGAATACGGAAAAAGCACAAAGCACAACAGATGGGTCAGAACAAAAGCCTAAGTTTATGAAGTCTCTTGCATTTCACTTCCTGGTTTCGAACTTCTGAAATAATTGTCTGGTTGGGTTTCCTTTCCAAGATCTGACTTTTATTTAATTTTCAATCAAAACCCATAAGACGATTGTAAATACGTACAAGTGTGCCATGTACAAATGTCAATCTGTATTGAATGACTTCAAACAGTTAAGTACTATTTTAATCAGAAGCACATGATGCAGGTTAAAACATCCTTCTTTTACAAAAATTTGTAATAGTATAAAATATTAGAATCGATTTAACAAACAATCGTGGTTGTAAACTTAACATAGAAAACCATAAAGAGAATACAAACCACAAATCTGTTATGAATGTAACAAAAGAATCAAGTCACTTAATTAAGTTGTACAGGCAGAGGGAGAAACCTAAAATTCTCCATTAAAACAAAGCTGTCAAGATTGCGTAAGTCATCCGCATAGCCATTAATTAATCTAATTGTTGTGAAGGAGGCATTTATTATCATTAAAATTATAAGTTCATATTGTCATATGAACAAAGCTTTACATGAACCCTAGTTCATGCATATAAATGATCTTGGGTTAATGAAAATGTGGTTCTTCAAAAAACAAAATTACAATTATTATACACGATCTTATCATAATTCATATAAAAATTGGTCATAATTGGTCATACATTTATAAGAATTTAAATATATATATTGAAGCAGACAAATTCGTTTGTGGATTAACCACAAAAAACCCATGCCTAAGGTGTTACCCCTAGAATTTTCTTAAACGCAGAAAAGAAGAACCCATAACAAAGGAGAACAACTCTCAATTCAATTAATCAATCAAAGTCTCCATAATAATAAAAGATTACATGTATATAGAACTAAAACCCTAAACTTAGTAAAAATCTTCTAATAAAGGAAACAAATCCTTTTTATCATTCTAATAATATTTTAATAATCTATTTATCTAATATAACTAATACCTAATAAATTACAATTACTTCTATTTTTAATTAATAACATAAAATAAAAAACAAATTAGTATTTTAATTCCTTGTTACACATCAGAATGACTACGGATAATTCATTTCTCGCACAATTCATCAAGAAATCTTTACCCCCTCACTACCGAAGAAAAACTCGAGGAAATAATATTTGAAATTTAAAAGGCAAGGATAAATTTGGTTTTAAGAAATATTGTAAATGTATATACCTCAAGATCAGTGGGACCATATTCATGTTTTTGGTTCTCTATGTTGATGTATCTCATGTGCCATGTAATGACCGTGGTCTTTTACATGAGAGTATGAGACTAAGAAATATGTGTACGAATCTTGAGATAAACAAATATGGGTGACATGCCTTAAGTGATAGAAATAGATATTTCGTAATATATCACTTCAAATTTTAGAAAAACCCCACAAAGCATATATTGATTAAGTTGTGAAAAAATTGGCATAATGACATGATCTTCTAGTGTTGTTGTAAAGGAACATCATCCTTATCTTTAACATGAGGAAGTTTAATATATGTGCAGGTTTGATCCAGGCCTGGCATAAGCCATGCGGCTGGTGTGTTGAGCAGATTTCACAGTAACACGGGAATCACTGTCATCAAAAAGTTGCAAAGAAAGTGCAGAAATATTTAAGGGAACAAGACAATAAATGCTTGCGGAATTAAAAGAAGGTGTTGAAATATTAAAAAAATTATTATGGGATGCACACATACATATATAGTACAAGTAGTATATAATAAGGGAAAAGAGTATCTAAAGCAAATAATAGAGAAATTCTCTATTAGTGCGGTTTAAATTATGATAAATTAGTTATTATTTGAACAATCCAACAGTACGGATGTTAAATTCATACAAAAATATGTGAATGTATAAATTTTCGTGTAATTTAATTATTTGGAACTATAAATTTATAGCAATAAGATTATGATAAATCTGTGTCGTTGAATATATATAGAAAATAGTATTATTATAAAAGTGATGCTCCACTATTTCAAATATAATAAAAATTTGTATACAATGTTATTTTGACATAAACTTTTCATCCGTACGGTTGGATTATCAAAAATAATAATAAAATACAAGATTTAAGGTGCACTAATAGAGAAATTCTTCATACTGTGCTTTAGAAACTCCATGCCCAATAATAAAGTAATAGAGGAGGAGAAACATACCAAAGAAAGAAATGAACGCCAATTTTAATAGAAAGAGAGTGATCAAAGGAATCAGCAACCTCCTGGAGAGCAAAGCGTCGAAGTTGAGATTGAGGAGTGGACTGAGTGAGCCAACCAACAAACGCACCTCGATCCGCCATGTACTCGATTCTTTTCATAGTCATCACTCTCTGCTGCTCTTTTGATTGATTATAATCCGGCCCTACAAACACCTTCCCTCCTCTCTCTCTCCGATTAAACAACTTGCTTTGTATTATTAATCCGTACAACCAGTCCCTGTCCTCCAAATTGTGTCCGTCCATCAGCTTTCGCATCTCCTTCGTGTCCAAATCGATGCTCTCGGAAAGCTCGGGGGGAGAGTATTCCAGACAGGCACACGTCTCTATACATGATGAACAACAAGGACGATGATCAAGGTGTCTGGATAGTACTTGGGTCCGAAATGTAACCCGGTCCATTTCAGACGACATGGTTGACTAATATTTGCTGGAATTAGGGAACAAAGAAGAGATAACTAAGTACATGGATAGATCGGAGATGTATCCTGTAATACTAGAGTATTTTTGTAATAAAATAAATAAATATGATTTCAAAAAGTTATGGGAGAGATATGGCCCATACTGGTCATCAATGTCTTGAAAACAGTGCAACTGCCCCTATCCATATATCCACGATTCTGTTTTGGAATCCAGATCAAACAAATTTTCTAATTTTTTTTTAAAATGATGTGGTAAGTGATCACGTGTTAAAATGAAAAGATTTAATTGCTGATATTGGTATTAATGCAGGAGTTAATCTCATTTATTACTCTTGTCACATCATTTTAGAAAAGTTTTTGGGAAATTTGTTTGGTTCCGTAGCATTTTTCAAATTGCAGACGTATTGTTATTTATTTAGAAAATATTATATTTTAATAAAAGTTTAAAATTTAAAGATTAATTAAGAATAAAATTATAAAGCTTAGTTAAATATAAATATTATTTTCATATTTTAACACATGGATATAACAAATTTTATCGTTGTGTATGGGTATTCACGGGTGATGGCCAAAATGACACATTTTAAAGAAAGAATGTCCAAAATAGCACATTGTCAAAATCTGACCATGCAATGGCACTTTTCTAACGTATTTAAATTTTGCGTTAACACTCTAACACTAATATATTTTACGTTACCATAATTATAAAGATTTGTTTACCTAAAATCATTGTCAAAAACACATCTAATATAAACGTTTGGTCAAAAACGCATATTTTTTCAATGTTTGCTTCAAGAACTTGATGACATTATACCCGGTGAGTAGCCAAACGCATCATTATTTTACGTTTTGTGTTATTATTGGTCTGATTTCTATTGTAAACGCATTTATTATCCTCGTTCTTTGTCAAAACGCAAATCTTGTCGACGTTTGTGTTGAAATTTGAAATTCCAAACATATGTATACTCTGCGTTTGGGTTGTAAATGTAATTGGAAAGAGTGTTGAGGTTGTTCCAAAAATCTGACGGATTATATATACATGTTTATATGTATGTATATGTCTTTGACTACTGGACGATGAGTAAACCTAGATGGTGAAGTTTAGTGATTACTTCTTTATTGGGCTTGGGCTAGTGTTTTATATTCATTGGATATTGCCATGTACTTGGCCCTTCTATCTACTTATGCAAAATGTGTATTTGTTCTGTAAAACGTAAGTATTAACTACGTTGTGTAAGTGCTAGGGAGGGGCCAACTTGTTGTAGTGTGCCATTTTGAACGTGAACTTATAAATATGTGCTATTTTGGACATTTTTTCGGTA
Source organism: Saposhnikovia divaricata (assembly GCA_036435485.1). Classification (NCBI taxonomy): domain Eukaryota; kingdom Viridiplantae; phylum Streptophyta; class Magnoliopsida; order Apiales; family Apiaceae; genus Saposhnikovia; species Saposhnikovia divaricata. The sequence continues at coordinate 149,664,698 of CM071596.1, read as the reverse complement.
TTCATTTCCTGAAAAAGTTTTAATACCTAAACTTTTAAAAAATCCTTTAATCAAATCAACATTTTTCTCGTTATAAATTTTGGATATAACACCAAATAATTCTCATCGGTTAGCATTTCTCAGTATGGTAAAACAAATTTTGTATTGACTTTTTCACTCTTCCACGTCGTTATTGAACTTGAAAAAGGATCAAAATTTAGGTGTATGAGAGCAATTGAGGTTCAAAATTAAGTGCTTGCTTAGTTGCATATAAGAATTAACTTTCTATGGGAACTATTAGTTACTTGGTATTTAAAATTTATAGGAAGTGAATTTTTTTTTTTTGATTATTTATGTGGATATTTAAATTCATAGAAATTTCAAATAATTAAGGATGGAGTGGGTAAATAACTTCCCATATATCATGGATATTCAAAATTTCAAGAAAATTACAATTCCTTTATGAAAACAACACCTAGAGAGGGGGTGAATAGGTGTTTATGGCTAACAATCGGATTTAATGAACTGTTTTAAAAATTACTACAAACAGCTTGCTGTTTTTGTTTTATCAGTTTGCAAATGGTACGCTATTTGTAACTAAAATGCAGAAAATTAAAGAACACAAGATCTTTTAGCCAGGTTCGACCCCTAAACCCCTATGGTCTACGTCCTGGTCCCTTACCAACTTGGTAAGAGAATATATTATTGATCAAATATAAACCAATTACAAGATCCAACAATATATCTCCCTTACACCCTTGCTGCTTACAAATGGCTTGCTGTTTGCTGTGCTGAAACTAGCTCTCTAAGAAATACTTCCCAAGTATCCTTCTCTAGCCTAGTTCTACCCACCCAAAACCTTAAGCCAACTTTGTACAGCAACAAATCAATACAATCTGAACAATACAATGTTTTTAAATAAATACACCTCAACCTATAAACCCTCTGAATATATATGCGTGAATATGGGTTTTGAAGGTTTTGTAAGATTTAGCAATGAAATGATTTCGGAGTTCATAATTTTCTTGTTTTTGCACTTTGTAGTTCGTGTATCTATATGAACGAGAGCAACAAATATATATATATATATATATATATATATATATATATATATATATATATATATATGTGTGTGTGTGTGTGTGTGTGTGTGTGTGTGTGTGTGTGTGTAAACAAGAAGATTGAAAATAATATTTGAAGGCTCCAACGAATAAAACTATGAAAGTAGCCGTTTTTGATGATTTTTCTAAGAATCAATCCGTTGATGTTTTTGAATGATTTGGAGGAGCTTGAATATCAGTTGAGAGAGAAGATGGAGCGTGTATAGTATAAAGAATAATGTTTGATATGATGAAGGAAGCATCCCCATGTGACTTGTTTGAGTGGAGCTTAAAATATAGTAAAGTAGAATGTTACTTTACTTAGTTTAAGTGAAGGAATCAATTTTGTCTCCCAAAATGTGTGAGCTATGAGTATTGGCATGCTAGAAAATATTCAGAGGGCCCTTACAAATATTCCTAACAATGTTTCATTTAAAGCTCCTTGAAAAATCGAGTGATTCAATAAATCTGGAAGACACAGTCAGCATGCTGTTTGTCAAACTGGCGTGCTGATTGTCCATGCAGCTTGCTGTTTGAGCAAAAGGAAAAACTGACTTTGCATGCACCTGGTTTACCAATTGTATCTGTGATCCAAATTTGGTTTGCTGTTTTGATATACTGATTTTTCAATCAGTAAGTTAATTATCCTGCAAAACCAAGTTAGAGCATATATAAATGGCATGCTGTTTATATCTGTTAAGCCAAATGGCTTGCTGTTTGTGATCATCAAAACTTAGGAGTATCAATCTCCCCCTTTTAGATGATTACAACTAATTTAGGAGAATTGATGAAACTCCCCCTAAATCCCTGCATCTCAAGATTAGATATAAAACAATATCTGTGAATTTTAAATAATTCTAAGAAAAACACTTAAACAATTAAACAACGATCAGCAACACTTAAACCAGTTAAGCAAAGATCAGCAAATATTCAATCATAAACCATATTAGTTTAGATTCAGATACCAACTAAACATTCAAACCATCCCAAATAAACAAGTTCAACAAGTAACCAGGTTTTTAGAACATAATAACCAACAGCAGCAAATTTAATATAAGTTCCAAATTCTCCTAATTATTTATCCCCCTTAATTAATCAAAAATTAAGAGTTTTTAGGATCTTCAGCTTCAGTAGACTTGGTATCTTCAGTGTTCCTATCTTCCCCATCTTTTGCAGCTGCAGTAGCCAAATCTTCAAGGCCTTGATCATGCTCTATTGCAGAATGAGTTGTAGAGGTTGTACCCATTGTCTTCAACATCGGTTCCTTTAACGACTGAATTTCACTAATAAACCCTTTCATAGCAGCCTCTATAGTCTGATATTCTGCTTTGACATCTCTGAGATCATTTCTAATTGCTTGCATATCTGACTTAATCCCAATAATTTGACCAGTGTTGAGTATAATATCAGTCAGCAAAGACCTTAATAGTAGCATTCCAAAAGAAGAGAAATCAGAGGCAACAGGAGTGGGGTTTGAGGGTTCACCAATGTCAGGAGTAGACTCAGATGGTGGAGAGGTTAGAATCCTAGATACTTCCCCATTTTCAAGTTGAAGGTTGTTTTGACTCGGGGTCTTTTGATCAAAAATGTCCCTAACAGTTAGCTTAGTAGCAGATTTAACATCAATCTTAAAGCCTTCGAATACCCTAGTAAGAAGCTGAGCATAGGGGATGCCAGTGAGAGCTTTCTCAACTGTGCCAATCATCTTTTGCATAATGAGGGATGATAAGTCAAAAGGTTTACCAGATAATATCATGGCAACCACAATGACATCTTGATTTGTGAAATTGGATTTGTTACCTAAACGAGGGCAGATATGAGACCTAGCAAGCTTAAAGATCAAATGAGCTAGAGGAGTGACACTGGTTGTAGCAGGAGGAGCAACATCTATTGGGTTCTCAGTACCACACAATACTTTCAATTGTTCAATTACAGAAAAATCAGATAGAGAGACGGCACTTTGAGCAGTAAAAATATTTTCCTCACTCCCAGTTTCAATTTTTAAAAACGAATTTAACAGAGGAGGATTTAACTGGATTTTCTTCCCACGAACAGAGGATAAAACATTACCAAATTTATCTACATGCAGATTAGCATAAAATTCTCGCACTAGGTCTGGACAAAAGATCTTTGGTAAATCTAGAATGAAATATCCAAGGCCTATATCATTAAATAACTTCATAACTCCACAATCAGTTAATGAAGGCATTATCTTACCAGAAATTGGAGCCCTAGTAATCAAGCTACGAGTTCCCAGTTCCATATCAGTATACCTTAATTCAAATTCAGGACCAGTAAAGTTAGGAATCCCTTTCCCGGACTAGTAAGGTCAATAATCGATTCCTCCTTCTTAGACGGAGTCTGATTGGCTTGGAGATTCGACTTTCGACCACGTGTACGAGTCATAGTGAGGTGATTGAGAGAAACCCTAGAGAATCGCCGCTTGGAGAGAGAGAGAAAGAAACCCTAATATCTTGGTTCAAATGGGGGTGTTTGCGTTTTGGGAAATAAACTGAATACCCCGTCTCTTTTGTTTTGATAAAAATTAGGGGAGAATTTTAGGATTAATAAAACTAAAAATTCTAATTAAAACACATTTAAAAATAATCGGATAAGATTTAATAAATCAATTAAGCACATAACATATTTAACACAAATATATATATATATATATATATATATATATATATATATATATATATATATAAATTCACAACACATATAAGCATGAAATATATAATTTCACACAAATGGTAAGCTAGAAGTGATGACAAACAGTATGCCATTTGCAGTTTGTTACCTGCACAAACAGATTGCCATTTGTAGTATGTTACTAGAACAAATGGTAAGCCAACCTGTCCTGCAATCAACCATTCAGCGTGCTGATTTACAGAGGACACATGCCAAGTTCCATTCGAATGGTTGAAAATCTTTCTTCAACTAGGGGTTTTGTGAATATATCAGCAAGTTGAAATTCTGTTGGAACAAAGACTAATTCTATCTTGCCTTTAGCAACATTATCTCTCAAGAAATGGTGTCGAACATCGATATGCTTCGTTCTTGAGTGATTCACCGGATTCTTTGAAATATTAATGGTGCTAGTGTTGTCACAATTTATTGGAACCTTTTCACACTTGATATCAAATTCCCTTAGTGTTTGAATCATCCATAGAAGTTGAGAACAACAGCTCCCAGCTGCTAGATACTCTCATTCGGCCGTGGAAAAAGCTATAGAAGTTTGTTTCTTGCATTGCCATGAAACCAAGCTTTGTCCAAGAAATGTACAAACACCACTAGTAATTTTTCTATCAACTTGACAACCTGCATAATCTGCATCACTATACCCAACAAGATCAAAAGTATTTGTGATAGGATAAAACAAACCAAGAGTAATGGTACCACTTAAATATCGAAAAATTCTTTTAATAGCATTTAAGTGAGATTCTTTAGGATTGGATTGAAACCTTGCACAAACACACACACACACTATACATGATGTCAGGTCTAGAAGCAGTTAAATATAGTAAGCTTCTAATCATTCCTCGATACCATTTGATATCAACAGCCTTACCATTTTCGTCTGCAAACAGCTTGCTGTTTTGGATCATAGGAGTTGATTTTGGTTTAACATCTTCATAACCAAATCTTTTGAGCAGACTTTTTGTATATTTAGATTGGTGCACAAAGATTCCATCCTTAGATTGCTTAATTTGAAGACCCAAGAAATAATTGAGCTCACCCATCATGCTCATTTCGAACTCACTATGCATACACTTAGAAAACCACTTACACATAGATTCATTAGTAGCTCCAAAAATAATATCATCCACATATATTTGCACAATGAGAATATCTTTACCATTTTGCTTAATAAATAATGTGGGATCGATTTTACCTCGAATGAATCCATTTTGGATTAGATACTTACTAAGCCTTTTGTACCAAGCTCTAGGGGCCTGCTTTAAACCATAAAGAGCCTTCTTTAGCTTGAATGCATAGTTTGGATATTGATCATGTTCGAATCCAGGAGGCTGTATGACATAAACTTCCTCTTCCAGCACGCCATTTTGGAACGCACTCTTCACGTCCATTTGATATAGCTTGATTTTCTTAAAACATGCATAGGCTAGAAGCATTCTTATTGATTCCAAACGAGCAACAGGATCATAGGTTTGATCAAAGTCGATGCCTTCTTGTTGGTTATAGCCTTGGGCTACAAGCCTTGCTTTATTTCGAGTAATGGTGCCAAATTCATCAACTTTGTTCTTGAACACCCATTTTGTTCCTATAATTGAAGCATCCTCTAGTGGCTTGACAAGTTCCCAAACATCACATCTTTCAAATTGATTTAATTCTTCTTGCATAGCCATGATCCAATGTTCTTCTTCTAATGCTTCATTGATATTTTTGGGTTCTTCTTGAGCTAGGAAGGTAGCATATGCACAATAATTTGATTTTCCTTTCCTTGTAGTGATTCCATCTATAATATTACCAATGACTAGCTCTGGGGGATGATTCTTGATCGTTCTTGTTGACCTCGGTAAGGAATGTTGAGCTATTTCTTCATGAGTTGTCTTTCTTATCTTTGGTGGTGGTAACAAATCATCTCCATCATAGAGAGGTAGTTTCTCAGTAGCCCTTGAACCTCTAGGACCTTCCAAAGTCATTCTTGCTACTTTAGAAATTGTATCTTCAACTTCAGCTTGCTGATTGTCAGAATCTGCATCTTTCTTGGCTTGCTAACTTCCAGTTTCAGCTTCAACTTCAGCTTGCTGATTAGAGCTTCCAACTTACTGATTGCCAGTATATTGAGGTTGCATACTTTCACTTTCACCTGCAAATTCTTCCTCATCTCTTGGTAGATCATTGTTAGGTTCTTGAAAGGTAACATCAATAGATTCTTCAACAATATGTTTATTAATATTATAAACTCTATAAGCCCTACTTGCTAAAGAATAACCAAGAAATATAGCTTCATAGGATTTAGCATCGAATTTACCATCATTACCAATTGTCTTGAGCACAAAACACTTAGAACCAAAAATCTTGAAGTAACTGATATTTGGCTTCTTGTTTCTCAACAATTGATATGGAGTTTTGTCCAAAATAGGCCTGATTATAATTCGATTCAACAAATAGCATGCTGTATTCAAAGCTTCGGCCCAAAAACTTTTAGGCAGCTTGCTTTCTTGCAATAGAGTCCTTGCTGTTTCTTGAAGTGACCTATTCTTTCTTTCCACCACTCCATTTTGTTGTGGAGTCCTTCGAGCAGAAAATTCATAGGAGATTCCTCTTTCTTCACAATATGCAATAAAGTCCTTATTGATAAATTCACCTCCTCTATCACTTCTTATACCTACAAGTCTTGTATCAAGCTTGTTCTCAAGTAATTTAATCAGCTTCTCAAACTCATTAAAAGCAAAATCTTTAGTACGAAGAAACAATACCCAAGTAAATCTAGAAAAATAATCTTCAATTACAAAACCATATTGGTTACCTCCAATACTCTTGTAAGATTCTGGACCAAATAAGTCCAAATGCAAAAGCTCTAAGGGTTTAGAAGTAGATACCATTTTCTTTGCTTTATGTGTACTTCTAATTTGTTTCCCCAATTGGCATGCTGAACATACTTCAACCTTAGTATACTTCAGTTTAGGTAGTCCTCTGACCAGTTTCTTGCTTGATAATTTACTAAGCAAGTCCATGTGTGCATGTCCCAACCTTCTATGCCATATATATTAAGCTCATTGTCTATTGCAGCCAAACAGCACGCTGTTTCCTGCATTTCAAAGTCCAATACATATATATTTCATTCCCTTCTAGCAACTAGGGGGACTTTGTTAGTACCAATAGTAATAATAGTTTTATCAATTCCAAACTGAACAAAATGTCCATCATCAAATAGTTGAGTGACACTAAGCAAGTTGTAAGAAAGACCTTCGACATATTGAACTTTATCAATCGAAATATTACTATTACCAATAGAACCAATACCAAGGATTCGAAGAGTGTTACTATTACCAATTGTAACTCTTCCACCCTTCTTCATTTTGAGATTTATGAATTGAGTCTTGTCTCCACATATGTCTAGTGCATCCGCTATCCAAAATCCATCGATTTGCCTTAGCTTTGGCGGCTAGACATATCTACAAAACAAACAAACACCAACTCAATGTTTTGGCACCCATATAGGTTTGGGTCCAGATTGGTTAGTAGCAATAGTATATAAAACATTTAAATCAGTTTTTCTGATCCATTTTTGGACCACTTTTGGTGACTTTTGCATTCTGCCACTCTTTTGGTAAGCTGTTTGTCTTCTGTTAGAAGCATTCTGGTATGCTGTTTGTCCCCTGACTGGTCCATTCTGGTAAGCTGTTTATCGCCTGACTGGTCCATTCTGGTAAGCCATTTTCCCTTTATGATTTACTTGAACCACATAATTTCTTTCCAGATGGCCTTTTCTACCACACTTGTTGCATGTCTTCCAAGGCATAGCATAGTTGTAAGGTATGCCATTTATTCCATCATATTTGAGAGCACCATGCTTCTATTTTGAAGTTCATCCCAACTCCTTCTCTAACTAGAGGAACATTTACCCTTTTCATTATTGTCTTTAAGCTGTCTTCTCCTTGAACAAATGTTTCCAGTCCTTTCTGGAGATCTTTGACCTCTTTTTCCAGAAGAGAGATCAGTTCAGCTTGCTGTTTGATGAGTTCAGCTTACTGGATTCTCTTCTCAGCAGTTTTTGAGGATTCGGCTTGACTGGAATCCTTGAGCTTGTATGATTTAATACATTCATTACTAGCTTTAATTTGTGACCTCAAATCTCTGAGTTCTTTCATGAGCACCTCATTCCTTCGTAGGATTACTTTGTTGACTCCTTCGAATTGAACTAATTTCTCTTTTAAATCAGTAATAAGATCATCATGATTGATTTCTGGAGCCTTCTCAGCCATTAAATCAGAAATGATTTTCTTCAAATGAGTATTCTTCTTTTCCAGCTTTCCATTCTAATTTTTCAATTCCATGAACTCTATGACGGATACATTACTTGGTACCTGTAAGGTTAGTTCTTCTAGCATAATAGGAGAAGAAGGTAAATCAGAGTTAATTGAGTTTACCTCACTTGCATCATCTTCTGAATCCGTATAATCACTATCCACAAAGGCTTCCTTCATGGATCCTTGTGAACTATCTTCATCATTTAGACCTACAAGTGCTAAATTCACCATGTCTTCACTTGAGTCATCACTGGATTCTGAATCATCATCACTCCAAGTCAGTAAAGCCTTTAATTTTCTCTTGTCTTTGAAAACAGCAGGCTGTTTTGACTTTAATTTGTAACAATCTTTCTTGAAATGGCCCGGCTTGCCACATTCAAAACAAGTTTGCTCCTTGGCTTTCTTGTTGTTGGAGAACCCTCCTCGATCTCTCTTCATTCTATTTTTCTTCTCAATCAGCCTCTTGATCTTCTTAGAAATGAGTGCAAGCTCTTCATCGGATTCTTCATCAGAATCAATCAGCTTGCTGTTTGCAGACTCGACTATCTTGCTGTTTGTAGAATGTAGAGCCAAATTCTTCATTTTGGCTAGAGGAGTTCGAACACTTTCACCTTGACTACTATTTATCTTGCTTTTAAACTGTTCTAGCTCAGCAAATACAGCTAGATGGTCCATGGTGTCAATTTTTGAAGATGACTTTCATGTTAATTTCATCTTGTGGAATATCTTTTCCAAGTCTCTTTAATGAATTTATAGTGACCTGGAACCTTGCTTGGCTTTCTTTGATAGATTCACCATCTTTGAGCTTGAAGTTTCCGAAGTCATTCATTAGCTTGCTAAGTTTCATTTTTCTTAAAGTTGTCGAACCTTCATGATAAGCTTCCAAGGCATCCCATATTTCTTTTGCTGTCTTTAGAGAAGACACTTTGTCATATTCAGCTTGATCTAATGCATTCATTAGAAAATTTCTAGCTTCTCCATTATAACCACATTTGATAATCTCTTCGGGAGTGAGATTATCAACATCTTTTGGTTTGTTGTTGTCATCCAAGAACTCCAAATTTCCTTTCTGCACAACTCTTAATACAAGTGGCCTTTTGGACAAGAATGTTTCCATTCTACATTTCCACCAGTTGTAATTTTTTGACCTCGTGAGGAGAGGAGCTCTATAATCGGATTTAGCTTCGAGATAACGTTCAGCCATGATCGATACCTTCCTGTTAAAGAAATGTTAGTATACCAAGCTCTGATACCAATTGAAAATAACACCTAGAGGAGGGGTGAATAGGTGTTTATGGCTAACAATCGGATGAACTATTTTAAAAATTACTACAAACAGCTTGCTGTTTGTGTTTTATCAGTTTGCAAATGGCACGCTGTTTGTTTTATCAGTTTGCAAATGGTACGCTGTTTGTAACTAAAATGCAGAAAATTAAAGAACACAAGATCTTTTAGCCAGGTTCGACCCCTAAACCCCTATGGTCTACGTCCTGGTCCCTTACCAACTTCGTAAGAGAATATATTATTGATCAAATATAAACCAATTACAAGGTCCAACAATATATCTCCCTTACACCCTTGCTGCTTACAAATGGCTTGCTGTTTGCTGTGCTGAAACTAGCTCTCTAAGAAATACTTCCCAAGTATCCTTCTCTAGCTTAGTTCTACCCACCCAAAACCTTAAGCCAACCTTGTACAGCAACAAATCAATATAATCTGAACAATACAATGTTTTTAAATAAATACACCTCAACCTATAAACCCTCTGAATATATATGCGTGAATATGGGTTTTGAAGGTTTTGTAAGATTTAGCAATGAAATGCTTTCGTAGTTGATGATTTTCTTGTTCTTGCACTTTGTAGTTCGTGTATCTATATGAGCAAGAGCAGCTCATATATATATATATATATATATATATATATATATATATGTGTGTGTGTGTGTGTGTGTGTAAATAAGAAGATTGAAAATAATATTTGAAGGCTCCAACGGATAAAACTATGAAAGTAGCCGTTTTTGATGATTTTTCTAAGAATCAATCCGTTGATGTTTTTTGAATGATTTGGAGGAGCTTGAATATCAGTTGAGAGAGAAGATGGAGCGTGTATAGTATGAAGAATAATGTTTGATATGATGAAGGAAGCATCCCCATGTGACTTGTTTGAGTGGAGCTTAAAATATAGTAAAGTAGAATGTTACTTAACTTAGTTTAAGTGAACGAATCAATTTTGTCTCCCAAAATGTGTGAGCTATGAGTACTGGCATGCTAGAAAATATTCAGAGGGCCCTTACAAATATTCCAAACAATGTTTCATTTAAAGCTCCTTGAAAAACCGAGTGATTCAATGAATCTGGCAGACACAGTCAGCATGCTGTTTGTCAAACTGGCGTGCTGATTGTCCATGCAGCTTGCTGTTTGAAGCAAAAATTCGAAGCCTTATTTTTCTTGTCTCCCCTGTTTTCTGTAGTTAACCAACAAACCCATTCTCATTTCTCATCTTCTTCGTCTGTTTGTCTTGTTTTGACTCAAATTAACAACAATCTTCCCCTCTCTCTCTCTCTCTCTCTCTCTCTCTCTCTCTCTCTCTCTCTCAGTCGAACACCCCCATCTCCCCTATCCATCTCTCCCCACGAAAAACTGCAAAACCCCTCTCCCTTTCTGAATTTCTGAGTTTTGTTCGGTTAAATTCGAGTTGTTCTGTTCCAGTTTTGTTTTAGAATCATTGATAAAGCTGCTGTTTGAGTTCACCAGTTTATGAGATCGTTTTGTCTAATTGTCCAGTTGCATTTTATTGATTTCACGAGTTTAGCTTCTAATTAATTGAGTGTACAACCGGAGTAGTTTTGCTACGTTTTTGAGTCGTTTGTTGTTTCTATTTTGCTGCATGATTAGCCGAGTTGACTGCTGAGTTGGTTTTTTTTTTTCTATTTTTCTGTTTAGTCTAATTCTGCTGGGAAGAGTCGCGAGATTCTTTTGAAATTTTCAGAGTTTGTTTTCATTTTTTCGAGTTTGTTTGCTGTTTATCGGAGTTGGTTGATTTGTTTGCTGGGTAGTGGTTGTTCGAGTTTGTGTATTACGCTACAACGATTTGTTGTGTACTAGTTCAATATTGCTACAACGATTAAAATTTTTAGAACAGCCTCCAGTACTTTGATTACTTTGTTCAATTTCAAGATTCTTTTGCTTCATATTTGATAATTAATTGAAATGTTTGATAATGTAGGAGAGATATTCGAAAAAATTCTACCAGTAGCAAATACCTTTTCAGAAGCTTTATATACATTTGATAGAATCCCTTTCATTGTCGATGAGTAGTTAGTATTTGTTTTTGTTTGTGTTTTTCTATTTTTTCTGTTGTAGTGTAGTGTAGTGTAATTGAATTGTTGCTTTTGAATTGTATTTATTGAGTTCATTGTGCGAGTCTTTAAATCCATTTTGCTGTCAAAGTTCTGTGTTGCAATTTTTGTGTTGGTTTATTTGGCTAGTCATTTTACAATCATGTCAAAAATTTTAAGAATAAATTCTGTAAATAAAATCTAGTTTTTTTTTGGCGGAAAATAAAATCTAGTTTATTTGAATTTAGAATTTTTAAAATAATTTTAGAATAATTCAGTTTTAGATTTAGATTTTTTTTTAAAAAAATAGTTTAAATTTCTGTTGGTAATTAAATAGTATAAAAAAAAATTAAAATCATCCAAAATCCACTTGTCCTAGTTCGATTAAATTAAAAATTAAGGATCGCGAAAATATTAGTATCTGCAGAACGAATTATTTTTAGCACATCAAGTTTTTGGCGCTACTGCCGGGGATTAATTATTTTTTGTGCCTTAGTTTTTAATTTTTCGGATTAGCTCTTTTCTCATCCTTTTTCTTGTTTGCATTTTTTTCCGAAGAATTTGTTGGAAAATTCGGGAAACTTGGATTAAAGCGGAAGAATAGTTGTAATTACATAATTGTCGCATCATGCATTTAATCAATTAGGGCACATCATCTAGATTTTTATCTTCTTTTTTTTCTTTTTTTCGTACCTTATAATTGTGGTGATCGCTGGAGGACCCCAAGGTACGTTAAATTCTTTCTTTTCTTTAGTTAGAGCACGTAGTTAAGCATCCATAAATGTTTATAGTTTTTTTTATACCTCTTTGTTTTTTGCATCATTTTGTAAATAAATCTTAAGGGCAAAACCTCTCAAAAGATAAGGAAAGGGATTTCATCACTCTTTCCTTAGCCCCAAAACAATTTAATCACTCATTTTGCATACCTAGCCTTTAATAAAATTAATTAGACATTTGCCCCTCGGAATCTCGGGCTCATTTAGGAAGGTGCTTAAGAAACGAAGTAATCTTTAATTATTCCGACTTTTTGGTGTCTAGGAAAGCGAAAGCTGACCTGACCAATTAAGGTTTTGGTGTCTAGGCTGGTGTTTAGCCTCTTGGCAATGCTTGCACCTACCTGGACAAGCCGGTTCGAATAATTATTGATTTACCTAGTTTTTGGTAGCCCTTAAAGTTAGGAGCAAGGTCTAGTTATTTTATTAAGGAACCCTAGGGTTAGAATATTTTTTTCCTTTTAATTTTTCACCCATTTCTTTTTGTGTGTTTATTTTATCGCAGTTATTTGCTACGTGGTTAATTCATTGTTTATGCGACCTACATGGCTTAGGGATAATTCGTCGAGACTAGTTAGAACGATTGTGATTCCTTCTTCTCCCGAGCCCGAGCCCGTAGAACTTCTGATTTTAACCATGTCTGTTCCTCTACGAAATCGTTGTTACCCTGCCCGTTCGGCCCAACCCTCTTGCATCTCCCTACCTCCCGTAAATGGTAACAATTTCGAAATCAAAGGTCATCAAATTAGCATGTTACCTAATTTTCACGGGAGTGACGATGAGGATCATTATCTTTTTTTACAAGAATTTGAAGAGGTTTGCGCATTGCAAAAACTCCAACAACTTTTCGAGGACTCCATACGGCTTAGACTAATAAACTTTGCCCTTAAAGATAATGCAAAAAAGTGGTTGTATAGTTTACCCGTCAATTCGATTTCCACTTGGGAGGGTTTCGTAGTCATCTTTCTTAAAAAATTCTTTCCAAGTCACAAGACTACGAAACTCACGAATGAGATTAATCAATTTCGTCAAAAACACAACGAACCATTTTGGACGTGTTTTGACCGTTTTAAAAATCTTTTATCTCAATGTCCCCACCATGGAATCGAAAAATGGAGGCTTTGTAAGCTTGTGTACGAGGCCCTAGATAGTTCAACAACCGCGTTGTTGGAATCTATGTGCCAAGGGAAATTCATGGAGAAAGACGAGGATGAGGGTTGGGCATTCTTTGAAGAGTTCACGGAAAAGACTATGTTATGGGAATCGACTAGGGAGCCCACTAGAGAACCCGAGAAACCGAATGATTCAATTGCTACCATGCATTAAAAGGGTTTACATCAAGTTGGTAACTCTATCGCGACCGAGGCTAAATTAGCCACTCTCACTCGACGTTTAGAAGCTTTAGAAACCAACGGGTCCTCCTCCCAAGTATCCATGTGCTCGAATTATAACTCAACCAATCAAGGGATACAAAGTCCTCAAGATTTTCAACAAGTCAACGCGATGTTCCAATCAGGTCTTCGAAATTATCCTTATTCTCCCACTTATAACCCCGGTTGGAAAAATCACCCGAACTTTTCATGGAATCAAGGTCAACAATCTCAACCTCCTCAATTCCAATCTCAACCTCCGGTTTTTCATAAACCTCACTCAAATTCGTTTTCACATCAAAATCATGCTCCTTATCCGACTAAAGCTCCCTCCCACCCACCCGGCTTTCATGAGTCGGATAAGAGAATTAATTCCTTGGAAAAGACTCTCGATGCACTTCTAAAATCAACAACTAATTTGGCTCAATCTCAACAGACCTTCATGCAAACCATGACTCAAGATAGGAAAATTTTAAATGCTAGTACTTAAGCCATATCTAATTTAGAGGTTCAAGTGAGCCAATTAGCCAACGCTATTTGTGAACGAGAGAAGAACAAACTTCCAAGTCAAACCGAGGTCAATCCTAAATTTCCTCTTAATTATAGACCTCCTCACAATGTGAACGTTGTCATTTCCTTAAGGTCCGGTAAGCAAGTTGAAAATCATGTCGGTGACAAGTCTCCCGAAGAAGAAGAGTCAAATTCTGAACCAAACACTAATCTTGAACCCGAGAGTTCAAAGGAACAAGGATCAACGAGTGGGACAAAACCCGTCCCCGAAAAAACCTAATGAACGAGTCTTTAAGCCAAAAGCTCCTTACCCTCAACGACTCATTTCTCCTAAATAAACGGCCCAAATGGACAAGATCTTAGAAGTTTTTAAGCAAGTCAAAGTCAACATCCCTCTTTTAGACGCGATTCAACAAATTCCTTCGTATGCGAAATGTCTAAAAGATTTGTGCACACATAAGCGAACTACTCACGTCCCTAAGAAAGCCTTTTTGACTTCTCAAGTTAGTTCAATTCTTTCGAACCAAATTCCCGTGAAATATAAGGACCCCGGTTGTCCTACAATTTCATGTGTCATAGGCAATACCTTTGTGGACAAGGCGTTACTTGACTTAGGCGCTAGTGTGAACTTGCTTCCATTTTTGGTCTATCAAGCCCTAGGTTTAGGAAAGCTTCAAAGAACTAATGTTACACTTCAATTAGCCGATCGTTCTGTGAAAGTTCCTAAGGGGATTATTGAAAACGTGCTAATTAAAGTAGGTGACTTTTTCTTTCCCGTTGATTTTGTCATCCTAGAAACCGAACCGGTCAAGAACCCTAAGAATCAGATTCCTATCATTCTAGGAAGGCCATTTCTAGCCACCTCCAATGCTTTGATTAATTGTAGAAATGGATTAATGAAACTAACATTTGGGAATATGACCATTGACCTCAATATTTTTCACATAGGGAAACAACCCGATGATTTCTATGATCAACCTATGGATGTCAATTTAATTGATGATATAGTTGATCAAGAATTCATCAACCCTAATGATGCTCTTGATTTTTGTTTAAAACACTTTGGTCAAAATTGGGATGATTCTGAATATACAAATGAGGTCAATGCAATGTTAGATTCCACTATTCCTACAAATAACCAAGCTTCTGAACCACCTCCTTTGCCACTTTTCGAAGCTAGTGAACCCGTTGAGTCAAAGCCACCCGATTTAGAACTCAAACCTATTCCCGACACTCTTAAGTATGCCTTTTTAGGTCCTAACGAGTCTCTTCCCGTTATAATTGCCTCTAATTTGACCAAGTCACAAGAGGATGAGCTTGTAAGTGTGCTTGGAGAACATAAGGAAGCCATAGGTTGGAGTATCTCGGATATTAAAGGAATAAGTCCGGCCATTGTCCAACATAGGATTCACTTAGTTGATGATGCCAAACCAGTTCGTGAGCCACAAAGGCGGTTGAACCCTACCATGATGGAAGTCGTTAGGAAGGAAATTCTTAAGTGTCTAGATAATGGAATCATTTATCCCATTTCTGATAGCTCTTGGGTTAGCCCGATTCAGGTAGTACCTAAAAAGTCGGGTATTACCGTGGTGACTAACGAGCACAACGAGCAAGTTCCTACTTGTGTCCAATCCGGTTGGAGGGTGTGCATAGACTATAGGAAACTCAATGATGCCACTAGAAAAGACCACTTTCCTTTGCCATTCATAGATCAAATGTTAGAAAGGTTAGCGGTTCATGCCTATTACAGTTTTCTAGATGGTTATTCCGTATATTTCTAAATTCCTATAGCTCCCGAAGACCAAGAGAAAACCACTTTCACATGTCCCTTTGGAACCTTTGCTTATCGTCGGTTAGCTTTCGGTCAAACCACTGCCTCGGCCACCTTCCAAAGGTGCATGATGAGCATCTTTTCTGACATGGTAGGAGACTTCCTAGAGATTTTCATAGATGACTTTTGCATCTTTGGTTCATCTTTTCATCAATGCCTAAACCATCTCGAGTTAGTCTTAAAAAGATGTAAAGAAACCAACCTCGTTCTTAATTGGGAAAAATGTCATTTCATGGTTAAAGAAGGAATCGTTCTTGGTCATAAAAATTCTAAAAAGGGGATCGAAGTAGATAAATCCAAAGTTGACCTCATTGCCAATCTACCCCCACCAACATCGGTCAAAGGAATTCGTTCCTTTTTAGGACATGCGGGTTTTTATAGGCGTTTCATTAAAGATTTTAGCAAAAAGGCTAGACCCTTGACTACCCTTCTTGGTAAAGATGTCAAATTCGAGTTCAATAAAAATTGTTTACAATCTTTTGAACACCTTAAGCAAGTGTTGACCTCGGCCCCGATTATCAAATCTCCCGATTGGAGTCAACCTTTCGAATTAATGTGTGATGCTTCTGATTACGCATTAGGGGCGGTATTAGGATAACGAATCAATAAGATACCTCATGTCAAATACTATGCTAGTAAGACCTTAAACGATGCGAAACTTAATTATTCTACCACCAAAAAGGAGCTTCTAGACGTAGTTTTTGCCCTCGAGAAGTTTAGGTCTTATCTTATTGGTTCGAAAATCATTTTTTACACCGATCATTCCGCCCTTCGGTATCTCTTCTCTAAGAAAGACTCAAAGGCCCGATTGATTATGTGGATCTTGTTGCTCCAGGAATTTGACCTAGAAATTAGGGATAAGAAAGGGTCCGGAAATGTCGTTGCCGATCACCTTTCTCGATTAGTGGTGGAGTCAATCACTGAATCGCCTTTGAACGGATCTTTTCCCGATGAACATCTCTTTTCTATCTCTACTCCTCCTTGGTTCGCCGACATTGTCAATTACCTTGCAACCGGCGAAATTCCCTCTCATTGGTCCACACAAGATAAATCGAAATTTTTCTCACAAGTCAAACACTTCTTTTGGGACGACCCGTATCTCTTTAAATATTGCCCCGACCAAATCATTCGGAGGTGCATCCCAAACCATGAGTTTCGAAGTATCCTTTCTTTTTGTCATGATCAAGCTTGTGGAGGCCATTTTAGTGCTAAGAAAACAGTAGCTAAAATCCTCCAAAGCGGTTTTTATTGGCCTAGTTTGTTCAAGGATGCTGCAGAATTCTGTGCCGCTTGTAGTAGGTGTCAACACTTAGGAAAGATCACTAGAAGAAATATGATGCCTATGAGTCCCATCTTAATCATTGAGATTTTTGATGTGTGGGGCATAGATTTTATGGGTCCCTTTCCTAGCTCTTTTGGCAACCTCTACATTCTCTTAGCGATTGATTATGTGTCTAAGTGGGTAGAAGCCATACCGACTAAGTCCAATGATAACAAGGTCATTCTTAAATTCTTAAAAGAGAATATCTTTTCTCGATTTGGCACACCTAGGGCTATCATTAGTGACCAAGGTACACACTTTAAGAATCGTCAATTTGAGTCCCTTTTGAAAAAGTACTCAATTACTCATAGGTTGGCTACCCCTTATCATCCTCAAACTAGTGGTCCAGTTGAAGTCTCGAATAGGCAAATTAAGCAAAGTTTAGAAAAGACTGTCAACTCGAATAGGAAGGATTGGTCCATCAAACTGATAGATGCCTTATGGGCCTATCGGACCGCTTTTAAGACTATTTCGGGCATGTTCCCGTACAGATTTGTGTTTGGCAAAGCCTGTCACTTGCCCGTTAAACTAGAGCATAGGGCCTTGTGGGCCATTAGAGATTTGAACTTTGACTTACCAACCGCCGGTAGTCATAGGAAGTTACAATTGTCAGAACTAGAGGAATTAAGAAATGAGGCCTATGAAAATGCTAAAATCTATAAAGAAAGAACTAAACTTTTTCATGATAAATCCATTTTGAGAAAATCATTTTCTCCAGGTCAAAAAGTTCTTTTATACAATTCTAGGCTTCATTTATTCCCCGAGAAATTTCGATCTAGGTGGGAAGGTCCTTACATTGTTCGGACCATTTTTCCTCACGGTGTTGTTGAAATTGAAAATCCTGAAAATGGTGATATATTTAAAGTTAATGGACAAAGACTCAAACCATTTTTAGAGCTGCCATTTGATCCCGAGGATGAGGTCACCCACCTCATCGACCCGTGATTCATGTAAGTTTCTTTCAGTAGGTAGTTGTAAATTCTCTCCGTCATCCCTTGTCAAGTATTATCTCCTCATTCTCCTTTACTCATTTCTCTTGCATTTGCATACATTGAGGACAATGCATGATTTAGGAATGGGGGAGGGTTTTTAGTGTAAATATAAAAATCAGAAAATCCAAAAAAATGAAAAAAAAAATGAAAAAAGCACAAAAAGAGTTGTAGAATTGTAAATAGTAGAGTTCTAATCTTATTCTAGTCTTGTTAATTGATTGCTAGTTACTTGATGCACCCTTACATGCTATGATAATCTTGTGATCCTTTAGCTTTTGATTGAGAAGTGATTTGCTAAGTTCTTGTCCACACACTTACACTAGCAAGGTGAAACTAGTAGACTTATTTGATTTGTGCAAGAAATTAGAAGGTCATGATTAGGTGTAAGATGATTTGGTTTTCATGCTTTGAGTACAAGTAGGTGCATTGAGGATACCTTTACTTGAGATTAATTATGTTCTACCACACCAAGTGAGTTTTGAGCCTATATGCACATCTTTTGCATTTATATTCTTTTGCTTGAGTGTCCACTTGTCATTTGCATTGCTAACACTTGTTTGAGTTCTTTCTTCAAACACATGACATTGTTTGATGATAAGATGATAAAGGCATTTAGGAATAACCCATATTTCCCAAAATATCCACACCATTCTTATGTGATCAATTAGTTAACCCTTTGAGCTTAATCAAATTCTTTCGGTGACACTCCACATTACTCGCCTAAGACCTTTTTCTTGTACAGCCTTACGTATACTTGATCCAATTTGTTAAAGGCTAGTAGGAACTTAAGGGAGTAATAAGGTGTGTGAAATGGGTTTACTTTTGTTCATAACTTTTGAGGAAATATATGTTCGTTGGTTACCTTGTTAGTCGATTTTCAAGTCAAATCTAAAGAAGGAGTATGGTTTCTTATAGCTCTCACAAAAATTTAAAAAAAAATGAAAAAAAAGAAAAAAAATATTTATATGAGAGCATACTTATGTTTTTGTAATTCTCCTTCATTCGACTAGTCAAGTCTTTTTGTTAAAAGTAAAAAAATAATAATAATTGTGTGGGGAGGAAGTTTGGTTGTACATGTTTTTCATGGTGACTACTAGCGTTTGACACTTCACCTTGTTTTGGCCTTTCTTGACATACCCTATCCCTAGCCCCATTGCAACCCAAATAAAGACCTTTTGATTGTCATCATTGATGTATGTTGTGTTTAAGTTAGAATGATACCAAATGTCAAGCATGCTTTTGATTTTGTTGGAATTGACTAATACACTTACCCTTGTTCTTGAGTGAATGTTCTTTTGTGAGTGAAATGTGAGGTATTGCTTGTTTCTTTTGCATATGAGATCTCAAGTTTTGACTCTAAAGTGTGCTCTTGTAGACTTAGCATGGTTTCCAATAATTGTTGCACTTGACATGAACTTGTAATCACTCGTGCATACTTCTTTAAGTAGACTATGTGAATCCTTGCACTTTCCACACCAAGACTTTGCAACTTCATTTTGATTCTTAAGTTGATGTATCATGAGAGGACATGTATGTGTGGTGTTGTATTGCCATGTAATCTTTTATACAAACTAGATGGAGTTTGTGGGTACATTCACTATAGGCCCTCACGAGACCTCACTCGTCCACTAGGGCTGCCTAGGGGTTTAAAGGGCTTGTTGCATATGCCAAATGCAACCGTCACACCTACGAAAAGGAGTATAGGACTTTTTATCTAGATTTTGTTTTTGTTTTTGTTTTACTCGAGGACGAGCAAAAGATAGGTATGGGGGCATTTAATAAGTGCATATTTTTTGCATATTTTTATTACCTATTTATTGCTTGAACTCGTATTTTAATGATTTATTTTGTTGCATTTCAATAAATTCGTAAATAAATAAAGAAATGGCAAAATAAAGAAATAAAGAACAGGGAAGGGAAAAAGAGGAAGAAAAAGGACTTAAATGAAAAGAGGAAAAAGAATTAGGAGCTTGGTGGAAAAGGAATCTTGGAGGACAAATGTAAGGTGGAGATCATCCCAACACACTACATAAGTGTATGGCCAAGATCAACTCTTCAAAGCTTAAGGGGGAAGGAAGCAAATAGATGACTAGGATTTCACCACCACACACCACAAATGTATGGTGGGGATTTTCCCAACACCCCCCTTAACCCTAATTCCTATCCTATATATACCCCCTCACCCCCCTTGTATTTAGTAACTTAGATTTTAGGGTAGATTTAATTTCTTGTATTTTTTTAGTTTTAAATCTTGTAAACACACCTATTATAATTAATGCAATTTTTATTTTCTTTACTTCTTGTCTTGCTCTTTCGTTATTGTTGCCTTGTTTCGTTATTTTCGTAAATCCCGTTGCTAACCACTTGGGGTTGAAAGTAACGAAATTTAATTTCGTGTTCTTAGTTGCTAATTTTAATTACGCCCGTTTAAATCTCAATTTTATCGTGGGCCATTTAATTTTAAATTGTCGTCCTAGTGTAAATTTTAAATTCGTAGTTTAATTTCCTTGTTTTCCTATTTTAACTTTCGAAAAAAAAAAATCCAAAAATCCAAAAAATACAAGTTTTTAATAATTACATTACCTGTTTTAAATCTAAAAATTCGAAGCCTTATTTTTCTTGTCTCCCCTGTTTTCTGCAGTTAACCAACAAACCCATTCTCTTTCCTCATCTTCTTCATCTGTTTATCTTGTTTTGAGTCAAATTAACAACAATCTCTCTCTCTCTCTCTCTCTCTCTCTCTCTCTCTCTCTCTCCCCCCTCTCTCTCTCTCCCTTTCTATTAGTCGAACACCCCTATCTCCCCTATCCATCTCTCCCCATGAAAAACCGCAAAACCCCTCTCCCTTTCTGAATTTCTGAGTTTTGTTCGGTTAAATTCGAGTTGTTCTGTTTCAGTTTTGTTTTAGAATCATTGATAAAGCTACTGTTTGAGTTCACCGGTTTATGAGATCGTTTTGTCTAATTGCCCAGTTGCGTTTTGTTGATTTCACAAGTTTAGCTTCTAATTAATTGCGTGTACAGCCGGAGTAGTTTTGCTGCGTTTTTGAGTCATTTGTTGTTTCCGTTTTGCTGCGTTTCTGAGTTCTGAGATCGATTAGCCGAGTTGACTGCTGAGTTGGTTTTTTTTTTTCTGTTTTTCTGTTTAGTCTAATTCTGCTGGGAAGAGTCGCGAGATTCTTTTGAAATTTTCAGAGTTTGTTTTCATTTTTTCGAGTTTGTTTGATGTTTATCGGAGTTGGTTGATTTGTTTGCTGGGTAGTGGTTGTTCGAGTTTGTGTATTACGCTACAACGATTTTGGTGTGTACTAGTTCAATATTGCTACAACGATTAAAATTTTTAGAACAGCCTCCAGTACTTTGATTACTTTGTTCAATTTCAAAATTCTTTTGCTTCATATTTGATAATTAATCGAAATGTTTGATAATGTAGGAGAGATATTCGAAAAAATTCTACTAACAGCAAATACCTTTTCAGAAGCTTTATATTCATTTGATAAAATCCCTTTCATTGTCGATGAGTAGTTGGTATTTGTTTTTGTTTGTGTTTTCCTGTTTTTTCTGCTGTAGTGTAATTGAATTGTTGCTTTTGAATTGTATTTATTGAGTTCATTATGCGAGTCTTTAAATCCATTTTGCTGTCAAAGTTCTGTGTTGTAATTTTTGTGTTGGTTTATTTGGCTAGTCATTTTACAGTCATGTCAAAATTTTTAAGAATAAATTCTGTAAATAAAATCTAGTTTAATTTGAATTTAGAATTTTTAGAATAATTCATTTTTAGATTTATATTTAATTTTCTTTTAAAAATAGTTTAAATTTCTTTTGGTAATTAAATAGTATAAAAAAATTAAAATCATCCAAAATCCACTTGTCCTAGTTCGATTAAATTAAAAATTAAGGATCATGAAAATATTAGTCTCTGCGGAACGAATCTCACATTTTACAACGAAACAAATTGTTCGCTTGCAATTTAAATCTCCACCTTACATTTGTCCTCCAAGATTCCTTTTCCACCAAGCTCCTAATTCTTTTTCCTCTTTTCATTTAAGTCCTTTTTCTTCCTCCTTTTCCTTTCCTTGCTCTTTATTTCTTTATTTTGCCATTTCTTTATTTATTTACGAATTTCCTGAAATGCAACAAAATAAATCATTAAAATACGAGTTCAAGCAATAAATAGGTAATAAAAATATGCACTTATCATGTACCAAATGCCAAGGTTTGGTGTTCCCTTGAGATATCTGAAAATCCTTTTAATAGCTACTAAGTGAGATTCCCTAGGATCAGCTTGAAATCTAGCACATAAACATGTAGCAAACATAATATCAAGTCTACTAGCTGTTAAGTATAAAAGAGATCCAACCATGCCCCTATAGCTTGTCATGTCCACCTTATTTTCCTTAGTATTCAGTTCAAGCTTAGTGGCAGTGGCCATGAGTGTTTTTGCAGAAGAGCAATCTGCTAAATCAAACCTTTTTAAAAGATCATAAATGTATTTTGTTTGACTTATAAAAATTCCCTCATTCACTTGTTTAACTTGTAAACCAAGAAAATAAGTTAATTCACCTATCATACTCATTTCATATCTACTTTGCATGAGTTTGGCAAATCTCTTGCAAAGTTTCTCATCTGTAGACCCAAATATTATATCATCTACATAAATTTGGACAAGTATCATAGAGCCATTGACATTTCTATAAAAGAGAGTTTTATCAACAGTACCTCGAATGAAGTGATTCTCTATAAGGAACTGTGAGAGTGTGTCATACCAAGCTTTAGGTGCTTGCTTCAGGCAATAGAGTGCTTTGAGTAAAAAGAACACATATTCTGGAAAGTCTGGATCTTCAAAACCAGACGGTTGACTAACATACACCTCCTCCTCCAGAATACCATTCAGAAATGCACTCTTAACATCCATTTGATAGACTTTGAAATTGGCATGCGCTGCATAGGCCAGGAAGATCCTTATTGCTTCTAACCCTGCCACTGGTGCAAAGGTTTCTTCAAAATCAATTCCTTCCTCTTGACAGTAGCCTTTAGCAACTAATCTAGCTTTATTCCTTGTGACTATGCCATTCTCATCCATCTTGTTCTTGAATACCCACTTAGTGCCAATCACTGATTTGTCTTTAGGTTTGGGTACAAGTTTCCATACTTCATTTCTTTCAAAATGGTTTAGCTCTTCTTTCATTGCTAAAACCCAGTCTGGATCCAGAAGAGCATGTTCAACTCTCTTTGGTTTCTCTTTGGATAGGAAACTGCTATATAAGCATTCTTCTTGAGTTGCTCTTCTGGTTTGGACCTTTGCATTATGATCTCCAATGATAAGCTCAAATGGATGATCCCTGTTCCATTTTCTTTGTGGTGGTAAGTTTGACCTTGATGAAGTGGCTTCATTTTCTCTGTGTTGATCATTGTGGCTTGTTGTTGAGTTTTGACTGTGAGAAACTCCCCCTGAGTGTATGGCCCTCGATATTGATGGAGTTCTTGCAGATTCATCAATAGATGCTTCTCTTTGATTTCCAACTGATGGTGTAAGTTGCTCTTCAACAGGTGGTTCATTCTGCACTTCAACTGATGATCCTTGTCTGTTCTCACACCATTTGATCTCCATTCTTCATCATCATCTTCACTTTCTTCACCACTTCTCTCATTCTTAAATGAGAGAGACTCATGAAAACCTTCATCTACTAGACCAGATATTTTCTTGTCATCAAAGACAACATGTATGGACTCCATTACAATGTTTAGTCTTAGGTTGTAGACTCTGTAGGATTTTCCAGCTGAGTATACAACAAAGATAGCTTCATCTGCCTTTGAATCAAATTTTCCAAGATGCTCACCATGATTTTTCAGTACAAAGCATTTGCATCCAAAGACATGCAGAAAGTTGATTGTTGGTTTCTTGCCTTTGAAAAGTTGATAAGGTGTCATGCCTTTTGCTTGATTGACCAAAGAAATATTCTGAGTGTAGCATGCAGTGTTTATAACTTCTGCCCAGAAGTATGTTGGTAGCTTAGACTCTTCAAGCATTGTTCTTGCAGCTTCAATTAAAGTTTTGTTCTTTCTTTCCACTACACCATTTTGTTGAGGAGTTCTTGGTGCAGAGAATTCTTGGATAATTCCTTCTTCTTCACAAAACTCTCTTATTACAGAATTCTTGAACTCAGTTCCATTGTCACTTCTGATTCTCCTTACTTTGAGTAAAGGATTGTTGTTTATTATCTTGATGTGATTTATAATGACTTCATATGCCTCATCCTTAGAGTGCAGAAAGAATGTCCAAGGGAATTTTGAGAAATCATCAATAATCACAAGACAGTATTTCTTCTTTGAGATTGAAAACACATTGACTGGTCCAAAGAGATCCATGTGAAATAGTTGCAAGGGTTGATCAATTGATGACTGTAAGAACCCCAAATTTTGGATATAATTAAAACTTTTTATTATGTACTGAGGTAATGGTGAACAGTGATTACGACTACGATGTAACGTTTGAGATACTGAATGAAAGGAATAGATTTGGATTCAAATGTTTTTATGCCATGAAGAATGCTAATGGTTGACAACTTATGTAAGAATAATCTATCTCCTAGGGGAATAAGATATGGCAATTCCGAGCAGGAGAATATTCTCATGTCATCCAGATCGATAACGATTAGTCCAGTGGTTCCGTGAAAGGGTTAAGGACCGCCCGTGAAAGAACAAGGACATTGTCATAAATATAGGGAATAAAGGAAGAATAAAGAATGAATAGTATTTTTGGTGGAAGTAAGAATATTATTAGACGACGCTATATAGAAGTACCCGGAATGAAATTCTGAGTTCATATTATTGATCCAGGGGGAAAAAGAGTGTATGTAAAAGCTGTCGGATTCTGAAAAACAGCACTTTTATTTTCCCCGAGATTTCCCCGGACACTGAAAGGCTTAAGGAATTATTGAAGG
This sequence comes from Saposhnikovia divaricata, assembly GCA_036435485.1. Taxonomy (NCBI): domain Eukaryota; kingdom Viridiplantae; phylum Streptophyta; class Magnoliopsida; order Apiales; family Apiaceae; genus Saposhnikovia; species Saposhnikovia divaricata. Next base: position 149,639,540 of record CM071596.1, on the reverse strand, counting down.
GATTATAGGAAAATAGGCTCAAGAATTATTAAAGAGAATGGAGGATTATAGTATAACTATTAAGACGGTTTCCGGTAAAACCCTAATTAGAAATGAATGAGTTATTCCTCCGAACGATCAATGAATTAAGCAATAACCGGACAAAGATACAAGCAGAGAACCAAGGGGCAAGCATGTGCAAGTGGATAGGATAAAGTAACCAAGATAGTTACAATGCTAACTAGCAAGATTGTAAACAAACCATATGACACAATATTTTATCACTTAAACCACCACTTGCCCACTTGATTCTTGCATCATGGATGACCACACTACTTTATTAAAGTAGCTTTATGGTTAGATATTATCACAAGACAATCCAATAATGCAAGAGGAACAAGGAACCAAGCAACCAACCCATCCTCTCTCAAGAACAAGGCCATTCGGCTTTTTCTTAAATTCAAAGGAAGAAATAATCCTTCCCACCATTGTTTGGCCTCCAAATATTTATCATAGATCCTATATTTCATAAAAGTGATACCCTAGAAATCTTAGCCCATTTTCAATAAAATCAAGAAAGTGGAGGATGAATAATAACCTCCAGAACAAAATTCTTGAATCTTGATTTTGGTTGATGATCCAAGCTTCATGGAGGCTATACAAGGACTATACAAGGCTTACTAAGTGCATACGCACTCCAAGGAAGGTATAAACTTCAAGAACCCAAGTTTTTGTTTTGAGTTTTAATGGAGTTTTAGATGAGTTTTGGTGATGATATTATTATAAGCATGATTATAAATGGGGTTTTGATAAATGTTAAAAATAGTTAGATGAACGGAAAGGCATCGCTTGGCCTCAGTTCAAGGTTAGAAATCATGTATATGTGTTGTTTGGAGGGGAAACTATGATTATTAGAAAGTTTGGAATTTAGAAATATTCGATTTATAGCAGTCGTAATGCCCGATTTTCGATAACCTTAAAGAATTCGTGCATCAAAGTAGGGTGAATTGTCTTAACTGGTTATTAACATGACATTTCCTCGTAGATCTCGAGTCATAGATCGTTTTGGCGAAAGAATCGAAACATTCCGACTTACGGTTTAGGAGTTATGGTCAAATTACTAAAATTGGTTCGGAACAGTAAGTAAAAGTTCGTAACTTCAATTGAACCCTCGTAAAGCATGTTACTCAGTGGCGAATCTTGGTAAATAAATACTAGGGGTCATAAGGAAGGTATGAAAGAAAACCACATATCAAACTGATCGTTTTCCGATTTTATAAAAATGTTGAAATCAAAGTTAAACGCAGACGAACCCCTAAAAACCCGCTTGGTTATAACTTTGGTAAAACACTTAGAAAACGAACGATAAAACTCGAGGTATAATCTCGGTTCGTAATCGATCGAATTTAGAACTTATACGACTTAAGTATATACCGAGTGTGGGTATGATGACATGTCGTAATAACGAACAAATGTCGGATCGTATCAGTAATAAAAAGAGTCACACTAAAAGGTGTATAACGAGATAATTCGAAAACGTGTTTCGATTTAAGTGAAGTTTATACCTAGACATTTAAAAGGTGTTAAGTGGTTAATCTCGAATGTTCTGATTGTTTATAGATCATCGAGCAGACCCAGGGCACGCTATCTCCACCCACACCCGATTACCAGGCAAGTGTTCAAAACTTTGAACCTCTTGTTGTGATAATATATATATGTGATTGCCATCTTACATATGCCATAGCATGCATGCCTATTGTCAAATTATATTATGATACCTGTTCCCTAAATTGCCATTGGCTTATAGACTAGATACGAATTATCAGTTATAAGCCGGATTGTTTTGGTAAGACCCTTAGCGAAGGGCATATGATATGCATTCTTAAATATAGACCGGGAGTCGGTATTTTGAGATATAGATAGTCGTGGAAACCCGGAGGGATTCCAACGACAGATTATTATTTATCTGAGGAATGTTATTATTAAACCTTATTTATGTTTCCATAAAGTATCAATTACTTGGAAATATTTCGAGGAATGTTATTCGAGTATTATCTCAGTCGAGAGATATTAAATGAATGTTAGTCTCGAATATTCATTTAGAGTTGATTATTTAATGAATATTATTTTGATATTCATTACAATGTTATTTATTAAATGAATATTACTTTCGAATATTCATTTAAGGTTTATGTACTTAATGATTATTATTTTAAAATATTCATTGGAAGTTCTAATTACTTAAGGGATATTATTTCGAATATTCCTTTAAAGTTTAGATTACTAAATGAATATTATTTGGATATTCATTTAGAAGATTATTTATTAAATGAATATTATTTTCAAATATTCATTTAAAGTTTGACTCATTTATTGAATATTATTTTAAGTACTTATTGGTGTCTAATTATTAATGAATATCATTTTGAATTTTCATTTAAGGAGTGATTTATTTAGTAAATAATTCTATATATTCATTCGAGGATTACTTACGAGCAATATTATGATTTAATAATATTCCGTAATTATTATTGAGTTAGTAAATATTCTTGGAATATTTATTTAATTCTTTTAAATTCTTTTCAAAATGATTTATATTATTTGGAGATTATCTTTCACCTCAAAATATTATGTAAAATATTTCGGAGTCTTTTTACGACTATTTTATCAAGGAAAGGTTCCCAACTCTATATTTTTCATTTAAATCTATCTTAAAAGGATTTAAATGCTCGCTCAAACTTCCATATTATAGGGGAACCTACTTGAGCAATGTTATTTATCTTGTTGACTTCCCGGTCATAAATTTTATAAAACTATTTGTTTCACTCGCAACTTGGTTGCTGTTTATCAATTGAATCTGTGAGTAACCTTCTCATCATTCGAGGGGTAAGATTATTGGAACAAGATGGTATCCTCTAACAAGCAGCAGCTTGAGAGATATGATGTTGTATTTTCCTTTCCAACTAGATACGACTACTTTGTGGAGTCTTATCAACAAGTATTATACTTGGGGAAAGGGAGACGAACTTTGCGTTCAGAGTCATGTATTTCTTTTCGAACTTGGAGTCGTGTAAGAGGCCGAGTAGCGCCGGTCCATCCCCTTTGGCCCAACCGTTGGCTGGGGAGAGCTAGTAGGGCGGTAGAAAAGTAAAGCCGTCAGTTCTTCCTTCTATCGGTAGTAAATCTAAATTGAGCTGTACAATCTGTGACTGATCATCGTAAGATTGGCAGTGGGCGCGGTGAATACTCCAGCATAAGTTCATCATTCAAATTCATTTATTTTCTGCAACATTATCATTGTTGGCAGTATTGGAAAAGTATTAATTATTGGAATTGCAATATTTTCCTGCAAGTTCCTCTTTTATGATAAATGGTAATATCTAGCTTATTTTCGACATAACAGATATTCCCACATATATTTACATTTTGAGTTACCTTGTAACTTCATCGTTCATATTATACTGGCATCATTTCCGTAAATGCATGGCATATGGTTTGAAAGATACTTTTGAACTGTTATATATTATCGTTCAGTTAAATATTATTGTTGGTGGGCTATTGCTCACCCTTGCTTTATTATTATATCACAACAACAGCTAGACCAGATGACTCGCACAAGGCGTACTCGACGCTGGCGAGGACGATGAGACTACCAGAGCCGAAGAGAAAGCTATTGGTAGGATAAATTCATTCTTTCCGTAGCAAATATATGGACTAGTATGACTTATGTAAATGGATGGCAAAGAGTATGTATTCATATTGTAACTCTTTTGGGTTGTAAGAACTCATAATGTGTTTAACAAAATTTGGTTGTTACTCTGATTTCATCTCTGGGACTATAACGGGTGTGTTTTATATTGTTGTGTTGGGTCATAAAGATGTAATTTATTTTATGTTAAGGATAGAATTGGAGACCGTAACGACCGGATCCTGGACCCAGGATATGGGGATGTTACAGAAGTGGTATCAGAGCGTACGTTATAAACCCCAGAGATGAGGCGATGTTAAAACAATAAATTCACTAAGATAATAAGAACTCTTGCCAAGTTCATAGTCGGACTACTTAATGTAGTGATGACCTATAAAACCCTTATGGGAACTCTTAAGTATCATGATAGTAACTTAGTTCGATATCGTATTGATGAGTAAGGCATCAGACCTTGAGTCATACGAGCAGCAGCGCGATAATGCTTTATATGCTGAAGATCAGCGGGTAAATTCGATGGAGTACCCTACTGGAGACCCGGAAGAGGTTCCAGCAGATAAGGAAAATCCTGTTAGGATAAGGAGCTTACCCTCAAGGAATGAGGGCTGTAGCCAGAAAGACTGTGATGATTATGGTATAGTGCTCAGAAAAGTGAGCATAAAGAACTAAGTTATTAGCAAGATAACTGAAGATTCATGTTGGATTCGTGGCCGGACTACTGGAGGTAGTACCAGCAAGTAAGACGGATTGGAAGAATTACTTGAGATCTTATACGGGAATAGATGAGAATCATTAGAGACTTTCATATTAATGAAAAGAGTGCTAGAGGGATGTATGATTATCAAAGGCGATGAGGAGCAGAGTCCTTAGAAATAGTTGAGAAGGAGGCAGTAGGTGCTATATCATTTGACAAATGAATTAGTATGAATATTGTCAGTAATAATTCGCCATGAGAAGGCAGATGTCATAGGTTGTAATTTATTGAGGTTGATGAAGTTGTTTTATTCAGGAAAAGGTCCATTTTATGAATGAATCATTTAGAAAGTGAAAACATTGAGAAGTGATAGCATGATTGGATAAAGTTATATAAGGAAGTAGTAAGCAAGACAATGATCTCAGAACCTACCAGAAGATAAGACCAGTGAGTCAAGATGAACTCGTAATGAGACTATTGTGAGAGACTAAGTATAGGGTTAATTTCAACTAAGTGTAATGATGAACCAGAAACGTTAGATGCATGTGATTCAGAGGATATTAAATTCTTTCTTTTCTTTGAATGAATTATAGTAATTACCTTAAGTTTACTCCGACGCGGAATTATAATGGATCAAGTAATACGATCAGCAGTTAAAAAGAAAAAAAATGTGAGAAAATCCTCCTAGAGCTAAAAGATGAAATTGGTAATGACCAAGAGTTGGCATTGTTTAATGGGAAAAGGGAGACTTTGTGCTTCCAACGATGCTTCGCATAAAGGATTAGGATGTGTGCTTGCACAGCACGACAAAGTACTTGCGGATGCATTCGGACAGCACGGTTCACCAGGTTCAGATGACCTTAGTAGTGCCAATTTTGTGGAACAACCAACTTCGACGGTAATGTTCCTTCTGAGACTAGTGGTTAGGTAGACTGACATTTGGTAATATTGAATATCAGGACGTATGGGTATCAGGATGTTGTGATAGGTTTCAGTTTGAAACTATTGAGTCCCTTCTAAGGGATGTATATAATTGGTTCCTCTCCCGTGGTTAAACTTCCAACCTGATGACGATTATTTCATTAATTATGACTGCTTATGGTTCTACCTGCTTGGGGGTTCATAGAATTATTCTTCAGGTTTCTAACCTGGTCTCCTTAATGTTACCAATGGGTGGATAGATTGACCAAAATTTCCTTGATTCTGGAAAGAACTTCAACGAATTTTGGCAAACCTTGTCTTTCTAATTATCAGAGAACGTCATGGAAGAGAGTAAAAACTGGAGTGAACCCTGTGATTTGGGTAAGGATGCTGTAAAATGGGTTAGTAAACGGACCTTGAGCATTACAATCGATGGTAGAGATAAAATAATGAAGTGAAATTGGACAAAAAAAGGAAATGTAAGTAAGAAACCAGTCGGACTGAGAAACTCCGGGATTGACTTAAGTGAAAAGGCTGTTATGCCAGGAATGGTAAGCTTTCGTGGCACGCGGGATTGATAAGAATAGTTGAAAAGATAAAAATAGAGGAAAGGTGACCGGAGACGGTGCCGAGTAGTCGATTAAGACTTATATGAAGTAAAGTTTTGGCAAGGTAGAAATGTATCAAAGAAGAAGACGCTATGCCAGCAATTGCTAGAAAAGTAATGCTAATTAGCCAACCCCTAAAATCATATATTTTATTTTAGTGTGGCCAGTTGAGGCCAAGTCACAAAGGATTATCAAGTGACTAGACCAGCAATGAAATGACAAAGCAGGGTTGCTTCTAAGTAAGCACCGACTGCAAGGGCTTCTAATATAAAGGAAATATTAATGAGATCGTAGGAATCTTCTGCTGAACCCTTGCAACCCATGTTTTGATTTGGAATTTGCTAGATTTTTTTGGGATGGGGTCACCCGTACTAAAGTGACTCATGTGTATATGGTTGTCCAAGATTATGAGTAAAATGGAAGTATAGTGACTTGAGATGTATGATGTTAGGGTATTATGAATACCATGAATATATTATGATGGAGGAAAGTAAACAATGAAGGTTTATGAAGAAAGTATAGAAATGGTCAGAGATTGATCAGTATGCTGTAGAAATTTTTGCCTAAGGTAAGTACCTTTGAGAAGAACGATAATTACTAAGAGATTCACGTTGAACTCGACCAATATCTTCCAAAACATCCTTGCTGCCATTACCAAGTTCTGTAAGAGAGCAGATAGACATACGTTGTCTTTTGGAAGGTCAAATAGGTTGACAACTATCTAAAAGAAGAGGTTAGCATTAAGCTATCGATCGATTATCAAATGAGAATAATTGAAAAGAGACCCTTCTTAATGATACATGATCTGATTGCCAATTATTGGATGCAAGAATTCCTTGGTAGTTGAATTAAGGATAGGATATCCATAAATTAAGACAAACCCTGGGGAATGCACAAGGGACGGCATTAACCCTAATAAAGACATTGTGAATCAGATGATATGAGTTGGATTTGCTAAGGCAACAATGTTCTGTAAGGATTATTAAAAAGAGTTCTGGAAAGAACATAGATAGAATTACTAGAGTATTGATCAATGACGTTCTGATATACCCTGTACCTAGAAAATACAGGAGGAATGATGAGGACGACCTAAGAAACCTTACAAGGAAAAAGTTAATATTCTGAGTTTCAAACTAGAAGTTTGGTAGAGAATGCAAGACACAATAACAATCGTGCCAGATGAGGCATGTATGAAACCATGATGAGGTATGGATCGAACCAAAGAAGGTTGAGATTATCCTAGAACAAGAAAGAACTAAGAGAACAAATATCCTAGGTATGATCGAAAGTAACTTTGATAAAGTTCCCATAGGAAGGTGGAAGCAATGACTTATGGAAAAAGACTGATAATTATATTTTCTCCTTCAGCAGAGCTTAAATGAGAATGCTTTAACCCAACAGTGATGAGAATGAGGTGGAAAAATTTGAGTTGGAATGTATCCAGAGAACATGGATTACAAGAAATTATTATTATCAGGAAAGGCCAATGAGGTGGCCGACAGTCTAAGTATAGAGGAATAATTACAAATGTTCATACTAAAGAAACAGAATGATAATTCGAAGGACCTTGAAGGTCATATCGGAGTGGAGGAATTTACATTCCTTCTGATGACTATGCAAGAATTGACGGTAATAATAGTTTAAGTAAAGATTCGATTCCCGATATTGTTTTAAGCAAACTACATACCTTAGAAGGTCCCGTTTTGAGGCAAACCAGGACCATGATACAAAATTGACGAAGTAAACCATTAAGTTCCAGTCTTTTATGGAAGCTGCATGAGTGATAATTTCATCAACCTTATATAGCTGCGATGCTTGAAACTCTTTTGCAATTTTATCTACTTCATGTAATATCTACATCAAGTTCAGGAAGTGTTCCTCATGGATAAGGAATAGTGATTACCCTGTCTCCCTAAGGAATTTGAAACCCATATGGTTAGCTATTAACGCACTACGTAAACAACAAGCGATGGTGATTCTTCTAAGAAAGTAGATGACAACGTAAAGATAAAGAAAGTGCTGCTATTGATAAGCTAAATGGCATGTTGATGAATGACAAGCAAGTTTGTGTTAGTGTACTTCTGTGCAAACAAGATAGAGAATATGAGGTTGACGATTCATGATGCTAAATGTATTCCCGTAAAAAGAATTAAGGGCAGTTGAGCCCGAGATTTGTTGGGCCATCTGAGAGTTTAAAAGTGTTCGGAAGGTGGCATTCGAGCCAGCTCTTCCCCCAAAACTTATAGCATGATCATAACGTGTTTTCATGTGGCAAGGCTATGCCAGTAAATCACAGATGCTCAACAGGTGATAAGAGTGCGAGCAGGTAGATGTACGACCTGGTCTGACTTACGAAAGACAACCTGTGGAAAACCGCGGGTAGAAAAGAATAAGTGATGAGAAACAAGGTTGGCAGAAGTAGGTTATACTGGATCTAAGTTAAAGGGATCGGCCAGATTCATTTCGGAGAGCTTAAATTGGGATAACGTAATGATTATAGAGTAAATGTGATGGGATACCAATAAGGAGGTATCAAGTGCAAAAGATGTCTCAATAAAGAGATGACGGTGGAGGTAAATAACCGAAGTAAATAAGAATCAGATAATAAGAATGATGTGATTGATAAAGAAAAGACTGAGAAAGCAACTATGGAATGTGAAGAAAGGAATGTTATGAATGGATTAATAAATGGGTTTTCTGATGAATGCTCGGGATGACAACCTGATAGTGTTAATATTATAGATATGAAAAAGCTAGTAGCGTGACATGGAATGTCAGTAACAATGATGTCAAGCGAGAAACCTAAGATTTAACCTAAAAGGTTGAGGGAATTTTCTGAAGTGAGCGTATGATGAACAAAACAGCAAGATATGTTGACACGTGAGATTGTGATCAAATAGTATTGGATATAATCATGATTATTTTCTTCTTTGATGAACCTCTATAGTTCAGAGGTAAATTCTGAGTATGATATTTTACAATCATGAAAACTTTCTATAATCCTTTAGAACTCTTTTCTTTTCTTCTCTCTTATTCATCTTCTTTATGGATTGAGAAGAACAACCCTTTAAGGAGGGGAGGTACTGCTACGTGACTATCTGTCTATGTGATAGAAGTCTAAGTGGAATACCATAACTTGTTTAATTGCTTGTCAAGTACTAAAGGCGGGCCCCCTTCTGTACTAACGATGCAATATAACAAATGTTCAATTGATCATAGTGATCTCTCAATAAATCTTTCCACTTCTCTATATTGATCGAGATTGCGAAGAGTAAAGCGATCAGGAAATGCACAGTACGAGCGAGGTTACCTCCGAATTTGCAGTATGATATCGATACCAATGTTACTGCAGGTATCAATAAGGATAAGATTGAGTAAGAGCATAACCCGGATAGTGTGTGGTACGAAAAGTAGCAACGTTGATGGAAAAAGGATAAATTATGGATTGTAGCACTAGAAGGTGTGCTGAGAAAGGGTAGAACGACTAAGAATTGACCGGGAAGCTAAAAAGTGAACGATAGGCAAACGACTCTTTGCTTCCTACCTGATTCCGGGACGGAATCCTTTTAAGGAGGGGAGACTGTGAGAACCCCAAATTTTGGATATAATTAAAACTTTTTATTATGTACTGAGGTAATGGTGAATAGTGATTACGACTACGATGTAACGATTGAGATAATGAATGAAAGGAATAGATTTGGATTCAAATGTTTTTATGCCATGAAGAATGCTAATGGTTGACAAGTTAGGTAAGAATAATCTATCTCCTAGGGGAATACGATATGGCAATTCCAAGCAGGAGAATATTCTCATGTCATCCAGATCGATAACGATTAGTCCAGTGGTTCCGTGAAAGGGTTAAGGACCGCCCGTGAAAGAACAAGGACATTGTCATAAATATAGGGAATAAAGGAAGAATAAAGATGAATAGTTTTTTTGGTGGAAGTAAGAATATTATTAGACGAAGCTATATAGAAGTACCCGGAATGAAATTCTGGGTTCATATTATTGATCCAGGGGGAAAAAGAGTGTATGTAAAAGCTGTCGGATTCTGAAAAACAGCACTTTTATTTTCCCCGAGATTTCCCCGGACACTGAAAGGCTTAAGGAATTATTGAATGGATTTAAGGAAAATAGGTTCAAGAATTATTAAAGAGAATGGAGGATGATAGTATAAATATTAAGACGGTTTCCGGTAAAACCCTAATTAGAAACAAATGAGTTATTCCTCCGAACGATCAATGAACTAAGCAATAACCGGACAAAGATACAAGCAGAGAACCAATGGGCAAGCATGTGCAAGTGGATAGGATCAAGTAACCAAGATAGTTACAATGCTAACTAGAAAGATTGTAAACAAACCAAATGACATAAGATTTTATCACTTAAACCACCACTTGCCCACTTGATTCTTGCATCATGGATGACCACACTACTTTATTAAAGTAGCTTTATGGTTAGATATTATCACAAGACAATCCAATAATGCAAGAGGAGCAAAGAACCAAGCAACCAACCCATCCTCTCTCAAGAACAAGGTCATCCGGCTTTTTCTTAAATTCAAAGGAAGAAATCATCCTTCCCACCATTGTTTGGCCTCCAAAAATTTATCATAGATCCTATATTTCATAAAAGTGATACCCTAGAAATCTTAGCCTCAAACACCACTCTTTCCATTTTCAATAAAATCAAGAAAGTGGAGGATGAATAATATCCTCCAGAACAAAATTCTTGAATCTTGATTTTGGTTGATTATCCAAGCTTCATGGAGGCTATACAAGGACTATACAAGGCTTACTAAGTGCATACACACTCCAAAGAAGGTATAAACTTCAAGAACCCAAGTTTTTGTTTTGAGTTTTAATGGAGTTTTAGATGAGTTTTGGTGATGATATTATTATAAGCATGATTATAAATGGGGTTTTGATAAATGTTAAAAATAGTTAGATGAAGGGAAAGGCATTGCTTGGCCTCAGTTCATGGTTAGAAATCATGTATATGTGTTGTTTGGAGTGGAAACTATGATTATTAGAAAGTTTGGAATTTAGAAATATTCGATTTATAGCCGTCGTAATGCCCGATTTTCGATAACCTTAAAGAATTTGTGCATCAAAGTAGGGTGAATTGTCTTAACTGGTTATTAACATGACATGTCCTCGTAGATCTCGAGTCATAGATCGTTTTGGCGAAAGAATCGAAACATTCCGACTTACCGTTTAGGAGTTATGGTCAAATTACTAAAATTGGTTCGGAACCGTAAGTAAAAGTTTGTAACTTCAATTGAACCCTCGTAAAACATGTTACTCAGTGGCGAATCTTGGTAAATAAATACTAGGGGTCATAAGGAAGGTATGAAAGAAAACCACATATCAAACGGATCATTTTCCGATTTTATAAAAATGTTGGAATCAAAGTTAAACGCGGACGAACCCCTAAAAACCCGCTTGGTTATAAATTTGGTAAAACACTTAGAAAACGAACGATAAAACTCGAGGTATAATCTCGGTTCGTAATCGATCGACTTTAGAACTTATACGACTTAAGTATATACCGAGTGTGGGTATGATGGCATGTCGTAATAACGAACAAATGTCGGATCGTATCAGTAATAAAAAGAGTCACACTAAAAGGTGTATAACGAGATAATTCAAAAACGTGTTTCGATTTAAGTGAAGTTTATACCTAGACTTTTAAAAGGTGTTAAGTGGTTAATCTCGAATGTTCTGATTGTTTATAGATCATCGAGCAGACCTAGGGCACGTTATCTCCACCCACACCCGATTACCAGGCAAGTGTTCAAAAGTTTGAACCTGTTGTTGTGATAATATATATATGTGATTGCCATCTTACATATGCCATAGCATGCATGCCTATTGTCAAATTATATTATGATACCTGTTCCCTGAATTGCCATTGGCTTATAGACTAGATACGAATTATCAGTTATAAGCCGGATTGTTTTGGTATGACCCTTAGCGAAGGGCATATGATATTCATTCTTAAATATAGACCGGGAGTCGGTATTTTGAGATATAGATAGTCGTGGAAACCCGGTGGGATTCCAACGACAGATTATAATTTATCTGAGGAATGTTATTATTAAACGTTATTTATATTTCCATAAAGTATCAATTACTTGGAAATCTTTCGAGGAATGTTATTCAAGTATTATCTCAGTCGAGAGATATTAAATGAATGTTAGTCCCGAATATTCATTTAGAGTGGATTATTTAATGAATATTATTTTGATATTCAATACAATGTTATTTATTAAATGAATATTACTTTCGAATATTCATTTAAGGTTTATGTACTTAATGATTATTATTTTAAAATATTCATTGGAAGTTCTAATTACTTAAGGGATATTATTTCGAATATTCCTTTAAAGTTTTGATTACTAAATGAATATTATTTGGATATTCATTTAGAAGATTATTTATTAAATGAATATTATTTTCAAATATTCATTTAAAGTTTGACTCATTTATTGAATATTATTTTAAATACTTATTGGAGTCTAATTATTAATGAATATTATTTTGAATTTTCATTTAAGGAGTGATTTATTTAGTAAATAATTCTATATATTCATTCGAGGATTACTTACGAGCAATATTATGATTTAATAATATTCTGTAATTATTATTGAGTTAATAAATATTCTTGGAATATTTATTTAATTCTTTTAAATTCTTTTTAAAATGATTTATATTATTTGGAGATTATCTTTCACCTCCAAATATTATGTAAAATATTTCGGAGTCTTTTTACGACTATTTTATCAAGGAAAGGTTCCCAACTCTTTATTTTTCATTTAAATCTATCTTAAAAGGATTTAAATGCTCGCTCAAACTTCCATATTATAGGGGAACCTACTTGAGCAATGTTATTTATCTTGTTGACTTCCCGGTCATAAATTTTGTAAAACTATTCGTTTCACTCGCAACTTGGTTGCTGTTTATCAATTGAATCTGTGAGTAACCTTCTCATCAATCGAGGGGTAAGATTCTTGGAACAAGATGGTATCCTCTAACAAGCAGCAGCTTGAGAGATATGATGTTGTATTTTCCTTTCCAACTAGATGCGACTACTTTGTGGAGTCTTATCAACAAGTATTATACTTGGGGAAAGGGGGACGAACTTTTCGTTCAAAGTCATGTATTTCTTTTCGAACTTGGAGTCGTGTAAGAGGCTGAGTAGCGCCGGTCCATCCCCTTTGGCCCAAACGTTGGCCGGGAAGAGCTAGTAGGGCGGTAGACAAGTAAAGCCGTCAGTTCTTCCTTCTACCGGTAGTAAATCTAAATTGAGCTGTACAATCTGCGACTGATCATCTTAAGATTGGCAGTGGGCGCGGTGAATACTCCAGCATAAGTTCATCATTCAAATTCATTTATTTTCTGCAACATTATCATTGTTGGCAGTATTGGAAAAGCATTCATAATTGGAATTGCAATATTTTCCTGCAAGTTCCTCTTTTATGATAAATGGTAATATCTAGCTTATTTTCGACATAACAGATATTCCCACATATATTTACATTTTGAGTTACCTTGTAACTTCATCGTTCATATTATACTGGCATCATTTCCGTAAATGCATGGCATATGGTTTGAAAGATACTTTTGAACTGTTATATATTATCGTTCAGTTAAATATTATTGTTGGTAGGCTATTGCTCACCCTTGCTTTATTATTATATCACAACAACAGCTAGACCAGATGACTCGCTCAAGGCGCACTCGACGCTGGCGAGGACGATGAGACTACCAGAGCCGAAGAGAAAGCTATTGGTAGGATAGATTCATTCTTTCAGTACCAAATATATGGACTAGTATGACTTATGTAACTGGATGGCAAAGAGTATGTATTCATATTGTAACTCTTTTGGGTTGTAATAACTCATAATGTGTTTAATAAAATTTGGTTGTTACTCTAATTTCATCTCTTGGACTATAACGGGTGTGTTTTATATTATTGTGTTGGGTCATAAAGATGTAATTTATTTTATGTTGAGGTAAGTTCGAGTATTGTGGACAGAATTGGAGACCGTAACGACCGGATCCCGGACCCCGGATCTGGGGGTGTTACAGAAGACATTGACTTTGATTTGAAAGAGGCCTTCTTCTACTTCCCTTTCTGGCATGCATCACACAATCCATCATTGGAGTAATCCAATTTTGGAATACCTCTAACCAAATCCTTCTTTACCAACTCATTCATTGCTTTAAAACTCAAGTGTGACAGTCTTTTATGCCAAAGCCAACCTTCATCTATACTTGCCTTGCTGAGAAGGCATGTAGTCATGTTTGCATTTGTTGAATTGAAGTCAGCAATGTACACAGTTCCTCTTCTATCTTCTGTCAACACTACCTTGTTATCATTTTTCTTGAAAATGACACAAGCTTCAGATGTGAACCAGACATTCTGGCCTTTATCACACAGTTGACTGACACTTAGCAAGTTATGCTTAAGTCCATCAACTAGTGCTACTTCTTCAATGACAACATTCCCTTGTGAAATCAAGCCATATCCTCTAGTATATTCTTTGCTGTTGTCTCCAAAGGTAATGCTAGGGCCAACTCTCTCCTCAAGCTTAGTGAGCAGGGTAGAATCTCCAGTCATATGCCTAGAACAACCACTGTCCAGATACCAAAGATTCTTTCTGTTTCCCTGCACATATCAAAACAAAATCAAGTTGATTTTGGTACCTAAGTTTTCTTGGGTCCTGCCTTGTTAGCCAATTTCTTATCCTTTAAATCCCTTTTAAGTGAAAGTTTAGATTGAGTTAAATCAATTTTGACTTTAGGTTTGGGCCTTTGAGAGACAAAATTTGATACTTGCTCATATTTGTTATAGTTAATAGCATTGTTAGGCATAGTCTGTGCAAACATGTTATTCATCATCCATGGCATCTGTGGCATATTGAAAGTATTGTAGTATGGATTATGCATGAATGGCATGTTAGCATATTGACTAGATGCATGAGCAGAGGGAGCATACATATTTGGCATAACATTCATAGCAGGCACAAACATATGCATGTTAGGCATCAAAGGATTTTTCATAGCTTTGGAGTTGGTAGATAAATGATTAATACTTCCACACTTTACACATTCTTTCCTAGGAGCATATTTATCAGGTGTGTAATTGTTGTGTTTGTTAATCCCTACCTTACCATTTCTGTTCTTTTTATGTCCTTAACACCTGACTTAACATTTTCTAGCTTGTCCTTCAATTGCTTGTGGGACAAGTTTCCTATGTTTCTTTTCTCAGCTGATTCAGTATTGCTACATTCTCCATTAACAAAGTTCTTGTTGACAGGCCCGTACTTTTTATTCAATTTAGTTAAAGTTGCTTTGCTAACAAGCTTAAGTCTTAAAGAACATTCTTTTTCGACTAAATCACTGTCTGAAGTAACTTCCCTATCAACATTTAACTTAGCTTCTGCTACTTTGCAGAAAGAATCAATTCCTTGAACATTACAAATTTCCTCAGTTACAACTGTTGATCCTTTCCACTTAGCAATCAGATTTTGTTCCTCTACTAACTGTTTCTTTAAAACTTCCTCTCTATTTATAGCCTCAATCAATTCATTTTTAACATCCAAGCAATCACTTCTCAGAGTTTCAAACTCAATCAACTATGTTTCTATTAAAGCATTCCTATCACTTAACTTTTCATTAAGGTCTTTAATCCTCTTATTCTCTCTGTTAAGTGATTTTAAGGTAACATGCATGTTATACAATTAAATAGACATATCATCAATTGTGCTAGCACATTCAGCTTTAGAAATATCAGTTAAGACTGTAGAGAATACCTGGTTGCTTGCTGAGCTAGCTTCTTCATCAGTTTCGTTTACCATGAGTGCAAGATTGACAAACTCCTCTTCTGCATCTGAGTCACCTCCAGCAGCCCAGTCACTATCTTTTGACACGAATGTTCTCCCTTGTTGCTTGAGAAGATCAAAATATTTCTTCTTGTAATCAACAGTCTCGAACTGTTTCTTCTCATTCTCAGCTTTAGGCTTTCTGCATTCATTGGCAAAATGGCCAGCAATTCCACAGTTAAAACATTTGAACTTAGACCTTTCAACCATGTCTCTGGATGGCTGAAAACCTTTTCCGAATTGCTTGCCTCCTGCTGGATTCCTCTTGAATTTGATCTTCGAGAATCTCCTTGACAAGAATGCTAGATAACCATCCAAGTCATCAGATTCATCTCCACTAAATGCATCAAGTTCTTCAACCAACTTGCTTTTCCCTCTGCTAGTTTCAGCTCCACCTTCACAAGTCTTTAAACTTGGTGTGGCTTGAGTGCTCTCCATCTTCTCACTCACTTGGCTTACTGGAATATTGGCCACCAAGGCAATAGATCCACATTTCTTTTGGATTTTCTCCACTTCCTCATCTTGCTGCATTTCAAGCTCATAGGTCTTCAGGATGCCATACAGTCTCTCAAGTGTAAAATCTTTGTAGTCTTGAGAGTTCCTCAACGAGACTGTCACTGGCTTCCATTCCTTAGGAAGAGATCTCAGAAACTTTAGGTTGGAGTCCTTGGTTTCATATTTTCTCCCATACAACTTTAAACCATTCAGTAACTTTTGAAACCTACTGAATATGTCTGTTAGATTTTCACCAGAGGAGTAGTGAAAATGCTCATATTGTTGTATTAGGAGCTGCATTTTATTTTCTCTGACTTGCTCAGTTCCTTCACAGATTTTTTGAATAGTGTCCCACACTTGCTTGGCAGTGGTGCAGTTTATAACACAATCAAACATATCTTGGTCGATGTCATTGAATAGGATGTTCATAGCCTTCTTATCTTTGTAAATCTCCTCCAAGTCTTCATTTGTGTACTCAGCTTGATTCTTTGGAATAGGCCTTCCAGCAGCTACAGTGCCAGCATCTTGACCAATCCCAGAGTTGGCCTTCATTGGAACATGAGGTCCTTTCTCTATGCAATCTACATAGCCTTCATCGATGGCTGAGAGATGAAGGTGCATTTTTACTTTCCAGTGAAAGTAATTATCTTTGTCAAGCATTGGAATCTTTACACCTGTATCCTTCCTTCCCATGGTTTTGATCTTTAGACTTCTTGTATGTTAGAAGCTTGCTCTAATACCAGTTGTTAGGTCCCGAAGTATCGTAGAAGGGGGGGTTGAATACGATACTACCAAAAAAAAATAATTCCGAGAATATATCTTTATTGATAATAAACTCGAAGGGGTTTTACAACTTCTAATCCAATGGATTAGCTTCAAAACCTGAACACTCCTAAGGATAGTTTAGGCATGAGGACCTTCTACCCGACACTTCCTGAAAGCGGGCTAAGCCGACTTTCCTACTAGATGGACTGTCTAGCAGCTTACACTCCTAAGGATAGTTTAGGCACGAGGACCTTCTACCCGACACTTCCTGAAAGTGGGCTAATCCAGCTTTCCTGCTAGATGGACTGTCTTGCATCTTACACAGAGAAGATATAAAAGAGAGAAGAGAGAGTTGTGTGTTGAGGTGTGTTTTGAAATGAAATACTGTTAGGAATAATTCATAAGTCGTGATGTTAAGAATAGAATTTTGATAATACTTCTTGTATATCCTGATCTTATAAAGGATTTAGCACTTTGTTTAGGATATATGTGTTAAACAGTAATCTGTAGAGTTTAGTCAGGAACAGTGCGTCAGAGACTACATGTCAGGAACAGTGTATCGGGGACTACATGTCAGGAACAGAGGAGCAGATCCTGATACATTAAGTCAGATCCTGATCAAATACTGATGGGATAATCAGATCCTGATGCAATGGGAAATCCTGATATCAGTCATGTTACTGATGATGTCAGTCGTGTTACTGATGAAGTCATTATGGATGCTACAGAAACTGGCAAGTGCTATAAAACAGGATCTTTAGTTTGGAAAACAAGAAGAAGATATCGTGAAGGAAACGAATTCTTTATTTATGGAAACTATCAACTGGACGGCAGAACATTGTCATAGATAGATTATAATTCTGTTATTAGTTGATATGTAGCATTATAAATACTCTCTCTATATCATTGTAAAAAGCGTGCGTGAGTGAGCAAGTGAGTTCGTAAGATTTGTATTCGAGAGTTCGAAACAAACAGAGAGAGAGATTTATATTTTCAGCAGCTGCTAAAGGTATTGTACACCTTTGGTAGAGTTTGTATTTGATTATTTTAATACAAACAAAGTTTGATTCATTCGTTTATTCTTGTTCATATAATCAAGCAAAAATCAGACACGATTATATAACTTGTATTCAACCCCCCCTTCTACAAGTTATTCAAGTTAACAATTGGTATCAGAGCAGGTTGATTTCGAATAATCATAAAGATCTACAATCATGTCTAGTTACAAGGATGGTAATACTAAGATCCCTATGCTCAAGAGAAACGAATATACTCTATGGGAAGTGAAGATGTTGCATCACTTGGAAGCAACAAATCCTGATTATCTTGACAGAATCAGAGATGGGCCTTTTGTTCCAACAAGGCTTGTTCCTCAAGCAACTGTCGAAGGAAAAGTTGTTCCAGAACATACAGCAGAGAAGCCTAAATCTGAATGGACAGATAAGGAAAAGGAGAACGTTCTTAAGGATGCTAAAGTGAGAAACATACTATTCAACAGTCTTGATTCTGTTCTCACTAACTATGTTCTCTCGTGTAAAACTACTAAGGAGATATGGGACAATCTAAAGGTTCACTGTGAAGGAACTAAACCTGTCAGGAAGAATATGAGGACACTTCTCATACAACAGTATGAGTACTTTGAATCCAAGTCTGATGAGTCACTTATTGACACCTTTGATAGGTTTACTAAACTCATCAATGAGATGGCCATGCATGGTAAATATTATGACTTGGAGGATATGAATACGAAGTTCATGAAAGCTCTTCCTGATTTCTACAATGAGAAGATATCTGCAATTGAGAAAGCTAATGATCTTGATGAGATATCATTAGAAGCAGTTTATGGAAAATTGAGAGCTCATGAACTTGACAAGCAGCAGAAAAAGAGCAGGAGTGAAGGAAAGATGAAAACTGTTGTACTCACTGCTCAGTTTGAATCAAAGAAGCTTCCAGAAGAAAAGTCTGAATCTACTGAAAGAGACTTGAGGAAGAAAAAGAGCAAAGAAAGTTCTGAGTCAGAGATTACAGATATAGACTCTGAAGATAATGATTCTGAATCAGAGATGCAAGAACTCTTTGCTATGTTTGCTAAAGCTTTCAAGAAAGGAAGATTCAACAGGAGAAGATTTAGCAAAGGCACTCTTCAGAAGAAAGAGGAGAAGAAGAATGACAAAGGCAAAAGTACAATTATCAAGCTTGATAAAGCCAAGATCAAGTGCTTTAACTGCAGTGAGCTTGGACACTTTGCTAGTGAGTGCAAGAAGCCTAGGAATTCAGGAAAGGGTAATGCACTCTTGGTCACACAGAAGGATTGGGCAGACTCCAGTGATTCTGAAGATGAATTGGATTATGACAACATTGCATTGATGGCAAGTGCTTCAAACAAGCCTGGATCTCCAAAGAAAACTTCTTCATCTTCTGTTAAGGTATCACTTCACTCTCTTGATTAATTTGATAGCTTAGATTCTGATAATTTTAGATCTATTCATGTTGAGTTTAAGAATCTTATGACTAATTTCAAAATTCTTGCTAGTGAAAAAGATGAACTCAAGGCTAAGAATGATGAATTAGTTAGTAGAAATAATTTTCTTGAATCTGAGTTAATTCAAATGGAAGAATATAAGTTAAGTTCTGATAAAGCTAAGCATGATTATGGTGTTATTCTTGAGGCTTATGACTATGTCAGAAAAGAACTAGAGGAAGAGAGAGATGTGATTAAAACCATTAACAATTCTGGTAAAAAGACTCAAGAAATCATTGAAAATCAAATTCTAGGTAAAGTTAATGGTTTAGGTTTTGATAAGGCTAGGCAAGAAGATACTGTAGCTATTGTCAATGATGATAGTAAAACTTAAGCTAGCACATCTAAGTCTGAAGGTAAGAAGATAGTTTCTGAACCTAAACATGTTAAATTTGTTGATTCTAAAGGTACCCCAGTTGTGTAGAAAAGAATTAACAATAGCAATTCAGATGAGAGAGTGTTAGAAAAACCTAAGAATGTAAACATAGGTTTTCTGTCTAAGTCTCAGTTGAAACAGAGACTAGAAAGTATTTCAGAGTCTAGCAAGATCAGAAGAAATAGGAATGGAAAAGAAGGTATTAACAAAGAGAATAATTACAAGAATGTACCTGATACACCTAGGAAGAAATGCTATAAATGTGGAAATCATAATCATTTGGCCCTAGACTGCAATCAAAAACCTTCTTGGAAAACTGAGTCCAGATTCCCCAAGACTCAGAGAATTCAATACCAACCACAAGAACCCTGTTATCATTGTGGTAGTTTACTTTATTCCATTTATATGTGTAAGGAATATCATGAACTGTATTATGACTATTATTCTCTGAAATCTGAAACTCCTAGTCACAAACAGTTTGTGAAATCTAAGTCTAAGGTTGACTCTGCAACAGGTAAATCAAAAGCAAAATCTTCAAAGCCTGTTGGTTCAAAAGTTAGTAAGAAAGGATCCAATCAAAGTTGGGTCCTAAAAAAATTCTAACTAGCTACTTTTTGTTTGCAGGGCATTGGAAAGAAGCATTTAATTATCTTGGACAGTGGATGCTCTGGACATATGACTGGAAAGAAGTCCTTGCTTACAAAGTTTGAGAGGAAAGCTGGCCCAGTAATATCCTTTGGAGATGGCAACAAAGGAGAAACTCTGGGATATGGCTCAATTATTTTGGGGAATGTCATCATAGAAAATGTAGCACTGGTTGAAGGCTTGAAACACACACTTTTAAGCATAAGTCAACTGGGTGATAAGAGTTACCAATCAATCTTTGATAGTAAGGGATGCAAAATCTTGAATATGAAGAATGGAGACATTGTTCTGACTGGTCAGAGACATGGTAACATATATGAAGCCAGCTTGAGTGACAAATCTAAAGGAACTGTCAGATGTCTTTACAGCAAGGCATCAAATGATGAAAGCTGGAATTGGCACAAGAAGCTCTCACATCTCAATTTCAAGAAGCTTAATCAACTTGTTAAGCATCATCTGGTGAGAGGCCTACCTCAGGCAAACTATGTGCAAGATGGACTTTGTGATGCTTGTCAGCTTGGAAAACAAAGAAGAACCACTTTCAAGAGCAAGACAGAAAATTCCATTACTGAACCATTTCACATGTTGTATCTTGATTTATTTGGTCCAGTAAACATTATGTCTATCAATAAGAAAAGATATGTTCTAGTTATAGTGGATGACTACACAAGGTTCACATGGGTATTCTTTCCACACAACAAGGATGAAGCTCCTCAGCAAATCATTGAACTTGTCAAGAATATTCAAAATAGCTCTGAGTACAAGGTCAAAGTGCTCAGAAGTGACAATGGTACAGAATTCAAGAATTCTACAATGGAGAAGTATTGTGCAGACAGTGGAATTACTCAACAGTTTTCTGCACCCGGAACACCTCAGCAAAACGGTGTAGTAGAAAGAAAGAACAGAACTCTCATAGAGGTAGCAAGAACCATGCTTGCAGATGCAAAGCTTCCAACCTATTTCTGGGCAGAAGCTATCAACACTGCATGTTTCACTCAAAACTGTACCTTGGTAAATGCTCATGGCAAGACTCCCCATGAGATGATCAAAAGAAAGAAACCAAGTGTGAAATACTTTCACATCTTTGGATGCAAATGCTATGTCCTGAAAGTTCATCCAGAACAACTTGGGAAATTTGAAGCCAAATCGGATGAAGCAATCTTTCTAGGGTATTTAGCATCAAAAGCCTTCAAAGTATAAAATCTCAGAACTCACATTGTTATGGAATCAATTCACGTTGCATTTGATGATAAGAAGTTTAGAATTTTGCAAACTGATGAAAGTCATGACAATCTGGAATTTGAAAATCTTAAGTACTCTGAGATTCTCTCCAGCGATGATGAAGTTTCTCTAGAGGAAATCTCTATTGCTTCTCAAAGGAATGCTACTGCTGAGGGGGAGCAATTCAATCAAGGAGAACATAGGACTAATCAGGATCAGACTGGTCTTTCAGAATCTACTTCATCAGGAACTGATCCTTCAGGGTCTAATGATGGAAGATCAGAAACTAGCAGCAGTATGGAATCTACTGATTCTACTGATCAAGGTGGAGCTTTTGTAGGCAGAGAAAGTTCTTCTACAAGAGATACCACTAACTTAGGGGGAGAGTCTAGCAGGAGCAATCTACCACCTGTTAGAAAATGGACAAGGGATCATACTGAGGATTTGATAATTGGTGATCCAAATAGTGGTGTTCGAACAAGAAGATCAATTCAAAATGAATGCTTGTACAGTTGTTTTCTCTCAAAGAATGAACCTAAGAAGGTTAAAGAAGCCTTACAGGATCCTGATTGGGTAATAGCAATGCAGGAAGAATTGAATGAATTTGAGAGGAACAAAGTTTGGAAACTGGTACCAAGACCTAAAGATAGATCTATTGTTGGTGCTAAATGGGTTTTCAGAAACAAGCTAGATGAATCTGGTATGATTGTAAGAAACAAAGCAAGACTGGTAGCCAAGGGTTATTCTCTGGAAGAAGGAATTGACTATGATGAAACCTTTGCACCTGTAGCAAGATTGGAAGCAATCAGAATGTTTCTTGCATTTGCAGCTCATTCAAAATTCAAGGTATACCAGATGGATGTAAAGAGTGCTTTTCTAAATGGAAAGCTTGATGATGAAGTGTATGTGGAACAACCACCTGGTTTTGTTGATCCAAAGTTTCCAAATCATGTCTAAAAATTAGACAAGGCACTCTATGGACTGAAGCAGGCACCAAGAGCATGGTATGAGACTTTGTCTAAATTTCTTCTTGAAAATGGCTTCACAAGAGGTACAATTGACAAAACTCTATTCTTTAGAAAGATAAAAGGTGATTTGCTTTTAGTTCAAGTTTATGTTGATGATATTATATTTGGTTCTACTAATGAAAAGTTATGTGCTAAGTTTAGCAAGCTTATGAAGTCTAAATATCAGATGAGCATGATGGGTAAACTAAATTACTTTTTAGGCTTGCAGGTCAAACAGACTGAGTCTGGTATTTTCATTAATCAGTCAAAGTATATCAAAGATCTTTTAAAAAGGTTTGACTTTCAAAATTGTGTAGTTGTAAAGACACCCATGGCAACAACCACTAAGCTAGACTCTGATCCTAAGGGAAAGAGTGTTGATAACACTAGCTATAGAGGCATGATAGGTTCACTGTTATGTTTAACTGCAAGTAGACCAGATATAATGTTCTCTACCTGTTTATGTGATAGATTCCAAAGTGATCCTAACGAATCTCATTTAATTGCTGTGAAGAGAATTTTTAGATATCTCAAGGGAACTCCAAATCTTGGTTTGTGGTATCCAAGAGAATCTGATTTCTCCCTAATTGGCTATTCAGACTCTGATTATTCAGGGTGTAAAATAGACAGGAAAAGCACTACAGGTACATGTCAATTCTTGGGAAACAAATTGATTTCTTGGGCAAGCAAGAAGCAGCAATCAGTTTCAACCTCAACTGCAGAAGCTGAATACATTGCAGCAGGCAGTTGTTGTGCTCAACTTCTTTGGATAAGAAATCAGTTGATGGATTATGGTATAACACTTAGTAATATTCCTATGTTTTGTGATAATACTAGTGCTATCAAAATTTCAGAAAATCCAGTTCAACACTCAAGGACTAAGCACATTGATGTCAGGTATCATTTTATTAGAGAGCATATTGAAAATGGTACTGTGGAACTTCATTTTGTTCCTACTGACAAACAGCTTGCAGATATTCTAACTAAACCACTTGATGAGGCCACATTCATTAGATTGGTTAGTGAGTTAGGAATGTTAAATTTTTAGATCCTTAACATCTGCACAAGTAGCAAAGTATGTTGTTTCAGCTTATAGACTTGATATTTTGTCAGGATCTATACTTGATTGATAAATGCTTAAGCTGTAACACTTTACTTTGATAAATTACAGTATGATAGACTTGTTAATAAACATAAGGATTGCTATCAGTATGCTGACGTCATCAGTATTGACATCAGGATTGTAACGTCAGTATCAGGATTGTGAAATTTGTGTGTCTTACTGTTCCAAATTCTGAAGTTCATGTTATTTGGTGGTTCAATTCTGAGTTTTGTTAAGTCTATGTTAGCAAGTTTTATTACATACATACTGATAATTTATATCATTATTCATGACAGTCAATAAACAACGATAGACAAGTAGATATTAAGAAAACTTGTATTTTCATTAATCAAAAGCATTACATACATGAAAATGAAATACAATTCTTCTTTTTGTCTAACTATTATTGATAATTCTATTCTTGTCTAAAGTTGTTGCTGCTTCAATCCTCAACGATCGACTTCAGGACAAGGAGCATCTCAAGAATGAATTCCTTGTCTGGGCGACTTGAATGAGAGCAGCTGACTCATCTTCATGCTTATTGAAGAAGATGAATAGCATCTCCATTAAGATCAACCTCAGACTCTTCACCAAATTCTTCATCCTCAAGGAGTTAAGAGATTAGAAGAGGATTGTATCCAACTGGTAGATGTTTTAGAGGAGATTTTTGGAAATCATCTGGGTTAAGATTAACCATATTTGACTTGATGAGAAAAGTTATCTCTTCTAAGAGATAGTTCACTTGCTCCTGATCATCAAGAGTAAAGAACTTCTCAGTGGTAATGAACCAAAAGCTAGGGTTCATATGAAGTTTTGGGTTGAAAGCCATGATGGAAAGAGAAAAGAATGAAAAGGTTTTGGAGAATGGCATAAGATATCGGTTTCTTTTATAGAAAGACGTGGGAAGCTGAACAGTCATTTGGGAGATATCAATGCATTCAGTCATAATTATGTGTGACTGTATTTCTTGTATTTTCAAGAAATATTGAATGAATTTAACCAATTGATTTTGTTATTTCTTTTTCAGGTAAAAGAAAATGCCATGTGGAAACTCTATTTAGTCTCTGAAATCAGGATGATATTGATCAGGAATATGAGTGTGTTCACATCAGGATTAGTAATTCTTTTTATTCAAAAATTACATTGAATTGTGTGATTATTCTGATGAGTAGATCACATCAGGAAGAGGAAACTGATTAGTATTGATTTTTATCTTGTTTTACCTTGACTTATTTACTTGAAATCATTTTTGGATTTTATTTTCCAAAAGTCATGGGTAACTGTATTTTTCAGGGACTGACACCTGTCAACCTACATGTCAACGTGGGATAATGGGTCTGAAGAATTTTTGAAATATAATTATTTTGACACTCTAATCATGTAATTGCTTTCTCTAATTTCATTCTTTAAAGCAAAAACACTCTCGAGTTCTCAAAATCACTAAACAATTTCAAAGATTTCTTAAGTTCTTTTCAGATCAAAATGGCAACTCAAAGAAGACTACCCAAATCAGTAGCTTTCAAGTTTGGTGACTTTGATTTTATGATGAACAATCATGTTGCAGCTATCACCAACAAGAAAGGGGTGTCAACTGATTTTCACCCGATAATGGACTTTATGGCGAAAGGACCATTAAGCTATGCCTTGACAGCATCTCCACAAATTAATCAAGTAGTTGTTTCACAAGCTTGGAAGAATGCTGAGGTAATTGATTCTACTCAGAGTCAATCAGGTAAGATTGTTCTACACTTAGGATAAGACTCATTTGATCTTACTCAATCTGTTATTAATTCAGTACTTCGCTTACCTGTTAGTACAAATTTTGAGAATGTACCATCTGATGATGATGTGAGAACTATGTTATCTAAATTAGGTTATGATGGACCTCTAGATAACATGAGCCAGTTAAATAGATCTTTTCTTAGAAAAGAATGGTCTTTCTTCTTTGATCAAATTGCTAAATGCTTTACTGGTAAATGTAGTTCTTTTCAACAAATTACAGCTGTTACATCACATATTGCATATGCTTTGCTTTATAACAGAGTAATTAATTTTGGTCACATTATCTTAAGTCAGATGTGTATAAAACTTGGGTCAAGAGATCATGACAGGAATATGGTTTATTATCACAGATTCATGCAACTGTTTATTAACCATTTCATTCCTGATGTTGAAGCTAGATTTGGTAGAGAGTATTGTGTTTCTTCTTATGTACAGCAAAAGAGAATTTTCTCTGACATTACAAAGAAGGACAGTGAAAAGAATCTAGATGAAATACCTGCTTTACACTATCCAAATCATGTTCAGGTACTTCTAAGAACTCATCTTCCTACTATATATAATTCTTCTTTCTTTGGTGGTGAAATGACTAAGCAATCTCAATTGGAGGAGAACCCCCCTGTGTCTACCCAAGTAGCCAAAAACATTATAGTCTCTGAAACAATTCTAGAACCAAATTTTGATCCACAGCCTATTGTTTCAAAGAAGCCAACCTATGGTGTTTCTCAAAAGACATCAGTTGTAAGGAAGAGAAGATTTGTTATTTCAAGTAGTAGTTCTAGTGAAGATGATGATAATATATCTCTTGCTGAGAGAGCAGAATTGAAGGCTGCAATTCAACTTTCTAAGCTAGGACAAAGAGATGGAACACCTAGTCACAACCAGGCTGCAGTCTCTCAAAAGGCTGTAGTTCTTAAAAAGGGAAAACAGATACTGGATACTGTCTCTCAAAAGACTGTGTCTATTGAAAGAGGATCTCATCCCAAGATCACTTCTATGTCTACACCTCTTGAGTCTTTTCAAGACAAATCTGTTGCTCACTATACTAGGAGAACAAGGAGAAAGATTCATTTGTCACCTACACACAGTGTCAAGTCCAACTAACATTATGCAGGTCTCTACAAATAATGCTATATCCATGTCAGTATCTGGAAAGAGAGATCAGGATCTTGATTCTTCATGGGAAACTACATTGACATACAGACTGGCTATGGAACTTATTTCTCTGAAAGTGAAGCTTTCCAGGCCTGTTTTAGATTTTTTGATTGAAAGAGTTCCCAAACTTTCATTTCCTGAAGAATATGGACTGTTACATCAAAGGCTTGATCTAATGAAGACATACTTCTATGTATCAGTCTAAAAGGAGTTACACAAGAAATTTGGACTTCCTAAGCATGTTGCACTTCAATCACTTTATGCATATTTATTTGATGAGGATGTCATTGTTGAAGATGCTTCAGCTCAAGGTAAACAAGAGGAGGTAGTTGATAGAGGGAAGAAGTCAACAGAAGATACTATTGCGCCAGTAGTGAATAGTAGAATAGATCATGTCACAGTCACTGCAACAAAAGAACCATCTAGTCAAAGGTTGGATGACTCAGGAACTATGATTGATGATGCTGAAAGGTCTTCTGTGATGACTCAAATTGCAAGTGAGAAACCCTATGATATGGGAGGAATGACTTTGATTGATTTTTCTGAAGATCAAACCAATATTGTTCTTTCAGAGTCTATCCACCTTGAGGGTGTGTCTCAGCAACCAACACTTAAAGTTGGTGGCATATTAGCTATGGTGTCTAATGAAGTATTACTGAAGACATCAGAGTCTAGTGTAAAACCTGAAAGTGGTATACTGGAGCCTGTAGTCTCCAGAAAGAAATTAGATGTTTATAAGGATTCAAAGACTATAGCAGCTCACTCCTTGGAGAAAACCTCAAGCCCCATGCCATATGAGGAACCCTCTCTCCATGTGAGTTCAGGTATAAAAACTTCTTCTAACCCCTATCTTTCTGTAGGTCATGAGAGCACTTATCCAAATTTGAGTGATACACTTGAAAAGATGGACATAGATCCACACACAGAGAGGCTGGCTCTTGACCAGGCAAAAGGAGAGGTAGAAAGAGTGTTGACTTTAGATAGTCAAAGTGAGAATGAGGGTATGGATGATCAACTCCATAGTGAGGGAGAGAAAATTAGGAAATCACCATCGTTTGATTTCTGGGATCAGGTTTTTCCTGAATCTTGGTCTGAAAATCTTGGTATGGATGCTGGTACTTATTCTTTTATCAAGATGTATGAGAAGCATGACTTAGCACATTACAATGCAAAGCCAGAAGTTAAAGCTCAGAAACAGAAAGAAAGGCTTGCAGAGATCATTAACAGAAGAGGTGAAAGGCTAAGACAAACTCTACTCAACCAGTACCAGAAGAAATTCCTAATGATCCTAGTATTCCTTTGTTTGTACTTCCAATTTCAGCTAGAATTGAAACATCAACAATATCTGATCAATCTAAGGAGGAGTCAGGATTTGTAGATGTTAGTACACAGAATACTGGTGAAGGATAGGATGATCATATTTCAGCTCCAGATCAGAAAGATGAAGATGTTTGTACTTCTACTCAAGTATTATTACTTGAATATCATTCTCAACAGGCAACTTCTTCTACAAGACTTGAAGATAATGTTCTTTCTGAATCTGAATCTGAAGATACAACAAGCACTTCCGACATTGAAGTCAATTCTGAAATTCTTAGGGACATTCAGAAATCTCAAAGTGTTATTCAATCGAGACTTCAAATTCTTGAAAATAACCAAGTCACTATTATAGAAAATCAAGCAGTTCTGATGAATCTCATTTGTTCTGTTACTGAATCTCTTGGAATTAATGTTGCTGATGTCAAAAAGGGGGAGATAAAGACAATTCAGAGACAACAACAATAACAGACTTGGGGAGATAAACAGACTGGGAGCAGAACTAAGGGTGACAGAGTTGGTAAATTTCATCATGGGAGTGGTAAAGGAAAAGAAGCATCAAATAGTTGAATTCTTTCTTCTAAGTACTAGATACATGTCTGCATCTGAAGAAGGAGGTACTTAACTTCATGATCTTGAATTCATAAATTCTATTCTGGTTGTATTGTTATATGTTTTGACATCTACAACTTAGATTTATGCTTCAGATTCTAAAGCATAAATAGGGGGAGATTGTTAGGAATAATTCATAAGTTGTGATGTTAAGAATAGAATTTTGCTAATACTTCTTGTATATCCTGATCTTATAAAGGATTTAGCACTTTGTTTAGGATATATGTGTTAAACAGTAATCTGTAGAGTTTAGTCAGGAACAGTGCGTCAGAGACTACATGTCAGGAACAGTGTATCGGGGACTACATGTCAGGAACAGAGGAGCAGATCCTGATACATTAAGTCAGATCCTGATCAAATACTGATGGGATAATCAGATCATGATGCAATGGGAAATCCTGATATCAGTCATGTTACTGATGATGTCAGTCGTGTTACTGATGATGTCATTATGGATGCTACAGAAACTAGCAAGTGCTATAAAACAGGATCTTTGGTTTAGAAAACAAGCAAGAAGATATCGTGAAGGAAATGAATTCTCTATTTATGGAAACTATCAACTGGACGGCAGAACATTGTCATAGATCGATTATAATTCTGTTATTAGTTGATAGGTAGCATTATAAATACCCTCTCTATATCATTTTAAAAAGCGTGCGTGAGTGAGCAAGTGAGTTCGTAAGATTTGTATTCGAGAGTTCGAAACAAACAGAGAGAGAGATTTATATTGTCAGCAGCTGCTAAAGGTATTGTACACCCTTGGTAGAGTTTGTATTTGATTATTTTAATACCAACAAAGTTTGATTCATTCGTTTATTCTTATTCATATAATCAAGCAAAAATCAGACACGATTATATAACTTGTATTCAACCCCCCTTCTACAAGTTATTCGAGTTAACAAATACAATAGGCCTATTTATAGATTATAGAAAGTCACTATTTGACACTATCCCAACAACCCCTAAATAGTAACCGAGCAATATTCCAACAACCGCCAAATAGTAAGCGGGCACTATTTCACCAACCCCAAATTGTAACCGGGCACTATTACACCAGCCCCAAATAGTAATCGTGCATAGTAACTGTGCATAGTAACTTTGCATAGTAACTACGCAAAGTAATACTATTTTTGTATCCCTTGGGCTTCTTTCTTCTATTTTATTCTGCTGTTTTAATTCATCTCTGAAAATAATTTAAGTACTAGATTAATTTAATTATTTGTTATAAATAATTAATTAATCTGTTACTTATTTAATTTTCAGAGAGTAAATTAATTTTTGACAATACCTTGAAACATTATGTATGTCCTTGATCGTCAATAGGCTTTGGCAATTCTTTCTGTACATTAATGTGTTGATCCTTCTCGTATGTTCTGACACTTAGTGCGCTGGTCTGGTTCAAAATTGACTAGCACTGATCTTGATCTTCACACCTTCGTTACATTCTAATTGATTAGCCTGTTGCAGTATCTTCAAATTATGTAAATACATGAAATCTTTTTGGCTCTTCAACTGAATCATCTGTACATCTTATTCTGTCACTGCGGCTTGAACATGTTAATGAACTTCTTTCAGCGACTTGATCCTTGTTGGTGCCTGTTCTTCAAATTTCACGATCCCTGTATAGATTTAATATTATTTATCTTTTATCCTATTTGAGTTATATATATCCTCTATTACATATTACATTACATTATGCTTTACAGAGGTAATCGACTAATTACCATTAATTTTATTATGTTAATCTACTAATTACCATTAATTGTATTCTGTTATTATTTATTTTAGGTGTTATATTTTTCTTGAAAATTATGGTATGATATTTTCGGATATATATTAATGATTGTAAGATTTATTTTAAATTAAAAAAGTAGCATTTTTTAATTCGAAGGAAATATTAATGATCGTAAGATATGATACGAACCAAAAAACAGGTACCAAAACTTTACTACTAATTACCATTAATTATATAATGTTATTATTTATTTTAGGTGTATTTATTTTTCTTTATAATGAAGGGTAGATAAGTAAATTCACGAAGTACCAAAAAACAGGTACCAAAACTTTTAATGTTTCGGCTTTTATATAATATTATAGATAGTATAGATTTAAGTAAGGATAATTAAGTAAAAAAATTAAGTTTGAAAATGAGATTTCTGTTAGAAAATATAAAAAGATATTACCTTTTAGTTGGAAAAGGTAATTAGCTAGTTAAAGTAAATAATTATTAGTTTATTTCATTAATTAGAACGACTATATTTTTGGAAAGAAAAAATTTTAGTTAGAAAAGTTAATAGCTGAAAAATGTAATTGGTTAATTATTATTTAGGAGAAAATGAGATATTTTAGTTAGAAAAGATATAAAATAAATTACCTTTTAGCTGGAAAAGATGATCAGTTAGTTATTTGTAATTATAATATTATTAGTTTATTTCAATAATTAAAACGATCATATTTTTGGAAAGAAGAGATTATAGTTATAAAAGTTAGAAAAGGTAAAGGTAGAAAAGGTAATAGCTGAAAAAGATAATTGGTTAGTTATTATTTAGAAGAAAATGAGATATTTTAGTTAAAAATACAGAAAATATAATATCTTTTAGCTAGAAAAGTTAATCAGTTAGTTATTAGTAATTATAATATATTAGTTATTTCATTAATTAGAACGATCATGTTTTTGAAAAAATAGATTTTAGTTAGAAAAGTTAGAAAAGGTAATTGTTGAAAAAGGTAATTAGTTAGTTAGTTATTATATTTAGGGGAAGTGTTGGGAGAGCTGCGTGTGATATTTTGAGAAAAAATTGTGTTTTGTTTTTTTAATAAGTAAGTAAAATAATTAATATTAATAAAGTAAAATAATTAAATAAGGTAAAAACTGTGAAAAGATAATTGGTTAGTTATTATTTAGAAGAAAATGAGATATTTTAGTTACAAAATATAGAAAAGATATTACCTTTTAGCTGGAAAGATAAGAAAAAATGATAAAAATACCCGTTTTTTAGAACAATAGTAATGAAACTACCCGGTTTTGAAAAAGCTGACAAAAATACCCTTT
Source organism: Saposhnikovia divaricata (assembly GCA_036435485.1). Lineage (NCBI taxonomy): Eukaryota > Viridiplantae > Streptophyta > Magnoliopsida > Apiales > Apiaceae > Saposhnikovia > Saposhnikovia divaricata. The sequence goes on along the minus strand of CM071596.1, from coordinate 149,607,696 downwards.
GCCAAATGGGTATATGAAATACGCATTTGGCAAATGCTTATTCTTCACATTTTGTAAGTAAATACGCAATAAAGGAATGGTTATTAGGAGGATATGCATTCCATGAATGCGTATTTGTTAAGTAGTCTGACACCCATGTGCATGTGGTTGCAGGAGACATGAGACATGCAGGACAGGCAGGACTGTTGCCCACTTGCCAGGCAGGCCGTGAAAGCCACGCGCCAAGCAGAATTAAAAAAAAAATTGTGAAGGATACGCATTTGCAAATGCTTATCCCAGATACCCATTTGGCAAATGCGTATGCCATCGGGTATTTTTGTCAAAAATTCTGAGAATGGGTATTTTTGTTACTGTTACCTAAAAAAACGGGTATTTTTGTATTTCACCCATAAGAAAATCAGTTAGTTATAAGTAATTATAATATATTAGTTATTTCATTAATTACAATGATCATGTTTTTGGAAAGAATAGATTTTAGTTAGAAAAGTTAGAAAAGGTAATAGCTGAAAAAGGTGGTTGGTTAGTTATTATTTAGGGGAAGTGTTGTGTGATATTTTGAGAAAATATTGTGCTTTGTTTTGTAATAAGTAAGTAAAATAATTAATGGTAATAAAGTAAAACAATTAAATAAGGTAAGTACTGTACTTTACCGTACCAAAACTTTTAATGTTTCTTCTTTTATAATATAGTATAGATTTTAAATTAAAATATTTTAGCGGGATTCGAACCTTAGACCTCTATATATAACAAATTTCAGTATTGTATCTAACCGTCATCATTTATTTGAGTTGTAAATCTAATGATAGTAAATGAAAAGGATAATCAAAATTGAAGGGATAATAAAAATAAAATAAGGGATTAATCAAATAACAAAATATACCCTATTTTGTTTATTATAATATAGTATAAATTTCTAGCCAAGTAAATTTGAAGCATTTAGGATTGTTTGTTAGGGATGGGCGTTTCACCCGCCCCATTCGGGTCGGGGATTCGGGGAATTTTTCGGGTTCGGGACGGGGAGCGGGGTATATTTTAAAAAGAATTCGGGGATCGGGGGGGTCGGGGATTAGGGGATCCCCGCCCCGATCCCCGATCCCCAATTTTATTTTAATATATATATATATATATATATGTATATGTATAATTAAATTATTATAAATAAATATATTTATAAAAATTATTAGTCCTTAAAATTTTTAATTCATTTCACATATTCAAAAGATTAATAGTAAAATTTAATTTAATTATATTAATTTAATTATATCTTTTTGTACATATAAAATTAATTCGAAATATTTTTTTTAGAATAGGTCATTGAATTTTAAAAATATATTATATATCATAATTTAGCAAATTAATTTTATTATAAAATTTGTTAAAAAATGTATAAAATTTATTTTTTAATAAAAATAAAAATCTCCGATTCCCGTGGGGATCCTCGTTCCCCGTTCGGGACGGGTGTTGTGGAATAAAAACTAGGTTACGATTTGTAATTAATGCTAGGGTGGTTGAGCTTCGAGCTTTAATGGTTGTTTCCGTGTTACGAGACTGATCGGTCCTCACAGAGTGCCTACGTATCTCGTTATTGAGAATCAAGCCAAGACGTAGTTCTAGGTGATGGTGCCCTCGAGGCTATGGCGGCGAGAGCTCACCTAGGACGCAGTGGCTTGTATGTCCTTATTCGAGGATTAAGCAAAAACGTGGTGGGTAACGTATGGAGCTGTGTCCAAAACGTAGTTCTGAGATGAGGGGTTAGACCCTTTATATAGGCTGAGAAGCCCTAGAATTATGGTAGGAGTCAGAGACTTGGTGGACAAGTCTTCCTTGAGGAATGTTCTAGATCTATTCCTTATAGGAATCAGTTTCCATGTTGAAATATGTATCTTGGAGGCTAAGTCAGGCAAGAGTAATATCCTTGTTTGACTCTTATTTGCTGAGCTGTTTTCTACCCTTCATATTAATTACGAAATTAATATTATAAATAGGGTTTGGGCCCATCTGGTGGGCCCCATGTTTGGACCATTCCGGGTCTAATTAATGCCACATTAAATTTGTCTTTAGGGCTTACTTTTAGCCCATATCATTTGCCCCCCAACTTCTAGGAAAACTGATCAGGTTTTCCTTGAAGTTTTAACGGCCTTTTTCGAGACTTGGGTCAGGGTTCATCTTTCTACACTAGTGTTTCACGAGTATTGTCTTTATGTAAAGCGTGGAGCGACCGACGCGTTCACGACAATGTTAATTCGATGCTAATCGGCACTAATCAGCCTTAACGATGCTTAAACAATGTTTAAAAGACGTTAAACGGCACTAAACGGCGCTAAACGGCACTAGACGGCGCCAAACAGCCTTAAACAATGTTTAAACAGTGTTAAACAATGTTAAAAGGATAAAATGGCACTCACAGTGCTAAACGACACTACTCGGTGCTAGTCGACACTAAACGGTGCTTAAACGACACTAATCGGTGCTAATCGGCACTAAACGGTGCTTAAACGACACTAATCGGTGCTAGTCGGCACTAAACGGTGCTAACGACATTATCGGTGCTATCGGCACTAATGGTGCTATCGGCACTAACGGTGCTTACAGCACTAACGGTGCTATCGGCACTAACGGTGCTTACAGCACTAACGGTGCTATCGCCACCAACGGTGTTATCGGCACTAATGGTGCTAAATGGTGATCGGCTGATGTTTTCTGAAAATGTTGAATCATCATTGTCATGTTTGAATCATCACAAACATGTTTCAATGTTCTGAACCACTTTAGTGAGGTATGAAGCGAGTCAGGGGTGTTCTGAATATCAAAGTGATTTTTCAAGGTTGACGGACCATCAGCATCCACTTCCAGTTGGCTAAGGCCCTAAAAAAATGAGGTGGTCGGGAAAGGATGGTCCAAGACTATAGAAAATTCAATTAGCTTTGGTAGACTGTAAGATCATCCAAATTTGACATCCGGAGCTCAAGATATGGCCCAAACAGCGTTGAAGGATCGCATTGAGTTCCCGGTCGGCCTAAGGGCTTCAAAATGCCTCGGTCGGCCGGTACCCAGTCGGACAATAGTCTCCAAGACTGTAGAAAATTCAGAGAGCTTCGCTTGGACAGTAAGATCGTCCAAATCTGATATCCGGAGCTCAAGATATGGCCCAAACAGCGTCAACAGTCCGTGCAGGACTGAAAATCAGTCTTGGTCGGCTGACGCCCTCCTTGGAGCTTGGTCGGCCAAGAGATGGCCGGCTAGTGGTCTCCAAGACTATAGAAAACTCAGAGATCTTCGCGTGGACTGTAAGATCATCCAAATCTGATACCCGGAGCTCAACATATGGCCCAAACAACGTCAATAGTCCGTGTAGGACTGAAAATCAGTCTTGGTCGGCTGACGCCCTCCTTGGAGCTTGGTCGACCAAGAGATAGTCTTCTAGTGGTCTCCAAGACTATAGAAAACTCAGAGATCTTCGCGTGGAGTGTAAGATCATCCAAATCTGATACCCGGAGCTCAAGATATGGCCCAAACAGCGTCAACAGTCCGTGTAGGACTGAAAATCAGTCTTGGTCAGCTGACGCCCTCCTTGGAGCTTGGTCGGCCAAGAGATGGTCGGCTAGTGGTCTCCAAGACTATAGAAAACTCAGAGATCTTCGCACGGACTGTAAGATCATCCAAATCTGATACCCAGAGCTCAAGATATGGCCCAAATCGCGTCAACAGTCCGTGTAGGACTGAAAATCAATCTTAGTCGACCGAAAAATCGAGGACCAGGACCACAGACTACCCGTGATCGGCCGGATCTTTGGGCAATCCATGATCAGCCAGCTGGTGATCGACCGAAGGCCTTCAAATCATGGTGGTCGGCCAGCTGGTGGTCGGCTGGCGTTTCCCGGGAGCGGTGGTCGGCCACTTCGTGGTCGGCTGCTGCTCCTTCGGGCACGGTGGTCGGCCACTTCGTGGTTGGCTAAGGTGCCCGGACCTAAAACCATCCGTGGTCTTAAAAAGAATCATGGATCTCGGATCTAGGATCTAAAATCATCCGTGGTCTTAGAAAGTTATGGACCTCGGATCTCGGATAAAAAATCATCCGTGGTCTTAGAAAGTTATGGACCTCGGATCTAGGATCAAAAATCATCTGTGGTCTTAGACCTCATGGTCGGCTGCTGCTCCTTCGGGCATGGTGGTCGGCCACTTCGTGGTTGGCTAAGGTGCCCGGACCTAAAACCATCCGTGGTCTTAGAGAGTTATGGATCTCGGATCTAGGATCTAAAACCATCCGTGGTCTTAGAAAGTTATGGACCTCGGGTCTAGGATCTAAAACCATCCATGGTCTTAGAAAGTTATGGACCTCGGGTCTAGGATCTAAAACCATCCGTGGTATAAAAAGTTATGGACCTCCGGTCTAGGATCTAAAACCATCCGTGGTCTTAGAAAGTTATGGACCTCGGGTCTAGGATCTAAAACCATCCATGATCTTAAGGATCAAGAATTTTGATCTTGATCTCACACCATCGAAAATCATCCGAGATTCGTTGAAAAAGTCGAGATTCAGGATCAGAAACTATCCGAGGTTTGCTGAAAAAATCGAGATTCAGGACCACGAACTAACCTGCGATCGGCCGGACCACGGGATAGCTCGTGGTCGGCCGAGAGGTGATCGGCCAGTTGGTTGCAAGCCACCATGGTCGGCCACACCATGGTCGGCTGGAAGGTGGTCGGCCGAAAGGCCGGAAACCTTCGTGGTCGGCCGGTAGGTGGTCGGCCGAGAGGTGGTCGGCTGCGGCCCCTCGTGTGCCGTGGTCGGCCACTTCGTGGTAGGCTAGGAAATCCGGACTTGAAAACCATCCGTGGCCTTGAGGATCAAGAATATTGATCTTGATCTCAAGTCACTATCTTGGTCATCCATGACTTCGTTGTCTTCAAGGATCAAGAACCTTGATCTTGATCTCAAGTCATCAGTTTGGTCATTCGTGACTTCAAACGATATTACTCCTTCATTTACGATTAGCACTGCTAATCTTGTGCTTAAGGCTAAACTCGTTACTTAACTTCTTAAGCGCAATCATCCTTTCGAAGGTCGTCCGTTTCGTGACTTCAGCAAATATATCAGCTGTTTCTTCTCCGGCTTGTATGAATTATAACAATTCTTTCTATATAACGTGGATAATTTCTGTTCTTTTTTTCATCTATAAACGATGGATGGTCTCGTTCCCATCCAAGGTCTCCAACTTGTAGGATCTTCGTCCTAGCGTCTTCTTGACTCGATACGGCCCTTCCCAATTAGGGGCTAGCTTTCCCTTCTGACCAACTCCAGAAGCTTCTATCTTCCTTATAACCAGTTCGCCTTGCCGAAAGAACCTATCCTTAACCCTTCGGTTGTAGTGGAAGGATGCTCTCTTCTGATGCTCTGCATTCCAGGCATTTGCTTCATCCCTAACATCATCAATTAGGTCTAGCGCAAGCCTCATGCCTTTTTCATTAGTCTCTTGCTTATATTCCTCAACTCGAGGTGATGCATGCATGATCTCTAGGGGCACAACTGCCTCGGCTCTATAAGCCAACAAAAAACGGGGTCGATATGCCCAAATTATAGGCAGTAACTCATCCACCCAAGTGTTTCTTGAGCGTTCGACCCTTTTCTCCAGTCCATCAAGGATTATCCGATTGGCTATCTCTGCCTGTCCATTAGGTTGTGGGTGTGCTACTGAAGTAAAACGAAGATCAATAGCATTTTCCTCACAGCACTTCTTGAATTCTTCATTGTTGAATTGCGTCCCATTATCCGTCACAAGGATTCGCGGGATTCCATATCTACAGATCACGTTCTCCCAAAAGAACTGGGCAACTTGCTTGGTGGTTATCTTGGCTAGGGGTTTAGCCCCAATTCACCTAGTGAAGTAGTCGATGGCTACTATAAAAAACTTTCTTTGTGCAGATGCTACGGGAAAGGGAACAAGTATATCCATTCCCCACATTGCAAACGAAATAGGGGAGCTGATCGAGGTCAACATCTCAGGCGGCTGCCTTACAATCGGAGCGTGCTTTTGGCACCTCTCACACCTCTTAACATAATCTTTTGCATCAGCCAACATCTCTGGCTAATAGAATCCTAGACGAGTGATCTTGTGAGCTAGGGCTCTGCCCCCTAAGTGTTGTCCACAGATCTCTCCATGAACTTCTTCCAGCGCTTCTCTTACCTCATGGGGCCTTAAACACTTCAGGTATGGGATGACAAACGATCTCTTGTAGAGAATGCCTTCGATCAGGGCGTATCTCAATGCTCTTACTGACAACTTTCGTGCCTCCAATGCATCGTCAGGAAGCCATCCAGTTTCGAGGTGAGCTTTGATGGGATCCATCCAACAGCTTCCTAGATTAATTGGTGCTATCAACTTAGAGTTGATGGACGGGGCCTTCAAGACCTGGAAGTAAACACTCCCTGCGTAAGTCTCTATTTCAGAGGAAGCGAATTTGGACAAGGCATCAGCCTTAACGTTTTCCTCTCTTGGGATGTGCTCCACATAGCTTTCCTCAAATTGGGTCATAACACCCTTCACGATCCTTAGATATTTTGCCATGGTTTCATCCTTGGCCTCAAACTCGCCATTCACTTGTGATACTACATGCCTTGAGTCTCCACAGACCTTGAGATTCTTGATCCTCATGATTCTTTCCTAGCCTAAGCCAGCTATCAATGCCTCATATTCAGCTTCATTGTTGGTAGTAGGAAAGTCCAACTTCAAAGCATATTCAACTATGAACCCATCGGGGCTTTGCAACACTAAACCTGCGCCACTAGATTTTGTTTTTGATGCTCCATCAAAATAGAGCACCCAATATTCCTTCTGATTCAGGTACGAGTTCTTCATCTTTATCTCCACTTTCAGGGGACTATCTCCTGCCCCCCGACTTCTTGGTTGCTAATGGTACATTCAACCACGAAGTCAGCCAATGCCTGAGCCTTAATGGCCGTTCGAGGCTTATACGTGATGTCAAACTCTCCAAGGTCGATTGCCCACTTAATCAATCTTCCACTTGCTTTCGGGCTGTGCAATATGTTCCTCAATTGCTGGTCCGTCAGGACTTCGATTTTATGTGACTGAAAGTACGGTCGTAGTTTCCTTGAAGCTGTTATCAATGCCAAAGCAAATTTCTCGATGGATGAGTAATTTAACTCGGCTCCGTAGAGCACCTTGCTTACATAGTAGATAGGCCTCTGAACCTTGTTCTCTTCCTTAACGAGGACGACACTCAATGCTTGTTCAGACACTGCTAGATACAGATAAAGAGTCTCTCCGAGACTTGGCGTGGCCAACAACGGGGCTTCGGCCATGTACTTCTTCAACTGTTCAAAGGCCTCTTGGCTTTTATTAGTCCATTCAAAATTTTTCACCTTCTTTAATGCTTGAAAGAAAGGCAAGCACTTATCACCAGACTTGGAGATGAATCTTCCTAGAGCGGACTCTACCGGTTAACTTCTGTACGTCCCTCACAGAACGGGGTGGTTTCATGTCTAAGATTGCTTTGATCTTGTCGGGATTGGCGTATATGCCTCTTTTCGAAACCATCAAACCCAAGAACTTTCCAGACCCAACGCCAAAAGCACAATTGGTTGGATTCAACATCATCTTGTGGTGCCTCAGCACTTCGAATGCCTCTCTGAGGTGCTTAATGTGATCTGCCTTAAGTAGGCTCTTGACTAACATGTCATCAACATAGACCTCCATGGTTTTTCCAATCAGATGGGTGAATATCTTATTAACCAATCGTTGGTAAGTAGCTCCTGCATTCTTTAGACCAAAAGCCATAAAAATATAGCAGAAAACACCAAAGTCAGTTATGAAAGATACCTTAGGGATGTCATCCTCGTGCATCTTAATCTGATTGTAGCCGTTGAACCCATCCATGAAGCTCAACATCTCATGTCCAGCTGTGGTGTCTATCAACATGTCTATCATTCGCAGGGGAAAACAATCCTTTGGACATGCATCATTCAAATCAGTGAAGTCTATACACATCCTCCACTTCCCATTCGCTTTCTTGACCATCATAGGGTTTGTTAACCATTCGGGAAACTGAATTTCTTCAATAAACCCAGCCTCTAAGAGCTTGTCAACTTCTTGTTTAATGGCCTCCTGCCTTTCAGGAGCAAAATTTCTCTTCTTCTGCTTTATTGTCTTCCGCCCAGGATCAACATTCAACTTGTGAGTTATGAGCTGGGGATCAATCCCTGGCATGTCAGCTGCAGTCCAAGCAAACGCATCACTATTTTCTTGCAAGAATGCTATCAACTTGCCCTTCAGGGGTTCTTTCAAAGATGCTCCCATATAAGTAACTTCTCAGCTCGCTTGGCCGTCATGGCTTCAATGTTTGTCTTGGTTGCCAAAGTTTGAAATCAAGGGTTTTCAATCTCAATGGTGTTTTGAATCGCCGAAATATCTATCAGAGCTGCTGGTCCAAGGCCAGGGGGTTTCTGGTTAGCCCCACGAGGTCTTGAACCTTCCCTAGGAGGTTTTCAAAATTACATATTGGTTTTCAAGTCAACATGAAGTTTCAACCTTTGGATCTTAATTGGAAGTACATGACCCCCCTTCAAGTTTGGCCTTCATAACTAACCTTGGCCTTCATGGCTAACAGCTTCTGTTCTTCAACCTAGGATTCGGGGTTGATTCCTCGATATAGATTTTGATAAATGCAATCCCGTTGGCTTCTTGCCTTTTAAACTTCTGAGACGAGAGCTTGCTTGAACTTTTTAATTCTTGCTTAAGGTTATCTATTGGCCTTCATCCTTGGATCCTTAATCCAGGTCCTTAATAAGTATTGAAGAGTAGCTAGTCCTTAACATCCTCGGCCTTTCATGGCTTTGACCCTTCGGGATCTTCACCTATGCATTTGTTTGTTTTCCATTCGTTATTATTTTATTTTCGGTACTCGTTCATCCTTGACTTGCACTCATCGGGTGATAGAGTACTATTGTCCTACTCGGAGCAACATGCTCTGCAATGGTTTCAATGAACCTTATTTCTGCTTCTACTAGATGAAGCTAAGTCCTACTAGGATAACTTGAGCCCATCGGGGCATTGCAAGACTAGGCCTGCATCACTTGATTTTGTTTTTGATGCTCCATCAAAATAGAGCGTCCACCATTCCTTCTGGTATCATCATTCTTATTCTGAAGTTCATTTCCTGCTTGGGGTACTACCTCCTGCCCCCCGACTTCTTGGTTGCCAATGGTACATTCAACCACGAAGTCAGTTAACGCCTTAGCCTCAATGGCTGTCCAAGGCTTCTGTGTGATGTCCTCTGCTGGCTTTTTTGGTGTTCCTTTCTTCTACAGACATCCATGTCTTCAATTGGAAGGACTTGCCCCCCGACTCTATTAGGCCTTAACGAGGCTACATAACAGCTTTCTGCCATATTTTGATCACCTTTATGTTCTCTAACGCCATTCCTGGTTGGGAACTTGATCTTCATATGATACGTTGAGGCAACAGCCGTGAATGGATGAAGTTCAGTCCTTCCGAGAATAGAGTTGTACGTTGAAACCGCCTTGATTAACAAGAAGTTCAACATCTGAATGGCCTCCTTGGGCTCCTGTCCAATAGTTATAGGCAACTGAATAGTCCCTTCAACTTTGGATTCTACTCCATTAAATCCATAAATTGGCATGTTGGTTGGGGTCAACTGAGAGTCGGTGTACCCCATCTTTATAAATGCGACATGAAACAAAATATCAACAGAAGCTCCATTGTCTATCAAGACCCGCTTCACTTCCAAGTTCCCAATCACAGGGGTTATGACCAACGGGTTGTCATGGGGAAACTTCACCCCTTCGAGATCTGAGTCATCAAAACCAATAGCTATCTCAGTCCTGGCACGCTTCGGGGCTTCTCCCACGATGTGCATCACTTCTCTGGCATACGCCTTCCGAGAGTTTCGGGTTGTACCGGCCACTGTCGAGCCTCCCCAAATCATGTTAATAACTGGCCCTCGGGGCTGTGGGTTACGATCTCGATCTCGATCATCATCCCTTCTATCATTGTCTCTTCTATCATAATCCCTTTTTGAGTTCCACGATCATCACCCTTAGTGAACTTGTTCAGCTTTCCTTTTCGGATCAAGAATTCAATCTCATCCTTCAATTGCCTACAATCATCTGTATCATGCCACACATCGCGGTGGAATCTACAGTACTGATCATTGTTTCTCTTTGCGGGATCACCCCTAAGTGGCTTCTGCCATCGAAAATCTTTGTCTTTCTCGATATGTAACAAGATCTGACTCCTAGGAGCATTCAGTCTCGCATAGTCATTGAATCTTGGTTCCAAATTCTTCTTCGGGGGTGAATCAGAATCCTTGCTAGTCCGGGGATACTTGTCCCTAGCATCATACTCTTGTTCTTGCTTCCATTTCTTTGAGTCATTGGCGCCCTTGCCATTACCCACTACAACCTCCTTTTTCATGCTGTCCTCAGCTTTAATATACTTGTCAGCTCTTCGTTGAAGTTCGGCCATATTCTCAGGGGGGTGCTTTTCCAATGATCTTTTAAAGAATGGATCAATGGTTCCGTGTTCCAGGGCCACTATGGCTACCTTGTTCTCCAGGTCGGTAATATTCAGCGTCTCCTTTGTGAATCGCTTGAGATAATCTCTCAAATTTTCGTTCTTCCCTTGTACCACGTACATAAGGGATGCAGAGCTCTTCTCATGAACTCTCCCACTAATGAATTGGCTGATGAAAGCAGCGCTTAACTCCTTAAAAGATCCAATCAAGTTTGCAGGCAAGCGACTATACCACCTTTGTGCCATGCCCGACAGGGTTTGAGGGAACGCCCTACACTTCAGGGCATCACTTGCAGGCTGCAGCAGCAGTGCGTTTGAAAACGTTCTTACATGATTTGCGGGATCACCCGTTCCATCATAAGTCTTGATTGTTGGCATCTTAAACTTCTTTGAGATACGGGCGTTCATCACCTCATCAGTAAACGGGGGTGTGGGATCACCAGGATCTCCAAGTGGCATCAAATCTTTGGGGGTTCCCTTGGGGATTTCCACCCTAGTTGTTTTTTCAGTTGAGGCATCAGCCTTTTTGTGCCTCCTTGAAGGCCTCTCCAAATCTATGATGGGGATCCTCCCTGTGGTTGGAGGAGGTAGGTTTCGATTCAACCTACCTTGTTCCCTTGCCATATCTTCCTTCAACCTTAGGATCTCAGCCTCATGAGCCTTGATCCTTTCAGCAGTTGTCAAAGGAGGTTCATCATGGATGGTTTGAGTCCTCCTTCGAGGTTCTCTACTAGAACAGCGCCTCCTCGGGGCTTCATCACGCTCATCATCATCATCATCAGATGATGAATCAACAGTATAAGGGCTAGAGTAGTCGGTATATTCTCGATCTCGGATCTGCAAAGCCTGACCACTTGGTCTAGTTCCTTGAATAGGAGGGTAGTTAGGCAGACCATACCTCAGGTTCGTATTCAAGGGGAGATCCGTAGTGTGAATCTGTATCCCTGGTGGTGGGTTGTCAGGATTGAAAAGGGGAGAAACCACCATCTGGAGAGGGTTAGTTTCTTGATTTGCTTGGTTGCCCACAGGAAGCGTACTCTCAACGTGGGGATCCGCCCCTGATTGTTGAGAAACTTGAGATTGAGTGATCACGCCTGATGCTAGAGAAGCCTGTTGGATGATCGCCCCTGATGCTGGGGGCACCGGCTCGGTGGCAGGTGGAGCAGAGTTGAGAGGTACGACCTCGGTTGAGGCTGGTGTTGTTCTTCGTGTTTGAACCATGGTTGATGTTGTCTTCCCACAGACGGCGCCAAATGTTGTGGAATAAAAACTAGGTTACGATTTGCAATTAATGCTAGGGTGGTTGAGCTTCGAGCTTTAATGGCTGTTTCCGTGTTACGAGATTGATCGGTCCTCACAGAGTGCCTACGTATCTCGTTATTGAGAATCAAGCCAAGACGTAGTTCTAGGTGATGGTGCCCTCGAGGCTATGGCGGCGAGAGCTCACCTAGGACGCAGTGGCTTGTATGTCCTTATTCGAGGATTAAGCCAAAACGTGGTGGGTAACGTATGGAGCTGTGTCCAAAACGTAGTTCTGAGATGAGGGGTTAGACCCTTTATATAGGCTGAGAAGCCCTAGAATTATGGTAGGAGTCAGAGACTTGGTGGACAAGTTTTCTTTGAGGAAGGTTCTAGATCTATTCCTTATAGGAATCAGTTTCCACGTTGAAATATGTATCTTGGAGGCTAAGTCAGGCAAGAGTAATATCCTTGTTTGACTCTTATTTGTTTAGCTGTTTATTACCCTTAATATTAATTACGAAATTAATATTATAAATAGGGTTTGGGCCCATCTGGTGGGCCCCACGTTTGGACCATTCCGGGTCTAATTAATGCCACATTAAATATGTCTTTAGGGCTTACTTTTAGCCCATATCAACGGGGATCGGGGAGCAAAATATTCTCCGTATGAGGATCGGGGCGGGTTTGGGGAGCGGGTAAGGACTCGGGGATCGGGGATGGGGATTGCGCTTCCCGACCCCGAAGTGATCTGATGCCCATCCTTATTACTCATGATGACTATTTTTTAAAAGAGATATGATACATGGATTATTGTTTTTGGAAGATAATTTGGACTATTATCCGAGAAGAAATATTTTCCATTTCGATTAGACTGTTTGGCAAAGAAGTGGAATGTCCTTATTTAGCATCTAAATTTAAATAAGCTGAAAATTTGATGGATGGTACTTTCTACTTATTTTGAGGATTGTTTAGCAAAGAAGTGGAATGTCCTTATTTAACATCAACATATTCTTAATACATCATCTCACCCATTTAGAAATTTACCTAATGGGTAAAAAAATTTACCCAACTCCTCTAAAATGTACTACTCTTAAGCCTTTTTTAATGACCCATGGATAATCCTCTAAATTTATGATTTTTGCTGAGGATGATTTTGATAGACGTGTATCAAACATTGTTATGGAAATATACTCAATATCTTTCTCTTTTTTCCTTGATTAATGATCGTAATCCCTTCATGTATACATACAGATTAAGAATTATCTTTAAGCATATGTTGAAGAAGAACATGTCGAGTTTGAGTTTGTGGTGATTAAATCGATTTGAATCAATCATGGATCCTCCTTTAAGCAAAAAAGTATCTGAAAATGCGAAATCAGGTTCTTTGCCATGACATGTTTACAGTTTTCTCTATCTATATTCAATATTTTGATATTTGATATGTGATTTTGTAATAGGTGTTAAACGTAGGGTTCGTGGTCAGAATGTTCAGACAATCTTAAGTATAAGGAACACATCAAACAATGGTGAAACTAATAATTGTGTGCATGTTCAATTTGGTGAAAATGTTCATCCCAATGTCTCAAACATATCTGAATCTCCTTTTTCTAAAATTAAACCAGGTAAGCGCATATATCACGTTTGTTAATTATACAGCATATAATTTTCATTATTCCATGTACCTTTTATATTCATCTGATGTAGTTGTTGCTGGTACTCCGCTTTCAACTACTGGCCTGAGTAATTCTCATGCATCTGCTTCCTCAACCGGTGGTAATGATTTGATTTATTCATAGTACTTTAAAAATTTGCACCTATATTATTCACTTACATGAATATTAATTCTTTTGTTAGCTGTGAAGCAAAGAGTACGAGGACCCAACATTGATAAAACTGAAGGTAGTAGCAATGTTTTAATGATTTTAGAGTTTTAATGATATTATTGGTGATATATAATATTTTGTTTATAACAAATGCAGCAAGAACTAAATCCGCCAATGTTGTTAATGGAAACGGACATCAAACAAATATAATCTCAAATTCAGTGTCTGCCATCGGATCATCAGGTTATAATCTCAAATCAATGTTGATTTGTTTGTTTTGTATAGAAACAAAGTAACAAAGACTCTTTTAATCTTCATGATGCAGCTACCAAGCAAAGAAATCGTGGACCATATGTGAATAAAACTGCTATTCCTGCATCGTCCTCAATGGGTAAAACATTTTCCGTTTTCCATTTCATTCTATTTTATTCACTACTGATTAAGTTTTTTTCTTTGCAGTTGGAAGTAGAATAGTTATAGGATCATTACCTTCAAACCATGTTATTCATAATGTTGACAATTCTACAGGTTTTTGTTACTTTACCTTTCTTGAATTTGTGCTGCAATCTTCTTGATTTATTCATTTTTAACTTGCAGTCCATCTAATGCCACAAATGTTGTCGTTTAATATTATCTTTAAACTTTTAATATTATCCTAGGTGCGGCAAGAACTAATGCCACCAATGGTGTTGATGGTAACGTACATCAAACAAATAAAATCTCAAATTCCATGTCTGCCACCATCGGATCATCAGGTTATAATTAAAGCTCTTCAATCAACAATATAGAGATTATGTTGATTTGTTTGTTTTGTATAAGAACAAAGTAAGAAAGATTAATTTTCTTCTTGATGCAGCTATGAACCAAAGAATTCGCGGACCCAATGTGAATTAAACTTCTATTCCTGCATCGTCCTCAATGCGTAAAACATTTTCCATTTCCCATTTCATTATATGTTACCTTATTTTGTCCGTGATTATATATTTTTCTTTGCAATTGGAAGTAGAATAGCTCTATACACATTAACTTCAAATGCACTTAATCGTATTGCTGAGAATTTACCAGGTTTATATTACTTGACAATTGCTGATAATTCAACATTTTTTTTAGGAAAAAAAAGAATTGAATACATTTGTCCAGGTTTATGATGTAATGTTGTTTTATGTAGTTGGAAGTAGAACTCCTTTGGGATCGTTAAATTTGAACACGGTTCAGCTTAATACTTTAAATTCTACAGGTATTGCTTATAACTTGACATATGATATCATATTGCTTTAATAATATAATTTTCTAACAATTGATATAGGTTATTTTAATGCAAATAATACTATCCATGGGAAAGGATCTCAGGAAAACACGATTTTCAGTACTTCACGTTCATTCAGTACAGAAGGTACTTTCGTCTTTCACAATCTCTTATTTTAATCTACAGAGTTAGTTGCATTTTAAAATTGTTGGAATATTTATTTTGTTCAAACTTTTTAACTTTAATTCATATTGATAATACAATTTCTTTTTTGAATAGTGGATTCTAATGGCCGAAGAAAACTTGATTCTACTACGCGTTCTACAATTAGTTTTCAGTTGCCGACATCTAATGTTAAGAAAATGAATAATAACCAGTCAGATGCCTCCGGATCTAAAATATTCCAACATGGAATGTTTTTCAATTCTTCAAAAATTCATCGTGGAACAGTCTCATCTTCTGGTCATGATCACACTGATTGGAGGAAATCTAATTATGCTGAATCGTCTAATGGGTCAAAGAATTTGTATTCAGAATTTAATCAAGCAGTTGATGAAGATTCTGACTTGGATAGTGACATTGATGCTGAAGGTAATACGGATAATATTTTAGTAATCCTATATCACCACCATACTAATCTTACTTTTTAAAATCACATAGAGTATGATGATCGGCATTTTGGAGCAGATGATGATGCCATGGATTATATTTATGAACAAAGAAATAATGGTCAACTAAATCTTTAGTCTGGATACATGGATCTTGGCGCTCCTAATAAAGAGTGTACAAAATGTCATGCACGTATGTGGAATGAGGAGCGTAACAACAAAGCGAAAAAGAAAAAGTATCCAACATTCTCCTTATGTTGTAGAAATGGTAAAGTTGAACTTGACAAAGAACCCCAGCCTCCAGAACCACTTGATTCATTGTTGTCTGGTGGTGAGAAATCTAAACATTTTAAACAGCATATAAGGGTGTACAATTGCATGTTCTCTTTTACTTCTTGCGGTGCCAAGTTGATAATAGAATCAACAAAGGCAGAGTTCAATATTGTTTCAAAATGCTTGGCATGAATTATCATTTGTTGGGAAGCTTTGTTCCAATTGATTGAGATTCTCCTAAATTTGGTCAGTTATATATTTATGACACGGAAAATGAGGTTGAAAACAGAATTAATGCTTTAGGAGGTAATACCGAAACTGTTGATCCTGACATTGTTGAAGCACTTTTGGCCATGTTAGATAAAAATAATAAATTGGTTTGTGCTTTTCGAATGGCTAGAGACCGTTTTGAAAATCGTGAGCTTGATGAGTTTAAATTGGTATTAATCTCTTCCAATTCTGCAAGTGGCAGACCTAATCACATTACTCCATCAAATGAGGTTGCAGCATTTATTGTTAGTGATAATACAGATACCGGTGGTTTCAGAGATACAGTTGTCAACTCAAAATAGGATGGCTTGTAGAGAATTTATGAGACAGATCCGCATTACATGCAATTTCAGGATCCTTTACTATTTCCATCTGGCAATGAAGGATTTCACTTGCACATACCTTTGAAGAATGTTAAGAAACATGAAAAATTATCTGAAGATGTTGAAGACTTGGATCATGATTCAAAACAACGTCAAACAGTTTCTATGAGAGAATATTATTGTTATAAGGTCATGATACGTACTTCTGAAGGTAATGCACTAAACACAATTAAATTATTTTATTCTTTTGTTTTTTTTATAATTTTTTAGTTAGTTTTGACAATCTATACTTGGTATTGCAGCTCTGACTTTACACTTGGCTGGCCGTTTGTGGCAACAATTTTTGGTCGATGCTTTTACTGCTATTGAACAGTATCGCTTGGATTGGGTTTCAAATCACCAGACTACTATTCGAGTTGATCTTTACCATTCTGTACACGATGCTTTACGGAAAGGAGATAATGATCCTACTCATGTTGGTAAGGCGGTAATTCTTCCCGCTTTATTTACTGGATCTCAACGCTACATGTCACAGTACTTCAAAGACTCTTCGGCAATATGTCGTGCAATTGGACATCCATCCCTATTTCTCACTATGACATGTAATACTAAGTGGCCTGAAATTAAGAGCATGCTGGAGTTGTTGCCCAATGTTGATGCTGCTTATGCTCCCGATATAGTCTCTAGAGTGTTTAAGCTAAAACTTGACCAGCTAATTGACTTGATCAAGAAGAAGCATTATTTTAGCAGATGTATTGGAGGTATTTCTTAATAAATATCAAGTTTAAATCATAGTAAAATGAAAAGTTCATAATCCTTGGTTTTTGTTTAACATTTTTCTGAATTATGTGGCAACAATGATGCATGTTATTAAGTTTCAAAAGAGTGGTCTTCCACATGTACATATGTTAATATGGTTACATCCAGACGATAGACCAGATACAATTAAAAAAATTGATCGGTTGGTCTCAGCTGAAATTCCAGACCAGAAAACTGATCCAGTAAGATATCATGCAGTTCAGAATTACATGGTACATGGTCCATGTGGTAAGGATCGCACATACTCTCCATGTATGGTTAAAGGGAAATGTCATAAACATTTCCCCAAGAGGTACTCATATCCAAGTCTATCATTTAGGAAATCCAACATATGTATAATAAATAATTATATGTTAATCAATGTGTTTTTTATATTTTCAGATACAATGGACATACCTTTTTCGATGATAGTGGCTTTCCGGTATATCGAAGATGCAGAACTGGCAGATTTGTTAAAAAAAATGGTGTCCTCCTTGATAATCAGTATGTTGTCCAATATAATCGAGATCTTCTTATTCGGTTTCAGTGTCATATAAATTTAGAAATATGTAACAGTTCAAGATCATTGAAGTACCTTTTCAAGTATTGTCTAAAGGGACATGATACAGCTACGATGTTTATTAGGAAGAAAGCCGCAAATTCTACCAATGATATTTCCAAAGGCAAAGCTAAAAGTTTGGATGAATTTAAAAGTTTTCTGGATGAACGATATGTTTGTGCAGCTGAAGCTTCTTGGATGATATTTGGTTTTGATATTCACAACCGTTGGCCAAGTGTTGATCGATTACCACTACATCTTCCTGATCAGAAATATATAAACTTCCAAAGTACAGCTGATTTGCAAACAATTTGTAAAAAGGCAAAGTCAAAAATTAGTAAATTGGAAGCTTGGTTCATTGCTAATAAAGAATTACCACAAGCCCGCAATTTTACATACTCTGAGTTTCCCGGAAGTTCACTTGGGTTCCCAAAGCAGGCAAATGGAAGATCACGCAAAGAGGTGATGTAGTTGGCAGGTTAACAGAAGTTCATGCAACAAGTGGTGATTTATTATATTTACGTATGCTTTTGTTAAGAAGAAATGGTGTTTTATCATTTACGGAACTAAGAACTGTGGAAGGTACTGTTTACCCGACATTTAAAGAAGCATGTGGAGCTCTTGGACTCTTGCATAATGACAATCAGTGGCATGAAGCATTGTCTGAAAATGAACAAACCAATATGCCTCAACGACTGCGTGCAATGTTTGTTAATATAATGGTTTATTGTTCTGTTTCTGATCCATTTGCTCTTTGGGATTCACACTGGCAGAGTATGTCGGATGACATTGTTTACAACCGGAAGAAACTAACTGGAAATATACATATATCTCTTTCTGATTCTGAGATAAAAAATTATGCATTGGCAGGTTTGTTGAAATGACTCAATTTTTATGCATATACTTTTTTTTCTCCACTTTTAATTTGATATGGTTTTGCATCTTTACTTTTCTTACTTTCCATATTTTCTCAGAAATTGAAAAATTATTGAATGACGTTGGCAAGAGCTTGAGGGACTTTCCAATGTTTCCATTTCCTGGAGATATCTATTTTGGTAACAATGTCAACCGTCTTATTATTGAAGAACTGGGTATGACAAAGTTGAAATGAAAGCTCAGCATGACAATTATCATAAAAGTCTTAATACAGAACATAGAGAGGTATATGATGTTGTTGTTGGGAATGTATATCAGAGTAAAGGTGGCATTTTTTTTGTTTATGGCAGTGGTGGGTGTGGGAAAACATTTTTGTGGAAAACACTTTGTTGCCGTTTACGCTCTGAGGGGAAAATTGTACTGCCTGTTGCTGGATCTGGGATTGCAGCTACACTACTACCAGGAGGTCTTACTGCTCATTCTAGATTTCATATTCCTCTTAAGTTGGACCAGTACTCAACTGCAGGAATAAAGCATGGAACAGATATGGCTGAATTAATGCAACAATAAAGCCTAATAATCTGGGATGAAGCTCCTATGACACATAGTCATGCTTTTGAAGCTGTTGATCGATGTTTACGCGATATAATGTTGGCTGCTGATCTTGAAAGAGGCCGAAAACCTTTTGGTGGCATTATTGTGGTATTTGGTGGAGATTTTTGGCAAATTTTACCTGTTTTACCCAAGAGTAACAGAGCTGATATTGTTGGTGCATCGCTGAATAAATCAAAGCTATGGGATTACAGAAAAGTTTTCCTTCTTCAACAGAATATGCATTTACATTCAGGTAATTCAGATTTACAGAATAGGATTATATCCGAATTCAGTAAATGGCAACTTGATATCGGAGATGGCAATGATATGATTGATGCTCAGTTTGTTGTTCCAGATAAGTATGTTGTCAAAAGTTCTGCTAATGATCCCATTCACACTTTTATTGACATAATCTATCCAGATTTCTTGAATAATTTTCGGTCTCATGAATATCTGAGATCAAGAGCAATTCTAACACCACCCAATGTTGTGGTTGATGATATTAATTCCCAAATCCTTGAAAAGCTACCAGGTAATGTTCATACCTATCTTAGTCAGGATTCCATCGATGATAATGGTGGTGAAGATAATGATTTTGATGCTGCTTTTCTGGTTGAATATTTGAATTCAATTAACATGCCATGTCTTCCTCGACATGAATTGAAAATCAAAGTCGGCACAGTTGTTATGTTGATGAGAAATTTATGTGGCCATCTCCCGCGTTACTTCTCCTGAAGGACTTCACATTCTGATTGATGATCAAACTGGTGGTAGCTCTAATATTACCTCTAATGTTGTATTTGAGGAGGTCTTTTATAATTTGCCAAGTATTGTGTAATAACTTGCAATGTGGTTTTTTGGTACATTTCATGTAATTTAATGTAATTATAAAATTGTGGAACACCACTTTTATCTATTTTATTAGTTTATGCTTAATTGAAACAATTAATAAAATAATTAGATATTATCGAAATGCACCGATATTCTACTTCTGCAAGTCTAAATAAAGAAAAAGAATGATTATAAACATATACTTCTAATAAAATACAACAAAGTAAAAATCAACTTAAATTTAAATAGTTGAAAGCATATTTTTAGTTTTTTTGTTATATCCGATTTTAGAATCTTCGACCTTGCCATTTAATATAGTTACTCGACTTTTCATAAATGCTACCTTAGTACCAATTTTGTGATTATTATAGCGTTTTTCTAATTAATGGATAATTATATATTATTATATATTACACTTAAATTTACACATTAACACTAATTGAAATTATAATCGTAATGATTTATATTTATTCATACCAACTGAGCTTATTATTTTGTCTATTAAATGTTTATAAAATTTCAAAATGTAATTGGTTGGTAATATTTTGCAGTAGAGATACGTATAATTTTAAAATCAATAATTACATTATTCAAATGTAAATAATTACTATAAATCGTATGAAATTATATTATCCAAATTTTAAAAAGATATTATGTTAAAATAAGACTACAAAAACACATTAACACAAACCTAAATTATAAATTGAATTATTTATTTATATTTATACCAACTAATCCTACTACTTTTACTTTGATAATTTTTCAAATTCTTCAAAATAATTTATTTTTAATATTTTGCAATTGAGATATGAATAAAAACAAAATCACTAATTAGATATTTTCATACCAACTGAGCCTAAAATTTTGTCTCATAGCTACGAATATATATTCAAAATAAATGGTTATAAATTTTTTTGCAAGTGATATATATATATATATATATTCAAAATCAATAATTAAATGATAATTAATAAAACTAATCAAAGTTATAAATTTGTTATCATGTTAAACTTTTTCTAAAAATATTAGTACTATAGCATTCTTCTAATTGTTGATTTAACGTAATAAATTTATACATGTCTTATTATAATTATAAAATTAAAAATTATGAAATAATTTTTTTCAATATAAAAAATAAAAAATTTAAAACCTATAGTTAAAAATTTACTGAATAATAGTTGGAGTTATTTTACGCTGAACTTGATTGTTATTTTCAATTTCCAATTACAAAATGACAAACATATTTGCACAACATGTATTTAAGGATGCATTTATGTATCTATAGTTAGTTTTAGCAGATGCACGATTTCCAAGATTTACTCCAACTATCTTTGTTAATGGGTGTTAAATATACAACTTTAATTTAAAATCACTATCAATTCTGTTAGGATTTGTAATAATGAGGTATCTTTTGCATTATCAGTAATTGATTTGATAGTCAGATAAGCATCAATCATGTAACAATACCTATCGCAATAAGTTTATATAAATACATAGTAAAGAAAGACAGAGTAGAGTCCAACAATATTCAAGCCATTTTGTTCGGAAGTTTCATCTTTAGTACTCTGTAAGTTCTCTAATACACAACATATTATTTTTCGTACGATGAACAAATTTGGTTTTTCATTTTACATCATTCAAATGCATGAAAACTTCGTCATTATCTTTATTTTTTGACATAATTTTCATTTCAAAACTAAAGAAGAAGTTTTTTGCAGCAATGGAAGGCCTTATATTTGATCGTATTGGTGGTATTGAAAAGTCTAGGACTGACTGGAAGATAAAAGCGAGAGTTACGATAATGTGGCCTACTGTGTCACCTGAAACCGGCACTGTCAAAGGGTTCAATATTATTCTTTTGGATGATGATGTACAATATATGTTTTATGTTTCTCTTTTCTCTTTTGAACTATTGTGAATATAGATCTCTTACTTTTGATTTTAATGCATTTAGAAGAATACCCATGTTTATGGATTCACTTATGCTGATGTATAGAGATCCATTGGCACTGATGTTGTTGAAGGAAATGTTTATGTCGTTCAGACTTTCATCGTGAGGGATGCAGTTGGCAATTTGAAGCCAGTTTCAACATATTATAGCCTAAGATTTACAGCTGCAACAACTTTTGAGAAATGCGAGGATGATCTCATGATTCCAAGGCACAAGTTTGAGTTCATGGATTTAGGTGATAGCTTCAATGAAGCAAGCCGCTTGGAGCCCAATGAAAATCCAGAATTTGCAATTGGTTGGTCATAGTTTTTTTAAAAAAAAAATTATTTATGTTATCTCTTGCTTACCTATGTTTTTTTGACTTTAGATGTAATTGGAGTTGTTGAGGAATTTGAACAAGTAAGGAAAATGTCTACCAAGTTTGGTGATAAAGATATTGTTAGATTCCGACTATGTGATGGAACGTTAATGTCGTTTGCTGAATTGTCTAATTTTGTAGAATTACATACATGTTATTATTATTACATTTTTATCTTTGACTGTTATATGTTTGCACATACATAGTAATCGTCACAGAGTTGGTGTATGGGGAAAACTTGCCAATTCGGTGAATGAGGACTATTTTAAAGTCGAGAAGGACAAAATTGTTATTGCAATTCTTCAAGTACAAAGATGGCTACATATAAAAGTATGTCCCATTCTTAGTTTTTTTGCAATTTTAATGTCCAAGTTTATTTACTATGTTTGGATATTTAATTTTTGGAATGACTAATCACATCCGCCAAACATGTTTACAGATTCTGTTCAAATAAGTACATTGCCATCTTCAAAAGTTTACTTCAACCTCAATGATGAGACTGTTATTGAGATGAGGCAGCGATATTAATCATCTATTTGTTCTAATCCAGGTTGATACACATATACAATAACATGCTTATTTGATGCATTTCTACATTGTATTTTCAGTTTGGAAGAAGAAGGATATAAATCCGTTCAACATGTTG
Source organism: Saposhnikovia divaricata (assembly GCA_036435485.1). Classification (NCBI taxonomy): domain Eukaryota; kingdom Viridiplantae; phylum Streptophyta; class Magnoliopsida; order Apiales; family Apiaceae; genus Saposhnikovia; species Saposhnikovia divaricata. Next base: position 149,584,748 of record CM071596.1, on the reverse strand, counting down.
TTGATAACAGTGGTGCGCTGATAACAGTTTCACCTTATGAGAAGATTTCGCTTAAGGATTTGAATGACAACATTGCTGTGAAATTTGAGGTTCTCTACTTCATTGTTAATTCGTTCACCAAGTAGTAATCCATATTAATATACATTTATTCCTAAACAATATATTTCATTTACAGAAGAAGTTGTTCTACTGTTTTACTATTTCTAAATTAGAAGTAGGAACTGCTTGGTACTTTAATTCATGCAGTAAGTGTCATCTTGAAGTTGTAGACATTGGAAACAGATTCAAATGTGATAGGTGTACTCGCAATATGCCTGTTGCAGAAAAAAGGTATGCAATTAAGATTATATTATTATTTTTTCGGTTAATTCTTATACTCCATATTCTGACAGCATTTACTACTTGGTTATGTTTCAGATTTCGGATCGATGTCATTGCAGTAGATGAATCATTTTCCTGCAGTGTTTTTCTGATGGACCGTGTTGTCAAACGTCTTACTAGCAGCAGTGCTTCCAACTTATACCAATCACAGTCAAAAGTAAGTTTATTTTGTCATTTTGAAATGAAAATAAAGATTTCTTAAGAGGATCCATAGGTCTTAAAAAACAACACATTTTAGCACTACACAAATTCACCAATTTGTACATTTTAATATATAGGATGACAAACTTGCAAAAGTCTTACCAGAAGTGTTTAATACTGTGGTTGGGAAAGAAATTTCTGCTACTATTGAGGTAATTAAAGGAAATAATGAGAAGGCTAAATTCCTCATTACAGCTGATGATATATATGAATCTGCTAAGCCAAGTTCTTCAACTTCTCAATCTTCACCTCGGATTGATTTCCCAGCCATTGGTCATTCAGAAGTTAGTATCTTTCCATTTTTGTTAAGAATTATTTTTACTTTATAAACTGATTTTTGTTATTAAAGCGCTTATTTCTTATTGCAGTCATTTGATGAAAATGCAGACATTAATAAGACTCCTGGATCTGCGGCTTCGGTAAACAAAAAAATTAAAATGGTAAATGAAGCAAATAAACTTAATTATCCACTTGCGTATTTTACATAATGTCATTATATATCACATATTTAAGAACTGCATCTCATATCTTATATTTCTAAGTTATGTTAATTTTTTGTAATTTTAGGAAAAGTAAGAGGTCGATTGCATTATGGATGTTTGGATTCACATATGGAATCGCACTTCACCGAAGATCTTTTCATTTAATTATGCAAGTTTATTTTATGAGTTTAATAAGTTCCTATGTTGATTTAAAAGTTTTATAACTTTACCATGGTGTAAGACAATTTCTTATCATTGGGTTTGGTACTGTTCTACATTTCTATTCTGATTTGATACAGTTAATTTTGTGTTTGACTTATTCATTTTTATTAATTTGGTATTCTCCAACCATATTTATGTTATATACTCAGATATATTTAGATCTTATGTCAAATTTTTTATAAAAATAAGGAAACTAATTTGAGGTTTGTTACAAATTAGTAATCGAATTTTACAAATATAATGAATCTTATATGTTTTCACATATCATTTCGTCTACGCCACAATTACAAACTCAAGTTTTTATAAACTTAACAGATAAATTAATCAGTTTGGTTATTGCCAAGATTAGCACTAACTTATATTTAAATAAATGATAATATTGATGATTGAATATTGATTAAATCAATCTTACATTTTTTCACATATTATTTCATAAATTAAATATAAGTTAATTCATTTGAAAATAAATTAAATATTAAAAACAAATAATTCATTTGTAAATTCTGTTATAAAGGAATTTGTTATACGTATTGATTTTTATGATCATGAATGTATACTGTTGAAGATATAATAATCACAGTATCCCAACAACCGAAACTCCATTGCTGTTACAAAGTTGTTGATTAGTATCAATTATATAAATCATATAAATCATAGACATAAATATCTCTAAACAACAAAATCTCCATTGTTGTTACAAAGTTGTTGATTAGTATCAATTATATCAATCATATACATCAATATCTCTAATTTATAGGCCGTTTTTTGCTTAACACTGTTATCTACATAACAACCAAATCTCCATTGTTGTTACAAAGTTGTTGATTAGTATCAATCATATTAATCATAGACATCAATATCTCCAACTTATAGGCCGTTGTTTTGCTTAACACTGTTATCTACATATACAACTATATAAATGTCATAGACATAACACTTTTGGTCCTACATTGCAAAAGAAGCAGAACTTACGAACTATATTTAGGTTATTCTTCCATTTATAGGTGTTCTATGTTTTTATCTATGTACATCTTCTCTATTATATGTAATTGTTTGTTTTACTTTTGTTTCTTTTAATTTTCATTCAGATATGTTCGATCAACTATCATCTCTTGATACAATTAGGAGGGACTAGAGGATTAAAGTTCGTGTCACAAGGTTATGGCCGACTCATGTTGGTAATCTTCTTCAAGGATTCTACTTGATTTTGCTTGACAGTGGTGTAAGCCTATCTTATTTACTCATTAGATTCTTCAATAAACTTTGTACTTTTAGGTTCAATAACCTATTTTATTTAATAGAATCAACACGTACATGCATTTGTGAGACTTGAAAACTGGAATGTGATTGGAGCCAATGTGGTAGAAGGAGCAATATATGACATCCGTAACTTTCATACCATCCAAGCTGTAGGAAATTTGAGGCCAGTTTCCTCTCCTATTTCCATCAGGTTCTCTATTCATACAATTATACATCGAATTGAAGACGAGGATTGGAGCATTCCAAAATATAAATTGGAATTTGTTCACTTGGTTGACTTAGAGAATTATGTTGAATCAAATATAACAGATGAACCTCTTCCTACTACTATCGGTAATTATAATATTCCTACAATATAAAGAATCTAGGAGTTGCACTTATTCTTTAAGATATTAAAAAATAAAGGATAAAATTACATGCGTTGTTTTACAGATGTTGTTGGAATTATAATACATCATGATGAAGTGAGGACAATACCTACGCATAATGGAAATTTGCAACTTATGAAATTAAGACTTTCTGATTGGAGGTGATTTAAATTTGTTTAATATTATACTATTTTTTGTCTTTTTGGCTAAACGTTAATTTAATTGTTATGGATATTAACTCTTATAGGAGTGACTTTGAAGTAAACATTTTTAATCCTTTTGTCGCAACTATTGAGGATTTGTTTGAAGATAATGAGGAATTACCCATTGTAGCTATTTTAGCAAGTGTGCGTGTTTATAGGTTCAGAGGTCAGTTGCTCCACATATTTTACATTCTTATAATTGTATATGTTATTAATGTTATTAATTAATGGGAATAAATAGGTGTGATTAAGATTATGACTACTCGATCTACAAAGATTTATTTTAATATTGATCATGAAGCCGTTCATACAATGAGGGAAAGGTAATACTATATTTTTGTGTATTCCATATTGCAATTATTTAATGCATTTAATTTAATTTAATTGAATTAGTAGTGTTAAAAATAAATTTGATTTTGTAGGTTTGACATCCTAGAATTCTAAAGAGTGGATTCTCATCATTGAAGTGTTGCTGAATTGTGGTTCTACAACTGAATCACCTGTCCAACTTATTATTCATATCCTATTCAATAAGTATTTGCGTCTTTTTAGACGTGTATCCCTGTGATTGGTTATTTTTCCTCTTCAGTTGTCAAGCTAATTTAGTTTTAATAAATATGATTTGCTTTGTGGTGCAATTATCATTTTTATTTTTATATTTTTAGAAATTACAAATTGTAATAGCAGCCGAAACAATTGATTGCTATAATTTAAATCCACTAAAATTTTTATGTATATAAATGATATTAATGTAATGAACAGTAACTGATTTGCAACATTTTTATAACTTGGGTTATTTAATTGTAATACGATGAGATGGAATTTCAAAAGAAATAGTTATCTAAAAACGCCAAATCAATAAAAATGTTCTTAAACAAAAGTATTTAGGAAATGTTCGATAGAAGTGATGTGTACTACTTAAAAAAGTAGTTGAGTTTACATGTTGAAACACAAAATAAATTAACTACGTCCTGGAAAACCGATTTCAAATAATAATCCAGCTTCATTTTCCATCAAACTGAATTCCAAAGTTTCGCTCATCTTCAGTTCATTTTTCTCGGCAAATTTATTCCAAACAGCGAAAAACCTTCCATTTCCATTAGAGAAGACTATTCCCACTTCCCAATTTCCATTCTCAGTTCTTAATGTCACACGTTCACCAGATTTGAATTTTCTATTCCGAGGTTTTACGTAGCCAGGTATGTACTGCAGTAGACAATCATGTGTTAAACTTTCAACTGTTATCTTACAAACATTTATATATAAGAAATTCAGTTTTACCAAATATAATCTAAAATTATACCACTCCATGTGAAGAGTTATTAACATTTGACCAAGTCATCACCGAAGAAAATGTGATTGGTGGCTCATTCATTTCAACATCCACTATTGCATCTGCATATGAATTTTTCGATTTATAAATGTGTATAAATGTAATTTTCGAATTTTAATTGAATTTTTTGATTTATTAAATTGATAATCTTCGAATCCAGATGATGTTCCTGTTTGTTAATGTTAATTATAGATTTGAATAGGCGTGATGATTAATTGTTGGTTATGGATTATAAATGTGTGCAAGATGATTATACGGAGATGCATGTGATTTTGATAAATTTTTTGTATGTAATTCAAATTATTCGGATTATTTGTCGAAGTTATAGTTTAATTAAATAATGATATTCTTGATTCTTGCTATTGGAGATGTTAGTAGTATATATATGATTGTATATATTAAATTATAAAATCCATTGGGAAGTGTAGGTGGATTTATAATCCATCGGATAATTGTCATTGTGATTTGAGTCGGATATTTTTCGACAGGATAGTCCTATAAACAGAGGAAGTGCTACCCGATTTTCGTGAGATTTATAAATCATAAAGTGTATAATAGTATAGCATAAGTTATTTATAAACCAAGTTGAACTTACTTGCTATGTGGTTAAGTGGGATACATGACTTGTATGTTCTATGTGTTAATTGCATAAGTGGTTATCTGTCTAAGAGGTGATTCTATTGTTATATCACGTATGTATGATATCTATTAAGTACTAAGGCGTTATAAGAATCGTTTGGGTAGATTAGAGTTAGACAATTAAGAGAGTATAGTATTCTAAAGTAGTACTTATGGTTTATGTAGATACGAAGGACGTAGGACCTAGCGATAAAGGGAAAGCTAAGGTTGAGTATCAGTGACTGAGCTGTTAGCTGTTGCATTCTACCGGAGGCAAGTAACTCTGTCTTTTCTTGAAGATTACATTCCTAAACTGGTATATCCTGTTGATTCAGGCATGCCTATCTTATACCATGTTGATCATAAATCTTGTTTAACCTATCTATTCATGTAACCAGAATTCTGTCAACAACTGATTCACAAACTATAAACCCTAAAATAGCTTAATTTTTTCAATTGCTTCTTGACCATATATGTCAAACAGCTTGTAATAATTAAACCATATTGACTGACAGATAAACCAGTGTTCTACTTGACCTATGTCCGTGACCAGTTCAATCTATGTTGACCCTAGAAACATATAAACTTCTTCTTGACCTAAACACTGATTCAAAAACTCAATTACCCGTAATACTATACTTTAAACTTGAAATCTGATCAATTGCCTTGATGCCTTTGAGTCTATATCTTTTTGATTCAGACTTGTATTCCTATTTCATTGATATCAGAGAACTTAGTCAAATCCTTTGACTTTTATCATTGCAAATCAAAATGAGTCATTTTCTTAAAATACTTTGAAGTTACTTAGACTGGGCTGATCTGTTATCAGAGAGTCGAAGGTACTTCGAGGTAAATGTTTTTGAAAGGATTAAATATTAAAATGTTTTACAAAGTTAAAAAGAATTTTGCAAATCTTAATATTTTTAAAATGAGATTTTAAAATGTTAGGAACTCCGTCTAAATGGTTTCCCTGGATTCCTGACGATTGGAGAGACGGGGCGAACGGGTAATGATGGTTCTGTCGTTTTGTGTATGTATTAGGGTAGTTCTGGTCTATCCAATTCGACACCTTTCTAGGCCAATGTGTTGCCTCTTGGGAACCCAAGCTGTCCTAATGAGAGGATTAATGTCCAGAGGGATTCTGTGTCTGGTATGGGGACTTTATAGGCTAATCACCCGTACTGTCTGTTATGAAATAAAAACCTCCAATCAGTTTTCTTAAAGTGATGATTACTTTTAATTTACTATGAAATGAAATTGGTTTACCGATTGAAATGTCAATTACTTTACACAGTTTTGAAATATCTATTGCTATCCTGATTATCAGTTGATACCCTGTCAATACCAAATACCAGTATTGCTTTTACTGCTTCCAGCATATTTATGTCATATCTTGAATTACTATCATCTTCTACGATACCCTATTATACTGTTTTCAGTTGAGATCTTTAGTTACTTGCCGAGCGTTGGCTCATTATTATTTTGTCTAACCCTTTTTATAGCAATCTAAGAATCATGGTTCGTACAATCCAAACCGCAAAGAAGCGCACTTACCGTGGCCCTGAGTTGGTTCGTTTTGAGATAGCCTCCGAGGTAGATGCAAAAACAGCTCAGTGAGGAGATCTTTAGTTAGTTGTGAGAACTGGCAGTAGAACTTTTGAGAACTTTGGTTTGTAATAATATATTATATTTTGAATTCAGGTTTGTAATAATAATTAGTTAGACGATGGCTTGCTTGTTTCATACCATTACTTGTAAAAGATCTTGGATAGTAGAGTTGGGGTCAGTCATCATGTTATATTTATATTTCCTTTTAGGGTGTTTGCATCTAGAGTGTGTCAATGACCCTCCGATCTAGGCCCTAGGTTGGGAGGGCATCACAGGTTGGTATCAGAGCTACGGGTTTTGGTAACTGAAACAAGCCAGGAATTTAGGATCACTAATAAAAGAAGTAAATGCAATTAGGATTCAAGAGTGATAGATGTAGGAAGTGATTATAGGTTTAGGTTTTCCTTTCGCGATAGATTATTAGGACTAACATAACTTAACTTGTTTATATTCTGCGTGTATAAATATATATTATTACTACAGGAGATGGAGTTGGACGATGATGCACCTTTACTTCCCGATTCCGATAGCTCATCCGAGGAGTATGATCCTTCGAAGATTATGTCTGATGCTGATGTAGAGGTCGAGTCTGATACTGAGGTTATGTCCGAGACCGAGGGTGAGAGTCCCCCGGCCCGTGCCGATATTCCTATCCCTACCACTGAGTCAGTACCTGTGCCTATGTCTGTTACCGATACCATGCCTGTTCAGTTGTGACCCCATCTATCAGCGAGCACGGCGAGTCCTCCATCGGATCTTTTTCAGTTCCTGAGCCAGTACCTGAGCCTACCTTCGAGGATATGGTTCGCAAGTGTGAGAGTCTAGCAGGTCAGAATGTAGAGTTGCAAGAACTTATTGAAAAGATGAAAGTGGAGGCGAAACTTCGAATAGATCTTACTACTATTGATTGGAGGGGACGTATCAGGATGTTGGAAGATGCTGTTAGGCACCGTTTACACCGGAACCCCATCACACATGATGTATTAGCCGAGGCCCGTAGACTTTCGAGTGTGATTTTCTGGACATTGTGTGACCTTCGCGAGTCCCAAGGTTCCCGTGATTAGACTGTTGCTGTGGAGTTGGTTGGTGAGTGGGACATTTGGTAGAGCCTACTAGTGTTAGCTGTGATTACTACTAGTCTAGGATGTTTTCCTGTTTTCCTAGTACTGGTAGACGAATAGTAGTTGTTGTTTTCAGCTTTGTTTTATTTAGCTTTGTCTGTAGAAGGGTTAGAATACCCTTAACTTTGATGTTGTTAGATCGTTTTCGTCGTTGGCGACATATGCATATTTCGTATATCCCTGTGTTCACTGTTTTATTTATCGCTTTTACATACTATCTTTGCATACCGTATTTCCATACTTATTGACCTGTTCATATAAACCCTGTTGCATTACCTTAAAACTGTAACCATATTGTATTGTTTTAACAGAACCGATCGTCTATTGGTACCAGACGATTAAAACCTGTTTTCTTTCATATATACCTACTTGTTGTTTACCAACTGTTTACCTTCTTATCAGAAAAATGCCTCCCAGAAGAAACTGTCAAGCTACCAACAATGATAATCAAGATCAACAAAACCAAGATAACCCTACCATGGCCCAGATGTTCCAATTACTTCAACAACAAACTACTACTTTTGTTCAACACCAACAGCACCAAGCTGCCCAACCTGCTACAACTTTTAAATCTTTTCAAGCTGTTCACCCACCTGAGTTTAAAGGTACCTTAAAACCTGTTGAGGCCAAGTCATGGTTGATACATATCGAGAAGTCTTTCATATTAGTTAGGGTTGATGAGGTTTAGAAGGTAGAATTTGCCAGTTTTTATTTGAGGTCAGAATCGAATTTTTGGTAGGAGTCTGTTGAGGCTGTAGAAGGAAATGCGATTAAATGGCCAAGATTTTGTAGAATTGTTTAATGAGAAATATTTGCCAATTTATTTACAGGACTAGATGGAAATTCAGTTTATGGAATTGAAATAGGAAGGGTCCCTAGGAGTAAACCCTCAGGCTATAACAAGACCAGTACTACAAGACTGCAAGATTTGTGGGAGAAAGTACCCGGGTATCTGTAATAAGCCTAACATAGTTTGCTACAAATGTGGAAAGAAAGGACACTACGCTCAAGAATGTTCAGAATCGAAGCCAGTAGGATTGACTTGTTATAAGTGTGGTAAGGTTGGTCACATAGCTAAGAATTGGAAGGAGCATGTCCAGACTGCTAATGTTTTGAGGATCACCGCACCTCCAGCACCGCGACAAGTGTCTTATCAAGCACCTCAGCCCAGAGCCCGTACTTTCAACATGTCTGTCAAAGACGCTGTTACTGATGCCGATGTGGTTGCAGGTACGCTTCCTGTCAACTCTTTTGAAGCTAAAGTATTATTTGATTCTGGAGCTACTAGGTCATTTATTTCTGAAAGATTTCTTAATAAGTTACATTGTGAAATTCGTCCATTAGAAAAGACGTTAGTAGTAGAAGTTGCTAATCAGGATAAGATTTTCGTAGACCGGGAGTGTTCGAACTGTAATATTGAGATTGGAGGATTTCTTTTCAATGCGGATCTATTACCTTTTAAGTAGGGTGAATTCGATGTTATTCTAGGAATGGATTGGTTGACTGAGTGTGATGCACAGATTGAGTGTAGGAAGAAGCAAGTGAAGTTACATACTGAAGATGGTAGTGAAGTATTATTTCAAGGACAGAAGCAAGATAAGAAATTTCTGACATTCATGCAAACGAAGCGGTTGTTAAAGCAAGGATGCAAAGCTTATTTAGCACATGTGGTTGATGTAGAGAAACAAACCCCTAGAATGGAAGATATTCCAGTTGTAAATGAGTTCCTTGATGTGTTTCCCGATGAATTGCCCGGATTACCTCCAGATAGAGAAATTGAGTTCCCAATTGATTTAGCACCCGGAACCGAGCCCGTATCCAAAGCGCCGTACCGAATGGCACCTCCCGAGATGAAGGAATTAGCAACACAATTACAAGATTTATGGGATAAAGGAGTTATAAGTCCGAGTGTGTCCCCGTGGGGAGCGCAAGTGTTATTTGTTAAAAAGAAGGATGGAAGTATGAGATTTTGTATTGATTATAGAGAGTTGAATAAGTTGACTATCAAGAATAAATATCCACTGCCAAGGATTGATGATTTGTTTGACCAACTGAAGGATGTTGCTTACTTTTTTAAGATCGATTTAAGATCAGGTTATCACCAATTGAAGATCAAGCCAGAAGATATTCCGAAGACTACTTTTCGCACACGATATGGACATAATGAGTTTTTAGTGATGGCTTTCGGATTGACGAATGCGCCAGCTACTTTTATGAATTTAATGAATAGATTGTTCAAGAGATATTTGGATAAGTTCGTAATTGTATTTATTGATGACATCCTTATATACTCGAGAAACCATGAAGAGCATGCCGAGCATTTTAGAATTACATTAGAGACCTTAAGGAATGAAAGATTAGATGCCAAGTTTTCTAAGTGTGAGTTTTGGTTGCATTTAGGTCAAGTGATTAGTAAAGAAAGGATTAGAGTGGACCCTGCAAAGATTGAAGCTGTGGTGAGTTGGAGTAGACCGAGAACTCCTACTGAGGTGAGAAGTTTCTTAGGATTGGCTGGTTATTACCGGAGATTTGTTCAAGATTTCTCAAAGATTGCTACACCATTGACAAAGTTGACCCGAAAGAATGAGAAGTTTATTTGGAATTATAAGTATGAAGAGAGCTTTCAAGAGCTAAAGAAGAGATTGGTTTCTACACCAGTGTTAGTATTGCCAGATGATAAAGGAAATTTTGTTATCTATAGTGATGCTTCGCACAAAGGATTAGGATGTATTTTATGCAACACGGGAATGTTATTGCGTACGCTTCGAGATAGCTTAAGCCGTATGAGCAAAAGTACTCGACACATGATTTAGAGTTAGTTGCAATTGTATTTGCGTTGAAAATATGGAGACATTACTTGTACAGAGAAAAGTGTGAAATTTTCACCGATCATAAGAGCTTGAAGTATATCTTTACCCACAAAGAGTTGAATATGAGGCAAAGAAGATGGTTGGAGTTGATTAAGGATTATGATTGCACGATAAGTTACAATCCCGGAAAGGCGAATGTTGTAGCTGATGTGCTAAGTAGAAAGGAAAGGTTGAATACATTGACTATGCCAAAAGAGTTATTTTAAGAATTTGAGAAGTTAAGTTTAGAAGTTTATGATTCAATGGATACAGATGAGTTTCTAAGTACGATGACGTTTTAACCAGAGTTGCTGGAGAAGATTCATAGATGTCAAGAGGAAGTGATGAATTGAGAGATGAATACGTTGACCGGAGAAGAGATTTGTACACAGAAAGATGATCAAGGAATTTTGAGATTTGGTAAGAGGATATGGATTCCTAATGTTTCGGAACTGAAGAATGAGATTTTAACTGAAGCCCATAGTTCAAGATATTCTATTCATCCCGGAAGTACAAAAATATATCGAGATTTGAAGGAGAATTTTTGGTGGCCAGATATGAAGAAAGAAATTGCCGAATGGATAAGTAAGTGTTATACCTGCCAGAGGATCAAAGCGGAACATCAAAAGCCAAGCGGATTATTACAACCGTTAGATATTCCCGAGTGGAAGTGGGAACACCTTGCCATGGATTTCGTAGTGGGATTGCCAAAGACTAAAGTGAATCACGACGCGATTTGGATTATCATTGATCGATTGATGAAATCTACACATTTTCTACCAATTAACGAAAGATTCTTATTGGACAAGTTAGTGCATTTATATTTGAAGGAGCTTGTGTCAAGTCATGGAGTTCCTGTTTTGATAGTATCTGATCGAGACCCACGATTCAATTCGAGGTTTTGGCGATAATTTCGAGAATGCCTAAGAACCCAACTTAAGATGAGTACAGCTTACCATCCACAGACGGACGGACAAAGTGAAAGGACCATTCAGACAATAGAGGATATGCTTAGAGCTTGTGCATTGGATTTCAAGGGAAGTTGGGATGAACATTTGCCATTGGTTGTTTTCATACAACAACAGTTACCACGCGAGTATCGGAATGCCCCCGTATGAAGCCTTGTATGGAAGAAAATGTAGATCTCCAGTGTATTGGGAAGAAGTTGGTGAGAGGAAAATTTTAGAACCAGAACTGCTTCAGCAGACGAAGGAGAAAGTTGAGATTATTCAGAAGAGGTTGACTATTGCCCAGGATCGTCAAAGGAAATATGCTGATTTAAAAGGAAAGACATGTGTTTTGAGATAGGAGATCAAGTGTTACTTAAGGTATCACCGTGGAAAGGAGTTGCAAGATTTGGTAAGAAAGGGAAGTTAAGTCCGAGGTATGTAGGACCATTTGAGATTTTAAAGCGAGTTGGAAAAGTTGCTTATGAATTGGCGTTACCACCGCACATGCACCATATTCACAATGTATTTCATGTATCGATGCTTAAGAAGTACAATCCTGATGCGAGTCATGTAATCAAGTATGAGCCTCTCGAAATTCAGCCAGATTTATCTTATGAAGAGCAACCGATAGAAATTCAAGATAGAAGTGATAAAAAGCTCAAGAATAAGATTGTTAGATTGGTTAAGGTATTATGAAGGAATCCTAGAGTCGAAGAGTCAACTTGGGAACTTGAAAGCGAAATTCTTGCCAAGTATCCTCATTTGTTTACTTAGGTGAGATTCTGGGGATAGAATCCTTTTAAGGGGGGAAGGCTATAACGACCTAGAATTTTTCGCGATTTATAAATGTTTATTTAATCAATAGATGTGGAAATTATGTGAATTAGGTGATGGATAAATTTTATGAAGTTAAGAGATATGTGAAATCATGTTTATGTGATTATATGATGATTGGTATGTGTCGTATGTGCTCGTAGAATTTTATTTATATTTTTATAATATTAAAAGTATTTTTAAAGTGCATTTTTAATCTTTCGAAAATCATATAAAATCATTGGAGTCGTTTGAATCATGAAATCTTTTGCATTATCATCTTTGTGATATTAGAAAGTTATAAAAATTAGTGTGAGTATTTAATTGTGTGTTTTGGTATTTTAAAATGATTTAATAAGTTTTATTTCTTTTAAAGAGCCTTTATTTCAAAAATTCATATAAAATTCATTTTTGAGCCAAATATTATTTTAAAAAATGGGGAGCCTTGTAATTTCATAAACTTTATATTAAAATTTTAAAACTTATATTTTCCTTAATTTCCTGTTTTATTTTGATTTCTAATTATTAAAATCAGTTTTTATAAAAGAAAATAGATTTTTAGCTTTGCCAAATGACCGAAATACCCCTGGCAGTATATATTACACCACCGCCCACTTTCTTCTTCTTTGTGCGAGTTTTCTTCAGCTGGGTTCGGTTTCTCTCCCTCCTCTTTCATTTCTTTCCTGTTTTCAAGACTAAACCATGTCTATATTACGATTTAGATTCCCCAAATTGCGTTTCTTAGTTTAATTAACATTGATATGAGTTTGGTGTGAGTTTATATGTATGTATTTGTATGTATACATTCGTAAATCTGCATGCAAGCCTTTTTAGTTAATAAATCGATGATTAGATGATTGTATAATGTTAGTTATGGTCAAAAATCGAGCGTTTGTATAGTTTTGGTGTTGGTTTTGAGTTTTGGTTCAAACCCTCGCCGCCGGTAGCTTTTTCCGGCGATTGGTCGGCCGGTGGTGATGGTCGGTTACTTGTACAGTCTTTGTAAACAATTTGGAGTACATATATGTGGATTAATTGAATTGCATGTAAGGGTTTGTAATTTTTGTATAATTTTTAATTTTATTCGAATTAATATATATTTTTGGAGTTTGATTCTTGCGAATTGAAATGTTCTTGATGTGTGGTAATGATTTCAGATTTTATAAATGATATAGTATAGATGTATGGAGTTGCAAGTAAGAATTTCATGACTTATATCAATTTTTCGGTTTATATATGTGTATAAATGTTTTTTTCGAATTTTAATTGAATTTTTCGATTTATTAAATTGATAATCTTTGAATCCAGATGATGTTCCTGTTTGTTAATGTTAATTATAGATTTGAATAAGCATGATGATTAATTGTTGGTTATGGATTATAAATGTGTGCAAGATGATTATACGGAGATGCATGTGATTTTGATAAATTATTTGTATGTAATTCAAATTATTCAGATTATTTGTCGAAGTTATAGTTTAATTAAATAATGATATGCTTGATTCTTGCAATTGGAGATGTTAGTAGTATATATATGATTGTATATATTAAATTATAGAATCTATTGGGAAGTGTAGGTGGATTTATAATCCATCGGATAATTGTGATTGTGATTTCAGTCGGATATTTTTCGATAGGATAGTCCTATAAATAGAGGAAGTGCTGCCCAATTTTCGTGAGATTTATAAATCATAAAGTGTATAATAGTATAGAATAAGTTATTTATAAACCAAGTTGAACTTACTTGCTATGTGGTTAAGTGGGATACATGACTTGTATGTTCTCTGTGTTAATTGCCTAAGTGGTTATCTTTCTAGAGGTGATTCTATTGTTATATCAGGTATGTATGATATCTATTAAGTACTAAGGCGTTATAAGAATCGTTTGGGTAGATTAGAGTTAGACAATCAAAAGAGTATAGTATTCTAAAGTAGTACTTATAGTTTATGTCGATACGAAGGACGTAGGACCTAGCGATAAAGGGAAAGCTAAGGTTGAGTATCAGTGACTGAGCTGTTAGTTGTTGCATTCTACCGGAGGCAAGTAACTCTCTCTTTCTTGAAGATTACATTCTTAAACTGATATATCCTGTTGATTCAAGCATGCCTATCTTATACCATGTTGATCATAAATCTTGTTTAACCTATCTATTCATGTAACCGGAATTCTGTCAACAATTGTTTCACAAACTATAAACCCTAAAATAGCCTAATTCTTTTTAATTGTTTCTTGACCATATATGTCAAACAGCTTGCAATAATTAAACCATATTGACTAACAGATAAACCAGTATTCTACTTGACCTATGTCCGTGACCATTTCAATCTATGTTGACTCTGAAAACATATAAACTTCTTCATGGCCTAAACACTGATTCAAAAACTTAATTACCCGTAATACTATACTTTAAACTTGAAATCTGATCAATTGCCTTGATGCCTTTGAGTCTATATCTTTTTGATTCAGACTTGTATTCCTATTTCATTGATATCAGAGAACTTAGTCAAATCCTTTGACTTTTGTCATTGCAAATCAAAATGAGTCATTTTCTTAAAATACTTTGAAGTTACTTAGACTGGGCTGATCTGTTATCAGAGAGTCGAAGGTACTTTGAGGTAAATGTTTTTGAAAGGATTAGGTATTAAAATGTTTTACGAAGTTAAAAAGAGTTTTGCAAATCTTAATATTTTTAAAATAAGATTTTAAAATGTTAGGAACTCCGTCTAAATGGCTTCCACGAATTCCTGACGATTGGAGAGACAGGGTGAACGGGTAATGCTGGTTCCGTTGTTTTGTGTATGTATTAGTATAGTTCTGGTATGTCCAGTTCGACACCTTTATAGGCCAATGTGTTGCCTCTTGGGAACCCAAGCTATCCTAATGAGAGGATTAATGTCCAGAGGGACTCTGTGTCTGGTATGGGGACTTTATGGGCTGATCACCTGTACTGTCTGTTATGAAATAAAAACCTCTAATCAGTTTTCTTAGAGTGATGATTACTTTTAATTTACTATGAAATGAAATTGGTTTACCGATGGAAATGTCAATTACTTTACACAGTTTTGAAATATCTATTGCTATAGTTGATACCCTGTCAATACCAATACCAGTATTGCTTTTACTGCTTCCAGCATATTTATGTCATATCTTGAATTACTGTAATCTTCTGCGTTACCCTTTATACTGTTTTCAGTTGAGATCTTTAGTGACTTGTTAAGCGTTGGCTCATTATTATTTTGTCTAACACTTTCTACAGTAATCTAAGAATCATGGTTCGTACAATCCAAACCGCAAGGAAGCGCACTTACCGTGGCCTTGAGTTGGTTCGTTTTGAGATAGCCTCCGAGGTAGATGCAATAACAGCTCAGTGAGGAGATCTTTAGTTAGTTGTGAGAACTGGCAGTAGAACTTTTGAGAACTTTGGTTTGTATTTATATATTATATTTTGAATTCAGGTTTGTAATAATAATTAGTTAGACGATGGCTTGCTTGTTTCATACCATTACTTGTAAAAGATCTTGGATAGTAGAGTTGGGGACAGTCAGCATGTTATATTTATATTTCCTTTTAGGGTGTTTGCATCTAGAGTGTGTCAGTGACCCTCCGATCTAGGCCCCAGGTCGGGAGGGCGTCACAAAATATGTGAATGAATTAGATACAATATTATTGTATCTATTGATACAATATTATTTTCTCTATTTAAATAGTAAAAAATCACCAATTTCGTAAACATATATACCGTTAGTAGAGGTAGTTTTCCACTTTTGTTCCCAATATGAATTGTCCAACACTTGTAGCACATTGATGATGCATATTAGATATTTATGTAGGAATTTTATTGGGAAATCAGGAATCAAGTACGTACAACATTACCAAAAAATAGTCCAACATATTATATATACATCATATACCAAGTCTAAAAAGAGTCAAAATGCAAGAGTAGCATGCAATACAAACAATATCTAATACATATCACAACTTCAATTAATTATTCAGATACCTCCATTGATCGAATATTTTCTTATACAATAGAAGAAGTCGTCAAGCAGCAGTTTGTAATCGGAGTTCTATTTGATTTCCAAGACGGTTGTTCGAGTATTACAGCATAGAATGGACACATTTGGGAACTTCTGATATATGCTATAGTACTTAATATTTTAAGAGGGGTGTATTCAACTGAAATTTTAATTGATTTATGATAATCCATGGATTTTAATGAATTTTTTAAATCTACTGATTGTTTAAATTCTACAAAGACTCTTGTAAAATTGATGCAGATTTGAAATGTTTATTTAGAAATCCATCAAAATCTCATTGATTTTTGCAAGATTTCAAAACTTATAAAAACAACTAGCAAATCCACTAAAATCCACAATTTTAATAAATCTAAAAAATCCATGGATTTTTGAATACCATCAGATTTAAATGGATTGTTTTAAATCCAGATTGAATACACCCAGATTTTAAAAGACTTTTTGAATCCTAATTGAATACCCTCGGATTTTAAATGACATTTTGAAATCCAAATTGAATACCTCAAGATTTTAATGGATTTAAAAAAATCCAAATTGAATACCCCTAGATTTCTAAAATCCATCAAAATCCTTCAAAATCTCAATTGAATACACCACTCTAAATTTTTATTTACTTTTAGTGTTAGTTAATGGAGATAGTGGATTTCATCACAACTATATTCCCAATTTTTAAATAAACAAAATAATTAAACAACAAATTAATAAATTTTAAAATATAATTTAGTTCTCTCATAGTTTATATATAAAACCATTAAATAATAAGCTTAATATATTCCATTTAGCAGCATTTTAGTACGGTTTAAAAAAATATATTTAGTACTTTAACTTAGGAATCTTATTTTCTATTTTTAATTACAAAAACAATTTTAAAGAAATTAATTATAAAAAATAATTGTTTTATAAAAATTAGTACTCCCTCCGTCCTTTTGATTTGTTATCACTTTTTTTGTCACTTTCTAGCACGCATTTTAAGGTGGATGTTAAGGATAGTTCCATAACTTATTTTTATAAGTTATTTTTTTTATAGAAATAGGATTCTTTATTTTTATACAGAAAATAAAATTTCAAAAATAAGTTATGCATGGAACTGTCTTTAAAATCTACTTATAATGCGTGCCACACACCCTATTTTGAAATGATAAAAAATCAAAAGGATGAAGAGAGTATTATTTTGTATATGGTACAATTGTGTTAGTGTTAATTTCGTAAATGCTTGCCAAATAATATTAATTCTTTTTCATAAAAGTATTATAAAATTTTTATTATAATTTTGTAAAGGTATTATAATAAAATTTATATATTTTGAGAGATTTGTTACATAATGCTGACATTTTATTTAACCATTTTGATAACATCTCAAATACTTTGCAAAATATAAATTGTTAAATATATTTTATTCATTATGAGTTGATTTTTTACATAATGCTGACATTTCGCGTAATGATTTTGTTGTAATTTACAAGATAACTATATTTACACAATCTCTAATAAAATACATGTATTCAAGGTTTAAAAAAAAAAAATGCATAGGAGGTGAATCGTTGATACATATATGCATGCAAGCTGTTGAGTACAAGTCTGTATAACATTAAGTACATCTTTTCACAATCTCCAAGAGTTTAGACATAAATACTAATCTCTAAATTTGTCTTTGGCTACACCTTTTCTCTTCCATTACATTTCAATCTTCATTATATCACAACCATCAATAAACATTTAAGCAAAGACATGGATGCTAACAACTTTCACAACCTACGAGCTGATGTTCTCAGCCAAATCTTTAACTTCATCATACTGGAGGACAACAACTTATCAGGTTTTTCAAAGTTGTTGATCGTATGGTCCATAGGTCAATCCAGGCAAAGGATCAAGGATGTATTGGAGAGGCTAAACTGGGATGCATTGTACCAGTTTTATAATGAGCCTGTTGAAGTTAGTCGTGATATTTTCTATGGATTCATTCAATTTGCTGTAAGGTATGATGTTGAACAAGCTAAGTTTTTTAATTCAGCTCGTAACCTCTTTCGGAGACAGGATGTTCAGCACCATCTCTCTGTTTTAGCTGATCTATCAGGTAACCACTTCGCTTCAAGATTCTCATATTTATTTTTTAAAGCGATTTATACAACATTTCAAAGATCTGAAACGGTTGAGGAGATGAATAACTTGCTGAATACAACTCATTTGAGGAGTAGGATAATTGAACAAATTGATTTTCTTGAACATATGTATTTTGCAATGTCCGAAGTAGATCATCTTTTGCCTATTTTCAAATTTTGCTCACATGCAAGGAATTCTGACCCAATATATTGTGTTGATGGTCCTCCTTTGGGAGATGAATTATGGTTTTCACTTTGTCCGAGAACTGTTGAAGAAAACTACATTGATGATTGCCATCCGTTGGGAAAATGCATCACTATGAAGCAAATGTGGGACACTGAGTGTATTCACTGCAAGGTCCAGATCATTCTAATCAGAGTTCTACTATGTTCCGTTCAACCTTAAGATTTTATGTATTTTTTTACTTTTGCTCTTTAAACTTTATGTTTTATATGTTGACTTTGGTTATTGGATTATGACATTTTTCTGTTTGTGGAGATGGATTGTTTATAACATTGAGATTGTTTTTATAATTGTTTATCTAATTTGATGACACCTAATACATTTCCAGCCTTTTCTTAACATACTTATTTGAATGTATATCATGTTTGCCTTCTAATATTGTCTGTAAACTTTAAATTCTTAGTGAATACACAGATTTAAGAATCTTAAACTTTGAAAAACTTATTGCTATCGAAATACCCAGATTTGCAGACATGTGAAACCATTACAGAAGTTGTTTATATTAACATGATCATAATATAATTACTTCATTAGCAATTGACATGATCCCATAATTTTTAAATGCACTAAAGCAAATACTGAAACATAGCAAGACTTTTACATAGTGCTCCATACTGAACTATATGTTACTGAATGAAATCCACATAATGAACTATATATTACGGATGAACTGCACAAGTTGACCACCCATTTTTAGTCTTTGGTCCTCCACTTCGACAGACTTTGCTTTCCAATCATTTATATTTTTAGTCCATTCTACTTGAAAAGTCTGAAATGCTGTTAAAATTTCATCCAAACGTTCCTACAACTGATTTACATGGCCAACAATTGATGTATTTGTATCTTCCACAAATTTTCTTTCATTCTCTGAATATGCAGTGTTAACGAGAACACTTTGCTGGGAGGATTCTCCAACACTTCCACGACCGTTACCTTCCAACACCTCGATAATGTTTCTACATTTGAAATTTAGTAATTGTATCCTTATAATGTAAGTGCAAAAAGTATAGAAAGAACAATGTTACGTACCCGTATTTTTCCTCTAGGCCAATGGTGCGAGAAAATAGCAAAGACTGTCTATCAAACATGCTCTTGAAAAACAATCCAAAATCTTCATTTGCTACACGAATGTCTTTATTCAAGTCTGCCGACGTCATGTTGAGGTTGTTAAGGTCATTCACCAACATATTTTTGATGCTTGAGTATCTTCGCCGCTTTGATGATCTCGAACTCATTACAGAAGAAAGAAATTGTTAAAATATGTTAATCAACATATAGTTATGGAATCAGAACACTCATATGCATGCAATGGTCGATCCTGCTATATGGAATAACTTTCACAACCCTATAGTGGGAGGAAGATTATACATGATTATCAACGTTTGTGTTCATCAAGCATTTGCTTTTTACAGGCCTGTTAGCACAGATAAATTCTTGACCTTTGTTCCTTCAACTATGATAAATCCTTATCCTCATGATAATTTTGTAATTCCAATGCACAAATTTGAGTTAAAACCCCTCGGAGATCTTTACGATATTGTTTGTTCATATGAACCTTATACGGTACCTAGCTATTCTACAGGTAATTTTTTTAATTTTTATTATCTGTTTCCAAAACTCCATTATGATTTCAAGTTTTAATACTATTTTCTATTTCTATTATTAGATGTGATTAGAATGTTGGAAGATCTTCAACCATTGCAAACAATCCACATACATGTTGGTGAAAGACAAATTGTGCGCTTTAGAATAACTGATGGAAGGTACTCAACTTAGAACAATAATCAAGATACTGTTATCGTTCTAAAAATTTATTAGATTAGCAAATAAATGTTGAAGATGCACCCCACAAAATATTTTTTTTTCATTGTTTCTATTCATTTTTCTTTTTGGGGACCATTGAATGCAAATACTGAGCCTTTGTATGCAAATAACGAAATGTCACCAATAATTGTAATTCTGGCAAGTATCAAGATCTCGGCTTACAAAGGTATTCATGTATGATACATGATTTTTAAAATCTATAATTTTTCCTTGATACATGTTCCTTATTTTTTTGTCCAAAGCAGGTGGAGTTCATATTTGTAGCTTGCCGTCTTCAAAGATTTATATTAATCTTCCACATGAGGATGTTTTCATGATGAGGAATAGGTATATTGTAGTCTTACTTTTCTTTCTACATTATATGATTCTTGATAATTCTAGATTTATTGTAAGTGTTAGTAATTGATCGTGAACTATTTTGTTTTATAGGTTGATTCAGCAAGGAATTCAGCCTCAATTTCATGCTCTTTGAAATCTGATCAAGTCATATATTGCATAGAATCACTTAATAAAGAGAGATGAAATTGATTCAATTCTACTTTCAATTTGTCACCTTTCTATTTTGTGGATTCCAAAATATATTTTTGTACTCAGTATTTTCTATGTTTCCATTATTTGTTATTGTAACTAGCGAATCAAAGTTCATATGGTTCATGTCAGAATAATACGGACTCCTTCTGCAGGTCATGATTTCCAAGAATTCAATCTAATACTTCTTAACTGGAATTTAACGAAAAATATATGTTTATTGTAGACTCTTTATTTGAAAGAATTTAGTAATGTATTGTCTTGCTACAATGCATTCTACTCATTTTTACATTATCATATATAGTCATTTAGCCAAAGATACCAATGTACTTATATAAAAATTCCATCACAAAGTTATAAAAGTGCATTGAATACACTTTAAAACTATTGAAAACAGTTTACCACCAATCCATTATTTCATTATATTAACTGCCAATACTCATTATCATAAAGGTAAAATGTTCAATCCAAGAAATGCTAATGTTGTTTTACTTCAAAAATAACTCCATTTTCGTCATCATTAACCACAATAAAGATCAGTGTTTGTTTGTATTTCAATTTGTTCTTCTCTGCAAACTGATTCCATCCTGCTGAGCATTTTGGAGTTCCCTTTGAAATGTTTAAACTAGCTGACCATTCTCCATTCTCAGTCCTTAATGTCACCCTCTCATTTTCCAAGTATATGGCCTACTCCTAAAGGTCATAAGTGATGAATCAATGTTTGTACAACAAGAATAAGAACTCCTCCTACAATTCATGGTTTCCAAAAATTCAATCACATATTTCTTGATGGGAGTGTACATTAATTTTATGTCTACTGTTGCTTATTTATTTTTAAGAATTCGGTAATGTAGTATGATGCTAAAGTGCATTTTAATTATACTTAGATCATCATATATACTTATTTAGACAAAGATACCATTGTATTTGCAAAACAAAACCATCACAAAGTTATCAAAATGCTTAAAATACAATTTAATAGTATCGCAAACATGATAACACCCATCCATCACTAGACATAAATAACTTCCAAAATTCAACATCACAGAGCTAAGATGTTCAATCCAAAAAATGCTACTGTAGTTATACTTCAAAAGCAGCTCAATTTGCTTCATCATTTAGCAGAGTAAAGACCAGTGTTTGTTTGTATTTCAATTTATTCTTCTCTGCAAATTTATTCCATCCAGCCGAGCATCTTGCAGTTCCTTTAGAAATGGCTAAGCCAACTGACCATTCTCCATTCTCAGTCCTTAATGTCACCCTCTCATTTGCTTTCCATTGCCTATCATTAGGAGTGATATTCTTTGGAATATACTAAAATGACAAAAAAATTAAAAACATCAGTATTGACTTGGTTAAAACTGAAGGGTTTAATCATATAAAGATGCAAATTTAAATCATATTAGCACTAAATTAAATCATACCACTCCATGTGATGAATTGTCAACGTTTGATTTAGTCATGACTTCAGAAAAGACAATAGGAATAGCATCCATTTCATAATCAGGAGGATTGTTGTCCATGACTAAGTATAACACATTTTCAGCGAAGTTTTCGACATCTGCTTCTACGTGTAATTAAAACCATGCATTGTCAGTATCCTTTGCAACTATAACAATGTGTTCATAAATGATTTATCAATCTAATGTGATCATGTTTTACACTGCCATACTCCAGAATTTAAACTTCTTACCAGTCTTAACTGCAACCTTCTCAATGGTCTTCTCCACTCTTGACTCATTAAAAACAACAACTTCAAATTCTCCAAATCCCCAATTTGTGAACATTAAAACATCGTCTACTTTGATGTTAGTGTAAATGACAATTTCCAATAAATAATAGAACTTTCTATCATCTTTTGAGTATCGACCTTGGAACAATTTTCCATCTGGCAAAGCATAAAGGATGTATGGAGGAATAACTTTTCGAAACATTTTAAAATATGGTGTTGGAATTTCCTGAAAAAACAATTAAAATAACCACATTACTAATTGATCTTAATTTTTACATAAGTTTCATAAAAACCAAACAATGTAAAAATCATTACACATCTAATACATTCATATAACTTACAAGTTGACCGTCATAAAGAAATTTTTCATCAGCAACGAAGATAAATTTCCATCCTATGCCTTCAATTTTATCTGACAGATAACATTAGGTCAATCAATAGTACATCATGAAATGAATAAATTACACTAACATGTTAGTATAGGCTATAAATTTGGGTACTATAGAATTACCTTGATGGCACAAGTAATCCAAAGCATGATGTTTTGGAACCATGTACTCTACTTCTGATCCATGATAATTGAATATGTTAACTAAATACTTTCCACATCCCTTATAAGAGAACAAAACAAAATAACCAGATGTTTTTTTTGCATTCCTGGATTAACTCTCCAAGATAGGTGATCCTTTGACTGTTCTTATTATAATGAGCATTAATCTGTTGTCAACTAGGAAGCACCAACTGGACTTCGAAAGGCATGAATTCCCCATTTTCGGTAATGATTTGCTCCGGTAAAACCTGTTTAAATTACATGGTAGTTGGAATCAATAGTACTTTAACATCATAAAA
Organism: Saposhnikovia divaricata; assembly: GCA_036435485.1. NCBI lineage: Eukaryota > Viridiplantae > Streptophyta > Magnoliopsida > Apiales > Apiaceae > Saposhnikovia > Saposhnikovia divaricata. The sequence continues at coordinate 149,561,030 of CM071596.1, read as the reverse complement.
CTTTATAAATACTTAAAAAATAACATTCTTTACCAGAACTTTGTTTTGGCATAAATCTGGATCAATGACAGCGATAAAATGACTGAAATTGGGAATCTGAGCTCTGTTATCCTGAACACCCTTATCAGCAATAAAATGAAAATGATTTGGATTCATAATAGTCAATAGGTGTATGATAAAAGTGGATTCATCAATTTAAACTATTTAATACTATAAATAGGAACAAGCCATCATTCAGGTATTAATGGATAGACAATACCTATACCCTGAACTGTTAGTCATACAAATTGTACCAATTAAACAAAAAAACAACTACTTCACATGTACTGATCTTTTACTGACAAAGCAGGCATGCATGATCCATTTTCGATTTTAAGAAGTACCAAACTTCCAAACTCAAAGTAAACATCAATATGACTATGTAGAAAGAACATGTGAAGATCAGCATCATTTTTTGGAGACAACATTAATTAAAACAAAGAAGAAGTTCTATTGTTACACAATCAAACACTTTCGAGACTTTAATCAAGAATCCCAGAAACAAGCCGTGACAATAACCCAAATTCATCAAGAAGTTTTATAACAGATTTGGATTGAACAAATTACTATAGGAACAATCAATCATATATATTTTGTTAAATGAATATAAGCAAGATCTCATACCTCCGTTGTTGTTAGGCTTGATGTAGTATGAGATTGAAGTCTACAGTATGAAGATTGAACTTTGTCTTCCAATTGTGAATTTGTGCACTATTGAATACCTCTGCATGCAACGGACTCTTTTGGGGGTTTACCCGTTTTCAATGTAAAGGGCGGTTCTCCGTTCCTTTCCCGTTTTTAAGATAAAATATACCCAGTGTTTTGTCAATTTAATGTTTTCTATATCTAACATGACATCAATTAAATTATCGTACAACTTCCTATGAAAATCTAAAAAATCAAATATTTTTAAAATAAAGTCAAGTTTGTAGTTGTAGTGGAATATATTTCTTTATTATTTTAATCAAAAGCTTTTTTCCAAAATACAATTATTAATAATATGCCTAAGCAATTTCAATTTCAATTTTATTTTTTAATATAATAATTAAAATCATTTCATAAAAAGTTTTAATTTTAATTTGTTATTTTTAATAATATTTGTTATTTAATCAAATGGACTCTATTTTATTAGATTTATCTTGGTTATTTCATATAACATTAAGAATAAAATGACTACCATTTTGATACTATATTTAGAATTGTTATTGGGATTGTCTGAAAATGATATTACAACTTTAATATTCAAATATATTTATATTGGTTATTTTAGATTAAATTAAGAATAATATACTCATTATGTTGAGACTAATTTTTGTTCAATTCTTTTGGTGACGTCAGGTGCAATGACATACCAGGTATTTTATTTTTAAAAATTAAAATAGTACTGAGAATAAATATGTGTGTCTTTTGGTTATATAAAAACATTATTCGATGAAATATTTTAGGTGAGAAAAATTTTGTGTTATTCATACATTTTCTGTAAAAAAACGCACCCCGGACAAAAAAAAATTGTGTTTACATATGTAAAATATTAAAACCATATATTCTTATAACTTATAATCATATTAATTATAATTAAATTTAACTTTTTTTAATCACACGCGAATCGCGGGAAAAATGCCCTAGTCTAAATTTGAATAAGCTAAATATCTGATGGATGGTACTTTCTACTTTTTTGCAGTCCAGCTGTTCCCTTATTGCAGCGATCAAATTTAAATCTTTACAATTACATTAATTTTTACCTCTTTCATTTGTAATGCTTGTTCACAAGAGACATAACATAATATAATTTTATATGATATATAAATATATTTATTTTATTTATACTAACTTATGACCCGTGCAATGCACGAATTCTTTTTAATATTATATGATTTTTTAATTTAATTTGATATTTTTAAGGCCTAAATTATAGACTTGAAATTCTTGAATGTTTCGATTTAGTTAATATTATATATATTTGTTGTGCTTGATATTTTAAAAAAAGAAGCGATTTTTTGAACTTAAATATGGATCTCGAAACTGAAACATGAGCTATGCATCAACTTATAATACATAGATATTGTAGATATTGTATATTTTTAACTTTTCCTTTTTCTAATTTCACATCCATGTATTAAATTTTTATATTATTTTTATTAAGTAACCAACTCATCTAAAAACTCAAGATTTCAAAAACCCATTTATGGATTGAATAGTAAATCAGGGGCACCCATCTTTGGGACATAATTTGACTTTTGTGTCCACAATAATTATTGATAATATTGGGGTCACAGTTTGAATCCCATTTAAGGGTTGAATAGTGAATCACAGGCACCCATCTTTGGGACATAATTTGCCTTTCGGGTCCACAATAATTATTGAGAATATTGGGGTCACAGAGAGTCAAAACTGGGACCTCTGTGTGCTTGAACTCTGATACCTTGTTAAGTAACCAACTTATCTAAAACCTCAAGATTTTAGAGCAAGGCCTTACTAGGATCTTATTCTAACAAATTTTTTCAAAAAAAATTTAAGTTATAATTTACTAAACACATCATTAACTTATAAGTAAAATTATCCAAAAACCAAAATAACTTAAAAATAATAATTACTTATCACATATATGACACTTATCGACTTTAAATCATAAGTTACTTGTTTTAAAAAATCCCAAACGAGTCCTTTGATCAACTCAATTTCTAAATAAATTATTTTGAACATTTTTTATTAGAATATTTAGTTAGACAATAATTTCTTTATAAATAAAATAGTACAATAAAATTTAATTTAAAATCAGAAAATTAGGGCCAATATATCTATACTAATATAAAATAAGCAAACTAGGAGATAATTGGTAGTTTGGTTGTTTGGTTCAACCAACCGTTAAAAGAATAGTGACCGTTGGATATTTAGTAAATAGATGATAACCGTTAGATCTAATAATAAGGAATATTCTATATTTAAATCCCTCTTCTAAAGATCAAGGTTCGAATCCAGTAAACAACAAATTTACATTAATATTTTATATTATTAGTTTTGAACAATACATATCATTTATTAAATAACTATTATTATTACTAATAATTTTATTAATTAATATTACAAAGTTAAATTATATCCATAATAAATTATTTTATTCTATTTTATTTAATCATTTAATTTTAAAAATATTTAAAAATAACATGTACTTTGCATGGGTTTTAAGCTAGTATATATAACATGTTTGTGGTTATTTAATAATGCCTCAACTTTAAGTGCCATGTGATGTGCCGAAAACATGACATTTAATATCGCAAGCGCACGATCATCGTTTTAGTATTTTAAGATTCGATCCACAGGGAGTAATATTGATTTCGCGATCCTTAATTTTTAACTTAGGCGAATTAGAATAATTTGGAAATTTGGATTTATGCTATTTAATTCCTAAAGGGAAATTTTAAACTATTTACAAAAAGAGAATTTAATTTGGAATTTAGAAAATTGGAATTTTACTAATTAGTTAAAAGAAAATCTATTTGTAAAAGAAAATCTAATTTTATTCTAATTTTAAACAACTAATTAAAAGTGAAAAGAAAAAAAAATTAGATTAAAATTTGAATTAATTAATTTAAATATCCCAAATTTGAATTAAAATTAAATTTTATTCTAAAACATTTTTCTTTTTAAAACAATAACCAACAAACAGCTGCATAACATTGCTACAGAATAATACGAGCTTGGCTAATCTATAAAAAGAAAATAAAATATTAAAAAAAATAAAAACGTGATGCATCATATTTTCAATAAACAAAAGGCACAAGTTAATTATTAAATCTAACCAAATAATGGGCCAGAAACCAACAAAGCATGAACTAGAATTCCATTTGGGCAAGGAGCTCAAAACTAAAAAGAAAATCAAGAAAAGAAGTTGGGCTACAAATGAAAATGGGCCGATTAACTAAGTAACCCAATTACACTAAATGAACTAAACAAAGCCATCAGTTTAATATTAAATAAATATAAATTCTAATTAATGGCATGGACAAGAGCTACATCACATACTGTCTACATATAATTTAATGCACTAATAATTAAGCAATGAGAAAAACTTTCCTAATACCAAAGATGAATTAAAAGGCGAATTACCATGGAAGAAAAGAGCAAAATGAAATATAAAAACAATTAATGCTAGCAAGCAATTTAATTAACATTAATTAACACTAACACTCTATTGATGCAAAAGTTAAGCTAACAAGGAAGTCATTTTAAAACCAAACGATAAAGTTCAGATGCACTCAAGTTGGTAGCCAAGTAAATGAAAACTAATTAACCAAGTCAAAGCAGCAGAAAGTGAATCACATATATTAGAAAAATTAAGCATGACATAAATGAAGTAAGAAAAAATTGGAAAGAAGCAGTGAAGAACAACACAGAATATGAGATCGAAAAAAACCCCAACACAAATTGGATTTTGTGTCGGCGTTTGACCGGAAATGTAAATGGGTTGCCGAAAAATATAGATCTAAACTGAAAAAAAAATCAAACAAAACAGATGAGAAAAGGAAGAAGAGGGGTTATGGGTTTGAATGGAAGTGATAGAGAAAACAGGGAGTACAGGACGGTAAAACAGGGGAGAGCATAAATGATACTGTTGTGGAACGACATATAGGGTGTATTTACTGCGTATTTAATGCTATGGTTTATGTGAGCTTCGAGCTTTAATGGCTGATCAGGTGTTTCGTGACTTAACTCGGGTCCTCACAAGATGCCTACGCAGCTTGTAAATATCAAGAATCAAGCCAAAAAACGTAGTTCTGAATGTGAAGGAACAGGTCCTTATATAGGTGATGAAAACCCTAGAATTAGGGTAGAATTAGGATACTTGGTGGGCAAGTCAGAGCCTTGGCCCAATTCTAGAGCCTTCCAAAAGATAAGAAGATATGTATTGGAGATACATGCCTTGGAGGCTACTCCTAATATGATTTGGTTTCTTTGTTGACTCAAATTCGAAGTATTATTTTTGGCTGACTTTACAGCTACGAAATTAATATCAATTCAAGGGTTTCGGGCCTTATTTATGGGCTTTAACTATTGACCAAGCTGGGCCTGATTAATACAATATTAATGATATCTTTAGGGCTTACTTTTAGCCCATATCATTTGCCCCCCAACTTCTAGGAAAACTGATCAGGTTTTCCTTGAAGTTTTAATTGCCTTTACGAGACTCGGGTCAGGGTTTTGTTTGTACACTAGTGTTTCACATGTATCGCCTTGATGCAAAGTGTGGAGCGACCTACACATTTGCGACGACTTGCCTTATTTGAGGCTAAACAACAATTTTTATGTCTTACAGAGAATTATTAATAATTTTCTTGCATTTTTGGGAATCTTTGTTGTGCTAACGGGCACTTTCCCTTATTTTTGATTAATTTCATCAAAAATGTTTTGGGCATACTACCTTCGGAAATAATTTTGTAAATTATCCCACATTTTTCTGGAATTCTTGGAATTTTGTTTCCAATTTTTCTCAGAAAATATTATTTTTACTTAACTTTTCTGTTTTTTGTTCGAGAAAATTAATTTAAAATGCAATATTTTCGACCTAAAACGAGGTCGCGTATGGCCACAAAAGCGCCCAGGTCGTGTGATTTTCGACCTCAATCCACGAGGTAGATTGAGTTCGTGTAAGGTCGTTCAACGAGACACGTCGTGAATCCTGCGACCTCAGTCTACGAGGTGATTCGAGCTCGTCCATGTTCTTCCAACAAGCCTGTTCGCCCACACTTCGATCTCCATCCACGACGTGAATCCAGATCGTGGGAGGGCACCAAAGCAGGGAGGTCGTGAGGATTTCGAGCTCATATCACGACGTGACTTGAGTTCGTGTAAGGTCCGTCCACGAGCCTCCTCGCGTAGCCTACGACCTCAACATACGAGGTGGATCGAGGTCGTCCAAGGTTTATAGGTTAGCCTCATCGAATTTAGACACGATCTCATCTTACGAGATGGATCGAGGTCGTGTGGGACCTTTAACGTGGCCTGTTCATATTGTTTTCACCTTCAACTTACGAACTGGATCGATTTCGTATAAGGAACAATAATTGGCCTCCTCGTGGGCTTTACGAACTCATCCTACGAACTGGAACGAGTTCGTGTCACAGTTTTTTTTTTTTTTTTTTTTGCAGATATTTTGCAGGTTGTTCTTGATACTTCTAGAATCTTCTATAAGCCTTTAGATCTTGGGCCTAGGATTGGGCCAATGGGCCTTAACTGGTTATAGCCGGTTGCCATAGCAACCTAACCGGTTAAGTGACCGGCTATTTTTTGTATAAAAAGGGGTGAGAAGTGAACTCATTTCTCACTTCACTCAAATAATTCACTAAATTTTCTCTCTAGAGTTCTTAGTTTCAAGCGATTTCCGGCAACAAATTCCGGCCAAAGTTCTCCCCAAGGCTGTTTTTCTGGGTTTCTTTGAAGATCATTTCTTGAAGCTTCCTTCCCAAGCATTTCAATGGCGGATGACAGAGAAGCTAGGAGACTTAGCAAGATGAGCTCTTCTTCGCGAGGTACCTCTTTCCCTCCTATTCGTTCAAAATACACCTCGTTGATTGACATGATTAATCAAAGGGGGATGAATATCCCTCTGTTTCTGCATTAGATTCTTATAATCATCATTCTAGATTTTTTGATGCTGAGAAAATTAAAAAATTCAACAAACTCTTCAACGTTCGTTCCCCATTTAAATTAGTCCCAGCTGAACCTGGGGATCGCTCTTGTCATTGGAAGCCCCATGCCTTGTGCATATACAAGGATGCTATCATGGCTGGGCTTCGTTTTCCTTTCCATGATTTCATCCCCACTTTATTGGCGGATGTTCAAATAAACCCTTGTCAGCTAGTTCCAAACGCTTGGAGGGCCATTCTTTGTTTCATGGTCCTTTGTTTAAAAAACAACTTTCCACTATCTATTTCTCTTTTTAGGAAGATTTTTCAATTTAAGAATAGTGCAATCACTTATCCTGGCTGGGTATATATCAGCCTTCGTGCTACGACCCCAAATATCTACGATCCCTCTTCAATTCCCGATAGTAACCCTAAATGGAAAGAGGAGTTCATGTACCTTGTGTGGGAGGGGGGTGATTGGGGTACCCTCTTTCGCAGCTCCTTTGGGAAGGTAACTGATGGGAATTCAGATGACATCGAGCTAACTGATGCCGAAAGAGCTGCTTTCAACACCCTTACTGCCGACAAAGGGGAAACTTACTTCTTCACTCTCCTTGAGGAATTTTCCCTCAAGTCTGTGGGTCTTTCTTCTGTTACTGATAAGGGTAAACCCCCCATTCTTTTACCTAGTGTTTCATTTTGCATGTTACGTTTCATTTGTTACTAATCTTGTCTTTTGATTTTTCAGCTGCGAAGGCCATTAATGAGCTCCAGGAGCATTTGGCTGGGAAAACTCCCCGTATGAAGAGGAGAAGAGCTACAAAGGACCCTAGGGGACAGCGCGGAGAGCCTGCCTTTCTAAGGCCCCATGATGCTGTTGATGTAGAAGAGGTCAGTGGGGCTGCCTCCTCTGCTAAGACTTCTGTTTTCCGTCCCGCTTGGGGCATCAGAAAACAGGACTCGGTTGTAGGTAGCACCAAACACTCCAAGGATTGGTCCTACCACTCAATCACCCCTGCTGATTATCGCGATATTGTCGTTTCCCGCGATTTGGAGGGTGTTGAGCTAATGGGTGCTCAGGCTCTTGCCACCGTAAGTATTTGTTTTTACCTCATTATTTTAGATTTTTACTTCTCGCCTATTTTTTAACTTGTTATTTTTCAGGGCAACACCTACTTCCAGGCAGCCATGCATCATGCCAAGTCTTGGCGAACTCAGGCTGGAACTCACAAGAAAGATCTTGACCAGTCGACGGCCCAAGTTACAGGCTTGGAAGAGAAGTTGAAGGCGAAGGAGGAGGAGCTAGAGAAAGCCTATGGCAGCATTGCTGAGCTTCGCCAGGGCAAGGAGGATATCATAGATGATTATATGGACTCCGAGGACTTTCAGAGGCTTATGGCTAAGCATGATGATCTTATCTACCCAGCCAACTACTTTAGTGGCTGGAAGGGGGCACTAGATGCTGTTTCTGAGAGGCACCCCGGGCTGTTCCAGATCGGTGATATTCCTTGCCCTGAGGCCCCGTTGGAGCTGGCCAAGTTACTGGAGTCTCAGAGAATCACCCCCATGGATGAGGATGAGGAGGAAGAGGAGGAAGGGGGGGATGCTACTGACAGGATTTTGAACCCTGCTCGCTCCCCTCTCCGTGCTAAATCTGGCGGTTCAGTTGCTGGGGATTCGACTACCCATACCAGCACTGACAGGGACTCTCCTGCTAGGAGTTCTGGGAAGACTAAGGCACCTTGATTTTATTTATGTTGGCCCTGCGTGGCATGTCTTTTGATGTTTTGCTTTTTTATTAGCAACCTTGAAACTATAGCCTCCGGGCTTTGCTTATTTATGCATTTTCTGGTTTTTCCTTCTATTTGGTTGCTTTGCCTTTTGTGTTTTGGCTTACTTTAGCTAGCAATTCTAAATATGCTTTTGACACATAACAGACATAAAACAACAACTAAAAGAGGAGAAAACCAAATTGCATTAAAACTTGAAATGGGCTTAGCCCTTACATAATACTCTACTTCCTACTCAGAGTTTAAAAAACCCCAAAATGGTTTCGTCGGCCTTATTTCTACTTTCCTAATAGATATAAGCTACGTCCTCCATAGGATAATCAAACATAATAGACCTTGAGATTCGATGCATGCCAAGTGCGAGGCACATCGATTCCTTCCAGAGTCTCCAACTTGTATGATCCTCGACCCAGTGTGCTTTTGACCCGATATTGGCCTTCCCAATTTGGTGCCAGTTTTCCTTTTTGTCCAACCCCGGATGCTTTAATCTTTCTGAGCACTAAGTCTCCTTGACGGAAGAACCTTTCTTTCACCCTTAGGTTATAGTAGAAGGAAGCTTTCTTCTGATGCTCTGTATTCCTAGCATGGGCTTCATCCCTTACTTCGTCGATTAGGTCGAGGGCTAATCTCATCCCTTCCTCATTGGTGCTGGTTCAAAGGCCTCCACCCGTGGAGATACATGCATGATTTCCACGGGTACCACAGCTTCAGCCCCGTAGGCTAACATGAATGGAGTTGCTCCAGTAGTCACCTTGCATGTGGTTCGGTATGCCCAGAGTATGGGTAGTAACTCATCCACCCAAGTGTTTCTGGAGCGTTCTACTCATTTCTTCAGTCCATCGAGGATGATTCGGTTGGCAACCTCAGCTTGACCATTAGCTTGAGGGTGGGCAACTGAGGTGAATCGAAGCTCAATCCCATTCTCTTCACAATAGTCTTTGAACTCTTTGTTGTTAAATTGTAAACCATTGTCCGTAACGAGGATTCGTGGTATTCCGTATCTGCACATGACATTCTCCCAGAAGAATTGCATGATTTGCTTGGTTGTGATTTTAGCCAAAGGTTTGGCCTCAATCCACTTCGTGAAGTAGTCAATAGCTACAACTAGAAACTTCCTTTGAGCAGTGGCCATAGGAAAGGGCCCAAGAATGTCCATCCCCCACATAGCAAATGGGATGGGGGAGCTAATGGATGTCAACATCTCTGGAGGTTGTCTAACTACTGGTGCATGTTTCTGGCACCGATCACATTTTTTCACATACTCTTTGGCATCAGCCATCATCTCAGGCCAATAGAATCCAAGCCTGACTATCTTGTAAGCTAGGGCCCTGGCCCCCAGGTGTTGTCCGCAAATTCCCTCATGGACCTCCTCAATAGCTGATTTGGCCTCTTCGGGCCTTAAACACTTTAGATACGGAATTAAAAAAGATTTTTTGTAGAGTATCCCCTCAATCAGAGCATACCTCAGCGCTCTCACAGATAATTTGCGTGCCTCCATGGCATTAGTTGGGAGCCAACCAGTCTCGAGGTGTGCTTTTATGGGATCTATCCAACATTCCCTCACTCCAATAGGTGCGATTAACTTTGAGTCGAAGGTAGGGGTTCTCAGAACTTGGAAGTAGACACTTCCAGAGTAATTCTCTATCTCAGAGGAGGCAAACTTGGATAAGGCATCAGCCTTAGTGTTTTCCTCCCTCGGAATGTGCTCAATGTAGCACTCATCAAACTGAGTTATTATTGCCTTCACAAGCCTTAAGTATTTAGCCATGGTTTCATCCCTCGCCTCAAACTCTCCATTGACTTGAGCCACAACCAACCTTGAATCTCCACAAACTTTAAGATTTTTGACCCTTAGGGCTCCTGCTAAGCCAAGTCCAGCTATCAGAGCTTCATATTCTGCCTCATTATTGGTTGTTGGAAAGTCTAACTTCAGGGCGTATTCAATCATGAATCCATCGGGACTTTGTAAGACAAGACCTACGCCACTTGTTTTTGTTTTTGATACCCCATCAAAATAGAGCATCCAGAATTCCTTCTCCTCTAGTATGGGTTCCTGGTCTTCCTTATTGCCTTCCTGAGGTATCTCCTGCCCCCCCGACTTCTTGGTTGTCAATGGTACATTCAACCACGAAGTCAGCAAGTGCCTGAGCTTTGATGGTCGTCCTTGGCTTGTACTTAATATCGAATTCTCCCAACTCAATTGCCCACTTGATTAGCCTACCACTGGCCTTAGGGCTGTGCAAAATATTTCTCAACGGCTGTCCTGTAAGGACCTCAATCTCATGTGCCTGAAAATAGGGCCTTAGCTTCCTCGAGGCAGTTACCAATGCTAAGGCAAACTTCTCAATAGTGGAGTAGTTCAACTCTGCTCCGTGTAAAACTTTACTCACATAGTATACGGGTTTCTGAACCTTGTTTTCCTCCTTTACCAACACCGCACTCACAGCTTGACCTGAAATAGCCAAGTAAAGATAAAGGATTTCTCCCGTACTTGGCTTGGCCAACAGTGGGGCCTCAGACATGTACTTCTTCACCTGCTCAAAGGCCTCTTGGCTTTCTTCAGTCCATTCAAAGTTTTTTACCTTCTTCAAAGTTTTAAAGAACGGCAAACACTTGTCCCCGGATTTGGAGATGAACCTCCCTAACGCAGCAATCCTCCCAGTCAACTTCTGTACATCCTTTATAGAACGTGGTGGTTCCATGTCCAAAATATCCTTGATTTTGTCGGGGTTGGCCTCAATTCCCCGTTTTGAGACCATAAGACCCAAAAACTTTCCAGACCCAACACCAAAGGCTCACTTGGCCGGATTCAACATCATTTTATGGTGCCTCAGTACTTCAAATGCCTCGCATAGGTGTTCAATGTGATCTGCCATGTGTAGGCTTTTCACCAGCATATCATCCATATAAACCTCCATAGTCTTTCCAATGAGATTAGCGAAGATCTTGTTTACCAATCTCTGGTAGGTAGCTCCTGCATTTTTCTGTCCGAAAGCCATGACCAAGTAACAATACACACCGAAGTCGGTGATGAACGATACCTTTGGAATATCATCCTTATGCATCTTGATTTGATTATAGCCACTAAAGCCATCCATGAAGCTTAACATCTCATGCCCAGCCGTGGCATCTATCAGCGTATCGATCCTTGGCAAGGGAAAACAGTCCTTTGGGCATGCGTCGTTCAAATCAGTGAAGTCTATGCACATCCTCCACTTTCCGTTAGCCTTCTTGACCATTACAGGATTGGCCAACCATTCCGGGAACTGGATTTCCTCAATGAACCCTGCCTCTAGGAGTTTGTCAACCTCCTGTTTTATGGCTTCTTGCCTCTCAGGTACAAAATTTCTCTTCTTTTGTTTCACTGTCTTCCGGTTTGGATCCACATTCAAGCTGTGTGTTATCAATTGGGGATCTATCCCTGGCATGCCAGCTGCTGTCCATGCGAAGACATCACTATTGTCTTGAAAAAAGGAGATCAATTTGCTCTTCAAGGGGTCTTTCAAAGATGCCCCGATGTAAGTAACCTTCTCAGAATCTCCCAGCTCCAAAGGTATGGGAAGCAATTCCTCTGCTGGTTTTCCTCTGCGCTCTTCATTCTCCCGAACGTCCATATCTTTGATTGGGAGAACCTGCCCCCCGGTTCCATCCGGCCTCAGCACGGCCACATAACAACTCCTTGCCATCTTTTGATCCCCTTTCTCTTCTCCTACTCCATTTCTGGTTGGGAACTTAACCTTTAAATGATAGGTAGAGGCAACCGCCTTGAAAGCATGTAGTCCCGTCCTACCTAGGATAGCATTGTACGTGGATGTAGCTTTGATAACCAAGAAATTTAACATCTGTGTTGCCTCCCGTGGCTCCTGCCCTATAGTCATGGGTAGCTGAATTGTTCCCTCGACCTTCGACTCTACTCCATTGAATCCATATATGGGCATGTTTGACGGCGTCAACTGAGACTCGGCATATCCCATTTTTAAGAAGGCATCATGAAACAAGATGTCCACAGATGCTCCATTGTCGATCAAGACCCTCTTTACTTGAGAATTGCCTATCACAGGTGAGATAACCAGGGGGTCATCATGGGGAAACTTCACCCCTTCAAGGTCTGAATCATCGAATCCAATCAAGACTTCTGTCTTTGCACGTTTTGGTGCTTCCCCTACAATGTGCATTACTTCTTGCGCATACGCCTTTCTGGAATTTCTACTTGTCCCAGCCGCTGTCGGGCCACCGAAGATCATGTTGCCGGGGCTGCTAATTGTGATTACGATCCTCATCTTTCCTATCATAATCCCGCCTTGGGTTTCCCCGATCCCCGTCTTTGCAGAATTTATTCAATTTTCCCTGCAGATCAAGAACTCAATTTCATCCTTCAATTGTCTACAATCGTCGGTATCGTGACCCACATCCTTATGGAACCGACAGTACTCATTCTTGTTTCTTTTCTCAGGATCAGTCCTTAGTGGCTTCGGCCATCTCACATCCCTGTCTTTTTCTATCTCCATCAGGATTTGACTTCTTGGAGTATTCAGCCTTACGTATTCCGCAAACCTTTGCCCGGGACTCCCCTTTTTAGGGGCTGAATCAGAATCCCTGCCCGTGCGCGGGTACTTATCTTTAGCATCATATTCCTGTTCCGGCTTCCGTTTCTTAGAGTTGTCACCGTTTCCGGTGTTCCCCGTCCCTGGATCTTTCTTCAGACTATCCTCCGCCTTGATGTACTTGCTCGCCCTTTGCTGGAGCTCAACCATATTTTCAGGGGGATGCTTAGCCAATGACATTTTGAAATAAACATTCGAAGTTCCATTCTGCAATGCCACCATGGCTACCTTGTTTTCCAGGTTTGTAATGTTGAGTGTTTCCTTTGTGAATCGCTTGAGATAGTCTCTGAGATTTTCATTCTTTCCTTGAATCACAGTCATGAGAGATGCGGAATCTTTCTCATGAATTCTTCCTCCTATGAACTGGCTGACAAAAGCATTGCTTAGTTCTTTGAAGGAGGCGATGGAGTTCGGTGGTAGGCGGTTGTACCAACGTTGTGCCATGCCAGCTAATGTTTGGGGAAACGCCCTACACTTCAAGGCGTCACTGGCGGGTTGTAACAGCAATGCGTTAGAGAACGTCCTTACATGATTAGCGGGATCTCCCGTTCCATCGTAAACCTTTATGGTAGGCATCTTGAACTTCCGTGATATATGCGCATTCATCACCTCCTCAGTGAATGGAGGGGTTGGATCATCAGGATCTCCAAGTTGCATCAAGTCTTCGGGATTGCCTCTGGGGGTTTCGACCCTCGTGGTTCTACCTCTAGGGACTTCGGTCCTTCTTTCTCTCCTTGGTGTGCTTTCCAAATCAACAAAAGGAATGTCTTCTCCCGTCACCGGTGGGGGTCGATTTTGATTCTGTCTTCGCTGTTCCCTTTCTATGTCATCCTTTAATTTTTGGATCTTGGCCTCGTGAGCCTTGATTTTTTCAGCAGCCGTTAAGGGAGGTCGGTCATGGGTTCTTCGACGTCCAACAGGTTCCTTACTTGGACGACGTCTTCTCGGGGCTTCATCCCTATCTTCTTCCGAGGATGAATCATCAGAATACGGGCCTGAGTAGTCATAGTATTGCTGGCCTTGATTGGGTCCTAAACCCCTGATGTAAGGTGGATTGTACGGCTCGTGTATCTGGAGGGTGTGACCACTTGGTCCGGCCTGATACGGGGGATAATTAGGCAACCCATATAGCGGGTTCGTGCTTGCGGGGATCACTGTAGTAGAGATCTGAGCGGTGGGTGGAGCGGACTGCCCTCCGAGAGGGGCGACCACCATCTGAAGGGGATTCGTCCCTTGGATGGTGGGATTCGTGACCAGGGGTAACGACTTATGAGGTTGTGCTTCAATTCCTTGTGGCTGAGTGATCAGCGGCTGAGAATTCGCTCCTTGGGGCACTGGTTCCCCAATCGGGGGTGCGGTGGTGTTAGTGATGGTTTCAGAAAGTGTTGGTGTTCTCCGGTTGGTAACCATGGGCCAAATGTTGTGGAACGAAATATAGGGTGTATTTACTGCGTATTTAATGCTAAGGTTTATGAGAGCTTCGAGCTTTAATGGCTGATCAGGTGTTTCGTGACTTAACTCGGGTCCTCACAAGATGCCTACGTATCTTGCAAATATCAAGAATCAAGCCAAAAAACGTAGTTCTGAATGTGAAGGAACAGGTCCTTATATAGGTGATGAAAACCCTAGAATTAGGGTAGAATTAGGATACTTGGTGGGCAAGTCAGAGCCTTAGCCCAATTCTAGAGCCTTCCAAAAGATAAGAAGATATGTATTGGAGATACATGCCTTGGAGGCTACTCCTAATATGATTTGGTTTCCTTGTTGACTCAAATTCGAAGTCTTATTTTTGGCTGACTTTACAGCTACGAAATTAATATCAATTCAAGGGTTTCGGGCCTTATTTATGGGCTTTAACTATTGACCAAGTTGGGCCTGATTAATACAATATTAATGATGTCTTTAGGGCTTACTTTTAGCCCATATCAGATACTGTAAAACAAGAATTAGAACTGCTATTTTTTATATATATAAATTAAATATGAAAATAATAAAAGTTACATTACGGAAAAAAAATTACACTAATTTGAAGATTAGGAATTAAAATTACCCACAATAAAATGGAAATTTAAAGGGGCAATTTTAAAATTAACAACTAAGAACAAGAAATTAAAAAGGGAATGAAAATTTGCACAAATATGAAAAGTGTTTACAAAATAAAATGGAGGCTATAATTTAGGGTTGAACTAGAACTAACTTAATTCTAAGATGTCTTTACAAATGAAGAATGAGGCTATTTATAGAAAATAATTAGGGTTTTAGGTTGGTGTGGGCTAATCTTAGCCATCCATTTGGTTTTAGGTTGGCTAAATCCTAGCCTTTCATTTTAGTGGGCTAAAAAAATGCACCAACCCCCCTTGCTTTTCCTTTTCTTCTTTTTTTGGTCCTTCTTCTTCTTCTTCTGTCATTTACTTCTTTATTTTGCCATTTTTTTAGTTATTCTTGAAATCCCTGAAATGCAGCAAAATAATTTATTAAAATACGAATTCAAGCAATAAATAGGCAATAAAAATATGCAAAATTATGCACTTATCAAATGCCCCCATACCTATCTTTTGCTCGTCCTCGAGTAAAACAAAAAGAAAAATGCAGAATTAAAAACCTATACTCAATGTCGTAGGAATCACGGGAAATTTTAGGTTTACCAACCCGTTAAACCTATAGACGATCTCTATAGGAGGAGTGCTGTCTCCTAAGGGTTTACAGAAGATATACCCATAAAATCTTTGAGATAATC
Source organism: Saposhnikovia divaricata (assembly GCA_036435485.1). NCBI lineage: Eukaryota > Viridiplantae > Streptophyta > Magnoliopsida > Apiales > Apiaceae > Saposhnikovia > Saposhnikovia divaricata. The sequence goes on along the minus strand of CM071596.1, from coordinate 149,545,237 downwards.
AGCAAGTATCCAACTTTCCTCTTTTAATCTAGCTTTCATTGGTGTCAACAAAATAATTTTGTAGGAAAATACATGCCTTAAAGATTATTCTAATAATAGCCAAGTTATAGGTTCCCACAATCCACATGATTAGACTAAAAATTTACAAAAAATCCCAAGGCGTGTAGTGAATTTAAGGCCCTTGATGGATTAACTGCATACGAACATTTTCTCTTTTTCAACCAATATTGAACTGACCCAATCTCTATCAAAACAAGTATCTAGCCAAACTTCACATTCTTAGTAGTTAGACCGGTCGTGCAATGGTTGAGGTCCCAAAAGACTTTTGTATCAATTCCCATTTAGCGAGTTTTAGGTCAACAATCCCAGACCACAAAGGACCTTAGGTTGCTAGGCACAAAGTCCCCTCGGACTTACTTACTCGGGTTATTAATGAGCCCAACCTAGCCGATTTCCCTACTAATAATTGATTATTACAAAATTACACTAGCACTCAACAATTACAAACATTTATTGACTCTTTTTCTTTTCTCCCTTTTTTTTTGATTTTTTTTTTGAATTTTTTTTTACACTATAGGAACCAAATTTCGCAAAGGTTTGATTCGACATTGTTCTAACATGTGGGTTCTCTCTCAGGTATCGAATAACATTCCTATACAATTCTTCCATCAGAGGTCTAGTGCAAATGTGCCGTCTTGGACTTTTAAGCAAAAATTTGTTTGACACAAGTTTCGTGAGGAAAACCTTAATTGACTGCGTTCAAATTATCTAAAGGCATTATACATATAATTTTCGAAAAATAGTCAACACCAACTAGTTGTAGAATTTAAAGATTGGGAAGGACAACTAAGCTAAAATAACTCTATTTTTGGATTTTTAAAATTTTTAATTTTATTGGATTTTTCAATTTTTATATTTACACTAGACACTCCCCCATACCTAAATCATGCATTGTCCTCAATGTATGCAAAGGTATAAAAGAAAAGTAAGAAATACTCCCCTAATGCACAAGCATGAAGTATCGAGGCATGGATTGCCACTCCAAAAACCTGTTGCGTGGGACCACCACGAAAAAGCATCAGCAGTTTTTTTTATCCTGCACAAAATTTCCAAACAAGCATTAGCAAATTTAGCCACTACATCAATAAATAAAAATTGATCAAGAAAATGTGTAGTTTTGGAAAATTTTGTGATAAAGCATCGATAAAATTCATAGCCCCGAAAACGCCGAACTTCCTTAATAATCACGCGAGGTGGAGGCTCGGGTGGTGGTTATTCTCCCTTCCTTACTTTCTCTGGAACTATTTGATCCTCTTGGCTTTTTGAATCAATGAATAAGGAGCATTTATCAGCGTCTCCTTCTTCCGAGGACTGAAGGGTAATAGCCGTTTGGAATGGATTATCAAGCAAAATTGGAGAAAAATCTTTTTGGACAATTTTTGACATCACGTCAACCTTGAAGCACAGATTCTCGTTTTTACTCACAATATCCTCAACAATAACAACATCATTGATCTTAACCTCGGTGGAAAGCTCCTCTTCTATTTCAATAAGTACATCATCAACACACACCGAGAAACTATTTTCCTCTTGATCATTTGTAAGAATGATCGAATCCATTTCATCTTCTGGTGGTATAGATGGCGGCGGTGTAGAGTCAGGCTGCCATGTAGTAAAAGAGCTATCCCATTCTGCAATTTCAGCTCCCATCAGTTTATTTAATTCCTCTTGAATCTTTTGAGTTTGCATTAGAAGTTCCTCCGCCTTGCTCAATATATCAGGTTGCGCATTTTCATTGGTTTGATGAACCTGGAAATTCTGCGATGGAGGATATTCATATTGCTGCCATGATGGTTGCTCAAATTGTTGTTGGTGATAATGTTCTTCATATTGTTGTTGCTGGAATTGTTGTTGATCATGATATGAGAAATTCTGAAAGTTGTTGTCCGTGTATGAAAAATTTGGTTGACCCGTCCAATCTTGATTATATGCATTAAAGTACGGATTTGACTCGTATCTTTCTTGATAATCATTCACTTGTCCAAATTGAGCATTGTAAGAACATTCAAAACCAAAGTGACCATAAATACCACAAATATCACAATATGTGTAAGCTTCAGGGGCCATTGGTGACATCTCATTATTACTCATCGGACATGTAGCGTACAAAGAATTAATTCAAACACACAAAAAGAAATGGTGAAAAATCAAAAGAAAAATTCTAGACCTAGGGTTCCTTAATAAACTAGACTTTGCTCACATAACGTTAAGACACACTAAAAATTCAGTAAATTAAGAATTATTCAGACCGATTCGGCCAGATTAGAGCAGGCATTGCCAAGAGGCCAAACTCGTCACTTAGACACCGAATCTTAACAGCTAGGCGAACCTTAGACACTGAAGGTCGTGAATAAGTCTTAATTACGTTTATTTGATGCAACAAACAACGAGATATATACAAAAACGATAAACAATTATGGATGCTTTACACTACGTGTTCTAAACTAAAGAAAAGAAGAATTTAACGTACCTCGGTCCGCCAGCGATCACCACAATTTACTAGGTACGAAAAATTAAAAACAAGAAAATAAAAATCTAGATGATGTGCCCTAAGTGATGAATGCATGATGAAACAAATATGTATTTACAAATATTTTTTTTTGACTTTTTTTTCAATTTTCAATTTTTTTGTGATTTTTGAATTTTTTTTTATTTTCTAGAAATAAAAAGATGAAAAGAGTGAGATACGGGTTACCGAAGCACGCTTCCAGAAATTCCAATTTTTCCACGCTCCGAGAGAAGAGTCCCGAAATTTCACATTTTCCTGAAAAAAAACGAAATAAAAAAATTAAAGCAAAAACTAATCCGAAAAATTAAATATTAAGGCATGAAAAATAATTAGTTCCCCGGCAGCGACGCCAAAAACTTGATGTGCCGAAAACATGACATTTAATATCGCAAGCGCACGATCATCGTTTTATTATTTTAAGATTCGATCCACAGGGAGTAATATTGATTTCGCGATCCTTAATTTTTAACTTAGGCGAATTAGAATAATTTGTAAATTTGGATTTATGCTATTTAATTCCTAAAGGGAAATTTTAAACTATTTACAAAAAGAGAATTTAATTTGGAATTTAGAAAATTGGAATTTTACTAATTAGTTAAAAGAAAATCTATTTGTAAAAGAAAATCTAATTTTATTCTAATTTTAAACAACTAATTAAAAGTGAAAAGAAAAAAAATTAGATTAAAATTTGAATTAATTAATTTTATACTAATTAATTTAAATATCCCAAATTTGAATTAAAAATAAATTTTATTCTAAAACATTTTTCTTTTTAAAACAATAACCAACAAACAGCTGCATAACGTTGCTACAGAATAATACGAGCTTGGCTAATCTATAAAAAGAAAATAAAATATTAAAAAAATAAAAACGTGATGCATCATATTTTCAATAAACAAAAGGCACAAGTTAATTATTAAATCTAACCAAATAATGGGCCAGAAACCAACAAAGCATGAACTAGAATTCCATTTGGGCAAGGAGCTCAAAACTAAAAAGAAAATCAAGAAAAGAAGTTGGTCTACAAATGAAAATGGGCCGATTAACTAAGTAACCCAATTACACTAAATGAACTAAACAAAGCCATGAGTTTAATATTAAACTAAGTAACCCAATTACACTAAACTAGCTTCTATACCCGTGCAAGGCACGAGCTTGTTTCGATATATTTGATTATTGAGATAATATTTGTTATAATAATTTTATAGGTATATATATATATATATATATATATATATATATATATCTTCAACTAAGTTTCGTTAAATCGTGTCCATTTTTTCTAATTTCAAGAATATCATTTAAACATAAAGTGAAGTTTTTGCTAAATTTATTGGATGTACAAAATGTTTTACATTTCTCAATATAATCATTAAAAAATAGAATACAACATAACTCATTATAGTACACAATACAATTTTGATAGTGGACCACTTTCGTATTCGTCGTTCAGTTCAATTGGAGTATCTACTTTGCTCGTGTTCGAAATGTTAGCTGAGTGTTTCTGATCTTTAATGTTTTCCGAATTATCAAACTCGTTATCAGCATCATTCGTTACATAATATTTCTTGACGTAATTTATCTTAAAATCGTAATCATCTTTCATAGACGAAGTATTTTTTTTTCCTTATCTATTTGATCTTCATTGCCTTATTCATAAGTATACGTTGGTTACATCACGACTTTGTAATTCTATCGATTACCGATAACGTCTACATTTTTATCATGAAATTAAAAATGTAAATATATAAATTGTGAAATTTAATATGCAATAATAAGTTAGATACTATTAATTGCAAGTCAATTAAAGTGTTATAGTTAATAAATAGAAATGGACCAATTAAATATTGAGCTATTAATTGATATATATTAATTACAAAGGATGAAAAGGTAATATATTCTTGAATAAAATGTGACATGTTGCCACATTATATATATAGTAGATGAACTAAACAAAGCCATCAGTTTAATATTAAATAAATATAAAGTCTAATTAATGGCATGGACAAGAGCTACATCACATACTGTCTACATATAATTTAATGCACTAATAATTAAGCAATGAGAAAAACTTTCCTAATACCAAAGATGAATTAAAAGGCGAATTACCATGGAAGAAAAGAGCAAAATGAAATATAAAAACAATTAATGCTAGCAAGGAATTTAATTAACATTAATTAACACTAACACTCTATTGATGCAAAAGTTAAGCTAACAAGGAAGTCATTTTAAAACCAAACGATAAAGTTCAGATGCACTCAAGTTGGTAGCCAAGTAAATGAAAACTAATTAACCAAGTCAAAGCAGCAGAAAGTGAATCACATATATTAGAAAAATTAAGCATGACATAAACGAAGTAAGAAAAAATTGGAAAGAAGCAGTGAAGAACAACACAGAATATAAGATCGAAAAAAACCCCAACACAAATTGGATTTTGTGTCGGCGTTTGACCGGAAATGTAAATTGGTTGCCGAAAAATATAGATCTAAACTGAAAAAAAAAATCAAACAAAACAGATGAGAAAAGGAAGAAGAGGGGTTATGGGTTTGAATGGAAGTGATAGAGAAAACAGGGAGTACAGGACGGTAAAACAGGGGAGAGGATAAATGATACTGTAAAACAAGAATTAGAACTGCAATTTTTTTTATATATAAATTAAATATGAAAATAATAAAAGTTACATTACGGAAAAAAAATTACACTAATTCGAAGATTAGGAATTAAAATTACCCACAATAAAATGGAAATTTAAAGGGGCAATTTTAAAATTAACAACTAAGAACAAGAAATTAAAAAGGGAATGAAAATTTGCATAAAATATGAAAAGTGTTTACAAAATAAAATGGAGGCTATAATTTAGGGTTGAACTAGAACTAACTTAATTCTAAGATGTCTTTACAAATGAAGAATGAGGCTATTTATAGAAAATAATTAGGGTTTTAGGTTGGTGTGGGCTAATCTTAGCCATCCATTTGGTTTTAGGTTGGCTAAATCCTAGCCTTTCATTTTAGTGGGCTAAAAAAAATGCACCAACCCCCCTTGCTTTTCCTTTTCTTCTTGTTTTGGTCCTTTTTCTTCTTCTGTCATTTACTTCTTTATTTTGCCATTTTTTTAGTTATTCTTGAAATCCCTGAAATGTAACAAAATAATTTATTAAAATTCGAATTCAAGCAATAAATAGGCAATAAAAATATGCAAAATTATGCACTTATCACCATGGAACGTATTTATTTAAATTTAAGTGCAACATAATAACTTGGTCTTAGACAACTAATATAGATTTATTTCAATAATGTATTCCAATTTAGTATCTATCTACATCTATATCTATACTATTATATAAAAGCTTAAACATTAAAAGTATTGGTACCTATTTTTTGGTACGTCATGAATTTACTTATTTACCCTTCATTATCAAGAAAAATATATATGATATCTGTAATAACCGCGAATTTTTGAATAAATTTTTCTACGCAATATTTAAATTTTATTTAAGAGCGGTGCACTAGTATATTTTAGTTAGTACATTTTTTCTAATATATAAGTAAATACTATATTATATTATATTTATTTATATTTATTGGTATTTACTAAATTTAAGAAAATTTAGGAAAATAGGATTTTAGTTTTATTGGGTTGATATAAATTTAAAGCCCAAAATTTATTTTAGAAAATGAAAGTAGAGTCTCGTTTTAACTGGCCAGCAGGGGAGAAATGGAATGATACGTATTAATAGATTGGTGTGTTGTGTTGGCTGGTTAGTAGTTAACCACGTAATAGTAAACGTGGTTTAGTGAGATTGATCTGGCTAATCAGATGGATAAGGGAAAAAGAGGCATCATTTTTTTTCACCAAACAAAGAAAGCAACTCTCCTTTTTCCTGTCAAATATACGCCTACTGTCTCCATCAAAATAAAACGGGGGACAAAAGCCCGGCCACATCTTTTTACACAAATAGGGTAACATCATGTAGTTATTTTTTTTCTTTCTCTGTTAATTTTTCCCCGATTTCATTTTTACTCTGGTAGGCTTGATTTGGTTTGTGATTCGATTGGTGGTGATCGGAGTTTTGTGTTGGAGTAAAGGGGATGGAGTGTTGTTGAGTGTTGTCGGTGTAAAGGGGGGATGGAGTTTTGCTGTGTTGTTGTCGAAAAAGAAAGGGAGGAGGTGAGGTGTGGGCAAGTGAGTGGTCGCCGGAAGGAGAGCCACCACCGTTGATGGTGGTGGTCTTTGTAGCCACGAGAGATGCAGGGTTGAGAGATAGAGGGAGAAGTTTTGGGGGGAGGGACGGTGTTTGGTTTGTTGGACGAAGCAACCACCACCGATAAAAGGGGGGTTCAATTGATTTAATTTGGAATATTATTTAAAATGGTGGGTAATAAATAGTTTAAAAAAAATGGTATAATTGATTAATTAGTTAAATAGAAATATTTAGCTATTATTCGGTCGTAATTTAGAGATATAATGATCCGTTGATAAAAAAGGGGGAATAATTGTGAATAAATAGAATTAAATATGGTGTTATTTTAGAAGACTGATATTTAGCATTTCCGGACTATTTTGATTAACCGGATCGAATCAGATTATTTTAGAGGCTAAAATCGAGATTAAAAATGGATTATTACCGTTATATTCGGTAACCCTATTTTTCGTTTTAAGCGGGATTTATGGATATTAAAATATTATATATTTTCTAGAATTGATTTCGGGAATTATTTTCCGTTATTTATTGTAATGATTTTCAAGAGATATTTTATTATTATTTTTATTATTGTTATTATTATTATTATTTTAATATGTAGATATTATAGTATCGGTTCAGGAACATTTTAGTTTGACGAATCGCTCACATTTTCTGGTTGCCATTTTAGAGAATATTTCTTGAGCCGTAGATCGAAGCCAAGTTCACGGGTAGAGTATAAATTTTATCTGCCTTTATTGCACTCCGAGATCGAGGCAAGTTCCTTCTGACCCTCACTCCTTTTTAAAATATTTCGAGAAATGTTGAGATATTATTCTGTTAAAATATTTCTGAATTGCCAGGTCGTTATAAATTCATTTTTTTTTAATATATCCTGTTTATACAAATGTTGATTTAGAAATTTTAGAGACTGTCCTTAAATTATTATAACTCGTAAAACGCACTTTGATTGAACTCTAGGGCATTTTATTTTTTCAGGATGACCCCAAAGATTATTTCAGCTATAACTACGCTCATATATCGAAGTAGTTAAATTTTATTGTCTTCAATCGGATCAATTATTCAGATCTGATAAATTTTATTTCAACATTCAATTTTGATTCATTGTGCGAATCAAAGTAAATACACTCAGGATAGAGAACAGAAGAATAGCTTATCATCAGAATTTCCTCTAAAATACCTACTCTTGCGTATTTGAAGGTTTTCTTTCTGAATCGAGTCGTTCTTATTATTTCAAGACGACTCCACATAATTTATTCTAATCAATGAACCTTTCTTGTTTAAGGTTTATTACGTTATTGTCTTGTACTGACATATTGTTCGTGGCAATGAGTTTCTTTTGAAAATATCGTGACAGCCTATTGTTCAGGTCTGTATCGTACAAAGTATAGACTGGCGATCGGCCAGAATCGAGTAAGATTCCAAATCAATCAATTATATTCGGAGAAATAATCCTGTACTCTACTGGTCAACATGGGAGTGGCCCATGGGTTTTCTTTTAGATCAACATGGGGAATAAACTCGTGGTATCGAAAGAAAAATATTAACATATTGGCACAAAAGCTGCCAGGTTGACTTTTCAACCACCTTTTTTCTAGCAAAACGATATAGTGGTACTTGCGACATAGTAGTGATCGTGCTATGGGGTATCACGGGTGTGTGGTACTTGCGCCACAGCGGTTGATCGTGCTGTGGGGTATCATGAAGACGGAAGACCAGTATCTCAAGCTTTTAAATTCTAACTTCTTTATTCAAAGATAAGTTGTTTGGGTCTATCAGTAAGTATTACCAGGGCACTTTGCCTGCATACGAGTATCTTTCATAAATAGAGTTGTTTTCTTTTCACCTTCATTGTTAGTGAGAGAGCGAGTCAGTGGACTTGCTGAGCACATAGTTGCTCATCCTTGTTGGGAAAGGATAAAATACACCAGGGCACTGAGCTGGACTAGTGTGCTTAGCTCAGAGGCGACGACCCTATCGAAGACTATTTGTATATGTTTCGAAATTTTTGGTGATATAATGTGTAGTAGTAATATGTTGTAATAATTCAGAGATATGTCGATGCTTGGACGTGTGGGATGGAACCACTATTGTTGCAATAAAACTTTTATGTTTATTATGTAATGTATTGTAGTTTATATATAAGACAGGTGTTGTCGGTACGTGGCGGCCTAAGTCTACAAATAGTGGATTTGGGGGCATCACAGCTTTGTATCAGAGCGTTAGTTATATTCTTAGGGAAGCGAGAGATCCTAGGAATATGACGGAGCGAGAGATGAAAGGTATAAACATCGATTTCTGAGATTATTTTGAGCTATAGCTCCATATTTGTAGAGTCAAACCCCTAATGGGTTGTCAGTTATATGTTATGTATATATGTATACCAATTATGAGTTGGACCCTGTTGTGATCGAGTTTTTGTCTTATGTAGATGTCGTCGTCAGGTTCGTCAGTTCCCTTCGGTAATCGATCTGTCAGAGATAGGTCACCTACCCCATATCCGGTAGGACCCTGGATTCTTCTTCGTAGAGCGACCCATCAGAGGAGTCAGATGATTCTTCTATTCAGATTCTTCCCCCGCTATCTGCGCAGATCATTGACGTGGTAGACTTGCCAGATCAGATCATTGTGATACCAGACTCTCCTACACTTTTTGAGGGTGATCAGGTCGTTCCTATTTATGTTGCTGCATCTACTACACCTGTATACACACCAGACCTATATAGACATGAGGTTCCTGAGCTTGATATATCTGAGTCGATGGATGATAGTCAGCTTTCACCAGTTCGTTCCACTGCTCCACTCAGTGAGGGTTTTACTGTTCCAGGGTCGGGTGCTCCTATTGTGGTATCTACTTTTGCGCATTTACTCACTCCATTAGCACCTATCTATGTGGAGACACCTACAGTTCCTACATTACCAGATATCACTATTAATGCTCCTCTTGCACCTGCTATACATATTCCTGCTCCAGTAGTGATGATTTCATCTGCACCACCTTTTCCAGTACAGTCAGTTGGTATGCCTATGCAGCCGGTAGCGGATCGAGAGCCGGTACCTTGGGTTATTCATGATCATCTTTTTCAGCAGTTTCGTTGGGTATGGATGCGCTATGAGGAGGTTTTTGCTGCTAGAGATGCTGTACTGCGACTGCTGTCAGTTGACCCTGCTACAGTTCATGGAGGAGGCTGCTTACTTATGAGGGATGTTCCTATGGAGATTGTACACCAGATCTCTATCTCTATTTTGACCAAACTGAAGACTGATATCACAGCCCTACCATCTTCCAGTACAGGAGCTGTTGACCGTAGTGTTGTTGTTGACTTGATTACTAAAGCCATCGCAGAGTTCCATAGACGCGTTGGTGAGATGTTTGGTCGCTGAGACCATTGTTGATGACATAGCCTAGACTTTTGGTGTTTTGGAGGGATGGCATATATATGGACTTGCCTATCCCTATCTTTTGGTTACGTAGGTTTTAGTTGTTAGCGACCCGAGTTTTTGTTGGCGTCAGGGATAGATCTTTCCGTATAGGGTGCTTATGTATTTTATCATGTATCTAGTCCGACATAGGTAGACCAACACTCAGTAGATTGAGTAGTTTTGACTTATGTATTAGCTGGCTAGCTTATATCGGATGTAGTCACTGAATGTACCTTATGGTACCATTTTGATTATATATGATGATATTAGTATCTTTGCACTTTTACCTGTTTTAGACTTTATTGTTACTGTTGCACTTTATTAGTAGCACTCCTATTTAGTTGGAAAAAAAAACTGAAATGTTTTCTAAAATGACTAAAGCATTTCCTTGAACCACGATATTTGAGATTTAGAATTTTACAACCTGCTAGTGGTTTTACCTAAATGGGAAAAATGATTTATTATTGTGACGCATGAAATATATCTTCAGCATTTCCGGAATTCGACATATGACTTTGAAGATTTATGTTACCAGCACTGATATTCTGCTATACATATATATTTTACCCTGTTTAACCAAGCTCTGTGTTTTCAATCTTAATAGAAAAAGATTCCTAAAAGAGGTAGACCCCACAAGAACCAAAGAGTACCCCCAGCAGAGGACCACCCTGATGTTGATCCCAATCCTTAACCAGAACCTGAGCCTGAGTCAACTCCCGCGATACAACCAAATCCAAATCCTAATGACCCTATAGGTTTACTCGTGGAATTCCAGAAACAATATACACAGAATCCTTCACTTAGACAAGAAATACCTCAAGTCCGAAATGATCAACCCCCTACACCACTAGCTAAAAATACAGTTACCTTTAAATCTTTCAAATCATTAAATCCCCCTGAGTTTAAACATACCACTGATCCTGTTGAGGCAAGAATCTGGTTACGAGAGATGGAAAAGACCTTTGAGATCGTAGGAGTAGAAGAAGTGAAGAAGACCATTTTTGCAGCCTACATGTTAAAAGGTGAAGTGAATTATTGGTGGGAATCAAATAGAGCCATGGAAGGGAACGTAGTCATACCCTGGACTAGGTTCACACAGCTGTTTTTAGAGAAATATTTTCCTAAATACTTTGAAAATCAGATGGAAATCAATTTTTTGGAACTTAAATAAGGCAATATGACTATAGCTGAATATGAAGCCAAGTTTTCTGAACTCTCTAGGTTTGTGCCTTACCATGTGGATACTGATGAAAAGAGATCTAAACGTTTCCAACTAGGGCTGGAACCATAGATCCAGAATCGAGTTGCGGTATTAGAAATCACCAACTATGCTACTTTAGTTCAGAAAGCATCTATTGTTGAAAGTGGAACTGAGTTGTACTCAAAGGACAAGGATGTGAAGAAGAGGAAGTTTCATAATCGTGGAACTAGTTTTGAGAGGAATCCTGACGACCGAAGTGGAAAGAAACCATTTGTGAAGCGGGAAGACAGAAGCAATGACATAAAGAGAATTATGAATCAGGACACTAGGGGAAACAACCAGAAATTCAGACCCCCTCAGACAGCCAGTCTGATTCAATGAAGGCCACGTTACCCTAATATGGTACGTGTGGGAAGAAGCACCCAGGACCTTGTAATCTTGCCAGCATTGTTTGCTACAATTATGGACAGAAAGGGCATTATTCTTCTAACTGCAAGGAGAAGGAGAAGGCAACTACTTGTTTCAAATGCGGGAAGAAATGGCATATTGCACGAGATTGCAAGTCACCACCAAAGGAGACAACTGTACCTAAGACTCATGGCACCTCCTAGCAACAAGCCAACTACACATACTTTCAACATGACGGTGAAGGATGTTATTGCTAACAGTGATGTAATTGCAGGTACGCTTTTGGTAAATTCTATAGATGCATGTGTTTTGATTGACTCGGGAGCGACAAAATCTTTCATATCGGAGAATTTTATGAACAAATTGGATATTCAGTCCGTACCATTAGGGGAGACCTTGATTATAGAAGTATAAAATCAGGAAAAAGTTCCTGTAGATCAGATCTGTCCAGATTGTGGAATCGAAATTCAAGGACAACGCTTCGATGTAGATCTTCTTTCTTTTAATTTAGGGGAGTTTGATATAATTCTTGGAATGGATTGGTTAGCACGTTATGACGCTCAAATCAATTTTCAACGTAAGTGGGTTAATTTAAAGGGATCTAATGTCAAAAGAATACAATTTCGCGGAAGAAAACCTACCCGTAATTTTCTGACTATGGTCCAAGCAAAGAAACTACTAAGACAAGGATGTCAAGCCTACTTGGCTCATATGGTTGACAACGAGAAGCAAGCCCCTGCTATTGACAAAATTCCTGTAGAGAATCAATTCGAGGATGTTTTTCCTGAAGAATTACCTAGATTGCTGCCTGACCGAGAAATAGAATTCACTATCGATCTTGCCCCAGGAACTGCACCGATTTCCAAAGCACCATACCGAATGGCTGCAGTTGAGATGAAGGAGTTTTCCACATAACTGCAAAAACTATTAGACAAAGGCATAATTCGACCAAGCGTATCCCCTTGGGGAGCTCCAATGATATTTGTAAAGAAGAAAGACGGATCTATGAGGTTGTGTATAGATTATCGAGAGTTAAACAAGATGACGATCAAGAATAAATATCCTTTGCCACGAATTGACGATTTGTTTGATCAACTGAAAGGAGCAGCTTATTTTTCCAAGATTGACCTTAGATCGGGTTATCACCAGTTGAAGATTAAACCTGAAGATGTGCCAAAGACTGCCTTTAGGACTCGCTATGGGCATTATGAGTTTCTAGTTATGCCATTTGGATTGACAAATGCTCCAGCTGCTTTTATGGATTTAATGAATCGAGTATTCAAGAAGTACTTGGACAATTTCGTAATCGTGTTTATTGATGACATCTTGATTTACTCTAAAAGCCAAGAAGAGCACGCAGAGCATCTTCGTTTAGTATTGGAAAATTTACGCAAAGAGAGGCTATATGCTAAATTCTCTAAGTGCGAGTTTTGGCTAAGTAAAGTGCAATTCCTAGGACACATTGTGAGCAGTGAAGGAATTTCGGTTAACCCCGCAAAAGTGGAGGCAGTTCCAAATTGGGAAAGGCCGAAGACTCTAACAGAGGTCAGAAGTTTTCTTGGACTAGCAGGATATTATCGAATATTTATAAAGGACTTTTCAAAGATAGCTACACCATTGACCAAGCTCACCAGAAAGAATGAGAAGTTTGAATGGACTCCCAAGTGTGAAGAAAATTTTCAAGAACTTAAGAGACGATTAACATCTGCCCTGATTTTAACATTACCAGATGATACGATAAATTTTATAATCTATAGTGATGCTTCCCATAAGGGTTTAGGATTCGTATTGATGCAGCATGGAAAAGTAATTGATTATGCTTCCCGATAGTTAAAAGATTATGAGGTAAGATACCCAACTCACGATCTCGAATTAGCTGCGATTGTTTTTGCACTGAAGATTTGGAGACACTATTTATATAGGGAAAAGTGTGAGATTTACACGGATCATAAGAGTCTAAAATATATCTTCACCCAGAAAGAAGATCAAGGACTATAACTGTTCAATTAATTACCATCCAGGGAAGGCCAATGTGGTGGCAGACGCAATAAGTAGAAAAGAAAGACTTAATATGGTAGTATCGTCAAAGGAATTGATCAAAGAAATTGAGAGATTTGAGTTGGAGATTAAGATTCCTGTTCAAGCCAATGAAAGAGTATATTAAATCTATTAACAACCAGAGTTGTTCGAAAAGATTCGCCGTTGTCAAGAGAAAATGATGGAAGAAAAGAGGGATCAGTTAACAGGATAAGAATTTCAAAGTCCAAAAGATGTTAAGGGAATTAAAAGATTTGCCTCTAGAATTTGGATACCAAATGTTGTAGAACTAAAGGAAGAGATTTTTAGCGAAGCACATAACTCGAGGTATTCTATTCATCCCGGAAGCACGAAGATGTATCAGGATATCAAGCAAAACTATTGGTGGCCTAACATGAAAAGAGAAATTGCGGACTGGGTAAGTAAATGTTTAACATGTCAGAAAGTGAAGGCTGAACATCAACGACCAAGTGGACTTTTACAACCCTTAGAGATACCCGGGTGGAAATGGGAACATATTACCATGGATTTTATCGTAGGATTGCCCCGAACTAGAGCAAACCATGATACAATTTGGGTTATTGTTGACCGACTCACTAAATCTGCGCATTTTCTACCAATTAGTGATAAGCACTCCGTTGAAAGATTGGTGAACATATACCTAAAGGAAATTGTGGTTCGTCATGGAGTGCCTGTTTCAATTGTATCTGATAGAGAGGCCCGTTTTACTTCTAGATTTTGGAAAAGCTTTCAGGAATGTCTTGGCACGAAGTTAAATTTGAGCATTACATATCATCCACAAACTGAAGGACAAAGTGAAAGGATAATTCAAACAGTTGAGGATATGTTAAGAACCTATGCACTGGATTTCAAAGGAAGTTGGGATGATCATTTTCCCTTGGTTGAGTTTGCTTACAACAATAGCTACCACTCCAGCATAGGTATGGCACCATATGAAGCATTGTATGGAAGGAAGTGTAGATCACCTCTATACTAGGATGAAGTAGGAGAAAGAAAGATACTAGGACCAGAACTACTTCAACAAACCAAGCAGGCAACAGAAGTTATTCGAAAAAGGTTAGTTACAGCACAAGATCGACAGAGAAAGTATGCAAATCAAAAGAGAAAAGACAAAGCATTTAAAGTGGGAGATAAAGTGATGCTGAAAGTTTCACCTAGGAAGGGAGTAATGAGATTCGGAAAGAAAGGCAAGTTGAGCCCCAGATATATAGGACCTTTTGAGATTCTCAAGAAGATAGGACCATTGGCTTATCAGTTGGCCCTACCTCCAGACCTTCAGCATATCCATGATGTGTTTCATGTTTCCGTGTTAAGAGAGTATCATTCTGATTTCAGACATGTTATAACCTACGAACTAGTGGAAATCCGTCCTGATTTGACATACGAAAAACTTCCAGTACAGATCCTAGATCACAAAGTGCAAGAGTTAAGAACTAAGAAAGTGAGTTTGGTAAAGGTACTTTGGAGAAATCACCAAATCGAGGAAGCTACGTGGGAATTAGAAAGCGAAATACGGAATAAATATCCTGAATTGTTTAGTGCGTAATTTTGATTCTGAGGACGGAATCCTATAAGGGGGGAAGACTGTAATAACCACGAATTTTCAAATAAATTTTTCTACGCAATATTTAAATTTTATTTAAGAGCGATGCACTAGTATATTTTAGTTAGTACATTTTTTTTAATATATAAGTAAATATTATATTATAGTATATTTATTTATATTTATTGGTATTTACTAAATTTAGGAAAATTTAGGAAAATAGGATTTTAGTTTTATTGGGTTGATATTAATTTAAAGCCCAAAATTTATTTTAGAAAACGAAAGTAGAGTCTCGTTTTAACTGGCCAGCAGGGGAGAAATGGAATGATACGTATTAATAGATTGGTGTGTTGTGTTGGCTGGTTAGTAGTTAACCACGTAGTAGTAAACGTGGTTTAGTGAGATTGATCTGGCTAATCAGATGGATAAGGGAAAAAGAGGCATCATTTTTTTTCACCAAACAAAGAAAGCAACTCTCCTTTTTCCTGTCAAATATACGCCTACTATCTCCATCAAAATTAAAAGGGGAACAAAAACCCGACCACATCTTTTTACACAAATAGGGTAACATCAGGTAGTTATTTTTTTTTCTTTCTCTGTTAATTTTTCCCCGATTTCGTTTTTACTCTAGTAGGCTTTATTTGGTTTGCGTTTCGATTGGTGGTGATCGGAGTTTTGTGTCGGAGTAAAGGGGATGGAGTGTTGTTGAGTGTTGTTGGTGTAAAGGGGGGAATGTCGAAAAAGAAAGGGAGGAGGTGAGTTGTGGGCGAGTGAGTGGTCGCCGGAAGGAGAGCCACCACCGTTGATGGTGGTGGTCTATGTAGCCACGAGAGATGCAGGGTTGAGAGATAGAGGGAGAAGTTTTGGGGGGAGGGACGGTGTTTGGTTTGTTGGACGAAGCAACCACCACCGATTGGTGGTGGTGGTGGTTAAAAGAGTGCGGAGAGAACAGAGAGAGAGAGAGAGAGATGACACAGAGAGAGAGAGAGAGAGAGGGAGGGGGGATGGAAGAGAATCAGGGGAGGAGTCACGGCGGTGGTGGTGGCAGGTGGGCCCCACGTGCCGCTGCTATAGTGTATAAATTGGATGATTAATTTTATAATCGGTATATATATATATATATATATATATATATATAAAATTTAATGTGGAATATTCCAAATTTGGAATATTATTTAAAATGGTGGGTAATAAATAGTTTAATAAAAATGGTATAATTGATTAATTAGTTAAATAGAAATATTTAGCGATTATTCGGTCGTAATTTAGAGATATAATGATCCGTTGATAAAAAAGAGGGAATAATTGTGAATAATTATAATTAAATAAGGTGTTATTTTAGAAGACTGATATTTAGCATTTCCGGACTATTTTGATTAACCGGATCGAATCAGATTATTTTAGAGCCTAAAATCGAGATTAAAAATGGATTATTGCCGTTATATTCGGTAACCCTATTTTTCATTTTAAGCGGGATTTATGGATATTAAAATAGTATATATTTTCTAGAATTGATTTCGGGAATTATTTTCCGTTATTTATTGTAAAGATTTTCAAGAGATATTTTATTATTATTACTATTTTAATATGTAGATATTATAGTATCGGTTCAGGAACATTTTAGTTTGACGAATCGCTCACATTTTTCTGGTTGCCATTTTAGAGAATATTTCTCGAGCCGTAGATCGAAGCGAAGTTCACGGGTAGAGTATAAATTTTATCTGCCTTTATTGCACTCCGAGATCGAGGGAAATTCCTTCTGACCCTCACTCCTTTTTAAAATATTTCGAGAAATGTTGAGATATTATTCTGTTAAAATATTTCTGAATTGCGAGGTCGTTATAAATTCATTTTTTTTAATATATCCTGTTTATACAAATGTTGATTTAGAAATTTTAGAGATTGTCCTTAAATTATTATAAGCTCGTAAAACGCACTTTGATTGAACTTTAGGGCATCTTATTTGTTCAGAATGACCCCAAAGGTTATTTCAGCTATAACTACGCTCATATATCGAAGTAGTTAAATTTTATTATCTTCAATCGGATCAATTATTCTGATCTGATAAATTTTATTTCAACATTCCAATTTGATTCATTATGCGAATCAAAGTAAATACACTCTGAATAGAGAACAGAAGAATAGCTTATCATCAGAATTTCCTCTAAAATACCTACTCTTGCGTAATCGAGTCGTTCTTATTATTTCAAGACGACTCCACAAAATTTATTCTAATCAATGAACCTTTCTTATTCAAGGTTTATTACGTTATTGTCTTGTACTGACATATTGTTCGTGTCAATGAGTTTCTTTTGAAAATATCGTGACAGCCTACTGTTCAGGTCTGTATCGTACAAAGTATAGACTGGCGATCGGCCAGAATCGAGTAAGATTCCAAATCAATCAATTATATTTGGAGAAATAATCATGTACTCTACTGGTCAACATGGGAGTGGCCCATGGGTTTTCTTTCAAATCAACACGGGGAATAAACTCGTGCTATCGAAAGCGAAATATTAACATATTGGCACAAAAGCTGCCAGGTTGACTTTTCAACCACCTTTTTGCTAGCAAAACGATGTAGTGGTACTTACGACATAGTAGTGATCGTGCTATGAGGTATCACGGGTGTGCGGTACTTGCGACACAGCGGTAGATCGTGCTGTGGGGTATCGTGAAGGCGGAACACCAGTATCTCAAGCTTTTAAATTCCAACTTCTTTATTCAAAGATAAGTTGTTTGGGTCTATCAGTAAGTATTACCAGGGCACTTTGCATGCATACGAGTATCTTTCATAAATAGAGTTGTTTTCTTTCCACCTTCATTGTTAGTGAGAGAGCGAGTCAGTGGACTTGCTGAGCACATAGTTGCTCATTCTTGTTGTTGATATTATTTTTCAGTGAAGACGGAAAAAGGCAAAACCTCTCGTTTCAAGGGAAAGGATAAAATACACCAGGGCACTGAGCTGGACTAATGTGCATAGCTCAGAGGCGACGACCCTATCGAAGACTATTTGTATATGTTTCGAAATTTTTGGTGATATAATGTGTAGTAGTAATATGTTGTAATAATTCAGAGATATGTCGATCCTTGGACGTGTGGGATGGATCCACTGTTGTTGCAATAAAACTTTTATGTTTATTATGTAATGTATTGTATTTTATATATAAGACAGGTGTTGTCGGTACGTGGCGGCCTAAGTCTACAAATAGTGGATTTGGGGGCGTCACGATATCTATGCTATTAAAACAACTAAAATAAATAATAACATAATATAATTAATGGAAATTAGAGGATTGTCTTTTTCACATTTACTTATAGTTGAAGATATTACTTTTTTAAAGACCTAAAAACATCAATCGTATCATATCTTCCAATTAGTAATATTTTCTTTCGAATTAAAACATGTTACCTTTTTGATTTAAAATTAATCTTATAATCATTAATAAAAAATGTCAAACCATATTTTTCAATTATTAATAAAATATATTAAAAATCCGTATATGTTGTTTCTAATAAGGAAACATTAATATAATCCGTAAACATTAGTATATTAAATTATATTAAACTAAAATTAAAAAAATTATCAAAAATAATGATTATATAAAAACATAATTGTTATATTAAATAAAATTTATAACATAATAAAAGAAACCCGTGCATCGCACGGGCATCGAAAGTTTGTCATTTTAGTTTTTGGCACGGTCATCCTAATTATTAAAATAAATAATATAAATAATGATAATTAGCCAATTGTATTTTTTAATTAAAAAATGTTTACTTTTAATTGATGATTTTTGTAATATCATAGACCGTTAGATTTTTGGTACCTATTTTTTTGGTAATTCGTGAATTTATTATTTACCCTTCATTATAAAGAAAAATATATACTATATCTATACTAATAAAACACCTAAAATAAATAATAACATATTATAATTAATGGTAATTAATCGATTGATTTTTTCAAATTTACTTTTAGATGAAGATATTACCTTTTATAAACACCTAAAAACATCAATCGTATCATATCTTCCAATCATTACTATTCTTTTCGAATTAAAACACGTTGCCTTTTGATTTAAAACTAATATTGCAATCATTAACATATATCCAAAAATATCACACCATATTTTTCAATTATTAATAAAATATATTAAAAATCTGTATATGTTGTTTCTAATAAGGAAACATTAATATAATCTGTAAACATGGGTATATTAAATTATATAAAATTAAAATTAAAAAATTATTTAAATTAATGATTATATAAAAACATAATTGTAATATTAAATAAAATTTAAAACATAGTAAACGAAACCCGTGCATCGCGGGCATCGAAAGTTTGTCGGGTCGGTTTTTGGTACGATCATCCTAATTATTAAACTAAATAATATAATTAATGATAATTAGCTGATTGCCTTTTTTAATTAAAAAATATTTACTTTTAATTGTTGATTTTTAGTAATATCATAGACCGTGAGATATTTAGTAAAAAATCATAACCGTTAAATTTAATGATTAGATATATTATATGATTAAATTAATGAGATTAGGGAGCCTACGATATGTCTTAGGTAAGTTCCCTAAGATATACAATTTTATATGCAAATATGGGGGTCAGTTTTGTAAAATCAAGATTTATTTAAAATATTATTAATTAGCCCTGCGGGCCCAGTAAATTTTAAAGCTTGTTTTTTAAAGTATCTCAGGAAACTTTCGTGAGATACATCTCACGTTCCTTTTTCTCTAAATTAATTTACTAAAATTTCAGGGTTCGAATTCCATCAACGACATATATATTTTAAAATTTTATAGTATAAGTTTTAATGCATGCATATCATTAATTAAATTTATATTAAATTATTTAAATTAAATTTAAAATAAAATATTGTAAATAATGATTATATAAAAATATAATTGTAACATAAAATAAAATTTATTACATATCAAAAGAAAAACCCTTGCATCGCATGGGTTATAAGCTAGTATTATAAATTGCTGCATAACCCATACCTCAGGTTTAGTATCCATATTTTGGTTTGGTTAATATTTTTAGTTTTATTTTGATCCATGGATTATCCACTTTTAGGTTTAGGTTTAGTATCCATTTTTTGGTTTGTATAAGATCCATCTACATATTTGACCCACTTTTAAATACAGAAAGTTAATATATAAATTTAAATGTCATAAATATCACTTATAATATTTATGGTAAGCTCCTAATATAAAATTGAATTAATCTTTTAATATTTGTAACTTCATTAATGCAAATTATCACATAATCTATACAATAAAATATTTAATTGAATTAATTCGTTAAATGCATTTTTTATATGAAATAAATTTATTCTATGTTAAAATTATATTTTAATATAATTATTATTTTTAATAATTATTTTAATTTTAATTTAAATAATCTATATAAATTTAATTAATGATATGCATGATTTAAAACTTATATTAAGAACTATTAAATTAAATACGTCGTTGACGAAATTCGAATTTTGAATATTTTGTAAATTAACTTAATCATATAAAATATTTAATCATCATATCTAACGGTTCTGATTTTTTTGCTAAAAATCTAATGGTAATTATTTGTTGTATACGAATTTCTTAATAATGGCAATATTATGTTTTAACTAGAAAATAATATTAATGAATGGAAAATTATGATTGCAAAATTATGTTTTAAATTAAAAGGTAACATGTTTTAATTAGAAAAGAAATATTAATGATCGGAAGATACGATATTTTAGGTGTGTATAAAGAGTAATATGTTCAATTAAAAGTTAACGTCTTTTAAATTGATTGAAAGATACGATATTTTAGGTATTTATTAAATTTTATTTAATATTAAAATTATGTTTTAATATAATTATTTTTTTAATACTTTTTTTAGTTTTCATATAATATAATTTAGACAAAATGACAGTTTGTAACCCCTATGTATATGGGTTTTGTCAAATTGGTCCAAATTTACGTTTTTTAGCACTTTGCAACCCCTATCTTCAAATCTCGCTTCATATTACAACCCCTCCCGTCTAATTGACCTATTTTACAAGCAAAAATGAGTCAAAAACCTCTTTACATAAGGGGTACAAACTGTCATTTTTGAAGATAGGGGTTGTAATATGAAGCGAGATTTGAAGATAGGGGTTGCAAAGTGCTAAAAAACGTAAATCTGGATCAATTTGACAAAACCCATATACATAGGGGTTACAAACTGTCATTTTGTCTATAATTTAATATACTCATATTTACGGATTATACTAATGTTTAGTTTTTAATATATTTTATTAATAATTGAAAATATGGTGTGATATTTTTCGGCATATGTTAATGATTGTAATATTAGTTTTAAATAAATAAAGTAACGTATTTTAATTAGAAAGGAAATATTAATGATTTGAATATATGGTACGATTGATGTTTTTATAAAAGATAATATCTTCAAGTAAAAAGTAAATGTGAAAATGGCAATGGCTAATTTTCATTAATTACATTATGTCCTTATTTATTTTAATAATTAGGATAACCAAATCGAAAACCAAACCGACAAACTTTCAATCTTTCGGCTTTAATATAATAGTATAGATAGATATGAAAGTAACATTCTATTTAATTTATATTATTTCTTTCACAATTGTATTGTTTGATTATAAATATATAATTATATAATTTATTTAATTCCATTATTATTATATATTATTATTTTTTTAAAATAATTTTTGAAAATACCGTGTGCGTAGCACGGGCTATAATCTAGTTAAATGTAATATATATATATATATATATATATATATATATATATATATATATATATATATATATATATATATATTAGAGATATAGAGAAAACTAGTTTAGATAGAAAACTTAAAGAACCCATCTCAACCGTCTATTTATATTTTGATTATGTTTCCAAATTTAAGTAATCAATAATATATCATAATTAAAACAATCATTAAAGATTGGGATTTTGTTAAATATGGCTGATTGAACTAATTAATTTAAGATTTTATAGTCTTTGTTACCTAAGTTAACTTGATTATTACTTATATTATTTTACTGTATAACTCTAATAATTCTAGTCAATGGAACACCTACTTGAACATTTAATAAAATCTCTGTATTTGCGAGATTAGTCCATTAATTACTTAGTAAAATCTTATTTATTACTCCCTCCGGTCCATTATGTAATGCATTTGACTTTTCTGCACGTAACTTTAGGTGCTTTGACTATATATTAAAAACTATTATTTTTCAATTTTTTTTCTTTTTTGAATAAAAATTTAATATTTTAATTTTTATTTAGAAAAAGAAATTTTAAAAAATAATAATTCTAGCTATGTAGTCAAAACACCTAAAGTTACGTGCAGAAAAGTCAAATGCCTTACATAATGGACCGGAGGGAGTATATTTATAAAATGAGTAATATCGAATTTCATTGTAATTGTTAAATAAAATATTTACTTGAACACTCGTTAGAATCTTAATATCTCACTTAGTAGAATATTCAGTGAAATCTTAACATCTTAGTAGAATACTTAGTAGAACACTTAGTTGAATTTTAATAAATTTAAATTACTTTTTATTTTATTTTAAAATAATAAATGAAACGGTGGATAGAACACATTGTAGAATCTTATTAGTGTTTTATAATAATATAAATTACATTAATTTTTATTTAACAAATAATTTATATAAAAATTGTGGAACAATTAATAAAATCTTAAAAGAACACTTGAATGAATCTTGGAAGAACACATAAATAACACTTAAGAGATTCTAATTTAAAATTTAACAAACGAAACATTGATAATGATCTTACAAGAA
The DNA here is from genome assembly GCA_036435485.1 of Saposhnikovia divaricata. NCBI lineage: Eukaryota > Viridiplantae > Streptophyta > Magnoliopsida > Apiales > Apiaceae > Saposhnikovia > Saposhnikovia divaricata. Next base: position 149,521,992 of record CM071596.1, on the reverse strand, counting down.
AACATGTTGAATAGTTGAATCTTATTAAAGTTTTGTTTAATTTCATATTAAATTAATTAATGAAACACTCGATAGAACACATGGTAGAATCTTATTATTGTTTTGTAATAACATAAATTAAATAAAATTTTGTTTAACTAATAATTTATATAACACTTAATAGAATCTTAAAAGAACACGTGAGCGAATCTAAACATTTAGTAGAACACATAAAAAAATATCTTACTATAATAAACCCAGTAGAATCTTACTATCTCACTTAGTAGAACACTTAATGAAATCGTAATATCTCACATAGTAGAACACTTATTAAAATCTTAATATCTTAGTAGAACACTTAGTTGAATCTTAATAAATTTAAGTTAAATTTTATTTTTAAAATAATCAATGAAGTATTCAATAGAACACATTGTAGAATCTTATTATATGTAAATCAAATTTTAATTTATTTAACTAATAACTTAATTGTTAGTGTAGGTGCCCTAGAGGCAATACATTGTTTCTTTGAATAAACCTTTATTTCATTTGATCATTCAATAAACGTATTTATTATGACTTTAATTAATGCGATATATTTGTTAGCATAATAAATATCCTTAGAATCATGATACACATTATATAGTTTAAGTACATGACTTGAACTTGAGATTATATAATATATCATATTCTTAAAAGGTCCCTGGTCGAGTATTATTATTATAGGACAATAATAATACATAAATAGACTAGTATGTTGTTTGACAGATAACCACATCTCATTGGTTATAAGTATGGAGATACTAAAGTCAATACATAGGTACATGTAAGAGTACATGGTACTGGACAGACCCACAGTGAGATTCTTCATGTTTAATAAAGTCATAAGAAAGACTCACAGTGATAATGGTGTAATGATCCTTTGACTTGAGATCATTATATTTCTATATGAGGATTAATATACTTTGACTACATTAAAAGTTACCTTTGACCGGGTGATGATAAAAGTGGACATCGGGTATATCATGAGTCGCATGAGAAATATGAATGATAGATAAAGGATTTAACCCTCCTATAATTAGGAGAGATATTATTGGCCTCTTGATTAAGTGAGACTATAAAATGCATGGCCGTGCTCAAATAATGATTTGTTTTTTAATAGTCTACTCATGGATCAAGTAAACCCAGATTAAATGTTGAAGAGGATGACTAAATACATGCCTCGAGTTTAATCTATAATATATATGGTTAAAGGGAATATATTACACGGAAACATTAATCACGAAAGGTTTTATCAATTCACGATTTAATTATTGTTTAATTGGGTAGCAATGAAGTATTACTAGATACCGCTCATTGTTTATAATTTTATTGGAGAATAAAATTATTGCCAATTAAATAATAGCCTATTGGGTCACACACATAGAGCACGTAAAGGAATAGTTAATTTAAATTATGGATTTAAATTAATTGATGATTATTTGAATTTTATTATATTAATTAAGTGAGACTTAATTAATTGAGATAATATAAATTCGAATTATAGGAGTAATATCTGTCCATAATAATTAAGTATGACTTAATTATTAATTAAATAATAGAAATTCGTTTTATTATTTAATCCTATACCTACATGGGTTGGGTTTTGCTGTTATGGGCCTGTTAACAAATCATTATAAATAGATAATGATAGGTTAATAGGGTTGGACGTTTTTGTGAAAACCCTAGAAGAGGTAGCAGCAAAAGAGGCAGATCTCGAATCATCAAGAGGGAGGCTACTACGTCCATTCCGCAGTGTTCGTGTGGATACCATAGAGGTGTTTTCCGAGAGGTAGACACAAGTCGTGAACGCTAGGATCTCCGTTGAGTTCGTGAAAGTCAAGATCTTAATAGGTATGATTCTGTTTCACCATAATCTGTCCAATATTATACATGGCCGCCCCCGAACCCCCGCAGTGTTTGTTTATATGTTCTTAATTGTTTATTTGAGCATGGTGCTGGTTATGGCCTTAAAACCCTTAGTTTAATGGTTTGTGGTTTTATAAATACGACTTGCATGTCGTTTTCTTCATTCTTGTATTTGTTTAACCTCGAATGTAACTCAAGTTTTATTATGTAAGTACATTAGTATAGGTTGTATTCAATTATTCAATGTAATGTACTTGAAGATTAAAGGACGATCAATGAGGAGAAGCAACCAAGGAGAAAGAGAAGAATGAAGACTTGTAATTGTATTTATATTTATCCACCATAGATTGACCTTGATCCTTTCATTAGCTTGAAAAGGATCATTTAGGATAAAGGCCATAACCAAGCACGTTTACTTACTGCACTTTACATATATATGAATGTATGTGATATATAATGTATGTGTAGAGATAAAGATGCATGTTTGATTAGATTAATCATGTATGTATTAGATACATCACCCATGCCTGCTTAAACAAGTTAAAATCTGTAACGATTCGAGATTTTAAAATTAAACATAACGATCATGAGATTTCTGTGTTTATGAAACACGGAATTAAATACGAATTTTCAATTATTTCGATATGGGGAGATTTTGTCAAAAACGGGTTTTACCTGTAAGGAAGTTGGGTATTAAGCGAGGCCACTTGTGACTCCTCCAACAACCTGGAAATCAAACTATTGGTGAATATTGATTTGAAATGTTTAATTCAAGGAAAAAATTGGGAATCTCTTTATGATGGGATCATGGTCGTTTTTAATTCTAAACCCCTTAACAAAATATTAAGTTTTAATCAGATGCTTTCCAATGAATAAACACTCATCGAATCCTAGATCGATAAGGGGAAGGGCTGTCAGTGGCAAGGGACTCCTGTCTATCGTGGTGAGATGTGACGAATATAAATGGTTATATTCGGCCGTTGTATCATTGGGTCTAACTTAACTGAGTCGTCATAATATGGTGGAAATAAACGGTTATATTCAACTATTGTGAACTTAGAAGCATGGAGTTTGGTTGAAAATCTATTTGATAGATAAGATCAATCATTGATCACCAAACAATCCAAGAATTATATATGATATAATTGACTGTTGTCTACCTAAATAATCAAGTTTTAAGGACTACCAGTGGTTGACTTAGGACATGACGAAATATGGATCTTGGCTCAATAGAAAGATTAATGGGATACACTTTCCGAATTAATAGTAAGGGCTATTGATTTGATAAAAATAGTGGGAGATATATTATGAATATATATCATAATCATTTGAACATAATAATTTATAAATTCAGACAATCTAATGTTTATTTTGTGCTTTTATCATTGTAGATACTAAGTAATGGCAAACAACACAAACACACTATCCGTACGATCAGTCCTTGAGAAGGACAAGCTGACAGGAGGAAACAACTTCCTAGACTGGCAGAGGAATTTGAGGATTGTCCTCAGGCAAGAACGTAAGCTTCATTGCATTGATATCCATCCGCCAGGTCCCCTTCCCGAGGGTGCTACTGCTGAGGAAATAGCGGCCCACGCAAGGGATGAGAATGATGCAAATGATGTTGCATGTCTTATGTTGGCAACTATGAGTGCTGAGCTTCAAAGACAGCATGTGCATATGGATGCATATACTATCAATGAGCACTTGCAAAGCATGTTTGCAAGCCAAACTCGTCAAGAAAGGTTCAACACGAGTAAGTCACTCTTTAATTACAAACAAGGGGCAAGTGAACCAGTTGGCCCACATGTTCTGAAGATGATTGGTTACATTGAGTACCTTGCCACTTCGGGTTTCCCGATTGCTGCGGAAACTGGTATTGACCTAATCATGAATTCTTTGAATAACAAATTCACTCAGCTTGTTGTGAACTACAATATGAATGAATTTGACAAAACACCTACTGAATTGTTGCATATGTTGAGAACATATGAGACCAATATGAAGATAGCTGAACCCGCTCCCATACTGATGGTGGGCAATAAAGGTAAGGCCAAGGGGAAAGGCAAGTGGAAGGGTAAGAAGAAGACTGGATCTAATTCTACACCCAAGCCAAAGTCAGGTCCCAAACAGGCTTTAAAGCCTAAAGGTGGGGTTGCTAAGGGTGAATGTCACTACTGTAAGAAAACTGGTCACTGGAAGAGAAATTGTCCTGTTTACTTGGAGGATCTGAAGAAAATGAAGGCTGTTCAGATATCTAGATCAGGTATTTATGTTATAGAAGTCAATCTGTCTACTTCTACATCTTGGGTATTGGATACTGGATGTGCTTCTCGCATTTGTATAAATGTGCAGGAACTGTAGAGAAGTAGGACTTTGGCTAAGGGAGAAGTGGACCTACGAGTAGGCAATAGAGCAAGAGTTGCTGCTTTAGTTGTAAGAACTTATTTTTTATCTTTGCCCTCTGGGCTTGTTTTAGAACTTGAAGACTGTTTTTACGTGCCTGCAATTCGCAGAAACATTATTTCTATTTCTTGTTTGGACAAGAAAGGTTTTTCGTTTACAATAAAGAACAATAGTTGCTCTTTTGCTTTGAATGATTTAACCTATGGTGTTGCACGTTTGTTTAATGGTTTATATGTTCTTGATTTAGATAATCATGTCTGTAATATAGAAAACAAACGACTTAAAGTTAATGACTCAAATCAAACATACCTCTGGCATTGTCGTCTAGGCCATATAAATGAGAAATGCATATCCAAATTACATAAGGATGGATATTTGGATAAGTTTGATTTTGAATCATACCAAGAATGTGAATCTTGTTTTCTTGGTAAGATGACTAAAGCCCCTTTCACTGGTAAAGGTCAAAGGGCCACTCAACGTCTGGAGCTAATACATAGTGATGTATGTGGCCCAATGCTTGTGATGGCTAGAGGAGGATACTACTACTTCATAACATTTACTGATGATTTCAGTAGATATGGATATGTATATCTTATGAAGAACAAATCCGATTCTTTTGAAAAGTTCAAAGAATACAAGGCTGAAGTAGAGAAGCAAATTGGCGGTGGTGCAAGTATTAAGATCTTACGATCCGATTGTGGGGGTGAATACTTAAGCACCGAATTTAAAGAGTATTTAAAGGAGTGTGGTATTGTATCACAACTCACTCCACCAGGTACACCTCAATGGAATGGAGTTTCAGAGTGGAGAAATCGTACCTTGTTGGACATGGTGCGATCGATGATGAGTCATGCAGATCTTCCAATAAGTTTCTGGGGTTAAGCTCTAGAAATATCGGCTTTCACACTTAACCGTGTTCCTACTAAGAAGGTTCAAAAGACTCCATATGAGATATGGGAGGAGAAACGGTCAGGCATGAGCTTTATGAAAGTTTGGGGAAGCAAGACGTTTGTGAAACGTCAAGTATTTAACAAGCTTGGACCTAAATCCGAAGAGTGCAATTTTGTGGGATACCCTAAAGAAACAAAGGCGTATTATTTTTATAGTCCTTCTGAGCAGAAAGTGTTTATTGCTCGAGATGCTGTCTTCATGGAAAGAGATTTTGTTTCCAAAAGAAACAGTGGGAGAACTATAGATCTCGATGAAGATCGAGAATCACAAAACAACATTGAACCTGAAGTGGAACAAGAGCAGGATGATGATAATGCTCAACAAACACAGGTTGTTCGTAGATCTGGAAGAATTCGCCATGAGCCAGAGAGATATGGATTTCTCTTGACTCAATATGGTGATTTGATGCTCATAGATAAAGATGAGCCTCTTACATACCAAGATGCTATGAACAGTCCAGACTCTAAGAGATGGCTTGAAGCCATGAAATTCGAGATGGATTCCATGTACGAAAACCAAGTATGGACTTTGGTTGATCCACCTGAAGGGGTAAAACCCGTAGGGTGCAAATGGGTTTTCAAGAAGAAAACTGACATGGATGGAAATGTTCAGACCTATAAAGCAAGGCTGGTAGCAAAAGGTTTCAAACAAATTCATGGTATTGACTATGATGAAACTTTCTCACCAGTGGCTATGGTCGAGTTCATAAGGATTTTGCTTGCCATTGCAGCATTCCATGATTATGAAATCTGGCAAATGGATGTCAAAACAGCCTTCCTTAATGGAAGCCTTAAAGAGGATGTGTACATGACACAACCTGAAGGTTTTGTCGATCCAAGGAATGTTGGCAAGGTATGTAAATTACGTCGATCCATTTATGGATTGAAGCAAGCATCTAGGAGATGGAATATTCGTTTTGATGAAACAGTCAAAGAGTATGGCTTTGTTCAAAACAAAGATGAACCTTGTGTTTACAAGAAGGTTAGTGGGAGCCATGTGGCATTCATAGTACTATATGTTGATGATATACTACTAATGGGGAATGACATACCTTCTCTAAAGGCTGTTAAGACTTGGTTAGGGAGCAACTTCTCTATGAAAGACTTAAGAGAGGCAACTTACATTCTAGGAATGATGATCTATAGAGATAGATCTAGAAGGATGATCGGTCTAAGTCAGAGCACATACATTGATAAGGTTTTGCATCGTTTTGGTATTCAAAATGCAAAAAGGACATCCCCGTGTCTCAAGGGATAACGATCTCTAAAGACCAGTGTCCGAAATCATTGGATGAGAAGGATCACATGAGTAAGGTTCCATATGCCTCATCAATTAGATCTATCATGTATGCAATGGTATGTACTCGCCCAGATGTTTTGTATGCTTTGACCATGACGAGGAGATACCAGTCTAATCCAGGTGAAGGTCACTGGACGGCAGTCAAGAATATTCTAAAGTACCTGAAATGGACTAAAGATTCATTCTTGGTGTATGGAGGAGAGGAGAAACTGGTTGTAAAAGGTTACACCGATGCAAGTTTCCAAACAGACAGGGATGATACTGTATCACAGTCTGGTTTTGTGTTTTGTCTAAACAAAGGTGCTGTAAGCTGGAAGAGTTCAAAGCAAGAAACAGTAACTGATTCTACAATGGAGGCTGAGTACATTGCAGCTTGTGAAGCAGCTAAGGAGGCTGTTTGGATTCGAAAATTCATTACTGATTTGGGAGTGGTTCCATCGATCGCAGATCCCATTGATCTATACTGCGATAATAATGGAGCCATTGCACAGGCTAAAGAACCTAGATCACACTCCCGATCCAAACATATACTCAGGAGATTTCACCTTATTCGAGAGATTAATTAAAGGGGTGACATACACATATGTAAAGTGCACACAAATGATAACATTGCAGACCCACTGACCAAAGGCTTGTCGCAGCAGAAGCACGATGGTCATACTAGTTCCATGGGTATTAGATACATGGGTGATTGGCCCTAGTGCAAGTGGGAGATTGTTAGTGTAGGTGCCCTAGAGGCAATACATTGTTTCTTTGAATAAACCTTTATGTCATTTGATCATTCAATAAACGTATTTATTATGACTTTAATTACTGCGATATATTTGTTAGCATAATAAATGTCCTTAGAATCATGATACACATTATATAGTTTAAGTACATGACTTGAACTTGAGATTATATAATATATCATATTCTTAAAAGGTCCCTGGTCGAGTATTATTATTATAGGACAATAATAATACATAAATAGACTAGTATGTTGTTTGACAGATAACCACATATCATTGGTTATAAGTATGGAGATACTAAAGTTAATACATAGGTACATGTAGGAGTACATGGTACTGGACAGACCCACAGTGAGATTCTCCATGTTTAATAAAGTCATTAGAAAGACTCACAGTGATAATGGTGTAATGATCCTTTGACTTGAGATCATTATATTTCTATACGAGGATTAATATACTTTGACTACATTAAAAGTTACCTTTGACCGGGTGATGATAAAAGTGGACATCGAGTATATCATGAGTCGCATGAGAAATATGAATGATAGATAAAGGATTTAACCCTCCTATAATTAGGAGAGATATTATTGGCCTCTTGATTAAGTGAGACTATAAAATGCATGGCCGTGCTCAAATAATGATTTGTTTTTTAATAGTCTACTCATGGATCAAGTAAACCCGGATTAAATGTTGAAGAGGATGACTAAATACATGCTTCGAGTTTAATCTATAATATATATGGTTAAAGGGATTATATTACACGGAAACATTAATCACGAAAGGTTTTATCAATTCACGATTTAATTATTGTTTAATTGGGTAGCAATGAAGTATTACTAGATACCGCTCATTGTTTATAATTTTATTGGAGAATAAAATTATTGTCAATTAAATAATAGCCTATTGGGTCACACACATAGAGCACGTAAAGGAATAGTTAATTTAAATTATGGATTTAAATTAATTGATGATTATTTGAATTTTATTATATTAATTAAGGTAGACTTAATTAATTGAGATAATATAAATTCGAATTATAGGAGTAATATCTGTCCATAATAATTAAGTATGACTTAATTATTAATTAAATACTAGCCTATAACCCGTGCAAAGCACGGACTATCATATATTATTATTATGAATTAATATATTAATTTTTTGATTTAATATAAATTTTAATTTATTTAAATAGATTTTTATTACTAATTTTAAATTTACATATGTTCATCATTAATTTAGCATTATTTTTAAGTTTATTGTTAAATATCTTAAGAATTCAATAGATATTTTCAAAAAATTATTTAGTGTAACCTAAAAGCGTAGAAGAAAGAATCGTAGGAAGAAGTGTGTGCGGGCGATGATTCTAATAGGGATATAATTGAAAACGTTTATAATTCTAAAAAATATGTGGTTTTTTATTATTAATAAGTTATATATAATGTAACTGAATTTGGAATTTTAAACACATTTTTCATTTTATAAAAATATGATTTTGTGCATTATTGGTGAATTTTGTTGTTTATAATAAATAGATTAATATTTTTAATATAAAGTTTTAACTTGTTAGTTTTAGGAAAGTATTAACAATTTTTTTGGAAGGCATTAACCAACCAACAAACAAACCAAATATACCTTGTTTTGCTTATAATAGTGTGCGATGCACAGTTTTTTAAATTTAAATAATATTTTATTTATATTTTAATAATTATATATCTCATATGTATTACTTAATATAATATTGGCATAACATCTAAATTATTAAATAATAATCGTTTAATTATATAATATATTGTTATATTTTATTATAATAATATAAATATAAATGAAAGTATCAAATATACTTACATTCAAATTTTGGTTGATATTATCATATTCAAATTATGAATCCATAATAATCCCTAATGTAATATTTGTCTTAAATAGAATTTAATATTAATTTGTAATTGTGTGAAATTTTATTATTTATTATATAGTTTTAGTTTGTTTTCACTCTTTTGATTTATAATTTGTTGTAAATTTGTAAATAAATATGTGATACTAAAATTATTTAAATTTATTTTGAAAATATTTGATTTCCAACTAATTGAAAGAGTCTAAAAAAATTGGGCGTAGGTGAAGAATTTTAATTCAAATATAACTAAAAGAGTATGTAATTGAATATTAATTGGAGTGTAATAAAAAGAATTTGTTATTAAGTTAAATAAAATTTTATATGCATTTTAATTTATTTTTTCATTTTTGGAAGGTGTTAATAAACGTTTTGAGAAGGTGTTAACCGATCAACTAACCAATTATACCATGTTTCGCTTATAATGGTATAGTATAGATAGATTTATAATTTGTTAATAAATATATGATATTAAATTTATTTAAATTGATTTTGAAAATATTTGATTTTCAAGTAATTGAAAGAGTCTAAAAAATTTGGTTGTAGGTGAAGAATTTTAATTCAAATAAACTAAAAGAGCATGTAATTGAATATTAATTAGAGTGTAGTTAAAAGAATTAATTATTAAGTTAGATAAAATTTTATATGCATTTTAATTTATTTTTTCATTTTTGGAAGGTGTTAACAAACTTTTTGGGAAGGTGTTAACCAACCGACCAACGAACCAATTATACCCTGTTTCGCTTATAATAGTATAGTATAAATAGATTTATAATTTGTTAATAAATATATGATATTAAAATTATTTAAATTGATTTTGAAAATATTTGATTTCCAAGTAATTCAAAGAGTCTAAAAAAGTTGGTTGTAGGTGAAGAATTTTAATTCAAATATAACTAAAAGAGCATGTAATTGAATATTAATTGGAGTGTAATTAAAAGAATTTGTTATTAAGTTAGATAAAATTTTGTATGCATTTTAATTTATTTTTTCATTTTTGGAAGGTGTTAACAAACTTTTTGGGAAGGTGTTAAACAAACGACGAACGAAACAATTATACCCTGTTTCGCTTTGTTGTGGAATAAAAACTAGGTTACGAATATTGCGGCTAGGGTTTATGTGTATTTAATGCTAAGGGAGTTTGAGGTTCGAGCTTTAATGGCTGTTTCCTTGTTACGAGACTGATCGGTCCTCACATAGTGCCTACGTATCTCGTTATTGAGAATCAAGCCAAGACGTAGTTCTAGGTGATGGTGCCCTCGAGGCTATGGCGGCGAGAGCTCACCTAGGATGCAGTGGCTTGTATGTCCTTATTCGAGGATTAAGCCAAAACGTGGTGGGTAACGTATGGAGCTGTGTCCAAAACGTTGTTCTGAGGGTGAAGGAGCAGGTCCTTATATAGGCTGAGAAGCCTTAGAATTATGGTAGGAATAGGAGACTTGGTAGACAAGTCTTTGGGGAAGGTTCTAGATCTATTCCTTGTAGGAATCAGTTTCCATATTGAATTGGATGCCTTGGTGGCTAAGTCTGGTGGAAATAATATCCTTATCCAACTCTTATTGCTGAGCTGTTTATTACCCCCAATATTAATTACGAAATTAATATTATAAATGGGGTTTTGGGCCCACCTGGTGGGCCCCACGTTTGGACCATTCTTGGCCTAATTAATGCCACATTAAATGTGTCTTTAGGGCTTATTTGCAGCCCATATCACGCTTATAATAGTATAGTATTGATAGATTTATAATTTGTTAATAAATATATGATATTAAAATTATTTAAATTGATTTTGAAAATATTTGATTTCCAAGTAATTGAAAGAGTCTAAAAAAGTTTGTTGTAGGTGAAAAATTTAATTCAAATATAACTAAAAGAGCATGTAATTGAATATTAATTGGAGTGTAATTAAAAGAATTTGTTATTAAGTTAGATAAAACGGCGTTAAACGATGCTGAACGGCACTAAACGACACTAAACGGTGCTAAACAGCCTTAAACGACGTTTAAACAACGCTAAACGGCGATAAACGGTGCTAAACGGCACTAAACGACACTAAACGGTGCTAAACAGCCTTAAACGACGTTTAAACGATGTTAAACGACACTAAACGGCGATAAACGGTGCTAAACGGCACTAAAGGACACTAAACGGTGCTAAACAGCCTTAAACGACGTTTAAACGATGTTAAACGACACTAAACGGTGATAAACGGTGCTGAACGGCACTAAACGACACTAAACGGTGCTAAACGGTGCTAAACAGAGGAGATTCGGGACAATTGTAACCTCTTCCTGGCAGCGAGTCAGCTGACAAGGGTCCTGGCCAGCTGCCAGGGGCTCCTGGTCGGCTGCTAGGAGATCCTGGTCGGCTGCCAGGAGATCCTGGTCGGCCAGACCCCCTCTGTGGCACCTGGTCGGCTGCCAGGAGATCCTGGTCGGCTGGCAGGAGATCCTAGTCGGCCAGACCCTCTCTGTGGCACCTGGTCGGCTGCCAAGAAGTCCTGGTCGGCTGGGGACCTTCCAAGGTTGTAGAAAACTCCATGACCTTCGCGTGGACTGTAAGATCACCCAAATCTGATACTCGGAGCTCAAGATATGGCCCAAACAGCGCGAGGACCTCTCTTCGTGGCACCAGGTCGGCTGGAGGATGCTCCACGTCGCCTAGGGATGCTCCAGGTCGGCCAGACCTCCTCCGTGGCACCTGGTCGGCTGCCAGGTGCTCCTGGTCGGCTGCCAGGTGCTCCTGGTCGGCCAGACCTTCTCCATGGCACCTGGTCGGCTGCCAGGAGATCCTGGTCGGCCAGACCTTCTTCATGGCACCTGGTCGGCTGACAGGTGCTCCATGGTCGCTTTGTCGTGCCTCTCAGAGCTTTTCGCAATGCCTGGAGTCTTGTTCTTGAATCACGTCCTTGACATTTGTATGTTGTATACATCCTTTCAAGGCATAATTAATCTCTCTTTCTTGTTCTAAGATGTGGAGCTTGTGATGAAGCTTTTTAGTTCTTGCCCCCCTTGTTTCATATGGTGGAGGTCTTGCTTCTCGTTTGATCGTTCAAGAAGTTTCTTTTCCACTGAGCACTTGACTTCAAGTCTGGTTTGCATTGTTATCTGGTTGTCAACCCTTTATCTTGATTCTAGGTTTCCAACCTTCCTTTGGCTTGAATTCGATTGACGGCTCTTGATTCAAGTCCTTAAACTCAAACGACGAACTCGATTGGAGGCAGACAACCTTTTTGGCCATCTCGATTGGAGACAGACAGCATTTTTGGCCATCAAGGCTAAACATTTGTATCGGAATTTGAGATTCCAGATTAAGTAAGGAATGACAAAGGACCTCTTATCTCAACATTCTCACTAACAGTTTCTGTGCCTTCAAGGCATTATCAGGGAGCCAACCAGTCTCAGGGTGATCTTTTATGAGGGTCTATTCTTCAGCTTACATCAATTGGTGCTATCAATTTGAAATAATAGACGGGGCCTTCAAGACCTGAAAGTAAACTCTTCCGGCGTAGTTCTCTATCTCAGAAGAAGTAAACTTAGATTGGGCATCAGCCTTAACGTTCTGTTCTCTCGAAATGTGCTTCTCATACCATTCACTCAAACTCAGTCATCACGGCCTTCACGACTCTCAAGTACTTTGCCGTAGTTTGAGATTCTTGACTCTCATTATTCTAGCCAAGCCTAAACCGGCTATCAAGGCTTCATACTCAGCTTCGTTGTTTTTTGTCGGAAAGTCCAATTTTAAATCATACTCGACTGTAAACCAATCGGGGCTTTGCAAGACTAAACTTGCACCACTAGATTTTGTTTTTGATGCTCCATCAAAATAGAGCACCCAATGTTCATTCTGATCAGGTACAGGCTCTTCATCTTTTTCTTCATTTCCAGGGGTGGTTACTATATCCTGCCCCCCGACTTCTTGGTTTCCAATGGTACATTCAACCACGAAGTCAGCCAATGCCTGGGCCTTAATGGCTATTCGAGGCTCATACGTGATGTCAAATTCTCCAAGTTCAATCGACCACTTAATTAACCTTCCACCGGCTTTCGAGCTATGTAATATGCTTCTCAACTGCTGGTCCATCAGGACTTCAATGTTTGTCTTGGTCTTGGGTGTTGAACGTCGATGTTCGAAGGTTGAACGCCAATGTTTGAAATCAAGGGTTTTCAATCTCAAGGGTGTTTAAATCACCGAAATATCTATCAGAGCTGCTGGTCCAAGGCCAGGGGGTTTCCGGTTAACCCAACGAGGTCTTGAAAGTCCATGACCCCCTCGAGCTTGGCCTTCATAACTAACCTTGGCCTTTATGGCTGATCTTGGCCTTCATGGCTAACAACTTCTGTTCTTCAACCTAGGATTCGGGGTTGATTCCTCGATTTAGATTTCGATAAATGCAATCCCGTTGGTTTCTTGCCTTTTAAACTTCTGAGACGAGAGCTTGCTTGATCTTCTTAATCCTTGCTTAAGGTTATCTATTGACCTTCATCCTTGGATCCTTAACCCAGGTACTTAATAAGTATTGAAGAGTAGCTAGTCCTTCACATCCTCGGCCTTTCATGGGTTTGATTATTGCATGTGGCTTTTATCTTCTTGTCTTTTATCCAGGGTCCTTCACAGACTTAAACTCTTACTTGGTCGCGTTGTAACCTAACTCTTGACTCTTCGGGATCCTTATTAATGCATTTGTTTGTTTTCCATTCGCGTATTTTTTTATTTTCGGTACTCGGTCATCCTTAACTTGCACTCATCGGGTGTTTGGCACATAAATAAAATCACACAGTCAATGAATGGAAATCAAACTTGCATTAATAACTTGAAATGGGTTCAACCCTTACATAGAGTACTACTATCCTACTCGGAGCAACATGCTCTGCAATGGTTTCAATGAACCTTATTTCTACTTCTACTAGATAAATATGAAGCTAGGTCCTACTAGGATAACTTGAGCTCATCGGGGCTTTGCAAGACTACGTCTGCACCAGATTTTGTTTTAGATGCTCCATCAAAATAGAGCAACCTCCACTCCTTTTGGTCTCCTCCTTATTATTCTGAAGTTCACTTCCTGCTTGGGGTATTACCTCCTGCCCCCCGACTTCTTGGTATTCCTTACCTCTACGGACATCCATGTCTTCAATCGGAAGGACCTGCCCCCGATTCCATCAGGCCTTAACGAGGCTACATAACAGCTTCGTGCCATCTTTTGATCGCCTTTATGTTCTCCAACACCATTCCGGGTTGGGAACTTGATCTTCATATGATAAGTTGAGGCAACAGCCTTGAATGCATGAAGTCCAGTCCTTCCGAGGATAGCGTTGTACGTTGAAACCGCCTTGATTACCAGGAAGTTCAACATCTGAGTGGCCTTCTTGGGCTCCTGTCCAATAGTCACGGGCAATTGAATAGTCCCTTCAACTTTAGATCCTACTCCATTAAATCCATATATAGGCATGTTATTGGGGGTCAACTGAGAATCATTGTAACCCATCTTCACAAATGCATCATGAAATAGAACGTCAACGGAAGCTCCATTATCTATCAAGACTCGCTTCACTTCTGAGTTTCCAATTACAGGAGTTATGACCAACGGGTCGTCATGGGGGAACTTCACCCCTTCAAGATCAGAACCGTCAAAACCAACTGCAATTTCAGTCCTAGCCTGCTTCGGGGCCTCTCCCACGATGTGTATCACTTCTCTGGCATAAGCCTTCCGAGAATTCCTTGTTGTGCCGGCCGCAGTCGGGCCTCCTGAGATCATGTTGATTACTGGCCCTCGGGGTTGTGGGTTGCGATCGTGAACGTCATCCCTTCTATTATAATCTTTAATTTGATTAACACGATCTTCACCCTTAGTGAAGTGGCTCAATTTCCCTCTACGGATTAAAAATTCGATCTCATCTTTGAGTTGCTTGCAATCATCAGTGTCATGCCCCACATCCCTGTGGAATCTGCAATACTGATTCTTGTTTCTCTTCGAGGGATCACCCCTGAGTGGCTTCGGCCATCGGAAATCCTTATCCTTTTCAATGTCAAACAAGATTCGACTTCTAGAAGTATTCAACCTTGCATACTCAGTGAACCTCCGTCCTTGGTTCTTCTTAGGGGCATAGTCGGAGTCCTCGCTAGTTCGGGGATACTTGTCCCTAGCATCATTCTCGTGGTCATCATACTCATGGTCTTGCTTTCGCTTCTTTGTATCATTGTTACCCTTGCCATTGTTTATCACGACATCCTTTTTGGTACTATCCTCGGCCTTGATATACTTATCAGCCCTCCGTTGGAGTTCAGCCATATTCTTAGGTGGATGCTTTGCCAACGACCTTTTAAAGTACAGGTCAGTAGTGCCATGTTCCAGGGCTACCATGGCCACCTTGTTCTCTAAGTCGGTGATGTTCAACGTCTCCTTGGTGAACCTCTTGAGATAATCTCTCAGATTCTCATTCTTCCCCTGTACCACATACATGAGGGATGCAGAACTTTTCTCATGAACTCTTCCGCTGATGAATTGACTCACAAAGGCAGCGCTTAACTCCTTGAAAGAGCCAATCGAGTTTGCAGGTAAGCGGCTGTACCATCTTTGAGCCATACCCGACAGGGTTTGAGGGAACGCCCTATACTTCAAGGCGTCACTTGCAGGTTGCAACAGCAGTGCGTTTGAAAACGTCCTAACGTGATTTGCGGGATCACCCGTTCTGTCATAAACCTTAATAGTTGGCATCTTGAACTTCCTTAAGATGCGAGCATTCATTACCTCTTCAGTGAACGGAGGTGTAGGATCATCAGGATCCCCAAGGGGCATCAGATCCCTAGGGTTACTTTTGGGGGTCTCCACCCTTGTCGATTTTTCAGTTGGGGCTTCGGCCCTTCGTTGTCTCCTTGAGGGCCTCTCCAGATTTATAATGGGAATCCTCCCTGTAACTGGAGGAGGTTGAATCAGACTTCGCCTTGCTTGCTCTCTAGCAATATCATCCTTCAACCTTTGGATCTCAGCTTCATGAGCCTTAATCCTTTCCTCAGCCGTTTGTGATGGTCCATCATGGATTCTTTGGGACCTCCTTCGAGGTTCTTTACTAGCACGTCGCCTCATCGGGGCTTCATCACGATCATCGTTGTCATCCTCAGACGTTGAATCATCAGTATAGGGACCAGAGTAATCATCGTACTCTCGATCTCGAATCTGTAAGGCATGACCACTCGGTCCAGGTTCCCTGTGTTGAGGGGGATAGTTAGGCAGCCCATACATCGGGTTGGTATTCAAAGGGAGATCCGTGGTGTGGATCTGTACCCCCGGAGGCAGCGTACGTCCAGCGCTATCAAGAGGAGAAACCACCATCTGAAGAGGGTTAGTTTCTTGGCTTTGAGGGATAGTCACGGGTAAAGTTCCCTCAACATGGGGAATCGTCCCTGAGGGTTGAGAGGTTAGAGGTTGAATGACCGTCCCTGTTGGTGGGGGTAATTGTCCTTCTTCAGCGGTGATGAGCGGATCAGAGATGGCAGGTGGAGAAGAGCTAAGGGGTATGGCCTCAGTCGATGTTGTTCTTCGTGTTTGAACCATGGTTGATGTTTTTGTCCCACAGACGGTGCCAAATGTTATGGAATAAAAACTAGGTTACGAATATTGCGGCTAGGGTTTATGTGTATTTAATGCTAAGGGAGTTTGAGCTTCGAGCTTTAATGGTTGTTTCCGTGTTACGAGACTGATCGGTCCTCACAGAGTGCCTACGTATCTCGTTATTGAGAATCAAGCCAAGACGTAGTTCTAGGTGATGGTGCCCTCGAGGCTATGGCGGCGAGAGCTCACCTAGGACGCAGTGGCTTGTATGTCCTTATTCGAGGATTAAGCCAAAACGTGGTGGGTAACGTATGGAGCTGTGTCCAAAACGTAGTTCTGAGGGTAAAGGAGCAGGTCCTTATATAGGCTGAGAAGCCTTAGAATTATGGTAGGAATAGGAGACTTGGTAGACAAGTCTTTGGGGAAGGTTCTAGATCTATTCCTTGTAGGAATCAGTTTCCATATTGAATTGGATGCCTTGGTGGCTAAGTCTGGTGGAAATAATATCCTTATCCAACTCTTATTGCTGAGCTGTTTATTACCCCCAATATTAATTACGAAATTAATATTATAAATGGGGTTTTGGGCCCACCTGGTGGGCCCCACGTTTGGACCATTCTTGGCCTAATTAATGCCACATTAAATGTGTCTTTAGGGCTTATTTTCAGCCCATATCACGCTTATAATAGTATAGTATTGATAGATTTATAATTTGTTAATAAATATATGATATTAAAATTATTTAAATTGATTTTGAAAATATTTGATTTCCAAGTAATTGAAAGAGTCTAAAAAAGTTTGTTGTAGGTGAAAAATTTAATTCAAATATAACTAAAAGAGCATGTAATTGAATATTAATTGGAGTGTAATTAAAAGAATTTGTTATTAAGTTAGATAAAATTTTATATGCATTTTAATTTATTTTTTCATTTTTGAAAGGTGTTAACAAACTTTTTGGGAAGGTGTTAAACAACTGACGAACGAACCAATTATATCCTGTTTCGCTTATAATAGTATAGTATAGATAGATTTATAATTTGTTAATAAATATATGATATTAAAATTATTTAAATTGATTTTGAAAATATTTGATTTCCAAGTAATTGAAAGAGTCTAAAAAAGTTGGTTGTAGTTGAAGAATTTTAATTCAAATATAACTAAAAGAGCATGTAATTGAATATTAATTGGAGTGTAATTAAAAGAATTTGTTATTAAGTTAGATGAAATTTTATATGCATTTTAATTTATTTTTTCATTTTTGGAAGGTGTTAACAAACTTTTTGGGAAGGTGTTAAACAACCGACCAACGAACCAATTATACCCTGTTTCGCTTATAATAGTATAGTATTGATAGATTTATAATTTTTAATAAATATATGATATTAAAATTATTTAAATTAATTTTGAAAATATTTGATTTCCAAGTAATTGAAAGAGTCTAAAAACGTTTGTTGTAGGTGAAAAATTTAATTCAAATATAACTAAAAGAGCATGTAATTGAATATTAATTGGAGTGTAATTAAAAGAATTTGTTATTAAGTTAGATAAAATTTTATATGCATTTTAATTTATTTTTTCATTTTTGAAAAGTGTAAACAAACTTTTTGGGAAGGTGTTAAACAACCGACGAACGAACCAATTATATCCTGTTTCGCTTATAATAGTATAGTATAGATAGATTTATAATTTGTTAATAAATATATGATATTAAAATTATTTAAATTGATTTTGAAAATATTTGATTTCCAAGTAATTGAAAGAGTCTAAAAAAGTTGGTTGTAGTTGAAGAATTTTAATTCAAATATAACTAAAAGAGCATGTAATTGAATATTAATTGGAGTGTAATTAAAAGAATTTGTTATTAAGTTAGATAAAATTTTATATGCATTTTAATTTATTTTTTCATTTTTGGAAGGTGTTAACAAACTTTTTGGGAAGGTGTTAAACAACCGACCAACAAACCAATTATACCCTATTTCGCTTATAATAGTATAGTATTGATAGATTTATAATTTGTTAATAAATATATGATATTAAAATTATTTAAATTGATTTTGAAAATATTTGATTTCCAAGTAATTGAAAGAGTCTAAAAAAGTTTGTTGTAGGTGAAGAATTTTAATTCAAATATAACTAAAAGCGCATGTAATTGAATATTAATTGGAGTGTAATTAAAAGAATTTGTTATTAAGTTAGATAAAATTTTATATGCATTTTAATTTATTTTTTCATTTTTGGAAGGTGTTAACAAACTTTTTGGGAAAGTGTTAACCAACCGACCAACGAACCAATTATACCCTGTTTCGCTTATAATAGTATAGTATAGAATAGAAATTCGTTTTATTATTTAATCCTATACCTACATGGGTTGGGTTTTGCTGTTATGGGCCTGTTAACACATCATTATAAATAGATAATGGTAGGTTAATATGGTTAGACATTTTTGTGAAAACCCTAGAAGAGGTAGCAGCAAAAGAGGCAGATCTCGAATCATCAAGAGGGAGGCTAGTACGTCCATTCCGCAGTGTTCGTGTGGATACCATAGAGGTGTTTTCCGAGAGGTAGACACAAGTCGTGAACGCTAGGATCTCCGTTGAGTTCGTGAAAGTCAAGATCTTAATAGGTATGATTCTGTTTCACCATAATCTGTCCAATATTATACATGGATCGTGAGTTTGGGTTTCGAATTTTTTTTTTGTTATATTTACGTTTTTCCCTGCGTTTTATGCCTCGGAACCCAACATTAATTATATAAAATTTATGGAACACTTCTTAAAAAAACACTTAGTTTTGAAAGACTACTTAAAAAAACGTTTAAGAGAATTGATTTAAGCATTTTTTAAGTGTTCTTATTAGATTCACTCAAGTGTTCTATTAAGATTATATTAAGTGTTACTCAATTTTTTATAAATAATTACTTAAATAAAATTTACTTTAATCTATATTATTATAAAACAATTATAAGAGTGTTTTATTTAGTGTTTCATTAATTATTTTATAATAAAATTTATTAAGATTTAACTATTCAACCTGTGTTCTTCTAAGATTCTTTTAAGTGTTTAGTGTGTTAAATTTTAAATTAGATTCTTTTAAGGATTTTTTTAAGTGTTCTGTAATAACCGCAAATTTTCGAATATTATTTTTCAACCCGTTAGTTAAAGTCAATGCGTTAATATATTTAATTAGCGTATTTTTGGTTAAATTTTAAAATTTTATATTCGTATGTAAATAAATATTATTTATTATATCTATTTATTTATAATTATTAGGTATTTATTTAAATTAGAAAATTTAGAAAATAGGATTTTAATTTTAGACGGATATTAATTTTTATCGCAGAATTTATTTTACAAATCGACATTTGGGTCTCGTTATATTTATCCAGCAGGAAAACGACGATAATAATGTCACCGTTTTAACTGTTCGAATCGTTAAATGCGAAGGAGGAGACATCAAATTCTATTTTTTCGGAACACCACATTTCTTTCACCAAACACCAGATATTCTGTACAAAACACAAAAATATTCTATCACAAAACACAACATTTCTTTTCAGCAATTCAAAACATTCCAGCACATTATTTTTGGTTGTGTCTCCCACGTTTTGTCCCCTTTACAGTTTTAGAAACAGAGATAATAAGAGACCGAGCCTTATTCTTTTTCCTATTTTCTCTCTTAAACAAACAGAACCCCAACACTATCTATTCTATACCTCCCCTTTATTTTCTCTGCACAACACAGAAAACACGGTTTCATCTTTTGCCTTGTTTTCTATCAAACAAAAACAAAACCAAAAGCCCAACCATTTTGTTCTTATTTTCTTTCACCAAGTAGAATACAATCACTGAATCGCAGCAGGTAGTCTATTTCTTTCTCTTCTTGTTTTTCCCCTTTTCGTTTTTTTTCCTTTCTTTCTTTTTCTTTTCCCGTTTACTTCTTTTCGGTCCATTCAATACCTCTTAGTTCGGAGAATTCGATTTGTATTGTCAATTCCGATTTGTATCGTGGGAATTATCGTGTCGTAAATGGGTGTGGTCATCATCGAAAAACAGAGAGTTGAGAGGTGGTTCGGTATTGGTGTGTAACCGGAGAAGAGGTCCGAGAGAGAGATGAGTGCAGCTTGTGGTGGTGGTATTTGGAAACAAGGAAGTGGAGTTGGGTATGTTATGGTTATTGTTGACGGAGGTATAAGGGAGGGGGAGTAATTGTTTGGGTTGGTTGTGTTGTATTGGAGAGGTAAGAACGAGAGGGAGGAGTTGTGATTGTATGTTGGGGCGGAGTGTTTGCGACGGTGGGAGTCGAGAGATGGGTGGAGAGAAGTCGGAGTAGAGGGGGGAGGTGATGGTTGGTGTTAGTTTTGTGATGGACGGCGGGTTACCATTGTATTAAGGGAGAGAACGAGGGAGAGTTAAATGAGTGATTGTTGTGATTGTTGTTGTGGCGGTGTTGATACCGGTTGGTAGTTAAACCGAAGAGAGGGAGTAGAGAGAGATTTAGGGGAAAGAGAATGGTGAGAGAGAGATGAGAGATTGCAGGGAGAGAGATAGAGAGATATTGATGCAGAGAGATTTTTGGTTGTGGAGAGATACAGGGGTAAGGAGGCAGTGCAGGGGTATGCTATTCCGGACGGCGGTGGTGGCGCGTGGGCCCCACGCGCCGTCGTGAACGTTCGGTGTAACTGTTAAGCGTAAAAAGGAAAAATAATAATGATAATAATATTATTAGTAATAAATGAAATATTGTTATATAAATATATATATACATAATAATAAAACTAGTAATGAGATAATTAATTAAATAAAAGGAGTTGGATAAAAATTGAGTATTTATTTATCAATTTGTTAAAAGTAATCATTTAATGATTTTTGGATAAAAATTGGAGATTTATTGATTTGTCGATAAATAGAGAAATAATTGTGGATAAATAGGATTAAAAACGGTGTTATTTTTTTTTTAGAAGACTTATAATTAGCGATTCTGATTTATTTTAATTAATCGGATCAAGCCAGACTAATTTAGAGTCCATTCGGGGTTTTATAATATTAAATACGAGATTAAAAATGGT
This sequence comes from Saposhnikovia divaricata, assembly GCA_036435485.1. Lineage (NCBI taxonomy): Eukaryota > Viridiplantae > Streptophyta > Magnoliopsida > Apiales > Apiaceae > Saposhnikovia > Saposhnikovia divaricata. The sequence continues at coordinate 149,500,219 of CM071596.1, read as the reverse complement.
GAGAGTAATAATAATAATTTTGGATTTGAAATTGAATAATAATGGATTGTCGGATTATTTTGAGAATAATTAGAAAGTTAAATTATGTACGAGATGTTAGACACGGAGTATCGTCGGAGCCGTATTTCTTATTAAGTCGGATTTACGATAAATATTACGGGTTTATTTTGTGGTTCGAAGAGAGACGTATTTATCCGGGGTTTATTATCCGTTAATTATCGAACAGATTTTCGAGAGTTATGTTATTATTATATTCAATTATTATTATCGGCTGAGAAGTATTTTATTTTGACGATTCGCTCATGTATTTTCTGGTTGACATTGTTAGTGCCTAATTCTCGAGCCGTAGACCGAAGTCGAGCCCACGGGTATAGTATAATTTTATCTCCATTTTTCTGCACTTCGAGATCGAGGCAAGTTCCTTCTGACCCTCACTCCTTTTGAAAAATTCCGAGATATACTAAGATATTATATTGAATTATCTGTTTAAATTGCTAGTTCGTGATAAAATATCCTGTTATCAAGTATTTATTTAGAAAATTATAGAAATGCTCTCTAAAATTTATAGAACGTAATTTGATTGAATTCTAGGGCACCTTATTGTTCGAGATGACCCTTGAATATTATTCAGTTATAATTACACTCATATATCGAGGTAGTTAGATCTTTATTGACTTCAAACGGATTTATTGTTCATATCCGTTAAACTTTATTTCGATAATTAAATTTGATTCATTGTTCGAATCAAAGTAGATATACGAAAAATAGTGCAGAGATGAAGGGTATATCATCAGAAGTTCCTCTAAAATACCTACTCCAACGTAATTAGAAGTTTCATTCCGTATCAGGTCGTTCTTATTATTCCAAGACGACTCCACAAGATTTATTCTGATCCGCAAACCTTTCTTGTTCAAGGTTGCTACTTTATTGTCTTGAATTGACATATTGTTTGTGTCAATACAATAAATTAATTCCTTTTGAGATTATTATGACGGCCTATTGTCCAGGTCGGTTTTGTACAAAGTGTAGACTGGCGATCGGTCAGAAGTGCATATGAATCCAAATCAATTAATTTTATTCGGAGGAATAATCGTATAATCCACTGGTCAACATGGGAGATGGCCCATGGGTTTCTTTCAGATCAACACGGGAATATAAACTCGTGGTATCGAAAGAGAATGTTTATATTTTGGCACAAATGTTGCCAGGTTGACTTTTCAACCACCTTTACGCTAGCAGAATGATATTGTGATACTTGAGACATAGTAGTGATCGTGCTATGGGGTATTACGGGTGTGCGGTACTTGCGACACAGCGGTTGATCGCGCTGTGGGGTATTCTAGAGGCGGAAGACCAGTATCTCAAGCTTTTCAATTTCAACTTCTTTGTTCTGAGATAGATTGTTATTGTCTATCAGTAAGTGTTATCATTATCAAGACACATTGCCTGCAAATGAGAATCTTTCTTGATCAAATTTGATTTCCTTCCATTTTCCATTGTTAGTGAGAGAGCGAGTCAGTGGACATGCTGAGCACCTAGTTGCTCACTCTTGTTGTTAATATTGTTTTTCAGTAAAGTTGGAAAAAGGCGAAACCTCTCGTTTCAAGGGGAAGGAGATAATGCACCAGAGCACGAAGTCAAACTAGTATGCTTTCCTCTAAGGCGACGACCCTGTCGAAGACTGCCTTTGTTTGGTGTATCTATCGATATCTTGTATAATTATTATTATGTTGTACTATTCAGAGATTTGTCGATGCTTGGACTTGTGGGATGGAACCGCTGTTGTACGATAAATCCTTTATGACAATTATGTAATGTAATGTTTCTTGGATTAAGACAGGTATTGACGGTAAGTGGTGACCCAAGTCCACAGATGGTGAATTTTGGGGGCGTCACAGCTTGGTATCAAAGCGTTAGTTATATTTTTTGGAATCGTACGAGCCTAGAATTATAACGCGACGTGAGAATTTAGAGATATAGTACAACGTTGATATTTTAGCACTAAGTGCCCTACACCGTTATATAAATCGATTTGGAACCTATTTATAACTGAGACTTTTTGTACCTTTTGTAGATGTCGACATCCGGACCAGCTGACATTCGTTCCAGCCGAGATAGATCCCCTACACCTTACCCACACGGGTTACGAGATTCCAGTTCGGGTTCAGACAGTGATCCATCAGAGGAGTACATGCCGCTTGATAGCGTTTCGGAGGACTCTTCGGTTCAGATTCTTACACCTCCTCCTCCGCAGGTGATAGATCTAGCAGATTCCCCAGACCAGATCATAGAGGTAGTCGATTCACCTATTCCGGTGACTGTTGTAGAGATTCCTACTCTTGTTACTGAGCAGCCTGCTCGGACTCCAGCTCCTGAGGTGTACAGGCATGAGACACCCGAGCCGTTTCTATCCGAGCCGATTGTGGAGGGCCAGTTTTCGCCCATTCGCACCGGAGTAGCAGCACCTACTTCTTCTATGCCAGTCTATGTGATGACTTCAGCAGCTCCTACCATACCCGATTACATGCTTCCATCAGACGGAGATGCTCCAGCTTGTGACACGGCTCCACCTGCACCTACCATCCATATCCCGGCTCCAGGGGTGATGATACCTTCTGCTCCAGCTTTTCCAGCTCAGCCTGCCGGTATGCCTACACAGCCTATAGTAGGTAGAGAGCCAGTGCCCTGGATTGTTCATGATCACCTTTACTAGCAGTTTCGTTGGGTTTGGGCGCGCTACGAGGAGATTTTTGCTACGAGGGATGCCATTCTGCGATTATTATCAGTGGATCCTATTACAGTTCACGGAGGTGGTAGCCTACTTGTGAGGGATGTATCCGTGGAGATCGTACATCAGATCTCTATCTCTATCTTGACAGGGCTGCGGACTGATATTACAGCCTTACCATCTTCCAGCACCGGAGCTGTGGACCGTAGCACTGTTGCCAACATGATCACTAGAGCTGTTGAGGAGTTTCACAGGCGTGTCATTGAGATGTTCGGTCATTGAGATCACTACCGATGTTGTAGCTTGGGTTTTTCTCTACGTTTGGAGGATAGACTTCTGTTAGGGTACTTATGTTGTATCTAGTTGTCATAGATAGATCTGCACCATGTTGATTTAGTAGTTGGATGTATTAGTCGACTAGAGGACTTTGATTGTAGTCTTTGATTTTACCTGTTGTACCAGTTGAAATTATATGTTAATATTCGTACTTTTACGTTTTTATCTGTTTCAGATTTATTATTACTGTTGCTCTCTATTAGTAGTACCTCTGTTTTTTAAAAATATATATATATATATATATATATATATATATATATATATATATATATATATATGTCGCATAAGATATATTTTCCGTAATTCCAGAAATCGACATATAACCTTGAGGGTTTTCAGCACCAGCATTGATACTCTGATCTGTATATATATCTCACTCTGTTTAACCAGACTCTATATTTTTAATCTTAATAGAAAAAGATGCCAAGAAGAGGTAGACCCCGCAAGAACCAAGAGGTACCCCCAGTAGAGGACCAGCATGAAGTTGATCCTCAACCAGGACCCGAAACAGAACCTGAACCAGGGCGAGTACCCGCGGCGCAACCCAATCCAAATGAACCCATGAATTTACTTGTGGAATTCCTGAGGCAATATACCCAGAACCCTCCACCAAGGCAAAGAACACCCCAAATCAGAGTTGATCAACCCCCTGCACCACCAACTAATAATGCAGTTACTTTTAAATCCTTCAAATCCTTAAACCCCCCTGAGTTCAAAGGTACCACTGATCCGATTGAAGCAAGGATCTGGTTGCGAGAGATAGAAAAGACCTTTGAGATTGTAGGAGTGGAGGAAGAAAAGAAAACCATCTTTGCAGCTTTCATGCTAAAGGGAGTCGCGAGTTATTGGTGGGAGTCAAAAAGAGCCATAGAAGGAAACGCAGTCATACCTTGGGCTAGGTTCACCCAACTATTTTTGGAAAAATATTTTCCTAAGTATTTGGAAAACCAGATGGAAATCAAATTTTTGGAACTGAAACAAGGCAATATGACTGTGGCTGAGTATGAAGCCAAATTTTCGGAACTCTCAAGATTCGTTCCTTACCATGTGGATACCGAAGAAAAGAGGGCTAAACGTTTCCAGCTAGGGCTGAAACCGTGGATCCAGAATCGAGTTGCGGTACTAGAAATCACCGACTATGCGACTTTGGTTCAGAAAGCATCTATTGTCGAAAATGGTTCTGAATTGTACTCGAAGGATAAGGATATCAAGAAAAGAAAGTTTTAGAGTCATGGATCTAGTTTTGAGAGAAAGCCTGATGATCGAAATGGAAAGAAGCCGTTTGTGAGACGGGAAGAGAGAAGCAAGGACGTAAGGAGATTTGGGAATCAGGACACTAGGGGGAACAACCAGAAGTTCAGACCCCCTCAGACAGCAAACTTACTTCAAGGAAGGCCGCCATTACCTGAATGCGGCACTTGTGGAAGGAAGCACCCAGGACCGTGTAACCTTGCCAGCATTGTGTGCTACACTTGTGGACAGAAAGGCCATTATTCTTCCAACTGCAAGGAGAGAGAGAAGGCAACTACTTGTTTCAAATGCGGGAAGAAGGGACACATAGCACGAGATTGCAGGTCACCACCAAAGGAGACCACTGTACCTAGATTGATGGCACCTCCTAGCAACAAGCCAACTGCCCGTACTTTCAACATGACAGTAAAGGATGCTATTGCCGATAACGATGTGATTGCAGGTACGCTTTTGGTAAATTCTGTAGATGCATGTGTTTTAATTGATTCGGGAGCAACAAGATCTTTCATATCGGAGAGTTTTATGAACAAGCTAAATATTCAGTCTGTACCGTTAGGAGAGACCTTGATTATAGAAGTAGCAAATCAGGAAAAAGTTCCTGTAGATCAGATATGCCCAGATTGCGGAATCGAAATTCAAGGACAACGCTTCGATGCAAATCTTCTTTCCTTTAACCTAGGGGAGTTTGATATAATTCTTGGAATGGATTGGTTAGCACGATACGATGCGCAAATCAACTGTCGACGTAAGTGGGTTAGTTTAAAGGCATCGGACGGCAAAAGAATACATTTTCGTGGAAGGAAACCGACCCATAATTTTCTGACTATGATCCAAGCAAAGAAGCTACTAAGGCAAGGATGTCAAGCATACTTAGCTCATGTGGTTGATAGCGAGAAGCAACCCCCTACTATTGACGAAATTCCTGTAGTGAATCAATTTGAGGATGTCTTTTCTGAAGAATTACCAGGATTACCTTCTGACCGAGAAATAGAATTCACTATTGATCTTGCCCCTGGAACTGCACCGATTTCAAAAGCACCATACCGAATGGCCCCAATTGAGATGAAGGAGTTGGCCACACAATTGCAAGAACTATTAGACAAAGGCGTAATTCGACCCAGCGTGTCCCCTTGGGGAGCTCCAGTGCTATTTGTGAAGAAGAAAGACGGATCTATGAGATTGTGCATAGATTATCGAGAACTAAACAAGATGACGATCAAGAATAGATACCCCTTGCCACGAATTGATGATTTGTTCGATCAGCTTAAGGGAGCAGCTTATTTTTCTAAGATTGATCTTAGATCGGGTTATCACCAGTTGAAGATCAAACCTGAAGATGTACCAAAGACGGCCTTTAGGACTCGCTATGGACATTACGAATTTCTAGTGATGCCATTTGGATTGACGAATGCTCCAGTTGCTTTCATGGATTTGATGAATCGCGTATTCAAGAAATATTTGGACAAGTCCGTGATTGTATTTATTGATGACATCTTGATTTACTCTAAGAATCAAGAAGAACACGCAGAGCACCTCCGAACAGTGTTGGAAACTTTACGCAAGGAAAGGTTATATGCAAAATTCTCTAAGTGCAAATTTTGGCTAAGTTCAGTGCAATTCCTAGGACACATTGTGAGCAGTGAAGGAATTTCGGTTGACCCTGCGAAAGTGGAGGCTGTTGCAAATTGGGAAAGGCCAAAGACTCCAACAGAAGTAAGAAGCTTTCTTGGACTAGCAGGATATTATCGGAGATTTGTAATGGATTTTTCAAGGATAGCTACGCCATTGACTAAGCTTACCAGAAAGAATGAGAAGTTTGAAAGGACTCCCAAGTGTGAAGAAAGTTTTCAAGAACTTAAGAGACGATTAACATCTGCCCCGGTTTTGACGTTACCAGACGATACGGGAAATTTTGTAATCTATAGTGATGCTTCCCATAAGGGTTTAGGATGCGTATTGATGCAGCATGGAAAAGTAATTGCCTATGCTTCTCGACAGTTAAAAGATTATGAGATAAGATACCCAACTCACGATCTCGAATTAGCTGCGATTGTTTTTGCATTAAAGATCTGGAGACAGTATTTATATGGAGAAAGGTGTGAGATTTACACGGATCATAACACTACACCAAAACTGGCCATTAGTAACGGATATATCCGTTACTAATGACATTAGTAACGGATATATCCGTTACTAATCGTCCGTCACAATTGCTTTTTTTTAAATTTTGTAACAGATATATCCGTTACTAATTAGTAACGGATATATCCGTTACAAATAGATTAGTAACGGATATATCCGTTACTAATTAGTAACGGATATCTGGAATTAGTAACGGATATATCCGTTACTAATTAGTAACGGATATATCCGTTACAAATAGATTAGTAACGGATATATCCGTTACAAATTAGTAACGGATATCTGAAATTAGTAACGGATATATCCGTTACTAATTAGTAACGGATATATCTGTTACAAAATAAAAAAAAAAAAGCAATTGTGACGGACGATTAGTAACGGATATATTAGTAACGGATGTTGAGAATTAGTAACGGATATATCCGTTACTAATTAGTAACGGATGTTGAGAACTAGTAACGGATATATCCGTTACTAATATTAAAAAAATTTAATAAGCTCTCAGCCAATCAGAGGCTGCCACCACAGCCGCCCCCACCTGCCACCACAACCGCCCCACCTCTCACCCAACCTCAATTTTTTCAGATTTGTTGAAGTAAAGTTTCGAACCCCTGACCTCCTCTGAGGTAGTACACCCCCTCAACCAACTGTGACACGCGAATATTTGTGATATATATGGAAATACAATCCTTATACTATGAACTTTTACATGTTTTTGTTTTATAAATTCGTTTAAAATTATAATTTTTTAAAAAATTCGTTTTAATTTAATTTTACATATTGTTTAAAATTTAATTTTTTAAAAATTCGTTATAATTATTTATTTTAAAAAAATAGAAAATAATTATTTTTTAAAAAAATCGAAAATAATTTTTTTTTAAAAAAAATCGAAAATAATTATTATTTTTTAAAAAATCGAAAATAATTATTTTTTTTAAAAAACGAAAATAATTAATTTTTTTAAAAAATTGAAAATAATTAAATTTTTTTTAAAAATCGAAAATAATTATTTTTTTAAAAAAATCGAAAATAATTATTTTTTAAAAAAAATTGAAAATAATTATTTTTAAAAAAATCGAAAATAATTATTTTTATAAAAACGAAATTTTTTTTAAAAATCAAAAATTATTAATTGTTTTTAAAAAATCGAAAATAATATTTTTTAAAAAATCGAAAATAATTTTTTTTAAAAAAATTCGAAAACAATTATTATTTTTTAAAAAATTGAAAATAATTATTTTTTTTAAAAACGAAAATAATTAATTTTATAAAAAAATCGAAAATAATTAAATTTTTTTAAAAATCGAAAATAATTATTTTTTTAAAAAAATCGAAAATAATTATTTTTTTAAAAAAATCGAAAATAATTTTTTTAAAAAAAACGAAAATAATTGTTTTTTTAAAAAATCGAAAATAATTATTTTTTTTTAAAAAATCGAAAATAATTATTTTTTTAAAAAAATCGAAAATAATTATTTTTTTAAAAAATTGAAAATAATTATTTTTAAAAAAATCCAAAATAATTATTTTTAAAAAAATGAAAATAATTTTTTCGACGATGCAACCATAAGGTTGTTAATATCTAATGATTTTAGTGATATACACAAAAAATTAAAAAATTACAAGCTTATTTGATGTGATTTTATAATATAAATCTCCAAAAAACACTACTCGCGATAACTAGTATCGTCCCGATTGCACAAAACAATATTTTTAAAATGTTTTTTCGACGATGCAACCATAAGGTTGTTAATATCTAATGATTTTAGAGATATACACAAAAAATTAAAAAATTACAAGCTTATTTGATGTGATTTTATAATATAAATCTCCAAAAAAACACTACTCGCGATAACTAGTATCGTCCCGATTGCACAAAACAATATTTTTAAAATGTTTTTTCGACGATGCAACCATAAGGTTGTTAATATCTAATGATTTTAGTGATATACACAAAAAATTAAAAAATTACAAGCTTATTTGATGTGATTTTATAATATAAATCTCCAAAAAACACTACTCGCGATAACTAGTATCGTCCCGATTGCACAAAACAATATTTTTAAAATGTTTTTTCGACGATGTAACCATAAGGTTGTTAATATCTAATGATTTTAGTGATATACACAAAAAAATTAAAAAATTACAAGCTTATTTGATGTGATTTTATAATATAAATCTCCGAAAAACAATACTCGCGATAACTAGTATCGTCCCGATTGCACAAAACAATATTTTTAAAATATTTTTTCGACGATGCAACCATAAGGTTGTTAATATCTAATGATTTTAGTGATATACACAAAAAATTAAAAAATTACAAGCTTATTTGATGTGATTTTATAATATAAATCTCCGAAAAACAATACTCGCGCTAACTAGTATCGTCCCGATTGCACAAAACAATATTTTTAAAATATTTTTTCGACGATCCAACCGTACGGCTGTTAATATCTAAGGATTTTAGTGATATACACAAAAAATTAAAAAATTACAAGCTTATTTGATGTGATTTTATAATATAAATCTCCGAAAAACAATACTCGCGATATCTAGTATCGTCCCGATTGCACAAAACAATATTTTTAAAATATTTTTTCGACGATCCAACCGTACGGCTGTTAATATCTAAGGATTTTAGTGATATACACAAAAAATTAAAAAATTACAAGCTTATTTGATGTGATTTTATAATATAAATCTCCAAAAAACAATACTCACGATATCTAGTATCGTCCCGATTGCACAAAACAATATTTTTAAAATGTTTTTTCGACGATGCAACCATAAGGTTGTTAATATCTAATGATTTTAGTGATATACACAAAAAATTAAAAAATTACAAGCTTATTTGATGTGATTTTATAATATAAATCTCCGAAAAACAATACTCGCGATAACTAGTATCGTCCCGATTGCACAAAACAATATTTTTAAAAAAAATTTTCGACGATGCAACCATAAGGTTGTTAATATCTAATGATTTTAGTGATATACACAAAAAATTAAAAAATTACAAGCTTATTTGATGTGATTTTATAATATAAATCTCCGAAAAACAATACTCGCGATAACTAGTATCGTCCCGATTGCACAAAACAATATTTTTAAAATATTTTTTCGACGATGCAACCATAAGGTTGTTAATATCTAAGGATTTTAGTGATATACACAAAAAATTAAAAAATTACAAGCTTATTTGATGTGATTTTATAATATAAATCTCCGAAAAACAATACTCGCGATAACTAGTATCGTCCCGATTGCACAAAACAATATTTTTAAAATATTTTTTCGACGATCCAACCGTACGGCTGTTAATATCTAAGGATTTTAGTGATATACACAAAAAATTAAAAAATTACAAGCTTATTTGATGTGATTTTATAATATAAATCTCCAAAAAACAATACTCACGATATCTAGTATCGTCCCGATTGCACAAAACAATATTTTTAAAATCTTTTTTCGACGATCCAACCGTACGGTTGTTAATATCTAATGATTTTAGTGATATACAAAAAAAATTAAAAAATTACAAGCTTATTTGATGTGATTTTATAATATAAATCTTTTAAAAGTATTAAATTAGTAATAGATATATTATTCCTTAGTAACGGATATATCCGTTACTAATATTAGTAACGGATATATCTGTTACTAATTCTATGTATTCGTTACTAATTAGTAACAGATATATCCGTTACTAATATTATATATCCGTTACTAATTAGTAACAGATATATAATATTAGTAACGGATATATCTGTTACTAATTAGTAACGGATACATAGAATTAGTAACGGATATATCCGTTACTAATTAGTAACGGATATATGTGCATTAGTAACGGATATATCCATTACTAATTAGTAACGGATATATCCGTTACTAATTCTATGTATCCGTTACTAATTAGTAACAGATATTTAATATTAGTAACGGATATATCCGTTACTAATTAGTAACGGATACATAGAATTAGTAACGGATATATCCGTTACTAATTAGTAACGGATATCTGACACATTAGTAACGGATATATCCGTTACTAATTAGTAACGGATATATCTGTTACTAATGCCATCAGTAACGGATATATCCGTTACTAATTAGTAACGGATATATCCGTTACTAATGGCTTTTTTTATCTGTTAGTAATTTGCCAGTTTGGTGTAGTGTAAGAGTCTAAAATATATCTTCACCCAGAAAGAATTGAATATGAGACAGAGGCGGTGGTTAGAATTAATCAAGGACTATGATTGTTCGATTAATTACCATCCGGGGAAGGCCAATGTGGTGGCAGACGCGCTAAGTAGAAAAGAAAGACTTAAGATGGTAGTATCGTCAACGGAATTGATCAAAGAAATTGAGAGATTTGACTTGGAGATTAAGATTACTGTTCAAACCAATGAAAGAGTATATGAAATTTCCTTACAACCAGAGTTAATCGAAAAGATTCGTCGTTGTCAAGAGAAAGTGATGGAAGAAGAGAGGGATCAGTTAACAGGAGAAGAATTTCAAAGTCCAAAGGATGTCAAGGGAATTAAAAGATTTACTTCTAGAATTTGGATACCGAATGTTGCAGAATTAAAGGAAGAGATTTTGAGCGAAGCACATAATTCGAGGTACTCTATTCATCCCGGGAGCACGAAGATGTATCAGGATATCAAGCAAAACTATTGGTGGCCAAACATGAAAAGAGAGATTGCAGAATGGGTAAGTAAGTGTTTAACCTGTCAGAAGGTGAAGGCAGAACATCAACGACCAAGTGGAATTTTACAACCCTTAGAGATACCCGAATGGAAATGGGAGCATATTACCATGGATTTTGTCATAGGATTGCCCCGAACTAGAGCTAGCCATGATGCAATTTGGGTTATTGTTGACCGACTCACTAAGTCTGCGCATTTTCTACCAATCAGTGATAAGTACTCTGTTGAAAGATTGGTGAACCTATACCTAAAGGAAATTGTGGTTCTTCATGGGGTGCCCGTTTCAATTGTATCTGATAGGGATGCCCGTTTTACTTCTCGATTTTGGAAAAGTTTTCAAGAATGTCTTGGCACGAAGTTAAATCTGAGTACTGCATATCATCCACAGATCGACGGACAAAGTGAAAGGACGATTCAAACAGTTGAAGATATGTTAAGAGCCTGTGCACTTGATTTTAAAGGAAGTTGGGATGAGCATTTGCCCCTAGTCGAGTTTGCTTACAACAATAGTTACCAGTCCAGCATAGGCATGGCACCATACGAAGCACTATACGGAAGAAAGTGCAGATCACCGTTATACTGGGATGAAGTAGGGGAAGGAAAGATACTAGGGCCAGAACTACTTCAACAAACTAAGCAAGCAACCGAAGTGATTCGAAGAAGGTTAGTTGCAGCTCAGGATCGACAGAAGAAGTATGCGAATCAAAAGAGAAAGGACAAAGCATTCGAAGTGGGAGATAAAGTGATGCTGAAGGTTTCACCTTGGAAGGGAGTTATGAGGTTCGAAAAGAAAGGCAAATTGAGTCCCAGATATATAGGACCTTTTGAGATTCCCAAGAAAATAGGACCACTAGCTTATCAGTTGGCCCTACCTCCAGACCTCCAGCATATTCATGACGTATTTCATGTTTCTGCGTTAAGAGAATACCATCCCGATTTCAGACATGTCATAACCTACGAACCAGTGGAAATTTGTCCTGATCTGACGTACGAAGAGCAACCAGTACAGATTCTAGATCACAAGGTGCAAGAGTTAAGGACTAAGCGAATAAATCTGGTGAAAGTACTTTGGAGAAATCATCAAGTGGAAGAAGCTATGTGGGAATTAGAAAGCGAAATGCGAATTAAGTATCCTGAATTGTTTAGTGCGTAGTCTTGATTCCGAGGACGGAATCCTATAAGGGGGAAGGCTGTAATAACCGCAAATTTTCGAATATTATTTTTCAACCCGTTAGTTAAAGTCAATGCGTTAATATATTTAATTAGCGTATTTTTGGTTAAATTTTAAAATTTTATATTCGTATGTAAATAAATATTATTTATTATATCTATTTATTTATAATTATTAGGTATTTATTTAAATTAGAAAATTTAGAAAATAGGATTTTAATTTTAGACGGATATTAATTTTTATCGCAGAATTTATTTTACAAATCGACATTTGGGTCTCGTTATATTTATCCAGCAGGAAAACGACGATAATAATGTCACCGTTTTAACTGTTCGAATCGTTAAATGCGAAGGAGGAGACATCAAATTCTATTTTTTCGGAACACCACATTTCTTTCACCAAACACCAGATATTCTGTACAAAACACAAAAATATTCTATCACAAAACACAACATTTCTTTTCAGCAATTCAAAACATTCCAGCACATTATTTTTGGTTGTGTCTCCCACGTTTTGTCCCCTTTACAGTTTTAGAAACAGAGATAATAAGAGACCGAGCTTTATTCTTTTCCCTATTTTCTCTCTTAAATAAACAGAACCCCAACACTATCTATTCTATACCTCCCCTTTATTTTCTCTGCACAACACAGAAAACACGGTTTCATCTTTTGCCTTGTTTTCTATCAAACAAAAACAAAACCAAAAGCCCAACCATTTTGTTCTTATTTTCTTTCACCAAGTAGAATACAATCACTGAATTGCAACAGGTAGTCTATTTCTTTCTCTTCTTGTTTTTCCCCTTTTCGTTTTTTTTTTCCTTTCTTTCTTTTTCTTTTCCCGTTTACTTCTTTTCGGTCCATTCAATACCTCTTAGTTTGGAGAATTCGATTTGTATTGTCAATTCCGATTTGTATCGTGGGAATTATCGTGTCGTAAATGGGTGTGGTCATCATCGAAAAACAGAGAGTTGAGAGGTGGTTCGGTATTGGTGTGTAACCGGAGAAGAGGTCGGAGAGAGAGAGAGGAGTGCAGCTTGTGGTGGTGGTATTTGGAAACAAGGAAGTGGAGTTGGGTATGTTATGGTTATTGTTGACGGAGGTATAAGGGAGGGGGAGTAATTGTTTGGGTTGGTTGTGTTGTATTGGAGAGGTAAGAACGAGAGGGAGGAGTTGTGATTGTATGTTGGGGCGGAGTGTTTGCGGCGGTGGGAGTCGAGAGATGGGTGGAGAGAAGTCGGAGTAGAGGGGGGAGGTGATGGTTGGTGTTAGTTTTGTGATGGACGGCGGGTTACCAGTGTATTAAGGGAGAGAACGAGGGAGAGTTAAATGAGTGATTGTTGTTGTGGCGGTGTTGATACCGGTTGGTAGTTAAACCGAAGAGAGGGAGTAGAGAGAGATTTAGGGGAAAGAGAATGGTGAGAGAGAGATGAGAGATTGCAGGGAGAGAGATAGAGAGATATTGATGCAGAGAGATTTTTGGTTGTGGAGAGATACAGGGGTAAGGAGGCAGTGCAGGGGTATGCTTTTCCGGACGGCGGTGGTGGCGCGTGGGCCCCACGCGCCGTCGTGAACGTTCGGTGTAACTGTTAAGCGTAAAAAGGAAAAATAATAATGATAATAATATTATTAGTAATAAATGAAATATTGTTATATAAATATATATATATATATACATAATAATAAAACTAGTAATGAGATAATTAATTAAATAAAAGGAGTTGGATAAAAATTGAGTATTTATTTATCAATTTGTTAAAAGTAATCATTTAATGATTTTTGGATAAAAATTGGAGATTTATTGATTTGTCGATAAATAGAGAAATAATTGTGGATAAATGGGATTAAAAACGGTGTTATTTTTTTTAGAAGACTTATAATTAGCGATTCTGATTTATTTTAATTAATCGGATCAAGCCAGACTAATTTAGAGTCCATTTGGGGTTTTATAATATTAAATACGAGATTAAAAATGGTGAGAGTAATAATAATAATTTTGGATTTGAAATTGAATAATAATGGATTGTCGGATTATTTTGAGAATAATTAGAAAGTTAAATTATGTACGAGACGTTAGACACGGAGTATCGTCGGAGCCGTATTTCTTATTAAGTCGGATTTACGATAAATATTACGGGTTTATTTTGTGGTTCGAAGAGAGACGTATTTATCCGGGGTTTATTATCCGTTAATTATCGAACAGATTTTCGAGAGTTATGTTATTATTATATTCAATTATTATTATCGGCTGAGAAGTATTTTATTTTGACAATTCGCTCACGTATTTTCTGGTTGACATTGTTAGTGCCTAATTCTCGAGCCCTAGACCGAAGTCGAGCCCACAGGTAGAGTATAATTTTATCTGCATTTTTCTGCACTTCGAGATCGAGGCAAGTTCCTTCTGACCCTCACTCCTTTTGAAAAATTCCGAGATATACTGAGATATTATATTGAATTATCTGTTTAAATTGTTATTTCGTGATAAAATATCCTGTTATCAAGTATTTATTTAGAAAATTATAGAAATGCTCTCTAAAATTTATAGAACGTAATTTGATTGAATTCTAGGGCACCTTATTGTTCGAGATGACCCTTGAATATTATTCAGTTATAATTACACTCATATATCGAGGTAGTTAGATCTTTATTGACTTCAAACGGATTTATTGTTCATATCCGTTAAACTTTATTTCGATAATTAAATTTGATTCATTGTTCGAATCAAAGTAGATATACGCAAAATAGTGCAGAGATGAAGGGTATATCATCAGAAGTTCCTCTAAAATACCTACTCCAACGTAATTAGAAGTTTCATTCCGTATCAGGTCGTTCTTATTATTCCAAGACGACTCCACAAGATTTATTCTGATCCGCAAACCTTTCTTGTTCAAGGTTGCTACTTTATTGTCTTGAATTGACATATTGTTTGTGTCAATACAATAAATTAATTCCTTTTGAGATTATTGTGACGGCCTATTGTCCAGGTCGGTTTTGTACAAAGTGTAGACTGGCGATCGGTCAGAAGTGCATATGAATCCAAATCAATTAATTTTATTCGGAGGAATAATCGTATAATCCACTGGTCAACATGGGAGATGGCCCATGGGTTTCTTTCAGATCAACACGGGAATATAAACTCGTGGTATCGAAAGAGAATGTTTATATTTTGGCACAAATGTTGCCAGGTTGACTTTTCAACCACCTTTACGCTAGCAGAATGATATTGTGATACTTGCGACATAGTAGTGATCGTGCTATGGGGTATCACGGGTGTGCGGTACTTGCGACACAGCGGTTGATCGCGCTGTGGGGTATTGTAGAGGCGGAAGACCAGTATCTCAAGCTTTTCAATTTCAACTTCTTTGTTCTGAGATAGATTGTTATTGTCTATCAGTAAGTGTTATCATTATCAAGACACATTGCCTGCAAATGAGAATCTTTCTTGATCAAAGTTGATTTCCTTCAATTTTCCATTGTTAGTGAGAGAGCGAGTCAGTGGACATGCTGAGCACCTAGTTGCTCACTCTTGTTGTTAATATTGTTTTTCAGTAAAGTTGGAAAAAGGCGAAACCTCTCCTTTCAAGGGGAAGGAGATAATGCACCAGAGCACGAAGTCAAACTAGTATGCTTTCCTCTAAGGCGACGACCCTGTCGAAGACTGCCTTTGTTTGGTGTATCTATCGATATCTTGTATAATTATTATTATGTTGTACTATTCAGAGATTTGTCGATGCTTGGACTTGTGGGATGGAACCGCTGTTGTACAATAAATCCTTTATGACAATTATGTAATGTAATGTTTCTTGGATTAAGACAGGTATTGACGGTAAGTGGTGACCCAAGTCCACAGATGGTGAATTTTGGGGGCGTCACATGTTCTTTCAAGATTACTCAAGTGTTCTTTTAAGATTCTATTAAATTTTCTACAAGTCTTATATAAGTTATTAGTCAAATAAAATTTAATTTAATTCAAATTATTATAAAACAATAACAATATTCTATCATGTATTTTTAATTGAGTGTTTCATTAATTGTTTTAAGATAGAATTTAATAATAATTTAAAAAGTAAATAAGATTCAACTAAATGTTCTACTAAGTGTTCTTTTAAAATTCTTTTAAGTGTTCCATTTGTTAAATTTTAAATTAGATTCTTTTAAGCATTTTTAAGTGTTCATCGAAGATTCACTCAAGTAATTTTTTTAAGATTCTATTAAGTGTTTCACAAATCTTATATAAGTTATTTGTTAAATACCTTTAATTTTATTTAATCTTTTATGATTAATATAATGTCAGCGAAGGGTGAATTAGAATTTAAAATAATGTATTTTTTATTGAAACACTTAATAAAATCTTGATTATTTCCTTAAATGGACATATCATGAATTACACAATGAAGAATTTGATGTTTACTAAATTAAATAATGATGATATTGTTGAATTTAGTAGCTAAAAGTCAATATGTAATTTAAAGAAATAATTTGAAACATGTATTTATTATTTAGTTTGGTATTTAAGGAAATAATTTGAAAGATTGATAATTAAAATGATTTTATCATATATCCATTCAACCATAATTAAGTAATAATAGTGAAATCATATCAACCGTCAGATTGATATCAAATCAAGGTACCACAAGGCACCTTAAGTTTTCTCCAAAAAAATGTTTTCTCTTGAGCAACTCCCATATATGGGAAAGATCAAGAGAGAACCTTTGTTAATGGGAGAACTAGAAGACCCATCTAGAAAACGTTGATTTGGATATTGATCGGATGGACATGATTATTTTATAACTAAAACTTCTACGAATATATTAGATCATAATTTAAGAAAGAAGGATAATTATGTAAAAGAGAATGTTACCATATTTTGGTGTATCAAGGCAATGAATGTGATTTGTCTGACCTTCCATATAGTACCGGCTCAACCAAATTTGAACAAAGATGCAATCGACATTTCAATATTTCATATTAGACAACTTCCAGAATCTCTGTTTTATTGTAATGCTATAATATAAAAGCATTTTTTAGCTTATTTCAATTTTATTTTAAGTGTTTTTTAGTTTCAAGTCATTTTAAGTGATTTATGATTAAAAAATTATTTAAAAGTACACTTAAATAAAAGTGTTCTTTAATTATTTAAGTGTTCGTGGCCTTTCTAAAATACTATAAAAAAAATGACCTGAATTTTCAAAAGTATTCGTTAAAAAATTCTTGTTCTTGGATGGTTTTTTGTATGAACCCTTAAAACAACAATTAAAACAAACACTTAAAAGAACGATAGTATTTTTAGAAAATAAAAGAACACACAATATTTTTAAAAATATTAATAACTTGTTCTTTGAAGTGTTGTTTATTTCTAAAGAACACACAATATTATTAAAATACTAATAACGTGTAGTTTGAAGTGTTCTATTAAAAATTGGAAAGTATTTCAATTTAAATAAAATATTAATTAAATTAAAGAGTTTTTTAAAGTGTTATGTTAAGTGTACTATTAAGTGATCTTTGTGAATACTTATAAATAGATGTGTTATATGAATATTTTGAAGTTTTATAAAAAAAATATTAAAATATTTCATGGAACACTTAAAAATGACGAACTCAACTTATTTCATAAATCCTTGAAGAACACTTAAAATTAGTTTATTTCATAAAACTAAAGAACACTTGAAAGATCATTTCATGAAACTAATGAACACTTTAAAAGAAACATTATAATTTTTTAAATTATGATAAAGAAATTTATAGTATGTTCTTTAATTTAAAAAATTATAATATTCTTTTAAAATTATGATAAAGAAATTAAGTGATGGATTAAATAATATTGGGAGAAACATTCAAAAAAAGTGAAAAAATTCGGACATATCTATACTATTATATAAAAGCCGAAACATTAAAAGTTTGGTTGGTCGATTGGTCGGTACGGTACCTATTGATTTTACTTATTTACCCTTACTCAATTACAGATAAAATCCATCCTACTAACTAATCAATTTCCTTTTTCACGTTAAACATATTATCTTTTCTATTTTTTAATAACTAAATAATTTCATTTTTCAGGTAAAATACAATATCTTTTATTTTATCAAACTAAAATTTCTCTTTTATTAATCAATTTCCTTTTTCAGGTAAAATACAATATCTTTTACAATTTATTTAACTAAATTTTTTTTAAAAACACTACAAGCACTTTTGTTTAATAAAATAACACAATTATATTATTATCGCTATTAACTAATATTACCTTTTTCAGTCAAAGCACGATACCTTTTCCCTTTTTCCTTTTCCCTTTTCTCTTTTCTCTAACAAAAATATCTATTTTTCCAATTATATTATGGACGGTTATATTTTTCAGCCAAAACACGTTACCTTTTTTCTTTTCTCTTACTAAAACCTCTTTTTTTTCAATTATATCACAGGCGTTTCCATTTAATATAAATAAAATAATAATATTATAACACTTATAATTAATCGATTACCTTTTCAGCTAAAACCTACCATCTTTTCTATTTTTTCTAATTAATTTTCAATTTTTCTAGAAATATCATGCGCAACATTAATTTCTCATTTTCTAAAAACTATGAGCTATTTTATTTAGAAAAATAACATAATTACATAATAATTTCTATAAACTAATCAATTAACTTTTTCATATAAATCATGTCATCTTTTTAACTTTCATATTTCTTTCTATTTTCTCTAACTAAAATCTCTCTTTTTCCAATTATATCACGGGTAATTTAATACAATAAACTAATAATATTATAATATTAATAATTAATCGATTATCTTTTTCAGATAAACGTATAATCTTTTCTATATTTTCTAACTAAAATCCCTCTTTTAATAGAAATATCACGGATAATATTAATTTCTCCTTTTCTAAAAACATTATAAGCAATTGTATTTAGTAAAATAACGTAATTAAATTATAATTATTATAAATTAATTAATTACCTTTTTCACTTAGAACATGATAGTTTTTTAATTTTCTCTAACTAAATCCTTTCTTTTTCTAATCATATCACGGGCATTCTATTTAATAAAGTAGACTAATAATTTTACAATTCGTAATTATTAACCGATTAGTTTTTTCAACAAAAACCTATCATCTTTTCTATATTTTTTAACTAAAATCCCTCCTTTTGTAGAAATATCACGGATGACATATATATAATTAATATCAAATCATCTCATATAAAAATTTAAGTCTCTAAAATTCAAGTTTTAAAAATATTACAATATTTTATATATTTTATCTAACTAAAATATCTCATTTATTAATCAATTTCCTTTTTCGGGTTAAACATATTACCTTTTCTATTTCATATAACTAAATAATTTCATTTTTCAGGTAAAATACATTATTTTTTACAATTTGTTTAACTAAAATTTCTCATTTTTTAAAAATACTACGAGCAATTCTGTTTAATAAAATAACATAATTATATTATTGATATGGGCTAAAAGTAAGCCCTAAAGACACATTCAATGTGACATTAATTAGACCCCGTATGGTCCAAGCGTGGGGCCTACCAGATGGCCAAAAAACCCTAATTAAATATTAATTTCGTAATTAATATTAAGGGATAATTAACAGCTGGGAAGTACAAGTCAAATAAGGATATTACCTCTCCAAGGAGTAGCCTCCAAGGCACATAGTCATACAAGGAAACAAACTCCTACAAGGAAGTAGTCTAGAACCTTCCTCAAGGCTGACTTGCCCACTAAGTCACCTAACCCTACTATAATTCTTAGGCTTCTCAGCCTATATAAAGTGTCAGACCCCTGACCCTAGAACTACGTTTTTTGGCTTGATCTTTGATATTCATCAAAGTACGTAGGCATCTTGTGAAGGCAGATTCAGCCACGAGCACAAGAGCAGCCATTAAAAGCACGAAGCTCACGCAACTTGGTATTAAATACACACAAACCCTAGCCGCAATTCCATAAACTAAGTTTTATTCCATAACATTTGGCGCCGTTTGTGGGAAGACAACGTCAACCATGGTTCAAACACAAAGAACAACATCAACCTCGACTGAGGCCATACCCCTAACTCTGCTCCACCTGCCACTTCTGATCCGCTTATCACTACTGAAGAAGGACAATTACCCCCATCAACAGGGGCGGTCATTCAACCTCTGCTCACTCAACCCTCAGGGACGACTCCCCATGTTGAGGGGACCCTGCCGGTGGTTGTCCATCAAAGTCAAGAAACTAACCCTCTTCAGATGGTGGTTTCTCCTCTTGGTAACGTTGATCGTACGCTACCCCCAGGGGTACAGATCCACACAACGGATCTCCCCTTGAATACCAACCCGATGTATGGGCTGCCTAATTATCCCCCTCGACAAAGGGAACCTGGACCAAGCGGTCATGCCTTACAGATCCGAGATCGAGAGTATGATGACTACTCTGGTCCCTATACTGATGATTCATCATCATCTGAAGATGATGATCGAGATGAAGCCCCAAGGAGGCGACGTGCTAGCAAAGAACCACTAAGGAGGGCACGAAGGATCCATGATGGACTCCCCTTGACGACTGCTGAGATCTTAAAGTTGAAGGACGATATGGCGAGAGAACAAGATAGATTGAATCGAACTCAGCCTCCTCCAACTACAGAGAGGATTCCCATTATAAATCTAGAGAGGCCTTTAAGAAGGCAAAGAAGGGCTGATACCCGAACTGAAAAATCGACAAGGGTGGAGACCCCCAGAAGCAACCCCAAAGATCTAATGCCGCTTGGGATCCCTGATGACCCCACACCTCCGTTTACTGAGGAGGTGATGAATGCCCATAACTCAAGGAAGTTCAAGATGCCAACTATTAAGGCTTATGATGGAACGGGCGATCCCGCAAACCATGTCAGGACATTCTCAAACGAGCTGCTGCTGCAGCCTGCGAGTGACGCCTTAAAGTGTAGGGCGTTCCCTCAAACCCTGTCGGGCATGGCTCAAAGGTGGTATAGCCGCCTACCTGCAAACTCGATTGGCTCTTTTAAGGAGTTGAGCGCTGCCTTTGTCAGCCAATTCATTAGTGGGAGAATTCATGAAAAAAGTTCTGCATCCCTCATGTATGTGGTGCAGGGGAAGAATGAGAATTTGAGGGATTATCTCAAGCGATTCATTAAAGAGACGTTGAATATCACTGATCTGGAAAATAAGGTGGCCATGGTAGCCCTGGAACATGGAACCACTGACCTCTTCTTAAAAAGGTCTCTGGCAAAACATCCACCTGAAAACATGGCCGAGCTCCAACGAAGGGTCGATAAATATATCAAGGCTGAGGACAGCATGAAGAAGGAAACTGCAGGAGGCAATGGCAAGGGTTCCAACGACTCAAAGAAACGAAAGTAAGAGCAAGAGTACGATGCTAGGGACAAGTATCCCCGGGCTGGCAAGGACTCCGAGTCATCACCAAAGAAGGGCTTAGGACCGAGATTTTCTGATTATGCAAGGCTGAACGCTCCTAGGAGTCAGATTTTGTTAGACATTGAGAAGGATAAAGACTTTCGATGGCCAAAGCCACTCAGGGGTGACCCCGAAAAGAGAAACAAGGATCTGTATTGCAGATTCCACAGGGATGTGGGACATGATACAGTTGACTGTAGACAATTAAAGGACGAGATTGAATTTTTGATCCGGAAGGGAAAGTTAAACAAGTTCACCGATGGTGAAGATCGTGGAACCCAGAAAAGGGATTATGATAGGAGAGACAGTGATAGGAGGGATAACGATCGCGATCGTAACCCACAGCCCCGAGGGCCAGTTATCAATATGATTTGGGGAGACCCAACTGCGGCCGGCACAACCCGTAACTCTCGAAAGGCCTATGCCAGAGAAGTAATGCACATCGTGGGAGAAGCCCCGAAACGTGCTAAGACCGAGATAGTTATTGGTTTTGATGATTCAGACCTTGAAGGGGTGAAGTTCCCCCATGATGACCTGTTGGTCATAACCCCTGTGATTGGGAATTCGGAAGTGAAGCGAGTCTTGATAGACAATGGAGCTTCTGTTGATATTTTGTTTCAAGATGCTTTTGTAAAAATGGGGTACACTGACTCTCAATTAACCCCGACTAACATGCCTATCTACGGGTTTAAAGGAGTCGAGTCCAAGGTTGAAAGGACTATTCAGCTGCCCGTGACAATAGAGCAAGAACCTAAGTAAGCCACCCAGATGTTGAATTTTCTGGTGATTAAGGCTACCTCGACGTATAATGCAATCTTGGGGAGGACCGAACTTCATGCGTTCAAGGCCGTTGCCTCTACCTATCACATGAAGGTCAAATTTCCAACCAGGAGTGGTGTCGGGGAACAGAAAGGAGGTCAGAAAATGGGCAGGAGTTGCTATGTGGCTGCTTTGAGAGCTGATGGAGCCGGGGGGCAGGTAGTCTCGATCGACGACATGGATGTCCGTGGTGATGATGAACACCGAGGAAGGCTAGCAGAGGACTTGGTTCCCATACCTCTAGAGTTAGGCGACCCTGGAAAAGTTACTTATGTGGGAGCTTCTCTGAAGGAACCCTTGAAGGGCAAATTGATAACATTCTTACAAGAAAACAGTGATGTGTTTGCTTGGACGGTGGCTGATATGCCAGGGATTGATCCCCAACTCATAACTCATAAATTGAATGTTGATCCCAAGCGAAAGACCATAAAGCAGAAGAAGAGGAATTTTGCTCCAGAAAGGCAAGAGGTCATTAAGCAAGAGGTGGACAAACTCTTGGAAGCTGGTTTTATTGAGGAGATTCAGTTCCCTGAATGGTTGGCTAACCCTGTGATGGTCAAGAAAGCCAACGGTAAGTGGAGGATGTGTATAGACTTCACCGACTTGAATGACGCATGCCCTAAGGATTGCTTCCCTTTACCAAGGATTGACACACTAATAGATGCCACGGTTGGGCACGAAATGTTGAGTTTCATGGATGGATTTAGTGGCTACAATCAAATTAAGATGCACAAGGATGACATCCCAAAGGTATCCTTCATAACTGACTTTGGTGTTTTCTGCTACCTTGTTATGGCTTTTGGTCTAAATAATGCAGGAGCTACCTATCAACGACTGGTGAATAAGATATTCGCCCATCTGATTGGAAAAACCATGGAGGTCTATGTTGATGATATGTTGGTTAAGAGCTTGGTCAAGGCAGACCATATTAAGCACCTCAGAGAGGCATTCGAAGTGCTGAGGCACCATAAGATGATGTTGAATCCAGCCAAGTGTGCCTTTGGCGTTGGATCAGGCAAATTTTTGGGTCTAATGGTTTCAAAAAGAGGCATAGAGGCCAACCCTGACAAGATCAAAACAATTCTGGACATGGAACCACCCCGTTCTATACGGGATGTACAGAAGTTAACGGGACGTGTGGAAGCCCTAGGGAGATTTATCTCCAAATCAGGTGACAAGTGCTTGCCTTTCTTCCAAGCATTAAAGAAGGTGAAAAATTTTGAGTGGACTCCTGAGAGCCAAGAGGCCTTTGAACAGCTGAAGAAATACATGGCCGAAGCCCCGTTGTTGACCAAACCAAGTCCTGGGGAGACTCTTTACCTGTACCTGGCGGTATCTGAACAAGCCTTGAGTGCTGTCCTCATTCGGGAAGAGGATAAAATCCAGAAACCTATCTACTACGTGAGCAAAGTGTTGCATGGGGCTGAGTTGAATTACTCACCCATAGAAAAGTTTGCTTTGGCATTAGTGACTGCCTCGAGGAAGTTGCGACCTTACTTCCAGGCATATAAGATTCAAGTTCTGACAAACCAGCAGTTGAGAAATATATTGCATAGCCCTAAGGCCAGTGGAAGGCTAATCAAGTGGGCGATTGAGTTAGGAGAGTTTGATATCACATATAAGCCTCGAACAGCCATTAAGGCTCAGGCATTGGCTGACTTCGTGGTTGAATGCACCATTAACAACTAAGAAGTCGGGGGGCAAGAGATGGTGACTACCTCTGGGAAAGAGAAAAAAGAAGAGGAACTTACACCTGATCTGAAGGAATATTGGGTGCTCTATTTTGATGGAGCATCAAAAACAAAATCTAGTGGCGCAGGTTTGGTTTTGCAAAGCCCCGATGGGTTCACGGTTGAGTACGCTTTGAAGTTGGATTTTCCTACTACCAATAATGAAGCGGAGTATGAGGCATTAATAGCTGGTTTGGGTCTGGCTAGAATCATGAGGGTCAAGAATCTCAAAGTGTGTGGAGATTCAAGGCTTGTGGTATCACAAGTAAATGGTGAATTCGAAACTAAGGACGAAACTATGGCAAAATACCTGAGAGTCGTAAAGGCTGTTATGACTCAGTTTGAGGAGTTCTATGTTGAGCACATTTCGAGAGAAGAAAACATTAAGGCCGATGCCCTATCTAAGTTCGCTTCTTCTGAGATAGAAAATGATGCTGGGAGTGTTTACTTCCAAGTCTTGAAGGCCCCGACCATTAACTCGAAATTAGTGGCACCAATTGATATAGGGGGCTGTTGGATAGATCCTATCAAAGCTCACCTTGAAACCGGATGGCTCCCAGACAATGCCTTGGAGGCACGAAAACTTTCAGTAAGAGCATTGAGATACGCCTTGATTGAGGGCATTCTGTACAAAAGGTCGTTTGTCATCCCATACTTGAACTGTTTGAGGTCTCAAGAGGCAAGAGAAGCATTGGAGGAAGTTCATGAAGGGATCTGTGGGCAACACTTGGGGGCAGGGCCCTAGCTCACAAGATCACTCGTTTAGGGTTCTATTGGCCGGAGATGTTGGCTGATGCACAAGACTATGTCAAGAGATGTGTGAGATGTCAAAAACATGCTCCAATTGTAAGGCAACCGCCTAAGATGTTAACTTCAATTAACTCTCCTATTCCGTTTGCAATGTGGGGGATGGATATACTTGGTCCTTTTCCCATGGCTTCAGCACAAAGGAAGTTTTTTATAGTGGCCATTGATTACTTCACTAAATGGATTGAGGCTAAACCTCTAGCCAAGATAACCACCAGAGAAGTTGCCCAGTTCTTTTGGGAGAACATAATTTGCAGGTATGGAATCCCACGAATCCTTGTGACAGACAATGGGACACAGTTCAATAATGAAGAGTTCAAGAAGTATTGTGAGGAGAATGCAATTGAGCTTCGTTTTACCTCAGTGGCACATCCACAAGCTAATGGGCAAGCTGAGGTAGCTAATCGAATTATCCTTGATGGACTGAAAAAGAGGGTCGAACGCTCTAGGAACACTTTGGTAGATGAATTACTACCCATACTTAGGGCATATCGTACCACTTGTAAAGTGACAACTGGAGCAACCCCATTCCTGCTGGCTTATGGAGCTGAGGCAGTTGTGCCTTTAGAGATCATGCAAGCGTCACCTCGAATTGAGGCATATGAACCAGAAACTAATGAAGAAGGGATGAGACTTGCCCTTGACTTAATTGACGAGGTTAGAGATGAAGCCAATGCTAGAAATACTGAACATCAGAAGAGAGTCTCTTTTCACTATAACTAGAGAGTTAAGGAAAGATTCTTTCGGCAAGGCGACATGGTTCTAAGGAAAATAGAAGCCTCAGGAGTTGGCCAGAAAGGAAAGCTAGCACCAAACTGGGAAGGACCGTATCTAGTCAGAAAGGTGTTAGGTCGAGGATCCTACAAGTTGGAAACCATGGATGGGGTTGAGGTGCCCCGAACTTGGCATGCTGTGAACCTCAAAGTTTATTACGTTTAAGTTCTTTTGACAAAGGCTTGGACTTTTATCTATTTATTAGGAATAAGGTTCGAATGAAACCATTATAGAGCATGTTGCTCCCAGTAGGAGATAGAGTATCTATGTAAGGGTTGAACCCATTTTATTGATATCCTTTGACAGCATAATAGAATCTATTCTATTTTCTCTATTAGTTATTCCTCCTTGTTAATATAAACACGAAAGACAAATGTTGAACTAGCTTGTGAGTTTAGTACCAGCCAGGGGGCCAAGTACTCAAAAAATTCTAAAGTTTAACGAACTATGAGCAAAGGCAAGAAAAATGAACACAACAGAAACTAACTGCATAAATAGTTAAGTTAAAAGTTACACAAATAAAGGCCCGAAGGCTATTAAGTTAAATGGCAAAAACCAAGAGTTCTGATGAGCAAAAAGATAAATAAATAAGGCTTAAGAGGCCTTAGGGGCCTCCTTAGCATGAGAATCATCCTCGGAGCTAGTGGTTGTAGTGGATCCATCCGCAGCAGAATTAGCAGGACTTGACCGAACTAGAGGAAGTTTAGGATCCAAGGCTGAAGTGGTAGCATGCTCCTTGACCAAAGCATCATCCTCCCCGAACAACTCTTCGCTGGAACCAGGCTCATTAACTAATAATGGGGCAGGAAGATGGGGGCTCACGAAGTCTGAAGGCTGGAATAAGCCAGGATGGCTCCTCAGAACTGCCTCAATGGCCTTATTCCAACCCTCGGAAAACTGGCCAGGAAATAGCAGCTCATCGTGCGGATCCATGAGGGTCTTGTACTCATCAGAATCCAGATAGTCTTCGATGATCTTCTCTCTGTCATCCTTCAAAGCTACCAACTCAGCCCGAGCACTGGCCAGCTCCTCATCCTTATCTTTGAGCTTCTCCTCTAGTTGGTTGATAACAAGGCCTTTCTTTTGAGATTCAGATTCATACCCCTTGGCTTTCTCCTTCTAAGCTTTAGCTTGGTAGAGAGAACTCTGGAAGTGAACGTTGGCCTGTGCAAAGAAACAATAATTATGTTAAAGTAAAGTAAATAAGTATGAAATTTAAAGAATGCGAGGTTTGAGACCCACCACAGCTAAGGCTTGAGAACCAAGTGCCTCTGATTCCCCGATGCCTCCATTGACAACCAAGTCTTTGTAGTCTGGAGGGGTGATCGAGTTAAGAGACCAGTCCATAGCGTGTTTGGTCGATCCCACCACAGTATCTCATTTCCTGAAGCCCCAGGATGGCCTAAAAACAGAAGATTGAACATTGACTTGAGAACTCTCCTCCAAGTCGCCTATGTCACCAAACTTAAGGTTCCCCTTCTGAACCTTATGGGGCCGCAAAAAGGATGGTTCAGTTGCCTTTTCACGCGGATCAGCGTTCCGCTTAGCTCGAATCATCCTGGATGTCTCATCATCAACAGAAGGGGAAGCCTGCACGATCATCTTTGCAACTGTGAAAGCACAAGCAAAACACGAAGTTGGAATAAGTTAAGTATAAAAATTAAAACAAAGGCAGGAAAGAGATTTACCCCTTTCGGAAACACGTGAGAGGCCTACAGCCCTTAGGGATTCTTCATTTATAAGACTCTGGCATGTTATAGATTCACCATCGACCCTGGTTAGAGTCTCAAAAGCCGCCTGGTCCTCAGGGCCAAGGACAATCCCTTTGTGGCTTCCATCTGTGACCTTTGAAAAGGTCCTCCTAAATATTGTGCCCCAATCACCACCTTCCCACTCTAAGTAAGCAAACTCATTTTTCCACCCAGTGTTGTTGTCGGGTATAGACTTGCCGTTAAAAATGGCCTTGGGACGAAGCTTAATGTAAACCCAGCCAGGGTACTTAGCTGGACTATTATAGATTTGAAAAATTTTACGGAAAAGAGGGACTGATAAATTAAGGTTTTGTCTAAGGCATAAAACCATAAAGCATAATATTATCCTCCATGCGTTTGGAGGGAGTTGGCAAGGGCTAACTTGAATGTCAGCTAATAGGCGAGGGCTAAAGTCATGAAAAGGAAAACGAAGGCCAGCTACTAGACTCTCCCTATAGACACATAAGGCATTAGGCCTCCAATGACAAGGTCTGTCACCTGGCCCAGCTGGAACGAGTTTGTAAGGTTTCTTAATTTTGTACAACTTGTTATGTCTAGCAATTTCATCAATATCATGGTATGAGCTACAACAGTCATACGCATCAAGTTCAGCTAAACTAGGGTACTCATCAGCTCTTTCATTTAACATTTCTAAGAGAGACATGTATGGAGATCGAATGGTAATGGTACCTTTAGAAGAAGCCGAGTTCATCTTAGCAAGGCGAGCTTTGGTTTTATCCTCCATTAATGGCAGCTTGAAACCTTAAAGAGGTTGAACGGAGAAGATGATCGGAGAAGAAGACCGGAGATAGCCGAGAAATTTTCAAACGGAACTAGAGAGAAATGTTGTGACTGAGAGCTTAGAGAGCAAAGTGAGAAGTAAGAAATGAGAATGTGAGAAATGAACTCTCCACTCTCACTCTTATAAAGGTTTTTACAACCGGTTGAAATTCCCTCAAACGGTCAAAAAAACTTACAATGGCCGGTTAAAATTCGTATATGACCGGCAAAAAGCCCATCACATAAGCCCAATTGATAAAAGCCCAATTCCGGAACCTTCTGAGAGAAGATATTTTACAGAAAATATCTAAATGCCAAAGATATTTTTAGAAAATTCAAAATTCCTAAATCCTATAGAAGGATCCGGAACTTGGGCCAAAAAAGGTCCGAATAGGCCCGTTACAGCCATGAGGCCAAGCCCATTAAGTATAAATTAGAGTATATATTTATATATTCATAAAAATATAAAATTAGTCTTAAAAGGCCCAAAAATAATAAGGCCTGTTGAAAGCCCAACAGTATCGAACTCGATCAGAATCCTGGTCGAAATGACCAAGAATCCTGGTCGAAAAGTAGTTTGACCAAGCCATTTTGAGGCCCTTATTTCGATCAGAATCCTGGTCGAAATGACCAAGAATCCTGGTCGAAAAGTAGTTCGACCAAGCCATTTTGACGCCCTTATTTCGATCAGAATCCTGGTCGAAATGACCAAGAATCCTGGTCGAAAAGTAGTTCGACCAAGCCATTTTGAGGCACTTATTTCGATCAGAATCCTGGTCGAAATGACCAAGAATCCTGGTCGAAAAGTAGTTCGACCAAGCCATTTTGAGGCCCTTATTTCGATCAGAATCCTGGTCGAAACGACCAAGAATCCTGGTCGAAAAGTAGTTCGACAAGCCATTTTGAGGCCCTTATTTCGATCAGAATCCTGGTCGAAATGACCAAGAATCCTGGTCGAAAAGTAGTTCGACCAAGCCATTTTGAGGCCCTTATTTCGATCAGAATCCTGGTCGAAATGACCAAGAATCCTGGTCGAAAAGTAGTTCGACCAAGCCATTTTGGGGCCCTTATTTCGATCAGAATCCTGGTCGAAATGACCAAGAATCCTGGTCGAAAAATAGTTCGACCAAGCCATTTTAAGACCCTTATTTCGATCAGAATCCTGGTCGAAATGACCAAGAATTCTGATCGAAAAGTCATTCGACCAAGACAAATCTTGATGCTTATTTCGACCACAATCCTGGTCGAAACGACCAGGAATCATGGTCGAAAAGTCATTCGAGCAGAACAAAATTGAGCCCTTATTTCGACCAGGAAACGACCAGGAATCCTGGTCGAAAAACCTTTCGATCAGGAAACTTTGAAGGCATTATTTCGACTAGAATCTTGGTCGAAATCCTGGTCGAAAATCCTGGTCGAAAATGATAAATCCTGGTCGAAATAATTGATTTTTTGACATAAAATCCCTGTGGACACGAAAATTCCGGTGAAATGAAGAAGATACTTGTGGGTACTTGATGAATCCTAAGAATTAGGATAAATATGACTGATACAAGGAATTTTATGAATAAATCCTTGAAGTAAATAAGCAAAAAAAAAAAATCAGTAACAGAAGTTACTCGAAAAGTAATTGCTTAGCCTCAAATAAGGCAAATCATCGTAAATGTGTAGGTCGCTCCACACTTTACAAATAGACGATATCTGTGAAACGCTAGTGTATAATATGAACCCTGACCCAAGTCTCGAATAAGGCCGTTATAACTTCAAGGAAAACCTGATCAGTTTTCCTAGAAGTTGGGGGGCAAATGATATGGGCTAAAAGTAAGCCCTAAAGACACATTTAATGTGACATTAATTATACCCCGTATGGTCCAAGCGTGGGGCCCACCAAATGGCCAAAAAACCCTAATTAAATATTAATTTCGTAATTAATATTAAGGGATAATTAACAGCTGGGAAGTACAAGTCAAATAAGGATATTACCTCTCCAAGGAGTAGCCTCCAAGGCACACAGTCATACAAGGAAAAAAACTCCTACAAGGAAGGAGTCTAGAACCTTCCTCAAGGCTGACTTGCCAACTAAGTCACCTAACCCTACTATAATTCTCAGGCTTCTCAGCCTATATAAAGGATCAAACCCCTGACCCTAGAACTACATTTTTTGGCTTGATCTTTGATATTCATCAAAGTACGTAGGCATCTTGTGAAGGCAGATTCAGCCACGAGCACAAGAGCAGCCATTAAAAGCACGAAGCTCACGCAACTTGGTATTAAATACACACAAACCCTAGCCGCAATTCGATAAACTAAGTTTTATTCAATAACAATTATAATTACTAATAACTAATCAATTACCTTTTTTAGCCAAACACATTACCATTTCTCTTTTCTTTAACTAAAATATCTTATTTCCAAATTATATCATGGACGGTTATCTTTTTCAACCAAAACACATTACGTTTTTTCTTTTCTCTTAATAAAATCTCTTTTTTTTCCAATTATATCACGGGCAGTCTATTTACTAAAAATAAAATAATAATATTATAACACTAATAATTAATTGATTATCATTTCAGCTAAAACGTATCATCTATTCTATTTTTTCTAATTTATTTCCCTTATTTTCTAGAAATATCACGGTCAACATTAATTTCTCATTTTCAAAAAATTATGAGCAATTTTATCTAGAAAAATAACATAATTAAATTATAATTACTATAAACTAATCAATTAACTTTTTCACATAAATCATGTCATCTTTTTAATTTTCTTTCTATTTTTTCTAACTTAAATTTCTCATTTTCCAATTATATCACGGGCGGTTCTATTTAATAAAAGATGATAGGTTTTAGTTGAAAAAAATCGGTTCATAATTAATAATTATAAAATTATTAGTCTAATTTATTAAATAGAATGCCCGTGATATGATTGAAAAAAAAGAGGATTTAGTTAGTGAAAATTAAAAAACTAACATGTTCTAGGTGAAAAAGGTAATCGATTAATTTATAATAATTATAATTTAATTATGTCATTTTACTAAATACAATTTCTCATAATATTTTTAGAAAAAGAGAAATTAATATTGTCCGTGATATATTTCTATTAAAAGAGGGATTTTAGTTAGAAAATACAGAAAAGATGATACGTTTAGCTGAAAAAGATAATTGATTAATTATTAATATTATAATATTATTAGTTTATTGTATTAAATAGAACCACCCGTCATATAATTGGAAAAAGAGAGATTTTAGTTAGAGAAAATAAAAAGATAACGTGAAAGTTAAAAATATGACATGATTTATGTGAAAAAGTTAAATGATTAGTTATAGTAATTATAATTTAATTATATTATTTTTCTAAATAAAATTGTTCATAGTTTTTAGAAAATGAGACATTAATGTTGTCTGTGATATTTCTAGAAAAAAGGAAATTTAATTATAAAAAATAGAAAAGATGATAAGTTTTAGCTGAAAATGTAATCAATTAATTATTAATGTTATAATATTATTATTTTATTTATACTAAATGGAAACGCCTGTGATATAATCGGAAACAAAGAGGTTTTAGTAAGAGAAAGGAAAAAAGTTAACGTGTTTTGGCTGAAAAAGGTAATCGTCCATGATATAATTGGAAAAAAAAGATATTTTAGTTAGAGAAAAGAGAAAAGGTAACGTGTTTTGGCTGATAAAGGTAATCGATTAGTTAATATTAATTATAATATAATTATGTTATTTTATTAAACAAAAGTATTCGTAGTGTTTTTAAAAAAGGAAAAATTTAGTCAAATAAATTGTAAAAGATAGTGTATTTAAACTGAAAAAGGAAATTATTTAGTTATTGAAAAATAGAAAAGGTAATATATTTAACATGAAAAAGGAAATTGATTAATAAAAGGGAATTTTAGTTAGATAAAATATAAAAGATATTGTATTTTACCTGAAAAAGAAATTATTTAATTATTGAAAAATAGAAAAGATAATATGTTTAACCTATCTATACTATTATATAAAAGACGAAACATTAAAAATTTTGGTACCTGTTATTTGGTACTATACTATTATATAAAAGACGAAACATTAAAAATTTTGGTACCTGTTTTTTGGTACCAGTTTTTTGGTACCTATTTTTTGGTACTTCATGAATTTACTTATTTACCCTTCATTATAAAGAAAAATATATATGATATATATACTATTAAAATACCTAAAATAAATAATAACATAATATAATTAATGATAATTAGTCGATTGTCTTTTTCACATTTACTTTCAGTTGAAGATATTACCTTTTATAGACACCTAAAAACATCAATCATATCATATCTTCCAATAATTAATATTTTTTCGAATTAAAACATGTTACCTTTTTTATTTAAAACTAATCTTTCAATCATTAATATATACCCGAAAATATCACACCAAGATATTACCTTTTATAAACACCTAAAAACATCAATCATATCATATTTTCCAATCATTAATATTTTTTCGAATTAAAACACGTTACCTTTTTTATTTAAAACTAATCTTTCAATCATTAGTATATATCCGAAAATATCACACCATACTTTTCAGTTATTAATAAAATATATTAAAAATCCATATACGTTGTTTATAATAAGGAAACATTAGTATAATCCGTAAACATGAGTAAATTAAAATTTAAAAAATACCCTTCATTATAAATAACAATATCGATATCTATACTATTAAAAC
Organism: Saposhnikovia divaricata; assembly: GCA_036435485.1. Lineage (NCBI taxonomy): Eukaryota > Viridiplantae > Streptophyta > Magnoliopsida > Apiales > Apiaceae > Saposhnikovia > Saposhnikovia divaricata. Next base: position 149,467,088 of record CM071596.1, on the reverse strand, counting down.
ACCTAAAATAAATAATAAAATAATTTAATTAATGATAATTAGTCGATTGCCTTTTTCACATTTACTTTCGGTCGAAGATTTTACCATTTATAAACACCTAAAAACATCCATCATATCATATATTCCAATCATTAATATTTCTTTCGAATTAAAACACGTTACCTTTTTTATTTGAAATTAATCTTACAATCATTAATATATACCCCAAAATATCACATCATACTTTTCAATTAATAAAATATATCAAAAATCCGTGTACGTTGTCTATAATAAGGAAACATTAGTATAATCCGTAAACATGAGTATATTACTATTATATAAAAGCCGAAACATTAAAAGTTTTGGTACCTATTTTTTGGTATTTCGTGAATTTACTTATTTACTCTTCATTATAAAGAAAAATATATATTATATATATACTATTAAAACACCTAAAATAAATAATAACATAATATAGTTAATGGTAATTAGTTGATTGCCTTTTTCACATTTACTTTCAGTTGAAAATATTACCTTTTATAATCACCTAAAACCATCAATCATATCGTATCTTCCAATCATTAATATTTTTTCGAATTAAAACATGTTACCTTTTTAATTTAAAACTAATCTTTCAATAATTAATATATACCCAAAAATATCACACCAAGATATTACCTTTTATAAACACCTAAAAACATCAATCATATCATATCTTCCAACCATTAATATTTCTTTCGAATTAAAAAACGTTACCTTTTTTATTTAAAACTAATTTTTCAATCATTATTATATACCCGAAAATATCACACCATACTTTTCAATTATTAATAAAATATATTAAAAATCCGTATACGTTGTTTATAATAAGGAAACATTAGTATAATCCGTAAACATGAGTAAATTAAAATTTAAAAAATTATTATAAACATTAAAAGTTTTGGTACCTATTTTTTGGTACTTCGTGAATTTACTTATTTACCCTTCATTATAAAGAAAAATATATACGATATCGATAATATTAAAACACCTAAAATAAATAATAACATAATATAATTAATGATAATTAGTCGATTGCCTTTTTCAAATTTACTTTCAGTCGAAGATATTACCTTTTATAAACACCTAAAAACATCAATCGTATCATATCTTCCAATCATTAATATTTCTTTCGAATTAAAACACGTTACCTTTTTGATTTGAAACTAATCTTACAATCATTAATATATTCCCCAAAATATCACACCATACTTTTCAATTATTAATAAAATATATTAAAAATCCGTATACGTTGTCTATAGTAAGGAAACATTAGTATAATCCGTAAATATGAGTATATTAAATTATATAAAATTAAAATTAAAAAATTATTAAAAATGATGATTGTAAAACATAATTGTAATATTAAATAAAATTTATAATATAATAAAGAAAACCAGTGCATCGCACGGGCATTGAAAGTTTGTCGGTTCGATTTTCGGCAAGGTTATCCTAATTATTAAAATAAATAATAAAATAATATGATAAATGATAATTAGCCGATTGCCTTTTTAATTAAAAAATGTTTACTTTTAATTGATGATATTACTTTTTTATAAGCACTTAAAATATCATATCTTGCAATCAATAATATTTTTTTCTAATTAAAACTCATTAACTTTTAATTTAAAAAAGAATCTTGCAATAATTAATATATACCTAAAATATCACACCATATCTTCTAATCACTAACAAAATTTAATATAAATCCCTATACTACGAATAACGACCATTAGATTTTTAGTAAAAAAACAGAACCGTTAGATCCAATGATTAGATATATTATATGATTAAATTAATTTACTATAATTTTAAGATTTGAATTACGTCAACGACATACTTATTTTAAAATTTTATACTATAAGTTTCAAATCATGCATATCATTAATTAAATTATGTAAATTAAAATTTACATAAAATATTGTAAATAATGATTATCTAAAAATATATTTGTCACACAAAATATAATTTAATATATATCAAAAGAAATCACTGCATTGCATGGGTTATAAGCTAGTTGAATATAAATTTGTTAGTAATATATTTTTGAATACTATTCAAAAATATTAATATGTTATTATTATTATTGTATTTAGTAGAATTAATTTTTATATTTGTTAATTTTTTTTCTTTTTGTCAAATATATTTATTGAAATATGAATTAGTTAATTTTGGAGAAAATATAATGTACATGACTACAAATCTTGTTAATAATAATTAATTTTCATTTATGTTAGATTTTCGACATTCTAATAAAAATTAATTCAATTGATCAGACGTTAATTTTTGGATTAGGCAAAAACTTTTTTTCTCATATATTATATATAACTTATTTTTTTAGATTATGTTTAGTTACATTTTATATTTTTAGAATGAAATATTAAGTTCTCTTCGATTTATTTTATAAATATAGTATATGTGGGAAAATAATAACTAAAATAACATTTGTACATAATCAAAGTATTTCAACTTATACTAAAATAATATTTTAGAGTATAACACTTTAATTATTTATGTAAACTGCCATATCAAATAAGGAATAATTAATTAAAGACGATTGTCCAAGATTATTTTTTCAAATATTTTTAGATGCAAACTCAAAAATATCAATTGCAAATATAAAATTAACATCTTAATATGCCCTCCCTCAAGTAATGAATCTCTTCACTAATATATATCATTAGTTTGGTTAAATTTTCTAAATTCAAAATATTCAAAAAATAGAATGCTTTCCACACATATAATGTGAAAGGTTTTGAGCACATAAACGTAGGGGAATTAAACGTAAAAAGAATAAAAATCGAAACCCTACCGCAGGATCCATGCAAAAATAAAAGATTTAATTCAGAGTTAGATGATTACCTTAAAGAAGCTTTATGAACGGATGACAATTAGAGATCCTAGCTACTTGAATCACCACACATCCCGCTATCACGATCTATGCTCTACCGGTATCCACAAGAACGCTTTTCTCGAAGGATTGATATGTACTAGCACCCGAAAACTGCTTATCTCCCTATCTTTCTCTCAAGAACGGCTAGGGTTTTATAAAACTTGTATCCTCTAATAAAATCATCCATAAAGAGATATACATATTGAGAAGAGAATTAGTTTTCTAATTATAATTAATTCTAATATGAAATTCCAATTTATTATTTAATTAAGTCGCACTTAATTAATTAATAAATAATTTCAGAATTAGTTTAAGTAATCCGTTTTTCTATTTATTTAATTATTAAGTCATACTTAATTAATATTATAAATTGAATAAATTACTTAATTAATTTAAATTCATAATTTAAATTATTTCTACTTCAAGCGTTCTTTGTGTGTGACCCTGTAGGTTATTATTACGTTGGAAACAATTTTAATATCTAATTAAAATTGTAAACAATGAGCGGCATCTAGTAATACATCATTGCTACCCAATTAATAATAATTAAATCGGTGATTCGATTAAGTCTTTCGTGAATAATGTTCCATGTAATATAATCCCTTTAACCTTGATATTATAGATTAAAATCGAGGCATGTAATGTGTCATCCTCTTCATAATTTAATCTTAATTTTCTTGATCGATCAGTAGACTATTAAATCAAATCAATATTTGAGCACGGTCGTGCATTTCATAGTCTCACTCAAACAAGAGGCCAATAATATCACTCCTATAACTAGGAGGGTTAAATCTCATCTAGATCATTCATATTTCTCATACAATTCATAATATACCCAATGTCCACTTTTATCATCACCCGGTCAAAGGTAACTTTTAATGTAATCAAAGTATATTAATTCTCTTATAGAAATATAATGATTTCAGGTCTAAGGATCATTACACCATTATTACTGTGAGAATTACTTATGACACTTATAACATGTAGAATCTCACGGCGGGTCAATCCAGTGCCATGTACCCTTACATGCACCTATGTTTTGACTTTAGTATCACCATACCTATGACCAATGAGATTTGGTCATCATTCAACAAACATACTAGTCTCTATGTATTATTATTGTCCTTTAATAATAATAATACTCGATTAGGGATATTTAGGAATAAAGATACTACTCATACAATCTCATTTTTCAAGTCACATACTTAAAGATATATAGTGCGTATCATAATTCCAAGGACTTTTATTATGCTAACATTTATAACGCAGTAAATAAAGACATAATAAATAAATTAATAATAATCAACAAAACATAATTCCTATTAATAAATGCTTTTCCCTAAAACATAAAAGTATTGTCTCTAGGGCACAAATACTAACATAATATTATAGATAAAATAATTTTTAGAAATAATCTACATAAACAAAAGTATTGATTATTTATATAAAAATGCTATGTATGATTTAAATAATCATGACAAAAAAATTACAGTATGCTGAAAGTTGTACATATACATAAAAAAGTATGAAATACAAATTTGATCAGGATTAAATTTTGTTCAGCTTATACTATTATTTATAAAAAAAAATAATATGATAGAAATAAAAAAAATTGACATTTGAGAAAAGTGTGCTTATTATGAAATGGAACAAATACAAATTTAAATCTAAATAGAAATAATGGATGATAAGAAGAAAAAAATGAATGAGATACTTAGGAAGGAAAATAAAAATTAGGGGAAAAAATGTAAAATATTAAATGAATGGTGAGGAGAAAAAGAACGAGGAAGGGAAGAAAAGTGGAGAATAAACTAATAATATTTGTGTGTAAAGTGGGAGGAGAACAAAGAGTAGAAAAATAAATATTTGAGAAAGTAAGAGGAGAGAAGAGGGAATTTTGGGAGGGAAATTGGGGATGAGAATTTTATTTTAGTATATGATATAGATATAACATGTTTGTGGTAATTTAATAATGTCTCAACTTTAAAGTGTCATGGAACGTATTTATTTAAATTTAATTTTTTATAATTCAAAATTTATAATTTTTGAGTACATTTAAAATACTTTTTTTCTACTTATTTCTCTTCTTACATCACTTTAATACAAAAATACACATTTGAAGCACTTTTTTAACTCATATTTGTTGTATTTAAAATAAATAAGTATGTTTTATACATTTATTTTATGTTTTAAATAATGTAAAGTTTACTTTTACATCAAAATTAAAAAATGATAGGAAACCCAAAATATTTTTCCAAAAATTGTACAAAATTCTTGGATGTCCCTGTATAATGGTTAACTTTCATAATTAAAATATTTTTTTATCCAAATGAGCAATAAGAGCAATATAAATTACAAAGTGAAGAGAGAGTCAAACCTATGACATATCGTCAACAATACCTCAGACTTCGTCACTAGAATAGGACCTCATCTATATCTATATAATCTTAATTCCTGAATACAAGGCTTTGAAAAAAGACTATATATCTACCCTTTCCAATTTTAAACTTATAACTACTGCCCATGTCCATTTAGGTACTTTCACGATTACCCATTTTCTATGGATACTATCCAATGGGTTTTCTTTTGTTTTTTTCACACTACTTGACCCAGATCCGGTTTTTTTTATCCAACTTTGACTACCCATTTTCTCATGGATATTACCCATCTCATTTTTAATGTGTTTTATGGGTATTATTTGACCCAGCTCCATATTCTAAAACAAGTCCAGCTCCATATTCTAAAACAAGTCAATTAATATCATATCCTTTTCAAATCTTTTCAGATCCTTATTTTTAGCCAGTTATTTGCTCATTCAATCTCCATGTTGATTCTTTCGGCTTTGCTCTCCATTTTTGAATTCAAACGCACGACTCATCATCACACATTGTGTTTTCATCTGACCTAATCTGCATACACAGGTCTGTATATTTGTTTTACAGTCCTGCATAATATCCTTGCGTTTCTTCTTCTTCAACTGATTACAATGCTTGATTTTTGTAGATCAAATAGGTCGTAAGCGGGTACATATGGGTCCTTTATCGCCTTCTTCAGCACAGAATGGTTAGTTTTTATTTTGTTAAACATCAGGATTGCAAAATACAAATGGCCTTCACTTCTCAGTTACAACTTCTTCTTCGTATATATAAATGGCCATCACTTCTTCTTCGTGTGTGGATAAATATATTATGATTGTTTTCTTCATCTCTCAATTGATATCTTATTTAACTATGTTTGTATATATATATATACACACACGTGTGTGTGTGTGTCTTTTTTTAATTTTTATTGACCAATTTGTTTTATGGTTTGATCTATTTAACAGGTTTTATAAAGTTTGTAATGAAACATAAACTGTTGTCTTCTATTTTTTGTATAGAAAGACGAGGTTAATGAGGATATTGTGTCAATGACAAACAGTTATAACAGGTCTGCATAGAAGGTGTTTGATTAAAGTCTTGTATGATTTAAAGTGTATTTTATTTATTATTTTGATGTTGTTTGACATGATTTGTTTTGCTTTTTTGCAGCCTTGACGAGAGAAATCAGAGAAATGGCTTCATATTACAGGATTAAAGTTGAGATTATGTTAAAATACAATCTACTATAATTTGGTAAAAACCTAAGACTTCTTTCTTTTAATAATGTATGCCTGCATAATTTTCTCACTACTTTCTTATAGCCTGCTATACTGGTTTTGTGGGATGGATTGCAGCTTGTAGGAATCAAATATTAATTTATCACTACAATATTACAAAATGTTATGTTATAATTATTCAGTGTGATGAATCACTCATAAAGTGAGGGCTCAACGTCAATACACGGCATTATTTAGGTATCCTTAACTCTCTTAGTCTCTTTTTTAAAACTCAGTTTTGTACAATTAATTATTGAACCCATCTATTTTCCAACAATATCGGTGATGATGATATTTATTCGATCAGAAGAGGTTTAATTCATTTAATTTATGTTTTATGTATGTTTGCAGCTAAAGGGTTTTATGTGGTTTGCCCATTCAAGGTGGACAATATCCAAAAGATCCATTTAGAGTTGTTAGATTGACACATGTAGAGTTGTAAGTGCTGTTATATATTAGACATTTGCACATAATATTTTTTTTATTTCTCTATATGTGATTTTTGAGATTTATTGTGCCATATTTTGGTCCTTTTATAATTGTAATACTGCCTATATCTTGATCAAATAAGTATTATCTTTAATAAAATCTCACATCAGAGTCTTTATATGTTTGTAACATTGCAAGTTATTCCCTATAAACAGTTTTTTAGAATAGTTAATTGATAAAAAAAATTGTCTATTTTTACAACTCTGTTTTCATAGCCGAAGATGTGAGGTCACAAAAACCTCTATGTTTGCTCCAGTGGTGTTATAATTTATGATTGGATTGACATGCCCTGGATAAAGGAATAGTATAATTTTGGGTTTGATCACTACATTATGTCGTGGAAGAAAATTGGTATTATGGGTGTTAGCACTGTTCCATCTAGCATACATGGAATTCATGCTTTGCTTTTTATCAGAGTTCTGCAAATGAGTCAGTGGCGTCATCCACCTGATGTACCACCGCCATGTAATGGATACATGTGATTATTCATCAATATAGGTAATTCCACATTCAACATAAAAAACACCATCTATTCTCAAGGTTTATATTAAATGTAATTACATTGTCAGGACGAAGATTGGTGGAAAAATAATGGTGGTCTTAACACAATATCACCATTTGACATAAGGGAAACCTTGCAAGTTGAATTAAAATCTCTATATGCATTGTTGCTATGCTAGGAGTAGGAGAGGCATTTCAGATATTGGATTAAAAACTGTACAAGCTTTAATTGATGAATTTGAGATAGTTGGAGAAGAAGCTCCTGATGCTGAAGGTGATGCTCCAGACCAAGGTGCATATATTAAACTGCAAAATAGGCGTAAAAACTTCTCGTGAAATTGCCAGTAATATTGCGTTTTTGCTCAATCGTTTTTTAGCTATTGTATTTTAAAAGGTTATATATCTATATAGAATAATTTTAATGATTGTTAAGTAAAAACATTAATGTAGGACTTGAACCATTGACATTGTTTATTTATCATAACTACAGAATATCTTAATTTAGTTAATGCAGTTGATTCACATGTCTTTCACGATGTTTTTTGTTAAGTTTTTTAAAAATTGCATAATGGCAAAATAGATCAAAGCCCCGATTGATTTTTACAAACATTTTCACTATTTGATTGTCTTTTCATTATCTAGCTCACATAAAAAATGTACTATTTATTTAAAATAGATACTTTTTATTAGTAACCTTATAGCTATATACGGATGTCGGAGCAATTGAATCAGGACATATCCTTATCCTGTAAAGTACCATCTGGTCTATTCAAGCAATGTTTGATAACAAAGGGTGTTGGAAAAAGGACACTACTACCACAAAAGCTCTTGCATTTGATGGTTGGTTTATCAAATTAATTCCAATGGATAGCATAACATTTCTTTTTTGTTAAAATAATTTGCAAATTGCCTCTTGACATAACCAAACAATAAATTAAGACATGAATTACTGTATAGTCATCCTATTGTTCTCAGTTTTACCAATCCTGTGATGTGGTTATATAAATTTCTGCAGGAAGCGGTAATAAAGAAAAAGTATGGAGGTTTATTACCAAAGAAAATTGACATCCAAGGTAAATGATCTTTGCTTTGTATTTTGTCAGTAATTCTATCTATCTTCATTTAATTACAGCTGACATTAGCATTAACTCTATCAAGGATCATGAGCGTGCTTTCTTTGACTCTGTTGATTGGACATTGGGAAAGGTATGTAATAGAATTATACTCTAAAAACTCGAATTTGTGATATCACCGATATCCCTTGCGTTTTTTCAAACTTGTGCCTTTTTGCTAGCATTTAATTTGAAAGCCTGATATGTCGGGCGCAGAAGAGCAAAGGTCCTTTAGAGGCACTCCACCCAAAATTGCAGGTACTTGACGTTCACAGTCAGAATTTATCTGCGTATAATTACATAGAATATTTAAGTTATCTTTTCACATTGGAACGGCATGATATTATGTTAGGAGGGTGCATGATTTGTCCATGTTAACCTTAATATGGCATCGTAGAGATCTCATAGATTCAAGGAATGTGATTTAGGGTTCTAGAAATTTGTATTATTATATAGACATGTGTTTGTAATCTTCAATTCCTCCTCCATTTCATTATCATAAATTTGAATTGAAGTACACTGCCACCAACTTTGATATGAATGCTCATTCCTTCCTCCCTGTATCTTTCACAAATCTTATATTTACAGATTATTTTTTTCTTCAAACTCTGCTGGCCTATCCTTCTCTTCCACCCCCGCTTTTCTTCACAGATCCTGTTTGTGGTTTCTATTCTTCAAGAGGCAATGAATGGGTGTCCCTCTCCAGTATCTGAAATCACCCAGGATTTAGTTCTCAAAGATGCCGCTTATTGTGCTGTTGTGTATGTGTATTATGAGTTATCAAATTACTTGAGCTTCAAGGACTGGTGTGTCTATCGTCTCTTATCTTCTTGCGTACATATAAGTTTCTTTCCTTACTATGTTATCCAATTTCGCATCTGACTAATGTTTCCTTGCTTCAACGTTTTGTTTGGATAATTTATTAGCTTGAAAGGTGACAGTTACCGATGACAATTTGTGTGTTAACTTATGTATAAGGTGTTACGTTGCAAAAGTTTTTTTCTGACCCACTACGCCATAGATTGCTTATAGCAACCCCAAAACTATGTTACCATAGATCCTGTTTAAAGTTGCTATAGGCCAAAATAGGGCTATGGTAACACTTTAGTCATGTTAGGTTCTCAGCAGTAACTATAGGTATCAAAGGTCACATCAAAAACAACCTATGGTAACATGGCAAATACGGTTACTAAAGACCTCTATAGCAACATCTTAAACACTCTACAGTAACATAGTTTGTGTGTTACAATAGATGATATAATTTTGCACAGGGGCAACTGTGGACCCACATCTAGGTGGGATCCACAATCTATTGTAACACCCTCTTTTACTAATTGTAACACATTGAGTGTTACATAATTAAAATCATTTATAACTAATTTTAATAACAAAAAAAAATTATGACATTTAAATATTACATTTCAAGTAAAATAAATCAAGAACCAAATTAATTACATTTCAATTACATCATCCAACATCATTTCAATAACATCATCTAGTACAAAACCAACCAAATCATCCAAAAATATCTACCAACACTATCTAATGAGCAAAATTTAAAACATACAAGTACTAGAGCTAATAACATGTAGCTAGCTCATAACACCTCATGTCCGCCTATGAAAGTAAGTGCATGTTTTGCAAGAGCCCATTCGTCTGCTCTTTTCTGTTTTTTCAGGAAAGATTTTGGAACCACAGCATTAAATAAAATCATCATTGTCTTTGAAGTCATTGCAAGATATAGCAAACCTCTGTTCCATCTTCTCAGCCAAGGATCAGCAAGATGGACTTCACTCTAGTAACAAATGGCTATTAGGCCAAAACCAAGGTCTAAAATACACAAAACAGAACGTAAAATTGCATCACTAAAGTAAACAAATTCATTGTGTTCTTGTATTTTTCATACCTGACACCCATTGGCATTTGGCCCACTATTTGCCTGCAAAAAAGGGAAATAACTTTTGATTTAAAACTTAATTAATTGCGAAATTCAAGAAATTACACACAATGTAGAGCAAACTTGTAAGATCAAATAATGATCATTTCATTATCTTGTGAACCAGGGAGTTTCAACTTTTAATAGTATGATACCATCACTACTATTTTATTCTTAGTGCCCATATCTTTTCAATTGTCAGGCTACTTGCTTACTGAACCATCTGAAATCATACAATATCTATGGACTTTCTATGTAATGTAGTAAAGTTCTAGAAGAACAGATTTCAACATGAGAACTCGGATTTCTATATTTTGCCTACCTTAAGTTCTAGATGCAGACTATGTTAGACTATGCCCAGTTGCCCACATAAACATAATGGTAACACAGGTTCGGGAAACAATTTAGGAATACCTCTATCTTAAGGGCACCGTACAAGTATGTAAATTAACCAAATAGAACATTGTCAGAGATGACCTCATGTACGCGCAAAATTGCTGCGTTTCTTATCCAGCCTCCGCTACTCGTGAGCAGGCTCAGTTACGACAATTCTTGGCCTGCCCTTTTCGTAGGAGGTTGTTCCATTTACCTGTGAATCCAGAGAAGGGTAATTATGCATATGCAAAAACTTACTGATACACGTATCATGTTCTCGCATATACAATAGATTTCCGTTGCAGGTGTAGTGATAACTACCCCATGTATTTTTGCAATTGCACTCTGGGCATTGACAAGCCAATTTTTCTCTACATTCATCAACATCTGGAAGAACCAACAAACAAACAAAATTTATTAAACCGAAGACCTTCATTGCAGACACTGCCAATCGACACCCTATTTGTTCAGAGAATGATAAGGAGCTGTCAAGCATGTAACTTTTTGACAAACTGTTTGCTCGGAGAACACTCTTTTTTTATTTGAGATATATGACAGTACAGAAATTTGTGAAGAGGATTATAGCATACTAGTTCAGTCAACTTGCATAAGACAATTAGATGATATATAAGGTATGTCCAGTATTGAAACTCCACACCCACAGGCTTACACTATAGGTTTGGTTACTTAAGCATAATTAAACTAGCCCCAAAGTATTAAATTACTACTATATAGGCTTGGTTTTTTTTTAAACATACTGTTGGTGACAATACAAGTGATTAGCCTCAAGATTATAAAACTTTAGGATATTCCCAAAGCAACAAGAAATTTTAAATAACTAGAATCATCTTGAATTCTAGAATTAAGAACAAAGGCCTAGAATTAATAACTAGATAATGTACCTTCACAATTACTGACTCAATAGCCTCTAAATCCTGGTGGGCACACGCAACCTTTAGTACGATCATCCTGAAAAATTACTGAAGTGTGGTAAGCGCAAAAAACTTTCATAATGAAATATATTGAGACAACAATTAATGTAATTGGAGTATTCAAGAACTGAATTCTATGGCTCTACTTGTCCATTATGGGTCATGTTACATGTTACTTTTGATACAATGACTTGACAATTGTTCTTCGAAAAACTTATATGATATGGAGTGGAGCATCCATGTGTCCCAGCACTTCGGAAAATCTAGCTCAATCCCCAACTTCAGAAGAAGCATTGGCTAAGTGGAGTTGAAGTATTTGTTCATCAGGAAAAACTTACAACGCAAGCAGAAAATGCCCTTCCATCCTGGGGTTTTCTCCAACAGCCTCCATTATTGATTCCACAACGTAATACTCCAGAAGCTGTCACAGAAAATTTGATAGAACATAATGTCTGAGTAACCATGCAGGTTCGTACTCAGTGTCATGGTTTATTGCCTCATGAATGCATTTACATGATTCAAACGCACATAAAAGAATAGTATCTTAGTGGAACACCAACCTTCACAATGAGTATATCCATCACCAGAAAGCTTTATTCCTCGCACGATAGGACATTCACACACTCTCCCACGGAATGTGTCCTATATGAAGACCATATGTACATCATGCAGTAAAGGATAAAAATTATTAAATCGAACTTGCCAAGCATATATGGTCATATGGATATGAGTCTGACAGGAACCAATTGCAGGTGGATCACCTTGCATGCAGTAAGATTTGCAGATTTATCCTGCCAACATCCACCATTATTTTCTAAACACTCGTTGGTTTCTATATCTAAGAGAATCAAACATGATAGAACAAGTCAATAAATTGACACACTGACCACAATTGCAAACAAGATGTTTGTGTAAAACAATATTTTGTTGCATCCAACAGCATATTAGTCAAATTGCCAGTACATTAGCAGCATATGTACCAAACAAAAACCTACCAAAATCAAATAAAACGGGATAAACCAATAACAAATAATAACCGTCCCAAAAACTTCATTTGTCCATGCTCTACACAACCAAAAACAAAGTTTTTTTCACTTACTCAACAACTTCGCATATGCACCAAACAAAAGTCTACCAAAATCATCATAAAATAAAAGTAACAAATTATTAACATACACAATCAAAATTCTATCTTGAGACAGAGAAAGAGAATACATAAAGAGACACAAAGAGAGAAACAAAGAGATACAAAGAGAGAGACAGAAAGAGGGAGAGAGATAGAGGGAGAGAGGGACGCAAAGAGATACAAAGGGAGAGACATAGAGAGAGAGAGAGAGAGAGAGAGAGAGAGAGAGAGAGAGAGAGAGAGAGAGAGGGGGGGGGAGAGATATATTACAAAGAGAGGGGGAGAGATATAGAGAGAGACACCAAACTTCGATTGACCCGGCTAGAATCCTAATTGAGTCGTGGAACGAAGCTTCAATTGACCCTGCTCGAACCCTAATTGAATCTGTGAGAGAGGCGAGAGAAGTGAGGTTGAGAGAAATGAAAGTGTGAAATGAATGTGAGAAAGAGAAATGAAGGTTTGACTTGTTTTTCCCCCATTTTAATTTTCGTTTGCCGCTCAGCAGTGTTAATCGATCATAATCGGTGTACTTTCTTTTTTTATTTTTTTAAATATTTTATTTTTATTTTAATTTCTTGATATTCAAATATAATTGTTAAATTTATCATTTTCATTATTTTTCAATAATTTACAATTTATACAAAATGTTATTTTCTTTATTAATTTTTTTAATGAATTTAGTTAAAATAATAATTCTTGGATATTACTTTATTTTAAAACCTTTTTATTCTAAATTTGTAACAAAATTTAATGTTTATGAAAAATCAATAATTCAATTATTTGATGGAATATTATGTTTTACGATGATAACTTCAACTATTATATTAAAATTAAATATTTTTAAAGTCAAATAATTATTAAATTATTAATTTTAAAAAAAAGAATTTTTTTTTTCATGAATACTCTTAGGTAACACATCTCATGGTGTTGCCCACTGTAACACCTTTTATAACTAAAATAACATACTTTTGTGGATTTGGTAACACCACAATCACAAGGTTGCGATAGCTCAAAAATTTCATAGCTATGGTAACATCCAAGAAGGTAACACCCATGCCAAAAGGTTGCGATAGGTCATTTATGGCGTAGTGACCATACCTGAACTTTTTGTAGAAAACATGCATCTCTGAGTGATGTCCAAATATCCTGGTAGTAATATTTTTAAGTATAGGGGCGAGGAAGGTAAGAATCGAACTCGACCTCTTCTAGCACTAGAATCACCTTTGCCACCTCTTGAGCACTCAACTTTCAAAGGTATCAATTTTGCTACTAAATGAGTGTATACATTTCTTTTATGATTTCTGCATCTTTCTTTCTCCAATTTAACTATAACATTCCTCTTTTCGGCTTTAGGTAGTGTATTGTAGATTCCCCCTCCCCTCCTATTTCTTTTAAAAAGGAAAATAAGTTAAAATAAGTTTCATGGAGACTGAAACCTTGCAGCATTTGGAAAATCTGGCATCCACTATCAGCAGTAAATTTGATATCAACATACTGTATATATGGCCAAGAACCAAGATGACGACTTTCCTTTATTGAGTTTTGGTGCATTTTTCTTTCATTGTAACAACTCAAGATGGACTCTCGGTTTTGAAATGGATGGAGTTTGTTATCTCAGTTTGCATTACATCAATCGGTTTTATATGCTGGCCAGTAGATAAATATTTTCCTATAGGTAATTATATTGTTTCCTGAGCTAGGTCTACAGATGCACGAGGAGTGAGGAATTGGAGACACGTTAGACTAATCAATGGTATGAATGTGACCTAAAAATGAAGCAGGGGCCCTCATATGGATCAGGACAGTGAAGTTATCATAAGCATTGAATAGTAGCACTATTGGAACTTCTGGGTACGTTTTGACCATTATGGTTGTTCAGGATTCCACATCTACAGGACTTTTATTTTGATCTAAGGATTCGTCGTCATGAAAGATAGCAAGCTCAGGAGACTGAAATAAATATAGTCTGAAAACATTTTGATATTTATATTATAGTATTATTTTGAGGTCTTTACATTCGAATTTTAATGATTTTTATTTATGTTAGATTGTATGATTGGCATATAATTTTTTTGAGAAGAGCATTCTAGCTTATACCATCCATCCGGTCTTCAAAACTGTTCCATTTTAGATTTTGTAAACGCATGAAAGATGGATTTTGCTGTTATGGAAGCGGCAACTTGGAGTCTAGGAAGAACAAAGTACACAAAATTCACATACATAATCACAAGTATTTCTATGCTTGGAGGTGAGGACAAGTTAAGTTGAATCAGAGCAAGTAGGAATGGTTTCTCTTACATAGAATGTTTCAATTTATTATCTGGGCTGATCAAAATTCTGAAAGTTAAAGTCCCACCTATGATTCTCTCCCGACCAACATACTTTTGAATAAATGGATTGGATCGGAGTGATTTAATGCTTATGGAGGAAATGCTTTCAAGGTTGACTGAGTTCTAAGAGCAAGCCTGGATTCACTACACCATATAATGCCTATAGCAACACCTTAAAATTGTTGCTAAATGGCCTAATACCGTTGCCATTGATGCTATGGCAATGCTTTTGCAAAAATTGGGCGTGAACTTTGCTTGGGTTGCAATAGGTCCCTATAGCAACGAATATAGTACCATATAGCAATGCTTTAATGTCATTGCAAAAGCTTGTTATAGCAACGTTTTCCAGTCTATAGCAACAATTTAAATTCATTGCAATAGGGTATAACAACCCTGTTTTGGATATTTATTTTTTGTTTAGTATTACAATACATTAGTTATGGCAACGTTTAAGGTGGCAATGGCAACACATTTCTGTTTAATAGCAATGCTTTTAGTAAGGAATTAACAATAAATGGCAACATATTATGAGGCAATAGCAATGCTTTTCTTTTAAAAAAAATGGACATGACCCATTTGTTCATATAGAAATCCACCATTAACATGGTATTTTTTCATACACACCAATCCAAAGAGTACTTTGTACATCATTATACGTCTAACGACTAAATGCAAAAACGACGACATTGACGTGGTACAATTCAAGTTTACATTCACCAAAAGATTAGCTATAAATTAAATGTATATGCGCCAAGTACAAGCATCTGCATCTTCTCCATCTGACTTATCTCCATCCTCGACACCATCCTCGTCAGAATTATCACAAAATTCTTCAACCTCCAATTTGTTTTCTGTGATGTATACCCAAACTCGTTTCAAAACTTCTGCTTTGGAGATCTCCTTCTTCTTGTTCTGTAAAGGGGAAAACAGAAGGTAAACAAAAAACACAAAACATCATAAAGAAGCAAGAAAGCATGAGTAAAGATTAGAACTGTATAAAGAAGTTGAGATAAAGAAGCTACCAACTGGAATTGCTCTTGCTGCAATGTATTCTACAATACTAATGCCAAAATGCTCATCAATCATTGCATCAAGTCCTGCAATTGCGGCACCTAAATCCCTGCAAAGTTAATGATTAAATTTCAAGAATTTCAACCCTCAAAGAAAGACAACTTCGATATGTTTAGTACCATAAACAAGCATCTTTGAAATAACAACCTTATAAAATTAGGTTATCCATGCTAAAGCCTTATAAAATTCTAATGTAAATGGAATACCTAGCAACCCCACTAATAATAAACTAATGAGAAAACACAGGTAAATAGTGCAGCAAAATAAGAGAGAATATTGTTTAGTAGACTGTAGCTTAAATTATAGTAGATAAAAAATCATCAGTTGTGAGTTATACTTTAAAAATAGATAATATGCACTTATTCTACGGAATTATGTTAGGTTTGAACTGATTTGACAAAAATAGCATGTATTGAAACCTTATTGTATCCAACTTGCTGGCAACTGGAGCTTTCCTGCATGATATTTATTACTTAGCTCGTTTCATCCAATCTAAACTAACCTAACATTTCATACATGTCTTTCAGCCTAGTATTCTGCACCTATTTTCTTGAAACCTTATTCCAATTCCCACCAAACTACTTCTCTGCAGCAATGCAAGGATCTTTGGGTCCAAGCCATTCTCCTTCAACATCATAGCAAAGTTAGGATCTAAACCTTTATCCTGAAGCAAAGCAGTCAAGTCATGATCTCCTTGTCGTGCTCTCTTTTTTAATATAGATGTAATCCTTGGGTCGCTCATCAATTTCTCTTGGAACATCAGTGCTAAGTTTAAGTCTAGTGCTTGTTGATTAGCTGAAGTTGATTCACTAGACTCGCAGCCTTGACTTTCGAGGCCATTGCTGGAACATACTACCACTGCTACAACTGCATAACTAACACAATGCCCCAAATACCTGTTGAAGTAAAAAAAGGACATGGGTGTGAAATTCAGTCTCAAAGGACATGGGTGTGGTTCAGGTAAACTAGCAACATGACCCATTTCAATACAATCAGAGTAAGCAAATTTATATGACCTTCGAACGTAGTCATGAGCAAGTAATTCTCGACTGCAAGATGTCGAAATTGTGTACCTTTACATGTGCGCTTGAGGAGCTCACAACCTCTGGCAAGTAATTCTCGACTGCAAATACCAAGAAAATTCTCTTCTAGGAGAAGCTCACCACTGAAGCTACCATTTGAACTATTATTACTTCCCTCATTGCCACAAATGTTCATTCCCTTCTCCACTGGAATCACTGCAGCTATATTCCACACATCTTTCAGTGCTCTAGCCTTCAACGTGGCCACACCATGCAGAGCTACACAATTGAAACAAAAGCATCGCATCAAACATATGTTAATGTGATTTTAAAAAATTGAAAACAATTGCTTAAATTTGATCTTTTTGCCACTTTAACTAAAAATAAACCATTAAACAGCTAATGCAATTATACGTTGTACACTAATTAATCAAAACCCCCCATTTTGAAGCCCTAATTGCCTGCAAAACAAAACCTCCAATTATAATTGTAGCAAAACCCATAATTAATTAGAACAAAATCCTAATTAAGATGTATATAGCTATCAATCAACTCGAACCTTCAATTTGAAGCCTAAATGGGCTGCAAAATCAGTTAAAAATTAGTAACCCCTTTAAATTAGACATGTCGAGGCAGAGATATTGAGGGAGGTTGAGAGTTTAAAAGTACTCAAACACCAAGTCTTCACCAAGTCTTCGATCTGTTCTTCAATTCATGTGAGAGAGAGAGAGAGAGAGAGAGAGCTCGCGTCGAGCGAGTACTAGAGAAACAGAGAGATTGTCGACAAAGTGTTTGAGAGTTTGTGTGGGGGAAATATCGTAAGTGTTTGTGCCTATTTATTATTTTCATTTGTTTTATTATTTTTCATAAGCCCGGTAAAACAAATTTTCAGAAGCCCGCTCATTTTTTCATCAAATTTTAAGAAGCCCGCCAATTTTGAGGCCCAATAATGATGTCTACAGCAACGCCATATAGCAACGCCTTAAAAAACCATTGCAATAGATATCAAATTCTACAATATGTAACGGTTTTTCACTTCAATTGTAACGGTTTTGAAAAGCATTACAATATGTCTATTTTTGTAAAAACTTGTCAAGAAATAGCAACGCTTTTTAACAAGTCTGGTTGCAATAGCCAATATATGGTGTAGTGATTGTATCCTATGTGTCTGTCACTAAGTCTAATATGCTAATGGTGGAGAAATAAGGTTTGTTCAGATGTTTTTTGTATGTGTTGATAGTATAGTAGTTTATTCATCCAAGCGAAACTATACATTTGAAGAAGGCTTATATCCTGTACTGTGTTATTAACTTATTATGGATGAAGAGTATGAGCTCTAATCACGCTAGGAATAGATTGTTGCTGTAACAGATGTTTCTGTTTTTTAAATGGTGATCACTATTATGGTGGTGGAAAAAATAAGTTAGATAATTAGCTTACAGGTTTTAATCATACTAGCTTATAGCCCGTGCAAAGCACGGACTACTTTAATTTTTTTTCAATTTTCTCGTAATATAGTATAATATAATAAATTTTAATTTTAATATATTATTTGCAAGTTACTTTTAAATTGTTTTACTTTGTTTATAGTGTAGTGATATTATTAATGTTAATTTTACTATGTTGTTAGCGGGATTTGAACCTTAGATCTTTGTATAGATTAACTTTCGAACCTTAGATCTTTGTATATAACAATTCTAGTATTATTATATCTAGCGGTCATGATATATTTGAGTTGAATATCTAACGGTTGTAAATGAGGGATAACCAAAATAAGGGGATAACCAAACTACAAATTATACCCCATTTTGCTTATTTTAATATAGTATAGATAGTATAGATTACGGGATTAAAGTTGAGATTATGTTAAAATACAATCTACTATAATTTGGTAAAAACCTATGACTTCTTTCTTTTAATCTTATATTGACATACTAATTTGTCAGTACAATATTACAAAAGATTATGTTATAATTTTTATAATATAGATAATGAAATCAATTAGTTATTTTTATTAGTTATTCAATATTGTAAAATATGATATGAAATCAAATCGGCTATAATTATAGACAAAGTTTTTGTTCCATTCATTTTTTCACATATTTTCAAATTGTAGACAAATTTTATTATAGTATATATTAAAATGCAATTATTCAAATTAGCAAAATTTATTTTATGAGTAAGTACACTAATTTAAAAAAGACAATACTATGTGCTATTATAATTTTATCAACGTGGTGTGGAAAAAACTTTTAAACTAATTGGTTATAACTCATGCAATTCATGATTTTTTTTAATAGTTATAAATATATAAATTATATTATCAAACAAAATTTAAAATAATCTTGATCGTCTAATTTTAAAAATATTAGATATAACGATTTACAATATAAAAGTTATAAGTTTTTGCCTTACTATGAGGAGAAATTTTTAATTTGTTTCTTTGTCTCATTTAAATTTTAATTGATGTCTTATTAAAATATTATAATTTTTTAGAATTTAACAGGAAGATAAATCAGGTATATGTGTTTTTTTTAATTAATATAAACGCGCCGAGGTATCGCCGTGAGGCGATGCCGAGCAACTTTTACCAATATATAATTTAACAATCATGTTTTTTAAAACTAAATTTATTACATATGATATTACGTATGTGATATTTATTATTCTAATAAAAATTGGGTAGATTTATACAAATTTAACTATTTATAGTAGCAAAATGTATTATATAAATAAGTATATTCAATTAAATAAATAACTTTTCTTAATTATATTAGCAAAATGTATGAAGAGTGATGATTAAAATATTTTGTAATTGTATTTAATGTAGGGTGAAAAACCAAAATACCCACGCTTTATTTCCAACTGCCCAAAATACCGATCGGGGGAATGGTCCGCCCTTTTTACCCACGGGCCACGCATGTTTCACATACGTGGAGGTATACACATATTACAAATGCGTACAGCATGTATACGCAATTATGTAATGCGTGGTGTTTGTTAATTACAGTTGTTGCAATCAGTGAACAATACACTGAATACGCATGTCAAACATGCGTGGACCATGATACGCATGTTGGACATGATTATTAGGCATTGTTCAATGTCTCTCTCGAACGACGTCGGAGGCATTTTTCGGTTAAATTTTCGAGCGATTCGTTTAGTGCTTTCTAGACATATTTCAATACCATGCCATATACCAAAATGATCGCTTTTTCTTACTCTACAAGCCTATACCAACCATTTCCCATTCGTTTCGCATGAATCGAAAGCCCCAAATCGAGCTTTTTTTCGATTTGGTTTTCAGATCAGTTCGTACTCGCCCCTGCGGGGCCAAAATCTACAAATCAAACCGAGGGAAAGGAAGAGGGAGTTCTGGGCTTCATTTTGATGCCCTCACGAGCAGTGGAGGTAGCCGGAGTGTCGAAAATGGAGGGGGTGTGACGGGGGGCGATTTTGAGGGGAAGAGCGATGCCGGAGTTGCAAGTGAATAAATGATGTCATATGAAGTCATTGCGCATCCCTCATATGCGTGACTTGAGATACGCATTACAGGAATGCGTATTCTAGATCACGCATATGGAGGATGCGTACTTGGTGGGTAAAAAGGATAGCCTCCACCGCAGATGGGTATTTCAGGCACCATCTAAGGAAATGCTGTGTAGTTTGGGCATTATTTCTTTAATGTAATAGTTTAGAAATTTTGTCTCTATAGTGTGAAAAAAAACTTTTAAACTAAAAGCTTATAAACCATGTAATTCACTACTGTTTTTTAAATTATATAAATTATATTATCAAAAAAATATGATATAATTTTGATTGTGTAATTTATAAAATATTATATATAACGATTCATAATATAAAAGTTATAAGTTTTTTGCTTTACTGTGAGGAAATTTTTTTAAATTTGTTTCATTGTGTCATTCCAATTTTAATTGATATCCTATTAAAATATTACAAATTTTTAAAATTACAACATGAAAAGAAATCAAGTATATGTGTTTCTTTTCACTAATATAAACGCGTTGAGCAATTTTTACCAATATATAATTTAACAATCATATTTTTTAATACTAAATTTATTGTGTATGATATTACGTAGGTGATATTTATTATTATAATAAAAGTCTGGTACATTTATACAAATTTAATTATTTATATTAGTAAAATGTATTACATAAATAAGTATATTAAATTAAGTAACTTATTTTTTAATTAGGAAGAGCGATTTACGATTTAAATATTTTGTAATTGTGTGTAATATAATAGTTTATAAATTTGTCTCAACGGTGTGAAAAAAACTTTTAAACTAATATTTTATAAGTCATGCAATCCACTGTTTTTTAATAGTTATAATTATATAAATTATATTATCAAATAAAATTTGATATAATCTTAATCAGTTAATTATAAAAATATTAGATTTAACGATGTATAATATAAAAGTTATAAGTTTTTGCCTTAATATGAGGAATTTTTTTAAATTTGTTTCTTTATGTCATTTCAATTTTAATTGATGCCCTATTAAAATATTACAATTTTTTTAAAATTATAACAATAAGATAAATCACGTATATGTGTTTTTTCCGTTAATATAAACGCGACGAGGTGTCGCTGTGAGACGACGCCGAGCAACTTTTACCAATATATAATTTAACAATCCTATTTTTTAAAACTAAATTTATTATGTACGATATTACGTATGTGATATTTATTATTCTAATAATAAATTAGAAACATTTATACAAATTTAATTATTTATATTAGCAAAATGTATTATATAAATAAGTATATTCAATTAAAGAAAATAACCTTTTTAAAATAACGAAGAGTGACGATTTTAATGTTTTTTAATTGTATCTAATGTAATAGTTTAGAAATTTTGTCTCTACAGTGTGAAAAAACTTTTAAACTAATAGCTCATAAACCATGCAATTCAATACTGTTTTTTAATACTTATAATTATATAAATTATATTATCAAACAAAATATGATATAATTTTGATCATCTAATTTTTAAAATATTAGATATAACGATTCATAATATAAAAGTTATAAGTTTTTGCTTTACTTTGAGGAGAAATTTTTAAATTTGTTTCATTATGTCATTTCAATTTTAATTGATATCCTATTAAAATATTACAAATTTTTAAAATTACAACATGAAAAGAAATCAAGTATATGTGTTTCTTTTCACTAATATCAACGCGTTGAGCAATGTTTACCAATATATAATTTAACAATCATGTTTTTTAATACTAAATTTATTATGTATGATATTACGTAGGTGATATTTATTATTCTAATAAAAGTTTGGTACATTTATATATAAATTAAATTATTTATATTAATAAAAAGTATTATATAAATAAGTATATTAAGTGAAGTAAAGTAACTTTTTTTTAATTAGGAAGAGCAATATGATTTAAATATTTTGTAATTGTGTGGAATGTAATAGTATATAAATAACTATTTATATTGCTGAATTTTTAAATTAGATATCGCATTGTTGCTTTGTTATGAATTTTTGGTCAAAGTACCAAGTATGTTTGTTTAAAATGTTAAAATCTTAAGTTTGGTTTACGTGATCATCGTTACTTTAGATCGAATACGTGATCAACGTTATTTTAGATCAAATGGAAGTACTAGCTTTGTGACGCCCCCAAATCCACTACTTGTAGACTTAGGTCGCCACTTACCGTCAATACCTGCCTCATTCAAAAATACAATACAATGCATAATAAACATGAAGGTTTTATCGTACAACAGTGGTTCCATCCCACGAGTCCAAGCATCGACAAGTCTCAGAATTATTACAACATATAACTAGTACACACGATATCAATACACACGTCGAAAGATATGCTAATAGTCTTCGATAGCGTCGTCGCCTCTGAGATAAGCACACTAGTCCAGCTCAGTGCTCTGGTGCATTTTCTTCTTTCCCTTTAAACGAGAGGTTTCGCCTTTTTCCGTCTTCACTGAAAAACAATATCAACAACAAGAATGAGCAACTAGGTGCTCAGCAAGTCCACTGACTCGCTCTCTCACTAACAAGGAAGGTGGAAAGAAAACAACCCTATTTATGAAAGATACTCGTATGCAGGCAAAATGCCATGGAAATACTTACAGGTAAACTCAAACAACTTAACTCTGAATAAAGAAATTGGAATTTAAAACTTGAGATACCGGTCTTCCGCCTTTACGATACCCCACAGCGAGATCAACCGCTGTGTCTCAAGTACCGCACACCCGTGATACCCCATAGCACGATCACTACTATGTCGCAGGTACCACTATATCGTTTTGCTAGCAAAAGGTGGTTGAAAAATCAACCTGGCAACTATTGTGTCAAAATGTTAATATTTCTCTTTCGATACCACGAGTTTATTCCTCGTGTTGATCTGAAAGAAAAACCCATGGGCCATCTCCCATGTTGACCAGTGAATTATATGATTATTTCTCCGGATAAAAATTGATTGATTTGGATACCTATTCGATTCTGGCCGACCGCCAGTCTACACTTTGTACGAGACCGACCTGAACAAAAGGCCGTCACAATATTTTCAAAAGAATTAATTTATTTCGTTGACACGAACAATATGTCAATTCAAGACAATAAGTAACAACCTTGAACAAGTAAGGTTCGTTGATTAGAATATTTCATGTGAAGTCGTCTTGAAATAATAAGAACGACTCGATTCAGAAGGAAAACTTCCAATTTCGCTAGAGTACGTATTTTAGAGGAAATTCTGATGATATACTATTCTTCTATTCATTATTCTGAATGCAACTATTTTGATTCGAACAATGAATCAAATTTGAATATTGAAACAACATTTATCGGATCTGAACAATAGATCCGGTTAAAGTCAATAAAATCTAACTACCTCGATATATGAGCGTAGTTATAACTGAATAATATTTAAGGGTCATCTCGAAACAATTAAGATACCCTGGATTTCAATCAAATTACGTTCTATGAATTTATCGAAATTTTGGGAAAATCTCTAAAATTTTCTAAATCAATATTATGATAAACAGGATATTTTATAATGAACTGGCAATTCAAAACAAAATTTTAATAGAATAATATCCAAACATTTCTCGAAATATTTCAGAAGGAGTGATGGTCAGAAGGAACTTGCCTTGATCTCGAAGTGCAATGAATACAGATAAAATTTATACTCTACCCGGGAACTTGGCTTTGATCTACAGCTCGGAAATTATCCTCTAAAAATGGCAACCAGAAAAATATGAGCGATTCGTCAAAATAACGTATTTCTAAACCGCTAATAAATATTACAATATTTCTCGAAAATCTCGGAAAATAATCTCTGGATAAATAATTTTTTATTCGAACTCAGGAATCAAATCTAGAAAATATATACTATTTTTAATATCCGTAAATCCGACTTAAAACGAAAATAGGGTTACATCAATTATCTACCTTTAAATCTCGTAAATGATTAAATATAAATCCAATTTTAACCTCTAAAATAATCTGGCTCGATCCGGTTAATTAAAATAATCCGGAAATATTAATATCAGTCTTCAAAAAAATAAAATCATAATTGACTCTATTTATTTACAAATATTCCCCATTTTATTAATAAATCTCTAATTATGTCCAAATAAACCTAAAGTATTGTTATTTAATTAATAAATCAATTACCATTTTAATTATTTATTTCTAACCATTTAAATAATATTTCATATCCCAATTTAAATGAAATTAATTGATCCATTTTTTTATCCTTCCCGATTAAGAGTAAAAAATTTTACAACAGTAAACACGACGGCGCGTGGGGCCCACTCGCCACCACCGCCGTCCGTCTCTCCCTCCCCCTGCTCTCTTTTCCGATCTCTCTCTCATCTCTCTGCCATCTCTCTCTCTCTCTCTCTCTCTCTCTCTCTCTCTCTTTCTCCTAATCTCTCTCGCTACCATTCAATCTCTCCATTCTCTTATCTCTCTCACCGCCATTCTCCCTCTTTCTCTCCTCCGTTCTTTCTCTATCTCTCCTCAATCTCTCTTCATCTCTATCTTACTATCTCTCCCTCGATTCCCCCTCTCTCACCATCGATCCTCCCTCTTTCTCTCATCACTTTCGCCATCGCCTCCTCTCCCGTCTCCCTCACTCTCTGTCCGTCTCTCTCCCTCTCTGCTTCGCATAACACCCTTTACCCCTCACAAAACCCACTCGCGACATCACCAAAAACTGTTGGAAAATCCACACACAAACCATACAATTTGCAAACAAAACGAAAGCAATTAACAGAGAAAGAAATCAAACCAACTACTTGTGCTAATACTCTGTTCGTGTATGTATATATGTTTGGTCGAGTTTTGTTTTAAAAGAGACAAGAGATGGTCTGTTTTGGGTATATGCTCTGTGTTTTTGTCGTTTAAAATGAAAGAGACAGTAATGTGCTCCTGGTCTTATACAATAAAATTTACACCCTGCTTCTAATGATGAAACTAGTAGTGCTAATTATTATTAAATAAAAAGAAATAAAACATGGAAGACAATTGTAAGTGTATGAAATGATGGTCATGTTAGTGCCATGTTCGGTAAAAAGAAAATGCTGACCCCTCAATCAGCTTGTTTCCCCGTGCCAGCTAATTAAAACGAGACTCTAATCTCGTTTCCTAAAATAAATTCGACCCAAAACTAAATCATATTTTTCCTAATTTTAATAAAAACCAAATAAATATATTAAATAAATATAATATAATTTTACTTGCATACGGATATATAAAATTTTGAAATTTTACAAAAATGCGCTAATTAAAATATACTAGTGCATCACTTCTTAAATAAAATTTAAATATCGAGTAGGAAAATTATTCGAAAATTCACGGTTATTACAAGCTTAACATTACTATAGCACGTACATGTGATATTGTTGGTTAAAATAATATAGAGAACAATGACATGACCATAATATGGTTTTATAAAAAAATTATTTCGAGATGAATAACGTCATAAATGTACGACATTAAGAAATCACAAATAAATTATGAAATCACAAATAAATTATAAAATCAACAAAACAAATATCATTCCGTGTGCGAAGCACGAACAATATTGCTAGTCGATATAATTAGAATATAAGATCTCACAATGTATACATATATGCACTAAAATATAGAATACCCCGCCTTACCACTAGAATAGGACCTCATCGATATAATTAAATTATAAGATCTCACAATGTATACATATATGCACTTAAATATAGGATACCAATCTACAAATCAAATATTCAAATATTGTCAAGTGTTTATGACATTATTTTAAAAAAATAGAAAATATATTTGAATCCCTTATCATTACTCAAAAAAATTTGTTAGAATAATTTCCTTTAAATAAAATTAATGGAACAACACGTCCAACTTAATAATATCCTATATATAATTATGAGAAAAGTTCTATGGATTACTCATTTAATTGGAGTACTTGGAGTATATATACGTTCTGCATTCAAAATATTTTAAAATTTATTATTTTGCAAACCTTGTTATATGAATATCATAAATTCATTGATAATCTTTAAAATCATGTATGTTTTGCAATATGTTCATCTTGAAAATCCTTTATGTTTTGCAATCAGGACATATATGTTTTGCAACCCAAATGTGTTTTCCAGAACAATTCGTTTTGCAATATTTTTGTTAGCAAAACATACAAAATTTTCAAGATTTGCAATGAAATAATGATATTCATGTAATAAGCTTTGCAAAATAATAAAGTTTGCAAAATTTTGAATGCAAAACGTATATGTACTCCAAGTATTCCAATTAAATGAGTACTCCATAGAACTTTACTCATATAATTATATATAATTAGCGTAAATGACTTTAGTTGGTTTGGTTTGGTCAAGCCCACAGCTAAAATATAGGTTAAAGAAAAAACTATTTAGTTTGTTGTTTATGAGTAGTGTTTAAAAAAAAATTTAGTAATATACACTACTAATATTAATGATATTCCAATATTCTTAATATTTACAAATATTTGAATAAAATTTTAAATAATTATTTAAGAAAATATAATATAGTAATATATCAGCACATGAAATTAAATATAATTAGAAAATATCATAAAAAATATAAGTCATAATGATAAAAAAATATTCAAATATTGTAATAAAAATAAAATTAACAAAAAATATTCTATAATATTCTAAATTTTTATAATATGCATGTAAATAAAAAGTAAGTGTTGTGGAATAAAAGCTAGGTTACTAGTATTGCGGCTAGGGTTTGTGTATTTAATGCAAAGGTGTGTGAGCTTCGTGCTTTAATGGCTGCTCTCGTGTTCGTGGCTGAATCTGCCTTCACAAGATGCCTACGTACTTTGATGAATATCAAAGATCAAGCCAAAAAACGTAGTTCTGAGATGAGGGGTCTGGCCCTTTATATAGGCTGAGAAGCCTTAGAATTATGGTAGGATTCTGAGACTTGGTAGACAAGTCTTTGAGGAAGGTTCTAGATCTATTCCTTATAGGAATCAGTTTCCATATAGAATTGGATGCCTTATAGGATAAGTCTGAAGGGGATATTATCCTTATCCAACTCTTATTTGCTGAGCTGTTTATTACCCTTAATATTAATTACGAAATTCATATTATAAATAGGGTTTGGGCCCATCTGGTGGGCCCCACGTTTGGACCATTCCGGGTATAATTAATACCACGTTAAAGGTGTCTTTAAGGCTTATTTTTAGCCCATATCATTTGCCCCCCAACTTCTAGGAAAACTGATCAGGTTTTTCCTTGAAGTTTTAACGGCCTTTCGTGAGACTTGGGTCAGGGCTTTGTACACTAGTGTTTCACAAATGTCGTCTTGATGTAAAGTGTGGAGCGACCGACACGTTTACGACGATATGCCTTATTCGAGGCTAAGCAATTTCCATAACTTTAGTTACAGAGTCTTTTTCTTCAAGGAATTATCCATGAAATTCCTCGTATTTCCATATTTATCCTATTATGGTACCCACAGGTATCAAAATTCCATGTCTGTGAAGATTTGCTGTCAAAAAATCGATTTTTATAGCAAATTTCGACCAGGACTGAGTATTTTCGATCAGAAATTCGACTAGGAATTCGACCAAGAATTCGACCAGGATTCTGGTCGAAATAAGGCCTTCTTTAGCTTCCTGATCGAAGAGATTTTCGACCAGGATTCTTGGTCGTTTCGACCAGGATCTTGGTCGAAATAAGGGTTCAATTTTGCTCTGGTCGAAGGGTTTTTCGACCAGGATCCCTGGTCGTTTCGACCAGGATTCCTGGTCGTTTCGACCAGGATTCTGGTCGAAATAAGGGCCTCAGAATGGTTTTGGTCGAAAGGTTTTTTGACCAGGATTCTTGGTCGTTTCGATCAGGATTCTGGTCGAAATAAGGGCGTTTCCAACGCTTTGGTCGAAAGGTTTTTCGACCAGGATTCTTGGTCGTTTCGACCAGGATTCTGGTCGAAATAAGGGCGTTTCCAATGCTTTGGTCGAAAGGTTTTTCGACCAGGATTCTTGGTCGTTTCGACCAGGATTCTGGTCGAAATAAGGGCGTTTCCAACGCTTTGGTCGAAAGGTTTTTCGACCAGGATTCTTGGTCGTTTCGACCAGGATTCTGGTCAAAATAAGGGCGTTTCCAACGCTTTGGTCGAAATAAGGGCGTTTCCAACGCTTTGGTCGAAATAAGGGCCACTTTGGCTTTGGGCCTATTCTTATTGGGCCTGATACATTTCTTTTTAAAATGGGCTTAACCTCATAGTTGTTATTGGGCCCGTCCGGGCTATTTAAATCCAAATCCAGGATCTTTTGTCTATGATATTTTTCAAAAATATATATAATTTTTTCAAAATATCAAAGATATTTTTCCAAGATATTTTTCTAAGAATGTCCTAGAATTGGGCCTTAATTTAGGCCGGTTTCATGGGCTTTTTTGACCTGTCACTGTAGGTTTTCTGACCGTTTGGAGGAATTTTAACCGGCTAAAAAGTTGTATATAAGAGTGAGAGTGGAGAGTTCACTTTCTCATTCTCACTTCTACTCAAACACTTCACTAGAAATTCTCTCTATAGTTCTCTCTATTTTAAGGCGATTTCCGGCGAAAGTTTTCATCGAGCTCCTCCCCCTCACGGTGGTTTCTGGGTTTTTTTCTTGAAGATACCTTCATACCTTCATAGTTTCTGGGTTTTCTTTGAAGATTTCTTCAAATCTTCATATTTTCTTGGTTTTATAGGAGCTTCGAACCTTTTTCCAGGAGCATCAATGGAGGACAAAGCTAAGTCCCGCCTTGCAAAAATGAATTCTACCTCATCCAAAGGTACAATCACCATTCGCTCTTCTTACACATCTCTAGTAGATATGTTAAATCAACGTGGAGATGATTACCCTTCTTTGTCAGAACTAGATGCATATGACTGCTGTAGCTCGTATCATGATGTTGATGAAATCACTAGATATAACAAACTTTTTAAAATTAAATCACCTTATAAACTTGTCCCAGCTGAGCCAGGTGACAGACCTTGTCACTGGAAACCCAATTCTTTGTGTGTTTATAGGGAGAGTCTAGTGGCTGGCCTTCGTTTTCCGTTTCATGAATTCATTCCTAGACTTTTAGCTGACGTTCAAATTAGTCCATGTCAACTCCCGCCAAACGCGTGGAGAATTATATTATGTTTTATGGTTTTGTGTCTTCGACAACAACTCCCTTTATCTGTTGCGCTTTTTCGCAAAATTTTTCAATTTTACAATAGTCCTGCCACGAACCCTGGCTGGGTATATGTTAAGCTCCGTCCTAGAGTTCCCCCAATTTTTAATGGCAAGTCAATCCTTGATAATAATACGGGCTGGAAAAATGAGTTCGCATACTTAGAATGGGATGGAGGTGATTGGGGCACTCTCTTTAGGCAGACATTCTCGAGAGTTTCAGACGGAAGTGCTAAGGGAATCGTCCTTAGTACCGAGGAACAGGCCGCTTATAATACTCTACCCAGGCAGACGGTAGTTCTATTACCTCCTAAGTCTTTTAAATGAGGAATCTCTAAGGGGAGTAGGCCTTTCCAGAGTTTCTGAACGGGGTAATTTTCTTACTAGTCTTTGCCATTTACTTTTTTTTTACTGAATTTATTCCAACTCTTTTTTTTTGTTGTTCTTGCAGTTGCGAAGTTGATTGTGGAGGCTGCACCCTCTCCTGATGAAGAGACTTCCAGGATGGTTCGAGCTAAGAGGGCTGCTGACCCTCGAGGGAAAAACACAGAGCCTCCTTTTCTACGCCCCCACAAGGTCCAGAAAGGAGAGTTGAGATATGGTGACATAGCTGGATTGGAGGGGAGCTCCCAGGTTAACGTCCAGTCGACAGTTTTGAGGCCTCCCTGGGGCTTCAGGAAGCAGGATTCTGTGGTGGGCTCTACCAAGCACTCCATGGATTGGTCTTTGAACTCAATCACCACCCCTGACTATAAGGACATGGTCCTTAGTGGAGGTATTGGTGAGTCAGAGGCACTCGGTGCTCAGGCTATCGCTGTGGTGAGTCTCGAACTTTTATCTTTCAATACCTTAACGACTTAGATTCACTACTTGATTTCAATGTTAACCTTTCATGCAGGCTAACGTCCATTTCCAAAGCTTGGTTCATAAAGCTAAAGCTTGGAAGGAGAAGTCCAAAGCTTTTGAGTCTGAGTCTCAGAAGAAGACTCTCCATATTAACCGTCTGGAAGAGCAACTAAAGAAGAAAGATGAAGAGATGGTCGGGATGCATGCGGAGCTGGTTGCCCTGAAAGATGACAAGGAGAAGCATATTGATGATTATCTGGATTCAGATGAGTACAAGACTCTCATGGATCAGCATGATGAGATGCTCTTTCCTAGTCAGTTTTCTGATGGGTGGACCAAAGCCCTTGAAGCAGTTCTGAGGCAGCATCCAGGGTTATTCTTGCCTTCTGCTTTTCCTAGCCCTCACCTTCCCAGTGCCTTGACACATGAGCCTGGTTCTAGTGAAGAGCTATTCGGGGAGGATGATACTTTGGTTAAGGAGCATTCTACTGCCACTACTTCAGCTTTGGATCCCGAGCCTCCTCTAGCTCAGCCTGGTGCTGCTAACTCTGCCGACGAGGGGTCTACTACTGAGACTAGCTCTGAGGATGCTTCTCCTGCTAAGGAGGCCCCTAAGGCCCCTTAGGCTTTATTTATTTTTCTTTTGCTTTTCTGAACTCTGGGTTTCCACCGTTTGACTTAATAGCCTTCGGGCCTTTGTAATTTTTTAACTTAACTATTTATGCAGTTTGTTTCCGTTCATTTTTCTTGCTTTTGCTCATAGTTTGTTAATACTTTTAGAATTTTTGAGTACTTGGCCTCCTGGCTGGTACTAAACTCACAAGTTGGTCCAACATTCGTCTTTCGTTTGTTTTAGCAAGGAAGGATAACCAGTAGAGAAAACAGAATAAATTCCATTATGCTGTCAAAGGACATCAATAAAATGGGTTCAACCCTTACATAGATACTCTATCAACTACTGGGAGCAACATGCTCTATAATGGTTTCATTCGAACCTTATTTCTAATAAATAGATAAAAGTCCAAGCCTTTGTCAAAAGAACTTAAACATAATAAACTTTGAGGTTCACAGCATGCCAAGTTCGGGGCACCTCAACCCCATCCAAGGTTTCTAACTTGTAAGATCCTCGTCCTAACACCTTTCTGACTAGATACGGTCCTTCCCAGTTTGGTGCTAACTTTCCTTTTTCGCCAACTCCTGAGGCTTCAATCTTCCTCAGAACCATGTCGCCTTGTCGAAAAAATCTTTCTTTAACTCTCTGGTTGTAATGAAAAGAGGCTCTCTTCTGATACTCAGCATTCCTAGCATTAGCTTCATCCCTAACCTCGTCAATTAAATCCAGGGCCAGTCTCATCCCTTCTTCATTAGTTTCTGGCTCATATGCCTCGATTCGAGGTGATGCTTGCATGATCTCCAAAGGCACAACAGCCTCGGCTCCATAAGCCAGCAAAAATGGGGTTGCTCCAGTTGTTACCTTACAAGTGGTGCGATACGCCCAAAGTATGGGCAGCAGTTCATCTACCCAAGTGTTCCTAGAGCGCTCGACCCTCTTCTTCAGTCCATCAAGGATAATTCGATTAGCTACCTCAGCTTGCCCATTGGCTTGTGGATGTGCCACTGAGGTAAAACGGAGCTCAATCGCATTCTCTTCACAATACTTCTTAAACTCTTCATTATTGAACTGTGTCCCATTGTCTGTCACAAGGATTCGTGGGATTCCGTATCTGCAAATGATGTTCTCCCAAAAGAACTGGGAAACTTGCTTGGTGGTTATCTTGGCCAGGGGTTTAGCTTCAATCCACTTAGTGAAGTAATCAATGGCCACTATCAGGAATTTCCTTTGCGCTGAAGCCATGGGAAAGGGTCCAAGTATATCCATCCCCCACATCGCAAATGGAATGGGAGAGTTAATCGAGGTCAACATCTCAGGCGGTTGCCTCACAATTGGGGCATGCTTCTGGCATCTCTCACATCTCTTGACATAGTTTTGTGCATCAGCCAACATCTCCGGCCAATAAAACCCTAGACGAATTATCTTGTGAGCTAAGGCTCTACCCCCCAAGTGTTGCCCACAGATCCCTTCATGAACTTCCTCCAATGCTTCCCTTGCCTCTAGAGGCCTTAGACACTTCAAGTACGGGATGACAAACGACCTTTTGTACAGAATACCCTCAATCAAAGTATATCTCAACGCTCTTACTGAGAGTTTTCGTGCCTCCATGGCATTGTCTGGGAGCCACCCGGTCTCCAGGTGTGCCTTGATAGGATCTATCCAAGAGCCTCCTATATCAATTGGTGCCACTAACTTTGCGTTAACGGTCGGGGCCTTCAAGACCTGAAAGTAGACACTCCCAGCATAATTTTCTATTTCAGAAGAAGCAAACTTAGACAGGGCATCGGCCTTAACGTTTTCTTCTCTCGGGATGTGTTCAACATGACACTCCTCAAACTAAGACATAACAGCCTTCACCACTCTCAGGTATTTCCCCATAGTCTCATCCTTAGCTTCGAATTCACCATTTACTTGGGATATCACAAGTCGTGAATCTCCACAAACTTTGAGGTTTTTGACCCTCATGATTCTAGCTAAACCCAAACCAGCTATTAATGCCTCATACTCCGCCTCATTGTTAGTAGTAGGAAAATCCAACTTTAAAGCATACTCAACTGTGAACCCATCGGGGCTTTGCAAAACCAAACCTGCACCACTAGATTTTGTTTTTGATGCTCCATCAAAATAGAGCACCCAATATTCCTTTAGATCAGGTGTAAGTTCCTCTTCTTTTTTCTCTTGCCCAGGGGTAGTCATTATCTCTTGCCCCCCGACTTCTTGGTTGTTAATGCCTGAGCCTTGATGGCTGAGCCTTGATGGCTGTTCGAGGCTTGTATGTGATATCGAATTCTCCTAACTCAATCGCCCATTTAATTAGCCTTCCACTGGCCTTAGGGCTATGCAATATGTTCCTCAACTGTTGGTTCGTCAGAACTTGAATCTTATGTGCCTGGAAGTAAAGTCGCAATTTCCTTGAGGCAGTTACTAATGCCAAAGCAAACTTTTCTATGGGTGAGCAATTCAACTCAGCCCCATGCAACACTTTGCTTACATAGTAGATAGGTTTCTGGACTTTCTCCTCTTCCCGAATAAGGACAGCACTCAGGGCTTGTTCAGATACCGCCAGGTATAGACAAAGAGTCTCTCCAGGACTTGGTTTGGTCAATAACGGGGCTTCAACCATGTATTTCTTCAATTGCTCAAAGGCCTCTTGGCTCTCAGGGGTCCACTCAAAATTTTTCACCTTTTTCAATGCTTGAAAGAAAGGCAAGCATTTGTCACCAGACTTGGAGATGAATCTTCCTAAAGCCGCTACCCGGCCTGTCAACTTCTGCACATCTCTTATAGAGCGCGGGGGTTCCATGTCTAAGATCGCCTTGATCTTGTCGGGGTTGGCCTCTATGCCTCTTTTAGAAACCATCAGACCCAAAAATTTGCCTGATCCAACGCCAAAGGCACACTTGGCTGGATTCAACATCATCTTGTGGTGCCTCAGCACTTCGAATGCCTCTCTGAGGTGCTTGATATGGTCTGCCTTGACCAAGCTTTTAACCAGCATATCATCGACATAAACCTCCATGGTTTTTCCAATCAGATGGGCAAATATCTTATTCACCAATCGTTGGTAAGTAGCTCCCGCATTCTTTAAACCAAACGCCATAACAAGATAGCAGAAAACACCAAAGTCGGTTATGAAGGATACCTTAGGGATGTCATCCTTGTGCATCTTAATCTGATTATAGCCGCTGAATCCATCCATGAAGCTCAGCATCTCATGTCCAGCTGTGGCATCTATCAACATATCTATTCTTGGCAGAGGGAAACAATCCTTTGGGCATGCATCATTCAGGTCAGTGAAGTCTATACACATCCTCCACTTCCCATTCGCTTTCTTGACCATCACAGGGTTTGCTAACCATTCGGGAAACTGAATTTCTTCAATAAAACCAGCCTCCAAGAGCTTATCCACTTCTTGCTTAATGGCCTCTTGCCTTTCCGGAGCAAAATTTCTCTTCTTCTGCTGTACTATCTTCCGATTAGGGTCGACATTCAATCTATGAGTTATAAGTTGAGGATCAATCCCGGGCATGTCGGCTGCTGTCCAAGCAAAAACGTCACTATTCCTTTGTAAGAACTCTATCAATTTGCCCTTCAGGGGTTCTTTCAAAGAGGCTCCAATATAAGTCACCTTCTCAGGGTCGCCTAGCTCTAGAGGGATAGGTATTAAGTCCTCTGCTGGCTTTCCTCGGTGTTCATCATCACCACGGACATCCATGTCTTCAATCAAGAGTACCTGCCCCCGGTTCCGTCAGCTCTCAAAGCAGCCACATAGCAACTCCTGGCCATTTTCTGATCTCCTTTTTGTTCCCCAACACCATTCCTGGTTGGAAATTTGACCTTCATGTGATAAGTAGAGGCAACAGCCTTGAATGCATGAAGTCCGGTCCTCCCTAAGATTGCGTTGTACGTTGAGGCAGCCTTAATTACTAGAAAGTTCAGCATCTGGGTGGCTTCCTTAGGTTCTTGCCCTATTGTCATGGGCAGCTGAATGGTCCCTTCAACCTTGGACTCAACTCCATTAAATCCGTAGATCGGCATGTTAGTCGGGGTTAGTTGAGAGTCAGTATACCCCATCCTCATAAAAGCATCATGAAACAAGATATCGACGGAAGCTCCGTTGTCTATCAGGACTCGCTTCACTTCCGAGTTTCCAATTACAGGAGTTATGACCAACGGGTCGTCATGGGGGAATTTCACCCCTTCAAGATCCGAATCATCAAAACCAATCACTGCCTCAGTCTTAGCACGCTTCGGGGCTTCTCCTGTGATGTGCATCACTTCTCTGGCATAAGCCTTTCGAGAGTTTCGGGTAGTGCCGGCCGCTGTTGGTCCTCCCCAAATCATATTGATTACTGGCCCTCGAGGCTGCGGGTTACGATTGAGATCATTATCCCTCCTATCATTGTCTCTTCTATCATAATCCCTTTTCTGGGTTCCACGGTCTTCACCCTTGGTGAACTTGTTTAACTTTCCCTTCCGGATTAAAAATTCAATTTCATCCTTTAACTGTCTGCAGTCATCTGTGTCATGCCCCACATCCTTATGGAATCTACAATACAGATCTTTGTTTCTCTTTTCGGGATCACCCCTGAGCGGTTTAGGCCAGCGAAAGTCCTTATCCTTCTCAATGTCCAACAAAATTTGGCTCCTAGGAGCGTTCAACCTTGCATAATCAGAAAACCTTGGCCCAAAACCCTTCTTGGGTGATGAATCGGAGTCCTTGCCAGCCCGGGGATACTTGTCCCTAGCGTCGTACTCTTGTTCTGACTTTCTTTTCTTTGAATCATTAGAGCCCTTGCCATTACCTCCTGTGGTTTCCTTCTTAATGCTGTCCTCAGCCTTGATATATTTATCGGCTCTTCTCTGGAGCTCGGCCATGTTCTCAGGAGGGTGTTTTGCCAAAGACCTTTTGAAGAAGAGGTAAGTGGTTCCGTGTTCCTGGGCTACCATGGCCACCTTATTTTCCAGATCGGTGATATTCAACGTCTCCTTGGTGAATCGCTTGAGATAATCCCTTAAGTTCTCATTCTTTCCCTGCACCACATACATAAGGGATGCAGAACTTTTCTCATGAATTCTCCCACTGATGAATTGGCTGATGAAGGCAGCGCTCAACTCCTTAAAAGAGCCAATCGAGTTTGCAGGTAGACGGCTATACCATCTTTGAGCCATGCCTGACAGAGTTTGAGGGAACGCCCTACACTTTAAGGCATCACTAGCAGGCTGCAGCAGTAGTGCGTTTGAGAATGTTCTGACATGATTTGCGGGATCGCCCGTTCCATCATATGCCTTAATAGTTGGCATCTTAAACTTCCTTGAGATGTGGGCATTCATCACCTCCTCAGTAAACGGAGGTGTGGGATCGTCAGGGTCCCCAAGTGGCATCAGATCTTTGGGGTTACTCCTGGGAGTTTCCACCCTCATAGCTTCTCTTGTTGGGACATCAGCCCTCTTCTGTCTTCTTGAGGACCTCTCCAAATCTATAACGGGAATCCTTCCTGAGATTGGAGGGGGTCGAGTCAGACTCTGTCTTGCCTGTTCCCTTGCTATATCATCTTTCAGCCTTTGGATCTCAGCCTCATGAACCTTAATCCTCTCCTCAATCGTTTGTGGAGGTCCATCATGGATTCTTCGTGTTCTTCTTAGAGGTTCCTTGCTAGCACGTCGCCTCCTTGGGGCTTCATCTCGATCATCATCCTCAGATGATGATGAATCATCAGTATAGGGACCAGAGTAATCATCATATTCTCGATCCCGGATCTGTAAGGCGTGTCCGCTTGGTCCAAGTTCCCTTCGTCGAGGGGGATAGTTAGGCAGCCCATACATAGGGTTGGTGTTCAAAGGGAGATCCGTAGTATGGATCAGTACCCCCGTGCGATCAACGTTACCAAGAGGAGAAACCACCATCTGGAGAGGGTTAGTTTCTTGGCCTTGATGGACAATCACTGAGTGGGTCCCCTCTACATGGGGAGTCGTCCCTGGGGGCTGAGTGGGCAGAGGTTGAATGACCGTCCCTATTGATGGGAGTATTTGTCCTTCCTCAGTGACGATGAGCGGATCAGAAGTGGCTGGTGGAGCAGAGTTAAGGGGCACGGCCTCGGTTGATGTTGTCCTTCGTGTTTGAACCATGGTTGATGTTGTCTTCCCACAGACGGCGCCAAATGTTGTGGAATAAAAGCTAGGTTACTAGTATTGCGGCTAGGGTTTGTGTATTTAATGCAAAGGTGTGTGAGCTTCGTGCTTTAATGGCTGCTCTCGTGTTCGTGGCTGAATCTGCCTTCACAAGATGCCTACGTACTTTGATGAATATCAAAGATCAAGCCAAAAAACGTAGTTCTGAGATGAGGGGTCTGGCCCTTTATATAGGCTGAGAAGCCTTAGAATTATGGTAGGATTCTGAGACTTGGTAGACAAGTCTTTGAGGAAGGTTCTAGATCTATTCCTTATAGGAATCAGTTTCCATATAGAATTGGATGCCTTATAGGATAAGTCTGAAGGGGATATTATCCTTATCCAACTCTTATTTGCTGAGCTGTTTATTACCCTTAATATTAATTACGAAATTAATATTATAAATAGGGTTTGGGCCCATCTGGTGGGCCCCACGTTTGGACCATTCCGGGTATAATTAATACCACATTAAAGGTGTCTTTAAGGCTTATTTTTAGCCCATATCAGTAAGTCATCATTTTAATAAAGTTAATATATCAAAATATATTAACACAGTATATTAAATAAAAAAAGTATCTAAATGATAATTAAATTAAAATTGAAAATTTAAATTTAAAATTAAATATTTAAATTACATTAAATAAAAGTAGTTGTGTTTTGTGCGGAGTACTCCATAAAACGGGCTATAACTTTTTATTATTATTATGTTTTTGGTAAAAAAAGAGCATGATTGCTAAATGCAAATCAAGTTTACTCAGTACAGACTAGTATATTATGAAATCTATTAAATGGTTCAGCGTGAAATCCTAATAAATGTTTTATTGATTTCATGCGTGTAACACTGTGACACATAAGAAGTAATACAATATTTAGCATTTTAAAAGTAAGATTTTAAAATTTAAATTATATATACATATATATCATGTTATTATAATTTTTAGACAAAATGACAGTTTGTACCCCTCATGTATAGGGGTTTTATCAATTTGGTCCATTTTTACGTTTTGTGACACTTTACAACCCCTATCTTCAAATCTCGCTTCAACTTGAACCCCTTCACTAACTTCACGTCTAATTTGAGTTGATCGACGAATAAATTTGTACGAAAAATATTTTCCGAAAATTCTGAAAATATTACTGTAGCTTTCTAAATATTTTTTGAGACATTCCCTAAAGTTTCATAATTTTTGGAATAGCACACGTCGACTAAAAATAATCGAACCGAAATAATGAATAGTAAAAATAGATGCGAGATTTAAAGATAGGGGTTGTAAAGTGCTACAAAAAGTAAAAATGTTAGTAAAGGGGTTCAACTAGAAGCGAGATTTAAAGATAGGAGTTGTAAAATGCTAAAAAAGTAAAAATGGACCAATTTGACAAAACCCCTATATATGAAGGGTACAAACTGTCATTTTGTCTAATTTTTATGTTTGAAAAATATTACTTCATTATGAGTAATTATAAGATGTTATACTTAAAATTTTAAAAATAAATTTATATATTTTAAAATACAAACTATATATATTATGTTATTAATAATTCTTATTTTTAAATAGATTAATACAATTATGAGTCATTATTTTAAAAATAAATTTTTATATTTTAAAATTCAAACTACATATATTATTTTATTAATAATTTTTATTTTTAAATATATTAATATAATTATGAATCATCATAAAATATTTGTACTTATTTTAGTATTTTAGAAACAAATTTTTATATTTAAAAATTCAAGTTATATATATCATATTATTAATAAATTTTATTTTTAAATAGATTATTACAATTATGAGTCATCTACTTATTTTAATACTCTAGAAACAAAATTTTATATTTTAAAATCAAATAATATATATCATGTTATTAATAATTTTTATTTTAAATGAGTAATTAATATATTAAACACATGACAAGAACATTTAATATTAAACACACAATAAAAAACATTAATAATAAGTATTTAAATATTAATATTAGGTATACAGTACAAAAAACTAGGTTATACGCACAAAAAATTAGATATACAATGCACAGAAAAAGGATAATATTAAATTTTACATTACATTACATTAATTATTAATATTATATTGAGTAATAATATTAATAATCAATGTAATTTTTGTAAATTACATTAAATAATTTAATTTGCATTTAGGGACAACCAAGAAGAAGGGCATAGCTTTTAAGCAAATGAATTGTATTTAAAAAATTATTTATTGATAATCCGGTGGTTTGGTTTGGCAGGCAAAATGAGTGATCGCCTTGGTGTTGATATCTTGTTCATCCTCATCGTTTTGGTATCTTTCTCCTGTGCAACTATATTACCTTTGGGAATACACCCTCTAGGTATCATGAGTAGTGTGTATATGAATTGTGTTTGTGTATTCGACACTAGGAACGAACTTGTTTTGTAACTTACTCTACTACTCTCATTACTTACCTTGCAGATGCCGAGTATTTTGCTTCAGATGTTATAAAATGTAAAGATGGATCCAATTTCTTTAGTAGAGATCGGATTAATGACAATTTCTGCGACTGTCCTGATGGTTCCGACGAGCCTGGTAATTGACTACTTCCCTTCTCTTTTCTGTTCTGTTACTTCATTTATTATTTGAATGACCTCGTATATTTTAATTTATTCTAAATGTCAATAAGTTGG
Source organism: Saposhnikovia divaricata (assembly GCA_036435485.1). NCBI lineage: Eukaryota > Viridiplantae > Streptophyta > Magnoliopsida > Apiales > Apiaceae > Saposhnikovia > Saposhnikovia divaricata. The sequence goes on along the minus strand of CM071596.1, from coordinate 149,426,644 downwards.
AATCATGGTCGGTCGGTCGTTTTGTTGTGTCCCAAAGGACTGCTATTTGGGGACTCAACTTGTCCGCCCTTCTCTTATCACGGTCTCCCTTCATCATTTTCCTGTGATTTTTTTAGCTAATTCATCATTTTCCCTGTGTTTAAATTACCCATATAAAACATGTAAAAGGGGAATTCTACTCAATTACACAACCTCTGTTGTAGTGCTTTCAAGTTTTTTTCTCCCCCTTCCCTCCCTAGCTGATCTATTCCCAATTGGACCTATCTGTTAATAGGCCTCCTTTATAAGCTTGGAATATTGAGGCCCAACGATATATGTAGGATAGTTCTTTATGAAGCAAAAATGTGATTCTCATTTGATTAGTTTTACTGTTTTGTTTTTTGGGTGGAATTGGATATTAAGGAAGTCAATTAGTAAATGCAGGCCAATTGAGTTGTAAAAATATACCCAAGATTCTCTGTGAGTTATAATACAAATATTTAAATGCCTTCCAATCCAAAATTGTAGTTGTATTGTCAATGGCAGATACAGGAATGACTTACATTTTGTGTTGTGGGTAGTCGTAAGCATTATCTTATTACTTTTGAAATTGAAGTAAAAATAAAAATATAAAGAAGACTAGATTTATTATTGCCTTGGGAGGAGTGAAGCTGCAACAAATTAGTTTAGATGGGAATCGAAGCTATGATGCTCGGACTCTTTTAGAAGGATCCGACACGGACACAAATCGGAGTGTCAGATCCTTCGAACTACAGAATTAAAGACTCGGGGACACGTTTTATAAGGATCCGACACTTGGATTTGGACACGGCAATCATTATTTTTAATTAATATAATAGCTTTTATAAAAAAAATTACCTATCACTTTATTTAAAATTATTACATAAACTTTTGAAAAAAAGGTAAATAATATCTATTATATATAAATTAAGGCACAAATCAATGCACAAGTTTGCTTATTTTCTCCTTTTACGTCAATTTCACCTCTTTTTCTGCTTTTATTTTCTTACTCTTCTCTTCCTCTTAGAGATAGGTTATCGAAATTAAAAGTAGGTTGCCAGAGAAGAAGAGTCCATTTTCCGGATGGTGTTCAGATCCGGATCCCAGTGTTTGTGTCATGGTCGTGTCCTGTCGACACGGGTACGGCTGGGTATTCCGGAGAGTCTGAGCATCACAGAATCGAAGTAAAGAATTTATATATATGTTATTAATCAGTCTATATGTATTAAATACAGAGGGAAATAAATTCATTAGTAATATATCTTTGAGTAAAGTGCACTTTGTGTACTTGCAGTTTGTGTGTCAGACCACTTAGGATACTGGATTTCAGAAAGTACCACGGGCTATACTGCACTTCTCTTTTCGTTACGAGTTGCCCCTTTACGTTAAATGGCTCTCACGCCGTCTGCCGGCCTGGGGGTAAAAAAGACATAGTTTATTATACTCAATGGTAACTAAGTTCAGTTGTAGAACTTTGTAGAAGAAGCAAGTTCATTTGTAGAAATTATAATTTCATGTGCATAACTTTAAATTCAGGCTTTTAAGTTCTGTTGCAGAATGTTTGTTAAAAAAGTAAGTTCATTTGTAGAACTTTGTAGTAAAAGCAAGTTCAGTTGTAGAACTTTCAATTTCACGTGAATAACTTTGTAATTCAGTAGCGGAACACTATATTTTTAATACGAAACAAAATAAATTTGCAATAGAACTCAATGGTAAGTAAGTTCAGTTGTAGAACTTTGTAGAAGAAGCAAGTTCAATTGTAGAAATTTTAATTTCATGTGCATAACTTTGAAATTCAATAGCATGACACTATATTTTTATTACGAAACAAAATAGGTTCTACAGTAGGATCCAATGGTTCTCCGGTTCTCTTTTAGATAGTAGTTCTCATTTGAATCAAACCCATATAAAAAGTACATTTAAAAATAAATTTAGTCAAATTTTAATTATATATTATATGATGATATCCATTGATGAGATTACCAAAGTTGAAAGATTAATTAAGATTTTTATTAATGAGCTTACCAAATATATAGTAGAATACATTAATGGTATTTAAAGCTGATATACAAAATTTTCATAATTGAACATGGGTGAAACAATAATATGGATCCTATACAAAGGTAAAATGGGTACAATACTTCATGGATCAAAATAAAGTTAAAAATTTCATCCGAACCTAAATATGGATACCAAACCTCAGGAATAGGTTATGCAACCATTTATAATTTATAGAATATATAGATGAGGATAATGTTATCCCACATATCATATTAGACTTCATTATTGGACTTAAACATATAATGATCCATTTTTTTATCCTTGAGAAACTATTGGGGTAGTGGATTTGGTGTCGATAATCCACCTATCCTGCATAAATATGGTATTGGAGCTTATGGTTTTCCATCAGTTTCTTTATTGTTGGGAGATCTTGAATTCAAAAAAAAAAAAGGTCGCGTCCCTAAACATTTTTTTCTCATTGGGAAGATTGCTAATTCTTTGCCTTTGTGTCAACTGTCAAGGGAGGTAACCGTAGTTTAAAAGCCAACTTCTTATTCTGAACTAGTCCAGCCCAACAATCTAACATTTATTTGGAACAAATTGGCCCATTTCTTGTCCTTGTGTTATAACTAAAGTCTGAATCACGACTACTAACATATTTTCTGTAAAATTTAACAAGATGCTCTGGAGTTTTAGAACATTTAAAACTAATCCCTGAAATTTCCAGAATTACAATTTACTCCCCTAAGTTTCCAGAAATTTAAACTGAAAGTTGTAGGATTTTTAAAATCAGTCTGTGAACTTTGGGTGGGTGTATTCAATTTAGATTTTAGCATGTTTTAACGGATTAATAATAAACTATGGCTTTCAAAAGATTGTTGATAATTTTAATTCTACGCGGAGTCACGCAGAGTCAATGTAGAATCTTGTAGAGTTGGTGTAGGCATATGTAGGAACATTTTTTTTTTGAAATCCTTCAAAATCTCATAGATTTTTGTTGGATTTCAAACCTTACATAAACACTAACAAATCAATCAAAATCCATCATTTTAATAAATTAAAAAAAATCTATGTATTTTTGAATACCATCAGAGTTTAATGGAATTTTGAAAATCCAACTTGAATACACCCTAATTTTTAAAAGACATTTTGAAATACTAAATGATTACATTCAAATTGTGATAAACATTGTATAATCCAAATTGAATATCACTAGATTTTATTGGATTATTTAAAATCCAAATTGAACGCAACTGGATTTACGCAACTGGATTTAAAAATCCAGTTGCGTTCAATTTGGATTTTAAATAATCCAATAAAATCTATGATATTCAGTTTGGATTATACAATGTTTATCACAATTTGAATTAGAATATTGAGAGATTAATCCCTACAACTTCTGAACTTTTTTTTTTCAAACACATACTTCTCTTAATTGCACACACACACGCACGAATTCGTAATTGGTGAACAATCACTATCGTGAAAAAAAATCTCGAAATCACTGAATTGATGAATATTGGAACATGTACCATTGGAATTGAATCAGCTCCGTTTTAATCAAACTAATATAGTCACCATCTACATTGATGTCACCATCTACATTGATATGTGTATATATCTATGTTACTCCGACACGGCACTTCTGGCTGACGTACCCGTGTCAACCCGACCCGACACGGGACACGACCCGGGATACGGGGCGGATTCGCCATATTAAACCTGACACTTCTTCTCTGTCGTCGGAAAATTTGAAGGTCGCCGGAATGAATCCGTCGTTTTGAGGATGGAGATTACGGAGGAAGAAGAGATGAAGGTGGATACGGGGATGAAAGAGAAAGAGATGAAAGTGGAGAAGGGAATGAAAAAGAGAAAAAAAAATGACGTACTTGCTGAGTGCTGTATATGTATAGTGTATGTATATGTATGACTGGGTCATGTAAAATAAATGTATCTGGACTGTTCTTTGTCCAGATTCATTTTTGAGTTTGGCAGTCAAAACACAGTTGTCTTCCAACACATGATTTAACGGTATAATGTTATTAATATAATTATAAATTACTCCCTCCGTCCCAAAATACATGTCCCTTTTAAAAAACAAATGTCCCAAATTACATGTCCCTTTTCTCCTTTCAATGCAAATTTATGGGTAGTTTTACAAAACTATCCCTACATTTATTGTATCAAAAAATTGACTTTTTCAAACTTAACTCTATTCTCATTTTTCAATGTATTAAATAAGGGTATTAGTTGGAAAATTTTATCCAACTAACCTTTATCTTAATATTTGTATTTTTACAAAAGGGACATGTAAAATGGGACGGAGGGAGTAGTTTGTACTCCACCTCCACCAACAGTAATATACTATTTTACATGTAAATTAAGGTGGTTTAATACTCTTTATAATATTAATATTTATTTTAAAAAAATATATATTTTATTTTATTTTTACAATAATAAATTAATAAATTTAATATAATAAATGTCGTCTCCGTACCGTGTCCAAAACTTGGACAGTGTCCCCGTGTCCCAAATTTTAGAAAATATCGAATCCGACACTTGGATATGTGTCGTATCCGACACTCCGTACCCGAGTCTGAGTAACATAGGTATATATGCATTTGCATATATATATATATATATAGGCCTTTGCTCCATACAGAACACTCTTATATAACAAACAACAAAGAACACCTTAGATCTATTAGATCCTTTGGCCCCGCCAGGGGCACCCAATACAAAAAGTTATTATTTTTTTACCCTCTATCAAGTCTGCAAAAAAAAAAAAAATTACTGTTCACGTGATGACGTCATCACGTGAACAGTAAATTTTCAAAATTTTTTTTTTTTGCTGGATGGATGGAGCCTAAAAAAATAAGAACTTTTTGTATTGGGTGGCCCCGCCAGGGGCAATGGATCTATGAGATATGAGGTGTTCTTTATTGTTTGTTATATAAGGTGTTTGCCATGGAGTGCAACTCTATATATATATATGTATGTATGTATATATATATATAGGTCATTGCTCCATACAGAACACCCTTATATAACAAACAATAAAGAACACCTTAGATCTAATAGATCCAATGGCCCCGCTAGGGCACCCAATACAAAAGTTGTTATTTTTTTATCTTTTTATCCTCTATCCATCCAACAAAAAATAATAAAAAATTAAAGAAATTACTGTTCATGATGACGTCATTCATCATGAACAGTAAATTTTTAAAAAAAAATTTATTATTTTTTTGCTGGATGGATAGAGGGTAAAAAAATAACAACTTTTTGTATTGGGTGCCGTGACAGAACTCTTATATTAGATTAGATATGAGGTGTTCTTTATTGTTTGTTATATAAGGTGTTTGTTATGGAGTGCAACTCATATATATATATATGAAGAGATATAAAAAGGTGTGTGGGGATCGATGATTGAATAGAGTAGATTAATCAGATAGGAAGTGATACGTGATGGAGAGGAGCAACGGATTTTTAAAACTAAAAGTTAAAGCAAATAAACTCAATTGCAAAAGTGCAAATAAGATAAGAAGATCGTATATGTGCAAGAAAGAATTAAAATAAATGTATAAATTTTAATTTTTCGAAGTTTTTCAATAAAGTATGGTTTTATTGCATATTCTCAATCCATCAACATTTTTATTGTGCTTGTTGCGTTTTGTACTTGTTATGGTCACCAGGAACTTCAGCCTGCCCTGCCGGTAAATTTTATTGCAGAAATGCTGGAAGTACACCTCATTTTTTGTTTTCTTCTCGTGTAAATGATCAAATATGTGGTAAGCTTGCTCAACTCCAATTTTGGATACACAAATTTGGCTACGCTTCATATACAAGTCATTTTATAATGCTTGCGTTATCTTGTCCACTACTAGTGGTTCCTTTTTGCTGTGGATTTTACTTTCACTTTGTAATGTGTGCATGACTTTGAAGAGTTAAAGAGAGGAACATTACTGGAATTATAAAGCATGTCAATCCAGTAGTTTATGCATGTCAATCCTTGATGGAAGGGCCTAATTATGGACTAGTTGCACTATAGCAGTTCAGGAAAGGGTCATTTTGAATTAAAATTGATGAGATGAATGTAAAATTGGAATGGTCATTTATTGCATACCATTTTATCGCGGATTTTCATGAATAAAAAGTTATTATTATTTAGAAAGTGTTCGGAAGAAATCGCTTGTATACAAGGCAAAGACAGATGCTTCTAGTGTTTAGCTTATCTATCGAGATTGTCAGTTTTTATTAATGTTCTAGTTACCAATTTATGACATTTTCTAAATTATTTTGCAATGTTTAATTTCTTAGTAAATTATTATCACATAATAACAATTATTGTTAAGTACTTACTAGGTTTTAATAAAATAATTTGACAATTGATACTATTGTTGGTTATTAGTTCTTTTTATAGGTTAAATAATTAAATTAACTTGAACTTCCAGGTGCTCCACGGTTTATTTGTTCTTGGAGCATTTTGGTAATTCGCGATATCCAATCCAAATCAATTAACTACGATCTCATTTTCTTGTTCCTGAACCTGCCGGATCTCGATTTGTACATGTAGAATATTTCTTCCACTAATTTCCAATTTCTTGTATATCTATTAATTAAATAAATTGGTGGGTCAATAGTTTGCAGTCCGATTCTATAGTTCAATTCAATTTAGGTGCATGTGTTTGTCATAGATGTTTTAATTCAATATTTTCCTAGACTGCTGCGATGGAAGTGATGAATATGACGGGCATATGTATTGTCCCAACACATGCGTCATGGGTGGAAATCTTGCGTATAAAAGGATTGATTATGGTGCAGCAATTTATAACCGTTTTGTTGATAGAAAAATTGTTCAAAGTAGGCTTGACGTTGGAGACCCGGTTCAGAAACTTACAGGTAGCTATGCTAAGCTTTCAATATTTTATAAGCAGTTAATTATTGCCAAACATTGACATCTATTTGACGATTCCAGGTCTGAAGGTAGTGATAATCATACAAGTTTTTTTCCTCATAGTTGTGTTGGGTTTTCGGCTATTTCATCGGGGTGTCAGATCTAGAAGAAAACAATCTCGTTGAGACAAAAAAGAGTTTTGCTGTCAGGGTAGCGTTTTATGGCTGCATTAGTGTTGTACGTGGGGTAGAGCGAACTGCAGGCTGGACTACCATGTATGGAGGAGGCAGTTGTGTCCTAGAGAGAGGAAATATATTGTTTTCAGTTGTGTAGTTTGTAAATTTTTTGTATACAAGTAGCCACAACATGTGTTGGTAAGGAACGTAACCCCCACCAGGGGCCTAAATTACAGCATAGATCTGGTTAGATTAGATTAGAGTAATTTGTTATCTGTATTTGTTTTCAGTTATGGTTTGTAATTGTAATTTGACATTGTTTTCGGTTTCAGCTTTTCAAGAAATGAAGTTGAAACATCTCACTCTATATAGTATAAAGCAATCTATCTAGCAGAGAATGCTCCTACTAATGTAAGGTAATAAATCCCTTGTGTTATTAATGGGGGAAATACCTGACCTGTTTGAAAACAGAAAGTCAGAAACTAATTTCAAAGTAGTTAATGGCGATAATGGTCAGTGTAAATTTTAATCGTTTAGAAATGAAATTCTAAAGAACGCCATGGAAATGAACTGTAAACTCTCATTAGAGAAGAAGAAGATATTTACAGAGTATGTAACTGAATTTTACAATCTACTCTAACTAACTGTCCTCATCTTTGTATATATACATGAATGATATAACTAACTACACTCTCTAACTATGTTATTTGTTGTCCTACGTGGCAAGCAATGTGGCGGTCATTTAAGTTATACGAAATGTGCTGAGGTGGAGTGTGAGCTGGAGTGTATTAACTAATACCCCCCTCAAGCTGGGAGATGGTGAAGATAAAAGATGTGATGATTGAGACATTCCCAGCTTGGAAAGTAATTCACGAAAATGTGGAGAAGGCAGAACTTTAGTAAGGATGTCTGCAAGCTGGTGCTGGGTAGGAAGATATGATAATTGCAGAAGCCCCTCAAGAACTTTATCTCGTGTAAAGTGACAATCAAGTTCAATATGTTTGGTTCGCTCATGAAAAACGGGGTTTTTGGCTATATACAAAGCAGATTGGTTATCACAATGGAGAGTAACTGGTTTAAGATTTGTGACACCGAGTTCTTCAAGTAAACGAACTAACCAAGTGACTTCGGAGGCTGCTGAGGCCATAGCCCGATACTCTGCCTCGGATGATGAACGAGAAATGGTTGTTTGTTTCTTTGACTTCCAGGAAATGGGTGAGTTACCAAAGAGCATAATGTAACCAGTAATAGACTTCCTAGAATCCACACACGATGCCCAGTCAGAATCTGAAAATGCTTGTAATGTAAATGAGTCAGAAGCTCGAAGTAAAATCCATTGACCAATTGTATGAGCTACATAACGTAAAGTGTGACATAAGGCATCAAAATGAGAAACTCTAGGCTGTTGCATATACTGGCTCAATGTTTGCACTGCAGCGAGATCAGGATGAGTGTTCATAAGGTAATTCAGTTTACCAACAAGTGAACGATATTGATCTGGATGAGGAAACAATGGACCATTATGAGCTGATAATTTGAGATTTAAAGGCGGTGGAGTAACAGGAGATTTAGACAGATCAAAATCACAGTCTCTGAGAATATCATTAATAAATTTCTTTTGACTAAGGATGATTCCATCAGTCACATAGCCAACCTCAATGCCTAAGAAGTAATGAAGAATGCCTAAATCTTTTATACTAAAGACACGATCCAAATGAGATTTTAAGTCATCAATCTCCAGAGAATTATCACCAGTGACAATGATATCATCAACGTAAACTGCAACAACTGTAATGAATGTAGCAGAACGTTTTATGAATAAACTGTAATCGTTTTTAGATTGTGTATAACCCAGAGAAATCAGCTCACTAACCAATTTTTCAAACCACTTACGAGAAGCCTGCTTCAGTCCATATAAAGATTTGCGTAAACGACAAACCTGGCTAGGTTTATGAGGAATTTTCATGTAAACCTCTTCACTAAGGTCCATGTAAAAAGGCGTTGTTAACGTCCAATTGAAATAAAGGCCACTTACGACTAGCAGCTAAAGCAAGTAAATAACTAACTGAGCTCATTTTAATCACAGGTGAAAACGTCTCCTCGTAATCTATGAGTAAAACCTTTTGCAACGAGACGAGCTTTGCAACGTTCAAGTGTACCATCAGCATGTAATTTTTTTTTATAAACCCAGCGACATCCATTGGCTTTTTTACCAGGAGGTAAATCAACAATGTCCAATGTGGAATTATCACTTAGAGCCTTAAGCTCTTTATTCATTGCATCAACCCATATTGGTTGTTTTTCAGCCTTTGTATATGTAGAACGTTCAACAAGAGCTTGATTTTGGGAAATAAAAGCCTTGTGATAATCAGGCATATGATCATATTTGACCAAATTACACTAGTGTTGTGTATGAGATAATGAAGCTAAATTGCAATAATACTGGTTTAAGTAGGATGGAGGCTGTTTTTGTCGTGTAGATTGTCTAGGTACTATAATAGGTACAGAATTGGATGAATGATCAAAATTGGATGAAACAGTAGATGTAGAGCTGGAGTTTGGTGAAACAGTAGATGGAGATGTTGAAACATTAGAGTGAGTTTGTGAAACAGATGGAGAATCTGAAGTTGAATTAGAATTAGAATGATCTGAATTTGAAACTAAATGATCAGAAAGATCATCAAAATGCGATGGATGAGGAACAGTTGGTGTAACATTAGGAAGAAAAATGGTTGAAATATACTGAGAATTTATAATTTGAAGTTGAGAAATTAGTTGATACGGAAAATGATGCTCATGAAATATTACATCTCGAGAAATATAGATTTGTGAATTAGATAAATCCAGCACCTTATAAGCCTTATGCCTAGCTGGATAACCAACAAACACACAAGGTCTAGCTCGTGGAGAAAATTTATCTCTATGAACCTTTAAGGTGGAGACATAGCATAAACAGCCATAGACTTTTAAATGATCCGGAGAAGCGTGAGTATTATGTAATTTGTAATATGGAGTGTGATTGTCTATACTCTTTAAGGGCATACGATTAATTAGATAAGTTGCACAGAGAATAGACTCACTCCAGAATCTATCAGGAAGCTTAGATTGAAAGTGAAGTGCCCGTGCAGTTTCTAAAAGATGTCGATGTTTTCGTTCAACTACCCCGTTCTGCTGAGGAGTATAACTGCAGGTAGTTTGATGGAAAATGCCTTTGGATTGAAGAAACAATCTGAAAGAACCTTCTGTAAACTCCTTTGCATTATCAGATTGTAACACCCCCTTCCTAAAATGGGAGGAGATATTACTTATAATCCATAAACCTGCAAACAGAGCACTAAAATAATTCTCTAAATAACCATTAAACAGTTTAATAATCTCCACAATTTAAATAAACCTCCAAATTACAGTTCAAACCAATAAATACGAAAAACCACAATTCTCTAAATAAATAATCCAGTCTTTAATAATTCTAGAAGTCCATAAATCCTAAGCAACGAAATAATGGGTAGCACTCCATCACACAGTCCCAGATCCCCCTAAGCACCTGCCAGAAAAAGAATACGGCATGAGCCAAATGCCAAGTACGGATTTGGAATACAAGTTATAAAAACAGGAAAACAGATAAGTATATTTGACAATTATAATAAAACATTTATTTTCAAAATACGCATGGCTGAAGCAACGAGGGGTTAGGATATTTCATACCGATATCAGAACAGAACAAATACAGATACACACATCATAGGGTACCTAATGTGTGCAACAAATCGGATAACGTGTACGGCATATACAACGTCACCGTCAAATCAAATCACAAATCACAAAATCTGGGTGCACCCATGTATCCTGAAACAAATATCAAAATGCGCAAAAGCTCGCCACCTGAGCTATCAGAAGGATACACCGTGACCAATCACATTGCCACGGAAGTGTCATGTCACTGGTGCCGCAATGACATGGCTGTAGTACCCTTACAGCTGGTTAACTCGGTATACCCTATATCGCTAAGGGTTCAAATAAAATATTTCACAAAACTTTTAAAATCAAATGAAGAAGATATTTCCAATATTTCCAGTAGATATAAAGTGTACGCAATATCAGAAGAATCACAGAAACAGATTCAAAAATATTTTTCAAGGTCAAAATAAATTTTCAAAATTAAAATGATTTAAAACCAAATGAACACATATGTGGTCAAAATGAACTTAATTTAAATATTCTTATGAGGAGTAGCGCTGAATAAAAAGAAAAGAGAATCCGTACCTCGAAACAAATGATTCGCTAATTTCCCCGCTCCAAATCTAATTACAAATAATTTATAATTAAAATTCATTCTTTTATATATTACAAAGGACACACATGCAAAGTCACATAACTCACTTTTAATTATAAAATACAACTAACTGAATTGTACGTAATAATCGAATATATAGTTAATATAGATAAAATTTCACTAAAATAATTTCGTGACTAAACTACATGTACAAGCATGCAGGTGAAGCATTCTAACTTCAAAACCAGTCCAGAAAACGAGGTAATTCCAATTGCCCAGTGCTATGCATTCAACAAATCGAATAAATAAATATAATAACAATATCCATGATGTCCTGTACATGTATATTACAACAATATTAAAATATGTAACTTTAAAATCTTAACATACATAATTATATACTAATAATCAAATATGTATAATAAACTAATAGAAGAAAATATGTTGAACAAAAGATTAACTCTCAACAATATAATAATTACTATTAAACACTGTAAACTCAAAAAACCCCACCATAAAATCGAATTCATGAAGTGTGACATATATAAATAAATCACCAAATCAAAATCATGTATATAAAAAAATTAAATATTAACAACTGTGATATAAAACTCGATTTAGACTACAGGAGGAATAGATGACACTACACTCAACTTATGTATCAATTTTATATGAATAAAAGTACAATTCTATAAGACCAGATCATGTTATGGTGTTAGTAAAGAAAAACAATACCTCACTTTCTTAATACAAATTGCACCACACACCGGCACGCAGTGCACAACCTCTCTCTCTATATCGCCTCCTCTCGGATGGCTCGCAGAAGGGTTTATGTTTTTTTTTTCTTGCGAAATAAAATGGGTCCTAATATGTATTTATATATAATCAGCCCATCAATCACCGACAGTGAATAGAACTCTATACCTATATTTTTTTTTTCTAATTAGTAGATTAAATATTACAATTATTATTATTATTATTATTATTATTATTATTATTATTATTATTATTATTATTATTATTATTATTATTATTATTATTATATAAAATATCTAAAGATCCTATATATTACAAGATCGAATAGTTAACACTTTGGTAGTAAATTGTTTCTCAGCAAAAGTGATAAAAAAAGACAAAACTGAGGCAACATCAGATTTATAACAAATCAAATGCACCCAAGTATAGCGACTATAATCGTCTACAATAGTGACAAACTGATTACAGGAGTTATGATTCTTGACCTTATACGGTCCCCATACATCAACATGCAAAAGCTCAAGAGCATAAGTAGTCTTTATACTACTACTAGGAAAAGAATTACGAGCTTGTTTAGCCATAGGACATATTTGACATATCAAATCAACACTATAGCACATGAACGTTTCAACAATTTGAGCTGAGCAAATGGTAAATCCCTAACCGAAGATGCCAGAGCTTGGAGTCCATGGGAATACTGAGATTAGCAGCTGGAGATTTGAAGAAAACATTTCCAGTATTAGATTGTTGGTGAGGAACAACATAGAGACTAGTGTGAATTTCACCAAGAAGAAGTGGAGGCTGTTTCTGTAAATGGTCCTGGAGATGGCATTGAGTTGCAGAAAAAATGACATTAGAAGTTAAATCTTGACAAAGTTTACGAACTGACAACAACATGTATTGAAAAGCAGGAACATGAAGAACATCATGTAATATGATATTATCATTTAGAACCACTATTCCAATATGTGTCACTGAAATTTGACTACCATCTGGAATTGTGATAGAATTAGTAGCATCTGCAATTGGTTTAATGAAGTGAAGTCTGATAAATGAGGACTTATATGGTCAGTTGCCCCACTATCTAAAAACCACTGCTGAGTAGATAATGTTAATAGACACATTTTACCTGCAAGTAAAGCATGTCCAGATGAACTTTCTTGATTAGTGTCGGCTAGCTTTTGTTTGGTCAATAGTTCAATAAGTTGATTATACTGATCGTTTGAGATAGAAGGCATAGGCTGAGATTGATTGATTGATCTGCAACCATGACACCAGGAGAATCAGTAGAAGTATTTTGAGATAAAGCTGCAACTCTTCTTTCTCTATTACTCTTAAAACCAGGAGAAAACCCATGTATCTTGAAGCATCTCTCAATACTATGACCATTGATCTTACAATGAGTACAATAATATGAATTTCCAGGCTTAGTAAGTCTCTTGTTAGAAACATTATTCTGTAGCCTCTGAGAATTGTTATAGGATTGAAATTTTGTGCCCTGTGAATTCTGAAAATTTGTATCAGCAAACCTTCTCTTATCTGCAACAAAAGCTAAAGTATCATTTTGTGAAACCTGCTGAGAAATATCTTTATGATTTTGTTCTTGAGCAACAATTCGATAAGCTTGAGTCACATTAAGCAGAGGTGTCATCATTAGTATATTAGCTCTTACTGCAGAAAAATTGTCATTCAACTTCATTAAGAATTGAAGTACCCTTTGTTCTTGCTGCATTTTCTGAATCTTTCCTGTTAAATCACAAGTACACTTTCCACAAGTACAAGATGGCAACGGATTTATATCATCTAAATTGTCCCAAATTGTCTTCAGCTTAGTATAAAACTCAGACACAGTTTGCTGACCTTGTTGCAATTCAGCTAGCTTATGTTCTAGTGAAGAGATCCGAGGACTCGAAGCATAACCAAAACGATCCTCTAAATCTTTCCATGTAGCTCTTGTTGTCCTAAAGAAAAGTACACTTCTAGCAATATTTTCATCAAGATTGTACAAAATCCAAGATATTATCAAATCATTACAACGTTCCCATGCTTTGTAATCAGCAGAAGTAGAATCAGGTGCACTAATGGTGCCATTTACAAAACGAGTTTGTTTTTAGCAGACAAAACTAATGTCATACTCCTTTTCCAATTACTAAAACCATCTCCATTAAATTTCACTGAAACAAGTTGATTTTTAGATGAATCTGAGGGATGAATATAGTAAACACCAGTAGGATCTTGATTGTTTTGAACAGTTTGAGTTGTCATGATCAGAGATTTACTAAGAAAATCACCGTAACAGAGATGAACAAATTAAGAATCAACAAACAATCAATTAACAGATCAAGAATCAGATTGAACTCAAACTCTGAGAGATGAATCAAATCGAACAATGCGAATCAGAAAACAAGATCAAAACGTATAGAGATTCAATAACAAGATCGTAATCTCACAGAAGTACACAAAGATCGTATATGAACAAAGATATACAAATCTAACGCAAAAAAAAATGAGTTTAAGCAAGAGATTTCTGAGAACAAACAAGAAATTTCTAAGAACAAGAACAAAACACGATCAATTTGATCTAAAGAACGAAAAACACCTGGATTAGAATGATCAGATGATCAACGAAGAAGCTTCGATTCAACTAGAACGATCGATCCGCTCTGATACCATGTAAATTTTAATCGTTTAGAAATGAAATTCTAAAGAACGCCATGGAAATGAACTGTAAACTCTCATTAGAGAAGAAGAAGATATTTACAGAGTATGTAACTGAATTCTACAATCTAATCTAACTAACTGTCCTCATCTTTGTATATATACATGAATGATATAACTAACTACACTCTCTAACTCTGTTATTTGTTGTCCTACGTGGCAAGCAATGTGGCGGTCATTTAAGTTATACGAAATGTGCTGAGCTGGAGTGTGAGTTGGAGTGTATTAACCAATAGTCAGCGAAAAATTAATTTGTTTCTCTAAGAAATGTGCAGGTTCGTTTGTGATGCGGTGAAGTTGATTCGACACTCAATTGTTGATCCTTTTTAATAGGAGTAGTATATAATAACCCTGCATGTGTTTTATTATAGATTATATAATGTACTAACATATATCCTTGCGCCCAAAGAAGATTAATAATTTAATATAATTACGAGTTATAATGGATATTAAAACAAGAATAATGCTAGGGATACTAAATTTAGTTCCCAAATACACGTGACAGATTATGATTTGTTGTAATAATAAATGTACCCCCCTATATTCACATTTAGGGCTGCACATGGGTAGGGTTGGGTCGGGTTTTCGTCAAACCCCGACCCAACCCAATTAATTCGGTTTTATAAGAAATCAACCCATTAACTGAAAAAAAAATTTGTAACCCAACCCCGACCCAACCCAATTAGTTCGGTTTGGTTCGGGTTGGGTTGGGTTAAATTTACTAATCGGAAGAACTTTATAAAAAAATTCTGCACTTCGTAGAACATGTTGCAGAAAATGTTGCTGAAGCTCGAAAGTGTTGCAGAATGTTGCAGAATGTTAAAAAAAGTGTTGCAGAATGTTGCAGAAAGTGTTGCAGAATGTTGCAGAAAGTGTTGCAGAAAATTTATATAGTGCAGAAAATTTAGAGTGCAGAAATTTGTAAAAATATATGCAGAAAATATACAAAATATTTAGAAAATATGCAAAAAAATTCTGCATTTTATGTAAACGGGTTGGGTTGGGTTGGTAAGGGTTAAAATTTGTTAAACCCTTACCCAACCCAATTAATTCGGGTTTTTTAAAAATTAACCCGTTTAACCCACGGTTTTGGACGGTTCGGTTTGATCGGTTAAAAAGAGGGTCGGTTTGGGTCGGTTTAGTCGGTTTTTGAAACCCATGTGCAGCCCTATTCACATTAACAACACCAATCAAAAATTTCCGAACTGTCACATCATCTATGCCATGTCATTTGGGAACAATTTTTTGTACCTAATTTTGTGCGTCTAGCAACAATACTAGTAGCAAAAGAACTTAAAATGGACATTAAAATGACATTGCAAACTCCCATATTACAAGAGGCAGAGTATGAGCCCAAACAGCTTAAAATTATTGCTTATGACTTAAAGTTGCTTAAAGTTATAAGTGAAAAGTGAAAATTTTAAGTTAATATCTGTTTAGGTAATTTAATAATGTATAACTTATGAGTTATTAAAATTATAAAAATAAAAATATAATTATTAAGTTGAACATGTGAATGATGATATTGATTTTTATCAAATAAAATTTCAAAGTAAAATAAGTAGTTCAAAAAGTATCTCCCCCAACTTCTGGCTTTAAACTATTTTTTGAGCTTTAAGTCATTTTCTGACTTATTACTACATAAACATACATTTTTCAGCTTAAAGTCAAAAAACACTTAAGCCGGGGTGTTGCCAAACGGGCTCTATATGAAGTGGTAAGTCTGGTATGATAATGAATGGAACTTGTACCTTTCACCTCCTGGTTCAAGTTAAGAATGGAACTTCTAAACGCTCCTCGGCCGATGCATCACCTATATCATTAAACAAATTATTTCAAAAAGTAGCTAGGAGAAAATTGTATATACAAATCATATGATTTGTAAATTGATTATGTAAAGACCTTTAACTATGATTTATGGGTGCCTGGAAGACAAAGTGCATAATGTGCCACACAAAAGAACTTATTTTTAAATGGCGAACTTAAGTACAATTGAGAGGCCAAATAAACAGATCCACTGACCTTTCAGTCCATCAAAAGGGGAAAAGTACCCAAGTAAAAGTTGTGCTCAAAGGACAAAGTCCTTTGTGGCTTTTCGACATAGCAAGTAGTACCTTACAGAATGCCATAGACAATGAGTACTAGTGTACCACTCCAAAAGGGAGCAGGGGAATCAAGTGATGCCATATATCAACTTGTGTATTCTTTAAGATTCAAGGACTTCAGTCTCCAAACATAGTGAATCCTAGGTGAATATTATACGTGGATCAAGCTCGAAGATTCAATGACGCTAACAGCTCTTACATGATCACATATTGGTTATATTACAGGATACTTAAAGCAGTCACCATCATGTCAGCTATAGGAACATTGTAACTTATTAAACTATGATCATGCTTGCTAGTTGAGTCCAACTGAGTTTAAGTTATAATGGTTAAGAACATTAATTAAATAGCGACACCAACAGTATATAATCCATGCATGGAGATGTAGATAATGTACTCTAGCAGCAGTTTTCATAGCTCGAGATAAGATAAGGACTCCGTTCATGGCTTGCTGGAAGGTTTTTGTATGTATGTTTTTGATGCTGCAGTCATTAGTAATAAGGTTAGAAGCTCGGCCAGTACTAGAGGTTTACAGGCACCAGAAAAACATAACTCAACCATTTCTAAACTTATTTGCCAAAAGGAAACTGGTTGCTTCTGGTGAGATGCTTACAGGAAGTCAAGCAGCAGAGCCTATGCGGATTAGTCCCGGAGGACCTGACCCCAAACATCATTAATTAGAATTACGTAGAATGCAAGTAATTGCATGTAATTTGAGCTCGTGTGCAGTTCATATCATATTGTTGTCATATATGCTTTGCATGTGCATGCGTTTGCACTCCCCATCAAACGATTATGTTATAAACTGGAGTTGTGCTTGCTTATAATTAATGAAAACACTGGAGTTGGAGAAATTTGGAATAATATGCATAGATATGAAATCAACAATCATTTTTGGGTGACAGTAAATCAGTATCGTAGCCATTTCTATAGAATATTTATTTCACACATGTTTTTGCTATATTATTTTTATTTCACATTTTCACGTAAAAAAAGTCATCCCAGTTTGTTACTTGAAATCCTGGTAAATTTGATCAAGGGTTTTCTAGCATTTCGTCAAAACTTGTGTACCAGCATTGTTTGATGAAATAGAATGAATGGAATTGCTTAATTGGTCATTGTTGATTATACATGATGCAGCTCTACATATATAATTACACTAGTCCCTGTTTGCTAGATTGTACATCATGCATCTGTTTCCATAAGAAAAGCTTCTTTCTAGGTGATTGTCCTGTATTTCGTATGGTATATTGTTAACTTCCTTTCGCAGCAAGACAGAAATGAGCCATTATTATTTTTATCAAAAAAGTAGCCCTCCCTCTTCCTATTTTCTGCTCTCTTTCCATCTCTGACGATCGTTTGGTTGAAATGGTATCAAACTACGGACATGCTGTCTATCATTTGACAACATAAATTAAACTACTGTTCCTGGGAGTTGATCCCTGACCTCTTGCGCATATAATGGTAGCACTAGAACTACTGCACCCACAAAGGAAATGTCACAAAGATTCGACTTTCAATTGTTATAATTAATCTGAATTTCTCAATATAACAGCCATGGTAACAGATATGGTTGACATAGAGAAATTAGTACTTCCACAGGTATACAAGTCATTTCCTATGTGTACAGGTCATTAACACCCACCCAAATCTTTTGTTAGTCCCATATTTTCATCAACGCCCACCCAAATCTTTTATAAGTTGTCACTTTTCCAAGAATTTCCTAAGTTGGGTCAACCAAACAAGTCGCAAGTTATGTACATATCCAGATTATATGTACAATGACCGTGCAGCTAATCACTTATTTGAGCACTGAAATAGTGAAATCTAATAGCATCATCATATAACTACGCAAATATTGCGGCTCCACACTATTCAGTTCTATGAGCATTGAAAAGTCTGATAATATCAAGTGAACATCTGCAGTGCACACATTTATTACCAACATAATATTAGATTCACTTTTATTCCTAGCCAACATAAAAGGAACCAATTCAACACCGTTTGCATGGGCTAGACTCAACAACGTACAAATGTTATTCAGGTCAGACAAATATACAACCAGACAGCTGCAAGGTTCAGTATAAAAAGAAAAAAGGAAAATTTCATATACACCATTCCATCCATCCAACCACAACATACCTTCAATTCTAAACGTACAAACACTCCAGGTTTTCAATTTGCCACTTGAAAATCACCAAAATCATCATCCGGTATGTCTTGTGAGCTTTCATCGTCTTGAGTAGGTAATTCTTTTGATTGTGTCTCTAGTGAGACTGATGACTTGTCTTCAGAATGTTCCTCAAGACTGAGACTTGACGGTGAAAGTGCAGGAGAATTAGAAGAGGACACGGAAGGTGAAAGTGGTGCTAGTGGAGGTGGGGGTGGTTTGAGACAAATAACAGGCTCTTTCCCATTTCCCTTCTCTTCAAGGGAGATTTTATTCAAGCCCTGCTCAAAAAACTTGGATCGTACGTTACCACCACCTTTCTGTCAACAAGACCAATGAAAGCATATAAAGATGACAGACCAACGAACTTCATGCCACTCAAGTAAATATGTGAATAGAATAAGGAGTACAAACATTTTTTAAGTTAAGTACAATGGTCTCCCCATCTTTTAAACTGTAATCAACTGTACTATTTTGGTATTGTTCTTCCATCTCCTCGGCAGTTTTCTTTTTGTCGAGGTACCTTCAGTCAATTACAGAATGATTAGTTCAGTAGAAGCAGATAATGTAGCAATATAAGTTGGCGTGATTACTGGGTTGAATAGAGGTGGTTACTTCATATGATCATGAAGTGCAGCTTGGAAGTCATAAGCCTGAGGTCTTTCTCGAAATCCAATGCCGAGAAAAGCATGCCGAAGGCGACCACCTTCATGATACAAGAAAGTGCCACCATTAAATACTAAACTGAAATGAATTTTAAACAACAACCCTTGCTACCTTTTAATAGAGAAAAAAGAAACACAGCCACTAGATGAAGACTACCTGTGTCAAGGCATTGGTTTCGTCTTTATTAATTTTTATTGCTTTTTTTTTTTTAGATTTTATGCAATAAGATGTACCATGAACTCAGTAAATCAAAGAAAAATGAAAATAAAAATTGTTGTTCGTTTCGATAGGAATATGAGTTGGCATTTAGTACTTGGTTGACCGTAAACAGTTTATGAAAGTGTTTGGTTCATGGCATTTTAACCTCGTTAACGGGGTTTCCAAGGGTTACCGGGAATTGGAATCGGACTTAATATCTTATGTTAACAGTTAATGTTACTATACGGAATTTACCTTCATTGTTCCATATAGTTCTAACTATAAAATATTATACAAAGAATAGCAATGGTATGAATATGATGATTTAACTGCACATTTGGATCATTAGTAAGATCAATAACAAGGAAACTAACAGAGTAAGGTCAGGATACAAATGTTGGACTGGAGCAAATGAAACAAATTTCACATATATCCATTGCTCCCAAAAACATTAATTTGTAGGGAAGTGTAAATGTGGAGTTAATTTAAGAGCCTATTGAATTTGAAAGAATGTTACAACCGAACCTATCCAAATAAATATAAAATGTAAGGAGACAACTAATCCGCAAATGAAAAATTGTGAGTTTTTTAGTAATAAAAAGAACGGCTGACCATAATAATTTAAAAATGTTGAAATCTTCAAATGTTTGCATTCCTACTTTCGAAAATAACGCTAACGCATGGTGCACATAAACTATTCAATTCCGATTGGAAAAATGTTCTTTGCTCGTAATTTTTGATTATTAACGTTTATAATACTCGTGAACAAGTTTATTTCACTTGCGGGGAGAATGATGAGGAGCACCAAATTACGAATTTGTTATCAATTATTTAATATTAACTTATTAGTTGTAACATTTAGTTGCTCAAGTAATTTACTAAGTATAAAGGACCAAATAATTTTTGGGTTTTAGAATCTCTAATTAAACCATTGTAATCATCAATTATTAATTGGACTTGAATTATATGATTTGATGAATACTTTAGAACAAATTTACGGATTTATTACCGTATCTTTGCTAATTTTCCACGGAGATAGTTTTATGCCTTGTTTTCAACCATTTTCCTAACCTTGTACAACATCAAAAATCTTAAATGTCATTCAAGCTCCATGTGGAGCTTTTTTATACCCTTTCTAGAAATGCTGTGGCATTTACTTAATACAGAGTTGTGATATTTGGGCTAATTGTATATGTGTTTTCTATAGTTAATTGTCTCTAATGTATTGCATATCATGTGCATACAAATGATTATTCTTACCATCATTTTCCATTATGTCATACATAAACCATCCATACAATGTTAAAACAGATTTGAAGTCAAAGGTTTAATTCTACTATATACATATGATGGGACAAAAAAAGAGGGGAAATGGTTCTCTAAATCAGCGGAAAGAATTTATCCTTTTTCCTTTTCATATATAATAGATATATAAAGAAATTTCATGCTGGGAAAAGAACGGAAAGGACTCCTTAAAGAAAAGCTCTACTTTCTAATACTTTTAGGACTCTCTTTAACCATACAACATTGTCTATTTTTTAGCTCATCAATTTTCTTTTTGCTTACTTTTAATCAATGCCTGCAAGCGAGGATAGAATAAGTCAAAATGCTTGATAAAATATACAACTGGATAAAGAGACATAACAGGCAGTCAAGCTAGAGTAGAAGTACGAATTATACGGTTGTACAACAGTTGGGTAATGTAGGTTACCAATATTTTCTTCTATGCGTAGAACAAAGTATCTGCAGAATTAAAGTTAAAACAACAAATCAGTCAAGCCATGAGTGCCAGAAAAAAAGGTAATTGTGGGTTCAAGCAGTGAGACTCCAAATATACTCTGTACCTAAATTGACGGGCACTATGATAAATTTACTAACCTGCTGCTATCAATTACTGGCTCAACTGGATGCGGCTCCCCATCTCTTAAAAATGCCCGGGCATACAACTCACCTAAATATGCAAGAGCATAATATTGACTGGTGTGCTTTTGTTGCATGAACAAAGTAAAATAACATTGACATATTCAACAAAATAAAAATTATAGTACCTGTTGTCCTATCCTCTAGTCTGATTATACATTCTTCTCCCTTGCTTACAACCTTCAAAACACCATCCCAAGCCCATTTATTGATATCCCATTCATCGGCCCTATAGAAGAGCAATATATTATACACACTTGCCTAAACATGAAGGAATAAAAATTCCATATTCAGAATGATAGTGACAGCACAGTAGTGCCTGCTGTGAACTGTATGCACTATATTATAATACATATTGTTCTTTAACAGAGATTCAAGAAAACATGTGACTTGCATCTAAAAAGTAAAAATTCAACTGCCACACTAGCAATTATTATAACCAGCTTAGTCATTGAGCGACTTTTCTAAAACTATAATCAGAGACGATAACTTTTCTTTTGCAACACATCAAATAAGACTTTCTATTCAGATCTTCAATTTTAGTTATTAAAAAAATGAAAGATATCCTTAGCAAAAAAAAAATGAAAGATATCTGAAAGACAAAACAAAAAAGCTACTTGTAATATCCAGTTTTCTGCTAAGTGCTAGTTTAGCAGGGCAGTTTGCTGCCCAATGATGCCTATAGGGAAGGGTTAAAACTTAAAAGAGGGAATAAAATGGCAGAAAACACACAAAATCCGCAGATTTATTTCATAATAATTCAACTCCATCTAATAATGAAAGATTACAAGAGTTTAAATAGATAATCAATTACTTGGGAGCCAAGTAATTTCCTAAGAAAACTAAATCCTTTTAAATATCTACTACCATGATAAATTGAAGGAAACAAATAAATCCCTTTAAATATTTACTACCATAATAAATTAAAGGAAACAAATCCTTCTATTATTCTAATAGAATAATCTAGAATCTTCATAATAAATATACCTAATATAACTATACTACTGAATCAATTATAATCACTTTAAATCTAAATATTAATGTAAAATATACACAAACTAATTTAATTATTCCTTGTTCCGCATCACCCAACCAAAAAGCACTCTCAAATCTTGAGCTTTTGCCAACAGTTCATATTCAAAAACAATAAAAAAGTACATGATTTTAAAACTACTACAGAAAAATGTCAAAAACTAAACAATCAATTTGGTAGGAGTATATGAAATCTTTTTGATGTGAGTCCTGTTCATCAAGGTACTAATCGTCAAAATTGAACTTTTACGGCCAAAATAATCAAGGCTTAAAGGCAAATCAGATGGTATGTGTACCAACGCTAGAAAAAACAAGGAATTTAGAATAGAAGTTGTGAACAAGGAGAGCAACATCATTAAAATGGAGCATACTGATTTTCTAGCTAAAGCATGTTAGAAACTCCTACCACATGAAATCATCAATTCTTATTTGTTGCCTCTCGTGAGGTTTAAATTTGATGTCTTCTAGTTCGGTGACAAATAATCACTTTTGCCATTGATTCTGAAATTTTATAGAACTCATAGACGAGTTTTTCTTAATGGAGAGGAGAGTGATGTCGATAGGAATCAATATATTAAATTTTTATTCAATTTTCAATTATTAAAATTATTAAAGCATAGATTAAATATTATTTATCATTAGGTTTAATTCTACTAGAAACATGGAATATTATGAATAATAAAAAGATGTATTTCCATTGTTTTCTAGTTTCAATATTGTCAGGACTTTTGATGTAGGACGGGTGTAGAAAAATGGTTAAACAAGGGATAAATTACCTATCTCGGCAGATAATCGGTGGAGTCACAAATAAATCCTCGGATTTATCTAATAAAAATCAATTCATATTCATCTCTATTCAGTAATAAAGGATTACAAGAGTTTAAATAGATAATTAATTACTTGGGAGCCAAGTAATTTCCTAAGAAAACTAAATCTTTAAATATCTACTACCATAATTGATTGAAGGAAACAAATCCTTCTATTATTCCAATAGAATAATCTAGAATCTTCCTAATAAATATACTTAATATAACTAAACTACCTAATCAATTATAATTACTTTTAAATCTAAATAATAATGTAAAATATATACAAACTAATTTAAATATTCCTTGTTCCGCATCATTCTCCTCGCCTTTAAAAAAAACTCGGCCTCGAGTTTTATAATAAAGAAGAATCAACAATCCACGAACGGGACTCCATACGAGTTGGACACGAACTTTTGGAAGCCATCTAGATATATCATTTACATGATTGACTTCGTAGAACCAATGAGGAATAATAAAGTCAATATGAGTTGTCTGAAAGAGAGAACTTTCTTTGACATCTTCAAAGAGTGACTTTAAATCATTCATATCTTTGTGAATGATCATCACATCATCAACATGACCAACTTGTATCTCGTGTATTGGAATCTGATGGCGAACAAGTTCTTCATCATTAACTTCTACATCCTGCACATCTGAAGCATCACCAATAGTGTTCTCGTCTATAATATCACTTGAAGGTGTCACATTCGATTGCTCCACAATACAAGGTTTTATAGGCTTTGTCAACTTGATGCATAACTCTTCAAAGAGCTTTGTTTGATTCCTCATCGTACAATTGTTCACGCTCTATTTTTAATTCTTTGTATCTATCAACGGCTACTCAATAGTCAGAATCACGTGGATATGATTGTTCAAGGATACCTTCAATTCCACGAAGTAATCCATCAAGTTGTGAAACTTGAACATATAAGTAATTGAGGATCTACGTAGGAAGACATGATTTGTATATTTTAATAAAATGGTGGGGTTGACTAGGGCTGTTTCCGGCTGAATACGGCTGCTGGTGGCTATTTGTGGTTGCTGATGGCTATTTGCGGGTGCTGGTGGCTGTTTGCGGCTGCTGGTGGTGGCTGAACAAGGCTGGTTGTTGCTGCTGGTTTTTTTTTTTTAATTGTAGGGAGAGTGTTTGATAAAAGGTTTAGGTGAAGGAACAGTGGCTCTTGATACCACTTGATGTAGGACAGGTGTAGAAAAAGGGTTAAACAAGGGATAAATTACCTATCTCCGCAGATAATCGGTGGAGTCAAAAATAAATCCTCGGATTTATCCAATAAAAATCAATTCATATTCATCTCTATTCAGTAAAAAATGATTACAAGAGTTTAAATAGATAATTAATTACTTGGGAGCCAAGTAATTTCCTAAGAAAACTAAATCTTTAAATATCTACTACCATAATTGATTGAAGGAAACAAATCCTTCTTTTATTCCAATAGAATACTCTAGAATCTTCCTAATAAATATACTTAATATAACTAAACTACCTAATCAGTTATAATTACTTTTAAATCTAAATAATAATGTAAAATATATACAAACTAATTTAAATATTCCTTGTTCCGCATCAATTTTACTTGGTTAATCTTTAAAGTTTTAATCCTATATCAGGAGACATAAATGTTTGAAGGATATAGGTTAAAATTGTTTCCTTGTCATAAATTGCTCCGAAAAAATTCAATCTTCTAAGTTCTAAGGTTGAGAAATCCTAGGGGTTGGGGTCCTTAGGATACAAATTCTTAAGTAGTTGAATCACCTTAATTAGTAGATTGTATGCGGTTAATCCACGCATTTCTTGTATTGTTATACTCTGTAACAGTCTACTTCCTGTACTTCTCTTGCATCACTTTTTGATAAATTTATTAAGTTCAAATATGTAATAAGTATTCAAAAAATTTAGCCACAATCTACATTCACAAAAAGTAATGTACAATCACTGTCTCCTAAATCCATTCATTAGAGTGCTTTTATCCCAGCGCAAAAGCTTTAATATGTTAGGGGAAAATATTTATAGAGATAGCAAGCCTAGATTACTTGTTGAAATAAATCATATATTTAATTTTTTTTTACATTTTCCAGTATATTGGACTAAGTCTTATATTGAAGTTTGTTACAGCCATTCTTCTAATTCATTTGCCAATACAGAAATGGGTTGATTACGGGGTTTGCGGTTATGAGTTGGTGGATATGATCTGTTATGCAAGTAGTATTGTTAGGAACTACCCACATCATTTTTTTTTTTTTCCGGTAAATGAGGCTTTGCCTCGTGGAGAAATATAATAAAAATAAAGAAATACAAACCAGAGCAAAAAGCTCAAGTCAAGGAAGAAAAATTCCATTGGAAACAATCTCCAATGAAAAAACAACTAAAAAAAACTAACCACACTACCAACCCACTAATACAACAAACAGACACCAAAGAAGAGGCAAAAACCAATAAAAAAACACACACAAAGCTAACTCCACCCTTCCTCCAAGAAAATAAAGGCAAAGGACATCCTAAAGAAACTCCAAACAACAATCCCCCCACATGACCAAACTTGGAAGACTCACAGCACACATGCAAAAAAGCTCGACCATCAAGAAAGCCAGGCCAATCTGCCACGAGAAAACATCAAACATCACACCCCACCTCTTGGACACTCTGTCAAACATGCTGCAAAAAGAACCACACAGCCGCGTGCTACTAAATAAGACCATGGTCACCAACAATCTGGAAATACGATCCCCACCAAGACTTGAAATAAGCCGAAGAACATTGACAGTTGAAATAATCTCGAAACCAATAGAAATTACTAACAAAGCACCTAGATAGCCACATCATTTTACCTGTGATGCTTATAGAAGTTTGTGAATTGAGACAAATAATAAAACCCAATATTACTTTTTTTAGTTCTACATCTACAACTGTTTATTCTAAGTTTTGTTCAATGGTATCTGAGGCAGGTTGTGAGTGAGAGGTTAGAAGTGAGAAAGAGGGAAAAGAGAGATTTTGTTTTATATTGTGGTGGAGACATAGGGGATGCTTTTGTTGGCAAGAAATATGAATGAATTACAACACTACAACTCTTAGCAAAACTTTGAAAAGTAATATCTTTGATTCCTAGTATCTTTATTTCTATGTAAGTACTTTATTTCTGTTCAAGTACTTTATTTCTCCAATCCTTTTGTAGTTACTACTGAGGAAAGAAACAAGATGATTTCAAGTTAATTAGATTTTCCTAACAACTCACCCTTTCATTTCAAGTATAAGTTCATCAAAGAACCAGAAAGACAAGGAAAACATAAAGGATTTTGTTGTTCACATGCCTGGGTTCTATCCCACTCATGCATGACTCTGAGAAGTTGACAAGTAGGGTTCATGATTTAAAGCATACACTAACAAAAAATAACAAAGAGATGCGTGGAAATTAAAGACATGAGGGGGACTAAGAAGCTTAATAGAATTACACTATATATTTCTGACGATACGTAGGTCAAGAACATGATCACCACAAACCAACAGTAAGCTAACTGTTGCAAAAGGAGAGACGTTCACTCCCAAATATAGTAGGCTGGAACTTTATCCTTTAAATGGGACCAAGGATCCTTTCGGATAGTTATACAAATGTGAACACTTTTTTTTCAAAACAACGAATTGACGAACTGATGAGGCAGGATTGGCGCATTTCAACGTTTAAGTTTCATATGAAAAAAGAGGCGCAAACGTGGTATTACAAAATTGCAGGAGAAACCCGGGATCAATTGGTTCCAATTCATATCATGTTGACATCTCAGGATTAGTCATTCACCAACAAACAACCCATTAAGTGAAATAATCAACCATAACAAATTTGGATTTTAGAGGAGTATCAATGCCAACTTTAAACTCACTTTTCACAGTGAGACTTTCGTCTACAATGAGACAAGCAAGTTGACATGTACACTGCAGGACTAGTGCAGGCTAGTGGAAATTCTGAGAGTGGATGTGGAGATGCAAAATCCTCATAATCTGGATAAGTGCCATAAATTTTGGCTCCAACATTTGAAAGAAAATGCAACTCAACTGTAAAAGTATAAACACGTGGTGATCCCAAAAACACATGAACAACATCAAAACCACTCGAAACATCTCCATCTTCAAAAACCACCCATGAACAGAAATCACAAACGAGCGACAATCTGAAACTACAAACAAGCAACAACTTAAAAATGGTTTCCAGCGTGGGCACCGGTGTTGTTGCTATTTTACCTATAAGATCCTACACGATCAAGCCTAAAGTGCTTAGCTATTTAACCCAAGAACTACATCAAATCCACCCAAGGGTACACATTAAAACACTAATGGATAATTCATAATTAACCTACTTCCATTGTTAGTTTTGATTCAAGGTTATCTTTTTTATTTATAAAATTGTGCGTACCACCCTGGATTATCTTGAATTTATACAAGAACACTTGAACAAATCTATCATAGACATCCGGGAAACCGTACATTTATCGGATATTACCAATGGAAATTCAGGACTTGCAAACATTTAATTACATCTATAGGTCATAAATTACAGCTGTGAGGTCATAACTCAGAAGACAAACTTGAGCAATAAGAAAGAATTGTGGATATCATTTAGAGGACTTAAAATTATGGATCGTAACATAATAAAATTATTAGCAACAATACTTGGGTCCATGACCTATTTACTAAAGAAAATATTAAAAAGCAACGAACTAAATTCACTTACTCCTTGCTATATTTTACAAATATTTTCCAGCCCTCATCTCATTTACACGGATATATATATATATATATATATATATATATATATATATATATATATATATCCTGTATGGTTGAATGCTTTTGCTATTAACTTGAAAGAAAATAAAAAAAGAAAAACTAATATATTCCAATACAAAGACTCAGTGACTAAGAAGAAAGCAACGAGCATCAGGTATAGAAAGATGTGAATTACCTGTACGAAGCTGCACTTTTTCTTGGTGGTATCTGCAGAGACATTATGAGAACTAAGAATTACAAATATATAAAGGTAGTATTAAAGAGAGACTTGCAAGTCTTCCACAAAAGAATTATAAAAGAATACAATATAAGATGACTGATATGAAAATATCACTCATACAATTTAATCATACAAAGGAAACTCTGTTCATTTAGCCTCGGACATGGGTAAATGACAGTTAAACTAGACCTTCCCTAATACAAGGCATAGTGTGAAAAACCCCAATTATGAGTTATGACACACACACACACACACAAGAAAAGAAAAAAGGGATACATACTAGAATATTTGAAAACATACTATAGATTCATCAGTAGATCATTCTCAGCTGAATTTGAGTAAAAATTGTAAATATCAACAGCAGAATTGGGACATAAGGAGATGAAACAGTGAGAAAGCAAAATAAATGGTAAACAGTGAGAAAGCTGGATTCAAATATTTGATCCAAAAGGCAATAGGATATAATAATAATAATAGATAGATAGATAGACAGACAGATAGATAGATAGATAGTAGAGGGGATTACCAAATAAACATAACATTCAGAAACTTGATAAAGAACAAGCTCCGCTGCTTCTGAAGAATCAACGTCGTCCTCATCATTTAACCCTTCACTTTCCTCAACTTTCTTCGCTTTCATAATATCTCAATTATTATTATTATTATTATATAGTGTAATTTGTGAGTAATTAAATGAGATACTTTATTAAGAAATCGATCTGCATCTACAACTCTTAACCTCAAATCAACAGTGTTTGTTCCAGGGACCTAACTGCATTTTCATGTATCTATAGGCCTTCGATTCATATCAATTACTCATCGGACGGCTGCGATCATCCAAACTTATATTATATATTCAAGCTCGAAGGTAATACATATTTTTTTTCTCAATAATAAAATTAAAATTTATTAAAATGTATTTGGTGAGTTAGGTGGACATGGATGGACTTGAACTCGACTAAAGCTCGATGCGATAGAATGGACTCCGACTCACCTCAAACTCGCTATCGATTTCGAGTTCAAAAATGTATTCGAATTCGATTAAAATTCAATTTTTTTTGAACTCAACTTGAAAAAATTCAAAATTATACTCGACTCAATTCAAACTCGAAATCGATTACTTTTTTATTTTTACTTTTTAAATATTCATGTGTTTATTAGTGTATGTATCATCGTTTAACTATCAGGAAAATTAATTTTTAATTATTAACTCGCTACATGTTTATATATTACGTACATTATTATATTATTATTATATTTGGTGAAATTTCTAATCTAATATGATATTAGAGATATTTAATTATACACTTTTTGAAGAAATATGCTTTCTTATAATTAGTTTGTAGAAAATTTTTATTGTAAAATTTAAATAGATAGTTACTTTTTAGTTATTAGCTCTTTTTCTTTGCAAAATGAAAAATGCAAGAAGTTACATGTTTTATTTTTTTAAGAAATTCATTTCTAAAAAATGAGAAGAAATAATTCTAAAGAAAGAAAGCATGGCATTTTATGTTAATATGACATAAATTTGTTTAAAAAAAGGGTAAAATGGTTTAATCATAACTAAATTCAGCCCCAACTTGCAACTGGGTAACTAAACTCAAAAAAATTGCAATTACATAACTCAATAAATTAAAACTTGCAACTTGGACACCAAACAAAAGTAAACTTGCAACTGAATAAAAATAAACTTGCAACGGGGGCACTGAACAAAATTGAGACTGAGAATAAGCAAAATAAACTGATTGAGAGAGGAGAGAGACTGAGATTCAGTTCATTTTTTTATTTTAAGAAAATATTTGTTTTATAGTTTTTATATATAAAAAATTAAGATTTTAAAATAAAAAATTGAATATGAAATTTTTAAGAAATTCAAATATTTTATAAATTAAACAAAGATTAAGATTTAAAATTAATAGTTTAAAATAAAAAACTGAATATGAATTTTATAAGAAAATTCAAATTTTTTATAAATTAAACAAAGATTAAATAAAAAAAATTAAGATTTTAAAATAAAAAATTGAATATGAATTTTATAAGAAAATTCGAATTTTTTATTATATTCTTATATATAATAAGCGTAAGAGGGATGTTATCCATAATAAGAAGGGTATTTTGATAATCAAAACGAAATATAAGTAGATTTTAAAAATTGAATAGATTTTCAACGTAAAAAATGATCAATTTCTTCTCTCTTTTGTTTTTGCATAGTTTTAATTGGAAAATAATTGTTAAGTCATCACTAAATTAATGAATATTTTGCTAATTTCATGTGGCCTGTAAAATTGTCTAAATCAAATTTAAAAATTCAAGATAGAGCACAAATATTAAATTCAATGTGTAAAATCTTATATATATTAATTTTTTACCAACAATTTGATATGTAAATTAATAACATATAATAATTTAAAAAAAAATATATAATTAGAGATATTAGAAAAGGAGTCGTGCATTGCACGGGTTATAAGCTAGTAAATTAAAAAAAGATTAAGATTTAAAATATTTGTTTTATAGTTTTCATATATAAATAAAAAAATTAAAATTTTAAAATAAAAAACTGAATTTTTTGTTCAGGACCCAATTGTAAGTTTATTTTTATTCAATACCCCAGTTGCAAGCTTTTATTAATCTAGTAATGTAAATGCAAGAGACGGATAAGTTCAGTTATGTAAGTTGCAAGTTCAGTTTTTATTCTGTTAGTTAGGTTAACGGCAGTTACGTAAATGAAAGTTTTAATTTATTGAGTTATGTAATTGCAAGGCTTTTGAGTTCAGTTACCCAGTTGCAAGTTGGGGCTGAGTTCAGTTATGATTAAGCCATTTTACCCTTTAAAAAAAATATTATTATCATACAAAATATATCTAATATCAGGAATATTACTTTGATTAATATTTTGACCGGTCCTTAATCGATATATCAATCAATTGATTGGGTTAAATTTCTAACTTTTACATCCTTTTACTTTATACAATAATAAATTAAACTACAACAATAAAAGGTAATGTTGTAGGAAACAATATTACTATTAAACCAAAAATAGAATGTATGAAATTACTAACGATTCTTATGAAGGAATTTCTACGCATGCGGAAGTATTTATAACATTTATTTGCATAGAAATCCTAATTAATCATGCATATATTTCAAGAAAAATAAGAGAATTACCTTAAATGCTTTCCGGCAACAGCTATGAACTTCAAAATTAGCCCTTGTTCTTCTCCTTGCAATCACCCCTCAGTATGTGGAGTGCTCTAATGGTATCCACCAAGAAATTTGATAAAGGAAGAAAAGAGAGAATAATTTGGCTAATATTGATTAAATGCAAGAAACTCTTTTGCAAATGATCTTGTGTTGTGTGTTTTGAAATCTGATGAGCATCCTATTTATAGGGAAATTTCAGCTCATCATTCTTGACTATAAACATTGTTTGGTTTAATTAATCTTTATTAATTAATCCATTAATCATTAAAACTCTTTTAATAATTAAAACATGTTCATCATTGATTTCATTTAAAACAATTCTCTCTTATATATTTAATATCTTAGATTAAATATATAATTATAATATTAAGAACTTTTCTTAATATTTTTATAATTAATTAAATCATAATTAATTAATTAATTAATTATTTATTTCTCAAATAAATAATTATTAGCCAAAATAATTTTTCTTCATCTTTAACAATATTTCCTTTTATGGTGTGACCCTTTAGGTTCAATATTAAGCCGGTAAGTAGAAATAAATAATAATAAACTATTTATTATTATTTATACGAATTACTTTAATTCGTTAAAAAATAATTATCGCTGTAATTAAATTCATTCTACATCGTGAGTGATACTTCTCAATATATCGCGACTATCCGGATAATATGAATTCATTGCTAGGAATATAGAACCTATTCAGTGACTGGTTACCGTACAATAAATTCCTTCTGCCCTACAATATCCCGATTAAATACAAGGCATAGATCGCGTGTCAAGCCTATCTAATTTAATCATATGATTTCTTATTCATTATGTATAGTTCATGTTAATGCAAATTAGAAACTACTTTCTAATTTCATTCACTCTGGCCAGAGATTCCTGAACTACCATATTAAGAATAGCATAGGATATTCACTTCCTTTACTGGAAGGGGCAGATCCTTTATTGATCGTTAACTATCTCCATATATAAATTCCAATGCCCAGAATAGAACTTATTAATTGCCCTTGAGACTAAGGACTAAACCAAAGCATTGTTCATTATATACAAGATGACTCTAACAATCTCAAGTCTAAGGATACTTGTACAACCATCACTATATGAACAATTACTGACACGTGAGTAAACTCTATTAATTGTTCAAGTGATCAAGTCATGTTCAGTGAACTCATTCCACAATGAGCACCTACATACTTACTATAGTGTCACCACACAAATGCCTATGAGAACAGACATCCTTCGTAAGAAGCAAGTATAGTATGTACCGATCTTTCCGGATTGACTAACTCCCAATTAGTTATCCTATGATCAGGAACAGTTTAAGTTTAGTGTTATCATCTTCTAGATCTCACTATTATAATCTCATTATAATTCTAGAAGCTTTACTCTAAACTATGGAACATCTTATTTAATACACTTTAAATAGATAAAGCCCGTAATAAAAACAACAAGTCTTTTATTAATAAAAACAAAATCAAATAAGATTACATGAAAGTACTTCCTAACTCATCATACATGATTGGATTTAGGACAAAATACTTTCAAACTCCCACTTGTACTAAAGCCAATCACTCTGGTATCTAATACCCATCTTCTCTCTATGACGATCAAAGTGAGTCTGAGACAAAGCCTTTGTAAATGGGTCTGCTATGTTGTTATGTGTGTCAACTCTTACGATGTTGACATCTCCTCTCTCAACGATCTCTCTAATCAGATGAAAGCGCCGTAACACGTGTTTGGAAGTCTTATGAGATCTAGGTTCCTTAGCTTGAGCTATCGCAGCGTTGTTATCACAATATAACAATATAGGTTCCTCAATGCTAGGAACTACTCCCAAATCAGAAACAAATTTCCTCATCCAGACAGCTTCCTTTGCAGCTTCACATGCAGCTATATATTCCGCTTCTGCTATTGAGTCAGCCGTTGTAGGCTGTTTGGAACTCTTCCAACTAATCGCTCCCCCATTTAGAGTAAACACATACCCTGACTGGGATCTGCTACCATCGCCTTCTGACTGAAAACTAGAGTCAGTATAACCCTCTATTTTCAATTCAGATCCACCAAAAACAAGAAAAACATCTTTAGTCCTTCTCAAGTACTTCAAGATATTCTTCACTGCTTTCCAGTGTTCTTCACCTGGGTTGGACTGATATCTGCTCGTCACACTTAGTGCATGAGCAACATCAGCTCTAGTACATAACATCGCATACATGATAGATCCTATTGCCGAAGCATAAGGAATCTTACTCATGCGCACTCTTTCCTCATCTGTCTTTGGAGACATTTTCTCGGAAAGGGTAATCCCATGACACATGGGAATGAGACCTCTTTTCGAGTTCTCCATGCTAAACCTTTTTAGCACCTTATCGATGTATGCACCTTGGGATAGGCCAATCGTTCGATTTGATCTATCTCTATAGATCTTCATCCCTAAAATATAGGATGCCTCTCCCAAGTCCTTCATAGTGAAGTTCTTTGATAGCCAGACCTTGACTGATTGTAACATTGGTATATCATTTCCTATGATAAGTATGTCATCCACATACAATACAAGAAATGTTATCGCGCTCCCACTAACCTTCTTGTAAACACATGGTTCATCTAAGTTTTTGATAAAATCAAACTCTTTGATTGTCTCATCAAAACGGATGTTCCATTTACGAGAAGCTTGCTTCAAACCATATATGGTTCGTAGTAGTCTACATATTAGATGTTCGTTTCCCTTGGAAACAAACCCCTCTGGCTGTGTCATATACACTTCCTCATCAAGTTTCCCATTGAGGAAGGCCGTCTTTACGTCCATTTGCCAGATCTCGTAATCATAGTAGGCTGCAATCGCAAGCAAAATCCGAATGGATTTGAGCAAGGCTACAGGCGAAAAAGTTTCATCAAAGTCAATTCCTTGTCTTTGTTTGAATCCTTTTGACACAAGCCTGGCCTTATAGGTCTCCACCTGGCCATCTGCTCCAAGTTTTCGTTTGTATACCCATTTGCACTCAATGGGTTTAATCCCTTCAGGTGCTTCAACCAAAGTCCACACTTGGTTTGTATACATAGAGTCCATTTCGGATTTCATGGCATCCTGCCATTTCTCTGAGTCGTCACAACTCATAGCCTCTTCATAAGTCATAGGCCATCATCGACAAATGACAAATCATTCTCATTTTCAATGACAAGCCCGTAATACCTTTCGATTGGGCGGGACACTCTCTCTGACCTACGTAAAGGTTGTTCTACAGAAGGTAGTTCTATCTGAACAGGTATTTCTTCTATAATCGTTGTATTTTGTGGTTCTTGAACTTCATCAAGTTCAATGTTTCTCCCACTATTTCTATCAAGGAGGAACTGTTCCTCTAAGAAGTGTGCATGTCTAGAAATAAATATCCTATGATCGGAAGGTGTATAGAAGTAATATCCTTGACCTTCTTTAGGATATCCCACAAAACTACATTTCACGGATCTAGATTCCAACTTATCATGTTCAACTTTCTTGACATAAGCTGGACTTAACA
This sequence comes from Saposhnikovia divaricata, assembly GCA_036435485.1. Lineage (NCBI taxonomy): Eukaryota > Viridiplantae > Streptophyta > Magnoliopsida > Apiales > Apiaceae > Saposhnikovia > Saposhnikovia divaricata. Next base: position 149,391,192 of record CM071596.1, on the reverse strand, counting down.
TGTTTAAGAATTGGTTTCTTCCGTGTCCACATCTCATGTGGAGTCATTTGAACCGATTTAGAAGGTACCTTATTCAGTATGTACGCTGACGTCTCTAAAGCATAACCCCAAAGTGATACTGGAAGATCAGTAAAGCTCATCATGGACCTTACCATATCTAATAGAGTACGATTCCTTCTCTCAGATACTCCATTTAATTGTGGAGTATAGGGAGGGGTCCATTGAGAAACTATACCATTTTCTTTAAGATAATCCAAAAACTCCCCGCTTAAGTACTCACCTCCTCGGTCTGAATGAAGAACCTTAATACTACATGCGGTTTGTTTTTCTACTTCATTTCTGTATTCTTTGAACTTTTCAAAAGCTTCGGATTTGTATTTCATCAGGTATACATATCCAAATCTGGATCGATCATCCGTAAAAGTAATGAAGTATGAAAATCCTCCTCTAGCACTTGTTGACATTGGTCCATACACATCTATGTGTACCAAGTCTAACAACCCCGCAGCTCTCTCACCATGTCCAGTAAATAGAGATTTAGTCATTTTACCCATGAGACAAGACTCACATGTAGGATATGATTCAAAATCAAAATGTTCTAGTAACTTATCCTTATGTAATGTGCGAAGTCTGTGTTCACTAATATGACCTAGTCTGCAGTGCCATAAATAAGTTGGATTTTTATTATCTCGTTTTCTTTTATTATCTTGTTGTTCAATTTGAAACAAATTATGTTCTAAGTCACATATATACAAACCATTATGTAATGTACCATTTCCATAAAGAACGTTGTTTCTTTTGATTAAACATTTATTATTCTCAATAATGAATGAAAAACCCTCAGAGTCCAGTAAAGGAATAGAAACAATATTTCTTACAATTGAAGGTACATAATAACAACTATTTAACACAATAGTCTTGCCCGTAGGCATATGTAATGGAAATGATCCTACAGCTATAGCAGCAACTCTTGCTCCATTGCCCATTAATAGAATCACTTCATCTTCACCAAGAGGTCTACTTCTCTTTAGTCCCTGCAACGAATTGCAAGTGTGAGAACCACAAGCTGTATCTAATACCCAAGTAGATATTTGACTTAAAGACATATTAACTTCAATCATGAACATACCTGAATCAGAAGCGGTAGTCTCACTACCCTTCTTCTTCTTTATCTCTGCGAGGTAATCCTTGCAGTTCCTCTTCCAGTGACCCATCTTGTTACAGTGGAAGCAAGGTCCTTTGCTTTTGGGGTCATCCTTAACCTTTTGTTGGACAGGTCGCTTCTCACCTGATTTCTAATTCTTTGGTCTCCAGTTCCTCTTCCTCTTAGTAGAGGTATTAGCACCAATAATAAGAACAGAACCTTTCTTGGAGGGAAAATTCGACTCTGCAGTCTTCAGCATGTTGTGGAGTTCAGGCAAGCTAACATCCAGCTTGTTCATGTGAAAGTTCATAACAAACTGCGAGAACGAATCTGGGAGTGACTGTAAGACTAAATCTTGGCTTAACTCCCCATCCATGATAAAACCAAGTTGCTCTAGATGTTCAATTAGATTGATCATCTTAAGTACATGGTCATTCACAGATGACCCTTCAGCCATTCTACATTGGAATAGCTGTTTCGATATTTCATATCGAGCGGTTCTCCCCTGAACGTCGTACAGCTCCTATAGATGCACCAGGATAGCATGAGCATCCATATGCTGATGTTGTTTCTGCAAGTCAGGTGTCATGCTTGCTAGCATGATACACTGAGCGACTCTTGCAGCATCCATCCATTCATCATGTTCTTGTCGATCAAAATGAGTTGCATCTTTAGGAAGGGCTTCAGGTAATGGTGAATCCAGCACGTGGTCCTTTTTCTCAGCCCTGAGAACAATTCTCAGGTTTCGGAGCCAATCAGCGTAGTTGGGACCAGTCAATTTGTTATTGTCAAGTATGCAACGGAGTGATATTGCAGAAGACATGATATATATATATAAATATGAAATTTATAAACACATAACAACATTAGTAGATATTAAATTTTATTATTTACACCTTTTGAATCGGGTCTTTATTCATAGGTGGCTCCCACAAATTTTGTTGAGTATTGAATACAGTAAAAGAATACAGAGGGGGGGGGGGTGAATGGATTCTTGAACTTTTCTTCGTTCTTGAATCTTTGCAGCAAGATAAGTGATGAGTGTGTGAGATATGAAGATGCGGATAATTAAAGACAAACACAACACAATATCACTTTAATCTAATATCTTATTAGATTAAGATTCTGCTACAATCTGTGAATACAAATGATAGTATTCTCAGCTTCGTTTTTCTCAGAGAGATATTTTCTGGGTATTTGAGAAACTTCAACACCTTTACAGCTAAGGAAGTGAGGCTGTATCCTTATAGACATGGATACACCCACTTACTACAAATGAGGTAGGTAAAAACAAAAACACTTTCCAGTCTGTCTATCTCATTTTAGTAAGAGTCCAAACGGCTACAGATTTGACTTTGAAAAGCCTGTTTAGATCCACTTCTTCAGCTCCTTGTCCCTTGTCTTATCTCTCCAAGCTTCTTTGTAGGCTTTCCAGCATGCTTTATAGGACAGAGTCAAATAAAGTATCCTGGCTTGTTGCAGGTTTCTGACTTGTACAATTCTTCAGTATTTTGTCCTCAAGAATGTATTCGAGAAGTGACTAAGTGAGTGATTCGAGAACTGGAGTTGACTTGATCGATAACTCTGAGTTCTCGAATAGTGTTATCTTGACATATCGAATCACTTCTCGAATAGCTCTTTTCTCTGGGACTCCTTGAGATATCGAATAGAGCATTTTGACATATCGAATCCCTGAGATATCGAATAGCATATTGAGTCTTTGAGATATCGAATGTAGCATTGACTTGTTGACCCTTTGAGAACTCGAACTGTTGACTCCTTGAGTTCTCGAACCGTGTAATGGACATATCGAATCCCTGAGATATCGAATAGCATATTGAGAGATATCGAATAGTGTCTTCTGAGATATCGAACTCCAGACTTCTCGAATGCTAGACTTCTCGAATAAACAAATGTACTTCTCGAATTAGTACTTAGGCAATTTCTTCATTTCTTCAATTCTTCAAATCCCAACTGTGATTATTTGACAGTCTTCATTTCCTTGCTTGAGGCATGAACCTTAGAACTTCTTTCAAGCTTTATTCTTGACTTAGTAGGTACAGTTACACAGATAGAATTTGATGCCTATTACATAGTACAAACAAGTAGAAACTCTACAACTAGAGGTTCCCTCAGTTAAGAGGTCATGTAGGTAATGCATAGCATTACGAACCACTTGGGCTTGTTATTAGATGTATTCAGGCATACCTCTGTGACTAACAATCTCCCCCAAATTGTGAGTAAGACCCTTAGTCACAATTTCATGTCTGATAACAAGCCTAACATACATAAAGATAAAACTTGACAGTACAGGTATGAATTTCCATTAGCAATTTGGATAGAACTACAGAGTGAGTAATCTTACAGCCTATGATGAAGAACTAGCCATTGTCTTTTGATTCCCTTTCCATAGCTTTGGCTTGAAATTCATCATATTCTTTCTCTCTTCTTTCTTTCTCCTTCCTTGTATTCTCATCCATAGCTTTTATTATTTCTGCCATAGCATCCAATTCTTCAAGCAAAATTGAGTCTTTGAAATCTTCAAGTACTGGTTCCAGAATATTTGCAGGATAGTGGTTGAGTAGATTCATTCTGATGTTGACTTGATTTCCATTTCTCCTCCTATACTTTACCATGTAGGGGTTGAACTGAACTCTACACAGACCCTTTTTCCTCAGCTTTTCTGCTTCACTTTCCAGTCTCTCAATTTCTCTCTCTCTTGCCAGCCATTTCTCAAAACACCCTTTTCTGACTTTTTCCTCATGATCTCTCTTCATTTTCACAAAGTCAATTAGCTCCAGCTTCCATACTCTCTCCACTTTATCTTCTGAGCTCAACAGTGCAATGATTCTCTCTATGTCATATAGCTTGCCCCAGTGTTGACATCCTCCTTGTTTGAATTTCTCCTCCCTTCCATCAGAATATTTAATCTCAAGGCAATTATCAACAATGGCAACATGATAGATTCTTTGAGCTTGCAAAAATTGCAGTTGGTCTGTATCATAATCTTCATCTAGTGGTTGGAGTTTTAGGCCTGGATAGATTGTCAGGGTTTTTGATATGGTTGGCTTTGATTTCCTTGCAGCTTGCTTGAACTTGATTCTTTTTACATGATTACTTGGCAGCAGTATGTGACCTTTGTTTGTAGACCTTTGTAGTATTCCATTAGCAGTTTGCTTTTTGAAACATACAGATGGTTTCTTGACTTGAATCTTCTTCTCTTCTTGAGGTGGCAAGACAGTTGCAGAAGCCATAGATGCAAATTTTGAAAGGTCACTACTGGCAGCATTCACCCTAGACTTAGAGTCTTGCGTTGTGATGAGGTTACTGTCAGCAATGCCTGAGGCTTGCTGTCTTCCACTTTTCCTCTCAGAGCCTTTACCTTGATCATCATCATTCTTCCTCTTCTCATCATCCTTCTTCTTCTTCTTGTCTTCATCACCCTTATTACTCCTGTGATGTCTTCCCCTTCCGTCACTTTTATCTTCATCCTTGTCTTGATCTTTGCTTGGGTTGAACTTAGCAGTCTCAGATACAATGCCAGTTGCAATATATGACCTGAGATAAGATATAGCTTCTAATTCTTCTGCTGTTCTTGATCCCTTCTTCTTGATCAGTTTCTCAATGATGGCTATGATGAGATTTTTATTTTGAGGAGTTAGATGCTTAGGAATGACCAGCTGCTTGATATCTTCAATTCTTGTTCCAGCCTGGTAGATAATAGTTCTAGGATCTGTGAAAACTTCAGGTAGCCTTGAAGGTTGACCATTCCTCAAGTCATCATGAAGACTCTTGTTGTTCTCATTTCCCTTCTCAATTAGTCCAAGGAGCACATTCACTTCTGAGTGCTTTAGACTCTGTAGAGTATTGATGGTTAAGTGCCATATCTTGTTCTTTCCTACCATCAATATCTCCTTGAGCCATAGATCATTAAGCCTCCTTGGTACTACAGTGAGACAGTCAATCTGACTCTTCAAACTCTCATGATATAGCAGAGCATCACCAGCCTGTTCTCTAGAGACTTTCAGAAACTCCAAGAGTGCATCATCATGATAGACATTTGAGTTTGCAAAATCTTGTAGCTTGGCCTCAGTGACCACCTTCACTTCTACTGGCTTGGCACTCTTAGATATTGAGATTCGAGGCTTGTCAGATGGCATACTTCCCGCAACCACTGTGGTTGTGATAGACTGCCTTTGACCATCAGGAGTAGTGATGTGCACAGTTTGTAGAGTGACAACTGGCAGAGAAGTGGGAGGCTCATCAACTTTGTCCTTTCCTTTTCCAGGCACATGAGTAGTAGATTTCAAAGTTCTCTGATGGCCACCCTCAGTGATCTTGATGCCCTTTTCTAGTGGTCTCTCCCCCTTTGGATTTGAGTTCTTTGATATCCTCTTCTCCCCCTTAGGCTTGTTGACAGACACAGGGGCTGTAGGATGCACCTTTGGAGTTGAAGATTCATCAGGTAGAGGGAGACCCATGTGCTTCATCATTGCAGACAACATTGATTGTTGATGCAGAAGAACATCAGCTGTGGTGGTGGCTTGAGTGTTCAACTGCTCAGTCAGAGTTGTCACAGTGTCTGTAAGATGAGCATTGGACTTGTGGAGAGAGACTACCTCCTTTTCAAGAGTATCCACTTTAATGAAGAGTTCATTGGCCTTAAAACCAGATAGGGATTGATCCTTCAGTCTCTGCACTTCGAACCTTGACATCTCATGCACAGGAACCTCAGTGACCAGCTTGTCTCCATATTGATTTGCAAAGAGGGTCCTGAGCATGGCATTGGCATCAGTTGTCTGATCTGATAAGGATTGAAATTTGTGCCCCAGACCTGTGACAGCATCCTTGAGAATAGCCAAACCATTGTCCATCCTGGTGCAAGTAGCATTGCAGGTTCGAATGTCCTTGAGAACAGTCTCCAATTGAGGGAATTTAGCATCAAAAGTCCTCTTGATCTCATGCACCTCCTTGGTTGTAGCTGAACACACTTCATTAATTTCTGTCTTTAAGCCTTTACCAAGATAGTGTGCAGCCTTGAGAATGCCTTTATAGTTGTCATTCACTGCTTCAAACACATCAGTAGGGTTGAGAGATTTGGCATTGGACCCTAGTGAAGTGATGTACTCTTCTCTGAGATACTGGAGACCTTCTGAGAGAGGGATTGAATTGGTTCCTTGCAGCCAAGCATCGATATTCCCATCTCTCTCAGTTTCATCTATGATCTTCTCCTTCTGTAGCTCTACATCCTCTTTGTGACATAGGAGAATAGCTTCATAGTCTGGATTGGGCATGTTTGCAGTGAGAAGGTGCTGAGCAATTTTTGTGAACTCAGGGATCTGATCCACAACTAAGCTTTGAAGTGCTTCAACCGTCAATTGTGGTGGAACAGATCCTGATCCTGAAGCACTGTCATGTTGCACAGGCTCCAGCCATTGAGACAAAAAGTTAGAGCTAGAGCTAGGCTTGCTAGGCTCCTCAGTTACAGATGCAACTTCTGCAACCGGATGAACAGACTCTACTACTGCTGTCTCCACAGAAGTGGGATGAGTTACAACAGTAGTTGACACAGGCACAGAGTCTCTAGTAAGAACTAGTGAATCCTCTGTGTTTGTGATGGTGTCATTAGGATATGCCCCAGCATGCATTCCCTGACCATCCAAATGTGGTACCTGGGTGGTGAGCAAGGTGTCATGCACCAAGTCACTTGAATTCATTGGCTCATCAAAGGAAAAGAATTCTTGATGATCAATGCCTTGCTCCTCAATTGCTTGAGTTGCAGGCTTCAAAGAAATATGAGTGGTAGATTCTGAAAGAGAAGTGTGTTGTAGACAAGATTTTGGCAACTCCCCCTGAGAAATAGAGGGAGTTTCAGTTATGATGTGCTCTCCACTCAGTGTTGTGCCAGCCTTATCACTTCCTTGTGCTGACTCTTTACAGATAGGTGCATTGGGGATGATGCTTGATTCTATAGATGCATCCTGTTGAGAGGATACATCTAGTGAGCTGTGTGCCCCTGATTTTACAACTTCAGCCATTTGAGTGACTGAAGAGGTGGTTTTAGACTTCTTCTTCTTCTTTAGGCTTATGATAGGTGACTCAGGTTTCTCACTTTCTAACCCTAGTTCTACAGCCAAGGCTGCTTCAGTTAAGAGTTCTAAAGGTTCAGAAGCAGCCTGTTTTCTCTTCTTTTTACTAACATCACCCTTTTGAGAGGATGATGCAGTTGGCTCTTTGCTGGATAGAGTGTTTGGCTGAGGGGGTTGGTTAGCAGGCCTTGGGTTAGCACTTTGTTCTCCTTGCTTAGGCTGTGCTAACTGTGATTTTGAATCAAATATTGGCATGTTGTGGGGGTAAGACCTAAACAAATCCTCCATGTGGGGAGTTATGTTAAGTCTTACATCCACATCATTCCTAGTCTCCAAATTACCAAAAATGAGTTTGGTCATGGACTTAGGATAGCCTATTTTACTCTTATCTACTCCAGGCAATTCAATCAAAGAAGCATTTTTAAAGTTAAGCACTGATTGAATAAAGCGAGGAAAGAAAATTTCATTACCTCTCTTGGCTGTGGTCTGACCAAGTCTCCCATAGAGTTCCTGTAGGATGAGAAGTCCAACATCTATCTTTCTCCCATGAGCCAAGGCATAGGCAAGCTGCTGCACGGGTGTACTAATCTGATCAAAGCTTGATTTCCGTGCAGTGAATACTTGAAGAAGTGTAGCAAATACAAAGCTCCATTCTTTCCTCAAGAACTTCCTATTCAACTTTCCCAGCTTGATAGTATCAGAGTAGTTGATGAAGTCAAAGAATTCTTCCAACTCATCATTGGAGGCCAGAGCATCATACGTCTCTTGCTGCATATCCAAGGCTTGATTCATGTCTGCAGTGGTGATAGTGATATCCTCTCCTTGAATCTTGCAGTGAACAATATAAGAGGTGATAGCATTCTCAAGAGCGATGACCTCCACAGTAGCAGTCCTCCAGAATTGTTCCAATAGATCTATGTACAGGGTTGGGTTGGCTGAGAGCGCACTCTTGATGTATGATTCAGACAACCACCGAACAAAGCACTTGAAATTGGCATTCGGTGCTTCCACATCACTGGAGATTGCGATGAAATTAGTTTGGGATGGTATGGTGAGTTGAGTGTTTGCCATTTGGGTAGAGAAGAAAAGAGAATTAGGATTGAAGAAGAAATTCGCAGTTAGGGTTTTTCAGAGGTTTCAGGAGTTGAGGTGCTTGAGAAATCGAACGAAATGAATTGAATAGTTGTGAAGTTGTATATATATATATATGAATGTCTTGAGTTGTCGATAGATAAGTGTTCTGTAGCGACAAGTCATTCGAGAAGTATGAAACAACTATTCGAGAAGTCAAGAAGGGCTTATTCGATATCTCAGGCAGTTTTTAACTCACAGCTGGCAGTGATTTAACTCAGAAAATAATTCAAAGTTAAGAATATATTTTTATGAGTGAAATGAAGGTTTGAATATAAATCCAAAAAGCGATTAAGTGTCAGCGAAAAATCAGCCTTTTCAAATGATTCGATAACTCAAATGCAGTATTCGAGAACTCTATCATTAGAGAACTAAAATACTCTATTCGAGAACTCAAAGTGTGCTATTCGATTTCTCTAAAAGACACTATTCGAGAACTCAAGAGGGTTCTAGATAGGCCTATTCGAGAACTCGAGCCAAGACATAACAATGAACCATTCGAGAAGTCTGACTTATCGAACTGTACTTTTCACTCATAAAATTCAATTTCCACTATCCTTTAAAATTTACTAGAAATATTCATTGACGAATATTCTACCAAATTAAATAGTGGTTTACTCAAAATTTTTACAGAAATTTCAAGCTACATATGTATGATTTTTAACATGTGCAGCATTGGAATATTTATACATCATACTCCAGCCAATACTTACTTCAGAAATATTAGGCATTTGATAAAGTAAGTATTTACTGCTGCAACAATCTAGTTGATATATTCACTTAGCCAGAATTCGAAGAATTCAGCATTCCAATCTCACTGACCAGCCTAGTGAAGGTGGCTTCATCTAATGGCTTAGTGAATATGTCAGCTAGTTGTTTTTCTGTAGTGACATAATGCAACTCAATGGTTCCATTAGTTGCATGTTCTCTAATGAAATGATATCTGATGTCAATGTGCTTTGTCCTAGAATGATTGACAGGATTGGCAACTATAGAGATTGCACTTGTGTTGTCACACATGATAGGAATTCTTTCCAACACAAGTCCATAATCTCTAAGTTGGTTTCTAATCCAAAGCACTTGAGCACAGCAACTTCCAGCAGCTATGTATTCAGCTTCAGCTGTGGAAGTTGACACAGATTGTTGTTTCTTGCTGTACCAAGAGACTAACCTTTGTCCAAGAAACTGGCAGCTACCTGATGTGCTTTTCCTATCCACTCTGCATCCAGCATAATCAGCATCAGAATAACCAACCAGATTGAACCCTGTGTCCTTAGGATACCATAACCCCAAGTTTGGTGTGCCTTTCAGATATTTGAAGATCCTTTTTATTGCTATCATGTGTGATTCCTTTGGGTTTGATTGAAACCTTGCACATAAGCATGTAGCAAACATGATATCTGGCCTACTAGCAGTGAGGTAGAGTAGAGAAACAACCATGCCTCTGTAGATTGAGATATCTACCTTTTTGCCCTTAGCGTCATCATCTAACTTGGTGGCAGTGGCCATGGGTGTCTTTGCAGGTGAACATTCTTCCAAATCAAATTTCTTCAGTAAATCTTTAATGTATTTGGTTTGACTTATAAAAATGCCATCCTTCCTTTGACTAACTTGCAGTCCAAGAAAGAATGTTAATTCTCCCATCATACTCATCTCATATCTGCTTTGCATGAGCTTAGAGAATTTTTCACACAGCTTCTCATTTGTAGAGCCAAATATGATATCATCCACATAGATTTGAACTAGGATAATATCATCATCATGTTTCTTGTAGAACAGTGTCTTGTCCAGTGTGCCTCTAGTGAATTGATTCTCCAGTAGAAATTGTGATAGTGTGTCATACCATGCCCTAGGAGCTTGCTTGAGTCCATACAATGCTTTAAGTAATCTGTAGACAAAGTGGGGAAACTGTGGATCCTCAAAGCCAGGTGGTTGTTGCACATATACTTCTTCTTCCAACTCCCCATTCAGGAATGCACTCTTGACATCCATTTGATAGACCTTGAAATTAGAATGTGCAGCAAATGCCAAGAAAATTCTGATGGCTTCTAGTCTAGCAACAGGGGCAAAGGTCTCATCATAGTCAATACCTTCCTGTTGAGAGTATCCTTTTGCAACCAACCTTGCTTTGTTCCTTATGACTACACCATTTTCATCCATCTTATTCCTTAGAACCCATTTAGTTCCAACAACGGTTCTATCCTTTGGTGCAGGCACTAGTTCCCATACTTTGCTCCTTTCAAATTGATTTAGCTCCTCTTGCATAGCAATTATCCAGTCAGGATCCAACAATGCATCATCAAGTTTCTTAGGCTCAACTTGGGATAGAAAGCAGCCATAGAGACATTCATTTATAGTTGCTCTCCTTGTCCTTACTCCTGCATTTGGATTTCCAATTATCTGATCTGCAGTGTGTGATCTATCCCATTTCCTTGTATGTTCAGATTGATTTCTCATCCTTGATGTTGCTTCATCATTTAGATCATGATCATCTACATTTCCTCCCCCTGTGAAGTTGTCACTCCTCACAGGTGTATCTTGGATGCTTGTTTCTTCATTGTTGGTTGACACAGGTTCTTCATTCACTTGAGTTTATTGGATTATGAGTTCAGATTCACTTTCAATCTCCTCATTAGAATCATCTAGATTGTCAAACTTCAAGGGATCTTTATCTTCATCATTGGCTTCTTCTAATCCAGGTAGTTTGCTGTCATCAAATGTTACATCTGTGCTCTCCATTACTTTCTTTTGACAAATGACATAAACTTTGTATGCAATTCTTTCCATAGAATAGCCAAGAAAGATTCCTTCAAATGCCTTTGCATCAAACTTTCCAACATATTCTGAATTATCTTTTAGCACAAAGCACTTGCTTCCAAAAGTATGAACATACTTTAGAGTAGGCTTCTTTCCAGTCATCAAGTTGTAAGGTGTCTTTCCAGTGTTTTTGTTGATGAGGGTTCTGTTTTGGATGTAGCATGCAGTGCTCACAGCCTCAGCCCAAAAACATGTAGGCATCTTTGCATCAAGTAGCATTGTTCTAGCAGCCTCTATCAGAGTCCTATTCTTTCTCTCAACAACTCCATTTTGTTGTGGGGTCCTTGGAGCTGAGAATTGTTGAGAAATACCATTTTCTTTGCAGAATGCTCCAAGCATGGCATTTCTGAATTGTGTCCCATTATCACTTCTTAATGCAATCACACTTGCATTTATGGCCTTTGCTTCTTTGTCAACTTTCTTTATGTGCTCAATGATTACTTGTGGAGCCTCATCCTTTGATGCCAGAAATTCTACCCATGTATACCTTGTAAAATCATCAACCATCACTAGAGCATACTTCTTCCTTCCTAGTGACATAATATTGACAGGCCCAAACAAATCCATATGAATCAGTTGCAGGGGCTTGGTTATAGATGTCACTGTTTTTGACTTGTGGCTTGATCTTTTCATTTTTCCCTTTTGACACGCCTCACACACTCCTTCTTGACAGAATTCAAGTGTGGGCATGCCTCTCACTAACTCCCTTTTGACTAGGGAATTAATGGCTTTGAAGTTCAGGTGTGATAGCTTCTTGTGCCACAGCCAACTGTCTTCATTTGATGCTTTTGAGTAGAAGCAACAAATTGTGTCCTTGCTTGCAGAGTCCATATTGGCTACAAACAGGCTTCCCTTCCTTACTCCAGACAGAGCAAAATCACCAGTCTTCTTGTGGGTGATCAAACATTCATCTTTGTCAAAGTTCACTTTGAAGCCTCTGTCAGTGAATTGACCAACACTCAGTAGATTATGCTTGAGCCCCTTGACCAGTGCTACATTCTCAATGATGACATTTCCAATTTCCAACTTGCCATATCCCAGTGTGTTGCCAATGCTGTCATCTCCAAAAGCAACCATTGGGCCAGCCTTTTCCTCATACTGTGATAGCAGGGCCATATCACCAGTCATATGATTTGAGCATCCACTGTCCAAAATCCACATGACCTTCTTTTTACTTTCTTTGCCTTGCAAACACAAAAGTATTACTTCTCCTTTGGTACCCAAACGAGTTTGGGTCCATGTGACTTAGTGACAGTTTTATCAAAATCAGCATGCTTATCAGTTTTCTTGATGTTGGTCTTCTTGTCACTGTTGGGAGTCTTAGAATCAGGGTTCTTAGACTTAGGTGACAGAGGTACCTTCCTAACTTTAGGAGGACTTGAAGACTTTGTCCTTGTGTAGTGTGTGTGAACATTATGATTGATACAGCCCTCCATGAATTGTCTTCTCAAATTAAAACAACTAGTCATCACATTCATGTTACATGGCATACAATCAAGTTTATCACAGAAAGGAGAGTCTCTATGTCTTAAAGGCACAGAGCAATCATAGAATGGTTTAGCAGCACTACCAGATGGTTTCTTGCAAGCATGAGTCAAATGATTAGAGCTAAAACAGTTTTGACAAACTTTCCTAGGGGCATATGGCACATAAGCATAGTTGTTATCTTTGTTAATCCCTAATTTGCCATTCCTGTTTGGTCTCTTATTAGTCACTTTCTTCTTAGTCTCATAATTTCCAGCTGAAACAAAATTTACAGATTTCTCAAGTCTAGGTCTACCTCCTACTGGCTCCTTGGCTTTGGTTTTGACATTCTTACTCTCAGAGGATGCTTGTTGTTCATTTGATTGTGCCTCATCTTCATCCTCCAACATTTGCTTGATGAGTAAGGCATCCTCATCAATCTCAAGTGTTGGTGTTTTAAATATTGGATTCTCAGTCTTTTTCAAAACCTGAGGCACCTCCTCTTGAACAACAATGTCATCTTCAATGACTGCATAGCCTTTCCTCTGTTTAAGAGTGTCATAATCAAGTCCAATGGCAGCCTTAGGTCTAGCTAGATTTTTCTCATGATAAGACTGCAATAGACTAGAGGAATTCTTAAATGTTTTCAACTTAAATTCATTTTCAGCTAATTCATCCCTAAGAGCTTTCTCAACTTGACTAGCACATAGAACTTTGTTCTTTAGATACTCAATCTCTTGTTTAAGATTTTCTATTTGCACAGTAGTTAGCTCTAGTTCCTCATTTCTCTTATTTAACAGTTCATTCCTAGTAGACAGTTTAGCAATCTCTTCATTAGCAGCAGTCATACTAGTATGAATGTTAAACATCTCAACGGATAGTTGTTCAACCAAAGATTTATATTCAGAAACAGACATGTCTATGGTAGTGAGAGATGGTACCTGTGAGTCTGATGCAGATGGTTCTTCCTTGGAATTGGCCATCAAGGCATAGTTGCAGAATTCTTGTTCTTCCCCATCACTGTCAGAATCATCCCAACACTTCCCTTCAGCTATGTAAGCCTTACCTGGTGTCTGCTTCTTTAGAAGGGCCTCATACTTAGCTTCAAGCTCAAGAAACTCCTTATCCTTCTTTTTAGGCTTCTTGCATTCACTGGCAAAATGCCCTAGGTCATTGCATCTGTAACATCTTACAGATGACCTATCCACATAGCTGGTTTTGAATCTGTTCTTGTTTGTTTTCATAGGTGCCTTGCTCTTGTTGAATGAATGATTTTGAGGTCTAGGCTTGAAGGGCTGATTCCTCTTGAATCTGATGTTTGGGAATTTTCTAGCCATAAAAGCATATGATGTATTTTCCATGCCATCCAGCTCTTCAAGAGTGTAGAACTCATCTTCTTCCTTGTCATCAGCAGGTTCAGTCACTACTTCCTCAGTTTCTTCATCATCTACTATCTCTTCTATTCTCAGCTGACTTGCAGATGCTTCCAGGTCTTGAATAGATTTGTTGACAATCAAGGCACAGGATGTGTTTATCATTCTGCCTTGGTTAGCTTGGATAGCCCTCTTTTGAAGCAACTCAAGCTCGTGTGTCTTTAAAACCCCATAGAGCACATCATACGTGACTTTGTTCAAATCTCTTTCTCTTAGGGATATGACCCTTTGCTCTAGGTGGTTTGGTGACGATAGTAGAAACTTCATATTTAATTCCTTAGTGCTGTAAACCTTCCCATTCATTTGGAGCTCAGTCACCAGCTTGTGAAATCTTTCAAACATATCAGTGATACTTTCCTTGGGCTGTGCCATGAACGCCTCATACTGTGTGACCAGTATCTGTTTCTTATTTTCTCTTACCTCCTCTGTCCCTTCACATAACACCTCGATGTGATTCCACATGTCCTTGGCTGATCTGCATGATGCTATGTTGGCAAACATCGACATATCCATGGAGTCTATGATTAACAACATGAGGTGGCTGTCTAGGGCAATCTTTTCCTTCTCTGAGTCCGTCCATTTGGATGGCTCTTTTGGAACGTATGATCTAGGAATGACTACTGCGCCCACTGTGGATTCAGCAACTTCTTGTTGTGGTATGAATGGACCATTCTTGAGAATGTCAGGGTAGAGAGGATTGACAGCTTTGATGAACAACAGCATTTTTATTTTCCAGAGGTTGTAATTCTCTTTGTCGAACTTAGGGACCTTTACCGTACCTGTAGTCTTTGGTGTATTCGAACTCATGATCGTTTTCTGTTTAGATTAAACAGCCTGCTCTGATACCACTTGTTGAGTATTGAATACAGTAAAAGAATACAGAGGGGGGGTGAATGGATTCTTGAACTTTTCTTCGTTCTTGAATCTTTGCAGCAAGATAAGTGATGAGTGTGTGAGATATGAAGATGCGGATAATTAAAGACAAACACAACACAATATCACTTTAATCTAATATCTTATTAGATTAAGATTCTGCTACAATCTGTGAATACAAATGATAGTATTCTCAGCTTCGTTTTTCTCAGAGAGATATTTTCTGGGTATTTGAGAAACTTCAACACCTTTACAGCTAAGGAAGTGAGGCTGTATCCTTATAGACATGGATACACCCACTTACTACAAATGAGGTAGGTAAAAACAAAAACACTTTCCAGTCTGTCTATCTCATTTTAGTAAGAGTCCAAACGGCTACAGATTTGACTTTGAAAAGCCTGTTTAGATCCACTTCTTCAGCTCCTTGTCCCTTGTCTTATCTCTCCAAGCTTCTTTGTAGGCTTTCCAGCATGCTTTATAGGACAGAGTCAAATAAAGTATCCTGGCTTGTTGCAGGTTTCTGACTTGTACAATTCTTCAGTATTTTGTCCTCAAGAATGTATTCGAGAAGTGACTAAGTGAGTGATTCGAGAACTGGAGTTGACTTGATCGATAACTCTGAGTTCTCGAATAGTGTTATCTTGACATATCGAATCACTTCTCGAATAGCTCTTTTCTCTGGGACTCCTTGAGATATCGAATAGAGCATTTTGACATATCGAATCCCTGAGATATCGAATAGCATATTGAGTCTTTGAGATATCGAATGTAGCATTGACTTGTTGACCCTTTGAGAACTCGAACTGTTGACTCCTTGAGTTCTCGAACCGTGTAATGGACATATCGAATCCCTGAGATATCGAATAGCATATTGAGAGATATCGAATAGTGTCTTCTGAGATATCGAACTCCAGACTTCTCGAATGCTAGACTTCTCGAATAAACAAATGTACTTCTCGAATTAGTACTTAGGCAATTTCTTCATTTCTTCAATTCTTCAAATCCCAACTGTGATTATTTGACAGTCTTCATTTCCTTGCTTGAGGCATGAACCTTAGAACTTCTTTCAAGCTTTATTCTTGACTTAGTAGGTACAGTTACACAGATAGAATTTGATGCCTATTACATAGTACAAACAAGTAGAAACTCTACAACTAGAGGTTCCCTCAGTTAAGAGGTCATGTAGGTAATGCATAGCATTACGAACCACTTGGGCTTGTTATTATGTATTCAGGCATACCTCTGTGACTAACAGATTTTATACAACCCTCTAAATGTATAACTAAGCATTCTCAATGCAAGTGAGAATAGGGATCCTACTTTCCATTATATCCTCGGCTGTAGCACGAAACATTATATAATGTTCCATAGGCAGATAACTCTTCATCAATTACATCTCATGTTATTCCCTTATTTCATTTAGCCTCTTGAATCATTGAATCACGGCTGTAGCACGTCTAAATTCAATATTCTAAGTCAAGTCAGACCCAACATCTCGTAAAATTAATAAGATTCAATAGCCCACGGCTGTAGCACGTAACGACAATTGAATTCTAATTAATTATGCGCATCTAATGTAATAGACAAGTAATTCCTATTTTTCGAAACGAAGCCCTCGGCTGTAGCACGAAACGACAATGCCCAAAATTCAAGAATTACTTTCTACCATGTTGGAAGGCTATGACCGACACAAGCCCGTTGTGTCTTTGACCATTTATTAACTTGATATTTAAAAGAGGGGTTTTAATCATATTAAGGTTACGAAACATTTTCGTTATAACCTAGATGTCTAACATGTTTAGTACGTTTAAGGAATCAGCCTAAATCTAGCATCTCATGTTCAACCTAGACATATATCATCTATATATTCATTCAATAAAACATAGGTAGGCATGTTAGATCATGTATTACTGTTTTGAACTTATGTATGGATCATTGGTTGTGTTTGAAAGTCGTTAAACAGTCAAAACTGGTCTTAAAAACACTTCCGGAAGCTATAATCGTTTCAAAATTATTTTTATAAAAATATTTGACCCCTCCATTAGAACCTGCTCATCAATACGAATCCACCGACACCAACCACGCCTCGAAAGGAGCTTCCACGCGCCCGCACGCGCCTTCCGAAGTCTCTGTCGAAAATGGCGCCTTGTAACGCATACTGGAACAGCGTTACAGACCTGTTGCGCAATTCCTTCATGCGTGACACACCTGTAACGCATTCCCAAAATGCGTTACAGACCACGTCTGGCGTGCGGACCCATCCCCACGTGTAGTTCAGCCGACAGTATATATAAAAATCAGCAGCCCACTTAACTTGTAGGTCCACTTGAACCGATTCAAGCCCGCCATCTTTTATCAAGCCCACCAGCATATATTTTATATATATTATTTAATATTAACAGATTATAATTATTAAATTCAAACATCTTTAAAAATTCATAATTAATAATCTGTTCATTCAAATAATATAATAAAAATATCCTGATTCTCTACAACACTTGTACAATCTAAATCCAGAGTCATTTTATTTCAAAAAATTAATTTCGAATTAATTAATAATTAATTTGATTATAGCCTCCATGAACTTCAAAAATTCATAATAAATCCATACAAGCTTTAAAAATTCTTAATTTTTTTCTGGGAATCTATATGCATACAACCTATGCTCTGATACCATTGAAGGAATTTCTACGCATGCGGAAGTATTTATAACATTTATTTGCATAGAAATCCTAATTAATCATGCATATATTTCAAGAAAAATAAGAGAATTACCTTAAATGCTTTCCGGCAACAGCTATGAACTTCAAAATTAGCCCTTGTTCTTCTCCTTGCAATCACCCCTCAGTATGTGGAGTGCTCTAATGGTATCCACCAAGAAATTTGATAAAGGAAGAAAAGAGAGAATAATTTGGCTAATATTGATTAAATGCAAGAAACTCTTTTGCAAATGATCTTGTGTTGTGTGTTTTGAAATCTGATGAGCATCCTATTTATAGAGAAATTTCAGCTCATCATTCTTGACTATAAACATTGTTTGGTTTAATTAATCTTTATTAATTAATCCATTAATCATTAAAACTCTTTTAATAATTAAAACATGTTCATCATTGATTTCATTTAAAACAATTCTCTCTTATATATTTAATATATTAGATTAAATATATAATTATAATATTAAGAACTTTTCTTAATATTTTTATAATTAATTAAATCATAATTAATTAATTAATTAATTAATTATTTCTCAAATAAATAATTATTAGCCAAAATAATTTTTCTTCATCTTTAACAATATTTCCTTTTATGGTGTGACCCTTTAGGTTCAATATTAAGCCGGTAAGTAGAAATAAATAATAATAAACTATTTATTATTATTTATACGAATTACTTTAATTCGTTAAAAAATAATTATCGCTGTAATTAAATTCATTCTACATCGTGAGTGATACTTCTCAAT
This sequence comes from Saposhnikovia divaricata, assembly GCA_036435485.1. Taxonomy (NCBI): domain Eukaryota; kingdom Viridiplantae; phylum Streptophyta; class Magnoliopsida; order Apiales; family Apiaceae; genus Saposhnikovia; species Saposhnikovia divaricata. The sequence continues at coordinate 149,372,781 of CM071596.1, read as the reverse complement.
ATATCGCGACTATCCGGATAATATGAATTCATTGCTAGGAATATAGAACCTATTCAGTGACTGGTTACCGTACAATAAATTCCTTCTGCCCTACAATATCCCGATTAAATACAAGGCATAGATCGCGTGTCAAGCCTATCTAATTTAATCATATGATTTCTTATTCATTATGTATAGTTCATGTTAATGCAAATTAGAAACTACTTTCTAATTTCATTCACTCTGGCCAGAGATTCCTGAACTACCATATTAAGAATAGCATAGGATATTCACTTCCTTTACTGGAAGGGGCAGATCCTTTATTGATCGTTAACTATCTCCATATATAAATTCCAATGCCCAGAATAGAACTTATTAATTGCCCTTGAGACTAAGGACTAAACCAAAGCATTGTTCATTATATACAAGATGACTCTAACAATCTCAATTCTAAGGATACTTGTACAACCATCACTATATGAACAATTACTGACACGTGAGTAAACTCTATTAATTGTTCAAGTGATCGAGTCATGTTCAGTGAACTCATTCCACAATGAGCACTGTTCGCTATTTTCTCTACGCAAGTATACGCAGTCCAAAAGCAATATAGGGAAATAAGGATCGTTCCCACGAAGACTTGGTGTATTTAAGTAAATATGTTTATTCAACAACGTTCGGTTAATTATAGAAGCCTGAACAACGAAATGGTTGGTTTGTTCAAATCACAAATAATTAATGAAATGACAACATAAAATTAATATGATAAAGATGTTATATATGAGATAAACATGGGATTCTAATTTCATTATTTATTTCATTTAGAATTGATGCCTTAATTTAAAGTGATTCTGATAATTATGAAAGCTAGCCGGGAACACGAAACTAATATAAGCGCCTTTCAGCCTTAACTTATATCAAACCATACAAACATCCACTTAGAAAGATAGAAGTTGCATGGACACCATTTATGTCTAGACCCTATGTCTATAAGATTTGAAAACATAACTGGTTTACGAATAAATTCCTTATTTTTGGCTACACAGGGCGATGTGATTCAAAACCCTACCACTAATCGTAATTAAATATGAAAATTACGAACCTGTGCTAACATGGCAAATTCTAAATTCTCAAATCCACTTTCGCATTCATTAAGAATTAATAATTTAGATGATAGCTACGCATCTAATAAATTAAGCACAACCATGTTAGGCAATCGGAAATTTTTATCATAACACAATTTATTTAAGGCATCGAATTACTAAATTACGTAAATAAATCCATTAGAATCCCATGACGGCGATTAGTTCATAATTAAACGAATCGTCATCATGGGATTAATTAAAATCATAATAATAATAATAATAATAATAATAATAATAATAATAATAATAATAATAATAATAATAATAATAATAATAATACTAATAACAACAATAATAAAACTAAATTAAAAATTACGATAAATTAAATATGAAAATTATAAGAGTTAGAAACTAAAACTGAAATAATTTCCACTTGCAAGAAACGAGCACTCCGATAATTCCCTGCAAAATAAAAATTTAGAAAATAAAACCGAAATAATTTCCAATGAAAGAAATGAGCGTTCCAAAATAATTGCCTTAAAATCTTCACCCGAAATAACTCTCTAACTAAATTTACAGAAAATTAAATTGAATAAAACTGAACTGAAATTACAAGGAAAGCTGGAATTTTTTTTTTTTTTGGAGAACAACTACAACTGCAGTCGAGAGGTGTCTTCCAATTGCAAGAATTAAGGCCTATTTATAGTACAATTCTAGCACACCAAGAGATTAAAAAAAATAAAAAGAAAAAGAAAAAGAAAACAAAAAGAAAACAAAAGAATTAAAACAACAAATAATACACTCTCCCCAACCACTGCACTACTACCACCTGCACACGCTGAAAATCGACCCCCAGACTCGAGGCAAGCGCGTGCCATGCACGCGCGAGATTTTTCTTTTATTCCTGCAGGCGCGTGCACGTCACGCATGCCCTGGCGCGTGACAGCTCCGACAGCTACTTGCCACTTGAATTCCTGCTTTGCTTTTTTCTAAGTAAAAAATGCCGACAGCTTTCATTTGTGAAATTGATACAATTCTTTTATTCTTCTTTTTATTTGTTTTTGGCCGACACATAACTTTAGCAACTCTTTAGTGTACCACCTGCTACAAATGCAATCATTCGTTTTCTTTTTCTTTTTTTTTCTTTTTTTTCTTTTGTTTATTCAACTTGCATAAAATATATTTAATTAATAAATAATTAATTTAATTCCGAATTTATAAAAATAAATATCTAATATTATTAGATATTTATAAATATAATTTTCTAATTAAATAAAGTATTTATTAATATAAATAAATTTTCAAGTCTCAAACTGCGGTAAATTGCGGGCCAAAAACCGGGCTTCTTTTCCTTAACGAAAAATATATCAATTCCAACCGGGACTTTCTTTTTAAGAATATATCACTTTCCATCTTTTTGTGATAATTCTATTTTCTCAATGCTCACCCAGGTGCGAATTACGGCCTCTTGAGGATCTAAAACTTGATTCCTTTTGCGAAACGAAAAATATATCAATTCCAACCGGGGTTCCAGATTTAAGAATATATCATTCAGGATTCCTTTATGATAATTCTTTTTCCTCGTAGCCAGATCACTTGATAAAATTGAGCCAGAAATCTACCGTTTTTAGCCCTTTTATTGCCACAAAACCTAAAGTTGCGATTTCTGCACCACAAATAATTAAACAACAAAAACGAATTAAAAGACACATCATATTTAAGGATAAACCACCAATCTAGGTCCATTTAGTGCATAATAATTGGATATAAAATCCACTTATCACACCCCCAAACTTAAACTGAAGCTTGTCCTCAAGCGAAAACAGACTCGATTATCTCTAAATGCATGAATGCAAACGATGCAAGGATCCCATAGGCAAGGCAAAAACCAATTTAGCAGAGTGTCTCAGAGAATGTGATAACTCCAAATAAAGATCGACTAAAACTCAGAATATTAACATTTACAAGTACAGAAACGCGCGTGTGTGCAATACTCATCAGAATTACTCTTAACACTAGATCAAAACCATAAATATTCTTCGTCAAAACAATCACAAGTTTATAAATAGAATGGACGCTAGACACTTCATAACCTAGAAACACCTCTATCATCATTTGAGTTAGACAGGAATTCATGCTTTAAGACCAACAACTAAGACGTATAATACTATACACAACACACATGCTTATTTGACCGTGCAATGGATGAGACCCCAAAAGGCTTATACAATAATACCCATGTAGCGAGCGTTAGGTTAGTGGATCCCAGACCGGAAAAGTCTTAGGTCACTAGGCTTGAGTCCCCTAGAACTTAATTGCTCGAGTATTAAAGAGCTCACCCTGATCAATTATGCATACACACAATATCATAACACTTTTTTTTTTCTTTTTTCCTTTCTTTTCTTTTTCTCATTTTTTCCTGATTTTTTTTTTTTTTTAGCAATCTGGAATGAGCCTTTCTCATTTCCAACCCTAGACTACTCATATAAATATGAGCTGGCTACTAGCCAATTGGCACCTATCAATTATTAACAAATACACACAAACTAGCATGAACCCTGGCTTCCCCCAAACTTATATTTTAGTGATTCTACGCTATCAAGGGAATAAAGAAAATTCCAAATATAATCAGGTGATTAAATTTCAACAACCAAACAAGCATGACCTTAACCTAGCCCAAAAGTAACCGATGAGTTGTGTAAGATTGTGTTTCTGCAACATGCACTTCATTTCATGAGTATTTAAATCAGCCCTCTATCCATCATTATCACACTTTAATTCATCATTGACTACTAAACGGAATCGCCAAGCGCTACGGGACCAAGGAAAATATGATATGCAACTAATCATGATTATGCAATTTTTTTTTCATTTTTATATATATATATATATATATATATATATATATATGAATATATGAAATTATACTAGCATGGTATAATATGAACTACATGAAACTGTATGCATACTATGACTCGAGAAATCAATTATCCTAAATCACCCCCAAACTTAAAATTTTCAATGTCCTCATTGAAGGTATAGATAAAGGATAAACGAGAACTCCCCTAACCGTTGGCATCGATACCCTCCTCGGGTGGTGAATCAGGTGGTGGAAATGAACTCCAAACTGAGGCAATGACCTGCACTTTCGACATAATACTAAAAAAAAATCACACCAAATCAAACCACACATAAAAAACACCAAACCTATGGGTTGCCTCCCATGAAGCGCTTGTTTATTGTCGCTAGCTTGACGATTATACTGAGAATCATGTGGTGGCCAACTTGGTGGTATCAGCCTCACGGTTCACCATGTCACCAAAATAGGGTTTCAATCTCTGCCCATTCACTTTGAACGATTGATCGGGTGATTTCTCAAAGATTTCCACCGCTCCGTGTGGAAACACAGTTTTGACAACAAATGGCCCTGACCATCTCGATTTGAGCTTCCCTGGAAACAATCGAAGACGAGAGTTATATAATAAGACCGACTGACCAGGAACGAATACCTTTTGAATAAGACGACGATCATGCCATCGTTTCACTTTCTCCTTATAGAGCTTATTGTTCTCATATGCCTGCAATCGAAAATCGTCCATCTCGTTGAGTTGCACCATCCTTTTCTCACCTGCGGCCTTAAGATCGAAATTTAGCTTCTTCAAAGCCCAATAAGCTTTGTGTTCTAGTTCTGCAGGCAGATGACAAGCCTTTCCATAGACAAGCTGATATGGTGACATACCCAAGGGTGTTTTATATGTTGTACGATAAGCCCATGCGGCTTCATCGAGTTTCAAAGACCAGTCCTTTCTCGAAGGACTCACCACTTTTTCCAGAATGCGTTTAATCTCGCGATTAGATACCTCGGCTTGGCCATTGGTTTGCGGGTGGTATGCCGTAGCTACCCGGTGGTTGATGTTGTACCTTGCCATAAGATTAGTGAATTTGCGATTGCAAAAGTGAGTACCTTCATCGCTTATGATTACTCGAGGAGTGCCGAATCTTGTGAAGATGTTCTTGTGAAGGAAGTTAAGCACGACATTGGCATTATTGGTCGGAATTGCCTTGACTTCAACCCATTTGGAAACATAATCAACGGCCAGCAAGATGTATTGGTTGTTACATGAGGAAATGAATGGTCCCATGAAATCGATGCCCCACACATCGAAGATTTCCACTTCTAGCATTATATTGAGGGGCATCTCATCCCTTCTAGATATGTTACCAACACGCTGACAACGATCACACTTCAGCACAAACTGATGGGCATCCTTAAAAAGGGATGGCCAATAAAATCCCGCTTGAAGAATTCGAGTTGCGGTCTTTTCACTTCCGTAATGGCCACCATATGTCGTGGCGTGATAATCCCTTAGAATAGCCTCTGTTTCACTGTATGGCACACATCTCCTAATCACCTGATCGGCTCCTTGTTTAAACAGATATGGTTCGTCCCAACGATACCATTTGACTTCATGCAAGAATTTCTTTCTTTGTGCAAAAGAGAGCTCGGGAGGAATTACTCGACTCACCAGAAAGTTCACAATGTCTGCAAACCAAGGCTCTTCTTCTTGTATCCCAAACAACTGTTCATCAGGAAAGGATTCATTAATGACGGTTTTGTCTTTGGATGTCTTCCCAAGGTCTTCCAATCGTGAGAGATGGTCGACTACTTGGTTTTCTGTCCCTTTTCTATCCTTGATCTCCACATCGAATTCTTGCAGCAGAAGAATCCATCGAATCAACCTAGGTTTGGAGTCCTTTTTAGAGAGCAGATATCTGATAGCCGCGTGATCAGTGTACATAGTCACCTTCGTGCCAAGCAAGTATGAACGGAATTTTTCAAAACCATAAACTATGGCTAACAGCTCCTTCTCAGTGGTAGTGTAGTTTAATTGAGCATCGCTGAGGGTTTTGCTTGCATAATAGATGACATGAAACATTTTATTTTTCTTTTGGCCAAGAACAGCCCCAACTGCGTAATCGCTAGCATCACACATCATAGCGAAAGGCTCACTCCAATCTGGAGCAATGATCACGGGTGCTGAAATCAATTTCTTCTTCAGAGTCTCGAAAGCTGTGAGACATTCTTCGTTAAATTTGAAATGAATATCTTTTTCCAGCAGCTGACACAAAGGTTTGGAAATTTTTGCGAAGTCCTTGATAAAACGCCTGTAGAAACCTGCGTGCCCAAGGAAACTGCGAATCCCTCGCACTGAATTAGGTGGCGGCAGCTTTTCAATAGCTTCTATCTTTGCTCTGTCCACTTCTAGACCCTTCCTTGACACCTTGTGCCCGAGAATAGTTCCTTCTTGTACCATGAAGTGGCACTTCTCCCAATTGAGCACTAGGTTAGTTTCTACGCATCTTTTCAACACCGAGCCAAGATTTTTCAAGCATTCATCAAAAGATAGACCGAATACAGAGAAGTCATCCATGAAGACTTCTACGGTCTTGCCAATCATGTCTGAGAAGATGGCCATCATGCACCTTTGAAAAGTACCAGATGCTCCACACAAGCCAAAAGAAACCCGCCGAAAGGCGAAAGTGCCGAACGGGCATGTAAATGTTGTTTTCTCCTGATCCTTAGGAGCAATGCAGATTTGGTTATATCCAGAATAACCATCCAGAAGGCAGTAATAATCATGGCCGGCTAGTCTATCTAGCATCTGATCAATGAAAGGAAGGGGAAAATGATCCTTCCTTGTGGCTTTATTCAACTTCCGGTAGTCCATGCAGATTCGCCAACCGGTGACTGTGCGAGTAGAGATGAGTTCATTCTTTTCATTGGTAATCACCGTCATGCCTCCTTTCTTCGGCACACATTGCACTGCACTCACCCATGCACTGTCAGAAATGGGATAAATAATCCCTGCATCCAGCCACTTGATGATTTCTTTCTTCACTACCTCTTTCATAAGAGGATTTAGCCGCCTTTGATGCTCCACTGTTGGTTTACTACCTTCTTCCAATGGAATTTTATGTTGACAATAAGCTGGGCTGATGCCTTTGATATCCGCCAGGGTCCAACCAATGGCTGTTTTGAATTCCCTCAGGACTCTTAAAAGCTTGTCTTCCTCAGAGTCTGAAAGGTAAGCAGATATAATCACAGGTAAGGTAGATGATTCACCAAGAGAAGCATACTTTAAGTGACTAGGAAGTGGTTTGAGCTCTAGAGTTGGAGCTTCCTCGATAGATGGTTTCATTTGCTGATGCGGCCCCTTTAGTTCTGACAGATCCAATGATTCGACTGGTCTTTCAAATTTTCTTTGCCATGGCAGAGCATCCAGATATTGCAATTGTTCATCTATGTCATCTTCATCTAATGAATACCTTCCACTAAGGGCCTTTTCCAAAGTGTCATTCATGAACAAGTGATCCAATTTTTCTTGTACCGTAGACTCAATCAAGTCTACTTTCAGACACTGTTCTTCTTCTGTTGGAAACTTCATGGCTTTGAAAACATTGAAGGTGACATTTTGATCATGCACCCTCATTGTAAGTTCCCCCTTTTGGACGTCAATCAACGTTTGTCCTGTCGCCAAGAATGGTCTACCAAGAATGATCGGAATCTTCTTGTCCTCTTCGAAATCAAGTATGACAAAATCAGCTGGGAAGATAAGTTTGTCTACTTTCACTAGGACATCTTCAACAACTCCCCGAGGATAAGTGATAGAGCGATCAGCTAACTGAAGTGACATGTTCGCCGGGGTTGGCTCAGGAAGGCCAAGTTGTAAGAAAACTGAGTATGGCATGAGGTTGATGCTTGCTCCTAAATCACATAAAAAATTGTCAAAAGACAAATTCCCAATGGTGCATGGTATGGTGAAACTCCCAGGATCTTTTAGCTTAGGCGGTAACTTTTGTTGCAATACCGCGCTACACTCCTCTGTCAAAGCAACAGTTTCCAAGTCCTCAAGTTTTATCTTTCTCGAAAGAATGCCCTTCATGAACTTGGCGTAACTCGGCATTTGTTCCAGGGCTTCAGCAAATGGAATGTTGATATGTAATTTCTGAAAGACTTCAAGAAATTTGCCAAACTGCTTGTCCAGTTTCTGTTTTTGCAGACGTCGAGGAAATGGCGGAGGTGGATAGACATGCTCTTCTGCTTCTTTCTGTGCAGGGACTGATTGTTTAGGAGGTGGTACACTTTCTTCTACCTCCGTGCTTAAAATTGGAGCCTTACCCTTGTCCTCGGTATCTCCCACATTCACTGTTTCTTCATCGGGCAGAATTCTTTTTGCTCTTTCCAATTCAGTACCTTCTGTGACTTTCCCCGATCTTAAAGTGATGGCTTTAATGTGCTCTTGGTTGTTCTTTCTCCCTGGATTAGCTTCAGTATCACTGGGGAGTGTTCCTTGTGGTCGGCTCATCATGAAACTAGCGAGTTGTCCCAATTGAGTTTCCAGATTTTTAATAGAAGCCGCTTGGCTTTTGGACGCCAACCTCAACTCCTCCAATTCTGCCTTTTCACTAGAAGATGATTGCCCAGAATTCCCATAGGATTGTTGTTGAAATCCTGGGAGTTGAAATTGTCGTGGGGCATATTGTTGCTGATAATGGTGCCCCTGCTGATGCTGGAATCCAGATGGATTATATGGCCTAGCTCCGAACTGCTGATTTTGAAATTGTTGGTAGGGCTGATTTGATTGTTGTGCTCCTCCTTGATTATTGCTCCAACTGAAATTTGGATGATTTCGGTTGTTCGGATGGTAGGAATTTTGTGCTGGTTGTTGCTGTCTTTGGAAATTGCTTACGAATTGAACCGACTCGTTTGAGATGGCACATTGGTTTGATTCATGTGCGCCCGCACACAACTCACAAACACTGGCAACTTGATGAAATCCTCGTGCTGTCAAAGAATCTACTTTCAAGTTCAATGCCTCTAGCTGAGCTGCTAAGGAAGTGGCTGTGTCGACATTAAGAATTCCTGCTACCTTCTGTTGTGGCATCCTCTGAGTTGGATTTTGATATTCATTAGCTGCCATCATCTCGATAAGATCGTAGGCCTCCTCATAACTTTTAGCCCATAATGCTCCTCCTGAAGCTGCATCTACCATTGGCCTTGATTGTATTCCTAGTCCATTATAGAAGCAATTTATGACCATCCAATTTGGCATGCCATGATGAGGGCATTGTCGAAGCATTTCCTTGTATCTTTCCCACGCTTCACATAAAGATTCACCAGATTGTTGAGAAAATTGCGTGATAGCATTCCTTATAGCTGCAGTCTTTGCCATGGGGAAGAATTTGCTAAGAAACTTTTGAGCTAGATCAGCCCAAGTGGTGATAGATCCCGGTGGCAGAGAGTGTAACCAACTTTTGGCCTTGTCTCTTAAGGAAAACGGGAAGAGTCTCAACTTCACAGCATCATCTGACACATTGTTGAATCTAAATGTGTCGCATATTTCTATGAAGTTCCTAATGTGTAAGTTAGGATCTTCCGTTGCAGTTCCTCCGTACTGTACTTGATTCTGCACCATCTGAATAGTGCTGGATTTAATTTCAAATGTAGGAGCCGCAATTGCTGGACGAATGATACTTGACTGAATATCATCAATCTTTGGTTGTGAGTAGTCCATTAAAGCCCTTGCTGCTGCAGGTGCAACTACTTCGGCTTCTCCGTCCATCTTGTGAGTATTTGCTAGTTTAAGTACTTGCTTGGCTTTTAATGCTTTAGCACGTGTTGGCATAAAAATCCAAGTATCTGAACACAAATAATCACTTCAAAATATAAGATCAAATGTTCAAGTCAAACAAATTAACTTCTATTGTAGTAAAACACATAAACAAAATAACACCGAGTCCCCGGCAGCGGCGCCAAAAACTTGTTCGCTATTTTCTCTATGCAAGTATACGCAGTCCAAAAGCAATATAGGGAAATAAGGATCGTTCCCACGAAGACTTGGTGTATTTAAGTAAATATGTTTATTCAACAACGTTCGGTTAATTATAGAAGCCTGAACAACGAAATGGTTGGTTTGTTCAAATCACAAATAATTAATGAAATGACAACAAAAAATTAATATGATAAAGATGTTATATATGAGATAAACATGGGATTCTAATTTCATTATTTATTTCATTTAGAATTGATGCCTTAATTTAAAGTGATTCTGATAATTATGAAAGCTAGCCGGGAACACGAAACTAATATAAGCGCCTTTCAGCCTTAACTTATATCAAACCATACAAACATCCACTTAGAAAGATAGAAGTTGCATGGACACCATTTATGTCTAGACCCTATATGTCTATAAGATTTGAAAACATAACTGGTTTACGAATAAATTCCTTATTTTTGGCTACACAGGGCGATGTGATTCAAAACCCTACCACTAATCGTAATTAAATATGAAAATTACGAACCTGTGCTAACATGGCAAATTCTAAATTCTCAAATCCACTTTCGCATTCATTAAGAATTAATAATTTAGATGATAGCTACGCATCTAATAAATTAAGCACAACCATGTTAGGCAATCGGAAATTTTTATCATAACACAATTTATTTAAGGCATCGAATTACTAAATTACGTAAATAAATCCATTAGAATCCCATGACGGCGATTAGTTCATAATTAAACGAATCGTCATCATGGGATTAATTGAAATCATAATAATAATAATAATAATAATAATAATAATAATAATAATAATAATAATAATACTAATAACAACAATAATAAAACTAAATTAAAAATTACGATAAATTAAATATGAAAATTATAAGAGTTAGAAACTAAAACTGAAATAATTTCCACTTGCAAGAAACGAGCACTCCGATAATTCCCTGCAAAATAAAAATTTAGAAAATAAAACCGAAATAATTTCCAACGAAAGAAATGAGCGTTCCAAAATAATTGCCTTAAAATCTTCACCCGAAATAACTCTCTAACTAAATTTACAGAAAATTAAAGTGAATAAAACTGAACTGAAATTACAAGGAAAGCTGGAATTTTTTTTTTTTTTGGAGAACAACTACAACTGCAGTCGAGAGGTGTCTTCCAATTGCAAGAATTAAGGCCTATTTTTAGTACAATTCTAGCACACCAAGAGATTAAAAAAAATAAAAAGAAAAAGAAAAAGAAAACAAAAAGAAAACAAAAGAATTAAAACAACAAATAATACACTCTCCCCAACCACTGCACTACTACCACCTGCACACGCTGAAAATCGACCCCCAGACTCGAGGCAGGCGCGTGCCATGCACGCGCGAGATTTTTCTTTTATTCCTGCAGGCGCGTGCACGTCACGCATGCCCTGGCGCGTGACAGCTCCGACAGCTACTTGCCACTTGAATTCCTGCTTTGCTTTTTTCTAAGTAAAAAATGTCGACAGCTTTCATTTGTGAAATTGATACAATTCTTTTATTCTTCTTTTTATTTGTTTTTGGCCGACACATAACTTTAGCAACTCTTTAGTGTACCACCTGCTACAAATGCAATCATTCGTTTTCTTTTTCTTTTTTTTGTTTTTTTTTCTTTTGTTTATTCAACTTGCATAAAATATATTTAATTAATAAATAATTAATTTAATTCCGAATTTATAAAAATAAATATTTAATATTATTAGATATTTATAAATATAATTTTCTAATTAAATAAAGTATTTATTAATATAAATAAATTTTCAAGTCTCAAACTGCGGTAAATTGCGGGCAAAAAACCGGGCTTCTTTTCCTTAACGAAAAATATATCAATTCCAACCGGGACTTTCTTTTTAAGAATATATCACTTTCCATCATTTTGTGATAATTCTATTTTCTCAATGCTCACCCAGGTGCGAATTACGGCCTCTTGAGGATCTAAAACTTGATTCCTTTTGCGAAACGAAAAATATATCAATTCCAACCGGGGTTCCAGATTTAAGAATATATCATTCAGGATTCCTTTATGATAATTCTTTTTCCTCGTAGCCAGATCACTTGATAAAATTGAGCCAGAAATCTACCGTTTTTAGCCCTTTTATTGCCACAAAACCTAAAGTTGCGATTTCTGCACCACAAATAATTAAACAACAAAAACGAATTAAAAGACACATCATATTTAAGGATAAACCACCAATCTAGGTCCATTTAGTGCATAATAAGTGGATATAAAATCCACTTATCAAGCACCTACATACTTACTATAGTGTCACCACACAAATGCCTATGAGAACAGACATCCTTCGTAAGAAGCAAGTATAGTATGTACCGATCTTTCCGGATTGACTAACTCCCAATTAGTTATCCTATGATCAGGAACAGTTTAAGTTTAGTGTTATCATCTTCTAGATCTCACTATTATAATCTCATTATAATTCTAGAAGTTTTTCTCTAAACTATGGAACATCTTATTTAATACACTTTAAATAGATAAAGCCCGTAATAAAAACAAGTCTTTTATTAATATAAACAAAATCAAATAAGATTACATGAAAGTACTTCCTAACTCATCATACATGATTGGATTTAGGACAAAATACTTTCATCTTAGTGCAGCGGTGCCTGTTTTATAAAGATAAAAATCACATTTTTTCATAATAAAAAATATGTTCACATTTTATTATTGTTATTATCATTGTAATTTATATATTATTGTAATTTATGAATTCTTATTAAAAAATTATTCAATTGATTGAAAAAGTTGATTATAGAAATCGTAAATGTATTATTTCGAAAGTTAATTGTCAATTTAAATAAGGAAAAATAAGATTTTCTGATAAACTTAAATTGGAAATAATACAAACGGATAATATTATGGAATTGAAGTCAAAACTTGACAACTCGATAAGAATTCGATAAGTTTGAAAACTCAATAAGAACACGATAAATACAAATAAACTTTAACACTTGTTAAAATTTAATAAAAACGCGAAAAGCTCAAAAATTCATTTAAGAACTCGATTAATTCAAAAACTCGTTTAGAACTTGATAAGCTCAAAAATTTAATAACAACTCCAACTCAACTCGTATAGTGACCGAGTCGAGTTCAAACACAAATTTTAAATTTGATAATTTTAACCTCTACTTGACTATAAAAAGAAAGAAACTCAAATTTAAATTTGGTAAGCGTAAATACAATTTCACTCAAATTACATCCCAAGCAATGAAACATAAGGTACAACTAGCGTAACAGCCCGTGCAAGTCACGGGCCTGTTTTTAGACATTAGTAGTACCACCGTAATGAAGATTGCAGAGAATGGGTTAGTAATGTGCAGATTGTGAGCTCGTAATCACTCGTAATTATTAGAGTGTAAGATGGGTAGGGGCCTTGATCCTTATTCGTATTTAGTAGAAAGGAGCTTAGCTACCGAATAGGAATCTATTTTGCATTAGAATTGTCGGAGCACCGAGAATTGAGACTTGTTCATATTGAGTAGTAACAAACGTTGCAACCTATCATACAGAGGCTGACCTTGAACCATGAGGGCAAACCTTGTTATATATTTATTAAAAGCTAAAAAGACATTTCTATAATTTACCTTCGTGAGTCATTTGCCAAATAATAATATTTTTTCGTAGAGTACAATTGCATGTGGTCAGGCAAAGAGTACAATTTCATGTGGTCAGGCGGGACAAACCTTACATGTTTCGGATCATATATAATTCTATTACATGGTGTTATCCTACAAAGGTTAGATTAATTTCATTGATAGCTTTGTACCGTCATTACCTTCACGTAGCAAGCCAACAATTTCATCGAACGAACCATCATGCTTCGGCCTTACAAATACCTGCATCGATTTAAGTATCACCGCCCTTAATAGGGTAAATCCCTCTCTCAATATCTAAATATTGAAGGGAAATCAAAACCTTAACTTTATGTGACAGAAGGCAAAATTATGCTACATGAATTCGACCTCGTTCGCTCGGTTGGTGCCAGTTTTGTTTCATTGTACTTGCATATAGAACTGGATTCACATGTGTCATAGATCATCAACTGTTTGCTACTTTGGAATTTTGTATTGTATAAATTTTATTAGAATATACTTCCCTATTCAATTTGAGATATTCTTTCACATACTCTTTACAATGCTCACTGGCCACTGCTTATCATGTGAGGGGACATCCTTACTAAAAATTTTGCAGGATAGAACAGTTGTTGAACTATTATATTTACAGAATCACGAATATTGTTCAAATACTGTTCTTCATAAAGCGTCACTCGTTTATTGTGTACCAATATATTTATATATTGATGTCACTTTTTATTAACTTCCTACTTTGGTAGTGAAGACATATATAGGAATTTATTAGACTATTAAAATTTCAGAAATTGGATAAAAAAATTAAGTCTTATCAACAAAGAAAAAAAAGATATACATTAATTCTTGTAGAGTTGTAGATGTCTTTTCAAAAAGACATAAAATATAGGATACAACACCTCTTTCTAGCATCATCAGTTAATGAACTTCACCCATTATCCGCCTGCTCTACATGATCTTAATCACTCTCATGGACATGATGAAGTAGTGGCTTGTTTGGCTTCAAATAATTGCCCACAAACAAGTGGCTTTGCTCGAGGAATTCTAAGGCAGCTCAAACTACCACCGGGAATAGCAGAACACTCTGGTTGAGGCCTTTGCATCTCTCTCCCTGGAATACAAGTAAAATAAAAAACCCACATTCCTGTAAAAAGTTTACTACATTCTTGATCAAACCCTGATAAGAACTTGTAAGCCACTGTCAAATTTATCAAGCTTCTCAACTCACAAACCATCTCTGGCAAAACCCCTAAAAATCATGTTGTGTCCAAGTTCAGAACTTCAATCTCATTTAAACAAGATATTGAGTATGGTAAATGACCCATTAAAGAATTAAAACTCACATCAAACACTTGTAAATCTGGCCATAATCCAACTCCTTCAGGAATACAACCTGTAAGCTGATTATTCAAGAATAGAACTTCTTTTAGTTTTGGGGTCATGTAAGTTTGTAACCAAAACTAAATGGAATGTCACCAGTGGCTTATTGTTGGCCAAATTTATAACTGAAGCTGGTGAGTTTCCGAGATTTTGCGGAATTTCACCATCAAACAAGTTATTATTGAGAAAAATTGCATCAAGTCTTTTGTTGAAGATGTCATCAGGAATAGGTCCTTGAAAGTTGTTGAATCTGAGGTCTAAATAAAGAAGATTTGGAATGTAGATAGTTTGAGTTGGAAAAGGACCAGAAAAGTGATTGTTACAGAGGTCTAGTTCAGTGAGTGATGTCAAGTCTCTAAAAGTGTCAGGAATTGTACCACTGAATCTATTAGTGTTGAGGTGAAGTAGATATATATCTGTAAGAAAGTTCTTTCACTAGTGTGCCTTGTAGATTAGCATGGTTGAGATTATGCCTGCAACAACAGTTATTTGTGAGCCACTCCCCATATTATCTTGAAGATTTGCACAAAACACACCTTTATAAACACACACATTTGAGCCAACCCATGTTTTCAAGATTCCTAAAGGATCATCTTTTATTGCAGATTTCCATGCTTGTAGTGCAGTATATGCCTTACTGAGTCTTGTAGCTGAAGATGAATCATATGGGTTTGGGCTGTTGATTCCACCACAACCAACCCACACTTTAAAAATCATATGGTTTTTAAATGCCTAATGGGCCAAAACTGGCCCAAGATTTATCGTCTAGAACACACGTATTCTTCTTAAAGAGGATTCTTTAAAATATGTTAATACTGTACATTACTTTCAAAAATCCAAAAAACAAATATGCCCAGAATCATAGAACAACGGGAATGGCACTAAGTATTAAATAACAATCTTGTACACGATTAAATTTAGATTATCCACAAAGATATACCTTGTAAGTTCCGGCGAGTATTTTTGCAAAGACGCTTCAATAGTCTCCGCTGCTCCACCATCTCTTCGATCAGAAAAATTTTAGGCCGCCCTCTCCTCCTCGGCATCTGCTCCATCGAAGAAAGCCCCTACAAACCGAACTTCTGTAAAATTAGCGATTCATGTGAGTTTTTCCCCTGATCTTTATAAATATAAGCAGTAGATAAATAATTTAGGCAGGTTCCGAAAAATGCAATGTTTATATTTTCAAAAACATGAACAACCCTTTATAGAACGTTAAATAAACTTGACCATGTATAGTTGGCACGCAATAAATCAGGGAAAAATTAAATGCCAGAAGGGGCGTACGAACTGTCAATGTATTTGTGGGATGCCCTTAGAAAAGGGTACCATGACCAACATCAATCATAAAACTACAAGGTGAGTCACACATTAAACACAACCAGAGAATTACATGAGTTGTTGTCTCTCAACAATTACAAACATCTTTTGCCTTTTTTATAATCTTGTGCAGGATAATGGTCTGGTGCCCATTGTGGAGCCTGAGATTCTTCTTGATGGGGATCACTCAATTGATAGGGCACTGGAAGTCGCTGAGAAAGTATGGTCCTAAGTCTTTTATTACCTGGCAGAAAATAATGTGATGCTTGAGGGAATTCTACTTAAGCCCAGCATGGTGACTTCAGGAGCTGAGCATAAGGAGAAGGCTTCTCCAGAGACCATTGCAAAATATACACTCACTATGCTTAAGAGAAGAGTACCTCCTGCGGTTCCAGGAATCATGGTACGTAATATAATATATTTCTAATCTCATTTTTGCTATAACTTGATTATTAATCCAATTTTGTGGCCACTGTACGCCTTTTACAGTGCGACCTTCCAATTTATTGATTATGAGCCAAAATCTTTGGATATTGATGACTAAAGAAACCAATAGTATAGCGAGTCACTACTTGGCCATATGTATGAGTTTTACTAAAAATCTATCATCATGTTGTTCAGAACTGAGAACTTGAACCTCAGATCTTAATTAGCGAGAAAACAATGATGACCTTTCTTTTTCTTAACATTATTTGTTAGTTATAATTATTCTAACAGAAGACTTGATTTCAATATCAACAGTTTTTGTCTGGAGAACAGTCTGAAATGGAAGTTACACTGAACCTGAACGCAATGAATCAGTCCCCCAACCCCTGGCATGTCTCTTTCTCTTATGCACGTGCTCTGCAGAACACAGTCCTGAAAACATGGCAAGGACTTCCTGAGAATGTGGATGCTGCGAAACAATCTCTTTTGGTGCATGCAAAGGCTAATTCCATGGCACAACTTGCCAAGTGGAAAGATCCTAAATCAACGCCTGCGAATCATCCCCCGCAATACAAATATGACAACTACTATGCGCATCCCACGCAATAGCATTGGCACTGGCCTCATGCCTTTGCAACTCCACAATAGGCAATGTGGGAAACCTAATATCACTGACGGTGAGCGCGAAGATGCTAAGAAAGGGATGTTTGTTAAGGGCTATACCTATTAAGTCCAAAATTAGTAGGACAGTGCAGCACTTGTTTGAGTAGTGAGTACTATATCTATACTGTATCCTTTGGGAACCTTCTGCTTTTTGATACAATGAATGCTGAGAAAAACTTGCTCGAGGGACAAGCTTGAATGCTTGATTTTACCAACATAATTTGAATAAGGAATTGTTACGAAGAAAATTGTCATTTTGTAACCCACAAATGGGATTACTGTCAGCTCGAGGTTATGTAATATTATACTCACAATTTTATAGATTTTTGTTTGCACTAATCATGTACCTTCTTTATCTCTTACAGACAATTATTTTTAGACATAATTTATTTTAGTCTTAAATATTATACTTTCATTTGTCTAATTTCGATTTTATGTTCTGCTTGATTCCCCCTTCTTCCCCATCAAAAAAAAAAGAAAATGAAAAAAATTATAAACACTTATATTTCATTTTCGTACAGTCGGAATATACTTCAAAATTTAAAATTTTCATATATAAAACGGGTGGATAGCTCCTGTAAGCAAAGAAATACCACTTAACTTTTACTACGTTTTGAAAAAGAGTTTGTTCATAGTTTCTAGGGTTCATTTGGTGGATAACAAATTATAAGTAGATATTTGATCACCGCCCCTTGGTCTGAGCATGACCTGCGAGAATATATTATGTTTCACACCACCTACGCCAGCTGATACTAAGACCTCAGTAACATCATTTTGGCCAATATGAATAACGTAAAGTAATCCTAAACTAAACAACCCCCCCCCCCCCAATTTCACTAAAAGCAGTAAAATGACTAACCCTAAACCTAAAACCCCGGAAAGAAAAGGTGAATTGAGAACAGACCAATCACAATCCACAAACAATTAAGCAAATTTCATAATCACAATTACTTAAAGATGCTGGGATTACCAGATATCAAATGTTGACCCACTTCCTCTGCAGTCTTCCTCCTAATCGAAGGACCAGTATGATAAATGAGCTTATGAATCTGATGAATTTGTGCAAATAGAGGGATATTAGGTCGTGTTATAGAGAACGGTAGAATAAAGTGTTTACAGACTGACAATGCATTTGTGGGATGCCCTTAGAAAAGGGTACCATGACCAACATCAATCCTAAAACTACAAGGTGAGTTATACACTTAACACAACCACAGTATTACATGAGTTATTGTCTCTCATGGATTTGTTGCTTAATTAAACAAAAGAAAAATCTTGGCGAAAAAGGGGAACACATCTTTCCCATCTTTCCTCTCAAACTACAAGGTATTACAGTACAGTACTGCATTACATAATGTATACATCTTTCCTCTCAAACTATATGCTATCACTACTGTATAGGAAATGCAAAGTACACGGTGAACCAGAAATAACAGTTGAGGCAAAACACGATGAACAACATTTATATAACAGAATGCTAAGTAAGTCAAATAAATTTTAACCCTGAAAACAGAGTATGAATAGAAAGGCTAAATAATTTAAACCATGCCAGTCCACAAAACTATACTCAGTACATCTCTTATTAGACAAGACTCACACATTCATGACCAGTGGTCACATTATAATTTTTTTGCTAGGATCTTAAACAAAATGTATAACATATCCAGAACAGGAATGTGCTTTCTAGTTTAAAGCCGTAAGATTACAGAACACAATAACAGGTTATTGCTGCATCCCCCACGCACCCACCAAACTTATCTTCTTTTTTTCCCTCCTTTTTTTAGGTGAAAATATACACAACAAAAAGGCCTGCTGTTTTAGTCAACTCTCTGGCAAAAATTCTACTTGAACACATTGTCTGAGCTAAAAATAGAACAGAAAATAAAAATGATATGGCAGTGTCCCTCAAATTAAAAAGCCAGAACTCCTTTCACGACACATCTACATTGACCTGACATCAAGTGACGATTACAACAACTGGATGATGGATTGAGATCATAAATTTGTGGCAATCGGAATCCTTTTTTTCTTGCTGTTTTCCTGGAATGATGCTAGTTGTACCATTTTAATTTAAAAACAAACTCAAAATACGTATTACAAGGAAGAGGCGATGCAACTGCGTTATAAATTTTCAACATGCACATGCCTAATCGCCTACTGAGTTTTAAGTTTTTCAACCTGCATGAGGGTGTGACTGAAGAAAATTGCTAAAACAAAATACCAATGATATTAAGATGACATTTATTTTAAGACTTTCTGATAGGCAAAGAAAAGGTATAATATGTGACTGAAAGAGAACGTAGTAAAATGACTCCATTCTAGGATTGTTTATGTTGTAAGCAGAAATGTATATTGCTGCACTGGATAGTAATAGTTTGATTTGATACATCAGTAAATATTATCATATACTCAGTTGGAAGTACGGGATAAAACCAAAAATGAAAATAAGTAAAGCACTTTACCTTCTATATGTAACACACAAGATCAGCACCACAAGCAAAAATATTGCAACTACATAAATCCAATCTGCTAGAACCTGTCAATAGCCATTTAGTTTCATCAGTTTAATAAATTTTATTGGAGTAGTACACTAATGTTGGGGCATCTGGAAAAGAAAAGAAAAGAAAAAGGGTTAAATCGCAAAGTGCTCACTGAAGTGAGGGGTTGGTATCAAATTGGTCACTCAAGTTATCGGCGTCTCAAGTGTACCATTCTAGTTGGCAGTAATGACATCGACGTTAAAAGCTTTTGTTGACCTAACGGTAGTACCCACGTGGACTGATTGACTTGGACAGCGTGGACAGCAACGGCTCTATCTCCATTGTGTATATATATCAGTTAGGGTTCTTAGGCTTAACTGCTAGAAATTCATAGAAATTTTAAGCTAAACATAAAAATCAAATTCCTTTCATCTTCTTCTTGTTCATATGACGACACATCAAAGCCCCATGGGTAAAACTGGAAGCTCAGCATCGATCGATTCAGTGACAAAGGAAGAGCATAAGAAATTGAGGGTTTATTATCCCCAAATCCCCATCTAACCCGTTTGAAATGTAAATGACAGTTCAACTTCTCCCAATTTTTTTTAATATAATTCGATCAAGCTGAGATGTCGTCCATGTCATCCTGCACGTGTGTCCACGTATTTCTGACGTTAGAGTCAAGACGTTTCCGTTAGGTCAAACATAAACATTTAACGTCTCTGTCATTACTTCCAACTAGAATGGTACACTTGAGACGCCGATAACTTGAGTGACCAATTTGATACCAACCCCTAACTTCAGTGATCACTTTGCGATTTAACCCGAAAGAAAAATGATATGTCAGTGTCCCTCCAACTAAAAAGCCAGAACTCCTTTTACGACACATCTACATTGACATGACATCATTACAACAACTGGATGATGGATTGAGATCATAAAAAGTAATCAGGAGTTTTACGAGTGGTGTCAGGCTCAATCTGCCGAGGTGCTGGATCAAACTGAAGCGAATTTTGGACCATGTTCTCCCCAATTTCTAGAATTGCTGCCATATTTCCGCATCGGTATATGACAACCAAGCACATTTTTAAAAAGAATGAAGGACTTGAAAAAAACTTCAATCAGGTTTACGAAAGTTTACCAACCTTCACGGTATTAACAATATCATTCGCTACTTGAGGAAGATTCTGTTTCACACCAACGACGATTCTGTTTCACACCGACGACGACAGCTGATCCTAAGACCCCACTAACATCATTTTGGCCAATATGAATAACATAAAGTGTTGAGGAAAAATTCGTTAACTAATTAAAACCGCAAGTGCACGGGCGTACGTGAGTACGAGGGTAAGTACGGGTCGATCCACAGAGAACGCGAGTAAAGTTCTTAATTAAAAACCAACAAAAATAATTATCTAGCACTTAAAAATATCACTTATAAAAATAACTAAGGAACGGATTTCATCGGCCAAACATGAAATTATGGTGTTACATAAAAATTGATCTCCACTAACAATAAACACACAAGTATTCGAAATAAAGACAACCAATGATTTCGAATCAAATATAATCTAAAGTTGTAAAAACCACTTTGTATCGATCTTACCAATCAAGTCAATTCTCAAACTTTATGGATCCTAACTATACGAACTCCCAACTCTACTTGTGTGGCTCGCATGAAAATACTCACATAAATATGATATTGAAAATGACTAGCAAAACAAATATGTTATTTAAAGCACTTACACCACATAATCATATTATGACGACCGACTACATCCACCCCTTAGAAAGGGCCCTAGCCAAGCATGATCAAAGCAACAACGATATAAATTAAAGAACTCATACCAGAATTTGAAGAAAAGCTTGACTTTTTATTGCACGATAACTTGAATACAAGGAGGATTTTTGCTAAAGAAAAGAGATGAAGTAAAAGCTAGACGTGTTAATACAATGAACCTAACACGTCTATTTATACTAAAATATTTACAAAGAAGCAATAATTACAAAGATTTTTAATTGATTTACAATAATCCTTGTGACAAATTGCTTGCTCAGCTTTCCCTTATTAGATGATTCTTGCTTGATTTCTCACGATTCTGCTGACTCGTGGTGATGTGGCTTGATATCTTGAATTAAATGCATTATTCTCCAATATTTGATCAAATCATGAAGATCTTCTCAATATCTACACAATCAACAAAACCACACAACCAAGCATAAAATGGGAAAAATAAAATGCTAACTAAATAAAAATAATACACTAATATTATACAGTTAAAATGACTTATCAAATTCCCCCATATCAATGCCAAGCTCGTCCTCGAGATTAAAGAAAAACATATACTCACTGTCGTAGGAATCACGGATACTTTTAGGTGTACCAACCCGTTAAACTCGTAGACGATCTCTACAAGAGGAGTTTTGTCTCCTAAGGGTTTACAGAAGATATACCCATAAAATCTTTCATGCACCTACATGAATGCAACTATTCTATATGATGATGCAAAGATCCCTTACCGTTGGTTTTCGTCAAGCCATCATTAGTGCCTCTGATTGTGCTTTTAACATGACATTCATCAGGCTAACACTACCATGAGCTACAGCTAGCGTACACGAGTAAAGTGTGAACAATCTTAGCAACATATTTTAGAAAACTAGGGAAGATGCCACTAGCTAGATATCACCCTCTTTGGTTAAGCCATAAGGTCAGACCAAAAACTAAGCTTCAACACCCCGTTACCTCGACTCTGAGTATCCATTTGGGCTTAACGTGGGGGTCTTGAACTTATATTCCTACTTCTATTTTATTCACACACTAAATTATTTGTATGAGGTCGTCACCTTTGGTGTTTATTTGTTCGGCCTAAGTCCAACGCTCCCCAGTGCAAGTGAGTCACGGAGTCCATAAGGCTCCACCAACCAAAGAACCCCATTTCTAGTGCTAGTGGTTAGATTGACCGTGCAATGGTTGAGGTCCCAAAAGACTTATACACTAATACCCATTTAGCGAGCGTTAGGTCAACAATCCCAGATCATAAAAGACCTTAGGTTGCTAGGCACAAAGTCCCCTCAGACTTACTTACTCGGGTTATTAATGAGCCCAACCTAGTCAACTTCCCCACTAACCTTCAACTTCAACGCTTTTTTTTTTTTTTTTTTTTTTTTTTTTTGAAGTGCTTAACCCCCAAGCTTCCCCCCAAACTTATACTACTACGACTCTTAGCTCAAAGATGAAGACTCAAAGTTTTTAAGCTGACCTAAGGGCAGCTCCTCTAAAGGCACACCCAATTCGCGACACGTCCCCCTTAAATATTTGAAACAAAAGTTACCAAGACACACCACTAATACAAGTGCGTACATAACGCATGGCAATTTGTGATCATGGCAAGACTCGTGTCGTGTTTTATGGGCACAAAATTCGTCAACGGCTAATAACTTGAACTACCAACAAACTAAGGATCTTCATATGCAATGCAACTAAACAGAATGCACTATAAAGAAAAAAAAATGAAACAAGATTTATAGAATGAACTACATGCAAACTAAAAATCTACAATAATGACATGATTTTTTTTTTTTTATGAACTAACTAACAGGATTAAAGCTTTAAGCTAACCATAACTAACTCCCCCCCATATCAAAATTTTACATTGTCCTCAATGTTAAAGAAAAGAATACACAATAGATTTAGAGGTGTACCATTCTTGCACTATGGTGGAGAAGGAGAAAAGCCGGGGTTTGCTAAAATATCCTGTTAAACAAAACACACCTTTATAAACACACACATTTGAGCCAACCCATGTTTTCAAGATTCCTAAAGGATCATCTTTTATTGCAGATTTCCATGCTTGTAGTGCAGTATATGCCTTACTGAGTCTTGTAGCTGAAGATGAATCATATGGGTTTGGGCTGTTGATTCCACCACAACCAACCCACACTTTAAAAATCATATGGTTTTTAAATGCCTAATGGGCCAAAACTGGCCCAAGATTTATCGTCTAGAACACACGTATTCTTCTTAAAGAGGATTCTTTAAAATATGTTAATACTGTACATTACTTTCAAAAATCCAAAAAACAAATATGCCCAGAATCATAGAACAACGGGAATGGCACTAAGTATTAAATAACAATCTTGTACACGATTAAATTTAGATTATCCACAAAGATATACCTTGTAAGTTCCGGCGAGTATTTTTGCAAAGACGCTTCAATAGTCTCCGCTGCTCCACCATCTCTTCGATCAGAAAAATTTTAGGCCGCCCTCTCCTCCTCGGCATCTGCTCCATCGAAGAAAGCCCCTACAAACCGAACTTCTGTAAAATTAGCGATTCATGTGAGTTTTTCCCCTGATCTTTATAAATATAAGCAGTAGATAAATAATTTAGGCAGGTTCCGAAAAATGCAATGTTTATATTTTCAAAAACATGAACAACCCTTTATAGAACGTTAAATAAACTTGACCATGTATAGTTGGCACGCAATAAATCAGGGAAAAATTAAATGCCAGAAGGGGCGTACGAACTGTCAATGTATTTGTGGGATGCCCTTAGAAAAGGGTACCATGACCAACATCAATCATAAAACTACAAGGTGAGTCACACATTAAACACAACCAGAGAATTACATGAGTTGTTGTCTCTCAACAATTACAAACATCTTTTGCCTTTTTTATAATCTTGTGCAGGATAATGGTCTGGTGCCCATTGTGGAGCCTGAGATTCTTCTTGATGGGGATCACTCAATTGATAGGGCACTGGAAGTCGCTGAGAAAGTATGGTCCTAAGTCTTTTATTACCTGGCAGAAAATAATGTGATGCTTGAGGGAATTCTACTTAAGCCCAGCATGGTGACTTCAGGAGCTGAGCATAAGGAGAAGGCTTCTCCAGAGACCATTGCAAAATATACACTCACTATGCTTAAGAGAAGAGTACCTCCTGCGGTTCCAGGAATCATGGTACGTAATATAATATATTTCTAATCTCATTTTTGCTATAACTTGATTATTAATCCAATTTTGTGGCCACTGTACGCCTTTTACAGTGCGACCTTCCAATTTATTGATTATGAGCCAAAATCTTTGGATATTGATGACTAAAGAAACCAATAGTATAGCGAGTCACTACTTGGCCATATGTATGAGTTTTACTAAAAATCTATCATCATGTTGTTCAGAACTGAGAACTTGAACCTCAGATCTTAATTAGCGAGAAAACAATGATGACCTTTCTTTTTCTTAACATTATTTGTTAGTTATAATTATTCTAACAGAAGACTTGATTTCAATATCAACAGTTTTTGTCTGGAGAACAGTCTGAAATGGAAGTTACACTGAACCTGAACGCAATGAATCAGTCCCCCAACCCCTGGCATGTCTCTTTCTCTTATGCACGTGCTCTGCAGAACACAGTCCTGAAAACATGGCAAGGACTTCCTGAGAATGTGGATGCTGCGAAACAATCTCTTTTGGTGCATGCAAAGGCTAATTCCATGGCACAACTTGCCAAGTGGAAAGATCCTAAATCAACGCCTGCGAATCATCCCCCGCAATACAAATATGACAACTACTATGCGCATCCCACGCAATAGCATTGGCACTGGCCTCATGCCTTTGCAACTCCACAATAGGCAATGTGGGAAACCTAATATCACTGACGGTGAGCGCGAAGATGCTAAGAAAGGGATGTTTGTTAAGGGCTATACCTATTAAGTCCAAAATTAGTAGGACAGTGCAGCACTTGTTTGAGTAGTGAGTACTATATCTATACTGTATCCTTTGGGAACCTTCTGCTTTTTGATACAATGAATGCTGAGAAAAACTTGCTCGAGGGACAAGCTTGAATGCTTGATTTTACCAACATAATTTGAATAAGGAATTGTTACGAAGAAAATTGTCATTTTGTAACCCACAAATGGGATTACTGTCAGCTCGAGGTTATGTAATATTATACTCACAATTTTATAGATTTTTGTTTGCACTAATCATGTACCTTCTTTATCTCTTACAGACAATTATTTTTAGACATAATTTATTTTAGTCTTAAATATTATACTTTCATTTGTCTAATTTCGATTTTATGTTCTGCTTGATTCCCCCTTCTTCCCCATCAAAAAAAAAAGAAAATGAAAAAAATTATAAACACTTATATTTCATTTTCGTACAGTCGGAATATACTTCAAAATTTAAAATTTTCATATATAAAACGGGTGGATAGCTCCTGTAAGCAAAGAAATACCACTTAACTTTTACTACGTTTTGAAAAAGAGTTTGTTCATAGTTTCTAGGGTTCATTTGGTGGATAACAAATTATAAGTAGATATTTGATCACCGCCCCTTGGTCTGAGCATGACCTGCGAGAATATATTATGTTTCACACCACCTACGCCAGCTGATACTAAGACCTCAGTAACATCATTTTGGCCAATATGAATAACGTAAAGTAATCCTAAACTAAACAACCCCCCCCCCCAATTTCACTAAAAGCAGTAAAATGACTAACCCTAAACCTAAAACCCCGGAAAGAAAAGGTGAATTGAGAACAGACCAATCACAATCCACAAACAATTAAGCAAATTTCATAATCACAATTACTTAAAGATGCTGGGATTACCAGATATCAAATGTTGACCCACTTCCTCTGCAGTCTTCCTCCTAATCGAAGGACCAGTATGATAAATGAGCTTATGAATCTGATGAATTTGTGCAAATAGAGGGATATTAGGTCGTGTTATAGAGAACGGTAGAATAAAGTGTTTACAGACTGACAATGCATTTGTGGGATGCCCTTAGAAAAGGGTACCATGACCAACATCAATCCTAAAACTACAAGGTGAGTTATACACTTAACACAACCACAGTATTACATGAGTTATTGTCTCTCATGGATTTGTTGCTTAATTAAACAAAAGAAAAATCTTGGCGAAAAAGGGGAACACATCTTTCCCATCTTTCCTCTCAAACTACAAGGTATTACAGTACAGTACTGCATTACATAATGTATACATCTTTCCTCTCAAACTATATGCTATCACTACTGTATAGGAAATGCAAAGTACACGGTGAACCAGAAATAACAGTTGAGGCAAAACACGATGAACAACATTTATATAACAGAATGCTAAGTAAGTCAAATAAATTTTAACCCTGAAAACAGAGTATGAATAGAAAGGCTAAATAATTTAAACCATGCCAGTCCACAAAACTATACTCAGTACATCTCTTATTAGACAAGACTCACACATTCATGACCAGTGGTCACATTATAATTTTTTTGCTAGGATCTTAAACAAAATGTATAACATATCCAGAACAGGAATGTGCTTTCTAGTTTAAAGCCGTAAGATTACAGAACACAATAACAGGTTATTGCTGCATCCCCCACGCACCCACCAAACTTATCTTCTTTTTTTCCCTCCTTTTTTTAGGTGAAAATATACACAACAAAAAGGCCTGCTGTTTTAGTCAACTCTCTGGCAAAAATTCTACTTGAACACATTGTCTGAGCTAAAAATAGAACAGAAAATAAAAATGATATGGCAGTGTCCCTCAAATTAAAAAGCCAGAACTCCTTTCACGACACATCTACATTGACCTGACATCAAGTGACGATTACAACAACTGGATGATGGATTGAGATCATAAATTTGTGGCAATCGGAATCCTTTTTTTCTTGCTGTTTTCCTGGAATGATGCTAGTTGTACCATTTTAATTTAAAAACAAACTCAAAATACGTATTACAAGGAAGAGGCGATGCAACTGCGTTATAAATTTTCAACATGCACATGCCTAATCGCCTACTGAGTTTTAAGTTTTTCAACCTGCATGAGGGTGTGACTGAAGAAAATTGCTAAAACAAAATACCAATGATATTAAGATGACATTTATTTTAAGACTTTCTGATAGGCAAAGAAAAGGTATAATATGTGACTGAAAGAGAACGTAGTAAAATGACTCCATTCTAGGATTGTTTATGTTGTAAGCAGAAATGTATATTGCTGCACTGGATAGTAATAGTTTGATTTGATACATCAGTAAATATTATCATATACTCAGTTGGAAGTACGGGATAAAACCAAAAATGAAAATAAGTAAAGCACTTTACCTTCTATATGTAACACACAAGATCAGCACCACAAGCAAAAATATTGCAACTACATAAATCCAATCTGCTAGAACCTGTCAATAGCCATTTAGTTTCATCAGTTTAATAAATTTTATTGGAGTAGTACACTAATGTTGGGGCATCTGGAAAAGAAAAGAAAAGAAAAAGGGTTAAATCGCAAAGTGCTCACTGAAGTGAGGGGTTGGTATCAAATTGGTCACTCAAGTTATCGGCGTCTCAAGTGTACCATTCTAGTTGGCAGTAATGACATCGACGTTAAAAGCTTTTGTTGACCTAACGGTAGTACCCACGTGGACTGATTGACTTGGACAGCGTGGACAGCAACGGCTCTATCTCCATTGTGTATATATATCAGTTAGGGTTCTTAGGCTTAACTGCTAGAAATTCATAGAAATTTTAAGCTAAACATAAAAATCAAATTCCTTTCATCTTCTTCTTGTTCATATGACGACACATCAAAGCCCCATGGGTAAAACTGGAAGCTCAGCATCGATCGATTCAGTGACAAAGGAAGAGCATAAGAAATTGAGGGTTTATTATCCCCAAATCCCCATCTAACCCGTTTGAAATGTAAATGACAGTTCAACTTCTCCCAATTTTTTTTAATATAATTCGATCAAGCTGAGATGTCGTCCATGTCATCCTGCACGTGTGTCCACGTATTTCTGACGTTAGAGTCAAGACGTTTCCGTTAGGTCAAACATAAACATTTAACGTCTCTGTCATTACTTCCAACTAGAATGGTACACTTGAGACGCCGATAACTTGAGTGACCAATTTGATACCAACCCCTAACTTCAGTGATCACTTTGCGATTTAACCCGAAAGAAAAATGATATGTCAGTGTCCCTCCAACTAAAAAGCCAGAACTCCTTTTACGACACATCTACATTGACATGACATCATTACAACAACTGGATGATGGATTGAGATCATAAAAAGTAATCAGGAGTTTTACGAGTGGTGTCAGGCTCAATCTGCCGAGGTGCTGGATCAAACTGAAGCGAATTTTGGACCATGTTCTCCCCAATTTCTAGAATTGCTGCCATATTTCCGCATCGGTATATGACAACCAAGCACATTTTTAAAAAGAATGAAGGACTTGAAAAAAACTTCAATCAGGTTTACGAAAGTTTACCAACCTTCACGGTATTAACAATATCATTCGCTACTTGAGGAAGATTCTGTTTCACACCAACGACGATTCTGTTTCACACCGACGACGACAGCTGATCCTAAGACCCCACTAACATCATTTTGGCCAATATGAATAACGTAAAGTGTTGAGGAAAAATTCGTTAACTAATTAAAACCGCAAGTGCACGGGCGTACGTGAGTACGAGGGTAAGTACGGGTCGATCCACAGAGAACGCGAGTAAAGTTCTTAATTAAAAACCAACAAAAATAATTATCTAGCACTTAAAAATATCACTTATAAAAATAACTAAGGAACGGATTTCATCGGCCAAACATGAAATTATGGTGTTACATAAAAATTGATCTCCACTAACAATAAACACACAAGTATTCGAAATAAAGACAACCAATGATTTCGAATCAAATATAATCTAAAGTTGTAAAAACCACTTTGTATCGATCTTACCAATCAAGTCAATTCTCAAACTTTATGGATCCTAACTATACGAACTCCCAACTCTACTTGTGTGGCTCGCATGAAAATACTCACATAAATATGATATTGAAAATGACTAGCAAAACAAATATGTTATTTAAAGCACTTACACCACATAATCATATTATGACGACCGACTACATCCACCCCTTAGAAAGGGCCCTAGCCAAGCATGATCAAAGCAACAACGATATAAATTAAAGAACTCATACCAGAATTTGAAGAAAAGCTTGACTTTTTATTGCACGATAACTTGAATACAAGGAGGATTTTTGCTAAAGAAAAGAGATGAAGTAAAAGCTAGACGTGTTAATACAATGAACCTAACACGTCTATTTATACTAAAATATTTACAAAGAAGCAATAATTACAAAGATTTTTAATTGATTTACAATAATCCTTGTGACAAATTGCTTGCTCAGCTTTCCCTTATTAGATGATTCTTGCTTGATTTCTCACGATTCTGCTGACTCGTGGTGATGTGGCTTGATATCTTGAATTAAATGCATTATTCTCCAATATTTGATCAAATCATGAAGATCTTCTCAATATCTACACAATCAACAAAACCACACAACCAAGCATAAAATGGGAAAAATAAAATGCTAACTAAATAAAAATAATACACTAATATTATACAGTTAAAATGACTTATCAAATTCCCCCATATCAATGCCAAGCTCGTCCTCGAGATTAAAGAAAAACATATACTCACTGTCGTAGGAATCACGGATACTTTTAGGTGTACCAACCCGTTAAACTCGTAGACGATCTCTACAAGAGGAGTTTTGTCTCCTAAGGGTTTACAGAAGATATACCCATAAAATCTTTCATGCACCTACATGAATGCAACTATTCTATATGATGATGCAAAGATCCCTTACCGTTGGTTTTCGTCAAGCCATCATTAGTGCCTCTGATTGTGCTTTTAACATGACATTCATCAGGCTAACACTACCATGAGCTACAGCTAGCGTACACGAGTAAAGTGTGAACAATCTTAGCAACATATTTTAGAAAACTAGGGAAGATGCCACTAGCTAGATATCACCCTCTTTGGTTAAGCCATAAGGTCAGACCAAAAACTAAGCTTCAACACCCCGTTACCTCGACTCTGAGTATCCATTTGGGCTTAACGTGGGGGTCTTGAACTTATATTCCTACTTCTATTTTATTCACACACTAAATTATTTGTATGAGGTCGTCACCTTTGGTGTTTATTTGTTCGGCCTAAGTCCAACGCTCCCCAGTGCAAGTGAGTCACGGAGTCCATAAGGCTCCACCAACCAAAGAACCCCATTTCTAGTGCTAGTGGTTAGATTGACCGTGCAATGGTTGAGGTCCCAAAAGACTTATACACTAATACCCATTTAGCGAGCGTTAGGTCAACAATCCCAGATCATAAAAGACCTTAGGTTGCTAGGCACAAAGTCCCCTCAGACTTACTTACTCGGGTTATTAATGAGCCCAACCTAGTCAACTTCCCCACTAACCTTCAACTTCAACGCTTTTTTTTTTTTTTTTTTTTT
The DNA here is from genome assembly GCA_036435485.1 of Saposhnikovia divaricata. Lineage (NCBI taxonomy): Eukaryota > Viridiplantae > Streptophyta > Magnoliopsida > Apiales > Apiaceae > Saposhnikovia > Saposhnikovia divaricata. The sequence goes on along the minus strand of CM071596.1, from coordinate 149,341,694 downwards.
TTTTTTTTTTTTTTGAAGTGCTTAACCCCCAAGCTTCCCCCCAAACTTATACTACTACGACTCTTAGCTCAAAGATGAAGACTCAAAGTTTTTAAGCTGACCTAAGGGCAGCTCCTCTAAAGGCACACCCAATTCGCGACACGTCCCCCTTAAATATTTGAAACAAAAGTTACCAAGACACACCACTAATACAAGTGCGTACATAACGCATGGCAATTTGTGATCATGGCAAGACTCGTGTCGTGTTTTATGGGCACAAAATTCGTCAACGGCTAATAACTTGAACTACCAACAAACTAAGGATCTTCATATGCAATGCAACTAAACAGAATGCACTATAAAGAAAAAAAAATGAAACAAGATTTATAGAATGAACTACATGCAAACTAAAAATCTACAATAATGACATGATTTTTTTTTTTTATGAACTAACTAACAGGATTAAAGCTTTAAGCTAACCATAACTAACTCCCCCCCATATCAAAATTTTACATTGTCCTCAATGTTAAAGAAAAGAATACACAATAGATTTAGAGGTGTACCATTCTTGCACTATGGTGGAGAAGGAGAAAAGCCGGGGTTTGCTAAAATATCCTGTTAAACAAAAAGTGAAGAATACAAACACACGTACAAAGTATACATGTCTCCCCCATATCAGGACTTAGCACACGACTAAGTCGGGAAGACTCAATTCCAATCCAACCCTACTCACTATTGGATGAATCAACAAGATCCACCCACTCCACATCTTCTAATGATGGATACTCTAGAAAGGGTTTGAGCCTATGACCATTGACTTTGAACACATGGTCATTTTTGGGATCTTGAATATCCACGGCTCCATGGGGGTAAATTTTGTGGACCAAGTAAGGTCCATCCCATCTAGATCTTAGTTTGCCAGGAAAAAGGTGTAAACGTGAGTTATAGAGAAGGACCTTTTCACCTACAACGAAAGTTTTGGATCGCAATTTCTTGTCATGAAACTTTTTTGTGCGATCCTTATAGATACGCGAACTTTCGTAAGCGTCATTTCTAAGTTCCTCTAACTCATTTAAATGGAGCATTCGTTGGGCTTTGACTTTATCTAAGTCAAAATTCATTACCTTGATGGCCCAAAGTGCCCGATGCTCTAACTCGACTGGCAAATGACATCCCTTCCCATAAACCATGCGATAAGGTGACATACCTAAATTGTTCTTAAAGGCAGTTCGGTACGCCCACAAGGCGTCGGGTAATCGTTTAGACCAATCCTTCCTAGTAGGGCTAACAGTTTTCTCAAGAATGATTTTAATCTGACGATTAGACACTTCGACTTGGCCACTAGTTTGTGGGTGATATGCGGTGGCCAACCGATGCTTCACTCCATATTTGAGAAGGAGAGAAGAAAAATGTCTATTATCAAAGTGGGTACCCCTATCACTGATGATAGTACGAGGGGTCCCAAAGCGACTGAAGATGTTATCTTTGAGAAAATTGACCACGACTTTGTGGTCATTGGTGCGTGAGGGGATTGCCTCAATCCACTTCGAGACATAGTCAACCGCTAGAAGGATATACAAATTAGCAAAAGATGACGGGAAGGGACCCATGAAATCTATCCCCCAAATATCAAAAATGTCAACTACGAGAATACTATTAAGCGGCATCTCATCTCTCTTAGAGATCTTGCCAACATGTTGGCATCTCACACAACTCTTACAAAAGGTGTTGGCATCTTTGTGAAGTGTTGGCCAATAAAAACCGCTTTCGAGGATTTTGGCTGCGGTCTTTTGAGAACTAAAATGGCCACCACAAGCCATGTCATGACAAAAAGAGAGAATACTCTTATGTTCATTTTCGGGGACACAGCGACGAATGATTTGGTCTGGACAATACTTAAAGAGGTAAGGATCATCCCAAAAGTAATAATGGACACGAGAGAAGAATACATCTGTCTCTGCCTTGGTCCAATGATTGGGAATCTCTTTAGTGACAAGGTAGTTCACTATGTCGGCAAACCAAGGTTCATGAGACGAAATGGCTAGGAGTTGTTCATCGGGAAAGGACTCATTTATAGGGTTTTCATCAAATGGAGCATTAGATACTCGTGAAAGATGATCAGCTACAACATTCTCGGACCCTTTTTTGTCCTTAATCTCTATATCAAATTCTTGAAGTAAGAGAATCCAACGAACGAGACGTGCCTTGGTATCCTTCTTGGACATCAAATAGCGCAAAGCAGCATGGTCGGTGTAAATAGTCACATGTGAACCGACCAAATAAGAACGAAACTTTTCTAGTGCATAGACCACAGCTAAAAACTCTTTTTCCGTGACTGTGTAGTTTTGCTGGGCATCGTTAAGGGTGCGACTAGCGTAGTAAATCACTCGTGGTAATTTATCTATTCGTTGTCCTAAAACAACTCCTATGGCTGTGTCAGAAGCATCACACATGAGTTCGAATGGGAGTGACCAATCAGGAGGGTGCATGACAGGGGCAGAAGTGAGAAGACTCTTTAACTTCTCGAAAGCGAGGATGCAATGAGAGTCAAAATCAAATGGTGCATCCTTTTCAAGGAGTTTTGTGAGAGGCCTAGAGATAGCACTAAAGTTTTGGATGAATCGTCGGTAAAAACCAGCGTGTCCTAAGAACGAGCGCACCTCTTTCACAGATTTAGGAATGGGAAGGTTAGAAATGATATCAACCTTAGCTCTATCGACTTGAATGCCATCTTGTGAAACAATGTGGCCTAACACAATACCTTGTTTTACCATGAAATGACATTTCTCCCAATTAAGGACAAGACACTTTTCCTCACATCTCACAAGAACTTTCCCTAAGTTTCTAAGACAGTGTTCGAAAGAGGATCCATGGATGGAGAAATCATCCATAAAGACTTCGAGGAAGTCTTCGACCATGTCAGAGAAAATACTCAACATACACCTTTGGAAACAACTGGGTGCATTGCACAAACCAAAAGACAAACGACGAAAGGCAAAGGTTCCAAAAGGGCATGTGAATGTGGTTTTTTCTTGATCCTCGGGGGCAATATAGATTTGGTTATACCCCGTGTACCCATCTAGGAAACAATAATACTGGTGCCCAGCCAACCGTTCGAGCATTTGGTCTATGAAGGGAAGTGGAAAATGATCTTTCCTAGTAACCTCATTAAGTTTACGATAATCTATACAAACACGCCATCCAGTTTGGAGACGTGAAGGTATCAACTCATTGCTCTCATTTTTCACTACAGTGACACCTGATTTCTTTGGCACCACGTGAATAGGACTAACCCAAGGACTATCAGAGATGGGGTATATAATGCCATGATCTAACCACTTAATGATTTCCTTGCGAACTGCCTCTTTCGTTATGGGATTGAGGCGTCGCTGAAAGTCTCTCTTAGGTGTAGCATTCTCCTCAAGATGAATTTGGTGTTGTACGATAGTGGGACTTATACCCTTAAGGTCGGCCATGGACCAACCTATAGCTTCTTTGTGTTGTCTAAGCAGATTGACTAATTGGGTTTCCTGGTCAAGGGTTAAGTCACTAGAAATAATGACTGGCAAAGTGTCATTTTTACCTAAGAAAGCATACTTAAGAGTGGAAGGAAGTGGTTTCAAATCAAGTTTAGGAGCCTCAATGATGGACGGTTTTGCAACATTCCTAGGCTCGAGATAGATTTCCTCGGGTTTTGTTTCCCATTTTGCACCAATTGCATTGAGTTCTTCAAGCATGTCTTCAGAAGACATATCTTTATACAACTCTTCAAGTTTCTCGTCACTCTCATATTCCTCTAAAATCTCTTCCACGAGAGTCCCAATTGCACACACCTCACGAGTATCTTCCTCTAATGACTCTAAGTGCTGATTAGTGAAATTAAAGATGTTTAAATCAGCGGTCATGTTTCCAAAGGACATTTTCATGGACCCATTACGACAATTAATGATAGCATTAGAAGTAGCAAGGAATGGACGACCAAGGATGAGAGGAATTTGTCCTTTGGTGCTAGAGACAGGTTGTGTCTCAAGCACAATGAAATCAACGGGGAAGTAGAATTCGCCAACTTTGATGATCACATCCTCAATAATACCTTGCGGTACCTTGACAGAACGGTCTGCCAGTTGAAGAGTGACACGAGTGGGTTTAAGATCACCTAACCCTAGTTGACGATAGACAGCAAAAGGTAAGAGGTTAACACTAGAACCTAAGTCAAGAAGACATTTCTCAACGAGAGTGTTACCAATGGTGCAAGAGATGGTGGGACAACCAGGATCTTTGTATTTGATCGGAACGTTGTTGTTAGAGAGGATTGAGCTCACATGGGCAGCAAGGAAAGCCTTTTTAGGAACATTGGTTGCCCTCTTTTTAGTACACAAATCCTTGAGAAACTTAGCATACGACGGGACTTGTGCGATTGCATCTAAAAGAGGAATGTTCACTTTCACTTGTGAGAAAACTTCTAGAATCTTCTCAAGATGAGGTGACTTTTGGGAAACAAGTCTATTTGGAAAAGGGGCTTTGGGTGTGAATCGAGGGTCAACACCCTTACCTTTCTGAGCATCACTCTCTTCCTCTTTTGACTCCTCAGATGAGTTACTCTTAGAAGAAGATGCTTGATTTGGATCTTGGGGTTTGGGATCATGTGACTTTTTAGCACGTTGATAACTGATGACAGCATTCACGTGCTTATTTGGGTTCTCATCTATGTTGTGGACTTGCCTAGCACTAGATTGGTTTGAGGCATGACGAGGGTTGACCTCGGGTTGGCTAGGAAAAGTCCCAGCCTCACGACTACTCATTTGAGTGGCCATTTGACCCACTTGCGTTGCTAACTGTCCTACTTGTTTTGTAAGAAGTTCTAAACTCTGACGAAGGATAGCATTTTCATCATGCACGGGTGGGTGATTTGTTGTTGGGCCACTTTGAGATGTTTGGGCTTGTTGGTAAGACTCACTCTTGGGCTTTGGGTAAACTCCCCTTGGGTAGTATTGTGGTTGGGTTTGATTTTGGGCCCCTTGGGACCACGAGAAATTAGGATGATTGCGATACCCAGGATTATAAGTGTTTGAGAAAGGATCATTTCTGGGCTTTTGAAATGGGTACACAGCATTTGTTTGCTCTACAGGTCGAGCTACTTGACACTCCTCGGCAAAATGATCTAACCCTCCACAAATACTACAAGATAAAGATGTGGTCTCTAAAGACGCGACAGGTTGCGAATTTTGAGACTTTTGTTTCTCAAGTGCTTCAAGTCTTTTTGAGATAGAAGCAAGAGCAGAGTTTTCGAAAGCAGACTCGATGGAACGGACACTATTACGAGAAACACTATGGTCTCTCTCAGACGTACTCTCCCACTCAGCACTCCTTTCGGCTAACCCTTCGAGGTATTCCCAAGCCTCTTCAACAGTCTTATTTATAAAACCCTCGGGACACATAGACTCAACAAAGGCACGTGTTCTCACATCTAACCCCTCATATAAGATACGTATAAGTTCGGTTTGAGTGATTCCATGATTAGGACACTCAGCAAGAAGGCTATTGAAACGTTCAAAATATTTCCAGAATTTTTCGTCACTAAATTGGCGAAAACCATTAATTTTGGTGCGAAGTTCGATTGATTTGGAACGGGGAAAATATTTTTTCAGAAAGGGAATAACAAATTCCTCCCACGTTTTAATGGAGTAAGCAGGAAGACTATTGAACCACTTTTTCGCGTTGCTTTTGAGAGCAAACGGAATGACACGAAGTAGAATACCATCTCTAGTCATGGATTTGAAAGAGATAGTGGAACAAAGATCTTCAAATTCTTGAAGGAATTCATAGGCATCTTCATCGTAGTTGCCATTGAATTTAGGCAACATGCCTATAAGATGGGTTCTAACCTCAAATTTAGAATCAGCAGCATCCGGAAGGACTATAGGAGACCTACGGGCTGTTTGTTGGGGGTAGAAGGCTTGTTTGAGAGTGGTACGTGGAGCAGGGGGAGGCACAACATTGTCTCCCATGGTGATTTGTGATGATGTTTCACTAACAGGAAGACTAACGGGATTGCGAATTAAACGACCGCTAGTACTTCTTTTCCAAGTGTGCATACACTAGGAAGATATCTAAATTATCTAGCAATTAGCACATAAAAGGGGAAAAACAATTAAAAAAAATGAGAAAAAAAAAAAAAAAAAAAAAATCTAAACCTGAGTTATCCTAAAAAAATCTAGACAGCTCCTAACTGTAGGACCACCAAAAAGTCTATAAATCTAGATTTATTCAAACCGATTGGCCAGTCAAGCGGGGGCACTTCCTTGAAACAAGGCGCTGAATTAGAGAACCGCCATCCTAGACACCAATCTTAATTGGCCAGGTAAGTGATACACTTGCCTAGACACCAAAGAGTTCAAATAATTCCAAATTTACTTCCTCTTTTAGGTACCTTCCTCATTGAGCTCGAAATTCCTAGGGGCTAATGTCTAATTAATTTTAATAGGCTTGGAGATGCAGTATGATGGATTAGTGGTTTGTGGGCCAAGGAAAGGGTGATGAAATCCCTTACCTTATCTTGATGAGTGGTTTTTGCCCTTAAAATTAATTAAGATGAAAATGCGGCACCCAAAAGACAATAAATAAATCACACAAAATGCTCTACACTAGTGTGGTACGTACCTTTGGGTCCTCCAGCAATCACCACAGTTATAAAAATACAGTAAAATCCTAAACAAGATGTGCTCTAGGTGTACATAAAATGCATGATGCGACACATAATTTTTTATCTAAAACTTCTAAACTAATATTTTTTTATTTTTTTATTTATATAAACTAGGAAAGAAAATAGTACCCGAAATAGCTTAGTAATTATTTCCGCGAAGAACTAACTCCAGCCGCAATTAGGTACCTGAAAAGTCAAAAGAAAACAAATCAAATTACAAAAGATATTTTTATTTTATTTTTCCTTCAATCACGCGCTTGCACGTAAAAGAATTAAAAACAAAATAAAAATTTAAAAAAAAAATAATAATAAGAAAAGATATTGTAACTAAAAGCTAGCAGGGTTTTTTTTTTTTTTTTTTTAACTACTTTAAACCTACTCGGCAATTAGACAAACAGGGGACAAATGTTGTACTTGATTAAATAGATTAGACGGATTAAATGGTCTAAGCAAAATAATAAAAATTTACTTAATAATGATTATATATTGCTACGTACGTACTACTATATGACTAATTAAGTAATAGCCAACTAACAGGACAGAGAGGACAGACAAATTGTCTGGGCACAGCGAAAAAAAATAATTTTTTTTTTTGGAATCTGCTTTTGAAAAAAAAACAGAAAAACAAAATCAATTGAAATATGGGTAAACTAAAAATTAAATGACGCGTTCCCCGGCAGCGGCGCCAAAAACTTGTTGAGGAAAAATTCGTTAACTAATTAAAACCGCAAGTGCACGGGCGTACGTGAGTACGAGGGTAAGTACGGGTCGATCCACAGAGAACGCGAGTAAAGTTCTTAATTAAAAACCAACAAAAATAATTATCTAGCACTTAAAAATATCACTTATAAAAATAACTAAGGAACGGATTTCATCGGCCAAACATGAAATTATGGTGTTACATAAAAATTGATCTCCACTAACAATAAACACACAAGTATTCGAAATAAAGACAACCAATGATTTCGAATCAAATATAATCTAAAGTTGTAAAAACCACTTTGTATCGATCTTACCAATCAAGTCAATTCTCAAACTTTATGGATCCTAACTATACGAACTCCCAACTCTACTTGTGTGGCTCGCATGAAAATACTCACATAAATATGATATTGAAAATGACTAGCAAAACAAATATGTTATTTAAAGCACTTACACCACATAATCATATTATGACGACCGACTACATCCACCCCTTAGAAAGGGCCCTAGCCAAGCATGATCAAAGCAACAACGATATAAATTAAAGAACTCATACCAGAATTTGAAGAAAAGCTTGACTTTTTATTGCACGATAACTTGAATACAAGGAGGATTTTTGCTAAAGAAAAGAGATGAAGTAAAAGCTAGACGTGTTAATACAATGAACCTAACACGTCTATTTATACTAAAATATTTACAAAGAAGCAATAATTACAAAGATTTTTAATTGATTTACAATAATCCTTGTGACAAATTGCTTGCTCAGCTTTCCCTTATTAGATGATTCTTGCTTGATTTCTCACGATTCTGCTGACTCGTGGTGATGTGGCTTGATATCTTGAATTAAATGCATTATTCTCCAATATTTGATCAAATCATGAAGATCTTCTCAATATCTACACAATCAACAAAACCACACAACCAAGCATAAAATGGGAAAAATAAAATGCTAACTAAATAAAAATAATACACTAATATTATACAGTTAAAATGACTTATCATAAAGTGATCCTAAACTAAACAAAACTCCCCCCAACTTCACTAAAAGCAATAAAAAGACTAACCCTAAACCTAACACCCCAGAAAGAAAAGGTGAATTGAGAACAGACAAATCACAATTACTTAAAGATGATGGGATTACCAGATATCAAATGTCGACCCACTTCCTCTTCAATCTTCCTTCTAATCGAAGGACCGATGAGCTTCTGAATCCGATGGATATTAGGTCGCGTTATACAGAACGGTAGAAGTGTTGCTAGTTGCTGGACACCTCTGTTATTTTCAGAAAGATAAGGCTATAAACGTAATTTTACAGGTAATTAAGCGGAACTTTTTACCCTTGTGTCGCTCTATAATCCTTCCTTTATATATATTATAGGCCAACAAGGCCTTTTCACCCATTTAGTAATTTACTGAACTATCCCTGTATCATGTTAATGTTAAAAAAAATGGATTTCAGTGGATTTGAACCCATGACCTCCATGTACCAATTTTCTTTTGTCCACATTATTACCACTACACTAGAACACTTTAGTATACATTTTTTAAAATCATTAATTGCATGCACAAACAATCCATTTGCTACATTTCCTTTAATAATATAACAATATTATTATGTTTGCATATATTAATACCGCTACGCTAGAATACTTAATGATACACTTTTTAAAATCAATAACTGCATACGCAAGCAATCCACTTGCTACATTCGCTTTAATATCTATTTTCAAATTTATTCAGGATAAAAGTCATTAAAATGATAAGAACATGTAAGATATTTTTGACAGAATGAATGACCGACTGAATGTACGTGTATTTAATATAGATGAGCATTTCTCCCGATCTGCCTGACCCCGATTTAATACCTTTCCCGTTTGGAGATTCGGAAAATTTTTCGGGTTTGGAACGGGAAACATGAAATGTTATAAATAAAAACTTGGGGATGGGAACGAGCTGAGGGATTAAAGCATCTCGGCTAATGGGTCATTTGTTAAATCTGAATATCACTTTCTGAACCATTGATTATCTGAACGGTTGAATAATTTGAATTCTGAACGAAAGTTGTTGTTTGATAAAATAAAAAAGATTCTGAATGACTAAATATTTTGAGTTTTTTGTTAAACATATTTTCCGAATAATTAAAATATTTAGCCAATAATAAATTTTAAAAGTAAGATGAATTATTTTTTCAAGCTTTTTCGAAAAATACCCAAGTTCAGAATTTTTTTTGCAAATGTATTTTTTTAAAAAAAATATATTTCGAAAATACCAACTTATTTGCAAAAATACGTTATTTGCAAAAATACAGTCTGCAACCAAATCAACTAAATACAATTGTTTGCAACCACATATGCAACTCTATGAAAATTTTGCGCAGCTGCATATGCAACCTGATAAGATTATATTTTTGTAAAATGTTTTTCCTGAAAAATGTATTTTTGTAAATATTTTAAAATATGGTAAAAGTATAAAAAAAATTAGAAAAATGGTATTTTTGGTAAATATTCATTATTTTTTTATTATATATTTTTTGAGTTTTTTTAATATCTTTATGTTAGAAAAAACGTGTGTACGAAATACGATTGCCAAAAAGTTAGCTTGGCATAAATTATATAACTTTAAAATCAGTTAATCATATTGAATAGAATAGAGATATAACATACATACCTAATATTCAATAATTATTGATGCATACAACAAAGAGATTTGAATGGTTCAGTTGGAATTCTAAGGGTGGTGTCGTCCACAGGAATGTGGGAGTCGTCCAGCACCATCCAGATTTCTAAATAATTAACAAACAATTTGAACGACAATCACATGAATGGTTCCGTTCATCTTCTTTAATTCAGCCATTAACAAATGAACCCTAAATCCCCAATTCCCGTTCCCCAATCGATTATCATATTTAAGAAAAAATAATTTTTTAAATATATATTGTAGATTATTAAAAATAAATGTAATTCAAAGATTCAATTTTTTTTATAAATTTAACATTTCATAACATTAGAAATGTTATGGAAATAACTTACAACCAGTTCGACATGCCAAAAGATGGCAAATGTCACAATTGTCGGACAGAACCCATTCATCAATTGGCTTAAAAGCTTGTTTGCGCAGGCAAGTAACACCATTTGTTGCATCGAATTTAACATTTCATAAATATAATTTAATTTTAATAATATTTTTCATCTTTTATTAAAATTGCTATTTATAATATAATAATAAATTTATCATGATTTATCAAAATAATTTGATTATCCAATATATTAGAGAATATATAAATTTTAATTAAAAAAATAAGAATCTCCAAATTTTCATAGGGATTCTCGTTCCCCGTTCGAGGTAGGAATCATGGAGGAATATAATCCCCATTTTGGGATCTATACGGGTTCAACGATTAGGTTCAAAATTTTAATTAAAAATAAGTTCGAAATTTTAATTAAAAATATTAAAATTCATGATTTCTTGCGGGGATACGTATTTTCCTTTCGGGGCAGGAATCAGGAGCGAAATAATTCTCGTTCAAGAACCGAAACAGGTTCATCGATTTTGTTCGATCGAATTCGGAGACCGGGATGGATATAGCACTCCCTGACCTTGAATTGACCCGATGCCCATTTCCAACCAACATGAATTCATTTAGTGTCAGATTTGGACATGTAGATACAACTAAATACCAACAAAAGAATAGGTACATCAATTTTTTAGCAACTTAAGAACAAACGGTAATACAACTAAATATTTGATAATAATATGTTAATCCAATTTGTTGACAAATGTTAGATGAGTTTGATTGAAATTCAAAAGATATAGTGTGATCACAATAACATTTGAAAAACGTATACATGTTTAATGTGTGAGAGGTATGACAATTAACTATTTTATTATCATAATACCTATTTAGCTCGTAACCACAACAATAATTTTATATAAATATGAAAATGGAGGTCGCTGAGAGGTTGTAAAGAAGAATGAGAGATGATCGAAGAGAGAGGAAGTATAAACAAACTTGAGATTGTTAAAGACGAAAGATAGGTGATGTGGCAAAAAGTATGTGCATATATGATGTGGTTGAAGGAAGGAACGGATCTGAGAGGTATAGCGAGGTGGCATGATAGTGGTCGAAAAGAGGCCGAAGTAAGAAGGTACCTGATCAGTAATAAATTGGAGGAGATGTGAGATAGGCTACTTGATCAGTAATAAATTAAGGAGATATAAGGTAGACATATGGGTAGAAGAGAAATAGATATTTAAAATATGTTGTGGCTAAGATCGAAAGTAGTTAAAAAACTGTTGTCGTGGTGATCCTTTTAGGATTTCTACTGAAAAACACTATTATCGTGGAAATATTTGATAGCTGACAATTAACTCTAATATACCACTTTTGTCAGTTATTCTTCTCGCATTAAACAAGTACCACTATAAATATGAATCTCGAAATTTAGAGTGTGCTAATAGTTTGAATTTAGAATGATTATAACTACTGAATCGGTAGACCGTTGCAGTGAAAGGTAAAATAGACTAACAAGAGGATACAATGGATTTTATCGCAAAATTAAACAAATGTTATATGAATTAGAATGTGGCCCGTGCCTTGCACGGGCTTTCATGCTAGTATATAGTAATAGAAGATCACTCATTTATAAGGGATCACCATCCACTTACACCAATAATATTTGGTAAAAGAGAAATTAAATTTTTAGGAAAGGTCAATGGATCAAAAAGTACTCCCTTGAAAAAGTAAAAAAGAGCGCTCTTATTTAAGATATATGAAATTCTACTGGGCGGGGTGTTTTTTTTTTTTATTTGATTTAAACTTTGAATGTTTTATTTCTATTTTTCCATTTTTGTTTACTTCTATTTGTTCAAGAATCTAATTCTATTTAGTATATTGAATATATTATTATATATTAATTTCGTTAATTAATACTGTTGTTTATTTACATGCAAATAATATAACAGTAGAATAGTATTATTGAATATTTTTTATTTGTTTTATTTTCGTTATAATATTTGAATATTTAATTTCTATTTTATCATTATAACTTATATTTTAATTTTATTTTTTAATTTCATTTAATACCATGGTTCAATATATATTAGTATCATATATTTGTTTAATTAGTTACTTATAAATTTAAACATACTTGTAAATTGTAAACTATAAAGAATATAATTTTTGGCAGCTTTTGCTTGCACCTATCCGTTAACAACTAACCAAACATATATTTATTGTTATTCATTTTTTCCTATATATTAGTTGTGAGACCCACATTTTCTATTCACTTTTTTCTATATATTAGTTGTGGCATTCGGTAACGACCAAACTATCCCAAGTCCCTTAAGTTAATTATACGAGCTTATAACAGTGCTATGAAAGATTTTTTATTTTTTAATTTTAATATTTAATATTTTATTTTATTATTCGTAATTTTAATATTTGCTTTTTAAATAATAAGAAAATAAATTATAAAAGATAATAAAATATAATAATACATATTTGATAGTATTCTAAATGATAGATTTTTGCTTGTATATTAAAAATAGATAAATAACTTTTTAAATTTAATATGTTGTTGACAAGAATTAAATCTTGAAATTCTTGGAGTAGTTTTTAGTATAATAATATAATTTTTAAACTAAAATATGTTGTTGAGGGGAATCGAACATTGAGCCTATAAAAAGATTTTATATACTAGCTTATAACCCGTGCGTTGCACGGCTCATTTTTTAATATTTATAATTACATTAATTTTTTTCATTTATATGTTATTAATTTACATATTAATTTGTTGTTAAAAATTGATATATATATATATATATATATATATATATATATATATATATATATAAGATTTTACACATTCGATTTAATATTTGTACTCTTTCTTAAATTCTTAAAATTTGATTTGGACGATTTTACAGTCCACGTGAAATTAACAAAATAATCTTAATTTAGTAATGGTTTAACAATTATTTTTTAATTAAACCTACGCAAAAATTGACGATTTTTACATTGAAAATTCTATTTGATTTATGAATTCTACTTTTAATTCGTTTTGATTATCAAAATACCCTTGTAAATATTTGAAAATAGTTCTGCTAACAACCAAATACAATTTTAATAATAAGTGTAAGAGAGATTTTGTCCAAAATTTTGATAATCGATAGTCTGGTCCTCTGTACGACAAAGATCTTAAAATAAATAGATGAAAACCGTTGTATCTAGCATAAAAAAATGTTTTATATTTTAGTATGTTATAAAATAAAAAGTATATTTACTTAGAAATACAAAAATGTATATGTCAATGATTTAAATTATATATATTTAGGTTTTCTACATTGAATAGCATTATCAATGTAGGACTTCTACATTGAATAGGATTAATGTAAAATTTCATAATTATATTTTCTCTTGAGGTTCTGAGTGTTTCCATTTGAATAATAATTATTAAAGCATCACTAAATTAAAGATAATTTTATGAGATTAACGTGAATTGTAAAATCATCTAAATCTGGTTTCTAGATCCCAAAATAGAACCCAAATAGTAAATATGAATTTCTTTTTAATACTAATAAATAAATAAATAAAATTCAATTATAATACAATCTTTTTTAATTATATCTTTTTCAGATTATAATTTTTCTTAAATTCAATTATAATACAATTTTTTATAATTATATCCTTTTCAAATTATAATTTTCTTTTTAAAATTCACTTCTTTTTAATAATAAGTGTAAGAGAGATTTTGTCCAAAATTTTGATAATCGATAGTCTGGTCCTCCGTACAACAAAGATCTTAAAATAAATAGATGAAAAACGTTGTATCTAGCATAAAAAATTGTTTTATATTTTAATATGTTATAAACTAAAAAGTATATTTACTTCGAAATAAGAAAATGTATATGTCAATGATTTAAATTATATATAATTAGGTTTTCTACACTGAATAGCATTATTAATGTAGGACTTTTACATTGAATAAGATTAATTAAAATTTGTAATTATATTTTATCTTGAGATTCTGAGTGTTTCCATTGGAATAATAATTATTAAAGCTATCACTAAATTAAATATAATTTTATGAGATTTGCGTGGATTGTAAAATCATCCAAATCTGATTTCTGGATCTCAAGATAGAGCCCAAATAGTAAATATGATTTTTTTAATACTAATAAAAAAATAAATAAAATTCAATTCCAATACAACCTTTTTTAATTATATCCTTTTGAGATTATAATTTTCTTTTTAAAATTCAATTATAATACAACTTTTTTTAATTATATCGTTTTTAGATTATAATTTTCCTTTTAAAATTCACTTCTAATACAAGCTTTTCTAATTATATTCTTTTTAGATTATATTTTTTTTTAATGTAATCTAATCTTGATCGTCCATTTTTAATCCAACGGATCATATGAATTTTGGTAGTACAGTGACCAGACAAATTTTGGATAATATCCCTCTTATGCTTGTTATATATAAGGATATAATTATAAAAAGAATATTCTTTGAACATTACATCCAACGATTCTCATCAATCTATCTCAAAATCCAGCAGTTGTTATGACCATTTATAATAGTATAGTACCAAATAATATACCACTTATAATAGTATAGTACCAAATAAAATCCAGCGGTCGTAATTTTTTTAAGAAAATCCTGTAATTATAATACTATTCTATAACCCGTGCAAAGCACGGGCTATCATATATTATTATTATTATTATTAATTAATTAATATATTATTTATTTATTTAATATAAAATTTTAATTTATTTAACAAATTTTATTTTTAATTTTAAATTTACATATATTCCATACTTAATTTCATGACATAAATAACTATCATTAATTTAACGTTATTTTTAAATTTATTGTTAAATATCTTAATAATTCAATAGATGTTTTTAAAAATTTATTTAGTGTAACCTAATATCGTTGAAGAAAGAATTGTAGCAAGAAGTGTGTGTAGACGATGATTCTATAATTCTATAAAACATGTGGGTTTTTTATATTTAATAAATTATATATAATTTAACTGAATTTGAAAATTTTAACACGTTATTTTATTTTATTTTTAAAATATTTTTTTGTGCCTTGGTTCCTTGGTTAGTTGGTTAACACCTTCCCAAAAAGTTTGTTAACACCTTCCAAAATACAAAAAACAAATCAAAATGTATTTAATTTTAATTAAAAAAATAAACCACGTATTTTACATATTATTTCGATTATATTTCCATTTACATAAATATTTTATATAAATACATACTCTATCAGTTATACTATAATTGAAATTCAACCATATACTCTTTCAATTATATTTTTAATATAATTTTTTTAGCTTGTTATTTATAGGAAAGTTTTAACAATTTTTTTGGAACGTAATACATACTCTATCCGTCATGCTTTAACTGAAATTCAATTACATACTCTTTCAATTATATTTTTAATATAATTTTTTTAACTTGTTATTTTTATAAAGGTGTTAACAATTTTTTTGGAAGACGTATACTTAATTATATATCTCATATATATAACTTAATATAATTTTGGCATAATATATGTTAACTTGAATAACTTGTAGAAGGGGGGTTGAATACAAGTTAAATAATAGTGTCTGATTTTTGCTTGAATAAATAAACAAGAACAAACGAATAAATCAAACTGTTTGTATTAATATGATCAAATACAAACTCTATCAAAGGTGTACAAATACCTTTAGCAACTGCTCTCAATACAAATCTATCTTTGTTTGTTCACTCGTATACACACAATGTTCACAAATCTCACCTTGCGCCTCTATTACAATGATATAGAGAGAGTATTTATAATGCTACCTATCAACTAATAACAGAAAGAAATAATCAATTCATAGTAGGATTCTGTCTTCTAGTTGATAGTTTCCTACAATAGCTTAATCCTTTTCCTTCACGCATACTTCTTGCTATTTTTTATATAACCAATCCTAAAATATAGTGCTTTCCAATTTCCGCAGCATCCATAATGACATCATCAGAATTATATCTGATATCAGGATCTTACACCGTATCAGGACTTGAGATTCCATCAGGATTTGACTTGCCGTATCAGGATCTGACCATAGTTCCTGAAATACAGTCCTTGACACACTGTTCCTGACTAAAACTCTGCAGTCACTGACTAACTTATATATCCTATACAAAGTGCTAAATCCTTTATAAGATCAGGATATTACAAGAAGTATATGCAAATTCTATTCTAAACATCACAACTCATGAATTATTCCTAACAATCTCCCCCTATTTATGCTTTAAATTCTGAAGCATAAATCTGAGTTGTTGATGTCAAAACACTTAACAATACAACCAGAATAGAATTTATGTATTCGAGTGCATGAAGTTAAGTAACTCCTTTCTTCAGATGTAGATATAGTATCTGGTACTTAGAAGAATTCAAACTATTTTGATGCAGACTCTGACTGATTGATTACTTACTTTCCTTTAAATCCAGTACGGCTAGATTTACCAGTATCAGCGTCTGTTTCTTTTCCTTTAACACTTCCATGGTGAGATTCACCTCTGTCACCATCAGTTCTTACTTTATCTCCCCCAATCTTTTGTCTCTTAATCGTCTCTATCTCCCCCTTTTTGACATCAGCAACATTAATGCCAAGAGTTTCAGTGATAGAACAAATAAGATTCATCAGAACTGCTTGATTTTCCATAATAGTGACTTGGTTATCTTCAAGTAGTTGAAGTCTTGAATGAATAGCAATTTGAGAATTCTGAATATCCTCAATAGCTTTAGATTGTGAAAACTCCTTGACTTCAATATTGGAAGTGCTCGTTGTATCTTCAGACTCAGATGTAGAAAGTTCAGAAATGTTGATCTTTGTAGAAGAAGTTGCCCATGTAGCATGTTCTACTGAAGTAGGATAATATTCAAGTAAAAGTACTTGAGTAGAACTACGTACATCTTCATCTTTCTGATCTGGACCTGAAATATGATCATCCTGTCCTTCACCAGTATTCTTTGTACTAACACCCACAAATCTTGACTCCTCCATAGAATGATCAGGTACTGCATGTGTCTCAATTCTAGCTGAAATTGGAAGTACATACAGAGGAATACTAGGATCATTAGGAATTTCATCTGGTACATGTTGAGAAAGAGACTGTCTTAACCTTTCACCCCGTCTGTTGATAATCCTTGCACGCCTCTCCTTTTGTTGCTGAGCTTTAACTTCTGCCTTTGCATTGTGCCTTGCTAAGCCCTGTTTCTCACATCTTAATAAAAGAATAAGTACCAGCATCCATACCAAGATTTTCAGACCAAGATTTAGGAAAAACCTGATTCCAGAAATCAAACGATGGCGGTTTCCTAATTTTCTCTCCCTCACTATGGAGTTGATCATCCATACACTCATTCTCACTTTGACTATCTAAAGTCAACTCTCTTTCTACCTCTCCTTTTGCCTGGTCAGGAGCCAGCCTCTCTATTTATGGATCTATGTCCATCTTTTCAAGTGTATCACTCAAATTTGGAAAAGTGCTCTCATGATTTATAGAAAATTAGGGTATAGGAGAAGTTGTTAAACATGAACTCACATGGAGAGAGGGTTCCTCATACGGCAAGGGGCTTGAGGTTTTCTCCATGAAGTGAGCTGCTATAGTCTCTGAACCCTCACAAACATCTATTGTCTTTTCAGAAACTACAGGCTCCAGTATACCACTTTCAGGATCTACACTAGACTCTAATGCCTTCAGTAATACTTAATTAGGCATCACAATTTATGTGTCACCGTCTTTAAGTGTTGTTTGCTGAGACAGTACACCCTCAAGATGGATAGACTCTGACTGAACAATATTTGTTTGATCTTCAGGAAAATCAATCAAAGTCATTCCTCTCATATCATAGGGTATCTCACTTGCAGTTTCAGCCATCACATAAGACCTTTCAGCATCAGCCATCAAAGTTCCTGAGTCATCCAACCTCTGACTAGATGGTTCTTGTGTTGCAGTGACTATGATCTGATATATTCTACTATCCGCCACTACTGCAATAGTATCTCCTGTTGACTGCATTCCACTATCTACTACCTCATTTTGTTCACCTTGTGCCGGAACATCTTCAACAATGTAATCTTTGTTAAACAAATATGTATGAAGTGATAGAAGTGCACCATGCTTAGTAAGTTCAAATGACTTGTGTAATTCCTTTCTAACCAATACATAGAAAGGCATCTTCATTAAATCAAGTCTTTGATGTAAAAGTCCATATTCTTCAGGAAATGAGAGTTTTGGAACTCTTTCAACCATAAAATCTAGAACATGCCTGAAAAGCTTAAGTTTGATAGAAATAACCTTCATAGCCAGTCTGTACGTCAATGTGGTTTCCCATGAAGAATCAATATCAAGGCCTCTCTTGTCACTTGCTAACTTAGATACAGCTTCATTTTTAGAGACCTACAGAATGTTAGTTGGACTAGACACTGTGTGTGTAGGTGACAAATGAATCTTTCTCCTTGTTCTCCTGGTATAGTGAGTAACAGATTTATCTTGAGAAGACTCAAGAGGTGCAGACTCAGTAGTGATCTTGGGTTGAGATCGTTTTTCAATAGACGTAGTCTTTTGAGAGACAGTATCTAGTAACTGTTTTCCCTTTTTAAGAACTACAACCTTTTGTGAGACTGCAGCCTGGCTGTGACTAGGTCCTTCACCTCTTTGTCCTAGCTTAGAAAGTAGAATTGCAGCCTTCAATTCTACTCTCTCATCAAGAGGTATATTATCATCATCTTCACTAGAACTACTATAACTACTAGAAGAAACAACAAATCTTTTCTTCTTTACAACTGGTGCCTTTTGAGAAACACCAAAGGTTGGTTTCTTTGAAACAATAGGCTGTGGTTCAAGATGTAGTTCCAGAATTGTTTCAGAGACTGTGGTGTTTTTGGTTACTTGGGTAAACACAGGGAGGTTCTCCACCAAATGAGATTCCTGAGTTATTTCACCACCAAAAGAAGAAGAATTGTAGATAGTAGGAAGATGAGATGTAAAAAATACCTGAACATGATGTGGATAGTGCATTGCAGGTATCTCATCTAGATTTTTTCACTGTCCTTCTTTGTTATATCAAAGAAAATTCTCTTTTGCTGTATATAAGAAGGAACACAGTGTTGTGTACCAAATCTAGCTTCAACATTAGGAATAAAATGGTTAATAAACTATTGCATAAATCTGTGATAATAAACCATATTCCTACCTTGATCTCTTGACCCAAGTTTGATACTCATATGACTTAAAATAATTTGACCAATGTTAATTACTCTGTTATAAAGCAAACTATATCCAATGTATGAAGTAACAACAGTAATTTGTTCAAATGAGCTACATTTACCAGTAAAGCATTTAGCAAGTTGGTCAAATAAGAAAGACCATTCCTTTCTGAGAAAGGGCCTTCTTAACTAGCTCATGTTATCTAGAGGTCCTACTATAACCTAATTCATTCAGATAACATAGTTCTAATATTATCATCAGATGGTTCATTAGCATAATTAACACTAACAGGTAAGTGTAGTATTGAATAAAAACAGATTCAGTAATATCAAATGAGTCTTGTCCTAAGTGTAAAACAATCTTACCTGGTTGACCCTGAACAGAATCAATTACCTCAGTATTATCCCAAGCTTGTGAAACATCAGCTTGATTAATCCGTGGAGATGCTGTTAAGGCATAACTCAATGGTCCTTTCGCCATAAAGTCCATAACCGGGTGAAAATCAGTTGACACCCCTTTTTTTGTTGGTGATAGCTGCAACATGATTGTTCATCATAAAATCGAAGTCACCAAACTTAAAAGCTACTGATTTGGGTAGTCTTCTTTGAGCAGCCATTGATTTTGATCTGAAAAGAACTTACGAAATCTTTGAAATTGATTAGTGATTTTGAGAACTCAAAAGTGTTTTTGCTTTAAAAAATATTAAACCAAAGAAAGCAATAAACAATTAGAGTTTCAAAACAAGTATATTTCAAAAATTCTTCAAACCCACTATCCCACGTTCACACGTAGGTTGACAGGTGGCGGTCCCTGAAAAATGCAATTACCCACGATTTTTGGAAAATAAAATCCAAAATTGAATTGGACTTAAATAAATCAGGGTATAATCAGAATAACAAGATTTAATACTGATCAGCTTCCTTGTCCTGATGTGATCTTCTCATCCTGATAACCACGAGTCCTGATGTGGTTTCCAAATACTGATGATTACATATCCTGATGTGATCACATTTTAATTCCTGATCAATCTCATCCTGATTCCAGAGACTAAAATTGGAGTTGCATACGTGGCATTTTGCTTTTTCTGAAAAAGAAATAAAAACATCAATCTTGAACAAAATAATTTGGTTAGATACGTTCAACATTTCTCGAAAATACAAGAAATGCAGTCATGCGTGGTAATAATGATAGACTGCATTGCTAATCGCCAAAAAAAAATTGTTTAGCTTCTCACGTCTTTCTATAAAATAAACTGACGTCTCATGCCATTCTGTACTCCAAAACCTTTCAAGTTTTCTCTGTAAACAAAATCTTTTCTAACCACAATGGCTTTCAACCCAGATATTCACATGAACCCTAACTTCCGGTTCATTTCTTCTGAGGAGTTCAATACTATTGATGATCAGGAGCAAATGGACTATCTCTTTGAAGAGATGACTTTCCTCATCGAACTAGATATGGTCGGAATCGACCTAAACAACGTCCAAAATCCTCCTCTTGAACATCTACCAGTTGAACAAAATCTCCCTCTCGCCTTTGCAAATCTTGAGGATGAAGAATTTGGTGAGGAGGCTGAGGCTGATTTTGATGGAGATGCTATGCCTCATACTTAATAAACATGGGGTTGTGCCAGCTGCTCTCATTCAAGTCACCCAGACAAGGAATCCAAGAGCAGATGGGACTGTTCGCATCCCCCAAATGGATTTTGGCATGCTCTTCGTCCTCGAGTTGATTGTTGAAGACTCATGGAAGAGGCAAGAGCCAATAGCCACAACATTAGACAATAATAGGATTACTAGTAAAAGTTAGACAAAAAGAAGATTGTATTTCATTTCCATGTATGTAAATGCTTCTGATTAATGAAATTACAAATTTTCTTTACTATCTACTTGTCTTTTGTTTGCTTATTAGCAAGATCTGAATAGAGTATAAATTATCAGTATGCATGTGTTAAAAACTAACTAGAATCGACTTAACAATTCTCAGAATTAGACCATTGAATAAAAATGAACTTCAGGATTTGAAACAATAAGTCACAGACTAAACACAAAATCCTGATGATGTTAGCATCCTGATAGTAATCCTGATCCTGATGATTATTAAAAAGTCTATCATACTGTAATTTGTCAAGGTAAAGTGTTACAACTAAAGAGTTAACTATAAGATATAGATCCTGACAGAAATATCAAGTCTATAGGCTGAAACATCATACCTTGCTACTTGTGCATATGTTAAATATCTAGAAATTTAACATTCCTAACTCACTTACCAACCTAATGAAAGTGTTCTCATCAAGTGGTTTTGTTAAGATATCTACAATTTGTTTGTCAGTAGGAACAAAATGAAGTTCCACAGTACCATTTTCAATATGTTCTCTAATAAAATGATACTTGACATAAATGTGCTTAGTCCTTGAATGTTGAACTGGATTTTCTGCAATTTTGATAGCACTAGTATTATCACAAAACATAGGAATATTACTAAATGTCATACCATAATCCATCAACTGATTTCTAATCCAAAGGAGCTGTGCACAACAACTACCTGCTGCAATATACCCAGCTTCTGCAATTGAGGTTGAGACAAATTGTTGCTTCTTGCTTGCCCAAGAAATCAATCCGTTTCCCAAGAATTGACATGTACATGTAGTGCTTTTCCTGTCTATTTTACACCCTGCATAATCAGAGTCTGAATATCCAATTAGGGAGAAATCATATTCTCTAGGATACCACAAACCATGATTTGGAGTCCCCTTGAGATATCTAAAAATTCTCTTCACAACAATTAAATGAGAGTCCTTAGGATCACTTTGAAATCTAGCACATAAACAGGTAGAAAACATTATATCTGGTCTACTTGCAGTTAGGTACAACAATGAGCCTATCATGCCTCTATAACTAGTGTTATCCACACTTTAACCCTTAGGATCAGAGTCTAGCTTAGTGGCTTTTGCCATGGGTGTTTTTGCAACTGGACAATCTTGAAAGTCAAACCTTTTTAAAAGATCTTTGATATACTTTGACTGATTAATGAAAGTACCAGTCTCAGTCTGTTTGACCTGCAAGCCTAAAAAGTAATTTAGTTCACCCATCATGCTCATCTGATACTTAGACTACATAAGCTTGCTAAATTAGCACATAACTTTTCATTAGTAGAACTAAATATGATGTCATCAACATAAACTTGAACTAAAAGCAAATCACCTTTAACCTTTCTAAAGAATAGAGTTTTGTCAATTGTACCTCTTGTGAAGCCATTTTCAAGAAGAAATTTAGACAAAGTCTCATACCATGCTCTTGGTGCCTACTTTAGTCCATAGAGTGCCTTGTCAAGTTTGTAGACATGATTTGGAAATTTTGGATCAGTAAAACCAGGTGGTTGCTCCACATACACTTCCTCATCAAGCTTGCCATTTAGAAAAGCACTCTTTACATCCATCTGGTATATTTTGAATTTTGAATGAGCTGCAAATGCAAGAAACATTCTGATTGCCTCCAATCTTGCTACAGGGGTAAAGGTTTCATCATAGTCAATTCCTTCCTCCTGAGAGTATCCCTTGGCCACCAATCTTGTTTTGTTTCTTACAATCATACCAAATTCATCTAGCTTGTTTCTGAAAACCCATTTTGCACCAACAATGGATCGATCTTTAGGTCTTGGTACTAATTTCCAGACTTTGTTCCTCTCAAACTCATTTAGCTTTTCCTGCATTGCAATTGCCCAATCAGGATCCTGTAATGCTTCTTCCACCTTCGTAGGTTCATTCCTTGAGAGAAAACAACTATACAAGCATTCATTTTGAATTGATCTTATAATTCGAACACCACTATTTGGATCACCAAATAATTAAATCTTCAGTATGATCCATTGTCCATTTTCTAACAGGTGGTAGATTGCTCCTGCTAGACTCTCCCCCTAAGTTAGTGGAATCTTTTATAGAAGAATGTTCACTGCCTTCAAAAGCTCCCCCTTGATCAGTAGAATCAGTAGACTCCATACTGCTGCCAGTATCTGATCTCCCTTCATTAGTCCCTGAAGGATCAGTTCCTAATGGAGTAGACTCTGAATGACTGGTCTGCTCCTTACAGGCTAGTACTGAGTTCTCCTTGATTCATTTTCTCCCCCTCAATAGTAGCATTCCTTTGAGAAGCAATAGAATCTTCAATTTGAGAACTTTCATCATCACTGGAGAGTATCTCAGAATCCTTAAGATTTTCAAATTTCAACTTGTCATGACTCTCATTAATTTGCAGAATTCCAAAATTTCTTGTCATCAAATGCAACATGAATTGATTCCATAACATTATGAGTTCTGAGATTATATACTTTGAAGGCCTTTCATGCAGAATATCCTAGAAAGATTGCTTCATCTGATTTAGCTTCAAATGTTCCAAGTTGTTCTGGATGAACTTTCAGGACATAGCATTTGCATCCAAAGATGTGAAATTATTTCACACTCGGCTTCTTTCCTTTGATCATCTCATAAGGAGTCTTACCATGACTATTTACCAAAGTACAATTTTGAGTAAAACATGTAGTGTTGATAGCTTCTGCCCAAAAGTAGGTTGGAAGCTTTGCATCTGCAAGCATGGTTCTAGCTGCCTCTATGAGAGTTCTGTTCTTTCTTTCCTCTACACCATTTTGCTGAGGTGTACCAGGTGTAGAAAATTGTTGAGAGATTCCATTGTCTGTACAATACTCCTCTATAAGAGAATTCTTGAATTAGTTCCATTGTTACTCCTTAGTACTTTGACTTTGTACAACACAAAAATTAATATCCTAAATTTACTTATAAATCCTAAATGATTATAGGTTGAAAAAAAATGATAGCAATATTATTAATAGTAATAAGAAATCGCGATTAATAATAAAGTACAAAGAGAGCTTGCCATTAATAAAAATATTAATAAATTTTACGGTTATTACATTATTCATTGCATGCGAATTTCTATTTATTTTTTTAGTAATTAGAAGATATGGTGTTATATTTTTGGGTATATATTAATTATTGTAAGATTATATTTTAAACTAGCATGAAAGCCCGTGCAAAGCACGGGCACCATTTAAATTTGTGTAGTTCAGTTTTCTGATTTTTTAAGTAGATGACTCGTATTTCGTAATTTCTGAAATATTATACGTTATTAGTGTGATATATTTTATCAAATATATCTTTTATGAAGACTGATAGTAGTCGAATTTCTTACCTGTATTTCAGATATGATTGTAACATTTTACATACACTTAAAAATTCGTATGCATTTTTATAAATACTTTTAAAATTTTAGTTTGGAAAGACAGAACAATAAGTATTTTGAAAAATTTATCCTTGACTTAGTAGACTCACTTATAGACATATATAGGAAAGTGCTCAAATAATAACTCATATTATAATGAGGACTGAGAAATAATCTCATGCTCAAATGTATAATGTGTGCATATATACACTATTCTCACTCAATCATTCATTCGTGTCACCAAATCGATCATCACTCTAGCAATAATTTACGAACACTTTTGTCACCGAGTTTCAACCACATTCCCGACCCCACATTCGATAATCTATTCATTCCATTTTCATCATCTCACAATATAAATGAGCTTATAAATCCCCACCAATGTCGTTCTCACCCACTCTACCACCATCAATGTCATCATCAACACCTTTGAATACTATCAAAATTTCAGATCTGGAAATTTTTGGTAATTTGTATTCAAAACTTTTAATATAATTTTGGTGATTTAATTTGAATTTTCTTTGATTCTGCTTTGATTTTGGTGGTGTAACATTCAAATGTAACCTACATCTCCCACTTTACCCTTCTACCTCTACTATTTTTGAAGATTTTTTTACACCATTTTTTTACACCATCTTTGACAATATACCAATGTCATCACCACCTTTTCTCCACTTGTACATTGTGTGTATACATCTTCCTCACTTAGGGCTCTAATTCGAGCCGGGTAGCTCACGAGCTCGCCCCGGCTCGAACTCATTTAACAGGGCTCGGCTCGGCTTGAGCTCGTTAACGAGCCGAGCTCGAACACAATATCGGGCTCGTTTAACTAAACGAGCCGACTCGACTCGTGAAATTAAACGAGTCGAGTTCGGGCAGAAGATTAGGCTCCTTTAAGTGTAATTTTACACGAGCCGGCTCGCCCAACTCATTTAAATAGGCTCGTTTAGCTAAACGAGCCGGCTTGGCTCGACTCGTGAAATTAAACGAGCCGAGTTCGGACAGAAGATTAGGCTCGTTTATTAAACGAGCTGGCTAGACTCACGAAAAAAAAAGCTCGGCTCCAATTAAAACCCGGCTCGACTTGAATTACAGCCCTATCCTCACTTAACCATTCCTTCGTGTCACCAAATCGACCAACACTCTAAAAATAACTTGCGAACACGTTTATCACCGAATTCCAACTACCCTACTCTGCTAGCTCATTCATCTCGTTTTTCGTCCTCTCACATAAGATCCGAGTTTAAAGAGCCCCATCGATGTCGTTTACACCCACTCTACTGCCTTCAACACCAGCATCTCCGAACACAATCAGAATTTCATATTTTGGTGGTGCAAAGGGCGGTGTTGATGTGATTGCATTAAAAGTTTTAGTGATTTTGCTCGTGATTCTAGTGGTGGTGTGTGATAGTGACGGTATGGTGGTGGTATGGTATTGATTGTGGTAGTGGTTTTAGCGATGTGTTGTTAGTGGTGGTACTGATAGTGATGTATTCATCAAGAAACAAACGACTGACATATAGTATTTTTTTAAAAATTGATTGTTAATATGGAATATACGATCTATAATTTTTGTATGTATTATTTATAATTTTATATTTAATTCTTCCTTTAAGCTTCATAAGTAACCACTAACAATAATATAATTGTGATATGTACATTACATGTAGTCTTATTTTAAAAATTCACTTTTATTAACCTATAATTTTGAATTTCTTTTAAATACAATCTAATTAGTTATTTTTTAAATTTATCTTTTTAAATTCAATCATTTTTACAGTCTTTAATTCAACTAATCGATAATTATAATTTGTGTATTTTATACAATTTAGTATTCTCTTTTTAAATATCTATCTTCCATTAGTATAGGTATAAATCTTAATCTCATAATTATTTGTATTGAACCTAACACAACAACACTTTTTTTTTAAACAAAAACAACGCTTCTTTTATTTAATTAAAAATCAATACAATGTTTATATCTCACATGTAAATTATTTAATTGATCACAAAACCATGTTTTAAATTAGTATAAGAATTCTCGTCAAAAAATCATTTTGGTCTGTACTAAACATAATAGACAGATATTAAATCTCAAAATGTATATTAAATAAAATAGAGCATGTGAATTATTTGTGCATGTAGTAAATGATTTTTAAAAAGTCATTGTAAGTTTCTTCTTTGGTTCAATGGTTAGAGATGTGAACATAATTCATTCATAAGCTAAAGGACATGAGTTCAATCCTCCTTACCAACAACCTTTTTTATACATTAATATAATCGAGGGTAAAAACGTAATTTATTAAATAGCCTTGAAAGCCTTTGCTGACCTATAATATATATAATGGATTAAAAGTTAACGTGTTTTAATTAGAAAAAAGAAATATTATTGATTGAAGGATACGATATTTTAGGTGTTTATAAAAGATAATATCATTAATTAAAGTAAACGTCTTTTTATTAAAAAAGGCAATTGGCTAATTATCATTAATTATATTATATTATTTTTTATTTTAATAATAGGATGACCATGTCGAAAACTAAACCGACAAACTTTCAATGTCCGTGGGATGCAAGGGTTTCTTTTATTGTGTTTTAAATTTATTTAATACTAGCTTATAACCCGTGCAACGCACGGCTCCTTTTTAATATTTACAATTATCGTAATTTTTTTTACATTTATATGTTATTAATTTACATATAAAAGTATTGTTAAAAAATTGATATATGTATGTATATATATATATATAAGATTTTGCATATTGAATTTAATATTTATGCTCTATCTTGAATTCTTAACATTTGATTTGGATGCTTTTATAGCCCATGAAAAATTAACAAAATAATCTTTAATTTAGTGATGGTTTAACAATTATTTTCCAATTAAAACTACGCAGAAACAAAAAAGAGAAAATTGACGATTTTTTACGTTGAAAATTCTATTCGATTTATGAAATCAACTTATATTTCGTTTGATTATCAAAATACCCTTTTATTATTTGAATAGTTCTGCTAACAACCAAATACATTAATAATAAGTGTAAGAGTAATTTTGTCCAAAACTTTGGTAGTCGATAATTAGGTTTTCACTACGATAAAATAAATAAGGACCGTTAGATCATAAATTAAATAGAAGAAAAATGTTGGATCTAGCATAATAAATATTTTATATTTTAACATGTAAATTAAAAGTGTATTAATATTGAAATACGAAAAAGTGTATATCAATGATTTAAATCATACTTTCTCTGTCCCAACCATTTCTTTACTTTTCAGAGAGATTGTCTGGCACGCATTTTAAGGTGCACATAAAGTATAATTTCATAACTTATTTTTACAATTTTCTTTATAAAATAGAACAATCCTATTTTTACAAAATAAAAATAAAAAAGTAAGTTATGTCAAACACCCTCTTCGAAAGGTAAAGAATTTGGTTTTCTACATTGAATAGGATTATTAATGTAGGTCTTCTACACTGAGTAAGATCAATGTAAAAATTCGTAATTATATTTTCTCTTGAGATTCTGAGTGTTTTCATTTCGATAATAATTGTTAAATCATCACTAAATTAAAAAATAATTTTATAAGCTTCGATTGGGCTGTAAAATCATCCAAATCTGATTTATAGATCTCGAGGTAGAGCTCAAATAGTAAATGTGATCTTTTTTAATATTAATAAAAAAATAAATAATTTTCACTTGTATCCTTTTTTATTTATAATCATCTTCATGTTATAATTTTCTTTTTTTAAATTTAATTCTAATACAGCCTTTTCTAATTATACCCTTTTTAGATTATAATTTTTTTAATATGATATAAACTTGAAAATACAGTTTTAATAATAAGTGGAAGAGTAATTTTGTCCAAAACTTTGTTAGTCGGTAATCTGGTCTTTAGTACAACAAAATAAATAAGAACCGTTAGATCATAAAATAAATAGATGAAAAACGTTGGATCTAACATATTAAATTTTTATATTTTTACATGTAAACTAAAAAGTGCATTTATATTGAAATACGAAAAAGTGTATGTCAATGATTCAAATTATATATAATTTGGTTTTCAAAATTGAATAGTGTAACGCCCCAACTTCCTAATATTGAAAATATACTTTTTATAATAAAATAGACTTTGATACAGGGAAATTTTAGAAATTTTTGGCATGAAGTATTCGTAAATTGGACTATCCACCTGTATTTCAACCCAAACCAAATTCCAATTCACAATCACAAATAAAACTTAATACACCAACGATTCCTCACCGAGGATCGATTCCAGGTTATGGTAAGAAACAAGAATCTAAATTATACAAATTATTACACCGAATAATTTTAAGAACTAATTAAATATACAAAGATGATATTACAAAAGATTTCATGATTTTTAATAACTCCGATGATTTTATAAAATTCTCAGAAGATCAATAATGCATGATTTAAATAGACTTTAATCATAAAAATTCAAATAAAAATACACGGACTCACATTACACATATACATCATCATATAAGCATGTAAACATGATGTCACATATATTTAACCTAAAGAAAAATGCACACCATATATTTCACATTTAATATTAAATAATAATATTTATAATTACGAATTTTCTAAGGCGTTATATCCTTCCCCCCTTAATAGGATTCTGTCCTCAGAATCAACCGTAAGAAAACATATGACGGTATTCTCAAACATTTCTCTTTCAATTTCCATGTCCTTTCTTTCATTCTTAAATTCCTTTATATCAATATATATCTCGATAGGCTGGCTCGTCATGTCAGCCCGCAAATTCCAACATAAACTTAAACCCTTGGTTTACATGTCCCGTTAATTCTAGATACTTATCACTCGTACGTAACGATCCTTCCTACCAAAAATCGAACATGACCTATTCGTATAACGAACTATGCCCTGTACACAACGCCTCAAGTACTAACCCAATCATCCATAAAAATTTCATATATATATATATATATATATATATATATATATAACATTAAAATGAAACCTACCTCGACTTGTAGTAAACATATAAATAATTAAATCTTTAAAACAAAATCCACGCGACTGGAACAATTGATACAACTTCCACGCTTCTACTCTTTCCCATAACTCAGGTTGTCCCAGATAAAACTTTGAGAAAAAGAATATTAAGAAATTCCCTAATCATTCTTACTCCCCTTTCAACGTACAATGTTACTCGAGGAGGGAATAATTAATAAACTTCTATCTATCCTTAATCCCATTGTTTTACTGAGGCACCATTTACTTTAAAACATATATATCTTATTAGCAATTTCAACTATTCCCGGGGTATTTTCAATCTTTCCTTGTTCGTCCGGTTGCACTAACACTGGGACGGTTTTCAATCTCTTCCTTGACTCCTGAAAGCTTTGTCCACTTTTATCCCTTCATTTCCTGGTTGGTACTACTATTGTAGCTATCTTGGTAATATCTTTGACAACCTTCGATAATTCCTAGCTGGTCCTTCAAAGTTTTCGATCTCTGCTAGCGTCTTAGGCCTTTCCCGATTCATTACTACTTTGTCGTCACGGCATTCATTTCGATCCTTTCGTCATACCCTAAAAATTATAGTTCTTTGAAGTCCAAAGCTCGTACTTAGAAATCCTGCGCATGTTCTTCTTATATTCTTAATTTCTTGAGATGTCTTCCGATCTTGAATCCTTGAAACTCATTACATACTTGATAATAAATGAATAACCGAATTTATATCTCCATCTGGTGAAAATCTTAGTAATTCATCCATATATACATCCAAAAGTTTAAACACGGGGATTTGCTCCAACCTAATCGTCTCCTTATTAGTATCTCTCACATGTATAAGATAATCATAAATCTTGTCAGGATAACCTCTTAGTCTGCATGATCGTTAAGACTCCTTTGTCAGCTTTCGACTTCACAATACAACTTACATATCTCTTGATCATAATTTTGCCTCCTTGCCCTTACCCTTAACCTTTATTTTATAGTTAACTAAACAAACTAATCCTAGATCATACCTAATTCTTTTAACTACCATCACATTTGTATTTTTAATATCACCATTTATAATCATACTGAACTTCTAGTTTCTAATTCTGTCACTTCTCACAACATTGTTCCTTTCGCTTACACATACAGCTTTCCATGTTTATCCTCGTATAAGTGTAGCATACTTCTTCTCGAAATCTTACCTTCCAATAATGGTGGTCCTGCTGGTCTCAGTAATTCATATCCTGTAGATAGTTATCTTGCCTCGTTATCCTGGTTTTCAAAATCTCCTAGTTCTTACATTCCTTTCCAGCTAAATCTCATATCCTCAGCTAACACAATTTCTAAAAATCTCCTAGCTCTATGTCTTCCTTTTCTTACCATCTTATTCCATCTTGATCAAATCTCTTTTACTCTTAATATTCATAATCCTTCGAACTATGTTCACCTAAGTGCTATCTCTAACACAATCCCCTTTCTCCTTTATCCAGAGTTCCAATTCTTGTTGAAGTTCGTAAAATGAACTGTCTAGCTTGAATTTGCTTCCCTCAAATTTTCCCACGTCGATTCTAAAAATTCTATATCCAACAATTGGTCCCAAAACATTTAAAATCTCATAATATTCCCGTTTCCATATCCAGGTGAAATATGCCATAAACAAGTGTTCCTCAACAATCTTTCCTCAACATAACTCTCACATACCAACTAAATTCATCATCACTCTACTTCCAATTTAAATAGAATTAATAATCTCGTGTCCTTGTTATCTGCTACTTATCCATACTCAGTCCTCCGTTTTATCGAATCGTGTACGTGTATTGTCCATCCAATGAATAATCTAACTTGACATTCAATCCCTGCTTGAACATCAATTCTCAAACCTGATCATCCAATTCTTAATCTACGTAAATGTAGCTTGGACAACTTAAAATGTCATCTTCTCCATCTTTACCGCATTCAATCATTGATAGCTTTAGGAATCATAAAGGTTTAGAACAAAAGAAATCAATACAATGGACAGGTGTTAGCAGCTATGAATATAAGTTGAGTTTTGTTTGATAAGAATTTTATAAAAGAATTTACTAAGAGATCAATATGATCATTGAACTAATTTCAGGTTACATTTGTCACTTAGGTCAACCACCATAGCACAAAAAGGGGGCCAGCCTTTTGTACTTTCATGACAAACACAATTAGTGGCATCCCACCAGACTTCTATCACATAGAGAAGATGTCCCTGAATCCCTTATATACATAGGGTTGTTCATCCTAGTTTGAATAAAGAAATTTAAGTATTCAGGGAGGAAAAAAAAGGACTCAAAAGTTTCAAAAATATATATATATATATATATATATATATATATATATATATAATGTTGAATAAGGAATATCAAATATTCGGGGAAAATAGAAAGAATTCAAGGGTCTCAATAATTTTATATGCATCATGTTGAATCAAGTGATACCCTGGAAAAATAGAGGTATCTCTGAAAAATAGGAATGTGTTTAAATAGATCTGAAAAAATTTCGTCATCAATTGAAGTATAGTGGATTATCAAAGGTGATGGGGTAATGTCAAAATAAGAAGAAATAGAAAGAAAGGTTAAATCTCCTTAATCAATAAATTAAATGAAATCAATGGCTAGTAATGAATAACCATGCCATTCCTCCAACCCATGCCAGGAATCGCATTTCACATCTTGTTTACAACCCTTTCGCACTTTCTCTATCGCTCGCAGGGTAACTAAAGTCGGAAAAGAAACTCTAGAAGGTACACGAAGGTCTGCAAGTATCGTCTTCCAAGCCGATAGCTCCGGTCGTCTATTTAGCGTATGCTGTTTCGAATAATATGCCTTGTCCTAAATTGAGTCTCCAGATGAATCGAATTTCTGCTCGCGCGATATGTCAAATTACCAAATAATGCCGCAATCGTCGTCCTAATATCCTAAAGCGAACCTTGTCCTAAATCGTTCCATCTAACATCCATTCTAAATACGTATACTTAATCATCCTAACTTGTTTCACTGACCACAACCTGTCGCTCTGATACCAACCTGTAACGCCCGAACTTCCCAATACTGAAAATATACTTTTTATAATAAAATAGACTTTGATACAGGGAAATTTTAGAAATTTTCGGCATGAAGTATTCATAAATCGGACTATCCACCTGTATTTCAACCCAAACCAAATTCCAATTCACAATCACAAATAAAACTTAATACACCAACGATTCCTCACCGAGGATCGATTCCAGGTTATTGTATGAAACAAGAATCTAAATTATACAAATTATTACACCGAATAATTTTAAGAACTAATTAAATATACAAAGATGATATTACAAAAGATTTCATGATTTTTAATAACTCCGATGATTTTATAAAATTCTCAGAAGATCAATATTGCATGATTTAAATAGACTTTAATCATAAAAATTCAAATAAAAATACACGGACTCACATTACACATATACATCATCATATAAGCATGTAAACATGATGTCATATATATTTAACCTAAAGAAAAATTCACACCATATATTTCACATTTAATATTAAATAATAATATTTATAATTACGAATTTTCTAAGGCGTTATAAATAGGATTATCAATGTAGGTCTTCTACAATGAATATGATTAATGTAAAAATTCGTAATATATTTTCTCTTGAGATTTCGAGTATTTCTATTTCGATAATAATTGTTAAATCATCACTAAATTAAAGATAATTTTATGAGCTTCGCGTGGGCTGTAAAATTATCCAAATCTAATTTATAAATCTCGAGATAGAGTTCAAATAGTAAATATAAACTTTTTTAATATTATTGAAACAATAAATAAAATTTAATTGTATCCCTTTTTAATTATATCCTTTTCATATTATAATTTTCTTTTAAAAATTCAATTATAATACAACCTTTTTAATTATATCCATTTTAGACTATAATTTTCTTTGTAATATGTTATAATCTTGATCGTCTATTTTAAAGAAATATTAGATTCGACGATTGAGATTATTTTGGTAGTAAAATGACCAAAATTAAGGATAAGATCCTTCTTATGCTTATTATATATAAGGATATAATTACAATAAGTTTTTATCCCGTACGATGCACGTGTTTCTTTTATTATGTTATAAATTTTATCAATGTTCCAATAATGTTTTTATATAATCATTATTTTTTAATTTTTTAATTTTAATTGAATATAATTTAGTATGCTCGTGTTTACGGATTATACTAATGCTTCCTTATTATAAACAACATATACGGAATTTCAAATATTTTATTAATAATTGAAAAATATGGTGTGATATTTTCGGGTATATATTAATGATTGTAAGATTAGTTTTAAATAAAAAAGATAACATTTTTTAATTAGAAAGAAAATATTAATGATTGGAATATATGGTACGATTGATTTTTTAGGTGTTTACAAAAGATAATATGTTCAATTAAAATAAAGGTTAAAAATGCAATCGACTAATTACCATTAATTATATTATGTTATTAGTTTTTTTAACTAAAAATAATGTAAAAAAGGCAATCGACTAATTACCATTAATTATATTATGTTATTATTATTTTTTAATAATCTGGATAACCATACTGAAAATCAAATAATTACGATAATCATACTGAAATTCAAAACGATAAATTTTCAATATTTCGTCTTTAATATAACTAGGTAATTTATCCGCGCTTCGCGCGGTTTATAAACTTTTATTTTAAAATATTTAACTTAGATAAAATAATTTTTATTATTTTTAAAAATTTATTGATCTCTTTAAGAATTTCCTTAAAAAATTGATTTAAAACAATTTACATGAATTATTAATTAGAAAACTACTCTCAAAAATTTTGATAATTTTAAAATATCATAAACATAAAAATTAGCAATAACAATACAACATAATCTTTCCCATAAAAATTATAAATATTAAATAGAATTACATTTTTTAAAGTCGACGCCCCTCTCATCACATAAATGTTCAATAATAGAGGAAGAATATATTTAATTAGAATATTAATTTATTTCGACACAATATAATGAGCAACGGACTTAACTTTTTTTTATCCATTTAATCCGCTGATAAAATAGTTGGGTTGGTTCAATTTAATCGGTTTAGTCATAACCCATGTATAATTTATTCATGTGCAAAAATAAAAATAGTTTGTATTTTTTTTATACAAATTCTAGATGTTAAGCGAAGATCTATATACTTTCATAATATATTACGATTTCCATAATGAGTCATAATAAAAATTGTTTGAGAAGTTAAGGTCAACTTTACTACAATCGTTCTAAAAGAAATTAATGTAGTCTTATAGGGATTAAAAAAGAATGCAATGTAAACAATTTTCAGTCATTATATAGATTTAATAGTTATATGCTCAAATAAAGTTTTCTAAATTTTTAAATATGTAAAATAAAGTAAATTTTATATAGATTTAATAGGTGTAATTAATGACTAATTAAGATGTCATTAAGAGTTATTTATTGCAAGAACATATTTTTAATAAAAAAATATCAAAAAAATGAAAATTCATGAAAAATATCTAAAACGTTTCTGGTGCATTTCCGATCTTCTGGCATTATAATATATATAGATAGTATATATTTTGAAGAAGCTAAGTAGATAGTATCGTTGGAGTTGCTTTTAACAACATAAAAATTATACTCACTATAAAGTTGAAGACAAAGAGGATATAATCGATAACAAGCCAACCATATTATATGATTATCTACTAAATTACCACGATTGGATAGCATAAGTGTTAAAGGATGTATCCTCTATCGTCGTGGGTTCGACTCTCGCTTATCTCAAGAATTATCTTAGAACAGATGCTAAATTGTATGGCTTATTAGGCTAAATAGTAAAAAAAAATCTATTAAATTAGAATATATGTGAAGCTGATACGGTACTAGTAGCTAGTGCCGAAATAATTATTTCTTGTATGTCAAAGTGAAGTACATACTGGTGTACATATAACAAGGAAAATATAACAGAGTTCCTATCTTCTAGAATTAGATAAATGTAATCTTATCACTTTACAGCAATACATATCCTGTAGTTGATAGGGTTTACCAACTAATTATTTTGCTTATTACTAGAAATATAATGTAAGTAGTTTTAGTGAAGTGGGCAACGTTTTGTGGATGTAATTGTGGTAGAAGCAGCCAATTTATCTAGAGAAGGATCCGGGGGTTGATTATCAGCAGACAGTGATAGAGCAGTTGGAGCACTGAGAAGCCCAGCAAATAGGTCTGCGGGATCATAATAGATTTCAACGTCTTCTGCCTTCAGCGATTCGTCCACCTGTCCAATGTGTATGCCATATATTAAACAATATTTTCATTCTGTAAGGCTTACAAAATTCAAAGAAGATTTTTGGTTCGAGTTCGTTAAGTTCTAAATGAGCCGAACTTGAGCACTAAAGAGTTCGCGACTTGTTTACCTCCTTGATTGTTTTGAAAAGACCCCAACTCCTAATTGTCTTATTGTTGGAAAAATGTTGAAAGATGTAAGAATTTAGGAAAATTCTTAATCAATCAGAAATATGCATCCGATGAACGATGTTATGGGTGTACCATTTAAAATTTATAGGTATGAATATGAAGTATGAACCAACCCCTAAATCTGCCATACTGGAGCTTTGAATAAAACTTATGTCATGATGAATGACGTATTTATGTACTTGTCATTTTCCCAGCAACTTCTTATTGGTTGATAATTTCGTCTTCTGTGTAAGGCATCTTGAACATATACCCAATTTTAGGTCTAAAGTAAATGGTATTAGAGAAAGTCCACTACACAAGCTTTATGTGCTCTAACTCAAATATTAGAGGAGTAAATGTTAAAAATAGTGCTCGAAATATATTTATAAGTAACCTCATTATTCCATGGCTTATATTTTTAATAAATTATTAAAAGCACTCATTTTCTCTCTCCATTATGTGTTTTACTTCAAGTAATAGAATTGAATGTGTATTTATCATGAAATATCATAGAGTAAGTTTTTTTTTTTTAAGCAATGCTCTTGAGTAAGATTTGAAGGAATGAGATCACAAAATGTGTTCCAACAATCTTCTAATTATTCCTTAAATCACTAATAGTTTAATTCATTACTTATTATTTTTAAGTAACATTTTTTTTCATTTTGAGGATCCCCTAATCAATATTTTATAATAAAATGTGAGAAATAATATCTTTTTCTCTCTTACTTTGATTAAACGGATGTACTTTTAATATTAAAATTTTAAAAAAGGAAATGATTATAAGGATTATTGTTGGAAACAAAACTCCTTATCTACGCCCTAAACTACTAAGAGCCAATATTTTATATTTTATATAAGAAATAAGCTAAGAGGTTGGACTTACTCTTACATGAAGTATTGTTGGAGATGTAGGATTCTGTTGGGCTTAAACCCAATACGGTAGTATGAGTTTTGGTGATACGAGTCATATATGGGTCGAGTAATAATTGTATGGGTAGACAATTATTATAGATAATATGTCTTGTTCACAAAGTTAGGTAATTAGGTATCAAGAATGGCAAGTCTTGGTGGCTAAGTTTTGGGTGGGTATATATACATAGTCATATTGTATTCGATGTGTGAAATCTTAAGAGATGTAGTCTTAAGTATTGTTTGGGAGATGCTTGATCATTGTTGGCTCAAGTATCAGGTTTGGGACACCATTGAGGTGTTATTGTTTTGATGTATTATTGATATTGTTAAGATTAATAATACGAGTTGGGACGTGGGTGTTTCCACGTCATATATTGTTTGTGTTCTTGTTTTGCTTTTACTTATTGTTGATAGAAGTAGAAGTAATACTTGAATAGTGTTTGACAGCGCTTTGGTGGATCTTGTCAATTAATCGATTGGTCGTGTTTGTTCTGTATTTGTAGTTTGTGAATCTCGGAGTGTGTAAGTCCCTCAACCTAATAGGATTCATGCATGGTTTCTTGTTCGGGCAGTGTATCTCTTTGGCTCTCTTTTCCAGAGACGATTTTCGTGCATTCAAATTTTGTTAAATAAAAGATAGGTGGGTGTGCGGGTGTGTTAACTATTAAGAAAAAAATTGTAAAACCGGAATAGCTCTATGTCAGCTAATCTTGGCTTGGGGATCTTAGCTATTAAGTTTATATATGAAGTTTTAGTGGAATAGCTGGTCCTGCACATGGTACTATGGTAGCATTGTTATCAATTTACGGATGACAGTAAATTGAAGGTATGATTTTTTGAAGGAAATATTAGCATTGGACATTACCTTTAATTCCGCAGCGGACATGTAAACTTCAAAATATTAGCCACGGAGACGTATCACTACTGTGGAGCCCAGGCCCAACATCCCAAGCCTAATAGCAGGCCCAATAAGTAGTCTATATATAGGGAGGTGATAATATTGTAAAGGGGGTTGGATATTGTGATATTAGAATAATAGTAAGAGGGGAGTCCCCAACAGTGGCGCTAGAAGGAGGGGGAATTTCGTGTGGTCGACCATAATTCCGAAAGGAGGAATGGCCGGAGCAGAACATCCTCCTGTCACCATAGATGTGGAGAGTGTGAAACATAATAATAAAAAGATGACAAAAGAAGTTCATCCATAGAGACTATTTCAGGATGAACAGGAAGAAAGATTGGGTGCACGACCATCCCAATTAGAGCCGGGCACAAGAAGTAAGAAGCGTAGTAAAGAAGCATGAACCCTGGTTGAGACAGCACAGGGAAAGAGAGTTTTATCCAGTGACATGAGGTTACATCTAGATAAAATCAAGTGAAAAAAGCAAGTAGTTGAGGAAAAGGCCCCAGGCAACGAGGTGGACGATGAGTTACTTCAACTCGAGCATGAACGAAGGATGTTAGCTGAGAAACTTAAACAAAAGAAGGAAATTCAACATTTGAGAAAGGAGTTGGAAGGTGTTTCCGAGGGACTAATTTCAACTTAGTATCATACGGGAGATTACGAATCCTCGTGGAGAGAATCAGCTGACACGGAATATTCTCAACAAGAGGACTCATCCGTATCACTAAATTCGAGGAGGAGGAGGCGTCAAGCTCAAGAAGACGAGATGTATGACGAAGTAGGATCTGGCGAGGATACTCCATGGAAGTCAAAAATATCTAAGCTAGAGAAATTACAAGATGATGTTGCACTATGCAAGGACTTTATAAGAACGCACTCGGGAGGAATGGAAGTGCCTACAGAAAGCCCATTGTCTAAAGACATTGAGAATGCCAGGGTTAATAGAGAATTAAAAGTTCCACCTATCGATCAGTTTGATGGATCTACGGACCCGGCTGATTTTATCAATATTTTTAATGGAAGGATGGGATTCTTCGGACATTCTGAGGTTGCGAGGTGTCGTTTCTTCTCGACTAGCTTAAAAGGAACGGTACTCCGCTGGTTCAACAATCTACCACCACGGTTGATAAACTCGTGGAACAACTTAAAAGGGAAATTTATGACTAGATTCTCCAGCAACAAGAAAGGAGGAAAGATAACTGCCTCGTTAATGATAATCAGACAAAGATCGGAGGAATCCCTAAGAGAATATTTGGGAAGATTCAGAATAGAGATTTTCGAAATCCCGAACTTGATCAAAGAACTCGCCATAAACTACCTGGCTGCCTGGGTCGACAAATCCCGACACGGGTTGCTTTTGGAAGAATTCTTCGACAAAAGTCCTAAAATGTTACAGGCTGCCATTCAAATATTTGAACATAGGTTAACACTTCAAGAAGCTGTGGGAAGTCTGCACTCATCAAGGTCTCCAAAGGTAAGGGTATAAAGAAGTACCTCAAGATGGGAGCCAAGGAACGAGGAGTGGAAGAGTGAATCTAGGTCGTCATATCGTTCTGAAAGACAGAGAACAAACTCATATCCGACTCGTTCAGAGCCAGTAGCGCCGACCAAATCAGAACCCACGAGGTCACAATCTCATCAACCTTCTA
This sequence comes from Saposhnikovia divaricata, assembly GCA_036435485.1. Taxonomy (NCBI): domain Eukaryota; kingdom Viridiplantae; phylum Streptophyta; class Magnoliopsida; order Apiales; family Apiaceae; genus Saposhnikovia; species Saposhnikovia divaricata. The sequence continues at coordinate 149,301,864 of CM071596.1, read as the reverse complement.
GATCATGGCCTCCGCCACCGTGGGATGAGAGGGACTTCACAAAGCTTAATGTCGATAGATCTACGATACTGGCCGTTCTGAAGATCGATCCTTCCTATGAAACCCCGCGCCCTATGAATCCGGGACGACCGCCTAGCAACAAGTATTGCGAATACCACGAAGATACGGGGCATGTGACAGAGCGCTGTTATCAGTTAAGAAATCTAATTGAAGATAAAATCCAAAGGGGTCAACTGTCGCAATTCATTCAAAGAAATGAGTCCTCGGGAAGGGATCGAGAGGATGATAGACATGACAGGGTAATTGATGTTATTTTAGGAGGGCATGCAGCAGGCGGTATTTCGGATAATGCAAAAAAATTATACGCTAGAGAGGTATTCCAGGTGGGCTCTAAGAGACCTCGAAAAAACCCAACTCCAATAATATCTTTTTCGGATGAAGACTATGAAGAGGGGATGATAGACGGACATCAAGATGCCTTGGTCATCATCGCAAAGATAGGAACAAATACAGTAAAGAAAATATTGATTGACAACGGAAGTTCGGTCGATATTTTATATCATAACGCATATTCAAGGATGGACTTGGGAGATCGGAAAATCGGTGAGGCAAAGAACATCCAGTTATATGGGTTCACAGGAAATGAAGTAAAGGTCATTGGGATCATTGACCTCCCAGTTCTGTTTGGCTCAGTGCCCTGTCAATCTTGGCAGATCATAAAGTTCCATGTCGTCAATACAGCATCTAGTTACAACACGATTTTGGGGAGGACGACTTTAACATCCTTAAAAGCCGTCACCTCAATACCACATCTAAAAATGAAATTCCCTACCGATTTTGGAGTTGGGGAAGTACGTGGTGATCAACAGAGCTTGAGGCAGTGTTATCTAGGGAGTACGATGCCCAAAAAATTGCCTCAGCCCATCAGTTCGATTAATCAAATTGTTGAGGTTGACCCTAATGCAATTATAGATATCCCTAAGACACCAACATATGAGGCGGTGGAGTCAACAGAATTTGTAATATTAGACTCCACGAAACCCGACAGAGGAATAACCATTGGAACACACTTGGATGACTCCACCAAGTCAGAATTGAAAGGACTGCTTCGGGAATTCAGGGACATATTCGCGTGGGAACCACAAGACATGCCGGGAATCCCGGATGTCATAGCACTTCACATGCTCAATATCAAAAAAGATGTTCACCTAGTGAAGCAGAAGAGATGGATATTCTCCGCCGGATTCATTAAGGAAGTTCAGTTTCCTCGCTAGCTCGATAACACGGTGCTGGTAAAAAAGAGTAATGGGAAATGGCGCATGTGCATCGACTACTCGGACCTCAACAAGGCATGTCCTAAAGACTTCTATCCTCTTCCGAATATCGACCAGCTCATCGATTCAACAGCAGGGCATGAATTTCTATCCTTCATGGATGCCTTCTCGGGTTATAATCAGATAAAGTTAGCAGAAGAAGATCAAGATGACACTGCGTGTATTACCCATAGAGGGGTCTTTGCGTACAAGGTAGTCCTATTTGGCTTGCTCAACGCTGGGGCAACCTTTCAAAAGGCAATGGACACCATATTCACACCCAAATAGGTCGAAATGTACAAATATATGTTGACGACATAATAGTCAAAACTCTGAAGGCCAAAGAGCACATCAAAGATCTCCGGGAGACCTTTGAGAGGGTAAGGGCTCACGATGTCCGACTTAACCCACCAAAATGCTCATTTGGGCTAAGCGGGGGAAAGTTCCTTGGTTTCCTTTTGACTCAACGAGGTATTGAGGCAGACCCCGTACAGATTAAGGCAATTCGTGACATGCCCGAGCCTAAGAACTTAAAAGTGCTCCAGACTTTAACCGGATGTATAGCGGCACTTCGACGTTTCATTCCACAAGCCTCCAAGAAATGCCTCCCGATGTTCGAGGCCATCAAAAAACCTCCAGATCCAGTAATTTCGAATGGACGAAGTAATGCAGCGAAAGTCTGGAAGGTCTAAAGAACTTCTTAGCCACTCCAGCTGTTTTAACAAAAGCGGCGCCATGTGAACTGCTAAAAGTTTACTTGTCCGCTACGGACGCTACAGTCGCAGTAGTGTTGGTAAAGGACGTAGGAACAGAGCAGAGGCCGGTATACTATGCTAGTCACACACTCAAGGACTCGGAAACTCGATACTCCAAGATGGAAAAATTGATATTTGCTCTAATAATAACTCGCAGGAAGCTTCGACAATACTTTCAGGGACGATTGATAACTGTTATGACAAATCAGCCTTACATCACCCCGACATGTCGGGAAGAATGGCTTCATGGACGATAGAATTGAGTCAATTTAACGTCGAGTTCCAGCCTAGACCAGCAACACGCTCTCAAGCCCTCTCAGACTTCATTGCAGAATGCAACTTCTCAGAAAAAGAAGAAGGCGAAATATGCGATAACACAACTCGGACGTGGATCCTCTTCACAGATGGATCATCAACATCAAGGGCAGGAATCATATTGACAAGCCCAGAAGGGTTCAAGATACAACAAGTCGTTCAATTCTCATTCTTCACCACCAATAACGAGGCTGAATATGAGGCCCTTATAGTAGGACTGAAACTAGCACGGCTCCTCGAAGCCTCAACAATTGACATATTCTGTGACTCTCAACTAGTGGTCAAACAAGTACACGGAGAATTCAAAACCATGAATGATAAAATGTTAGCATACGCTGATAGGACATCTAAGCTGTTAAGACAATTCACCTCGTGGACGTTTAGCAACATTGATAGATCTGTCAATCAATGGGCTGATGCCCTATCGAAGCTGGCTACATCAAAAGAGGCGGCCTTCCATGACCCCATTTATCACGTGAAGCTTCTTAAGTCATCTATCCATGAAGACGAGGTTCATTGCGTAGACGACACACCGGATTGGAAAACTCCTATAATCCAGTACATCAATGGCACTCTAACAAAGGAGAACGAGGCTGAGTATCGCAGAATTGCATTTAAGTCAAAAAACTACTGTCTTATAGAAGATAAACTTTATCGAAGAGCTCTAACCGAACCACTTCTACGATTTGTAAGTGAGAAAGAGGTAGAGCTAGCAATGACTGAAGTTCACCTGGGGATTTGTAGAGAACATCTGGCTGGAAAAAATCTAGCACTAAAAATCATAAGACATGGGGTGTTTTGGCCTACTATAAGGAAGGATTGCGAGTCATTTACTCGTAGATGCCAACCTTACGGATCGATTAGCCACCGACCCTCCGCGGCATTGAGCTCAACAACCTGTCCCTGCCCATTTTACATGTGGGGCATCGACATAGTGGGGCCCCTGCCAAAAAGCATAGCACAACGCCAGTATATAGTTGTTGCGATCGATTATTACACCAAATGGGTGGAGGCCAAAGCACTCGCACGAATTAGAGAAGCAGAAATGATCCAATTCTTCATGGAATTCATAGTTTTCAGGTTCGGGGTTCCCAGGGTCGTGGTCACAGATAATGGAACCCAGTTTACGGGAAAGGACTTCAAAGATGCCTTAGAGCAACTCAAAATTCGACATGTCAGAGCTTCGGGTGCATACCCCCAAGCAAATGGACAAGTTGAAATCACTAACAAGGCTATTCTACAGGGCATAAAAAAGCGACTGATGAATGCTGAGAGAAATTGGGTAGACGAGTTGCCCAATGTGTTGTGGGGACATCGAACTACTCCGAAAATTCCAACAGGTGAGACTCCGTTCCGTTTAGCATACGGCATAGAGGCCGTACTACCTGTCGAGATTGGTATGAATTCGTGGAGGGTCGAGAATTTTAACCTCGAGAAAGTAGAGGAAGGACTTCGCCTAAACATCGACCTCTTAGAAGAAGTAAGGGACTCAGCAGCTATGAGGGTCGCCCAATACCAGGATAAAACGACAAAGTACTATAGTTCCAAAATCATCCCCAGAGAATTCAAAGAAGGCGACTTAGTCCTACGAGAGCACGCAATCTCCCAGCCCACAATAGTCAGCAAGTTATCTCCTTCATGGGAAGGCCCCTACAAGATTGCCAAGGTCGTAATAGTGGGAACATACAAACTGAAACATCTCGATGGTTCAGAAATTCCAAACACTTGGAACGCCAGTCACCTCAAAAAGTACTATCCTTGAACAATCTCCAGTTAAGTTATGTAATAAGGAAGCTTACTGTTGATGGCTTTGAAAAAAGGCTGTTAACGGTTCAAGCCCGAACTTATGTATCCCGGTTAGTAAGATTAATCTATTTGCAGATTCATTTCAAAATTGTCCACTTTATTTTGAGTTTAAATTTATTTTTATTTCAATCTGTTTTCGCTCCTACTCGCATTTAATTTCTTATTCAAAATCACTTTTCTCCAATTTTTACAACCCAATGCTTTAAAACTAGAAAATTTATTTTAAACAAAAAGCAAGTTAAGTTAACGCTACTTGCAACAAAAGAGATTCCTCTTACTAAGGAATATCGAAAGCTCGAAAGCAGACGCGGTAAATTTATCACAAAAATACCAAAATCCACAAAGTGCAATACTCAACGGTCACAAATCTTACAAAAGTCAGCAAAAGAAAAAAGAGAGAATAGCCACGCAGGGCTCCAATAAAATCATCACAAAGATAACAAAATAGACCTCTATTTTGCGACATCATTAGGCTTGTTAGAGGATCCTGATTCATCTCCACCAAAAGCTTTCTCCAGATCAGTGAAATAGTTCTCAAAGGTATGAGCGACCAGATCACAACCAGCATCGGAAGCTCGAACCCAGCAAGTTCGGTATCCATCTTCAAAGCCCTTCAAAGATTCTTCCTGACTACGGGCCAGCGACACCTCGACCCCTCGCAACTTCACCTTAATAAATTCTTTCTCTCCCTTCATAGTCTCCATAGGTCAGACTTAATTTCAACTCAGCAAGCTCATCATCTCGAATCTTGACCGCAGCAGCCAATGAATCACATTTAGAAATCAAACCGGAATTTTCAGAAAGGAGAGTAGATATCTTTTCGGCAGAAGCCTTCTTCTGTTCTGTAACCTCAACAAGCTTCTTGTCCACCTCCTTTTTTGGACTTTTGCAGCACACCCAGCTCACCACGGAGACGTATCATCTCCTCCACATTAGCGTCTACTCCAATTTTTAACAAATGATCCAACTCTAGAGCAAGCTATGTGTAACACCCCCAGATCCGGGGTCCGAATCCGGTCGTTACGGTCTCCATTACTGTTCACAATACTTGAACTTACTTCAACTCAAAATAAATTACATCTTTATGACCAAACACAACAATATAAAACACACCCGTTTAGTCCCAGAGATGAAATCAGAGTAACTACCAAATTTTATTAATCACAATATGAGTTCTTACAATCCAAAAGAATTTCAATATGAATACATACTCTTTGCCATCCATTTGCATAAGTCATACTAGAGCATATACTTGGTACTGAAAGAATAAATCTATCCTACCAATAGCTTTCTCTTCGGCTCTGGTAGTCTCATCGTCCTCGCCAGCGTCTAGTGCGCCTTGTGCGAGTCATCTGGTCTAGCTGTTGTTGTGATATAATAATAAAGCAAGGGTGAGCAATAGCCCACCAACAATAATATTTAACTGAACGATAATATATAACAGTTCAAAAGTATCTTTCAAACCTTATGCCATGCATTTACGGAAATGATGCCAGTATAATATGAACGATGAAGTTACAAGGTAACTAAAAATGTAAATATATGTGGGAATATCTGCTATGTCGAAAATAAGCAAGATATTATCATTTATCATATAAAGAGGAACTTGCAAGGAAAATATTGCAATTCCAGTTATTAACATTTTTCGAAGTCCTACAACCTGAAAGAAGTCTCTTCGATACGTGTTGCGGAAGACACCGTCAACCTGAAAGAAGTCTCTTCGATACGTGTTGCAGGGAATTCCCAATTTGGGAGATGAACCAATACTGGAGTTATCACGCGCCAGCTATCCCACTCTGATGATCAGTCGGGGATGGCACATCCCAATATAGTTTACTACCGGTAGAAGGAAGAACTAACGGCTCCACTTGTCGATTGCATTTAATAGTAACTCCCTGTCCAATGGTTAGGCCTTGTAATGGACCGCGCGACTCGGCCTCTTACACACGACTCCTAGTTCGAATAAATCCACAGCATTGAAACGTAGAGTTTGTCCTCCCTTCCCCAAGTGAAATACTTGTTGATAAGACTCCACAAAGTAGTCGTATCTAGTTGGTAAGGAAAATTCACCAACATTTCCCAAGCTTTTGCTTGTTAATGGATATCAACTTGTTCCAACAATCTTACCCCTCGAATGATGAGAAGGTACACACAGACTTAATGAGTCCATAGCAACCAAGTTGCGAGTGAAAAGGATAAATTATGAACGGGAAGTCAACAAGATAAATAACCTTTCTCAAGTAAGGTTCCCTTATAATTTAAGAGATAGATTCGAGTGAAAAATGGAATCTTGAGGACCTTTCTTAATATAATATTTATCGTAGGACTCCGAAATATTTTACATAATATTTGGAGGTGAAAGATAATCTCCAAATAATATAAATCATTTTAAAAAGAATTTAAAAGAATTAAATAAATATTCCAAGAATATTTATTAACTCAATAATAATTACGGAATATTATTAAAGAATAATGTTGCTCGCAAGTAGTCCTCGAATGAATATATAGAATTATTTACTAAATAAATCCCTCCTTAAATGAATATTAAAAATAATATTCATTAATAATTAGACTCCAATAAGTATTTAAAATAATATTCAATAAATGAGTGAAACTTTAAATGAATATTTGAAAATAATATTCATTTAATAAATAATCTTCTAAATGAATATCCAAATAATATTCCGTTAGTAATCAAAACTTTAAAGGAATAATCGAAATAATATTCCTTAAGTAAATAGAACTTCCAATGAATATTTTAAAATAATATTCATCAAGTATATAAACCTTAAATCAATATTCGAAAGTAATATTCATTTAATAATTAACATTCTAATGAATATCAAAATAATATTCAATAAATAATCAACTCTAAATGAATATTCGAAACTAACATTCATTTAATATTTCTCGACTAAGATAATACTCGAATAACATTCCTCGAAATATTTCCAAGTAATTGATACTTTATGGAAATATAAATAATGTTTAATAATAACATTCCTCAAGATAAATAATAATCTGCTGTTGGAATCCCTCCGGGTTTCCACGACTATCTATATCTCAAAATACCGACCCCCGGTCTATATTTAAGAATGAATATCATATGCCCTTCGCTAAGGGTCTAATCAAAACAATTCAGCTTATAACTGATAATTCGTATCTAGTCTATAAGCCAATATCAATTCAGGGAACAGGTATCATAAACTAATTTGACAATAGGCATGCATGCTATGACATATGTATCAGAAACAACAGATATACATATTATCACAACAACAGTTCCAAGGTATTGGAAACTTGCCTGGTACTCAGGTGTGGGTGGAGATAGCGTGTCCTGGGTCTGCTCGATGATCTATAAAGAATCAGAACATTCGAGATTAACCACTTAACACCTTTTAAAAGTCTAAGTATAAACTTCACTTAAGTCGAAACATGTTTTCGAATTATCTCGTTATACACCTTTTAGTGTAACTCTTTTTATCACCGATATGATCCGACATTCATTCATTATTAAGACATGTCATCATACCCACACTCGGTATATACTTAAGTCGTATAAGTTCTAAAGTCGATCGATTATGAACCGAGATTATACCTCGAGTTTTATCGTTCGTTTTCTAAGTTATAACCAAAGTTATACTTTTAAGGGGTTCGTTCGCGTTTAACCTTGATTCAAACATTTTTATAAAATCGGAAAACGATCCGTTCGACATGTGGTTTTCTTTCATACCTTCCTTATGACCTTTAGTATTTATCTACCAAGATTCGCCACTGAGTAACATGCTTTACGAGGGTTCAATTGAAGTTACGAACTTTTACTTACGGTTCCAAACCAATTTTAGTAATTTGACCATGACTCCTAAACCGTAAGTCGGAATGTCTCGATTCTCATGCCAAAACGATATATGGCTCGAGATCTACAAGGACCAGTCATAATATTATCAAGTTCAGGAACCTACATTAACTGTCATGCTTGGTTCTATGTGTTAACAAAAATTCGGCATTACGACGGCTATAAATCGGATATTTCCAAAATCAAAACCCTCCAATAATCATAGTTTCCACTCCAAACAACACATATGCATGATTTCTAACCATGAACTGAGGCCAAGCAATGCCTTTCCGTTCATCTAACTATTTTTAACATTTATCAAAACCCCATTCATAATCATGCTTATAATAATATCATCACCGAAACTCATCTAAAACTCCATTAAAACTCAAAACAAAAACTTGGGTTCTTGAAGTTTATACCTTCCTTGGAGTGTGCACTAGCCTTACTAAGCTTGTTCTAGTCCTTGTATAGCCTTAACAAAGCTTGGATCAACCAAAGAAAACAAGAAATCAAAGATTAGTTCTTGGAAGTTACTATTCACCCTAAACTTGTAAAAATCATAGAAAATTGAAAAATAAGAATTTAGCTCTCAAATTTTTACCACATCTTGGGCTCTTAATAAGCTTTGTTTTGAGTCCTAGATTATCAGATATGAAGCTTCCTAGCTAGGGTTTTGAGCCCTCTTTTTCTGCTGGACAGAAACTGATCAGATTTGTTTCCCCAACTTTGAGCATGGATTTGACTAGGCTATACTACTTTGTTGGCCATGAAATTTTGAGCTAATATTACCCATGGAGTGGAGAGGCTATGGTTAAAATTTGGTGATTTTATCGTTGATAGAAATGGAGATATGAATTTTTCTTTCATAGTGGTTCTTGCTGGGCAGGTTTAAGAAAATGGAGAGAGTTTGTGTTTTGCTTTGTGTTTTGGTGTTTAATGCAATAATACAAGTAATATCTATCTATATTGGATGCATCTCTTGCCTTTTGTGTTGTTAACATTCTATTGGTACCACTTGTTGATCCATTATTTGTTCAAGTGTTGGCATTATATCAAGCAACTCCATTCTTGGTTAATTGTAATTACATCACTCCTTTGTTAGTTGACTTATATGTAAGTCACTTGTATCATTCTTTTTCCACCAATTGCACATGTCATCTCTTGGCCGTTTATTTGTTTCTTTGTCCGGTTATTGCTCGTTTCGATTGATCGTTCGTAGGAACATCTCACGGATTTCTAATTAGGGTTCACCGGGAATCTTCTTAATATTAATACCATCATTCTCCATCTTTCTTACTAACTTTCGAATTTATATTCCTTAAATCCCTTCGTTAAATTCTTAAGTCTTTCAGTGTTCAGGGAACTCTCGGAGAAAATAAAAGTGTGATTTTTCAGAATCCGACAGCTTTTACATACACTTATTTTCCCCTGGATCGCTAATACGAACTCGGAAATCCGTTCCGAATACTTCTATATAGTGTCGTCTCATAATATTCTCATTTCCACCAAAAACACTATTCATTTTATATTCTTCCTTTATTCCCTATATTTGTGACAATGTCCTTGATATTTCTCGGGCGTTCCTTAACCCTTTCACGGAACCACTGGACTAATCATTTTCGATCCGGATGACACGAGAATATTCTTCGGCTTGGAATTGCCATATCTTATTCCCCTAGGAGATAGATTATTCTTACCTAAGTTGTCAACCCATAGTATTCTTCATGGCATATAAACATTTGAATCCAAATCTATTCCTTTCAATCATTATCTCAATCGTTACATCGTAGTCATAATCACTATTCACCATTACCTCAGTACATAATAAAAAGTTTTAATTATATCCAAAATTTGGGATTCTTACACTATGAATGACAAAAAGAAACAGTTATGATAAGTTTAAATAGAAAGCGACATAAAGTAAAAAGTACCTCACAAATACCTTATCAACGTAGGACTTGCAAGATTGGATCACAACGGCACCAGACGAAGTATGCCGGGATGAATCCAACCCAGGCAAGGGATGCTCTTCGCCAGTTCCCGAACTCAGAATCAAAACCAATTCATCAGTAGGGGCGACCCCATCTCGGGCTTTCTTGTGGTGACGAGACGAACTCCCATCACGATGCCTCTTTTTGTCATGATCTTTCACCACCAAAGGCACGGGATTAACACCAGAGGTAACGGCCACAAGAGAACTTTTTCCCAACTTAGATTAATCCTCAACACCGACCTCGATCTTGGTGTAAGCATTGGCCATAGAAGCATGATAAGTGGATTTTATATCCACTTGGAGCGTTCAATATCGGCTTAAATTGATTGACTTGGTCTCAAGTTTGTTGTATTTTTGATGTGTTTTGTGTAGTTGTGCAGGGTTGTAGCTAGCGGTTAGTGTTGGTGTTTCTAATCGATATTAGAGTGGAATTAAGCATTGGAATGAAGATTGGACACTTGTGTTATGCTACCAAGGGGTTACATGTGTCATGGTATTGAAGATGTTAGCTAATGCAAAAGAAACGGAGGAGAAAGGAGCAATTTGTGTAAAATTCGGATTTTCTGAGTAGGTTGCGCAGTCTTCACTGTTTTGGCCATATCTGGAGTTCTAGAAGTCCGTTTTCAGCGATCTTATAGCTCACGCGAAGCCTGGGAGATTTTCTACAATCTTGGACAGACCCCAGGGCGCGCTGTGGCGTGGATTGGGCGATACGGCGCGGAGATCATTCTGCCAGATGCTTATTCACTGTTTTGGCCATATCTTGAATTCTACAAGTCCGTTTTGGACGATCTTACAGTCCACGCGAAGCTAACGAGATTCTCTTTCATTCTAAAGTGGTTCAGATGTCCAAATACAACTGGAACGGACCAGAAATACTGAAGAAAAGTCAGTTACGAATTTTCCTTCAAAACCGAATCAGTTTAGGAAACGTATTATGTGCCGAACTGCAGAAATTCAACTTTGACAAGCAAATTGCTATAATTCCTACTTCTAATAAGCATGGTAATTGCTCTGGGCGGCTAGAACATTCCAGAATCAGATCTACACATGGAATTTGCAATTCTATTCTCATTCAAGAACGGAAATTACCATACTCCTATTCCAACTCTAAAACGGCAATTGCTTGATGGAGAGGCAAATTGGGGCTATAATTACACATCTTGGGGGACAGAAGAAAAACACATCATTACATATCAATTACTTAGGTTTATTTGTATATTTTCATACTTTGTTTTTATCATGGTTTCATCAGATCCCATGATGATGAGCGGTTCGACTATGAACTAATCGTTATCATGGGATTCTAACGGATTTATTTATGGAGCTTTAGTATTTTGATGCTTTAAAGATCTGTGTGTGATGTATATTTGATATCCTTGTATGGTTATTCTTAATGCTTTTAGATGCGTAGCTAACATCTAAATTGAATTGTTAATCTCTTGTGAAACGAGAGTGAATCTTGAGATTTAGAACTTGCCATGCTAGCATAGGACAGGTTGATGTTTTAACATCATGATTTGTAGCGTAAATAGAGATATTATGCTGCCTTATGTGATCAATATGGATAACTTGTGCTTAAACCGTTATGTTTTCAAATCTTATAGAGATATAGGGTCTAAACATAATTGGTGTCTATTCATCTTCTATCTCTTTTGTGGATGTATGAGTAGTTTGGTGTTAGTATACCGAGAGGTAGCTTATACTTGTTTCGTGTTGTCCGATCAGATATCATAACCATTGCATATAGTGATTAAAGGCGTCAGATCTAAGCAAAGTATTTAATGAAGTTAGGATCTCATGTTTTCTCTTGCATAAGTAATTCGATTCCAATTCTCGTTAGTTAGTTAATTCTTAGTTTTTTTTAATTTTTTTCTTAGTTAATTATAGTTAATCTAAACCTTAATCTTGTTATTTGTCTTAGCAGTGAGTAATAATCATACATTGTTGCATAGGTACATTAACTGATTTAAAACCTAAGATCTCTGTGGGAACGAACTTGACTTCTATCTGTATTACTTGTGACCACGTACGCTTGCGTTATTTAGTGCAAACAAGTTTTTGGCGCAGCTGCCGGGGATCATCGGTGTTTTATTTTTGGTTTATGTGCTTGTCAATAGTGGTCGTTAGAGTTCATTGACTCGGATTAGTTACTTATCTATTCTTATGTAGTTCGTTGGTGTTTTAGGTATTTGTCAGAGAGCGTTGACTTTGAAGATGGATTTTCTAAATTACTATGGAGTTCAACAGGTGGTTAGTGTTTGTGAGCTATGTGCGGGCGCACATGAGATGAATCAGTGCTGGAGCAACCAAGGTGGTATTCAACAACCTCAGCAGCCTTATCAGCAGTATCAAGGTCAACAATATGGAGCATAGCCTTACTATCCTCAGAATTTTCTGCAGCAGCAGAACCAGGATTTTCAACAGCAGCTAGGGCAGAATTTTCTGCAGCAGTATGACCCGTGACAATCTGAACCTCTGAGTTATGAGGAAAAACCATATTTTAAATACTATCCTCAATAGTACCAGCAAGATGTTCCAAATACGTCAAATTTTTTTGGTAATGAAGAGTTTCAACATCAGCAACCTACTCCTACTTTTCAATCAGATGAGGTTGATGTTATGGAGGAGATTAGGATGCTTGTGAAGAGTAATGAGGAAGGTGTCAAATCTTTGGAGACACTAGTTGCTCAAGTTGTGAGAGCCTTGGAACAAGAGAAACAACAATTCATACCAGAGGCAATTCCAGAAAATAATGGTGAATTGGAGCAAGGTACTACATGCATTATTGAGGAAGACAAATTCCAAGGAGAGGTGAGCATTCGCAACCCATGTGAGGAATTTGATCATGCTGGTGAGGTGGATGCTTTGGAAAGGGAACTATTTGGGACAGACATTGGTGAGCTACACAAATTTCGAGAATTGGTGTGTGCGTACCAAGAGGCTGATGACCATGGGAAAGATGCAGGTCTTCTACTTGTCTCAGAGTATAAAGATGGAGGTAGCGCATTAGAGCCAATGAAGGAAGTTCTCGTTGAGGAACCAAAGGCTTCAGCAACTTACATTTACCCTCCTCCATTATATTCAAGCGAAGCCCGCGAATGTGTGTTATTCTACAAATTGATAGATTTTGGGTCAATCGAGGAAGGCATTGGAACAGGACATAGTTGTTATACGAATAGGCCAAGCGAGGAGAAGGGGCAGAAAGTGTGCCGCCGTGATGATGATAAAGTCTCACGAAGAGAAGACCAGGCCAACTATTATCATCCTTAATGGAGGCATGGCGTAGTCAAGCTAATTGACTCTAAACAAGCGCTTCGTGGGAGGCAACCCACGCATTTGTGTTACATTTTGTTTTGCATATTCCGACAAGTAGGTATGTTTTTCTACTTTTCCTTATATTACCTTCCATTCAATGGGGACATTGAATATTTTAAGTTTGGGGGTGGTTTGGGGATAAGTAGTATGTGGTAGTTGTTTGTGTCATTGTGTTCATATAGATATCATGTTTGCATAATAGTAGTAATTCATGCATAGATGTTCGTATTAATTATGTTTGTTTCATGTAGGACAATCTGTTATTTTTGTTTTTCGTATGCCATGTGAGTTCATATTAGTTGCATTTCATAGCATGCATATTTCATGATCCCTTAGAATGAGCTAATTCTGATTGGTAGGTCGATGTCTTATTGAGTGTGGTAATGATGAATAGAGGGTTGATTTATAGTTCCTAGGAATTGACTTGCATGTTACGGGAACAAAACTTTTACACAGTCTCATTAGGTTGCTTTTGGGCTAGGTTGAGATTATGCTTGTTTGGATGCTTTGAGATTTAATCACTTGTTTATATTTAGAATTTGCGTTATTCCCTTGATGGCATAGGATCACTAAAGTCTAAGTTTGGGGGAAAACAGGGATTTCATGTTTAATTGTAAATAATTGTCAATATGGCTAGGCGTCAAATGGCTAGTAGCCGGCTCATATTTATATGAGTAGTCTAGGGTTGGAATTGAGAATTCTCATTCCAGATTGCATGAAAAAAAAAGAAAAAGAAAAAAAGAGAGAAAAAAAATAGAAAAAAAAACAGAAAAAAAAGAAAAAAAAAGAGTCATGTAAATAGTTTAATTGCAAAATTAACCAGGGTGAGCTCTTTAATACTCGAGCAATTAAGTTCGCGGGGACTTTGTGCCTAATGACCTAAGGCTTTTATAGTCTGGGATCCACTAACCTAACGCTCGCTACATGGGTATTATTGTATAAGCCTTTCGGGGTCTCATCCATTGCACGGTTAAATAAGCATGCGTTGTTGTGTATATTATTATGTGTCGTAGTAATAAATCATGAATTCTTGTCTAACTTGAATGATGATGGAGGTGTTCTTAAGTTATGAAGTGTTTACAGTCTATTCTATTTATAAACCTGTGATTGTCTTGGCGAAGAATAGGTATGATTTTTGATCTAGTTTTGGGAGTATTTCTGATGAGCATCGCACACATGCACGTTTCTGTCATGTATTGTTAGTATACGGGGACTTAGTCGAGCCCTATTTGGATTTAGTTGCATTCTTTGAGATATTTGCTTGCTAGTTGGTTTTAGTTAGTTTGAAGGGGATTATTGCATTTTCATATTAGTTGCATTCATGCATTGCATTGTTTAGTTAGAAGGATTTTGTGGGTACATTCGTTATAGGTCCTCACGAGACCTTACTCGTCCACTAGGGCTGCCTAGGGGTTTAAAGGGCTTGTTGCATATGCCAAATGCAACCGTGATCACCTACGGAAGTGGTACTAATTAGTTAGTGTTAGTCGTTTATGCTTGAGGACAAGCATCGGTTTAAGTTTGAGGGTGTGATAAGTGGATTTTATATCCACTTGGAGCGTTCCACTTGGACACTTGTGTTATGCTACCAAGGGGTTACATGTGTCATGGTATTGAAGATGTTAGCTAATGCAAAAGAAACGGAGGAGAAAGGAGCAACTTGTGTAAAATTCAGATTTTCTGGGTAGGTTGCGCAGTCTTCACTGTTTTGGCCATATCTGGAGTTCTAGAAGTCCATTTTCAGCGATCTTATAGCTCACGCAAAGCCTGGGAGATTTTCTACAATCTTGGACAGACCCCAGGGCGCGCTGTGGCGTGGATTGGGCGATACGGCGCGGAGATCATTCTGCCAGATGCTTATTCACTGTTTTGGCCATATCTTGAATTCTACAAGTCTGTTTTGGACGATCTTACAGTCCACGCGAAGCTAACGAGATTCTCTTTCATTCTAAAGTGGTTCAGATGTCCAAATACAATTGGAACGGCCCAGAAATACTGAAGAAAAGTCAGTTACGAATTTTCCTCAAAACCGAATCAGTTTAGGAAACGTATTATGTGCCGAACTGCAGAAATTCAACTTTGACAAGGAAATTGCTATAATTCCTACTTCTAATAAGTATGGTAATTGCTCTGGGTGGCTAGAAAATTCCAGAATCAGATCTACACATGGAATTTGTAATTCTATTCTCATTCAAGAACGAAAATTGCCATACTCCTATTCCAACTCTAAAACGGCAATTGCTTGATGGAGAGGCAAATTGGGGCTATAAATATACATCTTGGGGGACAGAAGAAAAACACATCATTACATATCAATTACTTAGGTTTATTTGTATATTTTCATACTTTGTTTTTATCATGGTTTCATCAGATCCCATGATGATGAGCGGTCCGACTATGAACTAATCGTTGTCATGGGATTCTAACGGATTTATTTATGGAGCTTTAGTATTTTGATGCTTTAAAGATCTGTGTGTGATGTATATTTGATATCCTTGTATGGTTATTCTTAATGATTTTAGATGCGTAGCTAACATCTAAATTGAATTGTTAATCTCTTGTGAAACGAGAGTGGATCTTGAGATTTAGAACTTGTCATGCTAGCATAGGACAGGTTGATGTTTTAACATCATGATTTGTAGCGTAAATAGAGATATTATGCTGCCTTATGTGATCAATATGGATAACTTGTGCTTAAACCGTTATGTTTTCAAATCTTATAGAGATATAGGGTCTAAACATAATTGGTGTCTATTCATCTTCTATCTCTTTTGTGGATGTATGAGTAGTTTGGTGTTAGTATACCGAGAGGTAGCTTATACTTGTTTCGTGTTGTCCGATCAGATATCATAACCATTGCATATAGTGATTAAACGCGTCAGATCTAAGCAAAGTATTTAATGAAGTTAGGATCTCATGTTTTCTCTTGCATAAGTAATTCGATTCCAATTCTCGTTAGTTAGTTAATTCTTAGTTTTTTTTTAATTTTTTTCTTAGTTAATTATAGTTAATCTAAACCTTAATCTTGTTATTTGTCTTAGCAGTGAGTAATAATCATACATTGTTGCATAGGTACATTAACTGATTTAAAACCTAAGATCTCTGTGGGAACGAACTTGACTTCTATCTGTATTACTTGTGACCACGTACGCTTGCGTGATTTAGTGCAAACAAAGCACTAGGACCTCTGTTTTTCACCAGCAGGGCTAAGAAGTCTTCGATAGGCATCTTCCTTTAGAGGTTAAGAAGACGAGATAATTTGGGACCTCCCACTACATACAAAGAAGTCAAGTGTTAGTTACATAACAAACAAAACAAGAAAGGCATACGACTCATAAGTTAAATCTTACAACAGTGACTATTCAAAAACTCTGAATCAGAAAAATCATCGTAAACATATTTTGGTGAATCGCCATGGAACGAGTCCAGGTCGATGTCGCACTTCGAGAACGGAGAAGTCAACTTCTTTAGACGAGAAGGAAGTATCCTTTGCCAAGGGCTAACACCACCCAATTCATGGCCTTCGTGATAGGCCCACTTGGAATGCCACCCCGAGTTGGAGCTGAGAGAATCGACAAGCTTCACTCGACCAGGCTTCTTATCAAAGTACACCTGAGCTCCCGAGGTTTTTAACCGATACAACGAGAATAAATGTTCCAAAGTAGGATAAATTCCCAATTCCTCACAATGGGCTATCACCCCGTTAATCTGCAACACCGCATTGGGAGACAATTAGGCGACGCCACAACCCAGCACTTCAAGAACAGACAGGAAAAATGGATGCATGGGCAGCCTCAAACCATACTCAAACCATACGGTTGGAAACGCTTGCCAACCAACTTTGGGTGACATCCATATCCGATCAGTAGCTTTAGGAGGGTGAACACTGTACCCCTGGGAAAAGTCACAATAGGCAGCAAACGACCGCCGTCCAAAGATTCTCCAACAAAAGCACTTGGGCAATTAAAAGAAGCTTTAGATGAAAAGAATTTTTTCTTAATTTTCCCACCATCCACAGAACAAGTATCTACGCCCAGAGATTCACACCCAACAGTAGAAGACTCTCCACCGATACCCATCTCCCCATCTAACTCACTGTCTTCAAGAAGAGAAAACTCACCGTCAAAAGAACAAGCGCCATCGAAGATAAAAGAAGGGATAGGAACACGATTCAAAGGTTCTAGATCGTCAACCCCTTTCCCTTTCTTACAAAGATCGTTACTTTCGGTACTAGAAGAAGCAGCGGAACTATCACCCATCTTCAAGAAAAGCGAAAAGAGACAAAAACAAAAGATAAAAGAGAATGAAAGTACCTATTGCAATGGTCAAGACTCAAGAAGGAGGAATGACGAAGAGACTCCCAAGGAAGACAAATCTCTGGCAAGCTGTAGATATTCCAGAGTTAAAAAGAGAAATAAAGAGAAGATGGAAAGACGGTACAATTTTCAAGAAAATTATCTTACCAAGGTCAATCAAGAGGAGTTCTTTTAATTTGAATTAAGCGCCAACAGAAGAAAATATTCAACCAAAATGCATAAATAAAACAGATTTAAAGATACTGTCTACACAAAAGGGGGGGACTATTGTGGAGCCCAGGCCCAACATCCCAAGCCCAATAGCAGGCCCAATAAGTAGTCTATATATAGGGAGGTGATAATATTGTAAAGGGGGTTGGATATTGTGATATTAGAATAATAGTAAGAGGGGAGTCCCCAACAGAAGTTACGATTTTTTGAAGGAAATATTAGTATTGGACATTACCTTTAATAAGAGACCCATGCCGTAGAACTGAACCATTTTTCTAGTGGGTGCTGTTGACGGAGGAATTTGGGAATAACAAATTTTAAGGTACGTCGCCAGAAACAAGATCCACAGTGGTGGTTTTTTGCCGAAAATGATTTTTTGCCGAAAAGAGGGGTGGCATGTGGTGGCTGTTTGTGATTGGTGGTTGATATTGATAGGGTTAGTGGCGGCTATTTCAGAGTTCTCGACTTCCAACCCCTCAATCGGCCTACGTACCCCGGTATATATAGGGGATCAAGCCATACGTAGTTCTTGGAGAGCAAGAAACCCAAATGGGCTTGGATTGTAGGTCCAGCATCCGGAATGTTCTACTATGAGGCCTAACCACAAAGGCCCAAGGCTCATCCAAGATCTCAAGACTTCACGGATAAGGAAACTTCCGCGGTCGAGGACTAGTCCTATCCGCTACAAGCTATTTCTTGATTTCGAGGATGCAGGTATAGCCATGGTTTACCCCAAGTGCAAAACACATCCTTGTCCCCCGAATGAGAAGCACCCACCAGATAGCAGGACAGGTGATCCAGAGCTTTTGGGTGTAAAGTGCAGGATTACTCCAAAGTTCCCCAATGAGAGCGCGCCCATTGAATACAAGAACAGAGCTCCCAAAGCACACACCAGAAAGTCCCCATCTTTCCACCTTAGGGCGCGCCCTTAGTGTTTAAGAAGGGTCCTTATATCCAGGCAAACCCCTGGAGGCCTTCTGCGACGGACATCCCCCTCCTGAGATACGACAGGAGGGAATTCTTCAATAAGTCCTGGAATTCCGGACCAAGTAGAAATCTTGAACATGACTTTATTACTGAGGGCGCGCCCTCCTTGTACGAAAGGAGAGGGCGCGGCCCAACCTTTGCAAATCCAGCCAAAACCCTAATTAATCCCAGAATTTCCCAAACTGAACATGTTGTTGACCCGAATCCTTCTTGAAAATACCCGAACCGAATTTTGGCTATAACAACTACCCCCCAATTCCATATAAAATTAGAAATAAAATATGGAATTTTCTTAAAATATCCAAAATTTCCTCAACACTAACCCAGGGTGCGCCCTGACATACAGCGCGTCTTCAGAATTCCAATCGACTTGAGTGGTTGATAGCTGTGTTCCACTTTCTCTTCAAACCCCTATAAATACCCCTTCTCTCTCATACTTTACTCTTTTCTCATTCTTTTACCCTAAAAACTGAACTCTCGCCGCAGTCCAACCTTTCCGAGCAAAATCCGGCCAAATCCCGTCCGTTCTTGCAAATCTTCTCCACTAATCTTATTCCAGAACTTCTAAGGTGCGTTCATATGCTTTTATTTCGTAGTTTCTCCGTGCAAATTGTCTGATTTATTGATTTGACTATTGAACTTTATGTGTTCTTCATTTTCCGATGTATATGCATGTGTATGTATATGCCGTTGATCTTGTTTTGCTGCTACAATTTCCTCAAGTAATGTTTTTGGAAAATTGATATTCTAACTTTGCAAGTAGTTGGGCGCGCCATATCGACTCAGCTTCACCTTTGCTAATATTATAATTGTTAATTGTACTTCTTAGGGCGCGCCATCCGCACAAAGCGCGCCTTGGTTAAATGTAACAGTGTCTTCTCTATAGAATTCGAACAAACTATTAAAATACATCTTAGGTTTCAAGAATGACTTCTTGACACCCCTTAGTTTTGACTTTGTAGAAAAATTCTCTTGTTTCATTCCTTTCTTTATGCGCGACATAAATATTGGGCGCGCTTTGAATCTCTCTGATACCATAATTCCAAATAAATTCATTTTTCATAGAATAACAATTATAACCCCCTGAAATGCTTCTTAGGTTTTAAGGATAGTTATTTGAATACCCTTACTCCATTACTTGTAGAAAATTTTCTGCTAATTCCTCTCTTGGGCGCGCCCTTAGTTTCTTTACTTTTAATTGGGAGCTGGAGGGCGTGCCATCTCCATTTCATCCTTTTAAGGAACTTAACAAACGCATTGGGACTTACTCTCCTTTGCCAGCTCCTCTCCCTCCTAATCCGCCCAGGCCTCTCTTCTCATTCGTATCTTCAAAAGATAGGGTGCGCCTTATTCAGGAATTTGAAGATGGCACCATGAGTTTCTCTAGCGAAGATTCTCTCAATCATTCAACTTTAGATGTTCAACCTTCTAAAGAATCCCAAACTCCTTCCGAAGTAAACAATTCTTATAATTCCAAAGATGACAGTGACTTCATTCCCAACTCAGAAACATCTGTTGATTCACATTCTTCAGACACTTATTCGACTGAGGGCGTGCCTTCAGCCTCTTCTATTTCACCTTTAATAAATTCTGAGCCAACATCTCTTCCCCCTTCTCCAATTCCATTTGAGCATTGGGAAGTCCTTGACGAAGAAATTGACATCAAGTGGGGAAGATACTGAGACATGTCTGAAAAAGAGAAGAATCAACTCAGAAAGAAACAAGGTAAGCTAGCCTGTGTGAGCATGTCTTCTACCGCTACTAATGATGAAGTGGAATGGGCCATGAAATATTACGACCAAGAAGGACTTTGGGTCATTCGACACTCTCATCATCATCCCCATATCATCAACTACGGGGGAAATTTTAGAATTCCAAGGATGGTCCTAAGCCCAAAACTCATAGCTCTTGGTGTGGGCGCGCCCTTGCATTCATACTTGAGAGAGATCCTCGAATGGTATAACCTTGCTCTAATTCAATTTTCTCCCAACAGCTACAAGCTTTTTTTAGCTCTTTTCATTCTTTATCATGACTTCAGATTCGGGACTCCGAGAAGTCAGTTATTTCTTTAATATCCGGCAATCAAATATTGGCTATTATTACTTGGTGATCAACAAACCTCATAATAATAAAAGCTTTTTCGAAGGAAAGATTAGCAACATCAAACGATGGAAGGAGCCTTATTTCTTTGTTTGGGACGTTCCTCGAGATCGCATTCAATTCAATACAGACCCTTGTAAGTGAGGGCGCGTCTTGAATTTCTCTTAACTTTCTTCCTTTTAAGTTTTTATTAACTCCTTTAAGTTAAAACAGATAGAAGAATCCAAAAAACTCTCTAGGACATAGCCGAAGCCAGGGCGAAAGCTGTGCTCAAAGTGGAAGCAGAAAAATTCAATCTTCAAACTCTTATCATAGAAGAAAACCTAAAAAGAGTTGGAATTCTATCTAGTAGAGTTGGATCCATATGCAAATTTAAAAAATTTATAAATGGTGTTGCCGTACCAACCTCCTCTTCTAGTAGTGAAAATAATGATTCTGACTCTGATGAAGGTATAAGATTGTAACGTAGGGCGCGCCCAAACAGTTAGTTTAGCGTTTGTTACTTTTTCCCTTTACCTTCATAACTTGTTTGTCTAAACTTTCTTTATTGAAGGCGCGGTCTAACCTTTTTTTTTGGTTTTGTGCAGATATGGCTCCCAAAATTCCTCGTGGCTTTGGAGCTACAAAGAAAAATGACAAAGAGAAGCAAAACGACAAGGCTGGTACCTCTGATTCTAGGGCGCGCCCTATCCAACAACAGGAATCTAACCAAGTAATTCCACACTCTTTTGGATCTTCAAAGAGGAATGTTGAAATCCAAAAACCTGTTGACAAAGGTAAAAGACAAAGAACTGAGGACGCGCCCTCATATGTCGAAACCCTTGTTGGGCCAGCTACTGCTTCACTTGTCACCGAAAAGGAAATTGATCTTTGGCAGAATATGAATGCTGATGACGAGACGAATTCCATGATCAAATCCTCTGCTAAGCTTTTTGTTCAATCCCTAGGGCGCGCCCAGAGGGTTCATAAAGAAAAGCTTCACATCAACAAGCTCTAGACTGAGAATAGGAAATATGCAAAAATCATAGTGGAGAGTGACAACAAGTGGAAAAGGGAATGTGACTCCAAGGATGCTACTATTCAAGATCTTAAACATGATTTGCAAGACGCTGTTGACCATCGCCAACTCCTGGTTGATAAAAATGATAAGTTGGAAAAAGAGAACGAAGACTTGAAAGTGCAGGGATGCTCTTGAGATCAAAAAATCTGATTGCTGGAAGGATGGAAAACAGGCTATGGAAGACCGCAATTTCCAAGCTGGTATTGATTTTTATCTTCTTGGATTCCTAGCCAACGACCCTGATTACAACTGGGCTGAGAAGTTTGGTGCTGACAGTGCTGAGGACATAGCCGCATTCAAGATCAAGAATGCCGATGCTATCAAAGCAAAGAGAATTGAACTGGGATTAGAAGAAACTCCTCAGGACGCTCCTTCGACAAAAGACGTTCCTAATAATCCTGAACAGGTACCTCAAATTACAACCAACTCTGACCAACTACTTCCTGCTGTAACTTCCAACCAGGATTCTATTCTTGAGATGACAAGTCCCCTTACTCAGCCTGATGATATCCAGGATGCGTCCCCTACTGCTTCAAAGGGCGCGCCTTGATATCAAAACGTTCCCTAAATTTTAATCAATCTAACTTTTGTTTGAACTATGAATTCTCTAAGGTGCGGGTCCTTTGTAAAACCTTGCAATTTGTAACTTGAATTTATTTCTTAACTTGTCTTTTATGGTAACTTTGAATATTTAATATATTATTATGTTTCTTCAAATTCCCTGCATCATTATTGCCAAAGGTCTTTTGCCTTAAAATTTCTTGTTTTAGATCAGTCCTCATTTTCGTTAAAAATAATCACAGGGCGCGCCCTAATATATTAGGGCGTCTTTCTTGAAATCCTTTCAAATTCTTCTAACACCTTTAACACGCGTTAAAAACATATCTTCAAACAAATCTTCAAGTAATTATTGTATGTAAGTTGAGGGCGCGCCTTGATACACTAGGGCGCGGCCTCCAGATAGAATTTCTTCAAGTATTAACAAATTTGATTGTAAAAAAAACATCAAATCCTTAATAATTAAAAACACTTGTAAATTCTTCAGTATAAATGTAGGGCGCGCCCTATTGAATTAGGGCGCAGCCTTTTGTATTTCAACAACCGATATTCTTCTAACAATTCTCGAATATATTGAAAATCTTGAAAAAACTTGAAAATCTTCATTAAACTTGAGTCTCTTCAGAACAAGGGAAGGTGTAAAAACACTACCCCCTGGCTAAGGAGAATAGTTATTGAAAAGTGTAAAAAACAGCAAGTCTCGACTAACTCTAAGGAAGGCATATATATATGCACTACCCCCTTAGACTAGGAGAATAATTATTGATACTGGTTTATAATTTAAATATAAGCCTTCATAAAATAGGGAGCCGAAGCTGCACCCTATTGATAATATCACTTCAAATGTTCCGCATTCCATGCCCATCGAATCGCGTTACAATCCAAGTCTTCTAGGTGATAAGTGCCTTCCCATACAATGGAGTTGATCTTGTAGGGCCCTTCCCAGTTTGGGCTGAAGACACCATGAGCTGCTACCCTCGTATTTGGCATGACCTTCCGAAGTACCAAATCACCCACATTAAAAGGCCGTATCTTCACCTTCCTGTTATAATATCTTGCAACCCTTTGCTGATAAGTGGCTAACCGCAACTATGAATTGCCTCTTATCTCTTCCAAGAAATCAAGACTCAACCTCTGATTTACCATATTTGCATCTTCATCATAGAAATCTCTTCGGAATGACCCTGCTCCAATTCCTACCAGAACCATTGCTTCACATCCATAAGACAACATAAAAGGAGACTCTCCAGTCGTTGTTCATGGAGTTGTGTTGTACGACCATAAAACCATGGGGAGTTCCTCGGGCCAATTTCCCTTGCTTTCTTCTAACTTGGTCTTCAAAGTGTTCTTGATGATCTTGTTGATAGCTTCTATCTGTCCATTACTTTGAGGGTGATATACTGCTGCGAACTCTTTCTTGATTCCCAAATCATCACACAACTACCGCAGCTCATTGCTATCAAACTGCTTTCCATTATCTAAAATAAGTTTGTATGGAATCCCAAATCTGCACACAATTGAGTTAAACACAAAATTTCTAATTTTCTTTGCTGTGATTGTAGCCAAAGGCATTGTTTCTGCCCACTTGGTGAAGTAATCCACAGCAACTACAGCATATTTGACTCCCCCTTAGGCTTAGGGAGCTCTCCAATGAGATCTATCCCCCACATAGCGAACGACCATGGACTCATCAAAGAAGTCAAGGCAGTCACCGGTCTTGTTGAATAGTTGGCAAACCTCTGACATTTATCACATGCCTTAACAAACTCATAGGCATCCTTTTTCATGGTATGCCAATAATAACCTTGCCTAAGCACCTTCATTGCCAACGAACCACCCCCCGAGTGATTACCAAAAATCCCTTCACGCACTTCCCTGAGGATATAGTTGCATTCATCACCATCTATACATTTGAGAAGTGGTTGGTTAAAACCTCTTTTGTACAGAATTCCTTCATACTCTACAAACCTTGCAGCATGACATCGAAGATGCCTTGCCTCAATTTTCTCACACGAGAGAATTCCCTTACGGAGATATTCTAACACCAGGGTCATCCAAATGACCTGTGGGATGACCTCCGCTTCCATGACTCCCATTCTGGAATACTCGGTATTTCTTGAACTTGTAGAGGAACCGTTCCCAGTAGCATAACATCCTTCTGAGAACCCAACTTTGCTAAAATATCTGCACTGCAATTTTCATCCCGAGGGATACACTCCTATCTCACTTCACGAAACTTTTGAATCAAACGCTGCGCACATTTCATGTAAAGCTCTGTCCTTGGACCTCTACACTGAAATCCGCCTTTGATTTGTCTGACTACCAGCTCAAAATCACTTGACACAATCAAATTGATAGCTTTCATCTCCAAAGACATTTTCAACCCATTGATCAAAGCTTCGTACTCTGCATCATTATTGGTTGCCTCAAACTTAAAGTGGATAGCACTCATAAGATGATTTCCCTCTGGAGTGACCAAGACTATTCCTGCACCAGCTCCTCCACTGTTCACAGCTCCATCTACATGCAACCTCCACCAAGCTTGAGGAACTTCCTCAAGAGGGCGCGCCCTCTCTGGAGGAATTTCAGGTTCCACCAATACAAGTGACTTTTCCTCGGTCTCTGAATCAAATTCCAGGATAAAATCAGCTAAAGCTTGTCCCTTGATGGCGGTCCTCGGGGTGTACTCCAAGTCAAATTGTCCCAGTTCGATTGCCCATTTTAACATCCTTCCAGAAGCTTCTGGCTTATGGAGAATTACTCTTAATGGATAGGCCGTGCGGACTTCAATTTTATGAGCTTGAAAATAAGGACGAAGTTTTCTTGCTGCCAAGATCAAAGTGTAAACTAGTTTTTCCGTGCTAGTGTATCGAGTTTCTGTATCATGCAACCGTTTGCTCACATAGTAAACCGGAGACTGATGATCAATCTCCTCCCTTACCAAGACCGCACTGATAGAATATTCTGAAACAGCCAAATATAGTATCAAGGTTTCTCCCTCCACAGGCTTGGCCAGGAGTGGAGGATTTCCCAATTGCTCTTTGATTTTCTGAAAAGCTTCTTCACACTCAGGAGTCCATACAAAATCTTTGGCTGCTCCTTTGATAGCCTTGAAGAACTCTCTACACTTATCCGAGGATTTTGACACAAAGCAATTTAGTGCCGCTATCCTTCCAGCCAAACTCTGAACCTGCTTTACATTAGATGGGGATTTCATGTCTAACAAAGCCTTAATCTTTGCCGGATTAGCTTCAATTCCACAATGATTGACAA
Organism: Saposhnikovia divaricata; assembly: GCA_036435485.1. Lineage (NCBI taxonomy): Eukaryota > Viridiplantae > Streptophyta > Magnoliopsida > Apiales > Apiaceae > Saposhnikovia > Saposhnikovia divaricata. The sequence goes on along the minus strand of CM071596.1, from coordinate 149,276,022 downwards.
TAAAACCCAAAACTTCCCGGATTCCACTCCAAAAACAAATTTTTGAGGGTTTAGCTTCATCCTAATTTTCTCAAAATCTCAAACATCTCCTCCAAGTGCTTTATGTGATCTTCTACCCTCATGGATTTGACAAGCATGTCAACCACATATACCTCCATGGTCTTCCCAATCAAATCTTTAAACATCATGTTTACCAACCTCTCATAGGTTGCCCCAGCATTAATCAATCCGAATGGCATTCCAGTGTAACAGTACAAACCCCTATCTGTAATGAAAGAGGTATGTTCTTGATCTGGTTCGTACATAGGAATTTGATTATAGCCTGAATAAGCATCCATGAAACTCAAAAGAGCATGGCCAGACGTGGCATCCACCAATTGATCAATCCGGGGAAGAGGAAAACTGTCTTTAGGGCAAGCCTTATTCAAATCCGTTAGGCTTCTTAACAAGAACCGGATTAGCCAACCAATCTGGATAATATGACTCTTTGATCAAACCCACATTTAGTAACCTATCCACCTCTTCCTTCAATGCTATGGCTCTCTCTCCACTCACAAGTCGACTTTTCTGACAGATTCCTTTCTTAATGGGATCTATGTTCAAATGATGACACATAACCTTTGGATCAATTCCCACCATATCAGCATGACTCCAAGCAAAAACATCCAGATTATTCAAAAGAAAGTTGGTGAGCATCCCTCTCAACTTGGAATTCAACTGAGAGCCGATTTTCCAAACCTTACTTGAATCCCTCTCATCTACCAAAATTGAAATTGTATCCTCTGCAGGACCAGTCTTCTCAACCGGCTATGGTGTTCTCGGATCAAGATCGAAATCAAAGCTTCGAGGATCTTCAATACACCCTTGGAGGGCACATCCTCTTTAAGAGGGAAGTCTTCCTCAACAGGCGTATGCAACAAGCCTTCAAGCGACATTCGCCTACCTTTGATTTTCTCACCTCTAAGATTAATAGAGATAACATCCTCCGAATCTTCCTCAATTTCTTCTAAAATCCCTTCCTGGAGATCGCCAAGAACTGGGGTAATGCTCATGACTCCTGAATTACATTCACTCAGGGCGCGCCTTCCATCTTGTTGTCTCCTAAACCCTTTGATTGCCCTGTGATAACAATCTCTGGAATCATGTTGAGATCCTCTTATAGTCCCCACACCATTAGGTGTTGGAAATTTCATTGCAAGATGGTAGATGGAGGTCACAACTTTCATTTCCTTTAGCAAGGGGCGTCCTACCAAAGCATTATGTGAAGATTCCACATTCAAAATCATAAAATCCATCATTTGAGTCACAGAAAGAGCTCCTTCCCCAAGAGTTACCAGTAGCTTAATAGCCTCCATGACTTTCACAGATTCACCTGAGAAATCATAAATCCAACCATTGTCTTGAATCATATCCTTATCTAGAAGCCCCAGCTTCTTGTAAGTGCTATAATATAAAATATTCACAGAGCTTCCATTATCCACAAAAACCCGATGTAGATTCTTGGATCCGATCTGGATTGCCACCACCAAGGCATCGTTATGTGGATGGTGCACCCATCTAGGTTCTTCCTCCGTGAAAATAATATCTGCACATTCTCCCTTGAACAATTTGGGCGGCCTTAACTCCAAACTATTCACGTTTGTGAGAGGTCTGTACCTTGCCTCTCTAGCATACCTCTCCATAGCATGATTGCTATCACCGCCCAGGTAATGTCCTCCAAAGATAGTGTGAATACTTCCTTCCTTGACGAACTTTTTCTCTTCGGGCTTGCCATCTCCATGGAGGGCGCGTCCTCCATCTTTCCTGTCAAGATTCTCCTTTTGTTTCTTCACCTCTCTGACAATCCACTCTATCAGGTATCCTTCCTCGATCAAATCCTCAATTTCCTCCCTGAGCTGACGACATTCATGAGTGTTATGCCCCGAAGACTCATGGAATTCACGATATTTCTTTTTATATTTGCTCTGCCAGGAAGATAGAGGCTCTGGCCTCCTGAAGAACCCTTTGTTCTTATTTACTTCAAAGATGTGTTCAATGGAAGCCGCCAAAGGAGTATAGTTACCCGACCTTTGATCGTAGGTGTATGTATCTGGAGGACCCCAATTCCTTCCAGCTTCAGCTAAATTCACTCGATTAGCACCAATCCCTGTACGGCGTGTAGGACTAGAGGACCTGTCCTTCCTCTTATTAGTCTTTCCCTTAGAGCCAGTCTGAGCATCTGACTTTCGATTATCCGCCAAGGACTGTTCTACGATCTTGAAAGACTCAGCTTGTGCAAACACATCAGCTAGGGTTGGTGGATTCGGCCCTTGAAGATGCTTCTAGAAATCAATCCCTACTGACAATCCAGCTATTAAGAAAGTCTTGAGCGTTTCATCTGTTGCACCTCTCACCATAGTAGATTTCGAGTTAAATCTCTTGAAATAGGATGGTAAACTCTCTCCTTCCCTTTGCTTAATATTGGCCAAGGTTGTGACTGGAGGTGCATATTTCACTGCAGCCTGGAACTTAGTCAAAAAAAAATTCCTCATCACCTGCCAAGACATAATTACTCCTGGACCGAGTTTCTGAAACCATTGTTGAGCACTCTCCCTGAAAGTTGCTGCCAACAATCGACATTTAGCCAATTCTGTCACCTGATAGACATCCATCTCAATATCAAAGCATCCAAGGAATTCCACAGGGTCTGCATTTCCATGAAAGCGTAAATCATTCGTCATAGATCTATACCCAGCAGGGAGCTGTGCCTCTCTGACTTCAGTCGAGAATGAAGATGATGTTTGCGCAATAGCAGATATTCTTCCTCCATCCAGGTGGGCAAGGAGTTTCTTCAAATCATCCACATTGAAAGTTCCCACTCCGGGAATATTTTGAATGTTTGGTTGTGTCAAAGTCTGTGTACCCCCCGGGGGTGGGGGTGGAGGTGGAGCTATAGCTCTTGTCTGAGCACCTCCCTGAACCCCCGCTAGAGGTTGAATCATAATATCCCCTCGGGTTTGAGTTTGAGTTTGCTGATCCTAATGGTTTCCCTGAGATTGTGGATTTCCTTGAAGACCTCCTTGATGCTGTTCCCTCGAGTGAGGACGCGTCCTCGACCTGGATTCACTAGAGGTGCCTGAGGGGATTTGGTGGATACGAGGTGACCCGCCACCAGAGGGCGTGCCCTGGTTACGAGATCGCCTGTTTCCTTGATACAACTCCATTCTTCTATCACCGAAATCACGATTTCCGCTTCTAGTATTGCCATGATGAGGAGTTTATTCAGATCCAAGGGGCCACGACCTTATGTTAACAGGGGCCGCACGCTGTGAATCATTACCATGAGGAAGGGCTCGCTCATGTCCAAGGGGCCTTGACCTGTAATCAGGGGGCACGCGCTATGGATCACGGGGCCTCAATTCCAAACACTTCTCCTTTTCTTGATTCTTCTTCTGATGCTTAAGGAGTACCATCCTTGGGATATCATCATTGAGCCTTATTCCAAGGCGTTCCTTCAAACTCGTAAAATCTCTCTTCTCACTTGCCATCCTTTCTTCATCTTGCCGAATCTCACTAGGGGTGCGCCCAGACCGGTGTGGGTGAGGGAGAGGGCGCGCCCTCTCTTGAGGATCCGACAACCTGCGGTCAGAATTACCTTCACTAGGATGTTCAATAATAGGATTAGAGTATTCTAACCTTCAAGGAGTGAACAGCTGAAACCTCTTCTCCTGCATATCGCCACTTCTTCGAGAACTTTCCTCAACCTGGAGGAACTGTTTGGTGATGATTTCGTGGGATACTCCAAGATTTTCTCCTTGATTCTTGCTGTTCCTCCACAGAACCCAATCTTGCCCCGAAACTATTTATGGCATCTTGCATAATATACAGCTGCTCCATTAATACCGAATTGCTGATAAGAACGGGCGGCTGTCCGGTGGCGCGGCGGAAGTTCCCTGATGTCGTGGAGGAGCAGTAACATTCTCCGGAACATAAGCTTCATGACGAGCTTGGTTACCCTCCAATCTATCTTCAGAATCATAACCATCTTTTTCTCGAGAACCTCTACCTTGATTGTGAGACATCTTTTCCTCCTAAGAGACAGATCTTGATTGGCTCCCCTCCTTCTAACGCCAATTTATTGATGGAGGAATTTGGGAACAACAAATTTTGAGGTACGTCACCGGAAACAAGATCTACAGCGGTGGTTCTTTGCCGAAAAGAGTTGTGGCGTGTGGTGGTTGTTTGTGATTGGTGGCTGAGATTGATAGGGTTAGTGGCGACTATTTCAGAGCTCTCGACTTCCAACCCCTCAATCGGCCTACGTACCCCGGTATTTATAGGGGATCAAGCCATACGTAGTTCTTGGAGAGCAAGAAACCAAAATAGGCTTGGATTGTAGGTCCAGCATCCAGAATGTTCTACTATGAGGCCTAACCACAAAGGCCCAAGGCTCATCCAAGATCTCGAGACTTCACGGATAAGGAAACTTCCCCCGTCGAGGATTAGTCCTATCCACTACAAGCTATTTATTGATTTCAAGGATGCGGATATAGCAATGGTTTACCCCAAGTGCAAAACACATCCCTGTCCCCCGAATGAGAAGTGTAACGCCCCCAAATCCCCTTACAGGAATCCAGGTCATTACACCTCTTGCGGAATATTCAGTCACCTGCTCTTAATATAATCTACAACAATATTCATAATAACTCCATATTTTACTCCAAGGGTTATAGTCTTAGAACAAGCACCCAATAATTCAAAAGTTATTACAACACAAGATCACCTCCCAGAATCTCTGAAATCTTATTACAACCTCAAAATACTAGATAATAAAACATTAAACAGCTTCTTCCCAGCTTGTACCCTCTTTCGATACTATAAGGCTAATGTGCTGAATTAATAGCCCTTCCCTTTTCCTTTGCCACGGTTCGCCATGCTAGAGCCGTCTCTAGATGCCTCTGTTTAATAATATTTGAATAGCAAGAATGAGCCAAAGAATGCCCATCAAGTATATATATAGATATATAATACAACAACAACTAGCTCAAAATATGTTTTTAGCACTCTATAAGAGTTATCTTCTTATATAAATATATGCATTTGAAAAGAGATCAACTCAGAAATTTTATAAATCTCCAAATACTACTCAAATGATAGAATAAATGTATCTCAATAACTTCTCAAAGTACTACTCGCAAATAATTCAATAACTCCTCAGAACTACTCAATTTATTTGAAATAATATAATATAACAACTGCTCAGATCAACACCCTAGTTAACAGAACCACAAAGGCATCGGTTAACCGTTATGATGTCAATCATTGGATTTCTGCTCAGAACGCCTACTCAAGAAATGGATGATCAATCCATTATCACTACTCGTTTTCTATCGATAGAAGGATGAGCCGAAGCTCGAACTCACCCTAAATACTACTCAGTTGGGCCGGTGCGTTATTCCGGTCACTTTTGCCTTCATAAGGAATGAACGATAAACACAAATAATTTAGTTTTCCTCTCGAATGAGTAGAGGAAATATTATGAAAAACTGTTCTGATTATGGAATCGAAATGAGGTGACCCATATCAGTATACATAACTTACTTTATATATATCCCCACTCTTAAATATAAACATTCTGTAGTATGAAAATATTATTAAATATATATTTCTCATCTCTTCTATGAATACGAATGAAGTATCTCAATAAACGTCCCAACAATATGGACCAACTCATGAAATAAATTTGAACAACTCGTGATATAATATATCCGGATAACAGCTCAACAATAATATATATGGATGTAAATTGCATGAATAAAATCTGGTATAAATCACTAGAAAGAATACTTGATTTTGTAAATTGAAAACTTAATCAACATACTTATGAATTAAAAAAATATATATATACTCCGAACAATGGAGTACGAATTAGTAAACTTGCCTGTGCTCTGCGATACGATACTTCACCTGGCTCCACGTCTCTGATTCTCTATAACCAAATAAAAACTCACTTTATTATGCCCGACATTTCACCTTCTAAAGCCTAGTTCAGCTATTTTATACTAATTCCAGTTTTAGTCTAAAATAATGTAATTCAATCCGATTAATTATAATAATCCAAAAATAGTAAATATCAGTCCTCTAAAATAATACCGTATTTAATTCTATTTATTCCCAATAATCTCTCTTTTTATCAACGAATTATTAAATCTCTAAATCACGATCAGATAATCACTAATTATTTCTAAATGATTGCTAACAATTAATTATACAAATTGTACTTCTAATTTAAATTAGCTCTTATAAATTCTCTAAATATCCCTAATTTAATTAATATAAATCTCACAACCAAAATTATTCAAGAATCCATTTTTATTCACATTAAATCCATAATTATTACTCTCACTAACTACCAATTTCTCTAATTTAATTAAGTCTATTATAATAAAATAATCTCTATTTATTCATAATTATTCCCTCTTTTATTACTAATTATTAAATCTCTAAATTACATCCAAATAATCACAAAATAACTCTTTTTAAATAATTCATAAATAATCCCTTTTATTAACCTCTTTATTTCTCACACTTTTAATAAAATTACAATTTTATATCTCCTTTTTATTTCTCACCATTTTTAAATCAATTATTAAAATCAAATTTTAAAAACATTCAACCTTTTATTTTATTATTACTATAATTTACGAATAAAACATACAATCACTAGTTTTTTATTGACTCGCTATTATTTTATTAATATATTTACAACCGTGACAGCAACCACGACGGCGCGTGGGGCCCACTCGCCACCACCGCCATCCGTCTCTCCTGATCTCTCTCCCGTACCTCTCTCTCTCTCTCTCTCTATCATCTCTCCCTCTCGACCCCTCTCTCTCTCTCTCTCTCCCCGGTAACAAACACCACCATCACCAATCGGTGGTGGCTCTGCCTCTAATACCACCATCGACAACCCCTCTCTCCTCTCCGCCTCCCTTCTTCCCCCTCTCCTCCACTCGACCTCCTCCTCTCTTGTTTCCATCTCTCTCCGCCTCTCTTCTTTCCTTCTATCTCTCCTCTCTCGATTCAAACTCTCCATCCCTCTCTCCAACTCCCCTTATCTCACTCCCCTCATCTCTCATCACTCACCCCGATTGCAATCACTAGTTTTTTATTGACTCGCTATTATTTTATTAATATATTTACAATCGTGACAGCAACCACGACGGCGCGTGGGGCCCACTCGCCACCACCGCCGTTCGTCTCTCCTGATCTCTCTCCCGTACCTCTCTCTCTCTCCCTCTCTCTCTCTCTCTCTCTCTCTCTCTCTCTCTCTCTCTCTCTCTCTCCCTCTCTCTCTGTCATCTCTCCCTCTCGACCCCCCTCTCTCTCTCTCTCTCCAATCTCTCTTATCTCTATCTCTCTCTCTCTCTCTCTCTCTCTCTCTCTCTCTCTCTCTCTCGCATCTCTCTCTCTCTCTCTCTCTATCTCTCTCTCTCTCTCTCCCCGGTAACAAACACCACCACCACCAATCGGTGGTGGCTCTGCCTCTAATACCACCATCGAGAACCCCTCTCTCCCTCAATCTCTTTCTCTCTACTCCGCCTCCCTTCTTCCCCCTCTCCTCCACTTGACCTCCTCCTCTCTTGTTTCCATCTCTCTCCGCCTTTCTTCTCTCCTCCTATCTCTCCTCTCTCGATTCAAACTCTCCATCACTCTCTCCAACTCCCCTTATCTCACTCCCCTCATCTCTCATCACTCACCCCGATTGCAACAACCAATTGCCCCTCCACTCCGACCTCTCTCCCTTTCTCCGACTCACCGCCTAAAAACACACCCACAACGAAACCAACCGGAACAAACAGGACTGAACAAACACGCACAAAGAAACGATTCGAAAAAAAAATGGAATTAAAGGAATTAACTACCTGCAGTTTGGGGAATACTCTGTTTTGCATGTATATGAATATATGAGGTCGAGCTATTGGGTTTTTGGTTTCTCTGTATTGTCATTAAAATAGCCCAGCTTTTCTGTTTTAAACGAATTAAAAAGGGGACAAAACGAAGTGGAATATTTAGTGGCCATAAAACATAATCATTTTTTTGTAGGTGGGTAATTATTAAATTAAAAAATTAAAACATGGGAGACAAAAATAAATGCTGAAGAAATAAAATAAAATAATGATCATGTTTATTTTTAGTGCAATGTTTGGTGAAAAGATCTCGATTCCCCCCCTGCTGGCTAATTAAACGATTCTCTAATTTCGTTCTCTAAAATAAATACGACTAAAAATAAAAATCCTATTTTTCTTAAATTTCCTAATCTTAATAAATACCAAATAAATATAATTACATAGATATAATATAATATTTATTTACATATGAATATATAAAATTTAAAATTTTGCAGAAACGCTCTAATTAAAATATACTAATGCATCGCTCTTAAATAAGATATAATTATCAAGCCATAAAAAAAATTATTCGAAAATTCGCGGATATTACAGTCTTCCCTCCTTAAAGGATTCTGTCCTCGGAATCAACGTAAGCAATAACTAAGGTTGCTTATTCGTACTCTTCTCTCCAATATCCCCTCATCACTTTGTACCAATTTTATGCTCTCATATTTCGATTATAAACTCTCATGCTAAACTGTCTATTCCATCTCAGATTTCATTCTTTAACATACCTCTATTTTCATACTGGCTCATCATTTATATACGCATTTACAATATTTAAGTAACCGTGTACCTGCTATCTCGTCCATCTCCTTCATGCCATCGGCCAACATCATGTTAAAAATCCTGGCGGTTGATTGGTTGCTATTAACTCCACTGCTTTGTCGTGATGTCGCGGGTCCCGTTGCTGACACTTTACAATCTCTAGAGATGTGTCCCTCCTTTCCACATTTGTAGTAGACTACTCCCTTCCTGGGACAATTAACCCGTTGATGCCCCTCTTGACCACAGTTATGACACCTACCTTCTGATTTTGCACATGCTCCTGGATGCTTCTTTCCACACACTTCACAGTCTTGCAGTGGTGGTCTTGGTTGCCTAAACTGGCTCTCATTTCCCTGTTGTCCTACTTGTACACTACCCGCACTTTCTGCTCGGTTAGATCCTCCAAATCTTGCAGACTGAAATCCGGGCCTCCTACCATGTTGGTTCTGAAATGTTCCACTAGTCGGATATCCTCCCCAACTTTCCGCTTTTCTTTTCTTTCATTCATTTTCCTTTGGATCAAAATTACTTCCCGCTTCTATTACTTCCACCTTATTCACCACTTTAACATACTCAGTAAGCTCAAAAGCGGCCACCCTAGTTTGTATCCATGGTTTCTGTCCATCCTGAAACCTTCTCGCCTTCTTCTTATCAGTATCTACGAAATGAGGCACAAACCTAGATAACTCGGTAAACTCCTTCTCATACTCAGCAACTGCCCTATTATTCTGCCTTAGCTCCAAGAACTTTATCTCCATCTTACTTTCCATATGCTCAGGAAAATACTTCTCCAAAAACAACTCAGTCAACCTTTCCCAGGTTACTATCCCTGCAGGTTCCATTGCTTCCTTAGACTCCCACCAATAATTTGCCTCTTCCTTCAACAAGTAGGTGGCAAAGATCATCTTTTGCCCCTCTTCTACTCCTATAATCTTAAAGGATTTCTCCATCTCTTTCAGCCATGATCTTGCCTCGACTGCTTCACCAAACCCCTTAAACTCAGGTGGTTGAATTGACTTAAAAGCCTTAAAAGCTGCTGCAGTTTGGTTCACCACATTGGGTATATGACCCTGTTGGCCACGGTCTATGGTTTGCCTCAACAAATCTACTAGTTGGTTAAGTCCTTGATTGTTCTGGTTATCATTTGGGTTATATCCTTGGTGGTTACTCCTCCCCGTAGAAGCCTCACCTTCTCTAGAGTTATCTCTATTTCTCCTTGGTGGCATTTTCCTGAAAAATCATTTCGTTAAATAAAACTGCATATCCATGAAATATTTATTACGAAAACAAAATAGTATATATCTGTACATATGCGTATATATACATATATATGTATGCATCCATATGTATATATATTTACGTATACATACCTCTATATACTCATTATTAAAAAAAATTTAAGCCCAATAAATATGTCATGGATACGCATTTTCCTCGTCCCAAATGATTCTACTAACGGTATTGGCCATCATGCCTCCACCCTAACTACTCCTTGAGATCCTACTATATATATGCCTATCGGTTCCTTGGCTTCTAAACTCTCTCCTAAATAGTCATAACTCCTTCTACTCTCGTTCTAAGGTTTATTACCTACAGCTCTGATACCATTACTGTAACGCCCCCAAATCCCCTTACAGGAATCCAGGTCATTACACCTCTTGCGGAATATTCAGTCACCTGCTCTTAATATAATCTACAACAATATTCATAATAACTCCATATTTTACTCCAAGGGTTATAGTCTTAGAACAAGCACTCAATAATTCAAAAGTTATTACAACACAAGTTCACCTCCCAGAATCTCTGAAATCTTATTACAACCTCAAAATACTAGATAATAAAACATTAAACAGCTTCTTCCCAGCTTGTACCCTCTTTCGATACTATAAAGCTAATGTGCTGAATTAATAGCCCTTCCCTTTTCCTTTGCCACGGTTCGCCATGCTAGAGCCGTCTCTAGATGCCTCTGTTTAATAATATTTGAATAGCAAGAATGAGCCAAAGAATGCCCAGCAAGTATATATAGATATATAATACAACAACTAGCTCAAAATATGTTTTTAGCACTCTATAAGAGTTATCTTCTTATATAAATATATGCATTTGAAAAGAGATCAACTCAGAAATTTTATAAATCTCGAAATACTACTCAAATGATAGAATAAATGTATCTCAATAACTTCTCAAAGTACTACTCGTAAATAATTCAATAACTCCTCAGAACTACTCAATTTATTTGAAGTAATATAATATAACAACTGCTCAGATCAACACCCAAGTTAACAGAACCACAAAGGCATCGGTTAACCGTTAGGATGTCAATGATTGGATTTCTGCTCAGAACGCCTACTCAAGAAATGGATGATCAATCCATTATCACTACTCGTTTTCTATCGATAGAAGGATGAGCCGAAGTCTCGAACACACCATAAATACTACTCAGTTGGGCCGGTGCGTTACTCCGGTCACTTTTGCCTTCATAAGCAATGAACGATAAACACAAATAATTTAGTTTACCTCTCGAATGAGTAGAGGAAATATTATGAAAAACTGTTCTGATTATGGAATCGAAATGAGGTGACCCATATCAGTATACATAACTTACTTTATATATATATATATATATATATATATATATATATATATATATATATCCCCACTCTTAAATATAAACATTCTGTAGTATGAAAATATTATTAAATATATATTTCTCCTCTCTTCTACGAATACGAATGAAGTATCTCAATAAACGTCCCAACAATATGGACCAACTCATGAAATAAATTTGAACACCTCGTGATATAATATATCCGGATAACAGCTCAACAATAATATATATGGATGTAAATTGCATGAATAAAATCTGGTATAAATCACTAGAAAGAATACTTGATTTTGTAAATTGAAAACTTAATCAGCATACTTATGAATTAAAAAAAATATAAATACTCCGAACAGTGGAGTACGAATTAGTAAACTTGCCTGTGCTCTGCGATACGATACTTCACCTGGCTCCACGTCTCTGATTCTCTATAACCAAATAAAAACTCACTTTATTATGCCCGACATTTCACCTTCTAAAGCCTAGTTCAGCTATTTTATACTAATTCCAGTTTTAGTTTAAAATAATGTAATTCAATCCGATTAATTATAATAATCCAAAAATAGTAAATATCGGTCCTCTAAAATAATACCGTATTTAATTCTATTTATTCCCAATAATATCTCTTTTTATCAACGAATTATTAAATCTCTAAATCACGATCAGATAATCACTAATTATTTCTAAATGATTGCTAACAATTAATTATACAAATTGTACTTCTAATTTAAATTAGCTCTTATAAATTCTCTAAATATCCCTAATTTAATTAATATAAATCTCACAACCAAAATTATTCAAGAATCCATTTTTATTCACATTAAATCCATAATTATTACTCTCACTAACTACCAATTTCTCTAATTTAATTAAGTCTATTATAATAAAATAATCTCTATTTATTCATAATTATTCCCTCTTTTATAACTAATTATTAAATCTCTAAATTACATCCAAATAATCACAAAATAACTCTTTTTAAATAATTAATAATTAATCCATTTTATTAACCTCTTTATTTCTCACACTTTTAATAAAATTACAATTTTAAATCTCCTTTTTATTTCTCACATTTTTAAATCAATTATTAAAATCAAATTTTAAAAACATTCAAACTTTTATTTTATTATTACTATAATTTACGAATAAAACATACAATCACTAGTTTTTTATTGACTCGCTATTATTTTATTAATATATTTACAACCGTGACAGCAACCACGACGGCGCGTGGGGCACACTCGCCACCACCGCCGTTCGTCTCTCCTGATCTCTCTCCCGTACCTCTCTCTCTCTCTGACTCTCTCTCTCTCTCTCTCTCCCTCTCTCTCTGTCATCTCTCCCTCTCGACCCCTCTCTCTCTCTCCAATCTCTCTTATCTCTATCTCTCTCTCTCTCTCTCTCGCATCTCTCTCTCTCTCTCTCTCTCTCTCTCTCTCTCTCTCTCTCTCTCTCTCTCTCTCTCTCTCTCTCTCTCTCTCTCTCTCTCTCTCTCTCTCTCTCTCCGGTAACAAACACCACCACCACCAATCGGTGGTGGCTCTGCCTCTAATACCACCATCGAGAACCCCTCTCTCCCTCAATCTCTTTCTCTCTACTCCGCCTCCCTTCTTCCCCCTCTCCTCCACTTGACCTCCTCCTCTCTTGTTTCCATCTCTCTCCGCCTTTCTTCTCTCCTCCTATCTCTCCTCTCTCGATTCAAACTCTCCATCGCTCTCTCCAACTCCCCTTATCTCACTCCCCTCATCTCTCATCACTCACCCCGATTGCAACAACCAATTGCCCCTCCACTCCGACCTCTCTCCCTTTCTCCGACTCACCGCCTAAAAACACACCCACAACGATACCAACCGGAACAAACAGGACTGAACAAACACGCACAAAGAAATGATTCGAAAAAAAATGGAATTAAAGGAATTAACTACCTGCAGTTTGGGGAATACTCTATTTTGTATGTATATGAATATATGATGTCGAGCTATTGGGTTTTTGGTTTCTCTGTATTGTCATTAAAATAGCCCAACTTTTCTGTTTTAAACGAATTAAAAAGGGGACAAAACGAAGTGGAATATTTATTGGCAATAAAACATAATCATTTTTTTTGTAGGTGGGTAATTATTAAATTAAAAAATTAAAACATGGGAGACAAAAATAAATGCTGAAGAAATAAAATAAAATAATGATCATGTTTATTTTTAGTGCAATGTTTGGTGAAAAGATCTCGATTCCCCCCTGCTGGCAAATTAAATGATACTCTAATTTCGTTCTCTAAAATAAATACGACTAAAAATAAAAAACCTATTTTTCTTAAATTTCCTAATCTTAATAAATACCAAATAAATATAATTACATAGATATAATATAATATTTATTTACATATGAATATATAAAATTTAAAATTTTGCAGAAACGCGCTAATTAAAATATACTAATGCATCGCTCTTAAATAAGATATAATTATCAAGCCATAAAAAAATTATTTGAAAATTCGTGGATATTGCAAGAAGCACCCACCAGATAGCAGGACAGGTGATCCAGAGCTTTTGGGTGCAAAGTGCAGGATTACTCCAAAGTTCCCCAATGAGAGCGCACCCATTGAATACAGGAACAGAGCTCCCAAAGTACACACCAGAAAGTCCCCATCTTTCCACTTTAGGGCGCGCCCTTAGTGTTTAAGAAGGGTCCTTATATCCAGGCAAACCCCTGGAGGCCTTTTACGACGGACATCCCCCTCCTGAGATACGACAGGAGGGAATTCTTCAATAAGTCCTGGAATTCCAGACCAAATAGAAATCTTGAACATGACTTTATTACTGAGGGCGCGCCCTCCTTGTACGAAAGGAGAGGGCGCGGCCTAACCTTTGCAAATCCAGCCAAAACCCTAATTAATCCCAGAATTCCCCGAATTGAACTTGTTGTTGACCCGAATCCTTCTTGAAAATACCCGAATCGAATTTTTGCTATAACAGGTGCATGGCCTTTAAAGGGCCCTTCAAAGAAACCCCAGTGCCTGAACTTGTATGCTATCATAGGAGGTCCTGAATAAACGCCAACCACTTCCCAGGCAAATCCACAAGGGAACGTTGATCGAAATGCATCATGAGAAGAATCAAAGCTCTCTTCCTCAGCTTTGTAGTATTTGAATTCTTCGGGCAGCGGACTCTTTAACAAAAGCGTTGTAGCTCCCCATCCTTATTGTTTCTTCTCCTAATAATCCTTCCCTTCCTACACCCAAACACTTTCCGTCAGCCATCCATATATAACAGTTAATTCAGTAATGGATGTGTATATGCACATTAAAATTTGCAGGAAATATCGGGGTCTTATCATTGTAATTGTTTTTTGTTAAAAACCATCCCTGTTTTATGTTTGGTTTATGCATTCTGTTTTAAATCCTTGTGTAGCATAGCAGACTGAATAATTCTCGCTGAAAAAAATTATGCAAGTATTTCTGATTCATAATTGGATGCTACTGAGTAGTTCTGCCACTTAATGATCTTGTAGATTCATTTCACTCCCTTGGTAAGTCATGCCCAAAAGTACTAGAAGAGTCCGTTTTCATGTAGTTATAGTGCACACATACAGAGAAACAAACAAACATGTAGCACAACACAGGGGCGGCCCTAGGCGAACTTAAAATTTGGGGCCCTAAATTTTTTTTTTTCACATACAAAATATATGCTTAAAATTTACTAAAAAGGTACATAAAAATATAGTACATAAAACAATCTCATTATTTTATTTAAATATAACACGTCTTGCATTTTTGGATGCAAAAGTATCAATTAAATTTGCATAATCAAGTTTCTGAACCATATCCTTTTCTATAGATAACATAGCTAAACCACTTAACCTTTCTTGAGACATGGTTGAATGAAGGTAGGATTTAATCAACTTTAGTTTTGAAAAACTTCGTTCTGCATAAGCAATTGTAACGGGTATCGTTAGAAGAATCCTATAAGCAATCCAAGCATTTGGATAGCTACTTTCCATCTCTTTTATGTAATTTAACACATCTATTGCCCTCCTAGTATCTTCTGGCAAATTTCGACGCAACATACACAAGTCTTAAAAGAAAACATCGTTGTTCAAATCAGAAATCTCACCATGGTTTGTTATGTTTGCAAGATTATCACAAAAAGCCCTCAAATTGTCACGTTCCGCAGATTTTAGTTTCTCAAAATCCCACAAAATTCCAAAATTTTCTTCAAAAGTCTGAAATTGTTCGAATCTGAATAAAAAAATACAATTATATATATTCACTAATATACAAAGAATAGATTTAAAATTGCTGAGAATATAAAAATATATGTACCTCGTACTAAATGATGAAATAGCTTGATCAAGGATGTAGAGGAAGTAATTATTTTTAAAATTATCAGCTGCTTACTGTGTCACATCTTCACTTGCACTCTCATCAAATTGTCTTTTTCTGTGAATTGTGCGCTTTTCAACAAATTCCATTTGCAAAAAAATTCCATTATTATTTTCATATATTTTTTCACTATGTCTTCGAAATGCCAAATTATTTCTCCCAAGCCTTTTCACAATAGCAAGAATCCTCTCTAATACTTGTTTCCTACGTTTTTTTTCTTGACTGATTTTTCTTGTACATTTGCATCAATTGCCACATTTAATTTCAATCTCCTCTCCAATTCTACCCAACGAGCAATAGAATCAATGTGTTGTGGATTTCGCTCATGACTTTTAAGACGATGTGATACATTATGCCAATCATTAGTACCCTCTTCACCAAACTGACGCACCAGATTTTTTTTGTCAAATAGTTTACAACAGAAGCAAAATATCCTATCTAAAGACACTGAATATATTAACCACTTTCTATCTTGCTTTTCGCCATTTGGTAAATCTCTAATATAATGTCTCGAAGAAAAACTTCTATCAAAAGCATCTTTAGGAAACATTATACCTTCAACTCTCTTCGGACCCCTCTCAACTAAAAAATCTATCTTGTTATGTTCAAATTTACTCCAATTTCCTGGATCATCAACATTGAAGGAAAAATTATTTATATCACCTAAATTTTGCTTATTATCTTCCTCAATTTTATTATCATCCTCATCCTCTTCCCCAATCATATTCTCCTCATTAGCATCTTGATTTTCATTCTCATCTGGATTTGTATCCTCATCATTCGTAAATTGAATTCAGTCTCATCAACAACCAAATTCTCTACTTTATTTTTTGTAAAATACTTGTTCAGAGAGCCTACCTGAGTTTTAAGCAGAGCATCTCTCTTTTGTTTCTCTTTTCTTTTCACGGCTCCACACTTGTGTTTTCTTATAGGAGGCATGGTTACTGCAAAAATTGAAAAACTTATATAAGTTATACACACACACACACACACACACACAGATATATATATATATATATATATATATATATATATATATATATATATATATATTATGTAATGTGATTATCTAACCATAAACCAATGATAGTATGATTGTATGAAACCCAAAAGAAAATTTACCTCTTTGTTTAGAACTCTAATCTCCTCTTGCTTAGCCTTGAATTTGAAAGCAAATAACGATACCCAATTTAATCTTTAAGTTATTATTGAATCAGATACATGATTTGTTTAGGGTTTTGTGAAGTGAAGCATATAATATGTCAACGTTGTTTCAATCTTTATGTATAGTCATGTATACATTTATTTTTACTTAATATTTAATAAAATAATACACAAAAGATTATAAATTAAACTTATGTTCTTCCTAACATAGAATTTAATTTTTTATTACTTCAATAAAAAGAAAAATAAAAATACTCTACATATAATAATTTAACAATTAGATACTAGTTTTTAAACTTTTATGATATCCTTTTATAATTTTTTTAATAATAAAAAAATGTATAATTTTTTTAATAAAAACAGTCAAATATTACCTTACCTCTATAAATTGGGTTCTTTGATCTTTGAGGGTCCTAGACACAAGACTATCTCGCCTATAGCCAGGGTCACCCCTGGAACAACATAGAGTACATATTATCTAGCAAAAAATCGAGTTTTTTTTTAACAGCGACACACAAGCTGGTTCAATAACTCACAAGCTGGTTGCAGGAACACTCCTTTCAACAGCGACACACGTGTATGGGGCACAACCACGTAATTACTCTGAAAATTTTATTATTATGAGGGTGTTTGTGATTACTTAAAATAAGTTACTTTTGACTTAATGGAAGTGTTTTTAACTTAAAGGAGAAAGTGGAGTTGTTTACTTTAAGTTGAATGAAAGTTTTTGGGTAATTTTACTTAAAGTTAAATGGGGGTTTAATAATTTTGACTTAAAGTGAAATTTAACTTAAAAGAAATTTAAAATTCATAATATTTAAACTTTAAAAGAATTGTGAAAAATGAAAGGAAAAAAAAAAACTCCATAAGTTATAAGTCATAAGTCAAAAGTACCTAAATGGAACTTATGACTTAAAGCAGTTTTTTAACTTAAAGCGGACTTAAAGCCCATGTTACCAAAAAGTTTAAAATCAACTTAAAGCCTACAAAAGCCAAAAGCCGGGTTGCCCAAACGGGCTCTATATCTCATATTTCATGTAAGGAATCTTATCAAAACTTGGTGTCGTTCTGAGTCTCTGACCCAAAAATGAAAACCAAGTAATTATATGAGACCATTTCTTTTACTTTCAATAAAGTATTTTCTTTTTTAATATCTACACTGATATCTAAGCTAATATATTTTAAAAATCCCTTTCAATTTTTTTCTTTTATTATTATTGATCAATGACATATTAAAATTTATCAAATTTTATCAACAACTTATTAAAATTATGTTATTATATTATTTTTTTAAAGAATTTAAATAATTTAGTATTTTAATGTGACTTATTTTTCGAGATAACCCTAAAGCAGTATTACAAAAATTGTATAGATGTTAAAAATTAATTATCCATTAATTAATTAATTCGTAATCAAATCGTTAATATTCCATCAAATCAATCATAGTAATTCGTACCAAAACAAATAACGAGTTTGTATGTATTCAATCAAAATTTTTTGCTACATTTGTGTTCATAATTCTTACACGCGAAAAATCCGAAAGATTACGAAATTTGAATTTTCCTTCGAAATTACACAAGTTACTATGGTATATAAGTTAAGAAAACTCCTCTTACATTTTAAAGTGAAACTTCACTTCTAATTACAACAAAATTTTCATTTTTAAGGGGCCAATTTTGGAGAGTCATATCTTATTCATTCATAAATCATATTGTGTAATTAAACAAGTCTGGGAAAGTTTTTGGGAATAAAACACACTCCAAACATCACCCGTTACGTGCACGCAATAATCACTCTACTTAATATGCGACTCAAAATGGATTGAAAATAAAGGATTAAAACCCACATTTTCCAACATAAAAATCACAATTATTCAAATGTAAATAAAAAATTATTGAATACTAAAAATTACCCATATAATGAACGAGTCGTAAACTATTTTCTAAATTGCGAATTTTGATCCAGTTTACCTAAATGCTCCTTTCGGTTTCCTTTCCTCG
Source organism: Saposhnikovia divaricata (assembly GCA_036435485.1). Lineage (NCBI taxonomy): Eukaryota > Viridiplantae > Streptophyta > Magnoliopsida > Apiales > Apiaceae > Saposhnikovia > Saposhnikovia divaricata. The sequence continues at coordinate 149,257,182 of CM071596.1, read as the reverse complement.
TCAAACTCAAAATCTCATGTCAAACTCAAAATCTCATGAATAAAACATTATCGTAAAACCATGATTGGTAAACTGATCATTGTTTTATTCAAGTTTTTATTTGTTATATACAAATTTACATTTTTTTTAATTTTTTTTAATAATTCGATGTCCGGGTCAGGTTTTACGCATGGAAATACTTCTCTTCATCAAGATTTTTAAGTTGGCATAAAAATAAATTAGAAAGCACGAGCACGTTAGAGAGTTTTAGAGCATATGTACATAAGAATAAGATAGAAAAACTAAAGACAAGACCCCAGAACACAAACCGGAATACATAGACTGTACTCCTATAATTTTGATGATTACAAACAATGAGTCAATAGGCTTAAAATTATGTGTAAAACAACATGCCATAATGTTCTGTACTAACCATGTGTTGCAAACACATGGGTAAAACAGCATATCAGTATGTCATAAACAACAAACTAACCATGTGTTGCAAACACATGGGTAAAACACCATATCAGTATGTCATAAACAACAAACTGAAGATACTATACACAAACAATTTGGCAAGCCAAGTGCACTAAGATGGATCACAATCAGCATGCCAAAGTCAGCTATCCAGTTTCAACAGAAAAAGAGTTCAAGTGGGAAAATCATGGAGATATTATAGCATCGTCTTCTAATCAGTTGTAAGGACTCCTAAAATATATCATACGTATTATATACTAGTTGACTAAGCCGCGCTTCGCGACGGCCTTATAATATCTTTTAAAAAAATTCAAAGTATAAATTCAAGAAAGAAATCGAAAAAAATGCCTATAAATAAATTAATTAACACAATATTATACAAATTTATATATATATATATATATATATATATATATATATATATATATATATATATATATATATAGGGAGTTGCTCAAGAAAGTACCTTTTTTTGGAGAAAACTAAGGTACTTTTCTAGTCCATTGATATTTTATCAATCCAACGGTTGATATCATTTTTTTAAATTTACTTAAAATTAACTAAAGGGTTATTACAGACTTTTCAACTTTTACATATCTTTATACAATCAATTTATGAATCAATCAATCTATAATATATCTTTAATTACAACTTACCTATTTTAACAATAATTTTGAAATTTATATTTCAGTTAATGAAAAACCTTCCTTTTGTGATTTAGTACATAAGATATTCAATTTGATTTTTATAATTAATTAATATCAAATCAAATCATTGTGATTTACTGTGCTTTTTCTTTAACGATTGTGATTTTCTCTTGATATTTTCAGAACCCTATACATTCACAAATAATTGTTGATATGGGTGAAAAATAAACCCTAAAGACATAATTAATGCTACATTTATTGGCCCATTATTAAGGCCCGAAACCTAAGTTGGGCATTAAATTCGTAATTAATAATTGAGCCCAAAGAACAGCCCGAACCGGGGACGCCCGGTATGAGCTTGTTTTTAACATGGGCCTGATCTGTGAATAAGGAACGTTCTAGAATCAAGGAACGTCCTAGAATATCCCGAGGATATTGTGTAACCTCCAAGGCACCTAATTCGACATGGAAACTAATTCCTAAAATAAAGGAGTCAGAACCTTCCTCAAATACGGTGACTTATTCATCAAGTCTCCAAAACCTACTATAATTCTAAGGCTCCTACAGCCTATATAAAGGGTCAGACCCCTCATCTCAGAACTACGTTTTGGACACAGCTCCATACGTTACCCACCACGTTTTGGCTTAATCCTCGAATAAGGACATACAAGCCACTGCGTCCTAGGTGAGCTCTCGCCGCCATAGCCTCGAGGGCACCATCACCTAGAACTACGTCTTGGCTTGATTCTCAACTCTGAGATACGTAGGCATCTTGTGAGGACCCGAATTAGGTCACGATAACGCAAGCGCAGCCATTAAAGCACGAAGCTCACGAACCCTAGCCGTAATTTGATAACCCTACTTCTTATTCCACAACATTTGGCGCCGTCTGTGGGAAGACAACATCAACCATGGTTAACACACGAATAACGACAACCGAGAACGTTCCTGTTACTTCTGATCCACCAGCCATCTCCACCGCTCCACCTGTTGTTACGGAGCAAGGGAATGTACCCCCATTAACAGAGACAACCACTCAGCCTCAAGTTTCTCAACCCATAGGGACGAATCTCCATGTTGAGAGAACCTTACCAGTGGACGTCCATCCGGGACGGGAGACCAATCAGCTTCAGATGGTGGTCTCACCATTAAATAGCCGTCCCCCACTGTCAGGAGTTCAGATCTCCACCACTACACTCCCCGTGAGCACCGATCCGTTATACGGATTGCCTAACTATCCCCCAAATCGAAGGGATCTTGGGCAAAGAGGCCATGCCCTGCAGATACATGAGCCGTATCACCCTCCTTACATTAGAGGCTTGGGCCCTGATCAAAGATATTATGACTACTCTGGTCCTTATACTGATGATTCTTCATTTGAGGATGACGATCGAGATCAAGCCCCGAGGAGGCGGCATCCAAGCAAGGAGCCTGTAAGGACTCGAAGAATCCATGATGGACCTCAAACAGCCGCTGAGAGAATCAAGGCTCATGAGGCTGAGATCCAAAGGCTGAAGGACGATATAGCCAGGGAGCAAGCAAGGCAGAACCAGAATAGGCCCCCTCCAACTTCGAGGGAGATTCCCTTCATTGATTTGGAAAGGTCTTCTAGGAGACGAAAAAGGGCTGATGCCCCAACCGGAGGAGCTACGAGGGTGGAAACCCTCAGGGGTGATCCCAAAGACCTGATGCCACTTGGGGACCCTGACGATCCCACACCCCCGTTCACTGAGGAGGTGATGAACGCTCGTGTTTCCCGAAAATTTAAGATGCCCACGATAAAACCATACGATGGAACGGGTGATCCTTCGAATCATGTCAGGACGTTCTCAAACGCACTCCTGTTACAACCCGCTAGCGACACTCTCAAGTGTAGGGCGTTCCCTCAAACCCTGGCAGGCATGGCTCAACGATGGTATAGCCGGTTGCCCGCAAACTCGATTGGCTCTTTCAAGGAATTGAGCACGGCTTTCATTAATCAATTCGTTAGTGGAAAAGTCCATGAGAAAAGCTCTGCATATCTTATGCAAGTGAAACAAGGAAAGAATGAGAACCTAAGGGATTATCTCAAACGCTTCACCAAGGAGACTTTGAATGTCCCTGATCTGGAAAATAAAGTAGCTATGATAGCCTTGGAGAATGGAACGACGAACACCTTCTTTCAGATGTCGTTGGCAAAACATCCCCCTGAGAGCATGACTGAGCTCCAAAAAGGGCAAGCAAATACATAAAGGCTGAGGAAAGCATGAGGAAAGTAGAGGTGTCTACCGAAAGTGGTGGAAACGGGAACTCTAGGAAGCGAAAGACAGAGCAGGAGTATGATGCTAGGGATAAGTATACCCGAACTAGCGAGGACTCCGACTCTGCCTCTAAGAACCAAGGACCAAGGTTCACTGAGTATGCAAGGTTGAACACTCCTAGGAGTCGAATCTTGTTGGACATTGAGAAGGATAAGGATTTTCGATGGCCGAAGCCACTCAGGGGTGATCCCGCAAAGAGAAACAAGAATCAGTATTGCAGATTCCACAGAGATGTGGGGCATGACACTGATGATTGTAAGCAACTCAAAGATGAGATTGAGTTTTTGATCCGTAGAGGGAAACTGAGTCACTTCACCAAGGGTGAAGATCGTGGTAATCAGAGAAGAGAGTATGATAGGAGCGACGATGATCAAGATCGCAACCCACAACTCCGAGGGCTAGTAATCAACATGATCTCAGGAGGCCCGACCGCGGCCGGGACAACAAAGAACTCTCGGAAGGCTTATGCCCGAGAGGTGACGCATATTGTCGGAGAGGCACCAAAGCGTGCAAGAACCAAAGTAACAATTGAATTTGATGATTCAGACCTTGAAGGGGTGAAGTTCCCCCACGATGACCCACTGGTCATAACTCATATGATTGGAAACTCAGAGGTGAAGCGAGTCTTGATAGACAATGGAGCTTCCGTCGACATTCTGTTTCATGATGCGTTTGTGAAGATGGGGTACAATGATTCTCAGTTGACCCCCAATAACATGCCTATATATGGATTTAATGGAGTAGAATCCAAAATTGAGGGAACTATTCAGTTACCCGTCACGATTGGACAGAAGCCAATGGAGGCCACGCAGATGCTGAACTTTTTGGTTATCAAAGCATCTTCTACTTACAATGTCATTCTTGGGAGGACTGGACTTCACGCTTTTAAGGCTGTGGCCTCAACCTATCACGTGAAGATCAAGTTTCCAACCAGGAATGGTGTAGGAGAACAAAAAGGTGATCAGAAAATGGCTAGGAGCTGCTATGTAGCTGCGTTAAGGCCTGATGGAGTCGGGGGCAGGTCCTTCCGATTGAAGACGTGGATGTCACAGTGATAAGGAAGACCTAGAAAGGTCGGCAGAGGACATCACACAAGAGCCTCGAACAGCCATTAAGGCTATGGTATCAACTGACTTCGTGGTTGAATGTACCATTGGCAACCAAGAAGTCGGGGGGCAGGAGATAGTACCCCAAGCAGGAAGTGAACTTCAGAATAAGAATGAGGAGATAGGAAGGAGTAATGGGTGCTCTATTTTTATGGAGCATCAAAAACAAAATCAAGCAATGCAGGCCTAGTCTTGCAAGAGCCCCGATGGGTTCAAACTATCTTAATAGGACTTAGCTTCATATTTCTCTAGTAGAAGTAGAAATAAGGTTCGATGAAACCATTGCAGAGCATGTTGCTCCAAGTAGGACAGTAGTACTCTATGTAAGGGTTGAACCCATTTCAAGTTATTAATGCAAGTTTGTTTTTCGTTCTCTATTCTATGATTTTATTTATGTGCCAAGCACCTGATGTGTGTAAGTCAAAGATGACCAAGTACCGAAAATAAAATAATACACGAATGGAAACAAACAAACCATAAATAAAAACCCTGAAGGGTCGAGAGTTAGGTTATAATACAACCAAATAAGAGTCTAAGTCCTTGAAGGACCCTGGATAAAAGACAAGATGATTAAAAAGCCACATCTGGCAATTAAAGCCATGTAAGGCTGTGGAGTCTAAGAACTAGCTACTCTTCAATATTTTTTAAGTACCTGGAGTGAAGATACAAGGATGAAGCAAATAAAGAACCTTGAATTATAGTCCTAAGGTCAAGGGATATAAGAATATCCTTGAACAAGGATTAAGAAGTCCAAGCAAGTTTTCGTCTTGGAAGTTTAAAAGGTAAGAAGCCCACGGGGTTGTATTTCTCAAAATCTAAATCGAGGATCAACCTTAAATCCTTGACCTAGAATCAAGAAAAATGAGAAGCAAAGATAGATTTGAAAACCCTGAAATCAAAACAAAGGTTTGAGACAAGCCATGAAAGACATGAAGTCAAGTAAAGGATCCTAGAGAACTTTAGTTTGACATCAATCCAAAAGAAAGGTCATGAATACTTGGTAGTCGACATATGAACACCAACGTTGAACATGTGAATATCAACCTCGAATTCTAGGTGGAAGAAACACGAGATATTAGCCATGAAGGCCAAGAAGGTCAAACTTGAGGGGGTCATGAACCTCCAATCAAGATCCAAAGGTTGAAGCTTCAAGTCAAAACTTGAAAACCAATCTGAAATTTTGGATTCTCGATCCAGAATGCCAACATTGAACATCTAACACCAGCGTTGAACACTTGAATATTAACCCTGAAATGGAGATTGAAAACGTCCTAGGGAAGGTTCAAGACCTCATGGGATCGACCAGAAGCCAAGGAGGCCTTCAGCCGACCTTAAGGAGCCGACCAGAGGCTCTGATGTTTTGGTGGTTTAAAACACCCAAAACTTGGCTTGAAACCATGTGAAGTGTTGTGCTAAAAATAAAGATTTAAATTTGAATCGCAAGCGCACAATTCGTTTCGTTGTAACATTTAATGATTCGTTCCACAGGGACTAATTTATTCGCAATCCTTAATTTTTAATTTAATCGAGTTAGAACAAATTTGGGTTTTCGAAATTTTTTATTTTACCCTAATTAATTACTAAATGAAAAATCTATTTTTAAACTAATTAAAATTAAATTATTCTAGGAATTCTAAATTATTCTAACTATTATTTGAAAATTATTCTACAAATTATTCCAAATTCCTAAAATAAAATTAGACTTTATAAAACATTTTTTTTTACTTAGAGACTAAAATTTATTTAAAAATAAACACAACACAACATAAAACACCACACCTCAACTGAGAGACTCAGTAGCAACTCGACAAAGGAATTCCGAAAAAGCAAAACAAAACCGAACGATCGCAGCAGGAATTCGAAATAGAACACAGCAATCACAAGTTAATCCGTGACTCAGTACTCAGACTCAACAACAATCACAAACTCGGGGAACTCAGATTACAACTTAGAAACGAAAGAAACAAAACTAAAATGCAGAATCAACAAAATTGGACTCAAAGACTCATCAAAACAATGACTACAACTCGAACAATTCGTAAATTCAGAACAACATCTCAGAATTCATTTTTAAACTAAGATAATCGAACTAAACAACAAATCATAGATGCCAACAAGCAACAAACCAGGAACAAGCTCTAACTCAGGGATTTACATTAGCATCAAAACTCAAAACAACTCGAACAACACGCAGAAGACACAAGAACAACGAAACAGCGATGTAAACGCAGCTCAGACCCAAGTAATAGAAAAAACATTCTCAGCAGTCAAAACTCACGAAAATAAAACCAACACTTAGAATACAACTCTGGCGATTAATTCGAACAACCCGATTCCCATGAAAACAAACAAAATTCAAGACTCGGACAACAATTTAGAATAAGAAAACAATTCAGAACTTGGGAAAGACAGAACTCGAAACTGGTGACTCAAACTCGTGGTGGACAAATCAACAAAACAGCGAATGAAACATCAAACACGATGATACAAAAATGAAACTACGCAAGGGAATTCAAGCAGCAATACAGTAAAATGAACACAGATGCGATTTAAAACTAAGGACCAACGAAGCATCAATCAACGACAGAGGATTTCGTTTCCAAAAAAATTCAAATCGCACATTCAATTACGAAATCAATTACGAACCAATTACGAAACAAAACCAACAAAAACCAGTACAAATTACATAACCACAAAACAAAACAAAACCAGAATATTAACTCAGAAATTGGACTCAGTCGAATCAGCGAAAGAAAAAAAAACATACAATGACTCACTTCAAACTAGACTCGATAGGAAAAAAAATAAAAAAAATTAAGAACTAAGGGAATGGGAAAAAGGGTTGTGTGTGTATCCTGTGTTTGGAAGGTGAGTGTTCGAAGAAGAAAGGGAAATAACAAAGACTACTGTGTTTGTTTTTTTTTTTTTGGTTGTTTGTTTAGTTTGGGTTTGGTTGTAAAAAAAAACTGAAATGAACAGGTGAGTGAAGACGGGTTTGGCTACGAATTAAACAAAAACAAGACAGGATTATTGCTTCGAATAAAACAGAAAATAAGAAAATAAAGTTTTATAAAACTAATATTTTTGTGTTTTTTTTTAAAAAATTTACTATGATTAAAGAAAAGAAATTAACTACAAAATTAAAAATTTATATTACACTAAAACAATGATTTGAAAATTAATGGCCCACAATAAAATTGAGATTTTTAAAGGGGCAAAATTACGAAATAAAACTAATATTAAGAAATTAAATTTCGTTACTTTCAACCCCAAGTGGTTAGCAACGGGATTTACGAAAATAACGAAACAAGGCAACAACGAAAGAGCAAGACAAGAAGTAAAGAAAATAAAAATTGCATTAATTATAATAAGAGTGTTTACAAGATTTAAAACTAAAGAAAAACAAGAAAATAAAATTACCCTAAAATCTAAGTTACTAAATTCAAGGGGGTGAGGGGGTATTTATAGGATAGAAATTAGGGTTAAGGGGGGTGTTGGGTAAATCCCCACCATACATTTGGGTTGTGTGGTGGTGAAATCCTAGCCATCTATTTGTTTCCTTCCCCCTTAAGCTTTGAAGAGTTGATCTTGGCCATACACTTTGCTAATGTGTTGGGATGATCTCCGCCTTCCACTTGTCTTGAAATATTCCTTTTGCTCCAAGCTCCTAATTATTTTCATTCTTTCATTTTTGGTCCTTTTTCTTCCTCCTTTTTCCCTTCCTTGCACTTTATTTATTTATTTTGTCATTTCTTTATTTATTTACGATTTTCTGAAATGCAACAAAATAAAATATTAAAACATGAGTTCAAGCAATAAATAGGTAGATAAAATATGCAAAAATATGCACTTATCAAATGCCCCCATACCTATCTTTTGCTCGTCCTCGAGGAAAATAAAAACAAAATGAAAATCTAGATGCAAAGTCCTATACTCCTTTTCGTAGGTGTGACGGTTGCATTTGGCATATGCAACAAGCCCTTTAAACCCCTAGGCAGCCCTAGTGGACGGGTGAGGTCTCGTGAGGGCCTATAGTGAATGTACCCACAAAATCCATCTAGTTTGTATAAAAGATCACATGGCAATGCACACCACACATACATGTCCTCTCATGATACATCAACTTAAGAATCAAAATGAAGTTGAAAAGTCTTGGTGTGGAAAATGCAAGGATTCACATAGTCTACTTAAAGAACCATGCAAGAGTGATTATAAGTTCATGTCAAGTGCAAAAATTATTGGTAACCATGCTAAGTCTACAAGGGCACACCTCAGAGTCAAAACTTGAGATCTCTTATGCAAAAAACAAATAAGCAATACCTCACCTTTCACTCACAAAAGAATATTCACTCAAGAACAAGGGTAAGTGTATCACTCAATTCCAACTAAATCAAATGCATGCTTGACACTTGGTATCATTCCAACTTAAATCACAACATACATTAATAATGACAATCAAAAGGTCTTTATTAGGGTTGTAATGGGGCTAGGGACAAGGTATGTCAATAAAGGCCAAAGCAAGGTGAAGTGTCAAAAGCTAGTAGTAACCATGAATATCAAGCACAACACCAAACTTCCTCCCCGCACAATTTATTTTTATTTTTCAACAAAAAGACTTGACTAGTCGAATGAAGGAGGATTACAAAAAACATAAGTATGCTCTCATATGAATATTTTTTTCATTTTTTTCAATTTTTTTCTTTTTTTCTTTTCTTTTTTTTTCTTTTTCTTCTGTTTTTTTTCTTTTTCTTCTAAATTTATGGAAATGATAAATGCACCAATAATCCTCCTTTAGATTTAATTTTGAAAATCGACTATCAAGGTAACAACAAATATTTCCTCGAAAGTTATGAACAATAGCAAACCCTATTTCACACACCTTATTGCTCCCTCAAGTTCCTACTAGCCTTTGACAAAATGGGATCAAGAATACGTAAGGCTGAACAAGAAAAAGGTCTTAGGCGAGTAATGTGGTGTGTCACCAAAAGAAAATGATTAGGCTCAAAGGGTTAACTAATTGATCATATGAGAATGGTGTGGATAATTTGGAAATATAGGTTATTCCTAAGTGCCTTTATCACTTTATCATCAATTAATGTCATGTATTTCAAGAAGGAAGTCAAACAAGTGCTAGCGATGCAAATGACAAGTGGACACTCAGGCAAAAGAATATAAATGCAAAAGATGTGCATATAGGCTCAAAATCTCACTTGGTGTAGTAAAACATAATCAATCTCAAGAAATGGAATCCTCAATGCACCTACTTGTACTCAAAGCATGAAGACCAAATTATCTTACACCTAATCATGTCCTTCTAATTTCATGCACAATTCAAATAAGTCTACTAGCTTCACCTTGCTAGTGTAAGTGTGTGAACAAGAACTTTAGCAAATCACTTCTCAAAACAAAAGTTAATGGATCATAAGATTATCATAGCATGCAAGGGTGCATCAAGCAACTAGCAATCAATTTACTAGAATACGAAAAGAACTCTTTTTGATTTTTCAATTTTTTAATTTTTTTTGGATTTTTCAATTTTTATATTTACACTAAAAACCCTCCCCCATACCTAAATCATGCATTGTCCTCAATGTATGCAAATGCAAAAGAAAAGAGAAATGAGAAAGGTGAGGAAATACCTGATAAGGGATGACGGAGACTGAAAATTTCTAAAAATGACGAAAGAAAACAACACACACACGCACACAAATCCTCCCCCATACCTATCTGACATGAGGGGAGGCACAAGAACAAAATCGAATTAGCCGATGCCGGTAGGAAAATTCGGGTGCAACTTTGAGAAAATATCAAGAAATTTGTGAAAATTTTTATCAGAACAGATTTTCTCAATCAACATTGAATCATTTAACCCTAAAGAACAATTATCACTAATGTTCTCCCTAAACCAACTTAAGGCTTCTTTATTTTGTTTAAGCAAATTAGAGATAATGAAAGTCTGGTTAGGGTTCGAATCACTAGGAATACCATGAGACAAGGGTTTCTCTTTCCCTAACGGCTGTTGATCAAATTCGGGATGATAAAAAGTTAAGGCAGATGCGGGTGGTGTACCCACGAGACTCTTAAGAACGGAAGTGTGAAGAACGGGCTCACCACAAATAACCTCGGGCGGGGTCTCATACTTGGAACGATTTTCTAACAAATCCCCTAAGAACTCACCGAATGTAGGTGGTTCACCAACGGAAGTTTTGACAATGGGTTCAACAATAGCATCCTCGGGTTTGGTCTCCCACGGGGAACAAATGTCGTCCAACTCCCTCAACATCTCCTCCGAAGTCATGTCCCTTAACGAATCAACATACTCTCGATTAGACTCATGGTTGACTTGGAAATCCTCATTTAGAAGAGACTCAATCTCACTATCCTCAAGGTTTGACCAATTAACAATGTCATCAACAAGATTAACCGCTATTGTTTGCTCGTAAAGCTCATTGGGTTCTTTTCCGACATTAAATATGTTAAGGTTAATGGTCATATTACCAAAAGCGAGTTTCATCGAACCATCCCTACAATTAATCAAGGCATTGGATGTAGCAAGAAAAGGTCGTCCAAGAATGATCGGGATTTGGTTCTTAGGATTCGTGACGGGTTGAGTCTCGAGGACAACAAAGTCAACCGGAAAGATGAATTCACCAACCTTAATTAGTACATCCTCAATTATTCCCTTAGGCATTTTGACAGAACGATCGGCTAATTGAATTGTCATGTTCGTCTTTTGAAGTTCGCCTAAACCTAGGGCTTGGTAGACCGAAAATGGAAGCAAGTTCACACTAGCGCCTAAGTCAAGTAACGCCTTGTCCACAAAGGTATTGCCTATGACACATGAAATTGTAGGACAACCGGGGTCCTTATATTTCACGGGAATTTGATTTGAAAGAATTGAACTAACATGAGAAGTCAAAAAGGCTTTCTTAGGGACATGAGTGGAACGTTTATGAGTACACAAATCTTTTAGACACTTAGCATAAGAGGGAATTTGTTGAATGGCATCTAAAAGAGGAATGTTGATCTCGACTTGTTTGAAAACGTCCAAAATCCTTTCGATTTGAGGTGATTGTTTGTTTGGGATGAGTCGTTGAGGATAAGGAGCTTTAGGCTTAAAGACTCGTTCGTTAGACACATCGGGAAGAGAAGTGGAAAGTGGAACGATATTCGAAGATTTGTTAGGTGTTGAGGATGATTTAAGAGAAGAATTTGATGACTCGGGAGTGGATTTCGATGATGAAGGTTCGAGTGGTGAAGGTGTGGGAATAGATGACTCGAGAGGTTCGGAAGTTGGAGTAGGGTTCGGTTCAACATTTGACTCTTCTTCTTCTTCTTCTTCTTCCTTGGAAGACTCGACACCTAGTTGATTATTAACTTGGTTTCCCGACCTAAGAGAGATGATAGCATTAACATTTTCGTGAGGTCTTTGGTTGAGAGGGAATTTAGGGTTAACCTCTGGTTGACTCGGGAACTTATTCTTCTCTCGCTCACACATGGCGTTGGCTAATTGACTCACTTGAATCTCTAACTTAGATAAGGCTTGAGTACTAGCATTCAAAAGTTGCCTATCCTGAGTCATGGTTTGCATGAAGCTCTGTTGAGATTGAGCCAAATTAGTCGTTGATTTTAAAAGCGCATCAAGAGTCTTTTCCAAAGAAGTAATTCTCTTATCCGACTCATTAAAGCCTGGTGGGTGGGCGGGTGCTTGATTTGGATAAGAAGGTTGAGTTGGATAAGGACCGAGATTTTGAGTAGGGTTTGGAAAGGGACCTTGATTTGGAGTCGAGAAAGAATTTTGATTAGGCCTTTGAAAAGATGGAGTATTTTGAAACGAAGGTTGAAAAGAAGGCGGATTTTGGTAATTTGGCCCTTAGTTCCACGAGAAATTCGGGTGATTCCTCCACCCGGGATTGTAAGTAGGAGCAAACGGATCGTTCCTAGTGGGTGGTTGAGACACCGCATTAACTTGATCAAAAGCGGGATAGTCCGAAAAACCTTGATTGAAATTAGGGCACATAGACACATTTGAGGGGGCCTTACTAGTTTCTAGGGCTTCGAGTCTCCTAGTTAGAGTGGCTAATTTGGCATCGGTTGCAATTGAACTCCCAATCGAATGCAAACCCTTAGATGAACTAGACGACTCATTAGACTTGTTAGGTTCCCTAGTAGACTCCCACAACATGGTCTTCTCGGCTAATTCTTCGAAAAATTTCCAACCCTCGTCCTCATCTTTCTCCATGAATTTTCCTTGGCACATAGATTCCAACAACGCGGTTGTTGGTCCATCTAAGGCCTCATAAACGATCTTACAAAGCCTCCATTTTTCTATTCCGTGGTGGGGGTATTGTGATAAAAGATTTTTGAAACGATCAAAATATTTCCAAAAAGACTCATTTTCCTTTTGATGAAATTGATTTATTTCGTTTGTAATTCTTGTAGTATTATGGTTTGGAAAATATTTTTTAAGAAAAATTACCACAAATCCCTCCCACGTGGAAATAGAATTAACCGGTAGGCTATACAACCATTTCTTAGCATTTTCTTTAAGCGCAAAATTAATGAGTCTAAGCCTAATCGAGTCCTCGGTTAATTGTTGGAGCTTTTGTAAGGCACAAACTTCCTCGAATTCATGAAGAAAGAGATACGGGTCCTCACCCTCGCTCCCGTTAAATTTAGGTAACATACTGATGTGGTGAGCTTTAATTTCGAAATTATTACCATTAACGGGAGGAAGGGTGATACACGAAGGTTGGGCGGAACGAGTAGGATAGCAACGGTCCCTAAGAGACATGGCCATGTTTACTACGGGTTCGGAATAATCTAAAGACTCGGAATTAGATGATGAAGAAGTCTCGAAAGATCTCACTAGCCTAGAAGAATTATCCCTACGCCACGTAGTTCGCATAAACCACAAAAGGAAACACGTAGCAAGTAAGTGCGATAAATTAAAACACACAAAAAGAAAGGGTGTAAAATTAAAAGAAAAAAAATTCTAAACCTAGGGTTCCCTAATAAAATAACTAGACCTTGCTCCTAACTGTAAGGGCTACCAAAAACTAGGTAAATCAATAATTATTCGAACCGGCTTGGCCAGGTAGGTGCAAGCATTGCCAAGAGGCTAAACACCAACCTAGACACCAAACCTTAATTGGCCAGGTCAGCTTTCGCTTTCCTAGACACCAAAAAGTAAGAATAATTAAAGATTACTTCGTTTCTTAAGCACCTTCCTAATTGAGCGCGAGATTCCAAGGGGCAAACGTCTAATTAATTTTATTAAAGGCTAGGTATGCAAAATGAGGGATTAATGGTTTTTGGGCTAAGGAAAGAGTGATGAAATCCCTTCCCTTATCTTGTAGAGGTTTTGCCCTTAATGTTTATTTACAAAATGATGCAACAAACAATGATATATACAAAAATTATAAACAAATATGGATGCTTTAAACTATGTGTTCTAACTAAAGATACGAAAGAATTTAACGTACCTTGGGGTCCTCCAGCGATCACCACAATTATTGGTACGAAAAATTAAAAACAAAAAAATAAAATCTAACATGATGTGCACATACGTGATGAATGCATGATGCAACAATTAAGTATTTACAACTAATTTTTTTTGGATTTTTAATTTTTAATTTTTTTTTTGATTTTTGTGATTTTTTTATTTTTTTGTGATTTTCTAATAAAACGAAAGAGGAGAGAGATACGGTTTACCCAAGCAAAGCTTCCAAAATTCCGAGAAAATTCTTCCGCTTTAATCCAAGTCACCCGAATTTTCCTCCAAATTCCTCGAAAAAATTACAAACAAAAAAAAGGGTGAGAAGAGAGCTAATCCGAAAAATCAAAAATTAAGGTGCGAAAAATAATTAGTTCCCCGGCAGCGGCGCCAAAAACTTGTTGTGCTAAAAATAAAGATTTAAATTTTAATCGCAAGCGCACAATTCGTTTCGTTGTAACATTTAATGATTCGTTCCACAGGGACTAATTTATTCGCAATCCTTAATTTTTAATTTAATCGAGTTAGAACAAATTTGGGTTTTCGAAATTTTATATTTTACCCTAATTAATTACTAAATGAAAAATCTATTTTTAAACTAATTAAAATTAAATTATTCTAGGAATTCTAAATTATTCTAACTATTATTTGAAAATTATTCTACAAATTATTCCAAATTCCTAAAATAAAATTAGACTTTATAAAACATTTTTTTTTACTTAGAGACTAAAATTTATTTAAAAATAAACACAACACAACATAAAACACCACACCTCAACTCAGAGACTCAGTAGCAACTCGACAAAGGAATTCCGAAAAAGCAAAACAAAACCGAACGATCGCAGCAGGAATTCGAAATAGAACACAGCAATCACAAGTTAATCCGTGACTCAGTACTCAGACTCAACAACAAACACAAACTCGGGGAACTCAGATTACAACTTAGAAACGAAAGCAACAAAACTAAAATGCAGAATCAACAAAATTGGACTCAAAGACTCATCAAAACAATGACTACAACTCGAACAATTCGTAAATTCAGAACAACATCTCAGAATTCATTTTTAAACTCAGATAATCGAACTAAACAGCAAATCATAGATGCCAACAAGCAACAAACCAGGAACAAGCTCTAACTCAGGGATTTACATTAGCATCAAAACTCAAAACAACTCGAACAACACGCAGAAGACACAAGAACAACGAAACAGCGATGTAAACGCAGCTCAGACCCAAGTAATAGAAAAAATATTCTCAGCAGTCAAAACTCACGAAAATAAAACCAACACTTAGAATACAACTCTGGCGATTAATTCGAACAACCCGATTCCCATGAAAACAAACAAAATTCAAGACTCGGACAACAATTTAGAATAAGAAAACAATTCAGAACTTGGGAAAGACAGAACTCGAAACTGGTGACTCAAACTCGTGGTGGACAAATCAACAAAACAGCGAATGAAACATCAAACACGATGATACAAAAATGAAACTACGCAAGGGAATTCAAGCAGCAATACAGCAAAATGAACACAGATGCGATTTAAAACTAAGGACCAACGAAGCATCAATCAACGACAGAGGATTTCGTTTCCAAAAAAATTCAAATCGCACATTCAATTACGAAATCAATTACGAACAAATTACGAAACAAAACCAACAAAAACCAGTACAAATTACATAACCACAAAACAAAACAAAACCAGAATATTAACTCAGAAACTGGACTCAGTCGAATCAGCGAAAGAAAAAAAAATCATACAATGACTCACTTCAAACTAGACTCGATAGGAAAAAAAATAAAAAAAAAATTAAGAACTAAGGGAAGGGGAAAAAGGGTTGTGTGTGTATCCTGTGTTTGGAAGGTGAGTGTTCGAAGAAGAAAGGGAAATAACAAAGACTACTGTGTTTGTTTTTTTTTTTTATTTTTTGGTTGTTTGTTTAGTTTGGGTTTGGTTGTAAAAAAAACTGAAATAAACAGGTGAGTGAAGATGGGTTTGGCTACGAATTAAACAAAAACAAGACAGGATTATTGCTTCGAATAAAACAGAAAATAAGAAAATAAAGTTTTATAAAACTAATATTTTTGTGTTTTTTTTTAAAAATTTACTACGATTAAAGAAAAGAAATTAACTACAAAATTAAAAATTTATATTACACTAAAACAATGATTTGAAAATTAATGGCCCACAATAAAATTGAGATTTTTAAAGGGGCAAAATTACGAAATAAAACTAATATTAAGAAATTAAATTTCGTTACTTTCAACCCCAAGTGGTTAGCAACGAGATTTACGAAAATAACGAAACAAGGCAACAACGAAAGAGCAAGACAAGAAGTAAAGAAAATAAAAATTGCATTAATTATAATAAGAGTGTTTACAAGATTTAAAACTAAAGAAAAACAAGAAAATAAAATTACCCTAAAATCTAAGTTACTAAATACAAGGGGGGTGAGGGGGTATTTATAGGATAGAAATTAGGGTTAAGGGGGGTGTTGGGTAAATCCCCACCATACATTTGGGTTGTGTGATGGTGAAATCCTAGCCATCTATTTGTTCCTTTCCCCCTTAAGCTTTGAAGAGTTGATCTTGGCCATACACTTTGCTAATGTGTTAGGATGATCTCCACCTTCCACTTTTCTTGAAATATTCCTTTTGCTCCAAGCTCCTAATTCTTTTCCTTCTTTCATTTTTGGTCCTTTTTCTTCCTCCTTTTTCCTTTCCTTGCACTTTATTTATTTATTTTGTCATTTCTTTATTTATTTACGATTTTCCTGAAATGCAACAAAATAAAATATTAAAACATGAGTTCAAGCAATAAATAGGTAGATAAAATATGCAAAAATATGCACTTATCATGAAGGTAGTCCGATATGCACTCTTTCATCAAAACTTCAAGGTTCGAGTTTAAAGAACTTCCTTGAGGTTGAAAACCCTTAATACATTCGAACATCGACATTCGAGCATCAACATTCAACACTCGAACAGCCCTAAGGCCGAGCACATGCCAGCCGAGAGGCCGCTAGAGAAGCCCCAGGAACCAAGACAAACATTGAAGCCATGATGGCCAATCGAGCCAAGGAAGGTTGTTTTAAAAACTCTAGGTTGATGTCAACCCAAGATGAGGAGTCTGCAGGAGCCACTTACCATAGGCTAATAAACAAGCAAGATTTTTGCACCCTTGACCGGGAAGACCAAGGAGGTCTACGGGAATGACATGTTAGTCAGGAGCCTAATCAAGGCATGCCATATTAAGAACCTCAAAGAGGCATTTGAAGTGCCGAGGCACCACAAGATGATGTTGAATCCAGCCAAGTGTGCCTTTGGCGTGGGATCTGGAAAATTTTTGGGTATGATGGTTTAAAAGCGAGGCACAAAAGCCAACCCTAATAAGATCAAGGCAATCCTAGATATGGAATCACCACGTTCCATAAATGACGTACAGAAATTTACTGGAAGAATTACAGCCTTAGGGAGATTCATCTCCAAGTCTGGAAACAAGTGTTTGCCTTTCTTTCAGGCTTTGAAGAAGGTGAAAAATTTTGAATGGACTTCAGAAAGCCAAGAGGCCTTTGAACAGTTGAAAAAGTACATGGCTGAAGCCCCGTTGTTGGCCAAACCTAGTCCCGGAGAGACCTATATCTATATCTAGCGATATCCGAACAAGCACTGAGTGTCGTTCTCATTCGAGAGGAAAACAAGGTTCAAAAACCTATCTACTACGTTAGCAAGATGTTGCACAGAGCTGAGTTGAATTACTCTCCCATTGAAAATTTTGCTTTGGCACTGGTAACGGCCCCAAGAAAGCTACGACCGTACTTCCAGGCACACAAAATTGAAGTCCTGACGGACCAACAGTTAAAAAGCATATTGCATAGCCCGAAGGCCAATGGAAGGCTAATTAAGTGGGCGATAGAACTCAGATAATTTGATATCGCGTACAATCCTCGAATTGTAATTAAGCCACAGGCACTTGCCGACTTCGTGGTTGAATGTACCATTGACAACCAAGGAGTCGGGGGGTAGGAAGGCACAACACCCTAGCAAGGGCAAGATGAGACACCCCAAGAGGGAGAGAAAGATGAAGTTCAGAAGGAATATTGAGTGACCTATTTTGATGGGGCATCAAAAACAAAAACAAATGGAGCTCGTTTAGTTGTACTAACTATTGATAGCTCACGATTGAATATGGCTTGAAGTTGAATTTATCAACGACCAATAACAAGGTAGAGTAGGAAGCCTTAATAGCCGGACTAGGCTTGGCTCTAGCCATGAGGGCCAAAAAACCTTAAAGTCTGTGGAGACTCAAGGCTGGTGATAGCCCAAAAGAATGGAGATTTTGAAGCCAAAGATGAAATGATACAAGAGGATTTTAAAATCACAGTTGATATGGTTCGAGGAATGCCTCCTTGTATAACGGCCGATGCCTTGTCTAAATTCGCCTCATCTGAAATCGAGAATTACACTAGAAGTGTCTACTATCAGGTCTTGGAGACCCCCACTATAGAGCGCAAGTTGTTGGCGCCCATCGACGTTGGAAGTTGCTGGATAGATTCCCATCAAAGCTCATCTTGAGACTGGTTGGCTCCCTGATAATGCCGTGGAGGCACGAAAACTATCAGTGAGAGCATTGAGATATGCATTGATCTAAGCCTTGATGGCTACCAAGGCTGTAGGCCTCCACTCGAGCTAGTCGTTTGAATTCAAGTTCTCGAATCAACGATTCAGCAAATGGGTCAAAGCCCTAATGGTCTCTCAAACATATGCACGGATACGAGAAATACCCATGAAAAAACTGTTTTGGCTCCAAAAGTGCCTTAAATGACGTTTTTTGGGGTCGAAAAGTGGGGCAAATAGGATAAATCATATTTACAGGACCTAGAGCTCTAAAATACCTTCGATTTGATATATCGTGGGTCTCCATCGGAGTAACAAGTCAAAAGTTACGGATGATTTTGTGCATACGATGCTTTTTCGACAAAATTCAAACCAAGGCAAGGTCCTATGAACATATGAAGAAGGTTGGAATCAAAATCAAGGGTAAAAAACTAACCAAAGTTACAGATGATTTTGCGCGTACCATACTCTTTCGACAAAATTCATACCAAGGCAAGGTCCTATGAACATAAGAAGAAGGTTGGAATCAAAATCAATGATTGAAAACCAACCAAAGTATCCTAGACTTGAAGTCAGGTGTTGGAGAACAAGGAAATTCCTTGAATAAGCAACTAAGAAACAAGGACCTCTGTGATAAGGGGGCAAGGCCAAGGTTGTTTGAAACACCCTATTGTAAGTATGCAAGGATGTCTGGAAGTCAAGGGTCATAGTTTAACCCAAGGTTATTTGAAACCAAGAGTACAAGAACAAGTTAAGACCCAGAAGGTCCTGAAAACTAAGAAGTAGGTTGTTTGAGATCAAGGATCACAAAACCAACCATGGTGTTGTAAAATCACTCTAGAAACAAGGAAGGGAGCTCAAAACAAGATTGGGCTTTGGTCAAAATCAAGGTCAAAAGTCAAAGTCAACGGTCAAATAGTCAAATAGTCAAAATTTGGCCAAAATTAAAAATTAAAAAAAAATTGGGATGGGGCCCAGCCGACCAGGCACCCTTGGCCAAATGGCCGACCAGGGTAGGCCGACCAGGCCACCTTGCTCAGGTGTTTCAAACACCTGTGCTCCTAGGTGTTTTCATGACCTTCCAGAACGCTCAAAAATGCTCCGTTTGAGCTCAAATTTGAGATTCAAGAACCTTGCAAGGTCCTCTACAAGCCTATGTAGGTGGCCAAGTGTTTCCTTGAAGTTGAAAAAATGACCTTGTTACGAACAAGGCCTGGTTTGAAAACCAGCTTAGAATGAGGTATTTCGCCTCCAAAACGTTCAAAAATGCATATTTTCATGTGATTCTTCTTCATACCAGGAGATTATAAGAATCCCCATCATATAAGCTCAACTTCAAATTTGAGTTTAGAAATGCCAGGGGTGTTCAGAAACCGTGAGGGTGTTGAAAGACCCTGAAGGTGTTTCAAACACCTTCCAGGGGACCGTATTTCTTGCCTAGACAACTCAAAAATAAGTATATTCACTTGATTCTTTCTCCAACAAGGAGATTATAAGAATCCCTATCATATAAGATCAACTTCAAAATTTAAGGTTAGAAGTGTTAGGGGTGTTGAAAAATCAGGTCTGGTTTGAAAACCAGAAACCCTTGGCGTGTTCGAAACACCCCTCAGCCAACCAATATCAGCTACGAATCCATGATTCAAACATGATTGAAAGATTGAGGGTTTAAGAACATGAAGTTTCAAGCAATCAAGGTGATTTGTTTGAGAACAAGTTACTACAAAACTCTTAAGGAGGGTTTGAAAACACCTCCGTGCTGTCCACGCTATTTGGGCCATTTCTCGAGCTCCGAATATCGGATTTGGACGATCTTACTGTCCACGCGAAGCTCATTAAATTCTCTATAGTCTTGGGTGGGTTCCAGCCACCCTTGGGCAAATGGCCGACCAGGGTTGGCCGACCAGGCCACCTTGGGGGAAAAATAGGTCCAGGTGTTTCGAACACCTGGACCCCTAGCTGATTTCGTTTGGCTCTAGAACGCTCAAAAATGGGTATTTTTACGTGATTTTTTTTTCATCAAGGAGATTATTAAAATCTCTACAATATGAGCTTGACTTCAAAATTTGAGGTTAGGGTTTCGCTAATCGCAATTAGGGGGTGATTAGCCTCGATTATCAACGTTTAAGGACTTCCACTCAAAAATTAACCTATCCCAAGGTTAAGGGTGGATATCCTAGTAGTAATTACATTAAGTATAAACTAGTTAGCCTCGATCAAGGCCTTTATAGCCCCGTTTAGGGTTTAGCCCCGATTAGGGCCAAATTAGCGTCTTTTGCTAAAAAATTAGCCCTTATTAAGGCTTATGAGCAACGACCGCCTGATACAAACCCCAATTTAGATAAGTTGAGGGAATTAAATCATTAATGAATTTATGATAAAGGATCCTATACACGAATTGCACTTGGATTAGTGTCTATGACCTCAAAACGGCACAAATCCTATTCCCGAAAGGCCCAGAAATCTGAAATCTTATGAGAAAGATTCGAGAGGCCAAGGAACATTTAACTTTCTTAAGTATTAACTTGGGAAAGAATTTTAGTCATTGTGAATGTGTAGGTCGCTCCACACTTCACTATGAGACGATACCCAGGCAGGGCTAGTGTGACCTTAAACTTCTACGAAAACAAGTTTTCCCAGAAGTTGGGGGGCAAATGATATGGGTGAAAAATAAACCCTAAAGACATAATTAATGCTACATTTATTGGCCCATTATTAAGGCCCGAAACCTAAGTTGGGCATTAAATTCGTAATTAATGATTGAGCCCAAAGAACAGCCCGAACCGGGGACGCCCGGTATGAGCTTGTTTCTAACATGGGCCTGATCTGTGAATAAGGAACGTTCTAGAATCAAGGAACGTCCTAGAATATCCCGAGGATATTGTGTAACCTCCAAGGCACCTAATTCGACATGGAAACTAATTCCTAAAATAAAGGAGTCAGAACCTTCCTCAAATACGGTGACTTATTCATCAAGTCTCCAAAACCTACTATAATTCTAAGGCTCCTACAGCCTATATAAAGGGCCAGACCCCTCATCTCAGAACTACGTTTTGGACACAGCTCCATACGTTACCCACCACGTTTTGGCTTAATCCTCGAATAAGGACATACAAGCCACTGCGTCCTAGGTGAGCTCTCGCCGCCATAGCCTCGAGGGCACCATCACCTAGAACTACGTCTTGGCTTGATTCTCAACTCTAAGATACGTAGGCATCTTGTGAGGACCCGAATTAGGTCACGATAACGCAAGCGCAGCCATTAAAGCACGAAGCTCACGAACCCTAGCCGCAATTTGATAACCCTACTTCTTATTCCACAACAATTGTATATATCAGCAGGCTTGTGGAAATCATTAGATTACTTCTGAAAGTTCTGGGCGTATCCAATCTAATTTCTTTATTACATGATTTTTTAAAAAAATATCAAATTTAATTTCTTTCATGTGAATGCATGCACCAAATCAAATGTTTATAATCCTTATTTAAAAATATCCAATCTAATCAATGCAAAATCTTTTCTTAATTACGTGGTCTTTTTTAAAAAATATCCAATCGAATTTCTTTCGTGTGATTACGGGCCTGTTTGCCTCAGCTTATTTTAAGGACTTATGGACTTATTTTCGGATAAAAATTTTATATTTTGAAATTTTGTTTTTATACAAGTATTTAATGTATGTTTGAGATTCAATAAGTTGCAAAAATAAGTTGGAAAATAAGTTGGAAAGTTAGGAATCTCTAACTTTGTCTTAAAATAAGTTGACTTATTCTGAAAAAAAGTTCCCCCAAACACCCCCTACATCAAATTAGATGTATATAATCGACTTATAAGATTCTCATATATAATAAATATAAAATAATATCACCTTTTATTGTAAAACTTAATTACAGCTTTTCTAAGGTGTTCTTAAAGTGTTCTTTATAATATTATTTTAGGTGTTTTCTAAAGTGTTCTTTAATTACGGGTTATTTAAGATGTTCTGTAAAAATGCTAAATAAAGGACGTAGCATACTCGAATATCTCTATCTATATATTGCTTATTCTAAAAATATATTAATAAAATATTTAATATAATTTTAATTGAATATACAATAGAACACCTATTAGAACACCTCTATGTATTTAATTTTATTTTAAAAGTACTAATGAAATATTTAATATAGTTTTTGTTGTATACACATATAACACCCACAAAAACATCGAGAAGAACATCTACTAAAAAATTTCTACATATTAAATTTTATTAAAAATCTAGAATACCTAGTAGAACACCTATTAGAATATTTCTATATAAAATTTAATTTTAGTTGAATATATAGAAAACTAGTAGAACACGAGCAGAACACTACAAGAAAAGAAATATTTAATATATTTTTTGTTGTATACATATAACACCCACAAAAACATCGAGTATAAAATCTACTAGAAAATTTCTACATATTAAATTTTATTAAAAATCTTGAATACCTAGTAGAACACCTATTAGAATATTTCTATATAAAATTTAACTTTAGTTGAATATATAGAACACCTAGAACACCAACAGACCACTACAAGATAAGAAATATTTAATATATTTTTTGTTGTATACATATAACACCCACAAAAACATCGAGTAGAACATCTATAAGAAAATTTCTACATATTAAATTTTATTAAAAATCTAGAATACCTAGTAGAACACCTATTAGAATATTTCTATATAAAATTTAATTTTAGTTGAATATATGGAACACCTAGTAGAACACCAGCACAACACTACAAGATAAGAAATATTTAATATAATTTCGGTTGAATAACACACCTAGCATATTTCTATGTATTTGATTTTATTTTTTAAAGTATTAATGAAATATTTAAATTATTTCAGTTGTGTAACTACAACACCCATAGTATAATTACAAAAACATCTAGTAGAACACCAACTAGATATCTATCGAATCTTATTTAAAATATTTAATATAATTTCAATTGATTATAGTAGAGGACACCAAGTAAAAAAATCTAAAATTCCCCGTAGAATATATTCAACTAGGTATTGCAACACAACTTGTTAGTGTACATGTATAGAATTATTGTGATTGAAAGTAGAACATCTACTAGAATATTTTTATATAAAATTTAATATAATTTAATTTTAGTTGAATATATAAAACACCTACTAAAATATATTTATACATTGAATCATTGAATTTTTTTTCTAAAAATGTTAATGAAAGCTTTAATGTAATTTTAGTTAAAGATAGAGAACACCTAGTAGAACTCATAGAACACCTAGTACAACATTCATAAGAACCACAATGTCTCTATATATTGAATTTTATTCCAAAAGTATATTAATGAAAAATTAAATAAAATTTTAGTTGAATATAGAGAACATCAATATAACACTTATTAGAACACCTATTAGAATACCTCTATGTATTGAATTTTATAGTAATTTTTTTTTTACAAAATAATGAATTTTATAGTTGAATATTACAACACCAAACACCAATAAAATGCTTACTAGAACATATAGTAGAACACCAACTAAAATATCTGAATCTTATTTGAAATATTTAATATAATATTAGTTTAATATAGAGGACAGAATTAAAAACAACCTAGTAGAACACCTACTATAATATCTTTCTGTGTTGAATTTTATTATAAAATATTATTGAAAAATTTAATATAATTTAAATTGAATATATAGAACACCAACTAGAATATATCTATCAATTAAATCTTTTTCTAAAAATATTAACAAAAAATTTAATGTAATTTTAGTTAAAGATATAGAACACCTAATGTAATTATTAGAAATCTTGATAGAATCGTAAATTTAATATTTAATAAAATTAGTTATATGAAATCTTATTAAAAAATGAAAGGAATATTTTAAAAAAACACTAAATATAATATATTATTAATTATTTGATTAATAATATATATATATAATATATATATATATAATATATATATATAATATATATATACATATATATATATATATATGTATATATATATTATATATGTATATATATATATATATATATATATATATATATAAAACAAATAAGTAAACTACATGCTTATTTTTTATGTCAATTTTGTATCACGTTTTCTTTGGACGACACTCATTGTTATCTTTTATTATAATACCTGAGTCTACCCAGATATGCAGTTAGATATAGTTAACCAATAAGAAAACTATGAATTATTTTAGGACCAATCAGAGATCATTCCTAAATTTTAGACCAATCATATTATATTAAAAGTTTTCCTTATTTACCATTCTCATCCTATTATATTAACCATGGTTAGTTAACTATTCTAATTGAAATATAGTAATGACTTAATTTAACATATCCATATATTACATACCTTTTTAATTTCAAGAAATATTCATAATAAATTAATTTGATACGTCAATTCTCACCAGTCACCAAAAGCCAAAGTAAGGATATTTTTGTCAACTACTTCCTCCGACAATAATATTAAATTATTCGTACACGAGTAGGGCATATTATTATTTTTAATATATAATGGTAATTCAACAATTAAAATATCAAATCAATACAATAATAATAATTCACCTTTTTGTCATACCCTAGCAGATCTAAAACTCACTTTGTACAACTTCAAGAAAAACAAATATTACCATAATTAGTAATCTTGATGATCACAAATTTCCTCTTTTCAATTTTACACACACAAACACAATGCCACAATGCAGTTAATCAATCATAAAATTATAAATTATTTTAGGAACAATCACAGTTCATTCCTAAAATTTTGAACAATCATATTATATTAAAAATTTCCTTATTTATCATTCTCATCATATTATACTACCCATGATTAGTTAATAATTCTAATTTAAATATAGTAATGACTTGATTTAACATATACATATTTTACATATTTTTTTAATGTCAACAAATATTAATAATAAATTAATATTTTAAATTAAAATCAATTAGGATTATAAAAATATATAATATTAAGCGATTTTTGCAATATGAATTTTTCACCCTTTTGATTTACAATTAATTATAATTGCATTATTATATATTACGAAGTAATTTTCATAAAAATATATAAGAGCCAATTAGAATTAACCAGTAAAATTAAATTAATTATAAAAATCAATCACAATTATATTATTATATATTAGCACATCTGTTCTTTGCGCCACTCTCTATGTATGAAGCCATTTTCCAAAATTGCTTATTTATTAATTATTTTTAATAAAAACATATTATTTTAATGCATGGGTCTATTTATCTATATTATAAAATATAATATTTTTATATCTCAAACACTCGATCTACAATCATAAGGTGCAAACAAATTTGAATAAATCTACTCTTATTCAATTTAATATTTTAAAAATTAAAAAATAGTTACTATACTATTCTAAACACACCTTCAAAATTTAAGTTATATAAACTTTTAAATTAATCGGTTACAAAAAAAGCAAAATTCAACCAATTAAAATATTAAAAAATGAATTTTAAACCAATTATCATTAACATTTTATTAATCTGTATATTTTATTTATGCAAAACTTAATGGGACGAATAAATTGACTTGACGATATATTTGAATTATTCAAGATACTGAGTACACTCTCAAATAGTATTAGACATTATTTGGTGTATAAATTATCAATCCAAAAAATAAAATTTATTACAGAATCAATTATTGTTAATGAATATTTTCATAGAAAATTTTTCAACTCAACGCAAAAAATCTAATAAATCATTATTTTTTTGATAAGTTATTAATTTATCAACAAAAGGGCATATGTCATCTACACAAATAATTATTCAAATTTTTTTCTAAATCACTATTTTTTATAGGTAAATAATTTATCAATAAAAAATCATACATCTTCAAACACATATTAAAATAGATCATATCAATGTAACAAGGTTTCCTTAATCCAAACTACAATTGTTGATTAGATCTTAAATTGTGGTACATCACTCGCTTACTTTCTAGCGAAATAATCCAACAATTTATTCTGATCGTGAGGGAAATACATATGTGATTTGTGAGAACGTATTCGAACAACTAACTATAATTGCGATTCTATATTATCCAAATGAACCAATATAACAAAATCATGTAGATCTAAGATCTCAGATGCCAAAATAAAGGAACCTACTCGCAAAAGAAAAAGAACAAAACCCAATATATGTATAGACAAAATCCACTAACGGGATACTAGACTCTCAATAAAGAGATGTATTTATTGAAAAATAAAGTAAAATCAAGAAAAAGAAATGGGAGTTATCATTCACAAGGAGAAAGTACAAAATCCAATATATCAGTAAATAAAACCCACCAATGTGGTACTAGACTCTTAATAAAGAGAGAAATTTATTGAAAAACAAAGAAAAATCAAGGAAAATAATAAAAATGAGCTTATCATCAACCCAAACGTAGATGTCAACCCCTAAACTTTAGTTTAATATTTTGTAGGAGAGAAAAAGAGAGAGAAACGGCTATAACAAACGTTTAAAATCAATATTATTGATAACTAGATAGGTCAATATATATAAAATTATATATTGTTTCTAATAAAAGGTGCCCCATTTAATTTTGTATTCTTAAATTCAAATAATTGTATTCAATTCTTATATTCTAATATAAGAGCAGACATATCGAATTTACTTGGTTAATAATATTTATTTTTAATATCAACAAAACCTTACATAAAGGTAAAAATTATAATAACTTGGTAGATAGATTCTAATCAAACAGAGATATTAATTAACAATAAACAAATTTATTTTAAAAAAAAAAAGAGGGCTTCATTTTGATGTACTCTACTCTTAGTTTTATTTTGTAACATCTCAATGTTGTCATATTTTGTAACATACTTAGATAACATGGGCAGAGAGTAACATTACATGTAATTGTCATATATTTTCTTTTCGCATATTATTTTCGTTTCGTGTACAAAAAAAATTGTGTAGTTTAGTCCTCCCTCCATCCTATTGAATTCTTAACATTTGAGATATAAGACTCAACACACATTTTAAGGTGTATATAAAGTATAATTCCATAACTTACTTTTTTAATTTTTTTGAAAAATTAAAGTTTTAACATTAAATTTTTATTCAAAATAAAAAATAATTTAAAATAATTAATGAAACTATACTTTATAGAAATCTTGAAATTCGTGCCAAACCCTTTATCCCAAATGTTAAGAATTCAAAGGGACGGAGGGTGTAGCATTTTGTGTTCGAACAATGGGTACATAAAAGAATTTCATGTCATTTTCATGCAAGACCCCAAAGATACATGGCACGAATGTACACAACACATACGATTTTTCAGATCTACGTAAGCGCTTTATTTTAATATATGTCGGAAAAATATACTCACTGTTAAATGAATTTCATGTTTTTATACCCGATAATTAAATTACAAGGACACATATATAATAAGAGAAAAATGGGCCTGAGGTTGTCCTCAGGGATCTATCCTGAGGTTATAACATAAAGAGATTATAAATTAAGTGGCCCCGTAGGGGCATTTTTGTAAATATCATTTTTTCTCAAATAATTTACCTAAATATCTTTAAACTTGTATTGAAAACCTTTTAACCTCAGGTAGAACCCTGAGGTCATCCTCAGGTACATGAATCCCTATATATAATGTGATTACGTGTTTATATATTACACATTTGATTTTAGTTTCATGTACAGTTTTCTATTTTAACATGTTAGTCAAATAGAAAACAGATAGGCGATACTCATTTTCAAATGTCTTATTTTACGTATTTGGCTGATAACGGGTTGGATTTGATCCAAATTTTGTTAAATCCAAACACACATCCAAATATTTTTGGGTTTTAAAAATAAATCCAAATCCAAAACTAAATATCTAAAACCAAATTCGTCGGATTTCGAATTAGATTTGCTTTTTTTTTTGTATCTGAAATTAGTAATAATGTAGTCAAAATTAAAATAATTGCTAAACGCAAACAATATAACATATTATACGAACTAACATACTAAGTATAATTTAAAATATGTTTTAAAAATAATTCTTTTTATACACAGAAATGAAAATTTTATGTAAAGTAAAAAAAATTTACATCTTAAATATATCAATAAAATTTGAGATTGAGAAATAGAAGTTCTAATTACTAAATTAGTAATGAGTATTTCTAATGAAATATTTGAATAAAAATAAATAAAATAATATGTCTTACATCTAAAATATTTCATAAAATAATTTCAGAATATAATATTATATTATTTACGTATCGGGTTTCGAATTTTGGATAGGATATCGGTTTGGTACAACTTAAATTCAAATGAAAATCAAAACTATTTCGGGTAAAATTTATATCCAAACCTAAATCCAAAAATTCGGGTTCGGTATATCCAAAAATTTGGGGTTCGGATCGAGTACCATCAAATCGACTGAATTTTCATTCCATATTTATGGGTTAAAAAAACTAATATTTAATATACCATTATCTGTTGGAAAATAATAAAAAATTCAACATACAAACTCCCAAACTGAATATACACATTTTAAGTTGTCATTAAAAACAAGCTGATGGCAATCACCATAAACTCTAAGAGTCATATCTTACTTAAAGAACAGGATATATTGAATTTGTTTGGTTAATTGATAATGTTTATTTTCCTATAAAAAATCAATTCACTAATAAAAGTACATAAAATTTGTAAAAATGATATAGAACAAACACATAGGAAACTAGATTAGATGAAAGTTTTCCTTTATCATAATTATGTTCGTTAATGGATCTTGCACAGTAATGATTATTTCTCATATCGCTGAAACATGCAACCTTTTTTAAGAGACAATCTAATGATTTATAACGGTCGTTAGAAATAAGTGTATAAATTTTAATATATATTCGAAAAATTAATCGTGACCCATGCAAATATTTTGAATATTAATATAATAAAAATTAGAGATAATGCCCAAAATGGACCAAATCCAAGATGCATGGCCCTCACCTACCCCTCTAATACTGAATTTCGGGTAGCGCATCTGTTTTTTAATTTTTTTTTTTTAGATTGTAGCGCATATGCCCTATTTTGCTGTCTGGTGTGCCGCATCAGGCCTAATGCGGGGGACGAAATGCCGAAACAGGGGGTGATGCGCATGACGAAACGGCGCAATAGCCGTTTTGCAGCACGAAGTATCGTATCCATGGGGTATTTTGGGCCGTTTTTTTGGAATGGGGTAGAGAGGGCCATGAAGATTGAAAATGGGGCATTTTGGGCACTCACCCTAAAAATTATAGAAATCTATTGTACTTCACATTTAAATATACCAAATTTTCAAAATAACAAAACTTAAAATATGGATAAAAAACTTATGAACTTGGTTGAAATATTCTAAAAAATAAGAGAAGTCAAATGAAAAATAAAATTAAGAAAAAACAATAAAAAGGGTCTTAGAATATTTGAGCGGGGATGTGAATGTCATGATAATTGTTTGATAATATCAATGCAATTGGTATAAATTGACGATAATTTTATACTTAAATTTTAATAAAATTATCTTTTTTTATAAATAATGATTAAAATAAAATGTTTATATTAATTAATTAATAAATTTTATCCAATGATTTTTTTTTGAAAATTTTTTCGGGAACTCTAGAATTACTCCAAAAAAAGTTGCTCAATTTCATTTTATTTGCATTTATAAAATGAAAATGTTAGGTCCAATTTGTTTGTAGAAGGGGGGGTTGAATACAAACAGTACTGTTTTATCGAAATTTGTCCTTATAATTTAATTTATATTTTGACAAATTTGAGCGGAATTAAATGAAACAAAATTCAAGTTGAATATAAAATTATATTAATTTGAGGGGTTTGTTACAAATACAGTACAGAATTTATATCTAGTTAATAAAAACAAATTAGAAAATTCAACATGAATTTTTCTAGATTTGTTAATAAAAATCAAGATATAGATTAGGAGTAAAAACTCGCTAATAGTACAAGAGTATCAAGGAAATCAGTTCTATCGGATCAGATATTAAAAATAAGATGAACTTGATTTTCTAAATAATTTTCTGCTTCTTGTGCTGTGTTCTTGATGAGAGAGAAGAGAGAATTCAGTTCTTGAATGTAATATTTTCTGTGTTCTTTTTTTTGCTGATTGCTTCTGTCGATATATCTTGCTATATATCAATCACTGACTCTTTGTCTTCAAATATAACTGCCAAGACAATCGTCAATACAATTTATTCTTCCAAGACAACCAATTTTGTACTGCCAAGACAATAGGCAATACAATCGTCAAGACAATCAGGTTTTTCTAAGACAATCGTCAAGACAATCAAATTCAGATATCTTTGTCTTGCTTTATCAAATTTATCATTCTGTCTGAAGCTTTTTCTTTTTGATCATTATCAAGACAATCAAATTGAACTGCCAAGACAATCGTCAAGACAATCAAATTAGATTTTTATTCTACTTTTTAAAAGCTATTCAGACATTATCATTATCAAGACAATCGGCAAGACAATCAGGAATTGTCTTGCTTTATTGATTTCTTCTCCAATACAATCGGCAAGACAATCTCCTATTGTCTTGCTGTTCTGAATTTAACCTTCAAGACAATCGGCAAGACAATCAGGGATTGTCTTGCTAGTTCATTTTTCAGAATTAAATTAAAATTGATTAATAAATAATCATTTTAATTTATTCTTACTTAAATAATTAATCTGATTTAATTAATCTAATAATTAATTTAATTAAAGAATTAATTCAAGATGAATTAATTAATTACTTAAATTGACTACTTGATTTAAATTAATTAAACAAGAATAATTATATATCCTTGGATTATCTTAATTCTTTTCTGAATCACTGAAAGTAATAAAGGAATACCACTGAATATTTTGTTGACGTTCCATGTACTGTCTGGTTCATGAACGACTAACCTCAATGACTGTCCTTTAATTTTCACATTAATAATGTGATTCATTTTTCTTCTCATCTCTTTCTCCTTCTTGTACTTCACTGTATACTGTCTGAACCTGTCACTCTAGAAATCTCTGTCTTAGAAATAAATCCACTTCTTTGATGCTATACTGAGGCTTGATCAGCAATCTGAACTTCTTCCAGTGTAAAACATCAAAACTATAGATTGACTTTAGGGTTTTTCTTCTAACAGATAGTACATCTTGAGATTCCTGTGACAGTTAAAGTTATTTACTTATTACAAACTAAGCTTAAGTTGAGTTGAGTCCTCGAACTACAAATAGGCTATGTCATATGCCTTTCAATCTCCCCCTATTTGTTTGTTAGACGATAACAAGCAAATTCCTAGAGGATTACTCAACTAACTCAACTTAACTTAGTAAAAGATAAAACTTTAAACACAAAGTAAATAAACGAAAAGTTCTG
The DNA here is from genome assembly GCA_036435485.1 of Saposhnikovia divaricata. NCBI lineage: Eukaryota > Viridiplantae > Streptophyta > Magnoliopsida > Apiales > Apiaceae > Saposhnikovia > Saposhnikovia divaricata. The sequence goes on along the minus strand of CM071596.1, from coordinate 149,225,156 downwards.
GTTTATATTTAACATTTTCCAGATTCAAACATAAAAGATAAATACAAGATAGATGATCCTCTAGACTGATCATATAATACATTTTTCTATCTTGACCTATCTAAGCTCTAAAGATATTACATGTAGAGCTGATCTTCACTTTGAAGTTTCTTCATCCCTTATCTCTCCAGGTTCAACTTCATCTTCTTGCTCTAGGAATCTTCTGATATTCTCTATGTCAAATCGTTCTTGATCATCCAAGGTTTTGATCAAATCCTTGTCAAGTACACGTTCATAATCTGACACAAGACCTTTAGGTTTCTTAGGCAAGGTTCCAAGGTTACCCCAAAGCCTATTCCGAAGAATGTAATATTTCTTTTCAAATCCAGTTAAAGCATATGATCGAATAATGTCAGCAACAAAGATACTTTCTTTATCTTCGAATCCTGTAGTCCTCAGCATATGTTCTAACCATACCAAATGAGATGCAGTGTATAACTTCATCGACTTAGAATCAAGGAAACAAGAGTGTAGTGTATTACCCTTGAGAAACTTAACATGATGTGGAGTTTGAATAACTTGTGGACTATTCCTTTGAGCAAACTCCAAAAGTCTCTCATGAAGTAAAATATTCAGTTCAGAAAACCTTTTTACCTTTATAGACATAATCCACAGTTCCATCAAGCTTCTCTGTTGAAAGATTTGAAGTGACACATAGAGAGAACCCATTGTACGAGAGTCAATCTGAATTATCAGTTGATCTGCACATCTATCAAATCCAGCTACTATCCTTGAAATTTCCAGCATCAGTGCATCCATATATTGCAAGTAATCTGGATTGGTCTCTTGAAACTGTTGAAGTAGTTGGAGTAAACGTTCATCATCATTAGCAGTGTTCTGAATAGAATCAAAAATCTCTCTTGCTCTATCCCACTTTGGACCAATCTTCAACTGAATATCTCTTTTCCTTTCCTGTACACTGATTGCATGTAGCTTTTGTTTCTCTGCATCTTCAGCTTGCTTCAGCTTCAATCTTTCATTCACTACCTGTCTGGTCTTCTCAAGCTTAGCTTGTCTCATCAGACGATCAGCTTTCTCCTCTTGCAGTTCCTTCTCAAACACAGGATCATCTTGCCAGTTTGAAAGATCTTCTTCGATATCATTTAATTGTTGTACTTCAAACTTACTATTCCTGAGATCAAAATCAAACTCAAATGCATCCTGATCATGAACAGCTTGAGCAGCTTTTTCTTTTCCCTTGGTAGACTTCTCCTTATGCCTCCCTTGATCTCCTCCTGACTTACTACCTCCTGCTTCTCCAGACTTACCTGCTCCTCCATCTCCAGACTTCTCCCCCTTAGTTGAGGAATCCTCTACAGACTTCCGTTGACTGTGAAGCTCCCTATTTGCATCATTATCCCCCTCATTATCATCATCATAGTCTTCAAAGTATGCTCTTTGTTCTGGTGTGATATTATGAGTAGGTTTAACAATGTTGTATAGATGATCAAGGCCTTCAAACATGTAATCATACTTCTCTTCAAGATTTGCAAAGGTTGTAGCATATGATTGAGCAGATTCATGCATTTCCACTTGAAGTTCATCCACCCTATTAGAGAGTCTGTCAATAGCATTTAGAATGTCTGTTCTTTCTGTAGATGCCTGGGAGTTGGATTGTATCAATGTATTGATTGCTGGAGTGAGTGTAGTCTTTATGTTGTGGACATCGTCATGAATGATCATGAGCTGATTGTTGACAGAGGTGGAAGAAGAAGACCGTTCATCCACTTGTGCTTTCAAAACTTGTTTTTCAGCCTCAGTTTCCATCAATTTCTTTTGCAGTTCTTTGATTTGAGCCATTAGAGACAAGGTGTTTGTGTCAGTGTGTGCGCTCACCTGATGTTCACTCAAGGATATGTCACTCTCCTTTCGTGCATGTGTTTCACTCATATTTAAGGTGGTCCTCACATCACTCAACACTAGCTCCTTTCCTTGAGCTGTACCTACATAAGAAATCACCCTAGCCTCTTCTGGAGAGGTCAGTGGTGGTGCAATGGGAGTTCGCAATTCCCAATCCTCAGTCATCTCTATCAATTCATCTGGATTTGATAACTGAATTTCTTCAGTGATAGGATGACCAAGTTGCCTTTCACTTTCACCAGATAAATCTGCGAGTGAAGAATCCCTTGAGGGAGCCAGGAATGTTCCTCCTGGGAGGGGAGATGATGACTCTATTATACTTGGCAGAGAGTCAAGATTTCCCTCAGAAGCCTGTGAAGGCTCTTCTACCGTAATAATGGTAGGCACAGTAACAATCCTATCGTGCACTCCTTGCTCAGTGTCCTTAGCAACATCAGATTCTAAGTTAATGTTTTCCCCCATTGTGAGTAATAGAGGTGTGCTTGACTCTGTACAAGGTGCCACGGCCCTTTGGCGAATTTCAATAATTGCATCCTGTTGAGAGGATGAAATTAGTAACAGTTCATCGGCCATTTCTATGTCCAAGTCCTGTTGGGAGGAAATGGATGGGCTAACAGATGCCTCAAGTAGTAGGTTTCTTCTCTTCTTTGGTGGAGGCAGAGCTGTGGGATCACTCACATCATCACTTCTTCTATCAGCTCTTTTTGTCAACAACTTGCTTCTGGCTTTAGGTTTAGAGATTTGGTTAGACACAGTGTTTGGCTCTAAGACCTGGGATAGAGGCTGTGGTTCTACAACCTCTTGGTCTGACCTATCAGCCACTTGGGCTCCAGAAACAGTTTGAGAGATAGAAGGTAATACCTGCTCCATTGATGCAGTAGCTGTACCTGAAGGAATAGATTGTTCCATTTGATGTTGATGTTCAGGGACAGGTACATCTTGAGGTTCAGGTTCAGGTGCATTCAAAAGTCGAGGAATGACAGGTAGATTTATGAAGTTAGACAAATATGGTGTAATATACACTGGCACATTTATCAACTTTCTATGTGTATCAAGGCTAGTGAATATTTTCTTGGTTTGCCTGCCTGATACCATAGGGTTGTCATTCCTAAAAACTGTTTGTTGACCAACAGGAACAAGATGATTAAATAACAGAGTTAAAAATCTAGGATAATAACATAGAACTTTCTTACCTTCATCGAAATCCTTTCTGGCCTTAACAATCCTGTTAATAATAGTATTCCAAAGTAGATTACCAATATTGATTCTACGGTTGTTAGCAACAGCATAACCAATAGTTTGTAACATAGAGGTGAGTAAGTGAAAATTACCTCTGGCTGAATTAGCAAATACCTTGGAGATCGTGTCGAAGAATGCATCCCATGGTTGAACCAGATTCCTTTTGCTCAGGTTGTTCATATCAATTACTCCATGATAATTAATATCAATGAAGAATTGATAGAGTTGTTCACTGGTTGGAAATGGATCATAATTATCCGCCGGGAGACCCAAAACAGTAGTTAGGGTTGATTCTGTCACGACGTGGTGTGTACCATCAAAATCAAACGAGAATAAGGTCAAGTCTTCAGACACCACAGATTCTGTGCAAATCAATCTCAGTGGTCCTATCTTAATTGGGGCTTCAATCGAAATGGCAGTTCGGATAATTGAATCGTCATTCAAAAATCGTATCCAAGGCCTAAATCGATCGTAGGGACAATCGTTCGGATTAAAATAGCCAACCAAATTATGTTTCATTATCTCAAAATTATCAGCCATTTTTAAATACAAAAACACACTTTAATTTTAAGAAAATTAATTAAAAATTCGAATTAAATCAAAGTTGTCAGAAAAATCCCAAAAATTTATATGCTGTTCTCTTGATCACTGGGAATCTCAATCTATTTTTAGATTTCTCAGAAAAATTTTAGAACTATTAAAACATCTAAAACCCGATTCAACTTTTTGAAAATTGATTTTCAGAAACTTTAACCAAATTCGAAACTGATCGGTTCAAAAGAAAGACAATCAGACGATCTATTCGAATATGTTCTTGGATTTCAGTTTGGTTGAGAGAAAAATCGAGCAGAGATTCAGAACATGAGTCGTGTGTATTGTATGTATATATTTTGAGAGCTCTGTGTAAAGACACGAGAGATTGTATTGACTGATATGTGTTTGAGATTTCTGTTTTTGTTGTTTTTTTTTTAAGTACAAAACTATACTACAAGACAATCGATTTGATTGTCTTGCCGATTGTCTTGGTAGTTCAAAACTATCAAGACAATCGTTTGTTTTGAGTAAAATAAAATGAAAACAGAATAAAAATCTGAAAAATATTTTATTATCAACAAAATAACCTTCCAAGACAATCTGTGGATTGTCTTGGCGATTGTCTTGATATGATAATCACAATCATAAAAAATTAATTAAACTGCTAATAAAATGATAATAAAATACAAATAAATGTGCATAATTAATCCAATTAAAATACACTCTAATATATTATTAAAAATACTAAAAATAAATATTTTACAGAAACATGGATTAATCTTTTTACGAAAACAAATAAAAATAACAAAATGACAAACATTACAAAACATTTAATAAAATAATTATTAAAATAGTAATAAATATCTACAAATATTCTAAAAATATAGAAATATGAAGTATTAAATAATATGAATAAACAGAGTGAAAAATAACTAAACAAGCAAGAAAATTAGTTGGTAAAATAATTATACAAGTGATTTGAAACAACAAATATTCACAGTATAATCACTTGCAAAATTATTAAAGATCAAATTTCAGATATTAACAGTATTAATTACTAGGACTGTTTAACATACCCAATTCACTAACAATTCTAGTGAATGAGGATTCATTAAGCGACTTAGTAAAAATATCTGCAGTTTGATCTCCAGAGCCTACAAATAGTAGTTCCACTGTACCATTCATTACATGCTCTCTTATAAAATGATACCTTATGTCAATGTGCTTTGTCCTTGAGTGCTGCACAGGATTGCTGGCGATTGCTATGGCACTTGTATTATCACATAAAATAGGGATATTTTCCAATACAATGCCATAGTCCATTAATTGATTCCTAATCCATAAGATCTGAGCACAACAGCTTCCAGCAGCTATATATTCAGCTTCGGCTGTAGAGTTGGAAACTGTTTGCTGTTTCTTACTGAACCAAGATACCAGTCTTCCACCTAGGTATTGGCAACTCCCAGATGTACTTTTCCTGTCTACAACACTTCCTGCATAGTCAGAATCTGTATATCCAATTAAAGTAAAACCAGATTCATTAGGGTACCAGATGCCTAAATTAGGCGTACCCTTTAGATATCTTAAGATTCTTTTGACAGCAGTGAGATGTATTTCTTTAGGGTTCGCTTGGAACCTTGCACACAAGCATGTGGCAAACATTATATCTGGTCTACTAGCAGTTAGGTAAAGTAATGAGCCAATCATACCTCTATAGCCTGTGATATCTACCTTGGCAGAACTTTCACATAAACCAATCTTGACATCTATAGTTGATGGTGTCTTTGCTGATGAGCACTCCTCCATGTGATATTTCTTGAGGAGCTCCTTGATGTACTTGGATTGACAAATAAATATTCCATCTTGTCTCTGACTTATTTGTAATCCAAGAAAGAATTTCAGTTCTCCCATCATGCTCATTTCAAACCTACCCTGCATTAACTTAGAAAACTTCTTGCATAGAAGCTCATTAGTAGACCCAAATATAATATCGTCCACATAGACTTGGACTAGTATTATATCATTCTTATGTCTTTTAGTGAAGAGAGTTTTGTCTATGACACCTCTTATAAAACCATTTTCTATTAGAAATTCAGAAATAGTGTCATACCATTTTCTTGGGGCTTGCTTAAGACCATAGATAGCTTTGTAAAGAAAGTAAACATAGTCCAGATGATCTTGATCTTCAAAACCAGGAGGCTGTTCTACATACACTTCTTCATCTAGCTTACCATTCAGAAAGGCACTCTTGACATCCATTTGATAAACTTTGAATCTTGAATAGGATGCATATGCCAAGAATATTCTGATGGCCTCAAGTCTTGCCACTGGAGCATAGGTTTCGTCATAATCAATGCCTTCAGCTTGAGAATAACCTTTAGCTACCAGTCTTGCTTTGTTTCTTATCACAGTGCCATCTTCATCTAGTTTGTTTCTGAATACCCATCTTGTGTCCACCACTTTTCTATCTTTAGGTCTGGGTACCAACTTCCATACTTCTAGTTGCTTAAATTGATTGAGTTCATCTTGCATAGCAATCACCCAATCAGGATCAGATAGAGCTTCTTCTACTTTCTTAGGTTCCATGACAGACAGGAACCCAGAATAGTTACATTGATTCTGATAAGCTCTTCTTGTCTTCACACCAACATCTGGATCACCAAGAATTAGCTCAAAAGGATGAGCTCTATTCCAAACAGTTTGTCTGGGATGAATTGATCTTGACGATTCGCCTTGTTCTTCAGTATGATGTTGAGTATGACTTGTTGACCCTTCATTATCTCCCCCTGAGTTGTTGCCAGTTTGACTTGTTGATGGTTCAAGAGTATCAGTGGTGTCTTGAAAGTTATCATTGTTTTCACCAGCATCACCTTGATCATTACCACCAACATTTGGATTATTATTATCAGCAACAACTTCAGGTTGATTGTCATCATCTGAATCTGAGTCTGACATGTCATCAAACTTAAGCTTTTCAGATAGATCTTCATTTTGGATACTTGGGAGTTGTGTGTCATCAAATGTAACATTGACACTTTCCATGGTTTTCTGTTGACCAATAAGATACACCTTGTAGGCTCTTCTAGTATAACCAATAAATATTGCTTCATGTGCTTTTTCTTCAAATTTACCACCTTGATCTTCTCCTTCTTTTAACACAAAGCATTTTGTCCCAAATACATGGAAGTACTTGAGAGTTGGTTTCTTGTCATGTAGAGCTTCATATGGTGTCTTCATTAAGTCTTTATTGATAAGTGTACGATTCTGGGTATAGCATGTAGTGTTGACAGCTTCAGCCCAAAAGCTCAATGGAAGCCTTGATTCACTTAGCATAGTACGTGCAGCTTCAATCAAGGTTCTATTCTTTCTTTCAACTACCCCATTTTGCTGAGGAGTTCTGGGAGCCGAGTACTGTCTAGTTATACCCTTTTCAGTGCAAAAGTCATTCAGAACTGCATTCTTGAATTCAGTTCCGTTGTCTGACCTTATAGCTCTCAGTGGACGATTAGAATCCAGCTCAATTAACTTAATGTGATCAACTACCAGTTGTGGAGTTTCATCTTTTGAGTTCAGAAATAGTACCCATGTGAATTTTGAGAAATCATCAACAATCACTAGAGCATATCTTTTTCTTGACATAGACATCACACTAACTGGACCAAACAAATCCATATGGAGAAGTTGTAATGGTTCAGTTATTGATGATATGTTAGTGCTCCTGTGAGTTGCCCTTTTTAACTTCCCTTTTTGACAAGCATCACATAGACCTTCCTGAGTAAATTCAATCGAAGGTAAACCTCTCACCAATTCTCTTTTGACTAGAGAATTCATTGTTTTGAAGTTTAGGTGAGAAAGTTTCTTGTGCCATAACCAACTTTCATCAGTAGATGCCTTTGAATAAAAACATCTAATTTCTTCTTTGCTTCCAGAGTTCATATTGGCTATGTACAAGTTTCCCTTTCTTACTCCAGTCAACTGTGGCCTTTCATTTCTCTTGTGTGATATTAGACAATTCTTCTTGTTGAAATGAACTTCATAACCTCTGTCACAGAATTGACTAATACTGAGCAAATTGTGCTCAAGGCCGTTCACAAAAGAGACATCTTCAACGATAACATTTCCAGCTTCTAATCTGCCATATCCATCAGTTTTACCTTTGCTGTTATCTCCAAAGGTAACGACTGGGCCAGCCTTCTCCACCACATTTGTCAGCAGGGCTTTATCTCCGGTCATATGCCTTGAACATCCACTGTCCAGAATCCACATGACTCGTTCAACCTGTTTCAAACCCTACAATGACAAATTGGTTAGACTTTCTTCGGAACCCAAATTTGATTGGGTCCGGAGTACTTAAAGAATTGACCTTTATCAGGCAAAGCAATACTTTTTATTTTAACAACATTTTCTTTAGGTACTGGAAATTTAACCCTGTAAACAGCTTTAACTTGTTTTGGTTTCAGCTTGGGTAACCATGTCTTCACCATATCCTGAGAAGGACTTGAGGTCCTAATCTTAGAATTAGGTGATGTTACAGTCTTGGATCTTACATGTTTATTTCTGCTCATTTGCTGTCTAGGAGCATTCTTATCAACACATGCATGATTACCGTTAAAGTAAGCAGACATTATATTAAAAGCACAAGACATGCAATTAACAGCATCACATTTCTTATGAGCAGTATCAATAACAGGAATAGCATGCATGGTAGATTTGTTGTTGCATTTATTCATGTTGTTACTTCTGCTACTAGTTTTCAATGAACTAGTAGACTCACCAACTCTTTCTGCTTTTACAAACACAGTCTTTCTATCTTTCTGCTTTTACAAACACAGTCTCACCAACTAGTAGAAGGGGGGGTTGAATACAAGCAGTACTGTTTTATCGAAATTTGTCCTTATAATTTAATTTATATTTTGACAAATTTGAGCGGAATTAAATGAAACAAAATTCAAGTTGAATATAAAATTATATTAACTTGAGGGGTTTGTTACAAATACAGTACAGAATTTATATCTAGTTAATAAAAACAAATTAGAAAATTCAACATGAATTTTTCTAGATTTGTTAATAAAAATCAAGATATAGATTAGGAGTAAAAACTCGCTAATAGTACAAGAGTATCAAGGAAATCAGTTCTATCGGATCAGATGTTAAAAATAAGATGAACTTGATTTTCTAAATAATTTTCTGCTTCTTGTGCTGTGTTCTTGATGAGAGAGAAGAGAGAATTCAGTTCTTGAATGTAATATTTTCTGTGTTCTTTTTCTTGCTGATTGCTTCTGTCGATATATCTTGTTATATATCAATCACTGACTCTTTGTCTTCAAATATAACTGCCAAGACAATCGTCAATACAATTTATTCTTCCAAGACAACCAATTTTGTACTGCCAAGACAATAGGCAATACAATCGTCAAGACAATCAGGTTTTTCCAAGACAATCATCAAGACAATCAAATTCAGATATCTTTGTCTTGCTTTATCAAATTTATCATTCTGTCTGAAGCTTTTTCTTTTTGATCATTATCAAGACAATCAAATTGAACTGCCAAGACAATCGTCAAGACAATCAAATTAGATTTTTATTCTACTTTTTAAAAGCTATTCAGATATTATCATTATCAAGACAATCGGCAAGACAATCAGGAATTGTCTTGCTTTATTGATTTCTTCTCCAATACAATCGGCAAGACAATCTCCTATTGTCTTGCTGTTCTGAATTTAACCTTCAAGACAATCGGCAAGACAATCAGGGATTGTCTTGCTAGTTCATTTTTCAGAATTAAATTAAAATTGATTAATAAATAATCATTTTAATTTATTCTTACTTAAATAATTAATCTGATTTAATTAATCTAATAATTAATTTAATTCAAGAATTAATTCAAGATGAATTAATTAATTAATTAAATTGACTACTTGATTTAAATTAATTAAACAAGAATAATTATATATCCTTGGATTGTCTTAATTCTTTTCTGAATCACTGAAAGTAATAAAGGAATACCACTGAATATTTTGTTGACGTTCCATGTACTGTCTGGTTCATGAACGACTAACCTCAATGACTGTCCTTTAATTTTCACATTAATAATGTGATTCATTTTTCTTCTCATCTCTTTCTCCTTCTTGTACTTCACTGTATACTGTCTGAACCTGTCACTCTAGAAATCTCTGTCTTAGAAATAAATCCACTTCTTTGATGCTATACTGAGGCTTGATCAGCAATCTGAACTTCTTCCAGTGTAAAACATCAAAACTATAGATTGACTTTAGGGTTTTTCTTCTGACAGATAGTACCTCCTGAGATTCCTGTGACAGTTAAAGTTATTTACTTATTACAAACTAAGCTTAAGTTGAGTTAAGTCCTCGAACTACAAATAGGCTATGTCATATGCCTTTCAGAAAAATATGTATTTGATTTATTTTTCTATTAATAATTATGTTTTAATTGTTCTCTACGCTTGATCCTCAAAACATGATTATATTGAACTGAAATTTTTGTAAAAAAAAGCATAAAATGTCGTTAAATTACTGGGAAAAAAACAAAAGGGAATAAGAAAATTGATATATATCTCTGCGAAATATTATCATATATCAAATGAATGTGTTTTGATATTATTCTTATTTTTATATACATAATTTTTCAAAATCTTTTAACATGCGTTCACACAATTACACATAATTTGAGGAAAGTTACTTGAGATGCATATCGAGTTCGTTATTCTCAAAATAAAATATAATAAAATAATTTATTTTTTGATACACTATATATTTTTGTAACTATTTTGAAATTTTAAAATTATGCTTTCGGTGCGTAGCACGGGTGAAATGCTAGTAAATACATATAAGCCGCGTTTCACGACGACCTTGTAATATTTTTAAAATTTTTCAAAATATAGACTATTTAAGAAAGAAATCAAAAAAAATATCTATAAATAAATTAGTGAATACAATATTGTACAAATTTATATATATATATATATATATATATATATACATATACATATACACACACACAAAACAAAATAAACTCTATACTTTTTTATGTCGATTTTGTGTCACGTTTTCTTAGACCGAGACCCGTTATAATAAATGCATATAGATAAAAAAGCAAATTTGATGGAATTAATTAAAAGAAGATGTTGGAATATTATGATCAAGAATAATGAGAAGATAATAGCGACAAATTAACAATTAACAATAAATAAATAAATAAAGAGGAAATTGTAAAAGTTCAAACCTTTTTTGCCAAATTTTTCAAATGTTTCTACTTCTCAAACAGAGAGAGATCTCCTAATTCTTGTTTACACGATCAAGTGCTTCTGTACCGAGATCACTAACAAAAAATATATAAAATTCAAAGCAAAGAACAACAAATTGTTACTAATAATCCATAATTATAACTAAAAGCATAACAAATCATTAATTTAAAAAAATGAAGAAAGCAAATAATAAATCAGTGAATTCAGACCTTAAAAACCAACAAAAAAAAAAAGCAAACTAAAAATCATTAAACAGAAGCCATGTACATTAAGAATTAAACAAAATAAGAATGAATAAAAAAACAAAAAGAAAATAAACGAAGACAAAAGCAAATAGAAGCAAGAAAAAAGTTACAAATATGGTGATAAAGTTTGATCATTAAAAAGCAAGGATTATATATATATATATATATATATATATATATATATATATATATATATATATATATACACACACACACATTACAGACATAAGAATACAAAATTTCTATTCTATTTCGAATATGTAAATTTGAATTCTTTTTTCCAACAAATTCGAAAACAATTTCTATTTCGAATATGTTAATGTTAATGTTAAAAAAGGAAATTTTGATTTCTTTTCTAAAAAATAGGACCTAAGAAAGGAAATTTTGATTTTAATTATTTAAAAAAAAGAGTTCTAGAAAAATAGATAAATAGGTTTCGAGCGATTTCAGAGCGCCCGGGGGTTCTCCTTTATATAACATAAAAATATGTATGGTGTTGTAATTTGTTGTTGCCAAACAAATCAAAGGGTTTAAAAGAAGTTACTATCATCAACTTGATATGACCAGGATATCCATTCTCCTAATCTCTGTGTAAAAGCTTTAAGATTACCTTCAAGTCAGACATTCATGGGTAGGCTTATGCATTCAATCCAAGCTGTTCTTGGAAAAATTATATCATTTAATTTAAATTTTTTCACTATTTTAAAATCAATTGTAAGAACCATGATTGTTTGTAGGAATTAAAACTTTTATTATGGAATGGATATGGATTCCAATATTTATATGTCATGAAGAATGCAATGGGTTGACAACTTAGGTAAGAATAATCTATCGTCAAGAGAGTAGGATATGGCATACAAACAGAGGTAGTATTCTCATGTCATCCAAATCGATATCTAGTACAAGTCCAGTGGTTCCGTAAAAAGGGTTAAGGAACGCTCGGGAAAGCGCAAGGACATTTTTCTAATTAAAAGGAATAAAGAGAGAATAAGTGATGAATAGTGTTTTTGGTGGAAATGGGAATATTATTAGACGACACTATATAGAAGTACCCAGAATGGATTTCTGAGTTCGTATTAATGATCCAAGGGGAAAAAGAGTGTCTGTAAAAGTTATCGGATTCTGAAAAATAGCACTTTTATTTTCCTCGAGATTTCCCTGGACACTGAAAGACTTAAGGGATTATTGAAAAGATTTAAGGAATATGGATTCAAGAATTATTAAAGAGAATTGAGAATGATAGTATAAATATTAAGAAGGTTTCCGGTAAAACCCTAATTAGAAATCTTCGAGATATTCCTCCGAGCGATCAATGAATTGAGCAATAACCGGACAAAGGAACAAGCAGAGAGCCAAGATGCAAGCATGTGCAAGTGAATAGGATCAAGTAACTTAGTTGGTTACCAAAGAAACGAGCAACATTAGAAAAAAACTAAGTGGTTAGCTTGCATGACATCATTTCACCACTAGAAATCAACACTTGGATACAAGATGATGCCATGGGGATGACATAAGCACTTTATTAAATCTACTGTATGAGATATTATCCAAGCAATCCACAATAATGCAAGATTAGATCAAAGAAGCCAAGCAACTCCAAACTCTCCCAAACTGCCCAGCAGGAATAGGAATTAAATAAAAATTCATATCTCCCAATCTAGAGCTTCAAAAATCACCAAATTTTAACCATAGCTTCTCCACTCCGTGGGTAAGGTTCGTTCAAAATTTCATTGCAATCCAAGTAGTATAGCCTAGTCAAATCCATGCTCAAAGTTGGGGAAACAAATCTAACCAGTTTCTGTCCAGCGGAAAAAGAGGGCTCAAAACCCTAGCTAGGAAGCTTCAAATTTGATGATCTAGGACTCAAAACAAAGCTTATGAAGAGACAAAGAAGTGGTAAAAATTTTAGAGCCAAACTCTTATTTTTCAATTTTCTATGATTTTTACAAAAGTGATGATGAATAGTAATCCACAGAAACTAACTTTGTTTTCTTGCTTGATTTGGATGATCTAAGCTAACTTAAGGCTATATAAGGACAAATCAAGGCTTAGTAAGGTCTTAGCACACTCCAAGAAAGGTAATCATCCCAAGAAACCCTAGCTCTTAGTTTAAGTTTTGATGATTATTGGATGATATATGCATGTATAACTCTTAGAGATGAGATTAAGCTTTGTTATATGTTAAACTAGTTAGTAAGAACGGAAAGGCAGTGCTTTGCCTCAGTTCTATGGTAATTATCATGTATATGTAGTTTAGAGTGGAAACCATGATTGTTGGAGTGTTTTAATTTTGGAAATATCCGAGTTATATTCGTTGTAATGCCGAATATTTGTTAAACCTTGAAAACCGTGCATCACAGTAGCCCTAAATCTCTAAACTGGTTAAGTGTATCACATACCCTTATAGATCTCGAGGCATAGATCGTTTTGGCGCAAGAATCGAAGCAAACGGACTTAGGGATTAGGAATTATTGCCGATTTACTAAAAGTGGTTCGAAACCGTAAATGCAAATTTTTAATTGAAATTGAACCCCCATAACTCGAGTAATTCAGTGACGAATCTTGGTAATTAAATATTAGGGATCATAAGGAAGGTGTGAGAGAAGACCTCATGTTAAAAAGATAATTTTTCGATTTTATAAAAATATTCGAATCAGGGTTAAGTACGAATGAACCCCTAAAAAGAACGAGTGGTTATAACTTTGGAAAATCACATAGATAACGATCGATAAATCTCGAGGTATAACCTTTCGACCTTCGAACTTATATGGCTTAAGTACCTACAAAGTATAAGTGTAATGACATGCCTTAATAGCGAACCAATGTCGGGTCATAACGGTGTTAATAAGCGATAACTTGAAAACGTGCTTTAACTTAAGTAAAGTATTTACTTGGCGTTTCAAAGTGATAGGTGATTAACCCGGGATAATTTTGGTTATATATAGATTGCCGGACCACCCCGAGTCATACCACTAGCATAGCGGGAGTACCAGACAAGTCTTCAATCAATTTGAAGCTGTTGCTGTGATAGTATATATATCTGTTGTTTTCTGATACATATGCCATAGCATGCATGCCTACTTTCAAAATTGATATTGTGATACTTGTTCCCTGATTGATGTTGGCTTATAAGTTAAATACAAGATATACTAATTATAAGTCGGATATTGCTAAGACCCTTAGTGAAGGGCATATGATCTCATTCTTTTAATAAAGACCAGAAGTCTGTATTTTGTAATATAGAGATAGTCTTGGAAACCTGGAGGGATTCCAGTGATAGATTATTTGAGGAATGTTACTTATGAACATTATTTATATTTCCATAAGTATTAAGTACTTGGAAATTATTCGAGAAATGTTATTTGAATACTCATTCGAGTTTATTTATTTAAATGAAAATTATTTCGAATATTCATTTGAGTTTAATTGTTTATTTTATATTATGTACGAATATTCATTTGAGTTTATTTACTTAATAAATATTATCTTGGATATTCATTTAAGGTTTTAATTATTTTCTTGGATATTATTTTGAATATTTATTCGAGGAATTATTTATTTAATGAATATTTTATATATACTGATTCGAGGGTTAATCATGAGCAAAATTTATATTAAGAATATTCTTAAACTATTTCCGGTTTAATAAATATTTTTTGAATATTTATTTAATTCTTTCAACTAGTTCTAAAATGAGATATTTTATTTAAAAATTTCCTTGATATTCAAATACTATGTAAGGTATCTCTGACTCGTACTATTATTATTTTTATCAAGGAAGGTTCTCAAAATTCCATTCTTCATTCAAATCTAACTTTCAAGTTATAAGGGAACCTTACTTGAGAAATGTTATTTATCTTGTTGACTTCCCGGTCATAAATCCTTCGAAATTATTCTTTTCACTCGCAACTTGGTTGCTATTTGCTTATTGAATCTGTGTACCTTCTCATCATTCGAGGGGTAAGATTGTTCGAACAAGTTGGTATCCATTAACAAGCAGTAGCTTGGGAAATATTGGTGAATTTTCCTTTCCAACTAGATACGACTAATTTGTGGAGTCTTATCAACAAGTATTATACTTGGGGAAAGGGGGACGAACTTTACGTTTCAGAGTCGTGGATGTTATTCGAACTAGGAGCCGCGTAAGTGGCCGAGTGGCGCCGGTCCAGCAATGGCCCAACCGTTGGCCGGGGGTTCCAGAGGGCGGTAGACAAGTAAATCCGTCGGTGCTTCCTTCTATATGTAGAGAACAAAAGTAGGGTGCATAACATGCGACTGATCATCGTAAATGTTATGTCTTCTGGCGCGTCAATGCTCCAGGATTAGTTCATTTTCTCAGAGTTGGAAATTTTCTGCAACATTATCATTGTTGGCAGGGTTGAAAAGTGTTTGAAATTGGAATTGCAATACTTTTCCTGCAAG
Organism: Saposhnikovia divaricata; assembly: GCA_036435485.1. Lineage (NCBI taxonomy): Eukaryota > Viridiplantae > Streptophyta > Magnoliopsida > Apiales > Apiaceae > Saposhnikovia > Saposhnikovia divaricata. The sequence goes on along the minus strand of CM071596.1, from coordinate 149,209,552 downwards.
TTCCTCTTTTATGATAAATGATAATATCTTGCTTATCTTTGATATAGCAGATATTTCCACGGATTATATATGTTGAGTTACCTTGTAACTGTTAGAATTCGAGCATCTAAACGCAGCGGAAACAATAAAATTAAATCGAATTCCAAGCCCGGGATCCATGTTTAATGCTAGAATAATCATGGTAGTAAGAAAAATACCTTTTTAAGCTTTACGATTATGGATGTCAATTAGAGATCCTAACTTTTCACGATCGTTGAGTGCTCCTCTTCGAAGCCTCCTCTACGGTATCCACACGAACACCCCAAGAGCGTCTCACGATCTTGTACGGAAGGGAGGTACTAGCCTCCAATGAAAAATAAAGATTTTAGGGTTTGGTTTATGCGGCTTAGGCTTTAGTTTCTGCCGTGTGTTGTCACCCACCATCCTTCACATCCTTATGTATTTATATGGTAGTGTGTAGCAAAAAGCCCAAGCCAAAAAACCTAGCCCAAATAGAAATATTAAATAATAGAATCAAATCCTATTATTTAAATAAATAATAATTAAGTCATACTCAATTATTAAAATCATAAAATCATATCTCATTTGTATTTTATTATATCTTAATTAAGTCCCACTTAATTAATATAATAAAATCCAACTTATCATTAATTAATTTAAATTCATAATTTAAATTAATTCTTCCTTTAAATGTTCTATGTGTGTGACCCTGTAGGCTATCATTTAATTGGCAATAATTTTATTCTCTAATAAAATTATAAACAATGAGCGGCATCTAGTAATACATCATTGCTACCCAATTAAATAATAATTAAATCGTGATTCGATAAAACCTTTTGTGATAAATGTTTCCGTGTAAATAATCCATTTAACCAAATATTATAGATTAAACTCGAGGCATGTTTATTGTCATCCTCTTCATAATTTAATCCGGGTTTACTTGATCCATGAGTAGACTATTAATAACAAATCATTATTTGAGCACGGCCATGCATTTTATAGTCTCACTCAATCAAGAGGCCAATAATATCTCTCCTAATAATAGGAGGGTTAAATCCTTTATCTATCATTCATATTTCTCATACGATTCACAATATACCCGATGTCCACTTTTATCATTACCCGGTCAAAGGTAACTTTTAATGTAGTCAAAGTATATTATCCTCGTATAGAAATATAATGATCTCAAGTCAAAGGATCATTACACCATTATCACTGTGAGTCTTTCTTATGACTTAATTAACATGAAGAATCTCACGGTGGGTCTGTCCAGTACCATGTACCCTACATGTACCTATGTATTGACTTTAGTATCTCCATACTTATAACCAATGAGATGTGGTTATCAGTCAAAAACATACTAGTCTATTTATGTATTATTATTGTCCTGTATAATAATACTCGACTAGGGACCTTTAAGAATATGATATTATATAATCTCAAATTCAAGTTGTAAACTTAAACTATATAATGTGTATCATTATTCTAAGGACATTTATTATGCTAACAAATATCGCAGTAATTCGAGTCATAATAAATACATTTATTTAATAATCAAATGACATAAGGTTTATTTAAGAAACAATGTATTGCCTCTAGGGCACCTACACTAACAATCTCCCACTTGCACTAGAGCCAATCACCCATGTATCTAATACCCATGGAACTAGTGTGACCGTCGTGCTTCTGCTGCGATAAAGCCTTGGTCAGTGGGTCCGCAACATTATCATTGGTATGCACTTTACATATATGTATATCTCCTCTCTCGTTTATCTCTCGAAGAAGATGATATCTTCTAAGTATATGCTTTGCCTTGGAATGGGACCTTGGTTCCTTAGCCTGCGCAATGGCTCCATTGTTATCGCAATACAGATCAACTGGATCTGCGATCGATGGAACCACACCAAGTCCGGTAATAAATTTCCGAATCCAAACAACCTCTTTGGCTGCTTCACTGGCGGCAATATACTCAGCTTCCATTGTAGAATCAGCTACTGTCTCTTGCTTCGAACTTTTCCAGCTTACAGCACCTCCATTTAGACAAAACACGAATCCAGACTGGGACACAGAATCGTCCCTATCTGTCTGGAAACTAGCATCAGTGTAACCTTTTACGACCAGCTTCTCATCTCCTCCGTATATCAAGAACGAATCTTTAGTCCGTTTAAGGTACTTAAGAATATTCTTGACAGCTATCCAATGACCCTCACCTGGATTAGACTGGTACCTGCTCGTCATGCTTAAAGCATACGAGACATCAGGACGAGTACATATCATTGCATACATTATAGAACCAATTGCCGAAGCATATGGTACTTTACTCATACGGTCCTTATCATCTGATGATTTAGGACAGTTTTCCTTTGAGATCACTATCCCATGAGACACCGGGACAAAGCCCCTCTTTACCTCTTGCATTCCAAAACGTTGCAATACTTTGTCAATGTATGTACTCTGACTTAGGCCGATTAATCTTTTAGATCTATCCCTATAGATCCTGATCCCTAAGATATAGGTAGCATCGCCTAAGTCTTTCATCGAGAAACTTTTTCCCAACCAAGTCTTCACAGCTTGTAGAGAAGGAATGTCATTCCCTATTAGTAATATGTCATCCACATATAATACTAGGAATGCCACATGGCTCCCACTAACCTTCTTGTAAACACACGGCTCATCCTCATTTTGTTTGAAGCCAAACTCTTTGACTGTTTCATCAAAACGGATGTTCCACCTCCTTGAGGCCTGCTTCAATCCATAAATAGATCGTAGCAACTTACAAACCATTCTAGCAAACTTTGGATCGACAAAACCCTCAGGTTGTGTCATGTACACATCCTCTTCTAAGCTTCCATTTAAGAAAGCAGTCTTGACATCCATTTGCCAGATTTCATAGTCATAATAAGCCGCTATCGCAAGCAAAATCCTGATGGACTTGACCATAGCTACCGGTGAGAAAGTTTCATCATAGTCAATACCATGAATTTGCTTGAAACCTTTCGCCACCAGTCTTGCTTTGTAGGTCTGTAAATTTCCATCCATGTCAGTTTTCTTCTTGAAAACCCACTTGCACTCTATGGGTTTAACCCCATCAGGTGGTGCAACCAAAGTCCATACTTTGTTTTCATACATGGAATCCATCTCAGATTTCATGGCTTCCAGCCATCTCTCAGAATCTGGACTATTCATAGCATCCTTGTAGGTGAGAGGCTCATCATTATCTACAAGCATCACATCACCACCTTGAGTCAGGAGAAATCCATAATATCTCTCTGGCTCATGGCGAATCCAACTTCTTTTTTGGCCGTGTGAAACATGGATTAGCGTTATGTCTACGAACAACCTGTGTTTCTTGAGCATTATCGTTATTCTGCTCTTGTTCCACCTCAGGTTTAATGCTATTTTGTGGTTCTCGATCTTCATCGAGATCTATAGTCCTCCCACTGTTTCTTTTGGAAACGAAATCTCTTTCCATGAAAACAGCATCTCGAGCAATGAACACTTTCTGCTCAGAAGGACTATAAAAATAATACGCCTTTGTTTCTTTAGGGTATCCCACAAAATTGCACTCTTCGGATTTAGGTCGAAGCTTGTCAGATACTTGACGTTTTACAAACGCCTTGCATCCCCAAACTTTCATAAAGTTCATGCTTGATCGTTTCTCCTCCCATATCTCATATGGAGTCTTTTGAACCTTCTTAGTTGGAACACGGTTAAGTGTGAAAGCTGTTGTTTCTAGAGCATAACCCCAGAAACTTATTGGAAGATCTGCATGACTCATCATCGATCGTACCATGTCTAACAGGGTACGATTTCTCCTCTCTGAAACTCCATTCCATTGAGGTGTACTTGGCGGAGTGAGTTGTGATACAATACCACACTCCTTTAAATACTCTTTAAATTCGGTGCTTAAGTATTCACCCCCACGATCGGATCGTAAGATTTTGATACTTGCACCTCCGCCTATTTGCTTCTCTACTTCAGCTTTGTATTCTTTGAATTTTTCAAAAGAATCGGATTTGTTCTTCATAAGATATACATATCCATATCTACTGAAGTCATCAGTAAATGTTATGAAGTAGTAGTAGCCTCCTCTAGCCATCACACGCATTAGGCCACATACATCACTATGTATTAGCTCCAAACGTTCAGTGGCCCTTTGACCCTTTCCAGTAAAAGGGGCTTTAGTCATCTTACCAGCAAACAAGATTCGCATTTTTCGTATGATTCAAAATCAAACTTATCCAAGTATCCATCTTTATGTAATTTGGAAATGCGTTTCTCATTTATATGGCCTAGACGACAATGCCAGAGGTATGTTTGATTTGAGTCATTAACTTTAAGTCGTTTGTTTTCTATGTTACAGACAGGATTATCTAAATCAAGAACATATAAACCATTAAATAAACGCGCAACACCATAGGTTAAATCATTTAAAGCAAAAGAGCAACTATTGTTCTTTATTATAAACGAAAAACCTTTCTTGTCCAAACAAGAAACATAAATAATGTTTCTGCGAATCGCAGGCACGTAATAACAGTCTTCAAGTTCTAAAACAAACCCAGAGGGCAAAGATAAATAATAAGTTCCTACGGCTAAAGCAGCAACTCTTGCTCCATTGCCTACTCGTAGGTCCACTTCTCCCTTAGCCAAAGTCCTACTTCTCTGCAGTTCTTGCACATTTATACAAATGTGAGATGCACATCCAGTATCCAATACCCAAGATGTAGAAGTAGACAGATTGACTTCTATAACATATATTCTTGAAGTAGAAGCTTGTTGAGCCTTCTTCTTCCTCAGATCCTCCTTCAATCTATCCTTCTCAAGGATTGATCGAACGAATAGAGAGTTTGTGTTGTTTGTCATTATTCAGTATCTACAATGTTAAAAGCACATAATAAACATTAGATTGTCCGAGTTATTATTATTATGTTCAAATGATTATGACATATTCCTAATATATCTCCCACTATTTTTATCAAATTAATAGCCCTTACTATTAAATCGGAAAGAATATCCCATAAATCTTTCTAGTGAGGCAAGATCCATATTTCGTCATATCCTAAGTCAACCACTGGTAGTCCTTAAAACATGATTATTTAGGTAGACAACAGTTGTCAATTATATCATATATAATTCTTGGATAGTTTGGTGAACAACAATTGTTCTTGTCTATCTAATAGATTTTTGAACCAAACTCTATGCTTCTAAGTTCATAATAATTGAATATAACCGTTTATTTTTCACCTTATTATGACGACTTAGTTAAGTTAAACCCAATGATACAACGGTCGAATATAACCGCTTATATTCGTCACATCTCACCACGATAGACAGGAGTCCCCTGCCACTGGCAGTCATTCCCCTTATCGATCTAGGATTCAATGAGTGTTCATTCATTGGAAAGCATCCGATTAAAACTTAATATTTTGTTAAGGGGTTTCAAAATTAAAACGATCATGATCCCATCATAAAGAGATTCCAAATTTTTCCTTGAATTAAATACTTCAAATCAATATTCATCAATAGTTTGATTTCCAGGTTGTTGGAGGAGTCACAAGTGGCCTCACTTAATACCCAACTTCCTTACAGGAAAAACCTGTTTTTGACAAAATCTCCCCATATCTAAATAATTGAAAATTCGTATTTAATTCCGTGTTTCATAAACACAGAAATCTCATAATCGTTTGTTTATTTTAAAATCTCGAATCATTACAGATTTTATCTTGTTTAGCATGGCAAGCATGGTATGGGTGACGTATCTAATACATGCATACATCATTAATCTAATTAAAACATGCATACATTTGCTACTCTACACATGCATCATATGTAAAGTGCATCACATAAATTAATATGCTATGGTTATGGCCCAATCCTATGCGATTTTTCCAAGCTAATGGAAAAATCAAGGTCAATCTATGGTGGTAATAACTAATTATTACAAAATCTCTTGCTTCGCTTCCAAAGCTGCCTTGATTGCCTCCAAGCCTCTCTTGAAACAAATTACAAAAGAACTCGAGTTGCATTCGAGATAAAATAATTACAAAAAGAAAAACGACATGCAAGTCGTATTTAATTATTACAAACCATAAATTAAAATTAATAAAATAAATTGAAAACTAGGTCTTGGGGCCATAACCATGCATCATGCTCACATAGCAATTAAAAGCATCAAATATTGTATAATCACAATTTTATACAACTTAAATTAAATATGATCAAATCATAAATAATAAAATTAACGCACTTTAATTAAAAAATTAATCTAGTAATCAAAATTACTAATTAATAAAATTTTGCATACTACAAGTTAAACATTAACATTTGAAATTTAACCTAGCATGCAAAACCTAGCAGGAATTTTTTTTTTTTAATAAGAAAAACAGCAGATACGCATCTACAGTATGCGCATATGACCTATTCTGTTATTTCTATAAGAAACGCATTCCGCGTATGCGTTTCTGGCCGAAACCCTAGCAGATGCGCATACTCAGTATGCGCATCACCTGTACATGCGATTTTTCTACAGATTTTCAGAAAACCCAGTTCGTGTTCATCAAAATTTACACTCGATTTTGATTTTAGACTTATCATCCAGGTCTACGATTACCTTTTCAGTAATAACAAAATCATATATCATGATTCTTGAACGAATTAAAATCAAAACTTAGACGATATGAACATGTATGTATATGTTTACGTATAAACTTATAAAACCTTAAATCTTTCATCTGTTACGATTTCAACTGATTGTTAAACGTCCAGATTACGTTTTAATCATGCTTTTCGACTGGTTTCCAGATCATTAAGTCACGTTTACAGCTTATTAAAACGGAGTAGATGCATCAGATCGTAGACAAACAGCCAAGTCGAACGCATTCAGACGTGGGTTATTCATTAGGGTTCTTCGAAAAATAACAAAACCATAACAGTTCTGGAAATCATGCAAACAGATCGTATACATCACATATTCACCAGATTATCTATTAAACATGTAGCTCTGATACCATTGTTAGAATTCGAGCATCTAAACGCAGCGGAAACAATAAAATTAAATCGAATTCCAAGCCCGGGATCCATGTTTAATGCTAGAATAATCATGGTAGTAAGAAAAATACCTTTTGAAGCTTTACGATTACGGATGTCAATTAGAGATCCTAGCTTTTCACGATCGTTGAGTGCTCCTCTTCGAAGCCTCCTCTACGGTATCCACACGAACACCCCAAGAGCGTCTCACGATCTTGTACGGAAGTGAGGTACTAGCCTCCAATGAAAAATAAAGATTTTAGGGTTTGGTTTATGCGGCTTAGGCTTTAGTTTCTGCCGTGTGTTGTCACCCACCATCCTTCACATCCTTATGTATTTATATGGTAGTGTGTAGCAAAAAGCCCAAGGCAAAAAACCTAGCCCAAATAGAAATATTAAATAATAGAATCAAATCCTATTATTTAAATAAATAATAATTAAGTCATACTCAATTATTAAAATCATAAAATCATATCTCATTTGTATTTTATTATATCTTAATTAAGTCCCACTTAATTAATATAATAAAATCCAACTTATCATTAATTAATTTAAATTCATAATTTAAATTAATTCTTCCTTTAAATGTTCTATGTGTGTGACCCTGTAGGCTATCATTTAATTGGCAATAATTTTATTCTCTAATAAAATTATAAACAATGAGCGGCATCTAGTAATACATCATTGCTACCCAATTAAATAATAATTAAATCGTGATTCGATAAAACCTTTTGTGATAAATGTTTCCGTGTAATAAAATCCCTTTAACCAAATATTATAGATTAAACTCGAGGCATGTTTATTGTCATCCTCTTCATAATTTAATCCGGGTTTACTTGATCCATGAGTAGACTATTAATAACAAATCATTATTTGAGCACGGCCATGCATTTTATAGTCTCACTCAATCAAGAGGCCAATAATATCTCTCCTAATAATAGGAGGGTTAAATCCTTTATCTATCATTCATATTTCTCATACGATTCACAAAATACCCGATGTCCACTTTTATCATAACCCGGTCAAAGGTAACTTTTAATGTAGTCAAAGTATATTATCCTCGTATAGAAATATACTGATCTCAAGTCAAAGGATCATTACACCATTATCACTGTGAGTCTTTCTTATGACTTAATTAACATGAAGAATCTCACGGTGGGTCTGTCCAGTACCATGTACCCTACATGTACCTATGTATTGACTTTAGTATCTCCATACTTATAACCAATGAGATGTGGTTATCAGTCAAAAACATACTAGTCTATTTATGTATTATTATTGTCCTGTATAATAATACTCGACTAGGGACCTTTAAGAATATGATATTATATAATCTCAAATTCAAGTTGTAAACTTAAACTATATAATGTGTATCATTATTCTAAGGACATTTATTATGCTAACAAATATCGCAGTAATTCGAGTCATAATAAATACATTTATTTAATAATCAAATGACATAAGGTTTATTTAAGAAACAATGTATTGCCTCTAGGGCACCTACACTAACAGTAACTTCATCCTTTACCTTATACTGGTACTATGTTCGTTAATGCATGGCATATGGTTTCAAAAATATTTCAGAACTTTTATATGTTATTGTTCAGTTACATATTATTTTTGGTGGGCTATTGCTCACCCTTGCTTTACTTATTATATCACAACAACAACTAGATCTGATGGCCAGCACAAGTCGCACTCGGTGCAAGCAGGGACAGCAGTCATAGGGTTTCCCACTGATGTCATGATCGGCATTGCTGAGGTAGGAGTAACCAGTAGGCTAGACTGTCAGCTTTTGATTCATCAGACTTATTATATGTATGACCTATGTAAATGGATGGCAAAGAGTATGTAACAGTTAAATTGTAATTCCTTTGGGTTGTAAGAACTCAAAACTTGTGATTAATAATATTTGTTGGTTACTCTGATTTCATCTCTGGGACTATAATAGGTGTGTTTTATGTTTTTGTTTCGGGTCACAAGGTTGTAAGTTAAATTATGTTGATGTTATAGATGGAAATTGAGACCGTGATGACCGTATCCCCGACCCTGGATCTGGGGCTGTTGCAAAAATGGTATCAGAGCGTACGTTATAAACCCCAGAGATGATGCGACGTTAAAACAATAAATTCACTAAGATAATAAGAACTCTTGCCAAGTTCATAGTCAGACTACTTAATGTAGTGATGACATATAAAACCCTTATGGGAACTATTAAGTATCATAGTAGTAACTTAGCTCGATATCGTATCGATGAGCAAGGCGACAGACCTTGAGGCTTATGAGCAGCAGCATGATGATGCTTTATTATATGACCGACGATCGGCTTGAAGACTCGATAGAGTACCCTACGGAGGACCCGAAGGAAGTTCCAGCTAAGGAGGAGAATCCTGTTAAGGATAAAGAGTTTACCCTTGAGGAAATGAGGGCCGCAGCCAGAGAGACTGTAAGATCTAAGTGAATTGGGATACATGATGATGGGATTTTATAAATACCATGGATGTCCTATGATTGAGTAAAGTGATTAATGAAGGTTTATGAAGATTGTTAGTGATGGTGCAGTATGATGCATAAATGTTAACTAAAACTTAGTATCCTCAAGAAGAGTAATAAGTACTAAGGGATTCACATTGAACACGATCAATATCTTCCAGAACATCCTTTCTACTATTACCAAATTCTGTAAGAAGAGTGGATAGACATGTTGTCTTTCGGAAGGTTATGTAGACTGACGTCAATTCGAAAGAAAAGGCTAGCATTAAGCAACCTATAGATTATCAAGATGATAATGATTGAAAAGAAACCCTTATTAAGGATATAGGATTTGATTGCCAATAAAAGAGTGTAAGTATTTATTGAAAATAGAATTGAGGATAGAATATCCATAAATTAAGACGAACCCTGGGGATGCCCAAAGGAAGGCATTACCCTAATAAGGACATTGTGAATTTGGGTTATATAAGTTGGATTGACCGAGGCATCGATAATCCTTAGGGATTTATTGAAAGGAGTTTTGGAAAGTACATAGACAGAATTATTCTAAGATTGATTAATGATATTGTGGTATACCCTGTACCTAGAAAAATATAGGAGGAATTATGAGAATGACCTAAGAGATTTTTCAAAGTGAGAGTTAATATCCTAAGTTTCAAAAAAATTGAATTTTGGTAAGGAATATACGACACAATAATAATAATGCCAGGTGAGGCAAGTGTGAGACCATGAGGAAGTATGGATTGAACCAAATAAAGGTTGAGATTATCCTTAAACAAGAAAGAACTAAGAGAAGAAATATCCTAGGTATGACTAGGAGTAACTGTGATAGATCACACGGAAAGGTGGAAGCAATGATTTATGGAAAAAGGACCGATATATTTTCTCCTTAAGCAGAGTCTAAGGAAGAATACTTTCACCCAACAGTGATGGGAATGAGGTAGAGAAATTTGAGTTGGAATAGATTCAGAAAACATTGATTGCGAGAAATTTTTATTATTAGGAAAGGCCAATGAGGTGGCCGACACTTTAAGTATAGAGGAGTAATTATGAATGCTCATACCAAAGAAACAGAATGACATTGAGGAGGACCTTGAAGGTCATAATGTGGTGGAGGATTTACATTCCTTCTGATACTGGTGCAAGAATCAAACATAAGAATCCTGATGTCGTCTTAAGCATATTACTTGCATTAGGAGGTTCTATTTTGAGGTAAACCAGGACCATGATACGAAATTGATTAAGTGAATCATTAAGCTTCCAATCTTCTACTAAAGGTATATGATTAGTAATTTCATCAACCTATCATAGCTGCGAAGGTTGAAGCTCTGTTGCAATTTTATCTGCTTCATGTAATATCTACATCAAGTTCAGGAAGTATTCCTTATGGATAAGGAATAGTGATTATTTTGTCTTCCAAGAGGATTTTGATCTGACAATTATGGAACCCGTATGACTAGCTATTGAAGCAATACGTAAACGACAACGATGGTGATTCAACAATGGACTACATTAATGTAGTGGTGATTCCTCTAAGAAATTAGGTGATAACGACTGTGGAGATGACGGAACGAAAAACAGAAATAGATTGTATTAGATCTAAGTTAGAGAAATCATCAAGGTTATTTTGGATGGTTTAATTTTGGAATGACGTGATGTTCGAAATAAACGATAATGCCATGATGGTTCATAAAGAGATTATAACCTAAATAGAAACAAGACGGCTGATATAAAAGAATACAGTTGGGAATCAATAAGGGAGTTAGATATGTGGACTCCTGAGAAACCCCAGCAATGAAGATAGAAAAGTATGAAATTGACATGGCAGAGGTTGTTGGTCACAACGGAGAGCTGAAATTGAAAGCATAAATGACATATAGATTAACTCCCTTTAAGTTGGGAGAATTTTAGGAAATTTGGAATAGATTGATTGAGTAATAAGGAGACTTAAGGATCGAGAAATTGAGAATTTAGATGGTTGAATAAAGGAAAGTTTGACCCCAAAGATGTGATGCTTATTGAATAAAAGGCAACGGGATACCAATAAGAAGGTGTCAAGTACAAAGGGTGTCTCATTAATAATGAGATGACGGCGGAAATGAATAACAGAAGTGAATAAGAATCAGATAATAAGAAGGATGTTATTGATAAAGGAAAGACTGGGAAAGTAACTATGGAATGTGAAGCAAGGAATGTTATGAATGGATTGATGAATGGGTTTTCCAAACGAACTCTCGAGATGACCACCTGATAATGTTAGTATAGTGAATATGAAAAAGCTAGTAGCGTGGCATGGAATGTCAGTACCAATGATGTCAAGCGAGAAATCCAAGATTTAACCTGAGAGGTTGAAGGATTTTCCAAAAGTGAGTGTTGCTAAGATTAAACAAGAGTATAGGTCCATAGAATGATGGACAGAGCAACGAGGATATGTTGACGCGTGAGATTATGATAAAGTAGTATTTGATACGAATACGATTATTTTTCTTCTCTAATGAACCTCTATAGTTCAGAGGTAAATTCTAAGTATGATATTTTGCAATCATGAAAACTTTCAATAATTCTTTGAAATTCTTTTCTTTTCTTCTCTCTTATTCGTCTTCTTTTTGAATTGAGAAGAACAACCCTTTAAGGAGGGGAGGCACTACTACGTGACTATCTGTCTGTGTGATAGAAGTCTAAGTGGAATACCATAACTTGTTTAATTGCTTGTCAAGTACTAAAGGCTGGCCCCCTTCTTTACTAACTATGCAATATAACAAATGTTCATTGATCATAATATCTCTCAATAAATCTTTCCACTTCTCTAAATGGATCGAGATTGCGAAGATTAAAGCGATCAGGAAATGCATAGTGTGAGTGAGGTTATCTCCGAATTCACAGCGCGATAGTGATACCAAAGTCACTGCAGATACCAATAAGGATAATAGTATATGACTGAGTAAGAGCATAACCCAGATAGTGTGTTGTACGAAAAGTAGCAAAGTTGAATAAAAGGATAAAGGGAGTATTGTAGCACTAGTGAGATGTGCTGTAAAAATGATTTGAATGATTAAGATTGATTGAGAAACTGAAAAGTGAAACGATAGACGAGCGACTCTTTGTTTCCTACCTGATTCCGGGACGGAATCCTTTTGAGGAGGGGAGACTGTAGGAACCCTGATTTTTGGTAGGAATTAAAACTTTTATTATGGAATGGATATGGATTCCAATATTTATATGTCATGAAGAATGCAATGGGTTGATAACTTAGGTTAGAATAATCTATCGTCAAGAGAGTAGGATATGGCATACAAACAGAGGAAGTATTCTTATGTCATCCAAATCGATATCTAGTATAAGTCCAGTGGTTCCGTAAAAAGGGTTAAGGAACGCTTGGGAAAGTGCAAGGACATTTTTCTAATTAAAAGGAATAAAGAGAGAATAAGTGATGAATAGTATTTTTGGTGGAAATAGGAATATTATTAGACGACAATATATAGAAGTACCCGGAACGGATTTCTGAGTTCGTATTAATGATCCAAGGGGAAAAATAGTGTATGTAAAAGTTATCGGATTCTGAAAAATAGCACTTTTATTTTCCCCGAGATTTCCCTGGACACTGAAAGACTTAAGGGATTATTGTAAAGATTTAAGGAATATGGATTCAAGAATTATTAAAGAGAATTGAGAATGATATTATAAATATTAAGAAGGTTTCCGGTAAAACCCTAATTAGAAATCTTCGAGATATTCCTCCAAGCGATCAATGAATTGAGCAATACCCGGACAAAGGAACAAGCAGAGAGCCAAGATGCAAGCATGTGCAAGTGGATAGGATCAAGTAACTTTGTTGGTTACCAAAGAAACTAGCAACATTAGAAAAAAACTAAGTGGTTAGCTTGCATGACATCATTTCACCACTAGAAATCAACACTTGGATACAAGATGATTCCATGGGGATGACATAAGCACTTTATTAAAGCTACTATATGAGATACTATCCAAGCAAGCCACAATAATGCAAGATTAGATCAAAGAAGCCAAGCAACTCCAAACTCTCCCAAACTGCCCAGCAGGAATAGGAATTAAAGAAAAATTCATATCTCCCAATCTAGAGCTTCAAATATCACCAAATTTTAACCATATCTTCTCCACTCCGTGGGTAAGGTTCATTAAAAATTTCATTGCAATCCAAGTAGTATAGCCTAGTCAAATCCATGCTCAAAATTGGGGAAACAAATCTAACCAGTTTCTGTCCAGTGGAAAAAGAGGGCTCAAAACCCTAGCTAGGAAGCTTCAAATTTGATAATCTAGGACTCAAAACAAAGCTTATGAAGAGGCCAAGATGTGGTAAAAATTTGAGAGCCAAACTCTTATTTTTCAATTTTCTATGATTTTTACAAAAGTGATGATGAATAAAAACCCTTAGAAACTAACTTTGTTTTCTTGCTTGATTTGGATGATCTAAGCTAACTTAAGGCTATACAAGGACAAATCAAGGCTTAGTAAGGTCTTAGCACACTCCAAGGAAGGTAATCATCTCAAGAAACCCTAGCTCTTAGTTTAAGTTTTGATGATTATTGGATGATATATGCATGTATAACTCTTAGAGATGAGATTAAGCTTTGTTATATGTTCAACTAGTTAGTAAGAACGGAAAGGCAGTGCTTAGCCTCAGTTCTATGGTAATTATCATGTATATGTGGTTTAGAGTGGAAACCATGATTGTTGGAGTGTTTTAATTTTGGAAATATCCGAGTTATAGCCGTCGCAATGCTGAATTTTCGTTAAACCTTGAAAACCGTGCATCACAGTAGCTCTAATTGTCTAAACTGGTTAAGTGTATAACATACCCTTGTAGATCTCGAGGCATAGATCGTTTTGGCACAAGAATCGAAGCAAACGAACCTACGGTTTAGGATTTATGGCCGATTTACTAAAAGTGGTTAGAAACCGTAAATGCAAATTCGTAATTGAAATTGAACCTCCATAACTCGAGTAATACAGTGACGAATCTTGGTAATTAAATATTAGGGATCATAAGGAAGGTGTGAGAGAAGACCTCATGTCAAAAAGATCATTTTTCGATTTTATAAAAATATTCGAATCAGGGTTAAGTACGAATGAACCCCTAAAAAACGAGTGGTTATAACTTTGGAAAATCACTTAGATAACGATCGATAAATCTCGAGGTGTAACCTTTCGACCTTCGAATTTATATGGCTTAAGTACCTACCAAGTATAAGTGTAATGACATGCCTTAATAGCGAACCAATGTCGGGTCATAACGGTGTTAATGAGCGATAACTTGAAAACGTGCTTTAACTTAAGTAAAGTATTTGCTTGGCATTTCAAAGTGATAGGTGATTAACCCGGGATAATTTTGGTTATATATAGATTGCCGGACCACCCCGAGTCATACCACTAGCATAGCCGGAGTACCAGGCAAGTCTTCAATCAATTTGAAGCTGTTGTTGTGATAGTATATATATCTGTTGTTTTCTGATACATATGCCATAGCATGCTTGCCTACTTTCAAAATTGATATTGTGATACTTGTTCCCTGATTGATGTTGGCTTATAAGTTAAATACAAGATATACTAATTATAAGCCGGATATTGCTAAGACCCTTAGTGAAGGGCATATGATCTCATTCTTTTAATAAAGACCGGGAGTCTATATTTTGTAATATAGAGATAGTCATGAAAACCCGGAGGGATTCCAGTGACAGATTATTTGAGGGATGTTATTTATGAACATTGTTTATATTTCCATAAGTATTATGTACTTGGAAATTATTCGAGAAATGTTATTTGAATACTCATTCGAGTTTATTTATTTAAATGAATATTATTTCGAATATTCATTTGAGTTTAATTGTTTATGTTGTGGAATTAAACTAGTGTTTGTATGTAATTAATTCTAGGGTTGCTGAGCTTCGAGCTTTAATGGCTGTTTTCGTGTTTCGAGACTGATCGGTCCTCACAGTGTGCCTACGTATCTCGTTATTGAGAATCAAGCCAAGACGTAGTTTTGAGAATGAGGGGTCATGCCCTTTATATAGGCTGAGAAGCCTAAGAATTATGGTAGGATCCGGAGACTTGGTGGGCAAGTCACCTCCTTGAGGAAGGTTCTAGACTCCTTCCTTGTAGGAATCAGTTTCCAAGTTGAATTGGATGCCTTGGAGGCTAAGTCTAGCAGGAGTAGTATCCTTATTTGACTCTTATTTGCTGAGCTATTTATTACCCTTAATATTAATTATGAAATTAATATTAAAAATAGGGTTTGGACCTTGTTGGTGGGCCCCACGTTTGGACCATACCCGGTCTAATTAATGCCACATTAAATGTGTCTTTATGGCTTACTTTTAGCCCATATCATTTGCCCCCCAACTTCTAGGAAAACTGATCAGGTTTTCCTTGAAGTTTTAACGGCCTTTTTCGAGACTCGGGTCAGGGTTTAGTTTATACACTAGTGTTTCACAAGTACCGTCTTGTATGTATAGTGTGGAGCGACCTACACATTTACGACGATTTTGCCTTATTCGAGGCTAACTGAGAATATTTATGCCTCATAGAAAATTATAAATAATTTCCTTGCATTTTTCTAGTACCCACGGGTATTTTTGATCACAATGGATCGTTTTACCAAAAGTGTCTAATGGTGCTTTCGAGCATAAAATAATTACTTATCTTTTATCTGGGATTTTTTGGAAATTAATATCCAATTTTTCCTTATTTTCCATAATTACTAGCTTATTTTCGGAATTTTTAAGGAAATAATTCCAGAAAAATGGCTTGCCAAGTGAAAATGGCGTCCTGGGCGTGGGTACCCCTGCCAAAGAGTCCTTTTCCTTAGCCACGCCAAGGAATTTTGGACTCCTGGGCATGGGTGCTTTCATGCCTTCAAAGTTTGATCTGGGCGTGGCTACCCCCGCCAAGGAGGCCATATCCTCAGCCACGCCAAGGAATTTTGGACTCCTGGGCGTGGGTGCTTTCATGCCTTTCATTGGTTAATCCAGTCTTGGCGTGGGTAACCCCGCCAAGGAGGTACTTTACAAATCAACGCCTAGGAGATATTGCCTCCTGGGCGTGGGTTCTTTAACACCCTTCAACGTGTAATTCCGACCTTGGCGGGGGTATCCCCGCCAAGGAGGCCTTTCTTTGACTAACGCCTAGGAGATTTAGCCTCCTGGGCGCGGGTTCCTTTACGTCTTTCATTTGTTACTCCAACCTTGGCATGGGTATCCCCGCCAAGGAAGTGCTTTGTGGACCAACGCCTAGGAGTTTTGTACTCCTGGGTGTGGGGTTTTTTAATTTGGGCTTCCAACATTATCTTGAATTCTTTAAGAATTATTTGGGCAATTCCTCATTTTTCTTAGAATATTCTGGAACCTGGTAGAATTTCGTTCAAATTTTGAACTCTATGGGCTTCCCGCCTATTTGAAAGCCCAACTACTTGTTTACAGCCCATCCACCTGCTATAGCCGGTTGGATGACCGATCGTGAATTCTATATAAGGGTGAGTACATTTCTCATTTGTTCACACTTCTCTTTCTTAAAGTTATTCTGCAAGGATTCTCTCTCAACATTCCCAATACACTTTTAAAAAGCTCTGCTAGGGTTCTGTCGTGAGGCGATTCCCGGTGTTATTCTCCGCCTTATTTTCTCAGTTCCCGTTTGAAGATCGTTGAATCTTCATCTTCTACGGCCATTCTTAAGAGTTTTCTGGGTTCAAGCCTTCAAGCGAAGAACATCGATGGAGAATTCAAGTTCCTCCAGCCAATCGCAACTAGCTCAAACCGCCTCTACCACCGCTCCAAAGATTTCAAGGGGTAAGAACCCTGAAACATCTCTTGTTCATGCCAATGTTTTTTCCATTAGAGATCTTTTAAGTGAATTTGGCCAAACTTTTCCAAACTTGCTCCACTTAGACGCTTATGAATATAAATCGAAGTTTAAGCAACATAGGTTAGATATTTTAGCCCAACTTTTTCATATTAACGGGCCTTATAGGGCCGTTGTTCCGGCCCCAAACGAAAGGGCCTGCCATCCAAAGCCTGGGGCAATTAGAATATACAAAGAAACCTTTTACGCGGGTTTTCGCCTTCCACCTCCCCCTTTTGTGTGCCGCCTTTTAGCAGAAGCTAGGGTTTGTCCAACCCAAGTAATGCAAAACGCATGGCGTTTTATATACTGTTTCATGGTCCAATGTAGAAAACATGGGCTCCAACCCAATATTTCTATTTTTCGTTACTTGTTCAAGTTTGTCAATACTCCCGATAACTCGGGTTGGGTCAAAATCCAACACCTATCCTTGGCCCGTTCCTGTTTTATTTCTGACTCCGCCCCTGATTCTCTTCCTAATTGGAAGAAAGAATGGTTTTATATTTTTCTGGAGGGAGATAGTTGGGATAACTACTTTCGGCCCAATTTCTGCAAAGCCGTTGATGGGCCTATCAAAAGCTTGAAATTGGGTGTGGACGAAGAAGCTGCCATAGCTCTGTTAACGTCTGATAATTTGCATCACTGTGCAAATTTGATTTCTGAGGATTCACTACAAGCCCATGGGCTTAGTGATTTGGGCCCCGAGGGTAAATAACTTGAAATCCCCATTTTTACCTATTTTTTCTTCATACCGTACTTGTTTTCTCACTCTTAGCTTTCATTTTGTAGCTAAGGCAGCCCTGGGGGCCATTTTTAAAAGAAGGGAAACCGCTGCCGCTACTGGGGTAGTAGCGGAGAGAGAGAGAGGGCTAAAAGGCCTAGGACTGAGGACACCACTCCCGTTATGGAGCGTGTTCCTGCTTTTCTTCAGGAACGGCCTGTTCCTGTTGATGAAGATCTCACCCCTTTCACTATGGATTGGGGGTTATGCAACAGGGATACAGCTGTGGGTGACTCTAGGGCCACAGTTGATATGTCCAGGAGTGTGTTCACTCCGCGAGATAGGGCCCACATTGTTGAGTCTTCCAATGACCTGCAGATCGAGCTCCTGGGATCTCAGGCTGTAGCTTCAGTAAGCTTTTTTATGGTTGCATGTTCTTTCTCTTATTCCTTTGCTTTTTTAGTTGATTCCAACATTTGTTTTGCAGATGAATGCCTATCTCTAGGCTGCTGTCCACAACCTTAAGGCAGTGCGTGCCGATTTTACGGTTGCAGAGAGGGATAGGGACAGGTATTTTGTTCTTCAGAGGCAAATTTTGCTCGCTTTAGGGAGGTGGAGAAGGAGTTGGCCGGGGAGAAAGAGAAGAACATGAGGCTGCAGTTGGAGGTGCAGTAGAATAGAGAGCACATCATAGCTGACTACAAAGCTTCTAAGGAGTTTGAGGATCTCCTGAACGCGGAGTATGATGATAGCTTCCCTGCCACTTTCAAAGAATGTTGGGAAGAGATTATTGAGGAGCTTAGCGGGAAGATTGAGGGTGTGTCCCTAGAGAGGTTCCCTGTTCCTGCTATCCCTGGACTTGCGCCCACTACTCAGGAGATGGCTACAGAGACAGCTGCAGGTGCGGGCTCCCAGCCTACTTAGGATCTGCCTTCTTCTCCTTTAGTGGAGGAGTTAGATGATTCTGCTAAAGGGACAGATCCCCCGCTTACTCAGGGGAACGATATTATCGAACCTTATTTCTTCTTCTCCTAATAAATAGATAAAAAGCTAAATCCTCACAAGGATAGCTCAAACATAATAAATCTTCAGGTTCAAAGCATGCAAAGTACGTGGCACTTCGTTCCCATCTAATGTCTCCAACTTGTAGGATCCTCGTCCTAGTGTCTTCTTGACTAGATACGGCCCTTCCCAGTTAGGGGCTAGCTTTCCTTTCTGTCCAACTCCAGAAGCTTCTATTTTCCTTAGAACCAAGTCGCCTTGTCGAAAGAACCTCTCCTTAACCCTTAAATTGTAGTAGAAAGACGCTCTCTTCTGATGCTCTACATTCCTGGCATTTGCTTCATCCCTAACCTCATCGATTAGGTCAAGGGTGAGTCTCATGCCTTCTTCCTTAACTTCTGGTTCATATGCTTCAACTCGAGGTGATGAATGCATAATCTCAAGGGGCACAACTGCCTCGGCTCCATAAGCCAACAAGAACGGGGTTGCTCTAGTTGTCACTTTACAAGTGGTGCGATACGCCCATAGTATAGGCAGTAGCTCGTCCACCCAAGTGTTCCTAGAACGTTCGACCCTCTTCTTCAATCCATCAAGGATGATTCGATTGGCGACCTCTGCCTGTCCATTTGCTTGTGGGTGTGCTACTGAAGTAAAACGAAGCTCAATGGCATTTTCCTTGCAGTACTTCTTAAACTCTTCATTGTTAAACTGTGTCCCATTATCCGTCACAAGGACTCGAGGGATCCCATATCTACAAATGATGTTCTCCCAAAAGAACTGGGAAACTTGCTTGGTGGTTATTTTGGCCAAAGGCTTAGCCTCAATCCACTTAGTGAAGTAGTCGATGGCAACTATCAAAAACTTCCTTTGTGCTGAAGCTACGGGGAAAGGACCAAGTATATCTATTCCCCACATTGCGAATGGAATAGGGGAGCTGACTGACGTTAACATCTTAGGCGGCTGCCTTACTATCGGAGCGTGCTTCTGGCATCTATCGCACCGCTTGACATAGCTCTGTGCATCAGCCAACATCTCTGGCCAGTAGAATCCCAAACGAGTTATTTTGTGAGCTAAGGCTCTGCCCCCCAAGTGCTGCCCACAGATACCTTCATGAACTTCTTCCAAAGCTTCCCTTGCCTCTTGGGGCCTTAAACACTTCAAGTATGGGATGACAAAAGACCTTTTGTAAAGGATGCCTTCAATCAAGGCATATCTCAATCCTCTCACTGACAGCTTTCGTGCCTCCAAGGCATTGTCAGGGAGCCATCCGGTTTCGAGGTGAGCTTTGATAGGATCTATCCAACAGCTTCTTCCTACATCAATCGGTGCCACCAATTTAAAGTTGATGGTCAGGGCCTTCAAGACCTGGAAGTAAACACTTCCCGCGTAATTTTCTATCTCAAAAGAAGCGAACTTGGATAGGGCATCGACCTTAACGTTCTCTTCTCTTGGAATATGTTCCACATAGCACTCATCAAACTGAGTCATCACTGCCTTCACAACTCTCAAATACTTCGCCATAGTTTCATCCTTAGCCTTGAATTCACCATTCACTTGTGATACCACTAGTCTTGAATCCCCACAAACTTTGAGATTCTTGACCCTCATGACTCTTGCCAAGCCAAACCGGCTACCAAGGCTTCATACTCAGCTTCGTTGTTGGTTGTCGGAAAGTCCAACTTCAAAGCATACTCCACCATGAACCCATCGGGGCTTTGTAAAACCACACCTACACCACTAGATTTTGTATTTGATGCTCCATCAAAATAGAGCACCCAATACTCCTTCAGATCAGGCATAAGCTCCTCATCTTTATCCTCTTTCCCAGGGGTAGTTACCATCTCCTGCCCCCCGACTTCTTGGTTGTTAATGGTGCATTCAACCATGAAGTCATCCAATGCCTGAGCCTTAATGGCTGTTCGAGGTTTATACATGATGTCAAATTCTCCAAGTTCAATCGCCAACTTGATTAGCTTTCCACTAGCCTTCGGGCTATGTAATATGTTCCTCAACGGTTGGTCCGTCAGGACTTCAATCTTATGTGCCTGGAAGTACGGCCGTAGCTTCCTCGAGGCTGTTATCAATGCCAAGGCAAACTTTTCAATGGGAGAGTAATTCAACTCAGCCCCGTGCAACACCTTGCTCACATAATAGATAGGTTTCTGGACCTTTTTCTCTTCTCGAATGAGAACGGCGCTCAACGCTTGCTCAGATACCGCCAGGTATAGATAAAGAGTCTCTCCGGAACTAGGTTTGGCCAGTTGTTCAAAGGCCTCTTGGCTTTCAGGCGTCCACTCAAAGTTTTTTACCTTTTTTAATGTTTGAAAGAAAGGCAAGCACTTATCACCAGACTTGGAGATGAACCTCCCGAAGGCTGCAACTCGACCTGTTAACTTCTGCACATCTCTCACAGAGCGTGGTGGCTCCATATCCAGAATCGCCTTTATTTTATCAGGGTTGGCTTCTATGCCTCGCTTTGAAACCATCAAACCCAAAAACTTTCCTGACCCAACGCCAAAGGCACATTTGGCTGGATTCAACATCATCTTGTGGTGTCTCAGCACTTCGAATGCCTCTCTGAGGTGATTAATGTGGTCTGCCTTGAATAGGCTCTTGACTAACATGTCATCAACATAAACCTCCATGGTTTTCCCAATTAGATGAACGAATATCTTATTCACCAATCGTTGGTAAGTGGCTCCTGCATTTTTTAGTCCAAAAGCCATAACGAGATAACAGAAAACACCAAAGTCAGTTATGAAGGATACCTTTGGGATATCATCCTTATGCATCTTAATCTGGTTATAACTACTGAAACCATCCATGAAACTCAACATCTCATGCCCAGTAGTTGCATCTATCAGCGTGCCAATCCTTGGTAGAGGGAAACAATCCTTGGGACATGCATCATTCAGATCAGTGAAGTCTATACACATCCTCCACTTTCCATTTGCCTTCTTGACCATCACAGGGTTAGCCAACCATTGGGAAACTGAATCTCTTCAATAAACCCAGCCTCTAAGAGCTTGTCAACTTCTTGCTTAATGGCCTCTTGCCTTTTAGGAGCAAAATTTCTTTTCTTCTGCTTTATTGTCTTCCGCTTTGGATCGACATTCAGCTTGTGAGTTATGAGCTGGGGATCAATCCCTGGCATGTCAGCCGCTGTCCAAGCAAACACATCACTGTTTTCTTGTAATAAAGTCATTAACCTGCCCTTCAAGGGTTCCTTTAAAGAAGCTCTAATATACGTAACTTTTTCGGGGTCTCCAAGATCTAGAGGTATAGGAACCAAATCTTTTGCCGGCTTTCCTCGGTGTTTATCATCTCCTCGGACATCCATGTCTTCAATCAGAAGGACCTGCCCCCCAACTCCGTCGGCTCTTAGAGCAGCTACATAACAACTTCTAGCCATTTTCTGATCTCCTCTCTGTTCTCCAACACCATTACGAGTTGGAAACTTGATCTTCATATGATAGGTAGAGGCCACAACCTTAAACGCTTGAAGCCCAGTCCTTCCCAGGATCGCATTATATGTCGAGGCTGCCTTGATTATTAAGAAATTCAGCATCTGAGTGGCCTCTTTAGGCTCCTGCCCAATAGTCACAGGCAGCTGAATGGTTCCTTCAACCTTGGATTCAACTCCATTAAATCCATAGATAGGCATGTTGGTCGGGGTCAACTCAGAATCATTGTACCCCATCTTCATAAATGCGTCATAAAACAGAATGTCAACCGAAGCTTCATTGTCTATCGGGACTTCCGAATTTCCAATTATAGGGGTTATGACCAACGGGTTGTCATGGGAAAACTTCACCCCTTCGAGGTCTGAATCATCAAAACCAATCATTATCTCGGTCTTAGCATGTTTTGGGGCCTCTCCCACGATGTGCATCACTTCTCTGGCATAGGCCTTTCGAGAGTTTCGAGTTGTGCCGGCCGCTGTCGGGCCTCCCAAAATCATATTGAGAACTGGCCGTCGGGGCTGTGGGTTGCGATAACGGTCGTTGTCCTTTCAATCACTATTCTTCCTGTAATAATCCCTCCTTTGATTTCCACGATCTTCACCCTTCGTGAACTGGCCTAGCTTCCCTCATCGGATCAAGAATTCAATCTCGTCTTTGAGTTGCCTACAATCATCGGTATCATGTCCCACATCCTTATGGTACCTACAGTACTGATCCTTGTTTCGTTTTGCCGGGTCTCCCCTAAGTGGCTTCGTCCATCGGAATTCCTTATCTTTCTCAATTTCCAACAAGATCTGACTCCTAGGAGCATTCAACCTTGCATAATCAGAAAATCTTGGTCCAAAATTCTTCTTTGGTGGCGGTGAGTCAGAGTCCTTGCTAATTCGGGGATACTTGTCCCTAGCATCGTACTCTTGCTCTTGCTTTTGCTTCTTTGAACCACTGCTACCTTTTCCATTACCTTCTGCGGCTTCTTTCTTCATGTTGTCCTCAGCTTTAATATACTTATCAGCCCTTCGTTGAAGCTCAGCCATATTCTCAGGGGGGTGTTTTGCCAATGACCTTTTAAAGAAGAGATCAGTGGTTCCGTGTTCGAGGGCTACCATGGCTACGTGGTTCTCCAAATCAGTGATATTCAATGTCTCCTTAGTAAATCTCTTGAGGTAATCCCTCAAATTTTCGTTCTTTCCTTGTACCACATACATGATAGATGCAGAGCTTTTCTCGTGAACTCTTTCGCTGATGAACTGGCTAACAAAAACAGCAATCAACTCCTTAAAGGAGCCAACTGAATTTGCGGGCAAGCGGCTATACCATCTTTGAGCCATGCCAGACAGAGTCAGAGGGAATGCCCTACATTTTAAAGCATCACTTGTAGGCTGCAACAGCAGTGTATTTGAGAACGTCCTGATGTGGTTTGCGGGATCACCCGTTCCATTCATAAGCCTTGATTGTCGGCATCTTGAACTTCTTTGAAATACGAGCATTCATCACCTCCTCAGTAAACGGGGGTGTGGGATCTTCAGGATCTCCTAGTGGCATCAGATCTTTGGGGTTACCCTTGGGGGTTTCTACCCTTGTTGTTCTTCTAGTTGGGGCATCAGCCCTTTTCTGTCTCCTTGAAGACCTCTCCAAGTCGATAATGGGAATCCTCTCTATAGTTGGAGGAGGCTGAGTTTGATTCAATATAGCTTGTTCTCTCGCCATATCGTCCTTCGACTTTAAGATCTCAGCCTCATAACCCTTGATCCTCTTAGCAATTGTCAAGGGGGGTCCATCATGGATACTTCGTGTCCTCCTTAGAGGTACTTTGCTAGCACGTCGCCTCCTCGGGGCTTCATCTCGATCATCGTCCTCTCGATCTCGGACCTGTAAGGCATGACCGCTTGGTCCAGGTTCCCTTTGTCGAGGAGGATAATTAGGCAGCCCATACATCGGGTTGGTATTCAAGGGGAGATCCGTAGTGTGGATCTGTACCCCCGGGGGTAGCATATGATTAACGTTACCAAGAGGAGAGACCACCATCTGAAGAGGGTTAGTTTCTTGGCTTTGATGGACGACCACGGGTAGAGCTCCCTCAACATGGGGAGTCGTCCCTAGGGGTTGAGGGACTAGAGGTTGAATGATCGCCCCTGTTGATGGGAGTAATTGTCCTTCTTCAGTAGTGATAAGCGGATCAGAAGTGGCAGGTGGAGCAGAGCTAAGGGGTATGGCCTCAGTCGAGGTTGATGTTGTTCTTCGTGTTTGAACCATGGTTGATGTTGTTGTCCCACAGACGGTGCCAAATGTTGTGGAATAAAACTAGTGTTTGTATGTAATTAATGCTAGGGTTGCTGAGCTTCGAGCTTTAATGGTTGTTTCCGTGTTTCGAGACTGATAGGTCCTCACAGAGTGCCTACGTATCTTGTTATTGAGAATCAAGCCAAGACGTAGTTCTGAGAATGAGGCGTCAGGCCCTTTATATAGGCTGAGAAGCCTAAGAATTATGGTAGGATTCGGAGACTTGGTGGGCAAGTCACCTCCTTGAGGAAGGTTCTAGACTCCTTCCTTGTAGGAATCAGTTTCCAAGTTGAATTGGATGCCTTGGAGGCTAAGTCTAGCAGGAGTAGTATCCTTATTTGACTCTTATTTGCTGAGCTGTTTATTACGCTTAATATTCATTACGAAATTAATATTAAAAATATGGTTTGGACCTTGTTGGTGGGCCCCACGTTTGGACCATACCCGGACTAATTAATGCCACGTTAATTGTGTCTTTAGGGCTTACTTTTAGCCCATATCAGTTTATTTTATATTATGTTCGAATATTCATTTGAGCTTATTTACTTAATGAATATTATCTTGGATATTCATTTAAGGTTTTAATTATTTTCTTGGATATTATTTTGAATATTTATTTGAGAAATTATTTATTTAATGAATATTTTATATATACTTATTCGAGGGTTAATCATGAGCAATATTTATATTAAGAATATTCTTGAAATATTTCCGGTTTAATAAATATTCTTTAAATATTTATTTAATTCTTTCAACTAGTTCTAAAATGAGATATTTTATTCAAAAATTTCCTTGATATTTAAACACTATGTAAGGTATCTCTGAGTCGTACTATTATTATTTTTATCAAGGAAGGTTCTCAAAATTCCATTCTTCATTCAAATCTAACTTTCAAATTATAAGGGAACCTTACTTGAGAAATGTTATTTATCTTGTTGACTTCCCGGTCATAAATCCTTCGAAATTATTCTTTTCACTCGCAACTTGGTTGCTATTTTCTTATTGAATCTTTGTGTACCTTCTCATCATTCGAGGGGTAAGATTGTTGGAACAAGTCGGTATCCATTAACAAGCAGTAGCTTGGGAAATATTGGTGAATTTTCCTTTCCAACTAGATACGACTACTTTGTGGAGTCTTATCAACAAGTATTATACTTGGGGAAAGGGGGATGAACTTTACGTTTCAGAGTCGTGGATGTTATTCGAACTAGGAGCCGCGGAAGTGGCCGAGTGGCGCCAATCCAGCAATGGCCCAACCGTTGGCCGGGGGTTCCAGAGGGCGGTAGACAAGTAAATCCATCGGTGTTTCCTTCTACATGTAGAGAACAAAAGTGGGGAGCATAACATGCGACTGATCATCGTAAATGTTATGTCTTCTGGCGCGCCAATGCTCCAGGATTAGTTCATTTTCTCAGAGTTGGAAATTTTCTGCAACATTATCATTGTTGGAAGGGTTGAAAAGTGTTTGAAACTGGAATTGCAATATTTTTCCTGCAAGTTCCTCTTTTATGATAAATGATAATATCTTGCTTATCTTTGACAATGCAGATATTTCCACGGATATATATGTTGAGTTACCTTGTAACTTCATCCTTTACCTTATACAGGTACTATGTTCGTTAATGCATGGCATATGGTTTCAAAGATATTTCAGAACTGTTCTATGTTATTGTTCAGTTACATATTATTTTTGGTGGGCTATTGCTCACCTTTGCTTTACTTATTGTATCACAACAACAGCTAGATTTGATGGCCAGCACAAGTCGCACTCGGTGCAAGCAGGGATAGCAGTCATAGGGTTACCCACTGATGTCATGATCGGGATTGCTGAGGTAGGAGCAACCAGTAGGCTAGACTGTCAGCTTTTGATTCATCAGACTTATTATATGTATGACCTATGTAAATGGATGGCAAAGAGTATGTAACAGTTAAATTCTAATTCCTTTGGGTTGTAAGAACTCAAAACTTGTGATTAATAATATTTGTTGGTTACTCTGATTTCATCTCTGGGACTATAACGGGTGTGTTTTATGTTGTTGTTTCGGGTCACAAGGTTGTAAGTTAAATTATGTTGATGTTATAGATGGAAATTGAGACCGTGACGATCGGATCCCCGACCCTGGATCTGGGGCTGTTACATCAATGTTTTCCCATTGTTGATGACCCTTATTTCTTAGTAAAAATTTCCTTTCTATCAGCTCAACTACCTTGATATATGCCATATCTGAATTATTTACTACAACTGTAAGGAATCAACCGTTTCTTCCTTCCAAGAAAAACCAACCATAGTTTGGAATAGTCCCTTCTCTATGTCCTCGTCCACTTCCGCCTCTATGAACTCAAACATTTTCTTCCCAAAATCATCCCCTCCTTATGTTTTTCCTCATCCAAGGGATTCTGAACTTTTTTTGTTTAGTTATAGACTGCCTTTGTACTTTTATCTTTATGAAGCATCTCACCTCTCTTAACATTATTGATACTCATGTAGATTCTGTTACCCCAACCCCCTAATTCTTTAGCATTTTTTATGATAATGCCTGCCTCAAGTTCACTTTCAATTTTCATGAATCCAAATTTTTTATTATTTTTTATCCCTCTTCCATGGCAGTATAATATCTATGATCTTTCCACATTTTCTAAAGAAATCCCACAGAGCTCTAGCTTGTGCCTTCATAAGAATATTAGGTAGGAAGATTGTTACCACGTGATTTATTGTCTAAGAATATGACAAATACATTATTTAACCCCCACTTCGCAATAGAAAAAATTGGAATGTTATAAATCGGAAAGGATGATTGGTAGATTTCTCAATGGGGCAGGAGAAATGGGAAACCTTCCCTGCAGAGAAAACCTGGCTTGTCTCAATTATAAATAATATAATATAACAATATTTTTTAATATATTTTATATCATACAAAAATATTTATAACATAAAATAAATTATAATTTTTTTGTTACAGCTTGATAAATAATGTAAATAAAATAATGCATAGTGTATTTTAAGTAAATTATTTACACATTGGTTTTCAGGTCATAAAATATAATAAAAATGACTTTTTTGTTTTTTATAAAGAAATTAATTATTGAATATATAGGACAAGAAAAAATAAGGCAGGGTGGGGACTTAATCTTGCCCCGTGAAGAGGGAATGGGTATAAAAACGAATCGTTGTGGGAAACGGGTTGGGTATGAGCTGAAACAATTTATAAGGAACTGGTATGAGAATTGTGATCCCCGCCTCGAAACAGCCCCCAACCTAATCCAACCCAACTCAACCCAACCCCACACCGGAAACCCTAATAATTGGTACATTTTCTTTAGTACAATATCATTTATATACCTTACAAATAGTTATACTATCATTTTCAAAAGAAAAAAACAGAACTAGACTTACAATATTAACCCTGTCAATTAAAACTTTTATATTCATTTTTCCCATATGTCAAGGAGTAGGGCAAAAATAAATATTCTAATATTCGAGGGGTTAAAAGTTATGCTTTTATAGTTTAAGGTTTCGTGGGTACATGTTAGGTCCAAAATAGTTTGTAGAAGGGGGGGTTGAATACAAACTATGTCGTTTAATCGAATTTGCTCTTTTCTTAAAATATTAAATCAAGAACAAATTGATGCGGAATAAAACGAATACCGATATTTCAAGTTGAATATAAAATTATATTAACTTGATGGGGTGTGTCTAAATACACGGGTAGAAATTACAATGGTTTGATGACCAAACTAATTATTACAAATTCTATAGAAAATTCGACAAGAACTTTTCTATATTTGTAATAAAAAGATCGAATGCTAAAAAGCAATTCGAGAGATAAGTTCTAGGGAACTTAATCCGTTAGATAGTTCCAATAGCACAAGTAAACTATTTCTAGTGGTTCAGATTTAACAATACAATCCAGAAATAATTTACAAGAATTTATTTGAAGCTCAAGAACATTTTCTCTCTTGGTCTCTTTTCTCTCTCTCGGGTCTGTCTGTTGAGAAGAAGTGAAGTGGTGTTTAAAAAAATGAGCTGCCTGTTGCTTTTAAACAAAAGATCTCCTGCCTCCTTTTTGTTTTTAACACTCAATATAACAATCGGTATGACTATCCTCTGCAAGTAATATGACAGTCTCTTCCAATATAACTTTCGGTATGACTATCCTTAATACTTGATATGACAGTCTGTTGAACTAGATATGACAATCCATCCCAATATAACTTTCGGTATAACTATCTCTTTGAATGAGATATGACTATCCAGTTGAGATAATATGACTGTCCAATCCAACATCTTGATATGACTATTGTTTTGAACTAAATATGACAATCGGTATAACTATCCTTTGATAGTTATATTATCATATTTTTTTCTTTTGCTGGATATAACTTTCGGTATGACTTGCAACTTTTTTTCATTTCTTTTTTTGTTACTAAACAAACAAGTTGACCTGCTAGCCACTTGCATTTCATAATTCGAATTATCACCTTGCCAAAAACAAAAGCACTTGACTTTTGTTTTATTTGTACGGGCTCCGTAGAAATGCTTTTTAATTCGCACAGCTTCTAATCTTTAATTAATAAATAATTAATTTAATTCAGAAATTATAAAAAAAATATCTAATATTATTAGATATTTATAAATATAATTATCTAATTAAATAAAATATTTATTAATATAAATAAATCTTTAAGCTCTATGCTGAGGTTACCTGAGGGTCTGGAACCGGACTCCTTTTGCTTAACAAAAAATATATCAATTCCAACCGGGATTCCAGATTTAAGAATATATCACCTTCCATATTCTTGTGATAATTCTATTTTCTTATAAGCCGTCCAGGTGTAAGCTACGATCTCTTGAGGATGTGAAACCGGACTCTTTTTGCTTAACAATAAATACAACAATTCTAACCGGGGTTTCAGCATTAAGAATATATCACTTTGCATTTCTTTGTGATAAATCTTTTTCCTCACAGCCAGTCCACTTGATAGTAAAATCCTTGTGGTTAATTAATTTAGCACTTTTGTTGCTTGCACAATGATTCTTTCACATACCAGTCTTGATAGCTTGAACCACTGAAGTTAATGACGAACAACCACTGTTTAATGTTGACACTCGATGCACGGTCTGGTTCATGAGTGACTAACCGCAATGACTATTCATCATATATTGACTTTAAAACTGTGGTTCATGTCTCCCTTTTCTTCACTCTTTTTCAAACCTTTATAATCTGTATTCTGCCACTGTAGGAACCTCTTGTCACTATAAACAGAACCCACTGTCTTGATTACTCCACTGATGCTTGATCAACTGAATGAACTTCTTCAAGTGTAGTATAACTCAAAACGGTAGATTGACTTTGTCTTCTTTCTTTTGACAGTTATGCAATTGAGATCACTGTGACAGTACATATATTATTTACTATTACATTCTTGTTTAAGTTGAGTTGAATCCTCGAAATACAAATAGGCTACATCATATGCCTTTCAGTACATTTTTCCAAATTTCGAGGGCAAAAAGGTACGACTACTGATATTTTAGAAAAAATGAAATGTCTCTTTTACCCCTCCGATATGTAGCATTTTTTTACTATATCGCGGTTCAAGGGTCAAAAAGTGCATTTGTCAGACAATCAAGCGAAAAAGTGCAACTTTATACATGAAAGGTTCATGGTTACATCAATAAATAATATATATTCGACTATCTAGTTAATATCAAGTAATAAAGTGAGTGTTTTATTAATAAATGTGTTTCTTTACAATTAAGAGGTAATCTCTCTTATTAAAATTGCCAACCTCTTTTCAGTGGGGCAAAGGGATTGTATTTATAGGGGTTTCCTTGTGGGACCCCCTCCTAACTAATTTACTTAAGCTATTTACATAAGTCGACTTCAAGGCCCAATAACATATACAAGGCTTTCTATCTAACACAAACTAATTAAATATCTTTAAGTGGGCTTCCTGGTCCAACATATCGTTACATATCTTAAGGGTCAAAAGGTCATTAAGCTAAAAGAATAATAAGTGAATATAATAAGGGAAAATCAATTGATTCATCCTTGAACTATTCAGATTTTATTGTCTAGCTAGGTACTGAATAAAAGATTCCGCATTTCGAGTAATTAACTTTTGAATTTTTCTAGTTCATCGTTCAAAACATTCTTACGTCCATTAGAATCTTACTGATGTGGCGATTGATTTTACACATAAGCAACTGATATGTACGAAAAAATTAAAAAAACCAACAAAATATTTATTTAATATTCTTTAACCTATTTAATTTTTTAACTAAAGGTAATAAATTTTTTAATCCATCTAATTAAAGTTATTTTTTTTAAATTTAAAGTTATATGGATAGATATTTTGGTGAAGAATCGGGTCAAATCCATTTAATTAAAGTTATTTTTTTTAAAATTTTAGTTATATGGATAGATATTTTAGTAAAAGAATGGGGTCATATCCACCTAATTAAAGTTACTTTTTATAAATTAAAGCAATATGTACAGATATTTAATTAATTTTTAAACAAAATTAAAATTATATGGATAGATATTGTGATAAAAGAATTGGGTCGAATCTATCTAATTAAATTTATTTTTTTAAAATTAAAGTTATGTGGATAAATAATTAATTAAAGCTTTTTTGTATTCTCATTTTTTTTAGAATTTTTTGTTAGTAAAATCATTGACCACGTCAGCTAGATTTTAACGACAATCAAAATATTTTTGATTCATCCCGTGCAATGCATGGAATTTTTTATTATTTTTTCATATCTTTCTCTATTAATATTAAGCTATAAATATTTCAAATATAATTGATTTATATAATAATTATATCTAATAATGTAGGTATTAAAATAATTAGGTGTTCAAAATTTGTTACAATTTATATTTTAGTAAAAAATTGTCTGTAAATAAATATTTAGAGTTATTATAGTAAATTTTAATTTATAATTTGCTTAAATAATTAAAATAAATAGGTTTAAAGATGTGTTTAAATTTTATTTTGGATCAAAGTAGCAACAATTAAGTAATAAAGTCCGAGTACCAAAAAAAATTATTATCAGTTGATCGACTTTCAAATTTTAATGTTTCAATTTTTTAAAACAAATTATACAGACTAGCGTTCTAACCGTGCTACGTACTGAACGATAAAATTTATTAATTAGTTAATATAAACATATTATTTTAATCATTATTTAAAAAATAATAATTTCATTCGGATGTAATTAATTTAAGTATAAAATCACTTATTCGCCAACTTATGCCAATTTCATTAATATTATCAATTTTATCAAACACTTATCATAACCAGATCTTCTATTTCTCAATCTTAAGTTTTCTTGAAATATTTAAGGTGTAATTTTCATCACTTTACATAAATTTTTCGTTTGTGTGTATACTGTTAGTCACAGAGACATGCCTGTACTCATATAATAACAAGCCTAAGTATGTGTATAGCATTACCTACATAACCTCTTAACTGAGGGAACCTCTAGTTGTAGAGTTTCTATTTGTTTAGTACTTGTAATAGGCATTAAATTGTAACAGTGAGACTGTACTTAAAAGTCAAAGAATAATGCTTGTAAGAAGATCCGAGGATCATGCCTCAAGCTTAGAGATAGAGACTTTCAAATAATCACAGTTGGGATTTGAAGAAATGAAGAATTTGCCTAAGTACCAATTCGAGAAGTATGTTTGTTATATTCGAGAAGTCTAGCCTTCGAGAAGTCAAGGATTCGATATCTTAAAAGGCACTATTCGATATCTCTGGATGCACTGTTTGATATCTCATTCGATATCTCAGAGATTCGATATGTCTACTACTCTATTCGAGAACTCAGAAAGTCAACAAGTCAAAGCATCATTCGAGTTCTCTAGGAGTCAACAATTCAAGGTTCATTCGATATCTCAAAGACTCAGAAAGCTATTCGATATCTCAGGGATTCAATAAGTTAAATGCTCTATTCGACAACTCAAGGATTCCTGAAGAAAAGAGCTATTCGAGAAGTAATTCGATATGTCAACTTTGCAATATTCGAGAACTCAGAGTTATCTATCAAGTCAATTCTAGTTCTCGAATCAATCACTAAGTTACTTCTCGAATACAATCTTGGAGACAAACTACTGGAGAAATTGTACAAGTTAGAAACCTGCAACAAGCCAAAGCACTTTATGGACCACAAACTATAAAGTACTTTGGAAAGCCTACAAAGAAGCTTAAAAAGATGTACAAGAGATAAAGAGCTAAAGAAGTGGATCTGAGCAGAACCTCAAGGAGTCAAACCTATAGCCGTTTGGATGCTGATAAGTGGATTTTATATCCACTGGGAATGCCTCCGTTTGGCTTAAATTGATTGTTTTGGACTCAAGTTGTTGTAGTTTTGATGTGTTTTGCTGAGTTGTGCAGATTTACGAGAATGTTGATTAAAGTTGATGCTTTTATCGTTCTTGGAGAATTAATTAATTAAAATTCGGATTTTTGAGAAGGGCTGCGCACCTTATACTGTTTGGGCCATATCTGGAGTTCTAGAAGTCCGTTTTTAGCCCATTTACAGTCCACGCGAAGCTTGAGAGATTTTCTACAATATGGGATAGGTTTCACACGACCAGGCCGCGTGTGGTGGGCCCAGGAAGCACGACCAGCAGATAGATGGGAGCAGAGAAATTATTGTTTTGCCCTTTTCTAGTTCCAATTGTATTTTGGGTAATTTTTAATACCTAAATTGAATTCTAATTATAATAGAAGGTAATATCTTGCTGGGTAAGATTTGTAGAGCCTATTTAAACACATCCTACCATTGTAAATCATAACAATTCATAGCTTTTAATCATATCAAGGTACTTTCGATCTTCAATTCTTTCTTCAATATTATGTTTTCATTCATTATCATTATTATTATGTTTTCTTTATTAAATATGCGTAACTAATTCTCTAATCTGAGGATTGGGTAGTATTCCTTGGTATTCATGCATGCTTGATTATGTGATTTTCTGCCTGGCTTATTTGTTAATGAGATCTTAACACAATTAGGGGAGTCATGAACCTTTGATTGTATTCTAGGGATTGTAATAAGCTTGGGAGAGAAGTTGCAATCTTAGTACATGATTTAACAAGACCTCCATGTCTCTCCCTATAAAATCTGAGAAAATGTGGTTCATGAGCCGTTGAAAAGTTGAAGGACCATTACACAAACCAAAAGGAAGCCTCCGATAAGCAAAAGTGCCATAAGGACAAGTAAAGGTGGTCTTCTCTTGATCTTCGGGTGCAATAGGAATCTGAAAGTAACCCGAGAATCCATCCAGAAAGTTGTAATACTCATTACCCGCCAACCTTTCGAGCATTTGATCAATAAATGGGAGGGGAAAGTGATCTTTGCGAGTAGCGTTATTCAACTTCCTATAATCAATGCAAACTCTCCAACCTGTTACTGTTCTTGTAGGAATCAACTCATTCTTCTCATTGTGAACAACAGTCATCCCACCTTTCTTAGGCACAACATGAATAGGGCCAACCCATTTACTGTGTTGAACCGAATATATGATACCAGCATCAAGCAACTTAGTGATTTCTTTCTTCACCACCTCTTGCAAATTCGGATTCAATCTTCTTTGTCCCTCAATCACAGGCTTATGATCATCTTCTAAGGCAATTCTATGCATGCAAAGAGCAGGGCTAATTCCCTTGATATCTTGAATTGTCCAACCAATGGCTGATTTATATTGCCGAAGAACATGTAATAACTTTTCTCTCTCATCATCAATGAGCAAAGAAGAAACTACCACAGGATATGTATCATTAGGACCAAGAAAGGCATACCTCAAATTATCAGGTAGAGGTTTAAGTTCTACCTGTGGTGCCTCTGAAAGTGTAAAAGCCATCTCAACTTCTGTGTCTCGTACAACCAGTACTTCTTCTTCTACTACATCATCCAACACCCGATCTGCTCCCACGAAGTGTTCATTCTCGAGCTGCACAATGTCATCCACTATGTCAATG
Organism: Saposhnikovia divaricata; assembly: GCA_036435485.1. Taxonomy (NCBI): domain Eukaryota; kingdom Viridiplantae; phylum Streptophyta; class Magnoliopsida; order Apiales; family Apiaceae; genus Saposhnikovia; species Saposhnikovia divaricata. The sequence continues at coordinate 149,174,707 of CM071596.1, read as the reverse complement.
GTAAAACAAGTTGCTCCAAAAGGAGGCATCTTCATTGCTTTGTTCAGATCAAATTCAACTTTGTCCTCGCCAACATTCAATGTCAATTTTCCAGCTTTAACATCGATTGTAGTGCCAGCAGTAGCCAAGAATGGCCTTCCCAAGATAATGGGTATCTCGACATCTTCATCCATCTCTAACACCACAAAATCACAAGGTATGACAAATTTATCCACTTTAACAACCACGTCTTCAATAACCCCCAATGGATACTTAACAGAACGATCCGCCAACTGAAGTGAAATCCGTGTCTTTTTAAGTTCTCCAAGACCAAGCCTTTTGCAGATTGAATATGGCATCAAACTCACACTTGCCCCTAAGTCACACAAGGCTTTCATGTTTTCCATCTTCCCAATAATGCAAGGCAAAGAGAAGCTTCCCGGATCTTTCAATTTCTGAGGAATGGCCTTTTGGATGACTGCACTGCATTCCGCATTAAGAGTAATAGTTTCTGCATCTTCAAGTTTCCTCTTCTTTGTCAACATCTCCTTAAGAAATTTAGCATAAAGTGGCATCTGATTCAAAGCTTCAGCCAACGGAATATTAACATGCAACTGCCGGAACATAGTCAAGAACTTCTCGTACTGCTTCTCTAAATGCCTGTTGTGAAGTCTCTGTGGAAATGGAATAGGAGGAACATAAGGTGGTGGAGGAACATACGGCTTTTCTGAATCTTCTTCCTTCTTTTTCTCATCTTCTTTTTCTGATGTGTCTGCAGCAATCTCCACTGGCTTATCCTCTTTCTCAGTATTACTCTCCTTATGCTCAAGAATCTCAACCTCGGGCAACTCTCTTCCGCTCCTCAAAGTAATTGCTTTGCATTGCTCTTTACTAGTCTGGTCGGGTTGACTAGGAAGTGATCCTTGCTCACGAACACCCATCTTTGAGGCAATCTGTCCAATCTGTGTTTCTAGCATCTTTTGAGATGATGCCATCTGATCTATTCTTGATTCCATATTAGCCAATGCCCCAGAAGTCCCTTGCATAATCTTATTTAGTGCAACCTCCCACTCAGCTGGTTCTTTCTTTGGCGGAGGTTGATACTGCTGCTGTGCTTGATACGGTGGTCGTGACTGAAAACCAGGAGGTTGATTCTGCCTTGGAAATGCATAAGAAGGATTAGTTGCATGATTATTGCTGTAAGAAAGATTATTGTTTGGCCTTTGATTCGGATTGTAGTAAGAATTATTCTGCACAGGCCAAGGCTGTCTTCCTTGAATAAAATATGCTTCTTCTGGAAATTGTTGAACATACGAGTTCTGACCAGCACCATAATCATGATACCCTTCCATTGGTGAAGAAATAGCATTCACATTTACCTTTTGTCCTCGCACCTCCTGAGTTAGAGTATCCAACTTTTGAGCCAGCATGTTGATCATCTCAGATTCTTGTGCTGCTTTTGCTGAGCTCGTCCCACTAGGTGCCCATGAATAATTATTAGATGCTAATTCCTCAAGGAGTGCTTTAGCTTGGGTAGTTGGTGCCTTCTTGAAATTTCCACCAGCAGCCACATCCAGACTCAAACGAATATCTGCATTCATGGCCCCATAAAAAGTACTAATGATCTGCCAATCTTCTAAGCCATGATGTGGACACTTCCTCAACAGTGCCTTGAATCTCTCCCATGCCTGATATAGACCTTCACCCGGTTGTGCTTTAAAACTCATAATCATAGTCCTCAACTGTTGCGTCTTGTCAGAAGGATAGTATTTGGACAAGAATGCCGTAGAAAGACTCTCCCATGTAGCAACCGAAGTGTTTGGAAGTTGCTGAAACCATTCCAAAGCTCTTCCCTTAATAGAGTAGGGAAACATATGGAGACGAATCTGATCACTCGTAACGCCAGTGATTCTGAATGAGCCACACATCTGCACAAAACGCTCTAGATGTCTGTGTGGATCTTCTAATTCAATGTCTCCTTCAAAAGCTTGATTGCTGATCATCTGAATTAAGCTCGGATTAATATGGAACTGAGCTGCACCAATCTCTGGAGTTTTGTACATGCAATTGGCTGGATTCGGTGTCTCATGGTCCCAAATAGAAGACTGATCAACATTAACAGCTGGTCGAGGTTCTGGATCTCCCATCTTAGCTTTATCTTTTCTTAGCTTTCTCAAAGTACGCTCGATTTCAAGGTCAAATTCCAATTTTCTAGCGCAAGATGAACGTAGCATACACCTGAAAATCACCAACAAAACAACTTGTGGAACCAATTAAAATCTAAACAATAAGAAACAATTAACCTAAACTCAACTATACTGCCTTCCCCGGCAGCGGCGCCAATTTGTTAATAGTATTTTTGTTGTTCGTTCGCAGGGAAGGACTGAATGTAATATCAAGTTCAAGTATCTTATCTCTTTACGTCTAGAAGTGTTTGAGAAGAATTTTTGGGTTTATGTTTTAACTAAATTAACCAAGAACTAATTATAAGCACTAAGAATTGATTTTAAACTGAGATTCAAATATGTTGGAAAACAATCTATGAACTGGGATTCTTCACTTGGTCTCAATACATGCTCAATATTAATGTGATATCTGTGTTCCTACCTTGCTGAAAACAGTGTTTCTAGCCAGTTTATCAAAGGTGTTGCAGAGATGTACTGAAACGAATCTTGTTCTTAATTGGGAAAAATGTCACTTTATGGTGAAGGAAGGCATTGTGCTTGGGCATAAAATCTCTAATAAAGGCATTGAGGTCGATAGAGCAAAAATTGAAGTTATTGAAAAATTGCCACCACCTTCATCTGTGAAAGGAATTCGAAGCTTTCTTGGGCATGCTGGTTTTTATCGACGGTTCATCAAGGATTTCTCCAAGTTAGCTCGGCCACTCTGCAATCTTCTTGAAAAGGATCGTGTTTTTGACTTTGATGAAAGTTGTCTTGATGCTTTTAACAGGTTGAAGAAGGAACTTACTTCTGCACCCATAGTTACATCTCCCGATTGGAGCTTGCCATTTGAGCTTATGTGTGATGCTAGTGACTATGCTGTGGGTGTTGTTCTTGGGCAAAAGAAGGATAAGCGGATGCACGTGATAGCTTATGCAAGCAAGACTCTTGATGACGCGCAAATCAACTATTCCACTACGGAGAAAGAGCTACTTGCAGTGGTGTTTGCACTTGATAAATTCAGATCCTATCTTGTTGGGTCTAAGGTGATTGTCTATTCGGATCATGCTGCTATTCGTTTCTTGATGACGAAGAAGGATTCCAAACCTCGTCTAGTTCGTTGGATTCTTTTACTTCAGGAATTTGATCTTGAGATTCGAGATAAGAAGGGGTCCGAGAACTTGGTAGCTGATCATTTATCTAGGTTGGACCAAGGAGATGGAGAGGTAGGAGGTGAAATACCTATCAATGATAAATTTCCGGAAGAGCAGCTTCTAGGTGTGTCCTTGTCTACACCATGGTATGCAGATTTTGTGAACTACATTGTGGGAGGAGTTGTGCCTGATAATCTTTCTTATAATCAGAAGAAGAAGTTCTTTTATGATGTGAAGCATTACTATTGGGAGGAACCGCTGCTTTACAAAGAATGTGCTGATGGAATGTTTCGTAGATGTATACCTCATGATGAAGTTCCTCATATTTTCAGACATTGCCATTCTCTAGAGTGTGGAGGTCATAACAGTAGCATGAAGACAGTAGCGAAAGTTTTACAGTCAGGATTCTATTGGCCAACCATGCATCAAGATGCTAGAGACTTTGTGGCTAAATGTGATAGATGTCAACGAGTTGGGAGTATTTCGAGGAGGAACGAGATGCCTTTACAATCTATTCTTGAGGTGGAGATTTTCGATGTGTGGGGGATGGACTTCATGGGTCCATTTCCATCTTCTTATGGAAATCAGTATATTTTGGTGGGAGTTGATTATGTCTCTAAATGGGTTGAAGCAATTGCGTCTCCTACTAATGATGCTAGAGTGGTGAAGAAGTTCTTGAAGAAAAATGTGTTCACTAGATTTGGAGTGCCAAGGGCTATTATCAATGATGGAGGTTCGCACTTTTGCAATAAACAGGTGGCTGATCTCTTGAAAAAGTATGGTGTGACACAAAAGGTGGCAACTCCTTATCATCCGCAAACAAGTGGACAAGTTGAGATTTCGAATCGTGAGCTGAAGTCAATTTTGGAGAAGACAGTGGCAAGTTCGAGAAAAGATTGGTCAACAAAGCTTGATGATGCACTTTGGGCATATAGAACGGCATTTAAAACACCTATTGGGATGTCTCCATATAGGTTGGTTTTTGGGAAGCCATGTCATTTGCCGGTGGAACTTCAGCATAAGGCGTTTTGGGCGATAAGAAATTTGAATTTTGATTTAAAATCCGCGGGAGAGAATCGTTTGCTTCAACTTGGAGAGCTTGAGGAGATTAGGCTCCAATCTTATGAAAATGCTAGTATCTACAAGGAGAAGACTAAATTGTGGCATGACAAGCACATTCAGAAGAAGGAATTTGAGGTTGGGCAACATGTTCTATTGTTTAATTCAAGACTCCGTTTATTCCCTGGAAAGCTTAGATCAAGATGGTCCGGTCCTTTTGAGATTGTGAAGGTTTATCCTAATGGGGTTTGTGAGATTATTAGAGAAGGGTCGGATGTATTCAAGGTGAACGGACAGAGACTTAAGCCATACCTGCTTGGAGAAACAGTGGAGCAAGGAATGAGCATTCTCCACCTTCAAGACCCTACTATGAATTGAGGAAGTACGTCAAGCTATTGACGTTAAACGAGCGCTTCTTGGGAGGCAACCCAAGTTATGTAGTATTTTTGTGAAAAAAGAAAAAAAAATGAGTGTTGTGAGTTTGTAAAAAAAAAAGAGTGTTGTGAGTTTGTGAAAAAAAAAAGAAAAAAAAAACAGAGTGTTGTGAGTGAAAAAAAAAACAAGAAAAACAGTTCGAATGCAGAACAGACCTGCGCATCAGGCGCAAATTCTGGCGCAGGAGCTCCACAGAATGCAGGAGAGACTCGCGCATGAGGCGCCAATTCTGGCGCAGGAGCGCCGCAGTAACGCAGCACGTGTATGCGCATCAGGCGCGGATGCGCGCTTCAGGAATGCGCATCAGGCGCGGATGCGCGCTTCAGGAATGCGCAACAGGAGTGTTCCAGCGCTTCAGGCGCCAACAGCTACTGTATATACCCGAAATTTTGTCCAAAACTCACACTCTCCATCTCTTTTTTCCTTTTTATTCTATATTCAACTCCAATCCAATCTCAAATCAAAATCCTAACACCTCTAAGCTCTATCCTATATCAAATACAATTTCCCAAAATCCTTTTCCATCACTAAATTAAATTCACCATTACTATTATATACACCCACCACACCTATACATACACAAACTCTTCTATATAAACCCAAAATTCTTAACTTTCATCCATTAAAGTATAAGGGGGATTTAAATTCGAAATTTTTGGGGATTAATCTAGCAAGTTCACCTCTTTGATTCAATTGGGTAATATTCTATCTCATCTTTTATTTGAATTTGTGAATTTTGCAAGCTAGGGTTCTTGGTGTGTAATTTGGGGGTTCTTTATTTGCTGAATTGTTTGGAGATTATTGTGCCTTGCTTGATATTTGTTGATTATGGCTCCTAAAAGGCAACGAATTATGGGTGGTAGTAGTAGTGCTCGTCCATCTTCGGATGAGAATGATGTTGTGGGAGATGGAGTGGAAAAATTTGTGAATGAGAATGCCAAGGCGGAGTATGGTAGGTTAGTTTCGAAGGGGGTTATTCAGGAAAGAAGGCTTGTGCCATATAAGTATGAGGAGATGGTTGCGATGATTAGTGAGCGGGGTTGGACGTTATTTTGTGAATTTGCTAATGATGCCTCGTTGGATGTGGTTAGGGAATTCTATGCTAATGCTTCGATAGCAAGGAATAATTCCACGGTTGTGAGGGGTCGGAAGGTGGATTATTCGCCTCATGCTATTCGTAATTTGATTAGGCAACCTCCTAAGCCTAGAGATGCTACGGATTGGGGACAAAAGTCTAAGGATGATGTTGATCTTGATGCACTCATTGGTGAGTTATGTGTTCCGGGAACGAAGTGGAAATGCAAGTTAGGTACGGAGATAAAGCGTATTTTCCCGGCTTCGTCATTGTCTGGTTTTGCAAAGGCATGGTTCTTTTTCATCAGTTCTAATATCATTCCGTCAAACCATGTTTCTGATGTTACTGTTGATAGAGCTATCTTGCTATGGGGTATTCTCAAAGGTGAGTATGTTGACCTTGGGTACCTTATTAATCAAAATATTCTTCGGTTTTTGGGAAGCAATTCATCGGCTAGTATTCCATATGCTTCTATTATCTCGTACTTGTGTGATGCATCGAAAGTCAAATGGTATCAAGGTGAGCCGGTGCATAAACCTATGGTTTCTATTAAGGATGCTACTATTGAGGTTGAAGGAGTGGCCGGGCGGCACTCCTCATCCTAGGGGATTAGGTTTTGTTGTTGATGGTGATAGTGGTCAGAGAGCAGGCGCTCCGCCACTTGTTGAAAGGGCACCGGAAGTGGTTAGGGCAGGTTCTTCGCAGAGTACTATGGATATGTCTGTTTTTGAATCTTATTTTCGTCGAATGACTAGGCGGTTGGATGCTATGCATGCGAGCAGTCGCCAGTATTCTGAGGACATGGGCATAGCTTTGGAGGCAAAGTTTCAGTCACCTAGTACTCCTGTTCAGTGGCCTATATTTGGAGCTCGGACTCCGTACCCTCCACTGGATTCTTCTGATGAGGATGATGAGGATGACGAGGGTGACGACAGCGAGGACGAGTAGGTATGTTTCCTACTTTCCCTTGTATTTACTTCCATTCAATGCGGACATTGAATATTTCAAGTTTGGGGGTGTTTTGAGGGATTAGTAGTTGTTGTTGTATATATGTGTTCATGTAGGATTTCATGTTTTGCATATTAGTAGTAGTAATTCATGCATATATGTTCGTGTTATCTATGTTCGTATTATCTACGTTTGTTTCATGTAGGACATTTTGTTTTTATTTCTGTATACCATGTGAGTTCATTCTAGTTGCATTTTCATGGAATGCATTTTTCATGATCCCGTAGAATGAGTTAATTCTGATTGGTAGGTAGGTGTCTAATTGAGTGTGGTAATGATGAATAGAGGGTTGATTTATAGTTTCTATGAAATTGACTTATGTGTTTCGGAAACAAAACTAATTACACAGACTCATTGGGTACTTTTGGGCTAGGTTAAGGTCATGCTTGTTTGGATGTTTTGAGATTTAATCACTTGATTATATTTAGAATTTTCGTTATTCCCTTGATGGCATAGTAGCACTAAAGTCTAAGTTTGGGGGAAACCAGGAATTTCATGCTAGTTGTTTAGTTGTTGGCTAGGTGTCAAATGGCTAGTAGCCGGCTCATATTTATATGAGTAGTCTAGGGTTGGAAATGAGAAAGGCTCATTCCAGATCGCAGAAAAAGAAAAAAAAAGAAAAAAAAAGTCAATAAATTGTTTATATGCAAAATTAACCAGGGTGAGCTCTTTAATGCTCGAGTAATTAAGTCTGGGGGGACTTAGTCCTAGTGACCTAAGGCTTTTATAGTCTGGGATCCACTGACCTAACGCTCGCTACATGGGTATTATTGTATAAGCCTTTCGGGATCTCATCCATTGCACGGTTAAATAAATATGATTGTATATATGTGTTGTAGTAGTTAGTAATAAAGCATGAATTTCTGTCTACCTTGGATAAGGATGGAGGTGTTCCGAGGTTATGAAGTGTCTACAGTCTATTCTATTTATAAACCTGTGATTGTCTTGGCGAAGGATTTGTATGATTTTTGACCTAGTTTTGGGAGTATTTCTGATGAGCATTGCACACACGCACGTTTCTGTTCATGTATTGTTAGTATACGGGAACTTGGTCGAGCTCTATTTGGATTTAGTTACATTCTTTGAGATATTTGCTTGTTAGTTGGTTTTGATTAGTTTGAAGGGGATCGTTGCATATTTCATATTAGTTGCATTCATGCATTGCATTGCATTAGGTTAAATGGATTTTGTGGGTACATTCGCTATAGGCCCTCACGAGACCTTACTCGTCCACTAGGGCTGCTTAGGGTTTAAAGGGCTTGTTGCATATGCCGAATGTAACCGTGATCACCTACGGAAGTGGTACTAGTTAGTTAGTTAGTTGTAAGTGTTTATGCTTGAGGACAAGCATCAGTTTAAGTTTGGGGGTTTGATAAGTGGATTTTATATCCACTGGGAATGCCTCCGTTTGGCTTAAATTGATTGTTTTGGACTCAAGTTGTTGTAGTTTTGATGTGTTTTGCTGAGTTGTGCAGATTTACGAGAATGTTGATTAAAGTTGATGCTTTTATCGTTCTTGGAGAATTAATTAATTAAAATTCGGATTTTTGAGAAGGGCTGCGCACCTTATACTGTTTGGGCCATATCTGGAGTTCTAGAAGTCCGTTTTCAACCCACTTACAGTCCACGCGAAGCTTGAGAGATTTTCTACAATATGGGATAGGTTTCACACGACCAGGCCGCGTGTGGTGGGCCCAGGAAGCACGACCAGCAGATAGATGGGAGCAGAGAAATTATTGTTTTGCCCTTTTCTAGTTCCAATTGTATTTTGGGCAATTTTTAATACCTAAATTGAATTCTAATTATAATAGAAGGTAATATCTTGCTGGGTAAGATTTGTAGAGCCTATTTAAACACATCCTACCATTGTAAATCATAACAATTCATAGTTTTTAATCATATCAAGGTACTTTCGATCTTCAATTCTTTCTTCAATATTATGTTTTCATTCATTATCATTATTATTATGTTTTCTTTATTAAATATGCGTAACTAATTCTCTAATCTGAGGATTGGGTAGTATTCCTTGGTATTCATGCATGCTTGATTATGTGATTTTCTGCCTGGCTGATTTGTTAATGAGATCTTAACACAATTAGGGGAGTCATGAACCTTTGATTGTATTCTAGGGATTGTAATAAGCTTGGGAGAGAAGTTGCAATCTTAGTACATGATTTAACAGACATAATTTGAATATTAGATCGGGAGATTAATAGGAGAATTGTGAGACATATAACTCTTGGCATATAACAGTTTATAGATATACTTTGATTGTATCACGGGAGTGTCAATTAAGGTGTAGCTGTAAGCACTATATTGTAGCCTGGGAGGGTGCAGTATAACTTTAGAAGAATTGTTTTCAGCAAGGTAGGAACACAGATATCACATTAATATTGAGCATGTATTGAGACCAAGTGAAGAATCCCAGTTCTTAGATTGTTTTCCAACATATTTGAATCTCAGTTTAAAATCAATTCTTAGTGCTTATAATTAGTTCTTGGTTAATTTAGTTAAAACATAAACCCAAAAATTCTTCTCAAACACTTCTAGACGTAAAGAAATAAGATACTTGAACTTGATATTACATTCAGTCCTTCCCTGCGAACGAACAACAAAAATACTATTAACAGATGCTTACTCAAAAAGGATAGACACACTAGGAAGTAAATTTGTTTAGCTACCTTATTTGTAGTAAATAGGTTGTATTCATGTTCTATAAGAATACAGCCTCACTTCTCTAGCAGTTAAGTTTTTCACATACATATTCAAGATATACATCTCTCTGAGAAAAACGAAGCTGAGAATACTACCATTTGTATTCACAGGTTGTAGCAAATCTTTATCTAACAAAATATTAGATTAAAGTGATATTGTGTCTTGTGTTGTTCATTTTACGCACCTATATTTCTGCAAACACATAACATATATCTTGCTACATACATCAAACAGATTCAAGAACAAGAAAAGTTCAAGAATCCATTTACCCCCCTTTGTATTCTTTTGTGTGTTCAGTACTCAACAAGTGGTATCAGAGCAGGCTGTTTATTTAAAAATAGAAAAATATCATGAATACACCAAAGACTACAGGAACAGTGAAGGTCCCTAAGTTCGACAAAGAGAATTACAACCTCTGGAAGATTAAAATGCTGTTGTTCATCAAAGTTGCTAACCCTCTATATCCTGAGATACTCAAGAATGGTCCCTTTGTTCCACAATAGGAGATTCCTGAAAAGACTGTTGGAACTGTAACCATTCCGAGATCCTATGTGGCTAAAGAAACATCCAAATGGACAGAGACAGAAAAGGAGATGGTTGCTCTTGACAGTCATCTCATGTTATCAATCATAGATTCTATGGAACTGTCAATTTTTGCTAACATAGCCTCTTGCAAAAAAGCAAAGGAGATGTGGGATCATATTGAGGTGTTATGTGAACGAACAGAGGAGGTTAGAGAAAATAAGAAATAGATACTGGTTACACAGTATGAAGCTTTCATGGCTAAGACCAAGGAAAGCATTACTGACATGTTTGAAAGGTTTCACAAGCTGGTGACTGAGCTACAGATGAATGGGAAGGTTTACAGCACCAAGGAGTTGAACATGAAGTTTCTATTGTCTTCTCCAAACCATCTAGAGCAAATGGTCATTTCTCTAAGAGAAAGAGATTTGAATAAAGTCACATATGATGTGCTCTATGGGGTTTTAAAGACTCATGAGCTTGAGTTGCTTCAGAAGAGGGATATCCAAGCCAACCAAGGCAGAATGATAAACACATCATGTGCCTTGATTGCCAGCAAATCTGTTCAAGACCTAGATGCATCTACAAGTCAGCTGAGGATAGAGGAGATAGTAGATGATGAAGAAAATGAAGGTGAAGTGACTGAACCTGTTGAGGAGAAGGAAGAAGAAGAGTTCTATACTCTTGAAGAGCTAGATGGCATGGAAAATAGGTCATATGCTTTCATGGCCAGAAAATTTCCAAACATCAGATTCAAGAGAGACCAACCCTTCAAACCTAGACCCCAAAACCATTCATTCAACAAGAGCAAGACACCTGTGAAAGCAAATAAGAATAAATTCAAAACCAGCCATGTGGATAGGTCATCTGTAAGGTGTTATAGATGCAATGACCTAGGGCATTTTGCCAGTGAATGCAAGAAGCCTAAAAAGAAGGATAAGGAGTTTCTAGAGCTTGAAGCTAAGTATGAGGCCCTTCTGAGAAAGCAAACACAATGCAAGGCCTACATAGCTGAAGGGAAGTGTTGGGATGACTCTGATAGTGATAGAGAAGAGCAAGAATTCTGCAACTATGCCTTGATGGTTGATTCCAAGGATGAACAATCTCCATCTGACTCTCAGGTACCATCTCTCACTACCATAGATATGTCTGTTTCAGAATATAAATGCATGGTTGAACAACTGTCTATTGAAATGTTTAATATTCATACTAGTATGACGGCTGCTAATGAAGAGATTGCTAAACTATCTGCTAGAAATGAATTGTTAAACAGGAAGAATGAAGAACTTGAGCTAACTGCTATGCAAGTAGATAACCTTAAGAAAGAAGTTGAATATATGCAGAATAAGGTTCTATGTGCTAGTCAGGTTGAGAAGGCTCTTAGGGATGAGCTAGCTGAAAATGAATTCAAACTAAAATCTTTTAATAACTCATCTAGTCTATTGCAGTCCTACCATGTGAGAAACCAAGCTAAACCCAAGGCTACCATTGGACTTGACTATGACACTCTTAAACAGAGGAAAGGCTATGCTGTCATTGAAGATGACATAGTTGTTCAGGAGAAAGTACCTCACATTTTTAAAAAGACTGAGTCTCCAATTTTTAAAGAACCAACATTTGAGATTGATGAGGATGCCTTACTCATTAAACAAATGTTGAATGATAAGGATGAGGCACAGTCTACTGAACAACCAGCATCCTTTAAGGGTGAGAGTGTCAAGCCAAAAGCCAAGGAGCCAGTAGGAGGTAGACCTAGACCTGAGAAGTTTATGAAGTTTATTTCAGCTGGGAAAAATGAATCTAAGAAGAAAGTGGCTAATAAGAAACATAACATGAATGGAAAACTAGGGATAAACAAGAATAACAATTATGCTTATGTGCCAAATGCCCCTAGGAAAGTTTGTCAAAACTGTTTTAGCACTAATCACTTAACTCATGCATGCAAGAAACCAACTGGTAGTGTAGCTAAACCATTCTATGATTGCTCTATGCCTTTAAGACATAGAGATTCACCTTTTTGTGATAAACTTGACTGTATGCCATGCAATATGAATGTTATGACTAGCTATTTTAATTTGAGAAGACAATTCATGGATGGTTGCATCAGTCACAACATTCACACACACTACACAAGGCCAGAGTCTTCAAGCCCTCCTAGAGCTAGGAAGGTACCTCTGTCACCTAAGTCTGAGATCTCAGTTTCTAAGACTTCTAACAGTGACAAGAAGACTAGTCCTAAGAAAACTAATATGCATGCTGTTTTTGATAAATCTGTTTCTAAGCCAAGTGGACCAAAACTTGTTTGGGTACCAAAGGAGAAGTAATACCTTTGTGTATGCAGGGCAAAGAACAAGAAAAGAAAGTCATGTGGATTTTGGACAGTGGATGCTCAAATCATATGACTGGTGATATGGCCCTGCTATCACAGTATGAGGAGAAGGCTAGCCCAATGGTTGCTTTTGGAGATGACAGCATGGGTAACACATTGGGATATGGCAAGTTAAAAGTTGGTAATGTCATCATTGAAGATGTAGCACTAGTCAAGGGACTCAAGCATAATCTGCTAAGTGTTGGTCAGTTACTGATAGAGGATTCAAAGTAAACTTTGACAAGGATGAATGTTTGATCACCCACAAGAAGACTGGTGACTTTGCTCTATCTGGAGTGAGGAAAGGAAGCCTGTTTGTAGCCAATATGGACTCTGCAAGCAAGGATAAAGTTTGTTGCTTCTACTCAAAAGCATCAAATGAAGATTGTTGGTTGTGGCACAAGAAGCTATCACACTTGAACTTCAAGGCCATTAATTCTCTGGTCAAAAGAGAGTTTGTACGAGGCATGCCCATACTTGAATTCTGTCAAGAAGGAGTGTGTGATGCTTGTCAAAAGGGAAAAATGAAAAGGTCAAGCCACAAGTCAAAGACAGTGACATCAATCACCAAGCCCCTGCAATTAATTCATATGGATTTGTTTGGGCCTGTCAATATTATGTCACTCTCAAGAAAGAAGTATGCCCTGGTGATGGTTGATGACTACACAAGGTATACATAGGTGGAATTTCTAGCATCAAAGGATGAGGCTCCACAAGTGATCATTGAGCACATAAAGAAAGTTGATAAGGAAGCAAAGGCCAACAATGCAAGTGTGATTGCATTGAGAAGTGATAATGGAACAGAGTTCAGAAATGCCTTACTTGAAGCATTTTGCAAAGAGAATGGCATTTCTCAACAATTCTCAGCTCCAAGGACTCCATAACAAAATAGAGTTGTTAAGAGAAAGAATAGAACTCTGATTGAGACTGCTAGAACAATGTTGCTTGATACAAAGATGCCTACATATTTTTGGGCTGAGGCTGTGAGCACTGCATGCTATATCCAGAACAGAACTCTCATCATCAAAAACACTAGAAAGACACCTTACAATTTGATGACTGGAAAGAAGCCTACTCTTAAGTATGTTCATACTTTTGGAAGCAAATGCTTTGTGTTGAAGGATAATTCAGAATATGTTGGAAAGTTTGATGCAAAGGCATTTGAAGGAATTTTTCTTGGCTATTCTATGGAGAGAATTGCATACAAAGTTTATGTCATCAGTCAAAAAAAAGTTATGGAAAGTACAAATGTGACATTTGATGACAGCAAACTACCTGGATTAGAAGAAGCCAATGATGAAGATAGAGATCCATTAAAGTTTGAAAATCTAGATGATTTTGATGAAGAGATTGAAACTGAAGTTGGAACTGTAGTTCAACAAACTCAAGTGAATGATGAAGCAAGAGAAGAATTTGTGCCAATCAACAGTGAAGAGACAAGCATCCAAGACACACCTGTGAATAGTGGCAACTTCACAGGAGGAGGAAATGAAAATGATCATGACTTGGATGATGAAGCAACATCAAGGTTGAGAAATCAAACTGAGCATTCAAGGAAATGGGATAGATCACACACTGCAGAGCAAATTATTGGAGATCCAAAAGCAGGAGTAAGAACTAGGAGAGCAACTCAAAATGAGTGTCTCTATGGTTGCTTTTGTTGGGTTTCAAACAATCAAACGCAGCGAAAAAAACGCGGAAAATAAAAATAAAAAAAAATTGAAACCCACCGCTAGGATCCATGCGAGAATTGTATATTTAATTCGTAGTTCACAGAAATTAGTACCTTTAAAAAGATTTTCGAGGTCTGAGATTGTAGGAAGGATGTTCGATCACCACGTATCCCGCACGAGCGATGTACGTCTCTATCGGTATCCACACGAATGAATTATCGAAGGTAGATGTGTACTAGCACCACTGATCCGTTCTTGCTCTCACTCTCTCTCTTTACAGCTAGGGTTTTTTATGAAACCTGAACCCTAATATGAAATCATAATTTCATTATATAGGAGAAGAGCAAAAAACGAATCCTAAGTCTAGTATAAATCAGAATTTTGACAAATCCGAAATTCTATCTTTTTAATACTTTAAGTCCAACTTAAAGTCTTAATAAAATAATTTCAGATTTTATTCTACTTTAAATTAGAGTTTTATCAAATCCGAAAATCGTATTTTAAAGCTTATTAAGTCTAACTTAAAGTCTTTAATAAATCTGATTTCGAATTTGACTTACTTATAAATTCGAAATTCAATATTTTAATTAATTAAGTCAAACTTAATTTAATTAAATAATTTCGAATTATATTTGATTTAAACTAAATCCAAATTTAATTTAAATAATCCTTCATTCATTCTTTTGTGTGACCCTATAGGTTATTATTATATTGGTAACAATTTTATTTAATAAATAAAATCGTAAACAATGAGCGGCATCTAGTAATACATCATTGTTACCCAAATAATAATAATTAAATCGGTGAATCGATTTCGCCTTTCGTTAACAATGTACAATGTAATATAATCTCTTTAACCTTGATATTATAGATTAAACTAGAGGCATGGAATGTGTCATCCTCGTCATAATTTAATCTTTATTTTCTTGATCGATGAGTAGACTATTCAAACAAATCATTATTTGAGCACGGCCATGCATTTCATAGTCTCACTCAAACAAGAGGCCAATAATATCACTCCTATATATTTATATATATTAAGGAGGGTTAAATTCCATCTAGATCATTCACATTCTCATACGATTCATAATATACCCAAGATCATCTTTATCATTACCCGATTAAAGATAACTTTTGATAGAATCAAAATATATTAATTCTCATATAGAAATGTAATGACTTCAGGTCTAAGGATCATTACATCATTATCACATTGAGATTCATAATGACACATTTATTCATTCCATGTCGAATCTCATAGTGGGTCTATCCAGTACATAGTACTCATACATGTACGTATGCATTGACTTTAGTATCATCATACTTATGATCAATGAGAAGTGATCATCAGTCAATCAACATACTAGTCTCGATGTATTATTATTGTCCCAATAACAATAATACTTGACTAGGGATATTCAAGATTATTATACTGTATATTATCTCATAATTATATAGTTCGTATCAATAATCTAGGGACATTTATTATACTAACAATTATATCGCAGTAAATACTAAGCATAATAAAACATCAATATAATCAAAATAGAACATAAATGTCAATGACGAAGTTTAACTAAACTGAAATGTATTGCCTCTAGGGCACCTACACTAACAGCTTTCTATCTCAGATTGAGCCTAAGAAACTTGATGATGCACTGTTGGATCCAGATTGGATTACTGCTATGCAAGAGGAGCTGAATCAATTTGAAAGAAACAAAGTATGGGAACTTGTCCCTGAACCAAAGAACGGAACCATTGTTGGAACAAAATGGGTTCTGAAGAATAAGATGGATGAAGATGGTGTAATAGTAAGAAACAAAGCAAGGTTGGTTGCAAAAGGATACTCTCAACAGGAAGGCATTGACTATGATGAGACATTTGCTCCTGTAGCTAGATTAGATGCCATCATAATATTCTTGGCATTTGCTACTCATTCAAACTTTAAAGTCTATCAAATGGATATCAAGAGTGCATTTCTGAATGGGGAGTTGGAAGAAGAAGTTTATGTGCAACAACCACCTGGCTTTGAGGATCCACATTTCCCAGAATTTGTCTACAGATTGCTTAAGGCATTGTATGGACTTAAGCAGGCTCCAAGGGCATGGTATGACACTTTATCACAATTTTTTCTTAAAAATCAATTCACTAGAGGCACATTGGACAAGACACTGTTTTACAAGAAGCATGGTAATGATATTATCATAGTTCAGATCTATGTGGATGATATCATATTTGGCTCTACAAATGAGAAGCTATGTGAGAAATTCTCTAAGCTCATGCAAAGCAGATATGAGATGGGTATGATGGGAGAGTTAACATTCTTTCTTGGATTTCAAGTTAGTCAGAGGAAGGATGGTATCTTTATCAGTCAAACCAAGTACATCAAGGATTTATTGAAGAAGTTTGACTTAGAAGACTGCTCACCTGCAAAGACACCCATGGCCACTGCCACCAAATTGGATGAAGATGTCAAAGGCAAGAGAGTAGATATCTCAGTCTACAGAGGCATGGTTGGTTCCCTACTCTATCTCATTGCAAGTAGGCCAGACATCATGTTTGCTACATGTCTATGTGCAAGGTTTCAATCAAATCCAAAAGAGTCACATTTGATTGCTATAAAAAGGATTTTTAGATATCTGAAGGGCACTACAAACTTGGGTTTATGGTATCCTAAGGACACAGGGTTCAATCTGGTTGGTTATTCTGATGTTGATTATGCTGGATGCAGAGTGGATAGGAAAAGCACCTAGGTAGCTGCCAATTTCTTGGACAAAGGTTAGTCTCTTGGTACAACAAGAAACAACAATATGTGTCAACTTCCATAGCTGAGGCTGAATACATAGCTGCTGGAAGTTGCTGTGCTCAAGTGCTTTGGATTAGAAATCAGCTTAGAGATTATGGACTTGTGTTGGAAAGAATTCCAATCATGTGTGACAAGACAAGTGCAATCTCTATAGTTGCCAATCCTGTCAATCATTCTAGGACAAAGTACATTGACATCAGATATCATTTTATTAGGGAGCATGCAACTAATGGAATTATTGAGTTGAATTATGTCTCCACAGATAAATAATTAGCTGATATATTCACTAAGCCATTGGATGAAGCCACCTTCACAAGGTTGGTTAGTGAGATTGGAATGATGAATTCTTCAGAATCTGGCTAAGTGAAAATATCAACTAGATTGTAGCAGCAGTAAACACTTACTTTATCTAAATTCTCAATATTTTTGAAGTAAGTGTTGGCTGAAATATGATTTATAAATATTTCAGATTTGTTGCATATGTTGAAAATCATATTCAGTTAGCTTGAAATTTCTATGAAATTTTAAGATTATCACTATTTAATTTGTTAGAATATTCTTCATTGAATAACTCTGGTGAATTTTAAAAGGATAGTGAAAATAGAATTTTATGAGTGTAAAGTATAGTTCGATAAATTAGACTTCTCGAATTATTCAATTCTTACTAATGCTCGACTTCTCTAACAAGTCTAATCAGAACCCTCTTGAGTTCTCGAATAGAGTCTTTTAGAGAAATCGAACAGAGACATGCTTGACTTCTCGAATATGGCAATTGAGATCTCTAATGACTGAGTTCTCGAATACTGTACTTGAGTTCTCGAACCATTTGAAAAGGCTGAATTCTCGCTGAATCTTAACCGTTTTTGGATTTTTATTCAGAATTTTAAATCACTCATAAAAACATATTTTATTTAATTTGGAATTATTTCTAAGTTAGATAATTGCTAGCTGTGAGTTACAAACTGCTTGAGATATCGATTAAGCCTTTCTTGACTTATCGAATAGTTGATTTCTACTTCTCGAATGCCTGACTTATCGATACAAAACATATATCTAATCGACAATTCAAGTACTTCATACTTATACATTTCTACATCTATTTGATTCATTTCATTCGATTTCTCAAGCATCTAAAGTTCCAAAATTGTTGAAAAACCTAACCTCAAAAAGCTAAATTTCTTCTTCAACCTTCATTCTCTTCTCTCGTCTCTCTGTGTAACAATGGCAAATACCTAACTCACAATTCCTACCCATACCAACTTCATTGCTATTACTAGTGATGTGGAAGAACCCAATGCTAATTTCAAGTGCTTCGTTCGCTGGATGTCTGAATGATACATCAAGGATGTACTCTCAGCCAACCCAACTCTGTACCTAGATCTTCTAGAACAGTTTTGGAGGACAGCCACTGTGGAAGTTGTTGCTCTCGAAAATGCAGTAACCTCTTATATCATCTACTGCAAAATACAATAGAAAGAGGTTACTATCACTACAGAGGATATGAATCAAGCACTAGGACTTCATCAGGACCTGTATCACCCTCTGGTATCTGATGATGATTTGATTACATTCTTCAACTTTATCAGATATGCTGATACAATCAAGATTAGAAAAATGAACCGGAAGTGTCTCAGAAAGGAATGGAGTTTTGTGTTCGCCACACTGCTACAGGTGTTCACTACTAGAAAGTCGAGTTTTGATCAAATCAGTGCACCTGCACAGCAAATTACATACTCCCTGGCATATGATAGGAAAATCAATGCGGGTAATCTAATTATGCATGAGCTATATGGGAGACTTGGTAAGAACTCAACCAAGAGAGGTATTGAAATTTTCTTCCCTCATTTTATTCAATCTGCTCTTAATTTTGTAGATAATAAATTGATTGAATTACCTGGGATAGATAGAAATAGAATAGGCTATCCGAAATCCATGACCAAACTCATTTTTTGTAACATGGAGACTAGGAATGATGTGGATGTGAGACTTGAAATAACTCCTCATATGCAGAGTTTATTTTAGTCTTACCCCCACAACATGCCAACATTTGCCTCTAAGTCTGAGTTAGCACAGCCCAAGCAAGTAGAACAAAATGCTAACCCAGGGCCTGTTAACCAACCCCCTCAACCAAACAATGTACCAAAAACAGAGCCACCTGCATCATCCTCTCAACAGGGTGGTGTTAGTAAAGAGAAGAAGATGAAGAAGAAGAAGAAGAAGAAGAGAAAACAGATTGAATCTGAGCCCTTGAATATCTTGACAGAAGCAACATTGGCTGTAGAATTAGGTCTAGAAAGTGAGGAACCTGAGTCACCCTTACAGAGACCAAAGAAGAAGAAATCTAAAGCCATCTCTTCAGTCACACAAATGGTTGAAGTTCTAAAATCAGGGGCAAACAGCTCAGTAGATGTATCCTCTCAACAAGGTGCATCTATAGAATCAAGCATCCTCCCCAATGCATCTACTTGTAATGAGTCAGCACCTGGGAGTGATAAGGCTGGCACAACACTGAGTGGAGAGCACATCACACTTGAAACTTCCTCTATTTCTCAGGGGGAGTTGCCAAAATCAAATCTACAAGACACTTCTCTTCCAGAATCTATCACTAAAATTTCTTTAGAGCCTGTAACTCAAGCAATTAAGGAGCAAGGCACTGATCACCAAGAATTCTTTTCTCTTGGTGAGCCAATGGACTCAAGTGACTTAGTGCATGACACTTTGCTCACCACCCAGGAACCACATTTAGATGATGAGGGAATGTAAGCTGGGGCATATCCTGATGACACCATCACAAACACAGAGGATTCACTAGTTTTCACTAGAGACTCTGTGCCTGTGTCAACTACTGTTGTAACTCATCCCATTCTTGTGGAGACAACTGTAGTAGCGTCAATCCAGCCGGTTACAGAAGTTGCATCTGTAACTGAGGAGTCTAGCTTGCCTAGCTCTAGCTCTAACTTTTTGTCACAATGGCTGAAGCCTGTGTAACATGACAGTGCTTCAGGATCAGGGTCTGCTCCACCATAATTGACGGTTGAAGCACTTCAAAGCTTAGTTGTGGATCAGATTCCTGATTTTGTTAAAATAGCCCAAAACCTGGTCATATCCAACATATCAAATCTAGACTATGAAGCCATTCTGCTGTGTCACAGAGATGATGTGGAGATGCAAAAGGAGAAAATAGCAGATGAAGCTGAGAGAGATGGCAATGTAGATGCCCGGCTGCAAGGAAAATATGACATTACTCTCAATGAAGCTCTTCGATACCTAAGAGAGGAATACATTACTTCACTGGGCTCTAATGCCAAATCTATGACTCCTGTTGAAGTGTATGAGGCTATAAATGATTCTTACAAGGGATTCCTCAAGGCTACTCACTATCTTGGGAAGGGAGTTAAAACAGAAGTCAATAAAGTATGTGATGCAACAACCAAGGAAGTAAGTGAAATAAAAAGGGAATTTGCTGCCAAGTTTCCCACTCTAGATCCTATCCTCAAAACTATACAAGACTGCAAATCTACCTGCACCAAGCTGGACAATGGCTTGGCTTTGCTTCATTGAACTGTTAGTAATCTAGCAACTCAATTTCAAAATCTATCTGGTCAGACAACTGATGTCAATGCCATGCTAAGGACTCTGTTTGTAAATCAATATGGAGATAAGTTGGTGACTGAAGTCCCTATTCATGAAATGACCAAATTTAAGGTATTGAGGCTCAAGGAACAATCACTGCCTGGTTTTAAATCTACTGAGTTATTCAACAAGGTGGATGCTCTGGAGAAAGAAGTGACCTCTCTCAGACAGTCAAATGCTCATCTTACAAACACAGTTGCAACTCTTACTGAAAAGTTGGACACTCAAGCCACCACCACAGCTGAGGTTCTTCTTCACCAACAACTGATGATGTCTGCTATGATGAAGCACATGGGACTCCCTCTGCCTGATGAATCTATCAATCCCACCTCTTCCAACCCAAAGGCCCCTACCAAAGCCTCTGTGCCTGACAACAAGCCTAAGGGGGAGAAGAGGACCTTAAGGAACTCAACACCTAAGGGGGAGAAACCTAAGGAGAAAGGTATTGTCATTACTGAGGGTGGTCAAGGTTCAAAAACTATAACTCATGTTCAAGGCAAAGGGAAAGCTAAAACTGATGAACCTCCATCTTTTCTGCCAGTTGTTACTCTACCACCTGTGCACATCACTACTCCAAGTGGCCAAAAGCAAACTGTCACTACTACAGTGGTGGCAGGTTCCATGCCAAGTGATCTAGTCCAAGCCTCCAGATATAAAGATGATCCAGTTGAAGTTAATGTGGTTATAGAAGCCAAACTGATAGAAGTAGCAAATTCAGAGATTTATCATGATGCTGCATTCTTGAAGTTTCTGCAAGCCTCAAAGGCAAAGGTTGGAGGAGATACAATGCTGTACAGAAGGAGCCTTAAAGATCAAATCAAATATCTAACAGTGATTCCAAGAAAGCTAAATCAAATCTTTCTCAAGGAAATTATGATGGTGACCAATGGCAGAATATGGCATCTATCTTATGACACCTTGAAAGTCCTAAAATTCACTGAGATTGATGCTATCTTGGAAATAATTGAGCAAAAAGGGGAGAACAACAAGAGTCTGTACTCTGAAGTTAGGAATGGTCAACAAGCTAGATTGCCTGAAGTGTGCATTAATCCAAGAACCATTCTCTATCAGTCTGGTACAAAGATAGAAGATGTCAATCAGCTTGTCATTCCCAAGGATCTCACTATCAAAAATCACAGACTTATAATTGACATCATTGATCAACTGCAAAAGAAGAATGGGATAAGGACTGCTGAAGAGTTGGAAGCATTGAAATATTCTCAGATCTTTCATAGCAACTGGCTCTATCCCAGAGATGGCTAAAGCAAGGAGGAATAAGGATGATAAAGATGAAGACAAGAGTGATGGGAGGAGAAGACATCACAGGAGTGATAAGGGTGATGAAGACAATATCAAAGACAAGAAAGGTGATGATGACCAAGGCAAAGTCTATGAGGGGGAAAATGGAAATAGCAAGCCTTAGGCATTGCTAACTATAATCTCACCATAACACAAGACTCTAAGTCTAGGGTGAATACAGTTATTAGTGACCTACCCAAATCTACACCCATGGCCTCTGCAACTGCTTTGCCACCTCAAGAAGAGAAGAAGATACAAATCAAGAAACCATCTGTATGTTTCCAAAAGCAAACTGCTAATGGTATACTACAGTGGTCTGCAAGCAACGGTCATAAGTTTCTGCCAAGCATTAGAGTGAAAAAGGTTAAATTTAAGCATGCTGCAAGAAGAGTGAAGTTACCCAAGTCAAAGGCCCTAACTATCTATCCAGGACTGAAACTCCAACCACTAGATGAAGATTTTAATGAAGACCAACTGCAATTTCTAAGAGCTCAAAGAATCTACTATGCTGTAATTGTGAATGACTGCCTTGAAACCAAATACACTGATGGAAAACAGATGAAATTCAAACAAGGGGGTTGTCAAAATTGGGGCAAGTTATATGAGATAGAGAGAATAATTGCATTATTGGATTCTGAAGATAAAGTGGAGAGGGTTTGGAAGATGGAGTTGATTGATTTTATGAAGATGAAGAGAGACTATGCTGAGAAGATAAGAAATGGGTACTTTGAGAAATGGCTAGAAAGGGAGAAGGAAATTGATAGACTGGAAGTTGAAGCAGAAAAGCTAAGGGCTAAGGGATTGTGTAGAGTTTAACTCAATCCCTATATGGTGAAGTATAGGAGGAGAAATGGAGATCATGTCAATATAAGAATGAACCTACTCAATCAATATCCTGAAACATTCTGAAACCAGTACTTAAAGATTTAAAGAACTCTATTCTGCTTGAAGAATTGGATGCTATGGCAGAAATCATAAGAGCTATGGATGAGAATGTAAGGAAGGAAAAAGAAAGAAAACAGAAGGCATATGATGATCTATAAGCCAGAGCTATGGAGAAGGAATCAAATGAAAATGGCTGGTATTTCACCAGATTGTGTAAGATTACTCACCTTGTAGTTCTATTCATGTTATTAATCAAATTTCATACATGTACTGTCAAATTTCTATCTTTATGTATGTTAGGCTTTTTATCAGACATGAAATTGTGACTAAGGGTCTTACTCACAATTTGGGGGAGATTGTTAGTCACAGAGACATGTCTGTACTCATATAATAACAAGCCTAAGTATGTGTAATGCTATGCATTACCTACATGACCTCTTAACTGAGGGAACCTATAGTTGTAGAGTTTCTATTTGTTTAGTACTTGTAATAGACATCAAATTGTAACTGTGAGACTGTACTTAAAAGTCAAAGAATAATGCTTGGAAGAAGATCCGAGGATCATGCCTCAAGCTTAGAGATAGAGACTTTCAAATAATCACAGTTGGGATTTGAAGAAATAAAGAATTTGCCTAAGTACCAATTCGAGAAGTATGTTTGTTATATTCGAGAAGTCTAGCCTTCGAGAAGTCAGGGATTCGATATCTCAAAAGACACTATTCGATATCTCTGGATGCACTGTTCGATATCTCATTCGATATCTCAGAGATTCGATGTGTCTACTACTCTATTCGAGAACTCAGAAAGTCAACAAGTCAAAGCATCATTCGAGTTCTCTAGGATCAACAAGTCAAGGTTCATTCGATATCTCAAAGACTCAGAAAGCTATTCGATATCTCAGGAATTCGATAAGTTAAATGCTCTATTCGACAACTCAAGGATTCCTGAAGAAAAGAGCTATTCGAGAAGTAATTCGATATGTCAACTTTGCAATATTCGAGAACTCATAGTTATCTATCAAGTCGATTCTAGTTCTCGAATCAATCACTAAGTTACGTCTCGAATACAATCTTGGAGACAAAATACTGGAGAAATTGTACAAGTCAGAAACCTGCAACAAGCCAAAGCACTTTATGGACCACAAACTGTAAAGTACTTTGGAAATCCTACAAAGAAGCTTAGAGAGATGTACAAGAGACAAAGAGGCTTAGCCGTTTGGATGCTTACTCAAAAAGGATAGACACACTAGAAAGTAAATTTGTTTAGCTACCTTATTCGTAGTAAGTAGGCTGTATTCATGTTCTATAAGAATACAGCCTCACTTCTCTAGCAGTTAAGTTTTTCACATACATATTCAAGATATACATCTCTCTGAGAAAAACGAAGCTGAGAATACTACCATTTGTATTCATAGGTTGTAGCAAATCTTTATCTACTAAAATATTAGATTAAAGTGATATTTTGTCTTGTGTTGTTTATTTTCCGCACCTATATTTCTGCACACACATAACACATATCTTGCTACATACATCAAACAGATTCAAGAACAAGAAAAGTTCAAGAATCCATTCACCCCCCTCTATATTCTTTTGTGTTCAATACTCAACATATACGATGAAATATTTTTTTAACATAATTTAAATTTTACTTAGCATATCAATTCGTACAATATGTTATATTTGACTACTTCAATTATTTTAAAATTTGACTACATTATTACTATTTTGAATAACAAAAAAAAACCAAATCTAATCCGAAACCCGACGGATTTGGTTTTAGATTTATTTTTAAAATCCGAAAATATTTGGATATGGGTTTGAATTTTACAAAATTCGGACCGAACCCAAGCCGTTGTCATCCCAACGCATAAAATAAGACATTTGACAATGAGTATCACTTATCATTGTTTTATTTGACTAACATGTTAAAATAGAAATTTGTACATGAAACTAAAATCAAATATGTAATATATAAATACATAATCGTATTATCATATATTTGTCCTTTTAATTTATTTATCGGGTTAAAAAACTTGAATTCATTTTCCTTTAACAGTGAGTACATTTTTCTGACATATATTAGAAGAAAACGCTTACGTAGATCTGATAAATCGTTTGTGTTGTGTACATCCATGCCGTGTGTCTACAGGGTCTTTCATGAAAATGACATTTATTTTTTCTGTGTAACCAAATTCGAGCACAAAACGATATTAAACTACACGAATTTTTTTTTCTTACACGAAACGAAAATAATATGCAAAAAGAAAAAATATGACAGTTACATGCATGTAATGTTACTCTCGGCCCAAATTATCTAAGTATGTTACTATATAATTGAACACAACATTGAGATGCTACAAACCAAAACTAAGATTAGAGTACATAATATGTAGCACTCTTTTTCTTTAAAAATTTTGTTTATTGTTAATAAATATCTTTGTTTGTTTTGAATCTATCTATAAAGTTATTAAGTTTTTTTTACCTATGTTGATATTAAAAAATAAATATTATCAACCAACCAAGCAAATTCGATATGTCTACTCTTAGATTAGGATCTGGGAATTGATTACTGTTACTTTAATTTAAGAATACAAAATATAAAAGGCCACCTTTTATTAGAAATATATATTTTTATATGTATCAAACTATCTAGTTATCAATGATAGTGATTTTATAACGAAGGTTGTTGTTGTTTCTCTCTCCTCCTCCTCTCCCAAAAAATATTAAACTAAAGTTTAGGGGCTGATATCAGCGTTTTGGTTTATGATAAGCCCCTTTTTATTATCTTGATTTTGCCTTTTATTGGTGGGTTTTATTTACTGATATATTGGATTTTGTACTTTCTCCTAATGAATGATAATTCCCGTTTCTTTTCCTTGATTTTACTTTGTTTTTCAATAAATATATCTCTTTCTTGAAAGTCTAGTACCCCTTTAGTGGATTTTGTCTACCCATATATTGGGTTTCGTCCTTTCTCTTTATGAGAGTAGGTTCTTTTATTTCGACATTCGTGATCTTAGATATACAGGATTTTCTTATATTGGTTCATTGATTTAGATTATATAGAATCGCAGTTATGGTCGGTTGTTCGAAAACGTTTTGAAAAATCAGATAAATATTTCCTCACGATTACAATAAATTGTAGGATAATCTCGCCAAAAACCTATATATTTTAGTGATATAAGCGAGGGATGTACCAGATTTGATCAACGATCATAGTTTGATAAAGGAAACCTTGATATGATCTATTTTTAATGTGTTTGTCTAATCTTGATTATTTTTGTAGATGTTGTATGACCTTTTATTGATGAATTAATTACCTATAAAAAAAAATAGTGATTTACAAGAAAATTTGAAAATTTGCATATTTTTGTAGATGTCGAATGCCATTTTATTGATGAAATAATTATCTATCAAAAAATAGTGATTTTTAAGAATTTTTGTGCTGAGTTGACCAATTTGATATGAAAATATTCACTAATAATATTTTCATTAACTTTGTAATGAATTTAATTTTTTGATTTATAATTTATACACCAAATAATGTCTAATACTATTTGAGAACATATTTAGTATTTTGAATAATTTAAATATATCGTATCAATTTGTTTTTCTCATTAATTATTGCATAACTAAAATTACTGATAAGTAAAATGTTAAAGATAATTAATTTAAAATTCATTTTAATATTTAAATTGCTTGAATCTAGCTTTTTATATATAATTGATTAATTTAAAAGTTTATATAACCTTATTTTGAATGTGTATTTAGAATAGTGTGATGAATATTTTTTAATTTTTAAAATTTTTAATTCGGTAATAGTAGATTTATTTAAATTTGATTACATGTTATATTTGTAGATCGAGAGTTTGTCATATTAAAATATTATATTATAGAATATTGATCAAGTAGATTCATGTATTAAAATAATATAATTGTAGTAAAATCAATTAAAAATACGCAATTTTGGAAAATGACTCTATACATAGGAAGGGGCGCAAAGAACAGATATGCTTATATATAATAATATAATTGTGATTAAAATTGTGACTAATTAATTAATAAGTATTTATGAAAATTAATCCATAATATAAAACCATATATTACAATATGATTTTAGTTGATATTTAGGAATATTAGCTCGTAATATATAATAGCATAATTTTAATTGATTCTAATTAAAAGATTGATAAGTTGGTTAAAAAATTATCACTTCAAAAAATTTGTAATTTATGCATGTACTCAATAAAATAAATTTTGTATTTCAAAAAAATTGTTAAGTAATCGCGATAAGTAAATTAGGATAAGAATGCTACAATTAATTTAGTTCTAGTGGTTAATTTTGATTGGATCATATATATATATATATATATATATATATATATATATATATATGAAAATTAATTCGTAATATATAATAATGTTATTATGATTAACTATAAATCAAAAGTGGGGAAAATTAATATTACGAAAATTGCTTAATATTATATATTTGTATAATCCTGATTGATTTTGATTTAAAATATTAATTTATTATAATTATTCTTTGACAATAAAAAATATGAAATATATGGATATGTTTAATCAAGTAACTTACTCTATTTAAATTAGAATTGGTAGCTAACCATAGTTAGTATAATAGGATGAGAATGATAAATAAGGAAAAAATTTAATATAATTTGATTGGTCTAAAATTTAGCAATGACCTTTGATTGGTCCTAAAATAATTTATAATTTTCTGATTTGTTAACTACATCCAACTGTATATCTAGGTATCCTTTATTATTATAATACCTGAGTCAACCCAGGTATATAGTTAGATGCAGTTAACTAATTAAAAAATTATGAATTATTTTAGGATCAATCAGAGGTCATTCCTGAATTTTAGACCAATCATGTTATATTAAAAATTTTCCTTATTTACCATTCTTCTCCTATTATACTAACCATGGTTAGTTAACAATTCTAATTTAAATATAGTAATGACTTGATTTAACATATCCATATATTACATATTTTTTTAATGTCAAAAAATATTTATAATAAATTTATGTTTAAAATTAAAATCAATCAGGATTATACAAATATATAATATTAAACAATTTTCACAATATGAATTTTCCACTCTTTTGATTTACAATTAATCAACCCGTGCGATGCATGGATTTTCTTTAATATTATATGATTTTTTCAATAATTTCAATGAATTTTTTATGATATGAATTTTGTAAGTTAAATTTTTAAATGATATAATTTGATAATAATTATATATATTATATATATATAAGGTAATCATTTTGTTTATAGTAATTATAATATTATTACTTTATTTCATTAATAAGAACGACCATATTTGGAAATAAGAGGTTTTAGTTAGAAAAGGTAATAGCTGAAAAAGATAATTGATTAGTTATTATTTAGGAGAAGTGTTGGAAGAGCTGCGTGTAATATTTTGAGAAAATATTGTGTTTTGTGGATAATTTAGTAAAAAAATCAAGTTTGAAAATGAGATATTTTAGTTAAAAAATATAAAAAAAATATTACCTTTTAGCTGTAAAAGGTAATCAGTTAGTTGTTAGTAATTATAATATTATTAGTTTTTTCCATTAATTAGAACGATCATATTTTTGGAAAGAAGATATTTTAGTTAGAAAAGTTAATAGCTGAAAAAGGTAATAACTGGTTAGTTATTATTTAGGAGAATTGTTGGGAAGAGCTGCGTATAATATTTTGAGAAAAGATTGTGTTTTGTTTTTTATAATTAAGTAAAATAATTAAGAGTTTGACAATGAGATATTTTTAGTTATGCAAGAATTAATGGGACAAACAAATTGACTTGACAATATATTTGAATTATTCAAGATACTGAATAGACTCTCAAATAGTATTAGACATTATTTGGTGTATAAATTATCAATTCAAAAAATGAAATTCATTACTGAGTCAATAAAAGTTTGTTAGTTGATATTTTCATAGCAAATTGATCAATTCAGCGCAAAAAATCTAATAAATTACTCTTTTTTGATAGATAATTAATTTATTAAAAAAAAGGACATACGCCATCTACACAAATAATCAATCAAATTTTCTTTTAAATCACTATTTTTTATAGGTAAATAATACATCTGCAAAAATAATCAAGATTGGACAAACACATATTCAAATAGGATCATATCAAGGTAACATGGTTTCTTCAATCCAAACTAACATCGTTGAGCAGATCTTAAATTGTAACATCCCTCGCTTATATCATTGAAATATATAGCCTTTCTGGCGAGATAATCCAACAATTTATTCTAATCGTGAGTGAAATACATATGTGATTTGTGAGAACGTATTCGAACAACTGAGCATAACTGCGATTCTATACTATCCAATTCAATAAACCAATATAACAAAATCTTGTAGATATAAGATCTGCCAAAATAAATGAACCTACTCTCACAAAGAGAAAGAACAAAA
This sequence comes from Saposhnikovia divaricata, assembly GCA_036435485.1. Lineage (NCBI taxonomy): Eukaryota > Viridiplantae > Streptophyta > Magnoliopsida > Apiales > Apiaceae > Saposhnikovia > Saposhnikovia divaricata. The sequence goes on along the minus strand of CM071596.1, from coordinate 149,145,470 downwards.
TCCAATATAGGGATAGACAAAATCCACTAACAGCGTACTAGACCCTCAAGAAAGAGATATATTTATTAAAAAAACAAAGTAAAATCAAGGAAAAGAAATGGGAGTTATCCTCCACAAGGAGAAAGTACAAAATCCAATATATCATTAGATAAAACCCACTAACGTGGTACTAGACTATCAATAAAGAGAGATAATTATTGAAAAACAAAGTAAAATCAAGGAAAAAAATAAAAAGGGGCTTACCATCAATCAAAGTGCAGATGTCAGCCCCTAAACTTTAGTTTAGTATTTTTGGGAGAGGAGGAGAGAAAGGAATGGCTATAGCAATCATTTAAAAATCACTATTATTGATAACTAGATAGGTCGATACATATAAATTATATATAGTTTCCAATAAAAGGTGCCCATTTTTATTTTGTATTCTTAAATTCAAGTAATAGTATTCACTTCTCATATCCTAATCTAAGAGCAGACATATCAAATTTGCTTGGTTGGTTAATAATATTTATTTTTAATATCAACAAAATCTTAAATATAGGTAAAAAATTTAATAAGTTGGTAGATAGATTCTAAATAAACAAAATTAAACAAAAAACAGGAGGGCTTCATTTTTATGTACTCTACTCTTTGTTTTATTTTGTAGCATCTCAATGTTGTTTTCAGTTACATAGTAAAATACATAGATAACTTTGGCAAAGAGTGACATTACATGTAATTGTTATATTTTTTCTTTTCACATATTATTTTCGTTTCGTGTACCAAAAAAAATTGTGTAATTTTGTAGCATTTTGTGTTCGAATTTTGGGTACACAAAATAATTTCATATCATTTTCATTCAAGATCCCAAAGATACATGGTATGAATGTACACAACATAAACGATTTTCCAGATCTACGTAAGCACTTTTTTTAATATATGTCGAAAAAATATACTTACTGTTAAACGAAAATGAATTTCATGTTTTTTAACCCGATAATTAAATTACAAGGACATATATATAATAATGTGATTATGTGTTTATATATTACACATTTGATTTTAGTTTCATGTACAGTTTCTATTTTAACATGTTAGTCAAATAGAAAAAAGATAGGTGTTACTCATTTTCAAATATTTTATTTTACGCATACGGATGACAATGGGTTGGATTTGATCCGAATTTGGTATAATCTAAACTCATTCCAAATATTTTTGGGTTTTAAAAATAAATCCAAATCTAAAACTCAATATCCAAAACCAAATTCATCGGATTTCGGATTAGATCTGGTTTTTTTTTGTATCCAAAATTAGTAATAATGTAGCCAAAATTAAAATAATTGCTACACGTAAACAATATTAATTTTATTTACACAATAATTAAAAATTAAAATGATTAAATTAAGTAGTCAAATATAACATATTATACGATTTAACATACTAAGTAAAATTTAATATTTGTTAAAAAAATTATTTCTTTGTATACAATATAAATGAAAAATCTATGTAAAGTAAAGAAAATCACATCTTAAATATATCAATAAAATTTGAGATTGGGAAAAAGAAGTTCTAATTATTAAATTAGTATTGATTATTTCTAATGAAATATTTGAATAAAAATAAATAAATTATATGTCTTACATCTAAAATATTACATAAAATAATTTCAAATTATAACCATAAACTCTAACAGTCATATCTTATTCAAAGAATGAGATATATTGGATTTGTTTGGTTAATTGATAATGTTTATTTTTCTATAGTAAATCACTTCACTAATAAAAGAACATAAAATTTATAAAAATGATATTGAATAAACACATAGGAAACTAGATTAAATGAAAGTTTTTCTTTATCATAACTATGTTCGTTTAATGGATTTGCACAGTATTGATCTTTTCTCATATCGTTGAGAGGCAATCTAATAATTTATAACGGTTGTTAGAAATAAGTGTTTATGAATTTTTAATATATATTCGAAAAATTGATCGGGACCCGTGCAAATATTTTGAATGAATTAATATAATAAAAATTATAGAAATCCACTGTACTGCACATTTAAATATATCAAATTTTCCAAATAACTAAACTTAAAATATGGGTAAAAACCTTACGAACTTGGTTGAAAGATTCTCAAAAATGAGAGAAATCAAATGAAAAATAAAACTAAGAAAAAATAATAAAGAGGGGCTTAGTATGTTTGAGCGGGGATGTGAATGTTATAATAATTGTTTGATAATATTGATATTAATGCAATTGGTATAAATTGAAGATTATTTTATACTTAAATTTTAATAAAATTAACTCTTTTTTTCTAAATTAAAATTTAAATAATATATTTATATTAATTAATTAATTAATTTTACCGTTCGATCATCGTCCGGGTATTGGCCCTATCTATTATAATTTAAAAGGAAATGATCCAAAATATCACACCTCAAAAATATTGCCCCAAATATCACTCCAAGACACAGTTGCGTGTAGCGTTTTTCATTTTTTTCTTTGAAAACGCTACATCGTGTAGCGTTTTGGGTATTAAATTTTTTTCTTTTTTTAAAACGCTAAAGCGTTTCGCGTTTTGGGGTGTTTTCCTTTTTTTTATAAACGCTGGATTGTTTAGCGTGGTGGGGGAAGAACGTTGTTTGAGGTGGTGTTCTGCTGGGCCAACGCCAGACTATGTGGCATTTTCTTCGTTCTTTTTGTTTTATTTATGTTTGTTTGTTTTGTTTTGTTTTGTTTTGTTTTGTTTTTGTTTTCTTTCAAAATATATATTTACAAACAATATTAAAAAATTGAAAATCAAATGGTCAATTAAAATTTTATTTTTTTAAATGATCAATTTTATTCGTCATTCCGAATATTTCTAAACCCAAAATGTAACTGTTGAACCCCAAAAGTTAACTGTTGAAACCCCAAGGGCATACAAATAAAATTTAAAAATTTTAATTAAAAAATTGAATCTGGCGGCCTGATTTTTAAACGCTTACGTGAGGGTTGTAAACAACCCTAAACCCTAAGTTCGTATACAATTTATTCGCCATTCTGAAAGTTTCTAAAACCCAAAATGAAAACATTGAACCCAAAAAGTTAATTGTTGAACCCCTAAATTTAATTAAAATTGTATTTTTTAAATTTAAAAATTTTAATAAAAAAATTGATTCCGGCGGCCTAATTTAGGGTCTAGGGTTTAGGGCCCTAAACCCCAAACCCTAAGTTCGTATACGGTTTAGACATCGTTCTGAATATTTCTAAAACCCAAAATGGAAATGTTGAACCCCAAAATTAATTGTTGAACCCTAAAAGAATATAGATAAATTTAAAAAATTTAAATAAAAAATTGAATATTTTAATTAGGCCCAAATTTCTCCACCAGTTGACCAGGTCAGCACCATTCAGATTATATTTCTCCACCATTGTGTTCCACCACTTAGCACCATTTCCACCACTTAGCACTTTGGGCAGTACTTTTAAAATAAAAAAAATTAAAAAAAATGCCAAAACGCCACTCCCCAACGCCACTCCCAACATCACTCATCAAAGGAAGGAAACGCTACTTAACAAATTGTTTACAGGAAACGGTAATCTATCTTGCATTTTGCATCTTTTTATTTTAAAAAAAAACAATAAGAACGCTAAACGCAATAGCGTTTCCAGTAATAAAAAAAACTTAAAACACTACACGATCCTTTGTTTTGAAGTGATATTCGGGGCCAATATTTTGAGTTGTGATATTTTGGACCAATTGCTTTAAAATTGTGATATTGGGGGCCTTTATTCTCATCGTCCATAATTGGAGCATTGGCGTATAGCTTGTTGACTAAACAAGCCATGTATCCTTGTTCTTGCTTCCAATGTGCTATAATTTTGTTTTGGGCTTACGAGAGGTTGTTTCTGATACTTCTTAAATTTGTTCTTCATGCAGTGACTGGCGTCAGATTTTCTAGCAAATTATATCTTCTTAGCTGTTGGAAGGGTTGGTTCAAGTACTGATTTGATTGTCCAGAGAGTTGAGTATGTTCAAGAGACGGATAAGAGAAGCCATCTGATGGATCTGCTTCATGCTCAAAGGGCAAATGGCACTCATGGAAAGGTAATTATTAGGAAACTCTCTCTAATTTTCTTTATGTTTTTAATGTGCCATTGAACTTTGGGCATTTTGTTCAAAGATAGAGTGCCCAATCGTTCGTTTGTTGGTACTTTGTAATATTCATTTTGAAGTTATTTGAACCCATATCTCAGTTTACATAATCCTTGATCGTTGTATAGCTGCAAACTTACTTTAAACCAATGTTACCCAGACTCGGGTATGGGAGTTGGACACTGGTGCGGATCCAAGTGTCAGACTCTTAATTTATAAAAAAATAGGATTCGTGGATATGGATTCTAAATTGGACACGGGTGCGGGGATTCGGCATATAACCTTCACATATGTGAAATTAAACTTAATTTTTATACAATTAACATGTGTAAATTAGTGTCTTCTTCTACCAATAAAAAAACATACACATAATTGTTTATGTCAAATTTATGGCATAAGTCAAAAGGTTAACATAAAAATAGTAATGTATGGACATCCCTCTCTGAAAACAAGTTTTTTTGAGACCTTGTAAATCATTTTGAACTAGATTACTTGAAGTTGTAGTTTCCGCGTTTCATATGAAGGATCGAACTCAGATCCCATACCCACACCCATGTCATATCCGGTCGACATAGGTACGAGGGCAAAATTGAAGAGTCCGGGTAATGGAGCTTTAAACTGACAGAGATCTTCCGACTTGTAGACCAAGTATAAAGGAATCTAATCTTATAATTATCTGGTTCCCAATCTTCTCATCATGTACTTACCTTAATCATGTAGGCGTGTATGTATTTTCTACATCGGTATTTCCTTCCTCAAATAGTTACTGCTGTATTTCAGTGTACTGAGTTTTTTGTATATATATTTATATATATGACACGTGGTTGAAAGCATTGCTTAGAAGGTACTCTGCCTGGTAGAGCAAAGCAGTATTAAGTTGTTACGCCTCATCTCTCTTGAGGCAATACGAATTTGATGAATGTGATTTTTATTGGGGTTGACGAAAGGACTAATGAATATTGAAAGTGTTGTTTTCTTTGACTGTTATCTCCAAATTATCTTCTGCTGTAACATTACTTATGCTTGGAGATGGTTATGACCTAAACAAAAAAAATAAAATGAAATCCTGATTTATACTTCTTATCTGAAGAAAGATAAATAAGGGAGCATATAATTTTATAATCATAATTAACGCCTGCAGATTTAGGTTTAGCAACCTATATGTAACCACTTGCAAAACCTAATGCTGACAGCTTTAGGAGGAATAATGGAATTATTGAATAAAAAGATGAACTTGGGTGGATTAACCACAGAAAATCCATACCCAAAGGTTTCTAGACCGCAGAAGGGAGATATTAAGATGGATCACAACCAAATACGAGACTCAAATCAATATTGATGTAAATCATTGTATATTAACCAAGCCTAAGAGAATGTGGGGATTACAATACTTATATGGGGAATAGAAATTTTAATAATACAACCTAATGGACCAAGACTCTTAAACAATTGGGCTTAAACTACTAATAATCTATTAGCCCCACATATAAAAATAGGTAAATACACTTTTATCTCTACACTAAATGTATTTATTTAAATTAATTGGTAACATGTATAAGAGGTCTTCACTTCTGTACCCCATCAAAGCCAAATTACAATGTAATGGAAATATTGTACTTCTTACTATGGAAGTCATGAAATATGTAACTAGTTTATGCGTAACTGTATAATTTGTATCCTGTAACGCCCCCAAATCCACCCTGACAGGGGACCCGGGTCGTCACATTGTCTCAATATGATAACGCAATAACAATGCCAAATTTTATTACAACGGAGCATAAATGTCCCACTCCGCAGGTCCAAGATCGTCTTCACAACATAGTACAAACCAACTTGATACATCTCGAAATAATATATGTTACAAAAGTTCACAACAGTAGAAATATAAAGATTCCATCTGGATCTTCTAATTATTGTCGCCATAGCCTTGCGCTTTCCCCTTGCCTTTATAGCCCTGGCTGGACGTCTCGCCCCTTTCCGTCTTGACAGCTGAACAAAATGTTGTAAAGCAAGAATGAGCAACTATAGTGCTCAGCAAGTTCTCTTCTCGCTCGGTATATAAATATAATAAAGTTTACTGAAATAAATATTCAAAATTTTAATGTCGGATATCACAATATGATTTGGCTCAAATTCATCTTGAAAATATCATACTCGAAAGGCTCAAAACTCATCTCAAAACAGGATACTCAAAAGACTCATTACTCATCTCGAAACAGAATACTCGATAACTCATTTGATATAACTCTGATAACTCATGATTTAAGAATGAACTGGTCTTCCACCTCTCCGTATCTCGGTGGGGCAATCAACTAACCAACCAAGAATACCGGCCTCTAATGACACCGCACTTCGCCCGATCACGGCTACAATACGATATCAACTATAATATATATGTATGAATGCTAGCATCATAATGGTTATCAATTCAACCAAGGCAACGAATGCCTAAATATTCTCGGGTCCGTAAAACGGTACACGAGTCTCTCTTTCTCTATAATGGGCCTCTTGCCCAAAATTGACCAGTAGAATACAGAATTCCCGAATATTTGGGGTACAGATAACTTGAAATAGTTCTCCCAGAAAATATTTACGAATCTGGCGGACTGCCAGTATGACTCGATTTTACCACCAATCCGAACAATGGACTGATGTAAATTATAATAATTTATCGGTTGACACGAACAAAATGCCAAACCTTGACAATAAAATCGACTATCTCGAATTTATGAGAATAGTCTTAAGATTGAAGTAATTGGGAGTCGTACTGAACAAATAGTACTTCTCAATATTTATAATACTCGACATTGATGAACGTTTAGATAGAATATTTTTCACTTGATCGACGAATAAAAATCTCTAACAATTATAATTTTAAACTCCTATCGGTTAGTTCAAACGAGGAACTAACTAAAAGATAATCAATAAATAACGATTGAATTTGTACAATAAATTCAATAGAAAAGAATAAATTTAAATATCTCAGACGAATGAGATTAGTTTCACTGAATCAAAATAATAGTCGTCTCGAATTAATGAGATCGACCCGATAGCAACGAAATTAATTCTACGCTTATAGGGATTATAATTCTCAAATAAACCAACTTAACAACATAATAATATTTAACAAGAAATAATTCTCAAAAGAAATTATTGCATCATACGAAGCAACAGATAAATCTCAACATATAATATCTCGAAAATAATTAAGGAATTAAATAACACGAACAGAAATCCACAGTTTCCAAAAGTTAGGGTAGGAATGAACTTGCCTCGATCTCGAAGTACGAATGAATGAAGCTAAAATATATACTCTACCCGTGAACTTGGCGTCGATCTACGTCTCGAGAATTATTTTCTAAAAATGGCAACCAGAAATACGTGAGCGATTCTTCAGAATAAAATACTCCCGATTCGATCATCTAATTAATAATAAAATAACATCTCATAAAATCTCCGGAACAAATAACAGAAATTAATTCCGAAATAAATAAATATTTCTTCGAACACAGGAATTAAACCTGGAGAATATATCCTATTTTTAATGTCTGGAAATCTAAATTCTTACTCAAAATGAAAAATTCAAACATCCGTTTTTATTCAATTTAAATTCAAAATAATTATTCTCATTTTTAAAAAAATAATTTATCAAAGAATTCCACTTTTAATAAACCTCACAAATCCTAATTTATTTAATAAAATATTAATCTCTAAATTAAATCTGACTCGATCCGGTTATTTAAAATAAACCAGAAAATATTAAAAACAGCCTTCCAGAATAAAATCATATATTATTCTATTTATTCACAAATATACCCTTTTTATTTCAAATTAATAAACCTCTAATTTGTTATCAAAAATCACATAACAATACATATTTAAATAATAAATAATAAATTCTAAATTACATCTAAAATTATAAATAATTCTATTTTAATCAATTAAATAATTAAACCATTTTAAAAACAATTATTACCAACTAATTTAAATAACTGACCAAATAATAAAATCTCGACTTATAACGTTCAATTGTTAATTAAATAAAAACTGTATCGATTTGAATCGTTTTATTAGTACCGTACTATTTTATTATTTATTTAACAGATAAATCAGGTGGGCCCCACATCTCCCCACCGTGGGTCCCACCCTCCCCCTCCCCTGCGTCTAACACAGACAATTCCTCTCTTTTCTCCCCAACAGCAATCTCTCTCGTTGTTCTCTCTACCATCTCTCTCTCTCTCTCTCTCTCTCTCTCTCTCTCTCTCTCATCTCTCTGCCCTCTATCTCTCTCTCTTTATCTCTCCACTCTCTCATCACTCTCGTTTCATCCCCCCCCCCCACCCCAACAATAACCAACATCAATCTTTCACCTTATACCTCCGATTTCCCCACACGGCACAACACAACAATCTCTCCTCACTTCGATTACAACACAACAAACCAAACCCAATTCCTCACCTCTTCCTCCTTCTTTTCTCCATTCATCACTCTCCCTCCAATCTCACCGTCCTCTCTACTTCGACAACCCTCAACATCACCACACAATTCACTCAAACAATCTCTCCCAATATCTCTGCCCTCTCCCCCTTATTTCTCCTCAACGAAAACAACACCCACCAATTGCAATCACAATAACAAACATCCTCTCTCTCGTGCCTCTCTCTTATCGACCAAAGTCGAACCAAACCCACCCAACTACCTACTCCGACTACAATCAATCGGAAAAGAAACACGACACAAAACCAAACAATACAAGCACCACATCGAGTTTACCAGTTTCTGCAATACAAAATCGTCAAAATAATTCATAGAAAAGAAGAAGTAGTTACCTGGGTTTTTTGTTTGTTCGGTTGTTATGAAATATACTTAGTTGTGTTATAAAAGAGAGTATTCTACTGGGTTTATAAATATAAGGATATAGACAGAGTTTTTTGTTTGTGTAAAAAAAAATGAATGGCCCGGCTTCTGTTGTTGCAGAGATTTTATAAACCTGAAATCCACTATAACAATAATGCAGTTTATAAAAAATTAAAAAGATAAAATTATAGGGCAAAAATCATTGCAGAATTTTAGTGGACAAAGAAAATAATCATTATTAATTAAGTGGCAATTAATAATTAAAAAGAAATAAAACAAATGAGGGACAAATTGATTTGATATAATGATGCAAATATTTAATATAATTATTTAATAAAAAGATTTCGTTTTTCTCCCGCTGACTAATTAAAACGAGACTCTAAAAATTCGGCTCAAAATAAAATATATTTCGAAAATTTACGGTTATTACAGTCTTCCCCCCTTATAGGATTCCGTCCTCGGAATCAAAACTATGCACTAAACAATTCCGGATATTTATTCCGCATTTCACTTTCTAATTCCCACGTGGCTTCCTCAACTTGGTGGTTTCTCCAAAGTACTTTTACTAAATTCACTTTCTTAGTTCTTAACTCTTGCACTTTGTAATCTAGGATCTCCACTGGCTTTTCTTCGTATGTCAAATCTGGACGAATTTCCACTGGTTCGTAGGTTATAACGTGCCTGAAATCAGAATGGTACTCTCTTAACGCAGAAACATGAAACACATCGTGGATATGCTGAAGGTCTGGAGGTAGGGCCAACTGATAAGCTAGTGGTCCTATCTTCTTAAGAATCTCGAAGGGTCCTATATATCTGGGGCTTAACTTGCCTTTCCTTCCGAATCTCATTACTCCTTTCCAAGGTGAAACTTTCAACATCACTTTATCTCCCACTTCAAATGCTTTGTCTTTCCTCTTTTGATTTGCATACTTCCTCTGTCGATCTTGAGCTGCAATTAACCTTTTTCGAATAACCTCGGTTGCTTGCTTAGTTTGTTGAAGTAATTCTGGTCCTAGTATCTTTCTTTCTCCTACTTCATCCCAATATAACGGTGATCTACACTTCCTTCCGTACAAAGCTTCATAAGGTGCCATACATATGCTCGAATGGTAACTATTATTGTAAGCAAACTCGACTAGGGGCAAATGCTCATCCCAACTTCCTTTAAAATCAAGTGCACAGGCTCTTAACATATCTTCAACTGTTTGAATCGTCCTTTCACTTTGTCCGTCGGTCTGTGGATGATATGCAGTGCTCAGATTTAACTTCGTGCCAAGACATTCTTGAAAACTTTTCCAAAACCGAGAAGTAAAACGGGCATCTCTATCAGATACAATTGAAACAGGTACTCCGTGACGAACTACAATCTCCTTTAGGTACATGTTCACCAATCTCTCAACGGAATACTTATCACTAATTGGTAGGAAATGCGAAGATTTAGTGAGTCGGTCGACAATAACCCAAATAGCATCATGGCTGGCTCTAGTTCGGGGCAATCCTACGACAAAATCCATGGTAATATGCTCCCATTTCCACTCGGGTATCTCTAAAGGTTGTAGAAGTCCACTTGGTCGTTGATGTTCTGCCTTCACTTTCTGACATGTCAAACACTTACCCATTCTGCAATCTCCCTCTTCATGTTGGGCCACCAATAGTTCAACTTGATGTCTTGATACATCTTTGTGCTCCCTGGGTGAATGGAATATCTCGAGTTATGCGCTTCGCTCATAATTTCCTCCTTCAACTCTGTAATATTAGGAATCCATATTCTCGATGCAAATCGCTTAATTCCCTTTTCATCTTTTGAACTTAGAAATTCTTCTCCGGTCAACTCTGATCTTCTTTCTTCCATTACTTGTTCTTGACAACGGCGAATCTTCTCGAGTAACTCCGGTTGAAACTGAATGCTGTTAACTCTTTCATTGTTTTGGACTGGGATCTTGACTTCCAATTCCATTTTCTCAAATTCTCTGACCAATTCTTCTGAGGTTGTCAACAGGTTTAGTCTCTCCTTTCTACTTAATGCATCAGCTACAACATTAGCCTTCCTGGGTGGTAGTTTATCGAGCAATCATAGTCTTTGATCAACTCTAACCATCTTCTTTGTCTCATGTTTAATTCCTTCTGCGTGAATATATACTTTAAGCTCTTGTGATCCGTGTAAATCTCGCATTTCTCTCCGTAAAGGTAATGTCTCCAAATCTTGAGTGCGAAAACGATAGCAGCAAGCTCCAAATCGTGAGTAGGGTAACGGGACTCATACTCTTTCAGTTGCCGAGAGGCATAAGCTATTACTTTTCCGTGTTGCATCAAAACACATCCTAAACCCTTGTGAGATGCGTCGCTGAAAATTACAAAATCGCCTTTCTCATCGGGTAAGGTCAACACCGGGGCAGTAGTCAATCTCTTCTTCAATTCTTGAAAGCTTTCTTCGCATTTGGGGGTCCATTCGAACTTTTCACTCTTTCTGGTAAGTCGAGTCAGTGGCGTAGCTATCTTTGAGAAATCCTTCACGAATCTACGATAGTATCCGGCCAATCCAAGGAAACTTCTAACTTCGGTTGGAGTCTTGGGTCTCTCCCAATCTGCTACAGCTTCTATCTTTGCGGGGTCTACAGAAATCCCTTCGTCGCTTACAATGTGTCCCAAAAATTGAACTTCTTTTAGCCAGAATTCACACTTTGAGAATTTCGCATATAACTTTTCCTTCCTCAGCGTTTCCAGAACTAAACGGAGGTGTTCAGCATGTTCCTCAGGAGACTTCGAGTATATCAGGATGTCATCAATAAATACAATCACGAACTTGTCCAAGTACTTCTTGAACACACGATTCATCAAGTCCATAAAAGCAGCTGGCGCATTCGTCAATCCAAAAGACATGATTAAGAATTCGTAATGTCCATATCGGGTCCTAAAGGCAGTCTTAGGAATATCTTCAGGCTTGATCTTTAGTTGATGATAGCCGGATCTCAAATCAATCTTTGAAAAACATCTAGCTCCCTTAAGTTGGTCAAACAGATCGTCGATTCGAGGTAGAGGATGGTCATCTTGTTCAACTCCCGATAATCAATACATAGTCGCATGGATCCGTCCTTCTTCTTCACGAACAGCACCGGAGCTCCCCAAGGGGATACACTTGGCCTGATTACGCCTTTGTCAAGTAATTCTTGCAGTTGGGTAGCCAACTCTTTCATCTCAACTGGAGCCATTCGGTATGGTGCTTTGGAAATGGGTGCAGTTCCCGGGGCAAGATCTATATTGAATTCTATTTCTCTGTCGGGCGGCAATCCCGGTAACTCTTCAGGAAAAACATCTTCGAATTGATTCACTACAGGAATTTCATCAATGGCAGGGGCTTGCTTCTCGTTGTCAACCACATAAGCTAAGTAGGCTTGACACCCACTCCTTAGTAGTTTCTTCGCTTGAATCATGGTCAGAAAATTACTAGTAGGTTTCCTTCCGCGGAATTGTATTCTTTTGTCGTTGGGTCCCTTTACACTAACCCACTTACGCCGACAATTGATTTGAGCATCATAACGTGTCAACCAATCCATTCCCAGAATTATATCAAACTCCCCTAAATTAAAAGAAAGAAGGTCTGCTTCGAAACGTTGTCCTTGGATTTCGATGCCACAATCTGGACATATCTGATCTACAGGGACTTTTTCCTGATTTGCTACTTCTATAATCAATGTTTCCCCTAATGGTACGGACTGAATATCCAATTTATTCCTAAAATTCTCCGATATGAAAGATTTTGTTGCTCCCGAATCAAACAAAACACATGCATCTACAGAATTGACTAAAAGCGTACCTGCAATCACATCACTATCAGCAATAGCATCCTTCACCGTCATGTTGAAAGTACGAGCAGTTGGCTTGTTGCTGGGAGGTGCCATGAGTCTAGGTGCAGTTGTCTCCTTTGGTGGTGACTTGCAATCTCGTGCAATATGTCCTTTCTTTCCGCAATTGAAACAAGTAACGGCCTTATCCTTGCAGTGAGAAGAATAGTGCCCTTTTTGTCCACAGTTGTAACAAACAATGCTGGCCAGATTACATGGTCCTGGGTGCTTCCTTCCACACGTTTTGCATTCGGGTAGCGGTGGCCTTCCTTGAATTAGATTGGCTGCCTGAGTGGGTCTGGACTTTTGGTTGTTTCCCCTAGTGTCTTGATTCTCAGTTCTCTTTGTATCATTGCTTCTGTCTTCCCGCTTCACAAAAGGTCTCTTTCCATTCCGATCGTCCGGCTTCCTCTCAAAATTATTTCCACGATTCTAAAACTTCCTTTTCTTCATATCCTTGTCCTTTGAGTACAACTCAGATCCACTTTCGACAATAGATGCTTTTTGAACCACAGTAGCATAGTTGGTGATTTTTAGGACCGCAACTCGATTCTGGATCCACGGCTTCAGCCCTAGTTGAAAACGTTTAGCTCTCTTTTCGTCCGTATCCACATGGTAAGGCACAAACCTAGAGAGTTCAGAAAACTTGGCTTCATATTCAGCTACAGTCATGTTGCCTTGCTTGAGTTCCAGAAACTTGACCTCCATTTGACTCTCCAAGTATTTAGGAAAATATTTCTCTAAGAATAGCTGCGTGAACCTGGTCCAGGGTATGACTACGTTCCCTTCCATTGCTCTCTTTGATTCCCACCAATAATTCGCTTCACCTTTTAACATGTAGGCTGCAAAGATGGTTTTCTTCTCTTCTTCTACCCCTACGATCTCAAAGGTCTTTTCTATTTCACGTAACCATATTCTTGCTTCCAGGGGATCGGTAGTACCCTTAAACTCAGGGGGATTCAGAGATTTAAATGATTTGAAACTAACGGTAGCCTGTGTCAGTTGAGCTGGAGGTAGATTTCCTCCCATTGGATGTTGGTTTCGTTGGGGCTGAAGGTTCTGGGTATGCTGAATAAGAAAGTTCATAAGTAGACTCATCGGGTTATTTTCTTGATTAGGATCTCGAGGGAGTTGTGGTTCCGGGTTTGGAACTTGGTTCTGAGGTGGAACCTCATTCTCTGGATTCACCACGGGTTGAGGACGAGGATTCTTTGCGGGTCTTCCTCTTTTTGGTGCCATCTTTTCTATAAGAGCGAAAACAATAAGGTATGTTATATCTCAGGTTTGTAATTATACAACACCATTGCTGGCACAGTTATGATAGGCACTCATAAATAATTACTCGGTCAAATTCCCGGTTCCTCGAAATAAATCATACTCAAAATCGTGACTCTCTCTGGTCTCTTTATAAACTATTACTCTTATTCTTATTATAACTGACAGTTCTCGGGAAACCTTATAAGTTCTAAAATTCAATCGCTATTAATCTCTGGTTCTCGAATTTTGGTTAAACTCATTTTAAATCGTAACTTTTGCAAATAAGTTGTTATCTATATCAGGGTAGTATGAGGATACAATATCACATGATACTCTACTGTGTCACAATTTTCAAATAAATAAAGCATGATAACAGTAAACAGATCAGAATATACAATAATGAAAAGATACAACTACTGGTACGGTACATGTCATTACACTGAACATAATACATCTCAGCTACATCAAATACATATAATAGGAAACTATGTACATCCCAATACAGAAAGATCTAATGTGACGCCATCCAGAAACTGGTACACCGCTAGCTACTCTAGCCAAACGATGAGGATGCTCAAACGTGCAAATAGGTCATCAACGTGGGAACATCTCACCAACCCTCCTATGGAACTCTGCTATGATATCTGCAATCATGGTGGCAACTCTGGTACGGTCAATCTGCCCGGTACTCGATGACGGCAAGGCAGCAAAGTCAGTCTGTAGTCCCATCAAAACGGTAAGAGCAATCTGATGCATAATCTCCATGGGGACATCTCTCACCAGTAAACTCCTTCCGTGATGCACAACAAAAGGATCAGGAACAGCCAACAATCTAAGGATACCATCCCTAGTAGCAAAGATCTCCTCATAACGAGCCCATAACCATCGATAATGCTGGAAAAGGGAATGATGAACGTGCCAAGGGACCATCTCTCCTGCTGCTCCCTCATACTCCGGGTGAACAGGTGGCATCGCAGTAGTAGTAACAGGGGCCGCAGTGGGCTGATTCGGAGCATGAACAGGTATAGTAGGCGCCGATGGAGCAGTGTCACAAGCAGGAGTATCACCGGCCTGTGGAAACATGTAGTCCGGTATGGTAGGGACTGACGGAGCCGAAACATATACTAGAACCTGGGAAGTAAACCAGTCAGCAAAAGCTGCCACTCTGGTGGGTGTATCAACTCTAGACTCTGGGGCAGCTGAACTAGGCACTACGTCAGTGTGGATAGGTGAATGCAGCCTCTCATCAACCTGATCAGCAATCTCTGGCTCTGGGGTCTCAGCTCTAAACATCTCGGGGGTAAATAGTGAGGTAGTCTGCTCTATCTGCTCAGTCTCTATCTGAACCTCATGTGGAGGTGTATCTAAATCAATCACATGTGGAGGTGAAGGTGTAAGTATCTGGACAGAAGAATCCTCCGAGTCGCTACTGATCACCATGTACTCCTCTGATGGGTCACTATCCGTCCCTGAGCTAGGATCTAGAGGTCCTAGTGGGTATGGGGTAGGAGATCTGTCTCCAGTAGGTAAGAAACCGGTAGATCCTGAAGAAGACATCTACAAAAGCAAAGAGTCTCGGTCACAAACAGGTTCTAGTCGACTATAAACGCATATAAATATATAAAGGTGTAAGACACTTGGTGCTTACAATCTCAACATCTTATTAAATCTCTAAATTCTCACGTCGTGTCATATTCCTAGGCTCTCACGTTTCCTAAAAATATAACTATTGCTTTGATACCAAAACTGTAACGCCCCCAAATCCACCCTGACAGGGGACCCGGGTCGTCACATTGTCTCAATATGATAACGCAATAACAATGCCAAATTTTATTACAATGGAGCATAAATGTCCCACTCCGCAGGTCCAAGATCGTCTTCACAACATAGTACAAACCAACTTGATACATCTCGAAATAATATATGTTACAAAAGTTCACAACAGTAGAAATATAAAGATTCCATCTGGATCTTCTAATTATTGTCGCCATAGCCTTGCGCTTTCCCCTTGCCTTTATAGCCCTGGCTGGACGTCTCGCCCCTTTCCGTCTTGACAGCTGAACAAAATGTTGTAAAGCAAGAATGAGCAACTATAGTGCTCAGCAAGTTCTCTTCTCGCTCGGTATATAAATATAATAAAGTTTATTGAAATAAATATTCAAAATTTTAATGTCGGATATCACAATATGATTTGGCTCAAATTCATCTTGAAAATATCATACTCGAAAGGCTCAAAACTCATCTCAAAACAGGATACTCAAAAGACTCATTACTCATCTCGAAACAGAATACTCGATAACTCATTTGATATAACTCTGATAACTCATGATTTAAGAATGAACTGGTCTTCCACCTCTCCGTATCTTGGTGGGGCGATCAACTAACCAACCAAGAATACCGGCCTCCAATGACACCGCACTTCGCCCGATCACGGCTACAATACGATATCAACTATAATATATATGTATGAATGCTAGCATCATAATGGTTATCAATTCAACCAAGGCAACGAATGCCTAAATATTCTCGGGTCCGTAAAACGGTACACGAGTCTCTCTTTCTCTATAATGGGCCTCTTGCCCAAAATTGACCAGTAGAATACAGAATTCCCGAATATTTGGGGTACAGATAACTTGAAATAGTTCTCCCAGAAAATATTTACGAATCTGGCGGACTGCCAGTATGACTCGATTTTACCACCAATCCGAACAATAGACTGATGTAAATAATAATAATTTATCGGTTGACACGAACAAAATGCCAAACCTTGACAATAAAATCGACTATCTCGAATTTATGAGAATAGTCTTAAGATTGAAGTAATTGGGAGTCGTACTGAACAAATAGTACTTCTCAATATTTATAATACTCGACATTGATGAACGTTTAGATAGAATATTTTTCACTTGATCGACGAATAAAAATCTCTAACAATTATAATTTTAAACTCCTATCGGTTAGTTCAAACGAGGAACTAACTAAAAGATAATCAATAAATAACGATTGAATTTGTACAATAAATTCAATAGAAAAGAATAAATTTAACTATCTCAGACGAATGAGATTAGTTTCACTGAATCAAAATAATAGTCGTCTCGAATTAATGAGATCGACCCGATAGCAACGAAATTAATTCTACGCTTATAGGGATTATAATTCTCAAATAAACCAACTTAACAACATAATAATATTTAACAAGAAATAATTATCAAAAGAAATTATTGCATCATACGAAGCAACAGATAAATCTCAACATATAATATCTCGAAAATAATTAAGGAATTAAATAACACGAACAGAAATCCAAAGTTTCCAAAAGTTAGGGTAGGAATGAACTTGCCTCGATCTCGAAGTACGAATGAATGAAGCTAAAATATATACTCTACCCGTGAACTTGGCGTCGATCTACGTCTCGAGAATTATTTTCTAAAAATGGCAACCAGAAATACGTGAGCGATTCTTCAGAATAAAATACTCCCGATTCGATCAGCTAATTAATAATAAAATAACATCTCATAAAATCTCCGGAACAAATAACAGAAATTAATTCCGGAATAAATAAATATTTCTTCGAACACAGGAATTAAACCTGGAGAATATATCCTATTTTTAATGTCTGGAAATCTAAATTCTTACTCAAAATGAAAAATTCAAACATCCGTTTTTATTCAATTTAAATTCAAAATAATTATTCTCATTTTTAAAAAAATAATTTATCAAAGAATTCCACTTTTAATAAACCTCACAAATCCTAATTTATTTAATAAAATATTAATCTCTAAATTAAATCTGACTCGATCCGGTTATTTAAAATAAACCAGAAAATATTAAAAACAGCCTTCCAGAATAAAATCATATATTATTCTATTTATTCACAAATATACCCTTTTTATTTCAAATTAATAAACCTCTAATTTGTTATCAAAAATCACATAACAATACATATTTAAATAATAAATAATAAATTCTAAATTACATCTAAAATTATAAATAATTCTATTTTAATCAATTAAATAATTAAACCATTTTAAAAACAATTATTACCAACTAATTTAAATAACTGACCAAATAATAAAACCTCGACTTATAACGTTCAATTGTTAATTAAATAAAAACTGTATCGATTTGAATCGTTTTATTAGTACCGTACTATTTTATTATTTATTTGACAGATAAATCAGGTGGGCCCCACATCTCCCCACCGTGGGTCCCACCCTCCCCCTCCCCTGCGTCTAACACAGACAATTCCTCTCTTTTCTCCCCAACAGCAATCTCTCTCGTTGTTCTCTCTACCATCTCTCTCTCTCTCTCTCTCTTTCTCATCTCTCTGCCCTCTATCTCTCTCTTTATCTCTCCACTCTCTCATCACTCTCGTTTCATCCCCCCCACTCCAACAATAACCAACATCAATCCTTCACCTTATACCTCCGATTTCCCCACACGGCACAACACAACAATCTCTCCTCACTTCGATTACAACACAACAAACCAAACCCGATTCCTCACCTCTTCCTCCTTCTTTTCTCCATTCATCACTCTCCCTCCAATCTCACCGTCCTCTCTACTTCGACAACCCTCAACATCACCACACAATTCACTCAAACAATCTCTCCCAATATCTCTGCCCTCTCCCCCTTATTTCTCCTCAACGAAAACAACACCCACCAATTGCAATCAAAATAACAAACATCCTCTCTCTCGTGCCTCTCTCTTATCGACCAAAGTCGAACCAAACCCACCCAACTACCTACTCCGACTGCAATCAATCGGAAAAGAAACACGACACAAAACCAAACAATACAAGCACCACATCGAGTTTACCAGTTTCTGCAATACAAAATCGTCAAAATAATTCACAGAAAAGAAGAAGTAACTACCTGGGTTTTTTGTTTGTTCGGTTGTTATGAAATATACTTAGTTGTGTTATAAGAGAGAGTATTCTACTGGGTTTATAAATATAAGGATATAGACAGAGTTTTTTGTTTGTGTAAAAAAAAATGAATGGCCCGGCTTCTGTTGTTGCAGAGATTTTATAAACCTGAAATCCACTATAACAATAATGCAGTTTATAAAAAATTAAAATGATAAAATTATAGGGCAAAAATCATTGCAGAATTTTAGTGGACAAAGAAACATAATCATTATTAATTAAGTGGCAATTAATAATAAAAAGAAATAAAACAAATGGGGGACAAATTGATTTGATATAATGATGCAAATATTTAATATAATTATTTAATAAAAAGATTTCGTTTTTCTCCCGCTGACTAATCAAAACGAGACTCTAAAAATTCGGCTCAAAATAAAATATATTTCGAAAATTTACGGTTATTACATATCCTTTATGTTTTTCATGTGGAATATTAGGCATTTGCCGAGTTCACTTTTAGCATTTAACCAATCTTGCAAGTATGAGCCAGTTTAAAGTGTCTAGTTATTGTTTCTACATCTGTCTTGTGATTATTAATCATTTAGGTTTGATAAATTAACTTTTGCAGCAAGCTCTGACTTTGGTTTTTGTGGAGACAAAGAAGGGTGCTGACTCATTGGAATATTGGTTGTACAGTAATGGTTTTCCTGCTACTACTATTCACGGTGATAGATCACAGCAGGTACTTCCGTTTGAATCATAGCCATTTGGGTGTACATGCATACCTTTATGTTACTGGTTATGTATCTGCTGGATAAATTTATGTCGCTTTGCTTGCAATTTTTCTCTTTTCTTTGATCTATTTGGATGGTGTAGGTGCTAGTTTATTCGGACCACATTTAGTAATGGAGTTATAAAATGGTACCTTTGGATCCTGGTCACGAATGATGTGCATAGAGAATAATTAAATTGGATTAGGTGTCGCAGGTCACTTTGTCGAAATGTAAAGAAGTGGGGTTTATTAATTTTTCTTATATATAAGCGAGAGTTCATACAATTATATGGTGAGGGGGATTTCACTAACCTATATACATGAAATGGCAGATCTATAATCTCTGCAAGGATCCCACTTAATATATAAGAATTCATGTGAAGTCAATAAAGACTCTAGTGTATACATGTATATAAATGCTAGTCAACTATCAAAACTTAAAATGCTTAACGTATGTTTCTTCGCATATCATATCAAATGAACTGGTTCGAAGATATAATGTTTATCGTTTGTTATTTGATGACCAGTGTTACTCATTTAAATCTGAAATTTGTTATTCAACTGAGAATCACAAGCTTCGCTTTAGTTTCTTGTTTTTGCCGTCTTGGGTGATTCATGCTGATTAGACCTCACTATTGTGTCGTGTATCTATTTGTTTCATGTAGTAAATGTCAAACCTATATCCAACACTTAATGAACATTTGTACCTAGGTATCCAACCCATACACGATGCTAAATAAATCCAAGTTTTGTCGTATCGTGTGTGTTTTGAGGTATATATATATATATATATATATATATATATATATATATATAAATATATATGTTCCCTTCCACAACCATGGGTGGTTATAGATTGAAATCCAGCCAACACATCTTACCCGTTGAAAACATAAATAGACGGTGGGGATTTACTGCCTCCGCTATAATTCATTGCTGCCACCGCATTGTAACAATGCGGGCTAAGCCATCTGTTAGTCACAGAGGCATGCCTGAATACATCTAATAACAAGCCTAAGTATGTGTAATGCTATGCATTACCTACATGACCTCTTAACTGAGGGAACCTCTAGTTGTAGAGTTTCTATTTGTTCAGTACTTGTAATAGGCATCAAATTCTAGCTGTGTAATTGTACTTATAAAGTCAAGAATAATGCTTGAAAGAAGTTCCAAGGTTCATGCCTCAAGCAAGGAGATAAAGACTACCAAATAATCACAGTTGGGATTTGAAGAAATGAAGAATTTGCCTAAGTACCAATTCGAGAAGTACATTTGTCTATTCGAGAAGTCTAGCATTCGAGAAGTCAGGGGTTCGATATCTCAGAAGACACTATTCGATATCTCTGAATACACTGTTCGATATCTCATTCGATATCTCAGAGATTCGATATGTCTATTACTCTGTTCGAGAACTCATGGAGTCAACAAGTCAAAGCATCATTCGAGTTCTTTAAGAGTCAACAAGTCAATGCTCTATTCGATATCTCAAGGACTAAAGAAGCTATTCGACATCTCAGGGATTCGATATGTCAAAATGCTCTATTAGATATCTCAAGGACTAAAGAAGCTATTCGACATCTCAGGGATTCGATATGTCAAAATGATCTATTCGATATATCATGGAGTCCCAGAGAAAAGAGCTATTCGAGAAGTGATTCGATATGTCAATATAACACTATTCGAGAACTCAGAGTTATCGATTAAGTCAATTCGAGTTCTCGAATCAATCACTTAGCCACTTCTCGAATACATTCTTGGAGACAAAATACTGAAGAATTGTACAAGTCAGAAACCTGCAACAAGCCAAGACGCTTTATTTGACTATGTACTATAAAGCACGTTGGAAAGCCTACAAAGAAGCTTGGAGAGATAATTCAGGGGACAAGGAGCTAAAGAAGTGGATCTGAACAGGCTTTGCAAAGTCAAATCTGTAACCGTTTGGACTCTTACTCAAATAAGATAGACAGACTGGAAAGTAATTTGTTTACCTACCTTATTTTGTAGTAAGTAGGTGTATCCATGTCTATAAGGATACAGCCTCACTTCCTTAGCAGATAAGCTTTTGAAGAGATAAGTTTTTCAAGATACAGCACAAGAAATATCTCTCTGAGAAAAACGTAGCTGAGAATACTATCATTTGTATTCACATATTGTAGCAAAATATTTATCTAATAAAATATTAGATTAAAGTGATATTTTGTTGTGTTTGTCTTTGTTATCCGCACTTACATATCTCACACACTCAACACATATCTTGCTGCAAAGATTCAAGAACAAAGAAAAGTTCAAGAATCCATTCACCCCCCCTCTGTATTCTTTTACTGTATTCAATACTCAACACCATCCGCAATGACACATTGCGGGCTACTAAATTTACGTTTTTGCAATTATTTTAACCCCAAAACAGATTGGCCGACTTAATTTTAGCACTTGCACAAAACATTACGTTGCCAATTTCTTCAAAGATTTCTTCTTCACACTCGACTCAAACTCAAATTGCGATTTCTTCGACGATTTGGTGGCGTTCTCAACTTTTTGAAGCCGATTTCCTCCTCCTCGACTTCGTCTTCTTCTACTTCAATACTGGTATTTTACTTCTCTTATTAATCTTCTTGGGTTATATGATTTACAAAAATGTATATACAAACTGGTATACATACACACACTCTACTACCAAATTCGAATTAGGGTTTAAATTCGAATTATGGTTCAAATTTTGTGAATTTTTCCTAATTTTGTTCAAATTGTGTGATTATGTGAGCTTGTTTATTATGTGTGGATTTAGGGCTTTTGATTCCTGTTCTATTGTTTTAACAAATAGTGCATGACAAGTGTTTGATGAAATGCCTCATCCAAACTCGCGAAGATGGCTTTTGATTCTCTGCAGAATGCCTAATTTACAAATAACTCATACAAGGAATGTCATTATCACTGAATGTCATTTAGGGCTTTTGATTCCTGTTCTAATTTACTGAATGTCATTATCACAATGTTACATTGTGCATGTGGGACAAATGTTGAGCAAGTGGCCTATTATTGGAAACCAGGTTCCCCCTCACAAATTGTGCTTAAATGGATGTCTAACTAGGTCTTAAAATTTGCAATAAGGATCTTGTGTAAGTAGGGTGCATCAACTTGCTGGTATGCTAGCCTAAGACTAAAAACTTCATTATGCTAGAAAAATACTACTTAGGTATTATGGGGATCTTGTACTACTACCACCCATATGCCACCCTCCGATGAATCCTGCAAAGATCCTTTAGCAGCCACAATTCCATGACATAGCATATTAGTTCATACAAAACATGTACTCGCCATGAAAAATTAGTGAAATAATTAATAATATATAGTTTTACCATTTCTTAAGATTTCCTGTAAACATGTTATTGTTCCTGTTTTGACTAGATAAAAACTAAAGTTACTAAGATATGCTCTTTGTAACAACATGTGACGCAGCATGTAAAATGCAGGTTTGCAATTACGTGTAATAATGCTTATTTTGTCTGCATTAATTTGGTGCAATACTAGATGGTCTTATTCTTGTTTTCTATTTTTGCTAATTTCGTAATCTAGGATTTATCTGGAAGGCCACATTTAAGCTGTGATTTACGTATACCTACTGAGAGAGTTGGAACATACGATACTCAGGTTTCTTTCTTCTATGATCTTTTTCTTCTTCTACGATAAACTAGTAATATCTAGGACTCGATACTTAATTATCTAATCTATCATGTTCCTACTGGTACTTCTACGAGTAGTTTAATGTTATAAGTTATAGGATAAATAATATATACATACTCAACAATTTATTCTTAAAGATTTTTGATTTAATTTCCCAAATTTTGATTTAATTTCCCTAATTTAGGCTAAATCTCTCGTAAATAGATTAAAATGAATTATTAATTCGAATTTATCATTTACTAATCCAAGTTAGGCTTAATTTCCCTAGTTTTGATTTAATTTCCCTAATTTAGGCTAAATCTCTCGTAAATAGATTAAAATGAATTATTAATTCGAATTTATCATTTACTAATCCAATTAGGCTTAATTTCCCTAGTTTTGATTTAATTTCCCTAATTTAGGCTAAATCTCTCATAAATAGATTTAAAATGATATGTTAATTCGAATTCATCATTTATTAATCCAAATTAGGCTTCATTTCCCTAATTTGGATTTAATTTCCCTAATTTAGGCTAAATTTATAATTTATTAATCCAAATTAGGCTTAATTTTCCTAGTTTAATTTGATTATTTAGGCTAAATTTCTCATAAATAGATTAAAAATGATTTTTTAATTCAAATTTATCATTTATAATCCAAATTAGGCTTCATTTATTACTTGGTTTTCTTTTTTAATCTATAATTTGGTAATTGCACGTTAAATTATGTATGTTCAAATGTCCAATGTGCCTAATTTCTTTTTGATTTTTAATCATTGCAGATATTATGGATATGCAATGTGGTCCTCTTGATCGATCGCTCCTGGTTCAGCAGGACGAGCATATCAGCACTTTGATATGGGAGGGAGGTGAGAGGGAGAAGCTGGATGTGAGGCAGTATACTACACAGCAAGGTGTGTGGGAGTTACGGGCAGACCAGCGTGCCCTTTTGCATACTTGGGGTTTTGGGGTGTTCGTTAATCCCCGCTCAGTACCTCAGAATGATATTACTCTGATCAAAGCATTGGTGGAGCGGTGGAGACCGGAAACTAATTCATTTCACTTCAGTTTTGGTGAGATGACTATTACACTCGAGGATGTGTACATGATCATGGGTCTGTCGATCAGTGGGCGTGCTTTGACCCATACTGAGCTATCTGATTCGATTGGCTACTGGAAAAAAGAATTGGAGGATCTGCGATTAAGTGCTCAGCAGCGCAAGGACATGTATGGAAGCGGCGGGGTAAAACTGTGTGATTTGCGGAATAGATATAAGGCGAGAAGTAAGAGATCGAAGCGTCCAGAATGGGTTGCTCAGGATCCTGTAGTGTATACCAGGGGATATCTATTGTATATTATTGGGGCCATTGATAAGTGGATTTTATATCCACTTGGAGCGTTCCATATCGGCTTAAATTGATTGACTTGGACTCAAGCTTATTGTAGTTTTGATGTGTTTTGCTTAATTGTACAGATTTACAAGAATGTCGATTATGGGTGATGCTTCTATCGTGTTTGGAGGATTAATTGATTAAAATTCGGATTTTCCGGGAAGGTTACTCAGTCTACACTGTTTTGGCCATATCTGGAGTTCTAGAAGTCCGTTTTTAGCGATCTTACAGCTCATGCGAAGCCTGGGAGATTTTCTACAACTTTGGACAGGTCGTCCACGCGCAGGCTGCGCGTGGTGGGTGCAGGCAGCGCGACAAACAGACTGCTGGGCGCAGGTTGCGCGCGGAAAATCCTGAAAATTACTGTTTTGGCCATATCTTGAGTTCTACAAGTCCGTTTTGGACGATCTTACAGTCCACGCGAAGATAACGGAATTCTCTTTCATTCTACAGTGGATCAGATGTCCAAATACAACTGGAACGGCCCAGAAATACTGAAAAAAAGTTAGTTACGAATTTTCCTTCAAAACTGAATCAGTTTAGGAAACGTATTATGTGCCGAACTGCAGAAATTCAACTTTGACAAGGAAATTGCTATAATTCCTACTTCTAATAAGTATGGTAATTGCTCTGGGCGGCTAGAACATTCCAGAATCAGATCTACACATGGAATTTGTAATTCTATTCTCATTCAAGAACGGAAATTGCCATACTACTATTCCAACTCTAAAACGGTAATTGCTTGATGGAGAGGCAAATTTGGGCTATGAATACACATCTTGGGGGACAGAAAAAAGGAGCACATTATTACATATCAATTACTCTAGTTTATTTGTATTCTTGTCATACTTTGTTTTTATCATGGTTTCATCAGATCCCATGATGACGAGAGGTTCGATTATGAACTAATCGTTGTCATGGGATTCTAACGGATTTATTTATGGAGCTTAGTATCTTGATTGTTTTAAAGATCTGTGTGTGATGTATATCTTATATCCTCGTATGGTTGTGCTTAATTGTTAGATGCGTAGCTAACATCTAATCTATTAATCTCTTGTGAAGTGAAAGTGGATCTTGAGATTTTGAACTTGCCATGCTAGCATAGGTTCATGATTGTTTATCAGCATGATTCGTAGTATGAGATGAAAATACTTATATTGCCCTGTGTGATCTTTATGGATAACTTTTCTTCAACCGTTATGTTTTCAAATTCTATAGATATATAGGGTCTAAGCATAATTGGTGTCTATTCATCTTCTATCTCTTTTGTGGATGTATGAGTAGTTTGGTGTTAGTATACCGAGAGGTAGCTTATACTTGTTTCGTGTTGTCCGATCAGATATCATAACCATTGCATATAGTGATTAAAGGCGTCAGATCTAAGCAAAGTATTTAATGAAGTTAGGATCCCATGTTTTCTCTTGCATAAGTAATTCAATTCCAATTCTCGTTAGTTAGTTAATTCTTATTTTTGTTAATTTGTTTCTTAGTTAATTATAGTTAATCTAAACCCAATCTTGTTAATTGTCTTAGCAGTGAATAAAAACCATACATTGTTGCATAGGTGCACGAACTGAATTGAAACCTAACCAGATCTCTGTGGGAACGAACTTGACTTATTCATATATTACTTGTGACCACGTACGCTTGCGTGATTTAGTGCAAACAAGTTTTTGGCGCCGCTACCGGGGATCATCGGTGTTTTATTTTAGTTTATGTGCTTGTCATCAGTGGTCGTTAGAGTTCATTGACTCGGATTGTTTCTTACATAGTTGTTTAGTTCTATGTGTTTCAGGTAGCAATGGGAGAACCAGCAGCAGCAGCGAAAGCATTGATGTATTATTCTCAACCAAAGATCAATGACGTCCAATTTAGCATTGTCAGGCCAGCTAATTCAGCTAATACTTTCAAAATGAAGCCTAGCATAATTCAGATGATGCAGAATTCGGTTCAGTTTGGGGGTGCTCCGATTGAAGATCCTAACATGCACATCTGGAATTTCATTGAGATCTGCGACACTTTCAAGATCAACGGGGTGTCGGAAGATGCTATCAAATTGAGACTTTTCCCATTCTCTTTGAGGGATAAAGCTAAGGGCTGGTTGCACTCTCTACCAGCAGGTTCTATTTTGACATGGGAGGATCTTACTCAGAGATTTCTCACTAAATTTTTTCCCATGGCAAAGACCGCAGCAATCAGGAACGCTATTACTCAATTTTCACAGCAGTCTGAAGAATCTTTGTGCGAGGCTTGGGAGCGATATAAGGAGATGCTAAGGCAGTGTCCACATCATGGGATGCCTGATTGGATGGTGATTAACTGCTTTTATATTGGCTTGGGTGCACAGTCAAGACCCATGCTAGATGCAGCATCAGGTGGAGCTTTATGGGCTAAGAGCTATGCGGAAGCTTCTGAGCTAATTGAGATTATGGCTGCGAATGAATACCAGAATTCAATTCAGAGATTATCACAAGACAAAATAGCAGGAATTCTGGAAGTTAATACAGTCATAGCTCTAGTAGCTCAGCTAGTGGCACTTAATAAGAAATTGGATTCTATGTCAAAGCATGGGGTGCCTCAAGTTGCTAGTGTTTGTGAGCTATGTGCGGGCGCACATGAGACGACTCAATGTGCCATATCTATTGAATTGGCACAGTTTGTGAGCAATTTTCAGAGATTGCAGCAGCTAGCTCCCAACATCGATCATCCTAATTTTAGCTGGAGCAACGATCAAGGCTATCAGCAGCAGTATGCTCCAAGGCAACAATTCCAACCTTCGGGATTTCAGCAACAGTCTCATGA
Organism: Saposhnikovia divaricata; assembly: GCA_036435485.1. NCBI lineage: Eukaryota > Viridiplantae > Streptophyta > Magnoliopsida > Apiales > Apiaceae > Saposhnikovia > Saposhnikovia divaricata. Next base: position 149,117,906 of record CM071596.1, on the reverse strand, counting down.
GAATGCTGGTCAATCTTCGAATAAAAAATCTGAATTGGATGAATTGAGGCTGATGATTAAAAGTCAGGCGGTATCTCTCAAGACATTGGAGAATCAGATTGGGCAAATTGCCAGTGCCTTTCTCAACGGACCACAGGGAGTTCTTCCTAGTGCCACAGAGGTAAATCCAGGAAAACAAGATGGCATGGAGCAGGTTAATGCCGTAACACTCAGATCTGGAAAAGTCACGAACGATCAGAATTCAGCAATTGAGGATGAAGAAGAAATTCATGATCAGGATCCTACAGAAAAAGAAGAAAATTCTATTTTTTTTAGAATCTGTGGTGGATAGTGATGAGGAGGAAGAGTGTGAGTCACTAGGCTTGGCTGATCTTTGGGATTCTAAGGTGCTGGTTGATGAGGTGGTTTCATGGTCAAATCTTGAGGATAGTGCAATTGAGCCTTTTCTTGAGGAAGATGTTTTGATTGAGGGTAATGAGGATCTTCATGAGTTGTATAGGAATTTTACTTCTGATGAGATGTTAGAGGAATTGAATGCTATTTGTTCTAAGCATGAAATTCAACTTGAGGAGAGTTCTTTTGATCCTAAGTCAGTTGTGAAGACTTCTTTTGGTGAACCACCCACTTTCGTTCCTAATCCGTCCATTACCACTCTTGATCAGTCTTTGGTAGTTAATAATGAAACTCATCATGTTGAAGAAGTTTCCAAACTCGAGCTTAAACCACCAGATCACTTGAGGTATGTATATTTGGGTCAATCATCTACTTTGCCTATTATTATTGTAGCTAACTTGTCAGGTAGTGAAGAGAACATTGTTGCTGGCACCTTTGAAGAGCAAAGAAGGCGAAAACTTGTCATCGAGGATGTAGCCCCGGAAAAGATAATTAAATGGCCATATAGAGATACGGTGTAGAAATTTTCAAGAGAAAAAGCCATTGCCAGGTCTAGCTAAAGACTTTAAACAAAGGCGCTTCGTGGGAGGCAACCCACGTGTTTCGGTATTTTTAGGTATGTTTCCTGCTATCCCTTGTATTTACTTCCATTCAATGCGGACACTGAATCTTTTAAGTTTGGGGGTGGTTTGGGGGATAAGTAGTGTGTAGTAGTTATTTGTGAGTCATTGTGTTCATATAGATATCATGTTTGCATAATAGTAGTAATTCATGCATGTTTGTTCGTATTATTTATGTTTGTTTCATGTATGACATTCTGTTTTTGTTTCGTATACCATGTGAGTTCATGTTAGTTGCATTTCATGGCATGCATTTTTCATGATCCCTTAGAATGAGCTAATTCTGATTGGTAGGTAGGTGTCTAATTGAGTGTGGTAATGATGAATAGAGGGTTGATTTAAGTTCCTATGAAATTGACTTGCATGTTACGGGAACAAAACTTTTACACAGTCTCATTGGGTGCTTTTGGGCTAGGTTAGGGTCATGCTTGTTTGGATGCTTTGAGATTTAATCACTTGATTATAGTTAAAATTTTCGTTATTCCCTTGATCACTAAAGTCTAAGTTTGGGGGAAAACAGGAATTTCATGCTAGTTGTCAATAATGGATAGGTGTCAAATGGCTAGTAACCGGCTCATATTTATATAAGTAGTCTAGGGTTGGAAATGAGAATTCTCATTCCAGATTAAAAAAAAGCAGAAAAAAAAAAGAGTCAAAAGTTTCAATTGTTTATATGCAAAATTAACTAGGGTGAGCTCTTTAATACTCGAGCAATTAAGTTCGCGGGGACTTTGTGCCTAGTGACCTAAGGCTTTTCTAGTCTGGGATCCACTAACCCAACGCTCGCTACATGGGCATTATTGTATAAGCCTTTTGGGGTCTCATCCATTGCACGGTTAAATAAGCATGCTTGTATATATGTGTCGTAGTAGTTAGTAATAAAGCATGAATTTCTGTCTACCTTGGATAAGGATGGAGGTGTTTCTAGGTTATGAAGTGTCTACAGTCTATTTTATTTATAAATCTGTGATTGTCTTGACGAAGAGCATGTATGATTTTGATTTAGTGTTGGGAGTATTCTGATGAGCATCGCACACACGCACGTTTCTGTTCATGTATTGTTAGTATACGGGAACTTAGTCGAGCTCTATTTGGATTTAGTTGCATTCCCTAAGATATTTGCTTGCAAGTTGGTTTTGGTTAGTTTGAAGGGGATCTTTGCATTTTCATTTTAGTTGCATTCATTCATTGCATTGTTATTGCATTGTTTAGTTAGATGGATTTTGTGGGTACATTCGTTATAGGCCCTCACGAGACCTTACTCGTCCACTAGGGCTGCCTAGGGGTTTAAAGGGCTTGTTGCATATGCCAAATGCAACCGTGATCACCTACGGAAGTGGTACTAATTAGTTAGTTAGTTGTAATTGTTTATGCGGACAAGCATCGGTTTAAGTTTAGGGGTGTGATAAGTGGATTTTATATCCACTTGGAGCGTTCCATATCGGCTTAAATTGATAGACTTGGACTCAAGTTTATTGTAGTTTTGATGTGTTTTGCTTAGTTGTGTAGATTTACAAGAATGTCGATTATGGGTGATGCTTCCAATGTGTTTTGAGGATTAATTGATTAAAATTCGGATTTTCCGGGAAGGTTTCGCAGTCTACACTGTTTTGGTCATATCTGGAGTTGTAGAAGTCCGTTTTCAGCGATCTTATAGCTCACGCGAAGCCTGAGAAATTTTCTACAACTTTGGACAGGTCTTCCACGTGCAGGCTGTGCGTGGTGGGCGCAGACAGCGTGACAAACAGACTGCTGGGCGCAGGTTGCGCGCGGAAAATCCTGAAAATTACTGTTTTGGCCATATCTTTAGTTCTACAAGTCCGTTTTGGACGATCTTACAGTCCATGCGAAGATAACGGAATTATCTTTCATTATAAAGTGGTTCAGATGTCCAAATACAACTGGAACGGCCCAGAAATACTGAAGAAAAGTCAGTTACGAATTTTCCTTCAAAACCGAATCAGTTTAGGAAACGTATTATGTGCCGAACTGCAGAAATTCAACTTTGACAAGGAAATTGCTATAATTCCTACTTCTAATAAGTATGGTAATTGCTCTGGGTGGCTAGAACATTCCAGAATCAGATCTACACATGGAATTTGTAATTCTATTCTCATTCAAGAACGGAAATTGCCATACTCCTATTCCAACTCTAAAACGGCAATTGCTTGATGGAGAGGCAAATTTGGGCTATAAATACACATCTTAGGGGACAGAAAAAAGGAGCACATTATTACATATCAATTACTCTAGTTTATTTGTATTCTTGTCATACTTTATTTTTATCATGGTTTCATCAGATCCCATGATGACGAGAGGTTCGATTATGAACTAACCGTTGTCATGGGATTCTAACGGATTTATTTATGGAGCTTAGTATCTTGATTGTTTTAAAGATCTGTGTGTGATGTATATCTGATAACCTCATATGGTTGTGCTTAATTGTTAGATGCATAGCTAACATCTAATCTGTTAATCTCTTGTGAAGTGAAAGTGGATCTTGAGATTTAGAACTTGCCATGCTAGCATAGGTTCATGATTGTTTATCAACATGATTCGTAGTATGAGATGAAAATACTTATATTGCCCTGTGTGATCTTTATGGATAACTTGTTCTTCAACCGTTATGTTTTCAAATTCTATAGACATATAGGGTCTAAGCATAATTGGTGTCTATTCATCTTCTATCTCTTTTGTGGATGTATGAGTATTTTGGTGTTAGTATACCGAGAGGTAGCTTATACTTGTTTCGTGTTGTCCGATCAGATATCATAACCATTGCATATAGTGATTAAAGGCGTCAGATCTAAGCAAAGTATTTAATGAAGTTAGGATCCCATGTTTTCTCTTGCATAAGTAATTCAATTCCAATTCTCGTTAGTTAGTTAATTCTTATTTTTGTTAATTTGTTTCTAAGTTAATTATAGTTAATCTAAACCCAATCTTGTTAATTGTCTTAGCAGTGAATAAAAACCATACATTGTTGCATAGGTGCATGAACTGAATTGAAACCTAACCAGATCTCTGTGGGAACGAACTTGACTTATTCATATATTACTTGTGACCACGTACGCTTGCGTGATTTAGTGCAAACAACCATACTATTTCCTACTTCCAACCGAAATGTTGTGCATCCCCGATACATATAGCACATTTATGTAGAGCCCTGTCTAAATTAGTGAAGAAGTCTTGCACCTCTTTCAACGGGTGCGCATTGCTTCTTCAGTTGTGGGCGTGGGAGAGATTGAATCTGGGGCGTCCAGAGATTGCACCACGCCTGCAGCTTTGGTGGCCGAGAGCATTAGCTTGGGCTGAGCCGGTGACGCGGAGGAGGGTTAACCCCCACCAACATACTGGTGGTTATCGGGGAGATTTTGACAGCTTTATGCCGCACTGGGTCACATGGCAGCCATACGCTAGGTGAATACTTGACCATACTTTTTTGCGGACTGAGAGGCAAACTCAATACCAACGGGATGCACATACGGTTACTTATCGGAGCTATTTGGATGAGTGAGCTAGTTATGTGGAGAGCGGTATGCCCATCACCGTGGAGGGCGAGTATGTACCTATTCAGGATTACTTGGATTGGTATAGGCGTGTCAGTAAACTCAGGATTGCTCCTTGTGTGGTTCATACGGACAATAAGATTACGCCCCGAGATTGGTTCCCGCAGTAGTCCGCCATTGATGCAGTATGTTCTTAATACAGTTGTTGAATAATTGCATTTTTGCTATAATAATTTCATTTTAGACCTTATAACTGCATTTTAGTCATAACAATAGCATTTTAGTAGTAATAATAGCACTTTGGTATTAGTAATTTTATTTGTCATAACAATAGCATTTTAGCCATTATAATAGCATTTTAGTCATAACAATAGCATTTTAGCAATAATAATAGCACTTTGGTATTAGTAATTTTATTTGTCATAACAATAGCATTGTAACCATTATAATAGCATTTTAGTCATAACAATAGCATTTTAGCAATAATAATAGCACTTTGGTATTACAAATTTTATTTGTCATAACAATAGCATTTTAACCATTATAATAGCATTTTAGTCATAACAATAGCATTTTAGCAATAATAATAGCACTTTGGTATTAGTAATTTTATTTGTCATAACAATAGCATTTTAACCATTATAATAGCATTTTAGTCATAACAATAGCATTTTAGCAATAATAATAGCATTTTTGTCCTAATAATTGCATTAATGATATTTGTAGTTGGAGAGTGCTATGAGGTTGATGCACCAGGTCCACTTGCACAAACCTGCTAAGTGGTTCTATGAGTCTGTTCCTGATTTTCTATACTCGTATGATCGAGTCAACACAGAGTGGAGGGGTGCTGATTTTAGTCGACCCTCTTTTTTTGGAGAGGAGGATATAAATAGACCCTCTACCTTTGGAGACCCTCCTATTCTAGATCCCCATGCACGTGAGATGGATGTTGATCCATCTGCCCCTAGTGTTACTCAGAAAAGTCCTCTTGAGGTAGTAATCTTTTCTTCTATCGATTTAATGTCTTTCTATTGAACATATTACCGATTGTTGTAATGTAACTGATAGGTTGAGACTAATGCTCCTGATGCACTGCAGGACACTCCACTCAGTGTCCCCCTTAAGCGTCCTCTTGAGGTAGTAATCTTTTCTTCAATCGATTTAATGTCTTGTTATTGAACATATTACTGATTGTTGTAATGTAACTGATAGGTTGAGACTAGTGCTCCTGATGCACTGCAGGACACTCCGGCCACGGATTCCCTTAAGCGTCCACGTCAGGTATTAAACAATCTTTGAATTTTGTCACTTTCAATCTTTGAATTTGGTGTACTAATCAAGTGTCTGATTTATGTATTGACACCTAATTGTAGGATGAGGCTACTACACCTTTTATGGGTACCACTTCCCGATCTTTTGCTTTTACACCCATTCCACTAAAGGTATTGACTTGTAATCAGTTCTTTGTAACGCTTCCTTTTATTATTATTATTTATCATTCGATGTATTGAGTTTGTAAATATCTTATGTAATTGCAGACTTCTACTAGTGAAGAAACTCCTTCAACGGAACGAGGCGTACGTCCATTTGTGGGTTTTGGTAGTGGCTCCGTACCAACCAATTTAAAGGATACATTTGATGTATGAATCCTCTACCATCCTATCTTTCATGTACACCTATCTATTTATCTATGTTGTGATATGTATCTCGTCTTTTTTTAGATGGACACAACCGCGGATAAGATGAAGGATGAACGAGATCGGGGTGGTCCTGGTAATAAGGGTGACTTGACGAGGCCACTAAAAAATTGAAAAATTAGGTGGCTATTTCGTCATTGGTGGACTAACGATGGTGAGTTCATTTGGCAGACACACTCGCAAAAGGGTGTGACCATGTCCCTAATAAAGGAAAAACTGTTGACCTTAAAACCGGGGTTCTGGTTGGAGGATTCGGTTGTGGACGCTTATGTGGAGCTATTGAAAATTAGAGAGGGGAATCTTTGGAAATCGAAAACCCTTCGGCCTCCGGCGAGAAGGTTTTACTTTGCTTCTAGTTGGTGGATGCTTATCGCTGAACGATTTATTACTGATTTGAAGGTATCAATCATTACCTAAATATTGTTGCATTTGTTTAGTATTTACATGCATAGAAGAATGGTATATGTATAGGAATATTTTATATGAACTTTGGTAGTTCGGTGCAACCGTGCAAATCCTTACAAATGTGTATGACATTACCTTCACACATCAGCATTTTTAATTAGTGGGAATAAAATGCATAAATGCATATAAAATGTACAAGGTGTTTATGTTAGCATAACTCTATACAGAGAGTCCATAAAATATTCATGAACACAAAAGACGAAAACAGGATACCTGTGCAGTAACTGTTGATACAGGTTGTAAAGAGACTCTTACAGATTAATATAATCAATAATTAGGTATTATAAACAGGCTTTCTTTCCGTTACTGAATCTGTTTTTTTTTTCTTTTTCTAAAAAATAAAATAAAATTCTGTACTGCTTTCCAACCTCTATAGCATTTAAGTTTGTTTTTTCCATTCAATTTCAGAAGTAATGCTAGTCTATTAGACCTTTAAAAATAGTTGGAGAAAAGTTCCAGTCATCAAAAGTTTATGAATTTATTTGAGAATCTATTTTATTTGAAAATCTATTTTAGTCTGAAAATGACAGACTATTAGATCAGATGTATGTACCAGTAGTATACTAGTATGTCCGGATCAAATGTATGTATTAGTAGCAAGGGCGGAACAATGGTATATGCATTTTTTACCTGTTTAATTATTGCATTGTTTAGTTTTTTAATCTTTAATTTTGCAGACGCCACCAAAAGAGATTATCAGAGATCAAAAGAAAGCAATGGAAAATTTCATTAAAACTTATCAGAAACAATTTTGTGGACCAAATCTACAAGATTGTAACGCTGTTTTTTTCCCCGTGTACCATGAACACCATTGGATACTCTTTGTCGCAGACATCAACAAGGGGAAAGTGTTGTTAATTGATCCTCTACGGGATGAGGCATCTGTCACAGGGAAAGAAATTTACCCCTTTAAATATTATCTCATGGTAACCTCTTTTATTCAAGTCTTTTAATATCTGAATATATGGTTGTGTGGTTACCAATTATTTGAATATCTTGCAGGAAAAATTTCTCCCGTTCATGCTTCACAAGTTGAAGCCAGAGCGATATCCTGAAAGGTATATGAGGATTAAGGAAGCTATGGACCGACCCAAACAAAAAGGTGGTATCGATTGTGGCGTGTATGTTTGCAAATATATGGATGCCATTTGCAATGAAATATCGTTGAAAGATGCACATTGGGATCCCAAAAAAGATGTCATGACCTTTAGGTATCGCATTGCACATGATCTTCGGATTGGGGAAGCACGACTTATTAGTGACTGGGGGATTCGACAAAGGAATCTGGGCTTTTAGAAGTTAACATTTGTAGGATTTTTAGAAGTTGTAAATTAAGGGACTTTTTGTAATATTTTATTGCTTTTATGATATTTGTAATAGTTTAGGTTATTGATTTTGATTTGAAGTTTAGGTTATTGACAGGTTTTCAGAGTAGTTAATTTGAAAAGCTTTTGACAGGTTTTATGTTGGTGGTAGTTTCTGCCTCTGACGGTCAAAACTAGCAGAATGCCTACCGCATTGTTTCATTGCGGTACCCGCTTTGATTCAATGCGGCAGAATGCCTACCGCATTGTTTCATTGCGGTGCCCGCTTTGATTCAATGCGGCAGCATTGTAACAGGAATTTGAAATGCGTAATTCTACTATTACATAGAAGTAGAAGTGCATAGAAAGTACGCACTTCTACTATTAAAATTTTTATAATTTTTATTAATATTTTTAAAACTTAAAAATAGGAAACTAAAATATTTATATTAATATTTTAAAAGTTTTAGAAGAAGTGCGTACTTTTATAAATTTAACAAAAATAGAAAGCAGTTGCAAAAATTGCAAACAATAGAAGGAATAGGAATTTTTTAAAAGAAAGGAGATTTTTTTATTTTTTAAAATGCAAAAATAATAAAATAAAATGAAGTAGTTAGTTTGTAACGTTTTAAAGTTTGTAAGTTTAAAGTTTTGGTAATTAGCAGATGTGGCATTCCTGGCCGGGTGGGTTGATATGCATCGAAACTACAAAGTTAAACGTGCTTGAGCTGGAGTAATTTAGGATGGGTGACCCCCTGGGAAGTCCCCTTTTTTTTTTAAATTTTTATTTTTTAGTTTGAAAATATTTTTAAAATTGCAAACAATGGTAAAAATATGAATTTAAAATAAATGGAGGAAGAAAAATGATTTTAATATTTTTCAATTTTAAATTTATTTTAAAAATGCAAAAGGTGTTTACTTTTTTTAATATGTGATGTTTAATTTATTATGTAAAATTGACTTTACCATGTGATATTCAATTTATTATGCAATACATTGTGAAAACAAATGAAAAATATGATTAATATTCGTTAAGAAAAAATTGAAAAAAGTGAATAATATTCGTTAAGAAATAAAATCGTGAAATTTCGGGAAAAAAGATAAATTAATCATTTTTTTTCGAATTTCGACTAAAATTAAAAAAAAATCCATTTTTCTGGAATTTTATATTAAATATCACAAATAAAATATAATTTTAAGCTTTTTTCGAATTTTAAATGCAAGATTTATAAATAAATATTTTAAAATATTATTACTTAAAAAAATATTGAAATATGAGTGGAATTCGTTTCTCATATATATTAGAACGGTTAGGAGATTCAATAAATGTGGCATTCCAGGCCGAGTGTTGGTGCGAAACAAAACTCTGTAGTTAAGCGTGCTTTGGGCTAGAGTAATCTAAGATGGGTGACCCCCTGAGAAGTTTCCTTTTTTCAAATTTTTTTTAAGTTTGCTCGAAAAAATATGTAATAATTTTTTTCAAAATGTAAATTATTCTTTCCTGGGATATTTGGATTAAAATATAGTTTAATTTTTTTTACGAGTTTCAAATTGAAATTTCAGAAAAAAGATAAATTAATCGTTTTTTTTCGAATTTTAGCCTATTCGTTTTTTTCGAATTTTGACTAAAATTAAAAAAAAAAAAAATTTCCATTTTTCTGGAATTTTATATTAAATATCACGAATAAAATATAATTTGAAGCTTTTTTTTTGAATTTTAAATGCAAGATTTATAAATAAAAATTTTCCATTTTTCTGGAATTTTATATTAACATTTATTAAGAAATAAAATTGTGATCTAAGAAAAAAATGAAAATTCGTAGAGGAAAATTTTCTAACCACCTCAATGTTTCATTTAGGTGGGTAGAAGAGGATCCACAAACGGCGAAAATTTATCTTTTGCTTATCCCTATCCCGATGCGACGAAACCAAAGCTCTTATTTTCTGTTGAGTAATTGTTCGAGTAAGTCTTGAATGAGCCCCTCGAAAGCTTGATGCAAATAAATGAATTTTTGTTCTACGTCTCCGAGCTATATTTCCCCGTCTAATTCTGGTCATTGAATAAATGAAACTTTGACGAATAACTAATAGATTTCCTTTCTTTCAGTTATTCTTTTTACCTTTCCTAGTCTATTAATAACAAAGCTTTTTTCCAATGTATAAACTAAAAATTCCAATGACTTTGGCTACTATAACCTTCCCGACCGCTATTTTTCTTTTTTCTAGACATTTCACTTCGAAATAAGAAATTTCATTTTACTAGGTATCAAAATATAATAAATAAAAAATATAAATGGATAAAGAAATAGTGGCTTCCTTCGTTTATATGGTTACTTCTTAAACGGTGAGGTTTTCTCTATACACCGGAGCCTTTACTTCATTTAATCAATGTTATTGGTAACTTGTATAGTTCACATTCTTTGGCTCTACCCATGAATTATCTAGTAATAGGTCTTTCACGATTAGTCTGCCCACCGCAATGTTTCATTGCAGCCTCCTCAATGTTTCATTGAGGTGGGTAGAAAATAGACAGAAGCTTTAGCTTGAACAGAGGAAATACAGAGGAGGTGTCTGCCCACCACAATGTTTCATTGCAGCCACCTCAATGTTTCATTGAGGTGGGTAGAAAATAAACAGAAGTTCTAGGCCCCTTCCCCTGTTTTTTCTCTGTTTTATATTTACTTCGAATTTTCATTTGTTTTTTCTTAAATCATAATTTTATTCCTTATTGAATATTAATCACCATTTTCAATTTTTTTCATAATGTATTGCATAATAAATTGAATATCATATAATAAATTCAATTTCACATAATAAATTATCACATAATAAATTGAAAATTTAATTCAAATATCAATACATTCATTGAAGAGGAGGATTAGGACAATTCCTTCTATCATGCTTTGCTCCCTCTTGCCCACATTTTCCGCACTTTCGTGGCTTGGCCTTTGAACTTGAAGTTTCAACACCACTTTTATATCTTTCCGATTTCTTTCGTCCCTTAGTTTGTGACATTGGAGGATCGAATATCGGATCATGTTGGTAATCATCTTGGTGAAATGACTCATTCCTTTGCTCGTTACGTTCCTCTTCTTGAAATTTGTTTTTCACATTATATTTCTCTCTCTCAATCACCTTCATCACGTAATTGAATCGTGGGACGGAACAACTAGCTATGGCACCCAAGTTTTGAAAAGATTTGCACAATGCACTATACCTTGACGATTGTGCTGCACCAACATTGGCAAGAACGGGAGGGGTATAAGGTAGAGGTACGGCAATTTTATTGCCATCCATTGTCCACCTAGGCATGATGTAGAGGTCCGGTATTTTGAGTTTTTGCTTCTTGTCTAGGTACCGGATCATATATATATATATATATATATATATATATATATAGGCAAGTGCTCAAATACAAACCACTTTTAAAATACAAACCTACAAACCAACACTAAATTAATTATATTTCATTTATTCTAAGGTTCCCGCCAAGGGTACCTTCACAAAAAATGCTTAAAATAATTGGCTCTATCCATAAAAAAAAAAAAAAAAAAAAAACTTGCCGTGGAAATGCGAAGCATTTAAGACATTAAACGGATGAGTTAGGTAGTCATGAGGGCCGAAGGCTCTCGACACACCCGTCAATCGTCTATTGCCTTTACCATTGATTGCCATTCCTTACAACTTTAGAATGATAAAGGCGCGAAGCGCCGTACAAGAAGGTGCGAAGCACCGTTAACCAGTGAAATCCACTGCCACGTCATCACGTGAACAGTGAATTTTTTTTATTTTTTTATTTTTTTATTTTTTTTGTTGGATAGAGCCAATTATTTTAAGCATTTTTTGTATTGGGGTACCCCTAGTTTGGTCATTAAATTAGCTTGAAATATTAGATTATGCTTGGTTTGTAGGTTTGTATTTTAAGGAGGTTTGTATTGGAGTAGCCCCCTATATATATATATATATATATATATATATATATATATATATATATATAGTCTTACTCCACTACAAACTAAAACTAAATACAAACTAAAAACTAATACAAAATACTAAATATAAAATATTTTATATAAAATATTTTATATTTTATATTTTATATTTCATTTACTTCACTAAATTATACAACCGAAATCATTAATTTTATTTTTGACAAAAAATATTAAAAATACCCACCCCACCCATCCCACTCCACCCCCACCCCACCCCACCCCACCCCACCCCACCCACCATCACCCCAAAATCACAAAAATACAAACACCACCATCACCCCAACCCACCAACGCCTTAGATTTTTTAGTAATAATAATTATTTATTTATTAAATGAGAATTATGTGGCGTATAAATTTTGTTGAGGAGGTAAAGTATGTGTGGAATAATATTTGTGGGCTTAAAGGATGATTTATACGTGATGTGTAAGCCCGGATATTTTTTTATTATTTTGGGAATTTATTCCTATTTAATTGTGTTATATTTACCTTCTGTGAATTTTATAAAATCCTCGGGATTAGCAGAAATCCTGAAATATTTTTGCAGTATTAACTTTATTACTTTATATGACTTTTAAAAATATTCGGTGAATTATTTTGGGTTTCAAGGATTTTAAAATAATTTAATGAATTATTTTTCCAATTTATGGATTCAATCTTGTAAAATCCATATTTAATTCGTTTTTAATCCTAAAAATATTTTGAAAATATGTGGGAGATCGTAATTTTTTTCATTCTATATTAAGAATTTAAAATTTTAAAGTTCCACCTATTTTTTCTGTTAATTATATTTTTGGAAAAATATTTACGTGGTTCGTTGTTTATTCAGAAATGTATTAATTTAGTCCCCATCTATTTTTCCCCTTTTATAACCCTCAATCCCTAAATTCAGTTTTTCCCCAAAAAAATTTAACATCACTCTCTCTCTCTCTCACTCTCCAGCTCTCCCTCGACTATTCTCGATCTCTCCCGTACTCACCTCTCTCGTTTCTCTTCCTTTTCGAGTGATTAACTAATCTCTAGCCTCAGTTTTGTTGATTGTTACTGGTAAAGCCTTCTTCCTCCCCCTTGTTCTTCCTGGCGTTGTGCGATGGTGGCTGTGTGTGTTCGAGTTCCTGAGAGTGTGTGTGTGTGTGTGTTGAGCTTGAGGCGTGTGTGTGTGGGCTTGTGGTCTTGTGTGGGTTCGAACTAAGGGCTGGATTGTATTGATTATCTTCCCTTCCCCGTTGTTCTTCCCCTGTCTCCCGTCGATAGTCCGTGTTGTGTGTATGTGTGTTGTGTGTGTTGCCTCACTGCTGTGTGACTTGTTCATGTACTGGTGCTCTGTTTTCCTCTGTCCTTACAGTGGGGTGTGTGTGTGTAATTGTGAGAATGTGTGGGTTGCCTCATTTTGTGAATTCCGATTCTGCCTCTGTTATTATTCGACTTGTTCGACCTTACTCGATTACTTGGTTCACTGTGGTAGTCCAGTTTATTGTCGATTTTTGCAAACATATGTATACATTTTGTGACTATTAAATCGATTTTGTTATTGATTTGGTAATGTTGCAGTTGTGGAATTGAATTATTCGGAGAATTAAATGATGATTACAGTCAGAGTTTTTATTGGATTATTTACGGAAACTATAATCGTTTCCACAATATTTTGTGCGGAGTTTTGAGTTGGAAACCCGATACGGGCACCCTCGAAATTTTGCCCCATCGATAATGATATTAAAAATAAATTGAGTCGATGGTAATTGGCAATGATGATTCTTCTGAGCCAAGAATTTAAATATTCATAATTACGTTATAATTTTTAATTTCTTGTTTTAAATTCTGAATTTATATAATTGTTTAGTAATATGATCGAGATGGATTATATGATAATGTGCCAATTATGATTAAATATTTTATCAGTGGCTCATATAATGATAGTATATGATTAAATAAATGAAAATTAGGAGATTACTCGCGGGGGTAGACTAAGATTTATTATTGATGTTGATTAGCGAATATTGAGTAGAATTCTAAAATAGTGTTATATTGTGTGTAGATCCCAAGGATAAAGGGAAAGCTAAAGTCGAGGACGTAGGAACTCTCCGAATTCTGTGATTTCCTGGTTAAGGCAAGTAAACCACTTCACTTATATCCCAGTGAATTATGATTATCATAACTTCATTCTTATGTTCGTTTGATTTATCCTTGATATAACTGTTCTGTTAATTTCCATTAACTTCGAATATTCAATTGTTATACCCCAAATCGATTATATTGTTTTCGTTGATCCTTTTAGTGACTTGCTTAAATCATTACCCCTTTTTCTATATCGAACTTGTCGATATTTAATTCAGAAATTACCCGACCTTATTTTACTTTGTGAGATTTGAGATGTTGACCTGGAACGAAAGTGTCCAGGGTGTTTGGCAGTTGAGGTGGTCGATTGTTCTGACACCTGATGTCTAGTTAGGATTGGACTGTTAGTTTTTTTTAAAAATGTGGACCGTAAGGGTCGGACCAGATTCGTGGTCAGATATTGTTAAGGCCAATGTGTGTCGTGGATCCATTAAGGACATTGCTGTGTGCGTTTGTCCGGGGTTAGTGCGTGACTGATCAGCAGCCTAACCTTATGATTGTTTTTATTTATAAAATGCATAATAGTCCAATCCACTCCTATTTTATGACTCAGATAAAAGACATATCTATCAATTGAGCTTTCAATATCGTGATTACTAGTTCTTGATAGACCTACTGTTTTAATTCAGATATGTTTATAAATTATATATTTGCTGAGCATTCTTAGCTCACTTGCTTGCTAATCCTGTTTCTTCAGCTAAACACGAAGATGTCTACGAGGAGTGGACCGTTAGGTCGAGGCAGCCATAGGGGCAGTCAGAGAGTTGAGGTGGTGGGATGGGTAGACAGCTTATAACCTTATTTCTTATCATTTCTGTGTCGGTTAGACAGATTAATTAATTTATGGAGTTGTATATTATTTTTATTCAGAACTTGGGTTGTAATAGTTAATTAGTAGTTTTTTCATACTGTGACCTGTGAGCGGTCTTGGCTAGTCAGAGTTTATGTTTCTTTATAAATTTTTCTATTGTTATGCCTTTGAGCAGGTTTGGTTATAGTTGGTTTGGTTTGGTTGATTTGGACAGGTGGTTAGTCCTATTTACGAACACATCATGTCGAATTTTCTAAAATTTCTTCTATATCAATGTTTAATTAATTATAAAAGTATATAATTCTAATATTGATAAGTGAGGGTGTTACAAGTTGGTATCAGAGCTACAGGTCGCAGTCACTGAAACAATTAGGTGGGAAGTCGGGGTAGAGTAATAGGAAAGGTTAGGATCGTTTTGCGAGAGTTAGAACGTCTAATTATAAGGTATTTATGTACTACAGGCACCTGTTTCTAGTTCTGATTCTGACCCGTCAGAGGATCCAGTTGAGGCGGACCCTATACCACAGCCAGCGCCATTGAGATCCGTGTCCTCACGCGTTGTTTCGCAGAGCTCGGTGAACGGGCCACTATATCAGTTTACTCAACCCCTTGTTCCATACCATGAGTACCAGAGAGTGGGTGCAGAGCGAGATTTTCTGTTTGGACAGCTAGCTGAGGTTAGAGCTCTACAGGAGACACAGGCATAGATGGCTAGGGAGCGAGCCCGAGCAGTGGAGGAGTTGGGACAGATCCGGATGCGGCTACGGGTGATGAGGACTATTATCCAGACGCGGACTCAGCATGCGTCCGATGATGAGTTTTCAGCCATTGCACTCCATGTGACGTTGGCATCTGTGGTGAGTGAGCTAGATGACATTCTCGGACCAGATCAGTAGACGAGGATCAGTTGGTTAGTGGAGCAGTGGGTGGGATTTTATATGTCGTAGCGTAGTGATTCCATCCTGACGCATGGTACATAGATGCATAGTATGGTAGCAACAGGGTTTGCAGTGCAACCAGTTTTGTTGTAGATATCTGTTGTACTGTGACAAGATGCTAGCAGTTTCCTCTTCTAGTGTTATGTTGTACCTTTATCGAAGCGTTGTTCTTACGCTTGTACCAGATATATATGATTATCTCTCTCTGCAAAACTGCGTTAAATTCCTTTCACATTGTTATTTATTTTAAGCATCATATTTACCTTTCAGCATTGAATTTATTTTCAGCACTGCTTCTTTTTCTAGTACTGCCTTTACCTTCAGTATCATATTTAATTTCAGCATTATGTTATTGTTCTGTGAATGCATCTATCAGATATTTATGAATACCTTGCATAGCTTTGATTTTTGTACTCTGTTACACCTTATAAACCAATTGCTGACCCGAGTAATGACTGGGAACCTTGAATTATATTTCAATAGTATATTCACTGTTGGCTTAAATTAGATTCTTTTGATTTATTGACTCTTGAATTTGAACTTAATGATTGTCCGTTGATTTCAGAAATATTCCTCCAAGAAAGAAGAAACAAAATACTCGAACCCCCAATCAGGATGAACAAGCCAACCCACCTCATGTAGGTCAAATGGACCCTGCTTTGGCTCAAATATTGCAGACCCTTGTTCAGCAAACTGCTACTCTAGCACAGCAACAGCAACAGTTACAACAGCAGCTGTTGGCACAGCAACAACAGCAGCAACAGCAACAACAACAGCAGCAACAACAACAAACCGTTCCTCCGGTAGTCACCTTTAAGTCCTTCCAGGCAGTTAAACCTCCCGAATTTAAAGGAACAGCGGACCCAGTAGAGGCGAGATCTTGGCTGAAAGAGATGGAAAAGGCTATTGAACTGGTGGGAGTCCCAGCAAATAAAAAGACTGAATATGTAAGTTACTTCCTGAAGAATGAAGCCACTTATTGGTGGGAGTCGGTAAAGATGCTGGAAGCTATGGAAGTGATTCCTTGGGAAAGGTTTACAGAGTTGTTCTTAGAAAAGTATTTCCCAGACTACATGAAAGATCAAATGGAGATGAAGTTCTTAGAGTTGAAACAGGGATGTATGTCAGTGACAGAGTATGAAACAAAGTTTACTAAACTAGCTAGGTTTGCTCCGGCTTATGTAGACACGGAGAGGAAGAAGGCAAAGAGGTTTCAACAAGGGTTGAAACCATGGATTCGTAGTAAGCTAGCAGTTTTGGAACTGGATACTTATGCAGCTGTGGTGCAGAAGGCCATGATAGCATAAGGAGAAAGTGAATTGTACTTTAAGGAAAAAGAGGGAAAGAAAAGAAAAGATGGGTCAATGGAAGGACGACAAGTGCAAGGCAGCTCTCAGAGTGTGCCCAATAAAAAGCCAGGGTTTCAGTCAGGAAAGAATGGGAATTCTAAGAAACCGGGATCGGGGAATGGAGGGCAAGGAAATAGACCTCAAGATTCAAATCAACAGAAACTGGTTAGGCCACCCTTAGCAGAGTGCAAGACTTGTGGAAAGAGGCATCTAGGAGTGTGTGCAAAGTTGGAAGTGACGTGCTACAAGTGTAATCAGAAAGGTCACTATGCTCGAGAGTGTAAGGTAGGGATTATATGCCACCGTTGTGGGAAACCAGGGCATGTAATGAGGGATTGTAAAGTACCTATGGTGAAACCACCGGTCCTGGCTAACCCAATGTTTCAAGCGATTGAGGCACCCCCAACAGCAAATGTCAAACCAGTGGCGAGGACCTTCAATATGACTATGAATGAAGCTATTAAAGATTCTGATGTGGTAGCAGGTACGCTCCCTGTAAATTCTGTTCAAGCTAAAGTATTAATTGATTCCGGGGCCACGAAATCCTTTATATCTAAAGAATTTTTTCAAAGGTTAAATTGTGAGATATGCGTGTTACATGAGGCTATAGTTATAGAAATAGCTAATTCAGAACGAATTCCAGTTACTCAAGTATGTCCTCGTTGTAAGATCGATATCTTAGGGGATTGCTTTTATGCTAATTTGATACCCTTCCAGTTAGGTGAATTTGATGTCATCCTAGGAATGGATTGGTTAACAGAGAATAATGCACAAATTGACTGTAAGAACAAAAAGGTGATACTTAAGCCCTCTGTAATGTAGAAGTTACCTTTAGGGGTCAGAGATAGACTAGGAGATTTTTAACGATCATGCAAACTAAAAGGCTGTTGAGGCAGGGATGCGAGGGCTATATGGCTTATGTCATGGATACCAAGAAAGAGGTACCTAAGATAGAGGAAATACCAGTGGTGGATGAGTTTCTCGATGTTTTTCCAGATGAACTTCCCGGGTTACCTCCGGATTAGAATTTACCATCGACTTAGCCCCAGGAACCGAACCCGTGTCAAAGGCTCCCTATCGAATGGCACCTGTGGAGATGAAAGAATTGGCTATTCAGTTACAAGACCTTTTAGAAAAAGGTATTATCAGGCCTAGTGTATCTCCGTGGGGAGCACCGGTATTGTTTGTAAAGAAGAAGGACGGGAGTATGAGATTATGCATTGATTATCGAGAGTTAAATAAGTTGACCATCAAGAATAAGTACCCTTTACCGAGAATTGACGATTTGTTTGACCAGTTGAAGGGAACGACTTGTTTTTCCAAAATTGATCTACGATCAGGGTATTTTCAGTTGAAGATTAGGTCGGAAGATGTTCCAAAGACAGCGTTTCGGACTAGATATGGGCATTATGAATTTTTGGTGATGGCGTTTGGGTTAACCAATGCACCGGCGACGTTCATGGATTTAATGAATAGGGTCTTTGAGAAATATTTGAATAAGTTTGTGATTGTGTTTATAGATGATATTTTGATATACTCAAAGACCGAAGAAGAACATGTAGGGCATTTGAGGATAGCTCTAGAAACGTTGAGAAAAGAGAAATTGTATGCAAAGTTTTCCAAGTGTGAGTTTTGGTTGAAAGAAGTGCAGTTTTTAGGGCATGTCATCAGCAGCAAAGGGATTAAAGTGGATCCTGCTAAGATTGAAGTTGTGATGAATTGGGAGAGACCTAAAACACCTACAGAAGTTCGAAGTTTCTTAGGATTAGCGGGATATTATCGAAGATTTGTTCAAGACTTTGCGAAGATAGCCACCCCACTAACAAAGTTGACAAGGAAGAATGAAAAGTTTTTGTGGAATGAGAGGTGTGAAGAAAGTTTCCAGGAATTGAAGAAGAGATTGGTGACTGCACCTGAACTAACACTTCCAGATGAAAAAGGAAATGTTGTGATCTACAGTGATGCATCTCACAAAGGTTTAGGATGTGTACTAATGCAGCACGGTAAGGTAATTGCTTACGCTTTGAGACAATTGAAACCTCACGAGCAGAAATATCCTACTCATGACTTAGAATTAGCCGCGATTGTTTTCGCCTTGAAGATTTAGAGACATTATATGTATGGGGAGAAGTGTGAAATTTACACGGACCATAAGAGTTTAAAGTATATTTTCACCCAAAAAGACTTAAACATAAGGCAGAGGAGATGGTTAGAATTGCTCAAGGATTATGATTGTACAATTAACTATCACCCCGGGAAAGCGAATGTGGTGGCGGACGCTCTAAGTAGAAAGGAGAAAATTAACATGTTTACACTACCTGAGGAGTTATATAGAGAATTTGAGAAATTAGAGATAGAAGTCTGCGTGCCTACAAGCAGTACAGATAAGGGTTACACTATGACGTTTCAGCCCGAGTTGTTAGAGAAGATTCGCAGATGCCAGGAGGAAGTCATGAAAGGAGATGTTAACAAGTTAACAGGTGAGGAAATATGCACTCAAGTAGATGACAGTGGAATATTGAGATTTTCTTCACGCATTTGGATACCGAATGTGACAGAGTTGAAGAATGAAATTCTACAGGAAGCCCACAGTTCTAAATATTCGATTCATCCTGGAAGTACGAAGATGTATCGAGATTTGAAAAGAAACTTCTGGTGGCCGGATATGAAGAGAGATATTGCCGAATGGGTAAGTAAGTGTTTAACCTGTCAGAAAGTAAAAGCTGAACATCAGAGACCAAGTGGGATGCTACAACCATTAGAAATTCCCGAGTGGAAATGGGAACATATTGCGATGGATTTCGTGGTAGGTTTGCCGAGGACGAGAGCTAATCATGATGCTATCTGGGTAATTGTTGATCGATTAACGAAATCTGCACACTTTCTTCCGATAAATGAGAGGTTTTCATTAGACAAATTGGTTCATCTATACATAAAAGAGATTGTGGTGTGACATGGAGTTCCAGTATCCATAGTCTCAGATCGAGATCCAAGATTTAATTCGAGATTCTGGAGAAGTTTTCAACAGTGTTTGGGCACTAAATTAAAAATGAGTACTGCTTATCATCCTCAGACTGACGGTCAGAGTGAAAGAACGATTCAAACAATTGAAGACATGCTCCGAGTTTGTGCACTGGATTTCGCAGGAAGTTGGGATGAACACTTGCCATTAGTGGAATTTTCATACAACAACAGTTTTCATGCTAGCATCGGTATGCCACCGTATGAAGCATCATATGGGCGGAAGTGTCGATCCCCAGTATACTGGGAGGAAGTTGGCGAGCGAAAGATACTCGGACCAGAATTAGTACAGCAAACCAAGGAAGTAATTCAACTTATTCAGAAACGTTTAGTGACAGCTCAGAACCGACAGAAGAAGTACGCTGATTTGGCCAGAAAGAATATGGAGTTCGAAGAAGGAGAACAAGTTTTGTTGAAAGTATCTCTATGGAAGGGGTTAGTAAGATTTGGTAAGAAAGGAAAATTAAGTCCAAGATTTATCGGGCCTTTTGAGGTATTGAAGAAGGTTGGAAAAGTTGCCTACGAGTTAGCCTTACCGCCTCACATGCAACATATTCACAACGTGTTCCATGTATCAATGCTTAAGAAGTACCATCTGGACTCTAAACATGTCATCGAATACGAGCCGATAGAGATCCAGCCGGATTTATCCTATATGGAACAACCCATCAAGATATTAGATCGTAAAGAGAAAGTTCTGCGAAATAAGACAATACCTATAGTAAAAGTTTTGTGGAGAAACCCCAGAGTGGAAGAATCAACTTGGGAGCTTGAAAGCGACATGCTTGAGAATTATCCTCATTTATTCACTTAGGTGAGATTCTGGGGACAGAATCCTTTTTAAGGGGGAAGGGTATAACGCCTTAGATTTTTTAGTAATAATAATTATTTATTTATTAAATGAGAATTATGTGGCGTATAAATTTTGTTGAGGAGGTAAATTATGTGTGGAATAATATTTGTGGGCTTAAAGGATGATTTATACGTGATGTGTAAGCCCGGATATTTTTTTATTATATTTTTGGGAATTTATTCCTATTTAATTGTGTTATATTTACCTTCTGTGAATTTTATAAAATCCTCGGGATTAGTAGAAATCCTGAAATCTTTTGCAGTATTAACTTTATTAGTTAATATGACTTTTAAAAATATTTGGTGAATTATTTTGGGTTTCAAGGATTTTAAAATAATTTTATGAATTATTTTTCCAATTTATGGATTCAATCTTGTAAAATCCATATTTAATTCGTTTTTAATCCTAAAAATATTTTGAAAATATGTGGGAGATCGTAATTTTTTTCATTCTATATTTAGAATTTTAAAATTTAAAGTTCCACCTATTTTTTCTGTTAATTATATTTTTGGAAAAATATTTACATGGTTCGTTGTTTATTCAGAAATGTATTAATTTAGTCCCCATCTATTTTTCCCCTTTTATAACCCTCAATCCCTAAATTCAGTTTTTCCCCAAAAAAATTTAACATCACTCTCTCTCTCTCTAACTCACCAACTCTCCCTCGACGATTCTCGATCTCTCCCGTACTCACCTCTCTCGTTTCTCTTCCTTTTCGAGTGATTAACTAATCTCTAGCCTCAGTTTTGTTGATTGTTACTGGTAAAGCCTTCTTCCTCCCCCTTGTTCTTCATGGCGTTGTGCGACGGTGGCTGTGTGTGTTCGAGTTCCTGAGTGTGTGTGTGTGTGTGTGTGTTGAGCTTGAGGCGTGTGTGCGTGGGCTTGTGGTCTTTTGTGGGTTCGAACTAAGGGCTGGATTGTATTGATTATCTTCCCTTCCCCGTTGTTCTTCCCCTGTCTCCCGTCGATAGTTCGTGTTGTGTGTATGTGTATTAGGGGTGAGCAAAAAACCGAAATGAAACCGAAACCGAACCGAAACCGACCAAAACCGAACCGAAAAAACCGAAACCGAAGCCGAACCGGCGGTTGCGGTATTTGATTTTTAAAAACCGAAATTTTCGGTTTCGGTTCCGGTTTTAGGTTCAAACTGAACCGACTAAAACCGAACCGAACCGATTATTAAAATAAATATATAATTTATATAAATTTATAAAACTTTCTGGTGACTACTCCGGCTGGTAACTTCTCATTTTCGTAAACTATATATATAGGTTTCTACTATCATGTAAATTGTATTAAAACTAAGATTATATTGCAATCAATTTACATATTACATGAGAAAGTTCTAATTTGCTTTTGTATTAGCAACTGAGAGTACATTTTGTCATTTACTCATATACATTGTACATTATCACACATGCATGTATAAATTTTGTTAAAATATATTGTGAGCCATATATAACTTATTAGCTTACTAATGTCATATGATACTGTCATATAACATTACCACTAACATATACACACAGTGTATTCATTCAAAAACTCAGTTACTTTGTTTAAAAATCGAGAACGTTGTAATTTATAAATTTAAAGTCTTGTAATATATTTATGATTTTTTTCGTTCGGTTTTATAACCGAAACCGAACCGTTAAAAACCGAACCGAGCTTTTTAAAACCGAAACCGACGGTTCGGTTGCGGTTGCGGTTTTCAATTTTAAAAACCGAAGGCATGCTGTTTCGGGTTCGGTTTCGGGGCAAAACCGAACCGAACCGAACCGTGCTCTCCCCTAATGTGTATTGTGTGCGTTGCCTCACTGCTGTGTGACTTGTACATGTACTGGTGCTCTGTTTTCCTCTGTCCTTACAGTGGTGTGCGTGTGTAATTGTGAGAATGTGCGGGTTGCCTCATTTTGTGAATTCCGATTTCTGCCTCTGTTATTATTCGACTTGTTCGACCTTACTCGGTTACTTGGTTCACTGTGGTAGTCCAGTTTATTGTCGATTTTTGCAAACATATGTATACATTCTGTGACTATTAAATCGATTTTGTTATTGATTTGGTAATGTTGCAGTTGTGGAATTGAATTATTCGGAGAATTAAATGATGATTACAGTCAGAGTTTTTATTGGATTATTTACGGAAACTATAATCGTTTCCACAATATTTTGTGCGGAGTTTTGAGTTGGAAACCCGATACGGGCACCCTCGAAATTTTGCCCATCGACAATGATATTAAAATAAATTGAGTCGATGGTAATTGGCAATGATGATTCTTCTGAGCCAAGAATTTAAATTTTCATAATTACGTTATAATTTTTAATTTCTTGTTTTAAATTCTGAATTTATATAATTGTTTATTAATATGATCGAGATGGATTATTGGATTGTGGTTGTATTACTAATGATGATTGTGTTGGTTGTGTCGGCTGTATCCCGACTGGCAGTCACCCGTATAAAGGGGATGCCGTCAAAATTTTTCTAAAAATCTTAAACTATTTCTTGAAAATATGTTTGTATAATTATACAACTTGCATAAATTATGAGTCGGGCTTCATATTTTAAAACTGGTTGATTATATGATAATGTGCCAATTATGATTAAATATTTTATCAGTGGCTCACATAATGTTAGTATATGATTAAATAAATGAAAATTAGGAGATTACTCGTGGGGGTAGATGTTGATTAGCGAATATTGAGTAGAATTCTAAAATAGTGTTATATTGTGTGTAGATCCCAAGGATAAAGGGAAAGCTAAAGTCGAGGACGTAGGAACTCTCCGAATTCTGTGATTTCCTGATTAAGGCAAGTAAACCACTTCATTTATATTTCCAGTGAATTATGATTATCATAACTTGATTTTTATGTTCGTTTGATTTATCCTTGATATAACTGTTCTGTTAATTTCCATTAATTTTGAATATTCAATTGTTATACCCCAAATCGATTATATTGTTTTCATTGATCCTTTTAGTGGCTTGACTTAAATCATTACCCCTTTTTCTATATCGAACTTGTCGATATCTAATTCAGAAATTACCCGACCTTATTTTACTTTGTGAGATTTGAGATGTTGACCTGGAACGAAAGTGTCCAGGGTGTTTGGCAGTTGAGGTGGTCGATTGTTCTGACACCTGATGTCTAGTTAGGATTGGACTGTTAGTTTTTTTTTTAAAAATGTGGACCGTAAGGGTCGGACCAGATTCGTGGTCAGATATTGTTAAGGCCAATGTGTGCCGTGGATCCATTAAGGACATTGCTGTGTGCGTTTGTCCGGGGTTAGTGCGTGACTGATCAGCAGCCTAACCTTATGATTGTTTTTATTTATAAAATGCATAATAGTCCAATCCACTCCTATTTTATGACTCAGATAAAAGACATATCTATCAATTGAGCTTTCAATATCGTGATTACTAGTTCTTGATAGACCTACTGTTTTAATTCAGATATGTTTATAAATTATATATTTGCTGAGCATTCTTAGCTCACTTGCTTGCTAATCCTGTTTCTTCAGCTAAACACGAAGATGTCTACGAGGAGTGGACCGTCAGGTCGAGGCAGCCATAGGGGCAGTCAGAGAGTTGAGGTGGTGGGATGGGTAGACAGCTTATAACCTTATTTCTTATCATTTCTGTGTCGGTTAGACAGATTAATTAATTTATGGAGTTGTATATTATTTTTATTCAGAACTTGGGTTGTAATAGTTAATTAGTAGTTGTTTCATACTGTGACCTGTGAGCGGTCTTGGCTAGTCACAGTTTATGTTTCTTTACAAATTTTGCTATTATTATGCCTGTGAGCAGGTTTGGTTATAGTTGGTTTGGTTTGGTTGATTTGGACAGGTGGTTGGTCCTATTTACGAACACATCATGTCGAATTTTCTAAAATTTCTTCTATATCAATGTTTAATTAATTATAAAAGTATATAATTCTAATATTGATAAGTGAGGGTGTTACAAGTTGAAATCATTAAAATACACCCCCAAAATCACTAAAATACAAACACCACCACCACCCCCACCCACCCCACCCCACCCCACCCCACCTCACCTGAAATCAGTAAAATACACCCCCCAAAATCACTAAAATACAAACACCCCACACCCCCACCTGAAATCAGTAAAAAAACACCCCCCAAAATCACTAAAATACAAACACCCCACCCCCCCACCCCACCCCACCCCACCTTACCTTAAATCAGTAAAATACAACCCTAAAATCAATAAAAATTTTCTAAGAAATTTTTTTCCCAAATATTTATTCGGAAATGCTTTTTTCCAAAATATTTATTTGGAAATATTTTTTTCCGAAATATTTATTCCGGAATTTTTTTTTCCGAAATATTTATTCCGAAATATTTTTTTCCAAAATATTTTTTTTGGAAATATTTATTCGGAAGTATTTTTTTGAAATATTTATTCGGAAATAATTTTTCTCGAAATATTTATTCGGAAATATATTTTCCCGAATTATTTATTCGGAAATATATTTTCCCGAATTATTTATTCGGAAAATATTTTTTCGAGAATTATTTATTCGAAAATATTTATTTCCCAAAATATTTAATCAGATATATTTTTTCCGAAATATTTATTCGGAAATATTTTTTCCCGAAATATTTATTCGGAAATATTTTTTCCCGAATTATTTATTCGGAAATATTTTTTTTCAAAATATATATTCGGAAATATTTATTCGGAATTATTTATTCGAAAATATATATTTCCGAAATATTTAATCGGAAATATTTTTTTCCGAAATATTTATTCGGAAATATTTTATTCCGAAATATTTATTCGGAAATATTTTTTCCCGAAATATTTATTCGGAAATATTTTTTTTTGAAATATTTATTCGGAAATATTTTTTTCCGAAATTTTTATTCGAAAATATTTTTTCCCGAATTATTTATTCTGAAATATTTTTTCCGAAATATTTATTCTGAAATATTTTTTCCCGAAATATTTATTCGGAAATATTTTTTCCCGAATTATTTATTCGGAAATATTTTTTTTCGAAATATTTATTCGGAATTATTTATTCGAAAATATATATTTCGGAAATATTTAATCTGAAATATTTTTTTCGAAAATATTTATTCGGAAATATTTTATTCCGAAATATTTTTTTCCGAAATATTTATTCAAAAATATTTTTTCCCTAATTATTTATTCGAAAATATGTTTTCCCAAATTATTTATTCGGAAATATTTTTTCCCGAATTATATATTCTGAAATATTTTTTCCGAAATATTTATTCCAAAGTATTTTTTCCTGAAATATTTATTCGGAAATATTTATTCGTAAATATTTTTTTCCCGAAAAATTTATTCAGAAATATTTTTTCCCAAAATAAAACAACTTTTTTAAAATAAATTTATAAATATAAAAAAATAATAAATTAATTTAAAAATAATAAATTAATTAAAAAATTGAAAATTGAAAATAAAAATAAATAAAAATTAAAAAATTAAATAAAATTAGTGATTGAAGTCATGATGATTTCATATAGGGGGTGGGTGATGGCATGAAGATGTAATTTTGGGGATGGGTGATGCCATATAGGGGTGGAGAGAGTAAAATATGGTGTGGAAATTGTAAAATATGGTGTGGAGATAGTAGTTTGTAGTTTGTATTTAAGGGTTAGTTTGTATTTGAGCAAAGACCTATATATATATATATATATATAGGCTTTTGCTCAAATACAAACCAATCCTTAAATACAAACTACAAACTAACACTAGATTAATTATATTTCATTTATTCTAAGGTTCCCGCCAAGGGTACCTTCACAAAAAATGCTTAAAATAATTGGCTCTATCCACCAAAAAAAAAAAAAACTTTCCGTGGAAATGCGAAGCATTTAAGACAGTAAACGGATGAGTTAGGTAGTCATGTGGGCCGCAGGCCCTCGACACACCCGTCAATCGTCTATTGCCTTTACCATTGATTGCCATTTCTTACAACTTTAGAATGATAAAGGCGCGAAGCGCCGTACAAGAAGGTGCGAAGCACCGTTAATCAGTGAAATCCACTACCACGTCATCACGTGAACAGTGAATTTTTTTATTTTTTTTTTTTATTTTTTTTTTGCTGAATGGAGCCAATTATTTTAAACACTTTTTGTATTGGGGTACCCCTAGTTTGATCATTAGATTAGCATGAAATATTGAATTAGTGTTTAGTTTGTAGTTTGTAGTTTATTTTAGTTTGTAGTAGAGTAGGACCCTATATATATATATATATATATATATATACGGTCTTACTCTAATGCAAACCACTCCTAGGCTAGAAACTAGAAACTAAATAAAAAAATTTCTAAATCGCGTCAGAATATAGCACATATGGTATACAAATTGATCGTTGGGAGATGGAGAAAAATATAATGAAGTCATATTTCAAAAAAACTCACCGATTGGTGGGAAAAATCAATTTAAAAACGAAGGGGATTAGGTGGGATTGTGTATGTGAGGGTGTATTGGATTTGTGTGTGGTGCCCGTAGCGGGGCCATAGGCAAGTGATCAAACAGAAATCAAAATTAAAATAGAAACTAGAAACACTAAGTTAAGCCATTAGATCAATCTAATCTAATGGCCCCCCTAGAAGCACCGTACACAATTAAAATACATCCGCCCATACATAATCCCACATTATCCCCTCTGTTTCTAATTTGATTTTTCCCCGTCAATCGGTGGTTTTTTTTTTCAAAATCCGACTTTACTATATTTTTTTCCATCTCCCAACGATCAATTTGCATATCATATATGCTATATTTCGACGTTATTTAAATTTTTTTTATTTAGTTTCTAGTTTAAGATTGGTTTCTATTAGAGTATCCCCCTATACATATATATGTATGGGTCACGCTCTGCTGAGAACACATGTTAGTATGAGAACAGTGAGAACTCTATTCTGCAGCACGACCATAAATTTATTGATCACTTTTGTGTTTTGTGTACAAAATTGACGAGTCTAATGCTAATACGTTCTTTATTGGTCCATTGGGTTCTTTAACGTCCTTGCAGTCTTGCACTGTCATTGTGTCTAACTGATTTCTTAAAAGAAAATATATCAGAAGTAGATGTACTACATTTAAATCTGGATCTGTGTAGCCTCTTAAAACCTACAAGTAAATCGAGCTAGATGTTTGTGCTGGCATCCTCATCTTATGCCTTTGTAGGGGTTCTATACACCCCTTTTTTTATATCTTAAGTCATTATAGGCTTGTAGCTGTTCATTTATTTCCTTGCTCATTATATACGTGGTAGGAGAAATTATATTACTAAGATTAGTTAAAACAAATACATGGAGGGATGGTTATATGGGGTGAAGTGCTAAAATGGCACAAATTCTGATTAAAATGCCCAAAATAGCACTCCCTGAAAATACTACCCTCCACTGGCACTTACATCACGCATATAGCACATGCGTTAGGGGGTGGGGTAACGCATTTCATACATGCGTTACCAGTGTTTTTCTTCTCTCCCAGCTAAATCTATCACTAGTAACGCATTACACACATGCGTTATGGTGGTAACGCAAGTGCGTGATGCGTTATGTATGAAATGCGTGACAGTGTAACGCAACTCAAAGTTGCGTTGTGTATGTGTCCCTGCGGGGCCTCTTTTCCAGAAAGTGCTATTTTGGACATTTGACCTCAATTTTGTGCCATTTTGGGCATTTTCTCGGTTATATAGCCTTGAATGACGACTAATAAGGAAATTCTTCAATGGCAAGGTCATTATCTGAACTAATGCAAGAAGCAAACCAGGAGGTTCCTGCATGGCTAGCTCGCTTTACAGCCCGAGCCTCATTTGGAGGGAAAAACCGACGAGGTGGAGGTCGGTTTGGTGGTCGTGATTTTCGAAGGGACAACTCTTACAACAGGGGAGGTTCAGATTATTCTGTGCTGGCAACATGAGCGGTGGGTATGGTGCTCCTAGTGGTGTATAGGGTGGATCATATGGTTCCGGGGTGACTAGTGCCTGGGACTGACTTCTCAATCATGCCATACTCTTCCTGGAATTTCTTCAAAATATAGCATCCAATTTACAGTAGAAATTTAACATTAATAGGATTGACAGTTCTTTCTTTTGGGTCTCGTTCATTTACAACTGTTTGAAGATCCCCTTTCGGTGGTCTAAAAACTCTTGAATATTTGCTTGTAGAGTCGGGGATTTATGATATTACCTGAAATGTGCAGGGTAGAATGTCTGCTGTCGGCAAGTTGTAACATATTTACTGAAATTAGGTTATCTTTACCATATCTTTGTGAAATGTGGTAGGAGGATAGTTCCTATAGTTGATGCCTTTTGCTTAGACTTGTAGCATTTTGTCTTGCTCTTTGGCTTTTACATTTTTCATCAGCAATCAATTTTTTGTGGTTACACCTTTCTATGGTCGCAGCTGTGTTTTATGGACAGTATCTTTGCATCTGCACGCGATATCTGTCTGTTTTATTAGCTGTCTTGTCCAGTGTCCTAAGCAATGTATGCATCATCTATGTGAATTATGGATAACATCTTAGTTCTATAGTAGCCCAGATAATATGGTGACAACTTATGCTCAATTCTTAGTATACAACATGTACTGGTAAAAATGCATAATGGCTAAGAAAGTGATTGAATGCTAGTTGTTGGGTAGTATCTGTTAGGACTCGAGTGATTTGTTGATAATATTGTCTTGTTTGGTCAGATGAACATGAAATTAGGCTTAATTTGACCTCAATGTATTGTAATGTCTTGCATGATATTCATATGCAAACATAGTTGAAATGTGTAAAAAAGAGGAGTCTGAGCCACCTGAATCCAAATTTACTGATATCAGTATTGTTGAGCTACTATTTTGTTGGCCCTTTGATATCTGCAGATGAGCCGAAGGAGCAAGTACATTTTCAAGTCATATATACTTAATAAAATTGTGGTTTGGTCCAGACGTCTAGTAGTTTAATCTGAGTGTTATTTAACAAATAACAACTACTGTATTGTTGTCAACAGTGGTCAACTACAAGCCTATGGAACATCTATACACATAGTCCGGGTTTGTTATTGTTTTGGCCTTTTGAGTTGACCAAGTTAATCAAATTGCTCTATTTATTAACTAAAATTTAATAATTTTTTTTAGGAGTAATTTCTTGTAAGTTGTAAATCTGCTATCCGATAGTCAATATGTATTGGATAAGGACAATTTCTTTTATACTTTTTTTTAAAAAATTTCTTTTATACTTAATTAACATATTTGTTAAATATGTTTTATACTGAAAATGTTTTGTAAAACATTTCTTATGTGCATGAATTTCGTGTTTTTTAATTTTTTTTCGTATTTATTTTTATTTTAATAATTTTAGAAACCCACTGCAAAATATTTCTGGGTCCGCCACTGTATATAAATCCATCATTTTATAGTAAAAAACATCATTATCACAATCAACACGGCCACCAACAACATATCGCTAACATCACCATCATTACCACCACCCCTGCCACATCACCACCGACATATCACCACTAGCATACCATCACGCTCACGCATCGCAACCAAAATCACCAAAAATATTGATTACAACCACATCAATACACCAGAATCACAAAAACCAAAACAAAATGAATAAAAATTCAACTCACGTTACCCAAATTTGAATCCAAATCGCTAAAAATTTTGAACACAAATTACTAGAATATTTCAGATTTGAAAATTTGTTCATGTTCGAAGGTCCTGGTAATGGTGTTGATAATGATATAGAGCGGGTGAAAACAAAGTAGGAGATGAATGATTGTTAGAGGAGGTGTGATTAGGAATGTGGCTGGAATTCGGTGATTAACATATTTGTAAGTCAATTTGGTGACAATAAGAAATTGTAGAATGATGATGGTTTATGCACACACTTCATATCTCTCTTTTTCACAAACACACGTATTATATATAAATATATATGTGTGTGTGTGTGTGTGAGACAGAGAGAGAGATCATGAATGATGACAAATGGAATATATAAGCTGAGAAAAAGGTGGTGATGATAGTTGGGTATTACAAGTGATGGTATAATAGGTCACCGAAATTAGAGGAGGCATGAGGATGGAGGTGAATAAGTAAATTATGTTTGAATATGTGGCTACGATTAAATATAGATATAGAATATAAAAGGCTCAAATTAGTTTTCAGTTCTATTTCAGTATAGGTTCTTATTATAACACTTGCCTATATAAATAACACACGTGAATTAGTTACTCATGATTAGATTTTAGAAATTGCGAATTGTTCGGTCTTTCACTCTTTGAAGTTATGTTTTCTAAATTATTAGGTGTGATCATACTGTCATGATCGTAACTGAAATTTAAGTAATATCAATTCTCATAAAAATATTTTTTTTTCGCAAATACATCATATTATCATCAGTATATAGGGTTTCAAAACTACAAGTTATGTATTTATAAAATAAAAAAAATCAAGTTATATGAATTAAAATGGTGTCCGTGCTTTGCACGGGTTTTCATGCTAGTTATATAATTTAAGAAGTAAAGTAATATAAAAATAATTATATAAATGAACTTCGGTCTGATCCAAATTTTTTCAAGATTTGGACCGAACATGATGGAAAATCGGATTTTTTTGATTTGATGGACCGGAGACCGGACAGCTTGTATACAATCTGGTCTGGGTCATGGAATGATAGACCCGGTCCAGTCTAATTTACCGCTCTAGGTCGAAATGTTGTGTAGCCCTAACTGCACTGTACATAGATTATTTCTAGTAACTTGGTTTCTTATTCAGTTTTTACTTTATTAATTTCACAAAAAACTCTCGTTGTAATTCAAGAAAAGTCTCAAAAGCCTTGGAAGCTTGTTTTTAATTTTTTTCCACACATAATGGATAAATTATATTAAGGATAATAATAAGAAATAAGAAACTGATTGAGTGAGAGATATAATAAATCTTAAGTTATAAGTTTAGAATCATTTAAACCCATGACAAATGAATATTTACATATAAAGTCAAGTAAAATGGAAATTTCATCGTGTTGAAGTTGCCAGTGACCTTAACACATTATTAACCAATCAATCCTGTTATATATAGATGTAACTTCTTGGTTCGATGTATCTGTAAGACCGTCAAGATCCTATAAGACATACATATAGTTAGTTAATTTTCTATCATAATATGTTAGATATCAACATAGATATAACTTTCAAGCTCATACATATGTTTGTTATGTCACTAATAGGGACTAAAAAAATAAATTTTAATCAAATAAATATTATTTAGTAATTTTCAAACTATTCATAAGAAAAATTGCGCTTGACCTGAAAGGTCAGAAAAATAATACAAAAACTGTTAACGACACAAGTAAAACGACCATACTTATCATATATTTTCTTACTTTTCCGATTGCAAATGTGGTAACAAAAGTTTGTAGTCATACACCACAAAGTACTTCATAGAGAGTACACATCCCATTAATAACATATCCTTGTTTGCGTATGTTCTGGTGACCTGCCAATAAAGTAAAGTGGAAATTTATTTTCCAAAAAATAAAAATATAATTCAACTTATATTCTCGAATGGGCAATGGCAATCATTAACTATGGCATGAAATTCATTCATATTTAGGATCCACCAACAATTATGTAAATTCATCAAATATAAGAAAAGACTAAAAGTGAACATCTTAGGTTATATAATTTAGTGACTTAGCTTTTAGAGTCCCCATGTTAAAGTTGACTACCAAAGTACAGAAATGATTTTGGAGAATATAAATAGGTGGTTTTTAAAACTACTCTGACAAAAAAAAATTGTGGCATAATATGCATTCGACACACGAACTAATATATTAATATAAGTATTATGAAGTTGAGAAAAGTTATATGCTTTAATTTGGAACATGCATGTGTGTGTGAATAAGTGTGTAGATATTTTTGTTAGTAAGAAAATCAAAAGTATATACATAAAGTAATTAACGATTATAAAAAAACAACATCATTCACAAACATTTACTTTATTCAATCTAATAATTTAAATTGTCAAATACAAACATTTCGTAGATATACAACTACGGTAGTCATACTTAGTTTGAGGAAGAAATAAGGATGCTCACCAGGATGTGGTATAATCTCAAAAATGTATATAGACTGTTTTTTTGCAGTACATTTGTTTGTTTGTCTCACAACAGACCATAAACAAAATTTACAATGATATAGTTTCAACTTATTTTAATTTGTCAAGTTTACGCGTATATTTCATATACATCAATTTGATTATCTTGTAAAAGATGGAGGTGAAAAAGGTAAGATGCGGAGAAAAATATGAGACATAAAAAATATAAAATTTATAAATTTTGAAATAGTAAAATAATTAAATATATCTTTG
Organism: Saposhnikovia divaricata; assembly: GCA_036435485.1. Taxonomy (NCBI): domain Eukaryota; kingdom Viridiplantae; phylum Streptophyta; class Magnoliopsida; order Apiales; family Apiaceae; genus Saposhnikovia; species Saposhnikovia divaricata. Next base: position 149,084,477 of record CM071596.1, on the reverse strand, counting down.
AAATTAAGATTTTATTTACACAGGCATCACATAAAATTTATATATATTGCGAACTTACTATGTAATTGTCTTTACATACCTGGATTTCATTTTATTAATGGCAAAACACAAATTAAATTTAAAGACGGATATTTAAAATGCTAATAATGAAAAACAATGGATGGTTCTGATTTTGAAGTATAATTATAAAGCGTTCATTTAATTATTAGTACATCTAAATTAATATTAATTTTTATGTGAACTTACTAATTAATTGACTTTACATTCTTGGATTTTTAAATTAATAAGGAATCATAAAAAAATTTAAGGACAAATAATCAAAATGATAATTATAGAAAAATGAATGGGTTTGATTTTGAATAATAATTATATTAAAAAATGTTTCAAAATAAATGACAATTAATAGTTTAAGATTGTTTCCATACCTTTTGTCATTGATTCGTGTTGTGAATTCAAGATGCATTCTGAATGGTTATGACAATTCATTATGTACCTTTGAATATTAAGTTGGTGAAATAACTATATATACAATATTAAATTCATTATCAATTAAGTTGATGAAAGAAAGAGAATTTTTATTAATGTATTGAAGAAAAAAACTGTTGAATGCATTTTCATTTAATGTGACTTGTGTATTTTTCTCAAGAATCAATTTATAGAGGTCTAGAAAAATTCTGCTTCAAAGGAATCAAGAAACTGATCTTATATGGGCATTGACCCCTTCTAGATAGGTCATTTGAGAAAAACTATATCGTACTTTTAAATGTATGGACAATAAAACAATATATTTTAGTGATCATGCAGGTAAGTTATGAATGATAACATTGACAACCCAACATTGTAAAAAAGCCATTTATCTATAGGCACGTCTAATAATATAAATAATTATGGTGTAATGTGATAATGATTGATGCCTACAATTCAGTAAGTCGCAGAGTTATTGAAGCTGGCCACTGAATATTCTAATGGGAAGTAATTTGGAATACGGATGATGAAAGTCTAAATCGATTTCAATTATTTTTTTGTCAAAATTGTGTTTTAGTTAATTTTATTATACAATTAAAATACAAAACATACGATACATATATGTAAATCGAAATAAAAAAAATAATCTATCTCTGTCATTTAATAAAAAGATACTAAGTAGTACATTAACCAAAATTGATATGATTTAAGCATGAAGAGAATTGATACAAATACTTAGTTCATCAAAATTGGTTAAGCCTGATGGGGAATATGGAATAAGCATTTTAGATTTCCTGTAATGATTAAATTGACATAATAATTGTATTTTTTAGTTTGTAAGAATTTTATATTCGAGGTATTTTTATTTTATGTAAATTGACTATTAGTTAATCGTTAAAATATAAATTATTAGTTATTATGTTTAGTTATTTGATATAAAAAAATAAAAATCAATTGTTAATGATGAAACATGAAATCTAGATACAATAAAGAAACATGTTACATTAAGTTTAATTGGTCTAAAATTTAGTAGACTTTGATAGATGCTAAATAATTCACAATATTCTGATTGGTTAACTAATATGGTTCAAAAACAATTCATAACTAAAAAATGTATAAGCATATGTAATTTACTGTTGTGTGGATTTATAAAAAATATATTTACGATTAGTAGTAACTTTTTAAAATTAAAAATCATGTGATATACGAATTTATTAAATCAAGATATTACTACATTTAAATTTAATTTAACCGTGATTAGTAAATTAGAATAAGCATGGTAAATAATAAAAGTTTTGTATGTGATTGATTGATTGAAAATTTTGAAGTGAATTATGATTGTCTCTTAAATAAATTTTATTTTTTTGATTTGTAGTTTATTCACCAACCAATAATAATACTCTTCTAACGTATATTTAATAATTTAAATAATTAAAATATATGTAGTGTTGGCTTATATGCATTTATTAATTAATTTTATTAACAAATTATGAATAAATATAATTTTTAGCTTTTAAAAAAATCGTGTATTTGAAGATATGGATTTTATCCAAGTTATTTAAAATCTGATTTCAAATCCGATTTTTCAGATTTCTAGTTGAGTTAGATTATAATTGTCTAAAATCGGTTATAATTGTATAATATATATTATGAAAATCAATTTATAATGTATGATATTATGATTGTGATTGACTTTATATTAAAAGAGTGGTTGATTAATTAATGAGTAGTTATGAAATTTAATTAAAATATATAATAGTATATCATGATTGATTTCAATTTAAAATAGTGATTTTTTAGTATTTTGTTTATTTAAAAAATATGTATTTATGGGTATGTTAAATAAAATCTTTATTGTATTTAAATTAGAAGTGTTAACTAATCATGGTTAATGAGGTATGATGAGAATGTAAATAAGGAAAATTCTTAATATTACATGATAGGTCCAAAATTTATGCTTTTTTTTTTCAATTTGAATTTAATCAACTGCTTTTAATATTGGAGGTACAATAGAACCTCGATAAATGAATAATCTCAACAAATGAATAATTTTTTTGGTCCCGACTTGGGTAAATGGCCTTAATGAATAATCTCGCTAAATGCATTAACGAATAAAAAAAAAGTCTTCATAGGCCCTATTTAAATATAAATGAATCATCACTATATTTCAAATAATATATTTATATTTATATAAATATATTTAATCCAATTAATATTTTTCATACACATTAATAAATCATATATTCTCGAAAAATGCTTCTAAAGTCGATTGTTTTTCCGCCCACCCAAAATGTATCTGATATTTAATTTTGTGTAATGCATGCACGACTTCTGGAATGTTCTGATCATGCAGGTAATATTTTATGGTGACAGTAGCTATTCTATGTAGTGCACTTATTAAATATACATGTACCTATTCCGTGCATATGTAGTGCACTTATTAAATATACATGACCTATTCCATGCATACTGTACATGCATGTAAAACTAATTTAAAATGTTAAAAAAATAAATGTAGTTAAACATCAGATAAATATTCTAAATCCATAATAAATTTTAGGCATATTTGAATATAAAATGTATTAGAAAAATTATAAAAATAATTGAAAATAATATCAAAATGAATAAATATTCATTTATCGATAAATAAATAAAATATTCATTAATCGATAAATAAATAATTTTTCTAAATGAATATATACTTTTGATGCCATGAATTTCATTTATCGAGGTTATACGGTAGTTAGTACAAAAAGTCATATAAAATTAGTTAAAACATGTCATGTATTTCATTAATCTAATAAAAATATTGACTCTACTACATTATATGTGTAATAATTAATTAGAGATTTGTGATAGTAATACTTAATTAATATGGAATTCAAAGGGATCAAATAGGAAAGAATATTTATATATATTAGTTACTTTATTCCACCCATTTGTTAGTATTTATGGTGGGCAAAAAGATCAAAAAAGATGAAAAAAAAATGATGAAAAAAAATGGTAAATTTATTATTTTATCTTCTTTAATTGTTAATATTTGGGATGGGTATGCAGATTAAGAAATATGTGACACTGAAAAAATAATAGAAAAATGGATGAATTAATAAAATTGTGAAATATGCTAAATTTAGTATAGGATAGCATGTAACCTTAGAAGATAATAATATATGGAACGTATATTCGAAAAAGAAAATTATTAGAAATGAATGAGACGAATATAGCTTTTAAAAATGGTTATTGCATAATATTTTAATAATAATTTCAACACTAATTGCATAATTTAAAAATATGTAATTAATGATAATGAGATACAATACATATAACATGTTATTTATATTTGATTAAATTTTGGATTTTTTTTTGTATATAAAAGTATTAAATATAATAATTAATAATGTAATTGATATTTATTTATTCGAAAACATAAAGTATAATAGAAATTTATAAAGATAATTGAATATATAGTTATACTCAAAAACTAAACGAAATATTGTGTAAATAATATGAATCACGTTTTGTTTTACTTCTAAAAATTTAAACAAAAAAAGGAAATATGATAAGAGAAGAAAATGTGGCTTATTTAATAAGATTTTTAAAATAAACTCAAAACAGAATGTAGCATATGGTTATGGAATATAAGTTTAATTTTTTAAATATTAATAAATTATAATTATTTTTTCGTAATTTTTTAAAGATTAATAATTTTTTTGTGTAGAAAAAGTTATTCAGTGGTTAAAGTAAAATGTTGTGAAAGTTAATCTGTTTTTGATGGAGTAAATTACAGAGTTTTGCTTGAACTTAATTCAAATTTGCATTTTAGTGACCGAAATTTAAAATTTGTAATATATTGTTTTAAATTTCAAAAGAGTGGGTAAGAGCCATTTTTTTGAGAAAAAATAGTTCAAAAAAGTGGCTCATAACCACATTTATGAAATGCAAAATCAATGTAGTACCAACATATTATAAATTTCAAATTACGTCCATTAATATCATTCAACCATCACTTTGCAATTTACTCATTTCTTGTATGCGATTAAAAACTCTATATTGTAGTTTACCACCATTAAAAATACTAAAATCCAGTCAGTATCTCACTTTTCATAACCAACAAATAACCATCACTTTACAATTTACTCATTTCTTTTTTTTTTTGGTGCCATTAAAAACTCTATTTTGTAATTTACCACCATTAAAAACACTAAAATCCAGTCACTATCTCACTTTTCATAACCAACAAATAAGTTGTAGCCGGTGCTACTCTAGGTATTATAATAAAGGATATGTATATATGATATACTTGATACAATTTAAATTCTGTAATAATTAAGTTTATGTGAATTAAAGTATTTATATAAGTAATAATTAAATAATTTTATTTGTACATTTCAAATATTTTGGTACATGGTTTAACTCAATTTGTAGATATTATTAGATTACTTTAACATTTTTTATTTTATGATAATTTTACTTTTGAATTGGTTCGTTTAGGAAATTGTTAAAATTTTCTTGGAATATATTAATCAAAGAATTATATTGACCAAATATATCATGTTTGCTTGTAATAATGGCCAATATAACATAGATTATTACGTAAATATTTTTAAAAAATTTTAGTTTATTTAATTTTAATTTGTTCTTTATACTTGGAATAAGACTCCATGACATTTTAATGAATCCTTGTGAATAAAACTTGTAGTCGCAACTCAATGTGTATATATTATTATATTAATTATTTTTTTAATTTTAAATTGGTTTTTTTATGAAAGTGCTAAAATTTTTTTGAGAAGGGGTTAACCAACTAACCAACCAAATTAATTGATTTGTTTGAGTTATAGCCTATAAACCATGCGATGCACGGTTTTCTTAAATTTAAATAATATTTTATTTATATTTCACTAATTATTTATCTCATATATATTATTTAATATAATATTTACGTAATATATATTATTAAATAATAATCATTTAATTATATGATATATTGTTCGAAATATGACTATATTTTGTCATAATATTATAAGTATAAATGGAAGTATCGTATATACTTACATTCAAATTTTTGTTGATATTATCATATTCAAATTATGATTCCATAATAATCCATAATGTAATATTTGTCTTAAATAGAATTTAATATTTATTTATAATTGTGTGAAATTTTTATTGTTAATTATATAGTTTTAGTTTATTTTCACTTTGTTAATTTATAATTTGTTGCAAATTTGTTAAAAAATATGTGATATTAAAATTATTAAAATTGATTTTGAATATATTTTGTTTCCAAATATTGAAAGAGTCTATAAAAATTAGGTGTAGGTGAATAATTTTAACTTAAATATAACTAAAATAGTATGTAATTGAATATTAATTGAAATGTAATTAAAAGAGTTTGTTATTAAGTAATATATGTGGTTTGAAAGAATTTTTATATGTATTTTAATTTATTTTTTCATTTTTGGAAGGTGGTAACAATTTTTTTGGAAAGGTGTTAACGGACCGACCGACCAACCAACCATAGTTATAATAGTACTAGCCTATAACCGTGCAAAGCACGGGCTATCATATAGTATTATTATTAATTAATATATTAATTATTTGATTTAATGTAAAATTTTAATTTATTTTATAAATTTATTATTAATTTTAATTTTACATATGTTTCATACTTAATTTTATGACATGAATAAATATCAATAATTTAACGTTATTTTTAAATTTATCGTTAAATATTTTAAGAATTCAATATATATTTTTAAAAATTATTTAGTGTAACCTAAAATCGTAAAGTAAAAAATCGTAGGAAGAAGTGTGTACGAGCAATGATTCTAATAAGGATATAATTGAAACCATTTATAATTCCATAAAACTTGTGGTTTTTTATTTTTAATAAATTATATACTTCCTCCGTACCGTTTATATTGGTCACAATTCCTTTTTTGCATGTTCCAAAAGTATTGGTCATGTTTTCTTCGTTAAGGGTTAAATATGTTAAGTTTTTCTAAATACATAAAGAATTGAGAGCAAGTTTGACAGTTTTTACATGATTGCTCAATACGTTTTTTTTTATTGATGATCAATATAAATGGGAAAGAGGGAGTATAATTTAACTGAATTTAAAATTTTTAACACGTTTTTTAATTTTTTAAAAATTTACTTTTGTGCGTTATTGGTAAATTTTGTTGTTTATAATAAATAAAGTAATATTTTTAATATAATTTTTTTAACTTGTTATTTTTAAGAAGGCGTTAACAATTTTTTTGGAAGGTTTTAACCAACCAAATATACCTTATTTTGCTTACAAATAGAACTTTATAATTTTATAAACAATATGATTTTTTATTTTTAATAAATTACATACTCCTTCCGTCCCGTTTATATTGACCACAATTCCTTTTTTGCATGTCCCAAAAGTATTGGTCATGTTTTTTAATGAAACAAATTAAGGGTTAAATATGTTAAGTTTTTCTAAATATTGTTTATAATAAAGAAATTAATATTTTTAAAATAATTTTTTAAACTTATTATTTTTAGAAAGATGTTAACAATTATTTTGGAAGGTGTTACCAACCAACCAACTATGCGATGCACCGTTTTTTTAAAATTAAATAATATTTTATTTATATTTTAATAATCATATATCTCATATATATTATTTAATAAAATATTGGCATAATATATATATATTATTAAATAATAATCGTTTAATTATATGATATATTGTTCGAATTATGACCATATTTTGTCATATAATATAAATATAAATGGAAGTATCGTATATACTTACATTCAAATTTTTGTTGACATTATCATATTCAAATTATGATTCCATAATAATCCATAATATAATATTTGTCTAAAATAGAATTTTATATTAATTTGTAATCTTGTGAATTTTTTATTGTTTAATATAGTTTTAGTTTGTTTTCACTTTGTTGATTTATAATATGTTGTAAATTTGTTAATAAATATGTGATATTAAAATTATTTAAATTGATTTGGAAAATATTTGATTTCCAAGTAATTGAAAGTGTCTAAAAAAGTTGAATGTAGGTGAAGAATTTTAATTCAAATATAACTAAAATAGTATGTAATTGAATATTAATTGGAACGTAATTAAAATAGTTTGTAAGTAAGTAAAATAAAATTTTATATGTATTTTAATTTATTTTTTCATTTTTGGAAGGTGTTAACAAATTTTTTGGGAAGGTATTAACTAACCGACCAACCAACCAACCAATTATACCATGTTTCGCTTATAATAGTATAGTATAGATTGTATAGAAAGATAGATTGGTTTTTTTAGGAAAGTGCTAAAATTATTTTGAGAACTTTTTAACTAACCAATTAATCAACCAAATATACCCATATTTACTTATAATAATATAGTGAGAAAAATAATCCTATAGTTAACTTTAGGATTAGGGCTGCACATGGGTAGGGTTGGGCGGGTTGGAGTCAAAATAATGACCCTACCCAATTACTTCGGTTTCAAGAAAAACTAACCCATTGTAAATAAAATTTACATGTAACCCAACCCTACTAATTACCCATCGGGTTGGGTTGGAGCGGGTTGGGTTGATCGGTTAATGTACACATTCAAAATATTAAAAATATGATAATACCAGATTACTAGTTAAGTGCTAATTCAACCATTCATTGATCCCAGGATTGCAATATAGGTTCTAGTGGTAAGTACTGACTACTGAGTACATAACCACACAAAATACAACCATCATAGTCCAAATAAAAACAGTCATCTTCCAACATTTCACAACCTTAATTAAATTATAAAACAAGCACTACCAAGATCTACAACAACATATTAGTTTGCCTATTAGAACATTGTGCTAGGAGTATTATTTATTAACATTATGATTACTAGACTACTGGATTGATTAAACGGATACAGAGCCATTCAGAAGCTAATATAATCACCCTAGGCAGCTAACAAGTTTCAACCATAAAAAACTACGAGTATCAATATATAAAAAATTAATACAATAATACATACTTAAAAAGAGAAGGATTGAGAACTTACGAATCTAGTGCAGTGATGTTCGAATTTAGATGCAATACTGAATAGAGATTAGGATTTAGGAGAATGTTTAAGTACACAGATTCATTTCTCTCCAAAGTTGTAAAAGAGGCGCAGTTGATATATTATTAATTAGGTTAAAACATAATACATTAATAGGTATATAAACGTAGTGTATACTGTATAGGACTACTGGGCTTATTGGGCCTGTAATATATATTCGGGTTGGGTTGGGTCAGGGTTTAAATTAAGACAAACCATAGCCAACCCACTAATTTCGGTTTGGGCCTTATTCAAACCAATTAAACTTCGGGTTCTATTAGGTCGGTGTCGGCTCAAAAAAGGGTTGGGTTGGGTCGGTTTAATCGGCCTAACCCTACCCATGTGCAGCCCTATTTAGGATAATTTCCTAAAGTTAACCTTTCATAAAATTAACCTTTAAAATCATGCATTTGTTACCATTTATTTATAAGGGCCCCCTAGGGGCATTAATGATATGTCTTTTTATTCAGGAAACTATGTGATGTGTCTTAATATGTTTTTTTATTCGTGATGTATCTTGATTTCATTGGTTAACTTCAGGAAATGTTTTTTTATTCATGATGTGTCTTGATTTCATGGGTTAACTTTAGGAAATTTTCCTAATTTAACTACAGGATCATTAAGCCCTAATATAATATAGATTTTCCCATATAATTAATGAAACTGGCCTGGGTCAAGATTTGAAGTTGGATTGAAAGCCGAATCGGGGCCCAATAGATCGGCGGGAAAGATTGAAAAGCCTTTTTGTCTAGGGTTGAAACTTGTAAACAGAGCCCCGCAACTAAAATTTGAAAGCAGGGTATAAATAAAATAGTATAGAGATAATCCAAGGATAGAGCATCGAAAGCTTTCTGAGTTTCAAAAGAGGTATGTGTTTGATTAATTGAGTTTGTTTCTTTAATTTTCTTTTCTTCTTATGAATCGAATTTTGTTTGTTTGTTTCTGGTTACATAATCAATTACATTGAAAAGTTTTATTTTTTGGTTTTAATAATGTGAAAGCTTATGTAGAGTTTGAATAACCCTACTCAATCTCCATGAAGTTTCTTTCTAATGGTTGTGACTTATGAGTTTCATGATTCTCGTAAATTGTATTATTCTAAGGGGTCGTTTGGTTCATGGTTAATGAGTCCGGTTAACGGGATCAGAACCTTGAACCCATGTGTTGATGTTTGGATTGACAATTTAATGGTTGGGACATTCCCGTTAGTTGGTTATCGTACCATCCTTCCCCCTTGGGATACCATATCATTCCATACCCATACCTCTCATTCCCATTTCCGATTCCGATTTACATTATAGATCCAAACGTGCCCTAAGAGTTTCTTGTATGTACCTAATTATCAGTTTCCATTCAGAATGATAAGCTATTTGAAATAATTAAATCCTTTTTCTTTTATCAGGTACTTTCTCCCAGAAAAATTACATTCGTCAAAATTGTGTTTGCTTACTTATAGGCTGCAAATAGTCTCACAAGGCACACGGGCGTTTTAAGAGAATGGATCCAGCATACATTGCAGAAACATCCAAGTAAGCCTTTACAAATTCCTCATTCATATTTTACAATGTTTTCTCTTTATAGATATTGGATTGCTGTTTCGTGTCCAAAGACGCATCACCTTGTGTTGTCAATTGCTCCGAGTACGAGAGTCTAGAATTGATTTCATTCGATAAATTTTAATTCTAGTTTTTGACAACTTTATTTGTGTTGCTTGAAACAATACTCAATATAAAAAGTTCCTTATTTATTGTTTAAAATTTGGACTATTATAATGAGTAAATAAATATGAATATATATTAAATTATCTACTGTAGTATTTTGGTTATTTGACGTGAAACTGGGACCCTTTTAGTGGATTGGGGGTGGCATTTTAAGCACTACTTTAGCCAAAATTTTCAAATGTTTATGTACAGGCATTTGGAGAAACAGCATGAGCTTTTGTGGGAGACTTACAGATCAATGACTCATGGATTGCAAAAACTTCAGGTTCTTTGATTATTAAGTTTCAGTTTATGTAAATATGTGCTGCAGCTGTTTCACATACTCACCTGCAGTGTTCAGTGAAATTTAGTGTATCTATTTATGAGTAAGGACTGAAACTTGTGTGTTTAATCTTTTAGGTGGAGGAAGAAATGCTGATGCGCAAGTTTTATGAGGTCATGTCAGCTCATGGTTTATCTAAAAAGGTACATTTTACCCTTTAAGGAGATAACTTATCTTTATCGGTGCAGGAACATGGTTTTTTGTCTTGCTCTTTATATTACTTCATTTCAATATTTTAGGTTGCACTAATCAAAAACTAGAAGTGTTATGTATCTGTTTCAATTTGTAATATTTTGCTATTCTCGTGTTTCGTAGTAAGACAACGGACAGGTTGATTGGATGTTTCTGCAGTAGATATTCATGAAAATTTGAATCATTAAGGAATTTCTTCTGCCACAAAAAAGAAAATACACCTTTTACATGTTCTATTCTTATTTTCTACTTCTCTGGTTTTTTTTCCTTTTTGTGGGTGCGTCAAGGAAAAATCTATTTTTGCTTTGAGATGGTATTATCAGCTCTGGTACTTTGTACTCAAGGTTTTTATAGCATACAACTTAATTACAGGACCAGGTTTCAGAAACAGCAGATGTATTATTATTATTATTATTATTATTATTATTATTATTATTATTATTATTATTATTATTATTATTATTATTATTATGATGATGATGTCAGAAACAGCAGATGTATTATTATGATGATGATGATGATGATGATGATGATGATGATGATGATGATTATTATTATTTACCCTATAGTCCTTTACAAATATGTATCCTTTTTGGAAACGAGTGTAGTAACTAGAAATAACAAGGGATGTGATACTCTATTCGACCTCTCTCAGAAATTGCTGCCCTTTAATGATAAGAAAACCAGACTGTCTATGCTTTTTGCTGGTGTGTGCACTACCTGCCATCCGTAGTCACAAAGTTGTCACCTGGACTGCAACCTAATCAATAGCACAGCATCTTGTTGCAGTGAGGGAGTTATACATTTGTGAACTATTTAAAAGAAAGTTGTGTTCTTTGAAGCCGTGTTGTCTGTAACTAACTTTTATTAGGAATCTTTCTTCTCACTTGTATCCAAATTTTTCTGAGGGAAGTGGAAGAACTGGAAAAAAACAAAAGTGCTTTCTCTTTGATACTTTTTTCTCAAAGAAGGTAAGAATTACAAGGAGAGATTAAAATAAATGAAAGATCAGTAATACTAACTCTACTCTTAATATAACATGAATACAAGTTTTCTTGCCCTCGTCCTACCTTTTTAGAGTATCCAAGCATGTAGGAGTAAAATATTCCTTCCAACTCGAGACACTTTGGAATCCAATTTCACTTACGTCCCATTTTTTCAGGAATACACTAAAGAAATTTATTGTAGTTCATCTCTTTCCTTTTGCCCCTTATATTTTTTTCCTGTCATCGAGAACTAAACCCTTATGCATTCCTTGGATTACTCGAAACAAAGGTATAAGTATCATCGAGTAAAACAAAATTCATTACTTCATTTTTGTTAGTCAAGTGTATATGAACAAGATAAAGTTACTTTGTGTATTTCTTCTCGACTGATTTAAATCTGATGCATTCCAACTTTTTTTTTTTTAATTGCAGAAAGATGTTTGTATTTTTCTCGATGAAACTACTGGAAAAGAAAAATGACACTGTGGAAGATAGCAGCCATGAACAGTCTCAGAAATCTGTTGATCAGACGAGCAGCGATGAGGAGCAGTAATTCTAGAGGTCAAGTATTTGACTACTTTGATTTTATTAATATGCATTATATACCTGTCAAACAGTTATAGACATAGGAGCAGTGATTCCAGAGCTTGAATGCTTAATTAATTTTAATTTTCGAGTTTTTTCTTTAAGTTCTCATGTTTTCTCGATGAATTACTAGAAAAGAAAAATGACACTGTGGAAGATAGCAGCCATGAACAGTCTCCGAAATCTGTTGATCAGACGAGCAGCGATGAGGAGCAGTAATTCTAGAGCTCAAGTATTTGACTACTTTGATTTTATTAATATGCATTATATACCTGTAAGGAACAATCAAACAATTATAGACATAGGAGCAGTGATTCCAGAGCTTGAATGTTTAATTAATTTTAATTTTCGACTTTTTTTCTTAAAGTTCTCATGTTTAAGAATAGATTTTGTTCTCATAGGAACCATTTTAAACCTAATATATATATATATAGGCCATTGCTCCATAAAGAACACTCTTATATAAAGAACAATAAAGAACACTATGGAATCATTTATTCTAATAGATCCAATGGCCCCGCCAGGGGCACCCAATAAAAAAAAATTCTTAAATTTTTATCCTCTTTCCATTCAACAAAAAATAAAAAAGTAAAAAAAATCACTGTTCACTGACGATGTCAGCAGTGACGTCATCATGAACAGTAATTTTTTTTGCTGAATGGATAGAGGATAAAAAAATAAGAACTTTTTGTATTGGGTGCCATGACGGAACTCTTAGATTCGATTAAATATGAGTATTATAATGGTGTTCTTTGTTGTTCTTTATATAAGGTCATGGAGTGCAACTCTCTCTCTCTCTCTCTATATATATATATATATGTATTTGCTTTAACCAGGCAAACTTTCTCTGCCTCCTAACCGGAGGCATGTCCTCTTGGTAACTAAGATCGCAACTGTTTCCTCCCTTCTTGGTTGCAGATTCACAGCTTTGTATGTGTTGTAAATTGCATCCTAATATTTTGGACACTTTGGTTCGACAGAACAAGTTCAGTCTTTATATATACAGCGAATAAATTAAGAAGCATGATTATATTATGTGTAATAAACTACTTAAGATTCAAGGAAAATAATCTACGATATCACCAACAGAATATGATCCACACCGCAATTAGTTTGTTTACAACTCAGAAATAAGAAATAAGCGACAACTAGCAAGTCTTTCGAGAGGACTGCACTCTCCCACCCTAGCAATGACTAATTAACAAAATATCTCCATAACCCTAATTTGCTCCATCGCATTCTCTTTTATTTGCTCCTCCTGAAAAGACACATTTACCCTTCTCTTTCCTGTGGCATCCCTCCTTTGCCCTTGTCATTCGTAATGACGCTCCTGCCCTTGTTTTTCTTTCTCGTATACGTTATCAACGGTCCATACTCTGTACCTTTCATCACATTACCCGGGGGCCAAAGTTTCACCTTGTCCTCAAGGTGGAAATCCGGGAAACGCGCAATCAAAGAACTAGCCTCCTCCCATGTTGCCTCAAACTCTGGTAACTGTTTCCACTTAATCAACACTTCCAAACCTGACCCTTTTGTGTTGCGTACATCCAGAAGTTGTTCAGGTTCTCCCACTAACTCCATGTCTGCAGTGACTTGCTCAGGAATCTGGGCACTAACTGGTGTAGATCCAACAACTCGTTTTAACTGAGAAATGTGGAAAACTGGGTGGATTTTGCTAGTTTCTGGTAGTTGGAGCTTATATGCCACTTTACCAATTTGTTGTATGACTGGAAATGGACCATAGAATTTTGCTGCCAGCTTTTCAAAAGGCCTTCGAGCTAACGATCGCTGTCGATAAGGCTGCAAGTTGACATACACGAGTTCTCCCACTTGAAACGCATCCTCCCTGTGCTTCTTATCTGCATTAGTCTTCATGATTTGCTGAGCCTTCAACAAATTAAAGTGCAAGTCGTCTAAGATAGCATCGCGTTCCTGCAGCATAGTTTCCACACTGTCTACGGGGGAATGGTCGTTTCCTACTCGAGTAAGCAATGGTGGGTCTCTCCCATATAGCACTTTAAATGGAGTCATCTTTGTTGATGAGTGAGGAGAGGTATTATAGGGGAATTCAGCCCAATGTATCCACTTCGACCATGCCCGAGGGTGTCCATTTGGTCTGCATATAGTTTTTGATAGTGTAAAGTATATTTAGTAAGTTATTTGCATTTTCTGCTGTATAAAAAACTTATTGAGGAGATCCTCAAAACCTGCTCTTACAGGTAATTTATATTTATCACAAAACAAAATTAATCAATTGAATTGTTTTCCTCAGAACTTCTTGATTCTGATTGTTGTACGCATTTGGGATCTAACATGGGCAATAACCTCTTTTCTTGATGCATGCAATAATGGTCTAAAATGTTTTCCTTTCATTTGCCAACTCATGTCGTGTTCTAGAAGCTAAGGTATGTCATAATCTGATTGTGAAGTTATGCTCATTAGTGAGTACTTCTTAGTTGTATTCGTATTCGATCATTTTAGTGCATTTATTTTATTTACCTTCATGTTTCTTACTTAGTGAAGTGTTTTGGTATTTTTTAAAAATCATATTTGTTCTGTGTTTGTAGCGTTGTGTTCGAAATCGTATGGTCTACTGAAAACTAAAGGTACATAGTTTCTTCAATTTGTCCCCATTTTTTTATAAAGAAAGAAAACCTGTATCGATATGTCTTGTAAATTGTAGTTGAATTAAGTGATGAAAGTTTTTATCTTCATGTTAAGATTGACAACTAGTAACTAATTTTGGCACTGCAGTCTTTTAAGTAATGCCACGGATGGCACCGCAACTGGAAAAGGCACTGCATATTCAATAAGGCAACTCGTGATCTTGCAAGTAATGCACATGTCGCTAGTTCCTCGTGGTCATTGAAACCACAGTACTATCATTGCTTTGGAGATACTACCCCTTTGGAGAATTTCTGCTATATGGAAACCCCCTCTGTTTTGATTTTATGATACATGGCGAATGTAATCTAGATCCTAAAGTAGAGATCTTAAAGAACTAAAGGTAAGAACCATATTTCATATCGAACTTGAACATTGTGCTACTGGTTGAGAAATATGATGTATGAAACACGTCTCGGTCCGGCTAAATCAGAGGTGACCTGAACAATTTATATACTATGAATTTATGCTAACAAAGTTTTTTCCTTTTTTTTTTGCTGTCTTGTTGCACTTGTTTGGAATGGACCTAGTGCAATGACGCCAGTATAGTAACTGTCATCGTTTTCGAACAAATATCCCCTTCTTTAGAGATGTAGATGTATATATTGACTTAACTATTTGATGAGGAGCTCGAGCCAGACTAGATTCAGAGTCTATTAGATTATTATATAAATTATATATATGACATGAATGATGTGTCAAATTATACCTAACCGCAAGCGCACGGTGTCTATTGCTAGTACAGATGGCAAGCGGGTCGAATCCACAAGGAGACAGGTTCTACTAATTCCTTTTCAGTTATCGCTAATTGTTTCAAGGGTCAGACGAATATGTGAAATTATTAATTAACTAATTAAACTAAATTAACACTAATTAAACAGGTGATAAACAAATTATTTAAAACCTAGGGCAATCAGGTCCACCATGCTTACACAATTGGCTCTTAAGCTAAAGCAATCAATGTGATCCTATAACTAGAGTATGTTAATCTCTTTCAAGCATTAACACTCTCGAAACATTCAACACAATTAACCACTTTTAGTAATTCAATCAATCAGGTAATTAGAGTCAAGTTAATCTCTTCCAAGCATTAACGCTCTCAGAAATCCGATGATGTTTTCACACTCACCTTCAATTCCGCTAATTGTATGTAAGCCTCTAGTAGTAAATCTTTCGATCCATACCCCTATTTGCATATAATTAATCCATGATATCGGCCGATTACACAAATTAATGATTAAAACATATCAATCAGAATTAACCATAACCAATCGAACCACTATGAAAATCATGCCAATATTAATGCAAACATGGCTTCCCTTTAAGCCCTAGAAATAACTACTCGCTAATAATTAAACAAGTAAAACAACTAGTAAAACAAGAAAACATAATTAAACTAATAAGAACAAAGAAAAGATTAAGAGAACAAAACCTTCAAACTTCAATGTTGTCACCCAAAAGAAGAGTCATGGTGTTTCTCTACCTCTCCAACTAATAATATTAATCTACTCTAAACTATATTATCTGATCTAATATTACATCCTAATCCCCTTTTCATCATACCCTAGATGTGTTTATATAGGCTCTAAAAGTCTTGCCCAATAAAAGTATTTTAATACTCTAAATCAATTACAAGTAGGATTCCATAACTGAATAGGATTCCTTAATTAAAATTCGTAACTTCTTTTTCTCCTCTGTTTCCAGCCTCTTCCAGTTTGATTTTGCTTATTGGACCACCTCTGAATTAAAGAAAATTCCACAAGCTTCGCGTGGACAGTAAGATCGTCAAATTCTGACTTCTGGAACTCAAGATATGGCCCAAACAGTGCAGGCAGCCCGTGCAGCCCAATAATACGAATTTTCTCCTATTTTATCTCCAAAATAGCTCTTTTTGCTCCAAATCCTTCCAAGTTATGAATTCTTTATTTCCTACAATAAAACAATAAAATCTATTAAATAAAAATCCAAATCAATGCAAAACATAATAAATATGAGAATAAAATCATCTAAAATATATATAAAAATATACTCTATCAAACATCCCCACACTTAGCATTTGCACGTCCTCGGGCAAACAAGTGAAATAAAAACTAAGTCCTAACAAACATCACTTTCGTAGATGACACGATTGCATTGAGCATATGCAACAAGCCGTTAAACCCCTAGGCAGCCCTAGTAGGACGAGTGTTGTCTCGTGAGGGTTTATAGTGAATGTACCCACAAAATTCATCTAACCATGCAAAAGATCAATGCTAACACAACACCACACACACAAGTCCTCTCATACCACATCAACTTAAGAATCAAAGCAAACATACGATGTCTTGGTGTCGAAAGTGCAAGTATTCACGTAGTCTACTCAACCAACATGCAGAAGGTCATAAAAATTCATGTCAAGTGTAAAAATCGTTGGTAATCATGCTAAGCCCACAAGAAATACATCTTTAAGTCTAAACCTGGGATCTCCTATGCCAAAACAAGTAATAACTCACCTTTCACTCAAAAACGAATATTCACTCAAGAACAAGGTTAAGTGTATCACTCAATTCCAACAAAATCATAAACACAACTTGACACTCGCAATCAATCTCACTTTCAACACAACATACATCACTGATGACAATCAAAAGGTCTTTATTCGGGTTGTAACGTGGGCTAGGGACCAGGTATGTCAAGTAAAGCTAAAACAGGTTAAATGTCAAAAGCTAGTACCCAACAATAATCATTATTCAATTCTCTTTCTATTAAAACCACAAATACTTCCCCACACTTGGATTTTTCAATAACCCTTACATAATAACTTGACTAGTCGAATGAAGAAGGATCATACAAACATAAGAATGCTCTCAAATTTATTTATTTATTTATTTATTTTTTTTTCTATTTTTTTTTCTTTTTTCTTTTTTTTTTTCTGAGAGCTAAGGAATAAGCACAATGATCCATAGATATTTTTATGAATTTCGACTAACAAGCATCAACCAAAATCAATATTCCCCAATGGTATGATCATCAATAACCCCCCTTTTATGAACACCTTATTACTCCCTTAAGCACGATACTAGCCTTTGACAATTTAGGTTCAAATTTAATATAAGGCCAATAGAATAAAAAAGATAATGGCAAGTAATGTGGTGTGTCACCGAAAGAATAGGATTAAGCTCAACGGGTTAACTAATTGATCATGTATAAAAGGTGTGGAAATATGTATGGGAAATACGAGGTTAAACCTAAGTGCCTTTATCATCTCATCATCAAGTAATGTCATGCATTTCAAGAAAGATCTCAAGTAAGTGCTAGCAATGCAAACAACATGTGGACACTCAAGCAAACGAAAAATCATGCAAAAGATATACATATAGGCTCAAAACTCACTTGGTGTGACAAAACATAATCAATCCCAGGTAACAAGACTCTCTAACGCACCTACTTGTACTCAAAGCATGAAAACCAAGTCATCTTGCACATATTCATGTCATTCTAATCACTTACTACATCCAATTAAGTCTACCAGTTTCAACTTGCTAGTGAAAGTGTGTGCACAAGAACAAAGCACGTCACTTCTCATACAAAAGCGTCAAGAACACAAGAATTCTACGCATGCATGGGTGTATCAAGCAAAATACAACAACTAATCAAATTGCATGGCTAGAATTATTTTTGGTATTTTTCAATTTTTAATTTTTTTGAATTTTATAATATATAATTTTTTTTTTTTTTGGATTTTTTATCATCGAGAACTCATCCCCACACTTAAGTGGTTCATTGTCCTCAATGAACAAATATATAAAAGAAAAGAAAGAAAGAAGAAAAGGAAAATAATTACAACAAATATACAAAGAAAGAAAGGTGAAGAATACTCCCCTGGTGCATAAGCATGAAGTGGCCTTTGAAAATATTGAAGTGGGAAACAACCGAACTATCTGAGTCCTCATTCTCCTCGGTTGAATCTGGTGGAGAGTATTGCGTACGAGTTCCATAGACTGGCCACCTTGCCTGAATACTACAAAACCCCAATTTACAAGAACACAAATTCGTAATAAAAATAAAATTAGAGAAAAAGATTTACCCAATACGAATCAAAGAGGTGAACTTGCAATTAATTCCTCTTTAGAATTGAATTTTTTTAGAGATTTAAATAAATAGAAGAGGAATTGGATTTGTATGTAGTGGTGGGTATATATATAAGATGATGGATAGATGAGATTTAAAAATTTAGAGCATAGGAGAGATTTAGGATGGTATGGAATTGATCTAGGATAGATGTGGGATTTAGGGAATGAAATAATTTGAGTTTGGAAAAAATTTGGGGTTGATTTTGTAGGTTAAAAGACAAAAAATCGGGCAGAAAAATTCTGGAGAGGCTGTAACGCACGCGCAGGCTGCGTTACTGTATTAGACGCAGGCTGCGCCCCTGTAACGCACCAAAAACTTGATGTGTCAAATTATACCTAACCGCAAGCGCACGGTGTCTATTGCTAGTACAGATGGCAAGCGGGTCGAATCCACAAGGAGACAGGTTCTACTAATTCCTTTTCAGTTATCGCTAATTGTTTCAAGGGTCAGACGAATATGTGAAATTATTAATTAACTAATTAAACTAAATTAACACTAATTAAACAGGTGATAAACAAATTATTTAAAACCTAGGGCAATCAGGTCCACCATGCTTACACAATTGGCTCTTAAGCTAAAGCAATCAATGTGATCCTATAACTAGAGTATGTTAATCTCTTTCAAGCATTAACACTCTCGAAACATTCAACACAATTAACCACTTTTAGTAATTCAATCAATCAGGTAATTAGAGTCAAGTTAATCTCTTCCAAGCATTAACGCTCTCAGAAATCCGATGATGTTTTCACACTCACCTTCAATTCCGCTAATTGTATGTAAGCCTCTAGTAGTAAATCTTTCGATCCATACCCCTATTTGCATATAATTAATCCATGATATCGGCCGATTACACAAATTAATGATTAAAACATATCAATCAGAATTAACCATAACCAATCGAACCACTATGAAAATCATGCCAATATTAATGCAAACATGGCTTCCCTTTAAGCCCTAGAAATAACTACTCGCTAATAATTAAACAAGTAAAACAACTAGTAAAACAAGAAAACATAATTAAACTAATAAGAACAAAGAAAAGATTAAGAGAACAAAACCTTCAAACTTCAATGTTGTCACCCAAAAGAAGAGTCATGGTGTTTCTCTACCTCTCCAACTAATAATATTAATCTACTCTAAACTATATTATCTGATCTAATATTACATCCTAATCCCCTTTTCATCATACCCTAGATGTGTTTATATAGGCTCTAAAAGTCTTGCCCAATAAAAGTATTTTAATACTCTAAATCAATTACAAGTAGGATTCCATAACTGAATAGGATTCCTTAATTAAAATTCGTAACTTCTTTTTCTCCTCTGTTTCCAGCCTCTTCCAGTTTGATTTTGCTTATTGGACCACCTCTGAATTAAAGAAAATTCCACAAGCTTCGCGTGGACAGTAAGATCGTCAAATTCTGACTTCTGGAACTCAAGATATGGCCCAAACAGTGCAGGCAGCCCGTGCAGCCCAATAATACGAATTTTCTCCTATTTTATCTCCAAAATAGCTCTTTTTGCTCCAAATCCTTCCAAGTTATGAATTCTTTATTTCCTACAATAAAACAATAAAATCTATTAAATAAAAATCCAAATCAATGCAAAACATAATAAATATGAGAATAAAATCATCTAAAATATATATAAAAATATACTCTATCAATGAATTAAGCAGTCAATAATTGTGTACTCTGTTTGATCATTTATAAAAGCCTATTTAAATTAATTTGAAAGAACAAGTTATTTAGACTTTATTTTTATTTTCTGTTTTTATTTTGGATGAATATTGATATGGGCTAAAAATATGCCCTAAAGACACATTTACTGTGGCATTAATTAGACCCGATATGGTCCGAAAGTGGGGCCCATTTACGAGGCCCAAAACCCTAATTAAATATTAATTTCGTAATTAATATTAAGGGTGATAAACAACTCAGCAATAAGAGTCAAATAAGGATACAATATCTTTATGAGTAGCCTCCAAGGCAACAAACTCAACAAGGAAACAGACTCCTGCAAGGTAGGAGACTAGAACCTTCCTCAAGGCTGACTTGCCCACCAAGTCTTCTAACCCTACCATAATTCTAAGGCATCTCAGCCTATATAAGGACCTGACCCCTCATTCTCAGAATTTGGCTTGATTCTCTAGCAATACAGAGATACGTAGGCATCTTGTGAGGACCGTTTAGTCTCGAACGCAAGAACAACCATTAAAGCTCGAAGCTCGCCAACCCCTTTGCATTAAATACACATAAACCCTAGCCGCAATTCGATAACCTAAGTTTTATTCCACAACATTTGGCACCGTCTGTGGGACTACAACATCAACCATGGTTCAAACACGAAGGACACCAATCACAACCGAGGCGACCACCGTCACCTCTGCTCCGCCTGAACAAGGGTATGTACCCCCATCAACGGGAACAATCGCTCAACCTCAAGTTTCTCAACCTATAGGGACGACTCCCCATGCTGAGAGAACTCTACCCGTGGTTGTCCATCAAACCCAGGAGACCAACCCTCTTCAGATGGTGGTCTCTCCTCTGGCTAGTTGTCCACCACTCTTAGGAGTTCAAATCTCCTCCACCATGCTCCCTACGAATACCGACCCGATGTACGGGCTGCCTAACTATCAACCAATTCAAAGGGACACTGGACCAAGCGGTCACGCCCTGCAGATACATGAACCTTATCAACCTTCCTACGTTAGAGGCCTGGGCCCTGATCAAGGATATGATGATTACTCTGGTCCCTATACTGATGACTCACCATCTGAGGGCGATGATCGTGACGAAGCCCCGAGGAGGCGACGTACCAGTAGAGAACCTCGAAGGATGAATCAAACTATCCATGATGGACCCCCTCTGACAATTGCTGAGAGGATCAAGGCTAATGAGGCCGAGATCTTAAAGCTAAAGGACGACATGGCAAGAGAGCAAGCGAGACAGAATCAGAATCGACCTTCTCCGACTTCGGGAGGGATTCCCTTTGTTGATTTGGAGAGGTCCTCAAGGAGACAGAAAAGGGCTGATGCCCCAACTGGAAGAAAAACGAGGGTGGAAACCCCTAGGGGTAACCCTAAAAATAAGCCCTAAAGACACATTTAATGTGGCATTAATTAGATCCAATATGGTCCGAAAGTGGGGCCCATTTACGAGGCCCAAAACCCTAATTAAATATTAATTTCGTAATTAATATTAATGGTGATAAACAGCTCAGCAATAAGAGTCAAATAAGGATACAATATCTTTATGAGTAGCCTCCAAGGCAACAAACTCAACAAGGAAACAAACTCCTGTAAGAGTCTATAACCTTCCTCAAGGCTGACTTGCCCACCAAGTCTTCTAACCCTACCATAATTCTAAGGTTTCTTAGCCTATATAAGGGTCTGACCCCTCATTCTCAGAACTACGTTGGCTTGATTCTCTAGCAATACAGAGATACGTAGGCATCTTGTGAGGACCGTTTAGTCTCGAACGCAAGAACAGCCATTAAAGCTCGAAGCTCACCAACCCCTTTGCATTAAATACACACAAACCCTAGTCGCAATTCGATAACCTAATTTTTATTCCACCACACATATTGATGTCTTTACGTAATATCATCAACAATATTTTTTTAATATTTTTTTCCTATTATATTGTTGGTTTTTTTAAATTTGGTAAGCACAATTACTATTTTGAAATTAGATATAAACAATGCTATTAATTTGTAAATATCAAATCTTATCATTCTTCAAAAAAAAAAATTGATCAATTTGCAAACTTTAAACTACGATTACTATTTTAAAATTTGATATAAATTACGACAATCAAAATTCTACCGACTTAACTACGTAAAAAGTTATAAAATTTTTAAAGCTGATATTTTAATGAATTAGCAGCCAAATCTTTAAAGAATTGGTCAAAATGCGATAAAGATGTTAAAATTATAATTTTTCATAGAAGACTAATATCCTAAATAATGCAAAGAATTTGATTAATAGAGTTCAAGATTAAAGTAAACATGTTGCAGTTTTGTATTTTACATTTAAGAAAAATATTATGTATTAAATAATTAATTTTACATAAAAATAATGTTACATAAGCTTCAAATAAATTATTTATGATTTCGATTAATTACCGCTAAACAATAGGCTTATTTACCTTTTTTTTTTAGCAAAGATAGTTTTACTTCCTTTATTTTTAAATTAAGTTCAAATAGCTTTAAGCACATTATTAAAATTATTTTTATTTGATAAAGTAAAAGTTAAATCATTAATCCCATATTTATTAATATTAAAATAAATATATATTTAAAATAGTAAATATCAAATGTGGATAATAATAATTTATATAATATACAAATAATTTTTTTTTCTCATAAATAAATCTTAGATAACTGAAAATCGAATCGAATAGAATCTGGGATGATAACCTACTACTCCCTCCATCTCTAAATACTTTTCCTGTTTTGATCGGACACATTTGCCAATGTACACTTTTGATCGTTAATATCTTTAATTTCGTATTAGTGTTAAATATAAAAACTTCACTATATGATAGTTTTACTTCCTTTATTTTTAAATTAAGTTCAAATAGCTTTAAGCACATTATTAAAATTATTTTTATTTGATAAAGTAAAAGTTATATCATTAATCCCATATTTATTAATATTAAAATAAATATATATTTAAAATAGTAAATATCAAATGTGGATAATAATAATTTATATAATATACAAATAATTTTTTTTTTCTCATAAATAAATCTTAGATAACTGAAAATCGAATCGAATATAATCTGGGATGATAACCTACTACTCCCTCCATCTCTAAATACTTTTCCTGTTTTGATCGGACACATTTGCCAATGTACACTTTTGATCGTTAATATCTTTAATTTCGTATTAGTGTTAAATATAAAAACTTCACTATATGAAAGTATTCATAAATACGAATCCAATAAGATCACCCATGATTATATTTTGATCGTATAGATTAGACGTAAATTAGTAATTTGTTTCATGAACAGTCCCAATATATGAAATGGAAACTTAATATGAGACGGAGTACTATTTAGCACTTGAGTTACATGGCGTGAAAAATAAAATGTGCCCCCAAACCTGAGGGTGATGTCACTTAAATTCCAAAACCCTAACGCCATTCTCCGAACGTCAATTCGAAAACTAATAACACAAAAAGTTTCATTCTCAACAATGTGGTCATCGATAATCGCTGAATACGCCAAGTCAAATCGTTCCTCTTGCAAAAAATGCTCTGTTTCGATTGATAATAAATCTTTACGTTTAGGTACAGTCACCAGAGATCCGCGTGGCTTTGATTCTACTAAATGGTATCACCTCAATTGTGTTCCTCTCAATTCTACTACTTGCATCGATTCTATTACTGGATTCTCTTCTCTCAAGGTTACCCAGTTACTCACTTCCTTCCTTCTTCTTTCTTTCTTTCTTTATATTTATATATATTTTATGCTTGATTTTCTACTTTTTTTTTTCTTAATACTAATTTATAAATCACTACTTCACTTGACAGAGTAGTGATCAGGCTGCTCTAAAGAGTTTGATGGAAGCCACCGTCGATAAGGTATCAACCCCTCCTCATTTGTCGATAAATTTGCATAAAAAAGAATAAATAATCTGGTTTTATATCAAAGCGGCCACCCATTGCATTCAAATGTCTCAAGTTGACCACCAATTTAAAAACGATATCATTTAAAACGTTTAATTGTACATGTATATCACTCCGTTAATTATCTATTTATTGGACGGAAAACTGAATACGTGGCACATTTCAATTGAGGTGGACTCCAACGGCTAGTTAATGGTGTATAAATAAGATGCATACAACATATTATTAGGGTTTATGTTCTCTCAGCTTTTCTTGCATAAACGTGTAGTATTTTTTTAATTCCTATTCAAATTAACATCATCGACGAATTGCTTTGCGATCAATACAATATGCACAAAATGAACAGTAGGAAATGAATAGTACCTTGTTCGATTGAAGTGAATACGAATGATTGGTTAATTGCAAATGCTTGAATGGTAGCCTTCAACGTTGATCCTTGTTTCAAATGCTCGATTACAATGATTACAGTTAATATCCTTAGGGTTTATGCCTTATCCCCAGTTTTCTTTATCCCGTATAATGTTCAATTAGGGTTTCTTTAATCTAATGTGGTGTTATAACCCGCCTAATGTTCTCTACTTTACTAGTTTTATCCGGTTTAAAGTTATTTTATTTTTATCATTGTTTTATTCTTTAATTCAGCTGCCGTGTTATGAAATACGTTGGTAGAACGTGGATGCAACGTGGCATCACACGTCAACTAACGGACGGAAATTTTAAGTTTTTAACGTTTTCCGTCTAATTTGATGACGTCATCTAACGGAATGATATATATGTACGATTAAATGTTTTAGATGATATCGTTTTTAAATGGGTGATCTACTTGAGACATTTGAATGGAATAGGTGGCCACTTTGATATAAAACCCATAAATAATCCTATGCATAATCCTACTTCAAAAACAAACGGAGGATTGCCTCTTTTTAAAGGACTAATAGTGATGGGTTCAGAGTACTAACCCTGGATTATTATCCTTGAAGCACAAACATGGCCTAAGTTTGTTTTTAATTCGTATTAAACACAATTTAAGCTGATTTATGTCTTTGCATCTTGGACACTTGTTTTTGTCAACTCGTGTATGTGCGTCTTATTTGTTATCTACAACTATTAAATCAAAGGTTTTGCTTTTTCAGGTTATTGATGGAGATAAGGTTGCTGTTAAAGCCAGCAAAAGGAAATTTTCTGAGGTCCGAAGTTATGATAACTATAAAATGCAGTATTCTGTAGTTTGACCATGTCATATAGTTTATATTTTCATGATTATTTTGTTGACAGCTTAATACTAAGGATGATGTCAAACAAGAAAAAGATGCAGACAAGGTAAAAGTAGGATATGCAGTTTTAGAGTATTAATAAATTTCTTATATGCTCTTTTAATTATCTGTCATGTTCCAGCTATGTAATTATGTATATTCCATCAGCCAGATGTAATCTGATTTAGTCTTACGTGTTCTTGTCTCTGGAAGCTAGGCAACTTCCATAACTCATTTTCCATCAATTGTTCTTAGATGTCGCCACCTAAAATGGAGTTAATCTTTTCAATGTCTGATATCCTGGACAAATACAAGGTATAGTTTAACCATAGAATGTTTATGTTCGACCACCTTACCCCAAGTACACTCTATTATTTACGTCAGTGTTCTGTCTTCATAAAGCAGTAACAGATATCTGTCTTCTGTTTTTTCAGTTTCATTAGCATATATGGGTATTTTGACTTCTCTAGGTCAGTAACTCATAGCCATTTTTTTTTTTTCTGACTTAGGATGCTACACTCTTACCAAATTGGAAGGCATTTCAGACAATCGTATTTCTTGAGGGGGTGAGATAATTATTGTTGTATGAATTTTTTATTTGAAACTGCAAGTAAAATTGTAGAGGGGAAATGGAGATGCACCCCACTTTGTATCTTAGGGTGTTGTTAAATCTAATGAACGTGTGTTGTCTATTGAGGGAATTTAGTTGAGTATCCAGTAAAATGGATTTTGTTCAAAACTACACACATCAATGTTCTGCTGACTGCAATTAAGATATATTATTCACTAGATTAAATATAAAAGGAATTATTGGGTTTCTGTCCTATTGTTATCTTTGCAGAATCATTTAACTTGCAATGCTCAAACCATATTGTAATGCTCTGTTTGAAATAACAACTGAAGCACTAGCTTGGAACCCACGCTTTTCAACTAACAGCTGTGTATGTAAGAACACCTACTTCCTAAATCGTCCCGATCCAAAGGGTTTCTGCTTGTACACTCTGGCATCTAGTGAAAATGTGCTTCGGCAATGCAAGCTGGGTTATAATTTTTTCATTGTGTAGGACGATGGTCTTCATCATTCAAGTAAAGTTGCTGCTTTTGATTTTGATCAGTGCCTTGCCAAAACATCTTTACGGAGGTATGTGTGATTATCCTAAACACATTAATGATCTCATATCAATGTAGAATGACATCATGCATGTAAGGTCCTAACTGGTTTTTTTTAATTGATACTCTTGTATGCTAGAGATGTTCTTTCTAAATGGTAATTTCAAGGCTTTATCTTATATTTGATTCTTTTGCAAGTATTGTAAAAGGTTGTCCGTGTTTCATTGAGTCCACAATCCAATAATGGAAATGAAAGTATGAAAGATAATTGCGACTGGTGTGGTAGAGTTATGCTTTTACAGTTCTATTCATATTTGTATGCTAAATCGTTTACTATATAAATATATAGCAGCAGTATAGTACACATTAATGTAATTTCAGCCTTTATGACTGGAAGTGGTTCTGCTATCGCAGTATCATGTAAGGGCTTGCCCCTCTTTATCCGTTATAAATATAATATCAGCCTTCCCCAAAAAAAAAAAAGTACAGTACACAATAATAAATAAGTTCTTAGCAAAAAATTCTTGTTGACAGGCTTATTTTCCTGTAGTATTATCTAGCATATTCTCAAGAGAAGATTCTATAGGGAAACTGTGTGACTATTCTCGTTCCTTTGTTTGCAGAGTTGGTGCAGATGCATGGTCTCTGATGTTTCCTTCTATACCTGAAAAGCTGCAAAGTTTGTACAATGATGGATATAAGCTGGTATGCTTCTCCTTCTTTCTGTTTCCAATGCAATCTCTTCTATGTTTTGGCTTTAAAAAATGGGATCAAGCATTATATAAGCCGGGGATGAAGGATTATATAAGCCGAGAGCAGAAGCAATGTCTGGCAGTGTTAATAGCGTTTTTATGGGATTTTGATCATTTCGAATATTTTTGTGTATGTTTAATTGTAATGTTTGCTCCATTATTATATCTCTGTAATCTTGTTGATGTGATATGTAGGTAATTTTTACCAATGAATCTAATATTTGATCGCTGGAAAAATAAGAGACAAATTGCAGTGGACTCCAAAATTGGTCGGCTTAATAATTTTATCAAGAAAGTCGGAGTCCCAATGCAGGTGGTTCATTTTGTTTAATTCTGCCTCAATAAGGAATTTAAATGAGATTTGCTATCAATAGCAAATATTTGTATATTATTATATTTATTATTTCGATGTGACGAACTGAAGAAAACACTATATTAATGTTGAAACTGTTCTGAAAAAAACCTACTTTCAAGTATTTGCATTGTTTATAACCATTGTCATGTCTGCCCTTTCTGAGAATTTCATATACGCTCTCTTTACATATTGATGCATATCTACCGCAGGGCAAATATAACTGTCTCCTATCTGATCCGGTTTGAATGTAACTGTTAATCAAACGGTTTTCTACGGTATCTGGCCAAAATCTTATTATTCAGAAAAGTAGGGTTAAAATCAGATTTATATATGAAAGACAATTAAATTAATAAGAATTTTAAGCTACATGATTGTGTTGTTAAATGGTTTTTTAATAGTCTTTGGGAAAAGAAATTGAAGTCTATTTATGTTTATGAAGTTGAGACATTAAATTGATATCCAATTAGCATTTTGGTTTTGTTATCATCTGTTAGGAGATTCTTAGTTTTGTTTTTGTTATCTGGTACAGGATTCATTATTTGTTGATTATCATATATTAATACGTCCGATATCTTACACCAGTTAATCTTTCCGAGTACTCCTGGGTTAATACGAGTAATTGTTATGTAGTAAACCCCCTGAATTGCACCTATATCCAACTTTAAAAATACTGCTTAGCCTATAGGTTTGCAAATTACTTGAGAAACAATGCATTGCATCAACTTGTGATAATCTCTGTGCAGGTGTTTATAGCATGTGGGATAGGTAAATCTGGTGACCCCTTTCGAAAACCTGAGACTGGGATGTGGCGCATTATGGAGCAGCATTTCAACTCCGGCATTCCTATTGACATGGATCAGTTATTTCCACTTCTTGCTTTTCATTCTGTTAAGCCTTTACCTTTAAAGGACATGTGCATCTAGTATAATCTATTGTTGATTATGTTTAATCACTTGTTGTCTAAATCACGTTATACTGAGGAAGATGTGTGGTTTGACTTAAGCTTGTGTATGTGTACTGTAGATCCTTTTATGTTGGTGATGCAGCTGGGAGACCTGATGATCACAGTGATGCTGATATAAAATTTGCAGAGGTTTGCATGTGTATTCCCTTCTTCGTTTTCTATTTTTTTAAAGTATATATCTAAATTTAGTTGAGAGCTACAAATGTGTCAAAACTATTATGTTGATTCTCATGGTTACTGAAATCAGGTAGTACTCTTAATAAGGTAACACACTTCATTGCAGATAGGTTTCATATCACGAACACTTATTTGTACCAATCAAAATATGCATTTATGTCACTTTTGCAGTATTAGTTCTATTGACCGAAGGTTTGTGTTTGTTGTTACAGGCTATTGGATTGAAATTCAACGTTCCTGAGGATTACTTCCAGTAGCTAGCTCTAGAGGTGTATTAAGCTCATTAGTGTAGTAGATGGTTGATTTTTCTGGACGTCTCATTTACTTCTTGTAAAAGTACGGAGAAATACAATGTCCTAAGATTATTGGACTTTATTCATATATGTTCTCACTACTATTGAGTTGTTGGGAAAAAGCGTTGGAAAAATCGGATGAATGGTAACACTTGTGAGTTTTGACATGCACATATCCTGGATAATGTAAAAAAGAGTTAAATGCAATGTGTCCTTATAATTTCCAACTTATACACTGTGTATCTCAAGTTTCTTATCTAGCAAAGTGTATATCAGTATTTATCAAAAACTAACAAAGTGTGTCAAAAGAACAATGTTATAGGTATCAGAATGACTCAAATGACGCGTGATGCTTTTTTATTAGTAGGATTCATGTTAATACACACGAGTTTCATTTCATTTATTTACATTTATGAGAAAGTAATCAATAAAAAATTGACAACTCAACTTTTGGTAAATTATATGGGAATTCTAGAATTATTCATATAGAAAACACTATTTTGACATTCAGTAGATTTGTCATAGTGATATTTGTGAGATTTTAAAAAACTATTTTGTTCTTAAATATAAATATTTTAATATAAAATAATGTAGTGATTTTAAACAAAATTGATTAAATACCTTTGTTATTTTTTAACCTACTATAATTTTAAATGTGTTTTCTGCTTATAAATGACATATTGTATATAGAGTTAATGATCCATCAAAATTTTAAATCTAAATTTAATTCACCACTTATCTAATTTGAATTTACACAAATCTAATAATTTGAGTTATATTCAATTTGAATAATTCTTTTCGAGTCTGATTATCTACCTACCTTTTTGTTTTATTTCTTTCAAATTTTTAACGCGATTAATTTTTGGATCAAATCAAATACTATTGATTTACAAATCATTTTAAGATATAATAATAAAGTTAAAAGTTAAAACCACGACTTAAAAGTTAAAAGACTTTCAGGAAAAAATTGAAAATCATGTTGCTCTTAAAACTTCTACAAATGTTCTAAAATTTACCGGATATTAAAATTCTTGAAAATTTGCTATTTTCTGGATAATTTGAGATTCTAAATGATTTTCTGAAATTAAATTTAAATACCATTAAATTTTAAAAAAAATTGTTAAATGAAATACAAATATTTCGGGAAATTGTTTACTTATCGGAATTAATACCTACCAATTTTAAAGATTGTTTGATACAATTCTAAAAACTCATTAGAATGTTCAGATGGACATTTCATCTGTCCAACTCGATCTCGATCCAATCACTGGCCCATTTGGATTAAGAATTTAATGAATTTTTCGGATTTAGGACGAAAAACGAGAATATTATTAAAAATATTTGGGAGATATGCGCACGGATATCCTAATCTCCAACCTCATCATCCTTGATTTTCTTATTTAAAAAAAATAAATTGTATATATGAGACTAATTATTATAATTACAATATTTTCTGTATAGATATTATTTTAAATTACAATTCATTGCACAAATACAATATTCTATTATTTAAATGTAATATAAATATAATTTTTTTTATCATGTATTTTATCTTTTCTCATAATAAATATTAATTTTAATTGTTTTTTAAAATATAAGATTAAATTTAAAAATATATTAAATAATATGATTTAATAAATTAATTTAATATTAAAATATATTTCAAAGTACATAAAATATAATTTTCTAGAAGAAATAGGAAATAAAAATCCCTGATTATGAACGAAAATAACCGTTCCCCATTCAATACAGGAATGAATAACAAATCAATCTCGATCAACTACGCATTCGAAAAATGGATACATGTTTGGGGATCGGAGAAGGAACCGTGAGGATAGCATTCACTGGTCCCGATCTGATGATGCCCATCCATAATAGAGGGTTGAAAATAAATTTGAGCAATTCGGATTCGATTTATTAACAACGAATATGATTCGTATTCGTATAAAAAATGAGCAATTTCGAATCCTATTTTATAATTTGAACGAATATCGGATTGAATCTCACCACTCTAATATTCGATAATATTTTCATAAAATAGTTCAAATAATTTTAGAATACTCGAACTTATAGGTATTCGATTAGAATCCTTAAATTATGCATACAATATATATTATATATAAAATATATACTATTAAAATGATATAATCCTTAAATTATGCATACAATATATATTATATATAAAATATATACTATTAAAATAATATTCTACACATGAGCACATTTTATTATTTTAAAATAATCATTCGAATATTATTAAGTTTTAAAGATTATTCTAGAGAAATTTGAATTTGAATATACAAAAACGAATAATTCGATATTTAATCGAGTTGAACTGAATCAAATACGAACATTTATATTTGAATTCTAGTCAAATTAAAATAAAAGATTAAAATTTTAATTCAAATCTTAACGAAATCTGAACAAATAATTACAAATTCGAACCGAATCTGATGATACTAATATTAGCATGCAAAACAACCCCCTAGTAGAATGTGGCTGAATACACCACCACCTACCAAATCCAGAAAATTTAAAACCACGTTGTTATCTACAATAATAGGGAGGATACTGGAGTAGTGTAGGTTGCTTGTTTCATTCTATCATTGGAATATTGGTTAATCAGGAAAAACTCTAATTGCCAACAGAAAAGAGGGGATGATATATATATATATATATATATATATAAGTCATTGCTCCATACAGAACACTCTTATATAACAAACAATAAAGAACATCTTAGATCTAATAGATCTAATGGCCCCGCCAGGGGCACCCAATACAAAAAATTGTTATTTTTTACCCTATATCCATCAAGCAAAAAAAATATAAAAATATAAAATAAAAAATTACTGTTCATGATGACGTCATGCTGACGTCAGCAGTGACGTCATCATGAACAGTAATATTTTTTTCTTTTTTTTTTGCTGGATGGATAGAGGATAAAAAAATAACAACTTTTTGTCTTGGGTGCCATGACGGAACTCTTATATTAGATTAAATATGAGGTGTTCTTTATTGCTGTTATATAAGGTGTTTGTTATATATATATATATATATATAAATTGATCAATTTGCAAACTTTAAATTACGATTACTATTTTAAAATTTGATATAAATTACGACCATCAAAATTCTACCGACTTAACTATGTAAAAAGTTATACAATTTTTAAAGCTGATATTTTAATGAATTAGCAGCCAAATCTTTAAAGAATTGGTCAAAATGCGATAAAGATGTTAAAATTATAATTTTTCATAGAAGACTAATATCCTAAATAATGCAAAGAATTTGATTAATAGAGTTCAAGATTAAAGTAAACATGTTGCAGTTTTGTATTTTACATTTAAGAAAAATATTATGTATTAAATAATTAATTTTACATAAAAATAATGTTACATAAATTTCAAATAAATTATTTATGATTTCGATTAATTACCGCTAAACAATAGGCTTATTTACCTTTTTTTTTAGCAAAGATAGTTTTACTTCCTTTATTTTTAAATTAAGTTCAAATAGCTTTAAGCACATTATTAAAATTATTTTTTATTTGATAAAGTAAAAGTTATATCATTAATCACATATTTATTAATATTAAAATAAATATATATTTAAAATAGTAAATATCAAATGTGGATAATAAATAATTTATATAATATACAAATAATTTTTTATTCTCATAAATAAATCTTAGATAACTGAAAATCGAATCGAATAGAATCTGGGATGATAACCTACTACTCCCTCCATCTCTAAATACTTTTCCTGTTTTGATCGAACACATTTGTCAATGCACACTTTTGATCGTTATATCTTTAATTTCGTATTAGTGTTAAATATAAAAACTTTACTATATGAAAGTATTCATAAATACGAATCCAATAAGATCACCCATGATTATATTTTTGATTATATGAAAGTATTCATAAATACGAATCCAATAAAATTACCCATGATTATATTTTTGATTATATTTTTATCATATAGATTAGACGTAAATTAGTAATTTATTTCATGAACCGTACCAATATATGAAATGGAAAACGGAGTACTATTTAGCACTTGAGTTACATGGCGTGAAAAATAAAATGTGCCCCCAAACCTGAGGGTGATGTCACTTAAATTCCAAAACCCTAACGCCATTCTCCGAACGTCAATTCGAAAACTTATAACACAAAAAGTTTCATTCTCAACAATGTGGTCGTCGATAATCGCTGAATACGCCAAGTCAAATCGTTCCTCTTGCAAAAAATGCTCTGTTTCGATTGATAATAAATCTTTACGTTTAGGTACAGTCACCAGAGATCCCCGTGGCTTCGATTCTACTAAATGGTATCACCTCAATTGTGTTCCTCTCAGTTCTACTACTTGCATCGATTCTATTACTGGATTCTCTTCTCTCAAGGTTACCCAGTTACTCACTTCCTTCCTTCTTTCTTTCTTATATATTTTATGCTTGATTTTCTACTTTTTTTTTCTTAATACTAATTTATAAATCACTACTTCACTTGACAGACTAGTGATCAGGCTGCTCTAAAGAGTTTGATGGAAGCCACCGTCGATAAGGTATCAACCCCTCCTCATTTGTCGATAAATTTGCATAAAAAAGAATAAATAATCTGGTTTTATATCAAAGCGGCCACCCATTGCATTCAAATGTCTCAAGTTGACCACCAATTTAAAAACGATATCATTTAAAACGTTTAATTGTACATGTATATCACTCCGTTAATTATCTATTTATTGGACGGAAAACTGAATACGTGGCACATTTCAATTGAGGTGGACTCCAACGGCTAGTTAATGGTGTATAAATTAGATGCATACAACATATTATTAGGGTTTATGTTCTCTCAGCTTTTCTTGCATAAACGTGTAGTATTTTTTTAATTCCTATTCAAATTAACATCATCGACGAATTGCTTTGCGATCAATACAATATGCACAAAATGAACAGTACGAAATGAATAGTACCTTGTTCGATTGAAGTGAATACGAATGATTGGTTAATTGCAAATGCTTGAATGGTAGCCTTCAACGTTGATCCTTGCTTCAGATGCTCGATTACAATGATTACAGATAATATCCTTAGGGTTTATGCCTTTTCCCCAGTTTTCTTTATCCCGTATAATGTTCTATTAGGGTTTCTTTAATCTAATGTGGTGTTATAACCCGCCTAATGTTCTCTACTTTACTAGTTTTATCCGGTTTAAAGTTATTTTATTTTTATTATTGTTTTATTCTTTAATTCAGCTGCCATGTTATGAAATACGTTGGTAGAATGTGGATGCAACGTGGCATCACACGTCAACTAACGGACGGAAATTTTAAGTTTTTAACGTTTTCCGTCTAATTTGATGACGTCATCTAACGGAATGATATATATGTACAATTAAATGTTTTAGATGATATCGTTTTTAAATGGGTGATCTACTTGGGACATTTGAATGGAATAGGTGGCCACTTTGATATAAAACCCATAAATAATCCTATGCATAATCCTACTTAAAACAAACGGAGGATTGCCTCTTTTTAAAGGACTAATAGTGATGGGTTCAGAGTACTAACCCTGGATTATTATCCTTGAAGCACAAACATGGCCTAAGTTTGTTTTTAATTCGTATTAAACACAATTTAAGCTGATTTATGTCTTTGCATCTTGGACACTTGTTTTTGTCAACTCGTGTATGTGCGTCTTATTTGTAATCTACAACTATTAAATCAAAGGTTTTGCTTTTTCAGGTTATTGATGGAGATAAGGTTGCTGTTAAAGCCAGCAAAAGGAAATTTTCTGAGGTCCGAAGTTATGATAACTATAAAATGCAGTATTCTGTAGTTTGACCATGTCATAGTTTATATTTTCATGATTATCTTGTTGACAGCTTAATACTAAGGATGATGTCAAACAAGAAAAAGATGTAGACAAGGTAAAAGTAGGATATGCAGTTTTAGAGTATTAATAAATTTCTTATATGCTCTTTTAATTATTTGTCATGTTCCAGCTATGTAATTATGTATATTCCATCAGCCAGATGTAATCTGATCTAGTCTTACGTGTTCTTGTCTCTGGAAGCTAGGCAACTTCCCTAACTCATTTTCCATCAATTGTTCTTAGATGTCGCCACCTAAAATGGAGTTAAGCTTTTCAATGTCTGATATCCTGGACAAATACAAGGTATAGTTTAACCATAAAATGTTTATGTTCGACCACCTTACCCCAAGTACACTCTATCATTTACGTCAGTGTTCTGTCTTCATAAAGCAGTAACAGTTATCTGTCTTCTGTTTTTTCAGTTTCATTAGCATATATGGGTATTTGACTTCTCTAGGTCAGTAACTCATAGCCATTTTTTTTTTTCGGACTTAGGATGCTACACTCTTACCAAATTGGAAGGCATTTCAGACAATCATATTTCTTGAGGGGGTGAGATAATTATTGTTGTATGAATTTTTTATTTGAAACTGCAAGTAAAATTGTATAGGGGAAATGGAGATGCACCCCACTTTGTATCTTAGGGTGTTGTTAAATCTAATGAACGTGTGTTGTCTATTGAGGGAATTTAGTTGAGTATCCAGTAAAATGGATTTTGTTCAAAACTACACACATCAATGTTCTGCTGACCGCAATTAAGATATATTATTCACTAGATTAAATATAAAAGGAATTATTGGGTTTCTGTCCTATTGTTATCTTTGCAGAATCATTTAACTTGCAATGCTCAAACCATATTGTAATGCTCTGTTTGAAATAACAACTCAAGCACTAGCTTGGAACCCACGCTTTTCAACTAACAGCTGTGTATGTAAGAACACCTACTTCCTAAATCGCCCCGATCCAAAGGGTTTCTGCTTGTACACTCTGGCATCTAGTGAAAATGTGCTTCGGCAATGCAAGCTGGGTTATAATTTTTTCATTGTGTAGGACGATGGTCTTCATCATTCAAGTAAAGTTGCTGCTTTTGATTTTGATCAGTGCCTTGCCAAAACATCTTTACGGAGGTATGTGTGATTATCCTAAACACATTAATGACCTCATATCAATGTAGAATGACATCATGCATGTAAGGTTCTAACTGGTTTTTTTAATTGATACTCTTGTATGCTAGAGATGTTCTTTCTAAATGGTAATTTCAAGGCTTTATCTTATATTTGATTCTTTTGCAAGTATTGTAAAAGGTTGTCCGTGTTTCATTGAGTCCACAATCCAATAATGCAAATGAAAGTATGAAAGATAATTGCGACTGGTATGGTAGAGTTATGCTTTTACAGTTTTTTTTTTTTTTTTTTTTTTTGCTAAATTATGCTTTTACAGTTCTATTCATATTTGTATGCTAAATCGTTTACTATATAAATATATAGCAGCAGTATAGTACACATTAATGTAATTTCAGCCTTTATGACTGGAAGTGGTTCTGCTATCGAAGTATCATGTAAGGGCTTGCCCCTCTTTATCCGTTATAAATATAATATCAGCCTTCCCAAAAAAAAAAAAAAAAGTACAGTACACAATAATAAATAA
Organism: Saposhnikovia divaricata; assembly: GCA_036435485.1. Classification (NCBI taxonomy): domain Eukaryota; kingdom Viridiplantae; phylum Streptophyta; class Magnoliopsida; order Apiales; family Apiaceae; genus Saposhnikovia; species Saposhnikovia divaricata. The sequence goes on along the minus strand of CM071596.1, from coordinate 149,047,297 downwards.
GTTCTTAACAAAAAATTCTTGTTGACAGGCTTATTTTCCTGTAGTATTATCTAGCATATTCTCAAGAGAAGATTCTATAGGGAAACTGTGTGACTATTCTCGTTCCTTGTTTGCAGAGTTGGTGCAGATGCATGGTCTCTGATGTTTCCTTCTATACCTGAAAAGCTGCAAAGTTTGTACAATGATGGATATAAGCTGGTATGCTTCTCCTTTCTGTTTCCAATGCAATCTGTTCTATGTTTTGGCTTTAAAAAATGGGATCAAGGATTATATAAGCCGGGGATCAAGGATTATATAAGCCGAGAGCAGAAGCAAAGTCTGGCAGTGTTAATAGCTTTTTTATGGGATTTTGATCATTTCGAATATTTTTGTGTATGTTTAATTGTAATGTTTGCTCCATTATTATATCTCTGTAATCTTGTTGATGTGATATGTAGGTAATTTTTACCAATGAATCTAATATTGATCGCTGGAAAAATAAGAGACAAATTGCAGTGGACTCCAAAATTGGTCGGCTTAATAATTTTATCAAGAAAGTCGGAGTCCCAATGCAGGTGGTTCATTTTGTTTAATTCTGCCTCAATAAGGAATTTAAATGAGATTTGCTATCAATAGCAAATATTTGTATATTGTTATATTTATTATTTCGATGTGACGAACTGAAGAAAACACTATATTAATTTTGAAACTGTTCTGAAAAAAACCTACTTTCAAGTATTTGCATTGTTTATAACCATTGTCATGTCTGCCCTTTCTGAGAATTTCATATACGCTCTCTTTACATATTGATGCATATCTACCGCAGGGTAAATATAACTGTCTCCTATCTGATCCGGTTTGAATGTAACTGTTAATCAAACGGTTTTCTACGGTATCTGGCCAAAATCTTATTATTCAGAAAAGTAGGGTTCAAATCAGATTTATATATGAAAGAAAATTAAATGGTTGTGTTGTTAAATGGTTTTTTAATAGTCTTTGGGAAAAGAAATTGAAGTCTATTTATGTTTAAGAAGTTGAGACATTAAATTGATATCCAATTTGCATTTTGGTTTTGTTATCATCTGTTAGGAGATTCTTAGTTTTGTTTTTCTTATCTGGTACAGGATTCATTATTTGTTGATTATCATATATTAATACGTCCGATATCTTACACCAGTTAATCTTTCCGAGTACTCCTGGATTAATACGAGTAATTGTTATGTAGTAAACCCCCTGAATTGCACCTATATCCAACTTTAAAAATACTGCTTAGCCTATAGGTTTGCTAATTACTTGAGAAACAATGCATTGCATCAACTTGTGATAATCTCTGTGCAGGTGTTTATAGCATGTGGGATAGGTAAATCTGGTGACCCCTTTCGAAAACCTGAGACTGGGATGTGGCGCATTATGGAGCAGCATTTCAACTCCGGCATTCCTATTGACATGGATCAGTTATTTCCACTTCTTGCTTTTCATTCTGTTAAGCCTTTACCTTTAAAGGACATGTGCATCTAGTATAATCTATTGTTGATTATGTTTAATCACTTGTTGTCTAAATCACGTTATACTGAGGAAGATGTGTGGTTTGACTTAAGCTTGTGTATGTGTACTGTAGATCCTTTTATGTTGGTGATGCAGCTGGGAGACCTGATGATCACAGTGATGCTGATATAAAATTTGCAGAGGTTTGCATGTGTATTCCCTTCTTCGTTTTCTATTTTTTTAAAGTATATATCTAAATTTAGTTGAGAGCTACAAATGTGTCAAAACTATTATGTTGATTCTCATGGTTACTGAAATCAGGTAGTACTCTTAATAAGGTAACACACTTCATTGCAGATAGGTTTCATATCACGAACACTTATTTGTATCAATCAAAATATGCATTTATGTCACTTTTGCAGTATTAGTTCTATTGACCGAAGGTTTGTGTTTGTTGTTACAGGCTATTGGATTGAAATTCAACGTTCCTGAGGATTACTTCCAGTAGCTAGCTCTAGAGGTGTATTAAGCTCATTAGTGTAGTAGATGGTTGATTTTTCTGGACGTCTCATTTACTTCTTGTAAAAGTACGGAGAAATACAATGTCCTAAGATTATTGGACTTTATTCATATATGTTCTCACTACTATTGAGTTGTTGGGAAAAAGCGTTGGAAAAATCAGATGAATGGTAACACTTGTGAGTTTTGACATGCACATATCCTGGATAATGTAAAAAAGAGTTAAATGCAATGTGTCCTTATAATTTCCAACTTATACACTGTGTATCTCAAGTTTCTTATCTAGCAAAGTGTATATCAGTATTTATCAAAAACTAACAAAGTGTGTCAAAAGAACAATGTTATAGGTATCAGAATGACTCAAATGACGCGTGATGCTTTTTTATTAGTAGGATTCATATTAATGCACACGAGTTTCATTACATTTATTTATATTTATGAGAAAGTAACCAATAAAAAATTGACAACTCAACTTTTGGTAAATTATATGGGAATTCTAGAAATTATTCATATAGAAAACACTATTTTGACATTCAGTAGATTTGTCATAGTGATATTTGTGAGATTTTAAAAAACTATTTTGTTCTTAAATATAAATATTTTAATATAAAATAATGTAGTGATTTTAAACAAAATTGATTAAATACCTTTGTTATTTTTTAACCGACTATAATTTTAAATGTGTTTTTTGCTTATAAATGACCTATTGTATATAGAGTTAATGATCCATCAAAATTTAAATCTAAATTTAATTCACCACTTATCTAATTTGAATTTACACAAATCTAATAATTTGAGTTATATTCCATTTGAATAATTCTTTTCGAGTCTGATTACCTACCTTTTTGTTTTATTTCTTTCAAATTTTTAACGCGATTAATTTTTGGATCAAATCAAATACTATTGATTTACAAATCATTTTCAGATATAATAATAAAGTTAAAAGTTAAAACCATGACTTAAAAGTTAAAAGACTTTCAGGAAAAAATTGAAAATCATGTTGCTCTTAAAACTTCTACAAATGTTCTAAAATTTACCGGATATTAAAATTCTTGAAAATTTGCTATTTTCTGGATAATTTGAGATGCCAAATGATTTTCTGAAATTAAATTTAAATACCATTAAATTTTAAAAAAATTGTTAAATGAAATACAAATATTACGGGAAATTGTTTACTTCTCGGATTTAATACCTACCAATTTTAAAGATTGTTTGATACAATTCTAAAAACTCAGTAGAATGTTCAGATGGACATTTCATCCGTCCAACTCGATCTCGATCCAATCACCGGCCCATTTGGATTAAGAATTTAATGAATTTTTCGGATTTAGGACGAAAAACGAGAATATTATTAAAAATATTTGGGAGATATGGGCAGGGATACCCTAATCTCCAACCTCATCATTCTTGATTTTTTTATTTAAAAAAAATAAATTGTATATATGCGACTAATTATTATAATTACAATATTTTCTGTATAAATATTATTTTAAATTAAAATTCATTACACAAATACAATATTCTATTATTTAAATGTAATATAAATATAATTTTTTTTATCATGTATTTTATCTTTTCTCATAATAAATATTAATTTGAATTGTTTTTTAAAATATAAGATTAAATTTAAAAATATATTAAATAATATGATTTAATAAATTAATTTAATATTAAAATATATTTCAAAGTATATAAAATATAATTTTCTAGAAGAAATAGGAAATAAAAATCCCTGATTATGAACGAAAATAACCGTTCCCCATTCAATACAGGAATGAATAACAAATCAATCTCGATCAACTACGCATTCGAAAAATGGATACATGTTTGGGGATCGGAGAAGGAACCGTGAGGATAGCATTCACTGGTCCCGATCTGATGATGCCCATCCATAATAGAGGGTTGAAAATAAATTTGAGCAATTCGGATTCGATTTATTAACAACGAATATGATTCGTATTCGTATAAAAAATGAGCAATTTCGAATCCTATTTTATAATTTGAATGAATATTGGATTGAATCTCACCACTCTAATATTCGATAATATTTTTATAAAATAGTTCAAATAATTTTAGAATACTCGAACTTATAGGTATTCGATTAGAATCCTTAAATTATGCATACAATATATATTATATATAAAATATATACTATTAAAATGATATAATCCTTAAATTATGCATACAATATATATTATATATAAAATATATACTATTAAAATAATATTCTACACATGAGCACATTTTATTATTTTAAAATAATCATTCGAATATTATTAAGTTTTAAAGATTATTCTAGAGAAATTTGAATTTGAATATACAAAAACGAATAATTCGATATTTAATCGAGTTGAACTGAATCAAATACGAACATTTATATTTGAATTCTAGTCGAATTAAAATAAAAGATTAAAATTTTAATTCAAATCTTAACGAAATCTGAACTAATAATTACAAATTCGAACCGAATCTGATAATACTAATATTAGCATGTAAAACAACCCCCTAGTAGAACGTGGTTGAATACACCACCACCTACCAAATCCAGAAAATTTTAAACTACGTTGTTATCTACAGTAATAGGAAGGATACTGGAGTAGTGTAGGTTGCTTGTTTCATTCTATCATTGGAATATTGGTTAATCAGGAAAACTCTAATTGCCAAAAGAAAAGAGGGGATGATATATATATATATATATATATATATATATATATATATATATATATATATATATATATATATATATATATATATATATATATATATAGGCCTTTGCTCCATACAGAACACTCTTATATAACAAACAACAAACAACACCTTAGATCTATTAGATCCTTTGGCCCCGCCAGGGGCACCCAATACAAAAAGTTGTTATTTTTTTACCCTCTATCAAGTCTGCAAAAAAAATAATTGAAAATTACTGTTCACTGATGACGTCAAAAAAATAACAAGTTTTTGTATTTGGTGCTATGACGGAACTCTTAAATTATATTAGATATGAGGTGTTCTTTATTGTTTGTTATATAAGGTGTTTGCTATGGAGTGCAACTATATATATATATATATATATATATATATATATATATATATATATATATATATATATATATATATATATATATATATATATAGGCAAGTGCTCAAATGAGAACCTTGCTTAAAATGAGAACTTAGTCTGCATCACAACCATCCATTTTTATATTAGATCTTTTAATCCTGACTGTATATTTTATAGATTCCATAACCGACAAATATACGTATATTAATTATATCTAATCTCTGTCTCTCTCTTCTACTCTCTCTCACTCTCTCGCTACATCTCTCTCTACACTCTCACTGTACACAATCTCTATACATCTTCATCGCAATTACATCGATTTCACCTACTTTTACCTATTTGATTCAGTTTTATATCCATCAAATTGATATAAAGCGTTGTTCTTCATCATGATAACAGATGATCTGTTACGAATTACTACTAATCAAGGTAATTTCTTCTAAATCTCTAAGTTTTGTACCTTGTTATATCTATAGTTGATAAGAGTATGTTTTAATTCACAAAAAAACATAGTGATTAATGCTTTTATATCATGTAATTATTGCTTTTGTAGTTAGTGCTTTTTGTAATTAGTGCTTTTGTGTTAGTGATTCTGTATCAATTGTTAATTTTTAGTTATTTTGTGATTTTGTTAATTTTTACAGTGATTTTGTTGTTCCTAGTTATTTATGTGGATTTATTGTTTTATATTTAGGAGTTACAAGCAGTGATTCTTCACGAATTAGTCGATTTATTGAAGATACTGTTTCCAATTGTGCTAATGCTTCTACTAGTCTTTCCGGTTCAAATGAAAGTGATGATGCTATTTCAAGGTGTACAATTACCCCTGGAGGTAATCACCATTATGTACCAATTTCTGTTGATGATAGTGCTAAACCGTTCGTCAATCAGATTTTTATGAGTTTGGAAAAAGGTATGGATTTTTATAAGCAATATGGGCAACTATGTGGCTTTAATACACGTAGGACTACAGAGAAAAAGGATGATGACAATAAGGTGATCATAACTAAATATGTTGTCTGTAGTAGAGCTGGATTTAAAGAGCAAAAAAAGAAAAAGTTTGATCAAAGTACTAGTCGAGTTCGGAGGACAATTTCTAAAAGGTGTGGTTGTAAAGCGAAGGTTATTTTGAAATTTGAATCTGGTGAGAGTTATAGAATTTCTGTGTTTGTTGAGGATCATAATCATGAATTAGCTTCTGAAGAGGGGAGGCAGTTTTTAAGAGTAAATCGTCAAATGTCTTTTGCTTCACGTAAATTCCTATTTGATTCTTCAAAGGTTAATATTGGATCTAGCCAATCATTTAGGCTGATGAAGGAAATGGTTGGTGGATATGCTAATGTTGGCGCTACTGTTCGGGATTATAGAAATTTTAGTAGGGATTTGAAGGCATATGTTGGTGAACGTGATGCACAAATGATTATTGACAAATTTAAGGTTAAACAAGAGAGTTGTGCATCATTTTACTATGCATACGATGTCGATGCAGAATGACATCTGACAAAATTGTTTTGGTCTGATTCAATTGCTCGGAGGAATTATGAGTTGTATGGTGATGCTGTTTCGTTTGATGCTACGTTTAATACCAATATGTATGTGACCTTCCTTAACTTTATTATAATATTTTTTGTTTTTATGTTTCTAAATTTTTGTAGTTCTGTTTCGTTATGCATGTTTTATTTAATAGGTTATTTATGTACCTGACATTAGTTAATTCTGATATTTGTCTTATTCGTATCATGAAATTAGTTTTTTAGTAATTGGCATACTAAACTTTGGTAACTTGCCCTCATTCTTTATAAGAATTTATATTTTTGGTGGTTATATTAACTGCCTTACTCTTTATATGTTATACTTGTTCAGTTAAATCAGCTTATGGTGATATGCTTCATTAATTTATCCGATAGCCTTTTATTTTTTGTGCTATTTTTATTTTAGTTTACGTGTTTGACTTCTGTACAACAGGTATAACTTGGTTTTTTGCCCATTTACTGGTGTTGACAAGCATGACAAATGTGTCACTTTTGCATTCACTCTGCTCTCTAAGGAAGATATTCCGCATTTCAAATGGGCGTTTGATCACCTTTTAAAAGCAATGGGTCGTAATCCCATTGTAATGGTGACCGATCAATGTCCAGCTATGAAACAAGCTATCCTCCTTTCTTTTCCTGCCACAGATGAATTTCCCGCTACGAAACATCGCCTATGTATGTGGCATATAATGGAAAAGTTTCCTCTCAAGGTCGAATTTTCACTCTTATTTCTTAAAATTTCATAATTCCTAGTAGTGATTGTTGATAACAAATCATAACATTCTTTTTGCAGCTTGGTAATTTCTTGTGTAAAGAGACCGATTTTATGACCAAATTGAAAAATTACATATGGTCATCTACTTTAGAGATTTCTGAGTTTGAAAAGGGTTGGAAATCAATTGTAAAAGAATTTAAATTGGAGGGGCATAGATGGCTTTGGGAGATGTATGCTATTCGAACATCGTGGATCCCTGCTTTTTTCCGAGATAAACTTATGTTTGGATTAATGCAGACGACATCAAGGTCCGAGAGTGAGAATCACTTTTTTAGTCAGTTTCATAGACAGAGTGATTCACTATGCGAGTTTTATCTTCGCAGCGTCATGAAAGTGCTCGGTTGAATGAAGAGGGCAGATCTGGAATACCTTCTACTGTTTCTACATTGTTTCTTGAGGCTGATGCTGCACAGTTGTATACTCGGCCTATTTTTTATAAAGTTCAAGAAGAGATACTAGCATCTTGTTATGACATGCGAATCATATATATTGGACCATTAGTTGATGGAGTTAAAACCTATCAACTGAAGGATGTGAAGATGAAAGATAAATTGTTTGAGGTAATTTTCATAATTTTTTATGCTCATAATGTCTGTATTTTTATTAATACATTTGGTGATCTAGTTATTTTTAGTGGTCTTTTTTAGTGATGTGATTATCGTTTTATTGATTTTTGGTACCTGTTTCAATCATTTACTTATTTGCTAGTAATTAGGATGACCTGATTTTTAGTAAAATGTTTTTCTAAGTAATTTTGTAATCCATTTTTTTTGTTTTAATGTGTTGGACCATTTCAGGTCAAAGTCAGTCAATATTATGCAGAGTGCTCTTGCAAGAAGTTTGTCATGTGTGGTATACTCTGTAGACATGCTTTTTGTGCGATAAACCAATTTGAGCTTGTGAAAATACCGAGGAATCTTGTTCTCAATCGATGGAGTAGATGTGCAGAACACGCTCCTTCGTCCAAATTTCATGGTGTTTCTGATGATTTTGCTAAGGAGGTGGACAATGTTTCTCTTAAAGTGACGAATATATGGTTTAATTTTCAGAAAACTATGAACAAAGCTGAAGTGAATATCGACAAGCTCTGTCATATTGAAAAGACAATAAAACAATTGGATTCTGATCTTGGCGATGATTCTGTTATGACAAAGAAAGCTCAGATGGAAGAGATGATGGGTCCTCAACCAACTGAAGAAATTATTATTCATGCACCAAATCAATCTAAAAACAAAGGTTCGGGTTTGAAAAGGTTCATCAGTCATAGGGAGAAGGCAATAATGAAAGGAAACAAGCGCCCTAGGAAATGCAAGTTCTGTCCTTCCATAGTTCATGATGCCAGAACATGTCCGAATAAACCCACTGATCCTATTACCACTATACCTACTGTCTATGTTGAGATGGTGTCAGCTGATGTTCAGATTGAGTAGAAAGCTTTTTTGTATTCTATCGTAGTTTGTATTTTTTATTTTTGTAATATAAAAAAAATTTCTACTACATTTCGACCAATATGATGTGCACTTTGTTGCGATAATACGATATAAAGTCATTTGTCAATTCTTAGTTTCATTCATTTCTCATGTCCTAAGTTGTTAATTTTTCTCTTGTTATCTCTTGTTATATTTTTGATTAATTTTTACTATTTTCATTGAGTTTGGTAATTTGCATTTTTTTTGGTGATTTCAATTTTCCCCATTTCCTACATTTTATTCATTCAAAGTCAATTTATGTTTTATTACTATTTGAAGCAGTAAAGTTCATGTATGCTAAATGTACCAGCAATAGAACTACAAAATGTAGTATCATAAAACAACTTAAAAAAAGAACAATAAAGTACAACTTTGACATTTTTACAAATAATAGTTCAACAGAATTCACCAAATATTAGTTACTTCAGTACAAGTTTTCAATGTAACTTCTAAAACCAGCCTACACAGTTTCTCTCCTAATATCAATTTCTCTCATCACCCACATTAGTTTTCTACTCAGTAGCTTTCTCTTCACCTGCTTTCTCTTCTACAGCTTTGCAATTATCAGAAAATAGGACAGTCCCATGCATTTTATATTTTCTTGGCTTCTTTGCATTTGCGTTTTCTTCAATTATGTTCACCAAGCTCCCAGCTGCTATTTTATTGTAAAAAGTTGCAGTTTCTTGTTGGACAAATTGCCTCCTTTCATTGACATGTGAAGTCAAAATAGCATTTGCATATTTTGTTCTTAGCTTCTCCATTTGCCCTTTCTGTCCCGCCGCCTACAACAATACAATAAACGATTACTTTCATCATCTCAAGCAAAATCTGACAAATCACTAATATTTTCTTTATCAGAAAATATATGAATTACCTTTTCTGTTTTTAGTTGAGTTTTCCACTTGGTTAGACTGCCTTTGTATGTCTCCATGTGCCGCATAAGATAAACTCCACAATCTACATCATTTTCTAATGTCTGCCAACTCATGGACAAATAAGAAACGTTCATTTTATCTATTATCTTTGCTAAAAACTTTTCCTCTTTATCTTCAAGGTATTTCACAAAGTGTCTTTTCTGCAATTAAAATAACAAACATAGGAATACAAAAAAATGTTAATATTGTGCTTTTATGCTCGATAATAGTTTTCAAATATCAAGTTTTTTTTATTATTACCAGGTTACGAACTCTGTTCCCATAGAAGTTTGTGACAGCTCGACCGACTCTGATATTATCAATTACCTCACAACTATCTTCTTTCTTATTCATGCAAACCAAGTAGTAATGATCATCTTGTAGAATTGGAAAGAATATCTACAAAAGATATTTTAGCCATTTGGTGATGAGGACTGTAAAAGAATTATTATTCAACTAAAATGACAGATAAATAAAATTGAAGCAATTCAAATGTACCAGATCGCAGTCTTCAATCTTCATGTTTGGGTATCTATGAAAGAAGTGATCCATTTCAACAGAAAACATCTCATACTGATCCTCTTCAGAATTAGTTGCATTCAGTGGTCCCACCTGTTTGGTTTTAAGTCAAGGAAATTAGTACTTAGTGATTCAAACTTGTATAGAGTGTAGCCAATGGTAATACAAATTTAAATTACCGAAAAGCCAACGTCGAAGAATACACGTAGTGGTGATTCATGTGCCTTGTACTTTTCTTTATCATTCATCAAAGTAGACCACACATCTATAACAGAATAATACAACTTCTCATTTGGCTTTAGGGTTACCATATGCTCTCTAGTGCAGTATTGTTCTCCATACTCAAAAACATGCTCCCTGATACAATAATACCAATATATTAACCAGGACCAAATGAAAACTTAAAAAGATAACAAGTTTTTTGTAAGAAATACTTACATATCATCTTCGCCTTCTTTAGTTAACCATCTCCAAATAGCATAGTCTTGTGATGTGTAGCTCTTTGTGATGTCTATTTCCCTTTGAACATATGGTGATCGATATGCTGCAGCCACTTTGGTTTCCCTCCTTGCCCTTTTTTGTTGTTCTTCAAGTGCAGGTGTTTTTAATCATCTTTTTCAGTCTCTTGCTCAACATTGTTTTTATTTCCATGCTCCCTTTTTATGTCCTTGCATGCATTACTGTTGTAAATAGGAAAATCAATCCCGAGTGCAAATGAAGGAATTGACAAGTTTTCCATGTCTATTTCCATGTCTTTCTTCCCTTGGGATGAGTACAAATATTCTATTAGCTCGACATGATCTAATACAAAAGGATCAATTTCTGCACTTTCTACTGCCAAAGCTGCAACATATTCTACTTCCAAATCCTTCTCTATTTCTTGCACAGGCTCTTTATTTTTAGGGACAGTCTCAGGTTTACTGTTTGTAATGAAAGTTTGCAAAGATTCAGCAATTTTCCTTTCAAGCTGAGCAATGTTCACGTCATTTGGATGCTTTTCCTTAGCATTTTGCAAGTCAGCTCTATATCGTTCCAAAGCATTCATCACCATTCCACCTTTCACATTTAAACTATTGAACCAGTCCTAATAAAACAAAAAATTCAATAAGATAACTTATAATGACCAGGTAGGTTTATAAGAAAGGCAAGTTTATCAATGGAAGCGAAAAATCAGATTTTAACATTTTTCCATTCTGAATCACTAAGTTGTAATTAAAATCACCAAAAAATAATTAGTAATTTAATAGTAAGAATCACCAATTAATAATTAGAAATTACCAATAATTTAGTAATTTGAAAAATAATTAGTAATTTAATTGTAAAAATCACCAATTAATAATTAGAAATACTAAATTACTGGTAATTTCTAATTATTAATTGGTGATTTTCACTATTAAATTACTGATTATTTTTTGGTGATTTTAATTACAACTTAGTGATTCATAATCTTCTTATACACAAATTTCACCTGTCCTGCAATGTTTTGGTGATCTTCATGGCTAGTGTTGTTGTCCTCATCTTCATTATCAACCTTCATATTAATTACCATAACAAATAATAATATCAAAATCAAGTATTCTATGACCAAGTTACGATTAAAGTAGACTTCATGCTTCTTACTTGATCAATTTCTGCTTGTTGCCTAATTACCTGATTTTCTCCAAACTCTCCACATTGCTTCTCATAGTTCTGCCTCTGCTTGAGAAGTTCCATTGTCCAATTTTTGAATGCCGGAAACTTTCTTTCAACTGGTTTTAGGCCTTTGACTATCACACGGTCAACATAAAATATCTGAAACATGCATTTATTTCAAGAAAAACCAATCAGTTTTGCTTATACGCAAAAAAACTAGTAATTTGTGCAAATAAAGAGTAGTGATAAAGGCACTTACAGTGAGGAATATTATCGGACCAGTGTAAAAGAGTGAGCTTGTAGTCTTCCTCCAATTTTCTTTTGTTTTCACCAAACATCGGAGCAAAAATTCCCCCCAGTTGTACTGATTACATTCATCAATTTCAATGTCATATCCTAGTATTTCCCTATGCACATACGATCCGGTTTGTCTTTCTATTAGGACGTTGTACAATACTATGAGAAAGTTAAGTTTAAACGTATCATCAGCTTCTTGACTTTCTCTCATTCTTTCCACCACTGCTGCTGTTGTGACATTATTCTTTCCAAAGTTTTCTTTCCATGAGTTATATCTAGCTGAAGCTTGATCTTCTGTCGCCAGTGTCCCAATTTTGTCCCCAATTGGCAATCCAAGCACATGATATACATCCTGATTAGTGATAGCAATGCTTTCACTCTGAAGTTTGAGAGAGCAGGTTTGTGCATCAAATGCTTGAAGTATACTACATGCCAGTCTATGTGGAATTTTTCCCAAACGGAAGTCAAGTATATTTTTGAAACCAGTTCTTCTCACCCACTGTTTTTGCTGGTCAGACAAGTTTGTCACCATTTCTATCAAAGTATTAGGTGAGTTTCGTATTTTGAATTTCTCAGTTACATTTACTTTCCCACCTTTGCGAACTTTCCCTGGTTCCTGTCAAAATTTAAGAATTAGTGAACATGATAACAACTTAACATTTTTTTCTATTTAATTGTGCATCATGCCTACCTTAACAGTCTTTACTTTTTTCTTATTTCTTTCTTTGCCAGCATCACCAAGTTCATCATCATCGCTTTCCTAATATAGAACATTAAAAAATAAGAAACATACCTTTCTGAGAATACAGAAGAAAAAGGTTGTTATTTTACCTCATCAACAACTAGCGATGTTGTCTTCTGATTTACGATCTTCATCCTTTTCCCTTGATTATTTACCTCAATTTTAAACTTCCTTTTAGTCTTAGTGATTGCTTCTTTTGCAGCTGTTGATGTGCCTATTATCATTATTGGTGCACTTCTGTTTGTCTTGGGTGGTGGTGTTACAAAATCATCATTGTCATCAAAATGGATAAATCTAGTAACTGAAAGACAAAAATAAATAAGAAGATAGACAAAAATCAATAAGATAGTTTAATCTAATAATAGTTACTGTTTAATATGACGTTAAACTAGTTTTCACCTCTTATATTTGGTCCAGTATTAAGCTGCTCAGCACTCTCCAGATCAATTTCAAGCGGGTTACTATAGGTTGCTTTTTGCAATTTCAGTAATTTTAGCCTCCCACTTTCTCTTCTTACACTCGAATCTGCAATTTTTAAATCACATAGTTACATAGTTACAAAAAAGGTACCTCACTTTTGCATACATAGTTACAAGAAAAAAACAGAGCACAAATCACTTTTAATAAATAACTTTACCTCACTTAACTTCTGCTAAATATTAAAACTATTTTTTAAATTGATTTAGTACTTACACTACTAAACATAGTTGTCTATTTTAACAAATCAGTTTAATACCAAAGAAAAAAAAGCATAACATAATTATACAACTATAAGAATAACAAATCACTAAAACTACTATAACCAAAGCTAGTAATTGCTAAAACTCACATCACCAAAGCGTAACAGGTGCACCTAGAAATTATCACCTTATCACCAAAAAACTAAGCTTATCACCAAAAGATATGACAACAAAAAACCCTAGAAATTAGACTTTATATCACAAACAAGGACATGATATCACCAAAACAAGTAAATTTACTTGTTTACAAACATAATCACCAAAAACAAAGAAATAATCACTTAATAAAAGTTCAAAATTTCTTGTTATCGATCAAAAATACTATCAAAAATAAACATAATCACTTAATAACAGTCCAAATTTACTTGTTTACAAGTTTCAATCAACAAAAATATTTAAAAAAAACCCTAGAAATTTACCTTCTCGACGAATAGACATCTGCACAGTATCTTTGATGATCTGCAACATCATGTACAAACATATAAGTATAAAAAACATTGCGATTAAGTGATAATATAGTTGCATTGCTTGTTCGATTATGAAAATTACACATACCTGAATCGAATCGGTGATTTTATGGTTTTAAAACTTTTAATTGACTTGAAAATCGTTATGAAAATGTATGATATAGCTTCGTATCACCGAAATTTTCAATTTTAATTGAGTTTCTGAAGATGTGTTTAGAAGGTTTTTAGTGATGAAGAAGCAGCAAAAAAAGGGTGGGATGGGAGTTATGGGTTTACTGGGAGGTGGGACAATTAATGAGGTGGTTGTTTGTTAGAACCGTAATTTTGAAACTTGTAGATCTAGCCTCCATACTGTTTTTAATTACAAAATTACCACAGAGTGTTTTTGGGCTTTAGTGGGCCGATTCTCAGTTCTCATTTTAATACATTCTCACTAGAGTAGCTCCATATATATATATATATATATATATATATATAGGAGAAGGTTCAAAAGAAAACTCTTTTTTGGAGAAAACTAGAAACCACAATCTTGTCCATCATTTCATCATTACAATCTCATCTGATGGTTATTATTAATACATTAATTTTCTAAATTTTAGTTTAAAAAGGAAAGTAAGATTTTTGTTATAATATGTCATAATTTTGTCATTTAATGAGTGCACATTAAAGGCGTGATTTGCACATAATTTATAAGATATTGTTGACTTTCATAAATAATTTGCAATATTCATACCACTTTATTTTATATAATTGACTTTTTATTTAATAAAACAGTATGAATAGTGTATTAATATTTTAAAATATTATTTTTACTACAACACCTACTAGAAACCTAAATTTAAATGTTTATGAAAATTGTAATAAAATTATAAACTATAAGTATTCTACTCAATCAAGTATTTAAGTGAGATAAATAATATTTTGATTAAGATTCCACTAAGTGTTCTACTAAAATTTATTTAAGATTTCGCTAAGGTTCTACTAAGTGTTCTTAATATTATGTTCTTAATATTTTTATCATCATAATTTTATCGTATTAAAATTTACTAGATTGTCTTAAGTATTCTACTACGTACTCATTCTCGTGTTCTACTAATTTTGTAATTTTAGTCTACTATGTATTTTTGTAAATTATATTAGAGAAAAAAATTATAGGTTCTGTTATGTGTTCTACTAGGTTCTACTCAGATTCTTGATTGTGACAATCCGAATTTTTCAAAATAAATTATTATTATTATTATTTTTTTTCGATTTGTGTTTATAAATTATTATTATTTGTAAAATGCATATTAAATTGGAAAATTGAGATTTAATTTTATTTCTTTCTCCGAATATTTTAAAAATATTCTAGTATTTAATTATGCTAGAAATTTTTAATTTTACAAATTAGAGTTTGTAATTAAAAATGTTATTTAAAGGCATGTAGTATTATTTTGTAATGCTTTTAATTGTTATTGGGCCAAGCCCATTAGGTTAAAATCACCCAGCACACATAGATATACACACAGATATACAAACACAGCCGCACAACACATACACGATAGAAATAGATCGGGGAAAGAGAGAAAGAGGAGAAGAAAAGAAGGAGAGAAAAGAGAAGAGAGATTGGGAGAAATTGAAAGAGATTAAAGAGAGAAATATAATTGGGGTTATACATATATATATATATATACATGTGTGTGTGTAATTCAGTGTGTGTGTGTGGTCGTGACTGTGCTAGCAGCGGGGAGGGGGAGACCACCGCGCGCGCGGCGGTGGCGGTGGCCGGAGCAGCAACAACGACGGCCGGAAAGGGGAGGCGCGTTTGTGGTGGCTGGAGGCAGCAGAGAGAGAGAGAGAGAGAGAGAGAGAGAGAGAGAGAGAGAGAGAGAGAGAGAGAAAGAGAGAGAGAGAGAGAGAGAGAGAGAGAGAGAAGGGAGAGGGAGATTTTCTTGGGAAATTGGGAAATTGAGAAGGTATAATATATTTTTATTCATTTAATTATTTATTTTATTTTCGATGTAATTGTTTAATTCCTCATTTTAGATTAATTATGAGTATTGTTGTAGTTTAATTAGTTGTAAAATTGCGAGTATGGATTAATTGTCGTTAGTTATTTGATTTTAATTTGCGAGTTTAATTGTTAATTTTCGTGAATTAGTTGGAGGGTCGATAATTGTTAATTATGATTGATGGTATAAAGTACGAGATGATCGTATTAATTTTTGGTGATTTAATTCGGAGATGTTTATAGTGTTATAAATTTTGATGGAATTTTGAGTATATGGTTGTAATTTAATTAGTGTAATTTCGATATATGGTTTAATTGATGTAATTAATTTAGAGGTGGATTGCGTATATGTTGTTGTGATTTAATTAGTATTGTTGTAATTGTAATTGGATTTAAATAGTGAGATTATTGTTATGATTAAATTAAATTTAATTCGTGAGCTAATATGGTAATTGTCGTAATTAGATCAATGTGGTAAATTATGATTATTATTGGAATTTTCGTATTTAATTCGAAAAGTATATTTACTAAGTGATGAATGTTTATGTGCTAAATCCTAAATGGTATAAATCAAGTCTTAGTATTTGTTGAATGTATAATCGGCAATTACTTGGTGTTGGTAAGTATGGGAATACGTGATACATGTTAAATGTTAGAATTTTATAATAATTAGAATTGTGTTAGGGGTTATGAGAAGATCACAAGTTTTTAAATGTCAATATTTAAAGGACTTGTGTAATTCTTTTCGACTGATCCCTAGGGCTTACGAATATCCATGATTAACTATCACGGGTATAATTCATATACTTATGTGGTGTGATCATCGATATAGCGTAAGTAATAGTTAGTGCTAGGGGTTGTTCCCTAGGGCTTACGAACATCAATGATTGATTGTCACGTGTATCATTAAAATACGTGAGAAATACGATCATTGGTGTAGCGTAAGTAGTAGTGTAATATAAATCATTATGTGCTATGTGCCGCATGTCAGGGCGGATACTTTCTTATGTGTTTATTTTATGTTGCTGCAAGTTGAGGCAGCTTATTTTAGCTAAAATAGGGTTGTATTGTAATTGAGGGGCTGTGCCCATAGTCCGATAAACGAATAGGTCATGCCGAAATTTTCTAAAAATCTCCTGCATTTAAATTTATTTAACTTATTTGACTTTAATGGTCTAAAGGCATGTTTTGGGGTGCTAAATGTTTATGTATATGTGTCAAGGAATTCATTTCGAGGATTAATTGTGTCTTGGGGTTTAATTTGTCTATTTATGTATTAATTTGAGGATAATGGTTGTCTCGAGAATTTATGTGCTCTGCTGAAGATTAATTGTGATTTGAGGATTATCTATTAAGTATTTGTGTCATAGAATGTCAATGGCATTATAGTTGTATATGTTAAGTAGAGTTTGATTAAGTGTTATAATTGTGTAGCGTTGTGATGTGTTTAACTCCAGGAAATGTCCACTTGGTAAAGGGGGACTTTTCCCATTTCCTTTTCTTTACTAAATGTGTTATGTGTACTAAGTGATAATAGAATAGTCAACTATAGGGAGGACACCTATAGTTTGACTTTATATGATATAGTGACAATTCCAAGTTGTGTTTACTCGAGATTTTCTTATGTGTTTATTTTATGTTGCTGCAAGTTGAGGCAGCTTATTTTAGCTAAAACAGGGTTGTATTGTAATTGAGGGGCTGTGCCCATAGTCCGATAAACGAATAGGTCATGCCAAAATTTTCTAAAAATCTCCTGCATTTAAATTTATTTAACTTATTTGACTTTAATGGTCTAAAGGCATGTTTTGGGGTGCTAAATGTTTATGTATATGTGTCAAGGAATTCATTTCGAGGATTAATTGTGTCTTGGGGTTTAATTTGTCTATTTATGTATTAATTTGAGGATAATGGTTGTCTCGAGAATTTATGTGCTCTGCTGAAGATTAATTGTGATTTGAGGATTATCTATTAAGTATTTGTGTCATAGAATGTCAATGGCATTATAGTTGTATATGTTAAGTAGAGTTTGATTAAGTGTTATAATTGTGTAGCGTTGTGATGTGTTTAACTCCAGGAAATGTCCACTTGGTAAATGGGGACTTTTCCCATTTCCTTTTCTTTTACTAAATGTGTTATGTGTACTAAGTGATAATAGAATAGTCAACTATAGGGAGGACACCTATAGTTTGACTTTATATGATTTAGTGACAATTCCAAGTTGTGTTTACTCGAGATACGAGGTAGGACTGACACGTACTCGTAACTATTTCAGTACCATTAGGGTATAATCAAGTTGGAACGACGTGCATCAAAGAGGAAAGATCGGGGCGTCGTATGAAGAAAGGTAAGTTACCTCCATGGAATTGCTTGGACAAGGTGCGAAGGATTTATTCGCGGTTTTCTGCTTTATGCTCAGGACCAGAGGCAAGTTTATCTATGCATACTCTATCGTTCAGAGTATTCGTATTTTGAAATATATGAAATGTGCGAACTAGATTTAAATCCATAATTGCAAATTATTTACTTTATGCTCGATTGTTCAGAGTATATTTTATATCGAAAGTATGATGCATGTATTGCAAGTTTACTAACCCGTACTCCATCGTTCGGACTATTTCTATTGTTATCAATATATAGTATGCTGAATAAGTTCCGATATTCTAAAGCAAATATTCTTTCTAGTGGTTTATACCAGATTTTATCCATGCAATTTACATGCATATATATTATTGTTGAGCTGTTTATCACACGAGATGTTTGAAATTTATTTTATAAGTTGGTTTATATTGTTGAGACGTTTATCGAGATACTTCTTTCGTACTCGCAGAAGAGCTGAGAAAGATACATTTAATAATATTGTCATGCTACAGAATATTTATATTTAAAAGTGGGATTATATATATATATATATATATATATATATATATAAAGTAAGTTGTGGATTATTGCTTCTAAAAGCAAAAGTGACCGGAGTAACGCACCGGCCCAACTGTTACATATAAAGGGTGAAGGGCCGAGAAAGACGGCTCATCCTTCTGAGAAGTTTTATTTGGGTGGTTCGAGACGTCGACCATCCTTTCTATCGATAGAAAATGAGATGTGACAATGGACTGATCATCCATTATTTGAGAAGGCGTTTCGAGAAGAAGTCCAATCTTAGATACCTTAGACTGTTAGCGGATGCCTTTGTGGTTCTGTTAATAGTAGAGGGTGTTGATCCGAGAAGTTATTAAATTATTTTCGAATGGTACTTTGAGAAGTCGTTGAGATATATTTATTCCTTCGTTTGATTAGTATTCCGAGATTTGTAAAAATTTCTGAGTTGATCTCTTTTCAAAAGTAATTATATTTATAAATCGTATGGAGTAGTAAAAAAAAAAAATATTTTGAGTGAGTTGTGGTAGTATTTTAGTATACTCTATATATACTTGCTGAGCGCCTCTTTCACTCATTCTTGATTTTGTTTAAATCTTATTTTACAGAGATAGATAGTGGATGCAGTTGACTTAGTTTAGCTCGAGGCAGGGCAGGTCATGGATCGAGTTGATATTCGGCGCAAAGTGATTCTGTATTTTGAGTTTGTCTACCAGGTGTTTAGTTAGACTGGTATGGTGTTCATGTTCCTGAGTTATAATATTTGTTGTATTAGAATATTGTGGTTGTTGTATACCTCATGTCAAGGTGATACTAACAACATAAGACTGTATAAGAGAATTGTTGTACCAAGAGTTGTAAGTTATTATAAGTGTTTTCGGATTTCTTGTTTCCAAGTCTATAACCTGAAAAGATTCTTGGCAGTTGATTGGTTGGTTGTTAAGGTTTTCCGCGGTAGCGACCCATATCCCTGACCCCGGATTTGGGGGCGTTACAGAATGGTATCAGAGCAAGGGTTATAGAAACTAGAAACAAGTGAGAGCGTAGGATTATATATATAGTTACGTGAGGGTGTCTGAACTCATATAGAGTTCGTGTTGGATTATCGGATATATTCCAATGAGTAAGTCGAGATTAGGATTCTACCTTAGGATGATGGTTCCGAGCCGAGTAGAATTCCTTGCGAGTGGAGATTGCGGCAGTAGAGTCTTTAAATACTGCTATGAGTTGTTATCGATGTAGGGTATCATGTATCTTAAGACGTTGCGAAGAGAGTTTAGAATTGATTGATCGTTCGTCAGAAGAGCCGACCGAGGATGCATCTGTGGAGATCGCAGCAATATTCTTTTTCATCTATAATTTATTTGATACTCCTTCACTGGAAGATTGTGTTGGAAGATATATTTCGTCTTCTAAGTTATAGTTCTTTTAAACATTTGTATTCACCCGATTGTTGGGTTTCGATTGTGTCAGAGGCTGTCATGATACCTATTTTTCAGGTTTTTCTGAAGCCCTGATAGGTTTGTTCAAATTGAACTTCCGCCTTAATTTTTCTAATGGTGGATAAATTTTATTCGTGGTACAGCACTACTTGCTCGTCATGTGCTAGTATCCTCTCCCGTTAAATCTTTCTTTCGGGATTAACACCTTTGGAATTTGTTTAGTTTTGTCCAAGTTGTACGTTTGAAAGTTTCTTGCTATAAGATGCTATTTATTTGTTTAACCAGAAATTTTCTTTCCAAAACTCCTTACTCTAGCTGAGACAAACAACCCTATTATATAGGGGACACAAGGACTATCTGTCTGTGTGATAGAAGTTGGATGGATGCCATCACTTGTGTGTTGTGCAATACAAGAAGGCTAATTACCTTTAGTAATGTCTTAACTGAGACACGCAACGTTGAGTTTCTTGGATCATATTGATCTCTCAGTTATTCTTTTGTAACCTTTAATGGTTGCCTCAAGCTTTTTAATCATGATCACATTGTGTGACATTCAAATTGATAAGGAATCTATTTTATTCAAGGATTCTGTCATTTCAGTTGTTTTCATTATTCTTTTGTGTCTTAACAAATGGCGACAGGGTGTTCGTGTTCTAGCATTGTTGCTCGGTAAACAGTTGAATGAGGAATAAATCGAGACCTTCCGATTGTTAGGTTCCTCGATCGACATTGTACGTTGAAAGTGGAATCATGGCTATTAGGGATTTCTCGAAATTCTTTTCGCGGTTTAACCCGAAGCACTATGGATATGAAGAATTGGAAATGTGCGTACCGAATCGTCTGAGTCGCGAGATAGCGAAGTTGCGGGGATTGCCGTAGGCCTTGGGAATTTCAGTCGGAAGGAAGCGGTGCGTCTTAGAATCCCGTTCTTTCTTCTGCGGATTCCGGGGACGGAATCCTGTTAAGGAGGGAAGACTGTGACAATCCGAATTTTTCAAAATAAATTATTATTATTTTATTTTTTTTCTTTTCGATTTGTGTTTATAAATTATTATTATTTGTAAAATGCATATTAAATTGGAAAATTGAGATTTAATTTTATTTCTTTCTCCGAATATCTTTAAAAATATTCTAGTATTTAATTATGCTAGAAATTTTTAATTTTACAATTAGAGTTTGTAATTAAAAATGTTATTTAAAGGCATGTAGTATTATTTTGTAATGCTTTTAATTGTTATTGGGCCAAGCCCATTAGGTTAAAATCACCCAGCACACATAGATATACACACAGATATACAAACACAGCCGCACAACACATACACGATAGAAATAGATCGGGGAAAGAGAGAAAGAGGAGAAGAAAAGAAGGAGAGAAAAGAGAGGAGAGATTGGGAGAAATTGAAAGAGATTAAAGAGAGAAATATAATTGGGGTTATACATATATATATATATACATGTGTGTGTGTAATTCAGTGTGTGTGTGGTCGTGACTGTGCTAGCAGCGGGGAGGGGGAGACCACCGCGCGCGCGGCGGCGGCGGTGGCCGGAGAGGGGAGGCGCGTTTGTGGTGGCTGGAGGCAGCAGGAGAGAGAGAGAGAGAGAGAGAGAGAGAGAGAGAGAGAGAGAGAGAGAGAGAGAAGGGAGAGGGAGATTTTCTTGGGAAATTGGGAAATCGAGAAGGTATAATATATTTTTATTCATTTAATTATTTATTTTATTTTCGATGTAATTGTTTAATTCCTCATTTTAGATTAATTATGAGTATTGTTGTAGTTTAATTAGTTGTAAAATTGCGAGTATGGATTAATTGTCGTTAGTTATTTGATTTTAATTTGCGAGTTTAATTGTTAATTTTCGTGAATTAGTTGGAGGGTCGATAATTGTTAATTATGATTGATGGTATAAAGTACGAGATGATCGTATTAATTTTTGGTGATTTAAGTCGGAGATGTTTATAGTGTTATAAATTTTGATGGAATTTTGAGTATATGGTTGTAATTTAATTAGTGTAATTTCGATATATGGTTTAATTGATGTAATTAATTTAGAGGTGGATTGCGTATATGTTGTTGTGATTTAATTAGTATTGTTGTAATTGTAATTGGATTTAAATAGTGAGATTATTGTTATGATTAAATTAAATTTAGTTCGTGAGCTAATATGGTAATTGTCGTAATTAGATCAATGTGGTAAATTATGATTATTATTGGAATTTTCGTATTTAATTCGAAAAGTATATTTACTAAGTGATGAATGTTTATGTGCTAAATCCTAAATGGTATAAATCAAGTCTTAGTATTTGTTGAATGTATAATCGTCAATTACTTGGTGTTGGTAAGTATGGGAATACGTGATACATGTTAAATGTTAGAATTTTATAATAATTAGAATTGTGCTAGGGGTTATGAGAAGATCACAAGTTTTTAAATGTCAATATTTAAAGGACTTGTGTAATTCTTTTCGACTGATCCCTAGGGCTTACGAATATCCATGATTAACTATCACGGGTATAATTCATATACTTATGTGGTGTGATCATCGATATAGCGTAAGTAATAGTTAGTGCTAGGGGTTGTTCCCTAGGGCTTACGAACATCAATGATTGATTGTCACGTGTATCATTAAAATACGTGAGAAATACGATCATTGGTGTAGCGTAAGTAGTAGTGTAATATAAATCATTATGTGCTATGTGCCGCATGTCAGGGCGGATACTTTCTTATGTGTTTATTTTATGTTGCTGCAAGTTGAGGCAGCTTATTTTTGCTAAAACAGGGCTGTATTGTAATTGAGGGGCTGTGCCCATAGTCCGATAAACGAATAGGTCATGCCGAAATTTTCTAAAAATCTCCTGCATTTAAATTTATTTAACTTATTTGACTTTAATGGTCTAAAGGCATGTTTTGGGGTGCTAAATGTTTATGTATATGTGTCAAGGAATTCATTTCGAGGATTAATTGTGTCTTGGGGTTTAATTTGTCTATTTATGTATTAATTTGAGGATAATGGTTGTCTCGAGAATTTATGTGCTCTGCTGAAGATTAATTGTGATTTGAGGATTATCTATTAAGTATTTGTGTCATAGAATGTCAATGGCATTATAGTTGTATATGTTAAGCAGAGTTTGATTAAGTGTTATAATTGTGTAGCGTTGTGATGTGTTTAACTCCAGGAAATGTCCACTTGGTAAAGGGGGACTTTTCCCATTTCCTTTTCTTTACTAAATGTGTTATGTGTACTAAGTGATAATAGAATAGTCAACTATAGGGGACACCTATAGTTTGACTTTATATGATTTAGTGACAATTCCAAGTTGTGTTTACTCGAGATACGAGGTAGGACTGACACGTACTCGTAACTATTTCAGTACCATTAGGGTATAATCAAGTTGGAACGATGTGCATCAAAGAGGAAAGATCGGGGCGTCGTATGAAGAAAGGTAAGTTACCTCCATGGAATTGCTTGGACAAGGTGCGAAGGATTTATTCGCGGTTTTCTGCTTTATGCTCAGGACCAGAGGCAAGTTTATCTATGCATACTCTATCGTTCAGAGTATTCGTATTTTGAAATATATGAAATGTGCGAACTAGATTTAAATCCATAATTGCAAATTATTTACTTTATGCTCGATTGTTCAGAGTATATTTTATATCGAAAGTATGATGCATGTATTGCAAGTTTACTAACCCGTACTCCATCGTTCGGACTATTTCTATTGTTATCAATATATAGTATGCTGAATAAGTTCCGATATTCTAAAGCAAATATTCTTTCTAGTGGTTTATACCAGATTTTATCCATGCAATTTACATGCATATATATTATTGTTGAGCTGTTTATCACACGAGATGTTTGAAATTTATTTTATAAGTTGGTTTATATTGTTGAGACGTTTATCGAGATACTTCTTTCGTACTCGCAGAAGAGCTGAGAAAGATACATTTAATAATATTGTCATGCTACATAATATTTATATTTAAAAGTGGGATTATATATATATCTATATATATATATATAAAGTAAGTTGTGGATTATTGCTTCTAAAAGCAAAAGTGACCGGAGTAACGCACCGGCCCAACTGTTACATATAAAGGGTGAAGGGCCGAGAAAGACGGCTCATCCTTCTGAGAAGTTTTATTTGGGTGGTTCGAGACGTCGACCATCCTTTCTATCGATAGAAAATGAGATGTGACAATGGACTGATCATCCATTACTTGAGAAGGCGTTTCGAGAAGAAGTCCAATCTTAGATACCTTAGACTGTTAGCGGATGCCTTTGTGGTTCTGTTAATAGTAGAGGGTGTTGATCCGAGAAGTTATTAAATTATTTTCGAATGGTACTTTGAGAAGTCGTTGAGATATATTTATTCCTTCGTTTGATTAGTATTCTGAGATTTGTAAAAATTTCTGAGTTGATCTCTTTTCAAAAGTAATTATATTTATAAGTCGTATGGAGTAGTAAAAAAAAATAATATTTTGAGTGAGTTGTGGTAGTATTTTAGTATACTCTATATATACTTGTTGAGCGCCTCTTTCGCACATTCTTGCTTTTGTTTAAATCTTATTTTACAGAGATAGATAGTGGATGCAGTTGACTTAGTTTAGCTCGAGGCAGGGCAAGTCATGGATCGAGTTGATATTCGGCGCAGAGTGATTCTGTATTTTGAGTTTGTCTACCAGGTGTTTAGTTAGACTGGTATGGTGTTCATGTTCCTGAGTTATAATATTTGTTGTATTAGAATATTGTGGTTGTTGTATACCTCATGTCAAGGTGATACTAACAACATAAGACTGTATAAGAGAATTGTTGTACCAAGAGTTGTAAGTTATTATAAGTGTTTTCGGATTTCTTGTTTCCAAGTCTATAACCTGAAAAGATTCTTGGCAGTTGATTGGTTGGTTGTTAAGGTTTTCCGCGGTAGCGACCCATATCCCTGACCCCGGATTTGGGGGCGTTACATTGATATTATTCTGATTTTATATAAAAGTCGTATATTCTATTATATGTTTTACTAATTTTACTTAAGATTTCACTAAGGTTCTTGTAAGTGTTTTAAAAATGGTATATTCTATTAAATGTTCTTAACATAATCGTAGACTTTATTATATATTCTACTAGATTCTACCAAGTGTTCATGATATTATATCTTGTGTTCTTGATATTATATTATTAAAAAATAATTATCATTGTAGTAGTATCAAATTAAAATTTTTGTTAGGACTCTAATAAATGCTTAAAGAACACTTGAGTGAATCTTGTAAGAACACCTAAAACATTTACTATTAAGTGCTCTACTTAAAAAAACTCTGGAGTGAATGTTGGAAGGACACTAAAAAATTTAATAAACAAAACACTTAAGAGAATCTTACGAGAACACTTGGTTGAACATGTTGAATCTAAAATATATTTTTTAATAATTAAAAATATATATTAGAACACTTGATAGAATCTTATTATTGTTATCTAATAACAATAAATTACTCTAATTTTATATAACTAAAAATACTTTAAAAATGCTTTAGACTTTTATTATTGTTTATGATAATGTAAATTAAATTAAATTTAAATGATAATTAATATAAAATTTATGGGACAATTAATAGAATCTTAAAAAGTGAATCTTGGAAGAACACTTGAAAAATGATTAAAAAAGAAAATTTAAAATTTAACAAACGAAATACTTAAGAGAATCTTAAAAGAACACTTAATTGAACATGTTGAATACTTGAATCTTAATAAGAAAATTTAAAATTTTATCATAAAATGATTAATGAAACACTCAATAGAACAAATGGTAAAATCTTATTATTGTTTTATTATAACATAAATTTTATTTTATATAACTAATAATTAATATATAACTTGTGAAATACTTAATAGAATCTTAAAAGAACACCTGAATGAATATTCGAATAATACTTAAAAATGCTTTAAAGAATCTAATTTAAAATTTATTAAATGAAACACTTAAAAGAATCTTACAAGAACACTTAGTTGAACGGGTTGAATCTAAAATATAATTTCTTTAATGATTAACAAAATATATAATAGAACATCTAGTAGAATCTTAATAAATAATTGAAAATAAAATATTAATTAAATTAATTAAATGAACAATATCTAATTAATTTACAATGAAATAGTCAAGAGAATCTTATTGAAATCTGAGTATATGATTGATAGTAGTAATCATTGATTTAAATGTGATTGTACTATTGCCAATATTAGTCAAATTTTAAATTTTTTAGTTACTATAAAATTAACGGTGTAGATTATGGTCTCTAAGTTTTCTATCTAAAAAGTTTTCCCTAGATTTTTACTCCATACAGAACATCCTTATATAACAAACAATAAAGAACATCTTAGATCTAATAGATCCAATGGCCCCGCCAGGGGCACCCAATACAAAAAGTTGTTATTTTTTTACCCTCTATCCATCAAGCAAAAAAAATAAAAAATTACTGTTCATGATGACGTCAGCAGTGACATCATCATGAACAGTAATATTTTTTGTTAAAAAAATAACAACTTTTTGTCCTGGGTGCCCCTGGCGGGACCGCAATGTTTAGTTGTGGCTCACAAAATTTTTTTGGCATTAATTATGGTTGGTGGCTGGTAATAAATGAACCACCTGTAGCATTGTTTCATTGCGGCAGTTCGCATTTAAGGCTTCCTGCCGCAATGAAACAATGCGGCAGGCGTGGAATCTGCCTCCTTTAAGGTTACAGAATTTGTCTTCTTCTTCAATTTCCTTTTTTCAAACAGCAGAAAACACCAACGAATTTCAAGGGTTTGGAGCTCAAAAATTCATCCAAAATTAAGGTTAGTGCTCTATTCAATGGCTTCATTTTTATTTAGCTCTTCTTGTTCATCTAGTGAACGTAATGGTGATGATTATGTTACGCCGCCCGTTAAAAAAAATCATGTTTCTCGTAAATTATACGTTGATGATGTAGATATTGATAATTATTATATTAGTGTTCATAAACGTAGAGTGAATTACAATGTTCGTAAAGATAAAATGAATGTTGATGATGTTGGTGGGGAAAAAAATGATGGTGGAAAGGGTAAAAACAAAATAATTATTAGTGATGGTGATGATGAGAAATTTGGGATGGGAAAAAATGATGATGAAGGAGATGAGGATATTAGGATGGGAAAAATTGATGATGATGAGGATGTTAGGAAGGGAAAAAATGATGATGATGAGGATGTTAGGATGGGAAAAAATGATGATGATGAGGATATTGGAAATGAAAATTGTGATTTTACATTTGCGGATGTTAATAAGGTTGTGCCTTGTGTTGGAATGATTTTCGATACATTAGATGAGGCGGAAAGTTTTTATAGAAATTATGGTCGAAATGTCGGATTTGAGATAATAATTAGGAATACTCATAAACATCAACGGAGTCATGATCCATCATCCTGTTTGTTTATTTGTAAGAAGGGTGGAAGAGTAGCACCGGAATCGGATTATCGTGATAAAGGAAAATGACGCATTAGGGATGTAGATCCACGAACGAATTGTCGTGCTAGAATGTACGTATGTCACCTAGTGAATGTAAACAAATGGAAGGTAACTTTGGTTGATTTGAAACACAATCATGCCATGGTAACACCGGATAAGAGACAATTTTTTCAAACATCGCACAACATCGATTCGATCACCCGATCATTGATTGAGTTGTTTAACAAATCGGGGATCGAGACGAGTAAAGTGATGAAATATCTTGGTGAGACATGTGGAGGCATTGAAAATTTAGGGTTTTCTAATCAAGATGTACGCAATGTCATACGGGATATTCGGCACCGAGTGTTTGATTCCGGTGATGCGGAGTATGGCTTGGTCTTGTTACGAAAGTTACAACAAGAGAATGTGTTTGGTCATTTCTTCTATCGAGTGGATGTGGATAACAAGAATCGCGTTAAAGGTTTGGTGTGGGTTGATCCTCGATGCATGAACGCTTACAAGAATTTTGGTGATGTGGTGACGTTCGACTCAACTTATCGAATGAATAGGTATTGTATGCCTTTCATACCTATTACGGGGGTGAAACACCATTACCAAAATAGTTTGTTTGGATTTGCACTCATGAGAGATGAGACCGAGACTTCTAATCAATGGGTTTTAGAAACTTGGTTGGAAGCCGTTGACAACAAACCTCCCACTACAATAATTACCGATCAAGACATTGCTTTGGGAAATGCTATTGCCACGGTTATGCCCGAAACAAAACACTTATATTGTACCTGGTATATAAGTAGTAAATTTCCCAAGAAGTTATCTAGTTTGTACACCAAATATCCGGAATTCAAAACGGATTTTAATGCATGTGTGTACAAATCGTTGTCACCCACGGAATTTGAAGGTAGATGGGAGGAATTGGTCGAGAAGTACAAACTTGAGGATCATGTTTGGTTAAATTAAATGTATCGCATTAGACATCAATGGATTGGTTCTTACACAAAGTCGCATTTTGTCGCCGGTATGACCACTACCTCTAGAAGCGAATCATTCAATGCATTTTTTGATGAATATGTGCAAGCATCTACCGGTTTGAAAGAATTCATTGAGAATTCCCAAAAGGCTTTGGAGGCACAATATCTTAGGGAGGTTAAAAGTGACTACGAGAGCGAAGAAAGGGAAAGGAGACTAGTATTGCAATCATCCTTGGAAATTAATGCATCCGAAATTTACACGAAAGAGATGTTTAGGCATTTTCAAAAGGAGCTTCTGAAAAGTACATCTTATGTCGTGACGAAAGCTAAAGGTGGATGTCATTTATTTAAAATGTACTTGGTTGAGAAGTCTACCTTGCCGGAGGATCGTAGAAGAAGCTATCGGTTGACGGCCCATATTGATGGAAAGATTGAATGTGTTTGTAGGCAATTTGAACATTCCGGGATGATTTGTAAACACATGATCCGTTACTTAGACAAGAAACAAAAATACGTATTCCGAATGATTACATCATGTCTAGGTGGACAAAAAATGGCAACAAAATTGCCGGACCTCTACCTTATACCCCTCCCGTTCTTGGTAATGTTGGTGAATCACAAGCATCAAGGTATAGTGCATTGTGCAAAGCATTTCAAAATTTAGGCGCTGTTGGTAGTTGTTCCGTCCCACGTTTCAATTACGTAATGAACTTGATTGAGCGAGAGAGGTGTCACGTGGAAAATGCTTTTCCACAAGAAGATAAGATCGAAAAAATGAACGAGTCGTTTCCTCAAGAAGATTGGGATCATGATCCGATATTCGATCCTCCAATGTCACAAACTAAGGGACGAAAGAAAGCGGCAAGATATAAGAAAACCATGATAGAAGAAATTGTCCTGGCAGTTAGTTTCAATTGTATTCTGTAATATTTGAAACTATTTTTGTTAATTATAATCTTAATTTTCAATGTAAGGTATTAAAATGCAATCCATGCATTTGTACTAGTAATAATAATTTAAACAAATGAATAAATTAGATTAATTTAATAATTTTTACTATTTATTAAAATATTGGATCTATAATTTCATTAAAAATGCATTATATGATATGATAAAAAATATGACAAAAAAAATTGTGAAAAAAATAAAATGAGAACAGAGCAGAACAGGGGAAAACAGGGGAGGAGAGAGAAAGGCTACTGCACTTTCCCCTGTCGCAATGAGGCATTGCGGATAGCCGCAACGCCTCATTGCGGCAGGTGAGAGTGCAGTAGCTTTTCTCTCTCCTCCCCTGTTTTCCCCCGTTTTTAACCCAGTTTTTTTATTATTTATTTTATAATATTTCAATTAAAAATTGGAAAAATGATAAAACTACAATTTATTTCAGATGTTAAATATAAAATTCGAGAAAAATGAAAAAATAATTTTTTTTACCAAAAATTCTTTTTAATTCGAATTTACCAAAAAATATTTTTTAAATCGAATAAATGTTAAAATAATATATTTTTGTTAATTGAATTGGAGATAAATTTTAAGCCAAAAAAACAAAATGTTTAGAATAAACATCAAAACAAGATTTTAATTCATTAATAATAATTTGGGAGGGGGAAAACATCAAAATACATTTTTTTATTTCCAATAATTTCTTCGAAGATTTGGTACCCTCCTTTTTCTTTCTTCTACAGATATTCATCTCCATGCCCGTACAATCTCTTCAAATATGCAATCTCCATGTTAGCCTCTTTCAAGGCTTCTTGGAGATCTTCCACTTTCACCTCCAAATCAACAACTTGATCTTCAAGAACCTTGATCTCTATCTTGGCTTCTTTCAACTTTGTTTTTAAAATAGCCTCTTTCTCATTTTTAGCATCCATGACTTACTCTTTGTTGATAGAGAGAAAATTGATAAGATTAGGATATGAAAATAAACTTAGGTTGAGGGTGAGTATTTATAGATAAAAATTTTGAAAGTAAAACTTTTTCAACATTCAAATTCAAAATTAAATTTAGTGTAACTTGAAAATTACATTTGAATTTTTGGGAATGAAAGTTGAACACATGGAAGACTGTGTAATATTCACTAGTACAAAACTGACATTATACGTCGCCCCTTTTACGTCGACTAAACATAAAAGCGACGTATATACTACTTTTATACGTCGGTTGTTTTAACCGACGTAAAAGGGTTAAATTGATGACTTTTTACGTCGGGTTTTTATTTGACCGACGTATATGAGTGTTTTATACGTCGGTTGAAGAAAAGGCGACGTATATGATACTATTATATACGTCGGTTGAGTAAAAGGTGACGTATATGATAGTATTATATACGTCGGTTGGGTAAAAGGCGACGTATATGATACTATTATATACGTCGGTTGATACGTCGGTTGAGGAAAATGCGACGTATATAATATTCTCTTTTACGTCATTCTTAATATAACCGACGTATAAAAGTGGGTGCTAGGCCACGTGTCATACTATTATTGGGTAATACTTGACCACATGGATCGTTACTTAGAACCGTTGGATGCAATTAATCTCGACCATTCATTTTAACACAATTATCTAATTTCTCCAATCTCACTCTCGTCATTCTCAAATCTATCCCTATCTCCTTCATCTTCCTCTCTCAATCTCTACACCACCGCCTCTCTTTCTCCGCCATCGACTCTCTCGTACCCCAATCTCTCTCTCTCGCCGCCTACCTCTCTCTCCCTCAAACCCCATCTCCATCTCTCTCAACCTCTCCTCCCTTATCTCTCCCTCAGCCCTTATCTCTCCCTTTCTGTTATTAATCGTGAATAACAATCCTCTCAACCCTTTCTTCATATCGTGGTAACCCTCAAATTCAATCTTGATTTGGGTTTTGTATGTAAGGGTTGTTTTAATCTTCACCACTTGTTTTAAATTTTTGTTGTATGTATATGTAGATCCCTGTATGTACGATGACATATAATTTCCAGAGAATTTTTTGGGCACATTTTAATTTATCGGATTTTTGTGTTGTCACCGAATTTTTGTGGTTGTGTTTGAATGTAGATGGGGCCTGATCTGATTCAAAAGGCTAAAGATGGAGGCTTGGATGTTATAAAGACTTATGTATTTTGGAATGGACATGAGCCATCTCCTGGAAAAGTAAGAAGTCATTTACTGCGACGCTTATCAACTTTCAATCCTTTAAATAGCTATCATAGAGCAATATGTATATATGCTGAATATAATATGCTTTGTTTGAGACAATTATACTCTTATCTAAAATTTTCCATATTTAATAAATGATTGATGCTATACTATATGTCTATACCAACTACGATGAAGGTTGGATATTTTCAGAATAATAAAGGAAATGAGCTTAGCATCAAGGGATCCTATTCTTATTGCTAACTCCATTATGTCTGGCTAGTTGTATCTTATTATCTTGAATCAATATGCATAATTTTATTTTTGTATGTAGTGCACTTCTCTTTGATGAGATGTGTGTTTTGCACTTAAACTTTGGGAGGTCCTTTTTTGTCCTTTTTTCAATGTTACTCTTTTTTGCATTCAACAACTATGAGTAATAGTTTGCTAGACCCCAGCATGGTTGTGGCTTTGATCACTTTAAAATTCAGACGCAGTGACATATAGCTCGTGATATAGTTTTAAGATCAAAGTTATCTGATTCCAGTCTGCCTGTCTCTAAATAATAAACTCTACTGAATCTGTTGGTCTCTGTCTCATTAAGTCAACTCTGATGAGCTTTTTCTACTCTGATTATGAAGTAAGTTCATAGTTTTCTTTTAAACTATCACTTTACATGACTGTAGTGGAATTAATTTTGCATAATTTATGAGCGTTTGACTCTTTATATTATGTATATATATTAATAGATAAATCTTTTAATTTATTTAAAAATGGAACTATTATGATATGCAAATTAAAACTTTTAGACATGCCACTACTATATGATGTTTAAATTTAATAGCTATTGCTCTATGGTTGTATAAGCGTTGCAGTAAATGACATGAGCCATCTCCTGGACTTATGTATTTTGTGTTCTCCTCTTATTTTGGTCCACATTTTTTACATGCATATATTTTCTAAACTTTCATAGAGTGGATTCTTTGTGATTTTTTTCCCCAAAATATTATTAGAATACATGGATCTGGATGTGGTGTTTAATCTCTTAAACATTTAGTTTCTGAAGCTTCTACGGGCTTCATTAACTACGCATGCTTGTAGTTTACTTTTTTTTTTGTTCACTAGTTTTCTTAAGTGTTTCAAGTATTTATCACTTCTGGGCTTTACTCATGTTAAGTACTTTAGTGCAGAGCAATAACGTATCATATTGATAATGTTCACTTGTGTTATTGTCTCAATTTTACAAAAAGGCTTCCAGTTGTTTATGAAACTGGTTTATCTTTAAGAAAGCTTGATGAATTGTAGAAAAAGCTTCAGGCCCTTCAAAATGAGAAGGTATCCTTATAAACAACCTCCAAAATTTCTGTTACTAAACATTATTCCATTCTCCTATGTTTACTGATGTTGATGTTTATATGTATGCAGAGTGATCGCTTGAAGCAGGTCCTGGAACACCTGAATACCTTGAACTCACAATGCTGGGTGCTGGGAATGGATTTCCAGAACACTGTTAACGAGGTTCATCCCAGTTTAGGCGATTCAGATGGAACAAAAAGCATTAGTAATGATACTATAGATAGTTTAGCAGTTGCAATTAAAAGGTTGTTAGAGCTAAAGATACAAAGGATACAGCGGGTAATAATGCTTGCACAGAATGCCATTTGGTTTGTATAGAATGATATAAATTGCTTAACACATTACCTGTTATATTGTACCAGCTGCAAGACCTTGCCACATCCATGCTGGAGCTTTGGAATTGCTTAGCAGATGTTTCAGAATGTTACCTGCAATATTGCTTAGCAGGTGATCACACCTTGTTTAACTTTTTGCAGGGGCAATGTCCAATACCTGTTCTACCAAGACTGACAATGCCAGGCCATCGAATTGATCCTCCTTGTGGAAGAGTATATTTTCAAATGCACTCCAAACTATTCCAAGAGCTTCTTTCTGGACCTGATGGACAGGTACCAGGGCTATGACTGAACTTCAAGAAGCAATGCCAAGGCTTGTTGATGAAATTAAATTCTTTTCAAGCTATAAACAGCATATATGTATCAGCAATAGTGGTGAGGCTGTGATTAATATATATCAGTTCCCACAAAGAAGTGTTCATGTCATACTTAGTGTCATACTAAAGGGCCGCAAAGAAGGTTCAGATTTTTATTCCTGCATATACATTGTAATTTTTGTGGATTGGCTCTATTGTGTGCCCACTAAAGCTCAAATGTAGTTTAATTTCCCTATTCTTTTATTGTATTCTTTACTTTTAATTATTGGGTTTGGTATAATGAGCCTTTCGGTGGAGATGAATGAAAGGGGGAGGAGGTGGGTTTGAAAAGGCATCGAGATTTTTTTTTTAATTTTTTGGACCTTATACGTCGGTTGTTTAGAAGAACCGACGTAAAAGGTTAACAATATACATCGGTTACTAATGAATTATTTTTATTTTTTTTTTTAATTTTTTGGACCTTATACGTCGGTTGTTTAGAAGAACCGACGTAAAAGGTTACAATATACGTCGCCTTTTTTAACCGACGTAAAGGGTCATGACTTTATACGTCGCCTACCCATACATCGCCATTTAACCGACGTAAAAGGCTGTTTTAACCGACGTAAAAGGCCATTTTTTTACTAGTGATTGCTGGAGCTTATACTGCCGCAATGACTCCTCACGGCAGTAGAATCCGAAAAAAAGATTTAAAAATACTGCCGCAATGTCTCCATGCGGCAGACAACCTCAGCATGACGTCATCCAGGCGTCAGTTTGAGTTGCCAACCTCTACTAATAAAATTGCCTTTAAAATTCGAAAAAAGCATAAAATTATATTTTATTCTTAATATTTAATTTAAACTTCGAGAAAAATGGTTGAAATTATTTTTCCCAGAATTTTAAACTAAAATTCCAAAAAAATGATTAATTTAAAATATAATTTTATGTTTTTATTCGAATTTTAAAGCAATATTTATAAATAAATATTTTAAAATATTATTACTTAAAAAAATATTGAAATATGAGTGGAATTCGTTTCGCATTCATATATGAAAGGTTAATAAGATTAACAGATGTGGCATTCCTGGCCGAGTGTGTTGGTGCCAATCGAAACTCCGGGGTTAAGCGTGCTTGGGGTAGAGAAATCTATAATGGGTGACCCCTTGGGAAGTTCCCTTTTTCACAAAATTTTTTTAAGTTTGCTCAAAAAAATTATCTCTTTTCCCAAATATTCAATTTAAAATTCATATATGAATGCTTAAATTATATTTTAATACAAATGTCCCACGAAAAAATAAATTAGTGATTCAAAAAAATTAGTAGCAAACTTTAAATTTTTTTTTGAAAAAGGGAACTTCCCAGGGGGTCACCCATCGTAGATTTCTCTAACCCAAAGCACGCTTAACCTCGGAGTTTCGATTCGCACCAACACACTCGGCTAGGAATGCCACATCTGTTAATTCTATTAACCATTCATATATGAATGTGAAACGAATTCCACTCATATTTCAATATTTTTCTAAGTAATTGATAGTGTTAGTGCCCTAGAGACAATGTAGTTGTGCTTCTAGGAAAGACTATTTTGTTATGTTCCAACGATATATTTCTATATTGATTTATTATGTCTTTATTTACTGCGAAATAAATATTAGAATAATAAATGTCCTTGGAATATGTAACATGTATTCTATATCTTCAAGTATGTGACTTAAAAGTGAGATTATATGAATAGTGTTTATATTTCTAAATATCCCTAATCGAGCATTAATAATATGGGACAATTATAATGCATAAAGATTAGTATGTTTGTTGACTGATGACCACATCTCATTGGTCATAGGTATAGTGATACTAAAGTCAAGAACATAGGTGCATGTTATATTCTACAGGACACTGGATTGACCCATAGTAAGTTTCTACATGTTGATAATGTCATTAGAAAGACTCACAGTGATAATGGTGTAATGATCCTTAGACTTGAGATCATTATATTTCTATACGAGGATTAATATACTTTGACTACATTAAAAGTTACCTTTGACCGGGTGATGATAAAAGTGTACATCGGGTATATTATGAGACGTATGAGAAATATGAATGATAGATAAAGGATTTAACCCTCCTATTATTAGGAGAGATATTATTGGCCTCTTGATTGAGTGAGATTATGAAAATGCATGGCCATGCTCAAATATTGATTTGTTTTTAATAATCTACTCATTGATCAAGCAAACCCGGATTAAACGTTGAAGAGGATGACTAATTACATGTCTCGAGTTTAATCTATAATATATGGTTAAAGGGATTATATTACACGGAAACATTAATCACGAAAGGTTTAATTGGATCACCAGTTAATTATTATTACTTGGGTAGCAATGATGTATTACTAGATGCCGCTCATTGTTTACAATTTTAATTAGATATTAAATCTGTTGCCAACGTAATAATAACCTATAGGGTCACACACAAAGAACGCTTGAAGGAGAAATAATTTAAATTATGAATTTAAATTAAATAAGTAATTTGTTCTATTTATAATGTTAATTAAGTTTGACTTAATTAATTAATTAAATAGAAAAAATGGAATTACTTTAACTAATTCCGAAATTAGTTATTAATTAATTAAGTGAGACTTAATTAAATAATAAATTGGAATTTCGGATTAGTATTAATTATAATTGGATTATAATTAGAAAACTAATTCTCTTCTCTCTATATATATCTCTTTATGGTTGATTTTACATGGTGATACAAGTTTTACAAAACCGTAGCCGTTCTTGAGAGAGATAAAGAAGATAGAGAGAGAAGCAGTTTTCGGGTGCTAGTACACATCAATCCTTCGAGAAAAGCGTTCGTGTGGATACCGGTAGAGCGTAGATCGCGAGAGCGGGATGCGTGGTGATTCAAGTTGCTTTGGACCTCCATCTGTCATCAACTGTTAAAGCTTCGTTTTAAGGTAAACGTTCATAACTACGAATTAAACGTCTTGTTTTGCATGGATCCTGCGAGTGGGTTTCGATTTTATTGTTTTTATTATTGATTTCCGCTGTGTTTGATGCTCGAAACCCTTCAATCGCATCAGAGCTACTTGCAAAACGCTTTTAATTCGGTTATGTGTTTAACAGTTTTGGTGTATATAAGCATGTATGTGATTTGCCATGTTTTTGTGATTATACGGGATGTGTATGTATATGTTTTGAACATATGATATATTAGTGGATTTTATAATCATGGGATGATTGTATAAATTGCTGAGTGTATATGATACATGCTTGTTCTTATTTTTGGAGATTGTATATGATACGATTTTCGAAAAATTGTGCAAATTTATTGAAATTTGCATAATGTGTCCGATTTACGCAAACGAGATATGTTTTCTGATTGTAATCGGGCCACTGAGCAAGACTGACATAGTCAGGTTCGCATCTGTAAGCCGTTTGACGTATTTTACTGCCTGTAAACAGCGATTTATGGTTTTCAGAATTTGATTCTGATTTTCTGAAAATCGTTTTATGAGTTATAACTTATATGATCATATTGGATATGATATGTTGATGACGTTCATATATATATATATATATATATATATATATATATATATATATATATATATGATTTATGTTTGTTCTTGATATGGGGATTGTATACAATACGATTTCTGTATACGCTGTTAAGATTCGGTGAAATCTGTGTCCAGTGTCCGATTTTCGCAAATGATATGTGTTTTCTGACTGGAAACGAGCGTATGAACAAAACTGATAGCAAAGCTATCATCGACTCGGTTGTAAGGCGTTTGACGCCGTTTAGTGACTTAAAACGGCGATTTATTATTTTCAGAATTTGATTTTCATTTTCTGATTTTTGCGTTATCTGATTTCTTTGATTGGATCATCTGAAATATGATATCGTTTAACATGATTAGATAATATGACATGTTCTTTAATTGTTACTTGAGCATGGTGGATGGTTATGGCCTTGAGACCCATAGGATAGAGGTTTTTGTTTATGGTTTGGTTTCTAAATACGACTTGCATGTCGTCATTCTTTATAATGATTAAATCTCGAATGTAACTCGAGTTCTTCTTGTAATTACATTAGTATAGTTGTTTTGTTTATGTAATGTACATGAAGACATGAAGACAAGCAAGCAAGGAGGCGATCCAAGAAGACAAGAAGAATGAAGACATGTAACTGTATTTATGTTTTTACCACCATAGATTGACCTTGATCCTTTCATTAGCTTGAAAGGATCATATAAGATAAAGGCCATAACCAATCACGTTTACATACTGCACTTTACATATGATGTATGAAGATGCGTGCTTTAATTAGATTAATCATCTATGATTGAATGTATTAGATACATCACCCATGCCATGCCTGCTTAAACAAGATAAAATCTGTAACGACTCGAGATTTTAAAATTAAAAATAACGACTATGAGATTTCTGTGTTTATGAAACACGGAATTAAATACGAATTTTCAATTACTTCGATATGGGGAGATTTTGTCAAAAACGGGTCATACCTGTAAGGAAGTTAGATATTAAGTGAGGCCGTTTGTGACTCCTCCAACAACCTGCAAATCAAACCATTGGTGAATATTGATTTGAAGTATTTAATTCAAGGAAAATTATGAATCTCTTTATGATGGGATCATGGTCGTTTTAATTTGTTAGGCCGAATACACAATTAATAATCAAATTCGTATGAGAGTTTAACAAGTAAGACGTTTATGCACAAAAAAACTTCTGGTATTAAGAGCCCTCTTCGTGATGTAAACTATCACAAAGAGCTGCTAGGTTACAATAAAGATAATTCGTTGCACGATACCCTTATAGGGTTAACCTAACTGTATTTATAAAACATACAGCTTCGGTACAATCTCTAATTGATATTCCTAATAATCAGCTATACAATGATATCAATTACAGATTGTCACACGTCTCCTAAGTCAACTCGATCTCTTTGATAGCTATCCAATCTTCAAAGATATCGCTTCCATAATAAATCTTCAATCACTGTTGACCAGTAGACGCTGCCTCCAGACAGAGTTTGACAAACTCTGTCAAGCTTCCAACTATCAGAGTTCACACTAAACTCTGACCGCTTCCAGCTAAACTCTGATAATTCACTGTAACACTAAAACACTGATTAAAACACATCAATTATATTTAACAATCTCCCCCAACTTGTTCATTAGCAAAAATGCACAAGTTAATAACAGTAATTGATGATGTCAAAACAAATAGACAAATACAGTGTTTATACAAATTCAGAGTTTAAGCTTCTACTTAACAAAATCTACAAAGAATTAGAAAATCCTTACAGACTTTAATCTCTAATCTCTTCAAGATCTGGTGTAGCTCTGAGATAATCTATGAGCAATCTTCTTTCTGCATTTTCAAGCTCAATCTCCATAGCTTCTTTAATCTCTCTGAGCTGAGAATCACTCTCATCTGTCTGATAGATAGCAGCCCTAAGATCATAGATTTTGTTTCTTCTCATCTCATTTCGCAGTCTGATAAATTTGACTTCTTCTGACCGTGAATTGAAATCAAGTACTGTGATTCCCAAATCAGTCTTTAATTTTGCAGTACCTTTCTTCATTTCAATATGATTTCCATTGTAATCCCTGTACTTAGGAACATATCTGCTATTATACTTCTCTCCTCTGATTGCCAGATTCTGAAACATTCTCTTTCTAAGCACATTGCAATTGATTGAGTCCTTTGACTATTAACCTTGAAAAGATATAGAACATATTCTAATTCTTCCCAATATTTCAAGCCAATATCATTCTCACCAATTCTAAATACTGTCCCATCAGCCATGAAGTACAAGAGAAAGTCCTTCTTTAAACTCTTCTGATAAACTAACTGTACTGATTCCAGTCTGTCCAAACTCTCTTGAGTGACACCACGACCTGAAACAGCCAGTGAAGAAGGATCTCTAGGACTAGTATATTGCCTTTTGTCCTTGTGTGAACCTAGTCCACCCTTATTGTTTCCAACCTTGCCAGTCAAGGCTCTTGCATCAGAAAAATTCATAGAAACTCCAGATAATAGATTTGGATCATGAAGTGTTCCTTTACCAAAAACTGATTGCAACTGAGAAGATAAAGGTTTAGACACAACTTGTGTAGCAACAAAGGTTGTGTTTTCTTTCTTCTGTACAACTTGTGTAGAAACAAAGGTTGTAACTTTCTTCTGTGAACTTTCTCCTTCAATGCCTTTCAGCCTGAGTTGAGCTTCTGCTGCCATTGTTTCCTTTGATAACAGAGATTTTTGACTAACATCAGCACTTTCCTTGATCACAATGCCTTTACGAACAGGCCTAGGAGCTTTTTCTTTCTTTAACTTACCAAACTTTAAAGCCTTGAGATGTTCTTCTTGTAAACTCTTTTCTTCAGCTTCAATGTCCTCAATTGTAACTCCTTCCTCATTCTCTTCAATAAACAACTTAGCATCCAATTCTTCATCAGTCTGTGGATTAGAAAGTAATAGCAAACTCTTGGTCTTTGAAGTACCTTGAGTATCAGTGTTTAGTGTTTGAGTACGATCAATGTTTAGTGGTTCAGGTTGTGGATCTGGTTGTGGTTGGTCCTGAGGTTGGTTTGGCAGAACAAAGGCAGGTAGGTTTTCTTTACCAACATCCTTATTAGTCATATCAGAGAATATTCTCTTGTTGACTCTAAAGGGCTGAATTTCATCAGTATCAGCAATCTCTAAACCAGGTACACGCATTGAACAGCATTTGACAAAATTGAGCAAAATAAACTGTAGTAGACTCTGACAGTTTATCACCTAAATTCATCAGAACATATCTACCAAAATCAAAATTACTACCATAAAGTAGAGAATACCCGATTTGTAGACTGTCTATTGGAATAGCATCCCAGTTAGTGACCTTCTTCTGGAATGTCCTTGTAATGCAATCGAAGAAAAAGTTCCATTCCTTCATGAGATTAGGCCTCTTTACACTGCCAAGCTTGTCAAGAGATTCCATGTAACCTATCTCCTGTAGCATCTGTCTCAATTGAGGTTCAGCAACATAAGTATAAGATGTATGTGTATCAAACCCCATCGTATCTCTGACAGTTTGTGGAGTAATCACAAACTCTTGTTCTTCATAAGTGAAGATGATGTTAGGAGTCCCATTCTCTCCTCCATCCACATAGATTGAGTTTTGCCAAAAAGTGGCAATTTGAGATGCAGAGAGAGTACCAGGTTCAACCAGAGCTTGTCCAATCTCTGAGTCTCTCAAG
Organism: Saposhnikovia divaricata; assembly: GCA_036435485.1. Taxonomy (NCBI): domain Eukaryota; kingdom Viridiplantae; phylum Streptophyta; class Magnoliopsida; order Apiales; family Apiaceae; genus Saposhnikovia; species Saposhnikovia divaricata. The sequence goes on along the minus strand of CM071596.1, from coordinate 149,006,038 downwards.
AAATTCTGCATTAGATGAAACGCTTCTGGAACACGTTCATGATAGAGTGGAGCTTCATAGTTGTTAAGGAAAAAACGTAGACCAAGAACAGTGAATGGTTTAGAAGCCATTGAATCAAGAAATTTGCAAGAAATCCCAAAGAGAAGTGTATGTAGGAAAGGTGTTTGCGAAAATGCCCAAGTGAAAAGTGAGAGAACTGTGAGATGTAAAAAATAAAACACAACCATTTGGACACAAAAGTAATTAGAGTAATTAAAAACTCAATCTTTTATGTAATCAAACACTCAACAGTTCCTAGATTAATGTGTGATTGGGACACGATAATGGGTGAGTGGGACACAGTAATGGGTGAGTGGGTCACGTGCTCGTATTTTTAAGAAGTGTATTTTGCAAATATAACAATAAAATATTTGATTTAAAAAAAATCAAATAACACTCTCTTAAAATACCTGGACCCATTTAAAACCAGAATATGAAGCGTTGACCTGTAACCATTAATAACCAGAATACGAAGCGTTTTAGTACTTCGTTGCTTACCCATCTCTATTTAAGGCCTAGAGATTTGTTCAGACTTGTTCACTATCCCTTTAACCTTTCATTCTCTCCTGAAAATCAAAAACCCTTCAAACAACACACCATTAAACAATGTCAAACCTTACCATCAAAGAAAAGAATCTCCATCTCGTAGAGAACAGAGATATCTTCCGTTATACTCGTGAAGAGTTTGATGCGTTTGACTGGGAAAGGCAGCTTGAAACTCTGTGGCTGCAGATGGATGCCGGTCTCGAAGAAATCGAGAGAGAAAAACCTGCAAGAGTGATTGACATCGATGCTGCTCTCCAAGCAACCTTAGCATGGCTTTCCTCGAAGGCATCCTCATCCAACACCACCAACCATTGTTAATGAATATGTCAGCAAAAATAACCTTATCCCTTCAACTTCCACCCAAATAAAGTGGCAAAGATGGGATCTGGGATGTTTGCTAACAATGGAGTGGTTTGGACTTGACCTTTTATTTTCCTGTTGAATAGATTAGCAGATAGAGAGAACAAAAAGATGTAATACTTGCTTGTAATCTCTTTCTTATTATCAATGAAAAATCCTGTTTCTCTAATCTTATTCATTGTGTTCTGCAAATTTTATGTTTATGAATTGTTCTTCAAAGAATTAAATCAGAGAAAATGAAAACTAATTAAAGTAATCATATAAGAAACAAATTCATCAACAATAACCACAATTAAATCAGGAACAGAACAAAGTACCAATTCGAGAAGTGTTTTGCTCTATCCGAGAAGTCTAGAACTCAGAGTACGAACCACAATTCAACAATACACTTATTAACAGTTGTCAAAAGCCCTATTTACTCCAAAATTTTCAAATTATCCAAATGAAAATTTACCTTAGAGTACGAACCACGAATCAACAATACACTTATTAACAGTTGTCAAAAGTCCTATTTACTCCAAAATTTTCAAATTATCCAAATGAAAATTTACCTTAGAGTACGAACCACGAATCAACAGCGTTTGTCAATTCTCCAACTTTATCACCGAAACCCTTTCATAAATTGCACAGTTGTGAAAATATGTGTGTGTGAAGCAGAGTTTACTGAATCAATTTTTAGAGCATCTAATTTTTCATGAAATCCATAAAGTAAATCAATAAACACTGGATGCACAAACTGTCATGGTAAACACTGACTGTATGATGAAAGCTAAACTCTGTAGTAATCAATCTATATACAGTAACATTTAATTTATTTTATACCCCCTCTATATATACATATATATATATATATATATATATATATATATATATATATATTTTAATTCTATTCATTCCAGTAATTAGAGGTTGGAACTAGTCACCAAAAATTCAAAAATTTTAGCCCTTATCATTTTGATAAGTTCCTGGGTCATCCTAGTATTTGACTAGTCACCAAAAATCAGAGAATTTTAGCACATATTATATACCAATAAGTTCCTGGGTCATCCCAGTATCCAACATAATCTCAAAGTAGTATAACAACCTATATACATTTTCTTTGGGGTATTACAGCAAGCATTTTTAACCTACCAGAGTATAACTAACAGAGTTTAGAGTTCATCAACATCAGTAGTTATTCATGAAAGGCAATGCACACAGTATTTATAGACTCAGAGTTTAGGACAGAATAAACTAAGAGATGCTATAAATATGAACCAGTATTATGCTGTGTTAATTTTCTGTACAATCTAAGATTAGATCACAATAACTCAGAAAGATTCATGATTAATTGCTGAGAATCATGCTTCATACATATTTCTTCATTGGTGTTTTCATTCAGACAAAAATCAACTCAGAGTTCACAGAGTTTATCAACTTATTACCAGTGTATGACATATAGGCATGCTGACAGAGTTTAACAGAGTTTGACAGAAAAACATGTTAACAGAGTACGAATAACAGAGTTTAATCAACAGAGTTCACTTAGCATTTAACAAATCAAGGAAATATGAGTAATACATTACATATGTGAAATTTGAATCTAACCAACATTCCTAGTCAGAACCAGAGACCATTCCTAGTTCATTGACCAGTCTTGTAAATGTAGCTTCACTCAATGGTTTAGTGAAGATATCTGCAAGCTGTTGTTCTGTAGACACAAAATGTAGTTCAATATTCCCTTCTTCCACATGTTCTCTGATGAAGTGGTACCTTATGCTGATGTGCTTGGTCACTGAATGTTGTACTGGATTACCTGTCATAGAAATAGCACTTTGATTATCACAGTATATAGGAATTTTACTGTACCTCAATCCATAATCCAGCAATTGATTCTTCATCCACAAGATCTGTGCACAACAGCTACCAGCTGCAATATACTCTGCTTCAGTTGTAGATGTGGAAATTGATTTCTGTTTCTTGCTATACCAAGAGACAAGTCTGTCACCAAGAAATTGACAACTTCCACTAGTGCTCTTTCTGTCTATCTTGCAGCCTGCAAAGTCTGCATCAGAATACCCAAGTAGCTTGAAATCTGATTCTCTGGGGTATCACAGACCTAGTGATATGGTGCCCTTGAGATACTTGAAGATTCTTTTCACAGCTGTCAGATGTGGCTCTCTAGGATCTGCCTGAAACCTTGCACAAAGACAGGTTGCATACATGATGTCAGGCCTACTAGTTGTCAAGTAAAGAAGAGATCCTATCATGCCCTTGTAGTTTGTCATATCCACTGAAACTCCTGTGTCTTTGTCCAATTTAGTTGTTGTTGCCATGGGAGTTGATGCAGATGAACAGTCAAGCATACCAAATTTCTTGAGAAGATTTCTGTTATATTTTGCTTAATTAATGAAGATACCATCATCTGTTTGTTTCACCTGTAGGCCTAGAAAATAACTAAGCTCTCCCATCATGCTCATTTGATATCTGGACTGCATGAGCTTGGCAAATTTCTTACAGAGTTTATCATTAGTAGACCCAAAGATAATGTCATCAACATATATCTTAACTAAAAGGAGGTCACTTCCTTGATTGAAATAAAATAGAGTTTTGTCAATTGTACCTCTGTTGAATCCACTTTCTAGAAGAAATTGAGCAAGTGTCTCGTACCATGCTCTTGGTGCCTGCTTAAGTCCATATAGTGCCTTATCTAGCCTGTAGACATAATCTGGATATTTGGGATCCACAAATCCTGGTGGTTGTTCAACAAACACTTCTTCTTCAAGCTTTCCATTCAGAAAAGCACTTTTCACATCCATCTGGAACACTTTGAATTTCTTATGAGAGGCATATGCTAGAAAAATTCTGATTGCCTCCAATCTTGCAACTGGAGCAAATGTTTCATCATAGTCTATTCCTTCCTGCTGTGAATAGCCTTTTGCTACCAGTCTAGCCTTGTTCCTTGTGATAACACCTTCACTGTCAGTCTTGTTTCTGAAAACCCATTTAGTACCAACAATAGATCTGTTCTTTGGCCTTGGTACAAGGGTCCAAACTTCATTCCTTTCAAATTCATTCAACTCTTCCTGCATTGCTGTTATCCAGTCAGCATCTTGAAGAGCTTCTTCCACTTTCTTTGGTTCATTTTTAGACAAGAATGCATGACACAGACATTCACTTGCAGTAGCACTTCTTGTTTTCACTTTTGCATCTGGATCACCAATTATCAAATCAGGTGTATGTGATTTAGTCCATTTCCTAGCAGAAGGTAAATGACTTCTGTCAGCATGTGATCCTCCCCCTTGATCCATGCTCTCCTGATTTTGTTGTGATCTTTCTTCATTTTCTGAGACTCCCCCTGAACTTGACTGCCCAGAGTCAGAATTTGAATTTTCAGAGTTTGAATCATTAGAGTTTGATCCAGATTTTTCAGTTGACTCAGTATCAGTGTTTGAGTTTTCATCTTGATCATGCTCCCCCTCAACTGGTTCTTCCCTTTGTTGTGGCTGAGAAGTTTCTCCAGTGTTAACCAGTAGAGGTTCAGAGTTTGTTTCAACAGAGTCTGTCAGAATTATTGGGTCAGAGTTTACTTCATCAGAGTTTAAATCTTCATTTTCAAAGTTCAGTTGATCATATTCATCTTTGTCTTCAAGTCCAGTTATCTTCTTGTCATCAAAAGACACATGTATAGATTCCATGATCACTTTAGTTCTCAGATTGTAAACTCTGAATGCCTTTGTTGACAGTGGATAGCCAACAAAAATTCCTTCATCTGCCTTTAGCTCAAACTTGGTCAACTGTTCAGGATGAGTCTTCAAAACAAAGCATTTGCACCCGAAAATATGAAAGTATTTCAGGTTAGGCTTCTTTTTCTTCACCATCTCATATGGTGTCTTTCCATACTTATTGATCAGTGTAGCATTTTGAGTAAAACAAGCAGTTTGAACAGCTTCTGCCCAGAAATAAATTGGCAATTTTGCTTCATCAAGCATAGTTCTGGCAGCTTCAATCAAGGTTCTATTTTTCCTTTCAACTACACCATTTTGTTGTGGTGTACCAGGTGCTGAAAATTCTTGCTTCACTCCATTTTCCTTGCAGAATTCTTCCGTTGTTGCATTTCTGAACTCAGTTCCATTATCACTTCTGATGATCCTGACTTTGTTACTTGATCCTTTGTCCAGAAGCTTCACATGCTCCATCAGAGTTAATGTAGTTTCATCCTTCTTTGCTAGAAAATACACCCAAGTGAATCTAGTGTATTCATCAACAATGACTAAAGCATATTTCTTCCTTGCTATAGACATAACATTTACTGGACCAAAGAGATCAACATGCAGAAGATGATAAGGATCAGTGATTGAAAATTCTGTCTTGCTTTTGAAAGATGACTTCCTTTGTTTGGCCTTTTGACATGAATCACATAGACCATCAACATTTAACAGAGCCTTTGGGAGTCCTCTTACAAGATCCTTTCTGATCAATTCATTGATGTTGTTCAAGTTCAAATGTGAGAGTTTCTTGTGCCACTTCCAACTCTCTTCACTAGACATTCTTGTTGACAGGCAAACAGCTTTTCCAACAGAGTCTATTAGGAGCTTGATTTCATATATGTTGTTTTGCCTATGACCAACTAGAACAACCTTTCTTGTAGATTTGCTGATAACTTCACAATATTCAGGTTGAAAATCTACATGATATCCCTTGTCACAGATTTGACTCACAGATAACAAGTCATGCTTGAGTCCTGGGACATGAGCTACATTGTTGATGATGACATTTCCAAGATTAATATTGCCATATCCCAATGTTCTTCCTACATTGCCATCACCATAGGAAACTTTTGGGCCAGCCTTCTCCTCATAGTCTGATAGCAGGGCTTTATTTCCAGTCATGTGTCCTGAACATCCACTGTCCACGACTAGGGTTGCCTCCCTGTTGCCCTACAATCACAAGCAATTACTGAGAATTAGATTTAAGGATCCAGACTTGCTTGGATCCTTTGACATTCTTAAATTTGTTAGCTTTTGCAGCGGAATTAAAATTATCAGAGTTTGAGCTAACAGTATCAGTGTTTACACTTGCAGTATCAACTTTAACCCATTTCAGATTGGGTTTCAGTTCATAGTAATTATGATAGATAGCATGATATTCTCTGCAAGTATAAATGGAATGCCAAGTGCTTCCACAGTGTGTGCATAAAGTCTGTGGCTTAGTTCTAGCAAAATCCTTCTTTTCCTTAGACTTGGAAGGTAAAGAATTTATATTTTTGTTTTTCTTGCAGAAATTTTCAAGATGCTTAGTACTACCACAGTTATGACATGTCTTTCTTGGAGCATAACTAGCAAGCATTGGTTTATTTCCTGAAGTGATGCCTACTTTTCCATTTCTGTTCTTATTTGAAACTCCCTGTTTCTTAACAGATTTTAACTCCTTCAGTTTATGTTTGAGTTGTTTATCTGTCATTGAACCAATATTAACCTGTTTAACACTAGTTTTTACTGGTTCACTTTTAACAGTTTCTTTTTCATTTTCAGACAAAAATTTACTGGCTCCATGTACAAAATGAGGTCTGATTTTAACTTGATTTTGAAATCTAAGTTCATCTCCCTCATTATAACCTAGACCAACAGTGTCTGTTTGAAAAATCTATTGAGTGTCCTTTCAAGAATTAGTCCAAGTCCTAATTTTCTTATTTGCTTCCTCCAACTCAGATTCTAGTTGTTTATATTTCTGAAGCAAATCCTGTTCTATAGAAACAACATCATCTCTCTCTTTCTGAACTTGTTGCATGTTTTCAAGTTTTTCTTCAACAAGTTTATTTCTAACCTTAAGTTCAGAATTTTCAGATTTTATCCTCTCATTCTCTAAAGTCTGATCCCTATAACTTATATGCAATGACTTAAGATAAATTCTTAATTGAGCAATGTCATCAATATTATAAGCATAGGTAGTTAGAGGTACCTGATTTTCAGAAGTTTCTGATTCAGTAGTAGCCATGAGAGCATAGTTCACTTCTTCATCAGAATCTGAAGTATCTGCCCAATCTCTGCCTTTAGTGTAGAGTACCTTTCCAGTTTTACCCTTCTTGCACTCAGGAGCATAGCGACCCATCTCCTTACACTTGTAGCATTGAATTTCAGACTTATCCTTCTTCCCCCTAGAATCTCTCTTATCAGACTTCCTGAAGCTTTTTCTGTCTTCATTTGAGTCTCTAGAAAACCTTTTCCCTTTCTTGAAATTCTTGAAACCCATTTTCTTGAAGGTCTTCACCATCAACACAGCCATTTTCCTCATTTCTTCTTCATCATCCTCAGAGTCAGATGATTCAGAAGAGTTTGAATCACAATCAGAGTTTGATGATTCACTTTCTGAGTGTATGACCAAAGCTTTTCCCTTCATTTTCCTTCTTGATGCCTCTTTCTTCTGAGGCTTCTCTTCAACATTAAGAGCAACAGACTTTGCCTTCCTGCTTGATCTCCTGTTTCTCTGCTCCATTTCCAATTCATGAGTTTTGAGCTGCCCATAGATTTCATCAATCTCTGTTTCAGCAAGATCATAGTCGTCTCTAATAGTGGTTGTTTTCACATCCCACTTTTCAGGTAGAGAAAGAAGAAACTTGAGATTAGAGTCTTCGAGATCATACTCTTTGTTGACCAATGACAGATCATTAAGCGATTTACAGAATCTATCTCTGTCATGGTCTCTTCAGGTTTAGCCTCAAAATGCTCATACTCTTGTGTGAGTATGTTTCTCCTATTCTTCTTAATAGCCGCAGTTCCTTGACATCTGACTTCAAGAGCATCCCATATATCTTTTGCAGTGGTGCAGTTAATCACTTTGTTAGACATAACATTGTCTAAAGCACTATGCAGTAAATGCCTAACCTTTGCATCCTTAGCAATTGATGATAGATCTTCAGGAGTCATGTCCTTCTTTTCCTTTGGAACTATTTTAGCTTCTTCACCAGCAGCTGCAACAGATAGCTTTGTAGGATTGTGAGGGCCTTCATAAATCCTGTCAAGATATTCTGGATCTATAGCCTCCAGAAACATAGTCATCTTGACCTTCCACATAGCATACTCTAATGGCCTGAGAATAGGAACCCTGATTGGTTCAAAACGACTCACAGTAGTAGGAGCCTTTTCAGAAACAGTAGGTGTTGGTGGAGGAATTGCTGACATGATTATTGTTGTGTTTGGATCTTAACCTGTAATAAAGTAACAGATTGGCTACCACTTGTTAGGTCGAATACACAATTAATAATCAAATTCGTATGAGAGTTTAACAAGTAAGACGTTTATGCACAAAAAAACTTCTGGTATTAAGAACCCTCTTCGTGATGTAAACTATCACAAAGAGCTGCTAGGTTACAATAAAGATAATTCGTTGCACGATACCCTTCTAGGGTTAACCTAACTGTATTTATAAAACATACAGCTTCGATACAATCTCTAATTGATATTCCTAATAATCAGCTATACAATGATATCAATTACAGATTGTCACACGTCTCCTAAGTCAACTCGATCTCTTTGATAGCTATCCAATCTTCAAAGATATCGCTTCCATAATAAATCTTCAATCACTATTGACCAGTAGACGCTGCCTCCAGAAAGAGTTTGACAAACTCTGTCAAGCTTCCAACTGTCAAAGTTTACACTAAACTCTGACCGCTTCCAGCTAAACTCTGATAATTCACTGTAACACTAAAACACTGATTAAAACACATCAATTATATTTAACATAATTAACAAACCCCTAAAAAATATTAAGTTTAAGATGCCTTCCAAATGGGAAACACTCGTCAAGACCTAGATCGACAAAGGGTAGGTGCGCCAAAGCGGAGCACCCTCGTTTATCGTGGTAAGGCGCGATCGAGTAAGTTAGTGATACTCAACTGTTAGACCTTTGGGTTCGACTTAACTAAGTGACCACAATAGGATTGTGAACTTAGAGGCATAGAGTTTGGTAAGATTTATTGAATAAATAGGAACAAATATTGTTATGTGAACAAATGTTGTTCAACCAAACTATCCAAGAGTTATATATGATATAATTGGCAAATGTTGTCTACCTAAATAATCATTTTAAGGAGAAAAGCCAAAGCTGACCTTAAAGGGATGAAATATGGATCTTGGCTCACTAGAAAGGTTTAGAGAAACTTTTCCGAATTGATAGGTAGGGCTGTTAATTTGATAAAAATAGTGGGAGATATATATTTTGAATATATATGAATAGTCACTTGAACATAATTTAATAATTCTGTAGACTAATTATTTTATGCATTTTAACATTGTATAAATTCGAAAAGGCAAACAACTCAAATAACTTCTCTGTACGATCAGTCCTTGAGAAGGACAAGTTGACAGGAACTAACTTCCTAGATTGGCTAAGGAATTTGAGGATTGTCCTCAGGCAAGAGCGAAAGCTCTATGTCATTAATATTCCTCGACCTGGACCTCTTTCTGAAGGTGCAACGGAGACTCAACGAAATGCTTGTCAGAAGCATTTGGATGATGACACCGATGTCACCTGTTTGATGCTTGCGACTATGAGTCCTAAGCTGCAGAAACAACATGAGAATTTTGATTCTTATATCATGATCGAGCACCTTAAACGTATGTTTGAAGATAGGCTCGTCAATAGAAATTTGATACAAGCAAGACCTTGTATGCGTGTAAACAGGGTGAAAGGAAGAGAAACTGTCAAAATTAATTGGAGGATCTAAAGAAACTGAAAGATGTTAAGATTTCTGATTCATGTATTTGTGTTATAGAAGTCAATTTGTCTACTTCTACATCATGGGTATTAGATACTGGATGTGGTTCTCACATTCGTATAAATGTGAAGGAACTTCGAAGGAGTAGAACTTTGGCGAAAGGAGAAGTCGACCTACGTGTTGGCAATGGAGCAAAGGTTGCTGCCTTAGCTATAGGGACTTATTATTTATCATTGCCCACTGGGCTTATTTAGAACTTGAGAACTGTTTTACGTGCCCGTGATTTGCAGAAACATTATTTCCATTTCTTGTTTGGACAAGATTGGTTTTTCGTTTTTGATTCAGAACAATGGTTGTTCGTTTTCATTAAATAATGTTACCTATGGGGTTGCACGTTTGTATAATGGTTTATATGTTCTTGATCTTGATACCCCTTCTATAACATAAATAATAAACGTCTTAAGACAAATGACTCAAATCAAACATACCTCTGGCACTGTCGTTTAGGCCATAAAAATGAGAATCGCATTTCCAAGTTACATAAGGATGGATACATGGATAAGTTTGATTTCGAATCATACGAGGAATGTGAACCATGTCTCATTGGCAAAATGACTAAAGCTTCTTTTACCGGACAAGGTGAGAGGGCTACTAAACGATTGGAATTGATACATAGTGATGTATGTGGTCCAATGCGTACGATGGCAAGAGGTGGCTTTTATTATTTCATAACCTTTACTGATGATTCGGATATATGTATCTTTTAAAGAACAAATCCGAATCGTTTGAAAAATTCAAAGAGTATAAGGCTGAAGTTGAAAAGCAAATAGGCGAAAGTATTAAAACTCTACGATCTGATTGTGGGGGAGAATACTTAAGCTAGAAATTTAAGAATTTCCTAAAGGAGTGTGGTATTGTATCACAACTCACTCCTCCTGGAACACCATAGTGAATGGGGTGTCTGAAAGGAGAAATCCTACCTTGTTGGACATAGTGCGATCGATGATGAGTCATGCGGATCTTCCAATCAGTTTATGGGGTGCCCTAGAAATGGCTGCACAAACATTAAACCGAGTTCCTTCAAAATCGGTTCAAAAGACACCATATGAGATATGGACTGATAAACGTAATAGCGTGTCATTTATGAAAGTTTGGGGATGCAAAGCGTTTGGTCTATAATAAGCTAGGACCGAAATCAGATAAATGTAATTTTGTAGGATACCCATTAGAAACTAAAGGGTATTATTTCTATAAACCTTCTGAGAACAAAATGTTTGTTGCTCAAACGGCTATGTTTCTAGAGAGAGAACTGCTTTCTAAGAAAAATAGTGGGAGGACGATAGACCTCGATAAGGATCGAGAACTACAAGATAATGTTGAACCAGAGTTGGAACATGAGCAGAATGAGACTCAAGATGTTGAGAACAATACTGCTCAAGAAACACAGGTTGTTCGTAGATCTAGTAGGATTCTCCACGAGCTAGAGAATTATTATGGATTTCTCCTGTCTCAAAGTGGCGATGTAATGCTTATAGATGATGATGAGCCTCTCACCTACAAGGATTCTATGAACAGTCCAGATTCTGAGAGATGGCTGGAGGCCATGAAATCTGAGATGGATTCCATGTATGAAAACCAAGTGTGGACTTTGGTTGCACCACCGGATGGGGTAAACCCAAAGAGTGCAAGTGGGTTTTCAAAAAGAAAACTGACATGGATGGAAATTTACAGACCTACAAGGCAAGACTAGTGGCGAAAGGTTTTAAGCAAATTCATGGTATTGACTATGATGAAACTTTCTAACCGGTAGCTATGGTCAAATCCATCAGGATTTTGCTTACGATGGCAGCTTATTATGACTATGAGATCTGGCAAATGGATGTCAAGACTGCTTTCTTAAATGGGAGCTTAGAAGAGGATGTGTACATGACACAATCTCAGGGTTTTTTCGATTCAAGGTTTGCTAGAATGGTTTGTAAGTTGCGACGATCCATTTATGGATTGAAGCAGGCCTCAAGGAGATGGAACATCCGTTTTGATGAAACAGTCAAATAGTTTGGCTTCATACAAAATGAGGATGAGTCGTGTGTTTATAAGAAGGTTAGTGGGAGCCATGTGGCATTCCTAGTATTATATGTAGATGACATATTACTAATAGGGAATGACATTCCTTCTCTACAGGCTGTGAAGACTTGGTTGGGAAAAAGTTTCTCGATGAAAGACTTAGGCGATGCTACCTATATCTTAGGGATCAGGATCTATAGAGATAGATCTAAAAGATTAATGGGCTTGAGTCAGAGTACATACATTGACAAAGTGTTGCATCGTTTTGGGATGCAAGAGGCAAAGAAGGGCTATGTCACGGTGTCTCATGGGATAGTGATCTCAAAGGGAAACTGTCCTAAATCATCAGATGATAAGGACCGTATGAGTCAAGTACCATATGCTTCGGCAATTGGTTCTATAATGTGTGCAATGATATGTACTCGTCCTGATGTCTCGTATGCTTTAAGCATGATGAGCAGATACCAGTCTAATCCAGGTGAGGGTCACTGGATAGCTATCAAGAATATTCTTAAGTACCTTAAACGGACTGAAGATTCGTTCTTGATATACGGAGGAGATGAGAAGCTGGTTGTAAGAGGTTGCACTAATGCTAGTTTCAAGACAGATAGGGACGATTCTGTGTCCCAGTCTGGATTCGGTTTTTGTCTAAATAGAAGTGTTGTAAGCTGGAATAGTTCACAGTAAATGATTCTACAATGGAGGCTGAGTATATTGATGCTTGCGAAGCAACCAAGAAGGTTGGTTGAGAACTTACTTAGGCGATATCACCTTATTAATGAGATTAATGATCAAGGAGATATACATAAATGTAAAGTGCATATTAATGATAATGTTGCGGAACCACTGACCAAGGCTTTGTCGCAGCAGAAGCACGAAGGTCACACTAGTTCCATGAGTATTAGATACATGGGCGATTGGCTCTAGTGCAAGTGGGAGATTGATAGTGTTAGTGCCCTAGAGACAATGTAGTTGTGCTTCTAGGAAAGACTATTTTGTTATGTTCAAACGATTATTTCTATATTGATTTATTATGTCTTTATTTACTGCGAAATAAATATTAGAATAATAAATGTCCTTGGAATATGTAACATGTATTCTATATCTTTAAGTATGTGACTTAAAAGTGAGATTATGAAAATGCATGGCCATGCTCAAATATTGATTTGTTTTTAATAATATACTCATTGATCAAGGAAACCCGGATTAAACGTTGAAGAGGATGACTAATTACATGCCTCGAGTTTAATCTATAATATATGGTTAAAGGGATTATATTACACGGAAACATTAATCACGAAAGGTTTAATTGGATCACCAGTTAATTATTATTACTTGGGTAGCAATGATGTATTACTAGATGCCGCTCATTGTTTACAATTTTAATTAGATATTAAAATTGTTGCCAACGTAATAATAACCTATAGGGTCACACACAAAGAACGCTTGAAGGAGAAATAATTTAAATTATGAATTTAAATTAAATAAGTAATTTGTTCTATTTATAATGTTAATTAATTAAATAGAAAAAATGGAATTACTTTAACTAATTCCGAAATTAGTTATTAATTAATTAAGTGAGACTTAATTAAATAATAAATTGGAATTTCGGATTAGTATTAATTATATTTGGATTATAATTAGAAAACTAATTCTCTTCTCTCTATATATATCTCTTTATGGCTGATTTTACATGGTGATACAAGTTTTACAAAACCGTAGCCGTTCTTGAGAGAGATAAAGAAGATAGAGAGAGAAGCAGTTTTCGGGTGCTAGTACACATCAATCCTTCGAGAAAAGCGTTCGTGTGGATACCGGTAGAGCGTAGATCGCGAGAGCGGGATGCGTGGTGATTCAAGTTGCTTTGGACCTCCATCTGTCATCAACTGTTAAAGCTTCGTTTAAAGGTAAACGTTCATAACTACGAATTAAACGTCTTGTTTTGCATGGATCCTGCGATTGAGTTTCGATTTTATTGTTTTTATTATTGATTTCCGCTGCGTTTGATGCTCGAAACCCTTCAGTAATAATATTTTGGAGATATTTATTTATAAATATTGTGCGCTAATAATTTTTTTGAATTACTAAATTATTTTTTTTGAATTAGTTAATTAATTTAAAATTCGAGAAAATGGAAGAAATTATATTTCCCAGATTTTTAAACTAAAATTCGAAAAAAACGATTACTATTTATAAAAATATTGAATCCATAATTTCCTTAAAAATGAATTATATGATATGATAAAAAATATGACAAAAAAAGTGAAAAAAATATATTCTATTGATAAAATATTTTTTTTCCAAAATTTAATTTAAAATTTGAAAAAATTTAATTTTAAAAAAATTTTAGGAAAATTTTTTATCAATAGAATATCATTTTTCCAATTTTTAATATCAAGAAATAAATTACAGAACTAATTTATTTCAAATGTTAAATATAAAATTCGAGAAAACTGAAAAACTAATTTTTTTTCCAAAATTTAAATATTTTTTTCCTAATATTCGAAAAACTGGAAATAAATCTAAAAACAGCAAGTAGCCGCAACGACTCCTCGCGACAGTAGACTCCGAAGAAAAAGATTTAAAAATACTGCCGCAATGTCTCCATACGGCAGACAACCTCAGCATGACGTCATCCAGGCGTCAGCTTGAGTTGCCAACCTCTACTAATAAAATTGCCTTTAAAATTCGAAAAAAAGCATAAAATTATATTTTATTCCTAATATTTAATTTAAAATTCGAGAAAAATGGTTGAAATTATTTTTCCTAGAATTTTAAACTAAAATTCCAAAAAAACGATTAATTTAAAATATAATTTTATGTTTTTTTCGAATTTTAAAGAAATATTTATAAATAAATATTTTAAAATATTATTACTTAAAAAAATATTGAAATATGAGTGAAATTCGTTTCGCATTCATATATGAATGGTTAATAAGGTTAATAGATGTGGCATTCCTGGCCGAGTGTGTTGGTGCCAATCGAAACTCTGAGGTTAAGCGTTCTTGGGGTAGAGCAGTCTATGATGGGTGAACCCCTGGGAAGTTCTCTTTTTCACAATTTTTTTTTAAGTTTGCTTATCTCTTTTCCCAAATATTCAATTTAAAATTCATATATGAATGCTTAAATTATATATTAATACAAATGTCCCACGAAAAAATAATTTAGATATTCAAAAAAATTAGTAGCAAATTTTAATTTTTTTTTTTGAAAAAGAGAACTTCCCAGGGGGTCACCCATCATAGATTGCTCTAACCCAAAGCACGCTTAACCCCGGAGTTTCGATTCGCACCAACACACTCGACCAGAAATGCCACATCTGTTAATTCTATTAACCATTCATATATGAATGTGAAACGAATTCCACTCATATTTCAATATTTTTTTAAGTAATAATATTTTGAAGATATTTATTTATAAATATTGCTTTAAAATCCGAAAAAACTGCGATAATAATTTATTTGAATTACTAAATTATTTTTTTGAATTAGCTAATTAATTTAAAATTCGAGAAAAATGGAAGAAAATATATTTCCTAGATTTTTAAACTAAAATTCGAAAAAAACGATTACTATTTATAAAAATATTGAATCCATAATTTCCTTAAAAATGAATTATATGATATGATAAAAAATATGACCAAAAAAAAGTGAAAAAAATTATATTCTATTGATAAATCTAAAAACAGCAAGTAGCCGCAATGACTCCTCGCGGCAGTAGAATCCGAAAAAAAAGATTTAAAAATACTGCCGCAATGTCTCCTTGCGGCTAGGCTTTGTTTTTTTTTAAAGGTTCTGCTTATTTTTTCTTCTACCCAGTAAAAACAGACAGCAAAATAAACTGCAATAAGGAGTCTGTTTTTACTGCTTTCCATACATATTTAAAACCTGTTTCAACCACATAAACACAACAATACCATATCAACACAATCCCAACCAATATAAATACAACAATACAACTAACTACTTTCAAAGCAAAATTAACAAAATAATAATACAATCAAATAAACAAGATCAAAATTAACTAAAGTCCCAGATTCCTCTATTGTAACCCGGCATTAGTCATTCTCTGCGCTTCCCCTTTAAAAAGCTCCCAAGCTATGCGATACCGGAAAGTCAAAACATCATGTACAGGGTGCCACCTGGCATCTTTCAATGATATGCCGCCAAGTATAGCATCCATATACTTGCAAACGTACACACCACAATCAGAGCTGCCTTGTTGCTTCGGTCGATCCGTAATGAACTTCACATCCATGAAACCGTCTTCAGCAAATCTCAAAGGTTCCAAGAAATGAAGCATGCACGGCAATAATTTTTCCTACAAATTTACCACAAAAAATTAAAAACATATTCAAAAAAGAAGAAAGAAATAAGTAGGAAAGAAATAGATAACTATGAAGAGCATAGATTACCATGACAAAAATCTCCTTGGCGTATGCCTTTCGTAAGTCACAATGTCGAGGGACATGTTCCCGGAGAGGATCAATTAAAAGCAATTTCATTCGTTCAAGGTCCACAACAAACAAACACCAATGACTACCTGTGCATACGGGGAACAAAGCAACATCACAGAATTGTATTGGTGGCCCAAAGTGCTGGTCTTGGTAGATAAGATTGAACTGTTCCTGGTCTTTCATCCTCTCCGGAGTTTTACAATTTGGATGCATCTGCAAAAAAGAGAAAATAAGTTATGAAATGCAAGAATTCTTGCAATTTCTATTATTCTATATTACTTGCATTTTAGATCCTTATTTTTATAATTTTGCATTTTAGACCTTTATTTCTTTATTTCTTCCATTTTAGATCCCTATTTCTATAATTTTGCATTTTAGACCTTTATTTCTCCATTTCTTGCATTTTAGACCTTTATTTCTATATTCCTTGCATTTTAGACCTTTATTTATCTATTTCTTGCATTTTAGACCTTTATTTCAAGCATTTTAGATCCTTCTATAATTTTGCATTTTAGACCTTTATTTCTCTATTTCTTGCATTTTAGACCTTTATTTCTTTATTTCAAACATTTTAGATCCTTATTTCTATAATTTTGCATTTTAGACCCTTATTTCTATAATTCTTGCATCTTAGATCCTTATTTCTAAAATCTTGCATTTTAAATCCTTATTTCTATAATTTTGCATTTTAGACCTTTATTTCTTTATTTCTTGCATTTTAGATCCCTATTTCTATAATTTTGCATTTTAGACCTTTATTTCTCTATTTCTTACATTCTAGACCTTTATTTCTATATTCCTTGCATTTTACACCTTTATTTCTCTATTTCTTGCATTTTAGACCTTAATTTCTCTATTTCTTGCATTTTAGACCCTTATTTCTATAATTCTTGCATCTTAGATCCTTATTTCTAAAATTTTGCATCTTAGATCCTTATTTCTATAATTTTTGCATTTTAGACCTTTATTTCTCTTTCTTGCATTTTAGACCTTTATTTTTATATTTCTTGCATTTTAGACCTTTATTTCTCTATTTCTTGCATTTTAAACCTTTATTTCTTTATTTCAAGCATTTTAGATCCTTACTTCTATAATTTTGCATTTTAGACCTTTATTTCTCTATTTCTTGCATTTTAGACCCATATTTCTATAATTCTTGCATCTTAGATCCCTTATTTCTAAAATTTTCATCTTAGATCCTTATTTCTGTATTTTTTGCATTTTATACCCTTCTTTCTATAATTCTTGCATTTTAGACCCTTATTTCTATAATTTTGTATTTTAACCATTATTTCTGTATTTATTGCATAGACCATTATTTCTATAATTCTTGCATTTTAGATCCTTATTTCTATAATTTTGCATTTTAGACCTTTATTTCTCTATTTCTTGCATTTTATAATTCTATAATGAGACAATAAGTTATGAAATGCAATAATTAACAAATTAAGAACTAAAATGCAAGAAATTTGAATTGATTTACCTCCAAGTCGCTGCAATGCCCAACTGCAATGGTCATGAAATAACTCATTCCAAGGAAGAACTGTTAGGTCCAATATGTTTGTAGAAGGGGGGGTTGAATACAAACAGTACTGTTTAATCGAAATTTGTCCGGATAAATTTAATATATATTTTGACAAATTTGAGCGGAATTAAATGAAATAAAATTCAAGTTGAATATAAAATTATATTAACTGAGGGGTT
Organism: Saposhnikovia divaricata; assembly: GCA_036435485.1. Classification (NCBI taxonomy): domain Eukaryota; kingdom Viridiplantae; phylum Streptophyta; class Magnoliopsida; order Apiales; family Apiaceae; genus Saposhnikovia; species Saposhnikovia divaricata. The sequence continues at coordinate 148,988,171 of CM071596.1, read as the reverse complement.
TGTTACAAATACAGTACAAAAATTATATCTAGTTAATAAAAACAAATTAGAAAATTTGACATGAATTTTTCTAGATTTGTTAATAAAAATCGAGATATAGATTAGGAGTAAAAACTCGCTAATATTACAAGAGTATCAAGTAAACAAGTTCTATAGGATCAGATATTAAAAATAAGATGAACTTGAATTTATACAAATTTATTTCTCTTGCTGTGTTGTTCTTCAATGAGAGAGAATGGCTTTTTGTTTCTTGAAGATGATATGTTCTGTGTGTTGTTTTTCTGGCCGCCTGTCTTGATTTATTTAGTCTCCTGCATCTTTTCTTTTTCATTTGTATTGCCAAGACAATCGGCAAGACAATCTGCTCTTCCAAGACAATCAGTTTTGTACTGCCAAGACAATCGGCAAGACAATCCAAAACCAACAAAACAATCAACTTGTACTGCCAAGACAATAGGCAATACAATAGGTAAGACCATCAAGGCTTACCAATACAATCGGCAAGACAATTGAGATTGTCTTGTTAACATTAAATAATTCAGCTGTATGATTGAATGTAAACAAAATATTCTGACTGTCAGATTGAAAACCAGTCGCGGGAATGGAATGTGAGAATCACACGCGCCACTTTTTCTGGTTGTCTTCAGGCGCGTGTACTACACGCGCTAAAGGCACGTTAAACTTGTCCGATAGCATGAGCACGTCTGTTTCAACCATCAACACTTATATTACTTTTTGGTTTTACTTTATTTCTGCATGCATGCTTTTGCTGTTGTTGACTGGTTGCCTCCTTTTTTTTTTGTTTATCTGCCCTTTGTCGACCACAAAGCAACTTCCTTTTTTTCTTTTTTCTTTTGCTTCTTTTGATTTTCGATTTTTTTTAATTGATTTAATTTAATTAACCAATTAATCATTTAAACGAATTATGATTAATTAATTAATTAAATTAATTAGAATAATATATTAATTCAAGATTAATTAACATGATAATTAATTTAATAAATAAATTAATTCAGAATGAATTAATTTATTAAATTAAATCAATTACATAATTATATTAATTAAAAGAGAATTAATATAAATCTTTTGACAGCTCAAATCTTTTTCTTGAACCACTGAAAGTAATAAAGAATTACCACCGGATTTTCGTTGACGCTCGATGCACGGTCTGGTTCATGAGCGACTAACTCCAACAGCTTTTCTTTATTTTTGACTCTATGGCTGTGGTTAATGTCTTCTCTTAATATACCCGTCTTGATAGCTTGAACCACTGAAGTTAATGATAAACAACCACTGTTTAATGTTGACACTCGATGTACTGTCTGGTTCATGAGTGACTAACCGCAATGACTGTTCTTCATATATTGACTTTAAAATCTGGTTCCTTTTCTTTTCTCCTCTCTCTATTAATTCTTCTGTACTGTCTCTATCACTGTCGAAATCTCTGTCACTTTAAATGAATCCACTTCTATAACGAATACTTCACTGAGGCTTGATCAGATGTCTGAACTTCTTTCAATGTAGTAATTCTTCAAGTCTGTAGATTGACCTTGATCTTTTTCTTCTGACAGATAATATAATCTGAGATTCCTTGTGACAGTCTAAATACTATTTACTAATACAATCTTGTTTAACTTGAGTTGTATCCTCGAAATACAAATAGGCTACATCATATGCCTTTCAATCTCCCCCTATTTGTTTGTTAGACAATAACAAGCAAATACCTAGAGGATAACTCAACTACCTCACTTAAACAAGAAAAATATAAAACTTTTAAGAATTAAGTAAATAATACAAAAAAAATTTCTCTGGTTTAGATTTAACAATTCCAGAATCTTCAGTTGATGAAATGATAGATGATTGTTCCTCTAGCACTGAACTGATCTTCAATAGATAACTCATCTCCATTTCTGATTCTTCATATCTCTGCCTGATAATCCTTCACATCTTACATTGGTGATTATCAGCAGTTCTTGATTTACAATCACTTCCCATTTCTGACACAACTTTTCTCACTAAAGAAAAATAGCTGTTCCTACTATATAGACAATGGCGAATCAATACCATTTCTATAACTTCTGGTGAATTTACTACTCTTCCACTTAGCCTTTATACATAGTACATTGAAAGACTAATAGAATAGTATTGTGATGTAATTCTCCTTATATCTCCACTTTCATAACAAATGAAAGTTCTTTTGCTTCTTCATCTAAGGCTCCCCCTTAGTAAATAGACTTGCTAGACTTGCTTCTCATTCTAAGCACAGTCTTTACTGCCCCCCTTTCTAACTCACCCTTATTTTACTTGTACCCCAATACTTCTCCCTCTTAGTTGAGTATATCCTACATATATCTTTTTCAATATATCTCTCCCCCTTAGTTAAGGAATCCTCCATTCAACTAATTGACAAAGTAGTTGATACCAAATTGTTACCAATTTATATCAATCGTTAGAGTACATTGAAATCAATTGATAAAGCTTTGTTAGAAAGGAAGTTTCATTTTCTTCCTCACTGTGAGTGTGTGATAGTGTTTAGTGTACCTCACAAGTGTTTCACTCTTCTCTCCACTCATTTGTGTTGAGTGTCTCACTTCTCTCTTTGTTTACACTCTTGCTCACTAGTGTTTCACTCATATCACTCATAGCTCCAACATCCGTTAGTGTACCTGCAAGGAAAAATCACCATAGCCCCTTCTAGAGAGGTCACTGGTGGTGCAATGGGAGTTCGCAAATCCCAAATCCTCGTTGGACTCGTCAAACGAATCTGAGTCATAATCTACAAGTTGCTAATTTCCCTTTTTAGGGTTTTCAGATTTGAATTCTGAGAAGGTAAACAATGATCTATAAATTTAGCATTGAGATCAAGGTTCCCTTCTAATGTCTGTGAAGACATCACCTTGTTAAACTCATCAGGTAAAATCTGAATCATAGTTCACAAGTTGCCAATCCGCACCTATGTCGGATCCGTTACCCGTAGGATCCAGAGATGTTCCCTCTGGGGAGTTAGATAATGATCTTGATGAATTTTGCATTTGAGATCAATACCTTCTCTCGAGATCTGTGAAGACTCTTGATTCATTAAAGAACCTTTAACTTATAATCCTAACCGTAAAATGGTTGGATTACAGGATTCCATCAATTCATCCTTAGTGTGTGCAATCTCACTTGTGCATATGAAATATTTTGATTAGTGTATAAGGTAGTGACTCTCCAACTGAATATCCCACACATCCTTGTTTGCTGCATCAAGTGCAGCTACTCCCTGGTGACCTCTAGTCTGATAGGTTACTTCCATTTAGGGGGTAAGTCAGAATGTGTTTGAGTTTGACTGTAGTCTGGGATAAAAGTTGTTGGGTTTACAACCTTATGACTAAACATGTGAGAATACAAAATTTCATGTAGATGAACCTGTATCACAAAATATGAGCAATATAGAGATAGAATGCATTTTTAACATTGAAAAGTTGTCTAAGAAAATATTGCATTTTATCTTAAGAGAAATGATATACAGTTGTGATTTCAAAAGATTTACAATGTAAGCAATCACAGTTGTAGAAGGAGATTTTGAATTTAAGGAAGATAAAGATCTTGAGCTGATTTTACTAAACAAAAACATAGGCAAAAATCCAATTAATAAATATTAATCGAATCAATGTATGTTAATGTTTAAACCAATACAAACAAATTTTTATTTTTATTAATTTTTTTTTATATTTTTTTTTTAAAAATTAAAAAATAACTGTATTAATAATATTTACAGAATATTAAAGATAGAAGATAATAATTCAGAAAAATATCTACAACAATATAACTACTTAAAATAACCAAATACAAAATATAAAATACTAAAAATACCATAGGTTGTCCTTTTGACGGAATTAACACATTAATAACAGAAGAACAAACACTACAAAATATTGAATAAAATATTAACTATTTACTTAAACATTTGTAGCAAATTAATAAATCTATATATATTTTCGAATAAAATGACTTTCTTATCAGAAAATTATTTTGAAAGAAAATATGATTTATTAAAAGATCACAAATATTCAAAAGGAATTTTCAACAAAAATAGATTTCTCACTCATTTCCACTTGTAAAATTTGAGAAAAATATTTTTAGAGAAAATAAAATTATTCTAAAATTAAAAGAAGTAAGTATGAAAATATTAAGAAGATAATGACAATGATTTAAGAATTAACAAGCAAGATTATAAGTTGATAAAAATAATTATACAAGTGATTTAAATCAGAAAATATTCACAAAATAATCACTTGTAAATTATTAAAGATCAAACCTCAGATATTAACTAGTTTAATTACTAGGACTGTTTAACATACCCAATTCATCAACAATTCTTGTGAATGTGGATTCGTCAAGAGACTTAGTAAAAATATCTGATGTTTGGTCTTCCGTGGGTACTGAAAGTAACTCCACGATACCATTCATGACATGCTCTCTAATAAAATGATACCTGATGTCGATGTGCTTGGTTCTCATATGCTGCACAGGATTGTTGGAGATTGCTATGGCACTTGTATGATCACATAATATAGGAATATTATCCAGTACAAAGCCATAGTCTCTCAGCTGATTCCTAATCCACAAGATTTGAGCACAACAGCTTCCAGTAGCTATATATTCAGCTTCGACTGTTGAGATAGAAACTGTTTGTTGTTTCTTACTGTACCAGAAAACCAATCTGTCACCTAGGAATTGACAACTCCCGGAGATGCTTATTTTGTCTACAACACTTCCTGTATTATCTGAATCTGTATATCCAACAAGATTAAAACCAGATACTTTAGGGTACCAAATACCTAAGTTAGGTGTACCCTTAAGATATCTCAAGATTCGTTTAACAGCAATGAGATGCACATCTCTAGGATCCGCTTGGAACCTTGCACACAAGCATGTAGCATAGATAATATCTGGTCTACTTGTAGTAAGGTAAAGTAATGAGCCTATCATACCTTTGTAGCTTGTGACATCTACCTTGGCAGAATTTTTACATGCTCCAAACTTGACAGCTGTAGATGATGGTGTCTTTGCTGAAGATGAGTCCTCCATTTGATATTTCTTGAGGAGCTCTCTGACATACTTGGATTGACAAATAAATATTCCATATGTCTTTTGACTTACTTGTAATCCAAGAAAGAACTTCAGTTCACCCATTATGCTCATCTCAAATTTACCCTGCATTAGCTTAACAAATTTCTTGCACAAAAGATCATTAGTAGACCCGAATATTATATCGTCCACATAAACTTGGACTAATATTGTATCATTCTTATGTTTCTTTGAAAAGAGAGTTTTGTCTATGACACCTCTAACGAAACCATTTTCAAGTAAAAATTCAGAGAGAGTGTCATACTATTTTCTTGACGCTTGCTTAAGACCATAGATAGCCTTGAACAGAACGTAGACATAATGCAATAGATCTGGATCTTCAAAGCCAGGGGCTGTTCTACATACACCTCTTCATCTAGCTTACCATTCAGAAAAGCACTCTTGACATCCATTTGATAAACTTTGAAGTTTGAGAATGCTGCGAATGCCAAGAATATTCTAATGGCCTCAAGTCTTGTCACTTGTGCATAGGTTTCATCATAATCAATTCCTTCAGCTTGATAATAACCTTTAGCAACCAGTCTTGCCTTATTCTTCATCACTTTGCCATCTTCATCAAATTTGTTTCTGAATACCCATCTAGTGCCTACTACTGTTCTGTTTGCAGGTCTGGGTACCAGCTTCCATACTTCTTGTTGTTTGAATTGATTGAGTTCATCTTGCATCGCAATCACCCAATCAGGATCAGAAAGAGCTTCTTCAGTTTTCTTAGGTTCCATTTCAGATAGAAACCCTGAATAATTACATTGATTTTGGACAGCTCTTCTAGTTTTTACACCAACATCTGGATCACCAATGATTAGCTCAAAAGGATGAGCTCTATTCCAAACAGTCTGTTTGGGAAGATTTAATCTTGATGATTCACCTTGTTCTTCATTGTGATGTTGAGTATGACTAGTTGATTCCTCATTAACTCCCCCTGAGTTGTTGTCAGGTTGACTAGATGAATGTTCAGGAGTGTCAGTGGTATCTTCAATATTATCATTGTTTCCACCACCATTACCCTGATCATCCTCATCATTATCATTATTGTCATTAGCATCAGCAAAAACATCAGGTGGATTGTCATCATCTGAATCTGGATCTGTCATATCCTCAAAAGATAGCTTTTCAGATGAATCTTCAGTTTGGATACTAGGGAGTTTAGTGTCATCAAAGGTTACATTGACACTTTCCATCATTTTCTGATGTTCAATCAAATACACCTTATAAGCTCTTCTTTCATAACCAACAAAAATTGCTTCATGTGCTTTGGCTTCAAATTTTCCACCTTGATCGTCTCCTTCTTTAAGTACAGAGCATTTTGCTCAAAATACATGAAAGTATTTGAGTGTTGGTTTCTTTTTATTCAAGGCTTCATAGGGTGTTTTCATCAAGTCTTTGTTGATAAGAGTTCGATTCTGAGTATAGCAAGCAGTGTTGACAGCTTCAGCCTAAAAATATAATGGAAGCCTTGATTCACTTAACATAGTACGTGCAGCTTCAATCAAGGTTCTATTCTTTCTTTCAACTACCCAATTTTGCTGAGGAGTTCTTGGAGCTGAGTATTGTCTGGTTATACCCTTCTCAGTGTAGAAATCATTCAGAACTGCATTCTTGAATTCAGTTCCATTATCTGACCTTATAGCTCTCACTGGATACTTAGAATCCAGCTCAATCAACTTGATGTGATCAATCACCAGTTGTGGAGTCTCATCTTTAGAATTCAGGAACAGGACCCATGTGTATTTTGAAAAATCATCAACAATCACAAGAGCATATCTTTTCTTTGACATTGACACCATATTAACTGGACCAAACAAATCCATGTGAAGTAGTTGTAAAGGTTCAGTTATTGAAGATATGTCAGTGCTCCTGTGAGTTGCCCTTTTTAACTTGCCTTTTTGACATGCATCACATAGTTCTTCCTGTGTAAATTCCATAGAAGGTAAACCTCTCACCAACTCTCTCTTGACCAGAGAGTTCATCGTCTTGAAATTTAAGTGAGAAAGTTTCTTTTGCCATAGCCAACTTTCATTTGTGGATGCTTTAGAATAAAAGCAGTTGATTTCTTCAGTGCTTCCAGTATTCATATTGGCTACGTACAAGTTTCCTTTTCTGACTCCTGTAAGAGATGGTTGTTCACTTCTTTTGTGTGAAATCAGACAATTCTTCTTGTTAAAGTGGACTTCAAATCCCTTATCACAGAACTGACTGATACTGAGCAAATTATGCTCAAGTCCTTTTACAAAGGACACTTTCTCAATGATAACATTTCCAGCTTCAAGTCTGCCATATCCATCAGTTCTACCTTTGCTGTTATCTCCAAAGGTAACTACTGGGCCGGCCTTCTCCACCACATTTGTCAGCAGGGTTCTGTCTCCAGTCATATGCCTTGAACATCCACTGTCCAAGATCCAGGTTACTCGTTCAACCTGTTCAATACCCTGCAATGACAAACAGATTAAACCTTCTTTGGAACCCTAATTTGATTGGGTCCAGAGTATTTAAAGTATTGGCCTTTGTTAGGCAAAAAAACATTTTTAACCTTGACACCAATTTTACCATTAGTCAATAAACATTTTACCCTATAAACAGATTTGATAATCTTTTGTTTCAGTTTAGGTATCCATGTTTGTTTAGTAACAATATCATTGACTGGACATTTGACTTTGTAAATAGCCTTAGTAAAACTTTGTTTAGGCTTTGGTACAAATGTCTTTTTCCTAACATAAGGAGGACTAACAATCTTTGATCTAACATTTTTATTTCTGTTCATATGTTGTCGAGGAGCAGTCTTATTATCACATGCATGATTACCATTAAAGTAAGCAGACATCACATTAAAAGCACAAGACATACAGTTGACAACATCACATGCTTTATGATTAGAATCAATGATAGGCATGTTACTCATGTTAGACATGTTATTGTTCTGCTTCAACTTATTACCTCCTAATCCAGTCTTAGAAGAACTAGTTGTTTCAACAACCTTGACTGGCACTTTAGGTACATCTTTCTTGGATGAAACAATTTTTGGATTAGTGTCCTCAACAGATTTAGCCTTAACAAAGACTGTGACATCTTTCTTGGATGAAACATTCTTTGGATTAGCGTTCTAAACAGATTTATCCTTAACAAAGACTGTGCCATTTGCACTATCCTCATTTCTCATTTCTTCCTGAATAACCATAGAAAGAATATCTGGTGGTCCAGCATCAGATTTTTTAAATAGAGGTTCTTTAACATTCTTGAGTACATGTGGTATTCCCCTTTCTTTAGCACTAACAGGGTTAGGGGAATTTATGCCCAATGATCCAACAGCTTCACCCTATACATGTTGTTCGTTCTACAACTTGATTGTTAAAAAACTCTTTGGAAACTTTAAAAGAATTATAACAAGCCCTGACCTGTGTTTCAAGTTCAGTAATTCTAGCCATTTGTTTGCCTACAACTTCTAGAATAGCTTTCTCCTTTTTATGAAGCATTGTTATTTCATCTCTTTGTTGATCTTGATTAATATGCACCTTTTTCAATTCTAACACTTCATTTCCAAGTTTAGTGCTTAGCAGATCTAGTCTTCTATAATCAGTTTTTGCATTATCTAAGGAATTATAAAGACTACGAATCAACTCAGGGTCAGAAGGAGTTACCGGTTTGTTATGATGATCAGATGCTCCATCATTTGCCATCAGCGCAAGATTTCCAACTTCTTCATCTTCACTGTCTGTGTCATCCCAGCTTTTGCCTTGTACCATATAGGCCGTGTCTGTGTTCTTCTTACCAGATGCATACTCTCTCCTTGCATCTTGTTGAGGTTGATGACACTCAGTTGCAAAGTGTCCAAGTTCATTACATTTAAAGCACCTAATCCTGCTTCTGTCTACCATTCCAGTTTGGTAGCCACCCCTTGTGCTACTTGAGGAAGAACCTCCTCGCTGGAATCTATTGTAGTTAGATTTGAACTTGAACTTGGGATTCTTCCTAAATCTGAAGATACTGAATTGCCTCACCATCATAGCCATTGACTCATCTTCCAACTGATCCAGCTCTTCCAATGAGTAGAAATCTCCACCATCCTGACTGACAGGTGTATGACCAATCTCAACTTCAACCTGTTCCTTGTCAACGCTGCAAGGTTAAACAACCTTAGCTTCCACTTCCTTTGGAGTCTCAACCACTAGAGCTGTAGAAGAACTTGGAACCCTACCTTCACCATGAATTTCTTTCTGTTGAACTTGTTCCAACTCATAGTTTTTCAAAATGCCGAAGAGCCTTTCAAGAGTAATTTGATTCATGTCTCTGGCTTCTCTAATGGCAGTTATCCTATGTTCTAGGTGAGTAGGCATGGTCAGTAAAAACTTCATGTTAATCTCCTTTTGTGTATATTGCTTACCATGGATTTGCAAGTTGTTGATTATTTTGTTATACCTTTCAAACACTTCCTGAATGCCTTCATTAGGGCCAGCTCTAAAGTGTTCATACTCAGAGATTAAAATTTGAAGTCTGTTTTCCCTGACTTCATCAGTTCCTTCATTAATAGTCTAAATAGTTTCCCACATGTGCTTTGCAGTTTTAAAATTTATCACATGACTGTACATCACAGCATCTAGGGAATCTAATAGTATGAGTCTCAAATTTTTGTCTAGTCCTGCATCCTCTTTTTCATCAGGAGTATAAGACGCAGGGTCTTTTTCATGGGTTCTAGCAGGTGTTGTAACAACTCCATCAGTAACAACTTTTTGTTCAATGACCATAGGAATTTTAGGTCCATTTTTCAGAACACCCAAATATTTAGAATTTGTAACATCAAGAAACAGCTCCATTTTATTTTTCAACATATCATAATTATCTTTATTAAAGATAGGAATCTTAACAAGGACTTTTGAAGACATGATGAATTTTTAAGTGAGTTAAAAATTCGAAATGGATTTTTGACTGAATAAAAATAGGATCTTGATTTGTGTATCAATCAATAGGCTCTGATACCAATTGTTAGGTCCAATATGTTTGTAGAAGGGGGGTTGAATACAAACAGTACTGTTTAATCGAAATTTTTCCGGATAAATTTAATTTATATTTTGACAAATTTGAGCGGAATTAAATGAAACAAAATTCAAGTTGAATATAAAATTATATTAACTTGAGGGGTTTGTTACAAATACAGTACAAAATTATATCTAGTTAATAAAAACAAATTAGAAAATTCGACATGAATTTTTCTAGATTTGTTAATAAAAATCGAGATATAGATTAGGAGTAAAAACTCGCTAATATTACAAGAGTATCAAGTAAACAAGTTCTATAGGATCAGATATTAAAAATAAGATGAACTTGAATTTATACAAATTTATTTCTCTTGCTGTGTTGTTCTTCAATGAGAGAGAATGGCTTTTTGTTTCTTGAAGATGATATGTTCTGTGTGTTGTTTTTCTGGCCGCCTGTCTTGATTTATTTAGTCTCCTGCATCTTTTCTTTTTCATTTGTATTGCCAAGACAATCAGCAAGACAATCAGTTTTGTACTGCCAAGACAATCGGCAAGACAATCCAAAACCACCAAAACAATCAACTTGTACTGCCAAGACAATAGGCAATACAATAGGCAAGACAATCAAGGCTTACCAATACAATCGGCAAGACAATTGAGATTGTCTTGTTAACATTAAATAATTCAGTTGTATGATTGAATGTAAACAAAATATTCTGACTGTCAGATTGAAAACAAATCGCGGGAATGGAATGTGAGAATCACGCGCGCCACTTTTTCTGGTTGTCTTCAGGCGCGTGTACTACACGCGCTAAAGGCGCGTTAAACTTGTCTGACAGCATGAGCACGTCTGTTTCAACCAGCAACACTTATATTACTTTTTGGTTTTACTTTATTTCTACATGCATGCTTTTGCTGTTGTTGACTGGTTGCCTCCTTTTTTTTGTTTATCTGCCCTTTGTCGACCACAAAGCAACTTCCTTTTTTTATTTTTTCTTTTGCTTCTTTTGATTTTCGATTTCTTTTTTTTTAATTGATTTAATTTAATTAACCAATTAATCATTTAAACGAATTATGATTAATTAATTAATTAATTAAATTAATTAGAATAATATATTAATTCAAGATTAATTAACATGATAATTAATTTAATAAATAAATTAATTCAGAATGAATTAATTTATTAAATTAAATCAATTACAAAATTATATTAATTAAAAGAGAATTAATATAAATCTTTTGACAGCTCAAATCTTTTTCTTGAACCACTGAAAGTAATAAAGAATTACCACCGGATTTTCGTTGACGCTCGATGCACGGTCTGGTTCATGAGCGACTAACTCCAACGGCTTTTCTTTATTTTTGACTCTATGGCTGTGGTTAATGTCTTCTCTTAATATACCCGTCTTGATAGCTTGAACCACTGAAGTTAATGATAAACAACCACTGTTTAATGTTGACACTCGATGTACTGTCTGGTTCATGAGTGACTAACCGCAATGACTGTTCTTCATATATTGACTTTAAAATCTGGTTCCTTTTCCTTTCTCCTCTCTCTATTAATTCTTCTGTACTGTCTCTATCACTGTCGAAATCTCTGTCACTTTAAATGAATCCACTTCTTTAACGAATACTTCACTGAGGCTTGATCAGATGTCTGAACTTCTTTCAATGTAGTAATTCCTTGTGACAGTCTATATACTATTTACTAATACAATCTTGTTTAAGTTGAGTTGTATCCTCGAAATACAAATAGGCCACATCATATGCCTTTCAAGAACCTCTTGCATGGACGGACTAGCACTTTACTATTAAAATATCTGCTCTCCCTCAGCTTCAGCAGCTCAACATATGCATCCAGAACTGACGACTCTATTTCACGATCGCGTCTTAGGCATAGGACATTTTCCCAAGCAAGGTCTGGAGTTTTCCCTTGTTCATTCCAAATAAAATTATGCTTTTCACCCCACCAATGCTTAAACAGCCAGTTGATTTTCCGATTTTTCAGTGGCTTCTTCATATCACCTGAAACATAACCACCCCGCCTCTCCACATCCTTGTATTTATCCTCATTTGTGTCCAACTGCAAATACATGTCAAAACCCCCAATCATGATGGATATTCATGGCATATGGGAAAAATAGCAAGCCAAAACGAATGTATGATTCAAGATACGTACCCCAAGCATTTCTCTTAACCTATCAGGAATAACACCACTGATACTACCAAACTTCACAAGTCCACCCACCACTGTGGTAAACTCTGAACCAGGAGTAGAGGTTTCAATCTGCCATTCGATGAAGATACAAAAATTATATACATATTTCAAATACAAAACGTCAAGGTTATTTCAAAGTTAAAGATTATTACGTCAAGGTTGACACCAGGAGGGATGGGTGTAGAAGGAGAAGGAGCAACTGTAGTCTGGACCTGTATCGGCTGTGAAGGAGGAGGGCTAACCTGCAACCACAATATGATAAAAACATGAAGAACATATTCAAAGTTGGTATATAAGAAAGGAAGTCAAAAATATGAGAGATTAGTACCTCAATATGAGCATCAGGGGGGACAGATGCCGGGGTAGACTGTGAAGGAGAAGGGCAAGATCCCGGGGTCGTCCGTGTAACAGGAGGATCAGCTGCTGTAGTCTCAACCTACAAGATATTTTGCATTTTAGACCCTTATTTCTATAATTTTGCATTTTAGACATTTATTTCTCTATTTCTTGCATTTTAGACCATTATTTCTATAATTTTGCATTTTAGACATTTATTTCTCTATTTCTTGCATTTTAGACCCTTATTTCTATAATTTTGCATTTTAGACCTTTATTTCTTTATTTCTTGCATTTTAGACCCTTATTTCTATAATTTTGCATTTTAGACATTTATTTCTCTATTTCTTGCATTTTAGACCTTTACAATAACCAGATAATTATCTTACTAAATTGCAAATAACCAAAAAGTTTTTATTTTTTTACCCTCTATCAAGTCTGTAAAAAAAAATTGAAAATTACTGTTCACTGATGACGTCACTGACGGCGTCATCAATGAACAGTAAATTTTCAAATTAATTTGTTTTTTGCTGGTTTGCTAGAGGGTAAAAAAATAACAATTTTTTGTATTTGGTGCTATGACGGAACTCTTAAATTATATTAGATATGAGGTGTTCTTTATTGTTTGTTATAGACTTTTTTGCTGGACAGTGGCCTGAACTATAATTTTTTTGCATAAAAATGGCCAACCTATAATACTGAGCACCCGCATGGCCAAACTTTAATTTTTTAATCACCCGATTGCATTCCGTCAAATTTGCTTAACAAACGTTAGTTTTTGAGGGGTAAAATTGGAAGAAAAACTAAAACCCTTCTAATCCTTCAATTACGAGTACTGTAAGCCTTCAATTATTACGAGTACTCTCCCTCCAAAACTTAGCCCCCCTTTTCCCCTAAATCACAATCTGCGATTCAATCGAAGAAGAAATGAGTTGGAAGATAAGGCCCAAGGAGGAGCTGAACAAGTACAAACCTTATGAATGACCAGAATATCAATGTAAGTTTTGCTCTTTGTCCAAATATAGCCGTGTTAAAATTTTGATATTTTAAATTGGGGATTTTTTTTTTGTGCAAGCATGTTTGTATGTATTTTGTGTGTTTGTTGTGTCGAAGAATCTAGTAATGTCAAGTATTGTTGTTGCTATCTTTGCCTCTGTATTTCTTTTGTTGTATATATTTTGATTTGGGAATTTCTTAAATCAGATGAGGATTTTTTCACAATTAAGTTGTTTTATGATGGGGAAATGGAAGAAAACCCTAAGAAATATGTTGGAGGAACTGTGGCTTATGTTGATTGTTGTGACGGTGATGAAATTAGTTTATTGGAAATTAATTCAATGCTGCTAGAGTGTGGATCGAAGGGGGGTTTTTACAAATTACATTATAAGCTTCCTGGAACTACAATGGATAATGGGTTATTTGAGATGGAAACTGATGAGGACTTAATGCTTATGTGTACCCTGCTAAACCCCAAAACTAGGCCTAGCAACAGTAGGTATGTTGAGATATATGTGAACAAAATTGAAGCAATAAGTGTTGTTCATGGTAGGACTGCTTATGAAGAAGAAATATTCATGGAAAACCCCTTCCTAGACTCAACACAGGCTGAAATTGAACAAGAAGAACAAGCAAGGGAAATGGAGGGTATCTATAAGGACTTTTCTGACCCTGATGAAAGTGATGAGGATTATGAGTTTGATGAGAATGCATCTACTAGTGATGATGATAGTTTTCATTCAGATGCTAGTAACAAGGATGACAGTGATGATGATCTATTGTTTGACAAGAATGCTGATAAATACGTGCATGAAGACTTCGATGACAATGATGAGGAATTTAATGGAGAGGCTCAGAAAGATGACAATGTGGGAACTGATGAGGATAGTGTTTATACTGGGAGTGATGAAGAGAGAATGGCAGCAAACTCAACTGATGAAGATGAGCCTAACTTGCCAGTGTTTAATGAGGAGGTTGATATGGAGAGACCAGTGTTTCAGTTTGCTATGTTGTTTAAGAGTTCTTCAAGTTTCAGAAAGGCTATCAAAAACCATGCTATTATGGAGAGAAGGCCAGTGGAATTAGTGCCAAACTACGGGAGAAAGATTAAGTATGTTTGCCAGCGCCCATGCCCTTGGACAGTCTATGCATCCCCCTTCAATAAGACTTCAACCTATCAGATAAGGGTTCTTGTTAAGAACCATACTGGCATGCCAACTGTGCATCAGAAACAAATCAATTCTGTTTGGCTTGCAGAGCATTATGAGAAGGAAATAAGAATGAATCCTTGTTGGCCCATTAGTGCATTCCATAAGAAGATCTTCAATGACTTGAAATGTGAGGTTTCAAGGCATGCAGTTTATAGAGCCAAAAGAAGAGCTCTCATTAGGATAAATGGCACTCATTCAGCACAGTTTGGTCAGGTGTGGGATTATGGTCATGAACTGAAAAGGGTGTTACCTGAGACTACAGTGAGCATCCTTACTGAAGATCCTGAACCAGGAACAGATAGGGGTAGGTTCATGAGAATGTATATTTGTTTGGGCCCTTTAAAGAATGCCTTCACTCAGTTCTGTAGACACCTTGTTGGCCTAGATGGATGCCACCTCAAGGGCCCATTTGGTGGCCAATTGTTGGCTGCAGTTGGAGTAGATGCCAATGATGGCATGTACCCAATTGCCTGGGCTGTGGTTGAATCCGAGACAACTGAATCTTGGACTTGGTTCTTGAAGCTGTTGATTCAGGAGAGACATGGTCCAAGCACTCAAGGTAGCTCAACCTCAAGGATTGCTAATCCGGCTAAAAAGACCACTGCAAAGAGGAAGAAATGAGGGAGAAAATGAGGAAGAAATGCTAGTAGTTTTTGGAGTATTTATGACTGTCTTTTTATTGGTTGTCTAAGCTATTTTGATTATGCTATTTTGATTATGCTAGTTTGAGGCCAACTTTGTAATAGAACAGCAGTGTAATGTCTAAGCTATTTTATGGAAGTAATGTTTGGACTTGTAATAGAAGCTGTATGCCACTCTTCTTGAAACCTATATCTGTTATTTTGTGGAGTATAAAAGAAAGTGTATTAGAATTATGGTTATTTGTGCATGTTAAAGTGGTATTCTGTGTGTTTCCTTTTTTATATATAAATTTATTTTATATATTTTCTATACTAATACAGTTAGAATTTGGTGAGCAATTCTTCACATATTCCTTAATCTGATTTTTTAAGTTCTAACTTAATGTCTTCTGATGCAAATAGATGCCAAGAGGTTGATCGGGAGGAGGTTTTAAGTAAGAAAATACCTGAAATTCCGATTTTACCCCTCCAAAACTAACGTCTGTTAAGCAAATTTGACGGAATGCAATCGGGTGATTAAAAAATTAAAGTTTGGCCATGCGGGTGCTCAGTATTATAGGTTGGCCATTTTTATGCAAAAAAATTATAGTTCAGGCCACTGTCGTGCAAAAAAGTCTTTGTTATATAAGATGTTTGCTATGAAGTTTAACTTTATATATATATATATATATATATACTCCTTGTAATAAAAATCATTGTATTGTAAGTTACTCCAAGTTTCCAAAACCACATTGTTTATACCTACTATACTATCTACCTACCAAAGAAAAACTAAACACATTTGAGGTTTGATTCAACAAATGGGTTTTACTGTCCTCACCCTACTCCACTTGTTCTTGTTCTTCCTTCACTCCAATGCAAACATCCCCAATTCATTTCCATCTCGCTTCAGATCACAATTATCTGAGTCCCCAAAAGATATCCCACCCACTACATTCTTTGAAGTAACCAAACCTATTGATTTGCCAAACACAAAGCCTTGTTCTCAACTCATTCTTCAACATGATTTTGGTTATACATATGGCAAGTCTCCTGTTCTTGCTGACTATAAACCCAATTGCCCATCTCGAGATTTTTCGACAATTGTTCTTGAATGGAAAGCTACTTGTAAAGGCAGACAATTTGACCGCATTTTCGGGGTTTGGCTTGGAGGTGTTGAGCTTCTCAGGAGCTGCACTGCTGAGCCAACAACCAATGGGATTGTGTGGACTGTTAAGAAAGATGTTACCAGGTATTACTCATTGCTTATGACCAATCAAACTCTTGCTGTTTATTTAGGTAATCTTGTAGATAATACTTATACCGGGGTTTATCACGTTGAGTTGAGTTTCCATTTTTATCCTGCTGAAAAGCATCGGGGTGATTTGTTTCATAATTATGGTTTTAATGCTGATTTGATCCTTCCCATTTCGAGGAATTTACCTTTGAAAGATGGGTTGTGGTTTGAAGTGGTTAATTCCACTGATGTACAGTCCAAGAAGTTTAAGATACCCAAAAATGCGTATAAGGCTGTGTTGGAGGTGTATGTTTCACCTCATGAAAATGATGAGTTTTGGTATACTAATCTACCAAATGAGTACATTGCTCTAAATAACCTTAGTAATGTGCCGGGGAATGGGCCTTTTAGGGAAGTTGTGGTTAGTTTGGATGGTAAGGTCGTCGGTGCAGTTTGGCCATTTACAGTCATATATACTGGAGGAGTTAATCCCCTTTTATGGAGACCCGTTTCTGCAATTGGATCATTTGATCTCCCTACCTATGATATCGAGGTTACTCCGTCACTAGGAACCTTATTAGATGGGAAGACCCATGAGTTTGGTTTTAGCGTTACAAATGCTTTAAATGTGTGGTACATAGACGCAAATTTGCATATCTGGTTGGATCGAAAGAGTGGAAAAACAGAAGGAAAGGTATTGAGAACAAGTAGTTTGCCTCGTCGTGTTTCTTCTGTATCAAATTTTACTGGGTTGAATGGGACATTTTTGACAACAGTTAGTAGGCTGATAAAGTCTGTTGGATGGGTGAAGTCATCTTACGGAAAGATAACAACTCAGGCAATTCAACAGTTCAATTACAGTAATTTGATGGAAATGGGCAATAATGGGGATATGCAAATTGTGCATCAGAGGATTGATTTTAATGATGATGTTATTGCCAATTCAGGAGCTTATGTAGATTCCGTTACGTCATTGAAAACATTTCCCCTTTACTTATACTCAAAAAATGCTGACCAAGGAGATGGAGCATATACTTCAGTAGCTAATCTGTCAATGGGTTTCAATGAAAAAAGAATCAAGGAATCTAAGCTTGGATCATCGGTTAGCTCTCTCAAAAATTTGCAACAAGGACAATCTTCTATGCTTGTTAAGGGAAACCTGGTAGTCAGCGGTGTAGGAAGTACACAGCAGGCATACAGCTTCAATAGCCATAACTCTTGCTATTTTAGGAATGTCAGCAGCTCAAATTACACCATTATCTACGACAAAGAGAACAGCAAGTGTAGTAAAACAACACCGTCTCATTGGGGTCATGGCTTACATAAATGGTGGCAAAATCCCGCTCGCAGGGCCTTTCTATCATCTCATCCATTAGACAAAAAGGGGCAATTTTAACAGTTACTTGTCCTTGATGTGGATGTTTCTTGGACTGCTGTATGATTTCTGAATTTTGGTCAACTTTAATAACAGTACAAGTGTACTATAGTGTTCCGGTTATGGTAAAATTGTTTTTGTGATGATGATTTATAAATTAGAGTCATTAGCGTGTCAGACCAGCACATTAAGGGGAGGAGATTGGATAATCTCTTTTACCCAGCACATGGTTCCAGCGTATCACTTGTTTTGTGCCCTGTTTCTATGTACTTTATTGGGCTGATGATATCTCTTAAGAAAATTTTGATAACTAGCTTTTTATACCCGTGCATCACTTTATTAAAATTTTGTAGTATAATTTTGATTATATTTTTTTTCTTTGTAAAATAAATTTTATAACATTTTGAATTGTTTATTTTTACTTATAATGATTGTAATGCATATGTGTTATATGATTTGTAGTATATATATGATTTGTAGTATAATTTTTTTCTTTTTTGTAAATGATTTTTCTATAATTTATATTTTAAAGTTTAGGCTAACATATATTTTAGTATATCATAATTTTTTTTTATTTTATTAGATCACAAATTATATGCTTAAAACATATGGGTACTATATTCGTGTAATAATCTATTCTTTTTTTATATTTTTGATTATGTAATCTAATAATTATTTAAAAAAAGATTAGATATTTTGTTATAGTGTTTTATAGTTTTTAAAGACATTTTTTAAACTTGTTTGGAAATATGTGTGGTATAAAAGTTTTTATTTGTTTGAATATTGATTATATTTACATGTTAATTTTATATTTTTGACATGTGCGGTATTTATTATGTGTTTTTGTTTAGAGTAATCTTACGGGTTTTTTGTATTATATTTAGATACTATTATAAATTTATTTTGTGGGTGTTTGGATTGCTTTCTAATTTAAAATATGTTCATTTATTGATTTGTGTTCACTTTTTTTAATTTCAAATTTTTCTTTGCAAAGTAAGAATTTGTTTATATGTTGATTTATGCTCATATTTTTTAATTTAAATTTCAGCAACATATTTGTTGTCAAACCTAAAAATAGAATATTTAATGATTTTTATGAAAATAATTTTTTCAAAGCACTTTTATTTAGTAAACAATTGTTTTTGTAAATTATATTTTAAGGTTTAGCTTAACATATATTTTAATATTTTATATTTTTTGCGGTGTTTTCAATTTTATTAGAATATATATAATATATTTAGACACGTGGGAAATTATTGGTTTAACTTGTTGTGAACACAAATACATTTGTACTTTTTTAATGAAATTTTGTACTATCTTATTTTTGTATTGTTATAAATGCATTATATTAAGGTTTATTGTTGATTTTAATTGGCATTTGTTTTGTGGAATATATTTTGCTGAATTTTGGTATCATTTCCAATTATGACATATTTTTTTATTATCTTTTTATTATCTTGTTTTACAATATATTTTATTAAAAACCTTTTTTTATTTGTAAATAATTGTAAATTCTTTTATTTAAAAAGTTATTTTTTGAATTGAAATTTTGATGGTATGCTTTATTTACTTGTTTATTATATATAAAGAATGAATTTGTGACTCATTTTTAATTATGCTTTTTTGCTATTTTATTCTTATTTGTTATTTTAGAAATATATTTGTGTCAAACCTAAAATTAGAATCTTTAATGATTTTTATAAAAATAATGTTTTTATTAAAACATTTTATTTGGTAAAATTTTTTTTTTGCAAATTTTAATTAAAGGTTTAGCCTAACATATGTTTTAATTTTTCATAGCATAATTTTAGCTTTTAAATCAATATTCTGGCCCATAATATTTCATAGCATAATTTTAGCTTTTAATTCAATATTCTGGCCCAACTCTTTCTCTGACCCAACTCTTTCTCTGGCCCAATTCTAATTTTTAATAAAATTACCTTTTAATCCCTGACGACCAGACGACCACCTAAACCTCCTTACGCCAATTATATATAGGATATAATTACTCCATCTGTCCCGATTTATATGAACCTGTTTGACTTTCACGGAGATTAAGAAAATGTAATAAAAAAGACTAAAGTTAGTTGAAAAGTGGGTAAAGTGATGAGACCTATCAATATTTAATAATAGATTTGAGATAGTGAAGAAAAATAGTCGGTGTAATAGTGTTTATTTAATAAAAAGGTGGAGAAGTAGTGGGTGTAATAGTGAAAAGTAGTGTTCAAAAATAGTAAATATATTACGTTCATTGTTTTTGGAACATCCCAAAAAGAAAAGAGGTTAACATAAAATGGGACGGAGGGAGTACATAGTACGGAGTAATTCTTTGTTTTTGACCGAGACCTTTCAGATTCTATGAAGTGTTTACTACTACATTTCTTTTGTTTCTGTTTCACCTACTACTACATTTTGATTTTTTTTATTCGAAGTTCATGCATTGCCGCTAATATGTCTAAAATTTCAAGGGTGGACTTGAGAAATCTGTTGGCACGTCAAAGTTTGTCATTTGTGCTGCATATTAACAGTCACCCTGCACACTCAACAGTGTGTCATGCTGCAAAAGATTTGCATAAGTAAACTTTAAGGATCAAATTGTTTATCGTCAACTATGCAAAGGGAAATGTGCCGGTTAAAGAATATGAATATTAATAGAGTAAAGTGCATTTTGTGTACCTGTACTTTGACACCATTTGTAATATCGAACTTTAAAATCGAGCATCTGCAATACTGCAGTTGTTATTTCGTTACAGGTTGTGTACTTCCGTCTGTCTGGCGTTAATTCCGTTAAAAACCTAGGGGTATCTCTGTCTTTTTTCATCCATTTCTTTGCGCGGTCTTTTAGTCATGCTTTTTCGCCGCCCATTTTATGTATCTGTACAATCCTTTTATTTAATCTCAAAAGTATCAAACTTTCTTTAGATAATTTTCCAATCTAAGTAGATCAATTCTCCAAAGAAATGAGTTGGTTAGTTCGTGCAAAGGAAGACAGAGACGTCTATTCTCCAAACGAATGCCCAACATATACGGGTAAGTCTTCAATTCAATTAGGGTTTTATATGTGTAAAATTAGGGTTCTTCATGTGTAAAACGTTATATTAGGTTTAATCAGTTATGTAAAGCGTATTAGTGTATAATAATCCGTTATTGTATTGTTTACAGTGTTAGGGTTTTGATTGTTTAAAATTAGGGCTTTTGGTTTGACAATGGTCCCATTTATGTTTAAATAGTTGTTTATGTCTTTCTTTCCGTGATTCTTGTTCCCCACTCCTGTTATTCGTTTCAGCACTGGATTTATTTACAATTAAACTGTTTCATGGTGGGGTATTCGACACAAATTCGAGGAAATATGTTGGTGGGGGTTACGATTATGTGGATGGATGTAATGTAGACATGATGAGTCTACTAGAAGTGAATAGTATGTTTAAAGAATGTGGGGTTTTGGGTTTTCAAGCTCTGTACTATAAATATCCTAATTCTGATTGGGTTAGGGGAGTGTGGAATTTGGAATCAGATAGTGATATTGTTGAAATGTGTGAGCTTGTGCCACCATCAAGGTTGGTGTTAGTATTTGCTGTTGCTTTCGAACCTTTAGCCACGATCACATCTGAGGGTAATTTGACACAAGAGTACAACCCTTCACAAGATCCCAACTTGGAGTTTTTGAAAACTGAGAATGATAGGGTTTTTTTTGGCAAATGTGTGATGAATATGATTGGGAACCATATGGAGCAGATGAAGAGGAAATTTTAGAAAATGAAGAGGAAAATGCAGAACATGAAGAGGATGTAGGTAATGCAGAGTTTGGTGAGTCTAGTGATTCAGAGGATGAAGATTATGTGATGGGGCATGATGAACTCAGTGAAGATTCATTTCACAGTGACTCTTCTAATTTGGACTCCACTGATGAAGATGTATGTTACTATAAGACTGAGAGAGCAAAAAAGAAAGCTGCAAAAGATGAGAGGAAAGAGAAAAGAAAGGGGAAAGGGAAGACAAGTGAAAAAGGTGAAGAAAAGGTAACTGAGAAAGAGAAACAGAAGGAGAGTACTACAACTGGTAAAGAGAAAGTTAATGACATGGGGATTGAGGGGGCTGAGGGAACTGAGGGGAATGTCAATTATTCAAGTGTGTCTATATACTACTATGAGTCTATGATAGTGAAGATGAGAGGATGGCTGCTAACTCCACAGATGAGGATAAAATCAAATGGCCTGTTTTTTATGAGAAGTCTGAGATGGGGAACCCAAAATTTGTGTTGGGTCAACAGTTTGCTACTGCAAAAAATGTTTAGGGATGCAGTAAATAAACAAGCCATAATTGAAAGAAGGCCTATAGTACAATGCAGAAATTATGGTGTGAGGGTTAGGTTTGTGTCCTCAATGACTGAGCAAATCATTGCTTTCTGCCCCTTGCACTCCTCATACCATAGATCTTCTTTTTGTTCACCTGAAGCCGCTCCTCTAGAGATTTGTAGATAATCTTTTCTTCTTTGTGATTTGGATCCAACATAGACATCAAGTATTGCAAGTACTCATTGCTAGCCTTTTCCATTTGATCTTCTATTTTGAAAAATCTTCTACAATTATGTTTATCTCTAAATTCCATTATCCATAATGGATAAAAATAAACCTTCTATCCAGAAACATATGGAATATTCAGCTTCTTAGGCAAACCCTCATTTGAAGTCCAGCTATCCCTTATCTCGTTAATCTTGTTGAAGATTATGGCCTTTGCATCTGGACTGTATCCACCAGTTCTCTTCATCAAGGACCAGATCTTGTACAATTTGCTGTAGCCTTCTTCTAGCACTTGATGTAGGGGTCAGGTTTTGCTGTTTCCTCCTTTATAGGTGAATATTAATCTTTTTGGTAACCTGACTGTCCTATATGCAACACTCACATCACTCACTTCATCCAAGAAAAGATTGACACTTGAATATTCTTCAAATGTCAACAATTTAGATTTCAGTATCTTTCTTGCCAGCTTCCTTTGCAACTTGTGGAACCTCAATAATTTGAATTGGTCTAGCGGGGGTTGTTTCCTGGTTCTTGTTCTACTCCTTTCAGGTGAGAGTCTGACCTTTGGAAATACCAAGCTATTGATGTCAAAGGTCATATTCCAAGGGTTCTGGCTTTATGTCTTCAAGATTGAAAGCAAAGGAGCTAGAGGTTTGAGTGGGTTGCTGAGTGGCTTGGGTTGGAGGTATGGTAGGTTGAGGTTGAGTATCAACTTGTTCTTCTGGTTCTGTGCTCAAAGTCCTATTGGATTTTTTCTTGATTCTCCTTTCCCTTTTCTTGCACGCAGAATTTGTGTTCATTTTCTTTTTCTTACTTTTGGCCTCTTCTTCTTCAGCCTCTTGCTTCATCTCGTCTTCCAATTCTTCTACAAGTTCTTCAGCCCATTTAGCTTCTTTCTCTATGTATTCAGCAGGTGGTCTTATAGTTTGACCAGCTTGAAGTAACCTTGTAGTTTTTTCAGCCTTGGCCACAACAAAATTTGGATGACCTACATGAACACATATTTCCACTCCATCTCTGTAGATAAATGCTAAGTTATCCTTAAGTACCACATCAACTGTAGCCTTCTGTTTTAATTCAGCTAGTTGCTTGCTCATTAGTTTGAGTTCGTCTGGGTTTGGCATTGGAAATTCAACTCTCATGGTATTCTTATCATTTTTCTTCACATGTGACTTCTCACTTTTGAGCATAGGCTTGAATTTAGACAATTATGATGGCTCCCCTCTGGCTAGAGACTTGGGAAGCACAAAATCTGGAACTAATACTTGCCTGATTGATGTGCTTATGGAGGGAATTGGTACTTGAGAAATTTGAGGGTTGGCAGGTAGCCTTGTGGCAATAGAATCTTCAGGTTGAGAAACTGACTCCCCCTCACTAGATGGTATTACTGAAGTCATTGGAATTGGAGTAGATAGGAGTTGCTCCCCCTCACTGGTTGTCTCCACTACACTAATCTTCTCCCCCTTTTTGTTAGCATCAATAGTTTGAGTAGTAGGTAGGTTAAACAGTTTTTGAAGGAGGGCAATTTGTTGATTGTGAGTCTCAAGAATGAGTTTCTGATCTGCAATCACATTGTGCATTTGAGACTCCAATTTTTCAATTTTGGCAGACAAAGCATCAATCTTCTCTGTATCTGCATCTTTCTTCAACTTGGTTCTAAGTTGCTGCATTGTAAGGGGAGGAAGGATGAGCTTCAAGTCATTTTTCTGAGTTTCTAAAGCATCTTTGATTGCCGCCTTGAATTCATCCTTGTCCTCAGCCCTTCGATTAAGAAGATAATTGTGCAATGTGAGAGTAGCCAGAAATTTCTCTTGCACTTGCTTCAGAGTCGGTTCAGCATCCTGTAAAGTAGCCACAGCCTTCTTGTATTGTACTACTAGCTCAATGTGAGTGTAAGAACCCTAATTTTTGTAATATTTTCTTTTATATAATGTCATATGACATTGTCAATTTGGAACCTTTTTAGTCATCCCTGTTGTTTAATGGAATTGATTGTCTGAGAAATTATGTTGTTTCATTCACCATGTAAGATAAAGGGAAGGTTGTTGAAGGCAAGAGTCTTATTGTTAGTAAGATTCATAAAACTTGGGATTTGAGAGTTATTGGAGTATTAAAAGATTTATTAGGAATTATGACGAGGAGTTATGGATATTCGAGGAATTTACACAATTAAGTACTTAAGGAATTACAAGGGAAATCTCTACGTGACATAATATTATTATGAGAAATTAATTAAGATATGATACGAATTAAAGATTAAGTGACAAGCATTGGTGGAAGAATAATGATACAAGGAATGATATTGCATGCAAGTCCCATGCAACTAAGTAGTTAGAAAAGCAAACTAGTAATGCAAAGTTAGCAAGAGGAATAGTAACTAGTTGGTACATTGTCCAAGGAGACAAGGAGGTATGGTGGTCTAGACACTAGACTTGTACCATATGATACATGTACATACACTTAATACATATCAACCACACAATTCACTTTATTCCACCAACACCAAAAATTAAAACAAAAACTCTTCCCCCCTCCTTGTTCAATATTGCTCTAGGCCAAACCCAAAAACAAGGAGAAGAAGAATCCTTTCTTCCACTTCTCTTCACTCTTAATTCAAGGCAAAAATCCTAGTTACTCTACATCACATAAGGAAGGTATACTATGAATTCCAACCCTTTTCATCCATTATTTTTCAAGTTATTAATTGTTGAAGTTTTGTTGAATAGTAACCATGTTGAGTTTTCATTTAGATCTTGAGTTGTAAGGATTGTAGGAGCTCATCCAAGGTGTTCTTGAGACTTGTAAGGCATACCCAAGGCTCCTAGATACTCAAGAAGGTATAAAAACCTAACCCCTCTTGGCCATATAGTATTTGTGATGTTTAATGTTAGATCCATGATTATTAGTGTGAATCTTGGACATATAAGTGATGGATGATGTAGATCTTGAGTTTAAATGTTGTGGTTGTGATTTTTAAGCTTGTGGTTAGTGTATGTAACTCCATGTATGCTATAGAGTATGATCTTGGTGATTTAGATGTTGGTTGTGATGGTTATATAAGATTCTTGAATGGTTAAGTGGTATAAGCATGCTGAGTAATTTTCCAGGAACTTGTACTGTCTTGTAGGAGGATTTTGAACCCCTAAATCTTGTCCCCTGAAGTCCTAATATATATTGTTGGAAAGGTATTTGAATGTAGTTTCCAGAAATATAAGGTTCATGACTAGGTGATGTATGGATTTTGAGTTATAGCCTGAGAAGTGAAATGTGTTTCTGGAATCCGGACTGCACTAAATGGTCCCCTTGTGAACCTTGTTTAAACCCCTAAAAATTTATGTAGGATCATTGAAAAATTAGAGGAGTTAGTAAATGTAGTGGTGAAGGCTACCCAAAAAGAATTGGATTAAAATATGTATTTTTCAATTTTATAAAAATGTTAGAGTAAAATTCGCGCAAGGGAAAAAGTCGTAAGTGGAGTGTGATTTGAGGGGTAATGAATATGATTCGGATGTGGTAACCAAATTAAGTCGAATAAGTGACGAGCGTAACCGAGTGATGACATAAACCTATAGTGGGGCTAGAGGGTCATAAGACGAAGTCATTAAGTTAATTTTGTACCCCCTAAAACCTCGCAATTAAAAGAGATATTGTTAAGGTACTAACGATCGGCTATTGCTTATGTATAGATCATCCCACTTCGCAAGCTCGACCACCCCAACCTCACCAAGGCAAGTTTACTTTTCAAAACTTACATATATAAGGACTTTCACTGTTGTGTTTGTAGTTTTTAATCGTATCAAATGTTTATGCTTATTGAAGTAATGATGAAATTGAGATGAATAAGCACATATATGTTTGCACCCCTTGAACTTAGAATGAAATGTTTTCTTTGGACAACGACTCTAGCAATAGAGGTCGTGGCGGTCCGTATATACTATTGACCAGGGAGCGGTATATTATTATATCGTAATTAAATTGCGAAAACCCGAAGGGTCATTCGTGAAGTATCGTATACTCAAGTAATTATTTTTATATCTTCATAACTACTCAAAATACCTATCTTGGATTAAAAGCTTATTTAATTAACTAATTATTTTATTAATTATTAATATTAAATCTTAAAATATCATTTATTAATTATTGTTCACTATCTTAAAGACAAAGCTAATCCAAGATACCTTTAGCACTTTCGAACTCGAACTCTTTCGAACTCAAAACATCTTCGAAAACCCCCGATCAGGTTTGCTTCTTGTACGATTTCAAGAATCATCGGTCGACTGATGTCGGACCTCGATTACTCAGTTTTCAATCAAAATCAAGTTTTTAAAAGAAAAAGAAAAAGGGACTCTGGCAGGTGTGGGAACCGTTGACGAACGATTCCCGGGATGTGTAAGCGGCCGTGAGCCAGGCGGTCCATCAATTATTATTCCGGCCCAGGTGTTGCCGAAGGATGATTACGGATGTAGTTTTCATCGAGGGTGATTACGGATGTAGTTTTCACCCGGGGATAGTTACGGATGTAGTTTCTATCCTTCCACCGGTAGACAAGACCCGCGGATTATTGGACTTGGATGTGGAGACTGATCATCGTCAATCCCTGTCAGGTTTTTTTTATGTTTTCTTCCAGTCCCATCCTCCACTTTGGAAAAATACTCAAACACTGCTTCTTGGGCCTAAGTGCCAAGTTGCCGATAGTGTGGCTTTTGATAAGAAAAATATTGACATCGTGCAGCATCTAGAACTGCAAGATTTTCTATAAAGATTGGCACGTGTTAGTGCACTCTTGAAATTATTTCAAAGAATGAAATGTTTTTGAATGAGAAACCTTCTAAGCTAATGGAAGGAAAGAGGTTTGCAAAGATGTATTCCCTGTACAGTATGTTAACCGTAGAGTGTTTTGCCGAAAATGATATACTCATATGTATATATTTTCAAACTTGTGATATATTGAAATAGGAACCTTATAAAGGGTTCATATGTTATTCTTAAAGCTCCTTAGTGAGTATAGATGTTTTATTCAAACTCGGACATATATATTGTCCAATTATGTTTTGAAATCTGAGATATATACCCATATAGTTGGGAATGTTTTCGAAATAAATCACATTATTATTTTTCAAAATGGTGAACTTGCTGAGCGTTATGTAGCTCATTCTTGCTTTATAAAAACTTTTCAGAAAGAGAAGAATTTGGTCGATTAACTCCGCACCAGTAGAAGAGGAGTAGAAGATTTACCCCGAAGATGATTTAGCTCCTGATAAATACTACAGAGTAAGTCTGATAAGTTTTAAATGTAATAGTAAGACTTGTCTTTATGTGTAGTTGTATAAGTGGAAGTGCATAAGATTCTGGATTGTACAGATGAATTGTAATATCTAGTGTTACTTTTGATTATCGTTTCTGAGGCTCTAACTTGTTTGTGCTTAAGATTGAGGCCTGGATGGATGTATTGTTGAGTTGTAAAGTTAATACAGGTATGATATGGTTGGATGGTGATGTGACGACCTGAATCTTTGACCTCAGATTTGGGGGTGTCAGTCTAAGTAGGAGAATGACATAAGAGATCGTAGTAAACTTATTATTGGACTTCCGGAAGAGGTACCGATGAGTAGAATTGACTGGAGTGTTTACTGGAGGTACTATACTAGGGTCGATAGAATCCTTAGAGACCTTTAGAATGATGAATAGAGGTTTGAGAGTCGTACATGACCTATCATAGGTAATGATATAGGAAGCAGAGCGCAATCTCAAGAGCTGCTGAGGTAGAGGCGATATTGCCAATATGATCGGATGACTAGGCTGGCATAAATTTTGTGGCCCATAGTCCTCCACAGTTTAGGAGGCGGCATTTTAAGAATCAAGAAGTTTAGACTTCCCTACATAATTAAAGGTACTTAGTACTTGGAATAATGAAAGTCTTTTACTTTGGCTATGAGATCCGATTTTCGATAAGTAACGGGTTTACCTGAAAGTTGGTCACTATGTCGTTGTCGATTTCATTACCCTTGATGGCGAATTTTACATGTGTTATACGAGAATGTTATCATAAGACGAGGGTGCTAGATAATTCAACACATGATTCGGACGCTAGAGCATGGTAGTTCAACTTAGAGAACAAACAAGTAGAATTAACAAAGGGACTCAAGAGAAGTTGAATATGGTTGCAACGAGCGATACAGTGATCTCCGAGTCTACCAAAAGAAAAGACCAGCGGGTCTAAAGTGGGATCCTTTGATAGAGATGTTATCAGGGACTACGTATATATGTATTTTAGACCTCAATATTTTTGGTATATGTTCACATACACACACCCGCCACTGAACCTATGGACTGCACTGAGATCCCTGAGAGATCTCTTTGATTTGTTCCCAGGGGGAACTGGCCACTTGTGATTCATGTCGGAAGGCATGAAGTAGGACCCTATGGACTTAGCAGGTGTCCCCGGAATGATGTGAAGCTTGGTCTTCAAGATAAAGCACGGAAATGACAGATATATTTGTGAAACCCTAACTCGATAAATGACTTTAAGATGATGATTGAGAGACGCACTAGTTGGTGTCTTGTATTACGAAGACGAAGAGATGGAGTTACCCTCATAATGGTGATAATGGAATGCACGAATGATTATTAACTTATTTTGGTAACTACCGGCTGGTGCACTACTTCATTTTAAACTGTTCACTAACCATGTTACCTCGATTAGTTTATATCAGGTAACCCTCCTAGCTTTCTACTTCAAACTTGTGGAATAACAACCAGTGATATACTTTCTCTAAAACGGGACTCATCCAAAGTATCTTAATTGATCCCCGAGCATTCTATTTGAAGTTTATAATTATTTCTGCTCAGGACTATTTACACTTTCTTTCAATTATCCAAGGAATGTTCAACAAATATTTCCTTAATTAATCGACGAATACTACTTAACGAATATCGATATTTGATTGCTTCTTTCATACTTGCACTCTTCAGTTGAGCTCATAAATATTCAACAAATTCCTGAGGACATGGATGATCTAATGTCCAGACGTCCCTCATGAATTCTTTTCTTCTATTCAAGATGAGATTGTACATCGTACATTGAAATCATAGTAAGGATATCATTTTGATATTGGTATTCCGAATTTAATTCTATTGTCGGATCTGATAAAGCATGTGTACGGAGGCACCCTTGGGTGGACCGTTTCACTGATAAGTAATATTTGATGAGAGGTTATCGATTGTTCCGATACCTAGAACATTCTCTTCAGATTTTATAGTTTTCTTTTTCAAACTTAATAACTTCTTATTTTCATTCGTTATCCGAGAAGCCTAAATTTCTTCAGTGGCTACGATGTTGAAATTCCGTTCTATCCAATTGAAACTGGCTAGTCGTTATGTCAATATGAATGACTAGTTGATTGTTCTAACTACTCAAAATTGTAATGTTGTGAAGAACACCTAGATAATTGTCCTAGCTGGTGGTGATGTCTCAAACAGGTGAACTAGAAAATTTTGTCTAGCTAGTTGCTAGCGTTTCTTGAAAAGGACTAGTTATTGTTTCACTGGTCCAACTCCCAATTTAATTCATTCTGCAATGCATTTTGCATGTGGTAAAGTATGATGATGAAAGTTTCGACGAATAACTTGACTGAGACCTAATGAGGTCGCCCACTCAACTCGAATTCTACCCATCTTCGTATCCGACTTTATATCACTTGAATATTTTATTCTTTCATTCACAGAATGAGAATTCATTTGAAACCACTGATTACTTGAATGATAAACTACTTCATTCTTTAATTGTCATGGAGTAGAATTGCTTTCTATTGGCTAACCTTCATCAATGCGACTTTAGATTTCCTCTTATTATTCAGGAGGAAAAGTATCCACCCGATGTAAGAATTGTATAAAGACCGTCTTTATGACTTTTGTATCCAACAATCATTGCCCTTGTGCAACATTCTCTGTGGTATCATTTTACAGAATTATCAGGACGGGAAGGAATAAACCTTGTTATATTCTTTCTGTCCATCCTTACATCTCCAAAAATCGAGACTCCTAGTAGTTGGAACCATCAACATTCTTGGAACATCCAATGTGGAATTCTTATTGAAATTATCTATTGGACCTTGTTATTTTGAAACCATTCCTTTCAAAGTGATTACTCTAAGGTGAACGGGAGGTACAATTATGAACCGTTACACCACTATGAGATCAAAAACCAAATGTTGTAATTGTGCAGCCAGAGCGTTATGCCGAGTAATTATTAAAGTAGAAGTAACATGTCGGGGCATACCACAAGACCTTTAATATTAGTGTAAGGGAGGTTATAAGAAATGATGAGGTGGATGGGAGTACACTCCTACCAACCGTTGTCAGGATGTTATATTAATGAATTCTGGAGTTACCAAGCCTTTTCCTGATCCAAGAAATTCAAATCGATTGCGATGTAAAACATATCCTTAGAGGAAACTAACATGGAAGTTAGATGGACAAGAAAGGAAGAAATATCGTGGTAAGAATGTGAAGCTTTATTTAGCTTAAAGGGATTGATGCACATAGAGAGACATAAAGTTTAACAGGCCCCTAATAGCAAATGGATGCATGGAGATATGCCAATGATCCTTCGAGATTACCACCTAATCAAGTTTATTGGGAATCGCAGTAGCATGCAGGCCTCAGGCTGATTGGCGCCAGTTGTGAAGGAGGACGAGCGTATGACATCTTACATATACCATCGAGAACTGATACCCTTATCGAAAATGGAGGAATTGTTGACTAGTTAAAATGAGTAGTTGTTTTTCAAAGATAAGGTTGAAGAGAAGGTTTCACCAACTCAAGATCGACCTCTGTACTGTGCCAAAGTTGGAATTTCACACTAATATAAACGTTATAAAATTGTGGTAGTATCGTTTGAATGGACTAATGAGTCAGAAGCCTTTATGGGTTAATGAACAAAGTTTTGGGCTGAAATGAGATATTAGCAACAACCTCGTTGTTAGCCATACTTGATGATAAAAAGAGGACTTTGAGAGTCACGATGATGCATCTTTCGAGAGTTTAAGAGGTGTGCTGATGCAGTAGAAAAAGGATGATAGCCTATACTTCTAAACAACATAAAGGTTACGAGGTAGCACTAACCGTGAGTCGGGGATTAGTCATGATAGCGTTCACGCATAAAACTGAGACGTTAACTTTATGAGAAAAGTGTGAAAATTTTTCCACAAGTGCCATAAGTATATCTTCATATTAGAACTAAACATAATGAAGAGAAGGTGACGAAAGGGAGCAGGGAGTATAATGGAGAAATCTGTTATTACCCAAGAAAGGCCAGTGTGGTGGCCGATACCAATAGAATGGATTATTCGAAATTGGAATTCAGTCAGTATTGACCGAGAAAATAGAGTATATACAATAAAGAATAATGTTAGAGGAAAATAACTAAATTATGGGGAGGGACAAAGATGTACAGAGAATTAGGAGAATGTTTGGCAAACGGATGTGAAGAATGGTATTGGCAAACTATTAAGTACAAACGCAACATGTCAAAAACAAAATGATAGAGATCTAGTGGATTAATTCCGCCTGTAGAAAATCTTGAACGTGGACAGAATTATAATGAACTTCATGAGTAGGTCGCCGAAGACCGAGCCAAGAGATGGCCCTAGTTGATTTATAATTGCTAGACCAAGTGATTTACCTATGAGAGACTTTCCATATAGGAGATTATCGATTTATATACGGAAGAGATGGTGGTGCAATATAAAACTTCTGCAATGATTGCGTTAGATAGAGACTTAAGGTTAAACTTCAAATATTGAAGGTGCTTTCAAGTATAATTAATAAAGAGATTGAGCGTATGTAATAATTTGATCTGTGGCTGACGGACAGGGAAGAAGAATTATCCAGACGATCGAATTTATATTTAGTGTCATGCCTTAGATTTCACGGGGCAGTCGAGAATAAAAACTTGCCCATGAAATGAATGTTGTTATCACGATCGTCACCATGCGAACGTAAGGACGTCTCTTGTAAAGCGTACTATGAAAGAAGAAGTTTCGCTTTTCTTACGTTACGAAGAAGTCAATGAACGAGGGACATAGTAGCTGAACTGGTTCGACGTATACCGAAGACTATACAGTATCCATAGCAAGTGGTAACGGCTGACGGGAGGCAACACATGCCTGCTAATCAAGCGAAAGAATATGAGGAATACCGTGCGTATTTATGTTGTCTCAGATTATAAAACACGACCACAAAGTATTCACGGGCCAACGATACAAGGACTCAGCACGGATACTATGAACAAGGTAGAAGAGGAACGTATAGGTAGTGGGATAGAAATTTTCAATCATAGAACAACCGATAAGGAATACAGGTCGAGGAGAGTATGCGTTGAGGAACAACATTAAGGCGTTGGTGAGACCAAGGGAGAGAACAATAGGGTTGAAGTGTCAACCTGAGAGTTGGAAAGGGTAAGGTTGGAATTGTATCCACAACTATTATCCTTAGCTTCTTAAGATAGAATCCTTTTCAGGAGAGGAGACTGCATTAACCCTAATTTTCGGGAATATTCGAAACCTGGACGAATAGTAATTTTATGGGTGGATGAGAAATTTTTGCAATCACGATATGTACGAATTATTAAATGAATATTTCGAATTGATATTACGTCTTTACGGTACAGACGAGTGTATGTAAAAGTCATTTTTTTTTTACGAAACCCATTATTTCGAATGGTCAAATTTTATGAGATATCTAAGGAGATCGTGGTAAGGCATGGGGTTCCTGTGAGCATTGTATCTGATAGAGACCCAAGGTTCAACTCCAGGTTCTGGAGGAGTTTTCAGGATTGTGTGGGGACCAAGTTAAACATGAGTACTTCATACCACCCCAATCAGACGGACAGAGCGAGAGAACCATCTAGACCATAGAGGACATGTTGAGAGTATGTGCCATCGATTTTAAGGGAAGTTGGGATGACCACTTGCCGTTGATCAAATTTTCCTACAACAACAGTTACCAGGCGAGTATAGGGATGCCCCCATATGAAGCTTTATACGGACGAAGATGTCGGTCTCCCTTGTGTTGGGAAGAAGTTGGAGAGCGGAAGATTTTAGGGCCTGAACTGGTCCAACAGACAAGAGAAACTATCGAGCTCATAAGAGGACGGCTGGTAGCGGTCCAAGACAGACAGAAGAAGTATGCGGACCAGACCCGCAAGGACAAAGAATATGAGGTAGGAGAGTCGGTGATGTTAAAGGTATCACCGTGGAAGGGATTGATGAGATTTGGTAAGAAGGGGAAGCTAAGCCCGAGATTTATTGGACCTTTTGAGATTTTGAGACAAGTTGGAAAGTTAGCCTATGAATTGGCTTTACCCCCAAGCTTGCAGCAAGTACATAATGTGTTCCATGTGTCCATGCTTTGACCCTACCATACCGACTTCCGACACGTGATAGAATATGACCAAGTGGATCTGCAGCCAGACTTAACCTATGTGGAGCAACCCGTAGGAATCATGGATAGAAAAGAACAGGTGCTGAGGAACAAGGTTGTCAAACTAGTGAGAGTTCTATGGAGAAACCAGAATGTCGAAGAATCAACATGGAAACTAGAGAGCACGATGCGTGAAAAGCACCCCCAACTGTTTTCAACCTGATTCCGGGACGGAATCCTTTTAAGGAGGGGAGGCTGTAAGAACCCTAATTTTTGTAATATTTTATTTTATATAATATCATATGACATTGTCAATTTGGAACCTTTTTAGTCATCCCTGTTGTTTAATGGAATTGATTGTCTGAGAAATTATGTTGTTACATTCACCATGTAAGATAAAGGGAAGGTTGTTGAAGGCAAGAGTCTTATTGTTAGTAAGATTTATAAAACTTGGGATTTGAGAGTTATTGGAGTATTAAAAGATTTATTAGGAATTATGACGAGGAGTTATGGATATTCGAGGAATTTACACAATTAAGTACTTAAGGAATTACAAGGGAAATCTCTACGTGACAAAATATTATTACGAGAAATTAATTAATATACGATACGAATTAAAGATTAAGTGACAAGCATTGGTGGAAGAATAATGATACAAGGAATGATATTGCATGCAAGTCCCATGCAACTAAGTAGTTAGAAAAGCAAACTAGTAATGCAAAGTTAGCAAGAGGAATAGTAACTAGTTGGTACATTGTCCAAGGAGACATGGAGGTATGGTGGTCTAGACACTAGACTTGTACCATGTGATACATGTACATACACTTAATACATATCAACCACACAATTCACTTTATTCCACCAACACCAAAAATCAAAACAAAAACTCTTCCCCCCCTTGTTCAATATTGCTCTCGGCCAAACCCAAAAACAAGGAGAAGAAGAATTCTTTCTTCCACTTCTCTTCACTGTTAATTCAAGGCAAAAATCCTAGGTACTCTACATCACATAAGGAAGGTATACTATGAATTCCAACCCTTTTCATCCATTAGTTTTCAAGTTATTAATTGTTGAAGTTTTGTTGAATAGTAACCATGTTGAGTTTTCATTTAGATCTTGAGTTGTAAGGATTGTAGGAGCTCATCCAAGGTGTTCTTAAGACTTGTAAGGCATACCCAAGGCTCCTAGATACTCAAGAAGGTATAAAAACCCTAACCCCTCTTGGCCATACAGTATTTGTGATGTTTAATGTTAGATCCATGATTATTAGTGTGAATTTTGGACATATAAGTGATGGATGATGTAGATCTTGAGTTAGTAAATGTAGTGGTGAAGGCTACCCAAAAAGAATTGGATTAAAATATGTATTTTTCAATTTTATAAAAATGTTAGAGTAAAATTCGCGGAAGGGAAAAAGTCGTAAGTGGAGTGTGATTTGAGGGGTAATGAATATGATTCGGATGTGGTAACCAAATTAAGTTGAATAAGTGACGAGCGTAACCGAGTGATGACATAAACCTATAGTGGGGCTAGAGGGTCATAAGACGAAGTCATTAAGTTAATTTTGTACACCCTAAAACCTCGCAATTAAAAGAGATATTGTTAAGGTACTAACGATCGGCTATTGCTTATGTATAGATCATCCCACTTCGCAAGCTCGACCACCCCAACCTCACCAAGGCAAGTTTACTTTTCAAAACTTACATATATAAGGACTTTCACTGTTGTGTTTGTAGTTTTTAATCGAATCAAATGTTTATGCTTATTGAAGTAATGATGAAATTGAGATGAATAAGCACATATATGTTTGCACCCCTTGAACAAAGAATGAAATGTTTTCTTCGGACAACGACTCTAGCAATAGAGGTCGTGGCGGTCCGTATATACTATTGACCGGGGAGCGGTATATTATTATATCGTAATTAAATTGCGAAAACCCGAAGGGTCATTCGGGAAGTATCGTATACTCAAGTAATTATTTTTATATCTTCATAACTACTCAAAATACCTATCTTGGATTAAAAGCATATTTAATTAACTAATTATTTTATTAATTATTAATATTAAATCTTAAAATATCATTTATTAATTATTGTTCACTATCTTAAAGACAAAGCTAATCCAAGATACCTTTAGCACTTTCGAACTCGAACTCTTTCGAACTCAAAACATCTTCGAAAACCCCCGGTCAGGTTTGCTTCTTGTACGATTTCAAGAATCATCGGTCGACTGATGTCGGATCTCGATTACTCAATTTTCAATCAAAATCAAGTTTTAAAAAAAAAAAGAAAAAGGGACTCTGGCAGGTGTGGGAACCGTTGACGAACGATTCCCGGGATGTGTAAGCGGCCGTGAGCCAGGCGGTCCATCAATTATTATTCCGGCCCAGGTGTTGCCGAAGGATGATTACGGATGTAGTTTTCATCGAGGGTGATTACGGATGTAGTTTTCACCCGGGGATAGTTACGGATGTAGTTTCTATCCTTCTACCGGTAGAGAAGACCCGCGGATTATTGGACTTGGATGTGGCGACTGATCATCGTAAATCCCTGTCAGGTTTTTTTTTATGTTTTCTTCCAGTCCCAACCTCCACTTTGGAAAAATACTCAAACACTGCTTCTTGGGCCTAAGTTCCAAGTTGCCGATAGTGTGGCTTTTGATAAGAAAAATATTGACATCGTGCAGTATCTAGAACTGCAAGATTTTCTATAAAGATTGGCACGTGTTAGTGCACTCTTGCAATTATTTCAAAGAATGAAATGTTTTTGAATGAGAAACCTTCTAAGCTAATGGAAGGAAAGAGGTTTGCAATGATGTATTCCCTGTACAGTATGTTAACCGTAGAGTGTTTTGCCGAAAATGATATACTCATATGTATATATATTTTCAAACTTGAGATATATTGAAATGAGAACCTTATAAAGGGTTCATATGTTATTCTTAAAGCTCCTTAGTGAGTATAAATGTTTTAATCAAACTCGGACATATATATTGTCCAATTATGTTTTGAAATATAAGATATATACCCATACAGTTGGGAGTGTTTTCGAAATAAACCACATCATTATTTTTCAAAATGGTGAACTTGCTGAGCATTATGTAGCTCATTCTTGCTTTATAAAAACTTTTCAGAAAGAGAAGAATTTGGCCGATTAACTCCGCACCAGCAGAAGAGGAGTAGAAGATTTACCCCGGAGATGATTTAGCTCCTGATAAATACTACAGAGTAAGTCTGATAGGTTTTAACTGTAATAGTAAGACTTGTCTTTAAGTGTAGTTGTATAAGTGGAAGTGCATAAGATTCTGGATTGTACAGATGAATTGTAATATTTAGTGTTACTTTTGATTATCGTTTCTGAGGCTCTAACTTGTTTGTGCTTAAGATTGAGGTCTGGATGGATGTATTGTTGAGTTGTATATGATATGGTTGGATGGTGATGTGATGACCTGAATCTTTGACCTCAGATTTGGGGGTGTCACAGTGAGCATCCATGGAAATGTATGCATTTGATAATAACCATTCTGGTAAATTTCCAGGTTTCTGTGAAGGCCCTACATCTTCACCTTCATCCTCGAATTCAGAATCATACTGGAATTCGTTAGCAGCATTTGGAGGCAGCTTGGTAATTGCATCCTTAGCCCTTTGCATAGATTATATTGTGTGTACCAAGTTCAGCATCTGCTCAGCCTCCACATTGCCCTATTTAGTCCAAGAGTCAAGGTCTGGATTAGGGTGAGTAAAGGTTTCAGCTCCAGGAATAGTGCTATCAATGGCTTTTTGAGTGGCCTGTTGATAGTGACTTTCCCTGGGTGCATCATCAACCTCCATTGACTCACTTGCAATGGCTCATCCACCCTTATTGTAAGAACCAAGAATATTAAATTCATATAATTTCTATTTTCCAAAATTTGGAATAAAAACATTTCGAATTATTTTATTCCAGTTCGACGAGTCAAGGTGAAAATATTCTATTATAATTTATTTTAGCTAATTTTGAATTTATATGGTTATTTTAGTTCAGTTTGGTGGATAATTAAATCGCCAATAGGAGATGATACCGTTATATACGAATAAAAGGGATAAAGAATGATCTTTTAGAACCTTATATGTGTTTTATAATTGTATTAGACTCCAGGATAATTATTTTTAACATTTCGGAAAACGTGCAATTCAATTCATCTTTATCCTTTAACGGCCGTTCTCAAAATTCCTGGGGCTTCGATTTAAAATCATTTTCGTATCTATATTCGTCAGATAAATCTCAAAATTTTTCAAACATGTATTTTATTCATTTTATAAGTCTTGTAAATTTTCAGTGATCGATTCGTTATTTTTCTTCAAAATGTTTTCGTTCGAGTCGGACCCGTAACTGATTTAATTGGTATCTTTCAGACCGATTAAAAGTTAATTAAGGTTCCGAACATTCCGTGAACAAAAAATACACTACGTATATTATTTTGACCAATCAAACATTATCTTTGATCAGCCAATTAGAATCCACACCGCTGGCCAATCAAAATCAAAACAAATATTATATTTTCTCTCTCCTGTTCATGAAGATCAAAGCTACTTTTGAAGGTGATCCTAATGTCCGATTTTGGAGTTCAAGTACTCGAATCGAAGCTCTCTACATCTAGTTTCATAATATTCAATCAGTTTCCAGTTCGGGTAAATTTCTGATTTTATACAAATTTAATTTTATTTCTGCAGAAATTTTCGAATTAGGGTTCTTGAAGGAAATTTAGGGTTTTCTGTGTTGTTGATTTTTCTGTGAAATTGATGGGTTTTATAGCTTCATGTTAATTCTAGTAGTCCAATTCCATGTTCAATTTCATTGTTCTAATGCTAGTTTTATCAATTCGAATTCTAGGGTTCTTCGTCAAATTGGGGCTTTTCGTTTTAGTGATTGTCCAATGATTTTGATTGTTGGTATAGCTTCCTGAGGTCATTTGCAATCGATTCATGTAGTCAATTGATACGTGGGTTTTCAATTTTGTATAAAACGAGTTCTAAGTTTAATTCGAAACTTTGACTTGATTTTTCTGATTATTCGGTGATTGTTCGTATATTTGGTGACCATGGTTGAATTGTCGGTATCCTAACCTTTGATTTGCTACCAAGAAACTTGAGTTTTGGTTCCGTTTCGACCAAGAACAATTTTCGGCCGGAGACATTCTTAAACTCGCCGGAAAGCTTCAAAATTTCATAAGTTTGGCTGGATTTTGTCACGTTTTGCCGTGATATCGTTGCTCAATTGATGAGTGATTGTTGTGTTTTAATTTGATGGTCGTAAAACAGCGAAAGGGGTTGGTTTTGGGTGTCCGGAAAGCTCAGGCCGGCGGTGGTCGGCTGTGTCCGGTGGTGGTGTTCCTCGCGGCCCGAAATTCGACCCGTTGACCCGTTTCTCGACCCGTTAATTCATTTTCGAACCAGTTTTAAATTCTTTTTCAGTTAGTGAGTAAAAACGAAATGATTTTAGCTTTTTCCTATTTACCCTTTCTTAAAATGAATTACCTTTTTATTTTAGGAGGTAATTGATTATGATTTTTACCAAATTGTTATTACTTCAGCAATTTATTTAAAAATCTGAATTTTTATTTTAAAAATTTAAAATTTAATTTCAAAGAAAAATCATATTTTAAAATTCAAATTATTTCTGAATTATTTATTTAGTTATTTAGTTTAGAAAATCGTTTATGTAATTACTTTTAATTCAAAATGATTAAGAGTTAAATACTTTTAATTATTTTAATTAATTTAATTAGTTTAATTATTTGATAAATGTAATCATTTATTGAATAATTTTATTAAATAGTTATTAGTTGATTTTAATTAATTTAATTAGAATTATTTAATTCTTAATTAATATGTTTCCTATTTTAAATGTTTTAAAAATACTTTCAAATATTGTGAGATGGGTTTTTATTCAAAACCCAAGATTGAGGATTGTTTTAAAAATATTTCTTAAGTCCAGTTAATTATTAGAGCGAGTTATATAGACTATCTTGTGAAAATTATGTGCTTAAGTGCTACGTGTGTTAGGTCTGGAATAACGTAGAAGGGGGGGTTGAATACGTTATTTAAAAATATTTCTTTTTTTTTGATGTGGATATGAGATCAAAAATACTGAATCGAAATAACACAAATGTTTAGGAAATATCTTTGAATACATAAAACCCGGAGGTTTGCTACACAATCTAATCCTATGGATTAGCTACAAAATCAAACACTCCTAAGGATAGTTTAGGCACGAGGACTTTCTACCCGACACTTCCTGAAAGTGGGCTAAGCCGACTTTCCTACTAGATGGACTGTTTAGCAGCTTACACAGAGAAGATATAAGAGAGAGAAGAAAGAGTTGTGTGTTGAGGTGTGTTTTGAAATGAAATACAACATGCCTATTTATAGATTTTAGAAAGTTACTATGCGGTACTATGCTGCACTATGCAGAGGGCCCCACCTCACTATTCCACCAACCTCCAAACGTGTCTGTTGAAAAATTTTTCTCCTGTGGGCCCCACCAGCCACTATTTGAACAATACCACTATTTGCATAGTAACCACTATTTGCACAGTAACCACTATTTGCACAGTACCACTATTTGCATAGTAACCACTATTTGCATAGTAGCCGTGAATAGTAACTTCGTGAATAGTAATTGTGAATAGTAAATTGTGAATAGTAATCGTGAATAGTATTACTATTTTTTTTGGCTTCTCTCTTCTGTTTATTCTGCTTGAGATATTATATCTGTCCTTGATCGTCAATAGGCTTTGGCAATTCTTTCTGTGAATTAATGTGTTGATCCTTCTCGTATGTGCTGACACTTAGTGCACTGGTCTGGTTCACAAGTGACTAGCACTGATCTTGATCTTCACACCTTCATTACATTCCAATTGATTAGCCTGCAGCAATATCTTCAAATAATAACTACATGGAATCTTTTGGCCCTTCAACTGAATCATCTGTACATCTTTATTCTGTCACTGAGGCTTGATCATGTTAATGAACTTCTTTCAGCGACTTGATTCTTGTCGGTGCCCGTTCTTCAAGTTTCACGATCCCTGTATAGAGTTAATATTATTTATCTTTTATCCTAGTTGAGTTATATATGTCCTCTATTACATATTACATTAGTTGTTCAACATAGACTTCTTCTTCTAGATCTCCGTTCAAAAATGCACTCTTCACATCCATCTGAAAAACCTTAAAGTTGGAGTGTGCAGCAAATGCTAAGAACATCCTGATTGATTCAAGCCTTGCAACTAGAGCATAGGTTTCATCATAATTAATTCCCTCTTCTTGAGAGTAACCCTTTGCTACCAATCGAGCCTTGTTCCTCGTAACAATACCATTTTCATCCAGTTTATTCCTAAACACCCATCTAGTGCCAATTACAGATTTATCTTTTGGTCTTGGCACCAGCTTCCATACTTTCTGCCTTTCGAACGGATTGAGTTCTTCCTGCGTTGCAGTTACCCAATCTGGATCATCAAGAGCTTCATCAATCTTTTTAGGCTCAATTTGAGATAAAAATCCTGCAAAATTGCACTCATTCTGTGTTGCTCTTCTAGTCTGTACACTCGTGTCCGGTTCACCAATGATCTGTTCAAAGGGATGCGCTCTACTCCATATCCTTTGTCTTGGCAGATCTGATCTTGATGATTCCCCAAGTTCATGATTGTGTTGAGTGTGGCGACTAGTAGATCCAAAATCATTGTTTGCTCCCCCTGAGCTGTTGCTTTCAGAGTTTGATGAATCATTAGCAGCAGATGTTTCTTCACTTGATTGAGGTTCATTGTTCACTTGCTCCCCCTCAACATGTGCTGCTGTCAGATCTACTGGTATAGATTGAACAATAGAGTCTGAAAGAGTATCAGAATTTTGTAGATCAGCATTTATTTCTTCATTCTCAAATCTCAGCTGGTCATGTTCATCAAAATCTTCAAGTCCTGTTATCTTCTTATCATCAAAAGACACATGGATAGATTCCATGACCACTTTTGTTCTTAGATTGTAGACTCTGAATGCTTTTGTGGATAGTGGATATCCAACAAAGATTCCTTCATCAGCTTTTAAATCAAATTTGGAAAGCTGTTCTGGATGAGTCTTAAGAACAAAACACTTAAATCCAAACACATGAAAGTACTTCAGGTTCGGCTTCTTATTTTTTTACCATCTCATATGGTGTTTTACCATGCTTGTTTATGAGTGTAGCATTCTGTGTGAAACAAGCAGCTTGCACAGCTTCAGCCCAGAAGTAAGTTGGCAGCTTTGCTTCATCAAGCATGGTCCTTGCAGCTTCAATGAGAGTCCTGTTTTTCTCTCTACTACTCCATTTTGTTGTGGAGTTCCAGGTGCAGAGAATTCTTGCTTTATTCCCTTTTCTTTACAATATTCTTCCATGGCTGTATTCTTGAACTCAGTGCCATTATCACTTCTTATGATTTCCACTGTATGCTTAGATCATTTGTCCAGTTGTCTGACATGCTCTGTTAATATTGATGCAGTTTCTTCTTTCTTGTGCATGAAATACACCCATGTATATCTGGTGTATTCATCAACAATAACCAACGCATATCTTTTCTTTCCAATAGACATTATATTTACTGGACCAAATAAATCAACATGCAATAAGTGATATGGCTCAAGAATTGAGGATTCAGTCTTACTTTTGAATGAAGTTTTCCTTTGTTTTGCCTT
Organism: Saposhnikovia divaricata; assembly: GCA_036435485.1. Classification (NCBI taxonomy): domain Eukaryota; kingdom Viridiplantae; phylum Streptophyta; class Magnoliopsida; order Apiales; family Apiaceae; genus Saposhnikovia; species Saposhnikovia divaricata. The sequence goes on along the minus strand of CM071596.1, from coordinate 148,945,433 downwards.
TTGACATGAGTCAGATAGGCCATCTGGAGTAAAAACTGATTTGGGCAATCCTCTCACAAGATCTTTCTTCACTAACTCATTAATGCTGTTGAAATTCAGATGAGAAAGTCTCTTGTGCCAATCCCAGCTTTCTTCAATTGATGCTCTACTCAGTAGACAGATTGCAGAGCCATCAGAGTTTGTTGAAAGCTTGGCTTCATAAATGTTACCATGCCTGTATCCCTTCAGAATAACTTTTCCTGTAGATTTACTTACAACTTCACCGTGTTCTTCAAAGAAATCCACATGATAACCTCTGTCACAGATTTGAATCACACTTAGTAGATTATGTTGAAGTCCTGAGACTAGAGCTACAATTTCAATGATGACATTCCCAAGATTGATATTGTCATATCCCAGAGTCCTTCCTATGTTGCCATCTCCATAAGAAACACTTGGGCCAGCTTTCTCCACAAATTCTGATAGCAGGGCTTTATTTCTAGTCATGTGTCCTGAGCATCCACTGTCCAGAACAAGGATATTTTTCCTGTTACCCTGCAATCACAAAAACCACTAATGATTAGTTTTAAGGACCCAGACTTGCTTGGATCCTTTGGCCTTATTAAGTTTGTTAGCTTTTGCAGCAGAAGTCTTATCAGAGTTTGTGCTAACATTCTTTTTATCAGAATTTATACATGTAGAATCAATCTTGAATTTATTCAAAGAGGGTTTAAGTTCATAATAATCATGATACAAATTATGATACTCTTTGCATGTATAAATAGAATGCCAAATACTGCCACAGTGAAAACAAGGATTCTGTGGCTTAAACCTAACTGAACCACTCTTAACTCCTGACTTAGGAGGTGTAGAGTTTATATTTTTATTCTTCCTGCAAAAAGTAGCAAGATGGTTAGGATTTCCACAGTTGTGACATTTCTTCCTAGGAGCATTGGGAATAGGCATATAGTTATTGCTTTCATTGATGCCTACCTTTCCATTTCTATTTTTCCTAGGTTCTTTTACATTGTTCACTCCTTTTAACTCCTTCAGCTTGTGTTTAAGATGATTCGGAGACATTAAACTAATATTTACTGAGTTGACTTCATCCTGTTTTGGTTTGTCAGATTTTGGTACAAACCTCATGTGATTAAGTTTGGGTTTTACAGCCTTTTCAGTAAATACAGGTTTAGAGGTCTCAGCGTCTAGGTTGACAGTTTTCTTTTTATCAGTGTAACCTAGACCTTCTTTCCAACAATCATTCTCTATGATAATCTGAGTAGTTTTACCAGAGTTAGTCCAAGTTTTAATAATGTTTCTTTCTTTAACAAGTTCAGATTCAAGATAAGCATGCTTTTTCAATAATTTAGTTTTAATAATAATAGCATCATCTCTCTCTTTCTGAATTGTTAACATTTGGACTAATTCTAATTCTAGATAATCATTTCTCTTTCTAAGGTCTAGACTTTCAGATTTTATTCTTTCATTTTCTAAAGTCTGATCTCTGTAGCTAACATGCAAGTTTTTAAGAAAGAGTCTTAACTCAGATATATCAGTAGTATCAAAAGCTAGAGTAGAGTGAGGTACCTTGGTCTCAGTAGCTTCAGTGATACTATCAACATTTGCCATCAAGGCATAGTTCACCTCATCTTCAGAGTTTGAAGTGTCAGCCCAGTCCTTCTTCTTTGTGATGTAAGCTTGACCTTTATCAGCTTTGGCTTTCTTGCACTCAAGTGCAAAATGTCCTTTCTCACCACAATTATAGCATCTGATCTTGGACTTGTCCACTTTCCCAGACCTGCCTTCCTTTTCCTCAACTTTTCTGAAATTTTTCTTTTCGAAATTTGAATCTCTTCGTATGAACTTCCTTCCATTCCTGAAGTTCTTGTAAGCCATCTTCTTGAAGCTTTTTACCATCAGGGCTGCAAGTTGTATCATCTCAGCATCACTGCCATCATCATCAGGATCCATGAGATTGTCAGAGTTTGAGTCATCATCAGAGTTTGATGACTCAGTATCATACTTTGAAATAAGAGCCTTTCCATTAGATTGACTCTTTTTCACAGCAACTTCTTTAGAAGCTTTCTCCTCAGCTTTAAGAGCAATTGACTTGGACTTGCCTCCATGCCTCTTGCTTCTTTGTTCCATCTCAAGCTCATGAGTCTTGAGCATTCCATAGATTTCATCAAGAGACATGTCTTCCAGATCATAATTGTCTCTGATAGTAGTGGCCTATAAATCCCACTTCCCCGGAAGAGCCAACAAGAATTTCAGATTGGAGTCTTCAAGATCATACTCCTTATCTACCAGTGACAAGTCATTCAGCAATTCCAGGAATCTGTCGTATATATCTGTTAATGACTCATCAGTATTTGAGTCAAAGTGCTCGTACTCTCCTGTGTGAGTGTTGTTCTCCTGTTCTTTTTGATGGCTTTGGTTCCTTGACATCTGACTTCCAAAGCATCCCAAATCTCCTTAGCAGTTTTGCATCCAATGACCCTGTTAGACATAACATTGTCAAGGGCGTTATGTAATAAATGCCTTACCTTGGCATCTTTGCTAATAGAGGAGATATCTTCAGGAGTGTAGTCTTTCTTCTCCTTTGGAATCGTTTTCTGTTCCTCCCCAACAACTAAAACAGAAAGTTTGGTAAACTTATGTGGACCATCATGGATTCTGTCTAAGTACTCTGGATCTGTAGCCTCCAGAAACATTTCCATCTTCACCTTCCATGTGGGATATTCTGATGCCCTGAGTATTGGAACTCTGATTGATTCATATCTGCTTGTTGTTGGAGTTTGTGTTTTCTCTGTCATGATTGTATAGCTTTTTGGATCTTAACTGTTGTATAATAACAGAGTGGCTTTGATACCAATTGTTAGGTCCGGAATAACGTAGAAGGGGGGTGTTATTTAAAAATATTTCTTTTTTTGATGTGGATATGAGATCAAAAATACTGAATCGAAATAACACAAATGTTTAGGAAATATCTTTGAATAGATAAAACCCGGAGGTTTGCTACACAATCTAATCCTATAGATTAGCTACAAAATCAAACACTCCTAAGGATAGTTTAGGCACGAGGACCTTCTACCCGACACTTCCTGAAAGTGGGCTAAGTCGACTTTCCTACTAGATGGACTGTCTAGCAGCTTACACAGAGAAGATATAAGAGAGAGAAGAGAGAGTTGTATGTTGAGGTGTGTTTAGAAATGAAATACAACAGGCCTATTTATAGATTTTAGAAAGTTACTATGCGGTACTATGCTACACTATGCAGAGGGCCCCACCTCACTATTCCACCAACCTCCAAACGTGTTTGCTGAAAAACTTTTCTCCCGTGGGCCCCACCAACCACTATTTGAACAGTACCACTATTTGCATAGTAACCACTATTTGCACAGTAACCACTATTTGCACAATCCCACTATTTGCACAGTAACCACTATTTGCACAGTAATCACTATTTGCATAGTAACCACTATTTGCATAGTAGTTGTGAATAGTAACTGTGAATAGTAACTTCGTGAATAGTACCGTGAATAGTATTACTATTTTTTTGGCTTCTCTCTTCTGTTTATTCTGCTTGAGATATTATATCTGTCCTTGATCGTCAATAGGCTTTGGCAATTCTTTCTGTGAATTAATGTGTTGATCCTTCTCGTATGTGCTGACACTTAGTGCACTGGTCTGGTTCACAAGTGACTAGCACTGATCTTGATCTTCACACCTTCGTTACATTCCAATTGATTAGCCTGCAGCAATATATTCAAATAATAACTACATGGAATCTTTTGGCCCTTCAACTGGATCATCTGTACATCTTTATTCTGTCACTGAGGCTTGATCATGTTAATAAACTTCTTTCAGCGACTTGATTCTTGTCGGTGCCTGTTCTTCAAGTTTCACGATCCCTGTATAGAGTTAATATTATTTATCTTTTATCCTAGTTGAGTTATATAAGTCCTCTATTACATATTACATTACATTATACTTTACAACATGATTTACGTGCAATATGTGTTGGTGAGTCATAAAAGTGATTAATTGTTTGACTGAGTATTTAAATACTCTATTTGAATCCAGTGTGACTACAAGAGATGTTTAAAATAGAAAAAGGTCAGTCAAAAATATTGATGTGAGATAAGGATGGTAGAACCGAGGCGACGAGACGTACGAAAGTTAGTGGTAATGAGACGTCCAGGCAGTTAAACAGATTAAGTTGTGATTACCAAACAAGTATTCCCTTCACTTCTTGTTCAAGTGAAATTTTTCTTTAATTATTATGAAGATGAATTCTATCACCCCAATTATTTCTATCGAACTTGTTGATACTTTGACAAGGCTGTCGCGTGCCTATCAAATAATAAAAATCTAACAAATCCTTCTAACTATGCAGTAGGGTAAGTCAGAGTCGTTCCCACAGAGACAAAAGTGCCAATCACCAGTCTTTTTCTGATTTAATTTAGCTAAGCAAGTAACACAATAAATTTTGAGGATTTAATTAAACTAATTTATACTAAGAAGAATTGTGTTTATACTAATCAGATCTAAAAACATCCAGAATTAAGTATCCCCACTAGCATGGTCAATGCAATCGTGAATTTTCCTCCCCAATTAATCGTATAATACTCAACAGGAAAGATGCGCCCTATAAATACCAATAATCCCTCTCGGGTATTAATGGCTTCTCTAAAATACAATCAAGCCTATTCTCATGGTATCATGCAATTCAGAGACATTAATAACAGCACCCTAACTTCCTAACAATCCGTTCTACCTATTCTCATGGAGAAGTTCATGTTCTTATTGGATAAATCACAACCATCTAAATCCAACTCTCGTTGATAAATAGATAATGGTTCAAACAATACACATAATCACGTCTGATCTGCAATTGCTAATTAAAACAACTCAATAAGCAAGAGCAATTAAACAATCAAATTGGGGAATTCACACATCGACCATAACTAGGGTTCAACTCAACCCTAGATTAATAAACTACTCACACATGATTGAATTAACAAAACAAGAATGAATATAAGAACACATAATTATAAGAATAGAGAAAAAGTGTTTACAAAAGTATACGTACCAATGCTTTTGATCTCTAAGATTGGATGATAAAACAATACCCCTAGATGTGTTTATATAGGCACCAGGAGCCTAAAAATTAGCTAACCAAAACTAAGTAGGAAACAGCTAATAAAATATTACAATTGTAATAGAAGTAGGAATAAAAAAAAAGAAATATCCTCCTTGAATTAGATAAGCCTCGTAGACTTCTGGTAATTTCCCTCTTTGTGTTGGATAAGAATTTGTTGTCCAAGATTTGCCGTAATTAGAATTGAAATAGGATTCCAGGAAGTGAAATTCGTCATCTGTCTTTCAGGCCTGTTTCTGGGCTTTTCCAGTTGGAATATTGATATTGGACCACCTTTGACTTGTAGAAAATTCTGTTATCTTCGCGTGGGCTGTAAGATCACCCAATTCTGATGTCTGAAACTCAAGTTATGGCCCAAACAGTGATGTACACGCAAGCTGCCCAATAGTTACGAATTTTCTAGTAATTTAAGTCCAAATAAACTCAATTCCTTCCAAGTTTGGGAATTATTTATTTCCTGCAATAAACTCCAATAAAACTTATTAAATCGACACGATTATTCGCAAAAGCTCATTAAATGTGGGAATAAAATCCTCTAAAATATATGTAAATTATATTCTATCAAATATCCCCACACTTAGCACTTTGCGCGTCCTCGTGCAAGCTAAAATAATAACTACACTAACTAATTAGTACCACTTCCGTAGGTGATCACGGTTGCATTTAACATATGCAACAAGTCCTTTAAACCCCTAGGTAGCCCTAGTGGACGAGTAGGGTCTCGTGAGGGCTTATAGCGAATATACCCACAAAATCCATCTAGCTCATGCAAAAGACCACACATCAACACAATACCACACACACAAAGTCCTCTCATGCCATATCCACTTAAGAATCAAAATGAAAATGCAATGCCTTGGTGTCTAAAGTGCAAGTATCCACATAGCATACTCAAATCACATGAATAACATCATAGAATTCCATGTCAAATGCAAAAATCATTGGTAAACATGCTAAGCACACAAGAGCACATCTTTGAGACAAAACCTGGGATCTCCTATGCAAAAGCAAAAACTCACCATTCACTCACAAAAGATATTCACTCCAAACAGGGTGGTAAGTATATCACTCAACTCCATCAATATCATAAGCATGCTTTACACGTGGTATCAATCTAACTCTCAACACAACATACACAATCAATGACAATCAAAAGGTCTTTTATTAGGGTTGTAATGTAGGCTAGGGACAAGGTATGTCAAGTAAAGCCAAAGAAGGTTAAGACAAAAGCATAGTACTCAACAATGAAATTAACAACTCCCATACTTTCATCCCCACACTTGAGCTTTTATTTATAACAACTTGACTAGCCGAATCAAAGTAGGATCATACAAGATAAGAATGCTCTCTAATTTATTATTATTTTTTTCTTTTTCTGATTTTTTCTTTTCTTTTTTTTTTCTTTTTTTTTTCCAGAAAGAGCTAATAGCAAGCAAGAACAATGATCCATTGATATTTTACAAATTTCGACTAACAAGTACACAACCCAACTCAAAATTTCCCCAAAGTTATGATCATCAATACCCCCCCTTCATGCACACCTTATTACTCCCTTAAGAACAATACTAGCCTTTGACAATTGGGTTCAAATTAATGTAAGGCCAATACAATAAAAAGGATATATGGCAAGTAACGTGGTGTGTCACCGAAAGAATAGGATTAAGCTCAAAGGGTTAACTAATTGATCATGTATTAATGGTTTGGTAATATGGGAAATATGAGGTTAACCTATTGCCTTTATCATGTTGTCACCAATTAATGTCATGCGTCTCAAGAAAGACCTCAAACACGTGCTAGCAATGCAAATAACAAGTGGACACTCAAGCAAACGAAAAATCATGCAAAAGATATGCATATAGGCTCAAAACTAGCTTGGTGTGTAAAAGCAGCACAATCAATCCCAAATAGAAGTCTCTCTAACGTACCTACTTGTACTCAAAGCATAAAGACCAAATTATCTTGCACATATTCATGTCATTCTAATCCCTTACCACATTCAATAAGTCTACCAGTTTCTACTTGCTAGTGTACGTGTGTGCACAAGAACATCACATATCATCTCTCAATCAAAAGCATCCATAAACACAAGATTTCTAACAGCATGCATGGGTGCATTTACACAAGTAATCTTCGCATGGCTAGAATTATTTTTGGTATTTTTCAAATTTTTTTTCAAATTTTTTTTTTTTTGGATTTTTTTTTTATAACAAAACACATATATATATTAAGCACATCCCCACACTTAAATGTGGCAATGTCCTCAATGGCACAATACTAAGAATATCAACTAATAATAAGAAGGAAAGAAATACTCCCCTATGCCAAAGCATGAAGTGCACCAGTCCTCCACAGTATACAGAATCCATGGGTTGCCTCCCAAGTAGCGCATTTGTTTAACGTCGTTAGCCCGACACCTGTTGACAATTATCCTGGCGAAAAAGCATATAGATGTACATATCTCCTAATTTGAATTAATCTAGTGATGTGAGCACCAATTAGATAACCAAGAAGATACATAAATTGGCACGTGAGACTCATGTGATGCTCACGAAATTTCGGGATGTGAAAATATTTAGCAAAATCCGCATCAAAACATTTATGACTACTTTTCACAAATCCCTCCCAAATCGGGTCTACAACAGGCATATACACATTCTCAATCTTAGCATTCTTCAAATCAAGCGTATCCAAATTCGGTTCTATCTCATCTACCACAATGGGAATCACAATATCCTTATTCAAATTTATATCTTCCACAACCATACTATCACCCTCGTCAAATAGCATGCAAATAGAGTCATCTAAGATATCAACATCATTATTATCAAAAGAGTTTTCACACGAGTTAATTTCTTGAGAAGCATATGGATCAATAAGAGTGAGACTTTCAAAATCATCATCAAAATCATCATAATCATCAAAAATTAGCTCACTATTACTAACCTCGTTTGGTGACTCTTTGAACTCCTTACCACTCCACAAAGTTGTATCATCAAATTGACTCATTGGTATTTCCTCCAATTGAGAGCGCCTCTCAACGAATTCAGTTACCTCTTGAGCTAGTTGAGCAATTGAGATTTCAATCAACTTACCTTGAGTTTTCAACTCATTAAGACTTGTCTCAACCTCTTCATTCTTGCTCAGCTGTGTAACAACAACTCCTTCCAACAGACTTTCCAAGTTGGATTTTTGTGGTGGCTGAAAGTAGTTGATTTGAGGTGGTTGAGCTTGGCATGGACTAACTTGCTTCTCTTCAAACTGAGCATTAAACTGTTGACGTTGAGCATCACAAGTGGCTAATGACTCATTCATCTTGGCACATGGAGAGAAATAAGTTTCCAAGGCAGTTTCCAAGCTTGATTTTTCTGGTTGAGCTAGATTGCTTTGGTAGGAAAAATCAGAATAATTTTCCAAACTAGAAGTGTATGTTTCGGAATAAGGATTGTATTGTGGTGGCTGGTCAGAGTTGTAATGGGCATTGTAATGAAAATTATTATCCCAATATTGTGCTTGGCTTGGGTAATAAGGGGTATTATATTGGCAAAAATTTAGAGTGTGTCCCTGTATACCGCAAACATCACAAGTAGCAACCAAATAAGAATTTCTTGACTCAATTTCATCGATCTTTTGAGAAAATGCCCGCATAGTCTCAATCAATGCCTCCATGTTTTCTTCCTGCTCCTCTCTTCACTCGCTTAATTTCTTGTCATAGGAATCTGAAAATCAATTTTACAAGAAACAAGAAAAACCACAAGCAAAGATCAAACAGAACAAGAATAATAGCCGAAGCAACACAACTAAAAAACTTAGCTAAACTAACTCAAAAATTAACCAATCTAACACTGCTTTGTCCCCGGCAGCGGCGCCAAAAATTTGACAAGGCTGTCGCGTGCCTATCAAATAATAAAAATCTAACAAATCCTTCTAACTATGCAGTAGGGTAAGTCAGAGTCGTTCCCACAGAGACAAAAGTGCCAATCACCAGTCTTTTTCTGATTTAATTTAGCTAAGCAAGTAACACAATAAATTTTGAGGATTTAATTAAACTAATTTATACTAAGAAGAATTGTGTTTATACTAATCAGATCTAAAAACATCCAGAATTAAGTATCCCCACTAGCATGGTCAATGCAATCGTGAATTTTCCTCCCCAATTAATCGTATAATACTCAACAGGAAAGATGCGCCCTATAAATACCAATAATCCCTCTCGGGTATTAATGGCTTCTCTAAAATACAATCAAGCCTATTCTCATGGTATCATGCAATTCAGAGACATTAATAACAGCACCCTAACTTCCTAACAATCCGTTCTACCTATTCTCATGGAGAAGTTCATGTTCTTATTGGATAAATCACAACCATCTAAATCCAACTCTCGTTGATAAATAGATAATGGTTCAAACAATACACATAATCACGTCTGATCTGCAATTGCTAATTAAAACAACTCAATAAGCAAGAGCAATTAAACAATCAAATTGGGGAATTCACACATCGACCATAACTAGGGTTCAACTCAACCCTAGATTAATAAACTACTCACACATGATTGAATTAACAAAACAAGAATGAATATAAGAACACATAATTATAAGAATAGAGAAAAAGTGTTTACAAAAGTATACGTACCAATGCTTTTGATCTCTAAGATTGGATGATAAAACAATACCCCTAGATGTGTTTATATAGGCACCAGGAGCCTAAAAATTAGCTAACCAAAACTAAGTAGGAAACAGCTAATAAAATATTACAATTGTAATAGAAGTAGGAATAAAAAAAAAGAAATATCCTCCTTGAATTAGATAAGCCTCGTAGACTTCTGGTAATTTCCCTCTTTGTGTTGGATAAGAATTTGTTGTCCAAGATTTGCCGTAATTAGAATTGAAATAGGATTCCAGGAAGTGAAATTCGTCATCTGTCTTTCAGGCCTGTTTCTGGGCTTCTCCAGTTGGAATATTGATATTGGACCACCTTTGACTTGTAGAAAATTCTGTTATCTTCGCGTGGGCTGTAAGATCACCCAATTCTGATGTCTGAAACTCAAGTTATGGCCCAAACAGTGATGTACACGCAAGCTGCCCAATAGTTACGAATTTTCTAGTAATTTAAGTCCAAATAAACTCAATTCCTTCCAAGTTTGGGAATTATTTATTTCCTGCAATAAACTCCAATAAAACTTATTAAATCGACACGATTATTCGCAAAAGCTCATTAAATGTGGGAATAAAATCCTCTAAAATATATGTAAATTATATTCTATCACTTGTTGTTGTTATTTTTTATTCATTTACACCCAATTATTCGTATCGAACTTGTCAGTACCTTTTGTGATACCTGAATTTATTCAAAATTAGGGCATGCGGTCGCCAATAATTTGAGGATTAATTTTGGAAAAATAGTGCTTGGTCAAATCATTTTAAAGATGAAACACTTGGGAAGAAGAGATGTTCGGACTCAAAATGTCAAATGTCTATATCCAAGGTTTCTACAGCTAATATTAAATAATTTTTAAATGATGAAGATAGGGTACGCTTGGAAAATGGTCGAAAGGTGGAATGTTCTTACATGAAGACGAATGTAATTAATTACATAAGCAAAAAGAACTATACAGATGTGCCTACAGTCCTAACTGAATATCTAAAGACTGTCCCACTTCCGTTGTTACCAAGACCAGTGAGAGCAGGTATACGTCAAGGTAATATTTCAATCCCTGCTATTCCAACCTCTGTATTACCTGTCGTGTCACAAGAAATAAAGTTTTTACAGCCCTTAGTGGCCATCTTACCTGACCAAGAGCAGGAAATCCCACCGACTCTAACACAGGTCAAAGAGCCCATTCTACAAATGCAAACACAAACACAACAAACTCCTACACCTCAATTATCACTTAAACGACCAGTCATCCACATTATTGAGGGAGATAGTGCCTTAGAAGCACCACATAAGGAGTTAGTTACATCAGCCGCTCTACCTCATTCTAAACGGGGTAAACCCAATCAACCTGAGGTAACGGCAAATGTTAGTGAAATAATTCTTTCTTATCCAATGAGTGCAAATGTAAATGAGGTTGAATTGACGGGAGCAACTATCTTGAGTTCCATTTCACGGAACATAAGAGTGGTTGATGATCTTTCTAAAGATCAAATGCCTTCAAAGGCATCCGAGGTAGAATTACCTACCTCAATAACTGCTGGTGTGACGCCCCCAAATCCGAGGTCAAAGATTCAGGTCGTCACATCACCATCCAACCTTATCATACCTGTATTAACTTTACAACTCAACAATACATCCATCCAGACCTCAATCTTACGCACAAACAAGTTAGAGCCTCAGAAACGATAATCAAAAGTAACACTAAATATTACAATTCATCTGTACAATCCAGAATCTTACGCACTTCCACTTATACAACTACACTTGAAGACAAGTCTTACTATTACAGTTGAAAACCTATCAGACTTACTTTATAGTATTTATCAGGAACTAAATCATCTCCGGGGTAAATCTTCTACTCCTCTTCTGCTGGTGCGGAGTTAACCGACCAAATTCTTCTCTTTCTGAAAAGTTTTTATAAAGCAAGAATGAGCTACATAATGCTCAGCAAGTTCACCATTTTGAAAAATAATGATGTGGTTTATTTCGAAAACACTCCCAACTGTATGGGTATATATCTTATATTTCAAAACATAATTGGACAATATATATGTCCGAGTTTGATTAAAACATTTATACTCACTAAGGAGCTTTAAGAATAACATATGAACCCTTTATAAGGTTCTCATTTCAATATATCTCAAGTTTGAAAATATATATACATATGAGTATATCATTTTCGGCAAAACACTCTACGGTTAACATACTGTACAGGGAATACATCATTGCAAACCTCTTTCCTTCCATTAGCTTAGAAGGTTTCTCATTCAAAAACATTTCATTCTTTGAAATAATTGCAAGAGTGCACTAACACGTGCCAATCTTTATAGAAAATCTTGCAGTTCTAGATACTACACGATGTCAACATTTTTCTTATCAAAAACCACACTATCGGCAACTTGGCACTTAGGCCCAAGAAGCAGTGTTTGAGTATTTTTCCAAAGTGGAGGATGGGACTGGAAGAAAACATAAAAACCTGACAAGGATTGACGATGATAAGTCGCCACAACCAAGTCCAACAATCCGCGGGTCTTCTCTACCGGTAGAAGGATAGAAACTACATTTGTAACTATCCTCGGGTGAAAACTACATCCGTAATCACCCTCGATGAAAACTACATCCGTAATCATCCTTCGGCAACACCTGGGCCGGAATAATAATTGATGGACCGCCTGGCTCACGGCCGCTTACACATCCCGGGAATCGTTCGTCAACGATTCCCACACCTGCCAGAGTCCCCCTTTTTTTTTCTTTCTTGTCAAAAATCATTTTGATAGAAAATTCGAGTAGTTGAAGTTCGACCTCAGTCGATCGATAATTCTTGAAAAGTGTACAAGAAGCAAAACCTGACCGGGAGTTTTCGAGAATGTTTTGGGTTCGAAAGAGTTCGAGTTTGAAAACTATGAAGGTATCTTGGATTAGTTTTGTCTTTAAAATAATGAACAATAATTAATAAATGATATTTTAAGATTTAATATAAACAATTAATAAAATAATTATTTAATTAAAATAAGATTTTTAATCCATGATAGATATTTTTGAGTATTTTTAACAACGTAAAAATAATAAATACTTAAGTATACGATACTTCCCGAATGGTTCTTCGGGTTTTCGCAATTTAATCACGATATAATAATATACCGCTCCCCGGTCACTAGTATATTTGGACCGCTACGACCTCTATTGCTAGAGTCGTTGTCCGAAGGAAACACTTTCATTCTAAGTTCAAGGGTGTACAACACATATGCATAAATCTCAAACTTCAACATAATCTCGTAGAGCATAAGCATATAATACATTTGGAAGCTACAAACATAATAGTGAAAATCCTTAAATATAAGTTTTGAAAAGTAAAATTGCCTTGGTAGGGTGGGGTGGTCGAGCACGCGACGTGGAACGAAAATCTATACATAATCAATATTCGTACATTAGTACCTTAACAACACTACTTAATCGTAAGGTTTTAAAGGATGTAAGACCAACTTAAAGACTCCAATTTGTGACAACTAACCCTCCTATATGACCATGTCATCACTTTATCAAATTCGTTACCCATTCGACTCGAATCCATCCCTCAAACTTCAAACACAAGTGAGTACTTTTAAACCTACGTTAAACTAAGCTTCTAGGTGATTTTTCACTCGCGCGCACTTCGCTTTAACATTTTTATAAAATTGAAAAATACAAATTTTATTCCAATTCTTTTTGGACAGCCTTCACAACTGTATAATCTGACTACCCTCAAATTTTCATAACACTAGCATAATTTTAAGGGGTCCTAACTCAGTTCACAAGTGGTCAACACAGTGCAATCCGAATTCCAGAACCACACTGCATTAATCCGGCCATAACTCAAGATCTACACATCTCCTGGGTATGAACCTTATATTTCTAGAAACTACATTCAATTATCTTTCCAACCATATAAATTAGGTCCTCGGGTGACAAGATTTAGGGGTTCAAAACCCTCCTACAAGACAGTACATGCTCCCAGGAATTTACACAGCACTCATCTTTCCTTAAACATTCAAGAACCCACTTTATACATCACATCTACCATCAAAACCACCAAGATTTGTCTCTATAGCATACATGGGGTTATATACACTAAGTACAAGCTTTAAAATCACATCAACAACATATAACCTCAAGATTTTCATCATCCATAACTCCTATAACCAAGATATGCACTAAAACTCTTAGATCTAACATTATAAACCATAAACAATCCATGACTAAGAGTGGTTAGAGTTTTATACCTTCCTTGATGTGTGTAATAGCTTTCTAAACCTTTTATAATCCTTGTATAGCCTTGGGCAAGCTTGAATGATCAAAAGAAATGAAGAAAATAAAGTTAGTAATTCGGAGTTATTATAACCCGACTGAAAGATCATGGAAAACGAGGCCCTTACCGAGCTTTTCTGATTGAGGCTTCTAAAGGAAAGTTGTAGAGCATCTTAACAGCTTTCCAACAAGCTAAAGAACACCAAATTTCATTGAGTAATGAAGGAGATACGGCCGTTTGAAAATCAGTACAGAAGCTGTCTAGAATTCTGGGCAGCTCGGTTTTTCAACTTTGGGAGGAGATTTTACTAGGCTATACTCATCATCTTGACATAAAATTTTGATCGAATGTTCTTCATAGTATGAGGGAGCTGTGTTTAAAATATGGTGATTTTATCATGGATATAAATGGAGATATGAATTTTCTTCTTGAGAGTGTTTCTGCTAGCAGCTTGGAAAGAATGGAGAGAAATGGAGTGTTTTGCTTGCTTCTTGGTTACTTGAAAGGTCAAGTGACAAAATAATGTGATATCTAGATATTATTAGAGATGTATGGCTGATCTTATCACTTTGGGGTTTGTGCAAGGAGTATTGGACAAGCTTGCTAATTGTTTTGTTTCTTGTTTGATGTGTGGTTTGAATTATGGGATGTATTATTGATATGTATTGATATGCATATCATTCACATGTCTCCACCCTAGTCTAGTAGCCTAGGTTCAAGCCATACCTCCTTGTCCCCTAAAGTATGGTGCACATTCTTTACACTATTCGTCTAGTTACTTTTTGCTTTCTAGTTTACTCTCCTAATTATCTAGTTACATGATACTTGCATGTAATATCCTTCCTTGTATTTTTATTTCTCCACCAATGGTTGTCACTTAATCCTTAATTCCTCAAAATTAATATCTCATTTCTTGAATATAATAATATATAATTCACTGACCGGTCAAATATTACACCAGAATACAAATTGGAATTTCTGAATTCCGATCGTCTTTACATACACTTATTTGCTCCGTGAATCACTAATATGACTTCGAAATATCCATACCATGTCTTGTACATAGGGTGGCGTGAAAATTTTCTTGGTCCTCAAAATCACTATTCATCCATAAATTACTATTCACGCATGACAAACACTATTCACGTATATACTTATTCTTAATAAGAAAAGTTTTAATTCTACCGAAAACTGGGTTCTTACAGTCTCCCCTCCTTAAAAGGATTCCGTCCCAGAATCAGTTTAGGAATCACTGGGGTTACTCCTTCTTTGTTTCACTCTTTCAACTTCCAGGTGGATTCTTCCACATCTTGATTTTCTCACAATTCTTTATTAGTTTGAAAACCTTGTTCCTCAGCACTTGTTCTTTTCTATCCATGATTTCCACGAGTTGCTCCACATAGGTCAAGTCTGGTTGTAGGTCCACTTGGTCGTACTCTATCACATGCCGATAGTCGGTGTGGTAGGGTCGTGACATAGACATATGAAACACATTACGAATTTGCTGAAAGTTTGGGGGCAAGACTAACTCGTAGGCTAACTTTCCAATACGCCTCAAAATCTCAAAAGGTCCAATAAACCTCAGACTTAGCTTCCCTTTCTTACCAAACCGCATCAATCCTTTCCAGGGGGATACCTTTAGCATCACGAAGTCTCCCACCTCATACTCCTTTGATATCTCATAAAATTTTACACTCATCTACACCGTAAAAACGTAATATAAATTCGAAATCTTTATTTAATAATTCGTACATATCGTGATTGCAAAAATTTCTCATCTACCCATAAAATTACTATTCATCCAGGTTTCGAATATTCACGAAAATAAGGGCTATTGCAGTCTCATCTCCTTAAAAGAATTCTATCTTAAGAATCTAAGGAAAATAGTTGTGGATACAATTCCAACTTTACCCTTTCTAACTCTCAGGTTGACACTTCAACCCTTTTGTTCTCTCACCTTGGTCTCACCATCGCTTTAATGTTGTTTCTCAACGCATGCTCTCCTCGACCTGTATTCCTTATCGGTTGTTCTATGAATGAAAATTTCTATCCCACTACTTATACGTTTCTCTTCTACCTTGTTCATAGTATCCCTGTTTAGTCCTTGTATCGTTGGCCCGTGAATACTTTGTGGTCGTGTTTTATAATCTAAGACAACGTCAATACGCACGGTATTCTTCATATTCCTTCGCTTGATTAGCAGGCATGTGTTGCCTCCCGTCAGCCGTTACCACTTGCTATGGATACTGTATAGTCTTCGGTATACGTCGAACCAGTTCAGCTACTATATCCCTCGTTCATTGACTTCTTCGTAACGCAAGAAAAGCGAAACTTCTTCTTTTGCAGTACGTTTACAAGAGACGTCCTTACGTTCGCATGGTGACGATCGTGATAACAACATTCATTTCATTGATAAGTTTTTTATACTCGACTGCCCCATGAAATCTAAGGCACGGCACTAAATATAAATTCGATCGTCTGGATAATTCTTCTTCCCTGTCCATCAGCCACAGATCAAATTAGTACATGCGCACAATCTCTTTGTTAAATATACTTGAAAGCACCTTCAATATTCGAAGTTTAACCTTAAGTCTTTATCTTATGTAATCGCTGCAGAAGTTTTATATTGCACCACCATCTCTTCCGTATATAAATCGATAATCTTTTAAATGGAAAGTCTCTCGTAGGTAAATCACTTGGTCCAACAATTATAAATCAACTAGGACCATCTCTTGGCTCGGTCTTTGGCGACCTACTTATGAGATTCATTATAATTCTATCCACATTCAAGATTTTCTACAGGCGGAATTAATCCACTGAATCTCTATCATTCTACTTTTGACATGTCGCGTTTGTACTTAATAGTTTGCCAATACCATTCTTCATATCCGTTTGCCAAACATTCTCTTAATTCTCTATACATCTTTGTCCTTCCCCATAATTTAGTCACTTTCCTCTAACATTATTCTTTATTGTATATACTCTATTTTCTTGGTCCAAACTGACTGAATTCCAATTTCGAATAATCCCTTCTGTAGGTATCGGCCACCACACTGGCCTTTCCTGGGAAATAACAAATTTCTCCATTATACTCCCTGCTCCCTTTCATCACCTTCTCTTTCTTATGTTTAGTTCTAATATGAAGATATACTTATGGCACTTGTGGAAAACTTTCACACTTTTCTCATAAAGTTAACGTCTCAGTTTTATGCGTGAACGCCATCATGACTAATCCCAGACTCACGGTTAGTATATCATATCCCGTAACCTTTATGTTGTTTAGAAGTATAGGCTATCATCCCCTTTCTACTGCATCAGCACACCTCTTAAACTCTTGAAAGACGCATCATCGTGACTCTCAAAGTCCTCTTTTTATCATCACGTATAGCTAACAACGAGGTTGTTGCTAATATCTTATTTCATTCCAAAACTTTGTTCATTAATCCATAAAGGCTTCTGACTCATTAGTCCACTCAAATGATACTACCATAATTTTATAACGTTTATATTAGTGTGAAATGCCAACTTTGGCACAGTACAGAGGTCGATCTTGAGTTGGTGAAACCCGCTTTTCAACCTTATCTTTGAAAAACAACTACGCGTTTTAACTGGTCAACAATTCCTACATCTCCAGTTAGGGGTATCGATTCTCGATGGTATATGTAAGATGTCATACGCTCGTCCTCTTTCACAACTGGCGCCAATCAGTCTGAGGCCTGCATGCTGCTGCGATTCCCAATAAACTTGATTAGGTGGTAATCTCGAAGGATCATTGGGATATATCCATGCATCCATTTGCTATTAGGGGCCTTTTAAACTTCTTGTCTCTCTATGTGCATCAATCCCTTTAAGCTAAGTAAAGCTTCACATTCTTGCCACAATATTTCTTCCTTCCTTGTCCATCTCACTTCCATGTTAGTTTCCTCTAAGGATATGTCTTACATCGCAATCGATTTGAATTTCTTGGATCAGGAAAAGGCATGGTAACTCCAGAATTCATTAATATAACATCCTGACAACGGTTGGTAGGAGCGTACTCCCAACCACCTCATCATTTCTTATAACCTTCCTCACACTAATATTAAAGGCCCTTGTGGTATGCCCCGACATGTTACCCCTACTTTAAATAATTACTCGGCATAACGCTCTGGCTGCACAATTACAACATTTGGTTTTTTTTGATCTCATATTGGTGCAACGGTTCACAATTGTACCTCCTGTTCACCTTAGAGTAATCACTTTTGAAAGGAATGGTTTCAAAATAACAAGGTCCAATAGATAATTTCCATAAGAATTCCACATTGGATGTTCCAAGAATGTTGATGGTTCCAAATACTAGGAGTCTCGATTTTTGGAGATGTAAGGATGGACAGAAAGAATACAACAAGGTTTATTCCTTCATGTCCTGATAATTTTGTAATGTGATATCATAGAGAGTGTTGCACGAGGGCAATGATTGTTGGATACAAAAGTCATAAAGACGATCTTTATACCATTCTTACATCTAGTGAATACTTTTCCTAAAAAATAGAGGATCTAAAAGTCCCATTGATAAAGGTCAATCGATCGAAAGCAATTCTACTCTATGAAAATAAAAAAATGAAGCATTTTATCATTCAAGTAATCTATGGTTTCAAATGAATCTTCATTATATGAATGAAAGAACAGAATATTCAAGTGACATAAAGTCTGATACGAAGATGGGTAGAATTCAAGTTGAGTGGGCGACCTCACTAGGTCTCAATCAAGTTATTTGTCAAAACTTTCATCATCATACTTTACCACATGCAAAATGCATTACGGAATAAATTAAATTGGGAGTTGGACCAGTGAAACAATAACTAGTCCTTTTCAAGAAACACTAGCAACTAGCTAGACAAAATTTGCTAGTTCACCTGTTTGAGACATCACCACTAGCTAGGTGTTCTTCACAACATTACAATTTTGACAAGTTAGAACAATCAACTAGTCATTCATATTGACATATCGACTACCCAGTTTCAATTGGCTAGAACGGAATTTCAACATCGTAGCCACTGAAGAAACTTTAGGCTACTCGGACAACGAATGGAAATAAGAAGTTATTAAGTTTGAAAAAGAAAACTATAAAATCTGAAGAGAATGTTCTAGGTATCGGAACAATCGATAACCTCTCATCAAATATTACTTACCAGTGAAACGGTCCACCCAAGGGTGCCTCCGTACACATGCTTTATCAGATCCTACAATAGAATTAAATTCAGAATACCAATATCAAAATGATATCCTTACTATGATTTCAATGTACGATGTACAATCTCATCTTGAATAGAAGAAAAGAATTCATGAAGGATGTCTGGACATTAGATCATCCATGTCCTCAGTAATTTGTTAAATATTTATGAGCTCAACTGAAGAGTGCAAGTATGAAAGAAGCAATCAAATATCAATATTTGTTAAGTAATATTCATCGATTAATTATAGGAAATATTTGTTGAACCTTCCTTGGATAATTGAAAGAAAGTGTAAATAGGCCTGAGCCGAACAAGATCATCATAAATTTTTGAATAGAATGTTCATGGATCAAATAAAATTACTTCGGATAAGTCCTGCTTTAGGGAAAGTATCTCACTGGTTGTTATTCCACAAGTTTGATGTAGAAAGCTAGAAGGGTTACCTGATATAAACTAATGGAGGTAACAGGGTTAGTGAACAGTTTAAAATGAAGTAGTGCACCTACCGGTAGTTACCAAAATGAGTTAATGATCATTCGTGCATCTCATTATCACCATTATGAGGGCAACTCCATCTCTTCGTCTTCGTAATACAAGACACCAACTAGTGCGTCTCTCAATCATCATCTTAAAGTTATTTATCGAGTTGGGGTTTCACAAATATATCTGTCATTTCCGTGCTTTATCTTGAAGACCAAGCTTCACATCATTCCGGGGACACCTGCTAAGTCCATAGGGTCCTACTTCATGCCTTCCGACATGAATCACAAGTGGCCAGTTCCCCCTTGGAACAAATCAAAGAGATCTCTCAGGGATCTCAGTGCAGTCCATAGGTTCAGTGGCGGGTGTGTGTATGTGAACATATACCAAAAATATTGAGGTCTACAATACATATATACATAGTCCCTGATAACATCTCTATCAAAGGATCCCACTCTAGACCCACTGGTCTTTTCTTTTGGTAGACTCTGAGATCACTGTATCGCTCGTTGCAACCATATTCAACTTCTCTTGAGTCCCTTTGTTAATTCTACTTGTTTGTTCTCTAAGTTGAACTACCATGCTCTAGCGTCCGAATCATGCGTGGAATTATCTAGCATGCTCGTCTTATGATAAGATTCTCGTATAACACATGTAAAATTCGCCATCAAGGGTAATGAAATCCACAACGACATAGTGACCAACTTTCAGGTAAACCCGTTACTTATCGAAAATCGGATCTTATAGCCAAAGTAAAAGACTTTCATTATTCCAAGTACTAAGTACCCTTAATTATGTAGGGAAGTCTAAACTTCTTGATTCTTAAAATGCTGCCTCCTAAACTGTGGAGGACTATGGGCCACAAAATCTATGCCAGCCTAGTCATCCGATCATATTGGCAATATCGCCTCTACCTCAGCTGCTCTTGAGACTTCGCTCTGCTTCCTATATCATTACCTATGATAGGTCATGTACGACTCTCAAACCTCTATTCATCATTCTGAAGGTCTCTAAGGATTCTATCGACCCTAGTAAAATACCTCCAGTAAACACTCCAGTCCATTCTACTCACCGGTACCTCTTCCGGAAGTTCAACAATAAGTTTATTACGATCTCTTGTGTCATTCTCCTACTTTGACTTAACTCTCAACACTCTCGTTTCTGAGTACTGTAACTTATCGCTCTAATACCATTTCTGTAACGCCCCCAAATCCGAGGTCAAAGATTCAGGTCGTCACATCACCATCCAACCTTATCATACCTGTATTAACTTTACAACTCAACAATACATCCATCCAGACCTCAATCTTACGCACAAACAAGTTAGAGCCTCAGAAACGATAATCGAAAGTAACACTAAATATTACAATTCATCTGTACAATCCAGAATCTTACGCACTTCCACTTATACAACTACACTTGAAGACAAGTCTTACTATTACTGTTGAAAACCTATCAGACTTACTCTGTAGTATTTATCAGGAACTAAATCATCTCCGGGGTAAATCTTCTACTCCTCTTCTGCTGGTGCGGAGTTAACCGACCAAATTCTTCTCTTTCTGAAAAGTTTTTATAAAGCAAGAATGAGCTACATAATGCTCAGCAAGTTCACCATTTTGAAAAATAATGATGTGGTTTATTTCGAAAACACTCCCAACTGTATGGGTATATATCTCAGATTTCAAAACATAATTGGACAATATATATGTCCGAGTTTGAATAAAACATTTATACTCACTAAGGAGCTTTAAGAATAACATATGAACCCTTTATAAGGTTCTCATTTCAGAATATGCCAAGTTTGAAAATATATATACATATGAGTATATCATTTTCGGCAAAACACTCTACGGTTAACATACTGTATAGGGAATACATCATTGCAAACCTCTTTCCTTCCATTAGCTTAGAAGGTTTCTCATTCAAAAACATTTCATTCTTTGAAATAATTGCAAGAGTGCACTAACACGTGCCAATCTTTATAGAAAATCTTGCAGTTCTAGATACTGCATGATGTCAATATTTTTCTTATCAAAAACCACACTATCGGCAACTTGGCACTTAGGCCCAAGAAGCAGTGTTTGAGGATTTTTCCAAAGTGGAGGATGGGACTGGAAGAAAACATAAAAACCTGACAAGGATTGATGATGATCAGTCGCCACAACCAAGTCCAACAATCCGCGGGTCTTCTTTACCGTAGAAGGATAGAAACTACATCCGTAACTATCCTCGGGTGAAAACTACATCCGTAATCACCCTCGATGAAAACTACATCCGTAATCATCCTTCGGCAACACCTGGGCCGGAATAATAATTGATGGACCGCCTGGCTCACGGCCGCTTACACATCCCGGGAATTGTTCGTCAACGATTCCCACACCTGCCAGAGTCCCCTTTTTTTTCTTTCTTGTCAAAAATCATTTTGATAGAAAATTCGAGTAGTTGAAGTTCGACCTCAGTCGACCGATAATTCTTGAAAAGTGTACAAGAAGCAAAACCTGACCGGGGGTTTTCGAGAATGTTTTGGGTTCGAAAGAGTTCGAGTTTGAAAACGATGAAGGTATCTTGGATTAGTTTTGTCTTTAAAATAATGAAAAATAATTAATAAATGATACTTTAAGATTTAATATAAAGAATTAATAAAATAATTATTTAATTAAAATAAGATTTTTAATCCAAGATAGATATTTTTAAGTATTTTTAACAACGTAAAAATAATAAATACTTAAGTATACGATACTTCCCGAATGGCTCTTCGGGTTTTCGCAATTTAATCACGATATAATAATATACCGCTCCCCGGTCACTAGTATATTTGGACCGCTACGACCTCTATTGCTAGAGTCGTTGTCCGAAGGAAACACTTTCATTCTAAGTTCAAGGGTGTACAACACATATGCATAAATCTCAAACTTCAACATAATCTCGTAGAGCATAAGCATATAATACATTTGGAAGCTACAAACACAACAGTGAAAATCGTTATATATAAGTTTTGAAAAGTAAACTTGCCTTGGTAGGGTGGGGTGGTCGAGCTCGCGACGTGGAACGAAGATCTATACATAATCAATATTCATACGTTAGTACCTTAACAACACTACTTAATCGTAAGGGTGTAAAGGATGTAAGACCAACTTAAAGACTCCAATTTGTGACAACTAACCCTCCTATATGACCATGTCATCACTTTATCACATTCGTTACCCATTCGACTCGAATCCATCCCTCAAACTTGAAACACAAGTGAGTACTCTTAAAACTACGTTAAACTAAGCTCCTAGGTGATTTTTCACTCGCGCGCACTTCGCTTTAACATTTTTATAAAATTGAAAAATACAAATTTTATTCCAATTCTTTTTGTACAGCCTTCACAACTGTATAATCTGACTACCCTCAAATTTTAATAACACTATCATAATTTTAAGGGGTCCTAACTCAGTTCACAAGTGGTCAACACAGTGCAGTCCGAATTCCAGAACCACACTGCACTAATCCGGCCATAACTCAAGATCTACACATCTCCTGGGTATGAACCTTATATTTCTAGAAACTACATTCAATTATCTTTCCAACCATATAAATTAGGTCCTCGGGTGACAAGATTTAGGGGTTCAAAACCCTCCTACAAGACAGTACATGCTCCCAGGAATTTACACAGCACTCATCTTTCCTTAAACATTCAAGAACCCACTTTATACATCACATCTACCATCAAAACCACCAAGATTTGTCTCTATAGCATACATGGGGTTATATACACTAAGTACAAGCTTTAAAATCACATCAACAACATATAACCTCAAGATTTTCATCATCCATAACTCCTATAACCAAGATATGCACTAAAACTCTTAGATCTAACATTATAAACCATAAACAATCCATGACTAAGAGTGGTTAGAGTTTTATACCTTCCTTGATGTGTGTAAGAGCTTTCTAAACCTTGTATAATCCTTGTATAGCCTTGGGTAAGCTTGAATGATCAAAAGAAATGAAGAAAACAAAGTTAGTAATTCGGAGTTATTAGAACCCGACTGAAAGATCATGGAAAACGAGGCCCTTACCGAGTTTTTCTGATTGATGCTTCTAAAGGAAAGTTGTAGAGCATCTTAACAGCTTTCCAACAAGCTAACGAACACCAAATTTCATTGAGTAATGAAGGAGATATGGCCGTTTGAAAATCAGTACAGAAGCTGTCTAGGATTCTGGGCAGCTCGGTTCTTCAACTTTGGGAGGAGATTTTACTAGGCTATACTCATCATCTTGACATGAAATTTTGAGCGAATGTTCTTCATAGTATTAGGGAGCTGTGGTTAAAATATGGTGATTTTATCATGGATATAAATGGAGATATGAATTTTCTTCTTGAGAGTGTTTCTGCTAGCAGCTTGGAAAGAATGAAGAGAAATGAAGTGTTTTGCTTGCTTCTTGGTTACTTGAAAGGTCAAGTGACAAAATAATGTGATATCTAGATATTATTAGAGATGTATGGCTGATCTTATCACTTTGGGGTTTGTGCAAGGAGTATTGGACAAGCTTGCTAATTGTTTTGTTTCTTGTTTGATGTGTGGTTTGAATTATGGGATGTATTATTGATATGTATTGATATGCATATCATTCACATGTCTCCACCCTAGTCTAGTAGCCTAGGTTCAAGCCATACCTCCTTGTCCCCTAAAGTATGGTGCACATTCTTTACACTATTCGTCTAGTTACTTTTTGCTTTCTAGTTTACTCTCCTAATTATCTAGTTACATGATACTTGCATGTAATATCCTTCCTTGTATTTTTATTTCTCCACCAATGGTTGTCACTTAATCCTTAATTCCTCAAAATTAATATCTCATTTCTTGAATATAATAATATATAATTCATTGCCCGGTCAAATATTACACCAGAATACAAATTGGAATTTCTGAATTCCGATCGTCTTTACATACACTTATTTGCTCCGTGAATCACTAATATGACTTCGAAATATCCATACCATGTCTTGTACATAGGGTGGCGTGAAAATTTTCTTGGTCCTCAAAATCACTATTCATCCATAAATTACTATTCACGCATGACAAACACTATTCACGTAAATACTTATTCTTAATAAGAAAAGTTTTAATTCTACCGAAAACTGGGTTCTTACAGCTGGTGAATCTTCCATTTTACGGAAAGATCAATCGGTAGGTGGTTCTTTTATGAACCAAGTGTCTTCACAGATGTATGAGGGAAACTTGGGTTTTGTGCGATTTAATCGATTCAAGTTTAACCTCCCAGAGGGAAAATCTCTGGATCTCTTTCGAGATTTACCACTTTTTACCAGTGGTTGGTAACTCACTTCACGCGAGGACGGAAGCTCACGAACTTTCATTGCACCATCCGTGACCTTTGAAAAAGGGGATGATTTCATTTACAGGTACACATATCGGTGGAAGCTCTAGAGGAGAGTTGAGGGACACACGAACAGAACATGTAAGTGTAACCCAAACCACTAAACCGAGTGAATATAGAGTGTTGAGTGAAACACCTGCAAACATACGAGTGAGCAACCTACTCAACCACATGCACCTGTAACCAGAAAGGAATACAACATACTCCTTACACGGGTCCAAACAATGGAGAAAGAGTGGCCAAATATCTGTAAGTCCATTGCAGAAATAAAAAATTTGCAACTTATTCAACATGATGTATTCCAGGTTCAATTGAATACCATGGCAACCCAGTTTAATGATGCAATCAACTCCTTGGTAAAGTCATCTTCGTCTAATTTACCAACTTTACATCCTACTACTCTGGAGGATAACCCAACTGAGGGGGAGAAGGTAGATGACCAAGAAGCTACTAGGCGTAATAAGGGCAAGGAAATGGTTGTTGACACAGAATTAACTTTATTTTGGGAAAGGAAAAGTTGACAAATTTAAATATATGAAGATGACAAATAAACAGTGATAATAGTAATTTAAATATATGAAGATGAGGACGTTAATAGTAATGAAAATGACAAATTTAAATTTAAACAGTGATGATGTTATAGATAGCACTGGAGATCAAATAAAAGGGTACTCAGTGGGCCTAATCAACCTATCAATATTATCAATTATAGATTCAATGAATTTAATCATGAAAAAAATTAGAAATTTTAAGTTCAGGGTCAACTAGGATTTCGTCAAGGTTTATTGTTTCGATTTTTTTAAAAATAATTCTCGACGACCCAACCGTACGGAGGTCATGATCCATCCTTTTTAATGTTATTGCCAAAAATTCAGTAAAAAATAAATTTATTTGGTTTGGTAATTTAACGGTCAACTAGTACTTTGTCTAGAACCCCTAAACAGGATTTCATTAGGGTTTAATGTTTCGATTTTTTTAAAAATATTTCTCGACGACCCAACCGTACGAAGGTCATGATCTACCCTTTTTAATGTTATTGCCAAAAATTCAGAAAAAAAAAAATAAATTTATTTGGTTTGGTAATTTAACGGTCAACTTGTACTTTGGCTAGAACCCCTAAACAGGGTTTCGTAAGGGTTTAGTGTTTCAATTTTTTTAAAAATATTTCTCGATGACCCAACCATACGGAGGTCATGTTCCATCCTTTTTAATGTTATTGCCAAAAATTCAGAAAAAAATAAATTTATTTGGTTTGGTAATTTAACATTCAACTAGTACTTTGACTAGAACCTCTAAACAGGGTTTCGTTTGGGTTTAATATTTCAATTTTTTAAAAAATATTTCTTAGGTAATAATAATAAATGATTCATTATTTTAAATTATATTGAATTAAAATAATAATAAACCATGGACAATGTTACAATGAAACATTGCGCCTGGGGCAATGAAACATTGCGACCTGAAGCAATGTAACATTGCTCGAGGCGCAATGTAACAATGCCCCAGGTAATTTTTCAGCTGCCCTTGGCGCAATGTAACATTGCTCCTGGTGGCTGTCCACCCGTGGTTGCGGACCGGCAATGTCTAGTGCAGCAAGAGAAGTATTTTGGATGGTCAGATTACTGGAGGAATTAGGAGTGAAACATCTTAAGCCTGTTATGCTTCACTGTGACAATCAAAGTGCTATTCATATAGCTAAGAATCCAGTGCAACATGAACGAACAAAACATATTGAGATTGATGTTCATTTCACTGGAGACAAAGTAATGGAAGGTTTGTTGCAAATTTCTTATCTTCCAATAGAGCTACAGATTGCAGACATATTGACAAAGATATTGCCATCTTCACAATTCAACAAGCTTCTTTCCAAACTGATAAATGCATATTTTTACATATTTTTATTACCTATTTATTGCTTGAACTCGTATTTTAATAAATTATTTTGTTGCATTTGAGGAAATTCGTAAATAAATAAAGAAATGACAAAATAAAAAAATAAAGATCAAGGAAGGGAAAAAGAGGAAGAAAAAGACCAAAAATGAAAGAAGTAAAAGAATTAGGAGCTTGGAGCAAAAGGAATATTTCAAGACAAGTGGAAGGTGGAGATCATCCCAACACATTAGAGAAGTGTATGGCCAAGATCAACTCTTCAAATCTTAAGGGGGAAGGAAACAAATAGATGGCTAGGATTCCACCACTACACACCACAAATGTATGGTGGGGATTTACCCAACACCCCCCTTAACCCTAATTCCTATCCTATAAATACTCCTCACCCCCCTTGTATTTAGTAACTTAGATTTTAGGGTAGTTTTAATTTCTTGTATTTCTTTTCTTAGTTTCAAATCTTGTAAACACTCCTATTATAATTAATGCAATTTTTATTTTCTTTACTTCTTGTCTTGCTCTTTCGTTATTGTTGCCTTGTTTCGTTATTTTCGTAAATCCCGTTGCTAACCACTTGGGGTTGAAAGTAACGAAATTTAATTTTCTTGTTCGTAATTTTAGTTCGTAATTTTGCCCCTTTAAATCTCAATTTTATTGTGGGCCATTTTAATTCAAAATCATCGTTTTAATAATTTCATTTCGTTATTAATGTCTTTATTTTCGTATTTAAAAAAAACAAAAAAAACAAAAATATTACTTTAAATAGTTCTTAGTTCGTATTTTCTGTATTTTCTGTGTTTAATTCGAAGATTTGTTCCTGTTTTAATACCTTGTGCCAACCCTTTATTTCTCCTTCCTCTCTACAAATACACACACAGATCCAATTTACTCTTTTCTTACTCCTTTTCTCCCATTCTTACCCCACGCCCTGTTTTAATTCCAAAACCCAGCCTTTCCCTTTTTATTTCCCCTTTCTTCCCCACATAATTACACAGCCACGTCGTTTGTTAATTTTCAAAATCTGAGTTTGCTGCTTTGTGTTTGAATCGCCGAGTGTTTTTGCTGCAAGTTATGGGTCGGTTGGCGATTCTGAGTTTTGTTTTTGCGGAATCATCGAGTCGTTGTTTCTGAGCTTCGTTTTTCTTCCTTTGCGTTGAGTCTGAGTTTGTTGATTCCTGCTGTGTATGAGTCGTTGCTGTCGAGATTCCGGAGTCACAAGTTTTGTTTTCGAGTAGTTGCTCTCTTCCAATTTGTTGTTGTTAATCAAGTTCAGTTTGTATTTGTGGTATTAAGTTGAGTCATTAGTTTGATGTTTGGTTTAGGTTACTGAATTACTAACGAGTCTACCCAAACTTTGAGTTTGTAATGCTGCTGTGCCCAATTTTTGATTGTAAAATTGCTTGGAGTTGTAGTTTCTTTTCTGTTTCTCTCTGTGATGGAAACGTTTTTTTTTTCTGTTTTCGTTTGTTTGAGTTTCCGAGTCCTTCAACTTTGATTGAGTAGTGTAATTCGAAGTTGCTTCACTTTTCTTTAAAAAAAAAAAAAATTAGTTAAATTCTAGTTTCTACTTCCTAGGGTAATTTAGTTTTTTGTTTTTTTTAATTAATTTAGTTTAAAAATTAGAATAATTAAGTTTTCTTTTAAATAGGTTAATTGATTTTTAAAATAAAAACTAGTTTTTAATTAGAATTTGGAATAATTTAGTTTTGTTTTTAATTAGTTAGTTTAAAATTAGAATAAATCAAACTCTCTCAAACTATTTGTTCTAATTCGATTAAGTTAAAATTAAGGTTTGCAAAAATAAATAGTCCCTGTGGAACGAATCATTAAATTTTACAACGAAACGAATTTTGCGCTTGCGATTTGAATTTAAATAATTATTTTTAGCACAACAAGTTTTTGGCGCCGCTGCCGGGGACTAATTATTTTTCGCGCCTTAATTTTTAATTTTTCGAGTTAGTTTTATTTCTTTTCTTATTTTTATTTTGTTCTTTTTAGGAAATTGTGAGATTTCGGAACTCTTGTCAAGAAGCGTGGAAAATTGAAATTTATGGAAAGCTTGCTTCGGTAACCGTATCTCACTCTTTTCGCCCTTTTTATTTTTGGAAAAACACAAAAAAATCAAAAAAATTCAAAAATCACAAAAAATTGAAAATACAAAAATCCAAAAAAAATTAGTTGTAAATACATAATTGTTGCATCATGCATTCATCACGTAGGTGCACATCACGCTAGATTTAATATTTTTTTTAAATTTTTCGTACCTATAATTGTGGTGATCGCTGGAGGACCCCAAGGTACGTTAAATTCTTTCTTTTCTTTAGTTAGATCACGTAGTTTAAAGCATCCATAAATGTTTATAGTTTTTTATATCTCGTTGTTTGTTGCATTCATTTGTAAATAAATCTTTAGGGAAAATCCTCTTGCAACATGGGGGAAGGGATTTAATCACTCTTTCCTTGGCCCACAACAATTAATTTTCAACATTTTGCATCCCCTAGCCTTTTAATAAAATTAATTAGACATTTGCCCCTAGGATTTCGCGCTCAATTAGAAAGGTGCCTAAAAATAAACGTAATTAAGACTTATTCACGACCTTCAGTGTCTAAGGTTCGCCTGGCTGTTAAGATTCGGTGTCTAAGTGACGAGTTTGGCCTCTTGGCAATGCCTGCTCTAATCTGGCCGAATCGGTCTGAATAATTCTTAATTTACGGAATTTTTAGTGTGTCTTAACGTTATGAGCAATGTCTAGTTATTTTATTTAGGGAACCTAGGTTAGATTTTTCTTTTGATTTTTCACCATTTATTTTATGTGTTTCATTTTCGCACTTATGTGCTACGTGGTTTTATTCTTGATCAATCTTTACCATGTCCGTAGCATTTAGGGAAGGTTATTACCAGGGTTGGGATTTTGACGAGGAGTTAGCGGATAATACGATGTGGTGTGAGTCAACTAGGGAAATATAACGAGTCGTCTAGTACTTTTAGTGATTTGCATTATAGTGAAAACGATATTGCAATCGACTCTGAATTAGATGCTCTTACTAGACGACTCGAAGCCTTAGAAACCCTTAGTGGCCCTTCACACACGTCTTGGGACCCAAATTTCAACTCTCCGAGTCTCGACTTTCAACATGGCCCCGACTCTCAACAAGTCAACGCCATGTTTCAACCAACCTCTCGAAATGACCACTTTACATCGTCTTCTAATTCCGGTTGGAGAGATTATCCCGATCTCTCATGGAACCAAGGTCATAGCTATCAAACTCCGCCTCCACATTTTCAAGAACCGAACTCTTATCCAATTCCGAGTCATGTTCCTTATTCGAGTTCAAATCAAGCACCCGCCCTCCCACCCGGATTTCATGATTCGAGTAGGAAACTTGACACCTTAGAAAAGAGTATCGAGGCTTTATTGATTTCTCAAGCAAACTTCATGCGAACCATAACTTCTGATAGGCAAATTTTGAACTCTAATGTTCATGCCTTATCTAAGTTAGAATTTCAAGTGAATCAATTAGCCACCATGTGCGAGCGTGAGACGATAACCACCCCGAATCCACCCGAGGTCAACCCTAAATTTCTTATCACTCAAAGACCTATCGATACTTTCGATGATATCATTTCTCATAGGTCTAATGTTCAAGTTGACACTCCTTTCGATGGTGATTCACACGAAGAAGATTTTAATGCTGACATCATTCTTTCTCTAGGTCAAACGAAGAATCCCGATGATTCTGAGTTTGTGGCTTCACCTAAACAACCATCATCTTCTTGTAGTGAACTTTTCCTTTCATCTTCCAAACCTCTTCCTGAAAAACCCAAAGAACTTCATACTCAACCAATAGGAGCTAATCTAGTTAAGGAGGTTGTTTCAAGGTCAAATTTGGACGATCATGAGATTGAGTCTCTTCTTAAACAAGATTTTCAATTGCATTACGAGACCAATCGAGAGCTTCACGAATCTTTTAAGGATTTGACCTCGGAAGAGATGTTTGGAGAGATGAAGAATATTTGTTCCAAATGGGAAACTCAACATACGGATAGTTCTTGTGATCCTAATTCTGTTGGTAAAACATTTTTCGAAGAGCCACCCCCACCCGTTTCTATTTCTTCATTTTCCACTCGTGCTCCATCTTTCATCGAAACTCATGATATTCATGACCAACATCTTATAGTAATTAATTTGCTTAAAAAACAAAAAGAAGCATCCTCGTGGTCTATGGATGAAGTTAGGAATATGAGTTTTATTCTTGCGCCTAATCGGATCGTTTGAGTGGTCTATGCTATTTTCGTGGGTGAGTTTCTGAAATATGTTGGTTGTATAACAAAAATAGTTTTTCCGAGAGCAGGCATTGGTTAGTAAATATTTGTTTTGTACCTCCCATAGTAGAATGTAGGTGTGGGGGAGGAGTTGTGTGTGTGAGTTGTTTTCTTTCATAATTTCTAGTAGTTTTCAGTCTCCGTCATCCCTTATGAGGTATTTCCTCACCTTTCTTCTTTCTCATTTCTCTTGCATTTGCATACATTGAGGACAATGCATGATTTAGGTATGGGGGGTTTTTAGTGTAAATATAAAAATCAGAAAATCCAAAAAAAATTAAAAAATGAAAAAATCACAAAAAGAGTTCTTTTCGTATTCTAGTCTTGTTAATGGATTGCTAGTTGCTTGATGCACCCTTGCATGCTATGATAATCTTATGATCCATTAGCTTTTGTTTGAGAAGTGATTTGCCAAAGTTCTTGTTCACATACTTACACTAGCAAGGTGAAGCTAGTAGACTTATTTGAATTGTGCATGAAATTAGAAGGGCATGATTAGGTGTAAGATGATTTGGTCTTCATGCTTTGAGTACAAGTAGGTGCACTGAGGATACCATTTCTTGAGATTGATTATTTTTACTACACCAAGTGAGATTTTGAGCCTATATGCACATCTTTTGCATTTATATTCTTTTGCTTGAGTGTCCACTTGTCATTTGCATTGCTAGCACTTGTTTGAATTCTCTCTTGGAACGCATGACATTGATTGTTGATAAAATGATAAAGGCATTTAGGAATAACCCATATTTCCCAAAATATGTACACCATTCTTATGTGATCAATTAGTTAACCCTTTGAGCCTAATCATTTTCTTTCGGTGACACACCACATTACTCACCTAAGACCTTTTTCTTGTTTAGCCTTACGTATTCTTGATCCCATTTTGTCAAAGGCTAGTAGGAACTTGAGGGAGCAATAAGGTGTGTGAAATAGGGTTTACTATTGTTCATAACTTTCGAGGAAATATTTGTTGTTACCTTGATAGTCGATGTTCAAGTTAAATCTAAATGAGGATTATTGTTACATTTATCTTAGCTCTCATAAAAAAAATTAAAAAAAAAATAATAAAAAAAAAGAAAAATATGAAAAAAAAGAAAAAAAAAGAATATATATACATGAGAGCATATTTATGTTTTTTGTAATCCTCCATTGCGACTATTCAAGGCTTTTTGTTGAAAATGAAAATAAATTGTGTGGGGAGGAAGTTTGGTGTTGTGCATGATATTCATGGTGACTAATAGCTTTTGACACTTCACCTTATTTTGACCTTTCTTGACATACCTTGTCCCTAACCCCATTACAACCCTAATAAAGACCTTTTGATTGTCATTATTAATGTATGTTGTGATTTAAGTTGGGATGATACCAAGTGTCAAGCATGTATTTGATTTTGTTGGAATTGAGTGATACACTTACCCTTGTTCTTGAGTGAATATTCTTTTGTGAGTGAAAGGTGAGGTATTGCTTATTTGTTTTTTGCATAAGAGATCTCAAGTTTTGACTCTGAGGTGTGCTCTTGTAGACTTAGCATGATTACCAATAATTTTTGCACTTGACATGAACTTATGATCACTCTTGCATGGTTCTTTAAGTAGACTATGTGAATCCTTGCACTTTCCACACCAAGACTTTGCAACTTCATTTTGATTCTTAAGTTGATGTATCATGAGAGGACATGTATGTGTGGTGTGCATTGCCATGTGATCTTTTATACAAACTAGATGGATTTTGTGGGTACATTCACTATAGGCCCTCACGAGACCTCACTCGTCCACTAGGGCTGCCTAGGGGTTTAAAGGGCTTGTTGCATATGCCAAATGCAACCGTCACACCTACGAAAAGGAGTATAGGATTTTTTATCTAGATTTTCTTTTTGTTTTACTCGAGGACGAGCAAAAGATAGGTATGGGGGCATTTGATAAATGCATATTTTTGCATATTTTTATTACCTATTTATTGCTTGAAGTCGTATTTTAATAAATTATTTTGTTGCATTTCAGGAAATTCGTAAATAAATAAAGAAATGATAAAATAAAAAAATAAAGAGCAAGGAACGGAAAAAGAGGAAGAAAAAGGACCAAAAATGAAAGAAGGAAAAGAATTAGGAGCTTGGAGCAAAAGGAATATTTCAAAACAAGTGGAAGGTGGAGATCATCCCAACACATTAGAGAAGTGTATGGCCAAGATCAACTCTTCAAATCTTAAGGGGGAAGTGTTTGCACTAAATCACGCAAGCGTACGTGGTCACAAGTAATATATGAATAAGTCGAGTTCGTTCCCACAGAGATCTGGTTATGGTTTTAATTCAGTTATTGTACCTATGCAACAATGTATGGTTACTACTCACTGCTAAGACAAATAACAAATTGGGTTTAATTAACTAAATTAACTAAGAAGTAAATTAACAACTAGAATTATCTAACTAACAAGAATTGAAATTGAATTACGTCTACAAGAGTAACATGGGATCCTAACTTCATTAAATACTTCGCTTAGATCTGACGCCTTTAATCACTATATGCAATGGTTATGATATCTGATCGGACAACACGAAACAAGTATACGCTACTTCTCAGTATACGAATACCAAACTAAACATACATCCACAAAAGAGATAGAAGATGAATAGACACCAATTATGCTTAGACCCTATATCTCTATAGAATTTGAAAACATAACGGTTGAAGAACAAGTCATCAATATTGATCACATAGGGCAGCATAATATCTCTATTTACGCCACAAATCATGATGTTAAAACATCAACCTATCCTATGCTAGCATGGCAAGTTCTAAATCTCAAGATCCACTCTCGCTTCACAAAAGATTAACAGATTAGATGTTAGCTACGCATCTAACAATTAAGCACAACCATACGAGGATATCAGATATACATCACACACAGATCTTTAAAGCAATCAAGATACTAAAGCTCCATAAATAAATCCGTTAGAATCCCATGACAACGATTAGTTCATAATCGAACCTCTCGTCATCATGGGATCTGATGAAACCATGATAAAAATAAAGTATGAAAAGATACAAATAAAACTAAGTAATTGATATGTAATGGTTCTCTCCTAATGATACAAATTACAAGGGTTGGATGTGTTTATATAGGCTCTAGAAGTCTTGCCCACCAAGCAATTGCCGTTTCAGAGTTGGAATAGAAGATTGGCAATTTCCGTTCTTGAATGAGAATAGAATTGCAAATTCCATGTATAGATCTGATTCTGGAATGTTCTAGCCACCCAGAGAAATTACCATACTTATTAGAAGTAGGAATTATAGCAATTTCCTTGTCAAAGTTGAATTTCTGCAGCTCGGCACATAATACGTTTCCTAAACTGATTCGGTTTTGAAGGAAAATTCATAGCTGACTTTTCTTAAGTATTTCTGGAACGTTCCAATCATAGTTGGACCTCTGGACCACCTTAGAATGATAGAGAATCTCGTTATCTTCGCGTGGACTGCTTACGGGCCTCAAACGGACTTCTAGAACTCAAGATATGGCCAAAACAGTAATTTTCAAGATTTTCCGCGCGCAACCTGCGCCCAGCAGTCTGTTTGTCGCGCAGCCTGCGCCAACCACGCGCAACCTGCCCGTGCAACACCTGTCCCATATTGTAGAAAATCTCCCAAGCTTCGCGTGGGCAGTAAGATCGCTGAAAACGGACTTTTAGAACTCCAGATATGTCCAAAACAGTGTAGACTGCGCAACTGTCTCAGAAATCCGAATTTCAATCAATTAATTCTCCAAAAACGATAGAAGCATCCACCTTAATCAACATTCTCGTAAATCTGCACAACTAAGCAAAACACATCAAAATTACAACAAACTTGAGCCCAAGACAATCAATTTAAGCCGATATGGAACGCTCCAAGTGGATATAAATCCACTTATCAGGAAGGAAACAAATAGATGGCTAGGATTCCACCACTACACACCACAAATGTATGGTGGGGATTTACCCAACACCCCCCTTAACCCTAATTCCTATCCTATAAATACTCCTCACCCCCCTTGTATTTAGTAACTTAGATTTTAGGGTAGTTTTAATTTCTTGTATTTCTTTTCTTAGTTTCAAATCTTGTAAACACTCCTATTATAATTAATGCAATTTTTATTTTCTTTACTTCTTGTCTTGCTCTTTCGTTATTGTTGCCTTGTTTCGTTATTTTCGTAAATCCCGTTGCTAACCACTTGGGGTTGAAAGTAACGAAATTTAATTTTCTTGTTCGTAATTTTAGTTCGTAATTTTGCCCATTTAAATCTCAATTTTATTGTGGGCCATTTTAATTCAAAATCATCGTTTTAGTAATTTCATTTCGTTATTAATGTCTTTATTTTCGTATTTAAAAAAAACAAAAATATTACTTTAAATAGTTCTTAGTTCGTATTTTCTGTATTTTCTTTGTTTAATTCGAAGATTTGTTCCTGTTTTAATACCTTGTGCCAGCCCTTTATTTCTCCTTCCTCTCTACAAATACACACACAGACCAAATTTACTCTTTTCTTACTCCTTTTCTCCCATTCTTACCCCACGCCCTGTTTTAATTCCAAAACCCAGCCTTTCCCTTTTTATTTCCCCTTTCTTCCCCACATAATTACACAGCCACGTCGTTTGTTAATTTTCAAAATCTGAGTTTGCTGCTTTGTGTTTGAATCGCCGAGTGTTTTTGCTGCAAGTTATGGGTCGGTTGGCGATTCTGAGTTTTGTTTTTGCGGAATCATCGAGTCGTTGTTTCTCAGCTTCGTTTTTCTTCCTTTGCGTTGAGTCTGAGTTTGTTGATTCCTGCTGTGTATGAGTCGTTGCTGTCGAGATTCCGGAGTCAAAAGTTTTGTTTTCGAGTAGTTGCTCTCTTCCAATTTGTTGTTGTTAATCAAGTTCAGTTTGTATTTGTGGTATTAAGTTGAGTCATTAGTTTGATGTTTGGTTTAGGTTACTGAGTTACTAGCGAGTCTACCCAAACTTTGAGTTTGTAATGCTGCTGTGCCCAATTTTTGATTGTAAAATTGCTTAGAGTTGTAGTTTCTTTTCTGTTTCTCTCTGTGATGAAAACGTTTTTTTTTTCTGTTTTCGTTTGTTTGAGTTTCCGAGTCCTTCGACTTTGATTGAGTAGTGTAATTCGAAGTTGCTTCACTTTTCTTTAAAAAAAAATAAAAATAAAAATTAGTTAAATTCTAGTTTCTACTTTCTAGGGTAATTTAGTTTTTTGTTTTTTTTAATTAATTTAGTTTAAAAATTAGTATAATTAAGTTTTCTTTTAAATAGGTTAATTGATTTTTAAAATAAAATCTAGTTTTTAATTAGAATTTAGAATAATTTAGTTTTGTTTTTAATTAGTTAGTTTAAAATCAAACTCTCTCAAACTATTTGTTCTAATTCGATTAAGTTAAAATTAAGGTTTGCGAAAATAAATAGTCCCTGTGGAACGAATCATTAAATTTTACAACGAAACGAATTGTGCGCTTGCGATTTAAATTTAAATAATTATTTTTAGCACAACACAAACTAGGCATGACAGATAGACAGCCTAGTTTGAGGGAGGCTGATAAGAATCATAAGGATGTAGAGTAGCTATAGTGAGTTGACACCACACAAGATAGCAAAAGAAGTCAATGCAGTCAACTAAATGAGGATAACAGAATGACAGTTCAGCAAAACTGAATTACAGCTCAGATTCTTTAGCTATATAATCATTCTCATCAGAGTAGAGAAAAGTTAGTTAGAAATGATAGTCTTTTCTCTCTCCTTCTCTCATCATCTGATCTCTCTCAATCTCTCTCTATCAATGATGTAATCTCTCTCGATCTCTTTAGTAAAAACAGTAAATAGTTTCAGTTTTTCTTGTAATCAGTAACTAGTGATTGATTTCTGTTTTTCTCTGGTATAACAATGGAGATTGGAGATTGTATTGTTTGATTCAGTTACAAAGTTAATGAATAGAATTCAGTGATTTTGTACATTGTAAGAGTTATGTGTATTATTAAAAGAGATTAGGGAGCCTGAGATATATCTCAGGTGAATTCCATAGGATACTTATTTTTTATATGTAAAAATAGGATTGACGTTTTAGTAAATTCAAAATTTTTTTATTAGGACTTCTGGCCCAGTAAAATTTAAAGTTATTTTGTATATATCTCAGGAAAAATTTCCTAAGATCTATCTCAGGTTTTTTTTTCTGTTATTAAAATAATAAAATAATGGAAAATAAGAGGAGAGACACTCTTATTAAGGAGATTCAAACAGCTCTTAAGTTTTTTAGGAGAATTTAGGAGATTGTTGAATTTAATTTTTGCATCATTTTTATTATAATTTTGAGTTAAGAGCGCGAATAAGATGCGAGTTGCTCATTATACTCCACTTGTGTACCGTAAGTCAGTACATCAAATACCTTGTCCAAAACCGAACAAAAGCCTTGTCTACTTTTGGCTCTTTTAGAGCAACTCCAAGGGTGTTATGTATATTTGTTAGCTATAACATAATATATTGATAATTATCTAAAATTATAGCTAAGAGGTTCTAGGTTTACTCCAATGGTATATTATGTATAATTATATTATCTAAAATTATACTCCCTCTTTCTCACAAAACCTTTCTCCTTTTGACTTTGAACACTGTTCATTGTAAGCGGTTGACTATTAATTTACACATAATCTATAAGACCAAATATAGTCATGAGTGATCTTATTGAATTCGTATTTGTTAATATTTTAATACAGTGAAGTTTTTATAATTAATAATAATATAAAATTAAAGATATAAACAATTAAAAGTGTGTGTTGACAAACGTGTTAAAAGTAAACAGGAAAAGTATTTTGAGACGGAGGGAATACCTAATAGATTTAGAGGTTTTACAAATGTAGCTAGCTCAATTTTAGTTATCTATATTCTTTTGCTAATGGATAATGGTTGGAGTATTGAATTTTTACCTAATATCTAAAATGTGCTACATAGAAACCGTGTAGATGACACATAAATGAATTTAATTAAGAGATTTTACCATTGGAGATGCTCTAAGAACTTCCTCTTAGAACATCTACGAGACTCCAGCACGCTAACTATATTTGGCTATTTAATATATTATCATTATTCCTGACCGCCTATAATTTAAGTATTCAAATATGGCAGCTGGTCAACATACATACAATGTCCAGTCATAGATAAAATCCTAAAACTCTTCCCATTCGTGTTGATGTATATGTATGTATTTTTAGTTTAAATTTAATTTTAATTATAAAAAATGTATTCTTTTCATTTTCTTTTTGTCATATCAGATTTTATGTATTTGAATCACTTTTGAATTTGTATTTTATTTCTTACATGTATTTTGTACTTTATGTTTAAACAAAAAGAATTTATTGTTTTTACTCAAATTTGTTTAGATAAATTCAATTACAGTAAAATTAGCAAAAATGTTAAAATGATTACTCCAAACTAATAAATTATAGGTAAATTTTTTTGAATTAACTCAAACGCAGAATCATGTTAACGAACTATCAGAGGCTTGAATCTGCGTTTAACACCACCCGAATCGATCTCAAATAATCACAAAAATTATTACTAAAATACACTATGCCTCTATACCCCACATATATAGGAGGAGCAGTAGTCGTTTAGTTGAATTGTCTTGAAAAAAATAAAAGAATGTGCTTCACAGCGAGGCTCATCTCCAAAGCAATCAATGGGTACAGACAGCTAGTAGTATTAGTTTTCTTCATATATATTTATATTTAAAGACAATGATACTCTCTCTATGCTTTTATAGCACCACCTTATCCAAAACCATGGCTTCCTTTTCTCCTCTTCTCACCCTATCATTATCAATCTTCTTTTTCTTCATCCAAATAATGTGCTTTATTAATTCATGTCACGCACTTGTTCCAGCAAATGAAACCTTCAAGTATGTAAACCAAGGAGAATTAGGGCAATACATCAGTGAGTATTTGGGCGATTATCGACCTCTGGACCCCTTCACCTCACCATTTCAGCTTTGCTTTTACAACCAAACCCCTACTGCCTTCACACTAGCGTTACGCATGGGCTTGAGGCGCACCGAGTCACTCATGCGTTGGGTTTGGGAAGCCAACCGGGGTAATCCTGTGGACGAAAACGCAACTTTCACATTCGGGACAGACGGGAATCTCCTACTCGCCCGTTCCAACGGGCAAGTTGCATGGCAAACTGCTACAGCCAACAAAGGTGTAGTAGGTCTTAAGATACTTCCAAATGGTAACATGGTGCTTTATGATTCTAAAGGTAAATTTTTATGGCAAAGTTTTGATACTCCTACCGACACTCTCCTAGTGGGCCAATCACTTAAGGTTGGGGCAGTAACAAAACTCGTAAGTCGGGCTTCTGCAGATGAGAATGTAAATGGGCCTTACAGTCTTGTGATGGAGCCTAAAGGGGTGCATCTCTACTATAAGCCTGCTAACTCTCCCAAGCCAATCCGCTATAATTCCATCGCGCTCTTTACCAACCTCAACAAGGGGGAGACCCTGCAAAACGTAACATTCG
This sequence comes from Saposhnikovia divaricata, assembly GCA_036435485.1. Lineage (NCBI taxonomy): Eukaryota > Viridiplantae > Streptophyta > Magnoliopsida > Apiales > Apiaceae > Saposhnikovia > Saposhnikovia divaricata. The sequence continues at coordinate 148,905,537 of CM071596.1, read as the reverse complement.
AATTTGAAAATGAGAACGATCAAGGTTTTGCCTTCTTATTAAACTTAAAGTATGGAATTTCCAATTCATCGGGCGGCAATACCATACTCAACAGAATCAAGTACAACACCACATTGTCATTTCTTCGGTTAGAAATAGACGGAAATCTTAGGATTTACACCTACAATGATAAAGTGGACTATGGTGCTTGGGAAGTGACTTTCACTTTGTTTTTGAAAGTTCCTCCGCCTTTGTTCCAAGTAACAAAAGCTGAATTAGCTTCTCAATCATCCGAGTGTCAGTTACCAAAGAAATGTGGCAACTTTGGGCTTTGTGAAGATAGCCAATGTGTGGGCTGCCCGTCGTCTAGTGGACCGGTTCTTGCTTGGAGTAAAAATTGTGAGCCACCAAAGTTAAAATCTTGTGCACAAAAAGATTTTCACTATACTAAACTTGCAGGAGTTGATCACTACATGATCAAGTACACAAGTGGAGATGGGCCGCTGAAAGATAATGATTGTGGGGTGAAATGTACTGGAGACTGCAAGTGCTTGGCCTATTTCTATAACCAGGACACATCAAGATGTTGGTTAGCTTATGATCTTGGTACTCTCACTAAAGTGGTCAATGCCACGCACTTGGCCTACATAAAGGTGCCCAATTAGTAATTGCCTTGTACCGAGCTATATATAAAGCTTATTTCTATCAAGTTTTTCAGTCAGCTATCCTACCTAATAACTAATGTATGTGCTAAAATTGTTGCAAGGAGCTATAATCTCGCATCACTGAAATAAACAAATGGATGTGTTCACCATTTCATGTTTGTCTGTTTTATTCTTTATCTTAATTTGCTTGTACTTGCAAAGCAGGGGAATTTGCAAAGTTAGCAAGAGGAGATTTTGAAGGATAAACATATATTTTAACTTTCAGTAATCAGTCATCTGGATTCTTTCATGCTGAAGCTTCAATCCATCTACCTTGTTTAGAAGTTCAAGGTTTTTAGGCATACAAGACTGCAGAAAGCAAACGGCGAAACCAACCAAAATTACAGCCTTTGGCCCTATGTAATTCGGTTCAAATTCATATTGATCCTTAAAATACCACTTGATGGTTGGATCCGTTGCCATCCCAGCACATTGATGGTGTTCACAACATCACAGTACTGTGGAATCATTAATCTCCGGACAATTCATGCCATAGGTCACTTGAGAGTTTTCTCATAAACATCAAACCAAAAAGAAAAAAGAAAAGTCATCTAATAGGCGTTAAAGGTCAATATTTATGAAATTGTATGGAGTAAACTTCAAAGTGGTGATCAAATTTCACACCGATTTTCAAAAAATTGGCCCGATTTTCAAATTCTCATTTTAATGGCCAAAGTTTGTTTCCGTCTTTTATAAAGATGGCTCTCGTTAATTCCCCACTAACGGCACTAACAGAACAGGGGTAAAATTGGGTTTTCATAAAGAATAACAATCATAACCCCAAACAACCTCTTCCCCATTTCATTCTTCATCATCTAACTCTCTCCCCATACCCATTCTCCTTCAAATTCTCCCTCCCACCTTCCTCCCTACCATTCAAGCTATTTGTCTAACAAGCTATTTGTCTTACCCGTGTATGACATACAAAATTCGAAATTAGGGATGAATTAGGGAATGAGTTTTGGTTCGAATTTAATTACCACAAGAAAGAAACTACTCTCTTCCTCTGTAACCATGCTTGGCTCATAAGACTCTTACCAGAGTCTCCAAGGCCACCACTAACAAAAGCAAAATAGACACATTCCTCTTTCCCCGCCTATTCACATCGGTTTCCCCTGCAGAAACGGCTCACGGCTCAGTTGGGTCTCACAAAGTCCGGCGAGAAGCCGCGGGTAGTGGTGCTGGGATCGGGATAGGCTGGTTGCTGGCTCATGAAGGACATTGATACCAGTATTTATGATGTTGTTTGTGTTTTTCTAGGAACCATATGGTTTTCACTCCTCTTTTGGCTTCAACTTGTGTGGGCCGCAATGAACCTACCATTTCTACTGAGCCGGCCGGGTTCATATTTGTTCCTCGCTAATTGCACAACTTGATACTCAGAAGCACCAGGGTTATAATTATGTTAGAATTTTCTTTTTAACTGAAGTGTTAACTTTACTTTTACCGGTATGTTATATATATAAAATAAGTTAATTGTCTAATTTACCCTTCTGACTTTTTAAAAATTAGTAGTTAACGGTGGAAAGTTAACAGAAGTTAACGGCAGCCACCTTTATAAAAGGCGGAAGCAAACTCTAGCCATTAAAATGAGAATCTGAAAGTAGGACCACTTTTTTGAAAATCGGTGTGAAATTTGGCCACCACTTTGAAGTTTACTCTAATTGTATGTGTCAAATGTTGGGTCGTGCAACACCCATTAAAACCACATTAGTATGATATTGTCCGCTCTTGGCCGTAGCCAAGCCCGCACGGATTTGTTTTTGGGCTCCTCCCAAAAGGCCTTATATGGAGTTGTTTGACTGCTTATATTCAAGATAATTCTTTTTTATCTTAATTACGATATGAGACTTGGGTTGACACCCACTCTACAATCTCCCCTCAATCCAAGAACCACCAATCTTGTGACCCTTATACCGCCGTTATTCATTTGTGGCTCCTCATCCGGGACACGCCGCCCGACCACCTCAGTGTCAGGAAGATTTTCGACACAAGCCGTCCAAGATCTCCAATCGTAGTTCTGGAGAGCCTCCCACACCACACAACTTGCAGCCCGCAACCCCAGGATCAACTTCTTAACCATCGGCTCTGATACCACTTGTTGGGCCGTGCAACACCCATTAACTCCGCATTAATATGATATTATCCGCTCTTGGCCGTGGCCAAGCCCGCACGAATTTATTTTTGAGCTCCTCCCAAAAGGCCTCATACTAATGGAGTTATTTGGCTGCTTATATTCAAGATAATTCTTTTTTATCTTAACGATGTGGAACTTGGGTTGACACCCACTCTACATCAAACATGTAATCAGTTACAGAAAGAATCAGAGATGAACAATGAAAAAAAAGACTACATTTATTTTTCTAGGAGAAGATGAATGTTACACCAATGAAAAGTGAATACAATTGCAATTGGGTGTCTATATTTAAACTCCTAATAAGCTGTAACTAACTTGTAACAAACTAAGTCAACACAACATATAGAGATATTGACTTTTATTGACTAGCACTAGATATATAACAGCCCCCCTCAAGTTGGAAGGCTGAAAGTAATCACAGACTTGCAACTTGGAACTTAGAGCAGCTAAGGTTGCAGCACCAAGAGCTTTGTTGAACATATTGTTATGAACTACGAAGTAAATCTCCCAATCACACCAACTTATAATAATATAGAGAACAAGAACTAGCAGTCAACTGTTTAAGGTTTACAATGAAGATAATAAACGAGCACAAAAGTAACTACTCGGTCCTTCGAGAGGCCGCCTCTCCCAACTACTAGAGTGTTTACAAGCAAATCATCGATAGATAAACCCTAACACCTCCTTTCCCCCATTACATATTGTCTTTTCTTTTATAATTACTCTTCTGCCCCTTTGACTGGATCATTGACCTCCTCTGCTGCAATTACCGTTTTACCCTCCAGTTTCTTTTATTTTCTCGAGTACATTTTCAACGGTTCTGAAACATTTGAATTAATTCAATACCCCCGCCCCAAAGTCTCACCTTGTCCTCAAGGTGAAAGGTGGAAAACTGATTGTTGATCATTTGAGCGTCCTCCCAACAGTGGCATATGTTTCCATTTGAGTAAAGCTTCCGCATCTTGTGGCCCAAACCTCCATAGCTGGTTGCAATTAGTCCAACATAGTCCACTACTTGACCTAGGTTGGTTGTCACTCGAAGGTCAGCGCTGACTTGTCCAAAGCTCTCGGGGCCTGATAACACATCGTCTTCTCTTAGTGGAACTTGCAATACAGAAACAGGACTTGGATGGTCAGCCTCCTTAGAACTCTCTGAAGATTCTCCCTCAGCTTTAGTAAGCTGTGGAGCAGAATCCTTGTGATTACCAACCGAAGAATCATCACTATTTTTCACGAAAATCGATAGTTCTGGAGGTAACTCATTAGAAGATCTTCGAGAAAAGGTTTTGCACCCATGTTGAATGAAGTCCGATGCGTCCACAATACTTGCAGCATTTTCAGATGTCCGAGGTACTAGCAGCTGCTTATCCGGAGAACCTTCTTTATTGAGGTTTGTCTCAATCTGATCCTGACTAGAATAGTTTTCCAGTAAACAGTCATTATTATAAGCATATCTCTGGCGATCTGACTGTGATTTTCTCTTGCTTGACCTTGAGTTCTTGGATGACGAATTCTCTTTTGTTTTACAATTTCTATCTAATACTTTCCTTCGATACAGATATGCGTCCTCTTTCAGTACCAGCAACTTGTCATCGACGCGATATTCACTATCTGCATTGTGTTTCTCACTTGCCATTCCTGGTAGTTCACAAATTGATTTAGACCTTGATGAGAATTTGGAATAACTGTCCTTCCCACTGTTCTTACTGCTTATCCCACCCATTGTGACATCCAGGTTCCTGAATTTCTTATCAGAGGTAGAAAGCATTTCACCAAGTGTAATTTTCTTACCATCCATCCCCGCATCTTGATATATACATCTCTTGGTATGCTTCCTTTACTGTTGACTACCACATCCTGATACTTGCAAGCCTTTTTTAACCTCTCCAACAATCTCTTCTTTGCCTCACTGCTGGGTAAGGATTCCGTAAAATCATAAGAAGTTACCTTCTTCTCCTCTAATTCACTTGCAGAAACATCTTCAGAAAAATCATATAGAACTCTAATATTAGGACTTCCGCTAAATGGGGACGAAAAATTATTCATCATGTAACCAGAATCCACGACTATTTCCCCTTTAAATTCTTTAGCAGCGTCTCTCCTATTCTTCTTGCGGCTGCAATTGTCTCTCATTTCCCTAGTAGCTTTCTTGACGGCTTCTGTACTTTCTCTAGACTTTTGCCTTGAGAAGTCTATGTCTTTTATAATAACTCCATCATCAATTGAAGAAACAACAGCGAGAAAAGCAGCATTTAGATAAGGTAATGCATTGCCAAGCGGCCTAGAAGCCGCACGATACGTTTCAAACATCAACTTAGTATCAGGTCCAGTTTCCCAAGAGAAACTATATCCTACTGACCCCCAACATGGTACTTGGATACTTAAAAGCACCTTCTCATTGCCTTCACCACTGAGGACTGCAGCATGAACAGTTACACCATAAGCAACGGCTTCATCAGGGTTAATACTCTTGCACAACTCCTTCCCATTGAAAAAGTCCTGCAACCATTGTTGAACCTTGGGAATCCTTGTGGAACCTCCAACAAGCACCACATCATGAATAATGCTCTTGCCTATCTTTGCATCTGTCAAACACTTCTCAACAGGCTCCATACACTTTCTAAAAAGATCCATGTTGAGCTCTTCAAATCTTGCCCTTGTAATTGTCGTGTAGAAGTCAATACCTTCAAACAAAGAAGCATCACTGATCCTCCTTCTAATCAATCTCTTAGCATTGAAAACAGTGTTGGTAGGGTTCATGGCAACTTGATTTTTGGCAGCATCAATAGACCCTTCTGTCCGACCAGCGCCTAGTACCAAGTGAATCTCGTCAATAAATAGAATCACTTTCCCATCAGCCTCCTCCACTTCCTTTAAGTCAAATTTCAGCCTTTCCTTGAACTTGTAACACCCTCACTTGCCAACAATAATAATATAAACTTTTATACTCAATTAAACATTAATATAGAAGAAATTTTAGAAATTTCGGCATGATGTAATCATAAACCGAACTAACCACCTGCTCAAACAACTAAGTAGAACTAAAACAATCCACTTGCATAAGTTATTCTAAACCACAAGGAAATAAAACCATGCCAACCCAGACCGCTCATAGGTCACTGTATGAAACAACTACCAATAGCTATTACAACCCAGAACTGAATCAAATAATATACAACCCATTAAATATGATAATCTGCCTACAAATACAGACATAATATAAACAAAGATATATGCTCACTACCCATCCAACCACCTCGACCCTCTGACTGCCTCGGTGACTACCCCAACCAGACGGGCCACTTCTTCTAGACATCTTCAGGCTTAGCTGAGGAAACAGAATTAGCAAGCAAGTGAGCCAAAATGCTCAGCAAGTATATATATATATATATATATATATATATATATATATATATATATATATATATATATATATATATATATGTAATTAAAACATCAACAACTGAAATGTCTGTAAGATTGTCAAGAATTAACAATCAACAATATATAAGCTCAACTGAAAGTTCATCTTTTGTCTGAATCATAAAATAGAAGAGGATTGGACTATCATGCATTTTATAAATAAAAACAATTATAAGGTTAGGCTGCTGATCAGTCACGCACTAACCCCGGACAAACGCACACAGCAATGTCCTTAATGGATCCACGGCACACATTGGCCTTAATAATTTCTGACCACGAATCTGGTCCGACCCTTACGGTCCACATTTTTTTAAAAAAACTAACAGTCCAATCCTAACTAGACATCAGGTGTCGGAACAATCGACCACCTCAACTGTCAAATATCCTGGACACTTTTGTTCCAGGTCAACATCTCAATCTCACCAAGTAGAATAAGGTCGGGTAATCTCTGAATTAAATATCGACAAGTTCGATATGGCAAACGGGGTATTGATTTAAGTCAAGCTACTAAAAGGATCAACGAAACGATATAATCGACTTGGGGGTATAACAATTGAATATTCAAAATTAATGGAAATTATCAGAACAGTTATATCAAGGATAAATCAAATGCATAAGAATCAAGTTATGATAATTATAATTCGCTGGAAATATAAGTGAAGTGGTTTATTTGAAAGAGAGGTGGAATAATATACTTGCAAGGGATATGGATGTAAATCAATTCACTAAAAAAAATCAACAACTCATTAGAATCAATTTGGGGTATAACAATTAAGTATTCGAAATTTTGGGAAATTAAAGGAACAATTATAGCAAGAATAATTTGAATAAGCATATGAATCAGGTTTTTATAATCATAACTCATTTAAAAGATAATTGAAGCAATTTACTTGCCTTAACTAGAAAATCACAGAATCCGAAGTGTCTTTACGTCCTCAGCTTTAGCCTTCCCTTTATCCACGGAATCTACACACAATATAACACTATTTTAGAATCCTGCTCAATATTCACTAATCAATGTAAACATTCCACTTAGTCTACCCCTGCGAATAGTTCCCTAATTTATGTTATTTAATCATATAATATCATTATATAGGCTACAGACAAAAGTATTTAATCATATAGTCACATTAACACATACTACATAGATTTTAAAATATGAAGCCCGACTCACAACTCGTATAAATTGTATAATTATACATACTCACTTCAAGAAATAAATTAGGGTTTTTAGAAAAATTTTGACGGCATCCCCTTTATACGGGTGACTGCCAGTCGGGATACAGCCGACACAACCAACACAATCATCAATTGTAAAATAACCACAATCCAATAATCTGTCTCAATCATATTACTAACAATTATATAAATTCAGAATTTAAAACAAGAAATTAAAATTATAACGTAGTTATTAAAATTTAAATTTGGCTCAGAAAAATCATCATCGCCATATTACCATCGACTCAATTTATTATTAATATCATTGTCGATGGGGAAAAGTCTCGGAGGTACCCGTTTTCGGGTTTCCAATCACGAGACTCTACACAATTTCGGACCAAATATAACTCTATTTTTCGTCACCCAAATATAATCATATACAATTAGAGCCACGGGAATACAGCCCATGAGCCCAACAACAACAGTGCAGTACCAAACCAAACTTAGAATCGAATTTCACCAGGAAAGAGAGGAAACAATTCGATCCAAACACACAAGAATTTACTCACCCACTCGATCTCACGTAACGCAACAAGTACCAGTAACACAAGATTTAACAGAGATTCACAAACACACCCATTTTTCTCTAACACATACATTCACACACCTTGTACACACGTACAAGCACTCCATGTTCGCACACACACACTAAGCATCATAGTTGCTGCACACACACAGAGCACACCTCGCCCAAACTCACACACCCACTATAGTTGTACACATATCGACACACACACACTCCACTCCATAACTCACACACACCGAAACAGAGAAATCAGGGGAAAAGGGGAGGGATGGTTCTTACAGGCCACCACCGTAGCAAATATACACAGCCACACACACCAGTAGAACAATTTGCGGGAGGAGAGAGGTGAGCTCGAGAGCTTTCGCAGGAGAGAGGAGAGGAGACTCGTGAATGTTCGAGAGAGAGAGAACCGACTGAAATGAATTGGGTATTGCCAATTTAGGGATTTAAAAAGGGGGATAATTGATTTGGGGAAAAATGTATGGAGGGTAAAGTGATTTAAGAAGCATACATTTTTAAAAAAAATAAATAAACTATTTTCTAAATCGACATCAATTATAAAAATGGGTACGACATTAAATTTTAAAATGTTAAAATGAAGAATATAAAATTACGATCACCCACATATTTTTAAAATATTTTTAGGATCAAAAACGAATAAAATATGGATTTTACAAGATTAAATCCATAGAATGGAAAAATAATTCGTAAAATCATTTTAAAATCCCAAAAACCAAAAATAATTCATCAAATATTTTTAAAAGTCATATAAACTAATAAAATCAATAATGAAAAAGGATTTTAGGATTTCTGCTAATCCCGAGGATTTTATAAAATTCACCGAAGGTAAATATAACGCAATTAAATAGGAAATAAATCTCAAAAACATAATTAAAATAGTCGGGCTTACATAACACGTATAAAACACCAACAGGCCTCCAAATACTATTACACAGATACATCACCTCCTTGACCAATTTATACACCACATAATCCATATTTAATAGATAACTTTTAGTAATTAAATATTCTGAAATTTCGAAGGCGTTATAACCTTCCCCCCTTAAAAGGATTCTGTCCCCAGAATCTCACCTAAGAGAATAATTGAGGATAATTCTCCAGCATATCGCTTTCCAACTCCCTAGTTGATTCTTCCACCTTGGGGTTTCTCCACAAAACTCTCACTATAGGAATTGTTTTATTCCTCAAAACCTTTTCTTTTCGATCTAGTATTTTGATAGGCTGCTCCACATAAGATAAATCTGGCTGAATCTCTATCGGCTCATATTCAATGACATGTTTAGAATCCAGATGGTATTTCTTAAGCATGGATACATGGAACACGTTATGGATATGTTGCATATGAGGCGGTAAAGCTAACTCGTAGGCGACTTTCCCGACTTTCTTCAATACCTCGAAAGGCCCAACAAATCTTGGACTTAATTTTCCTTTCTTGCCAAATCTTACTAACCCTTTCCACGGAGATACTTTCAACAGTACTTGCTCTCCTTCTTCGAATTCCATATTCTTTCTGGCCAAATCAGCGTACTTCTTCTGTCGGTTCTGAGCTGTCACTAACCGTTTCTGAATAAGTTGAACCACTTCCTTGGTTTGCTGCACTAACTCAGGTCCGAGTATCTTTCGCTCGCCAACTTCTTCCCAGTATACTGGAGATCGACACTTTCGTCCATATAACGCTTCATACGGTGGCATACCGATGCTAGCATGAAAGCTATTGTTGTATGAAAATTCCACTAACGGCAAGTGTTCATCCCAACTTCCTGCAAAATCCAATGCACAAACTCGGAGCATATCTTCAATTGTTTAAATCGTTCTTTCACTCTGGCCATCAGTTTGAGGATGGTATGCAGTACTCATTTTTAATTCAGTGCCCAAACATTCTTGAAAACTTCTCCAGAATCTCGAATTAAATCTTGGGTCTCGATCTGAGACTATTGAGACTGGAACTCCATGTCGCACCACAATTTCTTTTATGTATAGATGAACTAACTTGTCTAATGAAAACCTCTCATTTATTGGAAGGAAGTGTGCAGATTTCGTTAATCGATCAACAATTACCCAGATAGCATCATGATTAGCTCTCGTCCTTGGCAATCCAACTACAAAATCCATCGCAATATGTTCCCATTTCCACTCGGGAATCTCTAATGGTTGTAGCATCCCACTTGGCCTTTGATGCTCAGCTTTTACTTTCTGACAGGCCAAATACTTACTCACCCATTCGGCAATATCTCTCTTCATATCCGGCCACCAGAAGTTTCTTTTCAAGTCTCGATACATTTTCGTACTTCCTGGATGAATTTAATATTTCGAGCTGTGGGCTTCCTGTAGAATCTCATTCTTCAACTCTGTCACATTGGGTATCCAAATACGTGAAGAAAATCTCAATATCCCACTGTCATCTACTTGTGTGCATATTTCCTCACCTGTTAACTTGTTCACATCTCCGCTCATGACTTCCTCCTGGCATCTGCGAATCTTTTCTAGTAATTCTGGTTGAAACGTCATAGTGTACACCGTATCTGTACTACTTGCTGGCATACACACCTCTATCTCCAATCTTTCAAACTCTTTGTATAATTCCTCAGGCATTGTCAACATACTGATTTTCTCCTTCCTACTTAAAGCATCCGCCACCACGTTCGCCTTCCCAGGATGATAGTTGATGGTACAATCATAATCCTTGAGTAATTCCAACCATCTTCTCTGTCTCATATTTAACTCCTTCTGGGTGAAAATATACTTTAAACTCTTGTGGTCCGTGTAAATTTCACACTTTTCCCCATACAAATAATGTCTCCAAATCTTCAAGGCGAAAACAATCGCGGCTAATTCTAAGTCATGAGTAGGATATTTTTGCTCGTGAGGTTTCAATTGTCTCGAAGCGTAAGCAATTACCTTACCGTGCTGCATTAGTACACATCCCAAACCTTTGTGAGATGCATCACTGTAGATCACAAAATTTCCTTTTTCATCTGGAAGTGTCAATACAGGTGCAGTCACCAATCTCTTCTTCAATTCCTGGAAACTTTCTTCACACTTCTCATTCCACACAAACTTTTCATTCTTCCTTGTCAACTTTGTTAGTGGGGTGGCTATCTTCGCAAAGTCTTGAACAAATCTTCGATAATATCCCGCCAATCCTAAGAAACTTCGAACTTCTGTGGGTGTTTTAGGTCTGTCCCAATTCATCACGGCTTCAATTTTAGCAGGATCCACCTTAATCCCTTCACTGCTGATGACATGCCCTAAAAACTGCACTTCTTTCAACCAAAACTCACATTTGGAAAATTTCGCATACAATTTCTCTTTCCTCAACGTTTCTAAAGCTATCCTTAAATGTCCTGCATGATCTTCTTCGGTCTTTGAGTATATCAAAATATCATCTATAAACACAATCACAAACTTATCCAAATATTTCTTGAAGACTCTATTCATTAGGTCCATGAACGCTGCTGGTGCATTAGTTAGCCCAAAGGCCATCACTAAGAACTCGTAGTGCCCATACCTAGTCCAAAACGCTGTTTTTGGAACGTCTTCCGGTCTAATCTTTAATTGAAAATATCCTGACCGCAAATCAATCTTCGAGAAACAAGTTGCTCCTTTTAATTGATCAAATAAATCGTCAATTCTTGGCAAAGGGTATTTATTCTTAATGGTCAACTTATTTAGTTCCCGATAATCGATACACAATCTCATACTTCCATCCTTCTTCTTTACAAATAATACCGGAGCTCCCCACAGCGATACACTAGGCCTAATAAAACCTTTCTCCAGAAGATCTTGCAATTGAACTGCCAATTCCTTCATCTCTACAGGTGCCATTCGATAGGGAGCCTTTGACACGGGTTCAGTTCCTGGGGCTAAATCGATGGTAAATTCTATTTCTCTATCCGGAGGTAAACCGGGAAGTTCATCCGGAAAAACATCAAGAAATTCATTCACCACTGGAATTTCCTCTATCTTAGGCACCTCTTGACTAGTATCCATGACATAAGCCATATAGCCCTCGCATCCTTGCCTCAACAACCTCTTTGTTTGAATGATCGTTAAAAATCTCCTATTTTGCCTCTGACCCCTAAAGGTAACCTCTACATTATCAGAGGGTTTAAGGATCACCTTCTTATTCTTACAATCAATTTGGGCATTATTCTCTGTTAACCAATCCATTCCTAAGATAACATCAAATTCACCTAACTGAAAGGGTATCAAATTAGCGTAAAAAAAATGCCCTGAAATATCAATCTTGCAACGAGGACACACTTGAGTAACCGAAATTCGTTCTGAATTAGCTATTTCTATAACCATAGCTTCACGCAACATGCAAATCTCACAATTTAACCTTTGAACAAATTCTCTAGATATAAAGGACTTCGTAGCCCCGGAATCAATTAACACTTTAGCTTGAACAGAATTTACAGGGAGCATACCTGCTACCACATCCGAATTCTTAATAGCTTCGTTCAGAGTCATGTTGAAAGTCCTCGCCACTGGTCTGACACTTGCTGTTGGGGGTGCTTCAATTGCTTGCAGTATTGGATTAGCCAGAACTGGAGGTTTCACTACAGGCACTTTACAGTCTCTCATTATATGCCCTTGTTTCCCACAACGGTGACATACGATTCCTGCCTTGCACTCTCGAGCATAATGACCTTTCTGACCACACTTGTAGCACGTCACCTCCAACTTTGTACACACTCCAGGATGCCTTTTTCCACAAGTCTTGCACTCTGCCAAGGGTGGCCTAACCAATTTCTGCTGACTCGCATCTTGAATTCTATTTCCTTGGCCCCCATTCCCTGATCCCGGCTTCTTAGGGTTCCCATACTTCCCTGACTGGAATCCTGACTTTTTATTTGGCACATTCTGAGAACTGCCTTGCTCTTGTCGTTCCCCCATTGACCCAGCCTTTCTTTTCTTTCCTTCTTTTTCCTTGAAGTATAATTCGCTTTCTCCTTCAGCTATCATGGCCTTCTGCACCACCGCTGCATAAGTCTCCAGCTCCAAAACTGCTAGTTTAGTACGAATCCATGGTTTCAATCCTTGTTGAAACCTCTTTGCCTTCTTCCTCTCCGTGTCCACATAGGCCGGAGCAAACCTAGCTAGTTCAGTAAACTTGGTTTCATATTCTGTCACCGACATTTTCCCCTGTTTCAACTCCAAAAACTTCATCTCCATCTGGTCTTTCATATAGTCGGGGAAATACTTTTCCAAAAATAGCTCTGTAAACCTTTCCCAAGGAATCACCTCAGTAGCTTCCAACATCTTCACCGACTCCCACCAATAAGTGGCTTCATTCTTCAAGAAATAACTTACATATTCGGTTTGTTTATCTGCTGGGACCCCCACCAGTGCAATAGCTTTTTCCATCTCTTTTAACCAAGACCTTGCCTCCACCGGGTCCGCTGTTCCTTTAAACTCAGGAGGTTTAACTGCCTGGAAAGACTTAAAAGTAACCACCGGAGGAACAGGTGGCTGCTGCTGCTGCTGTTGTTGCTGCTGCTGTTGCTGTTGTTGCTGTTGTTGTTGCTGCTGTTGTTGCTGCTGTTGCTGTGCTAGAGTAGCAGTCTGCTGAACAAGAGTTTGTAATATTTGTGCTAAGGCAGGGTCCATCTGACCAACAGGAGGTGGATTAGCTTGTTCACCCTGATTGGTGGTTCGGGTATTTTGTTTCTTCTTTCTTGGAGGCATATTTCTGAAATCAATGAACAATTATATTAAATTCAGGTTCAGAAAATAATAGCTCAAAATGATCCAACTTAAACAAACAATGCATATATTACTGAAAAGTAATTCAAGGTCTCCAACCAATATTCCGGTCAACAATTGATTCACAGGGTGCAATAGGATATCAATCCAAGGTTACACAAGGTATTCACAAACGTTCAGTAGGTACCATAAAGAAACAATAGTCATAATGCTAAGGTCAAACATAGTATCGAAAGTAAAAACAATGCTAGAAGGAAATGGTGCTGAAAGTAAATATGAAACGAGCAGTAAATAAGATGCTTAAGTAAATGACAGTATAAGGAAATTTAACACAGTTTTGCAAAAGTGATAATGATATATATATAGATAGATCTGATACAAGCGTAAGAACAACGCTTCGATAAGGGTACAACATAATACTAAAAGAGGAGACTGCTAGCATCTAGTCACAGTACAACAGATATATACAACAAAACTGGTCGCACTGCAAATCCTGACGTACTACTACTACCATAACATGCCTCTAAATACCACATCATCATACTACCCTAATCATCACTGGTCATCATCGTCATCCGACTCTCCCCGCCAAGCTGATCCCAGAATGCTCTCCAGCTCTGCCCTCACCAGACCTAGAGTCACCTGCTGTGTCACGAATGCCGGCTCATCTCGGGATCTAATCCGTCCCCGCCTAATGATAACACGTCTAAGAGCTCGTACTCGCCTCCGGACATCCTCCAGCTCAGCTACCGCTCTATCTCGATCTTTAGCCCGGTCCTCCTCCCCAGCCCTTATAGCCCTCAACTCTGCCATCTGCCCTAAGAGATAGTCCCTCTCTCTGGCCACTCGCTCGTACACATGGTATGGAACAGGCTGAGGAGTGTACTGATATGCTAGCCCATTCACCGAGCCCTGCGATCCTACGAATGGCTGCCTAGCCCCTGGGGAAATCTGCTGCGGTACAAAAGCCCCTCCTTCCGGATCCTCGTCCGGGTCTGAATCGGAACCAAAAACAGGTGCCTAAAGTATACATATATATATATATATATATATATATATATATATATATATATATATATATATATATATATATATATATATATATATATATATAATCAGACATCCTATCTCTCACGAAACAATCCTAACCTTTCTCATAACTCTACCCCGACTCCCCACCTAATTGTTTCAGTGACTGTGACCTGTGGCTCTGATACCAACCTGTAACACCCTCACTTGCCAACAATAATAATATAAACTTTTATACTCAATTAAACATTAATATAGAAGAAATTTTAGAAATTTCGGCATGATGTAATCATAAACCGAACTAACCACCTGCTCAAACAACTAAGTAGAACTAAAACAATCCACTTGCATAAGTTATTCTAAACCACAAGGAAATAAAATCATGCCAACCCAGACCGCTCACAGGTCACTGTATGAAACAACTACCAATAGCTATTACAACCCAGAACTGAATCAAATAATATACAACCCATTAAATATGATAATCTGCCTACAAATACAGACATAATATAAACAAAGATATATGCTCACTACCCATCCAACCACCTCGACCCTCTGACGGCCTCGGTGACTACCCCAACCAGACGGGCCACTTCTTCTAGACATCTTCAGGCTTAGCTGAGGAAACAGAATTAGCAAGAAAGTGAGCCAAAATGCTCAGCAAGTATATATATATATATATATATATATATATATATATATATATATATATATATGTAATTAAAACATCAACAACTGAAATGTCTGTAAGATTGTCAAGAATTAACAATCAACAATATATAAGCTCAACTGAAAGTTCATCTTTTGTCTGAATCATAAAATAGAAGAGGATTGGACTATCATGCATTTTATAAATAAAAACAATTATAAGGTTAGGCTGCTGATCAGTCACGCACTAACCCCGGACAAACGCACACAGCAATGTCCTTAATGGATCCACGGCACACATTGGCCTTAATAATTTCTGACCACGAATCTGGTCCGACCCTTACGGTCCACATTTTTTTAAAAAAACTAACAGTCCAATCCTAACTAGACATCAGGTGTCGGAACAATCGACCACCTCAACTGTCAAATATCCTGGACACTTTTGTTCCAGGTCAACATCTCAATCTCACCAAGTAGAATAAGGTCGGGTAATCTCTGAATTAAATATCGACAAGTTCGATATGGCAAAAGGGGTATTGATTTAAGTCAAGCTACTAAAAGGATCAACGAAACGATATAATCGACTTGGGGGTATAACAATTGAATATTCAAAATTAATGGAAATTATCAGAACAGTTATATCAAGGATAAATCAAATGCATAAGAATCAAGTTATGATAATTATAATTCGCTGGAAATATAAGTGAAGTGGTTTATTTGAAAGAGAGGTGGAATAATATACTTGCAAGGGATATGGATGTAAATCAATTCACTAAAAAAATCAACAACTCATTAGAATCAATTTGGGGTATAACAATTAAGTATTCGAAATTTCGGGAAATTAACGGAACAATTATAGCAAGAATAATTCGAATAAGCATATGAATCAGGTTTTTATAATCATAACTCATTTAAAAGATAATTGAAGCAATTTACTTGCCTTAACTAGAAAATCACAGAATCCGAAGTGTCTTTACATCCTCAGCTTTAGCCTTCCCTTTATCCACGGAATCTACACACAATATAACACTATTTTAGAATCCTGCTCAATATTCACTAATCAATGTAAACATTCCACTTAGTCTACCCCTGCGAATAGTTCCCTAATTTATGTTATTTAATCATATAATATCATTATATAGGCTACAGACAAAAGTATTTAATCATATAGTCACATTAACACATACTACATAGATTTTAAAATATGAAGCCCGACTCACAACTCGTATAAATTGTATAATTATACATACTCACTTCAAGAAATAAATTAGGGTTTTTAGAAAAATTTTGACGGCATCTCCTTTATACGGGTGACTGCCAGTCGGGATACAGCCGACACAACCAACACAATCATCAATTGCAAAATAACCACAATCCAATAATCCGTCTCAATCATATTACTAACAATTATATAAATTCAGAATTTAAAACAAGAAATTAAAATTATAACGTAGTTATTAAAATTTAAATTTGGCTCAGAAAAATCATCATCGCCATATTACCATCTACTCAATTTATTATTAATATCATTGTCGATGGGGCAAAGTCTCGGAGGTACCCGTTTTCGGGTTTCCAATCACGAGACTCTACACAATTTCGGACCAAATATAACTCTATTTTTCGTCACCCAAATATAATCATATACAATTAGAGCCACGGGAATACAGCCCATGAGCCCAACAACAACAGTGCAGTACCAAACCAAACTTAGAATCGAATTTCACCAGGAAAGAGAGGAAACAATTCGATCCAAACACACAAGAATTTACTCACCCACTCGATCTCACATAACGCAACAAGTACCAGTAACACAAGATTTAACAGAGATTCACAAACACACCCATTTTTCTCTAACACATACATTCACACACCTTGTACACACGTACAAGCACTCCATGTTCGCACACACACTAAGCATCATAGTTGCTGCACACACACAGAGCACACCTCGCCCAAACTCACACACCCGCTATAGTTGTACACATATCGACACACACACACTCCACTCCATAACTCACACACACCGAAACAGAGAAATCAGGGGAAAAGGGGAGGGATGGTTCTTACAGGCCACCACCGTAGCAAATATACACAGCCACACACACCAGTGGAACAATTTGCGGGAGGAGAGAGGTGAGCTCGAGAGCTTTCGCAGGAGAGAGGAGAGGAGACTCGTGAATGTTCGAGAGAGAGAGAACCGACTGAAATGAATTGGGTATTGCCAATTTAGGGATTTAAAAAGGGGGATAATTGATTTGGGGAAAAATATATGGAGGGTAAAGTGATTTAAGAAGCATACATTTCTAAAAAAATAAATAAACTATTTTCTAAATCGACATCAATTATAAAAATGGGTACGACATTAAATTTTAAAATGTTAAAATGAAGAATATAAAATTACGATCACCCACATATTTTTAAAATATTTTTAGGATAAAAAACGAATAAAATATGGATTTTACAAGATTAAATCCATAGAATGGAAAAATAATTCGTAAAATCATTTTAAAATCCCCAAAACCAAAAATAATTCATCAAATATTTTTAAAAGTCATATAAACTAATAAAATCAATAATGAAAAAGGATTTCAGGATTTCTGCTAATCCCGAGGATTTTATAAAATTCACCGAAGGTAAATATAACGCAATTAAATAGGAAATAAATCTCAAAAACATAATTAAAATAGTCAGGCTTACATAACACGTATAAAACACCAACCAGGCCTCCAAATACTATTACACAGATACATCACCTCCTTGACCAATTTATACACCACATAATCCATATTTAATAGATAACTTTTAGTAATTAAATATTCTGAAATTTCTAAGGCGTTATAGAACTCCCCTCTATATTTCACCCCGGCAACTAAAGCATTACCATACGGATTGGGAGAGCAGAATTTACTAGCACTTCCTTTAAACCTTAGAGAATTCACGTTCTCAAATTTACTAGCCCATTTACCGTACTCATTCTCATGAAGCTTATAAACCCTAACCATATTACAATGTGTTTTTAAAGCATTCCAATACGGATTGGGAGAGTAGACGAGAGGATTTGTACCTTTGGAGATCGACAATGGAGCTTTTTGAACAACTACTCTCTCAGACTTTTCATCAAACACCTGAAGTGCAGCCATCTCGGTTTGCAATTTTGACACATCGGAGTGGGTACTTTCTTCACCATTATCACTTTCTTCACCCTTTTCCTCATTGGGTAAATGAGAATATTGCAGCCCTATCATTTTCGCCACCTGGGTTTGCCTCTCCATCGCCCACTCTGCCAACGACTGTCGCACTGCCTCCATTGCTTTCTCCATTGCCTGCTCCACCCCTTTCATAATCAACTCCTTCATCTCCTCTCCAAAATCTGTCATCACCTCTCCCATTAGATCGACTGCTCTAATACCAATTTGTTAATAACTACGAAGTAAATCTCCCAATCACACCAACTTATAATATAGAGAACAAGAACTAGCAGTCAACTGTTTAAGGTTTACAATGAAGATAATAAACGAGCACAAAAGTAACTACTCAGTCCTTCGAGAGGCCGCCTCTCCCAACTACTAGAGTGTTTACAAGCAAATCATCGATAGATAAACCATAACACCTCCTTTCCCCCATTACATATTGTCTTTTCTTTTACAATTACTCTTCTCCCCCTTTGACTGGATCATTGACCTTCTCTGCTGCAATTACCTTTTCACCCTCCAGTTTCTTTTACTTTCTCGAGTACGTTTTCAACGGTTCTGAAACATTTGAATTCATGACACATATCAACAGACTGAGCAGTAGTAGAAATATAAGTAGGAACAAGTAGGCCTTTGTCAAAATTCTCACGCACCAAGTGACAATCAATTTCAATATGCTTGGCGCGTTCATGATAAACAGGATTTGCTGCTATATAGATAGCAGATTTGGAATCACAGTGAAAAGGAATTGGCAGCTTGGGAGAAATCAAGAAATCTTTAAGAACTGCAACTAACCATAAAATCTCACAACATGTATCAACCATGGCTTCGATATTCAACCTCAGCTGAAGATCTAGAAACAGGATGTTGTTTCTTACACTTCCATGAAACAAGTGAGTCATTCATTTGGAAAAGATAAACTTATTGGTTTGGGGCGAACAAACCAGAGAAAAGGCTGAAGAGTCAAAAGAAGGCAGCTTCTTAATACTGTTGTACTTGCTGGTTTGGTGCAATATTGTGATAGATAGTCACCACAAGAAACAAAAGTTTTTGCAGTTGTTCATTCAAAGCACACCATCGCATATACTATGAGAGTGTAGTATCTGGTTTCGACAAGCACAAAGTGCATCTCCATATATACCTATTTTCAGCAAACCCCTTTCTGTTAATAAAGTTTGTCCTGACACTTTTAATAAGTTGATATAATAGTAGAAAATGCGCACCTGTGATAAGGCATAAGGTATTGTTAGGAGTACATCCCAACTGCTTTTTATCAATAGAAAGCTGTTCTTTTAACTGCAACTACTGGTTGTACTGTTCGAAGATTATTAATTCCCAGAAACACTACACCTACATACATGGCTCTAGTGATCCCTGAAAAGCATGTGCTGCTATCCTTGAACCATACATTTACTGAAGTAATGAATAACTGAGGTATTATCTTTATGCAAAGCACATCATAAATCATAATATGAAATTTAGTTTCAGTTGATGAAATTAAAACTGACTTTTTAGTGCAAACTTTGCAAACAATTGTCTCCACTATCACTGCAAATCTGCAATAGCTAGCCATTGCACAAAAGTATAGTACAAGATTATAGTCAGGGCTTCTCAAATAACTAACCCGTTGTTTCTAGAGATAATACTTAAATTGTTTCCATGGTGACTAAGAATATAATCAGTAGCAAAACTGTTAGACCCACAATAAGTGCAACCTATCATAGGAGGCCGAAGAAAGTCAAAGAAATGAAGACTTACCATAGACGCGAAAAGAAAGGAAATGTGTTGGATGCATAATCAGGTCAACTATGCATCATGATTGGGAGCAGAATCAGTAGACTTAATTGAGAGAATAAATTACAGATTATATACATTTAAAGTAAGGGATTCTCTGCAAGTTTGGGGGATCAGATTGGAGGAAAATAAATTATTTAATCTGGCACATAGGTATAGTTTAGGCAGTGAGTTTTTATAAGTGGTTTTATAGCAGAGAAGCTCTGCCCTGATAATGAAGCAGCATCTATTGTAATTCTGGTGTATCATCAGTTTACTCAATTAAATATCTTTGTTTCTTCCATATTTCAATTATACGATCTAGGTTCATAACAAAATAACAAAGCTCTTCGCACAAGGAGGTGTGCTCTCTGTTACTAAAGACTATGTTTGCTGGTATGAAACACAAGTGAATTAGATTGAAAACACTACCCCTTCCGCTCAATGCATTAATTGTTTACTTGCTGATAAAGTGCTGTGATATGTATTTGTAGTGCTCAGCAAATGCATCCCAAGTTGTACTTGTACATATAAAACAGTGGTACCCTAGAGATTGTTAAGGTCTCTGCATACCCTAGATGAAAGCAAATTATGGTTTCTAATATTTATGTAGATGACATTAGTTATCCTCGTCAAGCACATCAAAACTCTGAATGACTGCATATGCATACACACACACACGCACACAAAATAAAAAGGTCACCAGAAAATAGTACATGTCGCTGTGCAGGAGACGATGTACGCCATTAAAAAATGTTTACAAATTAAATATCTTTAAAGACAATAATCATATGTTTTTGTTGTGGAATAAGAACTAGGTTACGATTTGTAATTAATGCTAGGGTGGTTGAGCTTCGAGCTTTAATGGCTGTTCTTGTGTTCGTGGTTGAATCTGCCTTCACAAGATACCTACGTACTTTGATGAATATCAAAGATCAAGCCAAAAACGTAGTTCTGAGATGAGGGGTCTGGCCCTTTAAATAGGCTGCAGGAGCCTTAGAATTATGGTAGGAGTCAGAGACTTGGTGGACAAGTCTTTGAGGAAGGTTCTAGATCTATTCCTTGTAGGAATCAGTTTCCATATTGAATTGGATGCCTTGGTGGCTAAGTCTGGTGGAAATAATATCCTTATCCAACTCTTATTGCTGAGCTGTTTATTTCCCCCAATATTAATTACGAAATTAATATTATAATTGGGGTTTGGGGTCCATCTGGTGGGCCCCACGTTTGGACCATTCTTGGTCTAATTAATGCCACATTAAATGTGTCTTTAGGGCTTATTTTCGGCCCATATCATTTGCCCCCCAACTTCTAGGAACACTGATCAGGCTTTCCTTGAAGTTTTACTTGTCTATTTCGAGACTCGGGTCAGGGTTTACCTTTGATATCGTTTTGACGTAAAGCGTGGAGCGACCGACGC
The DNA here is from genome assembly GCA_036435485.1 of Saposhnikovia divaricata. NCBI lineage: Eukaryota > Viridiplantae > Streptophyta > Magnoliopsida > Apiales > Apiaceae > Saposhnikovia > Saposhnikovia divaricata. The sequence continues at coordinate 148,883,759 of CM071596.1, read as the reverse complement.
GTTTACAACGACGTTAGATTATGCCAACAACATTGAACGGTGCTAAACGACACTAAACGGCGTTTAAACAATGTTAAACGACGCTAAACGGTGATAAACGGTGCTGAACGGCACTAAACGGTGCTAAACAGCCTTAAACGACATTTAAACGATGTTAAACGACGTTAAACGGCGATAAACGGTGCTGAACGGCACTAAACGGTGCTAAACAGCCTTAAACGACGTTTAAACGATGTTAAACGACGCTAAACGGCGATAAACGGTGCTAAACGGCACTAAACGGCACTAAACAGCCTTAAACGACGTTTAAACGATGTTAAACGATGCTAAACAGTGATAAACGACGCTAAACAACACTAAACAGCACTAAACGGCACTAAACGGTGCTAAACAGCCTTAAACGACATTTAAACGATGTTAAACGACGCTAAACGGCGATAAACGGCGATAAACGGCGCTAAACGATGCTAAACAGCCTTAAACAATGTTTAAACGATGTTAAACAACGCTAAACGGCGATAAACGGTGCTAAACGGCACTAAACGGCACTAAAAGCCTTTAGCGACATTCAAACGATGTTAAACGACGCTAAACGGCGATAAACGGCGCCAAACGGCACTAAACGGTGCTGAACGGCACTAAACGACGTTTAAACGATGTTAAACGACGCTAAACGGCGATAAACGGCGCTAAACGGCGCTAAATGGTGCACTGAAAACCATCCGAAAAAATCGAGATCTAGGTTCAGAAACTTCCCGAGATTCGCTGAAAAACCAAGATTCAGGACCACGAACTAACCCGCGATCGGTCGGATAGAGGGCTAGCTCGTGGTCGGCTAGCACCTGGTCGGCCGAGGGGCCTCGATCCAAGGTGGTCGGCTGGCACCTGGTCGGCCGAGGGCCCTCGATCCAAGGTGGTCGGCTGGCACCTGGTCGGCTGTGGGCTGGTCGGTCGTGGCTCCTTGGCGTGCCTTGGTCGGCTGATTCGTGGTCGTCTAGCTCGTGGTCGGCCGAGGCTCCTCAAAACGCCGTGGTCGGCTACAAGGTGGTCGGCTGTGGCTTCCTCGGGTGTCATGGTCGGCCACTTCGTGGTCGGCTACGGCTCCTTGGGGTGTCGTGGTCGGCCATTTCGTGGTTGGCGAAGAAACCCAGACCTGAAAACCATTCATGGAACTTGAGGATCAAGAACCTCGATCTTGACCTCCAATTTAGTATCTTGGTCATCCGTGACTTTCAAGGATCCAGAACCTCGATCTTGATCTTAAATTGTCAAGGATCTAGGTTTTAAAATCTTCCGTGATCCTAGGGATCCAGAACCTCAATCTTGATCTTAGGTCGTCAGTTTGGTCATTTGTGACTTCTAACGGTATTACACCTTAATTCATGATTAACACTGCTAACTTTGTGCTTAAGACTAAACTCATTACTTATTTTCTTAAGCGTAAACATCCATGCAACAAATACTTCAACTATTTCTTTTCCAACATATATGAATTATAACGATACTTTCTGTATAACGCGGATAATTTCTGTCCTTCTTTCGTCTAAAAACGATAGATGACCTGTAAACGCGAACCAAGATGAGATTCAACCTGATGTACCAGGTCATGCACTTTCTATAAAAGAGGAGAAGTAGCCTTCATTTCAATTCACTTCTTCATTTCTGAGCTCTCAAATTCTTAAGTTCTCTAGCTTCAAGTTGCAAGATCAAGTTCGAGCTTCAAGATCAGGTTTCAGATCCAAGATCAAGTTTCAGTTTCAATATCAAGATGTCGGAAGGTGATCAACCAATGGCTCCCCCTGTCTCCATGATGGAAGCTATGTCGAAGAGGAGTAAGATGAGGACCGCCAAAGGTAAAGAAAGAATTAAACCTCCTTCGTATGTTGAACATAGATTTGAATCCTTGTTAGAACTTCTGAACATTATGAGGGAAGCATTTCCCAACTGTTCCAGCTTAGATTCTTTTAACAGTCCCAATAAGTTGTCGGAACGAGATGTCCAAATGATAAGGGAGTCCTATCACTTCCCAAGTGCCATTAAGGTTTGTCTCCCAAATCCATCGGATAGAACATGCAACTGGCATCCTGAAAGGATCTGTGTTTACTGGGGTGCCTTAGATGCTGGGTTCAGATTCCCGGTGGACAATTTTATCATTAGATTACTGGCGGAGTATCAGATCCACCCCTGTCAGTTGTATCCCAATGCTTGGAGGTGCATCTCTATTTTCTTAATAAGGTGTCGCGAACTGGAGATTCATCCGACAACCACAATGTTTCGAAGTATCTTCGGGGCCAGCAACTCTTCTGACTCCAAGAAAGGATGGGTTAGCCTTAAGCACCGAGCCAAACTTCCACACATGGTGAATCCCTTCTCCTTTCCAGATTCACAGCATTTCTGGGAAAGGGAGTTTGTAGTTCTTGAGTGGAAAGGTGGTGACTGGGGCAACTTCTTTGTGAAGAGATTTGGGTCCGTGGAGGACAGTTCACATTTCGTGTGTGACCTTACTGATTCAGAATTGTTGGATCGAGATAGGCTTCTTGCTGATGACGGCCCTACACACTACAAAACTTTTCTAAATGAAAAGAATCTTATTGGGGCTGGCCTTAGCTTTCTTTCCATTGAGGGTAACTTTCTTACTTGAGCTTATTATGAACTCTGTTTGTTCTTATCCCGATATTTTTCTCTTTGTATTTCAGCTGCTGAGGAGATTGATAATCGTCCCGAGAACCGGCCAACTATTACCAAGAGGATGAAGAAGAGGGCTGAGGAGAAGCTGAATTAAACTAAGCCTCATATCCCTAACTTCTTGGAGCGTTGTTCTCAAGGTGGTAAACGATCCCGAAACGCTGACGGGGACGTCAGGACTCCTTTCATACCTCCTTGGGGCATATGTGAACAAGACTCGGTCTTTGGGAGTCCTTATCTAGCCCTAGACTGGTCCAAGCTTTCAATCACTCCTCCTGACCAAGCGACACTGCATGCAGGGGACAAAATGGATGAGTCTCAGCTCATGGGCGCCCAGGCCTTGTATCAGGTATGAAATTCCCTCTGTTAAGTCTGATATTGTTATTGATTTCAACTTTGCATATTCCTCGTGGCTCACCCATTTCCTTGTTGCAGGCCAACGCTTATTTTCAAACTATTTCGACCCAAGGCCGGGCCTTTAGGGATGAAAATGTTAGCTTGAGAAATGACTCAGCAAGGTTCAGGGAAGAGATTGACGATCTGCACTCCCAAGTTGTTCGTGCTGAAGCTAATGCCGCATCTACCCGTAAATAAATTGCTTCTCTAGCCAAAAAGAAGGCCTCTGATGCCGACAAGGTGATCCAGGCCTACCATAGGTCTGAAGATTTTCTTAAGCTCATTGATGATCATGATGATGAGATGCGTCCCTTCAACATGTCTGTTGGTTGGGATAAGGCCATTAACGCTGTGAGTCATAGGCATCCATCTGTTGTCAACCCGGCTGATTTTCCTTGCCCAAATTGGGGTGCCATCCCGGCTAACCTAGCTTCTGGTTCGGGAACTAAAGTTGTTCCTCATGCATTAGGGTCCGGCTCCAAAGGCAGTCATCGATGCTCTGGATCCAACTCAAAGGGGGATGTTCAACTTGCTAGCCAAGACTCATCTTCTTCTGGCTCCCGGGGGAAGAAACCCCCACCTGCAAAGAAAGTTGAAGTAGTTCGCCAACCCATCCCTGGCAAGAGACTAATCCGGAACGAGGGCAATTCTACTTCTGATTCATCTTCCGAGGAAAAAGGAGCCGAAGTTGCTAGAGTTCAGCCAATGGTGATTGCCGAGCCCGGTGATGACTCCGGTGAAGACTCAGAGGAGGAGAGTGGGGAAGAGGAGAGTGGCGAAGAGGAGTCTGGCGAAGAGGAGTCTGGGGAGGAGTAGCTGGAGTTAGTTTGCGGCCTTGCATGGCCTTGTTAGCCGTTTGTGGCTTTATCTGTCTAGATTTCAATCAAGGTCCTTCGGGACCAAACTTTTATCAGTCTCGTTGATATAACTTAACTGTTGGCCCTTCGGGGTCTTTATTTATGCATTTGTTTCCTCATTTGTTTGTTTACTTGTTTTCGGTACTTGGCCTTTCTAGACTAACACTCAACAGGTGCTTGGTACATAAACAAAATCACAGAATCATTGAAGGGAAACAAACTTTGCATTAATAATTCGAAATGGGTTCAACCCTTACATAACTTATTATTGTCCTACTCAGGGCGTTAAGCCCTGGAATGGTTTCATCGAACCTTATTTTTACTTCTCCTAATAAATAGATAGAAAGCTGAATCCGTGCAAGGATAGCTTATACATAATAAATTTTGAGGTTCAAGGCATGCCAAGTACGGGGCACCTCAACCCCGTCCAAGGTCTCCAACTTGTATGATCATCGTCCCAACGTCTTCTTGACTCGATACGGCCCTTCCCAATTAGGGGCTAGCTTCCCCTTCTAGCCAACTCCAGAAGCCTCGATCTTCCTTAGAACCAGGTCGCCTTGTCGAAAGAACCTTTCCTTAACCCTGTGGTTGTAATAAAAGGATGCTTTCTTTTGATGCTCAACATTTCTAGCGTTTGCCTCGTCCCTGACTTCATCAATCAGGTCCAGGGCGAGTCTCATGCCCTCTTCGTTAGTTTCTGGTTCAAAGGCCTCAACTCGAGGTGACGCTTGCATGATCTCCAAAGGCACAACTGCCTCAGCTCCGTAAGCCAGCGGGAACGGGGTTGCTCCAGTGGTCACTTTACAAGTGGTACGGTATGGCCATAGTATGGGCAACAACTCATCTACCCAAGTGTTTCTGGAGCGTTCGACCCTCTTCTTCAGTCCATCAAGGATAATTCGATTAGCTACCTCGGCTTGCCCATTGGCTTGTGGATGAGCCACTGAGGTAAAACGAAGCTCAATTGCATTCTCCTCACAATACTTCTTGAACTCTTAATTATTGAACTATGTCCCATTGTCTGTCACCAAAATTCGTGGGATTCCATACCTGCAAATTATATTCTCCCAAAAGAACTGGGCAACTTGTTTGGTGGTTATCTTGGCTAGAGGTTTAGCCTCAATCCACTTAGTAAAGTAATCAATGGCCACTATCAGAAACTTCATTTTTGCTGAAGCTACGGGGAAGGGACCAAGTATATCCATTCCCCACATCGCGAATGGAATAGGGGAGCTAACCGATGTTAACATCTCAGGTGGCTACCTTACTATCGGAGCGTGCTTCTGGCATCGATCGCACCGCTTGACATAGCTCTGTGCATCGGCCAACATCTCTGGCCAGTAGAATCCCAAACGAGTTATTTTGTGAGCTAGGGCTCTGCCCCCCAAGTGTTGCCCACAAATACCTTCATGAACTTCTTCCAAAGCTTCCCTTGCCTCTTAGGGCATCAAACATTTCAAGTACGGGATAACGAAAGACCTTTTGTAAAGGACGCCCTCAATCAAGGCATATCTCAATGCTCTCACTGACAGCTTTCGTGCCTCCAATGCACTGTCAGGGAGCCATCCGGTTTCGAGGTGAGCTTTGATAGGATCTATCCAACAGCTTCCCACATCAATTGGTGCCACTAATTTCGAGTCGATAGTCGGGGCCTTCAAGACCTGGAAGTAAACACTCCTTGCATAGTTTTCTATCTCGGAAGAAGCGAACTTAGATAGGGCATCGGCCTTAACGTTCTCTTCTCTCGGAATGTGTTCTACATAGCACTCGTCAAACTGAGTCATGACAGCTTTCACAACTCGCAGATACTTTTTCATAGTTTCATCCTTGGCTTCAAATTCACCATTTACTTGAGAGACTACTAATCTTGAATCTCCACAAACTTTGAGATTCTTGACTCTCATGATTCTGGCCAAGCCTAAACCGGCTATCAAGGCCTCATACTCAGCTTCATTGTTAGTTGTTGGGAAATCCAACTTCAAAGCATATTCAACTGTGAACCCATCGGGGCTTCGCAATACTAAGCCTGCGCCACTAGATTTTGTTTTTGATGCTCCATCAAAATAGAGCACCCAATATTCCTTCTGATCAGGTTCAAGTTCTTCATCTTTATCTTGCTTCTCAGGGGTTGTTATCATCTCCTGCCCCCCGACTTCTTGGTTGCTAATGGTGCATTCAACCACGAAGTCAACCAATGCCTGAGCCTTAATGGCTGTTCGAGGCTTATACGTGATGTCAAATTCTCCAAGTTCGATCGCCCACTTGATTAGCCTTCCACTAGCCTTCGGGCTATGCAATATGTTTCTCAACTGTTGGTCCGTCAGGACTTCAATCTTATGTGCCTGGAAGTACGGGCATAACTTCCTCGAGGCTGTTATCAAAGCCAAGGCGAACTTCTCAATGGGAGAGTAATTCAACTCAGCCCCATGCAACACCTTGCTCACATAATAGATAGGTTTCTGGACCTTCTTCTCTTCTCGAATGAGAACGGCGCTCAACGCTTGCTCAGATACCGCCAGGTATAGATAGAGAGTCTCCCCGGGACTAGGTTTGGCCAGCAACGGGGCTTCAACCATGTACTTCTTTAATCGTTCAAAGGGCTCTTGACTCTCAGGGGTCCACTCAAAATTTTTCACCTTCTTCAATGCTTGAAAGAAAGGCAAACATTTGTCACCAGACTTGGAGATGAATCTTCCTAAAGCCGCTACCCGGCCTGTCACCTTCTACACATCTCTTATAGAGCGTGGCCGTTCCATGTCTAAAATCGCCTTAATCTTGTCAGGGTTGGCCTCTATGCCTCTCTTTGAAACCATCAGACCCAAAAATTTGCCTGATCCAACGCCAAAGGCACACTTGGCTGGATTCAACATCATTTTGTGGTGCCTCAGCACTTCGAATGCCTCTCTGAGGTGCTTAATGTGATCTGCCTTGAACAGGCTCTTGACTAACATGTCATCAACATAGACCTCCATGGTTTTTCCAATCAGATGGGCGAATATCTTATTCACCAGTCGTTGGTAAGTAGCTCCTGCATTTTTTAGACCGAAAGCCATAACAAGATAGCAGAAAACACCAAAGTCAGTTATGAAAGATACCTTGGGGACGTCATCCTTGTGCATCTTTATCTGATTGTAGCCGCTGAACCCATCCATGAAGCTCAGCATCTCATGTCCAGTTGTGGCATCTATTAACATGTCTATCCTTGGTAAAGGGAAGCAATCCTTAGGGCACGCGTCATTCAAGTCGGTGAAGTCTATACACATCCTCCACTTACCGTTGGCTTTCTTGACCATCACAGGGTTAGCCAACCATTCTGGAAACTGAATCTCTTCAATAAACCCAGCTTCTAAGAGCTTTTCCACTTCTTGTTTTATGGTCTCTTGCCTTTCAGGTGCAAAGTTCCTCTTCTTCTGCTGTATTATCTTTCTATTAGGATCGACATTCAATCTGTGAGTTATGAGTTGGGGATCAATCCCTGGCATATCAGCTGCTGTCCAGGCAAACACATCACTATGTTCTTGCAAGAATGCTATCAACTTGCCCTTCAGGGGTTCCTTCAAAGAGGCTCCTATATAAGTCACCTTCTCAGGGTCGCCTAGCTCCAGAGGAATAGGTATTAAGTCCTCTGCTGGCTTTCCTCGGTGTTCATCATCACCACGGACATCCATGTCTTCGATCGGAAGTACCTGCCCCCCGACTCCATCAGCTCTTAACGAGGATACATAACAACTTCTTGCCATCTTCTGATCACCCTTTTGTTCTCCAACACCATTCCTGGTTGGAAACTTAATCTTCATGTGATATGTGGAGGCCACAACCTTGAATGCATGAAGTTCAGTCCTTCCTAGGATCGCGTTATAAGTCGAGGATGCCTTGATCACAAGGAAATTCAGCATCTGAGTAGCCTTTTTAGGTTCCTGTCCAATTGTCATGGGTAACTGAATAGTCCCTTCAACCTTGGACTCAACTCCATTAAATCCGTAGATCGGCATGTTGGTGGGGGTCAACTGAGAATCGGTGTACCCCATTTTCACAAACGCATCGTGAAACAAGATATCAACAGAAGCTCCATTGTCTATCAAGACTCGTTTCACCTCCGAGTTTCCAATCACAGGAGTTATGACCAACGGGTCGTCATGGGGGAACTTTACCCCTTCGAGGTCTGAATCATCAAACCCAATAACTATTTCAGTCCTAGCACGTTTTGGGGCTTCTCCCACGATGTGCATCACTTCTCTAGCATACGCCTTTCGAGAGTTTCGAGTCGTGCCGGACGCTGTCAGGCCTCCCCAAATCATATTAACAACTGGCCCTTGGGGCTGTGGATTACGATCACGATCACGATCGTTATCTCTTCTGTCATTGTCTCTCCTGTCATAGTCCCTTCTTTGGGTTCCACGATCGTCATTCTTTGTGAACCTACTTAGCTTTCCTTTTCGGATCAAGAACTCAATCTCATCTTTCAACTGTCTACAATCATCTGTATCATGACCCACATCACGGTGGTACCTACAGTATTGATCCTTGTTTCTCTTCGTGGGATCACCCCTAAGTGGCTTCGGCCATCCGAAGTCTTTATCCTTCTCAATATCTAGCAAAATCTGACTCCTAGGAGCGTTCAGTCTTGCATAATCAGAAAACCTCCGTCCCAAACCCTTCTTTGGTGGTGACTCGGAATCCTTGCTAGTCCGGGGATACTTGTCCCTAGCATCGTACTCTTGCTCTTGCTTTCATTTCTTCGAGTCATTAGAACCATTGCCATTGCCTCCTGCGGTTTCCTTCTTCATGCTGTCCTCAGCCTTGATATATTTGTCGGCCCTTCGTTGGAGCTCAACCATATTTTCGGGAGGATATTTTGCCAAAGACCTTTTAAAGAAGAGATCAGTGGTTCCGTGTTCCAGGGCTACCATGGCCACCTTATTTTCCAGATCAGTGATATTCAGCGTCTCCTTGGTGAATCGCTTGAGGTAATCCCTTAAATTCTCATTCTTCCCCTACACCACATACATAAGGGATGCAGAACTTTTTTCATGAAATCTCCCACTAATCATCGTACTCTCGATCTCGGATCTGTAAGGCATGACCGCTCGGTCCAGGTTCCATGTGTTGAGGGGGATAATTAGGCAGCCCATACATCGGGTTGGTATTCAAAGGGAGATCCGTAGTGTGGATCTGTACCCCCGGGGGTAGCGTACGATCAACGCTATCAAGAGGAGAAACCACCATCTGAAGAGGGTTAGTTTCTTGGCTTTGAGGGATAATCACAGGCAAAGTTCCCTCAACATGGGGAATCGCCCCTGAGGGTTGAGAGGTTAGAGGTTGAATGACCGTCCATGTTGATGGGGGTAATTGTCCTTCTTCAACGGTGATGAGCGGATCAGAGGTGGCTGGTGGAGCAGAGCTAAGGGGTATGGCCTCAGTCGTCGTTGTTCTTCGTGTTTGAACCATGGTTGATGTTGTCTTCCCACAGACGGCGCCAAATGTTGTGGAATAAGAACTAGGTTACGATTTGTAATTAATGCTAGGGTGGTTGAGCTTCGAGCTTTAATGGCTGTTCTTGTGTTCGTGGCTGAATCTGCCTTCACAAGATGCCTACGTACTTTGATGAATATCAAAGATCAAGCCAAAAACGTAGTTCTGAGATGAGGGGTCTGGCCCTTTAAATAGGCTGCAGGAGCCTTAGAATTATGGTAGGAGTCAGAGACTTGGTGGACAAGTCTTTGAGGAAGGTTCTAGATCTATTCCTTGTAGGAATCAGTTTCCATATTGAATTGGATGCCTTGGTGGCTAAGTCTGGTGGAAATAATATCCTTATCCAACTCTTATTGCTGAGCTGTTTATTTCCCCCAATATTAATTAGGAAATTAATATTATAATTGGGGTTTGGGGTCCATCTGGTGGGTCCCACATTTGGACCATTCTTGGTCTAATTAATGCCACATTAAATGTGTCTTTAGGGCTTATTTTCGGCCCATATCAGTTTTATTACAAAACCAGCACAAAAAGGATCTCATGCACAGAACTGTGGAGCATATTTCTATTATTGGGACTTCTACCACACATACATAATATATTATTCGATTGGTATGCTGAACTCTATTTGGCAATTTGTACATATATTATATATAATTACATGTCTTTCTTTTTTAGTGGTTTAGATTTAGATAAAGAATGTAATAAGGGGCACACATGCCAGAATTTCTACAAATCTACCCCAGAACGAAATCACAAATGCTCTTAACATAGCCACCACAATAACTATTCATCTCCTTAAAGGAGAAATCTTTAAGCGCACCAATAACATTAAAAACTTTAAAATGTATAAATTTAATATATATAGACATAATCGTCTGCCCGTATGTAAACAAACATATAAATGATATAGATTAAATAATGCAACTCACTGCAACTCAATTAAATTGGACAAATGGACATGTTGACAGGGAAAGAACATTTTAATCGCGTCTCAGTTGGAGGTTGCCGGAACCTGTAACCTTCATTAGTAGATTCATTTTTTGTGGTTTCCCTGATCAAGCTAGAGATTACCAAGGAACCTAAGGCCAACTTCAATTCACTAAACTGTTGGACATATCACGTAACAGAGATGGCCAGCTGGATTTTATTTTTCATATTTCTTATTAGGCTGTAAATAGTTAATATTTATAACTGATTTTACCGCCATCTGTGGTACAACTTATGTATTTAAACTCCTCACTGTATCAATTCATAGTAATAAGAATAAGCATAATTTTACAAACTTGTCTTTCTTCTTCATACATCTATACACATAAATAGATACAACCTGCAACTTTACAGGTTTTACATGGTATCAGAGCACGTTATTCGATTAAGTATGGTGACGTAAATTCTTTCTTCCATTTCGCATTCTCGTCGTCTCTCTCGTCAACTCTCTCACGTTCATCTCGTCTCTCTCATCGGTTTGATCATCTCTCTCACGTTTATCTCATCTCTTTTGTCAATTCGATCATCTTTCTTGTTACTTTTATCTGTTTTCTCGATTATCGCTATTTTCTTTTGTTCTCTTTCACGTTTTGCCTCTGTTTAACTTGTTTTTTCTGTATCAATTCGATCATTTCTTTGTATATCTTAGTTGATCGTTCTTGTTCTTCATCTTCTTAACACTTTTGTTCGTTGTTGTGATCGGAATATCATCATTTTTTTCATATAATCTGTTTGTTCACTTTTGCACACAAAGTGTTTGTATATTTTACTCTGTGAATCTTTTGATCACACATCAGATCAACATTGCATAATGACTACCACAAATAACATTACTGAACAGAACACTCCTATTACTCACAACGATACTCATATCGATCAGCATAATCATCAAACGGTTTTTGATCTGTATCGTTCTCTGTCTCATAACTCTACATCTCTCAATTTCAATAATCCATTGCACTTACAGTCGTCTGATAGTCCTGGTATGAAATTAGTCAGTGAAGTGTTTGATGGCACTGGTTTTGGTAACTGGAAACGATCAATGCTCATTCCTCTTTCTGCTCGTAACAAATTATGATTTGTGGACGGATCGTTGCCAAAACCATCACCAGATTCATCTTCGTATAAGAGTTGGTCACGCTGCAATGATATGGTTATTTCTTGGATATTAGGAGCATTATCAAAGTCTATTGGCAGGAGTGTCATCTATTCTACTTCTGTACATCAAATGTGGCTTGAACTTGAAGAGCGTTATGGCATGTCAAATGGTGCTCAACTATTCGGTTTGCACAAAGAATTATCTGAAGTTTCACAGGGAAATCAAAGCATTTCAAACTATTTCACTAAAACTAAAATGCTATTGGATGATATTGATTCACTTTGTTTGGCTCCAGTCTGCACTTGTGGCTGCACTTGTGGTGCTGCTTCTAAACTTGCCAAGTTTCATCAAGATCAGAGGGTGATCCAGTTCCTTATGGGATTAAATGATTTATACAATGTAATGAGAGGATCAATCTTGATGACATCTCCTTTGCCTACTCTTGGTCATGTTTACAGCCTTCTTCTCCAAGAAGAAGCTTAGAGGGAAATATATTCCACTTCTCATTTTCTTGCTGATTCTGCTTTTCTGAATGTCAACACATTTCGACCTCCATCTTTTAAGGCAAGAAATGGTTCTGACACAAAGAAGACAACTCTTCACTGCAATTACTGCAAGAAACCTGGACATCTAATTGACAAATGTTACAAACTTCATGGTTTTCCATCAGACTTCAAATTTACTAAAACCAAGAAATTTGCATCTCAAGTTGACAGTTCTGCTTCTGATGTTAAAGCTATCTCAGCTGTACCAGCTTCTTCTTCTATTCCACAGCTTACACCAGAATTATGTTCTCAACTTATGAATATGCTTAAAACTGATCAGACATCAAAATCTCCATCTGCTGCAAATTTTGCAGGTACTTTCAATGCCACTTCTCACATTGCTTGTTTTTCTGACTCAAATAAATGTGAGTGGATACTTGACAGTGGTGCAAGTGATCACATGTGTTTTGACAAATCTCTTTTCACTTCATTAACTCATTTGCCTAAGCCAGTCACAATTTCTTTACCCAATTGCCAAGTTATAGAAATTTCTGATGTAGGACAAATACCTCTTTCTAGTGATATTACCCTCCACAACGTCACTTTTCCGATATAATCTGATTTCTATAGCTAAATTGACTGAACAGTTACAATGTATGATTAGTTTTACTACTAATGCATGCTATTTGCAGGGCTCTTCTCTGAAGAAGCCTCTGGTTCTTGGTAAAGCTTATAAGGATCTTTACTTGCTTCACACAACTGTTTCTCCTCAAACTGCTGATTGTTCCAGCTTTGTTGTCAACTCTGCTGTTAATTCTACTACATGTAATAGAGATATGTTACTTTGGTATTGTAGATTAGGACATCTACCATTGTCTAAACTCAAGACTTTATCTCTTTGTAAAATTGATACTTCTTGTGACTCTATTTTGTCTTCTTGTGATGTGTGTGCAAAAGCCAGACAGCATAGGCTACCTTTTCCACACAGTACTATCCACACCACTGCTAAGTTTTAATTGTTGCACATTGACTTGTGGGGGCCTTATTCTGTTTCTACCTATAACAAGTACAAATACTTTATTACTATTGTTGATGATTTCACTAGAGTAACTTGGACTCACTTACTCAGTCACAAAAGCAATGCTTTTGACTTTATTAAACATTTCATTTCAATGGTTAAAACTCAGTTTAACTGTAGTGTTCAAATCATTCGAATTGATAATGCTTTTGATTTAGGTTCATCTCAATCTGCTGTCTCCTATTTCCTTTCCCAAGGCATTTCTCATCAAACCTCTTGTCCATACACACCCCAACAAAATGGGGTGGTAGAGAGGAAACACAAACATATTTTAGAAACATCCAGAGCTCTTCTTTTCCAATCAAATCTTCCCATTACTTATTGGGGAGATTGTGTCCTCACAGCCACCTATCTCATTAATAGATTTCCATCCAAACTGCTAAAAGGAAAATCTCCATATGAGCTTTTATTTGGTGTGAAACCATCTTATCAACACCTTAAACCTTTAGGATGTTTATGTTTTGTTTCTACTCCGAAGCCACATAGAGATAAATTTTCTCCTAGAGCAACTACCTGTGTTTTCCTTGGTTATCCATTTGGCAAAAATGCTTACAAAGTCTTAAATCTCTCCAAACATCAAATTCAATTCTCTAGGGATGTTCAGTTTCATGAACATATTTTTCCATTTCTCAAACAGCAATCTTCTATTTTTCTTCCAGAAACAGTTCCAGACTTTCATACTTCAACAGACATCAGTATTCATCACAAATCTACTCCTACTCCTATTAATTCACCATCATCATCACCACCTACTATGACGGATGGATTTTATTTTTCACCTTCATCCTCACCACCTACTTCTATTCCTCATACTGTTTTACCAGATATTGTCTTATCAAATCCACCTAATGACAACAGTATTACCACAGACATTCTACTAGAGTGTCAAAATTACCACAATACTTACAAGATTACATTCATCCTTATACATCATCATCATCATGCAACTCTGTTCTCTGTGATCATACTGTTACATCATTATGTGTTCAATCTTCCATGACTACTCCCATTCAGTCTATATGTTTTACTGTGAATACTTTTCCAACTCTTCCACCTGCTGAACCTTCTAGTTATGAAGAAGCTTCTAAATATCCTGAATGGTAAAAGGCCATTGCAAATGAATTCTCTGCACTAGAAGCCAATAATACTTGGGAATTAGTCCCCCTTCCTGTTGGTAAAAAGGCAATAAGTTGTAAATGGGTCTTCAGAGTAAAATATCATGCTGATGGAAGCATTGAATGCTATAAAGCACGGATAGTTGTCAAAGGTTCACACAAAAAGCTGGTATTGACTATACAGATACATTTTCTCCAGTAGTTAAAATGACTACTATTCGAAGTCTTGTTGCTGTTGCTGTTAAGAAAGGCTGGAAAATGTCACAATTAGATGTCAACAACGCTTTTTTACATGGTGACTTACACGAAGATGTCTTCATGAAGTTACCACCTGGACTAGTTGTGTCTGATCAAAGACTTGTTTACAAATTACTCAAATCGCTTTATGGCCTTAAACAGGCTTCCAGAAATTGGTTCGAGAAGTTTACTACTATTTTATTTTCCATGGGTTACAAAGCTTCTAAAAATGACTACTCTTTACTGTACAAGAAGTCTGGCACTTCAGTAGTATACATGGCCATATATGTAGATGACATTCTCTTGGTTGGTAATGATGATGCTGAAATCACTCATATCAAGAATTTTTTGATTCAACTTTTAAGATCAAATATCTTGGTTTTCATCACTATTTTCTGGGTTTGGAGTTTCAATATGTTCCTAATGGCATGGTACTTTCTCAAAACAAGTTTACCACTGACTTGTTATCTGAATTTGGATGTGACAACCTCTCTCCAGTAATTAGTCCACTTTATCTCACTGTCAAACTTCAGCTTGATATAGGAGAATTACATACTGATCCATCTCTTTATCGAAAACTTGTGGGTAAATTGAACTTTCTGACTCACACTCGCCCTGATTTGGTATTTGCTGTTCAACACTTAAGTCAATTCATGTCATGTCCTAGACTTCCTCATTGGACTGCTGCCATACATGTACTTCGATATCTCAAAACAAATCCTGCTCAGGGTCTGTTCTTTAATTCCTCTTCTTCTTTTGCTCTCGAGGCTTATTGTGATGCTGACTGGGCAGCTTGCTTTCACACTCGAAAATCTTTTAGTGGATATGCTATCTTACTTGGTGGCACCCTCATATCATGGAAATCAAAGAAACAACATACTGTTTCTTTGTCTTCAGCTGAGGCTGAATATCGATCGATGCATCGTATCACTGCTGAACTTGCCTGGTTGTCTCGACTTCTTCTTGAACTTGAGGTTCCTGATATTCTTCCAGTACCTGTCAAGTGTGATAACCAAGCTGCTATTTACATCGCCAAAAATCCTGTTTTTCACGAACGTACTAAACACATTGATCTTGATTGTCACTTCGTTCGGACTAAACTACTTTCTGGCCTTATTTCCTTATCCTATGTTCCTACCAACCATCAATTAGCTGATGTTTTTACGAAACCACTTACTGGACTACTTCATCATGATATTCTCTCGAAGTTGGGTGTGAATTCTTCCCCTCCCAACTTGCGGGGGGTGTTGGACATATCACGTAACAGAGATGGCCAGCTGGATTTTATTTTTCATATTTCTTATTAAGCTGTAAACAGTTAATATTTGTAACTAATTTTACCGCCATCTGTGGTACAGCTTATGTATTTAAACTGCTCTCTGTATCATTTCACAGTAATGAGAATAAGCACAATTTTACAAACTTGTCTTTCTTCTTCATACATCTATACACATAAATAGATACAACCTGCAACTTTACAGGTTTTACACAAACCAAGGTGATCTTAGAGAACTTGTGTAAATCATGGTTTGTCATACTAAATTAGCATGCAAATAATTACTACAAACTTAATTGCAACCAACTGGGTCACTTATTTCACTTCAATATATCAAAGGGGTCACCAATTTCGTTTCGATATCATTTGAATCACTGAAGTCATCATAAATATCAAATAGATAACTCTAAATATATGTTTGAAAAATATAAATAATATATATATAGGGGGCTACTCCAATACAAACCTCCTTAAAATACAAACCTACAAACCAAGCATAATCTAATATTTCAAGCTAATCTAATGACCAAACTAGGGGTACCCCAATACAAAAAACGTTTAAAATACTTGGCTCTATCCAACAAAAAAAAAATCACTGTTCACGTGATGACGTGGTAGTGGATTTCACTCGTTAACGGTGCTTCGCACCTTCTTGTACGGCGCTTCGCGCCTTTATCATTCTAAAGTTGTAAGGAATGGCAATCAATGGTAAAGGCAATAGAAGATTGACGGGTGTGTCGAGAGCCTTCGGCCCTCATGACTACCTAACTCACCCGTTTACTGTCTTAAATGCTTCGCATTTCCACGGCAAGATTTTTTTTTTGTTGGATAGAGCCAATTATTTTAAGCATTTTTTGTGAAGGTACCCTTGGCGGGAACCTTAGAATAGATGAAATATAATTAATTTAGTGTTGGTTTTTAGGTTTGTATTTTAAAAGTGGTTTGTATTTGAGCACTTGCCTATATATATATATATATATATATATATATATATATATATATATATATATATATATATATATATATATGAAGAACACCCTTATATAAAAAACAATAAAGAACACTAGAGAATCAATTTAAACCATTGAATAAATTATGATCTAACGGCTCCGCCAGGGGCACCCACACAATTAAAATGCACCCTCACATACTAGATTAAAAAAAATTGGATGAACAATGCCTGCCACGTCAGCATCTGCCACGCGGCACCGACACGTCAGCAGGTGGTCCCCAATTTGCTGACGTGGTAGTGCCATGTGGCATGCCACGTGTCACTGTCACGTCGGCAATTGATAGACCACCTGCTGACATGGCAGTGCCATGTGGTAGATGCTGACGTGGCAGGCACTGTTCATCCGAAAAATAATTTTAAAAAAAAATGGTTTGGGTTAGTGTGTGTGAAGGTACATTTTAATTGTATGTGGGTACATTAAATATGTGGTTTAGAAGTGTTATAATGATGTTCTTTATATAAGGTGTTCTTCTTAGAGTGCAAATATATATATATATATATATATATATATATATATATATATACAAGCTTATATCCCGTGCAAATCACGGGTTACTTTTACTTTTTTATAATTTGTTTATAGTAAAATATAATATTATTAATATTAATTTAATATGTTATTGGAAGAATTTAAATCTTATATTTTTCTATATAATAATTTTTAGTTTTAAATATAAATTAATATGTTATTAGCGGGAATCGAACCTTAGACCTATGTATATAATAACTTTTAGTATTGTTGTATCTAACGGTCATGATCAATTTGAGTTGATGATCCAACGGTTGTAAATGAGGGATAACCAAGAATATGGGATAACCAAAAATAGGGGTAACCAAACTACAAATTATACCTTATTTCGCTTATTATAATATAGTATAGATACGTGGCACCTGAGTACTTACTTAAATATTTTATAATTTGAAAACTAATATAAATGAAGGGTTTCGTGCACATAAACGCAGCAGAACTAAACATAAAAAGAATAAAAATTGAAACCCTACCGCAGGATCCATGCAAAAACAAAAGATATAATTCGGAGTTAGATGATTACCTTAAAGAAGTTTTATGAACGGATGACAATTAGAGATCCTAGCTACTTGAATCACCATGCATCCCGCTCCCACGATCTACGCTCTACCGGTATCCACACGAACGCTTGATCTTCGAAGGAGCGATGTACTAGCATCTGAAAACTATTTTCTCTCTACACTATGCCATAGATTGCTTATTGCAACCCCCAAACTGTGTTACCATAGACCCCTGTTTGAAGTTGCCATAGGCTAAAATAGGGCTATGGTAACACTTCAGCTGTGTTAGGTTCTCAGCATTAACTATAGATATCTAAGGTAACATCAAAAAACAGCCTAAGGTAACATAGCAAATGTGGTTACCAAAAACCTCTATAGCAACATCTTAAACACTCTATAGCAACATAGTTTGTGTGTTACAAAAGATGATACAAATTTACACATGGGCAACTGTGGGACCCACATCTATGTGGGGTCCACAATCTATTATAACACCCTCTTTTACTAATTGTAACACCTTGAGTGTTACATAATTAAAATCATTGATAACTAATTTTTATAACAAAAAAATTATAACATTTAAATATTACATTTTCAAGTAAAAGAAATCAAGAACCGAATTAATTACATTTCAATAACATCATCCAACATCATTTCAATAACATCATCTATCTAGTACAAAACCAATCAAATCATCCAAAAATATCTACCAACAATAGCTAATGAACAAAACTTAAAACGTACAAGTACTAGAGCTAATAATATGTAGCTAGCTCATAACACCTCATGTCTGCCTATAAAAGTAAGTGCATGTTTTGCAAGAACCCATTCTGCGCTTGTTTAAACCTGAGTAATGCCACCGAGACGGCCACCATGATCATCTTCACGTTTGTTTGATTTGATCCAATCTGCGCCAATAAATTCCATCAGAGTGCCTTTTGCCTTGCCCTGGTGATGAAAATTTAGAGGACATGTGAGATGCATAGAAGCCACGTAGTAGAGAAATTCAAATTGTGACCATTCCTCAAAGAGCAATAAAAGATAAAAATGCATATAAGCATTCTACAACTATCACTAATCCTGTTTTTTAACTGAATCGTAAAGACTATATATTTGGTGCATACTATTATTATATAAACACAAAACTAAAAGTAATCACTAAGAGGGTTACTTTCTATAAATTTCTACAGCTCATAGAAAAGGGCTAGTCACCTACAAATTTTAGTAACTTGTAAGTGCATGTAAAAAATCCAGAGCACCTTCTGAGTTCTGTTTAGACTACAAACATTAGCATATCCTATTTTCATACTTCTGTTCCTGTTCCTAGATGCACTATAAGCCTCAACTTAAAATGATGTTACATCTTACACTCTCTATCTATTGTATACAATTCAGTTCCACTATTTTACGCATATAGATTCAGAAAGATTGATATATAAATACATAAATATATAATTGAACATCAATTTTGTGAAAAATGATAGGTAATTTCCAACATCAATGCCTATATTTCTACTTTTCACCATGCAAAGACAAAAGATGCATGCCAAGTACAAGATGCATTTATGATTGGTCATAAATGTTCTAACCCAGATTACACAACTAGCCCCATGATTAGTTACGCCAACAAGCAAAGATTGTTTCATGCATTTACCAAGCAAGCGAATAAAAAGAAGATCCCTAGATCAGATCAGATGCATAGTAAAAATAAATGAATGAAAAAACAATATGGAAAACTAAGTTACCTGACCCTTGTCACCTAATATAAGATCCCCCTCAACTTCACGCTCCCTCGTTATATCTGATATTGAAGATTGATGTTACTTAAAAAAAAACTATAACAACTTAAATTAATAACAGAACAAAATCTTTACATACTAAGCATCGATTCTGATATATCTAACCCAATTCACAGGTGTCCATTCTCTGACAATGTATCCCCGCTTAGCCCTGATCCACAACCTACAAAGGACCAGAATAACAGCATTTAGTTTTCAACTTTTTGCCAACACGAGAGTGATAAAAGTGTAAGTTAACAGCATAACAAAACACATACTACAGTTCAGACCGAGCATAAATATTTTCACAAGAAGCTAGATGCTACCACACTCATCAGAACTACATTTATGGACTATCAACTTCAGCCCCCATAATCCGTGTGACCTGGCCAGGAGAAAAAAAATCAAGAAATGTCATATAAAAATACAATATAAGAATTAAACATGTAGTTATGCAGTAGCATTTTAATGTCACTGGTCCTACATAACATGTCATGCATTCAGACTACTGGAATTGATTCAATGCAAGCTCCCAGAAGTGTACAAACTACATTACTGTAAAATACATTCTTTTTGTAAGCTAATACTCAACTCCCAGGATTACATCATATCCCTCCTTTAGCACCACCATAAGGTATGTTAGCTACTGCTGTTTTCCATGTCATAAGTTATGCTAAAGCATTCACCTCATCAGGATCAACCTACAAACATTCATCAACCAAATTATTTTCAGATTTACAACCAAAATTGATTCCTGGAGAAACTTCTACAAACACCTATCATTTTGACAAAAACAGTTCCAACTTCCAAGTTAAATTATAAACCACGTTCACATTTAACAAGATCACAAGATGATGTTTTCCATAGTGGTTGAGTAAAACTATACTTGTAAAGTTATGCCACACTGTTGGGGATAATTAAAGTAATTATCTAAACTATTCAACTTCTAGTAAATCAACAAGCTTAACTTATAAAAAAGAACAACACCAAGTCCCATCAGTTTGACGTTTGACATGTAAAAGTGATTATTCAAGAGCACAGTACATATTAATCTAAACACAGCAATTGAAAACCATATCTAAATGATATTATCAAGTCATTATTTTGGAAAGATGAAGAGCAAGAATCGGTTAACCTTGCTGCTCATATAAAGCAATTCTTCTCTTCGTGCATTCTTCCAAGAAGTAACCTGCCCACCAAACAGAAGTACATGCACCACGTATAAAGGTTCTAGCTGAATCCATATGAAAATCATAAAAAAACGGTTACAACTGCCAAAATTAAATGATTAAGCGCATCTCAAAAAAATACAACACCTTTACATTTTTTATAAGAAACACCCTTTCTATTCAGCTTTTGTAAAATTTGGTTTTAGACTGAATACTTTTCTACACTACCGGAACTTAGCAAATTCCTCTCCAACTGAACTTTACAGTTGATCCTAATTGCAAAAATACCATATAGTTGTTTACTCTCTTCTGCCATATAGCTGTTTCACCCTTTTCGGACTTTTTCTCCCAACAAAGATTCTTGACAACCTCTTCAATCTTCCGTTATTCTTCTTGAAGTTCCTCCTTGGGACGCTGCCAGGATATGTAATTAGCCTTCCAATTAAATGGAGGACCGGAAAGCACCCAATAGCCACCAATTCATATCAAGCAGCTCTAAATCAAAGCACAAACTGAAGCATCCTTGAAATCAAAGAAATAAGAAATCAAAGAAAGAGAACAATTATTTCAAATTTAAGAGAAGAAATCTAATCAATTTAATTCAAATGATTGAGAATCCCCAATTTGAAGAATTTTCAGAGCCTCCAATTTGAAGCGTCGAATCAATTAAAAAGCCCAAATTTGAAGAGAAAACAAGATACATAATAGATTCTTATGAATTTGGAGAAAGGCTAATTTGAGACTTTTATGCTAGAGAGAGACAGAGAGTTTAGGAGAAGGAGAGAGTGTGGGAAGAGAGTGAGTTCCCCCAATTTAGGTTTAACCAATTTTTTGTATAAGGGCGGGATATTTGCCGCTCCCCCAATTCGTTCGAT
Source organism: Saposhnikovia divaricata (assembly GCA_036435485.1). Taxonomy (NCBI): domain Eukaryota; kingdom Viridiplantae; phylum Streptophyta; class Magnoliopsida; order Apiales; family Apiaceae; genus Saposhnikovia; species Saposhnikovia divaricata. The sequence goes on along the minus strand of CM071596.1, from coordinate 148,862,206 downwards.
AGAAATTTTTGTTTTGCTGCTTTTTCCAGCCCATCTCTGTACTTTTTTTTTATTTTCTTTTTAAAAAAATATTACGAACTTATATTAATTATATTGTAATAATTCTTAGTTTTTATAAACTACCATTTTCTCTAATAAAAGATCTAATGATTATAAAAAATTAATAATTTTTGAATATTACTTCATTTTAAAATCTTTTATTATAAATTTCTCAAAAAATTTAATATTTAAAAAAAATAAAAAATTCAGTTATCTGATTGAATATTACCTGTTATGATAATAAATGTTAAAATATCTTATTTTCATTATTTTGTAATAATGCACAATTTATACATAACTTAGTTTTCTTTATTATATTTTGAATGAATTTAATTAAAATTTAATAATGTTTGGATATTACTTTATTTCAAACCTTTTATTTAAAATTTATAAACAAAATTTAATATTTATGAAAATCAATAATTAAATTATTTGATGGAATATTACGTTTTAAAATGATTACTTCAATGATTTTGTTAAAATTAATTATTTTTAAAGTCAAATAATTATTAAATCATTAATTTTAAATTAAATAAAAAATTTGTTCATGACTCTATGGTAACACAGCTCATGGTGTTACCCACTGTAACACCTTTTATAACTAAAGTAACATACTTTTGTGGATTTGGTAATACCACAATCAAAAGGTTGCGATAGCTCAAAAATTTCATAGCTATAGTAACATCCAAGAAGGTAACACCCATGCCAAAAGGTTGCAATAGGCCATTTATGGCGTAGTGCTATCTCCATCTTTGCTCTGAAATGGCTAGGGTTTTTCTCTAAAAACTTCCTTGCTAATTTGAGACTTTAAGATGTTTATATAGAAAGACAAACCTGTTTTCTGTGGCCAAATCATATTGGACTTTTATTAAAATTTGAATTCTTAATTTAATAATTAATTAAGCCACACTTAATCAATATTCTAATATAATTCAAATTCTAATAATTAGTAAATTCAAATTTATATTTATTTAATTAATTAAGTCTAACTTAATTAATATCATAAATAAATATGAATTACTATTTAATTTAAATTCATAATTTAAATCAAATCTCCTTCAAGCGTTCTTGTGTGTGACCCTATAGGTTATTATTACGTTGGCAATAATTTTAATTTTCAATATAAATTATAAACAATGAGCGGCATCTAGTAATACATCATTGCAACCCAAGTAATAATAATAAATCGGTAATTCGATTAAGCCTTTCGTGAATAATTTTCCATGTAATAAAATCCCTTTAACCTTGATATTATAGATTAAACTCGAGGCATGTAATGTGTCATCCTCTTCATAATTTAATCTTAATTTTCTTGATCGGTAAATAGACTATAAATCAAATCAATATTTGAGCACGACCGTGCATTTCATAGTCTCACTCAAACAAGAGGCCAATAATATCACTCCTATAACTAGGAGGGTTAGATCCCATCTAGATCATTCATATTTCTCATACGATTCATAATATACCCAATGTCCACTTTTATCATCACCCGATCAAGGGTAACTTTTAATGTAATCAAAGTATATTAATTCTCGTATAGAAATATAATGATTTCAGTTCTAAAGATCATTACACCATTCTCACTGTGAGAATTACTTATGACACTAATAACATGTAGAATCTCACGGTGGGTCAATCTAGTGCTTTGTACCCTTACATGCACCTATGTTTTGACTTTAGTATCACCATACCTATGACCAATGAGATTTGGTCATCAGTTAACAAACATACTAGTCTCTATGTATTATTATTGTCCTTTAATAATAATAATACTCGACTAGGGATATTTAGGAATAAAGATACTACTCATACAATCTCATTTTCAAGTCACGTACTTAAAGGTATATAGTGCGTATCATGATTCCAAGGACTTTTATTATGCTAACTTTTATAACGTAGTAAATAAAGACATAATAAATAAATTAATAATAATCAACAAAACATAATTTCTAATAATAAAATGTTTTCCCTAAAACATAAAAGTATTGTCTATAGGGCACAAATACTAACAATAAGTAGTATTGATAGCAGTCATGTCAGTTTTTAATTTTATTGTGAATCATTGAATAGAATCTGAGTGTTCAATAGGTGTTGTCTAATTAACCTTTACAAGCCTAATTTTTTTCCCCAATTCTTCAAAAACGATGCATCCATTTAGCTAGATCTTCAATAATATTCAAGGTAAAAACTGAATAACCTTTAAGATGGTGCATTCTAAATTATCAATTAAACTATAGATTATAATTTAACAATTTTAGTATGCATTATATATGATTTTGTTTTGAAATTTCATTCGATCGTCAATATTAATTTTGTACACTTACTTAAACAATTTTCACATACAATATTAAAATTTATTATTTTTATTACTAAATTATGAAACACAATTATTTTTAAATGAAATTAATTTGACTAACCGATGATAATATTAATTTTTATAAAATATCATTGACTATCGTAATTTACAGTCTCATATTTTGTTACACGAACCTTTGTACATACTAATTTTATATAATATTCGTCCTCTATGATATATAAGTTTCATAAATTATATATTATACATGATCCTATATATATATATAGTTACTTTTATAAATAATACAACATATACTATATATGATCTTTTTCCCCTTCAAATGTCATATTTTAAGTCGAAAATTACTTAATTTGTATGTAAAATGTAATGTGTTATTTTTAGGATTCATTTTTTCAAGGCTAAAGATTTTTACTACCCGAAGAGTTTGACTAATAAATTATTGTCTCTTGTGTAATAATATACAATTTTCATATTACGTTAACATCTCAATATTTTCATTTTAATATATAGTTAGATAGTATCCATAATATTAATTATAGTATCATTTTATAACCCAATTATATATTTCATATAGTTCTTTAACCAATAAATGAAAATCAGTAAAAAGTACAAATCTCATTTAAAATCAAATAATATTTAATCGATATTATTTCATATATCACACATATATATATTGTGTGTATGATCTAAAACACATGTGAAAGTGTGGCCCAGTGGTATGTAGATGCACAAGTTGACTTGATGGTCCAAGTTTGATTTCCACTAAAAATGAATTTTTAATATATAAACAAAATATACGGGTAAATTAGTCATTTTAAATTATGAATAAAATATCTCATGAATTTTAAGTCTTCTTGGTGCATTATATATAAAATAGATTTTAGATATTAGTTTTACAATCAATTAATCTTATATATTTATTTTGTATGTTGTTTTAACGAAAAAGTTATGTAATTTTTCGATTAAAAAAAGTACATATGTTCAAACATTTCTCATTCAAGTTGTATACATGCATTCACATATTATATGTATGAATTATGACACAAATGAATGATTAGCCTAGTGGTATGATTGTGTCCAAAATTACAACTTTTTCAAAAATTGAGAATATAGGGATTTTTCAAAAAACTGAGAATAGAGGGATAAATTAGTAATTTCATCTGATTAATAAAATTTGAATTTCGAAATTTTGAATGATCTTGATCATAAAATGTTATTAAATATGAAAATAAAATAAGATTAAAAAAAATAGATGAAAAATGAGAATGAGAATTAGATGAGAAATGAGGATGAGAGGGAATTAGTAAGATTGTGATTAATAGAGAGAGAAAGCAAATAAAGTAGTAAAAAAAGTTAGTGGAAGATGTTGTAAGCAAATTCAAGGAGAGCATAACACATCAGTTTTGATGATATCAGTGGTCTCTCTTTTAGCATTAGTACTTATGACCCGTGCGATGCACAGATTTCTTTTGATATGTAATTAATTTTATTTTATGTTACAATAATATTTTTATGAAATCATTATTTAAAATATTTTAATTTTTAATTCTAATTTCAATAATATAAATTTAATTAGTGATTTGCCTGGTTTAAAACTTATTTTATAAAATTTTAAATAAATATGTCATTGATGGAATTCGAAGCTTGAAATTTTAGTAAATTAATTTAATCATATAATATATCTAATCATTAGATCTAACAGTTCTAATTTTTACTAAAAATTTAACGGTCATTATCCGTAATGTACGAATTTCTATTATATTTTTTATGGATTAGAAGATATGGTGTGATATTTTTTGGTATATATTAATTATTGCAAGATTATGTTTTATATTTAAAGTTAACGTGTTTTAATTAGAAAGGAAATATTATTGATCGGAAAATATGATATTTTAGGTTTTTATAAAAAGTGATATCAACAAATTAAAAGTAAAAGAATGTTAATTAAAGAGCCAATAGATTAATTATCATTAATAAGATTATTTTATTATTTATTTTAATAATTAGAGTGACCTTGCCGAAAACCAAACCGACAAATTTTCAATGCCCGTGCAATGCACCGGGTTCTTTTATTATGTTATAAATTTTATTTGATGTTACAATTATGTTTTTATATAATAATGATTGTTAATAATTTTTTAATTTAATTTAATATAATTTAATTTAATAATTGAAAAATATGGTGAGATATTTTCGGATAGATATTAATGATTGTAAGATTAGTTTTAAATAAAAAAGGTAACATGTTTTAATTCGAAGGAAAATATTAATGATCGAAATATATGATATGATTGATGTTTTTGGGTATTTATAAAATGTAATATCTTCAACTAAAAGTAAATGTGAAAAAGGCAATCGACTAGTTATCATTAATTATATTATGTTATTATTTATTTGTATTTTAGATGTTTTAATATTATAGATATCGTATATATATTTTTTTATAATGAAGGGTAAATAAGTAAATTCACGAAGTACCAAGAATACCTTATATAAAGAAAAATAAAAAATACCATCACAATATTTTATTTTTCATAAAAAATGATTTGTTTCATACGAATCACAAATTTTACAACAATTAAGTTTAACATTTTGAATCTAACGTAGAATCTCATCTAAATTTAATAACCAAATGTTACATAGAATTTAGTATACAATCCACTATAGAAACTTATACATATTTTTTGTAACAATAAAATTAAACAATCCACTATGGAAACTTATACATATTTTTTTAACAATAAAATTATGTGTAATTATGTTATATTTTATCCTAATTTTTTATTAGATTCTACTTTTATTCATAAAAAACCATTTTTAATGTGATAATTAGAACCTAGAAGCATTTATGTAAGATTCTATGATGTTCTTTATTGTTCTTTATATAAGGATGTTATTCATGGACTAATGGTCTATATTTTTTTTTTTGAGGCCGTAAGGTTCTAGTGAGAACTCTCTTAAAAAGAGAAACAGAGAACCCGAGATTCAAAACAAGATTCTAAATATTTTTTAATTTATTTTCACGAAATAACTATACTAACACATTTTAATTGTCATTATATAATATTTAAAATCAATATTTGAATCATTAAATTAACTATTAAAAAGGATTTATATACAATTTCCAAAAAATACGCTGAGATTCAAAAACAGATTCACAAAATTTATGAGATTCAAAAACAGAATCTAGAAATTATCATAATTTTTTTTATATTTTATAAACAATTTTTTGTTTATAATTGATTTTTTGGAATCACGATAGGGATAAAAAAATATTTATAATTTTTTTCGATTTTAAAAATTAATGTTTTAAAGTGGTTCTCGGGTCTATTTTAAGAGGGGTGTCACTTGAACCTTGGCATACATACATACATACATACATACATACATACATACATACATACATACATACATACATACATATATACATATATATATATATATATTTATATATATATTTGTAAAAATAAAATTATGTGTAATCATGTTATATTTGATACTAGTTTTTTTATAGATTTTATCTTTATTCATTAATAACCATTATTGATGTAAAAATTAGAATCTAAATGCAATTTTATGTAAGATTCTATGATATTCTTTATTGTTCTTATTAATATAAGGGTGTTTTTCATAAATGTATATATATTTCTTGTGATTTCAAAGAAATACAACTTTCATGGAAATGCAGCTTAAATCGTCGATCGAATCAAAACGTTTCTATTATACAATCTCTCTTTCCCTGTCCCTGATTTCTTTTATATTTTTTTAGAGTAAAGTGTATGTTGTATACTTGCCATTTACTCAAGACACCACTTGCAATATTATAGTTTAAAATCGAACACTTTAAATATCAATAATTATATATCATTACACTTTGTTACATTCCGTTAATTTAGGTTAACTCCGTTATTAATTTAGGGACTAAAGTGCACTTTGTGTACTCGCACTTTACTCAATACACCACTTACAATAGTTTAAGGGATATTCCATTTGGTACCGTTATACAATTTGCTTTTCCATTTGGTACCACCCGAAGTTTATGGCTTCCAAGTAGTACTATTATACTCTTGGTTTCATCCAGATAATACCACTCCGTTAATCAAACGTTAGTCAACCGTTATAAAGTTATGTGATTTTTCATATGATACCACTCTGAAATTTTTGACTTCTAAATGACACCATTCTAGTTTTGGCTTAAACTCCAAATACCACTTTTTTAATGAATTTGACAAGGCTCCTGAATAGTAGGGCTCCCAGATGACAAGGCTCCCGGATAGTAGGGTTCCAAGATAGCCTACCGAAGGGGCTACAGGAGACAGGCTAACGCTAAAAGCCCCAGCTTTCCCGGAAGCCTGGCAGAAACACAGATTCAGATAAAGATAGCCTCCTATCTTTTAGGAGCACGTCACTATCACTGAAATACACCTCTAATCAGATAGACATTCAGTTATTCGAGGATATACATCATAATTACATGATATATCACTCATCATTGAGATAAACATCATGAGATAAGCTTTCTACACTCCTAGAACAGCCTGGAAACTTGATAACTACATCTTAATCAGTTGATAATGATAAAATCAGTCATCATCCCATCAGATAAGGGATATACTTCTGTAAAAACTCATCAAGAACTACATACGGGCCTGATCCACTATAAATAATGGTATGTAGGCAGTTTGGGGGACTCTTCGGGATGATCTTCGACACTTTAACACTTTGAGGTACTAAGTGCATGGATACTTTTGTGTGATATAGAATTATTAGGGTTCTTGCCAGGCCAACACATCGATATTGTACGGCCCTTGAGCTCTATTCCCGTAGATTCAGTCCGATCGTTCAAGGAACCACCTCCCGTGTTCTTTGGAAGCCTAGTTATGAGCCTTTCTGGGTAGCTAGTCAATACCACATTTCACGGCGTTATTCCAGTAATGACCTCCACAAAGTTGTGCTATAATCCCCCCACAACAATTGGCGCTATAAGGAGGGGCCTAAAATTATTGTCTTTTGGAGGAAAAGATGTTTGATAGCTCCGGTAATGATAAACGCCGTCTAACAGTGTAGATAAAGAAATGGTGGCAAAAAATAGATTGTTACCATTAATGACATGTACCAGTATATCAAAGGAATGGGAAAAAGATTGGACTCCCTCGAAAGAAATATTGAATTGAAGAAAAAGTGCGAAATGAAACTTAGTCCATTGTCAAAATGAGATGAACGAGAAATGATTTCAAGTGAAAACTCGTATAAAAAAAGACTTAGAGATATTTTCCGAGATAATGTGCACGGATGTGAAATTTTGTTAAAATCTGAAATGATCAGTAGTTGTGTCATTGGTACACAAAATGAGCCAGATATGGGATTGAGTGGCCTGATTTTTGGTCAAAATTCGCAGGAAAAAGGCGAAATGTTCCCTAAAGGAAGTAGTTAGAAGAAATCTCAGATAGGGGCCCTAAAGGACCCACAAGGATGAATGTAGTCAGGAAGCCAATGGGGCTTCCACCAGGAATCCCACCTAGGGGTACCGAGGCATCAACATGAAGGGCTCCCATTGGAAGCCCGTGGGCACCAAGGACAGAATGAACCCCAAGCATATGGCCATGTCAATAAAGGAAAGCTCCTATCTTTTGGAAGCCCTAAAGTAAGAGGAATGGGGCATAACATTAGCTTCCAGCGAACTTGCGGGCCTGGAGGCAACCGGGGAATGAATCCTAGGGCAAGACGGATGAGCCACCACTCCCCAAGTTCTGTGTGATGAGTGGTAGGCCTAAATATGATGGTAGCTCTAAACCGGAAGGGTACCTATACCATTTTAATGCTGGAATGGAGGCAACCAGGTGGAAGAATCCGTCAGGTGTAAGTTGTTGATAACAACCCTCACTAGGGATGTCCTCCAGTGGTTTGAGCAGCTTCCAATGAAGTACCCAGAATCATGGGAGCAGATGGGAGAGCTATTCATAGCACGCTTTTAGCCTCCCGCAATATTCGTGCCACCGGAAGGAACACTGGCAAACATTAAACAAGGGAATGAGCCAAAATAAATTCCCAAAATAAAGAAGGCAGTTGACAAAATGTTAAAGGGCTTCTTCATTGCAGGAATTAAGCCACGCACCAACTTCCTAAAAAGGCTCCGGAAACGTGAGCCAAAAACTTTAGCTGATGTCTACTCCATGGAAAAGATAAATATGGATAAAGGAAGTCCCATGAGGGACCTTATAGAGGCCTTAGGGGCTACGGGACCAGGACATGGACTCTTGGGAAAGCGAAACCAAGCTTCCAGCCCCAAAGATGGAACCCCCGCAAAAAGAATTGGAAGAGTCATGATTCCCTGTGTCAGGAATTTTGGGAAGAAGGATGGGTCCACCCCTAGGGATATGAGCCCTACCAAAACTAAAGTGCAATACGGAAGCCAGGCCATGTTGAAAGCCGGTTATCACAAGTTCAAAAGGTACACACCTTTAACAGTCTCTATAGAACATATCTATGAGACAATGAAGACACGATCCTTTAAACAGCCTCTTTAGAAGTACTGGTTAAGCGGGCCATACCCTGAGAAATACTGTACATTCCATGGTGCTTATGGACATGAAACTTCCGTTTACAATCATTTGAGGGACCATATCGAGAAATTGATCAGAAAAGGATATTTACTTGAGTTTGTTGCCCCTCATTGGAAGTGCCCGGGGAGAATGGAGAACTGATCATCTTGTGATTGGAAGAATCCGAGAGATTAATAAGGGGTACTGTCACGCAAGCCTTGACAGAGGAGCTATGACTGGAAATGACAAAGGGGCTAACTCCAAAGAAGAGAAACAAGTGGGAATGCCAAATCTCAATGCCAACACTTTGGGATGCTATCATGGTAACCCCGAAGATGAAGCACCGAAGAGCCAAACTGACTCACCAAATGGTTGGAACGGGCTCCAAGGCAGATCCCCCTGGATTTCCACCCAGATCCAGTGAGGAAGCCCCAACAATAGGCCTCTTTCAGACATAGGCCCAATAAAAAGATAGCTTAATGATAGTAATTTTATAGATCTAGACAATTTTTAAATTTTGTCTTTTGAAAACACTATAGGGGTAGCACATGTGCACCACCCGCAGTTGTAAGAAAATTTCCATGAATTAAATGCTTGTACTGCTATATGCTGATTCCTATTCGCTGTCTTCATAAGCAAAATGTTTGATATAATTGATAAAAGAGCTCAGTGATCAAGGTAGAAAAAAAAATGACGATGTTCTAAACATGTGGATTGAAAATGAGTCAATAAAAAGCAGATATGCATTCATAGTGTGGGGCTTGCATCGTGAAAACCTCATATTAAGGTTTCCAATTTGTTCGAGGTAGCGCCACCAACAATGTTGATGTTGGAAGATGTTAAGAAAAATCATGGTATTAAAAAACTTTTCCTGATGAGCAGTCTGATACTGTGGAAGCAAAGAAAGGGTTTCCGGTGTAACTGATCAGCATCTCGGGACACAAATACCATGCAGAAAATGAGGACCCTACTGGCCACACTGCTAGAAGAGAGTAACTCAGATGATAAGAAGGTCATCAAATATGATTTTAGAAAAGTTAAATGAAGGTATATCCTATAATTCTATGAAAGGGTTACCGGCTATGAAGAAAAAGAGAGTGGTAGGCTCAATTGTCATTTGACCACAAAGATTCCCGTCCAAAACAAGAATGGATGCCTGAAAAGCTACCAACACAACTTTGAAGAGTACTACCAAGTCTCCCACCTACAAGAAAAGGCATGTAAGCCCTTAAGATGAACTAATAGAGGTGCCAATGCCAAGAATACAGAATAAGCTCTTGGAAAATGGGCAACCAAGTTCCTAGATGTAAGAACCCAAAATCTCGGTAGAATTAAAACTTTTCCTTTTATGATGAAGTGCATCAATGAATAGTGATTTGGTGGATGAATAGTGATTTTGAGGATTAAGAAAATTTTTCATGCCACCTATGTACGAGACGTAGTGTGGATATTCCGAAGTTATACTAGTAATCTACGGAGTAAATAAGTGTATGTAAATGCGATCGGAATTCAGAAATTCCAAATTCTATTTTCGTGTAATCTTTGACCGATCAGTGAATTATATATCAGTAATATCAAGAAATGAGATATTTAATTTGAGGAATTGAGGAGTTAATATTTTGGAATTTTATTATAAGTGATTTGAGAATTTGGAACGAAAACCACTGAGGAAGTGAAACAAACGTTCTAGAAACCGCTGAAACTTTACAATGAGATTAAGCGATTGAGCGAACGAATCATGGATTAAGGATATGGTATATTAAGAGTCCAAGGAAGGATATATTATGAGAGGGAAAAGGGATTGAGAATAAACTCCTAGAATTGAGAAAAGAGAATGCTTGAGAAATCGGGAGAACGTTTTCTGAGAAAAAGAGAAATAAACAAGGGATGTTGGAATTAATATTCGTTCGAGGTATTGTGCTATATTAGAGCAATAATATGCAATGTATAAGTTGTAACGTATTTATTTTATTCAAGAAACGACAAGGAAATCAAGGCGGTGGAAAAGAAAACAAAACAAAAGGACTTAAGTGCAAGAAACAAGAGACAAGGACTTGGTTGCAATTAGCAAAGGGCTTGGTTGCAATTTAAGTGGATAAGAAATCTAGAGGAGCCAATTAGAGGTTGCCACCTAGCAAGGATGAGATGCATCCAACCAAAAATAGATATATATCAAGTGTATGGCATTATTAGAGCATAAAACCAAGAACAAAACCATTCTGCCCAGCAGAACACCTCTCAGTAAAACGGGCCTAGAGCCTTCATTACTCAATGAAATTTTTTTTTCTTTATATGGTTAGATAGCTGTTAAGACGCTCTACAACTTTCATTCAGGAGCCTCGACCAGGAAACGAGTGCAAGGGCTTCGTTTTGGCTGATCTTTGGGGCGTGTTTTTCCAGTCAGGAAACCCACTTCCATGTTTTTTATTTCTTTGGTGAGATTGAAGATGGTGAGCATAGAGTAAGGCTTCCCCAAGGTTAACCAAGCTTGTTTGAGATTGTAAGAACATCAAGAAGGTATAAAACCCTAACCCCTCTTGGCCATGAAATATTTATGGTGTTTAATGTTAGATCCATGGATGTTAGTGTGAATCTTGGACATATAAGTTATGGATGATGTAGATCTTGAGTTTAAGTGTTGTGGTTGTGATTTTTAGCTTGTGGTTAGTGTATGTATCTCCATGTATGTTATAAAGTATGATCTTGGTGATTTAGATGTTGGTTGTGATGTGGATGTAAGATTCTTGGTTGGTTTAGTGATATAAGCATGCTGAGATTTTTCCAGGAACTTGAACTGTCTTGTAAGAGGGTTTTGAACCCCCAAATCTTGTCCCCTGAGGTCCTAATATATATTGTTGGAAAGGTATTTGAATGTAGTTTCCAGAAATATAAGGTTCATGACTAGGTGATGTATAGATTTTGAGTTATGGCCTGAGAAGTGAAATGTGTTTCTGGATTCCGGACTGCACTAAATGGTCCCCTTGTGAACCTTGTTTAAACCCCTAAAAATTTATGTAGGCTCATGGAAAAATTAGAGAAGCTAGCAAATGCAGTGGTGAAGGCTACCCAAAAAGAATTGCATTAAAATATGTATGTTTCAATTTTATAAAAATGCTAAAGTAAAATTCGCGCAAGGGAAAAAGTCGTAAGTGGAGAGTAATTTTAGGGGTAATGGATATGATTCGGATATGGTAACCAAATTAAGTCGAATAAGTGACGAGCATAATCGAGTGATGACATGAACCTTCAGTGGGGTTAGAGTGTCATAAGACGAAGTCATTAAGTTAATTTTGTACCCCCTAAAACCCCGCAATTAAAGAGATATTGATTAAGGTACTAACGAACGGTTATTGCTTATGTATAGATCATTCCACTCCGCACGCTCGATCACCCCAACCTCACCAAGGCAAGTTTACTTTTAAAAACTTACATATACAAGGACTTTAACTGTTGTGTTTGTAGTTTTCAATCATATCAAATGTTTATGTTTATCGAAGTATCGATGAAATTGAGATGTATAAGTACATATATGTTTGCACCCCTTGAACTTAGAATGAAATGTTTTCTTCGGACAACGACTCTAGCAATAGAGGTCGTAGCGGTCCATATATACTATTGACCGGGGAGCGGTGTATTATTATATCGTAATTAAATTGCGAAAACCCGAAGGGTCATTCGGGAAGTATCGTATACTCAAGTAATTATTTTTATATCTTCATAAATACTCAAAATACCAATCTTGGATTAAAAGCTTGTTTAATTAAATAATTATTTTATTAATTATTAATATTAAATCTTAAAATATCATTTATTAATTATTTTTCATTACTTTAAAGACAAAGCTAATCCAAGATACCTTTAGCACTTTCAAACTCGAACTCTTTTGAACTCAAAACATTTTCGAAAACCCCCGGTCAGGTTTGCTTCTTGTATGATTTCAAGAATCATCAGTCGACTGATGTCGGACCTCAATTACTCAGTTTTTAATCAAAATCAAGTTTTAAAGAAAAAGAAAAGGGACTCTGGCAGGTGTGGGAACCGTTGACGAATGATTCCCGGGACGTGTAAGCGGTCGTGAGCCAGGCGGTCCATCAATTATTATTCCGGCCCAGGTGTTGCCGAAGGATGATTACGGATGTAGTTTTCATCGAGGGTGATTACGGATGTAGTTTTCACCCGAGGATAGTTACGGATGTAGTTTCTATCCTTCTACCGGTAGAGAAGGCCCGCGGATTATTGGACTTGGATGTGGCGACTGATCATCGTCAATCCTTGTCAGGTTTTTATGTTTTCTTCCAGTCCCATCCTCCACTTTGGAAAAATACTCAAACACTGCTTCTTGGGCCTAAGTGCCAAGTTGCCGATAGTGTGGTTTTTGATAAGAAAATATTGACATCGTGCAGTATCTAGAACTGCAAGATTTTCTATAAAGATTGGCACGTGTTAGTGCACTCTTGCAATTGTTTCAAAGAATGAAATGTTTTTGTATGGGAAACCTTCTAAGCTAATGTAAGGAAAGAGGTTTGCAATGATGTATTCCCTGTACAGTATGTTAATCGTAGAGTGTTTTGCCGAAAATGATATACTCATATGTATATATTTTCAAACTTGAGATATATTGAAATGGGAACCTTATAAAGGGTTCATATGTTATTCTTAAGCTCCTTAGTGAGTATAGATGTTTTATTCAAACTCGGACATATACATTGTCCAATTATGTTTTGAAATCTTAGATATATACCTATATAGTTGGGAATGTTTTCGAAATAAACCACATTATTATTTTACAAAATGGTGAACTTGCTGAGCATTATGTAGCTCATTCTTGCTTTATAAAAACTTTTCAGCAAGAGAAGAATTTGGCCGATTAACTCCGCACCAGCAGAAGAGGAGTAGAAGAATTACCCCGGAGATGATTTAGTTCCTGATAAATACTACAGAGTAAGTCTGATAGGTTTTCAACTGTAATAGTAAGACTTGTCATCAAGTATAGTTGTATAAGTGGAAGTGCGTAAGACTCTGGATTGTACAGATGAATTATAATATTTAGTGTTACTTTTGATTATCGTTTCTGAGGCTCTAACTTGTTTGTGCGTAGGATTGAGGTCTGGACGTATGTATTGTTGAGTTGTAAAGTTAATACAGGTATGATATGGTTGGATGATGATGTGATGACCTGAATCTTTGACATCAGATTTAGGGGCGTCACAGAAATGGTATCAGAGCGATAAGTTACAGTACTCAGAAACGAGAGTGTTGAGAGTTAAGTCTAAGTAGGAGAATGACATAAGAGATCGTAGTAAACTTATGATTGGACTACTGGAAGAGGTACCGGTAAGTAGAATGGACTGGAGTGTTGCTGAAGGTATTATACTAGGGTCGATAGAATCCCTAGAGACCTTCAGAATGATGAACAGAGGTTTGAGAGTCGTACATGACCTATCATAGGTAATGATATAGGAAGCAGAGCGAAATCTCGAGAGCAGCTGAGGTAGAGGCGATATTGCCAATATGATCGGATGACTAGGCTGGCATAAATTTTGTGGCCCATATTCCTCCACCATTTAGGAGGCGGCATTTTAAGAATCAAGAAGTTTGGACTTCCCTACATAATTAAGGGTACTTAGTACTTGGATTAATGAAAGTCTTTTACTTTAGCTATAAGATCCGATTTTCGATAAGTAACGGGTTTACCTGAAGGTTGGTCACTATGTCGTTGTGGATTCCATTACCCTTGATGGCGAATTTTACATGTGTTATACGAGAATGTTATCATAAGACGAGCGTGCTAGATAATTCCACGCATGATTCGGACGCTAGAACATGGTAGTTCAACTTAGAGAACAAACAAGTAGGATTAACAAAGGGACTCAAGAGAAGTTGAATATGGTTGCAACGAGCGATACAGTGATCTCAGAGTCTACCAAAAGAAAAGACCAGCGGGTCTAGAGTGGGATCCTTTGATAGAGATGTTATCAGGGACTACGTATATATGTATTGTAGACCTCAATATTTTTGGTATATGTTCACATACACACACCCGCCACTGAACCTATGGACTGCACTGAGATCCCTGAGAGATCTCTTTGATCTGTTCCCAGGGGGAACTGGCCACTTGTGATTCATGTCGGAAGGCATGAAGTAGGACCCTATGGACTTAGCAGGTGTCCCCGGAATGATGTGAAGCTTGGTCTTCAAGATAAAGCACGGAAATGACAGATATATTTGTGAAACCCTAACTCGATAAATGACTTTAAGATGAGGATTGAGAGACGCACTAGTTGGTGTCTTGTATTACGAAGACGAAGAGATGGAGTTACCCTCATAGTGGTGATAATGAGATGCACGAATGATTATTAACTTATTTTGGTAACTACCGGCTGGTGCACTACTTCATTTTAAACTGTTCACTAACCATGTTACCTCGATTAGTTTATATCAGGTAACCCTCCTAGCTTTCTACTTCAAACTTGTGGAATAACAACCAGTGTTATACTTTCTCGAAACCGGGACTCATCCAAAGTATCTTAATTGATCCCCGAGCATTCTATTTGAAGTTTATAATTATTTCTGCTCAGGACTATTTACACTTTCTTTCAATTATCCAAGGAATGTTCAACAAATATTTCCTTAATTAATCGACGAATACTACTTAACGAATATCGATATTTGATTGCTTCTTTCATACTTGCACTCTTCAGTTGAGCTCATAAATATTCAACAAATTACTGAGGACATGGATGATCTAATGTCCAGACGTCCATCATGAATTCTTTTCTTCTATTCAAGATGAGATTGTACGTCGTACATTGAAATCATAGTAAGGATATCATTTTGATAGTGGTATTCCGAATTTAATTCTATTGTCGGATCTGATAAAGCATGTGTACGGAGGCACCCTTGGGTGGACCGTTTCACTGATAAGTAATATTTGATGAGAGGTTATCGATTGTTCCGATACCTAGAACATTCTCTTCAGATTTTATAGTTTTCTTTTTCAAACTTAATAACTTCTTATTTTCATTCGTTGTCCGAGAAGCCTAAAGTGTCTTCAGTGGCTACGATGTTGAAATTCCGTTCTATCCAAGTGAAACTGGCTAGTCGTTATGTCAATATGAATGACTAGTTGATTGTTCTAACTACTCAAAATTGTAAATGTTGTGAAGAACACCTAGCTAATTGTCCTAGCTGGTGGTGATGTCTCAAACAGGTGGACTAGCAAATTTTGTCTAGCTAGTTGCTAGTGTTTCTTGAAAAGGACTAGTTATTGTTTCACTGGTCCAACTCCCAATTTAATTCATTCTGCAATGCATTTTGCATGTGGTAAAGTATGATGATGAAAGTTTTGACGAATAACTTGATTGAGACCTAATGAGGTCGCCCACTCAACTCGAATTCTACCCATCTTCGTATCAGACTCTATATCACTTGAATATTTTATTCTTTCATTCACACAATGAGAATTCATTTGAAACCACTGATTACTTGAATGATAAACTACTTCATTCTTTAATTGTCATGGAGTAGAATTGCTTTCTATTAGCTGACCTTCATCAATGCGACTTTAGATTTCCTCTTATTATACAGGAGGAAAAGTATCCACCCGATGTAAGAATTGTATAAAGACCGTCTTTATGACTTTTGTATCCAACAATCATTGCCTTGTGCAACATTCTCTATGGTATCATATTACAGAGTTATCAGGACGGGAAGGAATAAACCTTGTTGTATTCTTTCTGTCCATCCTTACATCTCCAAAAATCGAGACTCCTAGTGTTTGGAACCATCAACATTCTTGGAACATCCAATGTGGAATTCTTATTGAAATTATCTTTTGGACCTTGTTATTTTGAAACCATTCCTTTCAAAGTGATTACTCTAAGGTGAACGGGAGGTACAATTATGAACCGTTACACCAATATGAGATCAAAAACCAAATGTTGTAATTGTGCAGCCAGAGCGTTATGCCGAGTAATTATTAAAGTAGAAATAACATGTCGGGGCATACCACAAGACCTTTAATATTAGTGTGGGGAAAGTTATAAGAAATGATGAGGTGGTTGGGAGTACGCTTCTACCAACCGTTGTCAGGATGTTATATTAATGATTCTGGAGTTACCAAGCCTTTTCCTGATCCAGGAAATGCAAATCGATTACGATGTAAAACATATCCTTGGAGGAAACTGACATGGAAGTGAGATGGACGAGAAAGGAAGAAATATCATGGCAAGAATGTGAAGCTTTACTTAGCTTAAAGGGATTGATGCACATAGAGAGATATATAGTTTAACAGGCCCCTAATAGCAAATGGATGCATGGAGATATGCCAATGATCCTTCGAGATTACCACCTAATCAAGTTTATTGGGAATCGCAGCCGCATGCAGGCCTCAGGCTGATTGGCGCCAGTTGTGAAGGAGGACGAGCGTATGACATCTTATATATACCATCGAGAACTGATACCCTTACCGGAAATGGAGGAATTGTTGACTAGTTAAAATGAGTAGTTGTTTTTCAAGGATAAGGTTGAAGAGAAGGTTTCACCAACTCAAGATCGACCTCTGTACTATGCCAAAGTTGGCATTTCACACTAATATAAACGTTATAAAATTGTGGTAGTACCGTTTGAATGGACTAATGAGTCAGAAGCCTTTATGGATTAATGAACAAAGTTTTGGGATGAAATGAGATATTCGCAACAACCTCGTTGTTAGCTATAATTGATGATAAAAAGAGGACTTTGAGAGTCACGATGATGCGTCTTTCAAGAGTTTAAGAGGTGTGCTGATACAGTAGAAAGGGGATGATAGCCTATACTTCTAAACAACATAAAGGTTACGGGATAGGATATACTAACCGTGAGTCTGAGATTAGTCATGATGGCGTTCACGCATAAAACTGAGACGTTAACCTTATGAGAAAAGTGTGAAAATTTCTCCACAAGTGCCATAAGTATATCTTCATATTAGAACTAAACATAAGAAAGAGAAGGTGACGAAAGGGAGCAGAGAGTATAATGTAGAAATTTGTTATTACCTAGGGAAGGCCAGTGTGGTGGCCGATACCTATAGAAGGTATTATTCGAAATTGGAATTCAGTCAGTATTGACCAAGAAAATAGAGTATATACAATAAAGAATAATGTTAGAGGAAAATAAATAAATTATGGGGAAGGACAAAGATGTATAGAGAATTAAGAGAATGTTTGGCAAACGGATATGAAGAATGGTATTGGCAAACTATTAAGTACAAACGCGACATGCCAAAAGCAGAATGATAGAGATCTAGTGGATTAATTCCGCCTGTAGAAAATATTGAACGTGAACAGAATTATAATGAATTTCATAAGTAGGTCGCCAAAGACCGAGCCAAGAGATGGCCCTAGTTGAGTTATAATTGTTGGACCAAGTGATTTACCTACGAGAGACTTTCCATTGAGAAGATTATCGAATATTATACGGAAGAGATGGTGGTGCAATATAAAAATTCTGCAGCGATTACGTCAGATAAAGACTTAAGGTTAAACTTCGAATATTGAAGGTGCTTTCAGGTATATTTAACAAAGAGATTGAGCGTATGTACTAATTTGATCTGTGGTTGACGGACAGGGAAGAAGAATTATCCAGATGATCGAATTTGTATTTAGTGTCGTGCCTTAGATTTCACGGGGAAATCGAGAGTAAAAACTTATCCATGAAATGAATGTTGTTATCACGATCATCACCCTGCGAACGTAAGGACGTCTCTTGTAAAGCATACTGTGAAAGAAGAAGTTTCGCTTTTCTTGCGCTACGAAGAAGTCAATAAACGAGGGATATAGTAGTTGAACTGGTTCGACATATACCGAAGACTATACAGTATCCATAGCAAGTGGTAACGGCTAACGGGAGGCAACACATGCGTTCTGATCAAGCCAAGGAATGTGAGGAATACCATGCGTATTGACGTTGTCTCAGATTATAAAACGCGACCACAAAGTATTCACGGGCCAACGATACAAGGACTCAACACAGATACTATGAACAATGTAGAAGAGGAACGTATAAGTAGTGGGATAGAAATTTTCATTCATAGCACAACCGATAAGGAATACAGGTCGAGGAGAGCATGCGTTGAGAAACAACATTAAAGCATTGGTGAGACCAAGGGAGAGAACAATAGGGTTGAAGTGTCAACCTGAGAGTTGGAAAGGGTAAGGTTGGAATTGTATCCACAACTATTATCCTTAGGTTCTTAAGATAGAATCCTTTTAAGGAGAGGAGACTGCATTAACCCTAATTTTCGTGAATAATCGAAACCTGGTCGAATAGTAATTTTATGGGTGGATGAGAAATCTTTGCAATCACGAGATGTACGAATTATTAAATGAAGATTTCGAATTCATATTACGTCCTTACGGTACAGACGAGTGTACGTAAAAGTCATTAGTTTTTTTTTTACGAAACCCATTATTTCGTATGGTCAAATTTTATGAGATATCGAAGGAGTATGAGGTGGGAGACTTCGTGATGCTAAAGGTATCCCCTCGAAAAGGATTGATGAGATTTGGAAAGAAAGGGAAGCTAAGTCTGAGGTTTATAGGACCTTTTGAGATTTTGAGGCGTGTTGGAAAGTTAGCCTATGAACTAGCCTTGCCCCCGAGCTTGCAGCAAGTGCACAATGCGTTTCATGTGACCATGCTACGACCCTACCACCCGGACTTTCGGCATGTGATAGAGTACGACTAAGTGGACCTACAACCAGACTTGACCTATGTGGAGCAACCCGTGGAAATCATGGATAGAGAAGAACAAGTGCTGAGAAACAAGGTTTTCAAACTAATAAGGAATTGTGAGAAAATCAAGATATGGAAGAATCCACCTGGAAGTTGAAAGAGTGAAACAAAGAAGGAGTAACCCCAGTGATTCCTAAACTGATTCCGGGACGGAATCCTTTTAAGGAGGGGAGACTGTAAGAACCCAAAATCTCGGTAGAATTAAAACTTTTCCTATTATGATGAAGTGCATCAATGAATAGTGATTTGGTGGATGAATAGTGATTTTGAGGATTAAGAAAATTTTTCATGCCACCTATGTACGAGACATAGTGTGGATATTCCGAAGTTATACTAGTAATCTACGGAGTAAATAAGTGTATGTAAATGCGATCGGAATTCAGAAATTCCAAATTCTATTTTCGTGTAATCTTTGACCGATCAGTGAATTATATATCAGTAATATCAAGAAATGAGATATTTAATTTGAGGAATTGAGGAGTTAATATTATGGAATTTTATTATAAGTGATTTGAGAATTTGGAACGAAAACCACTGAGGAAGTGAAACAAACGTTCTAGAAACCGCTGAAACTTTACAATGAGATTAAGCGATTGAGTGAACGAATCATGGATTAAGGATATGGTATATTAAGAGTCCAAGGAAGGATATATTATGAGAGGGAAAAGGGATTGAGAATAAACTCCTAGAATTGAGAAAAGAGAATGCTTGAGAAATCGGGAGAACGTTTTCTGAGATAAAGAGAAATAAACAAGGGATGTTGGAATTAATATTCGTTCAAGGTATTGTGCTATATTAGAGCAATAATATGCAACGTATAAGTTGTAACGTATTTATTTTATTCAAGAAACGACAAGGAAATCAAGGCGGTGGAAAAGAAAACAAAACAAAAGGACTTAAGTGCAAGAAACAAGAGACAAGGACTTGGTTGCAATTAGCAAAGGGCTTGGTTGCAATTTAAGTGGATAAGAAATCTAGAGGAGCCAATGAGAGGTTGCCACCTAGCAAGGATGAGATGCATCCAAACACAAATAGAAATATATCAAGTGTATGGCATTATTAGAGCATAAAACCAAGAACAAAACCATTCTGCCCAGCAGAACACCTCTCAGTAAAACAATCCTAGAGCCTTCATTACTCAATGAAATTTTTTGTTCTTTATATGGTTAGAAAGCTGTTAAGACGCTCTACAACTTTCATTCAGGAGCCTCGACCAGGAAACGAGTGCAAGGGCTTCGTTTTGGCTGATCTTTGGGGCGTGTTTTTCCAGTCAGGAAACCCACTTCCATGTTTTTTATTTCTTTGGTGAGATTGAAGATTGTGAGCATAGAGTAACGCTTCCCCAAGGTTAACCAAGCTTGTTTGAGATTGTAAGAACATCAAGAAGGTATAAAACCCTAACCCCTCTTGGCCATGAAATATTTATGGTGTTTAATATTAGATCCATGGATGTTAGTGTGAATCTTGGACATATAAGTTATGGATGATGTAGATCTTGAGTTTAAGTGTTGTGATTGTGATTTTTAAACTTGTGGTTAGTGTATATATCTCCATGTATGTTATAAAGTATGATCTTGGTGATTTAGATGTTGGTTGTGATGTGGATGTAAGATTCTTGGTTGGTTTAGTGATATAAGCATGCTGAGATTTTTCCAGGAACTTGAACTGTCTTGTAAGAGGGTTTTGAACCCCCAAATCTTGTCCCCTGAGGTCCTAATATATATTGTTGGAAAGGTATTTGAATGTAGTTTCCAGAAATATAAGTTTTATGACTAGGTAATGTATAGATTTTGAGTTATGGCCTGAGAAGTGAAATGTTTTTCTGGATTCCGGGCTGCACTAAATGGTCCCCTTGTGAACCTTGTTTAAACCCCTAAATATTTATGTAGGATCATGGAAAAATTAGAGAAGCTATCAAATGCAGTGGTGAAGTCTACCCAAAAAGAATTGGATTAAAATATGTATTTTTCAATTTTATAAAAATGATAGAGTAAAATTCGCGCAATGGAAAAAGTCGTAAGTGGAGTGTAATTTTAGGGGTAATGGATATGATTCGGATATGGTAACCAAATTAAGTCGAATAAGTGACGAGCGTAATCGAGTGATGACATGAACCTTCAGTGGGGCTAGAGTGTCATAAGACGAAGTCATTAAGTTAATTTTGTACCCCCCTAAAACCCCGCAATTAAAGAGATATTGATTAAGGTACTAACGAACGGTTATTGCTTATGTATAGATCATTCCACTCCGCACGCTCGATCACCCCAACCTCACCAAGGCAAGTTTACTTTTAAAAACTTACATATACAAGGACTTTCACTGTTGTGTTTGTAGTTTTCAATCATATCAAATGTTTATGTTTATCGAAGTATCGATGAAATTGAGATGTATAAGTACATATATGTTTGCACCCCTTGAACTTAGAATGAAATGTTTTCTTCGGACAACGACTCTAGCAATAGAGGTCGTAGCGGTCCATATATACTATTGACCGGGGAGCGGTGTATTATTATATCGTAATTAAATTGCGAAAACCCGAAGGGTCATTCGGGAAGTATCGTATACTCAAGTAATTATTTTTATATCTTCATAAATACTCAAAATACCTATCTTGGATTAAAAGCTTGTTTAATTAAATAATTATTTTATTAATTATTAATATTAAATCTTAAAATATCATTTATTAATTATTGTTCATTACTTTAAAGACAAAGCTAATCCAAGATACCTTTAGCACTTTCAAACTCGAACTCTTTTGAACTCAAAACATTTTCGAAAACCCCCGGTCAGGTTTGCTTCTTGTATGATTTCAAGAATCATCAGTCGACTGATGTCGGACCTCAATTACTCAGTTTTTAATCAAAATCAAGTTTTAAAGAAAAAGAAAAGGGACTCTGGCAGGTGTGGGAACCGTTGACGAATGATTCCCGGGACGTGTAAGCGGCCGTGAGCCAGGCGGTCCATCAATTATTATTCCGGCCCAGGTGTTGCCGAAGGATGATTACGGATGTAGTTTTCATCGAGGGTGATTACGGATGTAGTTTTCACCCGAGGATAGTTACGGATGTAGTTTCTATCCTTCTACCGGTAGAGAAGACCCGCGGATTATTGGACTTGGATGTGGCGACTGATCATCGTCAATCCTTGTCAGGTTTTTATGTTTTCTTCCAGTCCCATCCTCCACTTTGGAAAAATACTCAAACACTGCTTCTTGGGCCTAAGTGCCAAGTTGCCGATAGTGTGGTTTTTTATAAGAAAATATTGACATCGTGCAGTATCTAGAACTGCAAGATTTTCTATAAAGATTGGCACGTGTTAGTGCACTCTTGCAATTGTTTCAAAGAATGAAATGTTTTTGTATGGGAAACCTTCTAAGCTAATGGAAGGAAAGAGGTTTGCAATGATGTATTCCCTGTACAGTATGTTAATCGTAGAGTGTTTTGCTGAAAATGATATACTCATATGTATATATTTTCAAACTTGAGATATATTGAAATGGGAACCTTATAAAGGGTTCATATGTTATTCTTAAAGCTCCTTAGTGAGTATAGATGTTTTATTCAAACTCGGGCATATACATTGTCCAATTATGTTTTGAAATCTGAGATATATACCCATATAGTTGGGAATGTTTTCGAAATAAACCACATTATTATTTTACAAAATGGTGAACTTGCTGAGCATTATGTAGCTCATTCTTGCTTTATAAAAACTTTTCAGCAGGAGAAGAATTTGGCCGATTAACTCCGCACCAGCAGAAGAGGAGTAGAAGAATTACCCCGGAGATGATTTAGTTCTTGATAAATACTACAGAGTAAGTCTGATAGGTTTTCAACTGTAATAGTAAGACTTGTCTTCAAGTATAGTTGTATAAGTGGAAGTGCGTAAGACTCTGGATTGTACAGATGAATTGTAATATTTAGTGTTACTTTTGATTATCGTTTCTGAGGCTCTAACTTGTTTGTGCGTAAGATTGAGGTCTGGACGTATGTATTGTTGAGTTGTAAAGTTAATACAGGTATGATATGGTTGGATGATGATGTCATGACCTGAATCTTTGACCTCAGATTTGGGGGCGTCACACTAGAGCCCTTAATTATAGAAGTAAACAAGATTCTGGAAAGCTGCCACCAGAATATGAAAAGGATACCAGTGATCTCTCTACCAAGAAAGA
Source organism: Saposhnikovia divaricata (assembly GCA_036435485.1). Taxonomy (NCBI): domain Eukaryota; kingdom Viridiplantae; phylum Streptophyta; class Magnoliopsida; order Apiales; family Apiaceae; genus Saposhnikovia; species Saposhnikovia divaricata. The sequence continues at coordinate 148,838,359 of CM071596.1, read as the reverse complement.
AAGCAATATGAGGCCCATATATGGCATGCCACTTGGGTTACCAAACATTAGGACTACGAACCATCTGGCAAATGTGGAATGGAAAGTTATCCCGAAAATATGTAAAGAAATCGGAAACAACTGAAAAAGCCACATGAACAAAGAAGAATCTTTCAAAAAGGTTGTTGTCGGAAAGGGATGGCTTCCCCCTAAGAAATGTGGCTGGAAGCCTCCCACACGAGGGATGGAGAAAATCTAAAATGCCCAATAGAGGGCCTATATGAAGATGCTCACGAGAGCAACCAATCAAAAATTGATGAAAGGAAGCTCCCTATCAAGAAGAAAAGGGGTACAAACCTCCCAGTGATGTAGAGAGATGTGGCTTCCCAATTAAAGTTCGTGGACCTGATAAAGCTGCAACAAGTTATGATACGATACCCAGCTTCATGGGTTCAAATTCAAACGAAAGAAATGAGAATATCAAGAAAGATAGCTGAACCAAAGAATCGGGGGGGTAGTAATATCCATGCTACCTAAGTTAATTATGAGAAAATGCTCAATTAACAAAAGATTGGCCAGGCAACCAGTCAAGGTTCCAAGTCTATAACCAAAAGAGGATGGGGCTTCACAAAACTCAGAGATTTGAGACCTGTGGTGTTAAGCTAGAGAGGAGGCTTCCAAATCCTGTACTTGATTAGCTTCGTTGAAGAACATTCAGATTGACAAAAGAATTGAGATGACAACAGCTAGATTGGTGATATGATGAGAAATGCGATGAACTAGTTCTCCACTACAGACAAGCTGTTCTGAAGAACTGGGGGTAGTGGATGATACACTTCTCAGAATGACATCTTCAAAATGTCAATTTTTAAAGCAACGAATATGGTTTCTTAGTCTCTTGAATGAGGCTTCCATGGTAAAGCCCCCTGAATGAGGCTACCATGGAGAAATCTACTTGAATATCAGTTCCTATGGTAAAGCCCCCTGAATGAGGCTACTATGGAGAAACCCACTTGAATATTGGTTCATGTGGTAAAGTCCCCCGAATGAGGCTATCACTGTGACACCTGCTTGAATATTGGTTCCTGTGATAAAGGTCCCTGAATGAGGCTATCACGGTGACACCTGCTTGGATATTGGTTCCTATGGTAAAGCCCCTTGAATGAGGCTCCCATAGTAAAACCTACTTGAATATTGATTCCTGTGGTAAAGCCCCATGAATGAGGCTATCATAGTGAAACCTGCTCGAATATTGATTCTTGTGGTAAAGCCCCTTGAATGAGGCTATCACAGCGAAACCTGCTTGAATATCGGTTCCTATGGTAAAGCCCCTGAATGAGGCTACCGTAGAGAAACCTATTTAAATATCGGTTTCTGTGGTAAAGCCCCTTGAATGAGGCTATCAGAACGAAACCCCATGAAAAAGACAAAGTCTCCTAAATGAGGCTACCTTGATGAAACCTTCTGAATAAGGTTTCTGCAAATATGACTCGTATGACATCACTCTCTCTAACTTGTGAAATTTCTAGTGAAAAATAGAAGCTTACAGGATAAGGCTCCCAGAACAGATACTTCTAGGTTCGAGCTACCAGAATAAAGGCTTCTAGAAACAAGGCTTCCAAAGATATGTCTCCCAAGATTGGGCACCCAAGAATAAGGTTTCCGAGTGACAGGCTCCCGCAACGGAATCCCCTAAGATGAAGATTGCAACCTCAAAAGATAAGGTACATGCAATCCAATATGCTTCTGAGCAAACTATACGGGTATGTAAAAACTAAACTTACCCCTTTAAATTATGGTAATGCTCATCTACTCTACTACTTTAGACTTTTACTTAAAAATCGTAGCTTATCCACTAACGTTTGGTCAAACGTTCATATGCATACTCTATGACTATAAGAGAAAAATGATTAAACATTTATGTATAGACCTATGATGGCCCTTTAATAATTCTGTAAAGGCTACCTCCCTTGTGTGGAAGCCTGACTCGATTAATATTTTTACTTAGGGAATATTGTTTTTCAAAGATCAATTACAAGATTAAAGCTTTTAATGCCTTGTTTACTAGATAACCATTCATCGCGATGTTAAGTAGATGGCTGGTCCTTAATGATCAAATTCAGGCTCGACTAGAAGGCCTTAGTGTGAATATAGTTACTTAAGTAGACTAGAATTTAGATTAAAGCCCTATGTCAAAGTAGAATTAACTCATGCACTTTAGGTGTTAAATGATAGAAAGAGGCTACCTAGTGATGAATATAGATGTTATTAACATATGTCTAAGGCGAATAATAGGATAAACCTACTAAAGATAGGCATAAGATACGATCAAGATATGCATTCATAAAATTAGATGATAATTAGTTCATAAACCAACCAACCTGATGATTAAATTTTATGGTTCTTATTGGTAGAGTTCACAAAGTTTTTTAGGATAAGCTTTCGAAGCTAAAAGAGGTTGCACAAATCCTGCAAATTCTGGAAGATGAGCAAATTCTTACTCCAAAAATGGTTCCTGTATATTGAGGTTCCAAGATGGAAGCTCCAATACTTTCTACACCAGACAAGGTTTCAGAATCAATGGAGCTCCTAGTACGAAGCTTCCAAGATGGGGATCCTAGGACGGGGCTTCTTGGAAAAAACATCTAGGATGGGGATCCCATGATGAGGTTTCCAGGATGAAACGTCCAGGATGGGTGTCTCAAGGTGGGGCTACCAAGAAACGAGATATTAAGGTGAAGCTCTTAGATGAATACTGTAGCTTCAAAGGACAAGGTTCCAGTCACCCCACAATGTCTATGAACAATTATTACAGATTACCATTGAAATAGTCGAAGGTTCCAAAGATGGAAGCTCCTTCACCACTCCTATGATGAAGATGAGGTAATATTTAGGATGTGTCTGAATACACACGTCACAACCAAATTATACTGGTATGTGAGAAACTAAACCCTCTTTAATTACTTAAAATTGTACTTTATGACAAGTATGTGGAATGATTGTCCCTTAGACTTAAGATTATTACTTATTGATATGCCCATTTCATTGAAATCCTTACATGAATAAGAGAATTTGATATGCTAGAGGTATTAAGTCAAGATGATTAACAAGACCAATAAGATATCTTTCATTATGCATCCTATGTGACTCTACCACATGCATATCTACATGATGCTAAATGACTTTTGCATGCTGAAATTCAAATATGCTATTGTCATGTCTAGATACTGCCTAAGTAATACATATGATATCACTCACTTAGGATACACGAGATGAACATAAGGCATGCACTAGAAAATATATTGTGAGATGAATAATGCTTGATGTTTATTGATTATTTGAATGTTTACATGTAGCTAATGGCTAGGCTATATCTTTATTGCTCACCTGCAAATGATAGCATGCAAGTTTAATGATATTAGTCTGTAACTAATAATTTGCAGGTTCATTGATCTTTTTTAGCAATTAATAACTTGCAGGTTCCTTGATGTTTACCTACTACTAACAGGTTTCATGCTATATACCTATTGCTGAATGTTCACATATTATTTATATGGAATTTATAGCTTGCAGGATGATTGCTATTCACCTGAAGCAAATAGCTTCCAGGTTCCATAATGTTTACACGTAGCTAACAAGTTTCCTGTTTATTTTCTTGTAGCTAAGTGTAAAAAAATTCCATGATATTTATCTGCAACTAACGGTATGCAGGTTCCTTGATAATTACTTGAAGCTTATAGCTAACAGCTTCCAACTAATAGCTTCCAGCTTGTAACTTCCATTCTGCAGCCTCTATTTTACAACTTGTAGGTTCACTGATGATCAACTACAGCTAACAGCTTCCAGACTTCTCAAGAAAAATAAGATTAAAGCTGGAAAGGGCTGATAAATTACATGAGAAAGAGACCTAAGGGCTCGGGGGGTAACTCAGTTCCCCAGCACCCTACCACAGAGAGGAAAAGGGGTTCCCACCGGAACTTCACATGAAACAAGGGACTTCCACCCTCTACGTTCAATAACGAAAACCCGAACCCGGAATGACACGATAGAAACAAAGATAAGTTCTACTCTAATGCCTTCGCATATTCACTATCATGCATGTTTTCCATTCCTACAAAGAGGATTTTACAACATTCATCTGAAAATGTTGTTGAGATGCATGTTTTGTCAAAAAGATCATTATTTTGCTTTGCATAATTTCATAAACATATGAATATGCCTACATGATCTGAATTTTACATGAGTCCTTACATGAAAATCATCATGATTTACACAATGCATGTGTTTTGAAATTATTTTTTCGAAATTGCTAGCTGAAACTGTCGGGTAGGTACCTAGGCATGCTATATGCCCCACATGTTACCACTTAGAAAGACATGGCAGCAATCGAGGGCGTCTCTACGACCTTCCATTGGTTCCTCTTGAGACACACATATGAGATTATTAATGACATAAACACACATATGAGATTATGTATTGCCTCCTGAAAATTATTGCAACAATGTTAAGTCCTGGGCACCATTTGGCTAAGTCCTGGGCGCCATTTTCCAAATCCCTCCTGTATGAGGCTACCATGGTCAAAGTCTCCTAAATGTGACTTTCATGGTAGAGTCCTACGATAGCTGGTACCATTTAAGATGTCCCGAAAATTGAGAAAAAGTCTTAAGGGATTCGATTCGTTGGAATAATGAAAACATCTAAAAATTGTGGCATAATGCCTGAAAAAATGTGTTCGCCAAGGTCCTACTTGATTGGAGAGGCGGCAACATACATTTTTTACAAAATCATTTGCACTTGCATATTCATACTTTCATGTATGCATCAAATATGTGTGATCTTGTGCATTATCTTTAAGGGCTATTTAGCTCTTGCTACTTATCTCTTTTTCTAGTTGTCTTGGTAGCCTAGGTTTTGGACGCTTGAGGCATCCCTACAACCACATGAGCTTCAGGTCATCAAGAGATTCTTGCATGAAGGCCAATTTGGTAGAGAAAAGAAGCATCTCAAAGCATAAAATCATGATTATTGAAAAGAAATGCCGGAAGCCGGTAGCCCCATGATATGAAGCCAACTGGAGTACCGTGAATGATATGAAGTGAATAGAAGATATCCTTGATTTGAGAACTCACATTGAAATATGCATGGTGAAGTAGAGTGTTTCCTGTTTCTTACGCCGAGATAGCTCATGTAAGCTTGGGAACACGATGCGGAAGTTGTGTACTTCTCTGAGAGAATAATAAGAAAGGACTGGACCTTACCTTGTTCTAATTCCTCTCGCACACAATGACTTCAAGGAACCGGGGGGTAGTTATTGTGACCAAAATCTTGCATGGATCAGATTTAGGCCCATGATGAGTTTTGGGTCCAATCCACAAGGAAAGAGGATGTTTTAGAGGGCTTCCAGGGGACCCGTGGTAACCCATAAAAACTGATAATAGGGCTCCGAATAATAGGGTTCCCGAATAGTAGGGCTCTCAGATGACAAGGCTCCCGGATAGCAGGGTTCCAAGATATCCTACCAAAAGGGCTACCGGAGAGAAACACTGATTCAAATAAGGATAGCCTCCTATCTTTTAGGAGCACGTCACTATCACTGAAATGCACCAGTAATCAGATAGACATTCAGTTATTCAAGGATATACATCATAATTACATGATATATCATTCATCAATGAGATAAACATCATGAGATAAGCCTGGAAACCTGATAACTACATCATAATTAGTTGATAAATGATAAAATCAGTCATCATCCCATCAGATACGGAATATACTTTAGTAACAACTCATCAAGAACTACATACGGGCTTGATCCACTATAATAGTGGTATGTAGGCAGTTTACGGGACTCTTCGGGATGATCTTCGATACTTTAACACTTTGAGGTACTGAGAGCACACATACTCTTGTGTGGCATAGCTTTATTAGGGTTCTTGGCAGGCCAACACATCGATATTGTACGGCCCTTGAGCTCTATTCCCGTAGATTTAGTTCGATCCTTCGAGGAACCACCTCCTGTGTTCTTCGGAAGCCTAGCTGTGAACCTTTCTGGGCAGCTAATCAACACCACATTTCACGGCGTTATTCCAGCAACGACCTCCACGTAGTTGTGCAAAAATCCTCCCACGACAATTAGTAGACATTACTTCTTATCTTATTGATTTATGTTGGATGGGTGTGGATTCAAGAAATTTTGTACTAGTCAAAATAATAAAGACAGTTAAATTTTAAAATAATTAAATAAAAATCTTCGAATTTATTATTAAAAAGTGTATTTGGTTGTTATTAAAGTTATACTTAAATACTAAAAAGTATGTTCTGATAATTTAAACTAATTATAAGTAGATTTACTAACACTACACCATAAAAGGCCTACGACAACATTTGGAGCCTATGTTGCCATCAAATATGTTGGCTTTGCCATGATGTTTTTGGCTAAGACAACATTGTCATTTTTATGTTGGCTCAGGTAACAAAAATATGTTGCCATAGAATACAAGTGTTTGCATGTTGCTATAGGTATGAAATTGTGTTACCATAGTTTTGCAATGAACAAAATTTTACATTTTATACTAAAAATAAAAATTTTAACCTTTTTTCACATGAAAATTAATTAACTTTAATAAAACTAATCAAGAAATTTTTATAAAAATCAAGAATATGCTAGTATAAGTGAATATTTCATTAAAAATGTTAAAATATTTTTAGGTGAATAATTTATTTTTATGTTCATTAATATTATTCAACAAATATTTTAAAATGAAATTTTTTTCTATACATATTTTAATATGTCATTAAAATAATTTTTTTGTATATAATTAAAATATTTGAATATTTATTTCAGATTATGTAAAAGGAATTGAATATTTAATAAAAAAATAAATTACTTTTTCCAAATAAATAAAAAATGAAAAATTAAATTATTTTTTCTTTTTAAGAAACAAAAAAAGCATGACAATTTGGGGCATATTGGTGAGCGGCAAAAAGCCCGCCCAACCAATTCAGCTCATTTCACTTAGTAAAAATAATTCGGTTGTGGGTCCTTTATATCACAATTTTAAACTAAATGGCCCCAAATACCACAATCTCAAATGATGGCCCCAAATATCACTCCAAGACAGAGGTTCGTGTAGCGTTTTCATTTTTTTGTGAAAACGCTACATCGTGTAGCGTTTCATTTTTTTTTATTATTGAAAACGCTGAATGAAGTTTGGTTTTGGCAAGTAAAAACACAAGATTATGTGGTGTTTTAGGGGTAACGCCACATAGTGTGGCGTTTTTAGATGTTTTTTATTTTTTTTTATTTCTCTTAAATATATATTTATAAAAAAAATATTAAAAAAATTATTTACAAATGGTCAATTAAAATATAAACACTATTGAAATCCCAAGGCAATACAGATAAAATTAAAAAAATTTAATTAAAAAAGTTGAATCCGATGGCCTGATTTTTAAATGCTAACAGGATAAGTTAGGGTTTACGGTCTAGGGATGTAAACAACCCTAAACCCTAAGTTCGTATACGGTTTATTCGTCGTTCAAAATATTTCTAAAACCCAAAATGGAACTGTTGAACCCCAAAGGTTAACCGTTGAAATCCCGAGGAAATATAGATAAAATTTAAAAATTTTAATTAAAAATTGAATCCGACGGCCTGATTTTTAAACGCTAACGCGTTTAAAAATCAGGATAAGTTAGGATTAGGGTTGTAAACAACCCTAAACCCTAAGTTCGCATACGGTTTATTCGTCGTCCTGAATATTTCTAAAACTCAAAATGGAAACGTTGAACCATAAAAGTTAATTATTGAACCGCTAAGGTTAATTAAAATTATACTTTTAAATTTAAAAAATACAATTTTAATTGACCATTTATTTATAAATTTTTAATATTTTTTATAAATACATATTTAGAAAAAAAATAACATGATTGCTAAATGCAAATCAAATTGCTCAATGCAAATCGGAGGAATTACATTGTTATCCTTCCTACTTTTTTGTGCAGATAGTGTGCACAAACCCTTGTCCTCCCTAGTTTTCTGTGTAATCATTAATATATTCACGTTTTCCCATTTACCAATTACCACAACAGAGCATTTTTTTTGTTTTTGCTTATTCTAGATATTTATTAGTCAAATTAGGTGTACATATTTCACTTATTTTATTTCAATTTATAAAAAGTTGAGTGATAACAAATTTATTGGGAAAATTATTTTGATAATAATTTATATTTAAATATTTTTTTTTATAATATGCAAAATTTTACTTAATATAGATATACATATAATTTATCTGTGTTATAATAGAAATAATTTTATTCAATTAAAATATATATTTATAGTTTGGTCCGTGGTCCATGATCAAAAATCTTAGTATTTCAGTTTTAATATTACAATATTATTATTGTTGATAAAAAAGTCAGTTGTCCTTTTTTTTAAATACCAAAACATGTAATGTAATTTAATTATAAATTAAGAGGTTGAATTAGTAACATTAAATTAAAATATAAAATATTTTAATTTGAATAAAAGATTCCTTATAAAACGATTGAAAAAAATCTGTGCCATTTACATTATCAGATTATAAATTTGGTTAATAAATTAATCAAATTTTAACCATAAATTTAAAAATATATTTTGATATTTTTACGAATCTAAAATTATATATTTCTAAAATTATATATTTCTAATATATAATAAATATAAAATTATAAAAATCATTAATTTTTATAATAACAAAAGTCTATGAACCACATCCAAAATGTTTGAGATTTTGCTAGCAAAGAATTATTAGCCCAGGAATTAGTGCCGGTTGCGATCAAGAGAGAAACATTTAGTAGGGTTTCACCTATTTAATGCATTAAAGGATATAAATGTAATATATTAGTGTGCAAAGTAGGGGTGTACACGGGTCGGGTTGGCCGGGTTCGAAGTAAATTTCAACCCAACCCATTTTTAATCGGTTTAAATATTTCTAACCCAACCCGTGAAAAATAATTTTTTTACCCAACCCTATGCATTAAAAGTCGGGTTGGGTTGGTTTGGGTCGGTTTGGATGGATTGTTTATACAATAAAAAAGATACATAAAAAGGAAACAAACTTAACTCAGCCTACTGCACTGGATCAAATTCAACACAATCCAAATAAAAATATTACAGTTCTGGTATCCAGCTTGAATAAAACAAGATAACTTAAGTCAAAGTTCACAAACTAAGTCAAAGTTACTGTTGTATTACTGTTCTCTCTTTTTGCTCTGTTGTTTTTTGCAACAGAGCATTGTTAACGTTATCAGTAAAGATGTGATACCTGTTTGTGCTTGATGAACGAAGAAATAGAGTGTGAAGAAGAAGAAGCGTGAACCCGAACTGTGAAGATCGATTGAAGAGAAGAAGAGCGGCGTTTGTTTGAGAGAGATGTATAACCTAATTCTAAACAGGCTGATTAATAGAAATATGATACAATGAAATATGAACTGTGACTTAAGTCAAAGTTCACAAACTAAGTCAAACTGTGACTTAGTTTGTGCTTGACTTAGTTTGTGCCAAGTATAATATATTCAGCAGCTGAGTGTCAAGAGAGAATGTTAACAATGTTACTGTTGTATTACTGTTCTCTCTTTTTGCTCTGTGGTTTTTTGAAGTTTTAGTAATGCCATCATTATCAAGAACAGCATGATGATCAAGAACAGGTGGAACAACCAAAGTTCGATTCAATATAAAAGACAACAAGACAACATTTTTAAACTCAGATAACTGATTACTAAACCCACTATGTTGAATTATATATTTACACTCGGATTTTCAAAAGAAGAACAATCAATTATCAATACATATATTATCAATTTAAAGAAGAACACATATAAACAATCAGTAATCACTAATTCACTATATACGTTATCAATTTAAAGAAGAACAATTCCCCCATATATTATCAATTTAAAGAAGAACAAATATAAACAATCAGTAATCACTAATTCACTATATACGTTATCAGTAAAGATGTGATACCTGTTTGTGCTTGATGAACGAAGAAATAGAGTGTGAAGAAGAAGAAGCGTGAACCCGAACTGTGAAGAGAAAAGAAGCTGTGAAGATCGATTGAAGAGAAGAAGAGCGGCGTTTGTTTGAGAGAGATGTATAACCTAATTCTAAACAGGCTGATTAATAGAAATATGATACAATGAAATATGAATGGATAGATTAGTGACTTAGTGGGCTGGACGCCTGGGCTGACAACTAATGGGCTGTTCAAATTTTAAACGGGTTGGGTTGGGTGAAAAAAATCCAAACCCATACCCAACCCATTAATACCGAGTTAAATTATTTTTGACCCAACCTTGTTCCGGTTTGAAATTACTCGGTTTGGGTCGGGTGAAAATAGGGCCGGTTTGGGTCGGTTTGATCGGTTTGGCCTACTCATGTACACCCCTAGTGCAAAGAGTAAACATGATTTGCATTTAGCAACACCCAAAAATAAAGTAAATCCAACCCCAAACGACCATTTGTCTTAAAATTGTCATATTGGGGGCATTTTTTCAAACAATTCTCACTTCCCTTCTATTTTTTCTCACACAATCTTCACACACATTCTCTCTGTCGGTCTCTTGGTCTCTTCTCTCTTCGCTCATCTCTCTCTCCTCTCTTTCTCTCTCACATCTCTCAAGGTATTTCTATATCTTATGTATTTACTTGTTCAATTATTTGGGGCTTATTTCATGTTCTGTTTTTGTCGTGTTCGTTATTTGTGAGTATTTGCTGTTTTGTGAGTATTTGATATTCATGTTTTATGAATATTTGACTTGGTTTTTGATGGTTATGGTTTGAATGCTAATTTGAGGTGGAGGTCGTTATGCAACTTGCTGCAAAGTCTAATAACAAGAAGAGGATGAATTATGTTGCGTTATGTGCAGCTATTGCAAAAGTATGTAGTTAAGAACAACTGAACCGCCACTATGTTCAGGTAATTGTTGATTGTTTTGTCTCTATTTTATGTTCATTTCTATTGTGCGATTAAAGTGATTTCTGAATACTACATCTTTAATATCCATTCCATGCCTTCTTAAGCATCTAAACTTGCATTCGCATTCAAATGTCACCTATTAACGTCATTGTCAACCTTTTTGACGTTCTAGCTTGGTTTTTTGCTGTGTGTGTATGCTGATGTCTGTTCCTTTTGTAATTAATTAAGTGATTAGTCTGCTGGGAGAATATCCTTGACCATAATATAATGTTAATGGGGGTTAAAGACTTAAAGTGTAAATTTTCACATTGTTAAAGCTCCAATTGTTTAACTTTGAAACGAGGGAATTGATGATTCGACATGAATCTTCTATATATCATATAATGGAAACATATTGCATAATTATGTATAGATATTTCAAACTTTTTTTGGAACTGGAGTTGTGCTTGTCCTTAACTTTATAATCTTAAAGCTATACTTCAGACAAGTTTATTGTTCCAATTTGATCACAGACTTTATCCTCTTGACATGTTCACCATCTTTGCGGCACAGATAATCTTTGATAACATTCTTAATAGGAAAATTCCTTGGCCTCCTGTTCCTAAAGATAAGTCCCCTGAGGCTCAAGACTTAATTGAAAGGTATCTTGTCTATAATCTTTTAAAGTGTATTATTTCGTAAATTCTTAGTACGGTTCTGTAACCATGCTTATGGTTTAGCTAGACTGCAGATTCATAGAGTTAGAAATTGCTGTAAGGTAAGCTGACAGAAATAATGTGAACTTAGTAGCTACATAACTTAACGCTTTTTTATGCCTATTTGATGTTATGATTAAACTAAACCATGTGCACATTTGTTTGTGTCACTAAAGATTTTCCCTACTAACTTTTAAGTATATTGTACACTAGAGTCTTGCAAATTCGACCTTTAAAATGTACAGACATATCTGAAGGTTGTATGTTACCTTATCTAGGTTTTTTTCCTAATGTTAGGCATAGACATGTCTCTGTTTACATTTCTTTAATATGAGTCGCTAGTTTCTATGAAACGCTCTGAATCTCTGTTTGAAAATTTAATAAACACTTTTGTTGATTTCAGGATTTTTTTGGGCCAGATTGAAACAAAAAAATATTCCCAGTAAGTTGGTTTGTTCAGGGTCCACAATTACCAGTTTCACCTGTTAAGCAGAAGTAGCTTTTCCCATTTGTATTTTTTTACAATATTGTTAAGCAGAGTTGTATGCTCTTATCTAGGTTCCTTCCAGATAGCTGGAGCCAGGAAATGCAAATTGCCAGATTACTGTGTAATTATATAGTGATTGTATGTCTCATTTGTATGGGAATTTATTTGCAGGTTGCTACTTCATGATCCCAGTCAGTGTCTTGGAGCAGAAGGATCATCAGAGGTTGTATTTCGCATGTTATGAAAATTTGCCGACAATTAACATTGTCCATTATGTGGTTTCTTGATAATATATCTTGGTTTTTTGTTGCCATCTCCACTTGTAAATTACAAGACATATATCTCGAATTGCCTTCCTAATATTAGCCTGTACTTTCTTTTAGGTAAAAGCACACCCTTTTTTCAGAGGAATACACTGGGAAAACCTTGCCTCGCAGAAGGTATAGACAGACAAATAGATACTGACTAAGTTATTATATGGGTTCACCTTTGTTGGCAGTTTTTTTGCTTATTTTTCCATTGCAAATTCTGGTTAGCAACTCAGCATGTTAATCAACTAAGCCTCTTTAAAGTTGGCTTAATGTGACAACTTAATGTTAATCAACCTTTGTTTGTTGTGTGTGTATGATAAATCAAACATGTAATTACTTGAGACATTAGGATGGAAATGTTTACAACTATTTTATCTCAATTATTTACTATCTTGTTGTAGAAGTCTGATTTCTTTGATTCCGGGCAGTTATATATTATGCAAAAGATCTTTAGCCTACTCATTGCACATGCTGACACTTTTATCTCACAGATAAATACATGCAATTCTGTTTTTGCCTCTAATGCATTGTGTACATAACTAGATAACCATGTTTTATGTATGGTGCTTTAAAATAACAACCAGCTCTTTATTGATTTATTTAACCATAAATTAGGCACCCAAGAGGAAGCTGCTGAGGCGTATGATGTAGCAGCAATGATGATTTGGGGAAGGGGTTTATAGGTACATTGAATGATCCATATGGGCTTCACTGCTACACTATATTAAAAGTGATTTATTAAATGGCATGAAATATATGCTGTTCTTTTGTTTTGTGTACTTGTTATGATAAGAATGCATTTCTTTAAGAATGGTGATTTTATTTTTTGGTCACGTGGTTTGTTCTGGGGAAACCTTGTTTAGTTTACATTTAACTTTAAATCTCTTTCTTTGCGGTACATTGTTATTTGCTAGGATTTGAATAATTGGATTTTTGGTGTAAGCATGATCTTCACAATATTGCAGCAACTGCTGGCTCAAACAAGGCTGCCTCCAGTGGAACTTCTTTGAATACCAGGAAGCTGGATGAAGACACTAAAAATATAGCTCGTAAGTGGTAGAAATTTATAAAGATAATCTCTTATCTCTTAGCTCCAGAAATAGTTTTGCTTTAGGAGAAAACCGTGGGTAAATTTACCATACTAGAAGATTTGTAGTTCGATATTTTACGTTTTAACTTGTTAATTGTATTCTTTCAAGCATGGTCTGAAGCTTCTTTCCAAAAAAATAAAATAAAATGAAGTTCCACTTTGAATAAGTAGCATTTCTGAGCTTAGATTTTGTTTTATTTTTCCAGCTGTCCTTTCTCCCTCTTTATATGTTGATGGAAATTATTTGTATTCTCCCTCTCTTTCATTTGTTATCCCTAGTAAATAGTCAAATTTACCTCAAAGTTCACGAACAAGCTGTAGAAGCTTTATTAGTTATATGAGTGCGTTTTTTGATTGTCTATATACGTGCAGCTGTTTCTTTTGCTATTGCTGTGTTGTAGTGAAGTATCAAATATGTTGCTTATTTGCTATACCTAATTGTTTGAGATGCTTAGATGAAAAGGTACCAACTGAATTGAAGAAAGCCATTATGCATGCTCGGAACGAAAAGAAACTCACCTAGGCTCAACTTGCTCAGGTATTCCCCTTTTGCCCTCCAGAATGAATATTGAATAAGGATATGGTTGCTACTCAGCCCAAGCAGTGCTGCTTGCTAGCATATAAACTAGTTTTCTCAGTTTTTTATTGAACGAAAGTTAACCATAAAGTTTACTCTTCAATGCAATGCAGATGATAAATGAGAAACCCAAGTTATACAGGAGTATGAATCTGGAAAAGCTATACCAAACCAGCAGATAATCACCAAGCTGGAGAGGGCTCTTGGTGCAAAACTGCGAGGAAAGAAGTAATTCAGGCGTTAAGTTAGAATGGATTGCCTTTGTGGCAAACTCTAAATCGTTTTGATTCTTAAGAATGTACAAACTTATCTTTTCCCCTGTTTTGTCTTATGTACTTGGTAAGATTGTAGTTTATGTATTTATGGCAACAGCTCTTATGTCTTTTGCTGTGAATTTAGGTTGTTGGTTGTGATTGTATTGAACCTAGTATGGATTATTATGATTGTAAAGTTGGTTGTGTTGATTTGTTTATTAGGGAATGAATATTTTCATATTTATGATTTTTCGTTTAAAATAGAAAAGCGTTACCATTGATGCTATAAAGTGTTGGCAAAAAGGAAAAATAATGCTAAGAAATGTTGCTAGAAAATGTTGCTGTAGGCAAAATTTGTGTTGGCATAAAAGTGGGCCCCATTTATGGGCCCCACAATGGGCCCCCCTCAAACAGTGGACCCCATAGGTAGGCCTCAAACAGTGGACCTACTGGTGGGGTCCACATTTTTTGTAAAATGTTTAACCCAAAGGCAACATAATGTTGCTAAAAACTGATAATATTGTTGTCATGTCTACGCCAACAAATAAGCTAATGTTGCTATAGAGAATTAGAATGTTGTCTTTGATCCCAAAAGGCAACAAAAAAAATATCAACACCAACAAAATGTTGCATTTGCGGTTTTTTGGACCTACGGCAACACTTTTTCAGTGTAGCTGTAGGCCTTTTATGGTGTAGTGATATAATTTGAATACAGTTCTTAATATAAAAATTTGTAATTTTTATTTATCTTGTGTTTGTTGATAATTCATGTTGGATAATAATTATCAAATCATTATTAGGTTAAAGATTATTTTATAAGTTTCATGTAAGCTATGAAATCGTGTAAATTTGATTTTTAGAACTAAAAAATATTAATTTTTTTAAAACATAAAAAATAATCATTTTAAAATAATATTAAAAAAATAATTAATATTTTTTAGGTTTTAGACACCCACTTTACACTACACCAAATTACTATTATTTTAAAATAATATTAATTTGGTGTAGTGTAAAGTGGGTGTCTAAAACCTAAAAAATATTATTTTATTTTCATTTATTCTAATTCCATTTTGATTATTTTTTAATATAAAGGAATATTATATATTTTAAAGGAAAATTACTTTTTTAAAAATTTCAAAATTCTATCAATAACATATTAAAAATAATATTTTTTTTAATTTAAAAAATGTATGAATTTAAAATTTTAAACTATTATAAAAAACAATAAATAAAGACAACTATAGATATTAAAAAATTCTCGCACGTCATGCATGCTATTTTTTTTGGATAAGTGAGAATCCAGAGACAAGAAAAAAAATGATAAGTTCGTTGAGTTTTTCAGTTAATAACTCGTAAATTTTGTTAAAAATGATTTCTATGTCTCTTGGGGGATAGGAAATTGAATCGTTTTGATAACATTATTCTTAATTTTATTTAATTACAAGCCTTTAGTACTTTTATAGGGAGTAGTGCAGGTTCAGTCGATTAGGAGGTTAAGGGGTTTTGTACAAGCTTTGTCACAGCAATTATAAATACTCTTCCTGTTTATATTAGCTGTTCACTTCCATCAATTATTTTCTGTTAGCCCAGATACATAGTGAGAGCATGGAAGAAAGAGAGGGGGAAAATGTAGAGCTAGTTGATGCTGTAGTGCTTTGGAGGCTTCCAAGACAAGGTTTCATTAAAATTAATGTCCATGCATGCTTCTTTGAAGAACCTCTCCCAAATGGCAATAGGACTGGGATAGGGTATTTGTTTAGAAACGATAGAGGAAGGATATTGCGTATTGTTGCAGGCTTTTTAGGGATTCATGAGAGGAGGATAAATGAGTTATATGCTATGTTAATGGGACTTTGAAGGACTTATCTGGAAGACTACCCTCGGATCATGCTAGAAAGTGATAATGCAGGGGCTTATTGGGAATGGCGTTTCTCCAATGGGGGTGTTATCCCTGAGCACAGGTATGTAGTAAATCAAGTGAACCAAAGAAAGCGGATAGACATCAGATTTTGGAATATTGATCGATTAGGGAAGAAGCTAATGAATTGGCAAGGTACTTAGCTCAGCATGGTGCCCATACATGGAATCGGTTGGTGATTATCGAAGTTCCCTTTGGGAGAGTTCGTGAGATTTGGTCCAATGATTTGGGCCTGGGACCGCTTGGTGATCAGTTTGTAGAAGTGCTGGAAGGTGACATGTAGGTTGAAGTAGTTGAGGAAGAAGAAGAAGAAATGGAGATTCCGGAAGATCTGGACTAATTCCTGGAAGTTGAATCGTTTCAGTTTATTTAAGTTATGTTTTTAAGTTTTAGTTCATTGTTGATTTATTGGATCAAGATGTGAGTCTATTGGGCTAATCTATTAAGTTTGTTTTCTAGTTGGGTTGTAGTGGGGGTTGGTATTTTATTATGGTGGTTGTAATGCTTCGGCCAGGCCCTTTTATCTAATGCATTTCCTTTTGCTTCTCAAAAAAAAAGGTAAAATAGAATAAGCACTCTTTTTATTTTATAGGGATAGGTTTATTTGTACTTCATTTGTTATATTTTTTGTAGGCATTGGTTTGTATTCTATTTCTTTCGACATTGTAGTTTACTTTTAAAAATAAATTGTTTCAAATTAGTTATCTACTTCAACTTTTTATACAATTTCTAAATAACTTTTCAAAACTGTTTGTCGATTGACTTTTATGCATGCCTTTTAATGTCCTTTAATTGTATAGATAAAATTTTTATTTTTACAATTTTTTATGAATTAAAATATTAAATATATATTAACATTTACAAAAAAAATTAAAAATTATAATTATAACTATGAATTATAATTCTATATTATTAACAAACGTCAAATATACCAAATAAAAACAAACATTTACCTAATTTATATTTCCAAAATCGACTTTATTTCGCATTTTTTTAATTTATATTTTCAAGATTGATATGGGCTAAAAGTAAGTCCTAAATACACATTTAATGTTGAATTAGTTAGACCCAACATGGTCCAAACGTGGGAGCCATTAGTGGGGTCAAAACCCATATTTTCAATATTAATTTCGTAATTAATATTAAGGGATATAAACAGCTCAGCAATAAGAAGCAGATAAGTATACTACTCCTGCTAGACTTAGCCTCCAAGGCATCCAATTCAACATGGAAACTGATTCCTACAAGGAAGGAGTCTAGAACCTTCCTCAAGGAGATGACTTGCCCGCCAAGTCTCCGAATCCTACCATAATTCTAAGGCTTCTCAGCCTATATAAAGGGCCTGACCCCTCATTCTCAGAACAACATTTTTTGGGCAGGGCTCAATACGTCACTTACGTTTTGGCTTAATCCTCAGATAAGGACATACAAGCCACTGCGTCCTAGGTGAGCTCTCGCTGCCATAGCCTCGAGGGCACCATCACCTAGAACTACGTTTGTGGCTTGATTCTCAATACGAGATACGTAGGCACTCTGTGAGGACCGATTAGTCTCGAACACGGAAACAACCATTAAAGCTTGAAGCTCACCAACCACTTTGCATTAAATACGCACAAACCCTAGCCACAATATTCGTAACCTAGTTTTTATTCCACAACATTTGGTGCTGTCTGTGGGAAGACAACATCAACCATGGTGCAAACACGAAGGACACCAGTCACAGACGAGGCGACCACCGTCACCTCTACTCCGCCTGAACAGGGGTATGTACCCCCATCAACAGGGGCGATCACCCAACCTCAAGTTTCTCAACCTCCAGGGACGATTCCCCATGTTGAAAGAACTTTACCCATGGTTGTCCATCCAAGCCAGGAGACCAACCCTCTTCAGATGGTGGTCTCTCCCCTTATCAATCATCCACTACCTCCGGGGGTGCGGATCTCTACTACAGATCTCCCTAGAAGTACGAATCCAACATATGGTTTGCCTAACTACCCCCCGAATACTCGAGGTATTGGGCCAACCATGCCCTGCAGATACATGAGCCGTATCACCCTCCTTACATTAGAGGCTTGGGCCCTGATCAAGGATATTATGACTACTTTGGTCCTTATACTGATGATTCTTCATCCGAGGATGACGATCGTGATCAAGCTCCGAGGAGGCGACATCCAAGCAAGGAGCCTATAAGGCATACTCGACGAATCCATGATGGACCCCCTATGACAGCCGCTGAGAGAATCAAGGCTTATGGAGCCGATATCCAGAAGCTGAAGGACAATATAGAAAGGGAGCAGCAAAGACAGAATCAAAATCGACCCCCTCCGAGGTCAGGAGGAGAGATTCCCTTTATTGATTTGGAAAGGCCTTCTAGGTGGCAGAGAAGGGCTGAGGCCCTAAGAGGTGGAACTACAAGGGCAGAGGCCCCCAAGGGTGACCCCAAAGCGTTGATGCAGCTAGGAGATCCTGATGATCCTACACCACCATTGACCGAGGAGCCGATGAATGCTCACATCTCTAGGAAGTTTAAGATGCCTACTATAAAGGCTTATGATGGAACGGGTGATCCCGCAAACCATGTGAGGACATTCTCCAACGCACTGCTGTTGCAGCCTGCTAGTGACGCTTTCAGGTGTAGGGCATTCCCTCAAACCCTGGTGGGCATGGCTCAAAGATGGTATAGCCGATTGCCTGCAAATTCGATTGGCTCTTTTAAGGAGTTAAATGCCGCTTTTGTCAGCCAATTCATTAGCGGAAAAGTTCATGAGAAAAGCTCCGCATCTCTTATGTATGTGGTACAAGGAAAGAACGAAAATCTGAGGGATTACCTCAAGCGATTCACTAAGGAGACACTAAATATTACTGACTTGGAAAATAAGGTGGCCATGGTAGCCCTGGAGCACGGAACCACTGACCTCTTCTTTAAAAGGTCATTAGCGAAGCATCCCCCTGAGAATATGGCTGAGCTCCAATGAAGGGCTGATAAGTATATTAAAGTTGAGAATAGCATAAAGAAAGAGGCCACCGTAGGTGGAGGCAACGACAACTCCAAGAAACGAAAGCAAGACCAGGAGTATGATGACCAGGAGTAGAATGCTAGGGACAAGTATCCCCTAACTAGCGAGGACTCCGACTCTTCCCCTAAGAAGAGCCAAGGATCAAGGTTCATTCAGTATGCAAGGTTGAATACTCCTAGGAGTCGAATCTTGTTGGACATTGAGAAGGATAAGGATTTTCGATGGCCGAAGCCACTTAGGGGTGATCCCGCAAAGAGAAACAAGAATCAGTATTGCAGATTCCACAAAGGTGTAGGGCATGACACTGATGACTGCAAGCAACTCAAAGATGAGATCGAGTTTTTGATCCGTAGAAGGAAAGCTGAGCCACTTCACTAAGGGTGAAGATCGTGGTGATTAAAGAAGAGATTATAATAGAAAGGATGACGATCAAGATCGCAACCCACAGCCCCGAGGGCCAGTAATCAACATGATCTCAGGAGGCCCGACTGCGGCCGAGACAACTAGGAAATATCGGAAGGCATATGCCCGAGAGGTGATGCATATTGTTGGAGAGGCACCAAAGTACGCAAGAACCGAGGTAATAATCGGATTTGATGATTCAGACCTTGAAGGGGTGAAGTTCCCCCACGATGACCCGCTGGTCATAACTCTTGTGATTTGAAACTCAGAGGTGAAGCGAGTCTTGATAGATAATGGCGCTTCCGTGGATATCTTGTTTCATGATGCATTTATGAAGATGGGGTATAACGACTCTCAACTGACCCCCTCCAACACGAATATATACGGGTTTAATGGAGTAGAATCTAAAGTTGAGGGTGATAGGTTTCGGGGCAACAAGCATAACGGAAAAACGATAATAAACAATAAAAAAACCGAAACCTAACCCTAGGATCCGTGTATAAGACATGCTGATTATGGAGAAAAGAATCTGTACCTTATAAAAGCTTTCCGATTCGGTTGACAGATGGAGGTCCAAGAACGATCACCACACAGCCCTCTTCGTGAGATCTGCTTCGCTAATCAGTCCACACGAACGCACGATTGTCTCCGCAATCTCCGGAATTGGTACTAGCCGTAATCTGCCCTCTATCTCGATCTCTCTCTCTAGCCTCTCTTGATGTAGAGCTGCTAAGGTTTTTGCTAAAAATGATTTTGGCAAAGTCTAACCCTAAACCAATACATCTCTATGTATTTATAAGAGGGAATGAGCTGGGCTTAACCCTAATCGGTTTGGGCTTCTACTAAAACCAAACTGATTTGGGTTTTAATGATTTAAATTCGAAATCTAATTAACTAAGTCCAACTTAATTAATTAAATAACCAATTTCGAATTTTATCATCAATTAATTTAAATTCGAAATTTAAATTAAAACTCCTTTTAAACGTTCTTATTGTGTAACCCTTTAGGTTATTATTACGTTGGCAATAATTTTAATATCCAATAATAAAATTATAAACAATGAGCGGCATCTAGTAATACATCATTGCTACCCAAGTAATAATAATTGGTGATCCAATTAAATCTTTCGTGATTAATGTTTCCGTGTAATATAATCCCTTTAACCATATATTATAGATTAAACTCGAGGCATGTAATTAGTCATCCTCATCAATGTTTAATCCGGGTTTGCTTGATCAATGAGTAAACTATTAAAAACAAATCAATATGTGAGCATGGCCATGCATTTTCATAGTCTCACTCAATCAAGAGGCCAATCATATCTCTCCTAAGAATAGGAGGGTTAAATCCTTTATCTATCATTCATATTTCTCATACGTCTCATAATATACCCGATGTACATTTTTATCATCACCCGGTCAAAGGTAACTTTTAATGTAGTCAAAGTATATTAATCCTCGTATAGAAATATAATGATCTCAAGTCTAAGGATCATTACACCATTATCACTGTGAGTCTTTCTAATGACATTATCAACATGTAGAAACTCACTGTGGGTCAATCCAGTGCCATGTAGAATATTACATGCACCTATGTTCTTGACTTTAGTATCAATATACCTATGACCAATGAGATGTGGTCATCAGTCAACAAACATACTAATCTTTATGCATTATAATTGTCCCATATTAATAATGCTCGATTAGGGATATTTAGGAATATTAACACTATTCTTATAATCTCATTTTTAAGTCATATACTTAAAGATATAGAATACATGTTACATATTCCAAGGACATTTATTGTTCTAATATTTATATCGCAGTAAATAAAGACATAATAAATTTATTGTTGAATAATCGATATAACATAATCATTGAATAACAAAATAGTCTATCCTAGAATTACATTGTCTCTAGGGCACTAACACTATCAGAGGGAAATATTCAGTTGCCCGCCACCATCGGACAGAAGCCGATAGAGGCCACTCAGATGCTGAACTTTTTGGTTATCAAAGCATCTTCTACTTACAATGCCATCCTCAGAAGGACTAGACTCCACGCTTTTAAGGCTGTGGCCTCTACCTATCACATGAAGATCAAGTTCCCAACCAGGAATGGTGTTGGAGAACATAACGGTGATCAAAAGATGGCACGAAGCTGTTATGTAGCCTCGTTAAGGCCTGATGGAGTCGGGGGGCAGGTCCTTCCGATTGAAGACATGGATGTCCGCAGTGGTAAGGAACACCAAGAAAGTCCAGTAGAGGACATCACACAGAAGCATCGGATAACCATTGAGGCTAAGGCGTTAACTGACTTCATGGTTGAATGTACCATTGGCAACCAAGAAGTCGGGGGGCAGGAGGTAGTACCCCAGGCAGGAAGTGAACTTCAGAATAAGAATGAGGAGACCAGAAGGAATGGTGGGCGCTTTATTTTGATGGAGCATCAAAAACAAAATCAAGTGGTGCAGGTCTAGTCTTGCAAAGCCCCGATGGGCTCAAGTTATCCTAGTAGGACTTAGCTTCATATTTATCTAATAGTAGTAGAAATAAGGTTCGTTGAAACCATTGCAGAGCATGTTGCTCCGAGTAAGACAGTAGTACTCTATGTAAGGGTTGAACCCATTTCAAGTTATTCATGCAAGTTTGATTTCCATTCATTGATTGTGTGATTCTATTTATGTGCCAAGCACCTGATGTGTGTAAGTCAAAGATGACCAAGTACCGAAAATAAAAGAATACATGAATAGAAACAAACAAACACATAAGTAAAACCCTAAAGGATCGAGAGTTAGGTTACAACACAACCAAATAAGAGTTTAAGTCCTTGAAGGACCTGGGATAAAAGACAAACATTGAAGCCATGACGGCCAAGCGATCTTGAGAAAGTTACTTACATAAGAGTTCTCTGAAGGAACCCTCGAAGGGCAAGTTGATAGAATTTATGCAAGAGAATAGTGATATGTTTGCTTGGATAGCAGCCGATATGCCAGGGACTGATCCCCAACTTATAACTCACAGGTTGAGTGTCGATCCTGAGCGAAAGACAATAAAGGAGAAGAAGAGAAATTTTGCTCCTGAAAGGCAAGATGCCATCAAGCAAGACGTTGACAAGCTCTTAGAAGCTGGTTTTATTGAGGAGATTCAGTTCCCCGAATGGTTGGCTAACCCTGTGATGGTCAAGAAAGCAAATGAAAAGTGGAGGATGTGTATAGACTTCACTGATTTAAATGATGCATGCCCGAAGGATTGTTTTCCCCGGCCAAGGATAGACACATTGATAGGTACTACAGTTGGACATGAAATGTTGAGCTTCATGGATGGATTCAGTGGCAGCAATCAGATTAAGATGCACAAGGATGACATCCCAAAGGTATCTTTCATAACTGACTTTGGTGTTTTCTGCTATCTTGTTATGGCTTTTGGTCTAAAGAATGCAGGAGCTACTTACCAACGACTGGTGAATAAGATATTTGCCCATCTAATTGGAAAAACCATGGAGGTCTATGTTGATGACATGTTAGTCAAGAGCCTATTCACGGCTGACCACATTGAGCACCTCAGAGAGGCATTTGCAGTGCTGAGGCATCACAAGATGATGTTAAATCCGACCAAGTGTGCTTTTGGCGTTGGATCAGGAAAAGTTTCTGGGTCTGATGGTTTTAGAAAGAGGCATTGAGGCCAATCCCTGATAAGATCAAAGCGATCTTGGACATGGAACCACCCCGCTCTATACGAGATGTACAGAAGTTGACGGGCTGAGTTACAACCCTAGGGAGATTCATCTCCAAATCTGGTGACAAATGCTTGCCTTTCTTTCAAGCATTGAAGAAGGTGAAGAATTTTGAGTGGACACCTGAAAGCCAAGAGGCCTTTGAACAGCTGAAGAAATACATGACTGAAGCCCCGTTGTTGGCCAAACCTAGTCTTGGGGAGACTCTTTATCTATACCTGGCGGTATCTGAACAAGCATTGAGTGCTGTCCTCATTCGAGAAGAGAATAAGATTCGATAAAACCTATTTACTACGTGAGCAAGGTGTTGCATGGAGCTGAGTTGAATTACTCTCCCATCGAGAAATTTGCTTTGGCATTGGTAACAGCTTCCAGAAAGCTGCGACCATACTTTCAATCACACAAGATTGAAGTCCTGACGGACCAACAGTTGGAAATATTTTGCACAACCCGAAGGCCAGTGGAAGGCTAATCAAGTGGGCAATAGAACTTGGAGAATTTGACATCACGTATAAGCCTTGGACAGCCATCAAGGCTCAGGCATTAGCTGACTTCGTGGTTGAATGCACTATTAGCAACCAAGAAGTCGGGGGGCAGGAGATAGTAACCACCCCTGGGAGAGAGAATAAAGATGAAGAGCTTGTACCTAATCAGAAGGAATATTGGGTGATCTATTTGCTCTATTTTGATGGAACATCAAAAACAAAATCTAGTGGTGCAGGTTTAGTCTTGCAAAGCCCCGATGGGTTCACAGCTGAGTATGCCTTGAAGTTGGATTTCCCAACAATCAACAACGAAGCTGATTATGAAGCCTTGATAGCCGGATTGGGCTTGGCCAATTATGAGAGTCAAGAATCTCAAATTATGTGGGGATTCAAGACTAGTAGTCTCGCAAATGAATGGTGAATTTGAAGTCAAGGACGAAACTATGGAAAAGTACTTGAGAGTCGTGAAGTCCGTGATGACTCAGTTTGATGAGTGCTACGAGGAGCACATTCCGAGAGAAGAGAACGTTAAGGCTGATGCCCAATCTAAGCTTTCATTTTCTGAGATAGAGAATTATGCTGAGAGTTTTTACTTCCAGGTCCTGAAGACCCCACTATCAATGCAAAATTGGTAGCACCAATTGATGTAAGCTGAAGGATAGACCCTCTTAAAGGTCATTTTGGGACTGGTTGGCTCCCTGATAATGCCTTGAAGGCACAAAAAATGTCAGTGAGAGTTTTAAGATAAGAGGTCATTTGTCATTCCATACTTAAAATCTTGAATCTCAAATCCCGATACAAAATTTTAGCCTTGATGGCCAAAAAGGCTGTCTGCCTCCAATCAAGTTTGTCGTTTGATTTAAGGACTTGAATCAAGAGCCGTCAATTGAATTCAAACCAAAGCAAGGTCCTGTGAGCATAAAAAGAAGGTTGGAAACCTAGAATCAAGATAAAGGGTTGACAAGCAGCCAAGGCACACCAGACTTGAAGTCAAGTGCTGAGTGGCAAGGGAACTTCTTGAACGATCAACCGAGAAGCAAGACCTCCACCATATGTAGCAAGGGGGAAGAACTAAAGCTTCATCATAAGTTCCACATCTTAGAACGAGAATGAAGGGTTGGTTACAACCGACAACCATGAACTGATTCAAGGTTTAAAACCAAGGAGTCAACAAGCAAGTTAAGGCCTAGAAGGTCACGAAAGCTATGAAAGCCAATTTGAATTGAAGGATGTCTGTTTGAATACAGACATTGAGGTCCAAATATCGACGTTTGAATACTGACGTTGATGTCCAAATATTGACGTTCATATACTGACATTGAGGTTCAAGGACCGAGCAACGACCGACCGAGTTCCGAGGGAGGCTCCAGCCGACCAAAGGTGGTGTTCTACAACCAACGATCAAGGTCATGATTCAAGAACGAGGATTCAGATATTGCGAAAAAGCTCCGAGAGGCACGACAAGGCGCCCGAGGAAAGACCAGGACCTCCTGGCAGCCGACCAGCTGCCCGAGGAGGGGTCTGGCCGACCTCTTGGAAGGTCCCAGCCGACCAGGAGCACCTGGCAGGCGACCAAGACCTCCTGTCAGCCGACCTCTTGGCTGCCAACCTGCTGTCAGGGCTGTTTGGGCCATATCTTGAGCTCCGGGTATCAGATTTGGACGATCTTACAGTCCACGCGAAGCTCACGAAGTTTTCACAACCTTGGAAGGTCCCAACCAACCAGGAGCACCTGGAAGGCGACCAGGACCTCCTGTCAGCCGACCAGGTGCCATTGAAGGGGTCTGGCCGACCTCCCGGCACTTTCCGTCAGTTGGTTGGGCCGATTGATGGTTCTGATTCTTAAATTTAGCGCCGTGTAGCGTCAATTAGCACCGTTCAGTGCCGGCTTATATCATTTAACGTCATAAATTAAATGACGTCTAGGGCTGATTAGCACCGTTTAGTGCCCTCTTGCGCCATTTAACGTCGTTTAGCATAGGCTAAACATCGTTTAAGCTCCGTTTAGTGCCGTTTTGGTCAACATGGAGCCCATGTCAAGGTCCACCTATCATCCGGCAAGGTGCACCTGTTAGCCGACAAGGTGCACTTGTCATCCGTCAAGGTGCACCTGTCAGCCGTCAAGGTGCACCTGTCGGCCATCAAGGTGCACCTGTCATCCGTCAAGGTGCACCTGTCAGTCGTCAAGGTGCACCTGTCATCCGTCAAGGTGCACCTGTCAGCCGTCAAGGTGCACCTGTCAGCTGTCAAGGTGCACCTGTCAGCCGACCAGGACCTCTTAGAAGCTGACCAGGACCTCCTGGCAGCCGACCAAGACCTCCTAGCAGCCGACCAGCTGACCAGGGGGTGGCTGCAGCTGTTCCGGGTCTCCTTTCGGCCAATCAATTTAGTACCGATTAGTGCCGACTAGCACCGATTAGTGCCAATTAGCACCGATTAGCACCGATTAGTGCCGATTAGCACCGATTAGTGCCGATTAGCACCGGTTAGTGTCGATTAGCACCGATTAGTGCCGACTAGCACCGATTAGTGTCGATTAGCACCAGTTAGTGTCGATTAGCACCGATTAGTGCCGATTATCATCGTTTAGTGTCTATTAGCATCGATAGTGCCGATCAGCGTCGTTTAGTGCCGTTTTATGCCGTTTAACATCGTTTAAACGTTGTTACAGCTAATTAGCGCCAAGTAGCATTTGCTTAACATTGTCGTAAACGCGTCGGTCGCTCCACGCTTTACATCAAGACAATACTCGTGAAATACTAGTGTATAATGATGGACCCTGACCCGAGTCTCGAATAAGGCCGTTATAACTTCGAGGAAAACCTGATCAGTTTTCTTGGAAGTTGGGGGGCAAATGATATGGGCTAAAAGTAAGCCTTAAAAACACAATTAATGTTGCATTAGTTAGACCCAACATGGTCCAAACGTGGGGACCATTAGTGGGGCCCAAACCCATATTTTCAATATTAATTTCGTAATTAATATTAAGGGATATAAACAACTCAGCAATAAGAATCAGATAAGGATACTACTCCTGCTAGACTTAGCCTCCAAGGCATCCAATTCAACATGGAAACTGATTCCTACAAGGAAGGAGTCTAGAACCTTCCTCAAGGAGATGACTTGCCCGCCAAGTCTCCGAATCCTACCATAATTCTAAGGCTTCTCAGCCTATATAAAGGGCCTGACCCCTCATTCTCAAAACAACGTTTTTTGGGCAAGGCTCAATACGTCACTTACGTTTTGGCTTAATCCTCGGATAAGGACATACAAGCCACTGCGTCCTAGGTGAGCTCTCGCCGCCATAGCCTCGAGGGCACCATCACCTAGAACTACGTTTGTGGCTTGATTCTCAATACAAGATACGTAGGCACTCTGTGAGGACCGATTAGTCTCGAACACGGAAACAGCCATTAAAACTTGAAGCTCACCAACCCCTTTGTATTAAATACGCACAAACCCTAGACGCAATATTCGTAACCTAGTTTTTATTCCACAACAAAGATCAACTTTATTCCACGTTCATCTAATTCATATTTTTAAGATCAACTTTATTCCACATACTAAATTCAATCAATAACTAAATATTAGTACAAATGAAATTTTCCAATTAATACTCCCTCTATTTTATTTTAATTATTTCATTGGACTTTTTGGCACACATTATATTTTTATTTTTAAAAAGAAAATTTTCAAAAAATAAATTTTACCTATACGATTAAAACAGCTCAAGGGTTTGCTAAAAAATTAAGTTATTATTAAAATGAAACGGAGTGAGTATTAAAATTTTCAAAAGCATTATTTTTTGAAAAAGAACTATTATTTTGAAACGGAGAAATTAATGATACAATTTTTTTTATCTTTCACAAAATTGAAAATGCCGGTTTATACAAGAGAATAGAGAGCGAATGATGATTTAAATGTACAAGAAACCCCATGCGTGTTTGTGTGTGAAATAGTCTCCGTACGCGTCTAGCGAGAAACATGTAATAAATCAAACACAAATTTAACCTGCAACAGTGCAACACCATGCGTACCACGTACGTATATTTGTAATATATTCACATCTCTCTCTCCCCTGTCTCTCTCTCTCTCTCTGGGTGTACGTATTATAACTCCATTTTCCCCTTCCCTTTCCTCTCGCCTATCATCTAAATCGAGGTTCGCGTTCTTCACTCCTTACGTTCATGTGCATGTATAAATTTGTGCGTGTTGACTACTATTTTACATGTATACATTGCGTGGTTATTAGATTAACGAAGGGAAGCGCTTAGTTAAATGATTGAAATTTCAAAACCCAAATTTTTTTTAAACAATTTAACGCATACGTTGTGGTTTTATTTTGGTCATCTTGTTTATTACATTTGTAATTACTATTATGTTTTGGTTATCCTCCACAGCTTTCATTTTTTGTGTTCATATATAGATGAAATTTATTTTAAATTTCAATCACTATATAATGAAATCAGAATATAAGAATGATAGAGATTTTTTTATTATTCATAGAGTTTTGTTAAAGTTTTGCTGAGTGAATTTAGTGATTTTAATATTAATTTAGTATTCATAACAAACATTGTTGCAACTCTTCTGTTTTCTTTTTTAAGTCTGTTGTTGGTTCTCAGATGGAACTATGTTTTAATCTGCATGTTATTTACAAAGGAAATCAATTCAATATAAGTTCCCATTTGCATTGTGTTTGGAAGAACTTTTTTTTTTTTTTTCTTTTTCAATCAAGAGTATATGGTATTTGTTGAAAGTTCTAGACGATTTTATATACAAACTTGTTCTGCATGCTATATCCGTTAATTTAGCAAGCCACATGTTGATACATATTCTTGATTGATTGTTCTCTTTATTTAATCTGTCTCATAACCTTTTCCTATATGCTTAATAATGATCGAGTTTATAAGATCTTCACGAATACAGTGCAACTTGTGATTTGCTGCTACTTATGCAAAAAACTACTTGATTACCTGTGTGGACCTAGTAGAGGACTTAGTAGAAGTATCAAATTGGAGTTTTATGTTATACTTGCACTGTTGTGGAATAACAAAATCTTAGAATCCTTTTGTGAGATTGCCGATTGGTAATTTATCTCTTCAACTTGGGATTGATATATATTTTGGAGATTGTAGTGTCTCTTAATTAGATAGCTCTTATAGTTATGGCAAAACTAGAAGTGCTTCTGCTTGATTTTATTCGTTTCTATGATTGTTTTGGTGTTCTGATATTCAACTTTTATCACTTGTATAATGTCAGATTGGTTCAGCCTACAGAAGTGATCTGTTTGTCAACCTTTCTGAAAGTTTTGAGTCCAATGGTATTTTGAATAAGAATTAGTGTCTGGATCACTTGGTGTTCTTTTGGCAGACGATACTAATTTTTCTTGGAACTATTTGGAGAAAAGAAGAGAATGAACTTGTCGGTGGAAAAATCCATGTGTATCTTAGTGTTTAGGTTTATGTTGATTCACTTGTTCACTGCAGCACGCATGTCAAAATGAATTTTGTAGCATTAAACATCTTTAACATTATTTATGCATCTCAAAAGCACAGCATTTCTGTTTCATTACCTGTAATTTCCAGGATGTGTTAGTTCATTTATTGGTTGAACCCATTACACAGAATGGATCAAAAAGGAGGGCACACACAGCCCCAGGTGCCAAACATAGTTAGTGCAGCTCAGCTCCCATTCGGTATAAATCAGTATGACTCTAATCAAATGGGAGGGACTCCCGGTAGAGGATCGGTTGTCACGTCTGTGGGGTCTGTAGGGTCTGTACAGTCTACCGGTCCTGCTCCTAGTGGAGCACAGCTTGCGCAACAGCAACTAGCTTACCAGCATATCCATCAACAGCAGCAACAGCAATTGCATCAGCAACTCCAGTCCTTTTGGGCAAATCAATACCAAGAAATTGAGAAAGTTATGGACTTTAAGAACCACAGTCTCCCCCTCGCGAGGATCAAGAAGATCATGAAGGCCGATGAAGATGTAAGAATGATATCAGCTGAGGCACCCATTGTATTTGCCAGGGCATGCGAAATGTTCATTTTGGAGCTGACCTTGCGTTCGTGGAACCACACTGAGGAGAACAAGAGGAGGACGCTTCAAAAGAATGACATTGCTGCGGCTATTACTAGGACTGAAATCTTTGATTTCTTGGTTGACATTGTCCCGAGGGAAGATATAAAAGATGAAGCATTAGCATCAGTGCCGAGAGGTCAAGTGCCTGTTGGAGGGCCTTCAGATTCATTCCCCTACTACTATATGCACCAACAGCAGTCCCCACAGCCGGGAAGTTCTGGAATGATCATGAGCAAACCAGTTATGGATCCTGCTCTGTTCTCTCAACCACCTCACCCCTTCATGGCTCCTCAAATGTGGCCACAGGCACCACATCAAGCACCACAAGGACCACAGCAAGCACACCAGCCGTCACAATCACCCTCGGATTCTTAGTGTTTGAAGCATAGTATAACTACTAGAATGTGTGTTTTTCTGTATGAAATTGTTTGACTGGTTTACAAACTAAACTAAAGATTGCAGCTGGTACTTACCAACTGGAAACTACTAGTCTTATTCAAGTGTGTGCATTGTTTATTTTCTGATGCCTAATTGCTATAGGTCTGTGTTTAGTATTCATGAAACTTTTATGCGTGTTTTCTCTTAATTCCATGTGTCTGATTTTGTGCTCTTCCGTTCATGGTTATGCAAAGTTTAGGCTTCGTTTGCAAATCTAACAAGCTAGAACATTATTGAGCTTACAACAAACTAAGCCCTGAAGCATTGTCACTTTTTCAATACAATACAAAATCGGAAGTTTAGACATTTTTGGAGCAAAACTATAATGAAATGATTACAAGGTACGTAATTAACTAGGGAATATCGGTAAGATAGAAGTTTACAACGTTGCATTACAAATAAATCGAAAGTAGCAAGGTTTTCGAATCAAGAGAGGGGGCTCTGAAGCTTCCATATGTGTTGTCCCTCTTTCAATAGAACTCCTTCCAGAATCCCATTAGTTCAAAAATCACCAGAGAACTGCTGGGGATCAACGGGGACCAGAGGCTTGAAAAATATATAGAGGGTGTCCTGACAGATTATGAGATTTGTATCATTGTATGTGTGTATGTATAACATAGAAGAGTTACATATATCGTATAA
This sequence comes from Saposhnikovia divaricata, assembly GCA_036435485.1. NCBI lineage: Eukaryota > Viridiplantae > Streptophyta > Magnoliopsida > Apiales > Apiaceae > Saposhnikovia > Saposhnikovia divaricata. The sequence continues at coordinate 148,807,287 of CM071596.1, read as the reverse complement.
ACATTTGAAGCATAAGTGGAACTCGAATAATTATACAAGAGAAGAATGTTCTTGTTATTGCTCTGAAACATTCATGTTGATTATTACATGAACAAATCAATGTAGTGGAAAACCAATAAGGCATATGACACATCCTATTTATTTGTAGTACGAGAACTCAACTCAACTTAAATTAGATTGTAATAAGTAAATAATTAGTATGAACTGTACAGGAATCTCAGGATGTTTTATCTGTCAGGAGAAAAAGGATTAAAGTCAATCTGCAGACTTGAAGTTTTGCTACATTAAAAGAAGCTCAGACATCTGATCAAGCCTCAGTGAAGTATTCGAGAATAAGTGGATTCATTTAATGTGACAGAGATTTCTACAGTGATAGTGTTAGTACAGACAGTGTGAAGAATGTGTTTTTGAGAGAGATGAAAAAGAAAGAGGACCACATTATAAAGTCAGAAATGAAGAAGTATCATTGAAGTTAGTCGTTCATGAACCAAACAGTACATCGGACGTCAACAGAAAATTCAGTGGTATTTCCTTGTTAATTTCAGTGGTTCAAGAATATATTAAGGCAGTTAAAGGATTTATGATTAGTCTATTTTAATTGATTAAATCAACTAGTTGATTTAATTAATAAATTAATTCATCAAGAATTAATTTGTTTATTAAATTAATTAATAGATTAAATAAATTAGAATAATTATATAAGTTTGATTAATTCAATTAAGATAAATGATTTTACTTAAATCATTTATTCTGATAAATTGAATTATTAAGACAATCACAGATTATCTTAACGATTGTCTTATTAGTATTAAGCTGTTGGTCATAATGAAAAGAAGAGCTGATAAGACAATCACTGAAGGTCTTAACGACTGTCTTATTAGTATTAAGCTGTTGGTCATAATGAAAAGAAGAGCTGATAAGAAAATCATTGAAGGTCTTAACGACAGTCTTAATAGACCAAGTTTGGTCTTAACGACAGTCTTATCAAGCACAAAGGTCTTAACGACAGTCTTAATGGAATGATGGTGGTCTTAATAGAGCAACAATGGTATTAACGAAAGTCTTAACCGACCATAAATATCTGAAAAGAGGCAGAAGCATTTGTATTGATATAAAGATCAAGATAGACTGCTGAACAGACAGAGAGAACATAATATCTAAAAGAAAAAGAAGATCGACTCAGAAAACTCTCTCATCTTTAAAGCTACTGCAAGAACATTAAATTCGTAGGAAAATCAAAAGCTTTGTATTAGTAATATTCGATCCGTTCAAACTTGATTACTTGTGACTCTTGTACTATTAGTGAGTTTATACTCATAATCTATATCTTGATTTTTATTAACAAATCTAGAAAAATTCATGTCGAATTTTCTAATTTGTTTTTATTAACTTGATGTAACTCTGTACTGATTTTGTAACAACTCTCAAGTTTAATATATTGATATATTTTACTTGAACTTTGTTTCATTTAATTCCGCACAAATTTGTCTAAATCGAATTTAAATCCAAAGGAAAATTTTTGATAAAAAGTAAAGATTGTATTCAACCCCCCCTTCTACAATCTTATTGGACCTAACAATTGGTATCCGAGCCGTTTGATTGACATACAAATCAAGATCCTATCCTTATTCAATTAAAAATCAAACTCGAATTTTTAACTCACTTAAAAATTCATCATGACTTCTAAAGTCATTGTTAAGATACCTATCTTTGACAAAGATAGTTATGATATGTGGAAGAGTAAGATGGAGTTGTTTTTAGATGTTACAAATTCCAAATATTTGGGTGTTTTGAAAAATCGACCTAAAATTCCTATGGTCTATCAAACAGAAGTTGTTGTTGAAGGAAAAGTTGTAACTCCTGGTAGAGCCTATGAAAAGGACCCTATACATATACTCCTGATAAAAAGGAGGATGCTGGACTAGATAAAAATTTGAGACTCATCCTAATAGATTCCCTGGATGCTGTAATGTATAGCCATGTGATGAATTGTAAAACTGCTAAACACATGTTGGAAACTATTGAAACCATCAATGAAGGAACGGATGAAGTCAGGGAGAACAGACTCGAGATCTTAACCTCTGAATATGAACATTTTAGATCTGGTCCTAATGAAGGCATTCAAGAAGTGTTTGAATGGTATAATAAAATAATCAACAACTTAAAAGTCCATGGCAAACACTATACACATAAGGAGATTAATAGGAAGTTCTTACTGACTATGCCTACTCACCTAGAACACAGAATCACTGTTATTAGAGAATCCAGAGACATGAATGAAACAACTCTCGAAAGACTCTTCGGTATTCTCAAAACCTATGAACTGGAGCAAGCTCAACAGAAAGAGATTTATGGTAATGGTAGAGTTGCAAACACATCTACAGCTTTAGTTGTTGAGGCTCCACGGGAAATGGAAGCTAAGGTTGTTCGACCTTACAGCACTGATAAGGAACAGTTTGAAGTTAAAGTTGGTCAAACACCTGCTACTCAGGATGGTGGAGAGTTTTATTTGTTAGAAGAGCTGGATCAGTTGGAGGATGAATCCATGGCAATGATGGTGAGATAGTTCAGTAATTTTAGATGCAGAAGGAATCCCAAGTTCAGATTTAAATCTAACAACAATAGATTCCAGAAAGGAGGTTCTTCGTCCACCACTAGCAAGAGTGGCTATAAAACTGGAACTATTGATAGAAGCAAGGTTAGGTGCTTTAACTGTAATTGTTATTCCTATGTTTTTAGGATGATGCTTTGAATTGTCTTCAAATTATATTTTGCATTATTTCTGGAGATTTGATATCTTGATTATAATCTGCTAGTTATCATATTTCTCGGATGCTATATTTATCTAATTGCAGGTTATATATCTCAGGATATATTTCAGGAATAATGTGTGATTTGATTTCCATTCAAATCCCTAAACTTATTCTAATGGAACCGTTGTAATTATCCTGATTGATTGCTATCACTGATTTATATCTGATTGATTCATGTTTCAACAACTATAATTTCAGGAATTCAAAACTCTAACGGCTACATCTTCTAGTGCTATATAAAGTCGATCATTTAGCAAGAAGAATTACAACTCAACAACACATCTGCCATACAACTTCTTTACAAAGACATTCAAGCTTATATACTGCGTTCAGAAGTTCCATTTCATTGAGTTGTAAACTTTTATTCATTCTACACATACTTGTTCTGGGGTGTGGCAATTAGATAGGATTACAAATCATAAGCCAAGATAGCTAGTGGGCTATGTAGCAGGTTTTCTAAGTGACAGCTGTGTCAAAGGGAAGGGTTCTTCCAAGAGGCTTTAAATTTGTAATCGGGGAAAACTGTAAGCTTTATATTATTATTATTATTATTATTATTATTATTATTATTATTATTATTATTATTATTATTATTATTATTATTATTATTATTATTATTATTATTATATAATCTCTGTGCTAGTTGGCATAGGGACTTGGATGTAGGCCATAGATTGGGTTGGGGCCGAACCAAGTGAAAATTTCTGGTGTTCTTGTCTTTTATTCTATCATTTATTTTCTGCTGCTTATTTATTCTGTTAGTTAATTAGGATAATTGTTTACACTAAAGAGACAGTCTCTTTATCATTTTAGACAGTCTCATTTACTTGACAGTTAAATATATTGTGCTACTTGAATTACATTTGGTATTAGAGTAGGTTATTTAACCTTTGTTTAAGTGTTTATTTTGTTAGATCCATGGCACAATCAGGTTGGCAAGAACGACGCTCGATCAATGTTCCACCACTCTTACTTGGAACAGAAAATTATAATGACTGGAAGTTTCTTATGAAAATATTTCTTCAGAAGGATACATACGAATGGGATGCTGTTGAAAATGGCATTACTATTCCCATGAACGATGGCAAACCCAAACCAGTAAAGGATCTCACTATTGATGAAGTCAATTCTCTGTATTATAATGCTCGAGCTACGAATTCTTTACTCAATGGACTGTGTGCTACTGAACTTCGAAAAGTGTCAGCATGCACTTCGGCCAAACAAGTTTGGGATACTATTGTAGTAAGTCATGAAGGCACTTCAAAGGTTCGTGAGGTCAAGCTTGATCTTCTTCTAAGCGAATATGAAAGCTTCAGATTGAAAAAAGATGAAGGCATAAAAGAAGCACAGTGACGGTTTCTTACACTTATGAATTCTATCTCTCTTCTGGAAAGACATATTCCTCAGGCAGAAATTAATAGAAAAATTCTTCGAACTCTCCTCAAAAGGTTTGCTCCTAAGGTAACAACTCTGCAAGATTCTTCCTTGATCTCAAAAATTGATACACTCACCCTCTTCAGCGAATTAGAAGAGTTTGAGAACCAGGTTCGATGGTATGATGAGGAAGAAGAAGTACCCAGGAAAAAGACTCTAGCTCTTAAAACTATTGCAGACTCCAGTGAGGATTCAGATGAAGAGATTGCTCTTCTAACAAAGAAGTTTCAGAGGTTTCTAGCAAAGAAGAAAGCTGCTAGCCGACCTACTCAAAAACTTTATGGATTCAAAAAGGAATTTAGAAACAACACTAACGATGAAGTCTGCTTCGAATGCGGCAAGAAAGGACATATCAAAAAGAATTGTTTTCAACTTAAGGCGAAATTGAAAGCTTCTGGATCAAAGGATCAAGACAAGGAGAAGAAAAAGAGTAAAGCATTTCTCACATGGAGCGACTATGAATCTGAGATAGAAATTGACTCTGATGATGAAGTTGCTCAATTGTGCTTTGCTGGATTTGATGAAAGCTCCAGTGAAAATGAAGATGTATTTTCTACTCCTTTAAAATCATTTGTTTTTGAAGATTTATTAACTCTACAGGCACAAAATAGAAAGTTGCGTAACAAAAATGCATATTTAAAACAAGCTCTAAATGAAGTGCTAAGTAAAATGGATGATTCGATGAAAGAGGAATCATTTGCTGAAGAAAACAAGTTGGTAAATGAAAAGATGACCAAGCTTGCTGAAGAAAATACATATCTGAAAAATGAGATTGAAAGAAAGGATGCTTGCTTAGCCACACTAAGGCAGGAAACAGATTCTTTTAAGGAAACTGAATGCGAAAAGGCGGACACAGAACAAAAATTCTCTGAATTGCAGGAAAAGATCGATCGTCTAAAGAAAGATCTGGCTAAGTTCGTGCATGGTGAAGGCACATTAGACATAATGTTGGCAGGCCAAAAATCTTCTTTGGGAAAAGAAGGACTGGGTTTTAACTCAGACAAAAAGAGTGTATTTCAAAAGACAAAAAAACGGACTACTATGAAGTACAGTATGCCATATGAGAAATGCACAGATTGTGGGAAAAGAGGACATATCTCAGCAGAATCCAAGTTCTGTAACATTAAGGGTCAAACTTCTAAACCACATAGTTCATATATGCATGGTTCTACTAATACTGCTCAAATGTGGATTAAGAAAACAGAAAGACATTTATATTACTATAGACACTAACAATGCAGGACCCAAATCAAGGTGGGTACCTAAGACATGAATATATATATATATATATATATATATATATATATATATATATATATATATATATATATATATATATATATATATATATATATATATATATTACTTTTTGCAGGTATGTATAAAAGTTCACGTTCCAAAGAATAAGTGGATCATAGACAGTGGTTGCTCTCGTCATATGACAGGAGACAAATCGAAATTTTTATCTCTAGTGGATTCAGAAGGAGGATTAGTTACCCTGGGTGATTCCAATACGGTAAGAATTGTTGGTAAAGGCACCATAGGTAATGAAAAATTCTCCATTAATAATGTAAGATTAGTTGATGGTCTAAAATACAATCTTATTAGTGTTAGTCAACTCACAGATTCAGGCCATAGTGTTAATTTTGATAAAGATATGTGCTTTATTGGTACTAACTCTAATGAGACTCCTTTAGTAGCCAAACGAAAAGGAAATATTTTTGTATTAGATTTTGATGAGCAACAGGAAGAAGTATGTCTCGCTACAATCCAAGAACAGCAGCACCTATGGCACAGAAGACTTGGTCACGTTCATATGGATCTCTTAAAGAAAATCTCTTCTCATGGCCTCGTCAAGGGTCTGCCTAAGCTTAAATATAAAAAGACATAGCCTTGCGCTGCTTGCCAGTTAGGAAAGCAAGTCAGGACATCTTTCAAAGCCAAAAATCAGGTGTCTACAACCAATTCATTGCAGTTGTTGCATCTCGACCTATTTGGACCTGAAAGGTATGTAAGCCTTGGAGGTAAGAAATACGCATTTGTTATAGTAGATGATTTTTCACGATTTACTTGGGTACTGTTTCTACGTACTAAGGATGAAGCATTTAGTGAATTTCAAGATTTAATTGCTAACCTTGAAACTAAGTACTCCAAGAAGATGATAACTATCAGAAGTGATCATGGTGGAGAATTCGAGAAAGACTTTGTCACTTATTGCAAGACCAGAGGCATATCACACGAATTTTCTGCTCCACGTACTCCTCAACAGAACGGAGTAGTGGAACGGAAGAATAGAACACTTCAGGAAACTGCTCGGACCTTGCTTCATGAAATTAATTTGCCTCGAAAGTTCTGGGCAAAAGCGCTAAATACCTTCTGTTATGTACTTAATAGAGTTTTAATTCGTCCTATCTTATTGAAAACTCCTTACGAATTGTTAAAGAATAAAACTCCTAACATTAGCTATTTTTGAGTTTTTGGATCTAAATGCTTTATTCTAGATACTCAGCCAAATCATGGGAAATTTGATCCCCGTGCTACTGAAGGTATATTCTTGGGTTACTCCATTTCGAGTAAGGCTTATCCTGTTTATAACCCTGACAAGAGTAAAGTAGAGGAATCTATTAACATTGCTTTCAATGAGTCTAATCTTGATCTAGCCAGAGGTTTGGAAGTTTTTGCAGATGATGATTCCCAATTTCAAATGGAACAGTCTCAATCTGGAAAGAGACAGTCTCAATCTGGAAAGGAACATTCTCTTCCAGAAAAGGAACTGCCTCATTCTCCAACAGGACAGGAGACACCACAACAGAATTCTACATTTCTTCAGTCATCTCCTGGATCTTCTATGGCATTTGATACTCCACCCTTTGGAACGGCAAGGAATCCTACACCAGTTCAATCAGAAATTCCTTATCAATTAGAAAACTCAAATGAAGAAGAAATGAGTCCAATACATCTCCCAAAATCATCCAGAATTGTGAAGAATCATCCTCCAGATAATCTCCTCTCAGATTTAAATTAAGGCAGTACTACTCGAAGCAGGGTTAGAAATTTCTGTGCATTCTATGCTTTTGTAGCTGAATTCGAGCCCAAAAATGCTCAAGATGCAGTGGAAAACGAACAATGGTCAGTAGCTATGCAAGAGGAACTTAACCAATTCGAACGTTGTGATGTGTGGGAACTTGTGCCACCCCCAAAAGATGTCAAAGTTATTGGAACTCGCTGGGTTTTCAAGAATAAAAAGGATGAAGATGGAAATATCATCAGAAATAAAGCTCTCCTCGTGGCTCAAGGTTATAATCAACAAGAGAGTATCGACTACGACGAGACCTATGCTCCAGTGGCTCGTCTGGAAGCTATACGTATTCTTATGGCCTTTGCAGCCTACAAGAACTTCAAACTTTATCAGATGGACGTCAAAAACGCATTTTTAAATGGATATTTGCAAGAAGAAGTCTATGTAAAGCAGCCTCCGGGTTTCATTCATGAGAAGTATCCTCATTACGTATACAAACTCAAGAAATCTGTCTATGGTCTTATACAGTCTCCCAGGTGTTGGTATGATCGACTCAGTACATTCCTTGTGGATTCAGGTTTCATTCGTGGTACACTCGATCATACTCTCTTTATTTTTCATAAGCATAATGATTTCTTATTAGTTCAAGTGTACGTTGATGATATTGTGTTTGGATCTTCAAATGAGACCTTATGCAAATGGTTTTCGGACTGTATGCATAAAGAATTTGACATGAGCCTTATGGGTTAATTACAATATTTTCTTGGCTTGCAAATTAACCAGACTGATGCAGGTATCTTTATTCACCAGAGTAAATACATAAAGGACTTACTTAAAAGGTTTGACCTAGAGCATGTCACTCCTAAATCAAATCCCATGAGTGTGACTACCAAACTCACTAAGGATGAAAATGGTAAATCTGTTGATATTACCAAATATAGAGGTATGATTGGTTCCTTGTTATATCTTACTGCTTCACGACCCGATATCATGTTCAGTGTATGTTTGTGTGCTCATTTTCAAGAAATGCAAAAGGAATCCCATCTTAATGCTGTAAAGCTAATATTTAAATATCTAAAGGGAACTGACGACTTGGGACTTTTCTATCCCAGTTACCCATCTTTTAATTTAATTGGTTTTTCAGATACTGATTACGCAGGATCTCAAGTTGATCGAAAAAGCACTAGTGGAGCTTGTGAATTTTTAGGTGATTGCCTAGTAGCTTGGCACAGTAAGAAACAAACTTCAGCTGCAATGTCAACCGCAGAAGGGGAATATATTGCCGCAGGTAGTTGCTGTGCACAAATCCTATGGATGCAGCAAACCTTGAAAGATTTTGGTATAAAATCTTCAAATATTCCAATCTACTGTGATAATACATCCGCTATTAATATTTCCAAAAATCCTGTCATGCATTCTCGTACTAAACATATTGACGTCCGTCATCATTTTATTCGAGATCATGTTGCAAAAGGTAATATTGAGCTTATATTTATTCCCACTGAAAATCAAAAGGTTGATATTTTTACAAAGCCTTTGTCTGAAGACAGGTTTTGCATGCTTCGAAGAGAGCTCGGTATGTGCACCCTTTAATTGATCTAATTGTAATTAGCTCTACTGTAATTTAGTTTAATTGTTTTAATAGATTTAATTGTGAATGTGTGATTTAATTGTCTTTGGTATGTTAGTACCGTGTGTCAATTAAAGGTAATGTTTGCATGCTTGACACCTAGATACCATAATTGTTTATTTTACTTGGGCACATCTTTTTAAACCTATCTATTTCTTCCTTCTTTTTGTTTTCAATTATCTCTCTTCTTTTCTCTCTCCGTCTTCCCCCCTTCTTTCTTTCTAATGGCTAAACGCAAGACTCGCTCAGTATCCACATGCACCGGCAAGCTACCCATGAAATCAGAGTCTTCTAAACGATTAAAGACGGTTACTTATGAGGAACATCATTCTAATTCAGAATCATCCATTCCAGAACCAAGTCTGAAAGCAGAGTTTTTGACTACAGAGGGATCTTCGAAATCCAAGGCCAAACCTATTTTTAAAGAACGAATGGTGGATATGGACTTAATTCAGCGCATCGGTATAGTCAGGATGTTTGAGACTCTTCATTATGCACCCCTTCTATCTCCTTCGACTATGTATTACCCCTCTCTAGTTCGTGAATTCTACTCCAATCTGTCTATGGCTCAAAATGAAATGGTGTATTCAAAGGTAAAAGGTATTCCCATTGTGCTTACTTCCGATTGGTTTGGATCTATTCTTGGTGTGGCTGCTACCGGTCCGTGCCCCTTCACATCTCATCAACCATTCTCAGAGTTGGTAGACCTTCCTTATGAAGAACAACTTCGAACCATTCTCGGTAATACTTCGATTTTGGATGACTCCAAACCCTCGGTATCATCTCTCACACCTACTTGTCTTTTGCTGTTCAAGTTCTTTCATACAAATATTTTACCGCGCAAAAGTGGTCGTGATAGGGTAACCTATCAAGATTCAATTTTGTTATCGCTATTTGTTAAGCAAATTCCATTTAATTTGGCCTCCCTGTTAATTTGTAATATGATTCATTGTGCTTCCCATGACTCTATGCATTTGCCCTACCCTAGTCTCTTAACAAAAGTTTTTAAGTATTTCAAAGTGACTGATGTCACTGATGAAGTGGACTATTTGTCAGACACTTTTGATCTTCGTACTTTAACTCTTAACCATCTCTCGGTTAATGAGTCTAATCAGCTTGTCTTTGAGTCTTCTCATTCACTATCTGACACCCCCTTGCCTGAGTCTCCTACAGCTCAACCTTCCTTTGATAATGTTCATGCTTCTTTTGATGGTCTTTCTGCTCAAGTTGAAGCCAACTCTAAAGCAATCGAATCCTTTCAAACCAAACTGATTTCTATTGAGTCTTCTCTTGCTTCTATTTCCAAATCTATGGAGTTAAATCATTCCAAGTTGGATGTATTAAAAGCTCATGATCGAAGCATCACTCGAAGAATTGATTTTGAATTTGGATCTCTTCAGGAAAGAATGACCCTCACTGCCAAAGCATGGGAAAAAGAGTTTGTTAAACTCTTCTTCAAGTAGGGTTCTGAGACTAAGTTTCTGTCTAAACAGCTCATGTCAGTCCATGAAAAATGCATCATTCCATGGCACAAAAAGACAGATTGGATTGGAGATTGCACCCTTAAAGAAATCACTTCACCGCTTCCTCTCCCAGCCATTCAACCTCCTGCAGCTTTTGGTCTTACAAAGGACGAGTACATGGACAAACTGTTTCAGTGGATGACTACTCGTGATGGCAACGCTCCCTCAACTGACTTCTTTGAACATAACTTTTCTTCATATGGGGAATCTCCTAGGTTCAAAATAAAGGGTAAAGACAAAGATATAGGGGACATTCCAGACAATGATTAATTTCATTTTTTATGTTGATGAAAGGGGGAGAAGTGTATTTTGAATATTTGTTCTCGACTCTCGAATCTTGGATGATGATATTTCATGCTTAAATGGTTATTTTAAATGCTTAATTCTCAGACTATTTGTTTATATTGTCTCTATAAGTATCTTTGACAGGGGGAGACAGATAAAGCTAGATATTAATTCAAAGTTTTCATCATCATAAAAAAGGGGGAGATTGTTATTCCTATGTTTTTAGGATGATGCTTTGAATTGTCTTCGAATTATATTTTGCATTATTTTTGGAGATTTGATATCTTGATTATAATCTACTAGTTACCATATTTCTCGGATGCTATATCTATCTAATTGCAGGTTATATATCTCAGGATATATTTCAGGAATAATGTGTGATTTGATTTCCATTCAAATCCCTAAACTTATTCTAATGGAGCCGTTGTAATTATCCTGATTGATTGCTATTAATGATTTACATCTGATTGATTCATGTTTCAACAGCTATAATTTCAGGAATTCAAAACTCTAACGGCTACATCTTCTAGTGCTATATAAAGTCGATCATTTAGCAAGAAGAATTACAACTCAACAACACATCTGCCACAAAACTTCTTTCCAAAGACATTCAAGCTTATATACTGCGTTCAGAAGTTCCATTTCATTGAGTTGTAAACTTTTATTTATTCTACACATACTTGTGTCGGGTTGTGGCAATTAGATAGGATTACAAATCATAAGCCAAGATAGCCAGTGGGCTAGGTAGCAGGTTTGCTAGGTGACAGCTGTGTCAAAGGGAAGGGTTCTTCCAAGAGGCTTTAAATTTGTAATCGGGGAAAACTGTAAGCTTTATATTATTTTTATAATAATATAATCTCTGTGCTAGTTGGCATAGGGACTTGGATGTAGGCCATAGATTGGGTAGGGGTCGAACCAAGTGAAAATTCCTAGTGTTCTTGTCTTTTTATTCTGTCATTTATTTTCTGCTGCTTATTTATTCTGTTACTTAATTAGGATAATTGTTTACACTAAAGAGACAGTCTCTTTATCATTTAAGACAGTCTCATTTACTTGACAGTTAAATATATTGTTCAACTTGAATTACAGTGATGAACTTGGACATTTTGCCATTGAGTGTCAAAGACCCAAATAGAGTCAAAGGAAAGATTATGCCTCTGAAAAGAAAAAGACTAGTGTTGATGAGTAGATTTCGTAACAACTTTTGAGAGGTTTATGGTGAGTTTTAAAGGCTAATGATCAACTAATCTGTGGAGAATGGAGGTTTTTTGTGGGGGGTTGAACTGAGCTCGAGAGCGTTTACAAGAATCTCGCGAGTTCCCTTGAGGCTTATATCGTGTGTTCTCAAGAATCTTGTAGGTGTATTGCGACGCTTGTAAAACATGTTCCCAAGGTGCCTACGTACCCTGGTTTATATAGGGATTAAGTTCACGTAATTCTTTTTAGACTAGAAGTCTGGTTAGGCGACAATATTCTAGGTTCCTAATTCGTAGGGACCTCCTTTTCTCAGGATTCAGCCACGAATAGGCGACCTAAGTAGAGTAGAACTCAAGTTCTAGCCCGACTAGGAGTGTCTTTACTAGTTCTAGTCTCATTAGAGGTATTCAAGGATCATCTGCGCCCAAGGAATACATTCCAACAAGGAGTTGATGTTCATGAATTTCTCCTAAAGAATAGGAGGATTAATCATACTAGAATTCTGCTAACATAAATCTGTTCTCGTACAGGAAGCTGTCTCCCAGGAACCTATCTACAGGAACCTGTTTCCCAGGAAGCTATCTGCAGGAACCTGTCTCTCGGGAACCTGTTTACGGGAACCTGTCTCTCGGGAACCTGAACCCGTCCAAATCCATTTCACATGTTATTTAGCCCTATTTAAATTAAGGGACCTCAATCATAACCCATATTAATCATGCGGATTGGATCCTTAAGCCCAATGGGTCCAAATCCAGCCCATGGAGATTTTGGGCACAACAACTACCCCCTATTCCTCAAAGTCATAGGATGCGAGAGGAACCTAAATAGCCTGATATTTTAAGGTCCAATCCCTTTAGTGCTCCTATGTTTCTTCTGAGTGAACCATGCAGGTCTTTATCTTCTTGCTTGAATCGTGACAAGGGCACAAAGTGAATCTAATTGGGCACTGAGTGAACCTTACGAATGTCGAGCTCTATTTGGATTTAGTTGCATTCTCTAAGATATTTGCTTGCTAGTTGGTTTTGGTTAGTTTGAAGGGGATCGTTGCATTTTCATTCTAGTTGCATTTAAGCATTGCATTGCATTAGGTTAAATTGATTTTGTGGGTACATTCGCTATAGGCCCTCACGAGACCTTACTCGTCCACTGGGGCTGCCTAGGGGTTTAAAGGGCTTGTTGCATATGCCAAATGCAACCGTGATCACCTACGGAAGTGGTACTAGTTAGTTAGTTAGTTGTAATTGTTTATGCTTGAGGACAAGCATCGGTTTAAGTTTGGGGGTGTGATAAGTGGATTTATATCCACTTGGATCGCTTCAATTCGGCTTAAATTGATTGTCTTGGACTCAAGTTTGTTGTAGTTTTGATGTGTTTTTCTTAGTTGTGCAGATTTATGAGAATATCGATTATGGTTGATGCTTCTATCGTGTCTGGAGGATTAATTGATTAAAATTCGGATTTTCCGGGAAGGTTGCGCAGTCTACACTGTTTTGGCCATATCTGGAGTTCTATAAGTCCGTTTGAGGCCCGTAAGCTGTCCACGCGAAGCCTGTAAGATTTTCTACAACTTAGGACAGGATTCGTGCGCGCAAGTTGCGTGTGGTGAGAGCAGATTGCGCGACAAGCAGACTGATGGGAGCAGAGAATTTACTGTTTTGCCCTTTTCAAGTTCTAATTGTATTTTGGGCAGTTTTTGGTACCTAAATCGAATTCTAATTGTAATAGAAGGCAGTTTCTTGCTGGCAAGACTTGGAGTGCCTATATAAACACATCCAACCCTTTGTAAATTAGAATTAGACAATTAGACAATTAGAGAATCAGGAATTAGACAATTATATATCTTGTACATAATATAGCTTAGATCTGCAAGGGAGAAAAAGGGAGAAAGATTCAACGCTCATGACAAGCAACGGATCTAGATCTACTTCATCTTTTGTATCATAGATTTGTTTTCTCAACTCTTGTTTTATTAATATTATTACTTTCTTTCATATCTTGTCTTCTATCATGGTTTCATCAGATCCCATGATGACGAGCGGTTCGATATGAGCTAATCGTTGTCATGGGATTCTAAAAGATTTATCTATGTAGCTTAGTAGTTTGATTGCTTTCAAGATTTATGTGTGGTGAATTTTTGATATCCTCGTATAGTTGTGTTTCATGTGTTTAGATGAGTCATGAACATCTAATTTGTTAATCTCTTGCGAAACGAGAGTGGATCTTGAGATTTAGAACTTGCCATGCTAGCATAGGATTGGTTGATAATATTATCATGATTTGTGGCATACATAGAGATATGATGCTACCCTATGTGATCTATGTGGATAACTTGTGCTTCAACCTTTGTGTTTTCAAATTCTATAGAGATATAGGGTCTAAACATAATTGGTGTCTACCCATCTTCTATCTCTTTTGTGGATGCATGCGTAGTTTGGTATTAGTATACCGAGAGGTAGCTTTTACTTGTTTCGTGTTAACCGATCAGATATCAAAACCATCACATGTATTGATTAAAGGCATCAACTCTAAGTGAAGTAGATGATGAAGTTAGGATTCCATGTTTTCTCGCATATAAGTAATTAAATTTTAATTCTCATTAGTTAGTAATTTTTAGTTTGTTAAATTGGATCCTAGTTAATTATAGTTGGTAAAAACTTAATCTTGTTATTTGTCTTAGCAGTGAATAATAATCATACATTGTTGCATAGGTGCATCTACTGAATTAAAACCATAACCAGATCTCTGTGGGAACGAACTTGACTTCTTATATATTACTTGTGACCACGTACGCTTGCGTGATTTTGTGCAAACAAGTTTTTGGCGCCGCTGTCGGGGATCATCGGTGTTTTATTTTTGGTTTATGTGCTTGTCAATAGTGGTCGTTAGAGTTCACTGACTCGGATTTTTTTTTCTTAACTATCTTGTTTAGTTCGTTGTGTTTCAGGTACTTGAGCCATTGAAGATGGCATGCGAGGAGTTGCCATGGTGGGCATATTCGAGGACATCCATGCCTTATCAATGTGAGCGGTGTTTGGGCGTTCATGATCCCTCACAATATTGTTACTACGAAGGAGTTGATCCATATGTCACTTATGAGGAACAACCATATTTTCAATACCATCCTCAATAGTACCAGCAAGATGTTCCAGACATGTCATATTTCTTTGGAAGTGAAGAGTTTCAACATCAGCAACCTACTCCTACTTTTCAGTCAGATGAGGTTGATGATTTGAAGGAGATTAGGAAGGAGATTAGGATGCTTGCAGAGAGTCATGAGAAGTCTCTCAAATCTATAGAGACACTAGTTGCTCAAGTTTTAAGTGTCTTGGAACATGAGAAACAGCAATCCATACGAGAGGCAATTCCAGAAAATAACGATGACTTGGAGCAAGGTACTGCATGCATAATTGAAGAAGACAAATTCCAAGAGGAGGTGAGTGTTCACAAGCCATGTGAGGAATTTGATCAAGCTAGTGAGGTGGATGATTTGGAAAGGGCACAATTTGAGACAGACACTGATGAGCTGCACAAATTTCAAGAATTGGTATGTGCGTACCAAGAGGACACTGATGAGCTATGCAAATTTCAAGAATTGGTAGGTGCGAACCAAGAGGATGAAGAACATGGGAAAGATGCAGGTCTTCTACTTGTCTCGGAGTTTAAAGATGGAGGTAGCGCATTAGAGCCAATGGAGGAAGTTCTCGTTGAGGAACCAAAGGCTTCAGAAATTTACATTTACCCTCCTCCATTATATTCAAGCGAAGCCCGCGAGTGTGTGTTGTTCTACAAATTGACAGATTTTGGGTCAATAGAAAAAGGCATTGGAACAGGACATATTTGTTATACGAATAGCCCAAGCGAGGAGAAGGGGCAGAAAGTGTGCCGCCGTGATGACGATGAAGTCTCGCGAAGAGAGGACCAGGCAAACTATTATCATCTTTAATGGAGGCTTGGAAGTAACGTCAAGCTATTGACGTTAAAGAAGCGCTTCGTGGGAGGCAACCCACGCATTAGTGTAGGAAAAAAAAATTGAGTGTAGTGAAAAAAAAAATTGAGTGTAGTGAAAAAAAAATTGAGTGTAGTGAATGAAAAAAAAATTGAGTGTTGTTTTGCAAAAAAAAAAATGTTGAAACAGAATTGTCCGCGCGCCACTGCGCCAAACCAGCGACCATGCCTACCAATTCTCCTGTCCAAGCAAAGCTGTGTACGTGTATGTGTGATGTTCTAAAAAAAACAAAACGTGACAGCTCCACGCGCTACAGGCCATTCACGCGACCCTGCCAACACAAATTCGTGTCCTGCGCCTTTTTGTCCGAGGTAAGTGTATTTAACGTATAAAAAAAAAAATTCTCCAATCTCTTTTCTGATTATTTTCTCCACCTAAAATCCTAATTCTAGTCCTATATTAATTCCAAATCATTCCCAATTCATCTCCTATTTTATATTTCTTTCCCAAATCTATACAATTAAACCTCTATATATACACACCAATCCTACCCCATTCCAATTATATTTTCCTACAATCAATTTCGAGGCTTCAAGATTCAAGTTTGGGGGATTTTTAATTGCAAGTTTCACCTCTCCGGTTCGTATTTGTGGTATATTTCTTCCTTTTATTTTGATATTACGAATTGTGTTCTTGCATTATTAAGGTTGTGTGGTCTTGATTATTTGGGGGTTTTGTGCATTTGAATTTTTTGTGGATTTTGGTGAATTTTGTGAGTTGGATATTGATTCTTATGGCTCCTACGCGTGGGAGAGGTGGTGCTAGTGTTGCAAAATTTTTGTCTTAGACGGTGGAGGTTGAATTTAATTGGTTGTTGTTGAGGCCAATTTATGAAGAAAGGGGATTTTTGCTGATCAAGCATGTTGAGTTGTGATGGGGAAGGACATGTAAGGCGCTTTGTAGGTATGTTTTCTACTTTTCTCGTATTTACTTCCATTCAATGCGGACATTGAATATTTTAAGTTTGGGGGTGGTTTGAGGGATTAGTAGTTGTTGTTGTATTATGTGTTCATGTAGGATTTCATGCTTTGCATATTAGTAGTAGTAATTCATGCATGTATGTTCGTATTAATTATGTTTGTTTCATATAGGACATTCTGTTTTTATTTTTCGTATACCATGTGAGTTCATATTAGTTGCATTTGCATGGCATGCATATTTCATGATCCCTTAGAACGAGCTAATTCTGATTGGTAGGTAGGTGTCTAATTGAGTGTGGTAATGATGAATAAAGGGTGGACTTATAGTTTCTATGAAATTGACTTATGTGTTTTAGAAACAAAACTAATTACACAGTCTCATTGGCTGCTTTTGGGCTAGGTTGAGGTCATGCTTGTTTGGATGTTTTGAGATTTAATCACTTGTTTATATTTAGAATTTTCGTTATTCCCTTGATGGCGTAGGATCACTAAAGTCTAAGTTTGGGGGAAAACAGGGATTTCATGCTTAAATTGTAAATAATTGTTAATAATGGCTAGGCGTCAGATGGCTAGTAGCCGGCTCATATTTATATGAGTAGTCTAGGGTTGGAATTGAGAATTCTCATTCCAGATTGCATAAAAAAAAAAAAAGACAAGAAAAAAAGAAGAAAAAAAAGTCAAAAGTTTCAAGTGTATTTATGCAAAATTAACTAGGGTGAGCTCTTTAATACTCGAGCAATTAAGTTCGCGGGGACTTCGTGCCTAGTGACCTAAAGTTTTTATAGTCTGAGATCCACTGACCTAACGCTCGCTACATGGGTACTATTGTATAAGCCTTTTGGGATCTCATCCGTTGCACGGTTAAATAAGCATGCGTTTTATATATATTGTTATGTGTTGTAGTTGTTAGTAATAAAACATGAATTCTTGTCTAACTTGAATGACGATGGAGGTGTTTTTAGGTTATGAAGTGTCTACAGTCTATTCTATTTATAAACCTGTGATTGTCTTGACGAAGAGCATGTATGATATTTGACCTAGTTTTGGGAGTATTTCTGATGAGCATTGCACACACGCACGTTTCTATTCATGTATTGTTAGTATACGGGAACTTGGTCGAGCTCTATTTGGATTTAGTTGCATTCTCTAAGATATTTGCTTGCTAGTTGGTTTTGGTTAGTTTGAAGGGGATCGTTGCATTTTCATTCTAGTTGCATTTAAGCATTGCATTGCATTATGTTAAATTGATTTTGTGGGTACATTCGCTATAGGCCCTCACGAGACATTACTCGTCCACTGGGGCTGCCTAGGGGTTTAAAGGGCTTGTTGCATATGCCAAATGCAACCGTGATCACCTACGGAAGTGGTACTAGTTAGTTAGTTAGTTGTAATTGTTTATGCTTGAGGACAAGCATCGGTTTAAGTTTGGGGATGTGATAAGTGGATTTATATCCACTTGGATCGCTTCAATTCGGCTTAAATTGATTGTCTTGGACTCAAGTTTGTTGTAGTTTTGATGTGTTTTTCTTAGTTGTGCAGATTTATAAGAATATCGATTATGGTTGATGCTTCTATCGTGTTTGGAGGATTAATTGATTAAAATTCGGATTTTCCGGGAAGGTTGCGCAGTCTACACTGTTTTGGCCATATCTGGAGTTCTATAAGTCCGTTTGAGGCCCGTAAGCTGTCCACGCGAAGCCTGTAAGATTTTCTACAACTTAGGACAGGATTCGTGCGCGCAAGTTGCGTGTGGTGAGAGCAGATTGCGCGACAAGCAGACTGATTGGAGCAGAGAATTTACTGTTTTGCCCTTTTCAAGTTCTAATTGTATTTTGGGCAGTTTTTGGTACCTAAATCGAATTCTAATTGTAATAGAAGGCAATTTCTTGCTGGCAAGACTTGGAGTGCCTATATAAACACATCCAACCCTTTGTAAATTAGAATTAGACAATTAGACAATTAGAGAATTAGGAATTAGACAATTATATATCTTGTACATAATATAGCTTAGATCTGCAAGGGAGAAAAGGGGAGAAAGATTCAACGCTCGTGACAAGCAACGGATCTAGATCTACTTCATCTTTTGTATCATAGATTTGTTTTCTCAACTCTTGTTTTATTAATATTATTACTTTCTTTCATATCTTGTCTTCTATCATGGTTTCATCAGATCCCATGATGACGAGCGGTTCGATATGAGCTAATCGTTGTCATGGGATTCTAAAAGATTTATCTATGTAGCTTAGTAGTTTGATTGCTTTAAAGATTTATGTGTGGTGAATTTTTGATATCCTCGTATGGTTGTGTTTCATGTGTTTAGATGAGTCATGAACATCTAATTTGTTAATCTCTTGCGAAACGAGAGTGGATCTTGAGATTTAGAACTTGCCATGCTAGCATAGGATTGGATGATAATATTATCATGATTTGTGGCATACATAGAGATATGATGCTACCCTATGTGATCTATGTGGATAACTTGTGCTTCAACCTTTGTGTTTTCAAATTCTATAGAGATATAGGGTCTAAACATAATTGGTGTCTACCCATCTTCTATCTCTTTTGTGGATGCATGCGTAGTTTGGTATTAGTATACCGAGAGGTAGCTTTTACTTGTTTCGTGTTAACCGATCAGATATCAAAACCATCACATGTATTGATTAAAGGCATCAACTCTAAGTGAAGTAGATGATGAAGTTAGGATTCCATGTTTTCTCGCATATAAGTAATTAAATTTTAATTCTCATTAGTTAGTAATTTTTAGTTTGTTAAATTGGATCCTAGTTAATTATAGTTGGTAAAAACTTAATCTTGTTATTTGTCTTAGCAGTGAATAATAATCATACATTGTTGCATAGGTGCATCTACTGAATTAAAACCATAACCAGATCTCTGTGGGAACGAACTTGACTTCTAATATATTACTTGTGACCACGTACGCTTGCGTGATTTTGTGAAAACAAATCCAAATAAGGGCATCAAGTGAACCTATTTGGACGTTATGTGAAGCTATGCTGAGGGCACAAAACGAATCCAATAGGGCACTAGATGAATCCTTAAAAAAGTAAAGGTGAATCTAGGATTATCAAGGGAACCACGTAAATCCAAATAAGGGCATCAAGTGGATCTAGTTGGGCATTATGTGAACCTATGCTGAGGGCACAAAACGAATCCAATGGAGCATCGGATGAATCCTCAAAAGGGCACGAGGTTAACCTTGAAAATAATAATTTTGATTGCTTGAAAAGTTGCTTCATCTTCTAAGCTGCTTTTTGTTTGACCATCTAGTATCTATCTATTATAGGTACTCTAGGATCAGCTGCGACCTCAAAGTACTCTCCAATAATGAGTATGCTTCTCTCTAGCTGGCTTCTAGATCTTTCTGATGTCTATCCTCAGGAACCTGGTGCTTAGGAACCTACGCCTTGGAACCTATTTCTTAGGAACCTCTATCTCGGAACCTGGTTCTCAAGAACCTCTCTACAGGAAATTGTACCTGCACAAATAACAAATTTGTTAGTCTAGGGAGCCTTTCTGTGGTTCCCATGTACTTTTTGATATCCTCATTGCTGTTGCTAGGCTGACTCGGGCTCTTCTGCGGGGAGGAACCTGGTCCATTCGTAATCTGCTCAACTACTG
Organism: Saposhnikovia divaricata; assembly: GCA_036435485.1. Classification (NCBI taxonomy): domain Eukaryota; kingdom Viridiplantae; phylum Streptophyta; class Magnoliopsida; order Apiales; family Apiaceae; genus Saposhnikovia; species Saposhnikovia divaricata. Next base: position 148,786,821 of record CM071596.1, on the reverse strand, counting down.
GTTCTTCAGGAACGTCTTGATACTCATAATATCTTGACAGTCTTCTCAGCTAGTGCTCATTTATCCGCATTTGGTCTTCATATCCGATACTGGATCTGTCTCCTTGCTCACACAATACTTGTTGATTGGAACTTATGACTTAATAGGTCCAAATCTATCCCATGGTGATTTTAGGCACAACACTAAGAAAACTAGAAAAAATAGATTAGTAGTACGAGCTGAAGAGCTCACATATAAGTGATGCATGTATGCATGTATGAATGATTATCTACATTATATATGTTGCTACCTTCTCAAGTGGAATATCGGTTAACTACTTGACTGATTCAACTAACAAGTTCAAGATCATAAACTAAGCATATATGTTGTGTAAGCTGTAAACCTATAGGGCATGATAACATCCTAAGTACAAGTTCTCATAAATTTCAATTCTAAAGATCATGAAATATACGCATTAAAAGCTATATGTATCTAAGCATGACAGAATATAAGCTCTCGTTGACAGAAAATGTGCATGATAGTTAAGGATATAAAGGCATGAAAGTAGAACTTATCTACGCTTCGTTGTGCCAGTTTGGATTGAGGTTCCGTTACTGAACCTGGAAGATGGAAGCTCTTCTCTGTGCAAGCTTACATAGGGAAATTGAGCTACCCCCCGAGCCGTCATGATGCGTGAACCTCCCATAGCTTGTTGAAGCGGTTGACTGAAAACTGTTTGTTTCGGCTGAATATCACTGAACTTTGAAGCTGTAGCTGTTTTGATCATATACAAGATTTATGAGAGTATTCATCTATGTATCACTTCGCTGAGGGCACAAGGCGAATCCAATTGAGCTCTAGGTGAATCCTAGTAAGGGCACTTAGAGAATTCAATTGGGCGCTAAGTGAATCCTTAGTAGGGCATAAGACGAATCTAGTAGAGCTTTAAGTGAATCCTGAGAAGGGCACTTAAAGAATTCGACTAGGCGTCAAATGAATCCTTTAGTAGGGCATAAGATGAATCCAGTTGAGCTTTAAGTGAATCCTGAGAAGGGCACTTAAAGAATTCGACTGGGCATCAAATGAATCCTTTCGGCTTTAAGAAGCACAAAGTGAATCCATCCGGGCTCTATGTGAATCATGTCAAGAGCACGAAGAGAATCCGGTTGGGCACTAAGTGAATTCCTTTGTGGCATCAAGTGAATCCTTATAGGATCTAAGTGAATCCTGAAGATGGCATAAAGAGAATCTATAGGGCACATGATGAATCATTTCAAATTCTAGGGGCACAAAGTGAATCCGTAAGGGCACAAGGTGAATCCCTTTGAAGGCTTTTCAAGTACAAGTGAACTCTAGGTTAGGTTACCCATTCTTAGGTTCCCAAAACCTTTAACTAGTTGCCCCTATGCTTTTGGGACTTTTGAATATGTGCCTACGATTCATAGGGCTTTTCGAAGTGAATCTTTCATGGTTGCAAGTTTTTTTATGGCTATCAAGTGCCTGCAGCTTACAGGGCTTCTCAAAGTGAATCTTTTTGGGCTCTATTCAAATCCTTATAAGGGCATAAGGTGAATCCAACCAGTCATTATGTAAACCTTTACTAAGGGCAAAAACCGAAACCAATTGGGCACCAAATGAATCCCTAAAAGGGTACAAAGAGAATCCATCAAGAAACCGAACAACTGCGCGTGGATGCATGAAGCACCAAGTGAATTCTTTTGGGCTCCAAGTAAACCTATACGGGCACATAGAGAATCCATAAGGGTATTAGGTGAATACATGAAAATTCTTGGGGAACCTACTGAATCCTTCTGGGCTCTAAGTGAATCCTTGAATGAAGCACAAAGAGAATCCAGAAGGGCACTAGATTAGTCCTCTAAAGGCATGGGTCTCTTGTTGTAAGTACACTTTCTTCTATTCAGGTATCGACTGGCTGGGAACTTCAAGCAGGAAGCTGCTAATCAAAAACTGTCAACAATTGGCTTCTAACAAATGTCAATGAACCTTGAAGCTGTTACATACGAGCTTCGGGTATATAACAATGAACCAGCAAGATGTTAGTTACAAGAAAATAACGAGTAATCTACTAGACACATATAAAATACAACTAGACCTGGAAACTGCAGGTAAATATCAAGGAACCTGCGAGGTGCAAGTAAATAACAAGGAACCTGTGTGCTACAGGTAAATATCAAGGAACCTAAAATCTGCTAGGTACATATGCATTCTAACATCTAGAAACATAGTCAAGACATAATCATAACTTTATCACATATAAAACCTCAACAATATAAATATTTAAGCATGCTTTATGAATAGTAAAAGTTTGTTGCGCGTACCTGGGAGGTTTTAATGAATGTGTAAGCATAAAAGGGGAGGTATCACATGGATCTTTCTGTAGACTCATCAGAAGTGAAGTAGAAGCCTCCGTTAAGATTTGAAAACTCAGTGAGACGTGTTCATGATACAAGCATGCTACTCTTCAATACTAGACCAAATCAATTCTCAAGGTTCTTGAACAAAATATGAACCATGAGGTTCCCAAACTGCATCCTAGACATGAGGTTCCTGAACCAAATTGTGAGCTTCCTGGACCTGATGGTGAGGTTCCTAACCTGAATTCTCAAAATTCTGAAATCCTCAATTTTCAAGGTACCATGTGCTATATTAATTATACTACCCCTAGTTCTTCAGGGAAGCTTGTCTTTGATGAAGAAATAACTCCGAGAAGCTTCACAATTCTTCGATAATCTCTAATAAGTCGTTGAATATTCATCCATGAAGTTGAGTACTATGTTTTTTCTTCAAGATGCTCATATCAGATTCTTGCAGCTACTCTTCATCAAAACCTTCAACTATATCGAATTTTCCTTAACACTCGAATAGATACTATAATTTCTTCACATCATTCCTACTTGTAGCTTTAACATGTCTTCTTTTACTTCTTTTACCTCTTACAAAACACGCTGAGAATGAACCTCTATATCTAATACAAATATCCCAATACAGCACCTCTAAGCTTACGCGAGCTAACTCATTGTAAGAAACAAGAGATACTTAAAGAGATTACTTGTGAGGTATTTCTAGCAGCTCACTGACTTACATTCCTTGTTTTACAAGATAAATATAGGCTCATGTATGACGTAATACAAGGAAAAGAACTTACTCATAATTTCGTTGAAAACTACTCGAAAGAAATAAGTTTTCTTGCTAGGGAGGTATACATGCACTACCCCCAGTTCTAAGAAAGAAATACATATATAAATAAAGGTCTCTCAACTCTACTTTAAGGAAGCTCTCAAACTTTCAACTACTGGTCACCTCGAGCTATCCATTCCGCGAGCTTCCCAGCTTTAATCAAATCCTCAATTTGGTCTTTCAGTGCTCTACAGTCGGAAGTATCATGGCAATTATCCTCATGGAAGTCACAATATTTCTTCAGATCTTTCCTTGCTCCTACAGGTAAAGGTGCAGGCTTCACCAATATTCTTTCTTTCCCATAAACCGTGAAGATGTGGTCCACTGGAGCGACTAGAGAGGTATAATTGTCACACTTTGTCTTCAAATTTGCTTTACTTCTTTTGGAGGAAGCTCGATCCCCAATAATATATGCTTGCGGGCTTGGAGACCTCTCTCTCTTGCTTCCTTTGTGACTAGCTTCATCTCTAAGATCTTCTATTTCTCTCAGCTTCAACAAAGATTCCTTCACACATTTATACAGTTCAACTTGTTTATAGAACTCAGCTAGTGTACCAGGTACACGTACTTGTAACTCCTTCCAAAAGTCTGAGCCAACTCTAACCTTAGCAATCAGGAAGCTCATAATGATCTCGTCAGGAGCTTTCTTAACTCTGGGAACCTCTGCATTGAAACGCTTAAGGTACTCTATCAAGGTCTCATCTGCTCTCTGCTTGATGTTGGCCAAGGTATTGGTTGGGGGTGCAAAAGCCATAGAAGCTCTAAATTGAGTAACGAAGAGCTTCCCCATATTCTCCCATGAATCTATGGAATCTGATGGTAACCTCTTGAACCACTGATGAGCTCCACCATGAAGGGTTGCAGCCAGTAATCTACACCTTGCTGGCTCCTTAACTTGATAAACTTCCATCTCAGTATTGAAACGACCCAGATACTCCACAGGATCCATAGTGCCATCAAATTTAAACTCGTTTGACATACGATAGGATTTAGGTAACGGGGATTTTCTAACCTTCTTAGTGAATGGAGATGAGGTTATTGCACCTGTTGTTGACAGCTTTTCTTCCTTGAGTTTTACTAGAATCTTCATGAGGTCTTCGGTATTTAAATCACCTGCTCCACCGTCCTTTGCTTCCTTATCTTTGTCGTCGATTTCCTGTGAATCTGCTATGCTGGAATCGTTCGCGGTCTCGTCTGAACTTGTATCATCTTTAATTATCTCGATGGAAGGTTCTTTGGCTTTCTTCTTATTCTTAAGCCCTGCCAAGATCTGTGATCGAGTCTTCTTAACAGGAGGTTGCTTATCTTGTGGTTCACCATCTTTTTCACCTTCAGCATCTTTCTTCGGGTCTTCGATCTCTTCCTCAGCCTTTTCTTCACGATCTTCTTCATTAACGTCCAACTGCTTGGGATTAATCTTAGCTTTCTTACCCTTCTTGCCTGATTCCAACTTCGAATTCTTTTTCTTCTTTTATGTTGTATGTTCGAGGGTTGTAAGTCTTTCTCCAATCGACTTGAGATGCTCTAGGACATCAGCAGGGGTAATCTTCTTTGCTGTCGAGGTTTGATCTTTCTCTATAGATTGTGTTGCTTCGTTATTAGAACTGCCTGCCATCTTTCCACTCTTATGATGATAACTCTGCCCCTCCTTCTAGCGCCACTGTTGATGAGTGGATTTCGTAACAACTTTTGAGAGGTTTATGGTGAGTTGTAAAGGCTAACGATCAACTAATCTATGGAGAATGGAGGTTTTTTGTGGGGGTTGAACTGAGCTCGAGAGCGTTTACAAGAATCTCGCGAGTTCCCTTGAGGCTTGTGTCGTGTGTTCTCAAGAATCTCGTAGGTGTGTCGCAAGGCTTGTAAAACATGTTCCCAAGATGCCTACGTACCCATGTATATATAGGGATCAAGTTCATATAGTTCTTTTTAGAGTAGAAGTCTGGTTAGGCGGTAATATTCTAGGTTCCTAATTCGTGGGGACCTCCTTTTCTCAGGATTTAGCCACGAATAGGCGACCTAAGTCGAGTAGAACTTAAGTTCTAGCCCGGCTAGGAGTGTCTTTACTAGTTCTAGTCTCATTAGAGGTATTCAAGGATCATCTGCGCCCAAGGAATACATTCCAACAAGGAGTTGATGTTCATGAATTGCTCCTAAAGAATAGGAGGCTTAATCATACTAGAATTCTGCTGGCATAAATCTTTTCTCGTATAGGAAGCTGTCTCCCAGGAACCTGTCTACAGGAACCTGTCTCCCGGGAAGCTGTCTGCAGGAACCTGTCTCTCGGGAACCTGTTTACAGGAACCTGTCTCTCGGGAACCTGAACCTATCCAGATCCATTTCACATGCTACTTAGCCCCATTTAACTTAAGGGACCTCAATCATAACCCATATTAATCATACGGATTGGATCCTTAAGCCCAATGGGTCCAAATCTAGCCCATGGAGATTTTAGGCACAACAACTGGTAAAGCCTATGTGGCTACTGGTAAAAGCTGGGATGACACAGACAGGGAAGATGAAGAATTTGGAAATCTTGCGATGATGGTAAATTCTGACGATTCAAATGATTCCAATGGTTCTACCTCACAGGTAAAATTTATTGATGCTAAAATAATACGTCATCTTGGTAGTACTTTGGAATGTGCAAGGAGTGAAAATGCTAGAATAAATCTGTTAAACACTGAACTTGAAAATCAAGTGCTAGAACTGCAAAATGTGCACAAATGTCAGGATAACCAAAGAGAGGAAATAGAACTACTAAACAACAGGGAAAAGTCCTTAGTGGAAGTAGTGTCTAAATAACTTGCTAAAATCAGTGAACTTGAAACCAAGGTTAGAGCTTACTTTAATTCTTGTAAAGAATCTAAAGAGTTTTTCAACAGATAAATTGTCGAGCAAACCGTAGGGATAGGGTTTGGTTACAACGAAGCTGTTGGAATGTTAGGAATAAATACACCTAATCCTTTTAGTGAAAAAGAGAGGGGAATACCACATGTACTTAAAAATGTTAAGGATCCTCTCTTTAAGAAATCCATTGCAGAACCTCCAAATTTCACTTCTATGATTATTAAGAAGGAGATGAGAACTGAGGACATTGTCAATGCAAATGTCTGTTCTAAACTAGATATGCATAAGATGCCAGTCAAGGTTGTTAATTCAACTAGTTTGTTGTGAATTGCATGTCTTGTGCTTTTAATGTCATGTCTGAATATTTTAACAGTCTGCATGCAACAAGATATATGAATACTCCAAGGCAATATATGAATAATAGGAAGCATGTTAGATTCAGGACTGCTAGCACACCTAATCCTAGTTCAAGGACTTCAAGTCCTCCTAAGGTTATGGTGAAGACATGGACACCCAAGCTAAAACCAAAGAATGTTAAAGCTGTTTACAGGGTTAAGTGTCCAGTCTCTGTTGAAGATGTTGTTGTTAAGAGTAAGAATGTTGTTTTGCCTGATAAAGGCCAATTCTTCAAGTATTCTGGACCCAATCAAATTTGGGTTCCGAAGAAAGTTTAATCCATTTGTCATTGCAGGGTGTGAAACGGGTTGATCGAGTAACCTGGATCATGGACAGTGGATGTTCAAGTCATATGACTGGAGATAGAACCCTGCTGGCAAATGTGGTTGAGAAAGTCGGCCCAGTGGTTACCTTTGGAGATAACAGCAAAGGTAAAACTGATGGATATGGTAGATTGGAAGATGGAAATGTTATCATTGAGGAAGTGTCTTTTGTAAAAGGACATGAGCATAATCTGCTAAGTATCAGTCAATTCTGCGACAAGGGATTTGAGGTCTACTTTAACAAGAAGAATTGTTCTGTCTCACACAAAAGTTATGATCAACCATCTCTTCTAGGAGTTAGAAAAGGAAAATTGTACGTGGCTAATATGAACACTGGAAGCGCTGAAGAAATTAATTGTTTCTATTCTAAAGCATCTTCAAATGAAAGTTGGCTATAGCACAAGAAACTTTCTCACCTTAACTTCAAAACAATGAATTCTCTAGTTAAAAGAGAGTTGGTGAGAGGTTTCCCTTCTATGGAATTCGCACAAGAAGGACTATGTGATGCCTGTCAAAAAGGAAAGTTAAAAAGGGCAACTCACAGGAGCACTGACATATCTTCAATAACTGAACCTTTACAACTACTACATATGGATCTGTTTGGTCCAGTTAATGTGATGTCAATGTCAAAGAAAATATATGCTCTTGTGATCGTTGATGACTTTTCAAAGTACACATGGGTCCTGTTTCTAAACTCCAAGGATGAAACTCCCCAACTGGTGATTGATCACATCAAGTTGATTGAGCTGGATTCAAAGTATCCGGTGAGAGATATAAGGTCAGACAATGGAACTAAATTCAAGAATACAGTTCTAAATGATTTCTGCACTGAAAAGGGTATAACAAGACAGTACTCAGCTCCAAGAACTCCTCAAAAAAATTGAGTAGTAGAAAGAAAGAATAGAACCTTGATTGAAGCTGCATGTAAGTGAATCAAGGCTTCCACTGTACTTTTGGGCTGAAGCTGTCAACACTGCGTGCTATACCCAGAATCGAACTCTTATCAACAAAGACTTGATGAAGACCCCCTATAAAGCTATGACTGAAAAGAAACCAACACTCAAATACTTTCATGTAAGAGGAAAAGCTCCTAGACCTGTTGTTAAAGGTGTTGTGATCAGAGAAAGGACTGATGTTAGTCAAAGTTCTCGGTTTTCAAAGGAAGCAATTGCAGCAGAGGCTAAACTCAAGCTAAAGGGCATTGAAGGTGAAAGTTCACAGAAGAAAGTCACAACTGCTGTTGCATCACAAGCAATGATCACACCTTTACACTCTTCACAGTTGAAATCTGTTTTTGGAAAAGGAACAATTCTTGATCCAAATGTATTATCTGGAGTCTCAATGAATGTTTCTGATGGAAAAGCTTTATCTGGCAAGGTTGGTAATAATAAAGGTGGACTAGGTTCACATAGAGATAAAAGGCAATATACTGGTCCTAGAGATCCTTCTTCACTGGCTGTTCCAGGTCGTGGTGTTCCTCAAGAGAGTTTGGACAGACTGGAATCAGTACAGTTGGTTCATCAGAAGAGTTTGAGCAAGGATTTTCTTTTATACTTCATGGCTGATGGGACAGTATTTAAAGTTGGTGAGGATGATATTGGCTTGAAATGTTGGGAAGAACTAGAGTATGTTCTATATCTTCTCAAGGTGAATAGTCGAAGGACTCTGTCAGTTGCTAATGTGCTCAGACAGAAAATGACTCAGAATCTGGCAATCAGAGGACAGAAATACAATAGCAGATATGTTCCTAAGTACAGGGATTACAAAGGCAATCTCATTGAAATAAAGAAAGGTACTGCAAAGTTAAAGACTGATTTGGGAGTCACAGTACTTGATTTCAATTCACAGTTAGAAAAAGTCAGATTTATCAGACTGGGAAATGAGATGAGAAGGAACAAGATCTATGATCTCAGGGCTGCTATTTACCAGACAGATGAAAGTGATTCTCAACTCAGAGAAATTAAAGAAGCTATGAAGATTGAGCTTGAAAATGCAGAAAGAAGATTGCTGATTGATTATCTCAGAACCATGCCAGATCTTGAAATGATAAGAGATTAAGTTCTGTAAGAATTTTCTTATTCTCTATAGTTTTTATTAAGAAAAAGCTTAAACTCTGAATTTGTGTAAACACTGTATTTGTTTATTTGTTTTGACATCATCAATTATTGTCATTTAACTTGTTTATTTTTGCTGATGAACAAGTTGGGGGAGATTGTTAAATATAATTGATGTGTTTTAATCAGTGTTTAAGTGTTACAGGGAGTTATCAGAGTTTAGCTGGAAGCAGTCAGAGTTTGAGTAAACTTTGACAGTTGGAAGCTCGACAGAGTTTGTTAAACTCTGTCTGGAGGAAGCGCGTCTACTGTTCAACAGTGATTGAAGATTAATTATGGAAGTGATATCTTTGAAGATTGGATAGCTATCAAAGAGATCGAGTTGACATAGGAGACGTGTGACAATCTGTAATTGATATCATTGTATAGCTGATTATTAGGAATATCAATTAGAGATTGTATCGTAGCTGTATGTTATATAAATACAGATAGGTTAACCCTAGAAGGGTATCGATAACGAATTATCTTTATTGTAACCTAGCAGCTCTTTGTGATATTTTACATCACGAAGAGGGTTCGAAATACAAGAAGTTTTTTAAGTGCATAAACGCTTTTACTTGTTAATCTCTCATACAAAGTTGATTATTAATTGTGTATTCGGCCTAACAGTATATTTGTAATAAATTAATAAGTCATATTTTCTCTTTAAGTATTTTTCTATTAAAAAGATATTTTATCAGAAAATATATAGATTTATTAATTTACTTTAAATATGTATGTAAAATAGTTAACAATATATTTAATATTTTGTAGTGTTTGTCCTTTTGGTATTATTGTCTCGTTTCCGTTTAAGGGACATCCTATGGTCATTTTAATAATGTTTATAAATTATTCAGACATATGTAAATTAGATTTATATTTTATTAAGCTGTCTGTAAATTATTTAGCATGTTTCTGTTTCAGTCACTTGTTTTTTTTTTTTAAGTTTTTCAGTTTAGTCCCTCGTAGTTTTAAACTGTTAAGACTATCATTAAGACAATTTTCAATTGTCATAATAGGATTGTCTTAACGGTTCATGTCATATCTATTAAGACTATGTATAATTGTATTTTTGTTTTTCTTTGTTATTATTTTATTTTTATTCTCGATTGTATTAATCCGCTGTATATTATTAAGACTTAAATCGATTGTCTTAACAACTCTTTTGCCTATTAAGACTGTCGTTAAGACAATCACTGGATTGTCTTAACAAGTTGTTTTTGTACTTAAACAAAAAAAAAGGAGAAACGTATTGGTCTTATTTGTGCTGCTCACTCGCGTGTCTTTACACTGAGGACATATAGATACATACATATACCCGCACCATTAAAACGAAACTCTGGCCAAATTTCTTCACGATTCTTTAAAATTGAGGCTAGATTACGATAGATCGTTCTGTTATCTTCATTTTGATCCATAAATCGCTCGATTTAATCAAGTTTTCGAAAAAATTGATTTTCAAAAACCCAATTGATTTTTTAGAGTTCTTCACTTTAGAAATTTTTTCTTGAAAATCTAAAAATAGGTTGAGATTCACAGTGATTAGGAGAACAACATACTGAAATTTGAGAATTTTCTGACAACTTTGAATTAATTCAAATTTTTAATTAATTTTAATTAATTATTAATTCCGAAAATTTCGAATTTTGTTAAATTCTTGAAATTTGGTGTGTTAGAATTGTGGTGTGTATTTGTGTGTTAAAAAGAAGGGTAATGGCTGATAATTTTGAGATCGTTAAGCATAACTTAGTAGGATATATTAATCCGGATGATTGTGCCTATGACCGGTTTAAGCCTTGGATCAGATTTTTGAACGAGCATTCCCTCATTAGTACTGCTATAACCTTGGATGCTCGTTTAAAGATTAGACCTCTTAGGGTTATGTGCACAACTACTGTGGTGTCTGTAGCCTTAAGATCCTTCTCCTTCTCATTGAACAACACACAATACGAAGTAAATGAGCCAATCCTCAAGGGTGTTTTAAATCTTCCGACAGACAATTTTGAAGCTTTACCTTCTGATGCCGAGTTATCAAATTTTTTCACTGGTATTCGCTATCATGGAATGTTGTATCTTAATAATCTGAGGAAAAAGAATCTGGTTCAAGAATGGGATGCTTTTTTTGATACAATCTCCAAGGTATTTGCCAACTCCAGAAAAGGTAACTTCAATCATATTTCACATATGTTGTAGTGTATTGGTTATGCAGTTGTTCACAACCGCAGAATTGATATTGGTAAGTTAATCTGGAATGTGATTCTTAACCGTATGTCCAAGGCTAGAAAGGCTTTTAATGATGGTAAGAAGGTTGAATGTTTTTACCCTAGATTTTTGATGTTAATCTTTAATCATCTGATTTCTAATGAGCTTCAAGCATCCTTTCGCAATGATCCATCTATATTGTCTGGTAGACAATCCAAGAAGATATTCACCTCTCTGGATACTAGCAGAAAGTTCCTCAACATTCCTGTATTCATTATACCTCATCTGGCACAATTCATAAATTTGCCAGTCATACCTCAACCAACACCTCAGCAACCTGAGCCAGCAATTGAGCAACAAGAACCTATACTTGAAATTGTTCCTGAACCAGAAGCTCAACCTTTAGTGGATCAAGCCACTCCAATTGGGACTACTGAAGATATTGTTGCACAGGTATTAACATCTATCTCTGAAACTGTTTCTGTATCTAAAATTATTTCTGGAACCCAAGTGTTTGATAGGTCAGACCAAGAGGTTGTAGAACCACAATCTCTATCCCAGGTCTTAGAGCTAAACACAGTGTCTTCTCAAATCTCTAAACCTAAATCCAGAAGTAAATTGCCAGTGATAAGAAAAGAGAGAAGTAGTGCTGATACAAGTGATCCCACAGCTCTACCTCCACTAAAGAAGAGAAGAAATTTAATACTTGAGGAACCTGTAAGCCCATCCATATCCTCCCAAAAGGATATGGACTTTGAAATGGCACAAGAACAGTTACTGGAACCATTCTATCAACAGGATGAGTCCATTGAATTTCGCCAGTCGATCATGGCTCCCTGTACAGAGTCAAGCACACCCCTGTTACTCACAATGGGGGAAAACATAACTCTAGATTCTGATGTTGCTAGGGACACTTTGCAAGGAAAGCACATAGGAATGGAAACAGTGCCTGCCATAGTTACGGCAGATGGGCCTTCACAGGTCTACGAGGGAAATCTTGATTCTTTGCCATCTATAATAGAATCATCATCTCCCCTCTCAGGTGGAACATACCTGGATCCCTTAAGGGAGTTTCCACTTACAATTTCAACTGGAGAAAGTGGAAGGCAACTCAGTCGTTCTATCACTGAAGCAATTCAGACATCAAATCCAAATGAGATGATAGAAATGACTGAGGATAGGGATTTGCGAACTCCCATTGCACCACCACTGACCTCCCAAGAGGAGGCTAGGGTGATTTTACCTGCAGGTACATCTTCTGGAGCAGCTAAGCAAATTGAGAGGAGTGATGTAAGGACCACCTCAAAACTGAGTGATACACATGCACTTCAGGTGAGTGAAACACAGAGTGAAATTCAGGTGAGTGCACACACTGACACATACACCCTCTCATTGCTACAAAAGATAACAGCTCTACAAAAGAAACTTGAGGAAACTGAAGCTAAAAAATAATTCTTTAAAGCACAAGTGGAGGAATGGACTTCTTTTTCTTCCACCTCTATCAACAATCAACTCAATGTGATCAAAGATGACATCAACAATATAAAAACCACTGTCACTCCAACCCTGAACACATTACTACAATCCAACACCCAGGCAGCCTCTGAAAGATCAGATATATTGATTGTTATTGATAATATCTCAACAAAGGTGGATGATCTTCAGAAAGAAGTACACACCAATGCTGCACTCTATGATAGTAACTTTTCATATCTTGAAAACAAGTATGACTACATGTATGAAGGACTGGACCATTTGTACAACATTGTTAAACCCACTCATGTCATTACACCTGAACAGAGGGCGTACTTCGAAGGTAGTGGTGATGGTCAAACTACTGAAGCTGATGCACCTGATAAAATTGTAGAGGATAACCCAACTAAGGGGGAGAAGCAGTCAAGTGGCAAGGGGGAGCAGTCAAGTAAGAGGGAGGAGACCAGTGGATGTGTAAAAGGAAAAGGTATAGCTGAGGATTTACCAGCCAGTGCTTACTATTCTGGAGAAGCTGATGATATTGATGTTTTTGCACAAATAGATGAACCAGAGGGTATAATTGGTGAAGCTGAAGCTGAATATCAACCAGAAATTGATCTTAGTGAATGGACACAACAGCCACCTATACCAGAGTTTGATAAGAAGATTAAAGAGCAGAAAGAAAGTTTGAAGTTGAAGGAAGAAAGGTTAGCAAAGACAACTCAGATTTTGGACAAATTAGAAGAAGTTCACAAGAAACAAAAAGCTGAAAAACAACGCAAGCATCGTATGGATCTTAAGGCGAGGAAGCTTGATGTTCTACTTAAGGGTGGTCTGAAATGGGATGAAGCTAAACAGATTCCGAATCTTCCACAACTTACTACAAACAATGATGAATAGCTTCTAAGAATTCTTCAAATGTATAAAGATGCTAATCCGGAACATCAATCGTACACAGATGCATTGAAGAATGAAATGACTAGAATTAATGCTACATTTAACTCTTTCAAAAAGGATTTGGTAATTGTTGTCTCCTGTCGAAGTGAAGGTGATTTTCAAGTATCATTAAATTTTCTGGAGATGAGAACTTTGTCTGAGTTATGGGTGATGACACCAAAGGTATCAACATTTAATGAGCTGAATGTATTGTTGTATGAAAAACTCAAGGAGTTTGCTTGAAAGGCTAGTCCAGAAGTTATCTCTCTTCCATATCAATTCAAATTCTTGAAGGGTGATATACTTCAGTCTATTATTTTTTATTCGGAGTACATGTACAATTATACTGCTGGTCATTTGGTGTGGGTTTAAAAGATGCTAAGAACCACCGGATTTCGTGCTAAAGACAAGAAGGAAGCTGCTGATGTCATTAAATCTTACCTTAGTACAAGAGACAAAAGGTATCAACAGAGAGTGAACAAACAAAAGGGATTTCCTCCTCAACCAGTCAGACCTGAAGGTATGACATCTGAACTAGAACGAGCTGTAGATGTTGATTTAATCTAAAAGCTGAAACCGTTAAATGAAGAACCAGAAGAAGGAGAATTTAGAAGGGAAGATAACCAGAAGTGAAGACCAGCTCTACATGTTATATTTTTAGAGCCTTGATAGATCAAGATAGGATAATGTTAAATATGATCAGGCTAGAGGATCATCTGTCTTGTATTATCTTTATGTTTGAATCTAGAAATTGTTATAAATACCAGAACTTTTTCAATATTTACTTATCACTTACAGTTTTATCTTTTACTAGTTTAAGTTGAGTTAGTTGAGTTATCCTCTAGGAATTTTCTTGTTATTTTCTAACAAACAAATAGGGGGATATTGAAAGGCATATGACACATCCTATTTGTAGTACGAGGACTCAACTCAACTTAAATTAGATTGTAATAAGTAAATAATTAGTATGAACTGTACAGGAATCTCAAGATGTTTTATCTGTCAGGAGAAAAAGGATTAAAGTCAATCTGCAGACTTGAAGTTTTGCTACATTGAAAGAAGCTCAGACATCTGATCAAGCCTCAGTGAAGTATTCGAGAATAAGTGGATTCATTTACTGTGACAGAGATTTCTACAGTGATAGTGTCAGTACAGACAGTGTGAAGAATGTGTTTTTGAGAAAGATGAAAAAGAAAGAGGACCACATTATAAAGTCAGAAATGAAGAAGTATCATTGAAGTTAGTCGTTCATGAACGAGACATTACACCGGACGTCAACAGAAAATTCAGTGGTATTTCCTTGTTAATTTCAGTGGTTCAAGAATATATTAAGGCAGTTAAAGGATTTATGATTATTCTATTTTAATTGATTAAATCAACTAGTTGATTTAATTAATAAATTAATTCATCAAGAATTAATTTGTTTATTAAATTAATTAATAGATTAATTAAATTAGAATAATTATATAAGTTTGATTAATTTAGTTAAGATAAGTGATTTTACTTAAATCATTTATTCTGATAAATTGAATTATTAAGACAATCACGGATTGTCTTAACGACTGTCTTATTAGTATTAAGTTGTTGGTCATAATGAAAAGAAGAGTTGATAAGACAGTCACTGAAGGTCTTAACGATTGTCTTATTAGTATTAAGCTGTTGGTCATAATGAAAAGAAGAGCTGATAAGACAATCACTGAAGGTCTTAACGACAGTCTTAATAGACCAATTTTGGTCTTATCGATAGTCTTAATAGACCAAGTTTGGTCTTAACGACAGTCTTATCAAGCACAATGGTCTTAACGACAGTCTTAATGGAATGCCGGTGGTCTTAATAGAGCAACAATGGTATTAACGAAAGTCTTAACCGACCAGAAATATCTGAAAAGAGGCTGAAGCATTTGTATTGATATAAAGATCAAGACAGACAGTTGAACAGACAGACAGAACATAATATCTAAAAGAAAAAGAAGATCAACTCAGAAAACTCTCTCATCTTTAAAGCTACTGCAAGAACATTAAATTCGTAGGAAAATCAAAAGCTTTGTATTAGTAATATTTGATCCGTTCAAGCTTGATTACTTGTGACTCTTGTACTATTAGCGAGTTTTTACTACTAATCTATATCTTGATTTTTATTAACAAATCTAGAAAAATTCATGTCGAATTTTCTAATTTATTTTTATTAACTTGATATAACTCTGTACTGATTTTGTAACAACCCTCAAGTTTAATATATTAATATATTTAACTTGAACTTTGTTTCATTTAATTCCGCAAAAATTTATCTAAATCGAATTTAAATTTAAAGGACAAATTTTGATAAAAAGTAAAGATTGTATTCAACCCCTTCTACATCTTATTGGACCTAACATAAAGTCTACGCCATTTGACTACAGTTACCTCAATAAATGAATACCTATGACTATAGTTTGATAGCAATGTATTATTTCTTTTTATTTAGCAAAAAAGAAAAATCAAAGTATTATTTCTTGGTAGAAGGTGAATAGCCATATCATTAAAAAAAATCGCCGTACGTATGAAAAATGGGACCTTATATGTATACTAAACTTTTTATTGCACACGTATCGCAAAAACTTTTCTTGGTACAATATGTTGTAAGAGCAACTCCAATCCAAAGGATCCTTACCTATATTTGTTTTAGGTGTACATAATTTAGGAGTTCAGCCTTAAAAATGATGCTCCAATGGGACTCCCTATCCCCTATAAATTTTAGGGGAGAGAAAATCAAACCCCATATTTAGGGGAGAGAAATTCAAACCCCTATAATGACACATCATCATTTTTTCCTTATAATATAATATATATCTATGCCAACACACTCATCTCTTCTCTATATTACCTAAAATATTGATTAAATATTTTTTTTAAGTTATAGGTAATGAATATAGGTAACACCATTGGAGCAAAACAACTTTTTGGTTACCTATATTTTGAGTAATCATTATTTAACTATATTTTAGAGGATGAAAATAGGGGTTGCCCTTGGAGATGCTCTAATAATTGCTTATCCTGATCGAACCCCTTCTTCATTTCTTTTTACTTTTGATATACACCACTAATGGATATTCAGTCGGTGCCCTCCTAAAAAAAATTCTGGTAGTGAATTACAGTCATGCCGGTTGCGAATTCTTGTAATTTATGCCGGTTGTGAATTCTTGTAATTTATGCCGGTTGTGAATTCTTGTAGTCATCATTACAGTCCTGCCGGGTGTGATTTTTATTTTAATTTTTTTTTTGTAATGGCTCTACTCTTCTCGGCTGTGTAACGTAGAAGTTTCTCAGCATATTTATTGTAATAGCATATTTTTGAGTAAACAAGATCCGCTGAGGCTCTACTCCAGAACAGACGGATAAGTTTTTGAAGTACATAAGAGTTTTTTCATAGTATCCATTTGATTTCAGGTAGAATGATAAAAACCTTCTTGGTACTCAAAATTTGCAAATGAGTGAATTTATGAAATTTGCAAATGAGTGAATTTATGCATGAGGGGTTCTGTACTTTCACTTTGCATGTCAATATGTAAGTAATTGTTCTTTAGCTAGTACCCGCTACTCTGCTAGTTCTGTACTTTCACTTTGCATGTCAATATGTAATAATTGTTCTTTAGCTAGTAGTACCTGCTACTCTGCTAGTACCTTCAGCTGGAGAATTATTCCTCAATTCCTTTTTATACTAATATTTTAATCAGCTACTTTCAGAAAAATATTTAATCAGGTAATATTTTATAATTATTGTTTTGCATACCCCAACTGCATGCATTGCAGACTGCTAAACTGGACCTTGAGCTTATCGAAGAGGTGCATGGTTTCAGTGAGAGCACGAAATTTCTTACCTGTGCCCTCTTACCATTTATCCCATTGTATTTTGAGGATACAGTGGCAATAACAGTTTAACTATTCTCATTTTGCCCACTTTCAAGTCTAAAATAAAAAAAGCTTCAAAGGTATTTAATCAAAACAATACTCGGTAGCTTTTTACACTGTAATCTGGATTTAGTTTGTTACAAAGTGATGGTTTAACATGACTACATAAGCGACACAGAAAGGCAAAAACCTATTCTTAAATAATCTCCTATAATTTAAATATTCTATGGTGTGGTAGCCAACATCAAAATTTTGGACATTAAACAATGACAAAAAAAAAAAAAAAAAAATGAAACATGGAGAATAATAAGCAATACTGTTTAAGAGTATTAGACAGGTTTTCAGAAGGATGATGGCACAGGGAATGTCCAGACGACCTCTGCAGCAGTTGATTACGATGACTTGGCAAGAAATTTATTCATCGGAATCTAGAGTTGGTGTACTAGTGCAGCTCTCTGTTTTATGAAGTTCCAACAACTTCTTCTCAGGATTACAAAGCCCTGCAAGACAAAAATAGCCATTCAACAATTTGCAAATCTAAATTAGAAATACATTTTGCTTAAATCAATGACTTTTGCACACCACCGTCGGGGTATTTTATGGATTACTTTTATACAAATTGCAGTTTGTGTTTCACTACTTGCTGTCTTTAATAAAACTCTCCATATTCTTACTACTAAGAGTTTGGTATAGATGGAATGGTCGAGTCCAGGTTTCGTAAAAACCAAACCCATACCGAACCTGAAATTCTAAAACGAACCCCAAACCATCGGGTTTCAGTTTCTTTCGGGTTCATTGAAACCCAAGGAATACCCTAAAGCCGAACTAAAACAAATATATACTAGAACTTATAAACAAGTACAGGTCTTGCCGAAGGCAAACAAAATGTGGAAGCAATCAATGGCATCTAAGAAGAGTAATTCCAGTTCCCATAGGCATGATATTCTTAGAATGTGAAATAATCATCAGATAGTGATGACTCCCGCCTTTTGATATCTATGAATTTTATATTGATAGATATAGTTTATCTCCTTGCTTAATGATAAATATAATCAGATGAATATAATCTCCACGTCAAGTAATCACAGGAAAGGTTGTCATAAAATCTAGCCACACTGTCTACATCTGTAACTAATGTAAAAATAAATTTGTACCTAAATGATAGAGTGACAAACCTGAACATTTTGGAATATCCCATACAGCAATAGATGTGGAAGTACATTCTGGTTGACATAGTTGTCTGTTGTCTTCATGATTGACATTCATTGCAAGCATCCATGCACCAATTGTAACATCCTCATTGCTAAACATCCGAAAGCTGTAAGTATATTTAAATTTAAATTTCAGTTCATAAGACTTGTGTCTTCAAGGTCATATCAACTGTATGGACGTATTTCCAAATCAATTAATTACGTATGAAATTTACAAGTATTGCCAGAATGTAGTCTTGGGACTTGCACTTCAGAGATGATGATAATGGGATATCAACTGCAAGCAAGTTGACAGTGTGTTCAAGTGACACCCCCCCCCCCCCCAAAAAAATAAAAAACGCAACATGTAGAGTGAGAGAGATGAATTAAATAACAATTAGCCCCCCCCCCCCCCCAAAACCCAAAAAAAAAAAACAAATGGTCAAATGTTGGGGATCAAAGTACTTGCCTGTCATTTCTCAAAGCAACTAAGCTCGCAACAACATCAGCAGAAAGAGCATATATTGGACCATAAGCATGCATAAAGTACTCCTTCCCAAGCAAATTTGACAGTGGCTCATACCTGTATGGGATGAATGGATCCATTTACCTCTTTATTATCATCATATTAATACATCATTTTGTTATAAGTTTCACCTTTGTAGAAAGGGAACAAGAAAAGACACGGGCCATTTTAAAAGATAAATTCGTGTGGCATTTTACTTTTTGGTCTCTAAGATTCTCGGCCATTACATTCAAAGTGCCTACGTATATCCTAGAGTAAGAGTCTTAACAAGAGATAAACTTATTAAACTTTAAAACCTCTTTTATAGACTGCTAAGAAAAATCTGATTTATAATCTATATATATATATATACCTTTAGTTGCCTATACAAAACATGATATAATGCAATAAGCAAGAAGTAACAGCAAGTTTTAAATTGGTAAAAACAATTCCAGAGAGATTTTGATACGATAGTCGATAGGTATTTAACCTTCTATACCCACACTCTTCAATACTCTTGGACAGGAGTATTAACACTTCATATTAGGCCAGAAACATTCAAGACTTTTAAAATATTGTCGAGTCCAACACTTGGACCAATGTTGTTAAAGGCGAGATGCGCACCGAGGCGCTAGAGTCCCTTGGAGCCTAGGCGACGAGGCGCGAGGCGAGGCGCGCGCCTCATCGAAATGAAACGGATTTATTTAGGAAATGAATTATATATCATAATTCTTTGCAGAAACACAACAAATAAACTTAAAAGTGAAACATAGCTTAAATCTTTTAAGGAAAATTGTTACTTCAACTAATCCCAACCATTTTGGAATTGAAATCTGCAACAGCAACACTCCAAATTTGGCAGTCCCTGCACCTGCAGGCTACATTCTACAAAATCTGCCATTAATTTATCATCTAACAAACAAAAAACTTCATTGGTAGGCTAGCATATCAAGATCAGCATTCAGCAGTCAGCAGTAGCACTACTAATAACTAAATACTAATAAGTAATAACAATAAGGCAAGCTTAAGCAGTGCTGTAGTAGTAAATAAGTTCTCTGCATATTAAATCCGCCTCAAACTCGTCAAAATCGGCCTCAAACTCGTCAAAAGCAACCTCAAACTCGTCAAAATCGGCCTCAAACTCGTCAGAAACAGCTTTAAACTCGTCAAAACTGGTCAAACTCAGCCCATGTGCGCCTCGTTCGCCTCGCGCCTCGCCTGCGCCTCGCGCCTCGGGTGTCGAGGCGCGCGCCTCATTGAAGTCGATGCGCCTCGGTCAAGACGAGGCACTAAATGTGCGCCTCGCTGCGCCTCGTGCGCCTAGGCGCGCCTTTAACAACACTGACTTGGACACATCCATGGGTGGACGCTTCCGGCCGAGTCCGGGTAACATTGTTTCTACTCATGGATATTTTGTATATCTTCTTAGACTGTTTGTTTGTAATTATGCTTCACCAAGCATGAATCCTTTTTCCC
Organism: Saposhnikovia divaricata; assembly: GCA_036435485.1. Taxonomy (NCBI): domain Eukaryota; kingdom Viridiplantae; phylum Streptophyta; class Magnoliopsida; order Apiales; family Apiaceae; genus Saposhnikovia; species Saposhnikovia divaricata. The sequence continues at coordinate 148,766,315 of CM071596.1, read as the reverse complement.
AAAAAGGCACAAGCTGAAATGTCCTTTTACGTTCTTTTGATTGTTCATAAAGCAAGCTCATTAAATACCCCGCTCCTGAATTTGAATTTTATCATAGAAAGCAGAGCACATAAAAAAGGAAGTGAAGTGGATAAATGATCATTCTGGCCTACGCTCATGTTTTTGTTGGAATAATAAGAAGAGGCATTATTACTTCTACTTTCATTTCAAAAATTTTACTCCATATATGGGATAAAAGGGAAGTTAAGTGATAAAAAGCCTTTACAAAAACAAACATTTTATAGGTAATTATAAACAGAAGTAACTTTCCAGCAGAAAAGTAATTATCAGTTACAATTATTTTACAAACAATGTGTCACTTATAAGATGTAAAAACCTGTACATAACAATTAAATACTAGAAGTTGCATTTAAAAAGGATTATAATAATTAATGTGAAGTCAAAATACAAATTTCATATATAAGTAACTATAATAAATTTATGTTTTCTACTTCCCAGAGTTTCAAACTTTCAGTTTATCATTACTTCAACTTTTTCACACAGGCGGACCAAAAAGTGACTTTTAAAAAACTTAATTTAAGTACTAAGTTCATTTCAGGGTAAGACAAACACTCAGTTACTATTTGTGAATCCCATTCATTTTCTCTCTAATTTCACCACTAACTAAAATTTGATAGCACAAAGTTTTCCAAATACATTTCATTTACTTTCCTTTAGTTTTGCTTTATATAAATTCTCGATATAGGAAGATTTAAACAGAAAGGGGAAGCTAACCATTTTAGTTTTGGATCAGTAAAAACAGGACCCTTCTTCATGCATCCGAGATATGTTTGAGTGTGAGAACGTTCTTTGGCCAATAGAAGCGAAAGTCGATCTATGAAAATTCCAAACCAGGGATAAATTATTGCATTCACAGAAATTCACAAAATAAAGAATAGCGTGAAAAGTATATACTAGTAAAATTGTTAAACCTGGCCTCAGATAAATGTCGTCATCAGCTTTGACATAGAATTCAGAATCATAAAGTGCATAGGCAGCTTTAAAGAAGGACAACCTGATATAAATGTACAACTTGGTATAAGTATGGGATTATGCAGACAAGGATAAGGAGATGAATTAATTGGTAAGCACTAACGTTTTGTATGGAAGCTTACTATACTCCTCCTTAATATCCAAGAGTATGAAGTCATCGTATTCTGCCACTTCCTTCATTAGTTGTGACATTTTTGCTTTATCTCCCGTTGTCCCAATAATAAATCTGATGACGAGGCCAGTGGATTCTTCCAATCTGGCAAACATTTAGGTTAGCTATAATAATAATAAAGATGTGATTAAGGGGGTAGAAAACATACAGACATGGACATCCAAGTGTGAGTTTTAATAGGCAAATGGGTGTAAAGGTACCTGTGTAGGGATTGAGGATCGGAAGGCATCCAAGTGTGGCGCAAGGATTTTCGCCTGTTGGCGGAGGCAAAGCCGGTTTGAATACCGACAAAACCCATGGATTTATGCCGCCGACTCTTTTGATTCTCATTCTGATTCTCCTCCTCAGAAGGATGCTTGTCCCACACAACGGAAACAGATCTAGGTTTAACATTTGCACATTTGTATCCTCCTCCGCCTAAATTCTGTCTAGAAACAGCGATTAAACCCAGAATAAAAGCAAGTGATCCAATGAGGAAACAAGCAATCAGAGCCGTAGATCTGGTCCGGGTTGAAGAACGAGCATGGAAGAATCTAGTAGACGAAGGCATGTATTGTGTATTTCCCAGGCGAATCAAAAGGATTCTTAGTTTCAGTCTGTTTTTGGGTATATCAGTAACTAGTTGTTATACCCCTCCAGCTACAACAACAACATATATATACAGCAGCAGCAGCGCTAGTAGTAGTGGTGGTGGTGTGGTGCGGTGGGGTAGTGATTCTTACACCCGAGGCCGATAGGGGGGACAGATGGCGGTGGTTACAAGGGTCACTTTCTCCTTCAAGCCTACTCAAATCAATAATAACCTCCCAATTTCAAAAACGCTAATTTTTTGCTTATAATTAAATTTTCCAATTAATACTTTTAATTAATATATTAAAAAATGATAATAATATAACTTTGAAAAATAAATAAATTTTAGATACAATAAATATAGGGATAATTTTGAAAAAATACTTTAAAATTTGTATTGAAAAAACATATAATATGGGACAAATTTATTTTCAAAAAGGAAATATATTTTGGGACGGACAGAGTATTTGTATAAACTAGCGTAAAAGCCCGTGTACACACAACTATTTTTGTTGTAAGGAACAGTCAAGAAGTTGGTTTATTATTGTGGGCATTGCGTAGATCTGATAATAGTTCAAGTGTAAGCTAAGGAGGGAGCCTTGTTAGCGAATAGTAGTAATGACTTGGAGGGAGCCTTGTTAGCAGATGGTAGTAATGACTAATGACTTAGCAACCGAATAACGTATCCATGAATGTGTCGAGACTTTACGATTACATATATGCTAGCCAGAATTCAATGTCTTCTTATGAAGTCAATAGCCCAAACCTTGGCGGTGTGGAACCCACCTGTATGATCTTGGCTGCCCAAATGACTCCATGCATGCTCCATTTGGCATCCAGTTATAAAAGGCTAACAACTGCAGCAATAAACCCAAAAAACCAAAATAATTAAAGCAGAATGAGAACCAAAATGCATTAAATGTGAGCTTAATTGCAAGTGTACAGATGTGATTCCGCAATTGACAAAAATTCCTCCTCTTCGGGTCAGGATTTGGTGTAGAGGACGCGAACATAGGTTGTCTAGTAGCTTTACATGTAAGCATTGAAACAGGGTCCATAAAGCAGGCATGGGCAATATCATTTTAAAAACCATACTCAACCAATAGTTAAAAATATAGAGAACTATTATTATTACACTGGCATTCTATCTTTTGGGGTAACATTCACTGTTACTATTCTTAACATGTGGTAACAATTTCGACTACAATAAACATGTGTAGCTTATATTAAAATACAACATACCTACATGCCCACATGTAACATACATTAATATGTTGTATGCGCAGATTAAGTTACCACAAAGGTAAGAGAACCCACCTAACCTACCTGTAGAGCAACAATCCTGCTTCTTCGGTGACAATATGAGCTCTGCCAGTACCTTTGCCCGCCTGCCTGAAGTTTTTGTGCAAACACCTGACCACCATTATACATAGTAACATAGGGCAGCAACAATGAATGTCAGCTAAGCTTTTAAATAACTTATCAATATTTACAATAATCATGATCTATCTTAATTAACTAACATATATTATAAAATCCAACTTAACAAAAGTTGGAAAAAGAAAGTAATGGTCATCTCCTGAGATAGTATACTTACTGAATAATGTTGTCACATGGAGGAAGCCTATCAGCTTCATTCCGCCCACCTAAAGAGGCACAAACCCATTAAGCCCTTCACTGAAATTAGGCAAAATCTAAATGCAGCTTATGATATACAAATATGTCATTATCAACTACAAATGTAATAACAGTTAAACAAAATTTGACCATGGATCTATAAAAAAATTTTGTAAACATATTTTTCACACTTCGCAATACGAGAAATAGGCATCATCTCAACCTTTCATCATTTTTTGTTTCATTATTATGCTTGTTGGAGTCAATATTTTTGCAATTAAAAATAATTTGTGAGCTTGTTCAAACCAGAAAGCAGAAACAATATATCACGACCCTTAGAGTTCTTGATTGCTCCATTAGCCTATACATATATATAGATTAATTGCCCAACTGGTATCAATATATACTGATGTAGCTCTATTTCGACCCTTGCACTTTCTATAGTTTCAACCGACTCCTTACTAAAATCTAACTAATATTGCAAATGTTGACATAATATTTATCAAATGTGGCTTTTTCATCATTAAAAAGCTGTGGCCCGCCATAAAACATGCAACATAGATTAAAAATAGCAAGCTGAAAGACACCCCAAACCTAATCACTCTAATCTTTTTCTTTCTTGGACCTTCGCATTCTATTTTTACAACCCTATCACTTTCGCTTAATTAAAGATTAATTTTTATGCCTATTAACGGTGCAGGACATTGATAATGAATGCCAAGTACTGCCAACATGCTGAACATTCAATCTACACTTTATTAAGAATGTTTGGGATCCAAAAATACATATGGCTTAAAGATCATACCTTATTATAATTAAAAAAATCCCATAAATGAATCCATGAGGGGAAGAAGCGATTCCAGCTGCAACAACTTATTTACATGAAACAACTATTGAGGAATTCTCTTAAAAGCCCTTTTATAATTGCATTAGTTATCCATCTTTTCTAGTGATAATCATAGATACATCTACATTTTATTTGACCAAAAAAAGTTAAACATTGTTCCCTAAATCTTGTAGTTAGACTTGTGCAATAGATCACAAATAACTTATCTCAAATAGCTTGAATAAACATGTTATCCAACTCTACTTACCTAACATCATTCCAAACAATTTAATTAAATTATGAAACAGATTTGGATACAAAAATAGGAGTATATATGTGCAATTGATCACACACCTGTAAATCTATAAGTACCTTCCTCTCACCTCTTGGATCATGGAGTAGCGGTATCTGATAGGTCCATATTTCATCATATTTTTAATACCTATTTTATGTCCATTTTCGTAATTTTATTAATTTAATAAATTGTTTTATTTTGTTTTGTAATAAAATAAATAAAATCAGAATTCGAGCAGGAAAAGGTGCAAAAAGGCAAGGAGGTGGAAATTACTTGAGGTCAAAGAAATTGGAGAAAAAATCGAATACTTATCGGAGAAGAAAAAGGAAAATTGAAGAAATTATATTCGAGATCTGATTTGTAATCGAGGACCCAAGCCCAAATTTTTCCCTTTATATAGAACTTCTCCCTTGTAATTGAGACACCACTTTTAAACACCAATCTAGATCCGATAATTTAGGAGTAGGAGCAGATTTACATAAACAGTTTTATACAAATTATTCATGTTATTTTTCGGCAAGAGCATTCTTTATTCGAGTATATTGTTTCCTTCGATATCAATTCCTTGCGGCTACGGTGACAGGAAGTGATTTTGTTTTATTATTATATTAATTAATAGACTTAGTTTTACATTCTGTTTACGTGCTTTGATTTTTGTTAGTTTAATCCTGGTCCCTACTTTGTTTATTGAATAATTTGTTTAATACGCATGTTATTTGTTCTATTAGTTTAATAATTATGAGTAGCTAATTTTCTTACCCTAGGATGAAGATGAAGTTAATTTAATTGCTTTTGATTTCTTCTCGTTCCTATTAATTGATTCTCACAATTTTTCTTGGTGCTTAATTGTTCAATTGACAAAGTGATTTTGATATATTATTGTTACCGGATTTATTTTTCATAGCCTATGCTTGCTCTTTGAAGTTTTGATAGGTTATTGTTAGAGCATCTCCAATGGAGAAGACCCCTTAGCTAAAATCACAAATATATTACCAAAAATAAAATTTATAGAAATTATGTAAAAAAAACATCACTCCAATGGAACATTACTGTTAGCAAAAAATTTACATAATCTCTTTTCGTTGGCTATATTTGGCCAACCTCTAGAGACCTGTAAAGAAGATTTTACATGATCTATTACCTTAAAATAAATAGATTCTATTAATAACAACATGAAATAATAATAACATACTATATTTACAATATATACAACATTATAGCTAACATACCATTGGAGCACAACTTGTTACAGGTTCAGTAAATTTTACATAATCAATATTTTATCTGATTTAGCCAACCATTTTTAGCTAATATCATTGGAGATGCTCTTAGATAACAAGTTTCATAGTATATGCTTGTCTCGTTAATTGATATATCTTATTTGTGAAGGAAAGAGGATTGATTTTAGGGCGAGTTGATATTAATTGTGATTGACTAATGGATTCGGATTCCTAGGTTTTACATATTATTTGATAATCTTTGTTAATTAGGTTAATTAAATCTCATCCCCAATCTTATTGTCTAGTTCACCTGATTTAATTATTAGGGTTTTGAAAATTCGTAGTCTCTATGGATCGACCTGTATTTGCTACAATTAACCACTGTGCGCTTGCAGTTATTTTACACAATCAAGTTTTTTGGCACCGCTGCCGGGGACTATTGGTATTTTTCACTCTTTGATATTAATTCTTTGGATTAGTTTCTTGTTTTTGTTTGTTTGTTTTTTTTAGGGAATAGTGAAGCGGAGAAAAGCTTGGACAAGAAGATCGCTAGAAGGCCTCGCTGACTCTTTTGAAATTTTTGGAAGCCCTTTTCGGTATTCTGTATCACCTCTCTCTATTTTTATTTTCTTCATTATTATTGAAAAAAACACAAAAAAAAATTAAATATTCAAAAAATCCAAAAATATTAGTTAGTTGATTGTTTGTTAAAAACCAATTTGCTGCATCATTCATCTCTCACATAGGATCACATCATCTAGGTTTCTTTATTGTATTTATTGTTTTCCATCTTATATAATTGTGGTGATTGCTGGAGGAAAGAGGTACGTACAATTTAGAATAGAACACGTAGTGTAGTGCATCCATAAGTGCTTACTTTCTTGTTCTTTGTGTGTTGCATCATTCAATCAATCTTAAGGGTGCAACCCAATTACAAGATAAGGTGAGGGATTTCATCACCCTTTCCTTGGCCCACAAATTACTAATTCGTTCATCTTGCATTCCCCTTTCCTTAATAAAATTAAGTAGATGTTGGCCCCTAGGATCTCGCGCTCAACTAGGAAGAGAATCTAGGAGGAATATATCACTAAGTATTCTTTCGTTTGGTGTTTAGGAAAGTTTGAAGCTTACCTGGCTAATTTGGATTGGTGTCTAGAAAGGTGTTTAGCCTCTTGGCAATGCTTGCACCTGCCTGGCCAGTCAGGACGAATGCTTTTTGAGTTGTGACTTTTAGTAGTATCTTATTGTTAGGAGCAAGGTCTAGATTTTTTTTAGGATAATATATATTTTTCTTTTTAATTTTCCAATTTTTTTTAGGTGTTTACTTATAGCTCTTGTCTGCTACGTGCTTAATTGTTTACTTCTCTTGTATGCAAAGTGCTTGGGTTCGAGACACTACATCTAGATTAGTAAGACAAACCAATCTGTCATCTTCTAAAGTAGTGAGGCAACTCGAGTTCTCTTCACCCACTAGAATTGAGTCAAAAGAATTAGAAGTTCAACCCGTAGTCATGGCTGTTTCACTCAAAGACCGTTGTTACCCCGCTCGTACCGCTTAACCCTCATGCATAGTCTTACCCGTAGTAACCGCGAATAATTTTGAAATCAAACATCATAACATTAGCATGTTACCTAGGTTTGCTGGGGTAGAGGGAGAGGATCCATATCTTTTCATTCGAGAGTTTGAGGAAGTGTGTGCATTACAAAAACTTCAATAATTGAGTGAGGATTCCATTAGGCTCAGGCTTATTAATTTTGCTTTGAAAGAAGATACTAAACAGTGGTTGTATAGTTTACCCGTTAATTCTATTTCCACATGGGAGGAATTTGTTGCTATCTTTCTTAAAAAATATTTTCCAAACCATAAGGCAAACAGACTTAGGACTAAAATCAACCAATTTCAACAAAATCATAATGAGTCTTTTTGGAAATATTTTGTGTAAAGCATAATGTAATGTAATATGTAATAGAGGACATATATAACTCAACTAGGATAAAAGATAAATAATATTAACTCTATACAGGGATCGTGAAATGTGAAGAACAGGCATCAACAAGGATCAAGTTGCTGAAAGAAGTTCATTAACATGATCAAGCCTCAGTGACAAAATAAGATGCACAGATGATTCAGTTGAAGGGCCAAAAGATTCCAGAGATAAAATTTTTATGGTTGCACAATTCTTAGCAGTGTTCTTAAAGACATGATATGAAGACCATGAGCGAATGTTAGTTGTCTGTGAACCAGACCAGTTGCACTAGGCGTCAACACTTCACAAAGGAATCGAAGTATCTAACTCAGAAAAACTGTTAAGAGGTATGATTGAGTATAGAGCAGTATTGATATCCTCCATTTTGGAAGCTGCATATTTAAGGATGCCAAATTAAGAGGAAAATGAATAGCATCCAAAATCACTATTCATATGAATAGTAACCGAAATCACTATTCACATGAATAGTAACAGAAATCACTATTCACATGAATAGTACTATTCATATAAATAGTAACCGAAATTACTATTCATGAATAGTACCAAAAAGTACTATTCAATCAGGTGGGGCCCACACAAATATAAAATTCAAAGTTTTTGTCAGAAAGCTTTTTTGTTGAATTTTGTAAGCAGAATTGTTTGAAGAAGCAGCAGGCGGCGGAAGCAGAAAAACGTCAGCAGTTACGTTAATTTAGCTGCATAGTAACTTTCTAAAATCTATAAATAGGCCTGCTGTATTTCATTTTAAAATACACCTCAACACCCAACTCTCTCTTTTCTCTCTTATATCTTCTCTGTGTAAGCTGCTAGACAGTCCATCTAGTAGGAAAGCTGGCTTAGCCCGCTTTCAGGAAGTGTCGGGTAGAAGGTCCTCGTGCCTAAACTATCCTTAGGAGTGTTCTGGTTTTGAAGCTAATCCATTGGATTAGAAGTTGTAACACCCCTTCGGGTTTATTATCAATAAAGATACATTCCTGAAATTGTATTACGTTATTTTTGATTTCAAGATCCGAAAAATTGTTATCCGCAAAAATCTTGAAAACCGAAATATTTTGGTAGTATCGTATTCAACCCCCCCCCTTCTACGATACTTCGGGACCTAACATTTTGATAGATTTAAAAAGCTGTTGTCTAAATGTCCTCAACATGGTATAGAAAAATGGAGACTTTGCAAAATTCTTTATGAAGCCTTAGATAGCCAAACCACTGCTTTGTTAGAGTCTATGTGTAATGGTAAGTTTATGGATAAAGATGAAGATAAAGCTTGGCAATTTTTTGAGGAGTTAGCTGAAAGAACAATGTTGTGGGAGTCAACTAGGGAACCTAATCAAGAAGCTGAAAAATCTAACTCATCTAAGGGCTTACACGCAGTTGGTAATTCTATTGCAACCGTAGCTAAGTTAGCTACACTCACTAGACGTCTAGAAGCCTTAGAAACCAACAATGTGTCATCTCAAATGTCTCTCTGTGCAAACTGTAGTTCTCCTAATCATGTGGTAGAGAATTGCCCTGAAATTGAACAAGTCAATGCCATGTTTCAACCTAGAGTTAGGAATGATCCTTATGCACCCACATAAAATCCTGGTTGGAAGAGTCATCCCAATTTCTCATGGAATCAAGGTCAGTATAATCAGTACAATCAAAATCCTCAACCTGCTTTTTAAAAACCCAATCCTGGTTAAAATCCTAATTCATATCCTCCTCAAAATCTTGGTCATTATCCAAACTCAATCCCCATGAATCCTCCTGGTTTTAGCAAATCTGATAAGAAATTGAATTCTATTGAAAAGAGTATGGAGGCATTACTTAAATCTCAACAATCGTTCATGCAAACCATGACCCAAGATAGGCAGCTACTAAATTCTAACACTCAAGCCATATCTAAGCTAGAGGTCCAAGTCAGTCAATTGGCAAACTCGATCAGTGAGAGAGAGAAAAATCGATTTCCTAGTCAACCTGAGACTAATCTTAAATTTCATCCAAATCAAAAGTCTCATGAAAACGTGAATTCTGTTATCTCTCTAAGATCTGGTAATCATTTCAACAATCATGCTGGTGTTAATACTCAAGAAGAAGATAAGCTAACATCTGAATCAAATCCTTTTCTCTTGAATCCTAGTCTTAAGCAATCTTCAAATCCCAAGAGTTCTGAAGTAGATAAAGCTGATGAGTCATCACCATCCGATGAACCACCTTCAAAACCCCACTCTGATGTTTCTAATGAAAAAGTCTTTAAACCGAAAGCCCCATTTCCTCGAAGACTCACTTCAAACAAACAATCTGCTCAGTTAGATAAGATTTTGGAAGTATTTAAGTAAGTCAAGATTAACATTCCTCTTTTAGATGCGATTCAACAAGTTCCCTCTTATGCTAAGTGTCTAAAAGATTTGTGTACTCATAAAAGAACCACTAATGTTCCTAAGAAAGCTTTTCTAACATCTCATGTTAGTTCTATTTTGTCAAATCAAATCCCTGTGAAGTATAAGGATCCTGGTTGTCCTACCATCTCTTGTGTCATAGGTGATACTTTCATTGATAAAGCTTTACACGATCTAGGAGCTAGTGTGAACCTTCTTCCATTATCTGTCTATCAAGCCTTGGGTTTAGCTGAACTTAAGAAGACTAGTGTCACTCTTCAGTTAGCTGATCGTTCTGTTAAAACTCCTACAAGTATAGTGAAAGATGTGTTGATTAAGGTTGGTGATTTTGTCTTCCCCGTTGATTTTGTTGTTCTAGAAACCGAACCAGTCAAAAATCTCAAAAATCAAATTCCCATCATTCTAGGAAGGCCTTTTCTTGCCACGTCTAATGCCTTAATTAACTGTAGGAATGATTTAATGAAGCTAACTTTTGGAAACATGACAATTGATCTCAACATTTTCAATGTAGGAAAACAACCCAATGACTATTTTGACCAACCCATAGAAATTAACATGAATGATGAGTTAGTTGATAATGAAGTCATGAATGTTGATGATGTGCTTAGCTTTTATCAAAACTACTTTGGTCAAGAATGGGATGATACTTGTCATAAAAATTAGGTCAATGAAATGTTAGAGTCCACCATTTCTAGTTTCAACCAAGAGTTAGAACCTTCTCTTTTGCCACTTTATGAGCTAATGAATCAGTTGAGACAAGTCCACCAGAATTAGAACTCAAACCTCTTCCCGAAACTCTTAACTATATGTTTCTAGGCCCTTCTGAGTCTTTCCCAGTCATAGTTGCATCTGATCTGACACCTTCTCAAGAGGAAGAACTCTTACTTGTACTTAGAGAGAATAAGGAAGCCATAGGGTGGAGCATATCCGATATTAAGGGAATTAGCCCTGCCATTGTCCAACATAGAATTCACTTAGTTGATGGTGCAAAACCAGTTAGAGAGCCACAAAGGAGGTTAAACCCGACTCTTAAGGAAGTTGTTAGGAAGGAAATCCTTAAATGTCTAGATAATGGAATCATCTATCCTATATCTGATAGTTCTTGGGTCAGTCCTGTTCAAGTAGTGCCTAAAAAGTCAGGGATCACTGTAGTTGTCAATGAGGATGATGAACTCGTTCCCACTCGTGTCCAATCTAGTTGGAGAATGTGTATTGACTATAGGAAACTAAATGCTGCCACCAGGAAAGATTATTTTCCTCTACCCTTCATTGATCAAATCTTAGAAAGGTTAGCAGGTCACTCATACTATTGCTTTCTAGATGGATTTTCTGGCTATTTTCAAATTCCCATTGCTCCTGAGGATCAAGAAAAGACCACCTTCACTTGTCCATTTGGAACCTTTGCCTATCGTCGTTTAGCTTTTGGTCTAACCACTGCCCCTGCCACCTTTCAAAGATGTATGATGAGCATTTTTTCCGACATGGTAGGAGAATTCCTAAAAATCTTTATAGATGACTTTTCCATCTTTGGTTCTTCTTTTCATCATTGTCTTCATCATCTTGACTTAGTTTTAAAACGATGTAAAGAAACAAACCTTGTTCTTAAATGGGAAAAATGTCATTTCATGGTTAAAGAAGGAATTGTTCTTGGTCATAAAATTTCGTCAAAGGGAATTGAAGTTGATAAAGCTAAAATTGATCTCATTTCTAATCTACCTCCACCAAAATCTATAAAAGAAATTCGCTCATTTTTAGGGCATGCTGGTTTTTATAGGCGTTTCATTAAAGATTTTAGCAAAAGGCTAGACCATTGACCAATCTTCTTTCTAAGGACATAAAATTTGAATTTTCTAATGAATGTCTTCAATCATTTGATCATCTTAAGAAAGAGTTGACCTCAGCCCCTATCATTCAGTCCCCTGATTGGAATCAACCTTTTGAGCTTATGTGTGACGCGTCTAATTATGCTGTAGGAGCAGTTTTAGGATAAAGAATTAATAAGATACCTCATGTCATATACTATGCTAGTAAGACTCTAAATGATGCTCAACTCAACTACTCCACCACTGAAAAAGAACTTCTAGCTGTTGTTTTTGCTTTTGAAAATTTCAGGTCGTATCTTATAGGTTCCAAAATCATTGTTTACACGGACCACTCTGCTCTTAGATATCTCTTCTCTAAGAAAGACTCAAAAGCCCGATTGATTAGGTAGGTCTTGTTGCTCCAAGAGTTTGACTTAGAAATTAGGGATAAGAAGGGTTCTGAAAATGTTGTTGCTGATCATCTTTCCCGTCTAGTAGTGGAGTCCACCATTGATATGCCTTTGAATGAGTCTTTTCCTGATGAGCACCTTCTTTCCATATCTACCACTCCTTGGTTTGCTGATATTGTTAACTACCTTGTCACTGGTGATATTCCTTCTCATTGGTCTAAGCAAGATAAATCCAAATTTCTCTCACAAGTCAAATACTTCTTTTGGGATGATCCCTATCTTTTTAAGTATTGTTCGGACCAAATCATTAGGAGGTGTGTTCCAAACCATGAGTTTATAAGTATACTTTCCTTTTGTCATGATCAGTCTTGTGGAGGTCACTTTAGTGCTAAAAAGACAGCTGCTAAAATACTTCAATCTGGTTTCTACTGGCCCAATCTGTTTAAAGATTCTGCTGAATTTTGTGCCGCTTGTAGTAGGTGTCAACATTTTGGAAAGATCACTAGAAGAAACGTGATGCCAATGAATCTAATCTTAGTTATTGAGATCTTTGATGTTTGGAGAATAGATTTTATGGGTCCATTTCTTAATTCTTTTGGTAACCTCTACATTCTCTTAGCGGTTGATTACATCTCTAAATGGGTCGAAGCCATACGAACTAAGTCTAATGATAACAAGGTAGTTTTTAATTTCTTAAAGGAGAATATCTTTTCTAGATTTGGTACGCCTAGAGCTATAATTAGTGACCAAGGTAAGCATTTCAAAAACCATTAGTTTGAGTCTCTTTTGAGGAAGTATTCCATCACTCATAAGATAGCCACACCTTACCATCCTCAAACTAGTGGTTAAGTTGAGGTCTCTAATAGGCAGATTAAACAAATTCTAGAGAAATATGTCAATTCAAATAGGAAAGATTGGTCTGTTAAGTTGATAGATGCACTTTGGGCTTTTCGCACTACTTTTAAGACTGTTTTGGGTATGTCTCCTTATAGGATTGTGTTTGGTAAAGCATGTCATCTTCCTGTTGAACTTGAACATAGAGCTTTTTAGGCCATTAAAGAGTTGAATTTTGATTTATCCACTGCTAGTAGTCATAGAAAGTTACAACTGTCTGAGTTAGAAGAAATCAGGAATGATGCCTATGAAAATGATAAGATTTATAAGGAAAGAACTAAAATTTTGCAGGATAAATCTATGTTGAGAAAATCTTTTTCTCCTGGTCAAAAAGTTATTTTATACAACTCTAGGCTGCACTTATTTCCTGGAAAATTGAGATCTAGATGGGAGGGCCCATATGTTGTTAAAGTTGTTTTTCCTCATGGTGCTATTGAAATTGAAAATCCTAAAACTGGTGAAACATTTAAAGTTAATGGTCAACGCCTTAAACCATTTTTAGAACTGCTAGTTGATTATGAGGAGGAGGTGATCCACCTCATTGATGCGTGACTTAAGTAAGTTACCTTGTTGTATATAGTAGTTAGTTATATTCCTCCGTCTTGCCCTTATCAGGTATTCTCGTCCTTTTACTTTGACATTTTTCTCTTATTTGCATACATTGAGGACAATGCATGATTTAGGTATAGGGGAGGGATTTAGTAGTATTATTATTAAAAAAAAATTGAAAAAATCAAAAAATCAAAAAATAATTCTAGCCTTGTGAAATGATTACTTGTTAAAAGTTGGCTTGATGCACCCTTACATGCTATAGTACTCTTGTGTTTCTGATGCTTTTGATTGAGAAGTGATATGCTAATTTCTTGTGCACACACATCCACTAGCGAGTTGAAACTAGTAGACTTATTGAATGTTGTAAGTAATTAAAAGGACATGAATATGTGCAAGAAGATTTGGTTTGCATGCTTTGACAACAAGTAGGTGCATTAAAGAGATTTTTGCTTGGGATTGATTATGTTTTGCCACCCAGTGAGATTTTGAGCCTATATGCATATCTTTTGCATTTTATATTCGTTTGCTTGAGTGTCCACATATTGTTTGCATTGCTAGCACTTGTTTGAGACCTTTCTTGAAATGCATGACATTATTTGATGATAAGATGATAAAGGCATTTAGGAATAACCTATTATTATCCAAATTACCACACCCTTTATATGTGATCAATTAGTTGCCCTTTGAGCTTTATCCTATTTTTTTTCGGTGACACACCACATTACTTTCCTAGACCTTTTTCTTGTAGCCATACGTTTACTTGATCCCAATTTGTCAAAGGCTAGTAGGAAGTTGAGGGAGTAATAAGGTGTGTGAGATGGGGTTTACTTTTGTTCATTAATTTTTGGGAAATATTGGATTTTGTTGCTTACTTGTCAGTCGTCGTTCAAGAAATTTTCGAAGAAGGATTGTGGTTGCTTATATATTTATATTATCTATCTTAGCTCTTCAAAAAAACAAAAAACAAAAAAAAAAGAAAAAAAAGAAAAAAAAACCATAAAAAAAAAGAGAAAAAGAGAAAAAAAAAAGAAGAAGAAAAATCATATGAGAGCATACTTATGTTTTTGTGTGATCCTTCTTCATTCGACTAGTCAAGCATTTTGTTGGAAAAGATTAATAAATATATGTGTGGGGAGGATGTATGGTGTTGTGTATGATTTGTAATGGTTCCTACTAGCTTTTGACATTTCACCTTATTTGGCCTTACTTGACATACCTTGTCCCTAGCCCCATTACAACCCAAATAAAAGACCTTTTGATTATCATCATTAATGTATGTTGTGTTAAAGTTAGATTGAGACCAAATGTCAAGCATGCTTATGATTTTGTTGGAATGGAGTGATACACTTACCATTGTTCTTGAGTGAATATTCTTTTGTGAGTGAAAGGTGAGTTGTTGCTTGTTTTTGCATATGAGATCCCAAGTTTTGACTCTAAGGTGTACTCTTGTGGGCTTAGCATGGTTACCAACTTATTTTTACACTTGACGTGGACTTTTAAGGACCTATGCATATTTCTTTGAGTAGACTATGTGAATACTTGCACCTTACACACCAAGACATTGCAAATTCACTTTGATTTCTTAAGTTGATATATCATGAGATGACTTGTATGTGTGGTGTTGCATTTAGCAATATTTACATGTGCTAGATGGATTTTGTGGGTACATTCATTATAGGCCCTCACGAGACCTCACTCGTCCACTAGGGCTGCCTAGGGGTTTAAAAGGCTTGTTGCATATGCCAAATGCAACCGTGATCAACTACGGAAGTGGAATTATCTATTAGATAGTTTTTTTATATTATATTTTTCTCGAGGACGAGCAAAAGATAGGTATGGGGGCATTTGATAGGTCCATATTTAATCAAATTTTTAATACCTATTTTATGTCCATTTTCGTAATTTTATTAATTTAATAAATTGTTTTATTTTGTTTTGTAGGAAAATAAATAAAATCAGAATTCGAGCAGGAAAAGGTGCAAAAAGGCAAGGAGGTGGAAATTACTTGAGGTCAAAGAAATTGAAGAAAAAATCGAATACTTATCGGAGAAGAAAAAGGAAAATTGAAGAAATTATATTCGAGATCTGATTTGTAATCGAGGACCCAAGCCCAAATTTTTCCCTATATATAAAACTTCTCCCTTGTAATTGAGACACCACTTTTAGACACCAATCTAGATCCGATAATTTAGGAGTAGGAGCAGATTTACATAAATAGTTTTATACAAATTATTTATGTTATTTTTCCGGCAAGAGCATTCTTTATTCGAGTATATTGTTTCCTTCGACATCAATTCCTTGCGGCTACGGTGACAGGAAGTGATTTTGTTTTATTATTCTATTAATTAATAGACTTAGTTTTACATTCTGTTTACGTGCTTTGATTTTTCTTAGTTTAATCATGGTCCCCTACTTTGTTTATTGAATAATTTGTTTAATACGCATGTTATTTGTTCTATTAGTTTATTAATTATGAGTAGCTAATTTTCTTACCCTAGGATGAAGATGACGTTAATTTAATTGCTTTTGATTTCTTCTCATTCCTATTAATTGATTCTCACAATTTTCTTGGTGCTTAATTGTTCAATTGACAAAGTGATTTTGATATATTATTGTTACCGGATTTATTTTTCATAGCCTATGCTTGCTCTTTGAAGTTTTGATAGGTTATTGTTAGATAACAAGTTTTATAGTATATGCTTGTCTCGTTAATTGATATATCTTATTTGTGAAGGAAAGAGGATTGATTTTAGGGCGAGTTGATATTAATTGTGATTGACTAATGGATTCGGATTCCTAGGTTTTACATATTATTTGATAATCTTTGTTAATTAGGTTAATTAAATCTCATCCCCAATCTTATTGTCTAGTTCGCCTGATTTAATTATTAGGATTTTGAAAATTCGTAGTCTTTGTGGATCGACCTGTATTTGCTACAATTGACCACTGTGCGCTTGCAGTTATTTTACACAATCAGTATCCCCTCACCCCCTTTACGGTCATTCACTTCCTTTATGGGATGTCGAGAGATTCAAGGGTTTACACCTTGTCTCCCTTTACGGGAATGTCGAGGTTTATTATAGTGCTGGTAGACTGCTAGAAGATCACAACCTTAAACACCACCACGTTGTTCGTGAAACAACAAGTTATCCATAAAATAATATAGGAAAATTCTATATATGTACATGTATTTACCTCATTATATATAATTACATAAAGTATATGATACTACCAAGGACATGGATATTTCAACAATGAAATGTTAAACATTTTATATAAAAAGTATTTGAGAGATGAATATATGTAACAATCACTCATAAGATACTACAAAGATACTACAGTATGAATAAATCATCTTAACTATTATTTATTAATATATAGAATTCATCACAAAGCAAGGCAACAATTAATATACCAGCCTAATCTCTAAACAGCTAGGTCTA
Source organism: Saposhnikovia divaricata (assembly GCA_036435485.1). Taxonomy (NCBI): domain Eukaryota; kingdom Viridiplantae; phylum Streptophyta; class Magnoliopsida; order Apiales; family Apiaceae; genus Saposhnikovia; species Saposhnikovia divaricata. Next base: position 148,749,116 of record CM071596.1, on the reverse strand, counting down.
ATTCCTACATGCTTGATATGAATTACAAACAAAATATATGGTAAAACAAGCTTAATATGTAGAATTCATCACAAAGCAAGGCAAAAATTAGTAACCCAGCCTAATATCTAAATAGATACTTCTAATAGTGCCTACATGTTTGATATGAGTTATAGACTAAATATATGGTAAAACAAGCATTATCTAAAGTATAGAAGTATGACGGTCACAATTTAAGTAAATAGTAGGCACAATGTCACAACCTACTTAATTTAGATGTAGGAATCCCCTAAACCAAGCCAATAGTAGAACCAATCCCGTGCAACATTACATATAGCCCAAGAGATGCATTATGCCAAAACATATATATGAACCATGAATAAAACCCAAGGTCTGCAGATTGATGCCAGAGTATAAACAAATATAGAGTATACACAGAATCACAGACACTATATTATGCGATAAATAAATAATAATGAAGATGAAATAGTAGAATGCAGTTACATGAGAAGGAATAGGCGCTTGGCTTCTCTTTGTTGTCTGTATTTGGATGTAATACTCTTTGAATTCAGATGGACAATTTCTAACAAACTCAACCATATCTTCTTTGTCACGCTGTAGAGCATGAGTAAATATTTTAAAATAATTCTCAATAAAAAATAATTATAGAGATCACTGAGGGTCAACTGGGAAATCAAGGTAATCAAGAACTGTTAAGGAATAAAAAATAAAAAGAATATTCAAGCCTACAGTAAATGAATTACCTTTAGGAATTGAAATCTAAAAATAGTAATGATAACCAAAATTATTTCACTACATTTTTTATTTTCTAGATTAAGAATCACAAAAAGAAGCTCAATTCAAACTACCTGAATGCAAAGCTTCTTCCAAGCACAATCATGATACTTACTCTTTGGTCGTAGAAGATCCCATCACATGCTATACCTAGACAATATATAAAAAATTCATCAAACAAGCAGATTATATTTTTTTGATAATGAGAAGGGAAGGAAGGAATATCAAAGACTACATGTGCTGTAAGTGAAACAAAAAATAACTACTCTACAGCCTCACCATTTCCTTTGTCTAGTTATATAACACAATAACCTCATTTTAGTTGAAACATTAATTATATTCTTTTTCATATTTTTCAGTAGCGGAATCAGTGACCATTTTTACTTGGTGAAAAAAGAAGCGACAACTTTCCAGCTTTGTAGAGATAAATAAGAAATTATATACTAAAATTTAAAGTCCTGAAGCACATTAAAAAGCTCGAGCATTGTCAAGTTCTCCTTTTGAAGCTACAGCCTACAGCACAGGTGATAGGTGCTCAAAAGTGGAAGAGTATGCTTCATACGTGTATTCTAGTGTTATTTATTAAAGCAGGGTGCGACAGCTGTATAGTTGGAGTGATCAACTGGCCAAACAAATTAAATTACTCACAAGTGATGCCAAAGGGATTCATCAGAAGCAGCAAAGCTGAGAAATATACAGACCATTGAGCAAGTAACAAGATCCTGAAATTTATGGCCGTAGACATGTTAACCTCAAGTCAAAAGGAAGAGAGACCTTAATTACATACACATATATAATATAGGAGGGAAGAAAAAAAAAAAAGAGCGACTCACCTCAGATGAGAGAAATTTGAGGATGTGATGGAATAACTCAAGAGGAACTTTGCTAAAAAGTCCAGAATCTATCCTTTTTGATTTCACTCGATCATTGTGGATACCACCTCCAACACGATATCCACTACTATTACACTTGGTGATCATACTCTTTGAAAAGGAACGAATCGGAACTTGACTTGGGGAAGAGGATCTTGTTAATTTCCTTTCCTCGGCCACACCCCCTTCAACCTCCATGCGCGACCTCTTCTGCACTGGCCCTTCCTCTTCCTCATCTTTGTCTGTGTGATTTGGTTCATCCAGTTCCTACAATAAATATATATACATGGAGAGAGATGAATTTAAATGCACATAGGAGGACAAGTTTTAAACATCTCAGAATGTGTAAACATCTTGAATCTTTAACAAATAAAATGCTAATATATTAGTATTTTTTTTTGAAGCATACAGAAGTCAAGTATCATAAATCCTAACTTTTAGATAAATACATAACACATAGAATAGTCCAAAATGCAATTTTTTAATAACATTTGAGAACGATGAAATTACCTTTTCCGACTTCTGGGTTCTTATTTTCTTTCTTGCTCAAATTCTAAATATCTTAAATTGCATTTGCTTAGTTCACCCTTGCCAGGCTCTATATTTATAGTATTTACATTCTTGTTACGAACATGGTTTGTACGATTTTGGATATTCACAATTTAAAACAGCATCAAAACAGCATCAACTTGTAATAGTGCAACAAAACTTGTATAGCTAGAGTGTCAAGTTCCATCACAAAACATTTAAAACCGCAAACAAACACAATTAACTATATCGAGATTTTTGAATAAACACAGCTTAAAACAACATCAACTTGTAGAAGTGCAACAAAACTTGTAAACATAGAGTGTCAAGTTCTAATACAAAACATTTCAGAATCGCAAACATACACAATTAACTATATCAAACAAATAACGTAAATCGGACCTAATACACAGTTCATAATTCATAAACACAAAATTCTCTAAAATTACAAAAACTATTATGCTAAATTAGTTTTAAACTAACAGATGCCTACAAATACAACAATTTTACAACCAAAAAACGAAATTATGGAGCCAGGTTAAGCACGAAATGTCCAAAAATTTTAGAATTTTTTTTACTAAAACCGCAATTTTATCGAAATCACATAGCACAAAAGAAACAAGTCAATTATCATCGTTTAATTATTAAAAAAACAACATCATCATCACTTTAATTCATCAATAAAAAATAAGAAAAATCATAAGATTTACGGATAAAAACAATTGAGAAGTTAAATTACCTGATCGGAGAGTTCAGATTCGAGAAATCGAGCGAGAAATTCATCTTCGTCTTCATCTTCCCAAGATGACATTTTTACATACAAAAACCCTAATTTTTGTATGTATAGGTTTGTACAAACATATAAAGCTAAAAATTAAGTAGTATATCAATTTCTGGTCACCAGAATTACGCTGGCCGATCTCCGATTAGAAACACTATCGATCCAATTGAAGGAGTAGATATTTTAAACTACGTGCTCCCTTCTTCCTCTCTCCTGCTTCTCTGCAATCAAACCATCGATGCCTGTCATTTTTCCTGCGAGGGGTTTTACAACAGATGGCATTTTCGTTATATCCAGCAATCTAAGGGCATTTTGGTAATTTCATTAGCAATAAATTGGAACTTTTTACCCCTATGTTACACTATAATATATAGTAATAGATATAAATTATTAATTGCAGCATTAATGGTATTAATTTAAATTTAACAGCTAAAATTAGTTTTTTTATTAACTTATTATTTAGAATAGAATGAAAAAATACTATGTGGAGCCAATCGTTAATGTATCTTAACGTATGTGTTAAAACTAGAGTGGGCAAATAAAATAGAACGAGGAAGTAATAATTACATCATCACATCTACAAAGCAAAATGATTTTTAATTAAAAATTCTACATGGCGAATAAACTCGTGAATAGCTTATCACCATTTTAAAAATTGAGCTTGGTGTTTTTAAATTTTCTTTCTCTTTTAAAATTAATTACTTATAAATAAGTAATATAAAGTGCGGAATATAAAAGAGAGAAATATGACATGATCGATTTATCCTAGTTCGTGATACCCGCAATCTCTTAACGGATTCGAACACCTCTACTCCAGTCCTCGAGCTCCTCCCCGGACTCGAGATTTCGTCCCCTATAAGTAAACACTCCTTATAGTAGGTGGAGAAACCTTTACAAATACAACTATATATTTAACTTGAAGCGTAACTCCCCGTTACCTTCTCAAAATATAAGCTAAACCGCAATATATTTATCTTGGAGCGTAACTCTCCGTTGACTCCTCAAAATATTAGCAAACCACTAATTATTTATCTTGGAACATAACTCCCATTACCTCCTCAAAATAACTAGCAAACCACCAAAATATTTATCTTAGAGCGTAACTCCAAGTTACCTCTTCAAAATATTTTAGCAAACCTTAAGATAGCCTTAGTGCTACCTTTGTAGGTCTCGGATCTTAGATCTTAGGTCTTGGGACTTTCCTCCTTTTCAGAGTGCAGAGACACCCAATTCCCCGTCGGCGTGTCTAAGACTTGGGTCTTAGAGTAAAGATAACCTCACTTCACTTTAGCTCACTACAAAGATACAACAACAAGCTACAAACAAACAATAAGTGAGAGATAATATAATAAAGGTTGTGCAAAACTAGTATGTTACGGTACTAGCCACGGGGATGCTATTACGAGTTAAAATAATTAATTCGTTATTAGTAAAAGACGATCGAGTCACAACGTCAATCAGACGATCTACGGAACTTTTGTGGTGTATGCAAGAGTACTTAATTATTCAACTCACAAGTATGAGGACAAAAGAAAAATATCAACTCGCAAGTGCGAGGTTTGTTAAGAAAAACGCTAATACACGTTAGCAATTTGCGTTGTGCGGAAAGTAGTAAATAATGGTACGGGATAAGTCACACAAGGGACTTGTCACACGAGCGGATATACAAGACAATAAATTAAACGTGCAACAATTATATTCGTGAATTCAACACACACTATATATATTTGGCTTTCGTCACGCTATTATGCGTTAAATTAAACACACGCACACTTTGGCTTTTGCCACGCTATTACGCGTTAAATTACACACACACGGACAAGGTTGGTGCCTTGATAATATATATAAATATATAAGTGCGAAAATTAACTAGTTTATGATCTTTGGCTTTATCTGATGGGTTGGTGGCCTAAAGCAAAGAATTCTCAAATAAGATGTATTCTAAAAGGATACGAACTAGGTTCCGGGACTAGTATTTGTAGATGTACACACACTAAACAAAAGGTAACTAACTTAAAACCACTTGAAGCCTAGAAAGAAATAAAGAAGAACAAGCTTGGATCGAAGCTTAAAAATACCGAAACTAGTGGTCGAAATTAGCACCAAATGAAGGATATTTAAGGGGTTATCAAAGGTGACTCAAAGACACAAGGAAAGACACTTAAGGGTAGAAACAATTTGAGCTAAGGGGCTGCCTAAAGTGGTTTGGCCGAGAGATGTAGAAAAGAGCAAGAAATAACCACAAAATCACCAAAAAGTGCAACCAAAACAAGGCCACCAAGATCAATCAGTTAAAGGTAATTTAAGGGGGACACAAGGATCCTTAAACCACTTTCAAAGCACTTCAAGAACCTGCTATAGACGAGATATAAATTTGTCTTCGAAGTGGTCTTGGTTAGAGTTTAGAGCAAGAAATGGTGATAAAACACTACCGAAAGGGCCGAATTTTAGCAAACAAAAAAAAGGTATTCAAGGGAGAACTAAAGAAGAAGTGCCCGAGTGGTGTATTTTTGGTGAAGGAATGGAGTGAAAAACAAGTTAAAAGGGGTAAAAGAGCTATTTCATCACTGTACAATACCGAAACTTTCAGTTGGGTTACCAGCCCAAAAAAGTTTTCAGTAAAACACTTCAACAGTAAAAACATTTCAAACAGGTCACTGCCGTTACTCCCGTTAAGTTTACTACCGGAAAGGTGATGTGGCAGATTGCTTGAACAATAAAAATATTTCAAACAGGTCACTACTCAGACAAATATTTCAAACAGGTCACTGCTCAAACTAATATTTCAATTAGGACATCAACTAATTTTATTTTTTAAATTAATTAATAAAAATAAACAAGCATTTTAGGATATCTTTTTTAAAAAAACAAACAAAGTACTTAGATAATTTACAAATTATTTTTAAGTATTTTTAAAATTCATATATTCAAGTTGGATCGTTAAAATATTTAGATATTTTTTGAATATCAAAACAATTAGTACCTAGGGATTATGAATATTTAGAGTAATTATCTCGAATTTTTAAATTTTTTCGAATGATTAGAATTTAATTAAATTTAAAAATGAACATACCCATTCAATTTATATGCGTATAAATCGATACGTGCGAACAAATATTTTAAGATATCACGTTTTTTTAATCAAAAGTGAATTTTTAAATTTTTTTTCGAATGATTAGAATTTAATTTAAAAATGAATATACTCATTCGAATGAAATTTTTTTGAATTTTGAAATTTTTTGAATTTAAAAATGAACATATTCATTTAGTTTAATGCGTATATATTTTTTCGAATTAAAAAATTTCAAAAATTTTCAAGATATGCGTATAAATTTTTTCAAATATTTTAAGATATGTGTATAAATATTTTCGAATTAAAAAATTCCAAATTTTTTCGAATTAAAAAATTTCAAATTTTTTTTTACGAAATTTTTCTGAAAATTTCATATAATTTTAATTTTATAATTTTTCTAAATTTTTTATTTAAATTCATATAATTGAAATTTTTCTAAATTTTTTTACTTAAATTTATATAATTTTTCTGATTTTTTTTTAACGTTCAGTGACCTAATTGAAAGTTGATTTTTAGTTTAACGTTTTCTGTCAAAGTCAAAGCAACTTTAACGGTCGTGAAATTTTTTAAATGTACATTACTGTGATTGGAATTTTTTTATTGTACAGTTATGTGTTTGAAAACTTTTTTGGGCTGGTAACCCAACTGAAAGTTTGTGTATTGTACAGTGATGAAATAGCTCTTTTACCCAGCTTAAAAGTGGTATAAAAGATGAAGATTGAATCTTGTTTGCTAGATGCTTTTTGAAGCAATTAAAAACTGGGATATGGTGTGTATCTAGAGAGAAAACTTCAGCATTTATTTGGCTCTAGAGGCTTGAGGAAATGGGTGGGAATTAACTTGGTATTTTTAGGCAAAAGTTGGGTTTTATGGACCAATGGACAAATGACACATGTAAAGCTACTAATAAAATATACAAATGCATAAAATAGCTTTTTGGCATCTTCCTAGAAAGCTCCAGCTAATAAACATGTGAGAATTAGCAAATAAATAATGTAGGAAGCTTCTATTGGTACGAAAATAGCCGATAAACACGTAACTACGCGACAAACCCATTTCGTTTGATTTTCTTTAAAACATTTTGGAAAAATATGAGACCAATGCAAAAAGTCTTCAAATATCATAAAACTTAAGGTCAAAATCGACCTATAGGTTTGTATAAGTTTGGACGACTTTTCGCGAACCCCAAAATAAAAACCGAAGCGATTTTAGGGGTTCAAAAAAATGTTCTCACAAAATCATGAAACTTTTTCTAAAATTATTTTAAATATTCTAGTGACATTCCCACAGTTTCAAGTCAAAATAACATATGGAGGTATTTAATTCAAAAATATTTTGATTAAACGCCCTTACGCAACGGAATAAAATACATTAGCCATTTGTCATAACTTGTCGACGTTTTGGATAAAGTTTTGAATTGAAATATATTTAAATATAATATTCCTCAAATAATAATGACCATGAAGTCCTCGAAATATTTATTTTGAATATTTTATGATTTTATCCATTAAAATGAAAACTGTTAAGGGTTCGGGATAAAGTATGTTTTTGGACTTTCGACAAGTCAATAAATAAGGCAATTTTGAAAATAATTTTTTTGAAAAATATATCGAATATATTTCAGGATAAAACATTTGAAAGGAACACTATTTTGAATAAATCTCTCATTTTTTGTGCGTAAAATTAGTGTTCGGAAATATATCGATATTTTAGCCGACTTGACTTAGCATTTAAAATGTAACATACAGAATCTAGACTAGGATATATCATTGAATTGATATACCTTATCCAATTAAATGATTTGGTACGAGAAAACATTTTTGTCAAATTGAGTCGTTATTTGTTAATGTCACATCGAATAATCCTAGGGAAGGAATTACTATATTAGCTATTAACTTCCTAGACCTAATTTAATTTTCATTTTCGTACTTTGACAAATCACCAAAACCTACAAGAAAAAGACTTTCTATCACTAATCAGTGGCATGTTCTCCCATACGAGTGTCGATAGCGCGCAGTTGACGGCATTCATGGTCCCACATTATTTAAAATTAAGACTTTAAATAACGAAATGACTAAACCAAATCAGTGAAAAAGCATTACAACTGTGATTTAGTACATGCATGCATGTAGTGCGTATGAGATGGTGAACATTATTAAAAAACTTATAATCAAATGATCAATTATAATATTTTTTTTAATATTACAAACGCTATTAAAAAAACTTATAATCAAATGATCAATTGTAATTTTTTTTAATATTACAAACGCTATTAAAAAAATTTATAATCAAATGATCAATTGTAATTTTTTTTCTTACTAAGTCCGGCGGCCTGATTTTTAAAAAATCGAGGGCCAGTCTCAATTTTTTAAAAATCAGGATCTAGGGTTGTAAACACCCTAAATCCTAAACCCTAAGTCCGTATACGGTTTATTCATCATCGTAAATATTTCTAAAATCCAAAATGAAAACGTTGAACCCAAAGGTTAATTATTTAACAAAGATATCTTTACCAATCACTGTACACGCATGGATGACATGCGTGGGTGCATCCTACCATTGTATGCGCATGAAACGGAAGCGTGCTGCTGTCCATCTCGTTGCAAAGTAAGGCAAGTCATAACAGTCTTATAATATTATGTATATGTAGTACACGCATTATTGTAGTGCACAGTTCATGGACAAATAGGATCATATTCTCCGCCGAACGGTATTTCAGGCCAAGTGTCGTGAAAAATAGGCATTTTACGGACCAAGTATCGTAAAAAATATGCATTTTAGTCATTCTTTTTAATGATTAACTAAAATGATAATTATGTAAAATTTGTAAATGATATATTTTAATGGAACTGGTTATATGTTAAAAACATATAAAAATGTATATAATAATTAAATAGAGTTTAAAATTGGATTGTTGAAATATTATATCAATCAATCAATCCTTACTTATACTATGTCTTGCTTTTTACTCCCAAGGACGATGTGTCAGGAGTTGCAGCGCATGATGAATAGCTTCTGGTGGGGTTCTGGCAATAACACACACAAAGACATTCGTTGGCTATCGTGGGAGAATATGAGTATGACTAAATCCAAAGGAGGTATGGGGTTCAGAGATTTGCATGGATTTAACTTAGCACTGTTGGGTAAGCAATGTTGGAATCTTATACATAATCCTGACTCTTTAGTTGCTCGTATTTACAAAGCTAGATACTATCCAAATAGCACCTTAATTAGTGCCACTCGAGGAGGTGGTTCGAGCTATATCTGGTCGGGTCTGTGGCAAGCCAAGGAAGTTCTGAAGAAGGGTTTCAGATGGATTCTTAGAGATGGAAAGAGTATTGATGTCTTTGAGGATGCGTGGCTGAGAGATAAAAGAGACTTTCAGGTGGAAGCTGGTATTTACAACAGGGATGGTGTTGTCAAGGCGAGTGATCTTTTTGTCCTTGGTGAAAAAGGTGGGATTCTCATAAGGTGAATAACTTGTTCTCAAGTTGTGATGCTAAGGCTATCTTAGCAACGCCTATTCCCCAAACCCAGGTAGTAGATCACATGGCATGGGTACACTCTGTCTATGGTATTTATTGTGTAAAAACGGGATATCAATTTTGGCATAATATCACAGCTTCTAACACGAGGCAAATTTCAGGGTGGAAACAACTATGGAAGCTGGATATTCCTTACAAGGTTAAAGTCTTTTTATGGAGGTTTGGTCGGAACAATGTGCCTATTCGGAATATGTTAAGGAGAAAGGGGGTGCCTTGTACTATAATATGTCTAATGTGTGATCATGAAATTGAATACTACCTGTTTGGTTAATAGCTCAGTGATTTTTTGTCTCCTCCACATATTGTGTTGGAAACACTCTTGTATGATTCTTTTATGCAGCAATAAAATTTCTATTTGCTTTAAAAAAAAAAAAATCAATCAATCTATACTATTATATAATAACCGAAACATTAAAAATTTTGGTACATGTTTTTTTGTACCTATTTTTTGGTACTTCGTGAATTTACTTATTTACCCTTCATTATAAAGAAAAATATATACGATATCTATACTATTAAAACTCCTAAAATAAATAATAACATAATATAATAAATGGTAATTAGTTGATTGCCTTTTTCACATTTACTTTTAATTGAAGATACTATCTTTTATAAATACCTAAAAACATCAATCGTATCATATTTTCCAATCATTAATATTTTTTGAATTAAAACACGTTACCTTATTAATTTAAAACTAATCTTACAATCATTAATATATACCCTAAAATATCACACCATATTTTTCAATTATTAATAAAATATATTAAAAATCTGTTTGCGTTGTTTATAATAAGGAAACATTAGTATAATTCGTAAACATGAGTATAATAAATTATATTAAATTAAAATTAATTAATTATATAAACACCTAAAAACATCAGTCGTAATATAATAGAAATATAATAGAAATATGTAATCAAAATATAATAAAAATATGTATATTACGAATAATGACCATTAGATTTTTAGTGAAAAAACAGAGCCGTCAGATCTAATGATTAGATATGTTATATGATTAAAGTAATTTACTATAATTTCAAGGTTCGAATTCCATCAACGACATACTTATTTTAAAAGTTTATACTACAAGTTTTAAACCATGCATATCATTAATTAAATTTATATTAAATTATTTAAATTAAATTTAAAATAAAATATTATAAATAATGATTATATAAAAATATAATTGTAACATAAAATAAAATATATTACATATCAAAAGAAATCTAGGTTATAAGCTAGTAACAATATAACAAGTAATCAAAGAAATAAAAAAAGGTATAACTAGTAGCAATAATTGTCATAAAAATCGTTCAAAATTATATATAACTATGGTATTCAGATCTAATCAATATGAAAGTATCTGAAGTTGAAATAACAATTATTAGTAAATATTAGTTTTAATGTTTGTTAAAAATAATAATTATATATTTTTATCATACAAAAATAAACTCACCTCAAGTCATATTCATTAAAAATGTAATACACACATAATTTATGTAAATAAACACCTTAAAATGTCTTTTATTAAAAAATGTTATACTAATAATTTATCAGTATCTAAAATTAAAAAAAGAGAAAAAATAATGTATGAAAAATTATTTTATTTATACCTTAAAATGCGTGTATTTGTATTATTTATAATTCTTATATAGTAGTATTTTGTTAGAAGGAAATTGTGTGCACTTTGTGATAATGATCACATCATCACTACGTACGTATATTTATGGTAAGAAAACAGAATGAAAATAAAGAAAAGAAGAAAGGAAAAAGAAAAAGGGGGGCGGGGGATGATGTTAAAACTCCATAGCCCTCTCTCATTTGTGTCCTCGCATCCTCTGCAAAATTTGACTCCCAAACCCTCTTTCTTAACGAAACCAAAGCGCAACTCTTTCTCACTCGCAGTCATGGCTAAGGTAAATTCTCTTACACACTATTGTAATTTTCACTTGGTCAATTTTATTAAACTGTAATTAATTAGTTTGATTTTGGTTGGGGGGTAACAGGAGGTTTTGGTACCCATTGCTAACGGATCGGAGCCCATTGAGGCTACGATGATAATCGATATCCTCCGTCGAGCTGAAGCTAATGTTACTGTTGCTTCTGTGGAGAAGCAGCTTCTCATTAATGCTTGTCACGGTGTCAACATCGTAGCTGATGCTTTTATTAATGACTGTGCCAATACTACATTTCATCTCATTGCTTTACCTGTATGCCACTTACCCTGTTGTTTCCTCACTAGTATTTTCGTTTTAGACTTTCATTTACCAAACTGTTTTATCCCATGTTCTATGTTGAGAGTTTTGGTGATGAATCTTTCATTTATTTACACACTTACATGTATGCTTTCCAAGATGAATTTTTCCTTACTTGGAAACCGATTCGATGAATGATCCGCCTTATCTCATACGCCATGCTATTTTCCTTGAATTCTTACCAATTCCTACAGGGCAATATTCGTATTTGTATTTAGGAATCTCTTACCAATCCAATGGACGTCTTGTATTCTACCTTCCCTCTTAAACATGTCATGGCTTAACTCCAACTAGATATCTCTCTCTTTTCGTTTGATCATCAGAACATTATCACAGTACATATTTCTACTCCCTGGATGAATAAAGTATCTCGAATTGTGTGTTTCGTGCAGAATCTTATATTTAAGTTCCACTACATTCGGAATGTAAATTCTCGAAGAAAATATTATTATTCCATTATTATCCTTTTTACTCCTTAATTCCTCTCCATATATCTTTATCTTGTCATCTCTTACCACTTCTTGTTGACGCCTAATCTTCTCAGTCAAACTTAGGTTCTGTTAATACACAATTTGTCTTCTACTGTTTTAATGTATTGCTGGATTTCTTAAAAATAATAATAAAAAAAAAAATCACATTCATTTTATTGCACTTCAAATTTATGATAAGAACTTCAGTTTCTGATTTGTATGAACTTCAAAAATGCAGTCTGTTCCTGAGTTCTTTGTTCAAAGTTCTAACACACGCTAATCATTGTTTGGATATATTTGCTGCTGTGCTTTGCTTTTGGCAAGTATCAATTATAGTAATTGTTGTTTGGTGTCCTAGTTATGTTTCACAGTTATTATCGTTTATATCAGAGTTTTTTCTTCAGTCAAGTAGTAAGGTTTTCCATAATATAATAGCGCGCTGTGTGCCGGATCATTGTTAGACTGTGCATGTTTCTTGGTTTATGGTGTGACATGGTCCTTTGTTTGGCCCAGGGAGGACTGCCTGGTGCATCCACTCTTAAAGAATGTGCAACCTTGGAAAACATTGTCAAGAAACAAGCTGCAGAGGGTCGACTCTATGCTGCAATATGTGCAAGTCCAGCTGTTGCTTTTGGATCATGGGGACTGCTCAAGGGGCAGAAAGTATAAACTGCTTACTTTTCCGTCATTCTTCGCTATATTAAGCTGCATATTAGTTTACCAGCTTCTATTACTGACCTGGTTGCTCTTGATAGGCTACTTGCTATCCATCATTTATGGAGCAGTTATCCTCTACTGCAACTACGGTCGAATCACGAGTCCAACAGGATGGCAATGCAATAACAAGCCGTGGTCCTGGCACCACTATGGAGTTCTCTGTTGCACTAGTTGAGCAATTGTTTGGAAAAGAGAAAGCAGATAGTGTTAAAGGGCCTCTAGTATGTTCCTCATCCATAGTTAATTTGTATTTGTCATTTTTACCGTCCTTCTAACCAAGGGTCTTATTTAAGATTGAAAGTTTAGCTGCCAATCAATTTATGTAAGATACTTATATATTCAGTATATAGTGGCTGGTTCTCTGCAAAGGCAGGCTCCATTCCTGTTACTTAACCGTTCAAGTATTCCAAATTGCATGGAAAAACAGGTCATATTCTTCTGCAAAAGAAGACAGTTTACCGACTGTCATTTATGCAAACAACCTTGTCACACAATGCCACTCTCTTACAGAGTCTAGTGGAATATAAGATAGCAGTTGTGATATCATTTTAAACTGTACTATGTCTGTAAGTGTAGGTTTATCTCCTCTTATAATTTCTCTTCCAAAAAATTCTATAAACAATGAAAGTATTGTACACAAAGTACCTGTTTATCATGTCACTGGCATTATTGGATGAAAACCCAAATCCAGAATGGAGTAGCATTATGTTTCTATAAATAATGAAACATCTAAATTGAAATTTTGTTTCTTGGCTGTATTTATGATTTGTTTATATTTAAGTTATAGTATTAGGTTTCCTCTATTGATGTTATAGAAATCCTGGGATTGTTGGAGATAATAAATTGTGTATCTCCAACTTAGGTAATGCGTTCCAATCCTGGAGATGAATATACAATTGCTGAGCTGAACACAGTCGAGTGGGCATCGGATGATCCTCCTAAGGTAAGGTTGTTTTATGGACAATAATTTTGATGATTTTTACTTCTTCAAGCTTCTTCTATATTTGATACGTTCAATTCTGCCTTTTGGGTGACCATCACACAGGGACATATATCTCAAGGAAAATGCTAGAACTCTCAAAACCGTTCCCGAATGCTGAGTTGTCATTATATAATTGGTTATATTTTCATAAATAAGATGGCCCCCTTGTGCATTAATATGAATCCCACAAATAAACGATGCCATGTGTCATTTGGGAACACTTTTGGGATTATTTTCGGGGTATATAGTGTTGAGTATACAACAACGAAAGCAAAACCCAAAGCGAATAAACAAGAACAAGAAAATAACGACAATCACACAAGACAAAGATTTACGTGGTTCGGAAATTCCTACTCTACAAGCCGCACTAATTTTGTATTGATCTCTCACATTGTGTTGTATTGTGTTATGTTACAATTACACGAGTATTTATAAGAGAAGAAACTGGGTCAATAAATCAGAGTCTAATTCTGAAATTCCTAACTCTAATCCTAACTCTAATTAGAGTACAATTCGGGAATTCCTAACTCAAGTCAGAATCCAATTCTGAAACCTGATAGATTCCACAAACCCAACAATCTCCCACTTGGAGTCTGACCACATCTTCACTTCACTCTTGTAAATCTAGTAACAAATAATCCCTCGATCAATAACTCTAACTAGTGCAACGCCTTCTCATCAATCAGTTCTGAAGGCCAGTTGAAGCTATGCAAAGCTTCAACTTTTCATTAGTAACCACCTTAGTCAACATATCTGCAGGATTCTTTGAACCAAGGATTTTCTTCAAGGACAAAGTACCATTGCTAATCAACTCTCTTGTAAAGTGATATCTCAGCTGAATATGCTTCGTCCTAGCATGAAACACAGGATTCTTCGCAAGATGAATAGCACTCTGACTGTCGCTATACAAAGCACTGTCCGCCTGTTTCTTGCCCAACTCCTCAAGAAAATTCTTCAACCAAATCATCTCCTTGCTAGCTTCAGAGATAGTCATATATTCTGCTTCTGTGGTTGAAAGAGCAACACTCTTTTGAAGTCGAGACATCCAACTAATTGCTGTGCCACCCAACGTGAAAATATATCCCGTAGTACTTTTTCTTGTATCCAAACATCCACCCAAATCTGCATCAGAGAACCCTTCCAAGATAACATCTTTCTTGCTGAAACATAATGCAACCTTGGATGTGCCTTTTAAGTAGCGCAACAACCACTTGACTGCTTCCCAATGCTCTCTTCCTGGATTAGACATGAACCTGCTAACAACTCCCACTGCATGAGCAATATCTAGCCTTGTACACACCATAGCATACATCAAACTGCCAACTGCAGATGCGTACGGAACTTTAGCCATATCTTTCTTGCCTTCATCCGTTTTAGGTGACTGCTTCTTCGTGAGATTAAAGTGAGTTGCCAACGGTGTACTTCTGGTCTTCGCATCCTGGACACTGAATTTCTGCAACAATTTATCAATATACTTCTCTTGAGATAATTTCAAAGTACCTTCAGATCTATCCTTTATGATGCTCATACCAAGTATCTGTTTTGCCGCACCCATATGCTTCATCTCAAACTCCTCAGACATCTGTCTGTTTAACCTGTTGATTTCCCTCATGTTTGATCCTGCTATCAACATGTCATCAACATACAACAACAATATGATATAAGATGAATCAAATTGTTTAAAATAACAACAATGATCCATAGCACTCCTAGTGTACCCATTCTTCATCATAAAGCATCAAACTTCAAGTACCATTGTCTTGGCGCTTGCTTCAAACCATACAAGCTTTTTATAAGCTTGCAAACAAGGTTTTCTTTCCCAGCTACCTGAAATCCTTCTGGCTGTACCATGTAGATGTCTTCCTCAAGATCACCATGTAAGAACGCGGTCTTAACATCTAGTTGCTCTAGATGTAACTCCTCTGCAGCCACAATACTTAGCACAATTCTAACAGTAGTCATCTTAACAACCGGAGAAAATATATCAGTATAGTCAATACCCTTTTTCTGTTGATAACCCTTGACTACTAACCTCGCCTTGTATCTCTTGCTGCCATCAGGTTCTTCTTTGATCCGGAACACCCACTTATTCTCTAAAGCCTTCTTTCCTGCTGGTAACTCTGTTAAAGACCAAGTCTCATTCTTCTCAAGAGAACTCATCTCTTCTTCCATGGTTGATTTCCACTGAACTGAATCATCCATCTACTGAGGCTCTCCATCCTCAGTCAATAACATATAATATACTGAAGGAGAAAATCTTTGTGGTGGCCTCACAATTCTGCTAGATCTTCTTACCTCAGCCCGTGGAGTAACTGGAACCGTGTCATTACCATTCCCCAAACTCCCACTATTTCCTGCAAGATCTTCTTCTGTAATCTCTTCAAGCACTGCTTTCTCTTTCTCATGTTGTTCCTTTGCAAACTCAGAATCGACTGCAAGCTTATCCTTGTACACTGCACTTTCGTTAAAAGTAACATCTCTACTTCTAACGACCTTCTTTGTTAGTTCATCCCAGAAACGGTAACCCATATCATCTGAGCCATAACCAATGAAGATACACTTTTGTGCTTTTGGATCAAGCTTGTCCCTGTCAGAATCTTTAACACGCACATAAGAAACACAACCAAAAACTCGCAAGTGTGAAAGATTTACCTCCTTTTTCTGCCACTCTTCTTCAGGAATCTTGAACCCCAAAGGAACTGAAGGTCCTCTATTTATGAGATACGCTGCTGTGCTAACTGCATCTGCCCAAAAAGTCTTTGGCAACCCTGCATGCAATCTCATACTCTTGGCCCTCTCATTCAAGGTTCTATTCATGCGCTCTGCAACACCATTCTGCTGCGGTGTCTCTGGAATAGTTTTGATCATTCTAATTCCATATTCTGCGCAATAGCTTTTAAACTCATCACTACTTTACTCACCACCATTATCTGACATCAAACTCTTAATCTTCAAACCGGTCTGATTTTCAACTTCGGTCTTCCACTTCTTGAAAGTAGCAAACACATCTGATTTATTCTTCAAAAAATAAACCCATACCTTTCTAGTGGAATCGTCAATGAAAGTGACATAGTAGCGAGATCCTCCCAATGACGCAACTGTTGTTGGACCATATACATCTGTATGAACTAGCTCTAACCTCTCAGCCTTGGGTGTCCTCCCTGATTTTGCAAAAGTAACTCGTTTCTGCTTTCCAAGAACACATGGCTCACAGAACCCAACTTCCACATTCTTCAGCTCTGGAATCTTACCCTTCGAAGTTAATAGCTTCATACCTTTTTCACTCATATGACCAAGTCTTTGGTGCCACAAAGTTGAAGACTCAATTTCATCAGCAACTGCATTTGCTTCATAGCTAGATTGTTCAACTATGTACAACGTCCCCTTTTTCTCTCCACGAGCAACAACTAGATTCCCCTTTATAACCTTCCACTGTCCGTCTCCAAAAGTAACTCGATACCCTTCCTTATCCAACTGACCCACAGATATCAACATCTTCTTCAGTCCAGGAATGTACCTTACATCTTTCAACGTCCAGCTAGTCCCCAAAGAGGTCTTGAGATTAATATCTCCCATGCCCGTAATATCCAAAATTTCATCATCAGCAAGACGAACTTTACCAAAATTTCCAAGTCTGAAATTTAACATCAAATCCTTGCAAGGGGTAGCATGGAATGATGCACCAGAATCCATAACCCATGATTCAACCGAACATTCAACACAACAAATCAAAGCATCGTCACTAACCACCTCTTCAACTACATTAGCTGAATTATCCTCTTTCTTCTTTCCTTTAGGAGCTGCGGGAGCCGTACACTGATTTCTGAAGTGACCTTTCTTCTGACAATTCCAACAAACAATCTCCTTGCGATCTTTGGATTGTCCTCTCTTCTGTGACTTCGATCTGCTACGCCCCTGATTCTGCCCCCTATCGGACTTTCTGCCTCTACTCTCAGTACTCAACAAGGAACCTGACAACTCTCCTGAGTTTCTCCTACGAATATCTTCTCCAAGAATCGCATCTCGAACTCCATCAAAAGTCATCTTACTGCTCCCAGATGAATTACAAATAGCAGTGACAAATCCTGACCAACTGTCAGGTAACGAGGATACCAACAATAAGGCTTGTACTTCATCATCGAATTTAATATCCATTAATGTCAATCTTGATAGGATAGAGTTAAATTCGTTCACATGATCAGCAACACAATCACCTTCATTCAATTTTGTGGCAAACAACAAGCGACACAAATATACCTTATTCGAAGCAGACAGCTTCTCATACATATTTGATAACGCCTTGATCAATCCATAAGTTGTCGTTTCCTTGACGATATTGTAAGCAACGTTCTTCGCCAAAGTCAATCTGACAACACCTAGAGCCTGCCTATCCAATAGATTCCAATCTTTGTCATCCATTGAATCTGGCTTCTTCTCTTTCAGCGGTTCGTGTAGTTTTTTCTGATACAAATAATCTTCAATTTGCATCTTCCAAAACGAAAAATCTTTGCCATCAAATTTATCGATCTTTACTTTCCCTTCTTCTGCCATCGCTCCCACTCGCCTGAAAACCTAGGCTCTGATACCAGTTGTTGAGTATACAACAACGAAAGCAAAACCCAAAGCGAATAAACAAGAACAAGAAAATAACGACAATCACACAAGACAAAGATTTACGTGGTTCGGAAATTCCTACTCTACAAGCCGCACTAATTTTGTATTGATCTCTCACATTGTGTTGTATTGTGTTATGTTACAATTAAACGAGTATTTATAAGAGAAGAAACTGGGTCAATAAATCAGAGTCTAATTCTGAAATTCCTAACTCTAATCCTAACTCTAATTAGAGTACAATTCAGGAATTCCTAACTCAAGTCAGAATCCAATTCTGAAACCTGATAGACTCCACAAACCCAACATATAGCATTACTCATATATCAATTCTTCTTTTTGTGGAACCTGGTGAAATGAAATTTGCATAAATTTTTGTTATCAAAAGATATTTAGAATCTCATGTTGGAATTTATTCACTTGTGGCACATTGGGAAGACTGCTGACTTTGAAATATGATCATGTTTTTTTTTTTCCTTGGATACGGTGAATTACAAAAAATCTAAATACTCACGGACACATCTGTCTCTACCGAAACTCGGACCCTCTATCTCTTATTAAGGGTGAGGGTTATCTACTAGTCTAAAATGCTAGGGATATTATCACAAATTTCTTTTGGTTTAGGTTCTTGTTCCTATTGCTAATGGGTCAGAGGAAATGGAAACTATTTCAATCATTGATGTTCTTCGGCGAGCAAAAGCTGAGGTTATAGTAGCATCTGTGGAGGACACTAAAGAGACTGTAGGTTCACGCAAAGTGAAGATAGTAGCAGACATGCTCCTTAACGAGGCTTCAAAACTTTCGTATGACTTGATTGTATTACCAGTAAGTAAAGTTCCTGTTTCGCATGATAGTGGATTTGTTGATGCATCTGTTGATGCTAAGAACTTGTGATATTTATGTAGGGTGGGCTTCCTGGTGCCAAAAAGTTCGCTAGTTCAGAAACCCTAATTGAAATGCTAAAGAAGCAGAAATCTTCAAAAAAACCTTATGGAGCTATTTGTGCGTCCCCTGCTCTGGTTCTGGAACCCCATGGCTTACTTGAGGTATCTTCTTTGGACGTTTTGCTTTATCTGATACCTTGATAGTCATAATATATAGTCTTTCACAAAGCAGATATCCCCCCAGCTAGACTGATTGCTCTAATTCCTACTTTGATCATCGTGGGTCTTCCTTAGATCCTTTTGCCATTTACAGTGGATTCCCACTTTGGCAGTTATGTTGGACATTGTTACTTGCATAAAAGTGTCACACATACCCAGATATCTTTTCCCATAACCAAGTCTATATATTATCTCTTCTGTTTAACCAAAAAGTGGAGGGAAAACACATGATAATCAGTACATGTGTAATTTGGTTATATTCATATTCTTTATTGGCAATGTTGACTTTTGCTTAAAATATATGTGGATTGTAATCATGAGCATATGTTGTATTCATAGAAGATCAGGACGCCTACGTCTAATGTCCCAATATAGTTAGCAGTTTTTTGTGCATCAGATTGTTTGCTGTATATTGTTTTCAGTTCGTTGACAAAGTGCGACTAATTCAGGGAAAGAAGGCCACGGCATTCCCCTCATTATGCGAGAAGCTGACCGATCAAAGTGAGACAGATAATAGGATTGTGGTCGATGGCAATGTCATAACTAGCAAAGGCCCGGGCTCTTCTTTGGAATTTTCGCTTGCCATTGTGGAAAAGCTGTTTGGTCGCCATAAAGCCCTAGAGCTTGCTAAAACTATGCTTGTCTAATAATATCCACCTGGGTAGATATTCCCTTGTATTATTATGGATTCTAGACATGCTTGTGTTGAACTTTTCAGTTGGTTCCATGCGAGGGAATTGAGTGCAGGGTCAACGTAGTACACCCAGAGATCCTGTATGTGATGCTTTCATCCAGTAATTTCCCATTTTAGCGGCTAAATATGACTGCTCTTATGTGAATAAAGAATAATGATACCAAAGTAATTAGAAAGACACCATTGTAATGACCTTTGGCTATTTGCTTTTTTGTTCGTAGTATCCGTTTTCTCCATTGATTAAAATTTCAGTAGGAAATCTAAATTAAGAAGATTAGGTGCATGTATCGTTCATATATTCGTGTATGTCCGTTTAAAATTAGGATGGTCAAGTCAGCCATGGTGGGTCGTGAATTGTGGTCTAGCGTTTCAAATGGTAAACAGTTTGCCTACGGGTATACATGGCCACGGTTCGTGAACCGCCGGTTCCGGTTCGTAAAAATCTTGAACCGGAACCTGAACCTTAACATGATATAAACCTTCGGTTCCGGTTCAGACGGTTCCGGTTCACGGTTCGATCCGGTTTTGACCCGGTTCAAGACCGGTTCCGGTTCCGGTTTGAACCTTATAAATAAAAAAATTATTTATATTAAAAATATTGTTAAATTCATTTGTACTTTTTTAATTAAAAAACTAGTAAATATATTACAATAAATTTTATATGTTTTACAAGAATACAACAAACAATATAATTTATTACAATAATTTTTATAATCTATACTAACTCGGGCCATCTGATTCATTTGTACTAAGTTGTTAAGTTTCATACTATTGTTTTTTATGCATATTACTCTTAAAACAATATAAAAATGCATGCAAATAATTTTATAAAATATAAAATCAGTAGTCTCCCGACAATAACTTGCTTTGAGGCAAAGGAACATCACTCGAGGAAAAGAAGTGGAAAAAATATCCTTTTATTAACCCCATTTTCAGTATATTATGAACTAAGTAATTAAAATATTCAAAAGTAAAAGCTATTCAAAACACAAATGACAGTGCAAAAGTAACTGAAATATTTTATTATTACAAGATAAAGTACATATATTTAAAATAATATTACACAACTTGCAGCCACTTTCATTGATTCAAAACAATACAATATACGTTGTTAATTGGATCAGTCAATTTTGACGTTGTCGTCTCAAGCCACTTTCATTACTTTTTATATATTTAATATCTGTAACACTGATTAGTTTATCTTAAATCCACCTCTTGGTTCGTTTCCAATTATGCAGAAATAATTTAATATTACACAACTTGCAGCCTTGCATGATCTCGCAGCAAAGTTACGTTTGTTTGAAATTATCGTTCTTATAAACCGCATGCATAAATATATAAGGCCACCAACTACTACGCGGTTTGAACCGGCGGTTCGAACCGGCGGGTTTGAACCGGCGGTTAACCGGCGGTTCACCGGTTTTCTATTAATACGAACCGTAACCTGAACCTTAAAAATAAAAAAACCGACGGTTTAGGTCTGGTTCCGGTTCGGGCCGGTTTTGACCGGTTTTGACCCGGTCCGGTCCGGTCCGGTTTTCCGGTTCCGGTCCGGTTTGGCCATATATACCTACGGGTGAGCTCATTGAAGAGTTGGTGGAAACATGTCCTTTAATTTAGAATTGCAGGAATTGTTAATCAGCTATCTTCAAGAAGTGCTGCAGATGGTGTTTGAGATCCCAGTAGTCATCTCCTACAAGCGGCTACCATTGTTAGTAGTGCAATTTTCCACCCTAGAACTTGTTGAAATTGTACGGCAGCCATTGGGGAGTGTAAACGTGCTTGGCAAGCTTAGTCTAGAGGACACCCTCGTCCTTAGAGCAAGTCCAATGCTAGATGCTAAATTGCTATTGCTATAATATAGAACCAAAAAGTGAATTTTGGTGCTAAAATAAAACTCACCCTCCAAAGCTAGTTCTATAACTAGTTTCAAATTTAACCAAATCTTTTAACTTTTACCTAATTCTTTTTAACTTTATTGAATATTATCAACAAACTCATTTCATTCTAGTTAAATGATGATGTGCCATGGATGCATAAATGCATCATTGGTTTCAAATTTAGCACCAAGGATGCATAATATAGCAATAGCATCAAGGATGCATTCAACTATAGCACCCCTTTGGAGATGAGATTTTTAGCACTTGGTGCTATAATATAGCAATAGCACCAAGGATAGCATTGCATTGGACTTGCTCTTAGTTACCAAAGGTTGAGTGTTTGAATCTTTACGGATGCAACTTTGTCTGTGCGGACTTACATTTATTGTAATTGACCTTAGAAGTGGAGGTAACTTCCGTTAACATCTTACCTTCTTAGGCCATGTTTGTTTTAGGGAATTATAATCCTTGGAAAATTACACTATCTTTCTTAAATTTAAAGGATTATAATCCCATGGAAGTATATTGCTATCATCTTTTTGATTCATTTCTATGGGATGATAATACCTTCTTTCACAAGGTATTATAATCCCATGGGAGTGAACTAAAACAATGATCAAAATGTGAATTCATGGGATTATAATCCCTTACGTTTGGGATTTATAAGGTAATAATTTGGGGATTATAATCCCTTGAAACAAACATGACCCTGGTGTATAGCAGGATAGGTGAAGAACAAAAGGAAGCAGACACTAAGGAACACATTAACGAAAATCAATGTGTATTTATAAAATTAATAATTAATGCAGTTTCCTGTGCCTCGTATGGTCGTATGATTATAGTAAATAATAAAGAATCTACTATTTTCTGGTTCTGTAACATCTGAACCATAAAATCAGAAAGCAGAGCACTCTGTACCCTATAATGAATCCCAACATCACAGCCAAGTTGCTCCATTTTTGCGATTCTTTTAAACCTTGTTGCTTCAAGAACCCATCTCCGTCCATCTTACATTTCCCCCCTTCACTCTGTATACAGTTTTTCCTCCCTTCACTTCCTCCGTATTGATTAATCATAAAACACTCGTATGGGTACTTGAATAAGCTCAGATAGTGCATGAAAACCCAGTAACTTGGTATATTTTCTTTTGATATAAAATATCCAGAAAACAAGAAGAATGAACCCATCAACCCAGATATAACTGAAGTTCCCATGATAAAATTTGGCACAAGAGCACTGAAACAGGCTGTGAAAGAGTTTGACATTAGGATGACCATCCAAACCACCAGGCTGAAATAGAAGAATCCATCCGCATTTCGTCTTAAGCCCACAAGCCAATAAACGGGGGTAGTGTACAGAAGGGCTATCATTAAAAGAAACGGAATGAAGATGAGGGTGTTTGATATAACATACGAAGATACTCTATAAGCTCCTCTTGAGGTCTCTCTCATGAAAATCCTCCTCTCCTGCAAGAATATTGGGAGACCTTCTGTTGTGGATGATAACAAAAAAGTGAGACTGAATGCAAAAAATCCAATTCGAGCTTGTAAAGCAAGGTTGCCTTGATCGGTAGCAACATTGATGAAGATGGTTCCTAGTATTATTCCTGTAAACAAGGCTTGTATAATCCTTGTGAAGAATAGCTGTTTTGTTCTGAATATATTTTTGAAAAATCTCTCCCCCAATATTTGGATTTCCTCAAAGTGAGAGTTTGGACTGGTGACAGGGTTATGGTTTTCAATTCTGTTTAATTGGAAGAAAGAACTCATATCATAATCAAGTTCACTTTCTTGAATATGTTCTTGGTTTTTGAGTAAAATTTGATTGCTAAAATTATCTGGAGTTTGTATGACTAAGCTGCTAGTGACATCAATTGCAAATTCAAGAACATTGATGTGGGGAGGAATGAAATGACCAGCAAACTTGAGCCTATCTTCGAGGAGTTTCAATGACCCATTATGTAGAACAAATCCATTACATAGCAATAGTAGTCTATCCAAGAGCTCAAGAATTCGAAAACCTGGTTGATGTATTGTTAAAAGAATAGTCTTACCTTGTTTAACCACCAAAGCTTTCAGAAGACTCAGCACATGAAGTGCTGATGCTGAATCTAAACCAGAAGTTGGTTCATCAATCAACACAACAGCTGGATTATGGACTAATTCAACTCCAATCGAAACTCTGCGCCTTTCGCCACCAGAAATCCCGTTATTCGATCCTTCCCCGATTCTTGATCCAGCAACATGATCTAATCCAAGTTCTCTCAATAGTACTCTTACTCTACTTCCAGCCTCTTTTTTCCCGCCACGTAGCCTCAAAAGAGAACTATACATTAGAGTTTCTTCCACAGTTAATAGTGGAAATAACGCATCATCTTGAGTTACAAATCCGGATAGTTTCCGAAAACTCTTGGCATCGGCAGGAACACCATTGATCAGTACTTGTCCAGAGATTTTGCTTGGACTTATTTTCCCACCAAGTATTTCTAACAATGTTGTTTTTCCTGCCCCACTTGGACCAGCTATGGCTGTGATCTCCCCAGACCTAGCTTCACAATTTACATCCTTCAAGATGTACTTTGGACATCTGTCTTGAGACCTCCAACAAGATACAAAACTGATATCATCATACAAGCTACAAAACGAATATGATAATTTCTTCGCTTCTATTGTATATGAGGCACTCGGACGACCAGAAACAGGGTCATTTACTGGCACTTCCATGGAGAAGAAAGTAGATGGAATTAGAGCAAAGAGATAAATTTGTGAGAGTTGTAAAGAAAATGGAAATGGGAGGGTAGAAGATGAGCTAACACACAAAAGTTGGTGCCTTGCATGTATTGTGGCTAATGCATACACGCAAAGTTAAGAGTTGGAAACTAGATTGCCCATGTAGTACTTTAGTTGGCAATAGAGTTTGTTTGCTTGATGTATTGCAGTGGGCTTTGTTGTGGTGTTCCGTGTTTTGTTCCAGAAAGAAATGAGGTATGTTTGGTGAATATTTGGCATCGGT
This sequence comes from Saposhnikovia divaricata, assembly GCA_036435485.1. Taxonomy (NCBI): domain Eukaryota; kingdom Viridiplantae; phylum Streptophyta; class Magnoliopsida; order Apiales; family Apiaceae; genus Saposhnikovia; species Saposhnikovia divaricata. Next base: position 148,723,816 of record CM071596.1, on the reverse strand, counting down.
TGAATCTACGATTAGAAAGCAAGGATCGTTTCTTGTGAAGATATGTTTGTAATTACAGGTGAACGGCATGTTGACCATGCAGGGTTAAGGGTTGGTATTGGTTGCATTACCATCTTCCTGGCACACACACGAATAGTAGTATATTGGACACATTGACCCTCTAACTTATTTTAAGTGAATGCACAAGATTCTTTATAAATATTATTTATTAATTTATTTGTTTATTTTCTAATATCATAATTTTTTTTAAAAAAAGAGTTTTTTTTACAAATATACACATAAAAGTAAATTTTTACAATTTTACTTTTTTTTTACAAAAGTAATTTTCAAATATACATTGTAATTTGTTGTTGTTTTTTTTTTTTTTTAATAATTGCAAATATGCTGTAGTTGAACTGGTTGCTAGGTTTGGTAATTCAGTTGCTTCTTCACTTCTTTGTCAACCAAAATTCTGATTTCTCTACCTCAAATGATGTACAAGTAGATTTTACAAATATCAACTCGATTTGTTCTAAATCAGTGAAAAGGTATGTACTAAATACTAATTTATAGCAATCAATTCAATTGAAACTGTTAGATCTAGTTTTCAGTTTTTCGATTCTCAAATTTGATGAACTTTTGATGTTTTTGAATTTGAATTGATATCGTTGATTTCAGCTTGATTTTAGTTGATAAAATTGCATCGCTCTTCAGAAACATGATTTATATTGTACATAATGTATTTATTATCCTTCTTTTAGAACCATGACTCTAATTATTCTCACATCGATATGGAAGGTTGATGTTATTTGTTACTGTTGATTTCAGTAGCAAATTAAGTTTCACGTAATCATGAATATTGTGTAACTATTGTCACGTAGTTTGTTGAATTTTTGTTTAGATGAGAGTAGAGAAGTTTTTCTGAGTTGTTTGGAGTTGATTTGAGTAGCAAATCGAGTTTGTCAAGGTCATGGATAATTTGAGAGTAATATCAATAGTTTTGTCAAGGTTTCTTTGAGTTGTTGGAGTTGATGTCAGTAGCGAATTGAGCTTGTCAGGATCATGCATTTTGTGAGACTAATTTCGACTAGTTTTGTCAAATTTTCGCAAGACATTGAGCTAGTGTAATTTGAATATTGTAGAGAAGGTTTCTCTGGGTTGTTTGGAGTTGATGTCAGGAGCGAATAGAGTTTGTCACGATCCTGCATTTTGTGAGAATAATTTCGACTAGTTTTGTCAAATTTTCGCAAGGCATTGTGAAAGGATATCTTCGATATAAAATTTATTTTGGTATTTGTACGATTTAAGCATAAATTTAAATACACGTAGAATCCTCTCCATTAGGTCATTTATTTAATTGATTCGGTCAAAAGTCGAAAGTTAGTGCTAGCAAAATTTATCATTTTATTTTTGAATATAAGAGATATTCCATTATTTTCAAAATATCAAATTATATATTTTCATGGAATATACCTCTACCAAGGCAATAAGATCGAAAAAGAAATATCGAGATTTGATATTTTTTTAAATCTTCGTTGCAATATCAATAAGACGACAAACTCGAACAAAGAATATTCGAGATTTGATATTCTTTAGAGAACTCGTGCTAAATTCAAAAACGATCAGTTTTTATTCGAAACACATTATATCTTCGCACTCAAAATGTTTTCTCATCATAGAAAAGAATTTTTATCCTCACTCTTGTGTCAGAAATATTTAAGGTAATTTTTCTCCCACTTCTTAAAAATATTATATTTCGAAGAAAATTATTTTAAACAGTCAAAAATATTTCCTACACTCTCAAAATATTTTATAGTTTAGGAAATATATTTTAAGTATTTATTATAGTCAAAACATTGGTCAAAAGATTTATCTATTTCAAGAAAAGACCAATTGTATTTTATTCGGAACCGAAAGCTGATTTAATCATTTTAAATCCAAATAAAATGTTGGTCCCAGAGAATATTGCAGAAGGGGGGGGGGAGTTGAATGAAATATAGATAATTTAAAATCTTTAGCTCAACAACAATAATAAAGATTGTAAACTATCTACACAAGAATTGCAATCACAAGTACTAATTCAAGATGTTCTCACAAAATAAATATTATATTTATTTTGTAATGTGTTGCTACAATCTCGAGAAAAATGGTTTTCTCAAGCTTCGACTTCTTGAAAGAAATCACTACTGAAAGAATGAGAGATGTGTCTCTATATAGACTAATCTTTCTTTAGCATCTCAGTCACATGGGTCCCGGAGCTGTTATCGTTTTCAAGTGGCAGCTCCTCACAAGTTGCCCACCCATGTGACCTTTCCTAAAATGCTATACAAACAGAGTTATCATTAAGCATAAGGCATTCTGGGTTCTTTCCAAAATTAGCTATAACAATTCTAGTAGATGCAGACTTGTCATACTCTTGAATTGTCGAGCCTCGTCTTGTGATCTCTCAAGCTTCTGTCGTAGGCTTGCAGGTCTGCTACAATCTTTGACGAATTGCAGCAAATATGTTTCTCGAACATCTAAACTGTCACGGGGGTTTGACTGAGATAAAATCCCCAAATCAAATAATTCAGTGAGATAGTAACCCTTGCCGCCAAGTTTGCTGTCATAGGAATATTCAGTAGTTGACAGTATGAGCTCCCGCCAATGTTGCTGTCGGAACTCCAAACTTGCTGTCAAGTGTGAGAATGTTGTTGTCCTCTGCTTCAGCCAATGTTGCTGTCAAATGAGACTTGCTGTCGTGACCTTGCAACATGCAGTCTTCTTATAACGTTACCATCACTGTATTGACAGTAACTTTATTATTGCGTTGAAGTTACAGTTTGCAGCATAGGCTAGGAAAATTCTTATGGCTTCAAGTCTGGAAACAGGTGCAAATATTTCATCATAGTCTATTCCTTCCTGTTGACAGTATCCTTTGGCCACTAGTCTTGCTTTATTCCTTGTCACATTTCCACCTTCATCCAGTTTTTTTCTGAAGACCCACTTTGTGTCAACAACTGATTTCCCTTTAGGTCTAGGGACTAGCTTCCATACATTGTTTCTTTCAAATTGGTTGAGCTCTTCTTGCATGTCTATCACCCAATCTGAATCCAACAGTGCTTCATCAATTGACTTTGGCTCAGTTTGAGATAGAAAGCAAGAGAACATGCTGTCAGCAGAAACATTTCTCCTTGTCCTTATACCAGTAGTGGGATCACCAATGATTAGATTGCTGGTGTAATCTCTATTCCACTTAGTGGTTCTAGGCAAGCTTCTTTCTTGATCTACTTGATCAGTTCCTCTTTGAGGAGTTGATTTTCCACCATTGATGGTTTCTCCTTCATGTTCTTCAACATCTCCATACTCACTCTCATTCTGATGATTGGGAGTTATTGTTTGAGACTGAGCTGGAGTTTGAGTAACATCATTGATGTTGACATCATCTCTTCCAAACTCAATGGACTGAGTGCAAGTAGGTTCATCAGCAACAACTTCTGCTTCCTCTAAGTAACCTTGATTTTCAAATCTAAGAGGCTCCATTTGACCATCCTCTTGTAATCCAGGGAACTTGGTTTCATCAAATGTGACATTTACACTTTCTTCAATGACATAGACTCTGTACGCAGTCCTTTCCAATCCATATCCCATGAAAATTGCTTTCATAAGCTTTAGCATCAAACTTTCCTTTCCTTTCATGGTTATCAATCATCATGAAACACTTACTCCCAAATACATGAAAATATTTGACAGTTGGTTTCTTTCCTGTTAACAGATAGTAATGAGTGTTTCCATGAGTCTTGTTGATCAAGGTTCTGTTCTGTGTGTAGCAAGCTGTATTAATAACTTCTGCCCAGAAATATATTGGTAATTTAGAATCATTCAACATAGTTCTCGCAGCTTCAATGAGAGTTCTATTCTTCCTTTCTACAACTCCATTTTGTTGTGGTGTCCTGGTAGTGGAGAATTGTTGGACAATGCCTTCTTCCTTGCAGAAGTTTCCCAATGTGGCATTTCTGAAGTCAGTACCATTGTCACTTCTCAGATATTCAATTTTTGCATTCGGGGTTCTATCAAGAACTCTTATTTGATCAATGATTTCTTGAGCTACTTTATCCTTCATCTCTAAGAACTTTACTCAAGTGTACCTCGAGTAATCATCCACCATTACCAGGGCATATCTCTTTCTTGCAAGAGATTGAACATTTACTGGACCAAACAAATCCATATGAATTAATTTGAGTGGCTCAGTGTTGGTTTTCACTTGCTTTGACTTGTACACTGATCTTTTCAATTTACCCATTTGATAATCCTTCTTGATAGAATTCCTGTTGAGGTAGTCCTCTCACCAAATCCTTCTTCATCAGAATATTCATATTCTTGAAATTGAGATGGGAGAGCTTCTTGTGCCAAAGCATGCTTTCACCAACTGATGCTTTATTGTAAAAATAGTAAGCCTTGTCTTTCTTCACAGAATTTAAGTCTGCAACAAACAAGCTTCCTTTCCTGACTCCTTTTAAGGAGAGGCTTCCATCCTTCTTGTGATAGATATTGCAAACCATCATATCAAAGTCAACCTTGAGTCCCCTGTCACTGAACTGGTTGACACTGAGTAGGTTATGCTTCAATCCATCTACAAGAGCAATGTCTTCAATGACAACATTTCCATTTTCCAAACAGCCATATCCCACAGTGTAACCTTTGTTGTTGTCTCCAAAAGTTATGATTGGGCCGGCTTTCTCCACAAAATGTGATAGCAGGGCTATATCACCTGTCATGTGTCTGGAACATCCACTATCGATGATCCACATGACTTGCTTCTGGTTTTTGCCCTGCAAAATAGATGATTTTAATTTACATCTGGTACCCAAACTCTGTTGGGTCCTGCAGTTACAGCATTATTTCAGTTACAGCATTATTATTCATATCATTCTGTTTCACATTTGAATCAACACTAGAATCCTCCTGTTTGACTTCTTTCACAGTCCACTTAGGCTTAGAGTTAGACTTGGTCTTTCTCTTGGTGGATGTTGCCTTTTTACCAACATAGACAGGCTTAGAAGTCTCAGCAGTTTGCATATAGGAACATCTTTCAGTAGACAGAATAGGTAAATTGAAACAAGTACTCATAACAATAATCTTGCATGGCATACAGTCAATATTATTACAGACGTCCACTTCTCTTTGCATGATGGGGGTTCTATGTAAGTTACCACTAACATTGGTCGCATTAACCTTGTTCTTGTTGGGTTTCTTACAAACAAATGTTAAATGTTGAGATGAGCCACAATTATTGCAAAGCTTCCTAGGAGCGTCTTTAACATGAGCATAGCCATTCTTCTTGTCAATTCCTAACTTGCCATTCCTATTCTTAGGCTTGTAGGCATTTGCCTTGACAGTATGTTCTGAAGTTGCTGTCGAGCTACCTTTGACAGTACCTTTCTTTCCCTCTGTCTTGACAGCAGGCTTGAAATTTTCTGTCTTGGGTTCTCTCTTGACAGTATCTTTTGAAGTTTCTGTCATATCCTTGTTGACAGCTACTTTAGAATATTCTATCTGATTACCTGGCAAAGTTTCTGTCACGGGAGACTTGACAGTATCTTTCCCTTCATCTATTGTGCTGTCAACGCACTCATCCTCATCAAGAAGCTCTTGTTTGATGAACAGGGAGGTTTCATCAAAATCAGTTTGAAGCTTTTTGAAAATCGGTTTGTAAACTCTTTTGAGAATATTAGGTTTGATAGCATCACTATCATCAAGAGTAATTGCCTTTCCATGCTTCCTACCATACTCGAAGCCTATAACTATCTTTTGATTCTCAGTGTGATTATCATGATATTCCTGGACTAACTTAGAAGAGTTTCTAAATGCTTTGAGTTTAAACTCATTTTCTGCAATTTGATTCCTGAGAAATTCTTCTATTTCTTTAGCACAGACAATATCATTTTTCAATCTAGTATTCTCTTGAGCTAACGAATCTAGAGGACTGGTTCTAAGCAATAACATTTCATTTTCAGATTTGAGAGTTTCATTTTGTTTAGTTAACTTAGCAATTTCTTCGTGAGCAGCAGATAAACTAACATGAATGTTAAACATCTCAGCACTTAAATCTTCAATGGTATGCTTGTATTCAGTTTTAGACATATCAAGTAAGACTAGAGATGGTACCTGAGTTGAGGAACTAGAAGCTTCATCATCAGATTTAGCCATGAGGGCCAAGTTAACTCTTCTTCTTCCTCATCTTCAGAATCATCCCAGCATTTTCCTTCAGCCACATAGGCTTTACCTTGATTCCTCTTAAACTAATTTCCAGATCCTTTTCCTTGATTCTATTTTGGTCATCTGCATTCAATAGCAAAATGACCTAGCTCATTGCAGTTGTAACACCTGAACTTCGACCTATCCACCATCCCGGTCTTGTATCCACCTCTCGTGGCACCACCAGCAGCTTTTGAAAAACTCCCCTTGTTGAACTTAGATGTTTGACCCTGTGACTTGTATGACTTGTCCCTTTGGAACTTGATGTTCTTGAATCTCTTAGCCATATAAGCCATGGTTGGATTATCCATGCTTTCAATCTCTTCTGTTGTGTAGAAGTCTTCATCTTCAACATTTTTGAGTTGCAGAACCACCTTCTCCTCGTCATCCAAAACCTCTTCAATCTTCAATGGAGGTACTTGTGTTGGTTGTGAACTTTGTGAGGATTCACTTGGACAAGCTACTTGTGGTTCTTGAGCTACAAGGGCTCCTGACATGTTTGCCAACTTTCCTTTGGTTCTAGTTTGAATGGCTTTCTTTTGAAAGAGTTCGAGTTCGTATGATTTGAGCACACCATAAAGAGTTTCTAGAGAGACATCGCTCAAGTTTCTTCCTTCTCTTATGGCTGTGACTTTGTGCTCAAGATGCTCAGGGAGAGTGAACATAAATTTGATGTTGATCTCCTTTCTATCATAGAACTTCCCATGAATTTATAACTCAGCTATTAGCTTACTGAACCTTTCAAACATGTGTGTGAGTTCTTCGCTTGGCTTGGCCATGAAGGCTTCATATTGTGATACAAGGATTTGCCTTTGATTTTCTCGGACCTCTTCACTTCCTTCACACAACTGCTCTATTTTACTCCACATCTCTTTTGTAGATGAACATCCCATAACATTACCACACATGGTTTTGTCTAAAGTGAGAGAGTCGAGCAAGATAAGTTGTAAGTAGTCATCCAAGGCTACTTTCTCCTTTTTGGTCTCTGTGTATTCTGAAGGCCTCTTGGCAACCCAATGGGCTGGAATGACTTCGTCATTTAAAGTAGCAGCAGCTACTTCCTTTTGAGGAATGAAGGGGCCGTTCTCAAGGATTCCCATGTATAATGGATGGGTAGCTTTAATAAATAACAAGATCTTTCTTTTCCAGAATTTGTAGTTCTCTTTATCAAAGACTGGAATCTTGATACCACTTGACTTCTGAACACTCGTCATGATCTTCAGATTTGTATATCAATCTGTCGCTCTGATACCAGTTGTTGGTCCCGGAGTATATTGCAGAAGGGGGTTGAATGCAATATAGATAATTTCAAATTTTTAGCTCAACAACAATGATAAAGATTGTAAACTATCTACACAAGAATTGCAATCACAAGTAGTAATTCAAGATGTTCTCACAAAATAAATATTTTATTTATTCTGTAATGTGTTGCTACAACCTCGAGAAAAATGGTTTTCTCAAGCTTCGACCTCTTGAAAGAAATCACTACTGAAAGAATGAGAGATGTGTCTCTATATAGACTAATCTTTCTTTAGCATCTCAGTCACATGGGTCGCGGAGCTATTGTCATTTTCAAGTGACAGCTCCTCACAAGTTGCCCACCCATGTGACGTTTCCTAAAATGCTATACAAACAGAGTTATCATTAAGCATAAGGCATTCTGGGTTCTTTCCAAAATTAGCTATAACAATTCTAGTAGATGCAGACTTGTCATACTCTTGAATTGTCGAGCCTCGTCTTGTGATCTCTCAAGCTTCTGTCGTAGTCTTGCAAGTCTGCAACAATCTTTGACGAATTGTAGAAAATCTGTTTCTCGAACATCTAAACTGTCACGGGGGTTTGACTGAGATAAAATCCCCAAATCAAATAATTCAGTGAGACAGTAACGCTTGCCGCCAAGTTTGCTGTCATAGGAATATTCAGTAGTTGACAGTATGAGCTCCCGCCAATGTTGCTGTCGGAACTCCAAACTTGCTGTCAAGTGTGAGAATGTTGTTGTCCCCTGCTTCAGCCAATGTTGCTGTCAAATGAGACTTGCTGTTGTGACCTTGCAACATGCAGTCTTCTTGTAACGTTACCATCAATGTATTGACAGTAACTTTATTATTGCTGTCGAACTGATGTATTCTCTTGAGGCTTGAACATATCAATGAACTTCTTCCAAGATACATACTTATTACATTTCAGCAATTATTTGATTACAAGAACACACTCTGGCTATGACAGTATGTTCTACTTAGCCTATACAAATAAACTAAGTACTAGTTAAGTTGTCTCTACGCTATCACCCATAAATCCTAACATAAAATACTTCCACTTGCTAGAATGACTTGAAACTTGAGATTGGTTACTTAAATATTATTTTCTATGCATGGTTAAAGTTTCGTAATTTTTCAAGAATTTTGGTCCGGCGCGTGAACCGAGCAAGTCAGTCCCACATTTTACCATGTTTGACCAAGTCAATGTTGACCAAAATTGACCAAACATTCCAGATATTCATTTTATAATATTTCTAAGTGTCCCATATTTTTAGATTTACTTATTGGGTATTTTTTGAGATATCGGTTATTTAATTAACGATACGTGTTACATATTTAATTAATAATCGGAACGAGTCTAATATTATAGATTCAAAAGTTGCTGGGATTTGTTCTTGTTTGCTAGTGCATCCACTTGCAAAGAACCACAACCTACATTACATGTCATCAATCCACCCCTTTTCAATCTCAACCACTCCTTTTAAATCTCAACCACTCCTTTTAACTCAATCTCCACCATTCCTCCCACCCAACTCCTTCTATAAATACCCCACTTTACACACCCATTAAAACATAAGCTAAGAGCCAAAGAATTGCTGGGATTTTTGAAGTAAACAATCTTTCAATATATACAAATATTCACTTCATCTACTTCATTTTAAAAACCTTCTCTCTCTTCAATATATATCTATATATACAAGGTTTTTGTTCAACAAGCTTAGTTCCACCCAACCAAGCTTTGTCCACCCAAGCTAGCTCATCTACCACCACTTTCTGTCCTCCCAAAGGGCTGCCCAAGTTCGACCAAGTGCCAAAATCTGGCCGAACCTCCGGCAAATTTTTCCGATCGTTCTCTAAAAGTGGTAAGTATTAGCTTCATCCTTGTGTCTTAACCGACCATATTTATATTTAAGATTTATTCTAAACTTCTATAATTCATCTTAATCTCTATTCTTGGATCTATAAGATACCAAAAAGTCTCTTTATAAAAGAGAAAGAAATTATTTTTGACATAGGTCAAAAGTTGAAACGATTAAGTTTTTTTACGGATTCCCAACTAACATCTCTAGTGTTCCATGGGATATTCATTAAAGAAATACTTCGTTCAACATATACTTCTCATAGCACAAGTTTAGCCACTTGTTTATCGCATTTATTTTTATTTTATCGTGGCTATAACTAATCTAATGCAAGATGTAAAAAGAAGAGTATACTTTGACATTGTCTTTTGTCAAACGGAAGTATACATCTTAAAAACCTTAAGCCTATTAGCTTAACGGACTTTAAATATCAACAAACTCCGAGATCTACATTTAATCACATCTTAACGGAGTATTGATATAAAAATACTTGACAACAAGTCAAAGTTGTTATGATTAAGTATTTTTACGGATTCCCAACTAACATCTTTAGTGTTCCGTGGGATATTCTTTAAAGAAATACTTCGTATAACATAAACTTCTAATAAGCACACGTTTAGCCAATTGTTTTATTTGTACTTAATCTTTATCGCTCGTGCAAGAAGTTATAACTATACTTTGGCACTATATTAGTCAAAAGGAAGTATACATATCGAAACCTTAAAGCACTATAGCTTTTAACAAGGTCTTCTAATATTACTCCACCCATATTTATATTTATTTGGAGTAATCAAAAGTATACTTTTATTATAATTTAATATCAAAGAAAGTATATTTAAAATTACAATATAACTTATTATTCTTCTACGAATATTAAAGTTACCCTTTGGATCTAGTACCGTAACATACTTGTCCAAACTTTTATATCTTAATCATATTTGTTTCGTAGATATTGTGTTTCTAACTTTTGTTGTGAGGTGAAGAAGAAGTGAGGTGATTCTCATTCTAAGACCCAAGTCCTAGATGTATTAACGGGGAGTTAGTAGTCTTCGCACCGTGAAAAAGAGGAAAGACCTAAGACCTTTCATCTAAGACCCAAGACCGACAAAAGCCAAGAATCAATAATCTACACCAAAGGTTCTATATCAACTTTGAAGAATTAGCGAGGAGTTATTGTCTAAGATAAGTTGTGTAGGTGTTTGCATTTATTTTGAGGTGGTAACGGGTAGTTACGCACCAAGACAAATATTTGTATGGTTGTAAAGGCTTCTCCGCCTACTAAAGGAGCGAGTTTATTTTATAAGGAAATCTCGAGACTAGGGGTGAGCGAATCTATTAGAGGTTGCGCCATCACGAACCAGGATAAAATCTCCTGTGTGGTATTTTTCTTCCCTTGTCTTTTATTTCCGCATTTATAAACTGCTAACGACTCGGTAAAATATTTAAAAAGGGATAAATATTTTTAAAATGCCATAATACTTTTAAATTGGTAATTAAGCTATTCAACCCCCCTTCTAGATTAATATAGCCCTCATACGGGACCTAACAATTGGTATCAGAGCAGTGTTTTTTAACGTGTTTGTTGAGTGATTCGCAGATCTACAGGCACAACAAAAAGTGATCCGACATGGCGTATCTAAATACCATCGGTTGTGGTGAAGGCCTATTTAGCTCTCGCCCTCCTCTATTTGATGGCACCAACTTTGCAACATGGAAAATGGAGTTGTTATTCCTACTAAAATCGTTGACGATGTCGTCGTCGAAAAGAAGGTTAGTGAATATAGTTACGATGAGGAAAATATGATGAATATAGCCGCGAAGGTGGAAATGGTTCTCACAAGTGCACTTGCCGAAAAAGAATATAAACGAGTAAACAATTGCAAGTCGGCACAAGAAATGTGGAACAAATTAGTGGTTACCTACGAAGGTACTGTTGATATAAAAGATTCTCGAATGGATACTTTGATCCAAGAATACGAGAACTTTAAACTCCAAGATGGAGAAAATATCATCGATATGGAAATAAGATTTACTCGTATTATCGATGAATTATCTCAACTCGGAAAGAGTTACACTCAAAATGAGAAGAATCGAAGAGTTCTTAAATCTTTACCTCCTAGTTGGAGGGTTAAAGTTACTACTATAAAAAAATGCATAATCTAAATGATTATGACATCGATAGCTTATTCGGAAAACTTCGTGCATATGAAGAAGATAATATACCGGATAAGGTAATTCCTAAAGTGGAAGACAAAAAGAAAATTATGGCTTTAAAAGCTATATTAATCGATGAAGATTAAAACGATGAGGAGTTAAACGAAGAACTTCAAAATCTCGATGAAAGCAAAAATGCTACAAAGCAAAGCTCAAAGATACGGAAAAGGCTTCCTAAAATCTAATAACCAACAAAGAGTTTTTAACTCTAACGGAAGGCCAAATTACTCTCAAAATTATACTCCTAAGTACAAGAGTAATTTTTCGACAACGAGCTACAACAAAGGCAAAGGCACTCAAAATACTAATGCCTATAATAATGCCAATAGTAACAATAATCCTCCTTACACTCCTCCAAAACATAAAGAACAAAATTTGGAAGAAACACAAGAAGTGTGTTTCGAGTGTAAACAACTGGGTCACTTCAAAAGAGAATGTCCTAAACTCTCTAAAAGACGAATTCTCATGGTCGAAAATGGTTGGGATTTAAGTGAAGATGAAGAAGCTCCGGAAACTAGTGAAGAAGTTGTCAATCTATGCTTAATGGCTATTGGAGATTAAGCTACATCAACGCAAGCCTCCACTTCAAATCAAGAGGTAAACTCTAACCTTAACTACATTTCAAATAAATTGCAATTAGATGAATCTAACTTAAATTTGGTTGATATGAGTAAGTATGATTTGATTGAGCTTGTAGTAGGAATCAACATTAAATAGAAAGATGTTGATAAAAGGCATCATTCATTATGGTCCGAGATAATGAAACTCGAAGAAATGCATCATACGCAAAGTAAAGAGTTCACTCGGATGATGGATTCAAAAATCCAATACGAAAGTGAAATAGCTTTCTTGAATGATCAAAATAATCTCTTAAAAGGTGAAGTCAACAAGTTCAAAGATAATGCTCTCAATCTTGAAGTAGAGAATGTTACTTTAGTACTTCAAATAGAAAAGATGGAAAATGAGAAGTTATAACTCAATGACAACATCAATAAACTTCATGTTGATCTATTGAACCTAAAGATTCTAAATGAATCAATAGTTCAAAATAATGCAACATCTCAATCTCATGAAAACAATCTTGAAAAAGAGAATGAGCTATCACAAAGCTTTGAGTTAAAGAAAAGAAATTACAAGAAGAAACTCAAAGATTGAAAGAAGAAAATTTCAAACTCATTGCTCAAGTTATGGATCAAGAAAGATTCTTTAACAACAAGATTGGTGCCTTAGAAAAAGAAAAAAAAAATCTTGAAACTGTTGTTCAAAGATTTAATAAAGGCAACGAGATTTTAGATTTTAAATTTCAAACTCATTGCTCAAGTTATGGATCAAGAAAATCTCCTATAACCGTGAAGGTTTAGGATATGATAAGAACACTTCTCCTATACGAGATGTTCAAACAAGAGTGCAACCTACAATGGCTTCTCCTAAATCACAATCTTTAAAGTGTTCATGTTGCAACAAAGATGGACATTCGGTTCTTTATTGCAAATACAAGAGTGGTGAAATTAAGAAGAAGCATGTATGGATTCGTAAAGGATCGAAACCATACAAGAAGGTTGAAAAACAAGTACCATTTAACAAAGTTGCTTATAACGGTCAAAGGTAATAAAGGTTTCAACAACCTAGTATGGTTCAAAGTAGAAACACAATGTATCATAACAATGCTAGTAGGTATGCACCTAGAAATCAACACGTGCCTAATCATAATGTCTATCCTCAATATGCTCCATACTTTGCACATGATAGATATAATGTGCATCGTGATAACTCTATATCTTATAATGCTAGACATTATGATTAGGCACGTGTTGATTTCTAGGTGCATACCTACTAGCATTGTTATGATACATTGTGTTTCTACTATGATAGATATAATGTGCATCGTGATAACTCTATATCTTATAATGCTAGACACACACAATATCATGTTAGACATAATGCACCAAGAAATCTTTACATGCCTGACAATGATTATCCTATGTCTAGATTATATCATGCAAATTCAAATGTTACTTATGATGTACTAACCCGAGGACCCTCAAGACAAAAGGGTACCTATAAATTTAATTGATTGATTTTGTAGGTTTGTCTTGCCGCTAAGCAAGACAAGTGGTACCTTGATAGTGGATGTTCAAGACATATGACCGGTAATAAGTCACTTTTGAACAACCTTAAAAAGGTCACTGCGGGAAGTGTTACATTTGGAGATAGTAGTAAAGGCATCATTGTCGGAATATGAGACATCGGAAATAGTCATTTCAAGATCTCAAACGTACAACTAGTATCAGGACTAAGGTACAATCCTCTCAGTTAGTCAACTCTGTGACAATGATTACAAGGTAATTTTCTATACTACTCATTATTGTATTCTAGATAAAAATTGGAGATTGGTTCTCACTTGCCCTCGAAACAAAAATGTCTATACATGTGACATGAGCAAGCATGAGAATGTATGCCTAATCACTACAAACGATGACCCTCGGCTTTGGCATCGAAGATTATAACATGCAAACATGAACTTGATTAAAAATATATCAACAAAAAATCATGTACGAGGTATACCAAAATTGAATTACCAAAAAGATCATACTTGAGAAGCTTGAGAAATTGGAAAACAAATTCGAGCCTCTCACAAAGCAAATTTATGGTATCTACCTCTAGACCTCTTAAGCTTTTACATAAGGATCTTATTGGTCCGGTTCCTATACAAAGTCTCGGAGGTAGCTCATACATGTTAGTAATCGTTGATGATTATGCACGATTTACGTGGATGAAATTTCTCAAAACTAAAAGTGATGCTTTTGAATCTTTCTCTTCCCCATGTAAAAAGATTCAAAATCAACAAAACAATACCATAGTCTATATACGGACTGATCATGGTAAAGAATTTGAGAATTCTAGTTTTACAAATTTCTATGATGAAAATTGAATCACACATAATTTTTTCGCTCCCTACACTCCAAAATCAAACGGAGTTGTTGAAAGGAAAAATAGAACTTTACAAGAAATGGCTAGCACAATGCTTAATGAATATCGTCGACCTAAATAATTTTGGGCCGAAGCTATTTTTATCGCTTGCCATATTCCTAATCGGGTTTTGCTACGACCTATAAAGATAAAGACTCCTTACGAGCTTTACTTTGGCAAAACACCGAAACTAAGCTATTTTCGAGTATTCAGAAGTAAATGCTTTATACTAAACTTGAAATATTACCTTACTAAATTTGATCCTAAATCAAGTGAAGGTATATTTCTTGGATACTTTACAAATAGAAAAGCCTATCAAATATTCAATATCAAAACTCTTGTGGTGGAAGAATCAATGAATGTAGCATTTGATGAAAGTAAACCACCACCAAGGTACAAAGATCTTGTTGAAAAAGACGATGTCGAACAAGATGATGTAGAAAATATTATTCGACAATTCGAAAATATGGATCTCGGGACCCCTGTTCCAAGAAACCCATTAGAATTGGTCGAAACAGAAGTTGAACTCCCAAAAGAAATTCCTGTAATTAAAAGTCATCCCTTGGACAACGTTCTTGGAGACTTAAATAAAGGAGTTCAAATGCGATCACAAGTACAAAATGTTGTGAATCATCTTAGTTTTCTATCTCAAATAGAACCTAAGATCGCGAAAGAAGCTTTGTTTGATGAGGATTGGATCTCGGCTATGCAAGAGGAATTATTACAATTCACTCATAGCAAAGTTTGGGAACTTGTAAGAACCCTAATTTTTGGTAATATTTCCTTTTATCTAATATCTTGTGGCATTGTCAATATAGAACCTTTCTAGTCATCCCTGTTGATTAATAGAATTGATTGTCTGAGAAACTGCGTTGTTGCATTCATTATGTAAGATAAAGAGGAAGATTGTGAAGGCAGGAGTCTTATTGTTAGTAAGATTTATAAAACTTGGGATTTGAGAATGGTTAGAGTACTAAAAGATTTATTAAGAATTATGACGAAGAATTATGGACATTCGAGGAATTTACACAATTAAGTACTTAAGGAATTATAGGGGAAATCTCTACGCAACAAAATATTATTACGAGAGATTAATTAAGATACGATACGAATTAAAGATTAAATGACAAGCATTGGTGGAAGAATAATGATACAAGGAGTAGTATTGCATGCAAGTCCCATGCAACCAAGTGGTTAGGAATAAGCAAACTAGTTAACAAAATATGGATCTCGGCTAGTTACTTGCTTTTCAAAAAGGGGAGACAAGAAGTACAAGGAGCCATACCATGCTAGTACCTTGCCTATACATACACATTATGTATCACCCAACCCTAACTTTATCAATTATTCACCAAACAAACAAAACACAAAAATCAAAAACACTCTCCCCCCCTTTCAAGGTGCTCTCGGCCAAGAAGAAAAAAGGGAGAAGAAAATTCTTCCTCCCCCATTTCCCACCACTCATAAATCAAGATATAATTACTAGGCCCTCTACATCATCTAAGCAAGGTATGTTAAGAGTTTCAAGCCATTTCATCCACCCAAATTCAAGTTATAAATTGTTAAAGATTTGGTGAATCGTAACCATGGTTGGTTTTTCTTTTAGATCTTGGATTGTAAGGGTTGTAGGAGACCATTCAAGGTGTTATTGAGTTTTGTAAAGCTTATCCAAGGCTCCTAGGTGCTCAAGAAGGTATAAAAATCACAAACCCTTTTGGTTATGTAGTGTTTATAATGTTGGGTAGTAGATCCATGTATATATGAGTTAATCTTGGTTGTATAAGTAATGGATGACATGGATCTTGAGTTTTGATGTTGTGATTGTGACTTTTATGATTGTGGATAGTATATGTATCTCCATGAGTGTTATAAACCATGAACTAAGTGAATTAAGTGTTGGTTGTGTTGTGGAATTGTGAAAATTGGTTGATCTATGTAGTACATGCTTGCTGAGTTTTTCCAGGAACATTGACCTGTATTGTAACACGGTTTTGAACCCCCAAATATTGTCCCATGATGTCCTACCATATATTGTTGGAAAGCTAATTAAATGTAGTTTCTGGAAATGTAAGGTTCATGGCTAGGTGATGTATAGATTTTAAGTTATGGCCGGAGAAGTGAATTGCGTTTCTGGATTCCGGACTGCACTAAGTGACCCCCTTGTGAACCTTGTTTAAACCCCTAAAAAAATATGTGGGATCATGGAAAAATTTGAGAAACTAGGAAATGCAGTGGTGAAGGCTACCCAAAAAGAATTGGATTAAAATATGGAATTTTGAATTTTATAAAAATGCTAGAGTAAATTTCGCGCAAGGGAAAAAGTCGTTAGTGGAGCATAATTCTAGGGGTAATGGTTATGATTCGAATGTGGTAACTAAATTAAGTCGAATAAGTGACGAGCGTAATCGAGCGATGACATGAACCTATAGTGGGGCTAGAGTGTCATAAGACGAGGTCATTAAGTTAATTTCGTACCCCCCTAAAACCCCGTAATTAAAGAGATATTGTTAAGGTACTAACGAGCGGTTATTGCTTATGTATAGATCGTTCGACTCCGCACGCTCGACCACCCCAACCAAACCAAGGCAAGTTTACTTTTCAAAACATATACATGTACAAGGACTTTCACTGTTGTGTTTGTAGTTTTCAACCATATCAAATGCTATGTTTATCGAAGTATTGATGCAATTGAGATTGTATAAGTACGAATATGCTTGTACCCCTTGAACTTAGATTGAAATGTTTTCTTCGGACAGCGACTCTAGCAATAGAGGTCGTAGCGGTCCGTATATACTATTGACCGGGGAGCGGTATATTATTATATCGTAACTAGTTTGTGAAAACCCGAAGGGTCATTCGGGTAGTGTCGTATACCCAAGTAACTATTGTTATATCTTCGTAAATACTCGAAACCCTATCTTGGATTAAAAGTTTATTTTATCGAATAATTATTTTATTAATTATTA
The DNA here is from genome assembly GCA_036435485.1 of Saposhnikovia divaricata. Taxonomy (NCBI): domain Eukaryota; kingdom Viridiplantae; phylum Streptophyta; class Magnoliopsida; order Apiales; family Apiaceae; genus Saposhnikovia; species Saposhnikovia divaricata. Next base: position 148,706,332 of record CM071596.1, on the reverse strand, counting down.
ATATTAAATCTTAAAATATTATTTATTAATTATTGTTCATTATTTAAAGACAAAGTTAATCCAAGATACATTTAATACTTTCAAACTCGAACTCTTTCGAACTCAAAACATTTTCGAAAACCCCCGGTCAGGTTTGCTTCTTGTATGATTTCAAGAATCATCGGTCGACTGATGTCGGACCTCAATTACTCAGTTTTCAATCAAAATCAAGTTTTAAAAGAAAAAGAAAAAGGGACTCTGGCAGGTGTGGGAACCGTTGACGAACGATTCCCGGGATGTGTAAGCGGCCGTGAGCTAGGCGGTCCATCAATTATTATTCCGGCCCAGGTGTTGCCGAAGGATGATTACGGATGTAGTTTTCATCGAGGGTGATTACGGATGTAGTTTTCACCTGGGGATAGTTACGGATGTAGTTTCTATCCTTCTACCGGTAGAGAAGACCCGCGAATTATTGGACTTGGATGTGGCGACTGATCATCGTCAATCCTTGTCAGGTTTTTATGTTTTCTTTAAGTCCCATTCCTCCATTTTGGAAAAATGCTTTGACACCGCTTCTTAGGCTTTTGTGCCAAGTTGCTGATAGTGTTCTATTTTGATGAGAAAGATGTTGACTCAATGCAGTATCTAGAACTGCAAGTTTATTTTGAAAACAAGGGCACATATTGTTGCACCTTCGGAATTTATCAACTATGACAAGTGATTTTATATCTGATTGATACAAACAAGTTTAATAACTGCCAATCATATGAAATGTTATATTGCTTACCTTATACATATATTTCTTGCTGAGCTATAGTTGCTCACTCTTGCCTGTTTTCAAATTTTACAAACACAACAGCTAAGCGAAATGGCAAGACCCAGACAGACTGCTCGAAAGCAGGTGACTAGACCCGGGCCAGCAGTTGAGATTCCACCGATAGGCCCCATTAGTCGGATTGGTTGGCAGCTTTTGTTAGTCCGTTTTATTTATCAGTATGACCTGTGCAAGGCAGTTTATCGTAACAAACTTTCAAGCCGCCAACTTCGCTTCATATCGAAGTGTTGCTGGTAGCATAAATACTATTTAATTCGGTCTGTAATAACTCTGATACTTTTATTTCTGCTTAATCAATGTTGTGACGTTTCTGAGGCTCTAACCTGTGTGTGTGTGTGCGGTGTGAGTTTGTTGTGGGGTCGATGGTGTGTTATATATATTATGTGCAAGAACAGGTATATTACTAATGGAAAATGGACCGTGAGCGCCTAGATCTCCGACCCCGGATCTGGGGGCGTCATAGAAATGGTATGAGAGCGAGGTTACAGTTCTCAGAAACGATAGTAATTTAAGGAAGCAACCCTAATAATAATAACAATAACGATAACCTTAATAACAACATTAATAATACTTAGAACTCTCATCGAGTTTGTAGTCGGGTTATCGGATATAGCCCTGACTTTAAGGCCCGTGAGGGAACTACTCCTTAAACCTTTCTTTTTGGTTAGTGACCCTCCTTATTTCCCTTGTGTAGATGGAGGAGATACCAGACCCTGAGGCTTTCGAGAGAGAGCATGATGAGGCACTGATGCGAGATACCGAGGATCCTGAGGAAGATATGGGTGCTGACTCCGAGCTTGGCCCCTGGATTACGCTGATAGGAGATACTGATGATGAGGATCCCATTGAGGAGCCCTTTGAGCCTGAGCCTGAGCCAGAGCCTGTTACCCCATCTCCTGTAGCTACTGATGAGGAGAGTGTGAGATCCGGTGAGGGTCGTGTTGTGTCACCCCCACCTTCTCCACAGACATCTAGCCCTGTTTCATCAGACGGTGACTCCGAGGATGATACTTCGGGCGAGGAGGAGCTTGACCCTACCCCTGCTACTGCTCCTGCTGCTGCACCTGCTCATGTTCCTGTCATACCACCTCCACCGATGGACCTACCCCCAGTGTCGGGTACTAAGCACGCTTACGTGGTACAGTTCCTGACCCGAGACTTACTATCTGCAGAGGCCCGACTTAACGAGGTGAGGTGGGTACTAGTGGAGGAGCGCGAGGCGCGCTTGAGGATCCAGGCTGAGATGAGGACCGCTGTTGCTAGGAGGACTAGGGCTCGACTCCATAGGATTGAGAGGAGGAGTCGGGAGAGGATTCTTGGATTAGGGATCCGCGGGGGCGGAGTGATCCAGGCTAGGGATGCTAGGCGTGTTGTGCGTCGTACATTTGCCCGAGTGAGGACCTTGCTCCGCCGCGGTGCGGCCCCGTGATGTGTTACTGATAGCTCAGTCCCCTAGGTTCAGATGACATTAGTGTGTCGATTTTGCGGGATAGTTGACTTGTGCAGTGGTATCCTTTCTGACCAGTGGATGAGTAGACTGACCTACAGATATGTAGATGTGATTTCGGGTAGTATGTACGGATGTAGCCCTACTTTTGTGTAGCCCTGACTATTTGGATGATGTACTTGTATTTGTTCCACTTTTGCTAGACTTTGACATCGGAACTATGTATTTGGCTCTAACATCCAAACTTTGTGATAACCCTTGTACCGTACTTATTTAGTTTCAGTTTCCTTAATATTGCCTCATCTGCTTTACTTTCCGATGCCATGCTCTACTGTTTTGATATACAACTGTGATTATACAATTGCTACAAGCCACAAATACAACCATGCTGTTTCAAATTTACGATATGCGATTTCAAATTGTTCTCTACAATTTTCAAAAATGTTCCTACAATTTTTTTTTAAATAATTTTTTTTTTCAAAAAAAAAAAAATATTTTTGAGGTTTCGAAATTTTGAAAACTCTTGTAAATGTTTTCGCATCCCAAAGGGATTTTTCTCAAAAATGTTTGACATTTTATCTCCAACATCGGATTATTAAAACTTTTGCAACTTCCACCCTTATGAGGAGGAACGATACGCTCCTGACCCGTGCAAACGCTGTCAGGTAATTGGGAAACCCTAACCCATTTCTTGTTTTATTATCAGAATCATGCCACCCAGAAGAATGAACACTCGAGCTCACCCGATCAGTTCTGAGGGCCAGGTTAGCCACCATGGAACCGGATGCCACCAGAACCGTGAAGGGGAGAATGTCAACCTGAGTGAGAGTGAGGGCAACGATCATAACTTGTTTGATGACTCTGAGTATGAAGAAGAAGAAGCCGGTGATGACACCCGAGAGGCAGAACGTCCTAGGGGAGGCCCTATGGAACAGTTCATGGAGTTACTTAGGCAGAACTTGGACCGTCCCCCAGTTCAGCAACCACCCCAAAATGCTAATGCAAATGCTTTCCGGAACTTCAAATCCCTGAAACCCCCAGCATTTAAAGGAACTGCCGATCCGGTCGAGGCAAGGGCCTGGCTGAAGGAAATGGAAAAATCTTTCGAGATACTAGGTGTCACTGAGGAGCAGAAGACTGTTTTCGCCACTTACCTTCTGAAGGGTGAGGCGAACTATTGGTGGGAAGCTAAGAAGAATTTGGAAGGAAGAGGTGTGGTGACCTGGGAGAGGTTTAGCGAGCTGTTCTTGGAGAAGTACTTTCCTAGGTTCATGGAGACACAAATGGAGCTGAAGTTTTTGGAACTGAAGCAAGGTAACATGACGGTGGCCGAGTATGAGGCCAAATTTACCGAGTTGTCAAGGTTTGTGCCGGAATATGTGAACTCTGAGGCAAAGAGGGCCCGAAGGTTTCAATTGGGGCTAAAGCAATGGATTCAGAATCGTGTGGCGGTTCTTGAGCTAACAGACTATGCCACCCTGGTACAGAAAGCATCAATTGTTGAGGCTGGGAGTGAACAGATGCAGAAGGAGAGGGAAGGAAAGAAGAGGAAGTTTGATAGTCGAAAGGGAAACTCTGCGGGTGGGAGCTTTCCGAGAAAATTTAAGCGAGGAACGATGTCCCAACCCAGCGGAAACTTTGGAACCAAGAGAGCTGAAAATTGGAGTGTGGGCCAGAGCGGCCGACCACAGGGATCGTCTTACTCTACCCCATCCCGAGCCCTACCCCCAGAATGCAATAAATGTGGAAGGAAACATGCGGGCGTGTGTAACCTACAGGAGGTGAAGTGCTTCAAATGTGGACTGACATGACATTATGCTAACGTCTGTCGAGGAACTAGTAACAACACCAGTGCCGGAGGTAATTGCTTCAAGTGTGGGAAACCAGGGCACCAAATGAGGGAATGTATGTCCTCTGGGCCAGCTGCATCAAGAGTGAGTGGAACTGGTTCTAACAAGGCCCCTACTGCAAGAACTTTTAACATGACGGTGCAGGATGCCGTGAGGAACACGGATGTGATTGCAGGTACTCTACTACTCAACTCAGTTAAGGCAAATGTTTTATTTGATTCGGGAGCTACCAAGTCCTTCATATCTCTAGATTTTGTATGTCAGTTAGGCCTTAAGACTGAACCATTGAAAGACAGACTGCAAATAGAGATAGCTAATCATGAAATTATTCCCGTTAGCCAAGTATGTCCAGGTTGTGACCTAGAAATAGAAGGGCGACACTTTCGGGTAGACTTAATACCTTTTAAACTAGGGGAGTTTGACGTAATAGTAGGTATGGATTGGTTAACAACCCACGGAGCCCAGATTGATTGTGTCAAGAAGAAAGTAAGTTTGAGACTGTCAGGGGACGAGGAAGTAGTGTTTAGTGGGAAACGGCAAAACCAAAAGTTCCTGACTATGATTCAAGCTAAGAAGCTGTTACGTAAAGGATGCGAAGCCTATTTAGCCTATGTGAAGGATACCAAGAAGGAGGCACCAAACCTACAGGAAATCCCTGTCGTTAATGAGTTCGCGGACGTATTTCCGGATGATCTTCCCGGACTACCACCTGATAGAGACATCGAGTTCGCTATAGATTTAGTTCCGGGTACGGCCCCAATTTCGAAAGCCCCATATCGGCTAGCCCCAGTAGAGATGAAAGAGCTGGCCACTCAGTTACAAGAGTTGTTGGATAAAGGGATGATAAGACCTAGTGTGTCACCGTGGGGAGCCCCGGTGTTGTTCGTGAAAAAGAAGGATGGTAGTATGAGATTATGTATAGACTACAGGGAGTTGAACAAGGTGACTATCAAGAATAAGTATCCCTTGCCCAGGATAGATGACCTGTTTGATCAATTGAAAGATGCAGTTTATTTCTCTAAAATTGATTTGAGGACCGGGTACCACCAGTTAAAGATTAAACCAGAAGATATACCAAAGACGGCCTTTCGCACCCGGTACGGACACTATGAGTTCCTAGTGATGTCATTTGGGTTAACGAATGCCCCTGCAGCTTTCATGGACTTAATGAATCGAGTCTTCAAGAAGTATTTGGACAAGTGTGTTATAGTCTTCATCGATGACATCTTGATTTATTCCAAGACGAAGGAGGAACATGCAGAGTACTTGAGGATTGTATTGGGAGCATTGAGAGAAGAAAAGTTGTACGCTAAGTTCTCGAAGTGTGAATTTTGGTTGAAGGAAGTTCAGTTTTTAGGGCATGTGATTAGCGAACAAGGCATTCTAGTGGACCCAGCCAAAATAGAGGCTGTATCAAATTGGGAGAGACCAACCACTCCGACAGAGGTGAGAAGTTTTATAGGGCTGGCTGGCTACTATAGGAGATTTGTCCAAGACTTTGCCAAGATAGCAGCCCCTCTGACCCGACTAACTCGCAAGACCGAGAAGTTTGTATGGACTGAAAAATGCGAAGAGAGATTCCAAGAGTTGAAAAAGTGGTTGGTGACAGCACCAGTACTAGCCCTACCTGATGATAAGGGAGATTTTGTGATTTATAGCGACGCATCCCATAAAGGTTTGGGGTGTGTGCTTATGCAGCACGGTAAAGTGATCGCGTATGCGTCTAGACAACTTAAGGAGTACGAGATGAGATACCCCACCCATGATTTGGAATTAGCAGCGATAGTTTTTGCTTTGAAGATCTGGAGACATTATCTTTACGGAGAAAAGTGTGAAATCTACACGGATCACAAGAGCTTAAAGTACATATTCACTCAGAAAGAGTTAAACATGAGGCAGAGGAGATGGCTAGAGCTAATAAAAGATTATGATTGTGAGATTCATTATCACCCAGGGAAGGCCAACGTGGTGGCCGATGCGCTTAGCCGAAAGGAGAAACTCAAGATGATAACGTCAATGGACGAATTGATCAAGGACCTTGAGAAACTGGAGATTGAAGTGAGGTTACCAGGAATTGGACAATAGAGTCTAATGGAAATAAGAGTCCAACCACCGCTATTGGAAAAGATTAAGTTATGCCAGGAAAAGAAGATAGAAGAAGAAAAGAATTCGTTGCAGAAAATTTTGACTGGCGAGGAAATTAAGTTTGAAAAGGACGGGAATGGAATTATGAGGTATGCATCTAGGATATGGATCCCGAACGTTCAAGAATTAAAAGACGAGATTTTGCAAGAGGCTCATAGTTCGAGGTACTCAATTCACCCTGGAGGCACTAAGATGTATAGAGATATGAGAGAATACTATTGGTGGCCAAATATGAAGAAGGACGTGGCCGAGTGGGTAAGTAAATGCTTGACATGTCAAAGATTAAAGGCCGAACACCAGAGGCCCAGTGGATTGTTGCAACCCTTAGAGATACCCGAGTGGAAGTGGGAGCAAATTGCGATGGACTTTGTGGTCGGATTACCAAGGACCAAGACTAATCATGATTCCATTTGGGTAATTATCGATAGATTGACCAAGTCAGCACATTTTCTTCCAATCAACGAGAGATACACTGTCGACAAGCTGGCAGATATTTACTTAAAGGAGATTGTGGTTAGGCATGGGGTTCCTGTGAGCATTGTATCAGATAGAGACCCAAGATTCAACTCCAGGTTCTGGAGAAGTTTTCAGGATTGTGTGGGGACCAAGTTAAACATGAGTACTGCATACCATCCCCAAACAGACGGACAGAGTGAGAGAACCATCCAGACCATCGAGGACATGTTGAGGGTATGTGCCATTGATTTTAAGGGAAGTTGGGATGACCACTTGCCGTTGATCGAATTTTCCTACAACAACAGTTACGAGTATAGGCATGCCCCCATATGAAGCTTTATACGGACGAAGATGTCGATCCCCCTTGTGTTGGGAAGAGGTTGGAGAGCGGAAGATTTTAGGACCTGAACTAGTCCAACGGACAAGAGAGACTATCGAGCTTAGAAGAGGATGGCTGGTAGCGGCCCAAGACAGATAGAAGAAGTATGCGGACCAGACCCGCAAGGACAAAGAATATAAGGTAGGAGAGTTTGTGATGTTGAAGGTATCACCGTGGAAAGGATTGATGAGATTTGGTAAGAAAGGGAAACTAAGCCCAAGATTTATTGGACCTTTTGAGATCTTGAAACGAGTTGGAAAGTTAGCCTATGAATTGGCTTTACCCCCGAGCTTACAGCAAGTACATAATGTGTTCCATGTGTCCATGCTACGACCATACCATACCGACATCCGACATGTGATAGAACATGATCAAGTGGATCTGCAACCAGACTTAACATATGTAGAGCAACCCGTAGAAATCATGGATAGAAAAGAACAGGTGCTGCGGAACAAGGTTGTCAAACTAGTGAGAGTCTTGTGGAGGAATCAGAATGTCGAAGAATCAACATGGGAACTAGAGAGCGCGATGCGTGAAAAGCACCCCCAACTGTTTTCAACCTGATTCCGGGACGGAATCCTTTTAAGGAGGGGAGGCTGCAAGAACCCTAATTTTTGGTAATATTTCCTTTTATTTAATATCTTGTGGCATTGTCAATATAGAACCTTTCTAGTCATACCTGTTGATTAATAGAATTGATTGTTTGAGAAACTGCGTTGTTGCATTCATTATGTAAGATAAAGAGGAAGATTGTGAAGGCAGGAGTCTTATTGTTAGTAAGATTTATAAAACTTGGGATTTGAGAATGGTTAGAGTACTAAAAGATTTATTAAGAATTATGACGAGGAATTATGGACATTCGAGGAATTTACACAATTAAGTACTTAAGGAATTATAGGGGAAATCTCTACGCGACAAAATATTATTACGAGAGATTAATTAAGATACGATACGAATTAAAGATTAAATGACAAGCATTGGTGGAAGAATAATGATACAAGGAGTAGTATTGCATGCAAGTCCCATGCAACCAAGTGGTTAGGAATAAGCAAACTAGTTAACAAAATGGAAGAGGAATAGTAACTAGTTACTTGCTTTTCAAAAAGGGGAGACAAGAAGTACAAGGAGCCATACCTTGCTAGTACCCTGCCTATACATACACATTATGTATCACCCAACCCTAACTTTATCAATTATTCACCAAACAAACAAAAAACAAAAATCAAAAACACTCTCCCCCCCTTTCAAGGTGCTCTCGGCCAAGAAGAAAAAAGGGAGAAGAAAATTCTTCCTCCCCCATTTCCCACCACTCATAAATCCTTTTGGTTATGTAGTGTTTATAATGTTGGGTAGTAGATCCATGTATATATGAGTTAATCTTGGTTGTATAAGTAATGGATGACATGGATCTTGAGTTTTGATGTTGTGATTGTGACTTTTATGATTGTGGATAGTATATGTATCTCCATGAGTGTTATAAACCATGAACTAAGTGAATTAAGTGTTGGTTGTGTTGTGGAATTGTGAAAATTGGTTGATCTATGTAGTACATGCTTGCTGAGTTTTTCCAGGAACATTGACCTGTCTTGTAACACGGTTTTGAACCCCCAAATGTTGTCCCCTGATGTCCTACCATATATTGTTGTAAAGATAATTGAATTTAGTTTCAGGAAATGTAAGGTTCATGGCTAGGTGATGTATAGATTTTAAGTTATGGCCGGAGAAGTGAATTGTGTTTCTGGATTCCGGACTGCACTGAGTGACCCCCTTGTGAACCTTGTTTAAACCCCTAAAAAAATATGTGGGATCATGGAAAAATTTGAGAAACTAGGAAATGCAGTGGAGAAGGCCCCCAAAAAGAATTGGATTAAAATATGAAATTTTGAATTTTATAAAAATGCTAGAGTAAATTTCGCGCAAGGGAAAAAGTCGTTAGTGGAGCATAATTCTAGGGGTAATGGTTATGATTCGAATGTGGTAACTAAATTAAGTCGAATAAGTGACGAGCGTAATCGAGCGATGACATGAACCTATAGTGGGGCTAGAGTGTCATAAGACGAGGTCATTAAGTTAATTTCGTACCCCCCTAAAACCCCGTAATTAAAGAGATATTGTTAAGGTACTAACGAGCGGTTATTGCTTATGTATAGATCGTTCGACTCCGCACGCTCGACCACCCCAACCAAACCAAGGCAAGTTTACTTTTCAAAACTTATACATGTACAAGGACTTTCACTGTTGTGTTTGTAGTTTTCAACCATATCAAATGCTATGTTTATCGAAGTATTGATGCAATTGAGATTGTATAAGTACGAATATGCTTGTACCCCTTGAACTTAGATTGAAATGTTTTCTTCGGACAGCGACTCTAGCAATAGAGGTCGTAGCGGTCCGTATATACTATTGACCGGGGAGCGGTATATTATTATATTGTAACTAGTTTGCGAAAACCTGAAGGGTCATTCGGGTAGTGTCGTATACCCAAGTAACTATTGTTATATCTTCGTAAATACTCGAAACCCTATCTTGGATTAAAAGTTTATTTTATCGAATAATTATTTTATTAATTATTAATATTAAATCTTAAAATATTATTTATTAATTATTGTTCATTATTTAAAGACAAAGTTAATCCAAGATACATTTAATACTTTCAAACTCGAACTCTTTCGAACTCAAAACATTTTCGAAAACCCCCGGCCAGGTTTGCTTCTTGTATGATTTCAAGAATCATCGGTCGACTGATGTCGGACCTCAATTACTCAGTTTTCAATCAAAATCAAGTTTTAAAAGAAAAAGAAAAAGGGACTCTGGCAGGTGTGGGAACCGTTGACGAACGATTCCTGGGATGTGTAAGCGGCCGTGAGCCAGGCGGTCCATCAATTATTATTCCGGCCCAGGTGTTGCCGAAGGATGATTACGGATGTAGTTTTCATCGAGGGTGATTACGGATGTAGTTTTAACCCGGGGATAGTTACGGATGTAGTTTCTATCCTTCTACCGGTAGAGAAGACCCGCGGATTATTGGACTTGGATGTGGCGACTGATCATCGTCAATCCTTGTCAGGTTTTTATGTTTTCTTTAAGTCCCATTCCTCCATTTTGGAAAAATGCTTTGACACCGCTTCTTAGGCTTTTGTGCCAAGTTGCTGATAGTGTTCTATTTTGATGAGAAAGATGTTGACTCAATGCAGTATCTAGAACTGCAAGTTTATTTTGAAAACAAGGGCACATATTGTTGCACCTTCGGAATTTATCAACTATGACAAGTGATTTTATATCTGATTGATACAAACAAGTTTAATAACTGCCAATCATATGAAATGTTATATTGCTTACCTTATACATATATTTCTTGCTGAGCTATAGTTGCTCACTCTTGCCTGTTTTCAAATTTTACAAACACAACAGCTAAGCGAAATGGTAAGACCCAGACAGACTGCTCGAAAGCAGGTGACTGGACCCGGGCCAGCAGTTGAGATTCCACCGGTAGGCCCCATTAGCCGGATTGGTTGGTAGCTTTTGTTAGTCCGTTTTATTTATCAGTATGACCTGTGCAAGGAAGTGTATCGTAACAAACTTTCAAGCCGCCAACTTCGCTTCATATCGAAGTGTTGCTGGTAGCATAAATACTATTTAATTCGGTCTGTAATAACTCTGATACTTTTATTTCTGCTTAATCAATGTTGTGACGTTTCTGAGGCTCTAACATGTGTGTGTGTGTGGTGTGAGTTTATTGTGGGGTCAATGGCTGTGTTATATATATTATGTGCAAGAACATGTATATTACTAATGGAAAATGGACCGTGAGCGCCTAGATCTCCGACCCCGGATCTGGGGGCGTCACAGAACTCATTCCAAAACCCAAAGATACTTCCATAATTGGAACTAAATGGGTGTTTAGAAACAAGTTAGATGAAAATGGAACAGTTGTTCAGAATAATGCACGATTAGTTACTCAAGGCTATACCCAAATGGAAGGTATAGACTTTGATGAAACTTATGCACCCGTAGCTCGAATCGAATCAATTCGAATGCTATTAGCTTACGCATGTCATAAAGATTTCAAGGTATACCAAATGGATGTCAAATCGGCCTTCTTAAATGGGATATTAGAAGAAGAAGTTTATGTAAAAAAACCTCTTGGTTTTGAAGATGCCACATATCCGGAGTATGTATATAAATTATACAAAGCTCTATATGGTTTAAAACAAGCTCCAAGAGCTTAGTATGAAAGGTTAAGCAAGTTCCTATTAGAAATTAATTTTAAAATGGGCACTACCGATAAAACCTTATTTAGGAGACAAGAAAAAAAATGATATCTTACTCGTACAAATATACGTGGATGTCATCATTTTTGGTTCAACCAATGATGCACTATGTAAAGAATTCTCTGATAATATGAGCAAAGAATTCTAAATGAGTATGATGGGGTATTAAATTTCTTTCTAGGATTGCAAATTAGGCAATTCGATGAAGGCATCCATATCTCCCAGTCAAAGTATTCTAAAGAGATGTTAAAGAAATTCGAAATGGATAATGCCAAACCCAACTGTACTCCTATGTCTACTTCAGATAAATTAACAGAAGATCTCAACGGGATTCCAGTAGACACTAAGAAATATCGGGGTATGATCGGTAGCTTGCTTTACATAACCGCAAGTCATCCCGATATACAATATAGTGTTTGTAAGTGTGCTAGATTTCAAGTAGCCCCTAAAGAGTCTCATCGATCCGCAGTAAAAAGGATCTTGAGATATCTAAAAGGAACCACTGATGTAGTTCTTTGGTATCGAAAGAAGTACCATTAGACTTAGTATGTTTTTCTGATTCGGACTATGCTGGGTATTTAGTCAACAGAAAAAGTACAAGTGGTACATGTCAGTTTTTGGGAGGATGCTTGGTCTCTTGGTTTTCGAAGAAACAAAATTCGGTATCAATCTCCACAACATAAGCTGAATATATAACGGCTGTAAAATGTTGTGCTCAAATCCTGTGGATGAAGCAAACATTAGCCGACTATAATATTAAATTTGATGTTATATCCATCTTATGCGATAACATGAGTGCTATTGATCTTAGCAAAAATCTGGTGTTACATTCAAGATCTAAGCACATTGATGTGAGACATCACTTTTTGCGTGATCATGTCAATAAAGGTGATATGAAAATGACTCATATCGAAACTGAGTACAATCTCGCTAACATCTTCACGAAACCATTAAATTCCGAAAGATTCGCTAAACTCCGTTTGGATTTAGGAATGTTGGAATTTCCAAAATAATGGTATATACATTTATATAAATATTATTTATATTTATATATTTTGTGAAAATATTTATCACGATTCATAGTTATCTCACAAAAAAGAGATCTTTTTGATCCAATTACTAAGGTGCTCTAAAACTCATATTCATTGATAACTTTATCGATCGGGTTTTATTGAGAATCTTACTTTTCTCTCAAAGAAATAAAACTATTCGAATAAATATTTTTGGAATTTAATTCGAAAAATATCTTTGAGATACTAGAATTATGACATTTATGCTCACATAAAAAGTATCAAAACATTAAAATATTTTTCCATATATATAATATATTATTATGTATTAATAAAGATTTTACAAAAATATTTTTTTAAAAACATATTATATTTTTCTGATTATTTTCGGTCAAATATTGGCCCAGTCCGTTTGACTAAGCCCAATCCAGCTTCTATTACATTTAACTTGGCCCATATACCATAAAACCGTAAAATCCTAGCCGCTCGTTATAAGAATGAAACAATCTGAGCCGTTCATTTCCTAAACTATATATACAATATTTACTCTGTTTTGTTTTCATTTGTGTATACTGTTTACGCAGTCTCAACACTCTAACCCTAACCTCTCTCAATTCTCTCTCGCCGCTTTTCTTGTTCTTCAATTTAGAACCCTAATCTCTAAACACTCCACTATTATACACCCTAAATTGTGTTATTATTCACCATATCTCATCAATCTATCCATTAATTGATGAGAATCAAAGCTGTGATTGGTTAAATTAAATCGATTTCGCTAAAATCGATAATCTTTCTAATAGGTTATTGACTTAAGATCGGAATCTACAAATATATATATACAATACACACACAGACACACCCTTTCTGTCGCTCAATTTGTAATTTGTTTTCGAAACCCTAATTGTGTTTCGTGAGAAGTTAATTGCAGGTACTAAATTCGTTCAAAAGAAGTGAATTCAAGCCAAGAAATGCCTTGAATCGTCCTGAAATCAGCTTGAAAGACGATCGATTTGTTTTGTCTCAGTGAGTTGACTCGACGGTTAACTCAATCCGCGATTGAGTTAACCAGGTAAGTCCTTTGAGATTGTTAACCAGTCCTTAGGCTAAGGTATTTGGCTTCATTCGAGTAACTATCATAACTTTAAATATATCATTGCATGGCTGATTGTGGTGACTCGAAATAATTGATAAATTAATTCATATATGCGATTGTTGGTGATAATTGAGTCTCAATCCTTGGTTAGAATGTGTGTTCATGGATGGTGATACTTCGAATTACATTCGAAATATATGATAAGATAAAATTGTGAAAACCCAGTGAGTTGATCAATTATTGTATTATTAGAAAACTGAAAGTTATCTTAGTAACATGTTAATTGAATAATCTGAAGTGATTACTTGTTTTAACTAAGAGTAGTAATATGTGGACTCGAATAGCATGAAAATGCTTAAGTGTTTTTACACTTTACCATTCTTTATTTAGACAATTGATTCTTACAGTAGTAAAATGTCTGGATTATAAGTCAATGCTCAGTCTGCTTTAACATGCTTTATCAACATGCCAAAGTTTTTGTTGACTGAAGAAGCACTCTAATTGAGTTTGATATAAACATAACTTAAATGAACTCAGATGTTTGTTTATTCTCTGTGATTATGTGAAAGAGATCTATGTACCATAATATGTTAGTACATTACTGATGATGTGATTTATATCTGGATTTAAGTAAACATATTATCTATGAAGATTTGTTTCATATATGATACTCATGAAAGATTTGTCCTCCCTTGTACTTGAAATCTTATGATTACTGGCCTTATCTATACATGTACTTGAGATTTGAATAAATAAATCCTTAATATTGTGAAGTTTTGTGGCAACTCTTGTTTTGTTGAGGCAACCTAATTTTGTAAGAGATTTATCATCATGTGAGATATCTGTGATCAGTTATTTTCACTAGATTCATGAATATTTAATCTGTCTATGTGAAACTAAAATGATCTTGTGTGTCTTAACACTTGACTATGCAGTGACTAGATTATTGATATTTGTATTATGAAATCATATAAATACAGTGATAAAACTGAAGCATTAACATTGCACACACTGATCTCACATAAAGACCTGGCTGAGAATCCCTTGGAGAATCTCAGTATCTAGACACTGATGTGATTAACGGCCATATAGATATTAAGAAAATTTAAGTGTGTATGTGTTAATTAAAATTATGTATATTACACTATGTGTTACATGTTACATGACTTACATGCGCTACCTGGTCCTAATATGGTTCTCTGAACTATTTTTCTGTGTTAAATGATACAAGTTTTTGAGCATGTTCTGTGTTAGTATTTATAAATCAAATGTGATTGGCATCTAGATTATAAAACTCATTCTTTGACTATAAAAGCACTAGAAAATGAAACTTTCCAACTCTGTCACCATCAAATCAATCATTTATTTACACATTTAAAGCTTGGCACAGGTGCATGCATTATTCAAAAGTTAGTGACATCACAGTGGGTCCACTGATCCTTCTTGTACCTTTTTGCATAGTGTCTCAGTTTAAAGTCTGCTGTGTGTCTTCTATTCATTAAACACTTTGTCCTTATCTACACTGTTTCTTAGTGGACTTTACACCACTGTACTTCTCATAAATTCATTCCCTATTCTGTTATTCTCATATAATACCCACACACATGCACCACCCGGACTGAATTTTTTTTCTACATATCCATTTTGCATTGGTTTTCAAAATACTTTTAAAAGAAAAAGATTCTCAGATTTCAAAGACCTACACCTCATTAATAGAAAACACTATTTTCTTACTTATCGTACTGGATTATGCTTATCTATTTATGAATTCAAATTGACATGGTTGATTATAAATAGCATCTCATCTCAGTGCATTTACACACACTTCACCTTGCATCTCTTATAGCACTTTCACCTCTCGACTGCATGGATTTTCAAAAACTTCCTTCAAACCCTAACCCTAAAAACCTTCATGAAAACCCTTTTCTTTTTGAAGACATGGAACAAAATCAGTTTATACACTCAAACTCCTCTCACTTTATAGTGATTCCTCCAAGACTACAAAACCTCAGAGACGAAAATCCAAAGAAAAGCTTCAAAAGCCCTTCCATTCCTTTTTATCAAAGCTCCATATTTTAAGTTCCAAATGTTTCAAGCCCTAGACCTAGAAAATCCTATTGCCCTAAAGTGTACTCAAGGAAACAGTTCTCCAAACCTATACCAAGATCTGTACCAAAACCAATCCCCCCTCCTCAACTCATAAACCTATCATACACAAAGAAATTCATGGAAATACTAAAAAATGTCCAACCTGGTATAAATATCCATGTTAGTGGAGAGGTTGAAACTGTCATAAAGAATGCTAGGTGGGGAGGTCTAGTTCAACATCTAGGTAGAAGGTACTTCACACATCTCATGGGTGAGTTCTATTGGAATATAAGAATCATAAAAGGTGTAGATGGAGTCTTACATTTCACAACCTCTGTCAATAGGAATGTCAGTGTATACTGAAAATATTTATTTGAAGTATATACATTTATTTCTGGCCAGTTTTATTGAGAATCATTTAAATGTTTACATGCTGTCTAATATTATATATTGTGGACAATCTAGTATCAAATGGGAGACAGAATATTAGATTGTTAAATATGGTTTATATAATATAATAAGGTTCACAGCACAAGTGGTGTTAGACAATCCACTGGTATAGTTGTAGTATTATTTAGATTAATTTATATTGACTATTAAATAGATCAATAGGAATGTCAGTGTATACTGAAAATATTTATTTGAAGTATATACATTTATTTCTGGCCAGTTTTATTGAGAATCATTTAAATGTTTACATGCTGTCTAATATTATATATTGTGGACAATCTAGTATCAAATGGGAGACAGAATATTAGATTGTTAAATATGGTTTATATAATATAATAAGGTTCACAGCACAAGTGGTGTTAGACAATCCACTGGTATAGTTGTAGTATTATTTAGATTAATTTATATTGACTATTAAATAATACTAGTATACTTTGTGTATATTGAACAGGATCAAATTTAGAATTGTTCTCTTAAACTGATTAAGAAGGAGAACTAAGATTCTATGTTATTATTAATGCTTAGTTTCTTAATCCGGATATAGTAATTGACACGTGTATATTATTTACATGCTTTGATTTATATATGAAATAATACTTTTGAATTATATCATTATATTTTGGGTGATGAAATTATATATATGATGTATATTATTTATATTAGGAATCCATGTCCTGATAATATTCGGGTTAATGCTATCCCCTTGAAAACTTAAAAAGATTTAATTATGTGAAACCCTGCAGGTGGATTTATTCTAGCATAATTAAATAAGATTGAGTGGATAATCAAGGATTAAAGATATTAATTAAATTAATTATCAGTAATTTATTTAATTAATGGACATGCGATATTTTAAACATGGGGAATTTAATAAGCAAATAATATTGGAACCAAATTAATTAATTAAATTATGGTATTAGGAAAGGTAGTACAAATATTAATTCTTTAGTGGAGTGAATTAATATTTAATGACATTAGGCTAGGCCCGGAATGTCATTGGGAGGCCTAACCTAATTATCCATGATCCCTGTTGTAGCCCATATATATTCGTATTCACTTCTTGCTGAGGTGGGTTGAAAAAACATTAGGCTTTTTGGAGGCAGCCACCTTGAAGCAAGAAGAGAGACAAAACTTGGGAGCACGAAGGCCACACTTCGCTCAAGGGGAATCAAGGAATACAGCAGAAGACGTACACTTGAATCGCTTGCGCCATAGCGATTAAGGTTAATTTTCTGTTCATACTCGTTAATTTTTTGTATCATAAATCGCAGGGCCACAGGAAAACCATACTTGTTGACCATAAAACCATCAACATGGCCTTGCATTTACCTGTCTATTTAACTAATAATGATCATCCATGCATTGACATCTATTCCTACTTCATTTTTAACAAAGATGAACTCAAACTCATGCTTAGTACTTTCTGTGATTCTGATGTGCCTCTTTGTTTATGTGATAAGAATTGTAGTATTCATTATAAGCATTTTAAACCTCTGTTTCAGCACCTTACACTGTTTATTCGAGATAATGTTCTGCCCAAACCCAATCAAAGCAAGTATTTTGATTTCTTTGACATGAAAGTCATGTTTCTCTTGTTCATCAATAAGATAGACTATAACATTTCTTATGTCATTCTGCTAAATCTGATTAATGCAAATCTGGTTGGTTTCATGCCTTATAGTCTCATGTTGTCATCCATCTTTAATCTGTGTCACATTCATACACACATTGACCACTCCACTCTAGCTGACTCTCAAATAACCCCTGCTCACATAAGGCCTCAAGTCATCCCTTTTATGTGTCAACCTCAGGATGTCTTTGCTACTGACCTCCCTAGAACTATTAGAGAAGAGGACATATATCTAAACAAGATTGAATCTGCTAGATTAATGTTTGAAGAACAAAACTTAGAGATTAGGAGGCTAAGAAATAAAAATGAGGATATTAAAAGAAGGCTAGGGTTCATTAAAAGTTTAGCTGCGTCTACCATGGGTCATAATGGGTTAAGGGACATGGAAATCATTAGTTCTTTTCAAGTTTAGATGGTAGATAACTTAGAAATGGCAAATGAGTTAGAGACTGTAGGTGCTAACCTTGATTCTAATGGGTTGCCTGATTTGGTTGGTGAACTTGGTTTTGTTGTTGCAATGGAAGATGCTACTGTCTGACTGTGTTACATGATTCTGTGTGTTGGATGCTGCTAGTTCTGGTTTCTGAATAAAGTTTGTTAACTGATCTACTTTTGCTGGTTTGGATGTATTCTGCTTGTTAATCTGTACTCATGTTGTTGTTTGCTTTTGAGTGTATGTTGAGGCTCATATGTAATCTGGTTTGTAAGTTAAGATCTTGCTTTAAGTTGTTGATCTGTAATAGTTAGTTTCCTGTCTGCCTTAAACTCAAGAAGTTTTTGCACTTCTTTTATGTAACCTCAACAGGTACAGGAACTTGTTCAAATCAATCAGTGGAACACACTGAGTGCCATGAACAATTTTGATTGTAAATATATCTTGTATTTGTCTTACTTACTCTCCAAGCCCTAATTTATTACTGCTGTATGCTGAACTAGGAAATTCTTGTGCTATATCTGGTGCTCTCATTACATTATTTCATTTATATGCTAAAATTGTTAAAAATATATAATGTCACAATGATATTTGATCTTTCCTTTCAGATATGCTATTTCTACAGTATGCCTTAAGTATAGATAAATTCTGTAATACTGCAATGATAATCTAGGTTGTAATAAGAAATAACTGGTGTGTAATTTGTGGAATGTATCTAGTATTATTGTTTAGAAGTCTGATGTAATAGTTTTGGACAGCTTAGAAGAACAAGGTATGTGTAAACCTATTAGAATGTATTAGCATCTCTTCATGTAAAAATTTGTGTTCTGTAATCTAGATTTTTAAGACTGTTCAATTTACAATATCTGATTAGCTTGTATTAGCACCAGTCAAGGTGTAAACTATCTAGACATGTGTATGTAACAAGTCGTATGTAACAGTTGGTATGAAATATCTAAATCTGCAAGTTTATTGTAAGTTGAGTAGAATGTATTAGAAATAGTCTATGTATTCAGTTGCAGTATTTGTAAAATTCTTAGTCTATTTACATCCATTCGTCGACTGTAAGCATATGAGATAATTTCAATACAACATTTTTTTCATCAGTGTTTCTTTATAAGCACTAAATGAACATACAACTCATTCTCAAAGTTCGTTTCTCCATGAAAAAAATAGGAAATGTTTATGATAATGGTCTCTGCAGAATGCTAGTTTTATAAATAAAATTTTTATTCAAACTGCTCAACTGCACATTTTCTTAAAAAAATTGTATGAAATTTACTAAGACATGATTCTGACACTTGCATTTTATGTACTTTCAAAGCATGTGTATGAACATATTTACATGGTATACGAACTCTTATCTCTTCTCAGAAATGCTTTACTAAGATAAATGTGTCCTAAAGGGAAGAGAGAATATTCACTATTCTAATAAGAGGGAAACTTTTTGGTTTTATACCAAACAAAGGGGAAGAGAGAATAGTACTCACTATTCGAAAATTTAAAATTTTGCAATGTTAATATCCTCTTACACCATCTGACTAGTTGTCTCATTTTGCAGGAATCCTAAAGAGGAATGTTAAGTATTCTCCTTATTCATTATCTTTATATGCGAAAATATTTTTCAAATATCATGCATACACCAAGGGGAAGCACACTTTTAAATTTAAATTTTATGTTTGTTTGGCAAATACCAAAAAGGGGAAGATTAAAAGGATGTCTTTAATATAATTTTTTTTGGTATTTGTACGATTTAAACATAAAATTTAAATACACGTAAAATCCTCTCCACTATGTCATTGATTTAATCGATTCGGTCAAAAGTCAAAAGTAGGTGCTAGCAAAATTTATCATCCTATTTTTGAATATAAGAGATATTCCATTATTTACAAAATATCAAATTATATATTTTCATGGAATATACCTCTACCAAGGCAATAAGATCGAAAAAGAAATATTGAGATTTGATATTTTTAGATCTTCATTGCAATATCAATAAGGCGACAAGCTCGAACAAAGAATATTCGAGATTTAATATTCTTTATAGAACTCGTGCTAAATTAAAAAAGGATCAGTTTTTATTCGAAATACATTCTATCTTCGCACTCAAAATGTTTTCTCATCATAGAAAAGAATTTTTATCCTCAAGAAAATATTTCTCCTGTGTTAGAAATATTTAAGGTAATTTTTCTCTCCCTTCTTAAATATATTATATTTCGGAGAAAATTATTTTAAACAGTCAAATATATTTCCTACACTCTCAAAATATTTTATATATTAGGAAATATATTTTAAGTATTTATTCTAGTCAAAACATTGGTCAAAAGATTTATCTATTTCAAGAAAAGACCAATTGTATTTTATTCGGCAATGAAAGCTGATTTAATCGTTTTAGCCCAAATAAAATACTTCCACTTGCCAGAATGACTTGGAACTTGAGATTGGTCTAAATATTATTTTCTATGCATTGTTAAAGTTTCGTAATTTTTCGAGAATTTTGGTCCGGCACGTAAACCGAGACAGTCGGTCCCACATTTGACTACGTTTGACCAAGTCAACGTTGACAAAAATTGACCAAACTATCCAGATATTCATTTTATAATATGTCTAAGTGTTCCATATTTTTAGATTCATTTATTGGGTAATTTTGGAGATATCGCTTATTTAATTAACGATACGTGTTACGTATTTAATTAATAATCGAAACGAGTCTAATATTATATTATAGATTCAAAAGTTACCGGGATTTATTCTTGTTTACTAGTGCATCCACTTGCAAAGAAACACAACCTACTTTACATGTCATCAATCCGCACCTTTTCAATCTCAACCATTCCTTTTAACTCAATCTCCATCATTCCTCCCACCCAACTCCTTCTATAAATACCCCCTTCACACACCCATTAAAACATAAGCTAAGAGCCAAAGAATTGCTGGGATTTTTGAAGTAAACACTCTTTCAATATATACAAATATTCTCTTCATCTCAAAAACCTTCTCTCTCTTCAATATATATCAATATATACAAGGTTTTTGTTCAACAAGCTTAGTTCCACCCAACCAAGCTTTGTCCACCCAAGCTAGCTCATCTACCACCACTTTCCGGCCTCCCGAAGGGCTGCCCAAGTTCGATCAAGTGCCAAAATCTGGCCGAACCTCCGGCAAAGTTTTCCGGCGAACTTTTCCGATCGTTCTCTAAAAGTGGTAAGTATTAGCTTTATCCTTGTGTCTTAACCGACCATATTTATATTTGAGATTTGTTCTTAACTTCTATATTTCATCTTAATCCTTATTCCTGGATCTATAAGATGCCAAAAGTCTCTTTATAAAAGAGAAAGAAATTATTTTTCATAGGTCAAAAGTTGAAATGATTAAGTACTTCTCATAGGACAAGTTTAGCCACTTGTTTATCGTACTTATTTTTATTTTATCGTGGCTATACTAATCTAGTGGAAGAAGTAAAAAGAAGAGTATACTTTGACATTGTCTTTAGTCAAACGGATGTATACATCTTAAAAGCCTTAAGCCTATTAGCTTAACGGACTTTAAATATAAACAAACTCCGAGATCTACATTTAATCTCATCTTAACGGAGTATTGATATAAAAATACTTGACAATAAGTCAAAGTTGTTACGATTAAGTATTTATACGGATTCCCAATTAACACCTTTAGTGTTCCGTGGGATATTCTTTAAAGAAATACTTCGTACAACATGAGCTTCTAATAAGCACACGTTTAGCCACTTGTTTTATTTGCACTTACTCTTTATATTTGTTGTGGCTCGTGTAAGAAGTTATAAGTATACTTTGACACTATATTAGTCAAAAGGAAGTATACAGATCGAAGCCTTAAAGCACTATAGCTTTTAACAAGGTCTTCTAATATTACTCCACCCATATTTATATTTATTTGGAGTAATCAAAAAGTATACTTTGATTATAATTTAATATCAAAGAAAGTATACTTAGAATTAAAATATAACTTAATATTCTTCTACGAATATTAAAGTTACCCTTTGGATCTAGTACCATAACATACTTGTCCAAACTTTTATATCTTAATCATATTTGTTTCGTAGATATTGTGTTTCTAACTTTTGTAGTGAGGTGAAGAAGAAGTGAGGTGATTCTCGTTCTAAGACCCAAGTCCTAGACGTACTAACTGGGAGTTAGTAGTCTTCACACCACGAAGAAGAGGAAAGACCCAAGACCTTTCATCTAAGACCCAAGATCGACAAAAGCCAAGAATCAATAGTCTACACCAAAGGTTCTACATCAACTTTGAAGAAATAGCCGGGAGTTATTGTATAAGATAAGTTATGTAGGCGTTTGCATATATTTTAAGGTGGTAACGGGTAGTTAAGAACCAAGAAAAATATTTGTAAGGTTGTAAAGGCTTCTCCACCTACTAAAGAAGCGAGTTTATTTTGTAATTAAGGAAATCTTGAGTCCAGAGAGGAGCTCGGGGACTAGACTAGGGGTGAGTGAATCTATTAGAGGTTGCGCCATCATGAACCAGGATAAAATCTCCTGTGTGGTATTTTTCTTCCCTTGTCTTTTATTTCCGCATTTAAAAACTGCTAACCACTCGGTAAAATATTTAGAAAGGGATAAATATTTTTAAAATGCCATAATAATTTTAAATTGGTAATTAAGTTATTCAATCCCCCTTCTAGCTTAATGTAGCCCTTATACGGGACCTAACACATTGAGCAAGTGTAGTTCAAATATTTTAGATAAGGTTTCTCTGGGCTGTTTGGAGTTTATGTCAGTAGCGAATTGAGTTTGTCAGGGTCATGCATATTGTGAAACTAATTTTGAATAGTTTTGTCAAATTTTTGCAAGGCGTTGAGCTAGTGTAGTTCAAATATTGTAGAGAAGGTTTCTCCGGGTTGTATGCAGTTGATGTCAGTAGGCAATCAAGTTTGTCAGGGTCATCCATATTGTGAGACTAATATCAAATAGTTTTATCAAGTTTTAGCAAGGCGTTGAGCTATTGTACTTCGATAGTCTACAAAAAGTTTCTCTGAGTTGTTTGGAGTTGATGTCAGTAGGCAATCGAGTTTGTCAGGGTCATCCATATTGTGAGACTAATATTGAATAGTTTTATCAAGTTTTAGCAAGGCGTTGAGCTAGTGTGCTTTGATTGTTGTAAACAAGGTTACTCTGGTTTGTTTAGATTTGATGTCAGGACCAAATGGTGTTGTGCAACGCCATCTAAATTGTCTTACTAATTTCGACTAGTTTAATGTAATTTTTTCAAATCACTGGCTTGTTTATAGTTGTTGCTAGTTGCTAATGAGTTTTTAAATAGTCCAGGTTCTTGCACAAACTATACCATTTTCGTAATACATTGCATGGATCTTTGAAACAATGGATGAAAGAACCGGGGAAGAATTGACTTTCTCTCAGTGCTTTACTGGAATATTCAGTTGGGAAATTTCAAACCCTATATATTTCACAGTTGTAAGACATATACAAAGACCATTTAACATGAATATGGATATTATAGAAATCTAGATTCGTTTTAACAAGAACCTGCGAAGATCTCTAAGAATCAACAAATGTTGGATAAATTTCACATTCTGGACAACTTTGACACCATCGGCGGAGGGTTTTAGATCTAGATTTAGGTTTCATGTAACGAATTATCTAGATCAATTGGGAGTGATTTAATAAACAACTTATTAGGGTAGTTCAATATTTTTATTCTAGATATGCAACATATATTTACAAATTGAACAAAAAGAATCAATACAATTTATGCTTTATTGGAGTAAAGTTTTTTGTTTGTTGATTTTGTTCATTTATATGAGTTGCAACAGTAGTAACCTTATTTCCAACAGTTGAAAAATAATTTTGAGATAGTTGAATCTTATAATTTATATTGGTGCCCCAGCGGGGCCTATTCCACTAAATAGATTTTCGAATTTTGTCAAATGCTTGTGTTAGTTTACTAATTGTTCTTCATTGTTATAATTTTTTGTAGGAATGGATAACATTTTGGAGAATATCCTTGTTATAGTACAACACAGTAGGCACTGGGATGAGAGTTTACGATATATAGATTTTGAAGTTTTTTGGTTTCTCATGCCAAACAATTGTAGCTATAGCAACTTGGTGTCAATGATATGCAATGAACTGAAGCTGCAACCAGAATCAACCTCTGTGAAAATAGAATATCAAGTGAAGGATGGATATCCGCCTTTTAAAATAGTTGATGACCAGCACGTAAAATGTTATATTGAGCTCAATAAAAAGGAGGTAGACTTCCCAATATATCCTATGTGTCTCATAATGGAAAATAGAACCATGCAATTAACTTCATTTTCAAATTAGAGTGGTTTAACAGCTAGCGATGTTGATTTTGAAGTTGCGAATATAGAAGGGATGTCATCTAATATCTCTCATTACAACAGTGATGAAGTGAGCAAAGAAGTTGTTGAAGATTATGTTGATTATGTTGAAAAGTTAAGTCGACAAATGATGGACATGTCACCTGAAGCAACTACTGATGAAGAAATACTAGATATTAGCAAAGAAACGGTAATCAGCAACATGCAGAATCAAGAGTTATCGTTGTTTCAAATATATAGAGATAAAGAAACATTGCAGATGGTTCTCAGTCTCTATGCAATTAAGAACAATTTTCAATATAAAGTGAATAAGTCATGCAAAAACGAGTACTTGGTTAAATGCCTTGACAAGAATTGCAAGTGGTTACTACGAGCATCCAGGAACGGGAAAACATATCAGTTTATTATTCGGAAGTTCTCCAGCTCTCATACTTGTTCTCTTGAGATAAGGTTTAAAGATAAACGCCAAGCAACCATAAGTGTTATAGCAGATGTTATCAAACACAAGTTCACAAATATCAAAACAAGATATAGTGTTGCAGATATAATTAGAGATATGAAGCACGAACATAATGTGGATGTAAAGTATAACAAATCTTGGAGATCAAAAGAAAAGGCTCTAGAAATTGTGAGAGGGAATTCTACTGAATCATTTGTTGGACTATATACTTATTTGTATATGATGTACACTACAAATGCGGGATCTATAGTAGAACTGCAACTAACTATGACTAATTGTTTCCTATATTTTTTCATTGCATTGAATTCGTCAATCAAAGGGTGGAGTTATTGCCTACCTGTTGTAGTTGTTGAAGGAGCGTTTCTGAAATTAGCATACGAAGGTACACTATTGGTTGCAGCAACTCAAGATGCAGGTGGCAAAATATTCCCACTAGCATTTGGTGTAGTTGATTCGGAAAATGATCTGTCATGGGAGTGGTTTTTTGAAAAGTTCAAGAAAGCTTATTGTGGAAGGGAAGACATGGTTATAGTCTCAGATCGATATGAAAGCATTATCAAAGGAGCGAATAAAGTTTACCCAAAAGTACCGAATGTTTTCGGCATCTTTCATCTTATTGGCAACATAAAAAGTAAGTTTAAGAAGAATTCGAAGAAGATTAAAGATGCATTCTTGTCTGTTACAAATGCTTACACTTTGAAAAAAATTGAATATCATATGAAGAACTAGAAAAAGTTGACAAGTGAGTACAAGTTTATTTAGAAGAGGTTGGGTATGACAAATGGGCCAAGGTTTATTCAACAAATAATAGATACTCAAAAATGACATCCAATGTTGCAGAGTCTTTGAATGCTATAACCATGTCAATTAGAGAGCTACCCATCTGTACAATGTTAGAAAGTCTTCGAGCTTTGATACAAAAATGGAGTTGGAGAAATAGGAATGAAGCAAATGCAACCTACACAAGATTAACGAGGAAATATGAAGACCTTCTGAAGAAAAGCTACCTGTTGTCTTTGGATTTAACTGTTAATTCTTCAAACTTTTATATGCGACTTTCCTTTATAATTTTTTGCATTTGCTTGACTAACCAGGAAACAAATTAATAGGTGCACTCAACAAATCACATTTTATTTAAAGTCCTTACTAGTGACAGAAAGAATGTAGTTGATCTTAGTGCGAGAAGTTGCACATGCAAAAGGTTTGTGCAACTACTTATTATTATGCAGCTATCTATGTCCATGTTACTGTATTTAATATGTTGTCTTCATGATTTTTTAAATTCACAGATTCCAAATGGATCAAATTCCATGTGCCCATGCTATTGCTGTTTTTCAGGAATCTAACCTCGATCCATATCACTATTGTTCACCTTATTACAAGAAAGAAACAATGCTTATGGGTTATAAAGAAATTGTCTATCCAGTTGGGAACAAAGACACTTGGGAAGTAGCTGAAACTGTCAAATCATTGATAGTATATCCACCAGAAGGAAGACTTCGAGTTGGCAGACCGAGAAAAAGAAGATGCAAAGCTTTTTGGAAGAGAAATGCAAAGACATTGAAAATAATAAAATGTAGTAAATGCAACCAAAATGGACATAACAGGACGGATGGATGCTTAGTTTTTTTTTTAAGTACATTTGCCATAATTTGGAGTTTCGTGTATATGATATTGGCTTGGGATATAGTTTTTAATATATATATTATTTCTGAAAGCTTTATTTATGGTTTTTTTTTCATAAATACACATGATAAAATTTAGCTTAACATGCGACCCGTTCAACTTTTAAATCTAAATGTAAATATAGACCTTAAGTCAATCCCTAAAAAGGAAAAAAATGAAAATTAAATAAATATGAAACCAAACTTGCAACTATTTTCAACCAATTAAATATTTAGCTTAATTCAAAAAAAAAGATGCAACTATCTTCAACCCAATATGTAACTAGTTTTAACCAATGATAACAAAGCCAAAAGCCCAATTCTTGAAACTAACCATGCAACTTATTTCAGAACAGCCTGCAACTAGTTTCAACCAAACATGCAACTAGTTTTAACCCTTGAACGGAAACCCTTTATACCAGACACCCAAACAATTGAATTGGCAACTATTTTCTACCCAAACTACAACTAGTTGTAACTCTCGAATCTAAACCCAGAATAGTGAAGATGAAAACTATAGTTTAAACTCGAAAACTAAATATGCAACTAGATTCAACTATTTTCCACCAAAGATGCAACTAGTTTTAACCAAATAAACAAATATGCAACTAGCTTCAACCATCAGTGATAAAGCCAGAATACTAAACCCCCAAAATTTAAAGAAAGCTAACCATGCAACTACATTAAAACAAAGATACAACTAGGCATATTTGTCCAGAAACAATGCAAATATAAAACTACTAAGCATGCAACTAAGCTTAAACAATTATTCAACTATGTTCAACCAAGTATGCAACTAACTGCAACCCTTTCAACCAAACAAGCATCTCGACTCAACAAAATATGCAACTACTTTTGAGATAATTGAACCTTGTAATTTACATTGGTGCCCCTGCGGGGCCTATTCCACTAAGTAAATTTTCGAATTTTCGAGTTGCTTGTTTGGTGGAAAGTAAACACATAAAACTAAAATCAAACGCAACTATATGTGAAATCTTGACTACGAAAAACACCACAACAAACTGCAACAAACAACTTTTTTTGAAATAGTTACTTCTTCCTTCAACTGGAGTATTAATATGTCTGAATAAATTCAAAGTTGAACAAAGACAAATAAGTACAAAGTAACACAAGAACAATTTTAGTTCAACTGTTAGAAACAATAAAGCCTAGCCCTTCCTTTCCTTCTTGCTTTTTGGACAAGCATTTCCCAGATTTCTTTTTTTTTTGTCTGAACCCTTCCAACCCTTGTCCTTTTTGCTACAGCATCTCCACGTCCATCATCAAAGTACTCATGCTCGCTTTTATATGAATATATCAGCTTTGCCATTCCATATACATAAAATGAAAAATAAAATCCTAGATCTATGAACAGCAACATCAAAAGAAGCTTTGGGGAATTCCTTATCCAAAACAAGATACTCAGCAATTGAGATCATAGCTACTCCACTATCGCTGCATGAAATAACATAAAAAAAATCATAAACTTGAGAACGTTGCCAAAATCGATAAACTATAAATTACATTTGATGTAAATACTCACACTGATTTTTCACAACTATAAGCATTGTGCATCGTCGATCCAAAAAAATCAGTCTTAGATTTGTCCGAATAGCACTTGGCTGAGAAATTGATATTGGTCCTCGAGTTAAAGTTAGTAAGGAGCAAGTAGTGAGGTAGTATCGTGGACAATGGTAGCAGTGCTTCCCTCGCAATCAATGAAATACCGTCACAAGATAATGTTATCCATACATGTATATGCCTTTGTTTAAAGTTTATAACAACAAGAATCCAATGTTTTTTCTCAGCCAACCAAATTGGGACAAAGACATGATCAACCAAGTATCAAGGAGTACTAAAAGGCAGCGCAGCCCCATTAAAAGCATCTAAAATACCTCGTTTTGTAGTGATTTTACTTTGGATATTATCAGATTCTGAAACATCATCATATAAAGAAGCAATTGTTTCTGAAAATTGAAGTCAGATGTAGTAAAATTCATCTTACAGTCATCACGGTACTTCGACATCGTCCTCAAATAATAGAAAAACACATTGACATGCTACAAAATAGAAATTTAAACATTTACTGACATAACAAGTTTACAGACACAAAATTACCAACATATATTAACTACTTATGACTTAAAAAGAAGCTAAACATTGGTAAGACTTATAACTAAACAAATTAAAATAACCAAAAAACAACGGGTAAGACTTACAGAGTTTGATAAATTGCTGCTACCATACTCAATGGTGTGAAACCAAGTCTTCTCAGATATTATCTCACAACCAAACTTTATGGGAGGACTGATATCGTTGTCTTCTTTTGAATAAAACTTTTTTCTAATAGCAAACATAAAACTAGTAAATACATATGCAACCAAGTTACAATATATATATATATATATATATATATATATAATTGTTCAAGTATCTAAACATATACTTGTTTGCCTTCATGGAAAGTCCTTTGTCTAGCCAACTGTAATAATTTGAGTTTTGATCCATATTTGGTAAGTTCCCAATCTCACTATCCAGTGGACTAATGCCTTTAACACTGTTGACGTTGGTAGGCTCAATGGTTTCTTTTGTACTAGATCCAAAGTGTTGCAAGAATGGTAAACACAAATATGTAGGGATCTTGATCCTTCTTTTTGGCAAAGCAGGAGTCACCTTGCCCAAGCCACTCGTACCACTTTCAACATTACGCAAGACAATAGCTTTCGACTTGTCTTAAAAAACAGGAATGTTTTTTCAGTAAATTAGAATATGTATATGGTACAAAATTAACAAAAAACAGGGCACCAAAAACAAGTTTAAAAAATAGGATAGTAAAATCTCTCAAAATTGGAGAAATGTAATAAAATTTACCACTCCTGCATCTTTCATCTCAACATCCATAGATTTTTTAACGCATTTTCCATTTCATCCATTGTGTCACTAGGAACATTATCCTTGCTAATCTCACGTGCTACCTGTAGTACATAAGCTTCAGAATACTAAACCCCCAAAATTTAAAGAAAGTTAACCATGCAACTACATTAAAACAAAGATGCAACTAGGCATCTTTATCCAGAAACAATGCAAATATAAAACTACTAAGTATGCAAATAATCTTAAACCATTATTCAACTACGTTCAACCAAGTATGCAACTAACTGCAACCCTTTCAACCAAACAAGCAACTCGACTCAACAAAATATGCAACTACTTTTGAGATAATTGAACCTTGTAATATATTGGTGCCCCTGCGGGGCCTATTCCACTAAATAGATTTTTGAATTTTTGAGTTGCTTGTTTGGTTAAAAGTAAACACATAAAACTAAAATCAAACGCAACTATATGTGAAATTTTGACTGCGAAAAATTAGAATACGGTACAAAATTAACAAAAAACAGGGCACCAAAGACAAGTTTAAAAACATGACAGTAAAATCACTCAAAATTGGAGACATGAAAAGCCACCTGTAGTACATAAGCTTCAGCACTTTCCATCATTTCTGGAGTTGCTACAACTTCTTTTCTGACTTCTACAACTGCTTCAGCAACCTTTTCACCATTAGCTGCAACTTCTACAACCTTTTGCAACTTATATTCAACCTCTGTAACCTGTATCACATGAGTACATATCGAAATATGGTCTAAAAATTGATAATGATAGAAAATTAAAAGCAAAAAATTTATAAAAAAACTACCAAATTTGTTCTTTCCTGATTTGAATCTTCATCAAATCCCTTCATAAAAGCTTCAACTTTTTCCATTATTTCTGGAGAAAAATTAGTAGTCAAAATTTGTTCGTTCTCACATTCTTTATCATTTCCAACACCAACAATATCAGTTGCGCAATTTTCAGTTACATTTGGATAATTTGTTCTATCTTCAACAAGCCTTGGTAAAACCTATTTTGGTTTAAGAAAAATTAAAAATAAATTCCAAAGTATGAAAAGATAACTAAGTAACATATACAGTATCAATAAAATTCAAAGAAAGAACAGTATAATATTCAAACCTCCTCCTCCCCTAAAATGTTATCAAACTGAAAAGCATCATCATTGGCTTCACTGTTTACTTTATCACATTCATCATTCTCGACTACAACCTGCACATAAATAATCAATGATTGAGTTGAACATAAAGAGAAAAAAATAAGAAAACCACCATTTAAATTAAGAAACAGATAAAAATAAAGAAAATATATACCTTCGTCAGCAATGTGTCTCGAAGCTTTGACAATTCCAAAACAAAATAAGTACGTTGATCATTCACAATACATTTCAAATCATTAACCTCATTTTTTAAATTTCTATGTCCTGCTTCAAGTTTTCGCATCTAAATTTGCATTTTTAGTTAATGAAATCTTATCTTTAGATGGAACTGATGAAGAAGCAACACCAGTAACACGGGGGGGGGGGGGGGGGAGCAGGGGAAACAAAATCATCATCACTGACATATATCGAAGTTTCGTTGCAGCCAACATCCAAAGTAGGAGGTTTCACAAACAACTCCTTCAAGTGAAGCTCTTCAAGTTCCCTTGCACTTGGACTAAACTTTATAAGTTGTAACTACAAGTACGAACAACAAACAAACAATCAGATTTTGCAAAATAAACATTCAATAAAATGAAAAAGGGAAAAGAATAATAATAAATCATACTTCTTTAGCATCCAATGACAGAGTGGTATAAACTTCTATAAATTTAGCAGTGTACTCGCTTGTCCAGTTCAAAGCACGTGGTATAAAGCCACAAATATGGTCACAATACTTCCCATTCATATAAGGGCAACACTTATAAAACCAAACTTGAAGGGCATAAGGAAACCCAATAAGTCTGTAGTAATTATCTTTAGAAGTAGTCTTTGCATTATGTTTCAATGCATCAATAGCTAACTTGAAAACTTCTTTGCCCCATGGATATTTATCAAATTCATCACTATCTGAAAGTTCAAGATCACCTTTCGGAATTTAACAGTTAGTGCTTGACATAAGAAGGAAGTGATGCAAGAAATATAACTTTGCAAGCTTCACTGCATCACTATCAGTCTTCCATTCTTTACAGAAAAATGTATTATTCATTGAAGATTTGGTAACATAATTATTACCTTCATAGTAAGCACTTACAAAAAAGTTCTCAGACTTTGAAAATCGCATTTTGTCAGATGTCCCAACACATAGAAGTCCGGTGATAATAGCAAATTCTTCTAGACCAAATTTCATTTTAGTACCACCTAAACCAAGCCAGAGCTCATTTGGATCAGGTTGCTTCAGTTGCCCAATGAGAAGATTGTGAATAAGTTGATGCTGGATCTTAAACTGTGGCATATTCAAGAAATGCCCCTGATGATGAGGATCCAGAGGAGATTCAGGCTATAGATGATATTGGGGTTATAGAGGAGGATACTGAGCAGATGACTGAGGTGAGTGCTGAGCAGAGGACGGATATGGTTACCGAGTAGGTGGTTGATGAGGGTGCTGAGGGGGATACTGAGGAGTAGACTGGGTATGATATTGAGGGGGGTGATTCTAAGATGGAGGCTCATGCTGAGGAGCCGGTAGTTGATACTACTGGGAGTTCGGGTTTTTAGTTGCCTCCACTTCCTACTGAGAGAGCCCCTACCCCTCCACCATTGCCTTTGAGGCCTCCTGATGGTGTAAATGAGCCGAGCCGAACTTTAGAATGTTCATGTATCGTTTGTTAAGAAATTATCGAACTCGAACTCAAGCTCGAACTTGAATCGAGCTAAAAAATGTGTTTGAGCTCGGTTCGTTAAGAAAAAATGTTGTTCGCGAACGGTTCACGAACAACTCATGAATGTCTCATGAGCTTGCTAATGAACTTTTACTTCGAACAACTCATTAACCTTGTTCATCAGCTCATTCACGAAATTGTACTAACGAATAAATCTTAAATATTTGAGAAACATATTCTTATAAATATTTTACTAGAAACTTGTAATCTACTTAAAAGCTTACTAGTTTTTTTACATAAAATCTATAAAATATCATAGTCATACAAAAATATTAGTCTTCTTACATGAAAACTACAATATTTTATGTAAATTTTGACATAGATTATACATTTACTATATTATCTCCTGATATTCTATAAATTTGAAATACAGATTTATAGAAAAAACAATTATTAATATAATTGTTCTGTTAAAATAACTCATTTTGGTCTTTGAATTACATATTTGCATGTATAGCAAGTTATTTTACTTTTAAATTTTACACAATCATTAAGATATATTAATACCTTTTTATATATTTAAGTATTATAAATAAATTTATACATCAATAATATTTATATTAAAATTTTGCACTTAAAATAATGTAATATTTAATTTGATAACATATTTTGAAAAATATAAACTAGTTATACTAATTGCAAGATTGAGTTGTTGTTGTTGTTGTTGTTGTTGTTGTTGTTGTTGTTGTTGTTGTTGTTGTTGTTGTTGTTGTTGTTGTTGTTGTTGTTGTTGTTGTTGTTGTTGTTGTTGTTGTTGTTGTTGTTGTTGTTGTTGTTGTTGTTGTTGTTGTTGTTGTTGTTGTTGTTGTTGTTGTTGTTGTTGTTGTTGTTGTTGTTGTTGTTGTTGTTGTTGTTGTTGTTGTTGTTGTTGTTGTTGTTGTTGTTGTTGTTGTTGTTGTTGTTGTTGTTGTTGTTGTTGTTGTTGTTGTTGTTGTTGTTGTTGTTGTTGTTGTTGTTGTTGTTGTTGTTGTTGTTGTTGTTGTTGTTGTTGTTGTTGTTGTTGTTGTTGTTGTTGTTGTTGTTGTTGTTGTTGTTGTTGTTGTTGTTGTTGTTGTTGTTGTTGTTGTTGTTGTTGTTGTTGTTGTTGTTGTTGTTGTTGTTGTTGTTGTTGTTGTTGTTGTTGTTGTTGTTGTTGTTGTTGTTGTTGTTGTTGTTGTTGTTGTTGTTGTTGTTGTTGTTGTTGTTGTTGTTGTTGTTGTTGTTGTTGTTGTTGTTGTTGTTGTTGTTGTTGTTGTTGTTGTTGTTGTTGTTGTTGTTGTTGTTGTTGTTGTTGTTGTTGTTGTTGTTGTTGTTGTTGTTGTTGTTGTTGTTGTTGTTGTTGTTGTTGTTGTTGTTGTTGTTGTTGTTGTTGTTGTTGTTGTTGTTGTTGTTGTTGTTGTTGTTGTTGTTGTTGTTGTTGTTGTTGTTGTTGTTGTTGTTGTTGTTGTTGTTGTTGTTGTTGTTGTTGTTGTTGTTGTTGTTGTTGTTGTTGTTGTTGTTGTTGTTGTTGTTGTTGTTGTTGTTGTTGTTGTTGTTGTTGTTGTTATTATTATTAAAAATTATAAAATAAATAATTATAATACCTAGCATAACATATAAGATATTATAATTAATGGTGTACAATTAATAAGAGTTTCGAGAGTATATTCTAATTAAACATATATTATAGGCTTAATGACCTTTTAACCCTCAAAGTTTCCATCAAAATACCCATCAGCCCTTACTGTTTCAAAACGTTCTTTTTGACCCTCCAAGTATCCGTAAAGGTCCAATTAGCCCTTATACCGGATAGGAAATGGTGAGTTT
This sequence comes from Saposhnikovia divaricata, assembly GCA_036435485.1. Taxonomy (NCBI): domain Eukaryota; kingdom Viridiplantae; phylum Streptophyta; class Magnoliopsida; order Apiales; family Apiaceae; genus Saposhnikovia; species Saposhnikovia divaricata. Next base: position 148,672,254 of record CM071596.1, on the reverse strand, counting down.
GGGTGACTTTTGGTTCGTTTTAATCGGTTTCTAGCCGGAATTTTGCTGTATTGTTGTTGTGTCGATTAAAACGAACCAACAATCACCCAAACTCACCTTTTCCTATACCGGTATAAGGGCTAATTGGACCTTTACGGATACTTGGAGGGTCAAAAGGAACGTTTTGAAACAATGAGGGCTGATGGGTATTTTGGTAGAAACTTTGAGGGCTAAAAGGCCATTAAGCCTATATTATATATACGAGATTATTTATCAAATTTGTTTATGAACCGCTAATTAACTCGTATACCGAGCATGTTAACGAGCTCAATTATCGAACTTATTCATGAACACGTTCATTACCTATATTCACGAACTATGTTCACGAGCACGTTAATCGATCTTGTTCGCGAGCTATCGAGTCGAACTTTACCATGATCAAGTTCAGCTCGTTTATAAATCGATCCTTAAAATCATGTTCAAGATCGACTCGTTTGTGAATCGAACCGAACCCGAATCGAGCTTTTTTCGAATCAAACATCGAGCCGTTCGCGAGTGTATCGGTTCATTTACAGCCCTACAGCAGACAGAGATTGCACCACCAGCAGACCCGGCTACCCCACCTCATGTTCCGGTAGAGGGGATACCATTGTTCCTGCATAAGTGGATAGTGGGAAGAGTTTCTTCAGAGTTGGCAGTAGCTGAGGCTAGACTAGCAGAGTGACGGATGGAGTTAGCAGCAGAGAGAGCTGCCAGGTTGGGACGCCAGGGCACCGGGTGGTTCGCTAGATCTCGAGCTACTCTGAGGGTGATGACCCGTATTGAGCTTAGGGCACGGATGAGGATTCGAGCTTTACCTACTGATGGGGATGGCAGGGTATCCAGGGTGGATGCTGAGGAGATTTTTTGCATTGCTATGGTGAGGGTTAGGGCTTTGGGCCACACTGGTGGCTGATTTCAGAGATGGTGATGTGGTAGTCTAGTCTTCTAGTCATGTGAGGCCATAGTATAGTGCCGACTTTTGGTGGGATGGTTCCATTGTATATAGTTTCCCTTTTCTGACTAGAAGGATAGACCATATATTTCACTTTTGACTAGATGTACCTTTAAACTATCGATGTTGACTCGGATTATTGTTGTGCTAAAATAATTACAATTTTTAATCGCAAGTGCCCGATTCAATCGTTGAAATATTTTAGGTATCGATCCACGGATACTAACATTTTCGCATTCCTTAACTTTTAATTTAGGCGAACTAGAATAATTAATTTTGAGATGATTTGTTTTTTTTAGAAAATAACTAAGTTAAAATCGAATGGGGGAAATCTAACTAGAAATTATTCGAAAGAGGAAAAATAAATGTTAAAAGTAACCGGCTTGAACTAGAAAATATAATGCATGCAGAAAAGAAATATGTAAACTAGCAGTATACATGAAAAAAAAGCAAGACTAAAGGCTGGCAATCACATAACCAATAAATGGGTCGAAAGGAATCTTGGGCCTGCTTTAATTTAAATCAAAAAGGAAATAACAAATGGCCCAAAACAATAAAAAGATAAGGAAGCAAGTTATACATGTAAGTAAGCTTGCAAGGAAAAAGAAACATACGGAAAGTAAAATGCATGGAATGGAAATATATTTAACACCACTAAATGATTAATTAATGATTAAATTCAACTGAAACAAGGTGGGAACTTGCGGACAAAAATTAGAAAATGGATCACATATTTAACATGGCCAAGATTGGTTTTGGGCTCTAATTAAATACAAGCTTATTAACTACAAAATGAATACATAAAAGATGGCATTTAAAGATCTAATTACATAATTAAAAGTCAAGAACAGAAACACAAAAAGGGATATAACTAATAAAATTAAACCAACAATAACGATGATGAAACTTTAACAAAATAAGCTAACTGCAATGAAATGAAATGCAAGAAAATGACTCTATGACCATGACAAGGGAAACAGACATAGATAATTGAACCCGACTAATGAGGGGAAAGGGAGGATTCCAATAAAACAAATTAAGAAGCTAGAATAATCATTAAACCGAGCAAGTATGTAGGAGTGCAGAACTGTGTAATTGAGACAAGACAAAGTAAACCCGAACACAAATGGAAGATGGTTTCGGAGTAAAGCTTCAGCTGGAAAAATAAAAGGAGTGCGGTAAAATTCAAGAAAACCACTAAAACATAAAAAGAGATTTAACAATTTAAAACACTAATTTTTAACACAACTTAAAAATAAATTTAAAATTAGTGTTTAAAAATTTTAGAACTACAAAACAAGAAAGGAAATGAAAATTAAACTACCCTAAAGCTACCCTAAAATCTAAGTTGATAATTATAAGGGGGTGAGGGGGTATTTATAGGATAAGAATTAGGATTAAGGGCTATGTTGGGTTAATCTCCACCATACATCTTTTAATGTGGTGGAGAAATCCTAGCCATCTATTTGTTTCCTTCCCCCTTAAGCTTTGATGAGTGGATCTTGGCCATACACTTATTTAGTGTGTTGGGATGATCTCCATCTTCCACATGTCTTTAAAGATTCCTTTTCCACCAAGCTCCTAATTCTTTTTCCTTTTTTCATTTAAGTCATTTTTCTTCCTCTTTTCCCTTTCTTGCTCTTTATTTCTTTATTTTGTCATTTCTTTATTTATTCACGAATTTCCTGAAATGCAATAAAATAAATTATTAAAATACGAGTTCAAGCAATAAATAGGTAATAAAAATATGCAAAAATATGTACTTATCAAATGGCCCCATACCTATCTTTTGCTCGTCCTTGAGTAAAATAAAAACAAAAAGAAAATCTACATAAAAAGTCCTATACTCCTTTTCGTAGGTGTGACGGTTGCATTTGGCATATGCAACAAGCTCTTTAAACCCCTAGGCAACCCTAGTGGACGAGTGAGGTCTCGTGAGGGCCTATAGTGAATGTATCCACAAAATCCATCTAGTTCGTATAAAAGATTACATGGCAATGTAACACCACACATACATGTCCTCTCATGATACATCAACTTAAGAATCAAAATGAATTTGCAAAGTCTTGGTGTGGAAAGTACAAGGATTCATATAACCTACTTAAATAAGCATGCAGGAATGATTACAAGTTCATGTCAAGTGCAAAAATTATTGGAAACCATGCCAAGTCTACAAGAGCACACATTAGAGTCAAAACTTGAGATCTCATATGCAAAAGAAACAAGCAATACCTCAGATTTCACTCACAAAAGGACATTCACTCAAGAACAAGGGTAAGTGTATCACTCAATTCCAACAAAATCAAAAGTATGCTTGACATTTGGTATCATTCTAACTTAAACACAACATACATTAATGATGACAATTAAAAGGTCTTTATTTGGGTTGTAATGGGGCTAGGGATAGGGTATGTCAAGTAAGGCCAAAACAAGGTGAAGTGTCAAAAGCTAGTAGTCACCATGGAAATCATGCACAACACCAAACTTCCTCTCCACACAATTATTTTTCTACTTTCAACAAAAAGATTTGACTAGTCGAATGAAGGAGAATTACAAAAACATAAGTATGCTCTCATATATATATATATATAAATTATTTTTTTTCCTTTTTTTTTTTATGAGAGCTATAAGAAACCATAATCCTCCTTTAGATTTAACTTGAAAATCGACTTAACAAGGTAACCAACAAAACATATATTTCCTCAAAAGTTATGAACAAAAGTAAACCCATTTCACACACCTTATTACTCCCTCAAGTTCCTACTAGCCTTTGACAAATTGGGATCAAGTATACGTAAGGCTGTATAAGAAAAAGGTCTTAGGCGAGTAATGTGGTGTGTCACCGAAAGAATTTGATTAAGCTCAAAAGGTTAACTAATTGATCACATAAGAATGGTGTGGATATTTTGGAAATATGGGTTATTCCTAAATGCCTTTATCATCTTATCATCAATCAATGTCATGTGTTTCAAGAAAGAACTCAAACAAGTGCTAGCAATGCAAATGACAAGTGGACACTCAAGCAAAAGAATATAAATGCAAAAGATGTGCATATAGGCTCAAAACTCACTTGGTGTGGTAGAACATAATCAATCTCAAGTAAAGGTATCCTCAATGCACCTACTTGTACTCAAAACATGAAAACCAAATCATCTTACACCTAATCATGACCTTCTAATTTCTTGCACAAATCAAATAAGTCTACTAGTTTCTCCTTGCTAGTGTAAGTGTGTGGACAAGAACTTAGCAAATCACTTCTCAATCAAAAGCTAAAGGAACACAAGATTATCATAGCATGTAAGGGTGCATCAAGCAACTAGCAATCAATTAACAAGAGTAGAATAAGATTAGAACTCTACTATTTACAATTCTACAACTCTTTTTGTGATTATTTTCATTTTTTAATTTTTTTTTGGATTTTCTGATTTTTATATTTACACTAAAAACTCTCCCCCATACCTAGATCATGCATTGTCCTCAATGTATGCAAATGCAAGAGAAATGAGAAAGGAGAAAGGTGAGGAAATACCTGATAAAGGATGATGGAGACTGAAAACTTATAAAAATTACGAAAGAAAACAACTCACACACGTACACAATTCCTCCCCCAAACCTAACTTTCACGAGGGGAGACAAAGGAATAAAACCGAATTAGCCAATGCCGGTGGGAAAATTGGGGTGCAACTTTGAGAAAATATCAAGAAATTTTTGAAAATTTTCATTAGCAAAGATTTTCTCAACTAACATAGAATCATTCAACCTTATTGAACAAGTGCACTAATGTTCTCCCTAAACTAACTTAAGGCTTCTTTATTTTGTTTAAGCAAATTAGAGACAATGAAAGTTTGGTCATGGGTTGAATCACTAGGAATGACATAAGTTAAAGGTTCATCTTAGGAAAGGGCTGTTGATCAAACTCGGGATGATACAAAATCGAGTCAAATGTAGGAGGTGTTCCTACGGGACTCTTAAGAACGGGCTCAACACTAACAACCTCGGGTGGGGTCTCCTACTTGGAACAAATATCGTCCAACTCTTTCAACATCTCTTCCGAGGTCATATCCCTTAACGACTCAATATACTCTTGATTAGTTTTGTGATTTATTTGAAAATCCTCAACAAGAAAAGACTCAATCTCACTATCCTCAAGGTTTGACCAATTAACAATGTCATCAACAAGATTAACCCCTATTATTTGTTCATAAAGCTTATTGGGTTCTTTTCCGACATTAAAGATGTTAAGGTTAATTGTCATATTACCAAAAGTGAGTTTCATCGAACCATCCCTACAATTAATCAAGGCATTGGATGTAGCAAGAAAAGGTCGTCCTAGAATGATCGGGATTTGGTTCTTAGGATTCATGATGGATTGAGTCTCGAGGACAACAAAATGAACCGAAAAGAAGAATTCACCAACCTCAATTAGCACATCTTCAGTTATTCCCTTAGGCATTTTGACAGAACGATCGGCTAATTGAATTGTCATGTTCGTCTTTTGAAGTTCGCCTAAACCTAGGGCTTGATAGACCGAAAATGGAAGAAGATTCACACTCGCTCCTAAGTCAAGTAACGCCTTGTCCACAAAAGTATTTCCTATGACACATGAAATTGTAGGACAACCGGGATCGATGATTCGAAAGGCTCGGGATTTGGAAGATGGTTTGAAGGATAGAGTTTAGGGTTTGGTTCAACATTTGACTCGTCTTCTTTGTCGGGGGACTCGACTCCTACTTGATTATCAACTTTGTTTCCCGACCTTAAAGAAATGATGGCGTTAACATTTTCGGGAGGTCTTTGGTTGAGAGGAAATTTAGGGTTGACTTCGGGTTGACTCGGGAACTTATTCTTCTCTCGCTCACACATGGCGTTGGATAATTGACTCACTTGAACCTCTAACTTAGATATGGCTTGAGTAATAGCATTCAGAATTTGCCTATCTTGAGTCATGGTTTGCATGAAAGTTTGTTGAGATTGAGCCAAATTAGTCGTTGATTTCAAAAGCGCATCAAGAGTCTTTTCCAAAGAATTAATTCTCTTATCTAACTCATGAAAACCGGGAGGGTGTGCGGGTGCTTGAGTTGGATAAGGACCGTGATTTTGAGTCGGGTTTGGAAAAGGAACTTGGTTTGGAGTTGAGTAAGAATTTTGATTGGGCCTTTGAAAAGAAGGTTGAAAAGAAGGTGATGGAGATTGGTAATTTTGGCCTTGGTTCCACGAGAAATTTGAGTGATTCTTCCACCCGGGATTGTAGGTAGGAGCAAAAGGATCATTCCTGGGGTTGGTTGAAACACCGCGTTGACTTGATCACAATCCGGAAAGTTTGGAAAACCTTGATTATAATTAGAGCACATAGACACTTGTGAGGGGGCGTTACTAGTTTCTAGGGCTTCGAGTCTTCTAGTTAGAGTAGCTAATTTGGCATCGGTTGCAATCGAATTTCCAATCGAGTGCAAACCCCTAGATGTACTAGATGACTCGTTCGACTTATTAGGCTCCATAGTAGACTCCCACAATATGGTCTTCTCGGCTAATTCTTCGAAAAATGCCCACCCTTCGTCCTCATCTTTCTCCATGAATTTACCTTGGCACATAGACTCTAACAAAGCGGTTGTTGGACTATCTAAGGCCTCGTAAACAATCTTACAAAGTCTCCACTTTTCTATTCCGTGGTGGGGGCATTGTGATAAAAGAATTTTAAAACGATCGAAATATTTCCAAAAGACTCATTTCTTTTTGATGAAATTGGTTTATCTCGTTTGTAATCCTCGTAGTCTTATGGTTTGGAAAATATTTTTTTAGAAAAATTACCACAAATCCCTCCCATGTAGAAAAAGAATTAACCGGTAGGCTATACAACCATTTTTAAGCATTTTCTTTAAGCGCGAAGTTAATGAGTCTAAGCCTAATCGAGTCCTTGGTTAATTGTTGGAGTTTTTGTAAGGCACAAACCTCCTCGAATTCATGGATGAAAAGATACGGGTCCTCACCTTCACTCCCGGTAAATTTGGGTAACATGCTAATGTGTTGAGCTTTGATTTTGAAATTATTACCATTTACGGGAGGAAGAGTGATACACCAGGGTTGGGCAGAACGGGTGGGATAGCAACGGTCCTTAAGAGACATGGCCATGTTTACTATTGGTTCGGAATTATCTAAAGACTCGGAATCAGAAGAGGAAGAAATCTCAAACGATCTCACTAGTCTAGAAGAATTATCCCTAATCCAAATAGTTCGCATAAACCATGAAAGGGAACACGTAGCAAATTAGTGCAATAAAATATACACACAAAAAGAAAGGGTGAAAAATTAAAAGAAAAAATTCTAACCCTAGGGTTTCTTAATAAAATAACTAGACCTTGCTCATAACTGTAAGAACCACCAAAAACTCGGTAAATCAGAATTTATTCGGACCGATTTGGCCAGGTAAGCTTTCGCTTGCCTAGACACCAAAGAGTCGGAATAATTAATGATTACTTCGTTTCTTAGGTACCTTCCTAATTGAGCGCGAAATTCCTAGGGGAAAATGTCTAATTCAATTTTATTAATGGCTAGGGTATGCAAAATGAGGGATTTATTATTTTTGGGCTAAGGAAAGAGTGATGAAATCTCTTCCCTTATCTTTTGAGAGGTTTTACCCTTAAGACTTATTTACAATTGATGCAACAAAAAACGATATTTATTAAAGCAATAAACAATTATGGATTCTTACACTACGTGTTCTAAACTAAAGAAAAGAAGAATTTAACGTACCTTTGGGTCCTCCAGCGATCACCACAATTTATAAGGTACAAAAAATTAAAAACAAGAAAATAAAAATCTAGATGATGTGCCCTAAGTGATTACATGCATGATGCAACAATTATGTATTTACTAACTAATTTTTTTGGATTTTTCAATTTTCAATTTTTTTTTTGTGATTTTTGATTTTTTTGATTTTTTTGTGATTTTCTAAAAATAAAAAGGCGAAAAGAAAGAAATACGGGTTACCAAAGCATGCTTCCAAAAATTTCGATTCGTTCCAAGTTCTGTGAGAAGATTCCCGTAATTCCAACTTTCCTAAAAAAAATGAAACAAAAGATAAGGCAAGTAAAAACTAATCCGAAAAATTAATTAAGGCGCGAAAAATGATTAGTCCCCGGCAGCGGCGCCTAAAACTTGTTGTGCTAAAATAATTACAATTTTTAATCGCAAGCGCACGATTCAATTGTTGAAATATTTTAGGTATCGATCCACAGAGACTAACATTTTCGCATTCCTTAACTTTTAATTTAGGCGAACTAGAACAATTAATTTTGAGATGATTTGTTTTTTTTAGAAAATAACTAAGTTAAAATCGAATGGGGGAAATCTAACTAGAAATTATTCGAAAGAGGAAAAATCAATGTTAACAGTAATCGGCTTGAACAAGAAAATATAATGCATGCAGAAAAGAAATATGTAAACTAGCAGTATACATGAAAAAAAAAAGCAAGACTAAAGGCTGGCAATCACATAACCAATAAATGGGTCGAAAGGAATCTTGGGCCTGCTTTAATTTAAATCAACGAAAGAAAAAATTAATGGCCCAAAACAATAAAAAGATAAGGAAACAAGTTATACATGTAAGCTTGCAAGGAAAAAGAAACATACGGAAAGTAAAATGCATGGAATGGAAATATATTTAACACCACTAAATGAGTAATTAATGATTAAATTCAACTGAAACAAGGTGGGAACTTGCGGACAAAAATTAGAAAATGGATCACCTATTTAACATGGCCAAGATTGGTTTTGGGCTCTAATTAAATACAAGTTTATTAACTACAAAATGAAGACATAAAAGATGGCATTTAAAGATCTAATTACATAATTAAAAGTCAAGAACATAAACACAAAAAGGGATATAACTAATAAAATTAAACCAACAATAACGATGAAGAAACTTTATTAAAATAAGCTAACTGCAATGAAACAAAATGCAAGAAAATGACTCTACGACCATGATAGGGAAACAGACATAGATAATTGAACCCGACTAAAGAGGGGAAAGGGAGGATTCCAATAAAACAAATTACGAAGCTAGAATAATCATTAAACAAAGCAAGTATGTAGGAGTGCAGATCTGTGTAATTGAGACATGACAAAGTAAACCCGAACACAAATGGAAGATGGTAAAATTCAAGAAAACCACTAAAACATAAAAAGAGATTTAACAATTTAAAACACTAATTTTTGGCACAACTTAAAAATAAATTTAAAAGGAGTGTTTACAAAATTTAGAACTACAAAACAAGAAAGGAAATGAAAATTAAACTACCCTAAAGCTACCCTAAAATCTAAGTTGATAATTACAAGGGGGGTGAGAGGGTATTTATAGGATAAGAATTAGGGTTAAGGGTTGTGTTGGGTTAATCTCCACCACACACCTTTTAATGTGATGGAGAAATCCTAGCCTTCTATTTGTTTCCTTCCCCCTTAAGCTTTGATGAGTGGATCTTGGCCATACACTTATTTAGTGTGTTGGGATGATCTCCACCTTCCACATGTCTTCAAAGATTCCTTTTCTACCAAGCTCCTAATTCTTTTTCCTTTTTTCATTTAAGTCTTTTTTCTTCCTCTTTTTCCCTTCCTTGCTCTTTATTTCTTTATTTTGTCATTTCTTTATTTATTCACGAATTTCCTGAAATGCAACAAAATAAATTACTAAAATACGAGTTCAAGCAATAAATAGGTAATAAAATATGGAAAAATATGCACTTATCAATTATGTATTTCCAACCATGTATATATTGGTTTCCTTTCAGTTTAGTTCAGTTTTGTTGTGACAAAATCACAAGTTTATTAGACTGTTATCTGCAGTGTTTATGATTAAATTGCCATAAAATATGGAACTGTGGGATCCTATTTCCAAACATGTAACGACTGTGCAAGGAGAAATCTTTAAAACAAGTGAATAAGCCTAATGTGAAATTTTTCCAAATTTTCAGTAAGATGCCTCCACAAAGAATGGGAACTAGGGCTAACCCCCGTGAGTCTACCGACCAAGAAAGTCACAATCAACATAGGGAAAACCCCGAATATGATGAAGAGCAAGATGAGGATTATAATGAATAGGATGACTCCCAGTACGGAGAAGCAGATGAACCCTTTTACACTGCGGAGTTCGAAGATGAAATAGAAGGAGAGGAAATTGAAGTTGAGTAATAAGGGGAGAACCAGGATAGAGATCCCATGGGTCAGTTTATGGATCTTCTCAAGGAGAATTTGAACCGTTACCCCCAACCACCCCAGGGAAACAACAATACCGTGGCAAACACTTTCAGGGCCTTTAAGCCACTCAAGCCCCCCGAATTCCAAGGATCAGCTGATCCAGTCGAGGCAAGAGCCTTGGTAAAGGAAATGGAAAAGTCCTTTGAGATTCTAAGCATTGACGAGGCGTAAAAGACTGTTTTTGCCACTTACATTCTGAAAGGAGAGGCCAACTACTGATGGGAGGCCAAGAAAAACATGGAGACGGATGCTATAATAACCTGGGAAAGGTTCAAACAATTGTTTCTGGAAAAGTACTTCCCAAGGTTTATGAAGACTCAAATGGAGCTCAAGTTTTTAGAACTAAAACAGAACAATTTGTCAATGGTTGAGTATAAGGCCCAGTTTACCGAGCTATTAAGGTTTGTGCCAGAGTTTGTGGATACTGAAGAGAAGAAAGTGAATAGATTTCAGCAGGGGTTGAAGCAGTGGATTCAGAATCGCGTGGCAGTCTTAGAGATTATAGATTATGCCACCTTGGTACAGAAAGCATCAATTATGGAAGCAGGGAGTGATCAGATGCAGAAGGAAAGAGAGAGAGAGGGGATAAAAAGGAAACATGCAAGCATGGGTTGAGGTTCTGCAGGAGGGAAACTCCCAAATAAGTTTAACCGAGGGATAGTCTCCCTACATGAAAGTAATGTGGGATTCAAACGACCTGTGAGCGCAAGTGTAAGCCAGGGCGGCAAACAATCTGGAGTGTCCCATTCCCACCATTCCCGATTTTCATTTCCAGTATGTGCAACTTGTGGGAGGAGACATTCCGGTGGGTGCAACCTGAAATTGATAACCTGCTACAAGTGTGGACGGGTGGGCCACTATGCTACCTCTTGTACCACGGTTACCCCTAGTGTCAACAAAAGCACCACTTGTTTCCAGTACGGACGTCAAGATCACATGAGGAAGGATTGCCCAATGAACAAACCAGTAGCATCAAGGGCAAGCAAAGCTACCTCCAACAAGCCCCCAACTGCTAGAACTTTTAACATGACAGTGCAAGATGCCGTGAGGGACACGGACGTGATAGCAGGTAACTTTTCTCTTAATTCAATTAGTGCGAATGTTTTATTTGATTCCGGGGCAACCAAATCTTTTATATCGAGGGATTTTGCTCATAAATTGAAACTTAAGACCCAACCAGCGAAGGATTCCTTACAAGTAGAGATAGCCAACAAAGAGATAGTTCCAGTTAATCAAATTCACCCCGATTGCGAATTAAAAATAAAGGAACAATCTTTTTGTGTTGATTTGATTCCTTTTAAACTAAGGGAATTTGATGTCATTTTGGGGATGGATTGGTTGTCTCACAATAATGCCCAGATAGATTGTAAAGGGAAAAATGTTAAATTGAATACCCCAGGAAATAAGGAAATAATGTTTAAGGGAATAAGACAGACAAAGAAAATTTTAACCATGGCGCAAACCAAAAGATTGTTACGAAAGGGAAACGTCGCTTACTTAGCTTATGTTGTAGACACCCAGAAGGAGGTGCCCAAGTTGCAGGACATTCCGGTAGTTAATGAGTTCAAAGATGTGTTTCTACAAGATCTTCCAGGATTACCACCTAATAGGGTAATTGAGTTTGCCATTGAGTTAGCCCCGGGGATGGCGCCAATTTCAAAGGCCCCGTACCGGTTAGCCCCAGTAGAAATGAAAGAGCTAGCTAAATAGTTACAAGAACTGTTGGATAAGGGTATGATAAGACCCAGTGTGTCACCTTGGGGGGCACCAGTGTTGTTTGTTAAGAAGAAGGATGGGAGTATGAGGTTATGCATCGACTACCGGGAGTTGAACAAGCTAACCATAAAGAATAAGTACCCGTTACCCAGAATAGATGATTTGTTTGACCAGCTAAAGGGTGCTGTGTACTTCTCTAAGATTGGCATGAGAGCCGGATATCACCAACTGAAGATTAAACCCGAAGATATACCAAAGACTAAATTCCGTACCAGATATGGACATTATGAGTTCTTGGTGATGTCGTTTGGATTGACCAATGCCCCGACAGCTTTCATGCATTTGATGAATAGGGTGTTCAAGAAGTATTTGGATAAGTTCGTTATAATTTTCATTGATGATATTCTTATCTACTCAAAGATAGAGGCAGAACACGCCGAACATTTGAGGATAGCCCTAGAGATACTCAGGAAAGAACAGTTGTATGCCAAATTCTCGAAGTGTGAGTTCTGGAAAAATGAGGTGGAGTTCTTAGGACATATGATCAATAGTGAAGGAGTGTTGGTAGACCCCTCCAAGATAGAGGCAGTTTCAAACTGGAAATGGCCAACCACTCCAACAGAGGTAAGGAGTTTCATCGGACTGGCAGGGTACTATAGAAGATTTGTTCAAGATTTTTCAAAGATCACAGCCCTGTTAACTTGACTTAACCGTAAGACTGAGAATTTTGAATGGACTGAAAAATGTGAGAATAGTTTCCAAGAGCTAAAGAAGAGGTTGGTGACAGCCCCGGTGTTGGCGTTGCCTGATGGAAAGGGATATTTCGTGATTTACAGTGACGCTTCACATAAAGGATTAGGATGCGTGGTTATGCTGCACGGTAAGGTAATCGCGTATGCGTCAAGGCAGTTGAAGGAATATGAGATACGATATCCCACTCATGATCTAGAATTAGCAACAATAGTTTTCACTTTAAAGATTTGGAGGCACTACTTGTATGGAGAGAAGTGCGAGATTTATACTGACCATAAGAGCCTCAAGTACATCTTTACTCAGAAGGAGCTTAACATGCGCCAGAGAAGATGGTTAGAGCTAATCAAGGATTATGATTGTGAGATTCGTTATCACCCAGGTAAGGCCAATGTGGTGGCTGACGCCCTTAGTAGGAAAGAGAATCTCAAAATGATGACCTCAGAAGAAGAGTTGGTAAGAGACTTCGAGAAGTTGGAAATCGAGGTTGGGATACCAGGAGATGGTCAAGAGAGGTTGATGGAAATTCGAATCCAACCCCCATTGTTGGAAAAGATTAGGCTATGCCAAGAACGGATGATGGAGGAAGAAGAGAACTCGAAGGAAGAGATAATGACCGGGGAAAAATTAAGTGTGAAAGAGATAAAGGAGGGACACAACTTAAGGTACTCAGTGCACCCCGGTAATACCAAGATGTACAGTGATTTGAAAGAGTATTACTGGTGGCCTAACATGAAAAAGGACGTAGCGGAGTGGGTAAGGAGATGTTTGACCTGCCAACGGGTGAAAGCTGAACACCAGAAACCCAGTGGACTTTTACAACCTCTGGAGATTCCCGAATGGAAATGGGAACACATAGCCATGGATTTCGTAGTAGGTTTACCCAGGATCAAAGCCAATCATGACGCCATATGGGTAATCATAAACCGACTAATGAAGTCAGCTCACTTTCTTCCGATTACTGAAATGTACAATGTCGACAGATTAGTAGATATCTACTTAAAGGAGATAGTGGCGCGACATGGAGTTCCATTCGCTATAGTATCCGATCGAGATCCCAGATTTAATTCGAGATTTTGGAGGAGCTTATAAGAATGTGTAGGAACCAGGCTAAACATGAGTACCGCCTATCACCCCCAGAAAGACGGGCAAAGTGAAAGGGCCATCCAAACGCTAGAGGACATGTTGAGGGTCTGTGCTATAGAACTGAAAGGAAGTTGGGATGAACACTTGCCACTGATTGAATTTTCCTACAACAATAGCTTTCATTCAAGCATAGGAATGCCGCCTTACGAGGCCCTTTATGGAAGAAAGTGCCAATCTCCCTTGTACTGGGATGAAGTTGGAGAGCGAAAGATGCTCGGGCCCGAAGTGGTCCAACAGACTAAAGACGTAACAGACCTAATCAGAGGACGGCTGGTGGCAGCCCAAGATCGACAAAAGAAATATGCTGATCTAGCTCGGAAAGGCAAGGAATATGAAGTGGGAGACCTATTGTTCTTAAAGGTATCTCTTTGGAAAGGTTTAATGAGGTTTGGGAAAAAGGGAAAATTGAGTCCTAGATACATTGGACCGTTTGAGATCTTAAGACGCATCAGGGAACTAGCTTACGAACTAGCACTACCCCCAAACCTGTAACAAGTGCACAATGTGTTTCATGTTTCGATGTTGAGAAAATAAAATCCGGATGCTAAGCATATCGTGGAATATGAGCACGTAGACATGCAACCAGACCTAACCTATGTGGAGTAGCCTATGGAAATCATAGATCGAAAAGAACAAGTGCTCTGAAACAAGGTCATCAAGTTAGTCAGAGTTTTCTGGCAGAACCACAATGTAGAATAATCAACTTGTGAGCTAAAAAGCGCAATGCTAGAGAAATATTCCCATTTGTTTTCAAACTGATTCCGGGATGGAATCCATTTAAGGAGGGGAGACTGTAAGAACTCAGATTCTTGGAGGTATTAAAACTTTTATTATGTATTGGTGTAGGAATGAATAGTGGTTACGACTACAATGTATTAGTGGTTTTAATGAATGAATATTTAATGGATATGGATTCTAGTGTTTATATGCTATGAATGGTGTAATGGGCTAACAACTTATATAAGAATAATCTATTGCCTAGAAAGTAAGATATGGTATTCAAAGGAAGAAAGTTATTCTCATGTCAACCAAATCGATATCTGGTAGCTCATGTCATCCAAATCGATATCAAATAAAAGTCAAGTAACTCTGCAAAGGAAATTGAGAATGTTCGAGAAAGCACAAGAACACTTTTAAGTACAGGAAATAAAGAGAGAATAAATAATAAATAGTGTTTTTGTGGATTTTGGAATATTATCAGATGACCCTATATAGAAGTATTCGGAGTGGATTTTCGAGTTCGTGTTGATGATCTATGGACAAAATAAGTGTATGTAAATGATATTAGATTTTGAAAAACAGCACTTTTATTTTTCCCCAAGATTTCCCTGGATACTGAAGGATCTAAGGATTTAATGAAAAGATTTAAGGAATTTAAATTCAAGGATCATAAAGGAGGATTGAAGATGGTAGTAAAAATACCAAGAAGGTTTCTAGTAAAACCCTATCAATAAATACTTGAGATATACCTTCGAACGATCAATGAAATTAAGCAATAATCGGGCAAAGATACAAGCAGAGAACCAAGAGATGAGCATGTGCAAGTGGGTGGAGTCAAGGAACTAAGTTGGTTATAAAGGAACTAGCATCATTAGAAACCAAACCAAGTTAGTTAGCACTTTGCATCATCATCACTGTAGCATCCCAAAATCCGGGGTACAGATCTGGGGCCATGATTCACTAACAATATTATACAACCCTGGATATAAACAACATATAATAATAAAAACCCCTTAACCAAGATCGCATACAGGTTATGGTATGAAACAACTGTCAAATTACTATTACAATCCAACCTCAGAATAAAATGATATACAATTTCTATGAATAAATAAAATCACTGTCTAACTGAATATCCAACCTTGACGAATTCCCAACCCGATCGACTCCTCTCGCTGCTGGAAAGCACATCACAGACCATTACTAGGTTCACTAATCTTCTATATTAGCTGGAGAAAACAAACAAGCAAGAGTGAGCTAACAATGCTCAACAAGTGCAATAGTTATAACAATTTCAACAACGATGACAATTCTGATAAACAAAGGGGTTTCATCTCATTCTATGAAAGAATCAGTTATATCAACTTTTAGATTGCCACGAGGGCCAACAATTCACCATTAACAAGGTGCATCAGAAACTAGAACTGGTAAGAGTTTTAATATCAAATATTATTAAAACAGACTTCCAAGGAGTCAAGAACTAAACATCTCAATTTCAGAGTATAGATTAGAATTGGAATTTTTATTTATTTATAAAAAAACATCAAGGTTAGGCTGCTGATCAGTCACGCACTAACCCCGGACAAACGCACACAGCAATGTCCTTAATTGGATCCATGGCACACATTGGCCTTAACTTCCGACCATAATACGGTCCCACCCCGAAGGGTTTTACGCCCCAAGGGCCACTTTTAAAAAAAACATTTCCAATTCTATATAACCACAATAGGTGTCGGGACAATCGACAGCCCTTGGTATCCAACAACTGAAACTCACGTCCAGAACAACAATTCATGATATAGAGTCAATAAGAAAACAACAAAATCGATTAGTATCGACAAGTTCGATCGATACCCTATAGGGAACAATTGAACAATCAAGATTTTCAACAGATATCGACAAGTTTGAATAAATATCAACGAGAGAGATATGAGTAATTGGATTTATAACATCAGCAACTTATCTAAATAGAAATTTCATTTGAGCAAGAATAAGGATATAAGTTGCAATAAGATTTTCGACTGTTAACAATCTAAGTTAGAGCAGGAACATAATTGAGCACTACGAATTAATAAAATCTTTCAATGCACAATAATGTTTGATTTCACATAAGCGAGTAAAACAGCTTAAACGATAATTTGTGAAAAGATAGTCTCAGGATAATCAATTTCAAATCATTTTGGAGAAAACATTTTAAGAAGAAAGGGTTCTCTGGTGAAATTATGCTAAAACCAGAAATTTCAGTATCAGGTATTTGTAGAGGGCTAATACATGGATTCTCTCTATTTAGAGAGTCCCTTAAACATTTTTAAAAAAACAAAAGAAAGGGCTTCCACTAAGGAGGCTTTAATATCCCATGAATAGGGTAATTTGCAGCAAAAGGTTATTGGTAAGGTTCTTTTTTTAAAAAAATCTGATGTTTAAGTTCTGGGTGGGGAAAAATTAGTTTTTCTCGCTAACTGATAGAGTATTTCACTTTCTAAACATACTAAACCAATACATCTTAAATAACAAGTAAATTGAATTGCATCACTTGAATGATAAGTGAAGAGCAAAACACTTGCCTGTACTCCGCGGTATGCTACTCCAACTTCCTCTATGCCCCGGGTACTCTATAATCATACAAGAACCCACTTTTAGTATACACATCCATGTATTAGGATATTTCTACGTTTATACACTTTACTCATTATTTTACCCGACATTTCACCTCCTCAGCCCCACTTTAGCTATCGTTCTACTCAATCCACGAACGTCTTTAAATTACATTCTTTACTCCGTTATGTTCTACTAATGACCCTCTACAACTTCCGTTCTTTAAGTTTTTACAAATGAAATCCCTAACTCGTCCGAAATCACCACCCAAAATGGTTCCTCGAGTCATTCCCTTAAGAAATCCTTATTAAGTACTAATGTTGCGACATTTTTAACAATTCCAGAATTAACATTTTTTTCACGAAACCTTTTCCATTTTAATAACTAACATAAGATCTTGTTATGCTAAAACTTTCAGTTTAAAATAACTAGTATAGCTAGGTCAAATGTCAGCTCAAAGTTGGTACAAAAAGTTCTCGCAGCAAGTCAAAACAATCATTTCCTCACTGGTCAGCCATACTAAAGAAAATTCACCATAAATCATAGAAGAATCATTTTAACATGAATCCACCTCTGAGATCTTCTATACTCATCTCTTTATCATTCCTTAAAGTTTCAATTCGAACTAAGGTTGTTAGCTAGGTGAAACAATGCATCTAAGTTAAATGTTTAAATAGCTCGTACCGTATGCGCTCACTGCACTAAGATGACCATAACTCCCTACTCGCTAAACGAAACCACTCGAAACGTTCGAGGGTGTAAACTAGACTCAAAGTAGAAGGTAAACCATGCCAACCCACTGTCCAGTCATGGCCATGATTAGGCCGAACAGATCCTCAAAAACAGGGCAGTGACAGAAAACTGGAAAAACAATTTTACTGCACATCTTTTATTCTAACATTTTTAATAAATTGAAAATTAATCATTTTAATACCAAATTTTGTAGACATCTTCCTGGATATCTAGTAAAGCTCTGATAAAAATTTCATCTCAAAATAATTTTATTTGGGCCAAACACGAATTGATCAAACTCTAAAAACCGAACTCAATAATTCTGCTGCGCGGCTTTTACTAAATCATTCATAACTTCTTACTCGTTTATCCATTCGACATGAGGTTTTCACGTGGACAAACTACATTCTGAGTAGAATACTTTTATCTTATACCCACTATCCAGAACAGGAGCAGCACAGCTCCGAATTCACTGTTCACTTCTGGTAAAAAAATAAAACAGATATAAACTTATCATTTCCAAATTTTCCATAGACATACAAATACAACCATCAACCCATCCTTCCCTATAACCAAATCAAACCATACATATATCATCTCATCCTCCTTTTCAACACATCATAATCCCATCAAAAATACAAATTTATAATCAATACTAACACTTAAAATCATCAATCATTCATAAACTCAAAACCAAGCTATGTCAAGAGAGTGAGATCATGATTATACCTTCTTGAGCTTGCTACACCACTATATAATGCTTGAAAGAGCTTGTGGTACCCTCCTTTATGCTAATATAACCTTAATCTTGCATAGTCTTCAATTACCCAATCTTCTAATATGTAGTATAGGATTTATAGATGAGAAAAATGGAGCTAGCTAGGCATCTTCAGCTTTGAACAAAACGGCACCAAGATCACACATAGCACACCTTAGTCACACACACAGACTTGCACCACCTCTCTTTCACTTCACTGCATCTCCATCTCCGATTATTACAGCCCCAAAATGAACACCACAACCCTTACACACACACACCCATCAGTCTTCTCTTCATCATCTTTAAACCTTTTCAACTCTCTCTGCCTTGCCCCGTAAACACACCTGCGGACTCACTAATACCAATGCTCCTTTTACTTTTTCGCCACTTCAATACCACAATTAACTAACACCCATCAGCAACACAGCCTCTTAACTCTTCACACCAATTCGAACACACACACACACGATAAAACACGTACACACACCACAGCAGCTACACACGCCCACCCCTGCCACAATGTACACACTAATCCGATGATACACACACACAAGAGTGAGTGAGAGAGGAAGAGAATTAGAGAGAGATTAGTGAGAGAGATAGAGAAAAATATCAAGAACAGGGTAGAAGAATCGAGAAAAATGGAGAAAAAGAAAGCTGATGCTGGGTTTATAGTCCCAGGAGCATATTCGTAATTTTACTATGCTGAAAATCATATAAAAATCGATTTAATTCATTTTAAAATCGGAATTAAACACAAAATTAATAGAAATATAAATTTAGAGAATCTGAAATAAATTTATGAAATTACAAACATCCCCATATTTTTAAAATATTTTTAGGATCGAAAATGAATTTAATATGAATTTTACAAGTTTTGATCCTTTAAATACAACATAACTCTTAAAATCATTTTAAAATACTTAAACACCCAAAATAATTCTCCCGAGAATTTTAAAAACTAAATAATTTCATAAAGATGATAACACAAAAGATTTCATGATTTTTAATAACTCTGATGATTTTATAAAATTCTCAGAAGATCAATAATGCATGATTTAAATAGACTTAAATCATCAAAAACACAAATAAAAAAAATACACGTACTTACATGGCACACATAATTCATCATATTAGCATATAAATATAATCTCACACATAATTCACCTTCTCAACAATATCCACATAATAGGATCCTCAATTAATCAAATAATTATAATTTCGAAATTTTCTAGGACGTTATAATCACCATAAAAACACAACACTTGGCACATGATGAGGTGTTAGATGGTGATGTAATCACTTTAATAAAGTAGTTTTATGAGATAATATCTCAATAATTCACTTTAGGCAAGGATGAGACTAGAAACCAAGCAGGCAACTCCATTCTCTCCCCTTAAGCTACATTCGGCCATGGCTTAATTCAAGAAGCAAAATCCAACTTCCAACCATTCAACAATTCCAAGATTAATTAGGTGAGTTCTATAATTCATAACTAAGATCTCCTAAGAATCTTAGCCTCTAATTCCAATTCTTTCCTAGTTAATAAAATCATCAAAATTTAGGGTGAATAGTAACTTTAAGAAACTAACTTTTGTTTCTTGATTTCTTTGGTTTATCCAAGCTATATAAAGGTTATATAAGGGCTATACAAGGCTTAGTAGGTTCATATACACTCCAAGGAAGGTATACATCTCAAGAAACCCTAGCTTTTCTTTTGAGTTTTTGATGATTTTGGATGAGTTATGATGATGATGTTGTTATAAGCATATATGCATGATTATGTAGTTGTTTTAGTTGATCTAAAAGCCATGATTCAAAAGATGGTTGAGTTGAGATGTTCTTGAGCTTGTTAAGATGTATGTCATGTATATAAGTTGTTGGTTTGATCATGGTATGATCACGGTGAAGTGAAAAATTTGGAAAAGCGTGTAAACATAGTCATCGTAATGCCGAAATTTTGTTAACCCCTAAAAACCGTGTATAACACTAGGGTTAATTTTCTGATCTTGATGAGTATATGACCTGCCTTAAAGATCTCGAGTCATAGATCGTTTTGGCGCAAGAATCGAAGCATTTGGACTTACGGTTTAGGAGATATGGTCGATTTAGTAAAAGTTGTTCGAAACCGTAAGTGTGAGTTTGTAACTTCAATTGAGTCCCCTTAACATGAGTAATTCAGTTACGAATCTTAATAATTAAATATTAGAGATCATAAGGAAGGCGTGAAAGAAGACCTCAAGTCAAAAGGATCGTTTGTCGATTTTCTAAAAATGTTCGAATCGAGGTTAAGTGCGAATGAACCCCTTTGAGGTACACTTAGTATAACTTTGAAAAAACCACTTAGAAAACGGACAAAAGATCTTGAGGTATAATCTTTTCAAGTAAACGACCAACCCTAGAACTTATACGACTTAAGTACCTATCAAGTGTAAGTATAATGACATGCCTTGATAACAAGCAAGTGTCGGATCATAACGGTGTCAATGAGAGTTACGTTAGAATGTGCATAGCGAGATAACTTGAAAATGTGTTCAGTTTAAGTAAAGTACATATTTAGCTTTTCAAAGCGTTAAGTGACTAATCTCGGATTTTTGACTATTTATAGATCACCGGACCGACCGAGACACACAGCCCCTACAGGATTTCCAGGCAAGTTTCAAACCTTTAACAAACTGTTGTTTTGATTATACATGATTTCTGCTATTTATGTACATAGCATGCATAACTGTTTTCGAGAATATATATTGTGATACTTGAGCAATGATTTGATTATTGGCTTATAAGCTAGATACGAGATATTAGTTATAAGGCGGGTTTTGCAAAGGCCCTTAGTGTAGGGCGTATGATTCGCATTCTTTAATTTAAACAGGGAGGTGATATTTCCATATTACTTGAGATTATTTTCTGATAAAAATATCGATTAAATATTGATCAATTATTATTTAGTAAATGAATATTATTTTGGAATATCTACTTAAGGATTTATTCAGTGAATATTAGTTTTGAATATTCATTTAAGGGTTTATTTATTTAATAAATATTATTTTGGAATATTCATTTAAGGATTTATTTATTGAGCATTTTTTTATATATTCTCTCGAGGGTTATGTATGAGCAATTATTTTGACTAAAAGAATATTTGAATATTTATGATTCAATAAATATTATTTGAATATTTATTAAATACTTTTAAATTGGTTTTAGAAAATGGTTTATATTATTTAAAATCTATCTTTGATCTTCAATAATTACGAAGAATATTTCTGAGCTTTATTATGATTATTTTATCAAAGTGAGGTTCCCAAACTCCGTTTTCCAGTTAAATCTATCCTCTAAGGAGATTTAAATGCTCGCTCAAACTTCCAAAATATAGGGAACCTTATTTGAGAGACTGTTATTTATTGTGGTTGACTGCCCGGTCATAAACTTTTGAAACTATTATTTTCATTAGCAACTTTTGTTGCTACAAATCAAAATGAGTCTTTGTTACTTCCTCAACACTCGAGGAGTAAGATTGATGGAACAAGTTGATATCCATTAACAAGCAACTGCTTGGAAAATATTGGTGAATTTTTCTTTCCAATCAGATACGACTACTTTGTGGAGTCCTATCAACAAGTATTACACTTGGGGAAAGGAGAACGAACTTTACGTTTCAGAGTCATGGATTCTCTTCGAACTAGGAGTCGTGTAAGAGGTGGAGTAGCGCCGTTCCCTCCCAAGCCCAACCGTTGGCCAGGGAGATCTAGGGGCGGTGGACAAGTAAATCCGTCTGTTCTTCCTACTACCGGTAGTAAAACCATTTCTGTGTTGTACAATCTGCGACTGATCATCGTAAGGTTGGGATAGCTGGCGCGGTGAATACTCTAGTATTAGTTCATCATCCAAATTTTGATATTTTCTGCAACATTATTGAGAGCACCCCGATCGAAAAGCTAAGGTTGGGTGACCGATAAGTGTTGACAGGGTTCGAAAAGTGTTCAAACTGACATTGCAATATCTACTTTGCGATTTCCCTTTTTTTATTATATATGTTGATATCTGGCTTTTACTTTTGCATAGCAGGATATTCTTATGGAAGTTATATATTGAATTACTGAGAAGTGGATTTTATATCCATTTATTATGCGCTAAATAGGCCTAGATTGGTGGTTTGTCCTTAAGTATGTTGTGTCTTTTAATTCGTTTATGTTGTTTCAGTCTTTGTTACGCAGAACTCGTAACTTTAGGTATCGTGGCGATAAAAGACTAAAAACGATGGATTTCTGCCTCAATTCGGAATTAAGAGTTGTCAAGAGAGCGCAAGGTCTGAGGAAGTCAAGTAATGGAATAGAAGAATTATTGTGCTTTAAAAATGCAGCAAAGTATCCGGACTGGTATAAATAAAATCATTGTGCAAGCAGCAGAAGTGCTAAATCATTTAATCACAAGGATTTTGTTATCAAGTGGACTGGCTGCGAGGAAAAAGAATTATCATAAAGAAATTCCGAGTGATATATTCTTAATGCTGAAACCCCGGTTGGAATTGTTGTATTTTTTTCCCAAGCAAAAGGAGTCAGGTTTCAGATCCTCAAGAGACCGTAGTTTACACCTGGACGAGCAATGAGGAAATAGAATTATCACAAAAATATGGAAAGTGATATTTTCTTAAAGCTGGAATCCCGGTTGGAATTGATATATTTTTTGTTAAGCAAAAGGAGTCCGGTTCCAGACTCTTAAGAGATCGCAGCTTAGAGCGTAAGGATATATTTATATTAATAAATATTTTATTTATTTAGAAAATTATATTTATAAATATCTAATAATATTATATATTTATTTTTATAATTTTTGGATTAAAATAATTATTTATTAATTCAAGATTATAAGCTGTGCGGGTTAAAAAGCATTTTTACGAGCTGTATATAATAAGACGAAATAGGCCCAGGTTTTGTTAAAAGTGTTAGCTGGCCACCAGGTTCATTTACAAAGTGTTAGGTATGCTGCGTGAATTGTCTGTCAAATAAATTAAAAGAAACATTCAAAACTAGAGTTAGGTCGCGTGAAATTGGCGGCGGGGTTGGTAACGCGCTGCTTTCCTGTCCTATTTTGCTGCTTTCGGCTGATTTCTTTATTGCTAAATAGTGGGCTAATTTGTGCTATAAATAGGAGTGTTTTCCATAGGTTTTGGATCATCCCTCAATTAAGTTTTCACTTGTATTCTCTCAAATTTAAACAACTTTCTTTGTAATTTCAGTTTTATTTCATACACATTAATTTTCTGCAAGTTTAGTATAAGTTCTATTTTGGTTGAAGATTTTAATGGGATTACTTGGAGTGCTCCTCTCTTTCAAAGCTATTTCGGTTCTATTTTCTAAACTCTTGTAATTTCATATTTAATTCATGCAATTTTCTATCATGTATTCATTTAATCCCATGATGACGATCCGTTCGATTATGAACTAATCGCCATCATGGGATTCTAATGGATTTATTTACGTAATTTAGTAATTCGATGCCTTAATAATTTGTATTATGATAAAAATTCAGATTGCCTAATATGGTTGCGCTTAATTTATTAGATTTCGTAGCTATCGTCTAAATTATTAATTCCTAATGAATGCGAAAGTGGATTTGGGAATTTAGAATTTGCCATGTTAGCATAGGTTCGTAATTGTCATGTACATTTATGATAAGTGGTAGGGTTTTGGATCACATCACCTTATGTAGTCATAATAAAGGAATTTATTCGTAAACCAATTATGTTTTCAAATCTTATAGACATATAGGGTCTACGCATAAACTGTGTCCACGCAACTTCTATCTTTTTAAGTGGATGTTCGTGTGATTTGATATAAGTTAAGGCTGAAAGGCGCTTATGTTAGTTTCGTGTTCCCGGCTAGCTTTCGTAATTATCAAATCACTATGAATTAAGGCATCAGTTCTAAATGAAATAAGTAATGAAATTAGAATCCCATGTTTTTCTCACATATAAAATCTCGTTTAATTAAATCAAGTAGTTCGAATTACTTAGTATTATTATTCTAATAAATCAATTAAAACAAAACTCCCTTTTTATATTTATTCAAGCAGTTTGTTGTTTAATCATATGTCGTTGCATAAGTACTATTTCTGAACAAACACCAAGTCTTCGTGGGATCGATCTTATTATATTACCTATGACCGCGTATGCTTGCGTAGTTAGTTTTCGAACCAACAAGTTTTTGGAGCCGCTGCCGGGGACTTCGGTGTTATTTTCAGAATTTGTGTTTAATATCAACGGAGGTTAAACTTAACTGACTTGGATAAACTTTTTTTTTCTCACGTCGTGTTTCCTCGCTCTGCCAGTATAAGGATATTGAGTTGTTTATGCTAACGCGTGCCCAAACTCTTAAATCAAGAACCATAATAAAGCTGGAAGAAGCATTAGAAATGGCGGATGTTGTGCCCAAGACGTTGATGGACTATTCTCAACCGAAAATCAATAACATTCAGTCAAGCATTGTCAGGCCAGCCATTGTAGGCAACATATTTGAAATTAAACCTTGCACAATCCAGATGGTACAAAACTCTGTCCAGTTCGGGGGATGGCCAACGGAAGATCCAAATATGCATATCCGGAACTTCATAGAGATTTGTGACACATTCAAATTCAACAACGTGTCAGATGATGCTGTAAAGTTGAGGCTTTTTCCATTTTCTCTGCGGGACAAAGCTAAGGGATGGTTGCACTCTCTCCCAGCTAGCTCGATAACAACATGGGAAGAACTCGCTCAAAAGTTCCTCACTAAATTCTATCCCATGGCAAAAACAGCTGCCATAAGGAATGCTCTTGCTCAGTTCACCCAACAGACGGGGGAATCTTTATGTGAAGCTTGGGAGCGCTATAAGGAAATGCTAAGAAAATGCTCACCATGGAATGCCCAACTGGATGGTGATTAATTGCTTTTACAATGGTCTAGGATGGCAATCAAGACCAATCGTGGATGCAACATCAGGGGGAGCCTTATGGGCTAAGAGTTAATTGAAATGATGGCAGCTAATGAGTATCAGAATCCGACGCAGAGGATGCCTCAACATAAGGTGGCAGAAATCCTCGAGGTTGATACATCCACATCCCTATCAGCTCAGCTCGAAGCGCTAAGCATGAAGGTGAATTCTTTGACAAACTATGGGGTACATCAAGTGGCGAGTGTTTGTGAGCTATGCGCCGATGGACATGAAACGGATCAATGTGCGATTTCCAATGAATCAGTGCACTTTGTGAGCAATTTTCAAAAGCAACAGCACACAGTCCCAAACACTTACCTACCCAACAACAGAAACCATCCTAACTTCAGCTAAAGCAGCAATAAAAATGGATTGCAACCACCACCATATCAAACTCAACCACCATATCAAACACATCAACCACAATCATATCAACAACAACAATACCATCAAACCAAAAATCAGCAATATGGAGCCAGACCATACAATCCTTCTGGATCACATCAATAGAAGAGGAAACAACTTCAGAATCAGTACGCCCCGAAACAATCTCAACCTCCGAGATTTCATCAATAATATTATGCCGGTCCAGGCCAACAGTCTACTGAGAAATCAGAATTGGATGAACTAAGATTGATGTGTAAGAGCCAGGTTGTATCTCTTAAAACTTTGGAAAACCAAATTGGCCAAATAGCAAACGCCTTACTCAACAGGCCGCAAGGAGTTCTTCCTAGCGACAGAGAAACAAACCCTGGAAAAAGGGACGGCAAAGAGCAAGTCAAAGCTATCACTCTAAGATCTAGCAAAATCACAAAGGACCAAAAAGTTGAAAATGTAACCGAACAACCGGAGGCACAGGACAGCCACACCACTATGGAGGAACAAACGGAGATCTCGAAACCTGAAATCAGCATTAGTAAACCGGAAGGTGTCAACGGGTCATCTGAGAAAGCATCTCAGGAGCATAAAACTGCAAACACTCAAATCTACCAGCTCCACCATATCCGCAGAGACTCCAGAAGTAGAGATTAGATAAGCAGTTTGCAAAGTTTTTAGAGGTATTCAAGAAGCTACATATAAACATACCTTTTGCAGAGGCTCTTGAACAAATGCCTAGTTATGCTAAGGTCATGAAGGGTATTCTATCAAGGAAATTGAAACTGGAGGAATTGGAAACCGTTGCTTTGACAGAAGAATGCAGTGCGGTGTTGCAACAAAAATTGCCCCCGAAACTCAAGGACCATAGAAGATTTACAATACCATGCACTATAGGCAAATTATCTTACGACAAATGCTTATGTGACTTGGGAGCTAGTATAAATTTGATGCCGTTGTCTGTGTTCATGCAACTTGGTCTGCCTGATCCAAAACCTACAAATATCTCCTTACAACTAGCAGATCGGTCGATTACGTATCCGAGAGGTATTGTAGAAGATGTCTTGGTAAAAGTGGAAAAGCTCATCTTTCCTGCGGATTTTGTTATACTGGATTTTGAGGAGGACAAGAAGATTCCCATCATCTTGGGAAGACCATTTTCAGCTACAGGCCAAACTTTGATCGACGTGCAAAAAGGAGAGCTCATAATGAGAGTGCAAGATCAGAATGTCACTTTCAATGTGTTTAACGCAATAAAATTCCCAACAGATGAAGAAGAGTGTTTTAAAGTGGACATGGTCGATTCGTTAGTGAACATAGAGAAGGAACAACTGCTAAAGTCAGATCCCTTAGAAAGAGCCTTAATATGGGATTCTGATAGTGAAAACGAAGCAGGAGCAGAGCAACTTCAGCTGTTGAATGCAGTTCCATGGAAAAGAAGGTTCGACATTCCATTTGAGTCTCTCAGGTTAGCAGATCTTAAGAATTCTCAAGGGCGTCTTAAACCATCTGGTTGAAGAAGCCCCTGCACTCGAACTCAAACCTCTGCCGGATCACTTGAGGTATGCATATTTAGGTGATGCATCGACATTACCTGTTATTATTGTTACTAACCTGTCAGGTAGTGAAGAAGACAAGCTATTGAGGATTCTGAGAGAGTATAAATCAGTAATCGGGTGGACCATAGCAGATATTAAGGGAATCAGCCCCTCCTATTACATGCATAAGATTCTTCTTGAGAAAGGAAGCAAACCATCTGTAGAACATCAGAGAAGACTCAATCTTATCATGAAAGAGGTGGTAAAGAAGGAAATTCTTAAATGGCTTGATGCAGGAATCATTTATCCTATCTTAGACAGTTCGTGGGTGAGCCCGGTGCAATGTGTGCCTAAAAAAGGAGGCATGACAGTGGTAGCTAATGAAAAGAATGAGCTCATTCCTACTCGAACAGTCACAGGGTGGAAAGTATGCATGGATTATCGGAAGTTGAATAAAGCCACCAGAAAAGATCACTTTCCTCTACCGTTCATTGATCAGATGTTGGACAGGCTAGCTGCCATGAGTATTACTGCCTTCTTGATTGTTATTCAGGTTACAATCAGATTTGTATCACCCCCGAAGATCAGGAGAAGACCCCCTTCACTTACCCTTTTGGCACTTTTGCTTTCCGACGGGTTTCTTTCGGACTCTATGGCACGCCTGCGACCTTTCAGAGATGCATGATGGCCATATTCTCTGACATGATTGGAATAAATGTGGAGGTTTTCATGGATGATTTTTCAGTTTTTGGAACTTTTTATTATGAGTGCTTGCACAACCTGAGTCTGGTGCTGAAAAGATGTGTTGTGACCAATCTGGTGCTCAATTGGGAAAAATGCCATTTCATGGTACAAGAAGGAATCATTCTCGGGCACAAGGTATCTAAGAAGGGGCTCCAAGTGGATAAGGCTAAAGTGATGACTACTGAAATCTTCCTCCACCAATCTCAGTTAAGGGAATCCGTAGTTTTCTCGGCCATGCTGGATTCTATCGAAGATTTATCCAAGATTTTTCCAAAATCACCTAACCATTGTGCAGCTTGTTAAAGAAGGACAGCCATTTCAACTTTAATGAAGAGTGTCTGACTGCATTTGAGCACTTGAAAGAAAACCTGACTATTGCTCCCATCATTACAGCACCTAATTGGGACGATCCATTTGAGATGATGTGTGACGCCAATGATTTCCCGGTGGGAGTTGTTCTGGGCCAATGGAAGAAGAATGTGTTCCACGTGGTCTACTATGCTAGTAAGACCCTCACTAATGCATAACTGAATTACACCACCACTGAGAAGGAGCTTCTTGCAGTCGTCTATGGGTTTGACAAATTCGGATCATATCTACTTGGCATGAAAGTTACAGTTTACACAGACCACGCAACCATTAGATACTTGATCTCAAAGAAAGATGCAAAGCCACGTCTGATTCGATGGATTCTTTTGCTACAGGAATTTGAGCTAGAAATCAAAGATTGGAATGGAATGGAAAATCAAGTGGCATACCACTTATCACGGCTGGAAGATCATGGAAGAGCTAATGGGGATAATACTCTAACTAATGAACACTTTCTCGATGAACAGCTGTTTGTGGTGCAAGGGGAATAGCCATGGTTTTCAAATATTGTAAACTACTTAGTGAGCAATATCATCCCTTCCGAATTTTCGTCAGTCCAGCGAAAAAAGTTTTTGCATGACGTAAAATGGTATCATTGGGATGAGCCATTCTTGTTCAGACAATGTACAGACATGATGATTAGACGGTGCATACCCTACAGCGAGACAGAGGGTGTTCTGTAGGATTGTCATTCCACCACGTATGGAGGTCATTATGGTGGGGAAAGGATAGCTGGCCGAGTGCTGCAATCAGGTTTCTTCTGGCCAACATTGTTCAAAGATGTGCATCACTTTGTACTGAAATGTGATAGGTGTCAACAAGTGAGAAATATTTCTAAAAGGAATGAGATGCCCCTCAACATGATCCTGGAAGTGGAAATCTTTGATGTCTGGGGGATAGACTTCATGGGAGCATTTGTCTCATCGTGCAACAACCAGTACATTCTACTAGCGGTGGACTATATGTCCAAGTGGGTAGAAGTCAAAGCTCTGCCAACAAACAATGCTAAAGTGGTGTTAAACTTTCTGTACAAGAATATATTCACACGCTTTGGAACACCACGAGCAATAATCAGCGATGAAGGGTCTCATTTCTGTAATCGGCAGTTCACAGCACTCATGACCAAATATCGTGTAACCCATCGTGTCGCTACTGCCTATCATCCCCAAACAAATGGGCTAGCAGAAGTTTCCAATCGGGAGATCAAGCGGATCCTAGAAAAAGTGGTTAATCCATCCAGGAAAGATTGGTCGCTGAAATTAGAAGAAGCTGCGTGGGCATACAGGATGGCATACCAGACTTCATTGGGAATGTCATCATTTCAATTGGTTTATGGAAAGGCTTGTCATCTTCCGGCTGAGCTAGAACACAAGGCTTACTGGGTCTTAAAGAAATTAAATTTTGATATGAAAGCTGCAGGTGAAAAGCGAATGCTACAATTGAATGAGCTTGAGGAATTCCGTTCGCAGGCATATGAGAACTCAAAAATGTACAAGGAAAAGGTAAAATGATGGCATGATAGGAAGCTGGTACATAAATCATTTGAGCCAGGTCAATCAGTCCTTTTGTATAACTCTAGACTCAAACTTTTCCCAGGTAAGCTCAAGTCAAGATTGTTGGGTACATTCACTGTCAAAAATATTTTTCCGCACGGCGCCGTCGAGATCTATGACAAGTTCCCTGATAATCCGTTTAAAGTGAACGGACAGTGATTGAAACATTACTTCGGTGGTATGGTGAACCGTGAGGAAGTCACCGCTATTCTTGCCCCAACATGATCAAGTAGCAGAATCGTCAAGCTAGCGACAATAAACAAGCGCTTCAATAGGTTTAATGCTTTTATTTTTAGTTTGATTTTATTTAGTATTATGTCAAGTGTGCAGGTCATTGACGAATTACAGGAGCTTGCTTTGCAAAATAAATTTTTTTCTCTCGAGGTAGACTGGCCTCAGTTTGGAGCTCATGCAGCTTTTCCACCACTTGATTCATCATCCGAGGAGGGTGCCGATGCCGACAATTAGGGGAGTTCTCTTTTATCCTTTATCTATACCTTCAATAAGGACATTGAATATTTTAAGTTTGGGGGTGATTTAGGATAATTGATTAATCGAGTCATAGTATTGCATATAGTTTCATGTAGTTCATAATATACCATGCTAGTATAATTTCATATAATTCATATTATACCATGTTAAAAAAAATTGCATATTCATGATTAGTTGTATAGCATATTTTCCTTGATCCTGTAGCGCTTGGTGGTTCTGTTTAGTAGCCAATGATGAATCTGAGTGTGATAATGATGAATAGAGGGTTGATTTAAATACTTATGAATTGACTTGCATGCTACAGAAACACATTCTTAACAGAGTCTCAGCGATTGCTCTTGAACTAGTTCCGGAACATACTTGTTGTTTTGTTAAGAATAATCACTTGTTTATATTTAGAATGTTCTGTATTCCCTTGATTGCATAAGAGCACTAAGGTATAAGTTTGAGGGAAACCAAGGATTGTATACTGAAAGATTAGTAGCTAAGAGAGTTAATAAGGTTAGGCGTCGAAGGCTAGTAGCCGCTCATATACATATTATGAGTAGTCTACGGGTGGAATGAGATGGAGCGAAATGCACTCATTCTTAATATATATATATATATATATATATATATATATATATATATATAAATTAATTATAATAATAAAAAGAAAATAAAAAAAGAAGTTGATATGAGTGTATATGGGCATAATTGACTGCGGTTGGGCTCTTTAGTACTCGAGCAATTAAGTTCTAGGGGACTTTGTGCCTAGTGACCTAAGGCTTTCTTGGTCTGGGATCCATTAATCCAACGCTCGCTACAAGAGTATTAGTGCATAAGTCTTTACGGACCTCAACCATTGCACGATCAAATAAGCATAAGTAGCATAGTTTTGTATATATAGTAGTTGAATGATCAAAATAAAGAATTTTGAATCCTTGGCAAACTTGAATAAGTATGAAGGTGTCTTTGAGTTATTAAGTGTTTAACATTCATTCTATTTATAAACTTGTGATTGTTTGGTTAAAGAATAGGTTATGTTTTTGAACTAGTGTAGGGAGTATTCATCATTGGCTACTAAACACACGCACGTTTCTGTGCTTGTAAATGTTAATATGCGGGTATTTAGTCGATCTCTATTTGGAATTATCACATTCTCTGAGGCACCCTGTTAAATTGGTTATTGCTTTGCCTATAGGATCCTTGCATCAGTTGCATTCATGCATTTAGAGGTAGTCGAGTCTGTTTTCACTTGAGGACAAGCACCGGTTTAAGTTTGGGGGTGTGATAAGTGGATTTTATATCCACTTATTATGCGGCAATGGGGCCTAGATTGGTGGTTTATCCTTAAGTATGTTGTGTCTTTTAATTCGTTTATGTTGTTTCTGTCTTTGTTATGCAGAACTCGTAACTTTAGGTATCGTGGCGATAAAAGACTAAAAATGGTGGAATTCTGCCTCAATTCGGAATTAAGAGTTGCCAAGAGAGCGCACGGGCTGAGGAAGTCAAGTAATGGAGTAGAAGAATTATTGTGCTTTAAAAATGCAGCAAAGTATCAAGACTGGTATAAATAAAATCATTGTGCAAGCAGTAGAAGTGCTAAATCATTTAATCACAAGGATTTTATCATCAAGTGGACTGGCTACGAGGAAAAAGAATTATCATAAAGAAATTCCGAGTGATATATTCTTAATGCTGAAACGCCGGTTGGAATTATTGTATTTTTTTCCCAAGCAAAAGGAGTCCAGTTTCAGATCCTCAAGAGACCATAGTTTACACCTGAACGAGCAATGAGGAAATAGAATTATTAAAAAAATATGGAAAGTGATATTTTCTTAAAGCTGGAATCCCGGTTGAAATTGATATATTTTTTGTTAAGCAAAAGGAGTCCGGTTCCAGACCCTCAAGAGACCGCATCTTAGAGCGTAAGGATATATTTATATTAATAAATATTTTATTTATTTAGAAAATTATATTTATAAATATCTAATAATATTAGATATTTATTTTTATAATTTTTGGATTAAAATAATTATTTATTAATTCAAAATTATAAGCTGTGCGGGTTAAAAAGCATTTTTACGAGCTATCTATAATAAGATGAAATAGGCCCAGGTTTTGTTAAAAGTGTTAGCAGGTCACCAGGTTCATTTACAAAGTGTTAGGCATGCCGCGTGAATTGTTTGTCAAATAAATTAAAAGAAACATTCAAAACAAGAGTTAGGCCGCGTGAAAGTTGGCGGCGGGGTTGGTAACGCTCTGCTTTCCAATCCTGTTTTGCTGCTTTCGGCTGATTTCTTTATTGCTAAATAGTGGGCTAATTTGTTCTATAAATAGGAGAGTTTTCCACAGGTTTTGGATCATCCCTCAATTAAGTTTTCACTTGTATTCTCTCAAATTTCAGCAACTTTCTTTGTAATTTCAGTTTTATTTCATACACTTTAATTTTCTGCAAATTTAGTATAAGTTCTATTTTGGTTGAAGAATTTAAGGGGATTACTTGGAGTGCTCCTCTCTTTCATTGGAAGCTATTTCGGTTCTATTTTCTAAACTCTTGTAATTTCATATTTAATTCATACAATTTTTTGTCATGTATTCATTTAATCCCATGATGAGGATCCGTTTGATTATGAACTAATCGCTGTTATGGGATTCTAATGGATTTATTTACGTAATTTAGTAATTCGATGCCTTAATAATTTGTATTAAGATAAAAATTCAGATTGCCTAATATGGTTGCACTTAATTTATTAGATGCGTAGCTATCGTCTAAATTATTAATTCCTAATGAATGCGAAAGTGGATTTGGGAATTTAGAATTTGCCATGTTAGCATAGGTTCGTAATTGTCATGTACATTTACGATAAGTGGTAGGGTTTTGGATCACATCACCCTTTGTAGTCATAATACAGGAATTTATTCGTAAACCAATTATGTTTTCAAATCTTATAGACATATAGGTTCTAAGCATAAACGGTATCCACACAACTTCTATCTTTTTAAGTGGATGTTCGTGTGGTTTGATATAAGTTAAGGCTGAAAGGCGGTTTTGTTAGTTTCGTGTTCCCGGATAGCTTTCGTAATTATCAAATCGCTTTGAATTAAGGCATCAGTTCTAAATGAAATAAGTAATGAAATTAGAATCCCATGTTTTTCTCACATATAAAATCTCGTTTAATAAATCAAGTAGTTCGAATTACTTAGTATTATTATTCTGATAAATCAATTAAAATAATAAAACAAAACTCCCTTTTTATATTTATTCAAGAAGTTTGTTATTTAATCATACGTCGTTGCATAAGCACTATTTCTGAACAAACACCAAGTCTTCATGGGATCGATCTTATTATATTACTTGTGACTACGCTTGCGTAGTTAGTTTTCGAACCAAAAATTACCTTGTAACTTCATCTTTTACATTATACTAGCACCTTGTTCGTTTTATGCATAGCATATGGTTTCAAGGATATTTTAGAACTGTTATATATTGTTGATCAGTTACAAACTATTTTGGTGGGCTCTATTGCTCACCCTTGCTTTATTTATCTATATCACAACAATAGCTAGATCAGATGGCCCGAACAAGGCGCACTCGGCGCAAGCAGGTGTCAGCCGTTAGAGGGTTACCCGCTGATGTCATAGCCGCCATTGCTGAGGTAGGAGCAATCAATAGGCTAGACTTGCAACTTTGTGTACCAGACTTATGTATAATTATCACTTATGTTAAACAACTGCAAGAAACTAGTAAGCTTAATCTGTAGTCATTTTGGGTTTGTAATAACTTATAACTTGTGGATCCTATGACTAGATACTTATTCCAATTTCGTCTTTGGGACTATAACTAGTTGTGTGATGTGTTATTATTGTGGGGTCACATCATGTAGTTTATCTATTTTAATTCAAGTTCAAGTATTACTTATGGAAATTTAGACCGTAATGACCGGATCCCGGACCCCGGATCTGGGGCTGTTACAATAACCAAGCCACAACGGTCATACCATACATTCACAACCTCAACAAACAACCTTTTTACTTTTCTAAAAGCAGTGGTGTGGCTACAATCCAACACCCACCATTTTTCATAATTTACCAAGTCCAATAATCATCAAAACACTTAAACATGATCTCTTAACCATATAACTTTCAAAACAAGCATAAAACCCAAATAAACTCAAAGGTGGGTTAGAGTTTTTACCTCCTCGAAAGCTCTAGCACACTACCAAGTGTTGGTAATCACTAAACAAGCTTTATATAGTCCTTATAATGCTTAAACCTTAAGAACAAAACAAGAATTCATGTGAATCACTTTTCATCACTATTCATGCTCATCTTTGGAAGCATTTTGACATAGCTAGGAAACTAGTTTGGAGCTCAAACTTTAACCGTACCTTAGTATCTATACTAGCTTTGATTTAAGCCATAGATCATAAAATTTGGATCTTGGAATCTAGGGTTTTGAATTTCCTTTTCTTGTAAAAGCCGAATGGCTTGAAAATGGAATGGTGGTGATGTTTTTCTTTTCTCTCCTTTTTCTCTTGTCTTGACTTGTTGGTGAAATGAATTATATGATATTTTAGTGTAATATGGCTGCACTTACACCCCTAATTACAATTGTCAAAGCTTAATGGTGTGTAGGAAATGTAGTGTCATGTTGCCTTGTTGTTTCATCCTTGTACACATACCTCATCACTTGCTTTTTCTTTTCTTTACTCATTTTCTTTCCACTAATTTCTCTTAATATAAACCCTAGATGCTCATGTAAGGTTTCTCATCTAGTTATGTATTTAATCCGTAATTAGTTTCACGTTCGCTTGATCTCTTATTCTCGTTTTAAAGTTCTAGCGATTTCTAGAACGCGCGTTATTCTAACTCGAATGTTTTCATTCAAAATCCTCAGATTGTGTTTAATAAAAATGTATTCCTTGAATCCTTGATATAATCATTCACTTTTCTTAATTGCATTGATACTCTTTTTACGGCTCGATCAAATTTCTTGTAAAAATAAAGTTTGAATTTTCTGAAATCTGGTCGCATTTACATACACTTATTTGTTTCATAGATCGCTAATATAACTTCGAAATATCCGTATCCCGTTCCGTACATATGGTAACTTGAAAAATTTCTCGAGTCTCGGAATCACTATTCATCCATGCATTTTACTATAACTTGAAAAATTTCTCGAGTCTCGGAATCACTATTCATCCATGCATTTTACTATTCCTTCATGCAAAACACTATTCCTTCATGAAATAAAATATTCTTAAGTACAAAATTTTGGGTTATTACAGTATTAATGAAGGTATTGCTAGGCCTATTTAGTTAAATCAAGACAGAAGCTTTTTAGCTTAAATTTCAAGATAGAGGCGGCCAGAATAGACAAACACGAACATCATATCCAAAAAGAAAAAGAGTTCTCAATATTTGTAATATTCTATACACCTGAACTTGATTGTTTGTATCTCTTGTAATACTAGCGAGTTTTTACTCCTAGTTCATGTCTCAATTTTTATTAACAAATCTAGAAAAGTTCATGTCGAATTTTATAATTTGTTTTCATTAACTTGGTATTACTCTGTACTAAATTTGTAACAATCCTCAAGTTTAATATATTGTTATATTTAACGTGAATCGTGTTTCATTTAATTCCACTCAAATTTGTCTAAATTGAATTCAAATCTTAGGGACAAATTTCGATAAAAGGTATAGATTGTATTCAACCCCCCTTCTGCAATCTTATTGGACCTAACAATTCTCGATTCTTTATTTTTGAAATAGAATTTCGACGATCGAACCGTACGAGAGACAAGATCAATCTTTTTAAATGTTATTCCAAAATTTTAAAAAATCAAAAAAAAATTGAATATGTAATTTAACGGTCAACTAGTAATTTGACTTTAACACCTAAACTAGTTTTCGTTCCCGATTCTTGATTCGATATTTTTGAAATAGAATTTCGATGATCAAACCATACTGGAGTCAAGATCAATCTTTTTAAATGTTATTCCAAAACTTTAAAAAATTAAAAAATTTATTTTATCATGTAATTTAACGGTCAACTAGAGATTTGACTTTAACCCCTAAACTAGTTTTCGTTCCAGATTCTTGATTCGATATTTTTGAAATAGAATTTCGACGATCGAACCGTACGGGAGTCAAGATCAATCTTTTTAAATGTTATTCCAAAATTTTAAAAAATTAAAAAATTTATTTGATTATGTAATTTAACGGTCAACTATTACCTTGAATTTAACCCCTAAACTAGTTTTCGTTCCCAATTCTTGATTCGATTATTTTGAAATAGAATTTTGATGTTCGAACCGTACGGGAGTCAAGATCAATCTTTTTAAATCTTACTCTAAAATTTTTAAAAAATAATATATTTATTTGATTAGCTAATTTAACGGTCAACTATTACTTTGACTTTAACCCCTAAACTAGTTTTCGTTCCCGAATCTTGATTCGATTATTTTGAAAAATAATTTTGATGATCGAACCGTGCGGTAGTCAAGATCAATCTTTTTAAATATTATTCTAAAATTTAAAAAAATAATATACTTGTTTGATTAGGTAATGTAATGGTCAACTAGTAATTTGACTTTAACCCATAAACTAGTTTTCGTTCCAGATTCTTGATTCGATTATTTTGAAAAAGAATTTCGATGATCGAACCGTACGACCGCCATTAAAAAGAATTCATACACACTCAATCAGTGATATTCACTAATTAATTAATTTTAAATTTTAATTTAATTTTCACAATAATATGCCCCATGTTTCATTGCGGGCCCACCATGTTTCATTGCGGACAGGGGCGCCAGGGGGATATCCCCCGGGGGCTGTGGAATGGAACCCATATATATATATATATATATATATATATATATATATATATATAAGGTTCTAGGGAGAATCTGCTTATCAAGAGAATCAGAAAACTCAATCCTGATCATTCATTAATCAATTTTTATTTTAAATCAAAATACAATAGAAAATGGTTTTATTGTAATTATTGATGCTATTTAAGGTCATTTACAAATATGTATGTTGTATTATACGTACAGTATTTTACTTACATATGGAAAGAATCTTCAATTCAATCTTTGATTACATACAAAATCATTCATAAATTTGGCAATAATATTTAGCCATATCTGACAGCAAAAAACACGCTACAATTGTCTCTATCACGTATATCATAATTTTTTTTTGGTATTAGTATCCTACATATCTCAATATCGTAACTACGAAGAATATGGTGCATGAAGAAGATTCAATGAAGTAAAATCGATTGTTCTAAATCAATTATTTGGTTTTTCTTTTTGTAAGCCTAGAACACATGTAGAACACTTACCAGAACAGTTGTGTTTGGGTGCAAGATTGATATGTAGTCATCATGAAAAGTTGAAAAATGACAAATTATAAGGTTTCTACCTAGAGTTCTTGACATAGGCGATATATGCTATTACTTAAGATCAGAATAAGTGGATTAAAGAGTGTTATCTTTGGGTTACCCAATGGTTTCAATAATGTTATCTTCTCTAACAACAAGAGTGTTCTATATAGATGAAGTTTGTAGTCCTCTTCCGATAATTATAGAAACAAGATATTACTATATTGTATTTTCAGAAAGGTGTTCTGATGTGGGTGTTGTTAGTCACAGAGGCATGCCTGTATACATCTAATAACAAGCCTAATTGTTTGTAATACTTTGCATTACTTACATGACCCCTTAACTGGGGGAACCTCTAGTTGTAGAGTTTCTACTTGTATTTAGTACTTGTAATAGGCATCAAAATTCTATTTGTGTAATTGTACAAATTAAGTCATGGAATAATGCTTGAAAGAAGATCCAGAGATCATGCCTCAAGCTTCGAGAACAATGCTATAGAAATAAACACAGTTGGATCTTGAAGATTGAAGATTTGCCTAAGTACTAATTCGAGAAGTATTTTGTTCTATTCGAGAAGTCTAGCTTTCGAGAAGTCAGGGATTTGATATCTCAAAAGACACTGTTCGATATCTCAGGAAGTCAACAAGTCAAAGTTTCAGTCGATAACTCAGAGATTCGACATGGCTAATACTTTATTCGAGAACTCAAGAAGTCAGCAAGTCAAAGCATCATTCGAGTTCTCAAAGAGTCAACAAGTCAAAGCTACATTCGATATCTCAAGGATTCAGGAAGCTATTCGACATCTCAAGGATTCCATAAGTTAAAAGTTCTGTTCGATAAGTCAAGGATTCCTGAAGAAAAGACTAATCGAGAAGTGATTCGATATGCCAATAATACAGTATTCGAGAACCCAGAGTTATCTAATAAGTCAATTTTAGTTCTCAAATCAATCACTTGGTTACTTCTCGGATGGATTCTTGAAGACAAAATACTGGAAATTGTACAAGTCAGAAACCTGCAGCAAGCCAAGACACTTTCAGGACCACTGTACTGTGAAGTGATCATGGACAGTCTACAAAGAAGCTTAGAGAGTTATTACAGGAGACAAGCTGCTAAAGAAGTGAATCTGGGCAGGTTAAAGAAAGTCAAATTACAAGATGCCTAGATGTATTCCAAAATAGGGATAAACAAGTTAAAAAGTAGATTTGTCTGTTCTATCTTTTTTAGTAAGTAGGGTGCACACATGTTCTATAAATGTACAACCCCACTTCTCTAGCAGTTAATCGAGTGAAGTTTTTGAATTACAACTTAGAACATCTCTCTGAGAAAAACGCAGCTGAGAATATTAACATTTGTATTCACAGTTTGTATCAAATCTTTATCTAGTACAATATTAGATTAAAGTGAGTGATTGTGTTCTTGTGTTTAGATTCCGCAATTAAATATTTTGTTAAACACAAACTCACACTTGGCTACACAAACCGATTCAAACCTTCAAACTATCATTCTTAATATTCATATTTGAAGAAAAGTTTGAAAATACATTCACCCCCTCTGTATTTTCTTGTATGTGTATTTCATACTCAACAGGTACGGATCCACAAAGCTGTTATGTTGGGATGTTGTAGATTATTTAAGGTCTTGGTAGCAAAGATAATTCAATTACCAAGATGTTAATGAGAACTATCATTTATCAATGATTGGTGTAGATTCATTAAGGTATTTTATTGAGGGTGTCCTACTGTTAACATTGATTAAGGTGTTTGTTTGAGGTCTGATGTTATAGGGGTGAAGAAGCCTTAATTAATAAGATGATCCAGCATTAGGTCTTCAGACCCATATTTTTAAGACTACAACTGATAAGTCATTGACCATGCTCTTGTTCTTATTAGGCAGAGGCATGTGGTGTACAAAAATTATGCTTCAGTTTCTTGTTTGTGATGTCTATTATATTTTTCTTTGTATTTATGTTGCTCAAGTATCTTCTATTTAAGTTAATGTAGTATTGACTTGTGATCTTAGCTATAATATAACCTTTGTATGTTTCTTTATTATCAATAAATACTAGATTGATTCTTAAAAAACAGAGTAGTAAATCTTTTACAGAGAAAACTTTAAGATTTTGTTGTTCTAATTACAGACATTCCAAGCCTTCCGGCCACGTTTATGTTTATGTGTTTAGTTTTTTAATACAAGACTACAACCCATAGACTTCTTTAGATATTTAACAAGGATCTAAAATGTCATAATTTTGGCACAGAACAATACACAGAGTCACCTCAGAAACATCACAATGCAACATGTATAAACCATATGTATAATGTATAGGATACCACTCGTATCTGATTTTGGACACTGAGACATGTTGAGCTAGTACTGCTCCTGCTGTTGGGACTGATGTGTCTTGTGAGAACCAATGTAACAGGCCTGTGGATTAGAGGAAAATCGAATCTATAAAAACTTGGTTGAAGTTGTTCCCATCTCATGATTTAGTATGTCATGTCATGTGTGCATGTATATATTTAGTCTCCTTGGTTGTTTGGGTGTTTGGTCTCTCCTGTTTAAACAACTACCTTTCATTATAAACACCTTAGAAATCTCAAAGGAAAAACACTATGTTTGGGTGTCTGGTTGTTTGTGTGACAATGTTGTTGCAAAATTTATTAGTATATGTTTGACCATACATACCAATAAGTACGTAACAGAATTAAAATCTCAATTTATTAAATAATATTAAAAAGTCATACGTCAACTTGTTTAATAAATTGAAAGATTAAGAAATCCAAAATATTGAAATAATTATACTAAAACTCTAAAAAGAATCGTATAAAATATATAATTTTTGTTTATTACTCTAAACGATCATACTAAATTTCATTTTTTCAGGATAAGATACTTTCTTAAAATTATTCTGAAACACTTAAGCGAATCTTTTAAGCAATGTCTAATAAGATATTTTCTTAAAATTATTCTGAAACACTTAAGCTAGTTGCTTATTGTTTATAATTTACTATTGTCCTCAAAATAATTATTTTGAAAATTACGTTAAGTGTTTTAATAAAGAGAAATTGCCCAAAATACACTACTTTTGTAGTCCAACTGCCCAAAATGCCGTTTGGCGCTGACATCCGCCCTTTTTGACCATGGAGTACGCATCTTGGGAATGCGTGGCCTGGGATACGCATTCCAGGTATGCGTATCTCAAGTCACGCATCTCCCAGATGCGCAATGACGTCATATGACGTCATTATCTCACTTTCATCTCCGGCGCTCAGACGAACGAAAAATCGCCCTCGAAATGGCCTCTACCCGTTCTCCCAACTCTGGCAACCTCCAGTTCTTTTGAGGAAATCAAAATGATGCCCAGACCTTGCTCTACATTTTCCCCGATTTATTTGTCGAGTTGGGGCCCGCAGGGGCGTGTATAGGCATGCCGGAAAGCTAATCGAAAAAACGAGGTTGGTTTTGGGGGTTTCGAATCCGGCAAAAAGAAACGAAAATCTAATGACATAGGTGTGTAGAGGAGAGTAAGGCGATCATTTTGGTGTATAGAATGCAAGTGCTCAATGCCTGGAAAGGACGAACGTTGTGGTCAAAATTTTGTCGTCAAATCGCCTCCGGCAGCTGCTGTAGAAGACGTTGAACTGTATGACATATACGCATGTTGGACATGCGTATCTTCGAACACGCATGTTTAATATGCGTATATGTGGTTACTGTTCACAAACACAGAATTCATTTTTGCAAACTCCACACAGTTACCACATGCGTGTTTCAATTGCACGCATTTGTGTAATGCGTACCCCCCTGTGCGCATTTGTGTAATGCGTGGTCCGTGGGTATTTTGGGCGGACATCACCGCCCGTAGGTATTTTGGGCATCCCGAATTAAAATGTGGGTATTCTGGTTTTTCACCCTTTAATAAAATACTTAACTTTTTTTAAAAATTTGGTCAATAACAAATTTATCAAAACACTTTTAGGAATGTCAATGTGCATTATAAACACTTTAATGAACTTCACTATATATTTCAAAATTATAAAAAACATGAAATATTTATTTTAAAAGAATATTTAAAAGGATATGAGTACTTCACTTTAAAAAAAATCTACTTATTAATATTTAGAAGGATATTCAATATTTCGTTAAGTGTTTAGTTAAAAATCTACTTATTTAATAGTCGTCAAGTGTTTCAATAAGTGCTTTTTAATTGTGATAGACCTATCAAATATATTTGAAGATTTCGTTAAGTGTTTTGATAAAATATTAATTTTTTAAAAAAATTTGGTCAATAAAATAATTATCAAAACACTTTTAGGAATCTCATATTGACAGTGTGCATTATAAACACTTTAATGAACTTCAGTATATATCTAAAAATTAAAAAAAAACATGAGATATTTATTCTTAAAGAATACTTAGAAGGATATGAGTACTTCTCTTTAAAAAATTCTACTTATTAATATTTAGATGGATATTCAAGTTTCCCTTAAATGTTTCGATAAAAATCTACTTATTCATTTTGATCAATAAATATTTGTCAAAACACTTAAGGAATCTCAAA
This sequence comes from Saposhnikovia divaricata, assembly GCA_036435485.1. NCBI lineage: Eukaryota > Viridiplantae > Streptophyta > Magnoliopsida > Apiales > Apiaceae > Saposhnikovia > Saposhnikovia divaricata. The sequence continues at coordinate 148,629,631 of CM071596.1, read as the reverse complement.
TTGACAATATGTATTAAAAATAGTTTAATGAATTTCGATATATGTCTAAAAACTACAATAAATTATATAAATTTTCCAATTTTTTTAAAAAAATATGTGAGTACTTTTAAAAAAAAAAATATTCGCCAAGTGTTTCAATAATTATTTTTTAACTGTGATGGATCAATCAAATAATTATTTTGAAGATTTTGTTAAGTGTTTTAATAAAATATTTACAAATTCTTTTAAAATTTTGTCAGAAAATATTTAACAAAATACTTTTAGGAATCTCACATTGACAATGTGCATTATATACACTTTAATGAACTTCACCATATATCTAAAAATTACAGAAAAAAATGAAATATTTTTTCTAAAAGAATATTTAGAAGGATATGAGTACTTTTCTTTAAAAGAAATCTACTTATTAATATTTTTAAGGATGCTGAAGATTCCGTTAAGTGATTCAATAAAAATAAACTTATTCTTTTAAAATTTGATAAATAAATATTTATTAAAATACTTAAGGATTCTCACAATGCCGATATGTATTAAAAATATTTTAATTAATTTCAATATAAGTGTAAAAACCACAAAAAATGAAATGTATTATGGGAAAAAAAAATTAAAATATTTTTTTAAAGAATAGTCGTCAAATGTTTCAATAATTTTTTTGTAAAGAATCTTAATAATTATAAATTAAAAGTTTTAAAAAAGCTCAAAAATATGAAAAATATACTATTTAAAAAGGATATAACTTTTTCAAATGCATTTTGAAATCTCAAAAACAAATAATAGGTAACAAATTAACATTCTATATTCTGCAAAACACCTGAAAAAACCTCAAAAATTGTTAATTTAAAAAATATTGCTAAACTATTTTGGTTGTCATACTATCATACTAATAAAAAATTTGATAAAATCCTCACATACGCTTATTTTGGGGTGTGAAAAAAATTTCCAAAAATCGAATTATCCTAATTTCGATCCGATGTCCGACTTTAAAAATCTGAAAATATGGATATTCGATCCAAAAATTCAGTCCGGATATCCGATACCAATTTCTTTTAGAAATTCGAACACGGACCCGGATCATAATTTTCCACAAAATCGGATATCCAGATTTGATCCTGTTTCTTATTTTCCATAAAAAATTATATGTATATATCTAATTATTTAATAAATAACAAACATGTTAAAGACAAATAATCAAACATGTACTCCCTCCGTATTTCTCATTTCTTTACATATGAGTTGGGTACGAATATTAAGAAATTGTGTAGAATAGTGGAGAAAAGTAAGAAAAATGAGTAAAGTTGGGGGACCAATCAATGTTTAATGTATAAAGTGGGTATAGTGGAGAAAAACAGTGAATATAGTTAATTTTGAAATTATAAAACTTTATTACTTTTGGAATGCTAAGTAGTGGATATGAAATCCAAAAAAAGAAAGTGTAAAGAAGTGGATGGAATAGAGGTAGTAATATATTAAATCAAGTATTATTATTAATAATTTAATAATTTTTCAACGAATTCTTGATTAAGCGGTATCTCACCCATTTTCTTTAATGAATGTGAGGATTCAAACATTGTCAAAGACAAATTAGGTGTATGAGTGTTTTTAGTTATAAAAGATAAAAAGATTAATTTATTTAAAATGATTTATTAAGGAATTTCAATATTAGATTTAAAATTAGAACAAAGTTACTGGAATATTATTTTTTTTTTAATTTTAATGTCTTCTCCTAAAATTATAAATAAAGAGTAGTGTGATATTAAATTATCTTAAAAAATTCATTCTGAAAAATTAAAAGAAAAGGAAGGATAGTTGATGGTGTCATGGTGGTTCGAAATATAATACGAAAAATATTAAATTTATAAATATTAAAGTATATAATATTGATGTTTAAAAAGCTAATAATTGCTTTAAAAAATTTTAAGTTAACAATAGGTGGTCAAGAATTCAAGATATAATAAAAATTAATAATTTTTATAAATTGAAATATGTCAATGTAATTAAATCGGGTCTGGATCATCCAATTTACGATCCGATTTTAAGTGAATATCCAAATTCTGAATATCCTATTAAACTGGATACAGAACCGGATTACATTTTTAGTGATCTGAAAAATCGGATATTCGATTCGAACCGGACCAGATAACCAATTTTGCTCACCCCTACGCTTATTATATCCTTATATATAATTTGCGTAAGAGGAATCTTATCCATAAATTTGGTTCCTTCATTTTGGTCACTGTACCACTAAAATAATCTCAACCATCGAATCTAATATTTTTAAAATAGATGATGAAGATTATATTATATTAAAATAAAGATTATATTCTAAAATGTATATAATTAAAAAATGTTGTATTAGAATTGAATTTAAAAAATAAAATTATAATAGGAAACGGATAGGATTAAAAAAGGGTACAATTGAATTTTTTTTATTAATATTAAAAAATGTTCATATTTACTATTTGGGCTCTATCTCGAGATCTAGAAATCAGATTTGGATGATTTTACATAAAATTATCTTTAATTTAGTGATAATTTAATAGTTATTATCGAAATGGAAACACTCAAATCCCAACAGAAGATATAATTACGAATTTTTACATTAATCCTATTCAATGTTGAAGACCTACATTGATAATCCTATTCAATGTAGAAAACCTACTTATATATGATTTAAATAATTGATATACAATTTTTGGTATTTCAATATAAATGCATTTTTTAGTTTGCATATTAAAATATAAAATAATTTTATGCTAGATCTAACGTTTTTTTTTATTTATTTTAATATTCAAATGTTCTTATTTATTTTGTCGTACTGAAGACCAGACTACCAACTACCAAAGTCTTGGATAAAATCACTCTTACACTTATTATTAAAACTGTATTTGGTTGTTAGTAGAACAATCTTCGAATAATAAGAAGGGTATTTTGATAATTAAAACGAAATTTAAGTTATTTCATAAATTGAATAGAATTTTCAACTTGAAAAATCATCAATTAAAGACTATTTTGTTAATTTCATGTGGGTTGTAAAATCGTCCAAATCAAATTTTAATAATTCAAGATAGAGCACAAATATTAAAATGGAACGTGTGAAATCTTATTTATATATCAGTTTTTTAACAATAATTTGATATATAAATTAATAACATATTAATATTAAAAAAAATTAATATAATCATAGATATAAAAAAGGAGTCGTGCGTTGCACGGGTTATAAGCTAGTACTATTATAAGAAAAACAGGATCTATTTGGTTAGTAGGTTGTGTTAGTCATAGAAGCATGCCTGTATACATCTAATAACAAGCCTAATTTTCTGTAATGCTTTGCATTACCTACATGACCTCTTAACTGAGGGAACCTCTAGTTGTAGAGTTTCTACTTGTTGTAGTACTTGTAATAGGCATCAATTTCTATCTGTGTAACTGTAATTAAAAGTCAGAGAATAATGCTTGAAAGAAGTTCCAAGGATCATGCCTCACGCTTGAAGATCAAGACTATCAAAATAAACACAGTTGGAATTTGAAGAATGAAGATTTTGGAGAATGAAGATTTGCCTAAGTACCAATTCGAGAAGTATGTTTGTTATATTCGAGAAGTCTAGCCTTCGAGAAGTCAGGGATTCGATATCTCAAAAGGCATTATTCGATATCTCTGAATGCACTGTTCGATATCTCATTCGATATCTCAGAGATTCGATATGTCTACTACTCTATTCGAGAACTCAGAAAGTCAACAAGTCAAAGTATCATTCGAGTTCTCTAGGAGTCAAAAAGTCAATGTTCCATTCGATATCTCAATGACTCAGGAAGCTATTCGATATCTCAGGGATTCGATAAGTAAAATGCTCAATTCGATATCTCAAGGATTCCTGGATAAAAGACTTATTCGAGAAGTGATTCGATATGTCAGCTCAACAGTATTCGAGAACTCAGAGTTATCGATTAAGCCAATTCTAGTTCTCGAATGACCAACAGAGTTACTTCTCGACTGCAATCTTGGAGACAAAATACTGAAGAATTGCACAAGTCAGAAACCTGCAACAAGCCAAGACGCTTTGTGGACCACATACGTTGGAAAGCCTACAAAGAAGCTTGGAGAGATAGTACAAGAGACAAAGAGCTAAAGAAGTGGATCTGAACAGAGTTCTAAGAAGTCAAATCTGTAGCAGTTTGGATGTTTACTCAAATAGGATAGACACATTAGAAAGCAAATTTGTTTGCTACCTTATTTGTTGTAAGCAAGTTGTTCACATGATATAAGTTAACAACCCTACTTCTTTAGCAAGTATCAAAAGAGTGATCAATAGTTGTTACAAGTAATATCTCTCTGAGAAAGAAGCTGAGAATACTAACATTTGTATTCACAGATTGTAGCAAATCTTTATCTAATACAATATTAGATTAAAGTGAGTGATCGTGTTCTTGTGTTTATATTCCGTACTTACATAATCTGTTAAACACAAACACACACTTTGTTACACAACCAGATTCAAACCCTTAAAATAACCTTCACCTAAAACACTTATCAGAAGAAAAGTTTGAGAATCCATTCACCCCCCCTCTGTATTCTCTTCGGTATATTCAATACTCAACAAGTGGTATCAGAGCAGGCTGTTTATTTAAAAACAGAAAAAGATCATGAATACACCAAAGACTACAGGAACAGTGAATGTCCCTAAGTTCGACAAAGAGAATTACAACCTTCAGAAGATTAAAATGCTGTTGTTCATCAAAGCTGCCAAACCTCTATATCCTGAGATACTCAAGAATGGTCCCTTTGTTCCACAGCAGGAGATTCCTGAAAAGACAGTTGGAACTGTAACCATTCCAAGATCCTTTGTGGCTAAAGAACCATCCAAATGGACAGAGATAAAAAAGGAGATGGTTGCTCTCGACAGTCATCTCATGTTATTAATCATAGATTCTATGGAAATGTTAATGCTTGCTAATATACCCTCTTTCAAAACAGCAAAGGAGATGTGGGATCATATTGAGGTGTTATGTGAAGGAACAGAGGAGGTTAAAGAAAACAAGAAACAGATATTGGTCACACAGTATGAAGCTTTCATGGCTCAGACCAAGGAAAGCATTACTGACATGTTTGAAAGGTTTCACAAGATGGTGACTGAGCTATAAATGAAAGGGAAGGTTTATAGCACCAAGGAGTTGAACATGAAGTTTCTATTGTCCTCACCAAACCATCTAGAGCAAAGGGTCATTTCTCTAAGAGAAAGAGATTTGAACAAAGTCATATATGATGTGCTCTACGGGGTTTTAAAGACTCATGAGTTTGAGTTGCTTCAGAAGAGGGCTATACAAGCCAACCAAGGCAGAATGGTAAACACATCATGTGCCTTGATTGTCAGCAAATCTGTTCAAGACCTAGAAGCATCTACAAGTCAGCTGAGGATAGAAGAGATAGTAGATGATGAAGAAAATGAAGGTGAAGTGACTTGAACCTGTTGAGGAGAAGGAAGAAGAAGAGTTCTATACTCTTGAAGAGCTAGATGGCATGGAAAACACTTCATATGCTTTCATGGCAAGAAAGTTTCCAAACATCAAATTCAAGAGGAACCAACCCTTCAAACCTAGACCCCAAAACCATTCATTCAACAAGAGCAAGGCACCTGTGAAAGCAAACAAGAATAAATTCAAAACCAACCATGTGGATAGGTCAACTATAAGGTGTTATAGATGCAATGACCTAGGGCATTTTGCCAGTGAATGCAAAAAGCCTAAAAAGAAGGATAAGGAGTTTCTAGAGGTTGAAGCTAAGTATGAGGCCTTTCCGAAAAAGCAAACACAAGGCAAGGCCTACATAGCTGAAGGGAAGTGTTGGGATGACTCTGATAGTGATGGAGAGGAGAAAGAATTCTGCAACTATGCCTTGATGGATGATTCCAAGGATGAACAATCTCTGTCTGACTCTCAGGTACCATCTCTCACTACCATAGATATGTCTGTTTCTGAGTATAAATGCATGGTTGAACAACTATATATTGAAATTTTTAATATTCATACTAGTATGACTGTTGCTAATGAAGAGATTACCAAACTGTCTACTAAGAATGAACTCTTAAACAAGAAGAATAAGGAACTTGAGCTAACTGCTATGCAAGTAGATAACCTTAAGAAAGAAGTTGAATATCTGCAGAATAAGGTTCTATGTGCTAGTCAGGTTGAGAAGGCTCTTAGGGATGAACTAGCTGAAAATGAATTCAAACTGAAAACCTTTAAGAAGTCCTCTAATCTATTGCAGTCCTACCATAAGAAAAATTAAGCTAAACCCAAGAATGCCATTGGACTTGACTATGGCACTCTTAAACGGAGGAAAGGCTATGCTGTCATTGAAGATGACATAGTTGTTCAGGATGAAGTGCCTCACATTTTGAAAAAGACTGAGTCTCCAATTTTTAAAGAACCAACATTTGAAATTGATGAGGATGCCTTACAAATCAAGCAAATGTTGAAAGATAAGAATGAGGCATAGTCTAGTGAACAACCAGCATCCTCTAAGAGTGAGAGTGTCAAGACAAAAGCCAAGAAGCCAGTAGGAGGGAGACCTAGACCTGAGAAGTTTGTGAAGTTTGTTTCAGCTGGGAAAAATGAATCTGAGAAGAAAGTGGCTAATAAGAAACAAAACAGTAATGGAAAGCTAGGGATAAACAAGAATAATAATTATGCTTATGTGCCAAATGCCCCTAGGAAAGTTTGTCAAAATTGTTTTAGCACTAATCACTTAACTCATGCATGCAAGAAACCAACTGGTAGTGTAGCTAAGCCTTTCTATGATTGCTCTGTGCCTTTAAGACATAGAGATTCACCATTCTGTGATAAACTTGATTGTATGCCATGCAACATGAATGTTATGACTAGCTGTTTTAATTTGAGAAGACAATTCATGGATGGTTGCATCAGTCACAACATTCACACACACTACACAAGGCCAGAGTCTTCAAGTCCTCCTAGAGTTAGGAAGGTACCTCTGTCATCTAAGTCTAAGAATTCAGATTCTAAGACTTCTAACAGTGACAAGAAGACTAGTCCTAAGAAAGTTGATAAGCATGCTATTTTTGATAAATCTGTTTCTAAGCCAAGTGGACCCAAACTTGTTTGGGTACCAAAGAAAAAGTAATACCTTTGTGCATGTAGGGCAAAGAAAGTGAAAAGAAGGTCATGTGGATTTTGGACAGTGGATGCTCAAATCACATGACTAGTGATATGGCCCTGCTATCACAATATGAGGAGAAGGCTGGCCCAATGGTTGCTTTTGGAGATGACAGCATGGGTAACACATTGGGATATGGCAAGTTAAAAGTTGGTAATGTCATCATTGAAGATGTAGCACTAGTCAAGGGTCTCAAGCATAATCTGTTAAGTGTTGGTCAGTTTACTGATAGAGGATTCAAGGTAAATTTTGACAAAGATGAATGTTTGATCACCCACAAGAAGACTGGTGATTTTGCTCTATCTGGAGTAAGAAAAGGAAGCCTGTTTGTAGCCAATATGGACTCTGCAAACAAGGACAAAGTTTGTTGCTTCTACTCAAAAGCATCAAATTAAGATTGTTGGCTATGACACAAGAAGTTATCACACCTGAACTTCAAGGCCATTAATTCTCTAGTCAAAAGAGAGTTAGTGAGAGGCATGCCCACACTTTAATTATGTCAAGAAGGAGTGTGTGAGGCTTGCAAAAAAGGAAAGATAAAAAGGTCAAGCCACAAGTCAAAGATAGTGACGTCAATCACGAAGCCCCTGCAATTAATTCATATGGATTTGTTTGGGCCTGTCAATATTATGTCACTCTCAAGAAAGAAGTATGCCCTAGTGATGGTTGATGACTACATAAAGGTATACATGGGTGGAATTTCCAGCATCAAAGGATGAGGTTCCACAAGTAATCATTGAGCACATAAAGAAAGTTGATAAGGAAGCAAAATCCAACAATGCAAGTGTGATTGCATTGAGAAGTGATAATGGAACAGAGTTTAGAAATGCCTTACTTGAAGCATTTTGCAATGAGAATGGCATTTCTCAACAATTCCCAGCTCCAAGGACTCCACAACAAAATGGAGTAGTTGAGAGAAAGAATAGAACTCTAATTGAGGCTGCTAGAACAATGTTGCTTGATGCAAAGATGCCTACATGTTTTTGGGCTGAGGCTATAAGCACTGCATGTCATATCCAGAACAGAACCCTCATCAACAAAAACACTGGAAAGACACCTTACAATTTGATGACTGGAAAGAAGCCTACTCTAAAGTATGTTCATACTTTTGGAAGCAAATGCTTTGTGTTGAAAGACAATTCAGAATATGTTGGGAAGTTTGATGCAAAGGCATTTGATAGAATTTTTCTTGGCTATTCTATGGAGAGAATTGCATACAAAGTTTATGTCATCAGTCAAAAGAAAGTTATGGAAAGCACAGATGTGACATTTGATGATAGCAAACTACCTGGATTAGAAGAAGCCAATGATGAAGATAGAGATCCATTAAAGTTTGAAAATCTAGATGATTCTGATGAAGAGATTGATACTGAAGTTGAAACTCTAGTTCAACAAACTCAAATGAATGATGAAACAAGAGAAGAATCTGATCCAATGAACAGTGAAGAGACTAGCATCCAAGACACACCTGTGAATAGTAGCAACTTCAAAGGGGGAGGAAATGAAAATGATCAGGACTTGGATGATGATCAGGACAGGATATCATCTGATAAACAGGATAACAATAGATGATTTAAAACTGTGTAAAGTAATTGACATTTCAATCGGTAAACCAATTTCATTTCATGGTAAATAAAAAGTAATCATCACTTTAAGAAAACTGATTGGAGGTTTTTATTTTATAACAGACAATACGGGTGATCAGCCCATAAAGTCCCCATATCGGACACAAAGTCCCTCTGGCCATCATTTCCTTTCATTAGGATAGCTTGGGTTCCCAAGAGGCAACACATTGGCCTATAAAGGGCTGAACTGGACAGACCAGAACTACACAATACTACATCTCAAAAACTAACGGAACCAGCATTACCCGTTCGCCCCGTCTCTCCAATCGCCAGGAATCCGTGGAAACCATTTAGACGGAGTTCCTAACATTTTTATTAGAAATCTTATTTTAGAACATTAGGCTTTACAAAACTCTTTTTAACTTTATAAAACATTTTAATACTTAATCTTTTCGAAAATCTTTACTTCGAAGTACCTTCGGCTCTCTGATAACAGATCAGCCCAGTCTAAGTAACTTCAAAGTATTTTAAGGAAACAACTCATTTTGATTCACAATAATAAAAGTCAAAAAGGGTTTGACTAAGTGTTCTGACATCAATGAAAGAGGGTACAAGTCTGAATCAAGAAGATATAGACTCAAGTGGAAATCTGGATTTCAATCAGAGTATAAGGGAACAGTCCAATTCAAAGGTCAAAGATATCAATTAGGTTTAGTTTTGAAATCATTTGATCAAGTTGTAAAGTTTAAAAATCATTGATAAAGGGATAACAAGTTTGTAAAACAGTGTTTAGGGCAATATTATATTTGATAAGTATTTTAAAATCAACACAGGGTATCCGGGTCACGGACATAAGTCAAGTGGAACACTGGTTTATCGGTCAGTCAATATGACTGGATTATAGTAAATCATAGGACATATATGGTCAAGAAGCAATTAAAAAGAATTAGTATTGTTTATCTCTGGGTGACAGTATGGTCAAGAAGCAATTAAAAAGAATTATGCTGGTCTAGGGTGTACATGTGTTGAACCAAGGTTTATCAATAAATATTTTGGGTACATGCAAAGGTAAGTTTATAACAGAAGTATGATCAACATGGTATAGAATAGGCATGTTTGAATCAACAAGATACAACAGTTTCAATAATATAAACTTTCAGAGGAAAGACAGAGTTACTTGCCTCCGGTAGAATGCAACAGCCAACAGCTCAGTCACTGGTACTCGACCTTAGCCTTTCCTTTATCGCTAGGTCCTACGTCCTTCTTATCAACATAAACCATATCACTATTTTAGAATACTATACTTCTAATACGACTTATCCTAATCTACCCAATCGATTCCTATATCGCATTATCACTTAACATATTTATCGCATTCTTATTACGTACCTCACTAAGATCATGTAAGCACATAATCAAATAGCATTTATAGCATGAAAGCACATAAGTCATTTAAGCACTTAACACGTAGTGTCATCTTGACTTGTAATCACTTTATAAGAATATACTATAGGTTTTAAAACTTATATTTCTAACGAAAATCGGGCAGAGTTTCCTCTATAAATAGGACTATCCCGTCGGAATTCAACCGACTAAAATCACAAACAAATACCTACGATGGATTTAAAAATCCACCTACACTCCCAATGGATTATACAAATCATAACAACTCATAATCATATGACTTTCATCTGATAATAACAATCATATCACTAAATCATCTAAAATCACATAATTCATATATTAAATCATAATTCGAATTCTTACTCATAAAAATTCTGAAATTATCTTTGTAAGTCCACTAGATTACTCATAGAAAATAATCAATAAAATTAACTCTTTAATTATCCTAAAAATTCATAAATTTCGAATTAATTCATAATTAATCTTAAAAATTCGAATCTATACATTATAAAATCTGAAATTTAACATATGTATAATACATGCTACTAATCAATCATCACAATCATTTTTAACATCACTTATGGCAAGAATCAAACACATAACCCTTTTTAAATTTTTATTCCTTAATTATTAACTCAAAAATTCGAATTTATTTTTTTAAATTATAAATCACTAACATGCAACCAAGATTATGTACTGATTTAAGTTTATACACTTAATTAAAATATAAAATCAGTAATACACATCAAGATCAACTTTAATTAGATGAATCAAACTCGAAAATTTCATATATATTAACAAAAATTCGAATAAAACTTAAAAACACAAAAACTCTTACATGCAATTACAGTTTTACCTTTATCAAGAATTTAAACATATAAACAATGTTATACAACCACTGAACTATCATCTCCGGTCAACCACTCGCCGGAAACCGCCATGGTCACCGGAGGGTTTCGACCTTAGCACAAAAACAGTCTCAAAATCATGCAAAACTTCATTTAACGCCACAATAATCATTACAATGAATCAAGAACACCGCCATATGGCTTAACAGCCTTTGCATGTCGGTTTCCTTGCATATACATACACACGACTTCATATATACACATACAAAACCCAACCAAAACTTCCACCAAATACTAATTACACATAGAACATAATTTAAGGAAATTAAAACATGAATTTGCAGCTTAGAAATCAAAAAGAATCAAAAGAAATTGAAAGAGAGAGAAGAGAGTACTTTGCTGCTGCTACACTCGGGCAAGAGGAAGAAATGAGGTGGTGGTGGGTGTTATAATACAGCCAGGGGCAAAACTGTAAAAAGCCAAAAGCTGAAATCTATTTTCTTTTATAAATTCGTTTTTAATCATTAAAAATTGAAATAAAACAGGAAAATTAAGAAAATATAAATTTCAAAATTTCAAAATAAAGTTTATGAAATTATAAGGCTCCGTATATTTTTAAAATAATTTTAGGCTCAAAAATGAATTTTATATAAATTTTTTGAAATAAAGGCTCTTTAAAAGAAATAATGCTTTTAAAATCACTTTAAAATACCAAATCACAAAATTAAATATCCACACTAATTTTCATAACTCCATAATATCACAAAGATGATAATGTAAAAAATTTCATGATTTAAAACAACTCCAATGATTTTATATAATTTTCGAAAGATTAAAAATGCACTTTAAAAATACTTTTAATGCTCCAAAAATATAAATAAAATTCTACAAGCATATATGACACATACCAAACATCACATAAACATGGTTTCATATATACCTTGACTTTACAAAATTTATCTATCACATAATTCACATAATTTCCACATTTAACAATTAAATAAGCATTTATAAATCGCGAAAAATTCGTCGTTATAGACTTGGTAAGAACTCAACCAAGAGAGGTAATGAAATTTTCTTCCCTCGTTTTATTCAATCTGCTCTTAATTTTGTAGATAATAAACTGATTGAATTGCCTGGGATGAATAGGAATAGAATAGCCTATCCGAAATCCATGACCAAACTCATTTTTGGTAACTTGGAGACTAGGAATGATGTGGATGTTAGGCTTGTAATAACCCCTCATATGCAGAGGTTATTTGAGTCCTACCCCCACAACATGCCAACTTTTGCCTCTAAGTCTGCGTTAGCACAGCCCAAGCAAGTAGAACAAAATGCTAACCCAGGGCCAGCTAACCAACCCCCTCAACCAAATACAGAGCCACCTGCATCATCCTCTCAACAGGGTGGTGTTAGTAAAAAGAAGAGAAAGGAGATAGCCTTTGAACCTTTGGAAATGCTAACAGAAGCAGCATTGAATGCTGAACTAGGCTTAGAAAGTGAGGCACCTATATCACCCTTGCAAAAGCCAAAGAAGAAGAAAGCTAAGAAAACCACCTCTTCAAGCACACAAATGGCTGAAGTTGTAAAATTAGGGGCAAACAGCTCACTAAATGTATCCTCTCAACAGGGTGCATCTATAGAATCAAGCATCCTCCCCAATGCACTATCATGTAATGAGTCAGCACTTGGGAGTGATATGGCTGGCATAACACTGAGTGGAGAGCACATCACACTTGAAACTCCCTCTATTTCTCAGGGGGAGTTGCCAAAATCCAATCTACAAGACAATCTTCTTTCAGAATCTAACACTCAAATTTCTTTGGAACCTGCAACTCAAGCAATTGAGGAGCAAAGCATTGATCACCAAGAATTTTATTCTCTTGGTGAGCCAATGAACTCAAGTGACTTAGTGCATGACACTTTGCTCACCACCCAAGAACCACATTTAGATGGTGAGGGAATGCTAGCTGGGGCATATCCTAATGACACCATCACAAACACAGAGGATTCACTAGTTTTCAATAGAGACTTTGTGCCTGTGTCAACTACTGGTGTAACTCATCCCACTTCTGTGGAGACACCAGTAGTAGGGTCATTCCATCCGATTGCAGAAGTTGCATTTGTATTGAGGAGTCTAGCTTGCCTAGCTCTAGCTCTGACTTCTTGTCACAATGGTTGAAGCCTGTGCAACATGACAGTGCTTTAGGATCAGGGTCTGCTCCACCATAATTGACGGTTGAAGCACTTCAAAGCTTAGTTGTGGATCAGATTCCTGAGTTTTTAAAGATAGCCCAAAACCTTGTCACATCCAATATGTCAAACTTAGACTATGAAGCCATTCTGCTGTGTCACAGAGATGATGTAGAGATGCAAAAAGAGAAAATAGCAGATGAGGTTGAGAGAGATGGGAATGTAGATGCCTGGCTGCAAGGGAAATATGATATTACTCTCAATGAAGCCTTTCAATATCTAAGAGAGGAATACCTCACTTCACTGGGTTCAAATGCTAAATCTCTGACTCCTAGTGAAGTGTATGAAGCCATGAATGATTCTTACAAGGGATTCCTCAAGGCTGCACACTATCTTGGCAAGGGTGTTAAGACAGAAGTCAACAAGGTGTGTGATGAAACATCCAAGACAGTGGGAGAAATCAAGAGAGAATTTGCTGCCAAGTTTCCAACTTTAGATCTTGTCCTCAAAACCATACAAGACTGCAAATCTACCTGCATCAAGATGGACAATGGCATGGCTTTGCTTCATGGAACTGTCAGCAATCTAGCAACTCATCTTCAGAATCTCTCTAGTCAGACAACTGATGTCAATGCCATGGTGAGGACCATGTTTGCAAATAAATATGGAGATAAACTGGTGACTGAGGTCCCTGTGCATAATATGACCAAGTTTGAGGTAGTGAGGCTCAAGGAACAATCATTATCTGGCTTTAAAGCTAATGAGTTATTCGCCAAGGTGGATACTCTGGAGAAAGAAGTGAGCTCACTCAAGCAGTCAAATGCTCATCTTACAGACACAGTAACAACTCTCACTGAGAAGTTGGACACTCAAGCTACCACCACAGCTGATGTTCTTCTTCATTAACAACTGATGCTGTCTGTTATGATGAAGCATATGGGGCTCCCTCTACCTGATGAATCTGTTAATCCCACCTCTTCCAACCCAAGGGTCTCTACCAAAGCCAAAGCCTAAGGGGGGGAAGTCTAAGGAGAAAGGAATAATCATAACTGAGGGTGGTCAACCAAAAATCTCAAAACCTATAACCTCTCATGTTCAAGGCAAGGGCAAAGCCAAAGTCAATGCACCTCTACCTTCTCTACCAACTGTCACTCTACCTCCTGTACACATCAGTACCCCAAGTGGCCAAAAACAAACCATCACCTCTACAGTGGTTGCACGATCTATGCCAACTGAGCAAGCTAAAACCGCCAGAAATGAAGAAGATCAACCAGTTGAACTGGATGTAGTTACTGAGGCCAAGCTGATAGAAGTAACAAATTCAGAAACTTATCATGATGCTGCCTTCTTGAAGTTTCTGCAAGTCACACGAGCAAAGGTTGGAGGGGATACATTGGAGTACAGAAGGAGTCTGAGACAACAAATCAAATTTCTGACAGTGACTCCAAGGAAGCTAAATCAAATCTATCTCAAGGAGATTATGATGGTGACCAGTGGTAAAATATGGCACCTATCTTATGACACCTTGAAGGCTCTAAAATTCACAGAGATTGATGTTATCCTGGGGTTGATAGAGAAGAAGGGAGAGAACAAGAAGAGTCTATATGCTGATCTGAGGAATGGTCAACAAGCTAGGTTGCCTGAAGTTTGCACTTATCCAAGAACAATTATCTATCAGTCTGGCACAAAGATTGAGGATATCAAACAGCTGGTCATTCCCAAGGATCTCACTCTCCAGAATCACAAACTTATTATTGACATTATTGATAAATTACAAAAGAAGAATGGGTTAAGAACTGGTGAAGAAGTAGAGGCATTGCACATTCTCAGAACCTTCATTGCCACAGGTGAGATTCTAGAAATAGCAAAAGGAAGGAGAAATAAGGATGATGAAGATGAAGATAAAAGTGATGGGAGAAAAAGAGATCACATGAGTGATAAGAGTGATGAAGACAAGAAGAAGAAGAAGAAGAAGAAGAAGAAGAAGAAGAAGAAGAAGAAGAAGAAGAAGAAGAAGAAGAAGAAGAAGAAGAAGAAGAAGAAGAAGAAGAAGAAGAAGAAGAAGAAGAAGAAGAAGGACGGCAAGGACAAGAAGGATGATCATGACCAAGGCAAAGTCTATGAGAGGAAAAGTGGAAAACAGCAAGCCTTAGGCATTGCTAACTATAACCTCTCCATAATACAAGACTCTAAGTCTAGGGTGAATACAGTTAGTAGTGACCTATCAAAATCTATATTAATGTCTTCTACAACTGTTTTGCCACCTCAAGAAGAGAAGGATATTCAACTCAAGAATCCATCTGTATGTTTCCAAAAGCAAACTGCTAATGGTGTACTATAATGGTCTACCAGCAAAGGTCACAAGTTTCTGCCAAGCAACTAAGTGAAAAAGATCAAATTCAAACATGCTGCAAGAAGAGTGAAGCCATCTAAATCAAGGGCCCTAACTATCATTCCAGGATTAAAACTCCAACCACTAGATGAAGACTTTGATGAAGACCAACTACATTTCCTATGGGCTCAAAGAATCTATCATGTTGCCATTGTTGATGACTGCCTTGAAATTAAATATATTGATGGAAGATCGAAGAAATTCAGGCAAGGGACATGTCAGCATTGGGGCAAGCTAGATGATATAGAAAGGATTATTGCTATGTTGGATTCTAAAGATAGAGTGGAAAGAGTATGGAAGCTAGAGTTGATTGACTTTGTCAAGATGAAGAAAGATCACCAGGCAGAACAGAAAAAGAAAAGTGAGGAGCTGTTAAAGAAAAGTGAGGAGCTGTTAAAGAAAAGAGAGGAGGAGTTTGTTGATATGGAAGCTAAGGTTGATGAGTTAAGAGCCATGGGTCTGTGTAGAGTTAAGTATAATCCTTACATTATTGAATACAAGAAATATGGAAGAACTGTGAAGATTAGAATGGACTACATCAGTTCCTACTCTGAGAAACAGCGGAATGAAGTTCTTAAAGATCTATCAGGCTCTCCTCTAATTGAGGAACTCACGGCTATAGAAGAAATTATTCTTGCTATGGAAGAAAATGCAAAGAAGAAACCTAAAGAAGCTGAAGAAAAGAAGAAAAATGAGAATCTGCAAGCCAAAGCTCAAGAGATGAATCCAAAAGGATATGGCTAGTAATTCTTCATAACTTGTAAGGATGCCTCTTTGTATTTTCAATCAAATTATATACCTGTACTTTTCACGTTTTATCTTTATGTATGTTAGGCTTGTTATCAGACATGAAATTGTGACTAAGGGTCTTACTCACAATTTGGGGGAGATTGTTAGTCATAGAGGCCTACCTTTATACATCTAATAACAATCCTAATTGTCTGTAATGCTTTGCATTACCTACATGACCTCTTAACTGAGGGAACCTCTAGTTGTAGAGTTTCCACTTGTTGTAGTACTTGTAATATGCATCAATTTCTATCTGTGTAACTGTAATTAAAAGTCAGAGAATAATGCTTGAAAGAAGTTCCAAGGATCATGCCTCAAGCTTGAAGATCAAGACTGTCAAAATAAACACAGTTAGATTTTGGAGAATGAAGATTTGCCTAAGTACCAATTCGAGAAGTATGTTTGTTACATTCAAGAAGTCTAGCCTTCGAGAAGTCAGGGATTCGATATCTCAAAAGACATTATTCGATATCTCAGACATTCGATATGTCTACAAGTCAATGTTCCATTCGATATCTCAATGACTCAGGAAGCTATTCGATATCTCAGGGATTCGATAAGTAAAATGCTCTATTCGATATCTCAAGGATTCATGGAGAAAAGACTTATTCGAGAAGTGATTCGATATGTCAGCTCAACAGTATTCGAGAACTCAGAGTTATCGATTAAGCCAATTCTAGTTCTCGAATCACCAACAGAGTTACTTCTCGACTGCAATCTTGGAGACAAAATACTCAAGAATTGTACAAGTCAGAAACCTGCAACAAGCCAAGATGCTTTATGGACCACATACTGTAAAGCACATTGGAAAGCCTACAAAGAAGCTTGGAGAGATAGTACAAGAGACAAAGAGCTAAAGAAGTGGATCTGAACAGAGTTCTAAGAAGTCAAATCTGTAGTAGTTTGGATGTTTACTCAAATAGGATAGACACATTAGAAAGCAAATTTGTTTGCTACCTTATTTGTTGTAAGCAAGTTGTTCACATGATATAAGTGAACAACCCTACTTCTTTAGCAAGTATCAAAAGAATGATCAATAGTTGTTACAAGTAATATCTCTCTGAGACAGAAGCTGAGAATATTAACATTTGTATTCACAGATTGTAGCAAATCTTTATCTAATACAATATTAGATTAAAGTGAGTGATCGTGTTCTTGTGTTTATATTCCGCACTTACATAATCTGTTAAACACAAACACACACTTTGTTACACAACCAGATTCAAACCCTTAAAACAACTTTCACCTAAAACACTTATCAGAAGAAAAGTTTGAGAATCCATTCACCCCTCCATCTGTATTCTCTTCGGTATATTCAATACTCAAGAGGTTGGTTAACACCTTCCAAAAAAAGTATTAATACCTTCCAAAATAAATTAAATTACATATAATTAATTAAAAATAATACAAAACATTTCAATTATACCCCGATTAATATTCTCGCAGACCCACACTTCTTCCCACGACTCTTTATTCTACGATTTTTGGTGTACGAAAACCAAATAACTCAAAAATAACTTAGTTTAGAAAAAAACTTATAACATGACATGTATCGGTTAACAATATAATAAATTTAAAAATACCTACTAAAATACGGATATCGCCAACATATTTTACGGACCCAAAAAAGCAAGATTTTTTAAAATTAGACATTGTTAGATTTTAGTAGTAATTACACATTTAAGAAATATTTTTTTTAAATATTTATTGAATTATTAAGATGTTTAACAAAAAATTTAAAGATTACGTTAAATTAACAATATTCATTTTAGGACATTGTAAGATATTTTAACAATATTCTAAAATTAACCTTTAAAATTATGTGATTTTAAATATTTGCTACCTTTTATTTATAAGGGTCCCACAGAAACATTAATGATTGTGATGATGTGTCTTGATTTTATTAGTTAATTTTAGGAAATTCTTCTATAGTTAACATTAGGCTCCCTTCACCCATATATATATATATATAGGCTTTTGTTCAAATATAAACCAACCTTAGAATAGAAACTAGAAACCTACACTAAATAAATTATATTTCATTTATTTTAAGGGCCCCGCTTGGGGCACCTTCACAAAAAACGTATAAAATTCTGCCCTCTATCTAGTAAAAAAAATAAAAAATAAAAAAATCACTGTTCATCTACCACGTCATCGATGAACAGTTTTTTTTTGTTTTTTTAAATTTTTTTTTTGATAGATAGAGAGTAGAATTTTATACGTTTTTGTATTTGGGTACCCCTCGTTTGACCTTTAGATTAGCTTGAAATGTGGTAAATATATTAGTTTCTAGGTTTCTATTCTAAGGAGGTTTCTATTTGAATTGGACCCTATATATATATATATATATATATATATGAGTAATGCTAGGTGCACATAATTGGCTACATAATTTTTGCACAGAATGAGTTGGATTGCACTAATGTGGATTTTTATTGGTTGATATTAATGTGAATGTGTTACGTCCAAAATAGTTTGTAGAAGGGGGGGTTGAATACAAACTATGTCGTTTTATCGAAATTGTTCTTTGTGTGTATATTATTTTTTTAACAATTCGATGCGGAATAAAACGAAGCCAATATTCAAGTTAAATATAAAATTTATATTAAGTTGAAGGAGTGTGCCTTAATGCACGGGTACAAATTACAAGGTTTGATGACCAAACTAATTATTACAAATTCTATAAAAAATTCGACATGAACTTTTCTATATTTGTAACAAACAGATCGAATGCTAAAAAGCAATTCGAGAGATAAGTTCTAGGGAACTTAATCCGCTAGATAGTTCCAATAGTACAAGTAAATTATTTCTAGTGGTTTAGATTTAACGATACAAGCTAGAAATAATTTACAAGAATTAAATTAAGCTCAAGGAACCATTTTCTCTCTTGGTCTCTTTTCTCTCCTCTCGGCTCTGTCTGACGAAGAGTAGTGAAGATGTGTGTCTGTCCGTGTGTTGTATGTCTCCTGTCTTCTGTCTATTTATGGTACAAGAGTAAATATCTTCTGCTGCTTTTTAACACTTATACAGGCTATCACTTTGTATTGCAAGACAATCGGTATGACTATGAGCAGATTTTCTCTTCCCTTGTATGACTGTCGGTAGGACAATCAGTATACAGACTATCACTTTCAGTTGAGTTGCATGACTATCTCTTCCTTTGTATGACTGTCGGTAGGACTATGAGTTTACAGACTATCCACTAAACAGTACGACAATCGGTATGACTATCAGACTGATAGTCCTACAATAGTTCAACCCTTTACAGACTATTTGTATATAGATTATCTATATACAAACTATTTGTATACAGACTATCTATATACAGACTATAACTTGCAGACTATCAATAGACTTGTAGTATTAACCCTTGAACTGCTGATAAGTGGATTTTATTTCCACTTGGATCGCTTCAATTCGGCTTAAATTGATTGTCTTGGACTCAAGTTTGTTGTAGTTTTGATGTGTTTTGTGTAGTTATGCAGGTTTGTAAGAATGTCGATTATGGTTGATGTTTCCGTCATTTTTGGAGTTAAATTTGTGAAATGGAATGAAGAATGGAGTTGTCATTAAACGCTCATGAAGGTTCCTAAGTCGAGGGATATAAAAAATGTGATCTAACGCAAAAAGAACGGGCGAAAACGGAGCAAGAACGAAGGAATTGGAGCTGAAAAATGACGCGACGGAGAGCCAGGGGCAGGTTGCCCCAAACCAGGCGCAGGCTGCGCGTAATGCAGTTGGATCGGGGCAGGTTGCACGCGCGCGCGTTGCTGAAAAATTACAGTTTTGCCCTTATTCACTGTTTTGGCCATATCTTGAGTTCTACAAGTCCGTTTTGGACGATCTTACTGTCCACGCGAAGATAACGAGATTCTCTATCATTCTAAAGTGGTTCAGATGTCCAATTATGACTGGAACGGCCAAGAAATATTGAAGAAAAGTCAGCTACGAATTTTCCTTAAAAACAGAATCAGTTTAGGAAACGTATTCTATTTTAATTCTGATTTGGTAGTTTCCTTGTTGGGCAAGACTTCTAGAGCCTATTTAAACACATCCTACCATTGTAATTTGTAACATCATTACATATCAATTACTTAGGTTTATTTGTATCTTTTCATACTTTGTTTTTATCATGGTTTCATCAGATCCCATGATGACGAGAGGTTCGATTATGAACTAATCGTTGTCATGGGATTCTAACGGATTTATTTATGGAGCTTTAGTATTTTGAAGCTTCAAAGATCTGTGTGTGATGTATATTTGATATGATCCTTGTATGGTTATTCTTAATGCTTTTAGATGCGTAGCTAACATCTAAATTGAATTGTTAATCTCTTGCGAAATGAGAGTGGATCTTGAGATTTAGAACTTGCCATGCTAGCATAGGATAAGTTTATGTTTTAACATCATGATTTGTGGCGTAAATAGAGATATTATGCTGCCCTATGTGATCAATATGGATATTTTGTGCTTAAACCGTTATGTTTCAAATCTTATAGAGATATAGGGTCTAAACATAATTGGTGTCTATTCATCTTCTATCTCTTTTATGGATGTATGAGTAGTTTGGTGTTAGTATACCGAGAGGTAGCTTATACTTGTTTCGTGTTATCCGATCAGATATCATAACCGTTGCATACAGTGATTAAAGGCGTCAGATCTAAGCAAAATATTTAATGAAGTTAGGATTCCATGTTTTCCCTAGCATTAGTACTTCGATTTTATTTCCCGTTAGTTAATTAATTCTTAATTTGTTAATTTGTTTCTTAGTTAATTTAGATAATTACAAACCCAAATCTGTTACTTGTCTAAGCAATTGAAAATGATCATACATTGTTGCTTGAGCATATTTACATAGAAATAGCCAGTCTCTGTGGGAACGAACTTAACTTATCGAATATTACTTGTGACCACGTGCACTTGCGTGATTTTGTGTAAACAAGTTTTTGGTGCCGCTGCCGGGGATCATCGGTGTTTTATTTTTAGTTTATGTGCTTGTCATCAGTGGTCGTTAGAGTTCACTGACTCGGATTGTTTTTCTAACCTATCTTGTGTAGTTCGTTGGTGTTTCAGGTACGTGTGCAGCTATAGCTATAGAAGCTCAGTTGAAGGCATTGAATTTGAAGATGGATTTTCTAACTTACTATGGAGTTCAGCAGGTGGCTAGTGTTTGTGAGCTATGTGTTGGCGCA
Organism: Saposhnikovia divaricata; assembly: GCA_036435485.1. Lineage (NCBI taxonomy): Eukaryota > Viridiplantae > Streptophyta > Magnoliopsida > Apiales > Apiaceae > Saposhnikovia > Saposhnikovia divaricata. The sequence continues at coordinate 148,608,077 of CM071596.1, read as the reverse complement.
CATGAGACGAATCAGTGTGCCATCTATAGTGCATCAGTGAGCTGGAGCAACAATCAAGGTGGCATGCTGCAACCACAACAGCCTTATCAGCAGTTTCAAGGTCAACAATATAGAGCACAACCTTACAATCACCAGAATTTTCAGCAGCAGCAAGGGCAGAATTTTCAGCAACAGTATGCCCCGTGGCAATTTCAACCTTCGGGTTTTCAGCAACAACAGTCATATGCTGGTTCTGGGCATTCCACTTATGACAAATCTGAATTAGAAGAATTGAGGTTGATGTTTAAAAGCAACGCTGTATCGTTTAAGACCTTGGAAAATCAGATTGGGCAGATTACTAATGCCTTGTTGAGTAGGCCACAAGGGACTCTTCCTAGCGACACGGAGGCTAATCCAGGCATGAGGGAAGTCGAAGAGCAGGTGAAAGCAGTTACCTTGAGATCTGGAAAGGCTACAAATGATCAGAAATCAGCAGCTACGAAAAATGAAGAAGTTCATATTCAGTAGGTTGAGAAATCTACAGGGCCAGAAATTGAGAAATCTGATTTGGTAGCTGAGCAGTTGGACGGTGAAGTGGAAAAGAGTACGAATCCTGTTGAAAAAGTTTCTCCGGAGCATTCTACAAACAGCAATCAGATCTACCCACCTCATCCATATCCAAAGAAATTCTTGGAATTTCCAGCAGAAGAGGAAGAGTGTTTTGACAAGTCGGATCCATTAGAAGTTGCTTTACAAGGGAAGTCCGATACAGAAGATGAGGAGTTAGGCTTGGCTGATCTCTGGGATTCTCATGTGCTGATTGATGAGGTTGTTTCATGGTCAAATCTTGAGGATAATGCAATTGAGTCTTTTCTTGAGAAAGATGTTTTGGTTGAGGGTAATGAGGATCTTCATGAGTTGTATAGGAATTTTACTTCTGATGAGATGTTAGAGGAATTGAAGGTCATTTGTTCTAAGCATGAAATCCAACTTGAGGAGAGTTCTTTTGATCCTAAGTCAGTTGTGAAGACTTCTGTTGGTGAACTACCCACTTTCGTTCCTAATCCGTCTATTTCCACTCTTGCTCAGTCTTTGGTAGTTAATAATGAAAATCATCATGTTGAAGAAGTTTCCAAACTCGAGCTTAAACCACCAGATCATTTGAGGTATGTATATTTGGGTCAATCATCTACTTTGCCTATTATTATTGTTGCTAACTTGTCAGGTAGTGAAGAGAACATTGTTGCTGACACCTTTGAAGAGCAAAGAAGGCAGAAACTTGTTGTCAAGGATATAGCCCCGGAAAAGATAGTTAAATGGCCATATAGAGATACGGTGTAGAAATTTTCAATAGAAAAGCCATTGCCATGTCTAGCTAAAGACTTTAAACAAAAGCACTTCGTGGGAGGCAACCCATATGTTTCGATGATTTGGTATGTTTCCTACTATCCTTCCTATTTACTTTCATTCAGTGCGGACATTGAATATTTTAAGTTTGGGGGTGGTTTGGGGATAAGTAGTATGTGGTAGTTTTTTGTGTCATTGTGTTCATTTAGATATCATGTTTTGCATGCTTAGTAGTAATTCATTCATGTTTTGCTCGTATTATTGCAAGTTTGTTTCATGTAGGGCATTCTGTTTTTATTTTCATATACCATGTGAGTCCATTTTAGTTGCATTTCATGGCATGCATTTTTCATGATACCTTAGGACGAGTTAATTCTGATTGGTAGGTAGATGTCTTACTGAGTGTGGTAATGATGAATAGAGGGTTGATTTATAGTTCTTATGGAATTGACTTGCATGTTACGGAAACAAAATATTTACACAGTCTCATTAGTTTGCTTTTGAGCTAGGTTATGGTCATGCTTGTTTGGATGTTTTGAGATTTAATCACTTGTTTATATTTAAAATTTTCGTTATTCCCTTGATAGCGTAGGAGCACTTAAGTCTAAGTTTGGGGGAAAATAGGAATTTCATGCTAGTTGTAAATAATTGTCAATATGGCTAGGCATCAAATGGCTAGTAACCGGCTCATAATTATATGAGTAGTCTAGGGTTGGAAATGAGAAAGGCTCATTCCAGATCGCAAAAAAAGAAAAAAAGAAAAAAAGAAAAAAAAGAGTCAATAGTTAAATTGTTATATGCAAAATTAACCAAGGTGAGCTCTTTAATACTCGAGCAATTAAGTTCTAGGGGACTATGTGCCTAGTGACCTAAGGCTTTTATAGTCTGGGATCCACTAACCCAACGCTCGCTACATGGGTATTATTGTATATAAGCCTTTCGGGGTCTCATCCATTGCACGGTTAAATAAGCATGCTTGTATATATGTGTCGTAGTAGTTAGTGATAAAGCATGAATTTCTGTCCACCTTGGATAAGGATGGAGGTGTTTCTAGGTTATGAAGTGTTTACCGTCTATTCTAGTTATAAACTTGTGATTGTCTTGGCAAAGAACATGTATGATTTTGATCTAGTTTTGGAAGTATTTCTGATGAGCATGGCACACACGCACGTTCTGTTCATGTATTGTTAGTATACGGGGACTTAGTCGAGCTCTACTTGGAGTTATTTGCATTCCTTGAGATATGTGCTTGCTAGTTGGTTTTGGTTAGTTTGAAGGGGATCTTTGCATTTTCATATTAGTTGCATTCATGCATTGCATTACATTGGATTTTGTGGGTACATTCACTATAGGCCCTCACGAGACCATACTCGTCCACTAGGGCTGCCTATGGGTTTAAAGGGCTTGTTGCATATGCCAAATGCAACCGTGATCACCTACGGAAGTGGTACTAGTTAGTTGTAAATAGTTTATTTGTTTATGCTTGAGGACAAGCATCGCTTTAAGTTTGGGGGTGTGATAAGTGGATTTTATATCCACTTGGATCGCTTCAATTCGGCTTAAATTGATTGTCTTGGACTCAAGTTTGTTGTAGTATTGATGTGTTTTGTGTAGTTATGCAGGTTTGTAAGAATGTCGATTATGGTTGATGCTTCCGTCGTTTTTGGAGTCAAATTTGTGCAATGGAATGAAGAATGGAGTTGTCATTAAAAGCTCATGAAGGTTCCTAAGTCGAGGGAAATAAAAAATGTGATCTAACGCAAAAAGAACGGGTGAAAACGGAGCAAGAACGAAGGAATTAGAGCTGAAAAACGACGCGACGGAGAGCCAGGGGCAGGTTGCCCCAAACCAGGCGCAGGCTGCGCGTAATGCAGTTGGATCGGGGCAGGTTGCTCGCCTGAGGGGCAGGTTGCACGCGCGCGCGTTGCTGAAAAATTAAAGTTTTGCCCTTATTCACTGTTTTGGCCATATCTTGAGTTCTACAAGTCCGTTTTGGACGATCTTACTGTCCACGCGAAGATAACGAGATTCTCTATCATTCTAAAGTGGTTCAGATGTCCAATTATGACTGGAACGGCCCAGAAATATTGAAGAAAAGTCAGCTACGAATTTTCCTTAAAAACAGAATCAGTTTAGGAAACGTATTCTATTTTAATTCTGATTTGGTAGTTTCCTTGCTGGGAAAGACTTCTAGAGCCTATTTAAACACATCCTACCATTGTAATTTGTAACATCATTACATATCAATTACTTAGGTTTATTTGTATCTTTTCATACTTTGTTTTTATCATGGTTTCATCAAATCCCATGATGACGAGAGGTTCGATTATGAACTAATCGTTGTCATGGGATTCTAACGGATTTATTTATGGAGCTTTAGTATTTTGATGTTTTAAAGATCTGTGTGTGATGTATATTTGCTATCCTTGTATGGTTATTCTTAATGCTTTTAGATGCGTAGCTAACATCTAAATTGAATTGTTAATCTCTTGCGAAACGAGAGTGGATCTTGAGATTTAGAACTTGCCATGCTAGCATAGGATAGGTTGATGTTTTAACATCATGATTTGTGGCGTAAATAGAGATATTATGCTGCCCTATGTGATCAATATGGATAAGTTGTGCTTAAACCGTTATGTTTCAAATCTTATAGAGATACAGGGTCTAAACATAATTGGTGTCTATTCATCTTCTATCTCTTTTGTGGATGTATGAGTAGTTTGGTGTTAGTATACCGAGAGGTAGCTTTTACTTGTTTCGTGTTATCCGATCAGATATCATAACCGTTGCATACAGTGATTAAAGGCGTCAGATCTAAGCAAAATATTTAATGAAGTTAGGATTCCATGTTTTCCCTAGCATTAGTACTTCGATTTTATTTCCCGTTAGTTAATTAATTCTTAGTTTGTTAATTTGTTTCTTAGTTAATTTAGATAATTACAAACCCAATTCTGTTACTTGTCTAAGCAGTTGAAATTGATCATACATTGTTGCTTGAACATATTTACATAGAAATAGCCAGTCTCTACGGGAACGAACTTAACTTATCGAATATTACTTGTGACCACGTGCACTTGCGTGATTTTGTGTAAACAACTGCAGGACTATCTTTTTCAGACTATCATTCTTTTCAGACTATTAATTAAATAGACTTTTCAGACTATTAATTAAATGGACTTTTAGAAATTTAGATAGTTTTTTAACACTTATACTAATTCTGATTTAATTAATTAATTGAGTAATTTAAAGAAAAAATCAATTTTGATTGAATTAATTTATAAAATAAATTAGCCAACCAATTTAATTTAATTAAAGGAGAATTAATATAAAGTCTTTTGATATATATTAATTCCAACTTAATTAATCTTTTAATTAATTTACAGAATAAATTAATTCTGATAGAATTAATTTATCAAATAAATCAACCAAATGACTTAATCAATTAATAGAAATTAATATACCTCCTTGATAGCATAAACCTTTGTGGTCTTCTATGTCTTGAAAAATTTGTTCCTCCACAAAGATCATTCCTGAGCTAGTCTTGATAGCAAAATCATTGTGGTTAATAAGTTTAGCACTTCTGTTGCTTGCACAATGATTTTCCCTTTATACCAGTCTTGATAGCTTGAACCACTGAAGTTAATGACGAACAACCACTGTTTAATATTGACACTCGATGCACGGTCTGGTTCATGAGTGACTAACCGCAATGACTGTTCTTCATATATTGACTTTAAAGTTGTGGTTCCTGTCATCCTTTTCTTAACTCTTTTTCAAACCTTTCTAATCTGTATTATGTCACTGTAGGAACCTCTTGTCACTATAAATAGAACCCACTGTCTTGATTACTCCACTGACGCTTGATCATCTGAATGAACTTCTTCAAGTGTAGTATACCTCAAAACGGTAGATTGTCTTTGTCTTCTTTCTCTTGACAGTTATGCATTTGAGATCCCTGTGATAGTACATATACTATTTACTATTACATTCTTGTTTAAGTTGAGTTGAATCCTCGATGTTTACAAACAGGGTAAACATATGACTTACAATCTCCCCCTATTTGTTTGTTAACATTAACATACAAATTCCTAGAGGATAACTCAACTAAAAACAAGAAGAAGATAAAGCATTAAAGAACTATAGTAAATAATACATAAAAAAAAAATTGGTTTAGATATAACATTTCCAGAATCTCAGTAGATGAAATGATAGATGAATGTTCCTCTAGCACTGAACTGATCTTCATTAAGTAACTCATCTTCATTTCTCGACATATCTTCCTAATAACCCTTTACATCTAACATTGAACATTATCAGCAGATACTTGGAAATTCTTTAGTGGTAAAGAATATGACTTGTCAACCACATACTGAAGAATTTTTCTTTGTCATTTCATACTTCTCTCATTCCTTATGTCTCCCTACCTAAGGTGATATGTCTCTGGTATCTCCCTCTGACAAGGTGAATACCTTTTCCTTTTTCCATCATATCTCTCCCCCTTAGATAGAAAATCTCCCCCTCACTAAGGTAAGCTTCTTAGCTTCTTGAATATTTCTTCCCTTTTGTTAAGGTAAAGATAAACTTCTTCTTGAAATAATCTCCCCCTTAGTTGAGTATATCTTACTAAGGTAAGCTTTTAGCTTGAATATATCTTCTTCAATATATCTCTCCTCTGTCAGAAGAATGAATCCTCCAAACGTCAAGAATATATCTTTTTCAACATATCTCTCCCCCTTAGTTGAGGAATCCTCCAAACATCCAATTGTCTCCCCTTAAGGTGTTAAATTCGATGATACCACATATTCAATAATAACTCACCTCTTACCTTTAGTACAACAATTTCTTCATACATTTAGCATTGTTTGCTGCAATAAAGAAAATAAGTTTTCTTGTGTTGAAGGAATTTCCATGAAGACTTCCAGAATAGAAGTATGTAGATTGATCAACTTTGCCCTTTACATATTATAGAATGGCCTCACTATTGATCATCTTGACAACCAAATCTCCTGACAATTTCCTTATATCTCCCAACTCTTGTAAGGTTCTAATAATATAACATTAAGAACCATGTTTAGGGAATAGGGAATGGGATTTGGTGTTTCTTTTTCTTCCTCACTGTGAGTGTATGATTCTGTTTCGTGTACCTCACAAGTGTTTAACTAATCTCTCCACTCATATCACTTAAAATGAGTGATCTCATTTCTCATCTCTCAAGTGTTTACACTCATGCTCACTAGTGTATCACTCTTATCTCTCATAGCTCCAACATCCATGTGTACCTGCAAGGAAAATTCACCATAGCCCCTTCTAGAGAGGTCACTGGTGGTGCAATGGGGTTGCGCAAATCCCCGATCCTCGTTGGACTCGTCAGACGAATCTGAGTCATAATCTACAAGTTGATAAAAAATCTCCCTTTTTGTGGGTTTCAGAATTGAATTCTGAGAAAGTAAACAATGAAATCAAAACTTAGAATTAAGATCATGTTTCCTTCTAATGTCTATGAAGACATCATCTTGTTAAACTCATTAGGTAAATCTGAATCATAGTTAACAAGTTGTCGATCCGCACCTATGTCGAACCCGATACCCGCAGGATCCACAGATGTTCCCTCTAGGGAGTTAAATAGTGATCCTGAAAGATTTTGCATTAGGGATCACAGTCTTCTCTCGAGGTCTGGGAAGACTCTTGGTTCTTTGACGAACCTTCAACTTATAATCCTAACCGTAAAATGGTCGGAGTATGAGTTGTTTCCATCAATTCATCCTTAGTGTGGGCAATCTCACTTTGTGCATACGAAGTATTTTAGTCTTGTGTATAAAGTAATGACTTACCAACAGATGCCCTGGCCGACAGGCGAATTTCAATAGACTCATCCTTTTGAGAGAATGAATCCAGAGACTGTTTTAGTACCATTTTCAGCTCTGCATTCTTTTGGGAGAATGCAGGTGAGCTTACAGATACCTCAAGTTGTATACGAGTATTCTCCTTGAGAGGTAGAGCTGTGGGTTTACTATCCCTCACATCCTTATTTGCTGCATCAAGTGCAGTTACTCCCTTATTGACCTCTAGTCTAATAGGTTACTTCCTTTTAGGGGTAAGTTAGGATGTGTTTAGATTTGGATTTATAGTCCGGGATAGAAGTTGTTGGGTTTACAATATCGTGACTTTCAATGTGAGAAATCTTCCACTAGGAGTTGAACCTGCATCACATAGCAGTAGAGCAATATAGAGATAGAATGCATTTACATCATACCAGAACATTGAGTTAAAACATATGCATTATATCATGTGAGAGAAATGATGTACAGTTGTGACTTCAAAAAGTTTTACAATATAAGCAATCACAACTGCAGAAAAATTGAGTTTTCTTTTAAAAACTATTAATGTGCAAGAGTCTGTATGTTTGCATAAAACATGTATTATAATGTCTTTTAATGAAAACTAGGTCATTTTATTTTTAAAAGACACAAACTCTTGTCTTCGCAGTAATGTAGAAAGAAAGATTTTCTTTAAGTGCTTATAATGTATAGAGAACTTTAACACAAAAGTTAGTGAAAAGACTCATACAAGCACTGAATGTAGTTTAGGTAACAAAGATTACCATGTACATAAGTACAGATAACCAATGTCTCTCCCTTAGCGCTGCATTACTTAACACAACATAAACTAAGTAATCGTCTAATGGATGTAAAAATATTCTAAGAACTATCATGTATATAAAGTGGTGTATAACCAGAATTAGAGAATTCAATTTTGAAAATTCTCACCACTTCAAAATATGATAGGAGACCGAATGTAACTTTAAGTCTCACTTACTTAGAAAGTTGAACACCTTAATATATACTAACACTAATGATTCATAGAAAAGACACTGTTTACTTAGAATAAATCCTAAGTAATATCATCAGAGCTAATATATATATATATATATATATATATATATATATATATATATATATATATATATATATATATATATATATATATATATATATATCACAATTAGTTTGCAATAAAGTATCAGAGCAACTAGCAATTGTTAGTAAACAAATATTCTACTATTTGATACCAACTGTTACTATTTATCAAACACTTTAGAATGCAAATAATTGTGTTTATGATTACTCTACCAAAATTAAATTATGAGCAAATAAACCATTGAATTGCTTCACGCCATAATTTAACTAGGATATAAATAATCACTGTTAAATACTAAATATTCAGTGATACCAATTGTTTGATAAATTCAATTCAGTGAAGATTGAATTGTTACATTAAATACCAATTGACAGAATGAATATTAGTATCTAACTACTTATGACTATCATTCACTGACATTCATAAGTACGAGGAACTGGTTGACAAGAAATGCATAAGTTCTTTAGATGTAACATTTCAAACTTATGACTTCAAGACGACTCCTCGATAATAACAATTGTTAACTCCTAACAACTGCTTGTTATAGACAAACTTGGTTCAATAAATAAGACTCAATTACCAAAACTCTCTTGTCTGCAATCTTAAAAAAAATATTCTAAGTCCAATACATCTTGATCCATTGTATATACAATTTAATATCAAAGTGATTAGAAACTTGCAAATAAGCATAAAAATTGTTCCTAGTAAATTTTCACTTAGAAAATTTTCACACCTTGTATAGTAGTATGAGTGAATTTCAAAAGATGCAACATAGATTACTTAGAGGAGTTCTAAGTAATTTCACTCATGCCAATACATCTCACAATTAGTTAGTAAATAGAATTCTAACTAAATATCATTAACTGATATAAGTCAAAACTTCAATACAACCAATTGTTAGAACCATGATATTAATTATAGTGAATTTCTAAAAATGGAGCATTGATAAATTCACTAGAATTAACATCTCACAACTAATTGAAGACCAACACAGATTAGGTCCAAATTAGTTATGTTGTATATTTATTTTAATAAATATGAGGTACAGAGCAAATACTTATATTGAATTGCTTCAGGTTCTATAACTCATATTAATCAAAGTATATAATTAAATAAATAAATACTAAATCTCTATGAGTTAGATTTTAGCATTTAAGTATTTAAATTATCCTTAAATAATCACCACTGAAATATATTACAATTATACACATGGCAATCATTCAACAGATAATTTTCAGCGTGAGGTCTGGATATAGATAAGTTCACAAGTCCTTTCAGTATGGATAATTGAATACTTATGAACTCATTTATGAATTGCTTACAATGAATTCACAAGTCCTTTCAATACTGACAATTGAATACTTGTAAACTCATTTAAGAATTACTTAACAGATGGGATATACAAATCATATAGCATTAATAAAATCCCAAGTATACAAAGCAATCTTGAAAAAATAATTTCATCAAGTGATATAGTAAACATGTCTGCAAGTTAACCTTAATTAAAGACATGCTCTCGAAATAATTGATACCTTATGCAAGATGCTTAGTCCTTGACTGTTCCACAGAGTTGATGGAGATGAATTTGATTCTTTGTGTTCTCCGGCTTTCATACAACTCATTTGATATGTCTCTATGCAGCAAAACATGTCAGAACTGATGTCTTTAGGGTACCATCTCCGCAAATTTGGGTCCAACTTAAGACATCTGAAAATCAATTGTAATAACTACAAGAATAGATTCTCTAGGTTCCACTTGGGGCCTTGCACATTTGCATATTGAGAATATAATATGTGTGTAAGTGATCTATTAGCAATTGAATAAGATAATGAGCTGATGATTCCTCTATAGCCTGATTAGGTCCTAATTAGTACATCCTGAACTTGTTGGGTCAAATATCTCTAGGGTGCCATTTCCTTAGATTTGGGTCCAACTTAAGATTTTTGATTACCAACTTGTTAGGTCCAAACTAATAGGTCAAAAGCCATCTATAGTGGTGTGTTGGCATAGAGTCTAGACAGGTCTAGAATCTTCTGAACAGAAACAAATGATCCTTGACTTACTTTTATTGTCATCATTCTTTTGGCTTACTAAAGTAAATCAAAAGAATTGCAACTTTACCAACATCAAAATAGCAAATATCTTGATACCAATTCATAGTTAGTAGACCAACATATAATATAATCAAGATATCATTGCACATATATATCATTTATGTTTGTGCCTTAAGATGTAGAGAGTTCTATAAATATGACACCAATTGTTAAAAGATACCAAATGTTAAAGATTGATACCCAATTTTAAATTATAATTAGGGTGTCATACCATGTCTTCCATTCTTGCTTCAGTGATGATACCAGTTCATACTAACCTGTAGAGATCTTCCATTATCTCACAAACCAGGAGTGCACTTGTTCACATTCCTCTAGCATCCAGATTCAGTAGGTCCAGATGTCCATTATAATCATGAATGTGCAGCAGGTGCCTGATATCCTCAAGTCTTGTCACTGGTGCTTCTTGTCAGATATACTGTCTGATCAAATTGTAACCTAGCATCCAGTTTGGCCTTGTCCCTCATAACAATGCCTTGACATCATCCAGGTAGACTTCTGGTTATCCATGTACCAATTACAGCCTTGTTGTTTGGTCTGGATACCAGCTTCCCTTCAATCTGCCTTTTGTACTGATTGAGATCATCTTACATTGCAATCACTCAATCTGGATCTTTCAGAGCCTTTGTAGCTTTCTTAGTTTCTTTTGAAAGAAAACTAAAGAAATAATCATTGGTACTTAAAGCTCTGTTAGTCTTTTACTTCCACCATTAGGACCACTAAGAACTAGGACAAAGAATTAATTGAGTCAACACTCTTTGTCTTGGCAGACATGTTCTCATAGTGTCCTTTGATTTTCAATATGGTGTTGAGTTGACTAGTTGATCCTTCTGTTGCTCACCCTAAGCTGCTGTTGGGTTTACATGAAGATTCTCCATGTTTCATATTGGTTAGATCTGAATAATCATCACCATTGGCAGTTGGGAGCTAGAAGTTGTTGAACATCACTAAGACTTTCAATCACCTTCTGTTGATTAATAACAATCACCCTGTAGGCTGTAGACTCCATTGAGTAACCACGGAAATTATCCTCTTGAGCCTTAGCTACAAAGCTTTGCAAGTTGCTCACTTCCATATATCATTGCAAAACAATTTCCTTCCTACTTGTGGGGTCTTCCTATATTTCTTACTGATCAGGGTTCGATCATGTCAGTAGCAAACTATTGAATGCTTCAGCATTAATACTCTTGAAGGTGCAGAAATCATCCAGAACACTAATTGATAGGTCCTGTAATCTGGTCTCCAAGTAGTCATAGTCAGTTTTGCTTCCTGCCAATCTTCTAGATGTGATCAATCACCATCAGTGGTGTCTTGTCTTTAGATTGTTTGAACAACAACTTGTATGTTGAGAGAAGTCATCAATTACCATCACTAAAGTATATTTTTCTTTGATGTAGAACTTCTGTGTGATGCTTCTTTGACTTCCCTTTAATGACATGCCTCATAATATCATTTTGCTTTAATTCCAGATGAGGCAGTCTCCTTTACTGATTCGATTTCTAGGAAAGAGTCTCTTGATTTGACATTCAGGTGAGAGAGCTCCTTATGTAATAGCTGAACTCTTGTTTAATGAAGCTTTATATTAAACCTTGTTGACTTCACTTTTGATTGAGATTCCATTTCAGCTACAGATAAGTTTTCTTTTCTTACTCCTCAAATAGTAGGCTCTTTATCTTCTAAAGATGCTTTATTACTAACAACATTCCTAGCTATTGAATAGCCATGACCCTGGGTCATACCCTTGCTGTTGTCTCCAAGGGAAAAACCACTTGGCCTGTCTTCACATTCACATTTGATAGCAGGGCTCTTTCTTCGATGATATGCTTTGAATAGATCAATAGTAATGCATAATCGATTAACCTGTTAAGCCCTACATTCACAGATGGATAAAAAGTTCTTGGTACCCAAATTGTTTAATTGGGTCCAGATGGATTAGAGATTTCTCTATTATCAGAGATAACAACAGTTTTAGAAAATCCAGTACTATCTACTTTAACCTATATACACTAGTGTAATAGGTAGCAAGTAGATTTACAGATATTCAATAATTTTCTAAACATGCATGGAATAGAAGAATTAACAATTAATCACTAATTCTATCCAATCCATTCCTATTGTTATATGAAATTATATAGTCACTATTACCTAAGTCAGTTTTACAAATGAATTGATGTTCTACTAACACCCTAGGTAATTATTCCATCTTTTAAACTTTTTAAACCTTAACAAACAATTCAGAATGAATAAGTAAATCTTGTTCTACTGGGGATCCTGAAACTAGCTTAAGTAGAGGTCTTATATGCTTGACATATATCATTTAAGAATTAAAAGATATTGTTTAAGGAACAACTCTAACTCACAATTGCAATTAATTAAATTCAGCAAATATTCATACACATATTAAGATCTTCTAACCAAAGATATAACAATTAAAAACTAAGATCTTAACATGCTTTGAATTTCTGAGAATTACATATTACATTAGTTCGAAGAATTGATACCTGAGACATTTGAGGTGAATCATCTTCAGAGATTGCTATGAAGGCAAGATATTAATTATGCTCTTCTCATCATCATCTGATCCATCCCAACTCTTTCCTTCAGCAAGATAAGTTCTGCGCTGATGCTTCTGTTTCATCTCATTTAATGAATCCCTATTCATCCTTATCTGTCAGAATTCTGTACCATGTTGCACACCATGATAGTTACTTATTACATAAAGTTTTTCATAAATGTAACTATCATGTTTTGTTCTTTCCACCATATCAGTCTTACAACCACCTCTTGAGTTGAACTATATCTTGAAGAGTTTCTGCTTTGGAGTAGATAGGCCTGATCCCTGGATACATCTTTCGTACTCTTTCTGAATTAGTAACTCTTCATGTCTGTTCTGAGGTTCCATCATTAATTCATGACTGAGATGTCTAACTGTCTAGTCTATTCTCAAACCTCCTTGATTCCACTTTTCTAAAATCTCTGTTGATTCCTTGAAAGATATTTCTTGGTACGATCCATTAAGTGTAGTAGATGTTACATTGGAGCAATCCACTGAGTGTTTGTATATCACAGAATCAATAGAGTTAATTCAAATCTTCGAGAAAAATTCTATCCACTAAAACCTCTTCCATTCCTGCTTCTGAAAAACCAGTGAATTCTATGGATATAACTCTGAGGAGCTTCCACAAATTTTTCTTCAGTAGGTAGAAATTAATTTCATTGAAAAATGCATCTTCTTCACAAGATTCAAATCATCTTTGACAATCCGGAGGAATCTTCAACTAATAATCTTCTTAGAACCATTGGCTTAGAAAAAAAATTCAAAATATTTAAAATTCAAAAATTCAAGGACTTGAAAATTTTTGAGAAATAAAAAATCTGAAAGTAAGTTCAAATTAATTAAAATTTGAAATTAGAATCAAATTAATTAAGAATCAAAAAATCTCAAGAAAATAAAATTTTTGGGAGTTAAAGAATCCGAAAATAAATTCAAGTTAATTAAAATTCGAAATTATCAAGAATTAAAAATTTTGAGAATTAAACAATTTGAAAATAAATTCAAGTTGTTTAAAAATCAAAATTTCCAAGAATTAATCATTTCAAGAATTAAAAAATTCGAATATAAGTTAAGATTATTTAACAATCAAAAATATCATAAAATGAAAATTTTTAAAGGTTAAACAATTCGAGAATAAATTCAAGTTAGTTAACAATTGAAAATAAACTCATATTGTTTAAAAATCAAAAATATCATAAATTGAGAATTTTTAATGGTTAAAGAATTCGAAAATAAATTTAGATTATTTAAAATTCAAAAATCTTAAAACTAAAAATTTTGAAAGTTAAAGAATCCAAAAATAAGTTCAAATTATTTAAAATTCAAAATTCTCAAGAATTGAATTTTTGAAAGTTAAAAAATTTGAAAATAAGAGGAGTTGACTTTTTGGTCTAATACCGGATTTGATTTCTGTATGGGTCAACAAACTCGAAAACCAATTGGAGGACCACAAAAATAAGGATCTGGTCAATCAAAAGGCTCGGATACCAATTGTTATATTGGTATCTGAAGAACAAGGCTCTGATGCCAATTGTTAGGTCCAAAATAGTTTGTAGAAGGAGGGGTTAAATACAAACTATATCGTTTTATCGAATTTGCTCTTTTCTTAAAATATTAAATCAAGAACAAATTGATGCGGAATAAAACGAAGCCAACATTCAAGTTAAATATAAAATTTATATTAAGTTGGAGGGGTGTGCCTTAATGCACGGGTATAAATTACAAGGTTTGATGACCAAACTAATTATTACAAATTCTATAGAAAATTCGATATGAACTTTTCTATATTTGTAATAAAAAGATCGAATGCTAAAAAGCAATTCAAGAGATAAGTTCTAGGGAACTTAATCCGCTAGATAGTTCCAATAGTACAAGTAAATTATTAGTGGTTTAGATTTAACGATACAAGCTAGAAATAATTTACAAGAATTAAATTAAGCTCAAGGAACCATTTTCTCTCTTGGTCTCTTTTCTCTCCTCTCGGCTCTGTCTGACGAAGAGTAGTGAAGATGTGTGTCTGTCCGTGTGTTGTATGTCTCCTGTCTTCTGTCTATTTATGGTACAAGAGTGAAAATATCTTCTGCTGCTTTTTAACACTTATACAGACTATCACATTGTATTGCAAGACAATCGGTATGACTTTGAGCAGATTTTCTCTTCCCTTGTATGACTGTCGGTAGGACAATCAGTATACAGACTATCACTTTCAATTGAGCTGCATGACTATCTCTTCCTTTGTATGACTGTCGGTAGGACTATGAGTTTACAGACTATCCACTAAACAGTATGACAATCAGTATGACTATCAGACTGATAGTCATACAATAGTTCAACCCTTTACACACTATTTGTATACAGACTATCTATATACAGACTATTTGTATACAGACTATCTATATACAGACTATCACTTGCAGACTATCAATAGACTTGTAATATTAACCCTTGAACTGCAGGACTATCTTTTTCAGACTATCATTCTTTTCAGACTATTAATTAAATAGACTTTTCAGACTATTAATTAAATGGACTTTTAGCAATTTAGATAGTCTTTTAACACTTATACTAATTCTGATTTAATTAATTAATTGAATAATTTAAAGAATAAATCAATTCTGATTGAATTAATTTATAAAATAAATTAGCCAGCCAATTTAATTTAATTAAAGGAGAATTAATATAAATTCTTTTGATATATATTAATTCCAACTTAATTAATCTTTTAATTAATTTACAGAATAAATTAATTCTGATAGAATTAATTTATCAAATAAATCAACCAAATGACTTAATCAATTAAGAGAAATTAATAAACCTCCTTGATAGCATAAACCTTTGTGGTCTTCTATGTCTTGAAAAATTTGTTCCTCCGCAAAGATCATTTCTGAGCCAGTCTTTATAGCAAAATCATTGTGGTTAATCAGTTTAGAACTTATGTTGCTTGCACAATGATTTTCCCTTTATACCAGTCTTGATAGCATGAACCACTGAAGTTAATGACGAGAAACCACTGTTTAATATTGACACTCGATGCACGGTCTGGTTCATGAGTGACTAACCGCAATGATTGTTCTTCATATATTGACTTTAAAGTTGTGGTTCCTGTCATCCTTTTCTTCACTCTTTTTCAAACCTTTCTAATTTGTATTCTGTCACTGTAGGAACCTCTTGTCACTATAAATAGAACCCACTATCTTGATTACTCCACTGATGCTTGATCATCTGAATGAACTTCTTCAAGTGTAGTATACCTCAAAACGGTAGATTGTCTTTGTCTTCTTTCTCTTGACAATTATGCATTTGTGATCCCTGTGACAGTACATATACTATTTACTATTACATTCTTGTTTAAGTTGAGTTGAATCCTCGATGTTTACAAATAGGGTAAACATATGACTTACAGAATGTAGGAGGCCCATTGATTTATAACCAATCAAATTGAGACACTTATCATTTTGTGAAACTTTTTGTGAAACTTTATATATATATAGGTTTTTGCTCAAATACAAACTAATCCTTAAATACAAACTACAAACTAACATTAAACTTTTTTTACCGTCAATCGGTAAACTTTTTTTGAAATCCGACTTTACCTCCATCTTCTAACGATTAATTTGCATACCATATGTGTTATATTTCGATGCGATTTTAAAAAAAATTATTTATATATATATATATAGGCAAATAATCAAATACAAAATATAAATGTAGGGTATCTGAAGTGAATGCTTTACTTAAAAGTACTATGTTTGTATCTGAAGTTGGGACTACTTTTGCGTTTTGTAGATCCATACTTCGTCAACGTAGTGATTTGAAGGTTCAACATGTTCGTAGACAAGCAAATAGGGTAGCTCATAACATAGCTAGGCTTCCCTGTATGCCGGGAATGAGCTATTTTACCTCCCCTCCTCCCTGTGTGTTGGAGTCGCTTATGTACGATTATTCCTTTTAATTAATGGAATTTGCTTTAAAAAAAACAGAGAATTAAAAAAATAAGCTACCGTTAGCTCTGCATAAGCTATTTCCCGCTTCTGTAGGCTGCCCACGTTTATTTGTAATATTCAAATGCACAATCTAATATATACAAATTCATCCTATGTAGTATATATGGAGTATAACTTTTCATGCCCCTTGAAGATAATGTTACCCTAGGCGTTTGCCTCGATCACCCCAAGGACTGGCCATTATCTGGATCTTGTTCAGCATCCATCTCTTTTGTGTGTAATGTATGCTATCTGTGTAATTGCAGTACTTGGTTTCCAGCCATTTAAGGATTTTAAATGGCAGCTGTATCCTGTACATATTCTAGTCTAAATCAGAGATATGGAAGCTGCAGTATTATAGCTTTTAACCACAGCTCATCAAATTTACTTGAGCAACAAAATGACTTGTGTATATTAAAACAGAATGACCATACATAGTCAGAAGAATCAGATTCATAAAATTTACACGTGAAACTCATCAATAATTTTACAGCTCCAAAAATAATCAGATACCATAAGAGATCATACAAGATAATCAGTTAGTCAATTAGTATGTCATCAGTTGTAGTTCCTGCCTCGTGTAGTTTTTTTTGCTTTCAAAAGACTAGAATGAACAAGGAAGTAAAATGCATTTCATTACAGAGTTATTTTCTCCTGCATTTCTTGACAAAATAACTTGTTAGCATTGGTTTTCCAGCGGGTAGACTGGGCCCTCGTGATGATGCTGTATGCTGAAGTATTGAACATTATAACCACCTGCACAATTTTTTTGATAAACAAATCTGGGAATTCTAGACAAATGTAATAAGAAGTCGGAGAACAAAATGATGTCATAAAAATTACGCAGGCAAACAAAGCAAAAGCAATTATGTAACCTTGGCGTAAAAGGTGTAAAATAAAGTACCACTATGCGGATCAGTTTACTTTGAAGAAAAAATCTGTCCTTTTCTCAATTATTCTTTTAAAAGCTACTGACTGAACTAAAGGTTTTCCTTTGAGCTATAGAAGATAAAAGTTGCTATCATATGACGCACAGTTGTTTCCCATAATTCAAATGTAAGAATATGCTAGTCTAACATTGGGAGCCTAACCACTATAAATAAGAGTTCCTTGAGATAAACATAAATAAGTATTCAAGGATTATCCTTAATTTTTTAAAAAACTAAATAGTCCAAAACATTTCCCCAAGGGCCAGCCAGGAGTTCATGGGGGGGCTCCAATGAAAATTCAAAAATGCTAAAATTTACGTCTAAGAGCTCCAGGTAGTTTCCTGATCAGGCTTGCCGATTTTGTAATGAAATTTTTTTAGCCAAAAGCATATCACACTTGATCTACAAATACCTTATTAGTACAACAGGATTTCAATGCACTACTCCAGCACTAAAGTTACATCATAAAATAAAAAAGAGTTTGACAATGTATGCATATAATTATTTATTTTAGTTGAGATGACAATGTAAACATATTTTATTTTAATTCTTAAAACTCGGACCAATATATGAATTTTCCTTCCTTGCCTCGGGAAGAAATGTCTCCACTGCATGTAGCCTACATTAAACTTGAACTGCTAAAACTCAATAGGGTCTTGCAGTATAGTGATTACAACAATTTAAGAGAATATATTATAGAACATGACACTTACAAGTATAGACAATAATAGAAGTCTTATGAAGAGGATCTAGTGTTTACTCTAAAACTTTTCTATTACTGTGTAGTTTTAAATTTGAGACACTTTAATTCAATTTTACTGATGTTTATTTATCAAAACAAGATAGTTAATTCAATTTTAACTAATGTTGATTTATCTAAACACTTACAAAAAAATAAGTTGTTAGCACAAGCCTGATGAAAAGAATGATCAGCTTACCCTTCGTTCATCAACTGTATCGGGTTGCAGCAGAACCTAGGGATGAAGACTCACTCCACAGATCTCTCGCTAGATAGATAAATTGAAGATGAATTTGTCAGAGTTCTTCTGTTCTTCACAGCTCGGATCTGGTCTGCAAGTGAAGCTTCCGTGTGTATTTGATCTCTCTTAATTGATTCCAAATCAATTCTTTCCCAAGACCGATTATCTTGATTGGTAAATTGACCAGTTGTGGATTTTCTCCTGTGCATCTATAGACAGGCAAGAGGTAAAAGAAAAGAAAAGTAGGCTTCTAACAAGGTGAGTACAAACTAAACGCTCATCTGTGTACAATGCTTTGAAGTCAAGATGCATGGTTTTTTGTTACCAATCCTTGAAGGATATATGAGTTCTTCAGTAAAAACAATAGTTAATTAAGAAGGTGCAAATTTAAAATTCTCAAAATCATCAACATCTAATTTACTGTTAAGCATTTAACACAAGGATATAAAAACAGCCAAGGCAGATTTGAGCCCTACATTTTTTAGAAAAAATGAAAACCTTCAGACAGTTTCATGCATCGAGATGTAACTGAAGCTTTCATTAGATCCAACTATCCAGCAACCAAATTAACGTTCCCAGATTTTATACACATGACACCTCGATTGATTAAATTTGCGATAATATTGTCAAAGGAAAAAATTATTTGTTCAGATGAGTTTTTTTTACCTTTGTTAATCTTTCCTTTAGTCTTAGTTCTTGGGCAACAGCTAACTCCTCTATTTCTTCTTTTGACTTCTTGTGCGTGGTTCTCTTTCTTTCACCCTGAAATTTTGCCTTCTCTTGTACTTCTCTCTTTTCAGCAAGCCTCATCAGCTTCTCTGCTTTTGACTGTGCTTTTCTCTGACTGCGTATGCGTACCATTTCCTTTGCACTTACCTTATCTGCTGCCCACTGACGCTGTTCAAATGCTATCTCACTTTTTATTTTCTCATAACTATTCCAGTCAAGTTCTTGTTCGTCACTTCCACCTATCTTAGCAGCTTCTGCAATACTGAAAGCCCATGATAAAAACAATTTCTCCCCAGCCCTTCTCTCCTTTAAGCGCCCATCCCAAATCCGTCTAAGCGATGAGCGTATTCTAGCCTTTGTTTGGTTACTACAAAAGAAAAACACATTAACTGACAGACAAAACTTCTTTTGCATTCTGTTCTTGACATTCAGGGCAACTTGCAATGAATACATTGTGATTTTAAATCAACTTCACACTGCTATTTGACTAGCATGTCTTACACATACAGTAAAACTCAAATAATACTGATCATATTAATCACATATCTTTTACATTTTTTGGACTTGATTTTGGTACAAAAATATGAAGTACAAATTATAAAATTATATTTATACACGAAATTTTTTATTAACTTACTGGTTGGATTGAAAAAACAGGATTAGTGGATCCTTATTCATTTCCCCTTGTAGTTAGGCCTAGCAATCGTGTCGTTTCGTGTACTATCGTTTTGTGTACTATCGTGTTTTCGTGTACTCAGAGCTAAAACCGAAACCGACCCGAAACATTTTGTGTACTTGTCTACCCAACCCGAACGCAAAACGAAATGTTTCGTGTAAAAACGAAACGAAACGAAAGTACACGAAATACAAATTTCGTGTACTTTTCGTGTACTTTCGTGTACCGAAAACGAAAGTACACGAAATAAAAATATAAAAAATTATAATATATATTATGATATATAAAAAATAAAAACTATATATATAATATTTCGTGTACCCAAAATGAAAACCCATATCCGACACTAAATAAGTTGTGTAATTTCGTGTTCGTGTACTTTCGTATTTCGTGTACAAAAAATCAAAACCCAAAACCGTATTTTTCGTGTCGTGTTCACGTGTCAAGTGTCAAGTGTCAAATTGCCAAGCCTACTTGTAGTACATGGATCTGCCTCTACCTATTTACAGCCAGAGACAAAGAAGAAATGATATAAACTGAACAAGTCAAGTTAATGACATGGGTGTTGGTATGGCCATATGAGACATGACAAGCGTAAAATAAGAAGAATAATATGGAATAATAAGTACAAGGGTCGGGATGTACAAGTACTAAACTTTAGGGGCACGGAGGTACGTTTTTGCACCTTGACTATTAACTTTTGGCCAAACTTTAAGGGCCAAAATGGTATTAACCCTTTATTTCAATCTCTTTAAGTTCTAACATTGATAAAAGTAATCCTGATAGTTTTATGAAGTCCTTGTATTTATCTATGAGTATATACTTAGGAACCAAGGTATTCACAGTTTCAAGCTATTTTTGTTAACCAATAAGAAATCAACCGCTACCCCAAATCTTAGTCATAAATACATCATATTCATCTTAGCTCCCCTATTTTCAAGAAATAGCAAAATATAAAAGCCTTACTATACCCTTCCCCCCTACCTCCACACCCCTCAGTATGCAACTCTTCTCCAGTATTGTACAGAAACAATGTGCAATTTAAAGGTTAATAGGTTTTCATGTAACACGGATAATAGAATATTATCACCTCATAAATAAGACAACAAAGTATACCTATGAGCTCGTGGACATTCAGACATCTTCTTTTTAACCTGATAGAATCAAAATTGAAAGAAACAAAAAGTAAGCAAGAAAGAAACTAAACGGCAAGGTTACAAATATATAATGTGACCATTTAATAATAAAGACTGATAAAATCGGTAAGTTAAGACACAAATAACATAGTGGGATATGCATGATAGGATTTAATAATTAAATTATATAAAATCCCCTTTTGATAACCAAGCTCAATCAACAAATGAAATTGAAATAGCCATTGAGCCAGAATAAAATATTAAAATTAAAATAAGACTATATGTCTAGATTACAATTCAGACAATTATAACAACCAGCAGAAAAAAACTGACAGATTCTTACATGACTTCACCTTGGGGTCTCTTAAGGCCTCTATTGTTCTTTGCCTTATCCGCTCACGAGTTTCTGCAGTTGAAAAGATGAAAGTATAAACCCAAACTGGAAGACGGCTCTGATGATAACATATAGGAATTCATATATTGTAGTACCTGCACTATGTTTTTTGCCCTTGTTCCACGGCACTTTCCCTTTGTTTGCCATTCCAATCTTCCTTCTTCTTACAAGTTCCGGATCATCTTCATAGTCAAATTCATCAAAACAGCTAAAGTGGATCTCTGCGCTTTTAATTTCCCTCTCTGTTGACTTGCCACCAAATTGTGGCGCACAAGTTTCTGTTGCATGCCATACATCCCTCAGACAAAACCTTCTAGGCCGTTGTCTTGCTATGAAAGAGGTGAATGAGGGAGGCATGCTACCGAATTTTAGCAATGTAGTGTTTGGTTGATATATTGAGTATTCCACCACATAACCAAATTGTGGCAACTGAGATGTACTGCTTATAGGTGTACATTTAAAAGACAATCCCCTGAAAAATTACAAACAATGGTTACCATCATATGTTTTCAGGAGAAACTCATAACTAGCCTGATAAGAAAGGTTGAGTAAATACACTCAAAATCCTTGTTTATAATACTCTAGTGTAGCTGAATACATTTAAGTACATAAATAATTGGCGTTACTAGAAGCCAAGAGAAACAGCCCCTCCACTCGTAGAAATACACGCAAGGTCTATTACCCTCTCTACAAAACGAAATTTTTTTTGGGGGGGGGGGGGATAAGACATTTTACATATAGTTATAAAATAGTAGTCCCTAACCACTGAGGATTAGCAAAGTAGAAGCGAAATTGATGTTTTAAGGACGAAAGGAGACTTTAAAAAAGGAACAAAAATTAGTGATTTTTGTTGCTTCAGCTTGGGGAGTAGAGCCTTACCGAGGAAAGCATGGATTTATACAACTAACGGCCTGACTAAAGCTCAATTAATTTAAAACTTGAACAACTAAATTCAAGTTTGAGGAGTGCACATATATTATTTGAATGGGGAGAGGGAGAGAGCGAGCGAGAGAGAGAGAGAGAGAGAGAGAGAGAGAGAGAGAGAGAGAGAGAGAGAGAGAGAGAGAGAGAGAGAGAGAGAGAGAGAGAGAGAGAGAGAGAGAGAGATGAGAGAGAGATGAGAGGAGGGATGCTTACAGGTCAGGGATTATCATACTGAGGAGGATATATAGTGAACAGTTGTGGGTTCACTGACGAATCAGGTCAATTTGTGAAATGTAGATGATAAACACACATACATACATACATACATAGATTCTAGTATAGATAGATATACTGTGGGAGGAGGAGGAGAAGCAACACAGATAACCCAATATTTGAGGGAGGGAGAATCCGGAGATAAGAGTGTCTTTGTGTTTGTGGTGGATTCTTTCGCACACTCTTCAATGCAAAGAGCTGATTTAATGGGCAGACTCATCGAACAACGATTAATTACTACTCCAATAATAATGATTAATTCTAATTAATTCTGATTGGAGAGCACTATTGTAAAAAGCGGAAAGCGGTTCTAAGCGATGGGAGGACCTTCT
Source organism: Saposhnikovia divaricata (assembly GCA_036435485.1). Classification (NCBI taxonomy): domain Eukaryota; kingdom Viridiplantae; phylum Streptophyta; class Magnoliopsida; order Apiales; family Apiaceae; genus Saposhnikovia; species Saposhnikovia divaricata. The sequence continues at coordinate 148,584,812 of CM071596.1, read as the reverse complement.
AGCACCTAGGCGGGCTAAGCGGACGCCTAGGCGGATTTCTAAGCGGGACGTTAAGCGGATTGTGAATATATACATAAATATTTTTAATTTATTTAATTATATATTTAGAGGTTGTGAATTATACAAATTTAAATTTTAATACATATATTCATTTATAATATAAAATTCGAAAAATAATTAAAGAAAAAAAATAAAAATATATATTTTTAAGGTTCAAAATTTGGTCAAACCCGCCTAATTTCGGTCAAACCCGCTTAATTCCGCTTAATACCCGCTTAATCCCCGCTTAATTACAAAAAACGCTTAATAGTCCGATTAATAAAAAATCGAGTCAGTTAGTAGTATTTTTGCCGCTTAGCCCGCTTTTTAGAATACTGTTGAAGAGTCACTCAATAGCAATTAATCGGTGCTGCTTTTAGAATACAACTCTTCATAAATATATGTATGATTTTTCTATTAAAAAAAATATCTGTATTTTTCTTGTTATTTCCATCACTACTAAATCTATGTTTTTCTCTTACGTCCCGTTCCCCAAATCTTACTGGGTGTTTGGAAAAATTTATTTTTAGAATAAGTCAATTTATTTTAAGTTGAAAGTTAAGGTTTCTAACTTTCCAACTTATTTTTGCAACTTCTTGAATCTCAAACATATATTAAATATTTGTATAAAAAAATTATCAAAATATAAAATTTTTACCCGAAAATAAGTCCATAAGTCCTTATATTAGGATGAGCCAAACAGGCCATTAATTACAACTTATAAGTTACTTATTTCGAAAAAAAAATCATATTTACATAATTTTTTTAGAGAAAAATGTGTATGGGTAGTTTAATATTCGTTATCTTGCAAAAATAAGTTACTTATTTCAGAAAAAAGTACATTTTTACGTACTTTTTCAAAATAAGTAACTTATTTCTGAAAAATAAGATTTCACAAACGGGACCTTATTTCCATCACTATTTTATCATACATATAATTTATCAATACTTATAACATATTTATTCTATGTTATTATATTTTTATATATAATTAATGTAAACTAATTTCTTTGATAAGATATCAGCCATGAAATTATGATGTACACAAATTCTCTTAACTCTAATCTCTGATTCAATAGATACGTCACTAAGACTTGAAAGTACATTTAAAACAAATTTTATACTTTTTTCAACAAAAAATTACTAAATCAAAGAATAAAATTATAATTATTCAAAAAAAAAGGTCATACATGATATTAGAAACATCTAAAAAATATTATTGATATATCTATATTTAAAAAAATGAATCTTAAAATTAATATTTAAAGAAAAAAATTACAGTAAATATATAATATTTAGTTAAAAATGATTGAAGATTATCATAAAAATTATCGGAATATGAAAAAACTTATTTTTAAGAAATGGCCAAACAGGGGCCCCACTTATTTTCTTCTTAACGAGACTGAATGGAACTTATTTTAATGATCCAGAAGGATACGATTATATTTTTTTTTTGTTTGGCCGTAGCTTTACCACTCCTGAATCATTAATAAATGCCTAAGATTGAAAACTTTAGCTCAACGATTCAGAAGGATAACCCTGCAAGTTTCAAGCTCCGCTATAGACAATATTATATAACATTAATTATTTAAAAAATTGTTTAAATATACTTTTGATTATTATGTTGTTGTTGTGGATCAAAAACTAGGTTACGATTTGTAATTAATGCTAGGGTGGTTGAGTTTCGAGCTTTAATGGCTGTTTCTGCGTTCGAGACTTTAATCGGTCCTCACAGAGTGCCTACGTATCTCGTATTGAGAATCAAGCCAACGTAGTTCTGAGGGTGAAGGAGCAGGTCCTTATATAGGCTGAGAAGCCTTAGAATTATGGTAGGAATAGGAGACTTGGTAGACAAGTCTTTGGGCAAGGTTCTAGATCTATTCCTTGTAGGAATCAGTTTCCATATTGAATTGGATGCCTTGGTGGCTAAGTCTGGTGGAAATAATATCCTTATCCAACTCTTATTGCTGAGTTGTTTATTATCCCCAATATTAATTACGAAATTAATGTTATAATTGGGGTTTTGGGCCCACCTGGTGGGCCCCATGTTTGGACCATACTTGGCCTAATTAATGCCACATTAAATGTGTCTTTAGGGCTTATTTTCAGCCCATATCATTTGCCCCCCAACTTCTAGGAAAGCTGATCAGGCTTTCCTTGAAGTTTTACTTGTCTAACTCGAGACTCGGGTCAGGGTTTATCTTTGTACACTAGTGTTTCACGAGTATTGTCTTTATGTAAAGCGTGGAGCGACCGACGCGTTCACGACAATGTTAATTTGATGCTAATCGGCACTAATCAGCCTTAACGATGCTTAAACAATGTTTAAACGACGTTAAACGGCATAAAACGGCACTAAACGGCGCTAAACTGCCTTAAACAATGCTTAAACAATGTTAAACAATGTTGAAAGGATAAAATGGCACTCATGGTGCTAAACGACACTACTCGGTGCTAATCGGCACTAAACGGTGCTTAAACGACACTAATCGGTGCTAATCGGCACTAAACGGTGCTTAAACGACACTAATCGGTGCTAATCAGCCTTAATGTTAAACGACGCTAAACGGCATAAAACGGCACTAAACGGCGCTAAACGGCCTTAAACAATGCTTAAACAGTGTTAAACAATGTTGAAAGGATAAAATGGCACTCACGGTGCTAAACGACACTACTCGGTGCTAATCGGCACTAAACGGTGCTTAAACGACACTAATCGGTGCTAATCGGCACTAAACGGTGCTTAAACGACACTAATCGGTGCTAATCAGCCTTAAACGACGTTTAAACAATGTTAAACGACGCTAAACGGCGATAAACGGTGCTAAACGGAGGAGATTCGGGACAATTGTAACCTCTTCCGGGCAACGAGTCAGCCGACAATGGTCCCGGTCAGCTGCCAGGTGCTCCTGGTCGGCTGCCAGGAGATCCTGGTCGGCTGCCAGGAGATCCTGGTCGGCTGACCCCCCTTGTGGCACCTGGGCGGCTGCCAGGAGATCCTGGTTGCCTGCCGGGTGCTTCTTAATCGCCTGACATGTGCTTCTTGATCGTCTGACATGTGCTTCTTGATCGTCTGACATGTGCTTCTTGATCGTCTGACATATGCTTCTTGATCGTCGGCAGATTGACGGGAGATCCAGGTTGACTTTAATGATGTCACACGATGCTTAAACGACGTTTTAATGTTTGTGTAAACGACGTTAAACGATTCAAACGAAGGTCGATGGTGCTAATTCGAAGGTCGATGTTTGTCACGGAAAGTGAGAAACCTTCAACAGAACCATCAAACGATTCAATCAAACGATGGGGGGTGCCAAGATGGGTATCGGGAAGTCAGATAGAGCCTCTCCGTGGCTCCTGGTCGGCTGCCAGGAGATCCTGGTCGGCCAGACCCTCTATGGCACCTGGTCGGCTGCCAGGAGATCCTGGTTGCCTGCCAGGTGTTTCTGGTTGCCTGCCAGGTGCTTCTTGATCATCTGACAGGTGCTCCGAGTTGTCTGGAAGTGTTTAAACGACGTTTCAATCTATGTTAAACGACGTTGAATGCCATTTGACGGCACTACACGGTGCTAATCGATGCTTGAACGATGTGTAGTTGGAGGTCGATGTTCGTTTCAAAAAGTAAGAAATCTTCAACAGAACCATCAAACGATCCTAACAACTGATGGGAGGTGCCAAGAGGTCGGCTGCAAGGTGATCCTGGTCGGCCAGACCCTCTCCATGCACCTGGTCGGCTGCCAGGAGATCCTGGTCGGCCAGAGCTTCTTCATGGCACCTGGTCGGCTGCCAGGAGATCCTGGTTGCCTACCAGGTGCTTCTGGTTGCCTGCCAGGTGCTTCTTGTCGCCTGCCGGGTGCTTCTTGATCGCCCGACAGGTGCTCCATGGTTGCTTTGTCGTGCTTCTCGGAGCTTTTCGCAATGCCTGGAGTCTCGTTCTTGAATCACGTCCTTGATCATGGATGTTGTATACCTCCTTTCAGAGCATAATCAGTCTCTTTATTAGCAAAGACTAGTTGATAGTGTTCTATCTTCCTTAAATGTAATTAGCTCCTTAAGCTCAGATGAGTGCCTTGGCACAGCTTATTACTATATCTTCACGTAAATCCTTCTTTTCTTTCCCGGAATCATACATACCGGTGTAATTATTGCCGGATATAGCAGATGAAATCCATTTTTTTGTATATGAACGATAGATGACCTGCAAACACGAACCAGGCTGTGTTTCAACCTGATATAGGGGGTCATCCATCTTCTATAAAAGAGTGGGAGGAGCCTTCATTTTCATTCACTTCACTTCTTCTTACTTCTAAAATTCTCTCTAAAGCTCTCAAGCTCTAAAGCTCTCAAGCTCTAGCTTCAAGTTCGAGCCCAAGATGGCAGATGGCGACCGCGCTCCAGCTTCGTCATTCTCTATGTCCGAGGCGATGGCCAAGAGAACTTTGGCCAAAACATTGCGAGGTAATCTTCGACTGAATCCCCCTAAATATATTGATCGTCGATTTGATTCTTTAATTGACTTGTTGAGTACCATGAGGGATGCATTTCCCAACAACTCTGAATTAGCTGCGTATCATAGTCCGTGCAAGTTCGACAAGCAAGATGTCGAAAAGATTAAGGAGTTATATGGCTTCCCGGACACGATCAAGGTTCGCCTTCCTGGCTTAGCCGATAGAACCTGTAATTGGCACCCAGAGAGGCTATGTGTCTACAAGGGTGCCCTTGAAGCAGGCCTGAGATTCCCGGTAGACCAGTTCATCATAAGGCTCCTGGCGGAGCTTCAGGTTCACCCCTGCCAATTGTATCCCAATGCATGGCGGGCGATCATCATCTTCATGCTGAGATGCCGGGATCTAGGTATCGAACCAACTACTACAATGTTCCGGAGTATATTCTCCACCAAGAATTCTTCTGAGATTCAGAAGGGATGGGTCACTATTCAGCATAGAACCAATGTTCCACATATTGTGAATGCCTTTTCATTCCCAGATTCCCATCACTACTGGGACAGAGAGTTCGTGATTCTGGTATGGCGTGGTGGCGACTGGGGCCAATTCTTTATGTCTAAGTTTGGGGAAGTGCATGATGCTACGCACTTTGTATGTGATCTTGACGAGAAGGAGCTTCTTGATCGTGATAGACTACTTGCTGACGACGGTCGTACTCACTACAAAGTTTTCTTAACCGAGAAGAGACTTGTAGAAGCTGGCCTTAGCTTACTTTCTGCTGATGGTAATTTTTTATCTACATATTATGAACTCTGTTTGTTCTTATTCTGATATCTTTTCTGTTGTCATTTCAGTTACTGGGGAGATCAATAGTCGGCCCGAGAACCAGCCGAAAGTTACTAGAAGGATGATCAAGAAAGCCGAGGCGGCTTGCGTTCAACCTGGGCCGAAGATCCCTCAGTTCCTGTCGGGATGCTCTTCAAAGAGATCGCGGAATGCTGACGGGAGAGTCAAGACCCCCTTCATCCCTGGTTGGGGGATTTGTGAGCAAGATTCTTTCTTGGGATGCCTAGAGTCAGCCTTGGATTGGTCCAAGTTCAGCATCACTCCCCCCGACCTTTTTACAGTAACTGCCGGGGACAAATTTGATGAAGCGGAGAAACTCGGAGCTCAAGCCTTATATCAGGTTTCCAACCTTTCATCCTAGACGTAGTGTTTTCACGTAACTTGTGATTTTAATTGTCTCATTGATTCTTTGTTCCAGGCAAATGCCCAGTTCCAGGCTAGCACTCGGCTAGGTCGTGCATACCGAGATGAGAATGTGGCCTTGAAGAAGGAGAAAGCAACTCTTGATGAGAAATACCAAGACTTGGAGTCCAGGGCCATCCGGGTTGAAGCTGATGCTCATTCTCTCCAGAGACAGTATGACTCCTTGTATAACAAAAGGGCAGCAGACTGCAAGCTAGTGGTGAAAGCTTACCAGGAGTCTGAGGATTTCTTTCAGCTTATAGATAAGCATGACGATGAAGTACGCCCGGGTATCATGTCTGTTGGCTGGGATCGAGCCATCAATGATGTGAGTAAGAGGCACCCTACTGTGGTTTTCCCGAGGGACTTTCCAAGTCCTTACTGTCAAGTGGCTTCGGGCGCCGGGGCCAACCCAGTAGCTCAGGCTTCGGGCTCCGGCCCTAGGGGAAGTCATCGCCGTTCCGGCTTCGGTTCGAGGGGTGTCCGAGCAACTATGGATGGCTCAGTTTCCTCGGATCCTCGAGGGATACGGCCTATGACCGTGCAGAAGGGGAGAGTAGTTCGCCAAGCAGTCCCCTCCAACAGGGTAGTTGAAGATAGCTCATCTTCTGAGGAGGAAGAGGTTGAGGCGATGGAAGTGACAGCTCCACCAGTGGCGGTAGCCGAACCGGGTAAGGGCCATGCTGAGGAAAGCTCTGAGGAAGAGAGTGACGAGGAGGAGAGTAGCGAGGAAGAGACTGATGAGGAGGAGAACGGCGAGGAGGATTCCTCGGATGAGTAGCTGGTATCGCTTCGGGCCTTGCATGGCCTAGTTTAGCCGTATGTGGCTTTTATTTCTAGTCTTTCAATCACGGTCCTTCGTGATTAAACTTTTATTTGGCTTAAATGATGTAACCCTAACTGTTGGCCCTTCGAAGTCTTTATTTATGCACTTGTTTGTTTTATTCGTATGTTCATTTATTTTCGGCACTTGGTCTTCCTAGACTCACACTCAACAGGTGCTTGGTACATAAACAAAACATAGAATCATAAAATGGAAAACAAGTTTGCATTAATAACTCAAAAAGGGTTCAACCCTTACACAGCTCATTATTGTCCTACTCGGGGCATCAAACCCTGGGATGGTTTCATCGAACCTTATTTCTACTTCTCCTACTAGATAAATAACAAATTACATCCTCGCAGAGGCAGCTTAAACATAATAAATCTTGAGGTTCAAGGCATGCCAAGTACGGGGCACCTCAACCCCGTCCAAGGTCTCCAACTTATATGATCCTCATCCCAACGTCTTCCTAACTCGATACGGCCCTTCCCAGTTTGGGGCTAATTTTCCTTTCTGGCCAACTCCAGAAGCCTCGATCTTCCTCAGAACCAAATCACCTTGCTGAAAGAACCTCTCCTTAACCCTGTGGTTGTAATAGAAGGATGCTTTCTTTTGATGCTCCGCATTTCTGGCGTTTGCCTCGTCCCTGACTTCATCAATCAGATCTAGGGCGAGCTTCATACCTTCTTCATTTGTCTCAGGTTCAAATTCCTCCACTCGAGGTGATGCATGCATGATCTCCAGTGGCACAACTGCCTCAGCTCCATAAGCTAGCAGAAACGGGGTTGCTCTTGTGGTCACCTTGCAAGTAGTGCGATAAGCCCAGAGTATAGGCAGTAACTCGTCCACCCAAGTGATCCTTGAGCGTTCAACCCTTTTCTTAAGTCCATCAAGGATGATACGGTTGGCCACCTCGGCCTGTCCATTTGCTTGCGGATGTGCTACTGAGGTAAAACAAAGCTCAATAGCATTCTCCTCACAGTACTTCTTAAATTCTTCATTATTGAACTGTGTCCCATTATCCGTCACAAGGATTCATGGGATGCCATATCTGTAGATTATGTTCTCCCAAAAGAACTGGGAAACTTGCTTGGTGGTTATTTTGGCTAAAGGCTTAGCCTCAATCCACTTGGTGAAGTAGTCAATGGCGACAATCAAAAACTTCCTCTGTGCTGATGCCATAGGGAAAGGACCAAGAATGTCCATCCCCCACATTGCAAACGGAATGGGGGAACTGACTGATTTTAACATCTCAGGCGGCTGCCTGACAATCGGAGCATGCTTCTGGCACCTGTCACACCTCTTGACATAATCCTGTGCATCGGCCAGCATTTCTGGCCAATAGAATCCCAAACGAGTTATTTTGTGAGCCAGGGCTCTGCCCCCCAAGTGCTGCCCATAAATACCTTCATGAACTTCTTCCAAAGCTTCCCTTGCCTCTTGGGGCCTCAAACATTTCAAGTATGGGATGACGAACGACATCTTGTACAGAATACCCTCAATCAAAGTGTATTTCAATGCTCTTACTGAAAGTTTTCGTGCCTCCAAGGCATTGTCTGGGAGCCACCCGGTCTCAAGGTTTGCCTTGATAGGATCTATCCAAGAGCTTCCCACATCAATTGGTGCCACTAATTTCGAGTCGATAGTCGGGGCCTTCAAGACCTGGAAGTAAACACTCCCTGCATAGTTTTCTATCTCGGAAGAAGCGAACTTAGATAGGGCATCGGCCTTAACGTTCTCTTCTCTCGGGATGTGTTCTACATAACACTCATCAAACTGAGTCATGACAGCTTTCACAACTCGCAGATACTTTGCCATAGTTTCATCCTTGGCCTCAAATTCACCATTTACTTGAGAGACTACTAATCTTGAATCTCCACAAACTTTAAGATTCTTGACTCTCATGATTCTGGCCAAGCCTAAACCAGCTATCAAGGCCTCATACTCAGCTTCATTGTTGGTTGTATGGAAATCCAACTTCAAAGAATATTCGACTGTGAACCCATCGGGGCTTTGCAATACTAAGCCTGCGCCACTAGATTTTGTTTTTGATGCTCCATCAAAATAAAGCACCCAATATTCCTCATGATCAGGTTCAAGTTCTTCATCTTTATCTTGCTTCTCAGGGGTTGTTATCATCTCCTGCCCCCCGACTTCTTGGTTGCTAATGGTGCATTCAACCACGAAGTCAGCCAATGCCTGAGCTTTAATGGCTGTTCGAGGCTTATACGTGATGTCAAATTCTCCAAGTTCAATCGCCCACTTGATTAGCCTTCCACTAGCCTTCGGGCTATGTAAAATGTTTCTCAACTGTTGGTCCGTCAGGACTTCAATCTTATGAGCCTGGAAGTACGGGCGTAACTTCCTCGAGGCTGTTATCAATGCCAAGGCGAACTTCTCAATGGGAGAGTAATTCAGCTCAGCTCCGTGCAACACCTTGCTCACATAATAGATAGGTTTCTGGACCTTCTTCTCTTCTTGAATGAGAACGGCGCTCAACGCTTGCTCAGATACCGCCAGGTATAGATAAAGAGTCTCCACGGGACTAGGTTTGGCCAGCAACGGGGCTTCAACCATGTACTTCTTCAGTTGTTCAAAGGCCTCTTGGCTCTCAGGGGTCCACTCAAAATTTTTCACCTTCTTCAATGCTTGAAAGAAAGGCAAGCATTTGTCACCAGACTTGGAGATGAATCTTCCTAAAGCCGCTACCCGGCCTGTCAACTTCTGCACATCTCTTATAGAGCGTGGTGGCTCCATGTCTAAGATCGCCTTGATCTTGTCAGGGTTGGCCTCTATGCCTCTCTTTGAAACCATAAGACCCAAAAATTTGCCTGATCCAACGCCAAAGGCACACTTGGCTGGATTCAACATCATTTTGTGGTGCCTCAGCACTTCGAATGCCTCTCTGAGGTGCTTAATGTGGTCTGCCTTGAACGGGCTCTTGACTAGCATGTCATCAACATAGACCTCCATGGTTTTTCCAATCAGATGGGCGAATATCTTATTCACCAATCGTTGGTAAGTAGCTCCTGCATTTTTTAGACCGAAAGCCATAACAAGATAGCAGAAAACACCGAAGTCAGTTATGAAAGATACCTTAGGGATTTCATCCTTGTGCATCTTAATCTGATTGTAGCCGCTGAAACCATCCATGAAGCTCAGCATCTCATGTCCAGCTATGGCATCTATTAACATGTCTATCCTTGGTAAAGGGAAGCAATCCTTAGGGCATGCGTCATTCAAGTCGGTGAAGTCTATACACATCCTCCACTTACCGTTGGCTTTCTTGACCATCATAGGGTTAGCCAACCATTCTGGAAACTGAATCTCTTCAATAAACCCAGCTTCTAAGAGCTTTTCCACTTCTTGCTTTATGGCCTCTTGCCTTTCAGGTGCAAAGTTCCTCTTCTTTTGCTGTATTATCTTCCGATTAGGATCGACATTCAATCTGTGAGTTATGAGTTGTGGATCAATTCCTGGCATATCAGCTGCTGTCCAAGCAAACACATCGCTATTTTCTTGCAAGAATGCTATCAACTTGCCCTTCAGGGGTTCCTTCAAAGAGGCTCCTATATAAGTCACCTTCTCAGGGTCACCTAGCTCCAGAGGTATAGGTATTAAGTCCTCTGCTGGCTTTCCTCGGTGTTCATCATCACCGCGGACATCCATGTCTTCGATCGGAAGCACCTGCCCCCCGATTCCATCAGCCCTTAACGCGGATACGTAACAACTTCTCGGCATCTTCTGATCACCCTTTTGTTCTCCAACACCATTCCTAGTTGGAAACTTAATTTTCATATGATATGTGGAGGCCACAGCCTTGAATGCATGAAGTCCAGTCCTTCCTAGGATTGCGTTATAAATCGAGGATGCCTTGATCACAAGGAAATTCAGCATCTGAGTAGCTTCCTTAGGTTCCTGTCCAATAGTCATGGGCAACTGAATAGTACCTTCGACCTTGGACTCAACTCCATTAAATCCGTAGATTGTCATGTTGGTGGGGGTCAACTGAGAATCGGTGTACCCCATTTTCACAAACGCATCGTGAAACAAGATATCAACAGAAGCTCCATTGTCTATCAAGACTCGTTTCACCTCCGAGTTTCCAATCACAGGAGTTATGACCAACGGGTCGTCATGGGGGAACTTTACCCCTTCGAGATCTGAATCATCAAACCCAATAACTATTTCAGTCCTAGCACATTTTGGGGCGTCTCCCACGATGTGCATTACTTCTCTGGCATACGTTTTTCGAGAGTTTCGAGTTGTGCCGACTGCTGTCGGGCCTCCCCAAATCATATTAACAACTGGCCCTCGGGGCTGTGGGTTACGATCACGATCACGATCATTATCTCTTCTGTCATTGTCTCTCCTGTCATAGTCCCTTCTCTGGGTTCCACGATCATCATTCTTCGTGAACCTGCTTAGCTTTCCTTTTCGAATCAAGAACTAAATCTCATCTTTCAACTGTCTACAATCATCTGTATCATGACCCACATCACGGTGGTACCTACAGTATTGATCCTTGTTTCTTTTCGTGGGATCACCCCTAAGTGGCTTCGGCCATCGGAAGTCTTTATCCTTCTCAATATCTAGCAAGATCTGACTCCTAGGAGCGTTCAGCCTTGCATAATCAGAAAACCTCGGTCCCAAACCCTTCTTTGGTGGTGACTCGGAATCCTTGCTAGTCCGAGGATACTTGTCCCTAGCATCATACTCTTCCTCTTGCTTTCGTTTCTTCGAATCATTAGAACCCTTGCCATTGCCTCCTGTGGTTTCCTTCTTCATGCTGTCCTCAGCCTTGATATATTTGTCGGCCCTCCGTTGGAGCTCGGCCATATTTTCAGGATGATGTTTTTCCAAAGACCTTTTAAAGAAGAGATCAGTGGTTCCGTGTTCCAGGGCTACCATGGCCACCTTATTTTCCAGATCAGTGATATTCAGCGTCTCCTTGGTGAATCGCTTGAGGTAATCCCTCAGATTCTCGTTCTTTCCCTGCACCACATACATAAGGGATGCAGAACTTTTTTCATGAACTCTCCCACTAATGAACTGGCTGACAAAGGCGGCACTCAGCTCTTTGAATGAGCCAATTGAATTTGCAGGTAAGCGGCTATACCACCTTTGAGCCATGCCAGACAGGGTTTGAAGGAACGCCCTACACTTTAAGGCGTCGCTCGCAAGCTACAACAGCGGTGCATTTGAGAATGTCCTAACATGGTTGGCGGGATCGCCCGTTCCATCATAGGCCTTGATTGTCGGCATCTTGAACTTCCTTGAGATGCGAGCATTCATCACCTCCTCAGTAAACGGGGGTGTGGGATCATCAGGATCCCCAAGTGGCATCAGATCCGTAGGGTTGCTTCTGGGGGTCTCCACCCTTGTTGACTTTTCAGTTGGGGCTTCGGCCCTTCGCTGTCTCCTTGAAGGCCTCTCCAGATTTATAATGGGAATCCTCCCTGTATCTGGTGGAGGTCGAATTAGACTTCGCCTTGCTTGCTCTCTAGCAATATCATCCTTCAACCTTTGGATCTCAGCTTCATAAGCCTTAATCCTTTCCTCAGCCGTTTGTGGAGGTCCATCATGGATTCTTTGGGACCTCCTTCGAGGTTCTTTACTAGCACGTCGCCTCCTCGGGGCTTCATCACGATCATCATTGTCATCCTCAGACGTTGAATCATCAGTATAGGGACCAGAGTAATCATCGTACTCTCGATCTCGGATCTGTAAGGCATGACCGCTCGGTCCAGATTCCCTGTGTTGAGGGGGATAGTTAGGCAGCCCATACATCCGGTTGGTATTCAGAGGGAGATCCGTGGTGTGGATCTGTACCCCAAGAGGCAGCGTACGACCAGCGCTATCAAAAGGAGAAACCACCATCTGAAGAGGGTTAGTTTCTTGGCTTTGAGGGATAGTCACGGTTAAAGTTCCCTCAACATGGGGAATCGTCCCTGAGGGTTGAGAGGTTAGAGGTTGAATGACCGTCCCTGTTGGTGGGGGTAATTGTCCTTCTTCAGCGGTGATGAGCGGATCAGAGATGGCAGGTGGAGCAGAGCTAAGGGGTATGGCCTCAGTCGATGTTGTTCTTCGTGTTTGAACCATGGTTGATGTTTTCGTCCCATAGACGGCGCCAAATGTTGTGGATCAAAAACTAGGTTACGATTTGTAATTAATGCTAGGGTGGTTGAGTTTCGAGCTTTAATGGCTGTTTCTGCGTTCGAGACTTTAATCGGTCCTCACAGAGTGCCTACGTATCTCGTATTGAGAATCAAGCCAACGTAGTTCTGAGGGTGAAGGAGCAGGTCCTTATATAGGCTGAGAAGCCTTAGAATTATGGTAGGAATAGGAGACTTGGTAGACAAGTCTTTGGGGAAGGTTCTAGATCTATTCCTTGTAGGAATCAGTTTCCATATTGAATTGGATGCCTTGGTGGCTAAGTCTGGTGGAAATAATATCCTTATCCAACTCTTATTGCTGAGTTGTTTATTATCCCCAATATTAATTACGAAATTAATATTATAATTGGGGTTTTGGGCCCACCAGCGTTTGGACCATACTTGGCCTAATTAATGCTACATTAAATGTGTCTTTAGGGCTTATTTTCAGCCCATATCAGTTGTCAAAGAAAAATAATGAATATCTATATACTTTGCTTAGTATTAGTGAAAAGGTATTTAAAATTATTGTTATAACAAATTATATTATCTCTAAAAACCAATTGTTTAGGTAATATAAAAACTAGTTTAATATTTATTAAGACTTGAAAGTTGGAATATAATGATGACAAAAATAATTCCAAAAATTCATTCACAAGTAAAAAATAGAAATTTAATAACATTCATAAATTTCATTAATTATATACCAAATAATAATATTCTTTCAGGATGCAAATATTTTAAGGGCTTTTTTATAAACATCCAAGTCTAGAAATTTTTTGCAAAAATACTTTTTTTAAAAAAAAATAATTTAGAAAAGTACCATCTTATTGTTATGCATATGCAATCTACTGCATAAATTACATTTTTTTTTCTGAGAAAAGTATTTTTTGTAAATATTTTAAAAGAATGGTAAAATTGCAAAAGAAAATTGGAAAAAATAATATTTTTTTTTTGAAACCAAAAGAACTGCACTCAATTTAAAAGATCAAAAGAAAGGGCCTCCAACAAACACGTAGGAGGAGACGTGAATACAATATGGGAATTAACTAAACAAGGGATTCTAGCCATTTCATGTGCTACCCTGTTAGCATTTTTCCGAACAAAAGAAACAGACACTGCAGGCATACTCTGAACCAACTGTTTGCACTCTTCAATTACTTCACCCACCTCTAAGAAATTCATTTGACCACCCTTAATTGCTTTGATAGTGAGCAAAGAATCTGACTCCACCTGATACTGAATTCCATTCACCTGATGCTCCTTGATCCATGACAAAGATTCACGGATCCCTACCGCCTCTGCCTTAAAAACAGAATCAACCATAGGAAGACACAGATTCTGACCCAACGTAAACATACCCATACTATCTCTCATAACCATACCCACACTGAAAGTTTGATTATTTCGGAAAACCGACGCATCCACATTAACTTTGATGATACCTGGATCAGGACGTTTCCACCTATTGTCCACCTTTAACTCTTCTCTGTTCATCTGCAAAGGGACCTTTACTTGACTCTTCTTGGCTTCAACCCACTCCGAGTAAATTTTAAAGCTGCTGTCCATAGCAAACGCAGGGGTGACAATATTCGAATTCCACACCTTCTTATTACGCCAGAACCACACACCCCACAGAACAGTGCATACTTTTACTACCTCCTCCGCAGGTGCCAAGCTGATTTTTGACAGCAACCAATCCTGAGCATACTCAACCTCACTCCAGTCATAAACTAGATTAACGTGTTCCCAGCAACCTCGTGCAAAAACGCAGTCAAAGAACAGATGAGTCATATGTTCAATATCAACTAAACACATCGGACAGGTGATTGGAACCCTTATGCCTTTAGAACTCAGCCTACGACGAACTGGGATGACATTACGACAGAAGCGCCAAATGAATACTTTAAACTTATTTGGCAATTTCAAATGCCAAACTTTCTTCCACCCCATACTCTGAGGAACTGAAATACTGCCAAAGTTCTCATTAAATCAGTAGTGATAGCCTGATTTTGCATTATAAACCCCATCAGTTGTCCTCGTCCAAGCCACCCTATCTGCAATGTCACGCTGAGGAATATGAACTGCCAAGATAGCATCAGCATCCTCCTTTAGAAAACGTTCTCTAACTAACCGTATATCCCATTTCTTTTAATTGTGTCTAAAAAGATTCGAGACAGTTTCATTTCTCCCATCATATAAAGGATTTCGTTCAACACAAAAATCCTCTTTCTTCCTCAGCCACTGATCTTTAGTAGCATGAATATCCTTCCCGTTCCCAATAACCCACCTGAAACCTTTATACAGCTCCTCTTTCGCCGTCCAAATACCTGTTCATAAAAAACTCGAACCACACCCTTTAGCAGCCCTTAAGACACTCGTAGAAGAGAAATACCTTGCTTTAAATAACCTGGTCACAAGAGAGCTAGGGTTATGTAAAAAATTCCAAATA
This sequence comes from Saposhnikovia divaricata, assembly GCA_036435485.1. Taxonomy (NCBI): domain Eukaryota; kingdom Viridiplantae; phylum Streptophyta; class Magnoliopsida; order Apiales; family Apiaceae; genus Saposhnikovia; species Saposhnikovia divaricata. Next base: position 148,569,650 of record CM071596.1, on the reverse strand, counting down.
TGCTTGCCAAGCAACGCAATGTTGAACCCATATAAGTTCCTAAAACCCAATCCTCCTCTACTCTTAGCAGTGCTCATTTTATTCCACGAAAGCCAATTTACTCCTTTCTGAATACCAGCACTCCCAGATCTCCACCAATAGTTATTAAAAAGCCGCTCCAACTCCTGACATAGAGTTTTTGGAAGTAAAAAACAAGACATGCTATAAGAGGGTATAGCTTGAGCTACGTTTCTGATTAACACCGTCTTTCCTGCTTGGGATATAGGCTTTGCCTGCCACGCCTGAATATGTCTGGTGGCCTTATCTTTCAGGTAGCTAAACACTCGTTTTTTGGATCTGCCCACTAATGAGGGTAAACCAAGGTACTTCGAGTTTGTAATCCCATTATGAACTCCCAGAATTGCTGACAACTCCAATTGCTTATCACGTCTGACATTTGCACTAAAATAAACTCCTGACTTTTGGAAATTGACTGACTGACCTGAGAGCTTTTCGTAGTTCACCAGCAAACGTTTAATGTTAGTAGCTTCCTCCGTCGTTGCTTGAAAGAATAAGAACGAATCGTCCGCAAATAGAAGGTGGGACACAACCGGAGCTGTTGGACAGATCTTGCAACCCTTGATTTCACCACTATCTGTTGCCTCATCAAGAGCATTAGACAATCCCTCGACACATAACAGAAAAAGGTAAGGGGAAAGGGGATCTCCCTGCCTTAGCCCTTTCTTAGGTGTGACTGGACCAATAATGGAACCATTGAAGCAAAAATTATATGTCACCGTCTTTACACATAGCATCATCCAATCGATCCAAGTGTCACAAAATCCCATTACTCTCATTCTTTGGCGGAGGAAAGACCAATTCACTCTGTCATACGCCTTACTAATATCCAGCTTAAGGGCAACCTCCCCGTCCACACCACGTTTTTTACAACTCATGTAATGAATAAGCTCGAATGCAACAAGAACATTGTCAGTTATGCTTCTATTACTAACAAATGCTGACTGATTTTCCGAGATGATAAAAGGCAACACTGCTTTCATTCTATTAGCAAGCACTTTTGCAATGATTTTATAGAGTACATTACAGAGAGCAATAGGTCTGAGATCCTTTAAACAAGAAGCATTTTCTTTTTTCGGGATGAGAACTACATTAGTACAATTAAGGTCACCTGGGAAATTTTTTGCACGAAGCCAAGCTTTACAATAACTGAACACCTCTTGACCCATAATCGACCAAAAATTCTGAAAAAAGGCGGGGTTTAGACCATCAGGACCCGACGCCTTATCCGGTTGCATTTGCTTAATGGCTCTTGTAAACTCCTCAAAAGGAAAATCCTCTGTTAAACTCCTATTCTGATCATCAGACACAGTCCTATGCCCAGTTATATTCCGCAGACTAGTAACGTTATCTTCCTCTGTAAATAACATTGTAAAATATTCCTTGACCACTGCACACATACCCTCTTGATCCTCTATCTTTTCTCCATCACTGTTGAACAGGAAATCAATTTTATTCGCTTTCTTTCTTGCTGTTGCAGAGGAATGGAAAAACCTGGTATTGTCGTCGCCTTCCTGAAGGCAGAACAATTTAGCACGCTGCTTCCAATAAGTCTCTTCTTGATGCAACAAAGAATTTAACTTCTCCTTCTCTAAAAAAAAATAATAATAATATTTTTGATAAGTATTCATATTTTAATTTTATTCAAATTTACCAAATGACACCTTAGATTGTTGTGCCAAGACAGGGGTCACTTATCACTGTTACATTTGGACGATCCCATCTTTTCAATTGATTGATAAACTTATAAGATGTGAATTAAGCTTCTTTGTACACCTTATCAGATTACATATCTCAAATGTGATGATTCCATTGATACTTGAAGATGAAAACAGTTGCATCTATCTTATGGCCGTTTTTCACATTTCCTTGGAAGGTTGTTTAACATCTACTTCTGAATAAACTTTTTTTTTTTTTTTTTAAATAAAAAATTGTCTAACAGAGTGAAGGCTGGTGTTGCAACTACGTTTTACAACATCAAGAAGCGTGATAATCCTGTAGGATATGTGCATACAAAATCTCATTCCACGTATCAGGAACTCCTGGTAAACACCAATGAATACAGTCAGCATATGTTTTAGGATCTGATCTTTCTTCTTTAGTTAGAAGCTTTCCTTTACGCTCCCCGTACACTGATGTATGACCATCTTTTCGATACTCCGATAACTGCGTAATGTTTAGCAACCTCACTTTGATCTTTAACTTTCCTAAAACATTTTTTATTGTTCCCATGATATCGAGATTGGAACCAGTTCCCCAGTATGGCTTTTGGATTGGATGCGTCTCATTGAAACAGTTCCCATCTGTTCCAGCTTCCCATTCCCAACTCCTGTCAATGAAAAAGCAACAATGATAATATGTGATCTGCTAAACGATAGCTGAAATCATCAGCAGAAATGAAAGGGTCCATGAGGATAATATGTGCATGACTGGTATTTAAAACCAATGGTTTTATTTTAATACTTACCACAAATGTGTGGGGGACATGCTCATGAAAAAGACTTTTTGAGTAGTTGGGCTGATGCTTTTTTCTATCCAATTTGCCCAAGTTTCCATTGCCAATCTGTATGCAGTGGTTACATTATATTCACCGACTTTGTATGGAGATCCATATCTGCAGAACAGAACACAGGGTAAAGATGCTTACTACAAATTAACACAGCTCCTATGAATTATGATCAAACCAGAAAATTTCATCCAAAATTGAATTATTTTAGTAAGATAAAGTTATCGCATATTGCATGTGAAAGATCGGATCATAGAATGATAATTTGATTAATTTAAGAGGCTTACGTTGCGTTGATCAAAGGTTTATACATCCACCATACATAACTCTCGAATACCAGAATATCTACACCTTCCCACTGTCTGCTATGATTATCAATGCTATCAAGCTTGACAAATCTTCTTAGTACCGAATGATTTGTTGCATGATCTGAATTGGATTCTACTATGAATGGAGCCCAGTAGTATTCTATTGATGCATTATATTCCTACAAGAGACACATCTGAGTATCAATAAAAATATTCTCTAGGAAATTATATCATCTATTGAACTGAAAGTCCTTTTTTTTTTTTTTTTTTTTTTAACCTTGGGATATATACATACAAATCGAATGATAGATAAACACATTACCTCAGCCCTAAAAATTTTCCTAGGTGGAATTCTAAGAAGAGACTTCTTTCCATCTTCAAGTACAGATTGTACCGAACAGACCATTGAGTCAAACATGCCTCTTTGAATTGAGTCTCCAACAAACATCAGCCTTTTGTTCCTCAGTATCTCCAACAACTTCAAGGCATTAAACCTTAACAGAAACTACAAGTCTTTAGCTAGTATGCACCATGTTATATATAACCTATAATCATTTTAGTGATAAAACGAAGAGACACACTTTCATCAAAATTAGAATTATTGCTCTTTATTGGGTTGTACACCCCCACTTACTTGAGAGTTGTTAGTCATGACACTTTTACCTGTACATTTGACCATGCTCAGATTCCTTTTTGGAGTTTTGTGAACTAGGTACGCCTTATGTCCACCTAGTACCAAAGTATTCCTAACGATATATACACTACGGTAGCCTGGGTACGTCTTTATTCGAATCTTAAGTATTAAATTCAAACTTGTTATTATAAAACTTAAGCATAGAAGTGTCCCAGAAAAGCTTTATATATATATGCAAAATGGAAATGAAGCTGACAACGATTTGTGCGTGCATGTGTGTCTAAATATCGACAGTACCTTGGCAAGTTGCAAGCAGAAGGCTGCCACCTCCAGTTCTGATACTTAGAATCAGTTCTGCCATTTTTTTTGCAGGTAACTTGCTTGACCAAATAAGAGCAACTCTCTTCAGTATAATGTGGAGCAGATATATTGTCCCATATCCATTTCCCTTCAAACACATTGCAGCCATCAGGAATGACTTCTTCATCAGAAACAACGATTGGGAGCCTCACAACTCTGTCGTGATGTGATCCCAAAATATCAAAAATATTATTATCACCTTTGTTCTTCAAACTTTCAAACACTACTCGCACCAAGCCTAGTACAAGAAGAGATGTCAATGCAACAGGAAATATGAGCTGGCCGAGCCGGCGATCAGGACAAGGCTGTGTTGTCATTGTGGTTGAATTGGTGGATGATGCGGAAGAAGAAACTGAAACTTGAAGTTTTTTCTATGTACTCATTGTTTGACACTACTTTTTCTTCTTGTTTGTTACTTTAATTGTATGAATGAACTGTCTTGTGTTTGAAGCTTACATAATTGTTTATATTTTGGGTGAAAAGAAGCACCTACAACAACTGTCTTTGTCATGTAACTACTGGTTGGTGGGATGTAGTTTAGCGTTCTGTCATGTATCATATTTATGGTACAGTATGTGTATGTGCCCAAAATTTAAATGTCTGTTTTGTTAACTTAATATTTTGATTAAGAGTAATGATAGGTACTTACCCAAAAAAAATTGCTTTGGTTTAATGCAGGGTCCACATTATTATAAGCAATTAAATTCATACATTTGACATTCGAGAAAGTTTTTGGAACCAATTCAAGTTACCTAGCATTACTACAAGAAAAAGTTCAATAGACATCACACTTTAGACATCGGTTATAAATGCCGCTGATGTTAAAAGATGTAATAACATCACCCCGAATTAAACTGATGTATTTGCTATTTGTAAACATCACTTTTTTTAAAACTGATGTCTAAAGTCGGTCTTTAAAAAATAAAAAGAGCGCCCTTCTTTTTGTTTCCCCCCTTAACCAAAATTTTAGCCTCTAAGTCAAAATCCCCCCCCCCAAACCAAATATTTCCCCGCCTATACACAATTACATCCCCTTTTCAGACAAAACTAATTAAACAAACAAAAAACTAAAAAACTAACACACACAACTCTCATCTCTCTCTCGTCTAAACTCTCTCTCCCTGAAACTCTCTCTCTCATCTCTCACCACCACAACTCATCTCCACCACCACTCACCTCTGCTCTACTCGTCACCGCCACCACTACCACTCACTAGAGGCTCTACTCACCTCCATCTGGCCTGCTCTATTCACCACTGCTCTCATCTTTTCTTTGCTCTTGTGCAAATTGGTAAGCTTTAATTTGGGTCTTCTCTGCTCGAATAGGGTCTCATCTATTATTTCTAGGGTTTTCTCTATTGAAATTGATAACTTTAATTTGGGGGTTTTGTAAAATCAAAACCCTAATTTCTTAAATTTGGGTTTTTTAAATCAAAACCATAATTTCTTAAATTGGGTGTTGTCATCTACTTGGTTATACCCTAATTATTTTGAATTTGTGAAACAAATGGTATGTCTATGTTCATGTGGGTTGACAATGAAGGTACTGTATGTCTATGCAGGGGTGGGAAGAAGGCGAATGGCTTGGGAAAGACAAGCAAGGGACATGTTAGTGTCAACAACAAGCAAGACACTGCCGGTAATTTTACTTCCATGACCTGGTATATAATGGACTTGATATTTTTGATTTTGTCCATGTATAATTTTTTATGTGATAATTTTTTACTTTTTAAGTTGCAAGGCAGAATAATAGTTTCGTTTTTAAAGTAACACTATATCAGGGATGATAACAACTCTGTATACATCTCGGACTACTTTGTATTTTAAAAGGCTGGATCAATCTCTGCAAATGGAGAAAGAGAGATTGGTGAATTAATTGCAAAGGTAATGGAGAAAGTTTATATGTCTCTGGTATGGGTATGTTTCTGTTTTTAATTATTTGATGTCTAACTTACAAAGTTTAGATTTTTATGGGTTCTGGGTGTTTTATTTACTTTTTAGTTTGTTATGTTTATGAATTTGGAATTTTCAGCCTAATGTGGTCATCAATTGTGCTTCAATTTCTGCTCCTAGTGCCTGTGAAAAGGATCATGCTGCTGCGATGTCGGTTAATGTGCCATCTGCACTTGTCAAATGGTTATTAAGCTTTGGCAATGACAACACTCTACTCATTTATCTTTCCACCGATCATGGTAACAATTAACAAAGAAGAGAACTACTATATATTTTTCCACCTTTACTGTTTGACAAATAAATGTATATCAACAAAAGTCCTACTACATCTATTAATTATATATTTTTTGTTTTTTAGGCTCTAAAAAAATCTTCCAGCATCAGAAATGGCTGAGTCATTAAGCATAACAGGACCTGGTTTTGTGAACATTGTATTGTCGAAGCAGTGGATAGCCCAGGTTTAGAGTTTTCTCTGTTATGCAGCGTGTTCAGTTTATTATTTTTTTTTAAATATTGTGAAGGAAAGTGATCTACATTATTCAAATTGTTTTCTTACTGATGCAATGAACTGTTGTTGTGGTAGATCATACACAAGATGCTAACGGATGGCATTGGCATATGGGCACCTAAGCTTTCAGTTAAAAGGGCTGTGGTCGACTTCTCTTTGCCCAACATAGCAAAAGAAATGCATGTTGGTCACCTAAGATCTACCATAATAGGAGATACTCTAGCCCGTATGCTTGAATTTTCAAACGTTGAAGTTCTGCGAAGAAATCATGCATATTCTGTAACACTACCTTTTGTCTGGTTTCGATTATGGCAACCTTGATATGTCTATCTTGTTATACATACTACTGCATGGGTTGGTGATACAATTCATGACATGGTTGTTTAACTAACTGATAGTTAATGTTGGCCCTTTTTGTTTAGAATCTTTAGTAGATTGGTATTTTTTGTGAATTCTATATGTATTTTTCATATTCTTTTTGTTGTCTGCTTGAGAGTCAGAGCCATAGAAGATGGGAAACAAGAGAGGGAAATCAGTGAATGTTTCGGGGAAACCGAAGCATTCACTTGATGCCAACCGAACCAAAGGCAGACGTACTGCTGCTACTGTGCGACGACTCAAGATGTACAATAAGAGGCCCAAGCAAGACCGTAAAGGGAATATTCTTAATCATGATTTGCAATCCAAGGAGTTGCCTTCTACTCGAATTCAGCCTGATCCCCGCTGGTTTGGTATTATGATTTTTCTGTCTCTCGTACACTTCTTATTTATTCGTTTAAGTTACATTTTTTGGGAAATTGGCAAGGAGTAATGCACAAAAAACCAACTGTCTCATCAGCCAGTAGTCAGATTTGAATTATATCCCATGTAGAAAGACAATAATCATAAGCAACAAGACTTAGCAGAAAACTTAATACAGCCTAGTTAAAGGCCCTGTTTATCAAGTAGAATTAATATAACGACAAATGATTCTGAAACTTTGGCTTTTTGTTGAGTGTATGTAAAAGAAACCACCAAACTTAAATATTTTTTAGTTGCAACATATATAACAATAAAATTTTACCAAACTAACTATCTGTGATGAACTATGTATTAATAAATGTGCACAATAAAACACATATTGAAGTAATCAAAGTAGTATACATGAATTGTCATTGCATTATACTATCCTTTAAAAATATGTAAAATGTGGACCATGTGGTGTAGGCAGTGGCTAACGGGTTCGATCTGGGACTCTCTTATGAAATTCTCTTTAGCATGAGAAATTGGGTCTCATGAGACATGAGTCCACCATTTTACCAATCATATTCCTGCTCACTTTGAACATTCCATCAGTAATGATGTAGCAGTAGTCAAGAACATAAGGTTATGCAACTAGCCGTTATTAATTTCTGATACAAAATTCATGCGACTGACTTATTTCTGTTACAAAGTGATTTAGGATTCCAATATAACCAGCAATATGTATCAAATTTAGATTCCTATCTCGAGTTTATTCCAAGGTTTATTGTCATTATTAATTACTTTTAAAAAAATATATCAAGCTTATCAAGGTTAATCAGACTTAATAGAATCAAGTAGCAACTTATAAAATATGTTAAAGGACTAGCATATCTTATGACAAATTTCCTTTGATGGGTGAAAAATTAGTATATTTTAACCATAAATAACATAGAGTCTGGTACAGACGGTATTAAAATTTAGCATTCACCAAGATATCTCATATCTGTATCTATGCTTATCTGTAATATATTTGTTTTTAAGTAAAAATTCCAATAGTTGCAGATTATCCAATCGTAGTTTCCGACGTGGCTCTGCTACTGGGGTAAGACTTAGGAGTATCATGTATTGAAGGACTTGAAATAAATTGCTGCTAATTGATGAATGACAAGTTTATTGGTTTTGTGATGGATTCCTTGTATCGTTGTATGTGTTGCAGTGAAAAAGTGTCTCAGTTTACTTCTTTTACTTGTAGGTAATACGCGAGTTATCAGCCAGAAAGAGCTTGAATTTTTGCGGGACGAGCTCCAGAATCACTTATCAAGTAACTACACTATTTTCATGAAGATACTCTAGTCATTGTTGTTTAGTTCATTTGAATTACTGCTCTATTATTAGATGCAAAAGTTGCTGGAATGTGATCGCCTTTTTTATTTTTTGCGGACTTTTCTTTATTTTGAAAGTTCTAGATAATCCTCCACTCCGATCCATTACATAAGTGAGTCTCGATGCAACATGACTATTTGATCTAAAGCAAATATAGGAAGGTATAGAAGCTGTCATGCTGAGACTGAGTGGATGACTTGTTATCTGTTATGTACATACACATAAATTAATTTTCATATGAATTGGGTGCTTACCAATGCGGGTAAAGGATACTTGCCAATGAGGTTGCTGATAATGGATATAAGGCTAAATTTATAGACCTTTTAATTATGGCCAAAGGCCATTGGTGTTGCATCAAATTTTACAACATATATAACTTTATTTGCAGATGGCACAGGTGATCCATGTGGTGAAGAGACCGGCCAAAGCAAACCTTGTCTCAGGCTCGGCTACGGACAAATGGAAGTTTAGTTTATAAGATTCGACAGCAGTGAGGAATGCAACTATAATTAATTAGATGGTCAGGCAACACGATATCATAGTTCAACACCAAGAACATCAGTTTAACCTTCTACTTTATGTTCTCAAATGTCCCTGCTAGAGGACGAGTAATTTAATATCTTGATTTGTGTGACGTGTAATTTAGTGCAAATGGAGATGTTAAACACTTCGCGCATTACATTAGTACAAGGATGGTAATTCGTTCATTTTTTTTTGAATAAGTAGTCTTACCTGGAATGACAAGATAAGGTCCACACGCTCCGTTTAATTTTTATTTTTTTGGAAGTAATTCGTTCAATTTTTATAGTGTATGTTAAATTTCACTGATACTTTATAGTATTTGTTCTTCTTTCTTTTTCAAGAAACAGAGGTACACTTTAGAGTATTTATCTGATATACATCACATTTTTTCTACAATATCTGATGTCTAAGAGAACAATATAAATTAGTTTTTTCTGTAAAAATTGATGTTTATAAGTACATTAGACATCAGTATAGGATGATGTCTAAGAAAACAATATAAATCAATTTTTTTAAGAAAAAACTGATGTTTATAAATATATTAGACATCAGTGTAGGATGATGTCTAAGATAATAATAAACATCACTTTATTTACTAAAACCATGATGTCTAATATCTAAATAGACATCACTTTTAAAAAAAGAAAGCGATGTGTATGTGAAAAATCACTTAGTTTATTATATGTTTTTTTGAATATAAGGCATGCAAGTTGTTTATAAAATTAGTTATATGTAACCTATTTTCTAGAACAACCGATGTGTATTGAAGGAAATACTGATGTCTATGTTAGTACAGACATCAGTTTCTGGCCGATGTCTAGAATAGACATCTCCGACCTAGACATCACATGCAAAATAACATAGACATCGACCATAAACTGATGTCTATTGACCCTTTTCTTGTAGTGCATTTTTATTTGATTAAATACTAAACATTAATTTCCCCTTTAACAATGTGAGAACAAAAATAACTACATTCTACTTTTTCTGTAAATTTGATTCGCAAGTTTTCTCCAAATACACGGAAACCCTAATATATTTTTAATAAATCCTGTTCAAGAAATAGGGAAACTCTAATATATTTTTAATAAATTTTGTTCAAGAAATCTATCTATACTAATATATAATAAGCAAACATGGGTATAATTTGGTTGTTTGATTCAACTAGATATTTAGTAAATAGATGATAGCCGTTAGATCTAATAATAAGAAATATTCTATATTTAAATCCCTCTTCTAAAGATCCAAGGTTCAAATCCCGTCAGCAACAAATTTACATTAATATTTTATATTATTAGTTTTAATCAATACATATCATTTATTAAATAATTATTATTATTACTAATAATTTTATTAATTAATATTACAAAATTAAATTATATTCATAATAAATTATGATACTCTATTTTATTTAATCATATAATTTTAAAAATATTTAAAAATAACCCGTGCAAAAGCACGGGCTATAAGCTAGTATAAATAAATGGAGAAACTATGTTAAATAATTATTCATTTTCTTACGAAAAAAGTGAAATAGTCGCAATTTTTTTCCGAATACTGATGATTTGTCTAATTGGTAACTTTGTTAATAAAATAATAAATTTGTATTCATATAGGTCGTTAAATTAAATTTGTAATACATTATGCCACGTTATTTGAAATAATTTTTAGTTTGAATTCATTTGCAATCAGGTATGCAAATTCTTCACAACTACACCAAATCGTTAGATTGTCTCTCCAAGAAAGCTGTGAATCTCAGCGATATGAGCGAGGGATGCTGCCCAACGTAAAATCTACTTGACGATAGTAGTTTTAACGAAGAAATTTTTGGTTTGATCTTTATCATTTGATTATCTTTGTAGATGTCATACGGCTTATTATTAATGGATCCTTTTCCCTTAAAAAAAAAGAAAATTAGGATGTGTAAGAATTCAATATAAGATCCCAAATTTGAAAGGGTCCCCAAAATTTTCAATTATATATATATATATATATATATATATATATATATATATATATATATATATTCTTTATTAATGTGGACAACCATGTGTTAATTGTACACAATAGTAGCAAAGTACCAAAATACCAAATTTGGTTATCACTAAATTCGGGGTTCGATTCCTTACAACTACATAATTATACAAGATTTATTTACTTTAATTTTTTTTTTGGTTTCACGTCGGGTTCGATTCCTTACAACTACATAATTATAAAGATTTATTTATTTTAATTTTTATAGCTTTATCTCGGATTCGATTCTCTATAACAATATAATTAAATAGTGTTTATTAATTTTTTAATATTAATATTTTAATCTCGACTTATGTTTAATCTGTGCTTGGCACGGGTTATCACCTAGTAGAGAATAAATTATTATCCTACACTTTAAATCTTCGTAGTAGCATAGTAATTAGGGATATTTACAAAAATATATACGTTTTTAACTTTCTTTTACATTTTTACTATCTTTAAAATGGGGTTTCAAATATATACTTTCAGTTTTCTAAATATACTACCATCTTTGTTTTTAACTTCTATTTTTTTTAAAATACCACCTTCTATAAAAATACCTTTCTTTAAAATTCTTTGTTGAGATATATGGGTTGCAACTTTGCAACCTCATTTGTAACTTCAGGGCGACGCCAGCCGTGTGAGTTTTAAGTTGTCATTTTCGACAAGTTTTTTGAAATATATATATATGAATATTTATATATATATATATATATATATATATATATATATATATATTCCAAAAAACTGGTCGAAAATGACAACTGAAAACTGGAAGTCAGTTTTTAGAACCTCATATGCAACCTAATATGCAACTTCGAAGTCAGTTTTCAGTTTTCGGTTGCATATTAGGTTGCATATGGCAACCTCATATGCAACCTAATATGCAACTTCGTTGCTATATAGGGGAGCAGATGAATTTCCGATTGCAAGTTCCAATTTTTAGTTTTCAGTTTTTTAACCTCATTTGTAACTTCAGGGCGGCGCCAGCCGTTTGAGTTTTCAGTTGTCATTTTCGACCAATTTTTTGATATATATATATATATATATATATATATATATATATATATATATATATATATATATATATATATATATATATATATATATATATATATATATATATTTCAAAAAACTGGTTGAAAATGACAACTGAAAACTGTAACTTGCAACTTCTAGTTTTCATTTTTCGGTTGCATATTAGGTTGCATATGAGGTTGCTATGCAACCTCATATGCAACCTAATATGCAACTTCGATGCTATATAGGGGAGCAGACGAATTTCCAGTTTTCAGTTGCAAATTTTGCAACCTCAGTTGCAACTTTTGTAACGTCAATTTCAACTTCCAGTTTTCATTTACAACCTCATTTGCAACTTCCAGTTTTCAGTTGCAACTTTTGCAACCTCATTTGCAATTTTTGCAACCTCATTCACAACTTCCAGTTTTCAGTTGCAACCTCATTTGCAACTTCCAGTTTTCAGTTGCAACTTCATTTGCAACTTCCAATTTTCAGTTGCAACTTTTGCAACCTCATTTGCAACTCACACGGCTGGCACCGCCCTGAAGTTGCAAATGAGGTTGCAAAGGTTGCAAAACGTATTTTTGAAAAAAGAATTTTAAAGAAAGTTATTTTTATAAATAGTTTTAAAAGTGGTAGTATTTTTTAAAATATCATTTGAAGGACGGGTAGTTTTGAGATTATCCCTAATAATTAATGGATCAAACCGTGAATATATCTAGTTTATAATAATGCCTTGAAAATTTCATCTAGTTTGATTTTGGGACATGTAATACGTACTCTAGTGGTGGAGCAAGAGGATGGTGATTTATGCACACCCTAAACTTATTTATGCACATCATAAATTTGTTTTAGACCAAAATAGCCTTAATTTTCAGATTTTAATCTTGTATCTTTTTTTTTTCTTTGGCATAATCTTACCCAAATCTTACGATTATGCTTAATTTTCTTTTCTAATAAAATGTTTTATGAATTTTGAAATTAAATTATTATTATTATTAAAATTTTATTACTTGTCTTAATTTTATTAGCTCAATTATATCCATGATTACTATAAATATAAATATGAATTTCCAACTCAAAAAATATTCAATAGAAAAATACGAAAAAGTAAAGTGATTTTAGATATGTTTTATTATCTACCAAAGTAAAATAATGAGTAGTTACAATTTACTCACTTCTAATCACATTTACTAATTATTATTTTTCTTATAATTTATTTCAAGATAAGAAAGTTGACAAACTTTAATAATTTTATATAATTTTTTCTTTTTCGTAATTTTAGATATTTTTTATTATCTACCAAAGTAAAATAATGAGTAGTTACAATTTACTCACTTCTAATCACATTTACTAATTATTATTTTTCTCATAATTTATTTCAAGATAAGAAAGTTGACAAACTTTAATAATTTTATATAATTTTTTCCTATAATAATTATTAATTTTCTAATTTAAAACTCATGTTTATAATAATAATAAAAGGATGCCTACAGAAATTAGAGAAGTAACCTAGCACGGTTATCTTTCTACCATCATTTTTAAGCAAGTACAGGTATATAAAATTATCAATAATAGACAAAATAATAGATTAAGGATATTTTAGTAAAATGCATATAAAAGGGTGTGCATGAATAACTTTAGGGTGTGCATAAATCAGCACCCATAGTATACATTTCAAATTTCTTTCACTTCGAATTATTGCATTAAGCTTTGGTGAACTTACAAAAACTTACTAGCTAGATGGTTGGCATGAAGAGGGCGGCAGGGCGTATCCTTTAGATATAGAAGATGCTTTTCGCCCCTCCTTCAACAATACATCCTTGTTTCTGCATATGCTCCTCTTCACCCCAGATTAGTTGAAGCAGCTTCATGCAACAATGATTGTATTTGTACTACTAAACCAGGAAACACACTATTACGTACTAAGGTAAACTGGAATACAATCCACGAATTAGACTTTTAAGAATAACTAAGCAGTTCATGTATGAAATTGTCTATTTTCACCCCTTTCTACTGAGTTCCCTACAACTTCAAATGAAATATCAGATTCGATATTTATTATCAAAGAATTTAGAGATTTTGATGGAGATATTCTCACGCTGACACCTTTAAGGGTAGAGCTTCCGTCATCTTATGAAAGTAGCCATTGTCAAGAAGCGTTATACTTTAATGGTCTGCCTTATCAGGTGAGACACACAGCACACCAATTTATCACTTAACTGTTTCCAGGGTACTTGAGAGTTTAATTTGCTCTATTTATGATTAACATGTTTGAATTCGATTAAATACGAAATACTGTATGAATCTACAATCTGTTCAAAGACTTCGATATACGGTCATAAAATTACCCTCCTAGTAATACCATGAAAGGCAGAGTGTGTAAACTTGTAACACTATAACTAACGTAACTCAAACTAAAGGAAAAGATACTTAACCAGAAGACAATCAAGAACAAGAGGTCACAAGAAATCAACACTAAATGAAGACAAGGTAATTGATACAATTCAACATGTTAACTATGATCAATCCAAGAAGAAATCATTGAGAGAAGTTCAAGTCAAAGTTGTTCATGCCTCAGTGATTTGGAAAGCCAAGAATCAAGATCATAACTATCAGTATCAATAAGACCAATTGATTTCAAGTGAACAAGAAGGAAAGCAAATATTGGAAAGCCACATTTGTAATTGGATATGGTAATTTATTCAAGAAGCAAAAACCCTATCAAGACTAGTCACTTATGAACCAGACCGTTGCATCAAGTGTCAGGACATTGATACCAAGTTTATGTCAGTAATAAAGATCCATATTCAAGAGCTTAGTGAAGTACAAAGAAGACATGAAGATATCACAAGTTCAAGATGTGCATTGAAGTTTCAAGTTGAAGACCAGAATATTTTCTAAGTACTAAATATTCTAGATGGCCAAGTAGAAGTTTCTAAGTAGAAGTTCTACTTAGAACTTCGAGATGGCTAAGTAGAAATTCTAAAGTAGAAGTTCTACTTAGAGTGCAGCTTCAACATGACACATGGCATCTTCTGATTGGCAGATTTCCAAGCTTTCAAGATAAGGCAAGATTTATGTGGACATCATTGGGCCACGTACATCTTAGTCTTTGAAGACTACAGGACATAGATTACATGTAGTATAAATAGAAGTACTTGTGTAATGT
Source organism: Saposhnikovia divaricata (assembly GCA_036435485.1). NCBI lineage: Eukaryota > Viridiplantae > Streptophyta > Magnoliopsida > Apiales > Apiaceae > Saposhnikovia > Saposhnikovia divaricata. The sequence continues at coordinate 148,554,492 of CM071596.1, read as the reverse complement.
TTTAGTGAGTGAGCAATTCTTGAGAAAAACACAAGAGAAAAAGAGAGAGTGCATTCACAGAGCTTAGTATCATTCACTTCTCTCTGAACTTCTGTTATACTTTGTAATGAATGTTGTAGCAACCATTTCAAGTTATATATAAGACATATATTCCTTGAATCTGTGTGTTCATTTATTGCATTGTATTTATTGCTTCTCATATTCGAAAAGTTGTATTCACCCCCCTCTACAACACATTTGGACCTAACAATTGGTATCAGAGCTATATGTTTAACATACAAAACATAGATCCTTGTGTTGAGTAGAAGAATCGTGAGTTTTTTTCATTTTCTAGATCTACTTTTCATTTTCTCGAAAAGTGTGCTTTAAATCGTTTGTGGTGAAAAACTCATCTGAAAAATTATTTAAATGCTCTAGGTGTGATTATTTAGCTTGGATGTATTTTAATTAATTTTTGTGAATTAATCTGGGTACTTTCATATTTGGTGTTCTTGAGTGTTCATCATCTGTTCTTATCAAAGAAGACAACCCAACAACTTTTTGATCTCCTTTTCAAACAGAAAAATAGTAAAAGAATAAAAAAGGTGTTTTTGGACTTTGTGATTTGCATTATTCACGGCCGAAAGTGAACAAGACATATTCATTACCTAGCACGTGGGTTAGGTGAGTAAAGCATTCAAAGTCAAAAGGTGTTAAAGAGATAATATTGTTTATTCAATATTAAAGTAATCTGCAAAAAAATTATTCTAAGGACAAAAGTTCTACATAGAATTTCTACTTGAGATTTTCTACATAGAATTTCGACTTGGACAATTTCTACTTGGTGAAGTTCGACTTGAGCAAAATTTCTACTTAGAGAAATTTCGACTTAGGCAAAAGTTCTACATAAATATTCTACATAGCCTAGTCTTGGGTACTTAGAAACTTTTAGTGACCAGAATTGAAATGGCTCCTAAAAATGCATTCAAGATCCCAATGTTCAACCGAGATCACTATGAAGAATGGGTTTTCAAAATGAGACTCTATTTAGAGACTGTTAACCCTGAATATCTGGAAGTCCTTGACAAGGGTAAATTTGTTCCAATGGTGGTTATTCCTGCGCATACGGAAGGAGGGGTGGTTATATCACCTCGGTCTGAGCCCAAAAAGGCAGCGGACTTTTCGGATGCTGACAAGGAGCAAATAGCTTATGATACTGCCGTACGACAAACCTTGATGGAATCTCTTGATCACGAAATGTTCAACATAGTCAAAGGTCTGACTATAGCAAAGAAGATTTGGGACAAGATAGAAGTTGTCATGGAAGGATCTGCAGAGGTTAGAAGTAACAAGACACTCATACTCAAGATGGAGTATGGCACCTTCAGAATACGAAAAGGAGAAGGCATAACAGACGTCTATCTACGATTCAGTCAGTTGGTATTGGATTTGAATCTGAGAGGTGTAACTCTCCCCATGGTTGAGACTAATACGAGATATCTGAGGAACCAGCCAAAGAGCATTGAACATAGGGTCTACGCAATAAGAGAAACCAGAGATTTGCATACAACTTCTCTGGAAGAGTATTATGGAATACTAAAGACCTATGAGCTGGAAACACTTCAAGATCAAGCATGGGACAATGATTCAAGAGAAGAGACTGAATTAATAGCTAGATATGAGATTGAGATGGAAGATCGCCAGGATAAATCTGTTGATTCTCGATCTTATCGAAAAGCCGGGACCAATCAAAGTTGGGTTCCGAAGAATGTCTAACCAATCTGTCATTGCAGGGCGTTAAGCAGAATAGAAATAAAGTCATATGGGTGCTAGACAGTGGAGCATCGAGGCATATGATTGGAAACAAGTCCCTGCTTACAGAGTTGGTTATGAAAGCTGGCCCTTATGTTACCTTTGGAGATGACAGCATAGGTGTGACTAAGGGATATGGCAAACTGAAAACTGGCAATGTCATCATTGAAGATATTTCCTATGTTGAGGGACTAAAGCACAATCTGTTGAGTATTAGTCAATTCTGTGACAAAGGTTACGAAATTGTCTTCAACAAGAAAGGTGTATCAATCACTCACATCAAGGAAGGCTCACTAGCTTTGAGAGGAGTTCGAAAGGCAGATCTTTTTGTTGCAGATATGGATTCAGCAAATCAGGATGAGGTCACCTATTTCTACAGCAAAGCCTCGGATGATGAAAGCTGGTTATGGCACAAAAAGTTATCTCACTTAAACTTCAAAACGATGAATGCTCTCGCGAGGCGAGAATTGGTGAGAGATCTACCTCAAATGGAGTTCGCTCCGAAAGGACTCTGTGAAGCTTGTGAAATGGGAAAGTCGAAGCGAGCATCGCATCAAAATGGCTCACCAATTTTCACTTGCTAAAAACAATTTTTATAATATTTCTACGGAAATTGGTGATCAACTCCCGCGGTTTAAGTTTTGGATACGATTTCTCAATTTGTACTCCAAAGCTAGCCATGCTTTTACTGCTAAACCTACACTAGTACATGATGCTTTACAGCAATTATGGACTAGTGCGGTTACTTTTGGGAGCAAATCAACCCCCTTTGGTTTCAGGTTTACCTTAGCGGGTCAGGAATATGAGGTGACCGAAGAAATTGTCAACAGGGTTCTGGGATTTCCAATTAAAGATGCCTATGATCCAGAACCTACTGCTGCAGAACGCCTCAGATTCTTTGAAGAAATTGGATGTTATCCTCCAAAAGGCCCAATCACGGGAAATATCCAAAAACAATTCTTCCATGTGGAATGGAATTACTTTTTCGAGGCCATCACAAGATGTTTTCGGGCACGCGAAAAAGACTTTCATCAAATTCCAATTCCAATGCAAACCTTTGCAGTTGCCCTAGCAAGAGAACTGGATATAAACTATGGACGCATAGTTCTCTCTGAGATAGTGGCCTCAATGGGATCCCTTGCAAGCAGAGACCTCTCTACAACTGATGTTGTCTGCTGGTTTCCTCGGTTTCTTCAAATGCTGATCAATGACTTGATACCGAAGGATGCTCTTGCTGTTAGACAGGGATTTGCCAGAAGCCCCACATCTGAATCGCTAGGGATGGGCACTAAGTCACTTTCAACCATTGCTAATCAGGATAAACATCAAGGTAAACCAATGTCTACTCCTGAAAATCTTCAAATGTGGCTTAGATATGATGCAGGAGTTACCAATTTGGAGGCATCATCACAAGTTTCATCACATGCTCAAAATCCATCTGTTCATGCTGAGGCATTTGATGAGATTCCTGATGAGGAAAGCGATGATGCACAAGGTAATCAATCAGGTAATCTCTCCATGCATACTATTCATTCCTCCTCCTATGTTTCTGATTCCGCGACCCAAGAGACTGCTAACCCGCAGGATCTATCCCAGGGTGATAGCCATATTTCTGACTCTGAGTCTGACACACATTCCTATTCTCTATCACCCTTGTTAACGGAAGTCAGAAAGCCAGCACGTGTCTATGTAGAAACTTATGAGGAGAGTGAAACCGAAGAGCAGCAACTTATTCGAAAGAAAGCCAAACTTTTCCACGCTGCTACTTCACAACCACAGTCAAACCCTAGCGTGTCACACGCAACCACTCCACCTCACGCGAGTGGTTCACCCCTTGAGCAATCTGCACATAGGGATTTTGATTTTGGTGAGGATGATGTGCCTCTTGAAGATACTGTTGCTTCAAGAGGACATGAAGTCTTAAGAACTTCAGCCGTACCTTCACCGGTACGTACTGATGCTGCAAAGAGGATCGGTTCTGATGTTGTACAAGAACACTTTGCAGCCTCTCAGCCTGAGATTCCAACTCAGGAACAAACAGAATTTGATCCCATAACTATCAACAACATTTCTTATCAATTTTCTGCAGGTACTGCTTCATTATTTGGATCAATCATTGAAGACATACACGAGCGTGAGACAGGGAGTGTGTGTGAGAGGTTAGGGAGAGAGGGACCTTCATTTTCAAGGCCCGAAACCGAGCGTCAAATACCAACAGAACGAGTATTAGAGCGAGGTCACCTAAACCAAACACCGTCCCTTAACATTGAAAATCTTGGTACGCGTATGACTTCTATGGAAAATCAGATGAAGCAGTTCGGACAGACGATGGGGCAGTTTGGGATGAACATTGGAAACAACCAAAGGGCTCTAGACGACTACGCAGCAAGAATGGCAAGTCAAGCTACAGCTTTTGATGATTTGACAAATAAGGTCAATGACTTGGGCCATGCTGGTGGTGTCTTGGGAAGCACTCTCAATGAGAGGATGGGGGCATTGGAGTCTACAATGCATACAATGGCTGTGGAGATCAGTAGAATGATGTTCGCAGTCAGGAGTTTTGTGCCCCCGGAGTGCTTCGAGTCGCAACAACCTCCCCCCGATGCTGGTGCAGGTGGTGCAGGTGGTGCTAGTGGAGCGGGAGCCTCTGGTTATGGTTTTGGAGGTTCCTATGCAGCTGGTGGATCTGATTACCAAGGTGGAGCTCAGGATAACTCACCTAAGGGGGAGAGTGGAAAGGAGACGAGATAGCAGGCAGTTCACATCGAAGAAATTGAAGAACCCGCTGATCTTGTCAAGGAACCAGAAGTTGAGCCGTCTGTTGATGAAGAGGCTCTGAGGATGAGGAAGGGTAAGGCAGTAATGGTTGATGAACCATTTATTGACCTGAGTCATCAGGAAACAGTACAGGAGGTACTTGACTCAGATTCTGACATGGAAGACGTACCGTTGGCACACGCTATAAAAAGATCTTTGAAGGAACAAGGTGGAGGTGCTGGGATGTCTTCCGGAATGCCTGAAGAATTTCCTGTTGATGAGGAAACCCTTAAAGCTCAACAGTTAGCCTTGGAACAAGCTCAGTTCCATAAAATGAAGATGATGCAAGAACATGCTGCATTCCTAGAAAAGAAGGGGGAGCTACAAGGGAAGCAGTATGAGTATGAGCTTGCAAGGCTAGCTGATCCTCAAGTTGATCTGGACAAACGAAGGATAGGGCAGAAATGGGATGGAGCAAGGAAGATAATGATGGGACCCTGTGCGAAAGGAGTTCATAACAAGGATGCAGATGATCTGTTCTACAACTTGAATTTGCAGAATCCAATGACTGGGGACTATATAAATGCTTTGAAGAGATTAATTTCTAAAGTCAGGGTTGGATACAATGCAAATCTTAAGGAGTGGCAGGTTATCTTGTCTTTGGTAGAAGGAGTCCCAACATCTTTCTTATATGTGGATGACCAATTCATAATGAGAAGATCTGCGTCAGAGTTGTTCTTGCTAGCGACTAAAATTCAATACTCTCAATCTGAGGAGCTAAGCATTCTGTACAGGGATCAGTTAATGCAGCTAGCAGAGGACAAGGGTCCAGAATTCTCAGCTTATCCAAATTTTGTCCGGATGGTAGTTGACGGAAAGATGAAGAGGGTTAGCATGGAGGAAAATGATCTAATGGAGCTTTCAGTAGAATCTCTCAAAGCTGTCTGTAGACAAATGATGAGCAAGGGATTCGCTTCTGAGCTTAAAGATAAATCCGTGAAGATCATTGAAAGAGCAATATTCAAGAAGAGCAATGAGGTGTGGAAGTGTGATGTCATTGCTCCAAACCCTCTTGATGACGTGAAGATTGAGCCGGAGCTGATAGAGAAGAAATGGAATATTCTTCAAGCCATGAAGAATGTAGATGAAGCTCTGACTCTTCCTTCTGGAGCACTAGAACAAGGAGAAATAAGGGAGGCTATTGGTGTTCCAGGAAGTGATAGTGTATACTGGATACATGCTTATGTTGAAGATACAGCTGATGCCTTAGTATTCATAGATGCAGACCAGAATCAAACAATCTTGCATATGAGTAGGCAATGGCTGCTACGGACTCAAGATGCTGCATTTCTGGAGAGAGTATTATATGTATTCAAATGGGGGGAAGTGGAAGATAAGTTTGTTGAAGAAAAGCAGAGACTCATGAGTTACCTGTCTGAAGTAGTGGTGGAAAAGAAGCGAATGGAGCGAGATGCGGCCAGTGTCCACAATACTGACCGTGTCAAGGGCTACCCCAAGATGATCTATTGTCAGTTTAAATCTGATAAATCTCACTGGAAACCTCAGCTCATCATGAAGAACTTTGAGGATATTCCAAAGATCAGGACTACTCAGGAGGTGGACAAACTCAGAAGGCTTTTCAAACATCCTTATCCAGAGCCCAAGAACCCCCTAGAAATGGAAGTTGTGAGTCTGTTGAATGCTAGGTGGAAGCAGCTTAAAGATCCAGTATACAAGAAAGAAAAGCAGCAGAAGGAGAAGTGCAAAAGGCAGAAAGAAGAGAGAGACCAAGCTGCTGAAGCTAGAAAGAGGAAACAGAATTAGGGTTAAAGGTCAGAGTGGTGTGAACTTGAAGTTGGAAAAACTTCATGTCTTTTGGTTGCTTTAACTCACTTGAGGAAAATTCACCTTAGAGTGAATCCAATAAGGTGATACAAGTTTGACTAAAAGATATGAAATAATCCAGGTGATAGGAATCACTCAAATGATCTTTAATTCGAAGTTCGAATTCTGTTTCTAGTTTAAGTTCTTTGTATTGTTTTCATGTAAATTTCAATTGTAAATTATTCAAGACTGTAATGTTAATTATCTTTTCTCGTCTCATTGTTTAGTTGAGTTATCCTTCATTAATTTGAATGTCATTGTTAGACAATCAAATTGGGGGAGATTGAAAGGCAGAGTGTGTAAACTTGTAACACTATAATTAACGTAACTCAAACTAAAGGAAAAGATACTTAACCAGAAGACAATCAAGAACAAGAGGTCACAAGAAATCAACACTAAATGAAGACAAGGTAATTGATACAATTCAACATGTTAACTATGATCAATCCAAGAAGAAATCATTGAGAGAAGTTCAAGTCAAAGTTGTTCATGCCTCAGTGATTTGGAAAGCCAAGAATCAAGATCATAACTATCAGTATCAATAAGACCAATTGATTTCAAGTGAACAAGAAGGAAAGCAAATATTGGAAAGCCACATTTGTAATTGGATATGGTAATTTATTCAAGAAGCAAAAACCCTATCAAGACTAGTCACTTATGAACCAGACCGTTGCATCAAGTGTCAGGACATTGATAGCAAGTTTATGTCAGTAATAAAGATCCATATTCAAGAGCTTAGTGAAGTACAAAGAAGACATGAAGATATCACAAGTTCAGGATGTGCATTAAAGTTTCAAGTTGAAGACCAGAATATTTTCTAAGTACTAAATATTCTAGATGGCCAAGTAGAAGTTTCTAAGTAGAAGTTCTACTTAGAACTTCGAGATGGCTAAGTAGAAATTCTCAAGTAGAAGTTCTACTTAGAGTGCAGCTTCAACATGACACATGGCATCTTCTGATTGGCAGATTTCCAAGCTTTCAAGATAAGGCAAGATTTATGTGGACATCATTGGGCCACGTACATCTTAGTCTTTGAAGACTACAGGACATAGATTACATGTAGTATAAATAGAAGTACTTGTGTAATGTTTTAGTGAGTGAGCAATTCTTGAGAAAAACACAAGAGAAAAAGAGAGAGTGCATTCACAAAGCTTAGTATCATTCACTTCTCTCTGAACTTCTGTTATACTTTGTAAAGAATGTTGTAGCAACCATTTCAAGTTATATATAAGACATATATTCCTTGAATCTGTGTGTTCATTTATTGCATTGTATTTATTGCTTCTCATATTCGAAAAGTTGTATTCACCCCCCCCTCTACAACACATTTGGACCTAACATACCACCTATAGGTTACACAGTTTACCAAGTTACCTACCAAAAAACGTACAACATAGCTTCCATATATAGCCTACCGCAAGGGTTACCGGAGACAGACTACCACGGAAGCCCCAGCTTCCCCAGAAGCCTGGCAGAATCACTGATTTAGATAAGGATAACTTCTTATCTTTTAGAAGCACGTCACTATCACTGAAATACACCTCTAATCAGATATATATTTAGTTAGTTGAGGATATATGTCATATACACATGATAATTCATTGATAATCAAGATAAATACAAAGAGATAAGTTTTCTACACTCCTAGAATAGCTTGGTAACCTAATTTTATACATCATACTCGATAAACAATAGAAGTAACAGTCATACTCCCTTCACAAATAGGATAATTCATGATAACCAACTGATCAAGAACTACATACGGGTTTGATCCACTATAAATTGGGGTATGTAAGCAGTTTACGGGACTTCTTCGACATTTACACACCTGGAGTAACTGAGAGCACGTATACTCTTATGTGAGATAGCTTAATTAGGCTTCTTACAGGCCAAACCAGAGAGTTACACGGCCCTTAAGCTCTATTTCCCGCATATTTAGTCTGACCACCCGAGGAATCACATTCTGTGTTCTTCATGACCTAGCTTTGAGCCTTCCTAGGTAGCTACCTTAACCTAGCTATGAGCTTTCCGGGGAAGTTAGTTATTCTAGGATTTATTAGCGCTATTACAGCAATGGCCTCTTAGTTTGTTGTGCAAAATTCCTCCCACAACAATTGGTGTCGGAAGGAAGGGCCTCAAAAATCGTCGTTTGGAGGAGATATTGCAAGTAACAGTCCCGACAATGATAAGACACTGTCTCATGGCGGTAGTGGATGAAACAAATGTGACAATGGAGATGTCAGTACCATGGACATCCTTGATCATCTTGTCACAATGTTTGAAAGAATCGAATACTTGAAAAAGAGTTCATTTCTTGTATGGGAGAACCCGGAGGGATGTCCATGAGAGGTCCCAAACTCAGGGCTCCCGGGAGTACAAGGAGTGGTCCCACTCGATACCCCCAAAAAAATGATTCCAAGAGGTCTATATCTGATGGCAAGAGGAGCTACAGGCAAAGCGGCCACTCCTCTGGGCATAGGGGCAGGAAATCACGCTTAACCAGGGTTCCTTCCGATAGGGATACCGATCAGGTTTTCAGCTCCCATCAGAGTTCAGCCCCGATGAAAAGTAAGACGGCCTATGAAGATGATGATTCTGGTAGTGATATGTTTTCTGATGGAGATAATGGGCAGTTCAAAATGTCTGAATGAAAGAGAGCTTTGGAAAAGATCAAGGAGGAGAAAAAGTCTAAGTCTGAAGCCAGTTTCGGTTCATAATTCTCCAAGAAGGTGAAGAAGGCACTCTTACCGAGGTTCTTTAAGATGAATACCGACCTGAAGTTTGATGGTAGCTCGGATCCAGTCGAGTACCTAAGTCGCTTTAATACAAAAATAGATGTGTATCAAGTGGAGAAATTGACTGGTGCAGGATGCTAGCCTCCACTTTGAATAGGAATGCTCACCAATGATTTAAGAGATTAGCTGAAGGGTCAATCAAATCTTGGAAAAATATGGGAGACCAGTTCATTTCTCAGATTTAGGCTATCGTTGCATACGCCCTACCTATCAATGCCTGGCTAATATCAAGCCGAAGGATCATGAAACTCTAAGGGAGTACTTCAAAAGATTCACAGAGGAAGTGCCTAAGGTGAAGAAGGCTTCTGGTGAAACATTAAAAAATATATTGATAGTCGGAGTTAGACCAATTACTGAGTTCTGGAAGGAACCCTAAACAAAGGAACCCGAGACACTAGTCGAGTTCTATCAGCAGGCGGAAAGCCACAAGGTGGTTAAAGAATCAATGGCCAAATTGACCAAGGATTCTAGCTCAAGGTGCTGAAATAGGAATAAGAGGACGTACAACCCAAGGAATCGGGGGTTCCAGCAAAAGGACTTCTGGTAGTGATAATATAGGTATGAGAGCCCATCACTATGATTATAAGACACCCCAATCACACGGTCAATGCGACTAAGGATAAGGCTCTAGTCAAGGACAAAATTACCCCGAAAATTGTTGAGTACACCCCCTTGACAATCCTGATTGACTATATTCTGGAGGTAAGTGAAAAGAATGGACAGTTCAGGAAGCCATACCGAACGGGTCCCCTAAGCAGTAAGGACCAGGAGAAGTATTGTGCCTTCCTTGATGTGAATGGTCGTGAGACTGCTGAGCGTAGATATTTGAAGGATCAAATTGAAGAGCTGATTTGAAATGGGTACTTGACAGAATTCGTGGTCCAGGAGGCCAAAAAATACAAGGAGGAAAAGGGCAGTAGGGATAAGGCCCCTGTGAACTTAGAGAGGAGTACTCGAGCAGGCAGCATCCACACCATCTTTGGTTGCCCTTATTTAGGTAGTTCCAACCAGAATGCTAGGGATAGATATGCCTGGGAGGACAAAGGAAAAACCCTTACAAATGTCTTCTACCTTGTTGTAAGAACCCCAAATTTTGGATATAATTAAAACTTTTTATTATGTACTGAGATAATGGTGAATAGTGATTATGACTACGATGTAACGATTGAGATAATGAATGAAAGGAATAGATTTGGATTCAAATGTTTATATGCCATGAAGAATACTATTGGTTGACACTTTAGATAAGAATTATCTATCTCCTAGGGAATTAAGATTTGATAATTCTAAAGAAGAAGATTAGTCTTATGTCATCCAAATCGATATCTGTTATTGGTCCAGTGGTTCCGTAAAAAGGTTAAGGAATGATTGAAAGAGATCGGGGACAATTGTACAACCCTAAGAGAATAAGTAAAGAATAAAGAATGAATAGTGTTTTGGTGGAAAAGAGAATATTATGAGACGACAATATATAGAAGTACCCGGAACGAGATTCTAAGTTCGTATTAGTGATCCAGGGGGAAAAAGAGTGTATGTAAAAGCTGTCGGATTCTGAAAAACAGCACTTTTATTTTCCCCGAGATTTCCCTGGACACTGAAAGACTTAAAGAATTATTGAAGGGATTTAAGGAAAATAGGTTCAAGAATTATGAAAGAGAATTGAGAATGATGGTGTAAAAATTATTACGATTTCCGGTAAAACCCTAACTAGTAACGAATGAGTTATTCCTCCGAACGACCAATGAATTGAGTAATAAACGGACAAAGAAACAAGCAGAGGAAGCAAGATACATGCATGTGCAAGTGATAAATATCTAGTAACCAATCTAGTTACATTACAAACTAGAACCATTAGAGATTAACTAGTACTTAGCATCATTTTCTCATCCAACCACAAAAACAAGACACATGTCTCTCCAAATTCATCATCCATGACATCACCACTAATAAAGCTACTTTAACATCAAGATACTAGCAAGGCAACATCACTTTATGCAATTATTTTCCAAGAAGCCAAGCAAAACTCTCCCCCCTTGTTCATCCATTCGACCTTGCTCTTAATTCAAAATCCAAAGTCCAAGCTCCCACCATCATTTGTTCTTGTAATTTTTAAGGTAAGTCCTATATTTCAAGAAAGTAATCTCCTCAAAATTTTAGCTTCAAATTCCTTAGTTTCCATTTTCAAAAAAATAATGAAAGAGGAGGATGAATAGTAACCTTCTTGAATTAACTTTGCTTATCGTGATTTCCATGATGATCTAAGGTTTGTTAAGGCTAGAAAAGGCACATAAAAGGCTTATTAAGGCTAGTATATATCCCAAGGAAGGTAATCACTTGAAACCCTAGATCTTGTTTTGAGAATTCTTGCATGTTCTTGATGGATTTAAGCTTGGTGATGATGTGAGTATGTTATAAGCATGATTAGTTAAGTGATTTAGTGATTTTGGTAACATGATGATTATAATGGTAAAATAGATGTTCTTGGACAGATTTGAGATGAGAAATATGTGTATGAGTTGTATTGATGCCCGGTGTGGCTTGGTTGTGTTGCTATGATTTTTAGAACGTTCGATTTATAGCCGTCGTAATGCTGAATTTTTGTTAACACTTAGAAACCGAGCATGACAGTAAATATAATTTCCTTAACTTGGTAATATGACATGCCCTTGTAGATCTCGAGCCATAGATCGTTTTGGCGCAAGAATCGAAACATTCCGACTTACGGTTTAGGAGTTATGGTCAAATAACTAAAATTGGTTCGGAACAATAAGTAAAAGTTCGTAACTTCAATTGAACCCTCGTAAATCATGTTACTCAGTGGCGAATCTTGGTAAATAAATACTAGAGGTAAAAAGGAAGGTGTAAGAGAAAACCACATGTGAAAAGGATTGTTTTCCGATTTTATAAAAATGTTTAAATCGAAGTTAAACGCGAACGAACCCTTAAAAACCCGCTTGGTTACAACTTTGGTAAAACACTTAGAAAACGAACGATAAAACTCGAGGTATAATCTCGGTTCGTAATCGATCGACTTTAGAACTTATATGACCTAGGTATATACCGAGCGTGGGTATGATGACATGTCGTATTAACGAACAGATGTCCGATCGTATCAGTAATAAAAAGAGTTACACTAAAAGGCGTATAACGAAATAATTCGAAAACGTGTTTCGATTTTAGTAAAGTTATACCTAGACTTTTAAAATGCGTTAAGTGGTTAATCTCTAATGTTCTGATTGTTTTTAGATCATCGAGCAGACCCAGGACACGCTATCTCCACCCACACCTGATTACCAGGCAAGTGTTCAAAACTCTGAACCTGTTGTTGTGATAATATATATATGATTGCCATTTTACATATGCCATAGCATGCATGCCTATTGTCAAATTATATAATGATACCTGTTCCCCGAATTGATATTGGCTTATAGACTAGGTACGAATTATCAGTTATAAGCTGGATCGTTTGGATAAGACCCTTAGCGAAGGGCATATGATATTCATTCTTAAATATAGACCGGGAGTCGGTATTTTGAGATATAGATAGTCGTGGAAACCCGGAGGGATTCCAACGACAGATTATTATTTATATGAGGAATGTTATTATTAAACGTTATTTTTATTCCCATAAAGTATCAATTACTTGGAAATATTTTGAGGAATGTTATTCGAGTATTATCTCAGTCGAGAGATATTAAATGAATGTTAGTTTCGAATATTCATTTAGAGTTGATTATTTAATAAATATTATTTTGATATTCATTAGAATGTTATTTATTAAATGAATATTACTTTCGAATATTCATTTAAGGTTTATGTACTTAATGATTATTATTTTAAAATATTCATTGGAAGTTCTAATTACTTAAGGGATATTATTTCGAATATTCCTTTAAAGTTTTGATTACTAAATGAATATTATTTGGATATTCACTTAGAAGATTATATATTAAAGGAATATTATTTTCAGATATTCATTTAAAGTTTGACTCATTTATTGAAGATTATTTTAAATACTTACTGGAGTCTAAATATTAATGAATATTATTTTGAATATTCATTTAAGGAGTGATTTATTTAGTAAATAATTCTATATATTCATTCGAGGATTACTTACGAGCAATATTATGATTTAATAATATTCCGTAATTATTATTTAGTTAATAAATATTCTTGGAATATTTATTTAATTCTTTTAAATTCTTTTTAAAATGATTTATATTATTTGGAGATTATCTGTCACCTCCAAATATTATGTAAAATATTTCGGAGTCTTTTTACGACTATTTTATCAAGGAAAGGTTCCCAACCCTTTATTTTTCATTTAAATCTATCTTAAAAAGGATTTAAATGCTCGCTCAAACTTCCATATTATAGGGGAACCTACTTGAGAAAGGTTATTTATCTTGTTGACTTCCCGGCCATAATTTATCCTCTTCACTAGCAACTTGGTTGCTATGGACTCATTAAGTCTCTGTGTACCTTCTCATCATTCAAGGGGTAAGATTGTTGGAACAAGTTCATATCTATTAAGAAGCAAAAGCTTAGGAAATGTTGGTGAATTTTCCTTTCCAACTAGATACGACTACTTTGTGGAGTCTTATCAACAAGTATTTCACTTGGGGAAGGGAGGACAAACTCTACGTTTCAATGCTGTCGATTTATTCGAACTAGGAGTCATGTGTAAGAGGCCGAGTCGCGTGGTCCATCACAAGGCCTAACCATTGTCCAGGGAGTTACTATTAAAGGCAATCGACAAGTGGAGCCGTCAGTTCTTCCTTCTACCGGTAGTAAACTATATTGGGCTGTACCATCCCCGACTGATCATTAGGGAGTAGGACAGCTGGCGCGTGATAACTCCAGTATTGGTTCATCTCCCAAATTAGGAATTCCTTGCAACACGTATCGAAGAGACTTCTTTCAGGTTGACGGTGTCTTCCGCAACACGTATCGAATAGACTTCTTTCAGGTTGTAGGACTTCGAAAAATGTTAATAACTGGAATTGCAATATTTTCCTTGCAAGTTCCTCTTTATATGATAAATGATAATATCTTGATTATTTTTGACTTAGCAGATATTTCCACAAAATAAATACTTTAAGTTACCTTGTAACTTCATCGTTCATATTATACTGGCATCATTTCCATAAATGCATGGCATATGGTTTGAAAGATACTTTTGAACTGTTATATATTATCGTTCAGTTAAACATTATTGTTGGTGGGCTAGTGCTCACCCTTGCTTTATTATTATATCACGACAACAGCTAGACCAGATGACTCACACAAGGCGCACTCGACGCTGGCGGGGACGATGAAACTACCAGAGCCGAAGAGAAAGCTGTTGGTAGAATAGATTCATTCTTTCAGTACCAAATATACGGGCTGGTATGAATTATGATAATGGATGGCAAAGAGTATGTATTCATATTGTAATTCTTTTTGGATTGTAAGAACTCATAATGTGCTTAATAAAATTTGGTAGTTACTCTGATTTCATCTCTGCGACTATAACGGGTGTGTTTTATGTTATTGTTTTGGGTCACAAGGTTGTAATTTAATATTTATGTTGAATTGTGGATGAGAATTGAGACGGTAACGACCAGATCCCTGACCCCGGATCTGGGGGTGTTACAGAAATGGTATCAGAGCGTACGTTATAAACCCCAGAGATGAGGCGACGTTAAAATAATAAATTCACTAAGATAATAAGAACTCTTGCCAAGTTCATAGTCGGACTACTTAATGTAGTGATGACATATAAAACCCTTATGGGAACTCTTAAGTATCATGATAGTAACTTAGCTCGATATCGTATCGACGAGGAAGGCGACAGACCTTGAGGCATACGGGCAGCACGTTGATGCTTTATTATATGCTGAAGATCAGCGGGTAAATTCAATAGAGTACCCTACTAGAGACCCGGAAGAGGTTCCAGCAGATAAGGAAAATCCTGTTAGGATAAGGAGCATACCCTCGAGGAATGAGGGCTGCATCCAGAAAGACTGTGATGATTAAGATATGGTGCTCAGAAAAGTGAGCATAAAGAACTAAGCTACTAGTAAGAGAACTAAAGATTCGTGTTGGATTCATAGCCGGACTACTGGATGTAGTACCAGCGAGTAAGACGGATTGGAAGAATTAATTGAGATCTTATATGGGAATAGACGAGAATCCTTAGAGACTTTCATATTAACGAAGAAAGAGCTAGAGGGATGTATGATTATAAAAGACATCGATATTGGACGAGGAGCAGAGTCCCTAGAAATAGTTGAGAAGGAGGCAGTAAGTGCCATATCATTTGACAAATGAATTAGCATGAATATTGTTAGTAATAATTCTCCATGAGAAGGCAAATGTCATAGGTTGTAAATTATGGAACCAAATTGAGATTATTGAAGTTGTTTATTTCGGAAAATGTCCATTTTATGAATGAATCAATTAGAAAGTGAAAATATTGGGAAGTGACAGCATGATTGGATAAAGTTATATAAGGAGGTAGTAAGCAAGACAATGATCTTAGAACCTACCGGAAGATAAGACCAGTGAGTTAAGATGAACTCGTAATAAGGCTACTGTCAGAGACTGAGTATATGGTTATTTCAACTCAGTGAAATGATGAACCAGAAATGCTAGATGCATGTGATTCAGAGGAATATTAAATTCTTTATTTTCGTTGAATGGATTATAGTAGTTACCTTAAGTTTACTCTGACGCGGAGTTATAATGGATCAAGTAATACGATCAGCAGTTAAAGAGAAAAATGTGAGAAAATCTTCCTGGAGCTAAAAGATGAAATTGGTAATGACCAAGAGTTGGCATTGCTTAATGGAAAAAGGAGACTTTGTGCTTCCAATGACGCTTCACTTAAAGGATTATGATGTGTGCTTGCGCCAGCACGACAAAGTACTTACGGATGCATTCGAACAGCACGGTCCACCAGATCGGATGGCCTTAGTAGTGCCAATTTTGTGGAACAACCAACTCCGACGGTAATGTTCCTTCTGAGACTAGTAGTCAGGTAGACTGACATTTGGTAATATTGAATATCAGGACATTGTGACAAGTTTCAGTTTAAAACTGTTGCTTCCCTTCTAAGGGATGTATATAATTGGTTCCTCTCCAGGGGTTAAACTTCCAACCTAATGACGATTATTTCGTTAATTATGACTGCTTACGGTTCTACCTGCTTGGAGGTTCATAGAACTATTCTTCAGGTTTCGAAACTGGTCTCCTTAATGTTACCAGTAGATGGATAGATTGACCAAAATTTCCCTAATTCTGGGAAGAACTTCAACGAATTTTGGCAAATCTTGTCTTTCTGATTATCAGAGAACATCATGGAAAAGAGTAGAAACTGGGGCGAACCCCGTGAACTGGGTAAAGTAGACGTTATATGGGTTGGTGGACAGACCCTGGTTATCGCGATTGATTGTAGAAATACAATGATGAAGTGAGATTGGACGAAAACAGGAAATGTAAGTAAGAAACCAGCCGGACTGAGAAACTCCGGGATTGACTTAAGTGAAAAGGCTGTTATGCCAAGAATGGTAAGCTTGCATGGAACGCGGGATTGATAAGCATAGTTGAAAAGATAAAAGTTGAAGAAAGGTGACCGGAGACGGTGCCGAGTAGTCGATTAAGACTTATATGAAGTAAAGTTTTGGAAAGGTAGAAAGGTATCAAAGAAGGCACTATGCCGGTAATTGCTAGAAAAGTAATGCCATTAGCCAACCCCTAAAATCATATATTTTTTTTAGTGTGGCCAGCTGAGGCCAAGTCACAAAGGATTATCAAGTGACTAGACCAGCAATGAAAGGACAAAGCAGGGTTGCTTCTAAGCAAGCACCGACTGCAAGGGCTTCTGATATAAAGGAAACATTAATGAGATCGTAGGAATCTTCTGCTGAACAACCCATGTTTTGATTGGGAATTTACTATACCTTTTTGGGATGGGGTCACCCGTACTAAATTGACTCATGTGTATATGGTTGTCCAAGATTACGAAAAAAAAATGGAAGTATAATGACTTGAGATGTATGATGTTAGGGTATCATGAATACCATGAATATATTATGACGGAGGAAAGTAAACAATGAAGGTATATGAAGAGAGTATAGAAATGGTCAGAGATTGATCAGTATGCTGTAGAAATTTTGTCTAAGGTAAGTACCTTTGAGAAGAGCGATAAGGACTAAGAGATTCACGTTGAACTCGACCAATATCTTCCTGAACATCCTTGCTACCATTACCAAGTTCTGTAAGAGAGCAGATAGGCATACGTTGCCTTTTGGAAGGCCAAATAGGCTGACAACTATCTGAAAGAAGAGGGTGGCATTAAGTTACCAATCGATTATCAAATGAGAACAGTTGAAAAGAGACCCTTATTAAGGATACATGATCTGATTGCCAATTATAGGATGCAAGAATTCCGTGGCAGTTGAATTAAGGATAGGATATCCACAAATTAAGTCAAACCCTGGGGAATGCACAAGGGATGGCTTTAACCCTAATAAAGACATTGTGAATTCAGATGATATGAGTTGGATTTGCTAAGGCAACAATGACCTGTAAGGATTACTAAAAAGAGTTCTGGAAAGAACATAGATAGAATTATTAGAGTATTGATCAATGACGTCCTGCTATACCCTGTACCTAGAAAATACAGGAGGAATAATGAGGACGACCTAAGAAACCTTACAAGGAAAAAAGTTAACATTCTGAGTTTCAAAATAGAAGTTTGGTAAGGAATGTATGACATGGTAACAATAATGACATATGAGGCATGTATGAAACCCTGAGGAAGTATGGATTAAACCCATAAAGGTTGAGATTATCCTAAGATAAGGAAAGAACTAAGAAAAGAAGTATCCTAAGTAGGATTGGGAATAAACGTGATAAAGTTCCCACGGGTAGGTGGAAGCAATGACTTATGGAAAAAGACGGATAGATATATTTTTCTCCTTTAGCAGAGCTTAAGGGAGAATGCTTTCACCCAACAGTGATGGGAATGAGGTAGAAAAGTTTGAGTTGGAATGTATCCAGAGAGCATGGATTACAAGAAATTGTTAGTATCAGGAAAGGCCAATGAGGTGGTCGACAGTCTAAGTATAGAAGAATAATTACCAATGTTCATACCGAAGAAACAGAATGATATTTGGAAGGACCTTGAAGGTCATATCGAAGTGGAGGAATTTACATTCCTTCTGATGAATGTGCAAGAATCGACGGTAATAATAGTTTAAGTAAAGATTCGATTCCCGATAGTGTCTTAAGCAAACTACACACTGTAGAAGGTCCCGTTTTGAGGCAAACCAGGACCATGATACAAAATTGATGAAGTAAACCATTAAGTTTCCAGTCTTTTATGGAAGATGTATGAGTGATACTTTTATCAACCGGATATAGCTGCGATGCTTGAAACTCTTCTGTAATTTTATCTACTTCATGTAATATCTACATCAAGTTCAGGAAGTGTTCCTTATGGATAAGGAATAGTGATTACTTTCTCTCCCTAAAGGATTTGAAACCCGTAGGGTTAGCTATTAACGCATTACGTAAACAACAAGCGGTGGTGATTCTTCTAAGAAAGTAGATGGCAACGTAAAGATAAAGAAAGTGCTGCTATTGATAAGCTAAATGGCATGTTGATGAATGACAAGCAAGTTTGTGTTAGTGTACTTCTGCGCAAACAAGATAGAGAATATGAGGTTGATGATTCATGATGTTAAAGATATTCCTGTGGAAAGAATTAATGAGACTTGGAGGGAAGGGCAGTTGAGCCAGAGACTTATTGGGCCACCTGAGAGTTTAAAAGTGTTCGGAAGGTGGTATTCGAGCCAGCCTTACCCCCAAAACTTATAGCACGGTCATAACAGGTTTTCATGTGGCAAGGCTACGCCAGTAAAATGCAGATGCTCGATTGATGATAAGAGCACGAGCAGGTAGATATACGACCTGGTCTGACTTACGAAAGACAACCTGTGGAAAAACCACGGGTAGAAAAGAACAAGTGATGAGAAACAAGGTTGGAAGAAGTAGATTATATCGGATCTAAGATTAAGGGATCGGCCAGATTCATTTCGGAGAGTTTAAATTGGAATAATGTGATGATTATAGAGTAAATGTGATGGGATACCAATAAGGAGGTACCAAGTGCAAAAGATGTCTCAATAAAGAGATGAAGGTGGAAGTAAATAACAGAAGTAAATAAGAATCAAATAATAAGAAGGATGTGATTGATAAAGAAAAGATGGGGAAGATAATTATGGAATGCGAAGCAAGGAATGTTATGAATGGATTAATGAATTGGTTTTCTAACAAACCTTTGGGATGACCACCTGATAGTGTTAATATTATAGATATGAAAAAGCTAGTAGCGTGACATGGAATGTTAGTAACAATGATGTCAAGCGAGAAACCTAAGATTTAACCTGAGCGGTTGAAAGATTTTCCAAAAGTGTTGCTAAGGTTGAACCAGAGTATAGGTCCATAGAATAATGGACAAAGCCGCAAGATATGTTGACACGCGAAATTGCGATCAAATAGTATTGGATATAATCATGATTATTTTCTTCTTTGATGAACCTCTATAGTTCAGAGGTAAATTCTGAGTATGATATTTTACAATCATGAAAACTTTCTATAATCCTTTAGAATTCTTTTCTTTTCTTCTCTTTTATTTATCTTCTTTATGAATTGAGAAGAACAACCCTTTAAGGAAGGGAGGTACTGCTACGTGACTATCTGTCTATGTGATAGAAGTCTAAGTGGAATACCATAACTTGTTTAATTGCTTGTCAAGTACTAATGGCTGGCCCCCTTCTGTACTAGCTATGCAATATAACAAATGTTCAATTGATCATAGTGATCTCTCAATAAATCTTTCCACTTCTCTATATTGATCTAGATTGTGAAGATTAAAGTGATCAGGAAATACATAGTGCGAGCGAGGCTACCTCCAAATTCGCAATGGGATAGTGATACCAATGTTACTGTAGGTATCAATAAGGATAAGACTGAGTAAGAGCATAACCCAGATCTGGGGGGGTTACAGAGTGTGTTGTACGAAAAGTGACAAAGTTGATGGAAAAAGGATAAAGGATGGATTGTAGCACTGGAATATGTGCTGAGAAAGGGTAGAACGATTGAGAATTGACCGGGAAGCTAAAAAGTGAACGATAGACAAACTACTCTTTGCTTCCTACCTGATTCCGAGAAAGAATCCTTTTAAGGATGGGAGACTATAAGAACCCCAAATTTTGGATATAATTAAAACTTTTTATTATGTACTGAGGTAATGGTGAATAGTGATTACGACTACGATGTAACAATTGAGATAATGAATGAAAGGAATAGATTTGGATTCAAATGTTTATATGCCATGAAGAATACTATTGGTTGACACTTTAGATAAGAATTATCTATCTCCTAGGGAATTAAGAGTTGATAATTCTAAAGAAGAAGATTATTCTTATGTCATCCAAATCGATATCTGTTATTGGTCCAGTGGTTCCGTAAAAAGGTTAAGGAACGATCGAAAAAGATCGGGGACAATTGTACAACCCTAAGAGAATAAGTAAAGAATAAAGAATGAATAGTGTTTTGGTGGAAAAGAGAATATTATGAGATGACACTATATAGAAGTACCCGGAACGAGATTCTGAGTTCGTATTAGTGATCCAGGAGGAAAAAGAGTGTATGTAAAAGCTGTCAGATTCTGAAAAACAGCACTTTTATTTTCCCCGATATTTCCCTGCACACTGAAAGACTTAAAGAATTATTGAAGGGATTTAAGGAAAATAGGTTCAAGAATTATGAAAGAGAATTGAGAATGATGGTGTAAAAATTATTACGATTTCCGGTAAAACCCTAACTAGTAACGAATGAGTTATTCCTCCGAACGACCAATGAATTGAGTAATAAACGGACAAAGAAACAAGCAGAGGAAGCAAGATACATGCATGTGCAAGTGATAAATATCTAGTAACCAATCTAGTTACATTACAAACTAGAACCATTAGAGATTAACTAGTACTTAGCATCATTTTCTCATCCAACCACAAAAACAAGACACATGTCTCTCCAAATTCATCATCCATGACATCACCACTAATAAAGCTACTTTAACATCAAGATACTAGCAAGGCAACATCACTTTATGCAATTATTTTCCAAGAAGCCAAGCAAAACTCTCCCCCCTTGTTCATCCATTCGACCTTGCTCTTAATTCCAAATCCAAAGTCCAAGCTCCCACCATCATTTGTTCTTGTAATTTTTAAGGTAAGTCCTATATTTCAAGAAAGTAATCTCCTCAAAATTTTAGCTTCAAATTTCTTAGTTTTCATTTTCAAAAAAATCATGAAAGAGGAGGATGAATAGTAACCTTCTGGAATTAACTTTGCTTATCTTGATTTCCATGATGATCTAAGGTTTGTTAAGGCTAGGAAAGGCACATACAAGGCTTATTAAGGCTAGTACATATCCCAAGGAAGGTAATCCACTTGAAACTCTAGATCTTGTTTTGAGAATTATGCATGTTCTTGATGGATTTAAGCTTGGTGATGATGTGAGTATGTTATAAGCATGATTAGTTAAGTGATTTAGTGATTTTGGTAACATGATGATTATAATGGCAAAGTAGATGTTCTTGGACATATTTGAGATGAGAAATATGTGTATGAGTTGTATTGAGGCCCGGTGTGGCTTGGTTGTGTTGCTATGATTTTTAGAACGTTAGATTTATAGCAGTCGTAATGCCGTATTTTTGTTAACACTTAGAAACCGAGCATGACAGTAAATATAATTTCTTGACCTTGGTAATATTATGACATGCCCTTGTAGATCTCGAGCCATAGATCGTTTTGCGCAAGAATCGAAACATTCCGACTTACGGTTTAGGAGTTACGGTCAAATTACTAAAATTGGTTCGTAACTGTAAGTAAAAGTTCGTAACTTCAATTTAACCCTCGTAAATCATGTTGCTCAGTGGCGAATCTTGGTAAATAAATACTAGAGGTAAAAAGGAAGGTGTGAGAGAAAACCTCATGTGAAACGGATCATTTTCCGATTTTATAAGAATGTTTAAATCGAAGTTAAACGCGAACGAACCCCTAAACACCCACTTGGTTACAACTTTGGTAAAACACTTAGAAAACGAACGATAAAACTCGAGGTATAATCTCGGTTCGTAATCGATCGACTTTAGAACTTATACGACCTAGGTATATACCGAGCGTGGGTATGATGACATGTCGTATTAACGAACAGTTGTCGGATCGTATCAGTAATAAAAAGAGTTACACTAAAAGGTGTATAACGAAATAATTCAAAAACGTGTTTCGATTTTAGTAAAGTTATACCTTGACTTTTAAAACGCGTTAAATGGTTAAGCTCGAATGTTCTGATTGTTTTTAGATCATCGAGCAGACCCAGGACACGCTATCTCCACCCACACCTGATTACCAGGCAATTGTTCAAAACTCTGAACCTGTTGTTGTGATAATATGTATATGTGATTGCAATTTTACATATGCCATAACATGCATGCCTATTGTCAAATTATATAATGATACCTGTTCCCTGAATTGATATTGGCTTATAGACTAGATACGAATTATCAGTTATAAGCCGGATCGTTTGGATAAGACCCTTAGCGAAGGGTATATGATATTCATTCTTAAATATAGACCGGGAGTCGGTATTTTGAGATATAGATAGTCGTGGAAACCCGGAGGGATTCCAACAACAGATTATTATTTATCTGAGGAATGTTATTATTAAACGTTATTTATATTCCCATAAAGTATCAATTACTTGAAAATATTTCGAGGAATGTTATTCGAGTATTATCTCAGTCGAGAGATATTAAATGAATGTTAGTTTCGAATATTCATTTAGAGTTGATTATTTAGTAAATATTATTTTGATATTCATTAGAATGTTATTTATTAAATGGATATTACTCTCAAATATTCATTTAAGGTTTATGTACTTAATGATTATTATTTTAAAATATTAATTGGAAGTTCTAATTACTTAAGGGATATTATTTCGAATATTCCTTTAAAGTTTTTGTGACATCCCTAGATCCGGGGTCAAGGATCCAGGTCATCACGGTCCAATTTCCGATCAATATCCATATCTCTTGAGTTTTTTTTTTATAACTTAATACTTATGCAATTGACCCCACACTAATACACACACACACACACCAGTCATATGCTCATAGAACAACATCCACAATATTAAAAGTTTAAAGTTAATAGTTATTACAAACCCAGAATTCTACTAAGTACATTGTTGAATAATACTTCTACAGGAAGCATTTCAACAACCAAAAGTTTATTACAAACTTACACACTTAATTTACATAAGTCTACTAAGCCCCTTTCGCTTGTCACTACCTCGGGGATGGTCGCCTTTCCCTTACCCTCTTGCGGGGTGTAGTGCGTAGAATCGGCATGGGACCTAGCTGCTATATACATAAGTGGCAAGAGTGAGCCATAATAGCTCAGCAAGATAATATTGTAAACTGGAATTTTAAATGTGAACAGGTATACATATATATATGCATATATAAGTAGAAACCAATTATAATCCTTAAGGAAGAATAAAGCTCTTATTTAATAATACATCATCCACTTACTATTATAAGAAAGAAATCTAAAATAATATAATATCAGTTTTTCTTCATCTGTAACCATAATTCCATCATCTCATATCATTATTCTGTTTTCAGTATAGAAATCTGAAAACCATTGTCAACACTTTCTTTTCAAAAACATTGGGATATCTGCTGTCGCCTAAAACGTTAGGACGATGATCAGTCGCCTAATCGTACCTGCTCTCTTTTTACTACCGGTAGAAGGAATGAAGATCATCCCTGGAGGAAGGCCACCTGCTAACATCCTCCCTTGGCATCTTCGTGCCGTAATAAAAATAATAAATGCTGGACTATGTCGCACACATGCCTGACACAGCCACTTACGCAAGTCTGTTGCAATCCCCCTTTTTGTCAAATCATTATTCCATTTATAAAATATCATTCCACATTTCCATTTTCTCGCTTTCATTTCCACATATCATTCACTCATATCATTTCCATTCTCGCACATTACTTCTATAATATATATATATATATATATATATATATATATATATATATAACATAATGCTTCGATTATGATCCAGACATCTCTTTCATATTCAAGAAATCAAATATACTTTTATATTCATAAAATATTCCGTCTATTTTAAAAGTAGTAAATAATAATCAAATAATATTTATTAAACCACTGATACTCAAAAAGAATATGTTTAATATAGTATTATAAACCATATAACCCTAGATAACAACTGATACCATTCCCTTTCATATCTCTTTTACCATAGAGCGTATTCGCTCCATTCGTAATCATCTCTATATCCATATTTCATAAATCATATCCATCTCTCTTTAATTTCCAAAAATCAAGGAAATATATTCTTTGCAACATAGCAACAATAACATCACATATATATATATATTTCATGATATCATTTTTATTCCGAAGATAAATAATTTTCAAAGTAGGGATAGAAGGATCTTGCCTGGATCTCTAAAGCGAGTAGGTATGATCCTGAGTTCGTCTCCCGTCTCTATAGAAACGAAAGGTTCACCGTTAGTATATATCCCACTTAATCACCTAATCTTTATAAAATAACACTCTTGACACATAATATATGTTTGACATAGCTTTTACGCACCAAAAGTTCCAAGAACTTAATCACTTTTAAATTCGATCAAAGTTTAAGTATATTCCACCATTTCCCTTAATAACCACACTCGATTGTAAAAATTCTCAGAAAATATCAATTCCGAATTTTAATGCAAGGTCAACTGGTAATGGTCCTCTGACCACCCTACTACAATATCCCAAAATTTTATAACTTTTAAAAATGTTTAACTATGGTAATTATAGCCTCAAAGTTGATACAATTACGTTTCCTCGGTTCTTGAACGTCTTTCACTAAAACTGACTTTTCTCCTAAACCGTTCATCAGATTTTAATGCACTTTATATCAAAACGATCTATGAACTATGCTCTATCTAATCATGGTCACTTGGGGGTCTGGACAGTAAGGTACCGTACGGGTATAGTGTCCAAAAACAAAGAAGTTTCTGATTCTAACGAAAATCAGACATTATAACGGCTATATTTTCATACTTTCCAAAATCCAACTCCTCCAATATCTATCATCCACCTTATACACCATCACCTACACCATGTGGTCATCTTACCAACCATGGTTACAAGCACATACTCCTTCCATATTCAACTTTAATCACTTACAAACACATATATCATCATGAATAATCACTTATCATAACCTTAATCACTAAACTTTCTATAATCCATCCTATATTCAAAGTAATACTAAAGGGTCTTGAGATTTATACCTTCTTGAAGCTTTAACAACCCTTATCAAGCCTTGGAATATGCTTAATCAACCTTATACTAGCTTGGATCAACTAAAGAAACCATAAAAACAAAGTTAGTTTCTAAGGGTTACTATTCATCATCACTTTTGTAAAAATCATAACAAATCGAAAAATAAGAGTTTGGCTCTCAAATTTTTACCACATCTTGGCCTCTGTATAAGCTTTGATTTGCGATATAGATCACCCAAAACAAAGCTTCCTAGCTATGGTTTTGAGCTCCATCTTTCCGCTGGACAGAAACTGGACAGGTTTGGTTCTCCCACTTTGAGCATGGATTTGACTAGGCTATACTACTTGGATTGCTATGAAATTTGGAGCGAATGATGCCCATAGAAATGGAGATATGAATTTTTCTTTGAGTTGTGTTCTTGTTTGGCAGATTGGAGAGCTTTGTGTTTATCTTGCTTCTTTCCCTTTACAAACGTTTTTCACCTTTTATCTATCATATATATCAGTTGTGTAGTCTTATAATAAAAGTCTTTGAAGTCCACCAATGACAAAGAGCCAATTGTTGATCATCTAAACACCTTACCATGAAAAATGCTACTTAGTACTCAAGTTTGACAAGTTTACTCCTCTTCCACTTTGGTTTTAATGTTTGCACCAATGGGATTCCTTCCCTTACACTCTAATATCACTTAATATCAGCTCCATACTTGGGTTGGGACGAATTTAGGCTTTTGGTTTGGGTTTTGTACAAATTTCTCTCGTCATCTGATTCATCGAACGATTTCTGCGATCGTCTCAGTGGTTTTTCTCTTGTAAATCTCTTAAATATATTTTATCCTTTCCCACATCATATATTAATGTGTTAGGGTGATTCTAATTCTCAAGTAGGTATTAGATCCAATATCCTTGGTATATTCTCTTTTTCTCAGAAGTTACTCTCCTGGTTATCTCTCGGGTTCTCAAGCATTCTCAAACTCGTTTAACAATCTAAATTCCCTTGGCATTTCTTGACTTGATCACTCCTTGGTTTAACCTAATTTCACTATTTCCTCAAGATATAAACCCTTTAACATTTCTATACTCCTTAATATCACATTCAATAGAGTCTCAATCGAAATCGAAAATCCTTAAAGTCCATATTCAGGAATTTCTGAAATCCATCGTCATTTCGAGTCACTTATTTTCATAGTACATCACTAATATGGTTTCCATTTATTCATTTTCTGTTTCAAGTATAGAGTACCTACATACCATTTCTCTAAATCCTCAAAATTTACTGTTCATGTGATCACTGTAGCATTGCTAAAGTTAGGGTTATTACAGTCTTCCCCCCTTAAAAGGATTCCGTCCCGGAATCATGTTGAAAATGTCCATAGATACCTTTTTCATCCACACCTTCTAACTATCCCCCCCCCCTTTTTTTTTCCTTCATAATATCTCTATCTTGTTTGCGTAAAAATACACCAACATAAACTTGCTTGTCATTCATCAACATGCCATTTAGCTTTTCAAGAGCAGTACTTTCACTATCTTTTTCTTGCAAATCTCCTCCTGTATTCAGTCATTCTATCTTATCTCATCTCTCCTTCCTCTTTGGCTTAAGGGTATCGGCCACCACATTGGCCTACCCTGAATGGTAGTGTATCTCACTATTGTTTAACTATGTTTTGATCTCTATCATGATATAAAATATTAATACTCCAACATTTGTATATATCACCTCTGTAAAATATTACCACATCCTAGCTATGGTTTTGAGCTCCATCTTTCCGCTGGACAGAAACTGGACAGGTTTGGTTCTCCCACTTTGAGCATGGATTTTACTAGGCTATACTACTTGGATTTCTATGAAATTTGGAGCGAATCATGCCCATGGAGTGGAGAGGTCGTGGTTAAAATTTGGTGATTTTATCATGGATAGAAATGGATATATGAATTTTTCTTTGAGTTGTGTACTTGTTTGGCAGATTGGAGAGCTTTGTGTTTATCTTGCTTCTTTCCCTTTACAAACGTTTTTCACCTTTTATCTATCATATATATCAGTTGTGTAGTCTTATAATAAAAGTATTTGAAGTCCACCAATGACAAAGAGCCATTTGTTGATCATCTAAACACCTTACCATGAAAAATGCTACTTAGTACTCAAGTTTGACAAGTTTACTCCTCTTCCACTTTGGTTTTAATGTTTGCACCAATGGGATTCCTTCCCTTACACTCTAATATCACTTAATATCAGCTCCATACTTGGGTTGGGCCGAATTTGGGCTTTTGGTTTGGATTTTGTACAAAGTTCTCTCGTCATCTGATTCCATCGAACGATTTCTGCGATCGTCTCAGTGGTTTTTCTCTTGTAAATCTCTTAAATATATTTTATCCTTTCCCACATCATATATTAATGTGTTAGTGATTCTAATTCTCAAGTAGGTATTAGATCCAATATCCTTGGTATATTCTCTTTTTCTCAGAAGTTGCTCTCCTGGTTATCTCTCGGGTTCTCAAGCATTCTCAAACTCGTTTAACAATCTAAATTCCCTTGGCATTTCTTGACTTGATCACTCCTTGGTTTAACCTAATTTCACTATTTCCTCAAGATATAAACCCTTTAACATTTCTATACTCCTTAATATCACATTCAATAGAGTCTCAATCGAAATCGAAAATCCTTAAAGTCCATATTCAGGAATTTCTGAAATCCATCGTCATTTCGAGTCACTTATTTTCATAGTACATCACTAATATGGTTTCCATTTATTCATTTTCTGTTTCAAGTATAGAGTACCTACATACCATTTCTCTAAATCCTCAAAATTTACTGTTCATGTGATCACTGTAGCATTGCTAAAGTTAGGGTTATTACAGTCTTCCCCCCTTAAAAGGATTCCGTCCCGGAATCATGTTGAAAATGTCCATAGATACCTTTTTCATCCACACCTTCTAACTATCCCCCCCCCCTTTTTTTTTCCTTCATAATATCTCTATCTTGTTTGCGTAAAAATACACCAACATAAACTTGCTTGTCATTCATCAACATGCCATTTAGCTTTTCAAGAGCAGTACTTTCACTATCTTTTTCTTGCAAATCTCCTCCTGTATTCAGTCATTCTATCTTATCTCATCTCTCCTTCCTCTTTGGCTTAAGGGTATCGGCCACCACATTGGCCTTCCCTGAATGGTAGTGTATCTCACTATTGTTTAACTATGTTTTGATCTCTATCATGATATAAAATATTAATACTCCAACATTTGTATATATCACCTCTGTAAAATTTTCCAGAGAATAAGTTATAATAATATTCCTTGAAACAATTGTAAGAAAATATTGGTTATAATATATATTTCCTGTTCGTAACTATACGAGCATGTACTTTTCCTTCATCCTTAAAAATATTCTCACACCTTCTCTCATACTCTTAATCTCCTTTCTATAGAGTTCTTTGACCCTTAACAAATACTGATTTGGATGACACGAGAATAACTCACTTTCTTATATCACCATAGTCTACTTTCTCACAGATAGATTATTCTTATCTCTTTTATCTGTCCATTTACACCATTCATTGACTTAGTCGATCCCTAACCAAACATTTACACTTAAGAGGTTAAATTAGAGCGTACATGCAATTTCCTCCGGATACCTTATCCCATATGTCTATTGTTCACTATACGCTCTTTACATCTTGCTGATCCACCTTAGTTCGTTCATGATATACTATCTGTTCCACCTCTGAAATTTCCCTTTATTATTCTCATCAAAATCTTTACCTCAAGTTTTACTCATTCACACCTTTTGGATTAATCCTTTGAATACTTAACATCTTTAATCTCTCTCTGCTACTTAGGGTATTAGTCACAATATTGGCCTTCCCTCACTAATATTTATTGCACCTCGAATCCTTCATTAATTATCCCCACTTCCTTTGTTTATCCTTATTCTGACTCTCTCCTCAAAATACACCTTACTCTCAATAGTAAATCTCAATTATACTTTAAAATTCCTCATATTCTTTTCTCTTACTAATCATCAAATATACCCATTTCTTCTCACGAAATTCTTTCCTCTCTTATATTGAAACGCTTCTAGCTCTAATTATCTCTAACGAAGTTTCCCGTGGAATCTCGAGTTTCCTCGTATAATCACGTATACTATAAACATTGCTTCCATCCATTAATGAAATCTTCTATATTCAAAACAATTAATAAAATTTAAGAGACTTTGAATTGAAACGAACCCAAAAACAAGCAAGGGTCCCACAACAATTTATAAGATTAAGAGTTTTAAATAGCTCTTATTCGAAACAAAAGAATATTTGGGAAATCAATATGATGAAAGAACCCGTACGTCACACAAGTGAGGGCGTCCCCTCCGACTTTCTATCACACAGACAGATCTTCCTTGTGTATACATATAGGGATGTTCCTCTTAGTTGGAGTAAGAAATATAGAGGGAAATTTAAATCACAATGATAAATACCATCTTCCGAAAATAATCTTAGAGGAATATTTTGACTAATACAACTTTGAAACACATTTCAAGGGTACCAAAAAGTTTTGAAAAGATACCGGCCCTTAATAAATAATTACCCACTAGTGGAGGAAAATTTGAAACTCAATAATATAATTTAGCAGGGCTTTAGGAGCTTGAAAATAGGTACTGTTAATAGCCTCTGCCCAATTAAAAATCCCAATAATGGAAGGCTTTCCTCAAATACTGTTTATATCTTAGACTGCGTACTCTCCAAAATTTCTTAAATTTGGCACTCACCATGAAGCCTCAACCTATCGTCTGCTATTCCCAATTATCTTCATTTACCTAGTCGTGACTTGGCTCGATACTCTCTGCCTATCCATAATAGAACACAACCTTCTAATCATAATATTGATCGTCTTGGCCTAACATTGCTCTAGTATCAAGGACCCATCAACTATACTTCTATATTGTATAATCTAACATACCCTGTATACTCACGAGGTTATCTAACGTACACTTCTCAATACATCAGGTATCCCCTTTCTCATATCGATCCCGTGTACTATATAAACTTAACACTTTTGGCATAATAACCTTTTCATTTAAGTCAATCTCGGAATGTCTCAGTCTATCTTGGTCCTGTATATCTTGGATTTACCGACCAACCTCAGTTTCACCCTTTCATCTCCACAAACAATCAGTGTCTATTCACCGATCCACTTACAATATTTCTTCAAACTCCCTTAAACACAAAAAGACTTTAAATACCCTTAACTTTGGCTCACCAATCTCCTCTCCCTATACTAAAACGTAAACTTTTATTAGTAATAATCTATAAAATTATAATCACTACTTATAATAAACGCTTCGTTCGATAAACCACCCTTGAACTCGATGTGAGTTCACAATTTATATTATTACTGATATATTTATTATTATCACTCTTGTTCCTGAGCATTATGACTCTAAGCTCTGATACCATTTGTGACATCCCTAGATCCGGGGTCAAGGATCCAAGTCATCACGGTCCAATTTCCGATCAATATCCATATCTCTTGAGTTTTTTTTTATAACTTAATACTTATGCAATTGACCCCACACTAATACACACACACACACACACCAGTCATATGCTCATAGAACAACATCCACAATATTAAAAGTTCAAAGTTAATAGTTATTACAAACCCAGAATTCTACTAAGTACATTGTTGAATAATACTTCTACAGTGAAGCATTTCAACAACCAAAAGTTTATTACAAACTTACACAATTAATTTACATAAGTCTACTAAGCCCCTTTTGCTTGTCACTACCTCGGGGATGGTCTCCAGCACTCGCTCAAAAGGTCGCCTTTCCCTTACCCTCTTGCGGCGTGTAGTCGTAGAATCGGCATGAGATCTAGCTGCTATATACATAAGTGGCAAGAGTGAGCCATAATAGCTCAGCAAGATAATATTGTAAACTGGAATTTTAAATGTGAACAAGTATACATATATATATGCATATATAAGTAGGAACGAATTATAATCCTTAAGGAAGAATAAAGCTCTTATTTAATAATACATCATCCACTTACTATTATAAGAAAGAAATCTAAAATAATATAATATCAGTTTTTCTTCATCTGTAACCATAATTCCATCATCTCATATCATTATTCTGTTTTCAGTATAGAAATCTGAAAACCATTGTCAACACTTTCTTTTCAAAAACATTGGGGATATCTGCTGTTGCCTGATACGTTAGGACGATGATCAGTCGCCTAATCGTACCTGCTCTCTTTTTACTACCGGTAGAAGGAATGAAGATCATCCCTAGAGGAAGGCCACCTGCTAACATCCTCCCTTGGCATCTTCGTGCCGTAATAAAAATAATAAATGCTGGACTATGTCGCACACAGCCCTGACACAGCCACTTACGCAAGTCTGTTGCAATCCCCCTTTTTGTCAAATCATTATTCCATTTATAAAATATCATTCCACATTTCCATTTTCTCGCTTACATTTCCACATATCATTCACTCATATCATTTCCATTCTCGCACATTACTTCTATAATATATATATATATATATATATATAACATAATGCTTTGATTATGATCCAGACGTCTCTTTCATATTCAAGAAATCAAATATACTTTTATATTCATAAAATATTTCGTCTGTTTTAAAAGTAGTAAATAATAATCAAATAATATTTATTAAACCACTGATACTCAAAAAGAATATTTTTAATATAGTATTATAAACCATATAACCCTAGATAACAACTGATACCATTCCCTTTCATATCTCTTTTACCATAGAATCATCTCTATATCAATATTTCATAAATCATATACATCTCTCTTTAATTTCAAAAAATCAAGGAAATATATTCTTTGCAACAAAGCAACAATCCCATCAAATATATATATATATATATATATATATATATATATATATATATATATATATATATATATATATATATTTCATGATATCATTTTTGTTCCGAAGATAAATAATTTTCAAAGTAGGGATAGAAGGATCTTGCCTGGATCTCTAAAGCGAGTAGGTATGATCCTGAGTTCGTCTCCCGTCTCTATAGAAACGAAAGGTTCACCATTAGTATATATCCCACTTAATCACCTAATCTTTATACAATAACACCCTTGACACATAATATATGTTTGACATAGCTTTTACGCACCAAAAGTTCCAAGAACTTAATCACTTTTAAACTTGATCAAAGTTTAAGTATATTCCACCATTTCCCTTAATAACCACACTCGACTATAAAAATTATCAGAAAATATCATTTCCGAATTTTAATGCAAGGTCAACTGGTAATGGTCCTCTGACCACCCTACTACAATATCCCAAAATTTTATAACTTTTAAAAATGTTTAACTATGGTAATTATAGCCTCAAAGTTGATACAATTACGTTTCCTCGGTTCTTGAACGTCTTTCACTAAAACTGACTTTTCTCCTAAATCGTTCATCAGATTTTAATCCACTTTATATCAAAATGATCTATGAACTATGCTCTATCTCATCATGGTCACTTGGGGGTCTGGACAGTAAGGTACCGTACGGGTATAGTGTCCAAAAACAAAGAAGTTTCTGATTCTAACGAAAATCAGACATTATAACGGCTATATTTTCATACTTTCCAAAATCAAACTCCTCCAAATCTATCATCCACCTTATACACCATCACCTACACCATGTGGTCATCTTACCAACTATGGTTACAAGCACATACTCCTTCCATATTCAACTTTAATCACTTACAAACACATATATCATCATGAATAATCACTTATCATAACCTTAATCACTAAACTTTCTATAATCCATGATATATTCAAAGTAATACTAAAGGGTCTTGAGATTTATACCTTCTTGAAGCTTTAACAACCCTTATCAAGCCTTGGAATATGCTTAATCAACCATATACTAGCTTGGATTAACTAAAGAAACCATAAAAACAAAGTTAGTTTCTAAGGGTTACTATTCATAATCACTTTTGTAAAAATCATAACAAATCGAAAAATAAGAGTTTGTCTCTCAAATTTTTACCACATCTTGGCCTCTGTATAATCTTTGATTTGAGCTATAGATCACCAAAAAAAAAGCTTCCTATCTATGGTTTTGAGCTCCATATTTCCGCTGGACAGAAACTGGACAGGTTTTGTTCTCCCACTTTGAGCATGGATTTTACTAAGCTATACTACTTTGATTTCTATGAAATTTGGAGCGAATCATGCCCATGGAGTGGAGAGGTCGTGGTTAAAATTTGGTGATTTTATCATGGATAGAAATGGAGATATGAATTTTTCTTTGAGTTGTGTACTTGTTTGGCAGATTGGAGAGCTTTGTGTTTATCTTGCTTCTTTCCCTTTACAAACGTTTTTCACCTTTTATCTATCATGTATATCAGTTGTGTAGTCTTATAATAAAAGTATTTGAAGTCCACCAATGACAAAGAGCCATTTGTTGATCATCTAAACACCTTACCATGAAAAATGCTACTTAGTACTCAAGTTTGACAAGTTTACTCCTCTTCCACTTTGGTTTTAATGTTTGCACCAATGGGATTCCTTCCCTTACACTCTAATATCACTTAATATCAGCTCCATACTTGGGTTGGGCCGAATTTCGGCTTTTGGTTTGGGTTTTGTTCAAAGTCTCTCGTCATCTGATTCATCGAACGATTTCTGCGATCGTCTCAGTGGTTTTTCTCTTGTAAATCTCTTAAATATATTTTATCCTTTCCCACATCATATATTAATGTGTTAGGGTGATTCTAATTCTCAGGTAGGTATTAGATCCAATATCCTTGGTATATTCTCTTTTTCTCAGAAGTTGCTCTCCTGGTTATCTCTCGGGTTCTCAAGCATTCTCAAACTCGTTTAACAATCTAAATTCCCTTGGCATTTCTTGACTTGATCACTCCTTGGTTTAACCTAATTTCACTATTTCCTCAAGATATAAACCCTTTAACATTTCTATACTCCTTAATATCACATTCAATAGAGTCTTAATCGAAATCGAAAATCCTTAAAGTCCATATTCAGGAATTTCTGAAATCCATCGTCATTTCGAGTCACTTATTTTCATAGTACATCACTAATATGGTTTCCATTTATTCATTTTCTGTTTCAAGCATAGAGTACCTACATACCATTTCTCTAAATCCTCAAAATTTACTGTTCATGCGATCACTGTAGCATTGCTAAAGTTAGGGTTATAACAGTTTTGATTAATAAATGAATATTATTTGGATATTCATTTAGAAGATTATTTATTAAAGGAATACTATTTTCAGATATTCATTTAAAGTTTGACTCATTTATTGAAGATTATTTTAAATACTTATTGGAGTTTAAATATTAATGAATATTATTTTGAATATGCATTTAAGGAGTGATTTATTTAGTAAATAATTCTATATATTCATTCGAGGATTACTTACGAGCAATATTATGATTTAATAATATTCCGTAATTATTATTGAGTTAATATATATTCTTGGAATATTTATTTAATTCTTTTAAATTCTTTTAAAAATGATTTATATTATTTGGAGATTATCTTTCACCTCCAAATATTATGTAAAATATTTCGGAGTCTTTTTACGACTATTTTATCAAGAAAGGTTCCCAACTCTTTATTTTTCATTTAAATCTATCTTAAAAAGGATTTAAATGCTCGCTCAAACTTCCATATTATAGGGGAACCTACTTGAGAAAGGTTATTTATCTTGTTGACTTCCCGATCATAATTTATCCTCTTCACTCGCAACTTGGTTGCTATGGACTCATTAAGTCTGTGTGTACATTCTCATCATTCGAGGGGTAAGATTGTTGGAACAAGTTGATATCCATTAACAAGCAAAAGCTTGGGAAATGTTGGTGAATTTTCCTTTCCAACTAGATACGACTACTTTGTGGAGTCTTATCAACAAGTATTTCACTTGGGGAAGGGTGGACAAACTCTACGTTTCAATGCTGTGAATTTATTCGAACTAGGAGTCGTGTGTAAGAGGCCAAGTCGCGCGGTCCATCACAAGGCCTAACCATTGGCCAGGGAGTTACTATTAAAGGCAATCGACAAGTGGAGCCGTCAGTTCTTCCTTCTACCGGTAGTAAACTATATTGGGCTGTACCATCCTCGACTGATCACCAGGGAGTGGGACAGCTGGCGCGTGATAACTCCAGTATTGGTTCATCTCCCAAATTGGGAATTCCCTACAACACGTATCGAAGAGACTTCTTTCAGGTTGACGGTGTCTTCCGCAACACGTATCGAAGAGACTTCTTTCAGGTTGTAGGACTTCGAAAAATTTTAATAACTGGAATTGCAATATTTTCCTTGCAAGTTCCTCTTTATATGATAAATGATAATATCTTACTTATTTTTGACTTAACAGATATTTCTACAAAATAAATACTTTAAGTTACCTTGTAACTTCATCGTTCATATTATACTGGCATCATTTCCGTAAATGCATGGCATATGGTTTGAAAGATACTTTTGAACTGTTATATATTATCGTTTAGTTAAACATTATTGTTGGTGGGCTAGTGCTCACCCTTGCTTTATTATTATATCACAACAACAGCTAGACCAGATGACTCGCACAAGGCGCACTCGACGCTGGCGGGGACGATGAGACTACCAGAGCCGAAGAGAAAGCTATTGGTAGAATAGATTCATTCTTTCAGTACCAAATATATGGGCTGGTATGACTTATGATAATGGATGGCAAAGAGTATGTATTCACATTGTAATTCTTTTTGGATTGTAAGAACTCATAATGTGCTTAATAAAATTTGGTAGTTACTCTAATTTCATCTCTGGGACTATAACGGGTGTGTTTTATGTTATTGTTTTGGGTCACAAGGTTGTAATTTAATATTTATGTTGAATTGTGGATGGGAATTGAGACGGTAATGACCAGATCCCTAACCCCGGATCTGGGGGTGATACACTTGTAGAGAGGCCCCCTAAGCTGTTTAAAGGGGAAACCACAGATATCTTTTTTACTAAAGAGGATACTAATTTTTTTATTTTTATTTTTTGCTAAATTAGAGGATGCTAATTGGAATCACCATCCCCACAATGATGCCTTAGTGGTAACCGTAAGTATTGGTGGAATGAATGTACATAGAGTGTTGAATGATGATGGAAGCTTAGTGAATATCTTGGCATACACACACCTTCCAGAAACTTGAGCTTCTAGATAAGGAGTTACTTCCCACTAATAACGAGCTATACGGGTTTTTACCGGGAACCCTGTCCAAATCATGGAAAATATCAATCTACCGTTAAGGCTGGGTATGGATCCTTGTAAGGCCACCCAAATGACTGAGTTTATGGTAGTGGATGAGGACATCTCTCATAATGCAATCCTTGGAGGATCGATGTTGAAAGATATGAGAGTGGTAACCTCAATCTACCACTTCTCAATGAAGTTCTCCACCCTAAATGGCATTAGGTGTGCGAAAGGATGTCATTATGAATCCATAGAATGTTATGATAAAGTTGTGCAAGCTGCAAAGAAGGTAGAAAAATTTGTCCAAGCTGAAGAAAGGGCTGATGGAGAAGCCCTAATGAAAAGCCGTGGTGTATAGCCAAAGAAATTTGTGAAAGCATCGTGCAATGCTATCATGATAGTGGATATGCCAGAGGAACCTACTAAAGAGGTTCTAGTTTTTCGGAAGGTCGTACCACCACAAAACTTGTTGTTGGAAGCTACCGAAAAATATGAGGGAAACCAAGATATTCCAATGAAAGTTATAGTAAAGGATGCCTCAGATGATGATTAGGATGAAAAGATGCAAGAAAATGAAGGTGGAATAACACCTGGTGTGCCCTATGATTTTCTGAATACTGGGGTTACCTATCACCTAGCAGACGGTGAATGGAGAATTTCCTCGAAAGAATTGGCAGGAAAGTCCATAAACCAGAATGTAAGCTGGAAAGCCGTGAAGGGGCTCCTAATTAAAATTGATATTGATCCCAGGATACCGGGCACTGTTGCTCTAAAAATTAAGCATTTAAAATTGCAAGCGAATAATTTGTTTCGTTGTAAAATGTGAGATTCGTTCCGCAGAGACTAATATTTTCGCAAACCTTAATTGTTAATTTAATCGAATTAGAACCAGAGGATTTTGGATGATTTTTATTTTTACTAATTAATTACGAAAAGAAAATTTAAACTATTTTTAAAAGACAATTAATCTATTTTAAACTAATTAAAACTAATTTATTATTCTAAGAATTCTAAATTATTCTAAAAATTATTCTAAAATTATACAAAAAAAATTTCTAGATTCGTTTTAAAACTATAAGAAAATTTTAACGAAATTTTTTTGACATGATTTATTTGGAAATACGACTAGCCAGGAATGCTACCAATAGAATTGAACGAACCAAATTAAACCAGAAAAACAGAT
The DNA here is from genome assembly GCA_036435485.1 of Saposhnikovia divaricata. NCBI lineage: Eukaryota > Viridiplantae > Streptophyta > Magnoliopsida > Apiales > Apiaceae > Saposhnikovia > Saposhnikovia divaricata. The sequence continues at coordinate 148,516,413 of CM071596.1, read as the reverse complement.
GACTCATAAATAACTCATGACAACTCAGTGACTCGTAGAGCAAACTCTCAAGAGAAAAAAAACGCAGCAGCAGATTTGAACAACTCGGACACAAACAAAACTTAGAACAAATACTTAGCAAAAATAGAAAACTCAACGATTTCAACTTCAACCGAGACAAAAACTCAACCTAAACAAAGAACAATCCATCTTGGCATTAAATCAAACACAGTAATTAGATTCGGCAAACGAAAATCAGTGACAACCGTACTACAACTACACCAACAATCTCACAATCTCGCAATTACAAACAACGAAACAAAACCAACGAATCAAAACCAGGGAAAACATAAAGGAACTCAGACTCAACAACTACTCACCCAAAGACTCGTCTTAAACCCAGATAATAAAATGAACACCATTGAACAAAAACAAAGAACAAGCAAATAAAAACGCAGCCACAAAATCACCCAACTCTGTTAATAAGTGTATGGACAACTCGAATTTAGAAAAAAGAAACACAACTCAAGACATTACAACTCGAACAAAGTAGAAAACGGACAGTGACTAACTTAAAACGTGAACAGACGAGGCTCAAACAGACGAGGCTCAAGCTAACTTCTTTCAAACAAACAGACGAATAAATAAAGCAGATGAAGTTTATTAAAACTTCAAAAACTTCACAAACACAAAATAAAAGACAATAAAACACAAACACAGCGATTGACAGAAACAGACGACTTTGTTGAACTGATAAAAACAGAGACGACTTGTTGAACTCAGCGATTTGACTTGGTTATTCAGCATTAATCGAACAAAAACAAAACAGCAAAACTCGAAAACCAAAAAAATGAAGTAAAAAAAAAGGGAAAGGGGAAGGAGTTTATGAATTAAACGAAAAACTGGAGTATACTGAGTGTGTTAATACGAAGACAAAGAAGGAGAGGGGATGGATTGTTTGCGATTTTCTGGAGAGAGAGAGAGAGAGAGAGAGAGAGAGAGAGAGAGGAAGATTGTTGTTAATTTGACTTAAAACAAGACAAACAGACGAAGAAGATGAGGAATGAGAATGGGTATGTTGGTTAATTACAGAAAACAGGGCTGAATCTTGTATTTTTTTTTTTGAAAAAAAACAAACTGGAGTAAATGATTAAAAACAAGGGACTCAAGCTTCGAATTATTAAAATAAACAGTAAATACGATTCGAAATTAAGACTAATATTTCTGTAATTCTTTTTTATTTTTAAGAAAAAAAATAATTTAAATACGAAAGTAAAGAAATTAACTAAGGAATTAAAATTACACTAAAACGATGATTTGGAATTAAATGACCTATAATAAAATTGAGATTTAAAGGGGCATAATTAAAATTATTAACTAAGAGCAAGAAATTAAAGTTTCGTTACTTACAACCCCAAGTGGTTAGCAACGGGTTTACGAAAATAACAAAACAAGGCAACAATAACGAAAGAGCGAGATAAGAAGTAAAGAAAATAAAAATTGCATTAATTATAATAGGAGTGTTTACAAGATTTGAAACTAAGAAAAATACAAGAAACTAAATCTACCCTAAAATCTAAGTTACTAAATACAAGGGGGGTGAGGGGGTATTTATAGGACAGGAATTAGGGTTAAGGGGGGTGTTGGGTAAATCCCCACCATACATTTGTGGTGTGTGGTGGTGAAATCCTAGCCATCTATTTGTTTCCTTCCCCCTTAAGTTTTGAAGAGTTGATCTTCGCCATACACTTATGTAATGTGTTGGGATGATCTCCACCTTCCACTTGTCTTGAAATATTCCCTTTTGCTCCAAGCTCCTAATTCTTTTCATTCTTTCATTTTTGGTCCTTTTTCTTCCTCTTTTTCCCTTCCTTGCTCTTTATTTCTTTATTTTGCCATTTCTTTATTTATTTACGAATTTCCTGAAATGCAACCAAATAATTTATTAAAATACGAGTTCAAGCAATAAATAGGTAATAAAAATATGCAAAAATATGCACTTATCAAATGCCCCCATACCTATCTTTTGCTCGTCCTCGAGTAAAACAAAAACAAAAAAGAAAATCTAGATAAAAAGTCCTATTCTCCTTTTCGTAGGTGTGACAGTTGCATTTGGCATATGCAACAAGCCCTTTAAACCCCTAGGCAGCCCTAGTGGACGAGTGAGGTCTCGTGAGGCCCTATAGTGAATGTACCCACAAAATTCATCTAGTTTGTATAAAAGATCACACGGCAATGCACACCACACATACATGTCCTCTCACGACACATCAACCTAAGAATCAAAATGAATTTGCAAAGTCTTGGTGTGGAAAGTGCAAGGATTCACATAGTCTACTTAAAGAACCATGCAAGAGTGATTATAAGTTCATGTCAAGTGCAAAAATTATTGGTAACCATGCTAAGTCTACAAGGGCACACCTCAGAGTCAAAACTTGAGATCTCATATGCAAAACAAGCAATACCTCACATTTCACTCACAAAAGAATATTCACTCAAAAACAAAGGTAAGTGTATCACTCAATTCCAACAAAATCAAAAGCATGCTTGACACTTGGTATCATCCCAACTTAAATCACAACATACATTAATAATGATAATCAAAAGGTCTTTATTAGGGTTGTAATGGGGCTAGGGACAAGGTATGTCAAGAAAGGCCAAAATAAGGTGAAGTGTCAAAAGCTAGTAGTCACCATGAATATCATGCACAACACCAAACTTCCTCCGCACACAATTTATTTTCATTTTTCAACAAAAAGACTTGACTAGTCGAATGAAGGAGGATTACAATAAACATAAGTATGCTCTCATATGTATATTTTTTTCATTTTTTCTCTTTCTTTTTCTCCAAATTTTTTTTTCTTTTTTCTATTTTTTTAAAGGAAAATGATAAATGTAACAATAATCCTTCTTTAGATTTGATTTTGAAAATCGACTATCAAGGTAACAACAAATATTTCCTCAAAAATTATGAACAAAAGTAAACCCTATTTCACACACCTTATTGCTCCCTCAAGTTCCTACTAGCCTTTGACAAAATGGGATCAAGAATACGTAAGGCTAAACAAGAAAAAGGTCTTAGGTGAGTAATGTGGTGTGTCACTGAAAGAAAATGATTAGGCTCAAAGGGTTAACTGATTGATCATATAAGAATGGTGTGGATAATTTGGAAATATAGGTTATTCTTAAGTGCCTTTATCATTTTATCATCAATTAATGTCATGTATTTCAAGAAGGAATTCAAACAAGTGCTAGCTATGCAAATGACAAGTGGACACTCAAGCAAAAGAATATAAATGCAAAAGATATGCATATAGGCTCAAAATCTCACTTGGTGTAGTAAAACATAATCAATCTCAAGAAATGGTATCCTCAATGCACCTACTTGTACTCAAAGCATGAAGACCAAATCATCTTACACCTAATCATGCCCTTCTAATTTCATGCACAATTCAAATAATCTACTAGTTTCCTTGCTAGTGTAAGTGTGTGAACAAGAACTTTAGAAAATCACTTCTCAAACAAAAGCTAATGGATCATAAGATTATCATAGCATGCAAGGGTGCATCAAGCAACTAGCAATCAATTAACAAGACTAGAATACGAAAAGAACTCTTTTTGTGATTTTTTTTCATTTTTTTTTTGATTTTTCAATTTTAACTATTTACACTAAAAACCATCCCCCATACCTAGATCATGCATTGTCCTCAATGTATGCAAATGCAAGAGAAATGAGTAAATGAGAACGAGGAGATAATACCTGACAAGGGATGAAGGAGAGAATTTACCTACTGAAAGAAACTTACATGAATCACGGGTCGATGAGGTGGGTGACCTCATCCTCGGGATCAAATGGCAGCTCTAAAAATGGTTTGAGTCTTTGTCCATTAACTTTAAATACATCACCATTTTTAGGATTTTCAATTTCAACAGCACCGTGAGGAAAAACGGTCCTAACAATGTAAGGACCTTCCCACCTGGATCTCAATTTTTCAGGGAATAAATGAAGCCTAGAATTGTACAAAAGAACCTTTTGACTCGGAGAAAGTTTTTTTCTTTCTTTATAAATTTTAGCATTTTCATAGGCCTCATTTCTTAATTCCCCTAGTTCTGACAATTGCAATTACCTATGACTACCGACGGTTGCTAAGTCAAAGTTCAAATCTCTTATGGCCCACAAGGCCCTATGCACTAGTTCAACGGGCAAGTGACAGGCTTTGCCAAACACAATTCCGTAAGGGGACATGCCCAAAACAGTCTTAAAAGCGGTCCGATAGGCCCATAAGGCATCTATCAGTTTGATGGACCAATCCTTCCTATTCGAGTTGACAGTCTTTTCTAAAATTTGCTTAATTTGCCTATTCGAGACTTCAACTTGACCACTATTTTGAGGATGATAAGGGGTAGCCAGCCTATGAGTAATTGAGTACTTTCTCAAAAGGGACTTAAATTGACGATTCTTAAAGTGCTTACCTTGGTCACTAATGATAGCCCTAGGTGTGCCAAATCGAGAAAAGATATTCTCTTTTAAGAATTTAAGAACGACCTTGTTATCATTGGACTTAGTCGGTATGGCTTCTACCCATTTAGACACATAATCAACCGCTAAGAGAATGTAGAGGTTGCCAAAAGAGCTAGGAAAGGGACCCATAAAATCTATGCCGCACACATCAAAAATCTCAATGATTAAGATGGGACTCATCGGCATCATGTTTCTCCTAGTGATCTTTCCTAAGTGTTGACACCTACTACAAGCGGCACAGAATTCTGCAGCATCCTTGAACAAACTAGGCCAATAAAAACCGCTTTGGAGGATTTTAGCTGCTATTTTCTTAGCACTAAAATGACCTCCACAAGCTTGATCATGACAAAAGGAAAGGATACTTCGAAACTCATGGTTTGGGACGCACCTCCGAATGATTTGGTCGGGGCAATATTTAAAGAGATACGGGTCATCCCGAAAGAAGTGTTTGACTTGAGAGAAAAATTTCGATTTATCTTGTGTGGACCAATGAGAGGGAATTTCACCGGTTGCAAGGTAATTGACAATGTCGGCGAACCAAGGAGGAGTAGAGATAGAAAAGAGATGTTCGTCGGGAAAAGATTCATTCAAAGGTGAATCAGTGGTTGACTCCACCACTAATCGAGAAAGATGATCAACAACGACATTTTCGGACCCTTTCTTATCCCTAATTTCTAGGTCAAATTCTTGGAGCAACAAGATCCACCTAATCAATCGGGCCTTAGAGTCTTTCTTAGAGAAGAGATATCGAAGGGCGGAATGATTTGTGTAAACAATGATTTTCGAACCAATAAGATAAGACCTAAACTTCTCGAGGGCAAAAACTACGGCTAAAAGCTCATTTTCGGTGGTAGAATAATTAAGTTGTGCATCGTTTAAGGTCTTACTAGCGTAGTATATGACATAAGGTATCTTATTGATTCGTTGTCCTAATACCGCCCCTAATGCGTAATCAGATGCATCACACATTAACTCGAAAGGTTGACTCCAATCGGGAGACTTGATAATCGGGGCCGAGGTCAACTCTTTCTTAAGGTGTTCAAAAGATTGTAAACAATCTTTACTTTATTGAACTCGAATTTGACATCTTTACGAAGAAGGGTGGTCAAGGGTCTAGCCTTTTTGCTAAAATCTTTAATGAAACGCCTATAAAAACCCGCATGTCCTAAAAAGGAACGAATTCCTTTAACCGATGTTGGTGGGGGTAGATTGGCAATGAGGTCAACTTTGGATTTATCTACTTCGATCCCCTTTTCAGAAATTCTATGACCAAGAACGATTCCTTCTTTAACCATTAAATGACATTTTTCCCAATTAAGAACGAGGTTGGTTTCTTTACATCTTTTTAAGAGTAACTCGAGATGGTTTAGGCATTGATGAAAAGATGAACCAAAGATGGAAAAGTCATCTATGAAAATCTCTAGGAATTCACCTACCATGTCAGAAAAGATGCTCATCATGCAGCTCTGGAAGGTGGCCGGGGCAGTGGTTAGACCGAAAGCTAAGCGATGATAAGCAAAGGTTCCAAAGGGACATGTGAAAGTGGTTTTCTCTTGGTCTTCGGGAGCTATAGGAATTTGAAAATAACCAGAATAACCATCTAGAAAGCAGTAGTAGGCATGACCCGCTAACCTTTCTAACATTTGATCTATGAATGGCAAAGGAAAGTGGTCTTTTCTAGTGGCATCGTTGAGTTTCCTATAGTCTATGCACACCCTCCAACCGGATTGGACACGAGTAAGAACTTGCTCGTTCTCGTTAGTCACCACGGTAATACCCGACTTTTTAGTTACTACCTGAATCGGGCTAACCCAAGAGCTATCAGAAATGGGATAAATGATTCCATTATCTAGACACTTAAGGATTTCTTTCCTAACGACTTCGATCATGGTAGGGTTCAACCGCCTTTATGGCTCACGAACTGGTTTGGCTTCATCAACTAAGTGAATCCGATGTTGGACAATGGTCGGATTAATTTCCTTTAATATCCGAGATACTCCAACCTATGGATTCCTTTTGTTCTCTAAGCACACTTACAAGCTCATCCTCTTGTGAATTGGTCAAATTAGAGGCAATGATAACGGGAAGAGACTCGTTAGGACCTAAAAAGGCATACTTAAGAGTGTCGGGAAGAGGTTTGAGTTCTAAATCGGACGGCTTTGACTCAACGGGTTCACTAGCTTCGAAAAGTGGCAAAGGAGGTGGTTCACATGCTTGGTTATTTGTAGGAATGGTGGAATCTAACATTGCATTGACCTCATTTGTATATTCAGAATCATCCCAATCTTGACCAAAGTGTTTTAAACAAAAATCAAGAGCATCATTAGGGTTGATGAATTCTTGATCAACTATATCATCAATTAAATTGACATCCATGGGTTGATCATAGAAATCATTGGGTTATTTCCCTATGTGAAAAATATTTAGGTCAATGGTCATATTTCCAAATGTTAGTTTCATTAATCCATTTCTACAATTAATCAAAGCATTGGAGGTGGCTAGAAATGGCATTCCTAGAATGATAGGAATCTGATTCTTAGGGTTCTTGACCGGTTCGGTTTCTAGGATGACAAAATCAACGGGAAAGAAAAAGTCACCTACTTTAATTAGCACGTCTTCAATAATCCCCTTAGGAACTTTGACAGAACGATCGGCTAATTGAAGTGTAACATTAGTTCTTTGAAGCTCTCCTAAACCTAGGGCTTGATAGACCGAAAATGGAAGCAAGTTCACACTAGCGGCTAAGTCGAGTAATGCCTTGTCCACAAAGGTATTGCCTATGACACATGAAATTGTAGGACAACCGGGGTCCTTATATTTCACGGGAATTTGGTTCGAAAGTATTGAGCTCACTTGGGACGTCAAGAAGGCTTTCTTAGGGACGTGAGTAGTTCGCTTATGTGTGCACAAATCTTTTAGACATTTCGCATACAAAGGAATTTGTTGAATCGCGTCTAAAAGAGGGATGTTGACTTTGACTTGCTTAAAGACTTCTAAGATCTTGTCCATTTGGGCTGTTTGTTTAGGAGAAATGAGTCGTTGAGGGTAAGGAGCTTTTGGCTTAAAGACTCGTTCATTAGGTTCTTCGAGGACGGGTTTTGTCCCACTCGTTGATCCTTGTTCCTTAGAACTCTCGGGTTCAAGATTAGCGTTTGGTTCAGAATTTGATTCGTCTTCTTCGGAAGACTTGTCACCGACATGATTTTCAACTTGCTTACCGGACCTTAAGGAAATGACATCATTCACATTGTGAGGAGGTCTTTGATTGATAGGAAATTTAGGGTTTACCTCGGTTTGACTTGGAAGTTTGTTCTTCTCTCGCTCATAAATAACGTTGGCTAATTGGCACACTTGAACCTCTAACTTAGATATGGCTTGAGTACTAGCATTTACAATTTTCCTATCTTGAGTCATGGTTTGCATGAAGGTTTGTTGAGATTGAGCCAAAGTAGTCGTTGATTTTAGGAGCGCATCGAGAGTCTTTTCCAAGGAATTAATTCTCTTATCCGACTCATGAAAGCCGGGTGGGTGGGCGGGTGCTTAATTTGAATAAGGAGCGTGATTCTGAGTCGTGTTTGGATAAGGACCATGGTTTGGATAGTTCGGCTTTTGAAAAGATGGTGGAGATTGGAAATTTTGGCCTTGGTTCCACGAGAAATTCGGGTGGTTCTTCCACCCGGGATTGTAAGTCGGTGCAAACGGGTCATTCCGAGGCCTATGTTGAAACATTGCGTTCACTTGCTCAAAGTCGGGACAAGGTTGAGACTCAAAGTTCGAAGAATTATAATTTGGGTACATAGACATAGGTGGGGGACTACTATGAGTTTCTAAAGCTTCAAGTCGTCTAGTAAGAGTAGCTAATTTGGCATCGGTTGCAATCGAAATCCCGATCGAATGCAAACCCCTAGATGAACTAGATGGCTCGTTGGACTTATGAGGTTCCCTAGTAGACTCCCACAACATAGTTTTCTCGGCTAATTCTTCAAAAAATTCCCAACCTTCGTCTTCATTTTTCTCCATGAATTTTCCTTGGCACACAGACTCTAACAACACGGTTGTTGGACTATCTAGGGCCTCGTAAACAATCTTACAAAGTCTCTATTTTTTTATTCCGTGGTGGGGGCATTGTGATAAGAGATTTTTAAAATGATCAAAATATTTCCAAAAAGACTCATTTTCCTTTTGATGAAATTGATTTATTTCGTTTGTAATCCTTGTAGTCTTATGGTTTGGAAAATATTTTTTAAGAAAAATTATCACAAATCCCTCCCACGTGGAAATAGAATTAACGGGTGGACTATAAAACCATTTTTTTGCATTTTCTTTTAAGGCGAAGTTGATAAGTCTAAGCCTAATGGAGTCTTCGGTCAATTGTTGGAGTTTTTGTAGAGCACAAACCTCCTCGAATTCATGAAGGAAAATATACGGATCCTCACCATCACTCCCGGTAAACTTAGGTAACATGCTAATATGGTGAGCTTTGATCTCGAAATTATTACCATTTACGGGAGGAAGAGTGATGCACGAAGGTTGAGCGGAACGGGTGGGGTAACAACGGTCCTTAAGAGACATGGCCATGTTTACTACGGGTTCGGAATAATTTAAAGACTAGGAATTAGACGATGAAGAAATCTCGAATGATCTCACTAGTCTAGAAGAATTATCCCTAATCCACGTTGTTCGCATAAACCATAAAAGGAAACACGTCGCAAGTAAGTGCGAAAAATTAAACAAACAAAAAAGAAAGGGCGTAAAATTTAAAGAAAAATTCTAAACCTAGGGTTCCCTAATAAAATAACTAGACCTTGCTCCTAACCGTAAGGACCACCAAAAACTCGGTAAATCAGAATTTATTCGGACCGATTTGGCCAGATAGGTGCAAGCATTGCCAAGAGGCTAAACACCAGTCTAGACACCAAATCTTAATTGGCCAGGTAAGCTCTCGCTTACCTAGACACCAAAGAGTCGGAATAATTAATGATTACTTCGTTTCTTAGGTACCTTCCTAATTGAGCGCGAATTTCCTAGGGGCCAAGTCTAATTAATTTTATTAAAGGCTAGGGTATGCAAAAATGAAGAATTAATGGTTTTTTTGGGCTAAGGAAAGAGTGATGAAATCCCTTCCCTTATCTTGTAGTGGTTATGCCCTTAAAGTTTATTTACAAAATGATGCGACAAACAATGATATATACAAAAATTATAAACAACTATGGATGCTTACTCTACGTGTTCTAATCTAAAGAAAGAAAGAAATTTAACGTACCTTAGGGTCCTCCAGCGATCACCACAATTATAGGTACGAAAAATTTAAAAACAAAAAATAAAATCTAGCATGATGTGCACCTACGTGATGAATGCATGATGCAACAATTATGTATTTACAACTAATTTTTTTTGGATTTTAAATATTCAAATTCGTTTGTGATTTTTGATTTTTGATTTTTTTGTGATTTTCTAAATTGGAAAAAAAACGAAAGAGGAGGGAGATACGGTTTACCCGAGCAAAGCTTCCAAAATTCCGAGAAAATTCTTCCGCTTTAATCCAAGTTTCCCGAATTTTCCTCCAAATTCCTCGAAAAAAATTGCAAACAAGAAAAAGGGTGAGAAAAGAGCTAATCCGAAAAATTAAAAACTAAGGTGCGAAAAATAATTAGTCCCCGGCAGCGACGCCAAAAACTTGTTGCTCTAAAAATTAAGCATTTAAAATTGCAAGCGAATAATTTGTTTCGTTGTAAAATGTGAGATTCGTTCCGCAGAGACTAATATTTTCGCAAACCTTAATTGTTAATTTAATCGAACTAGAACCAGAGGATTTTGGATGATTTTTATTTTTACTAATTAATTACGAAAAGAAAATTTAAACTATTTTTAAAAGATAATTAATCTATTTTAAACTAATTAAAACTAATTTATTATTCTAAGAATTCTAAATTATTCTAAAATTATCCAAAAAAAATTTCTAGATTCGTTTTAAAACTATAAGAAAATTTTAACGAAAATTTTTTGACATGATTTATTTGGAAATACGACTAGCCAGGAATACAACCAACAGAATTGAACGGACCAAATTAAACCAGCTTAAACCAGAAAAACAGATAACTCATAAATAACTCATGACAACTCAGTGACTCGCAGAGCAAACTCGCAAGAGAAAAAAAATGCAGCAGCAGATTTGAACAACTCGGACACAAACAAAACATAGAACAAATACTTAGCAAAAATAGAAAACTCAACGATTTCAACTTCAACCGAGACAAAAACTCAACCTAAACAAAGAACAATCCATCTTGGCATTAAATCAAACACAGTAATTAGATTCGGCAAACGAAAATCAGTGACAATCATACTACAACTACACCAACAATCTCACAATCTCGCAATTACAAACAACGAAACAAAACCAACGAATCAAAACCATGGAAAACATAAAGGAACTCAGACTCAACAACTACTCACCCAAAGACTCGTCTTAAACCCAGATAACAAAATGAACACCATTGAACAAAAACAAAGAACAAGCAAATAAAAACGCCGCCACAAAATCACCCAACTCTGTTAATAAGTGTATGGACAACTCGAATTTAGAAAAAAGAAACACAACTCAAGACATTACAACTCGAACAAACGCAGAAAACGGACAGTGACTAACTCAAAATGCGAACAGACGAGGCTCAAACAGACGAGGCTCAAGCTAACTTTTTTCAAACAAAGAGATGAATAAATAAAGCAGACGAAGTTTATTAAAACTTCAAAAACTTCACAAACACAAAATAAAAGACAATAAAACACAGACACAACGATTGACAGAAACAGACGACTTTGTTGAACTCATAAAAATAGAGACGACTTGTTGAACTCAGCGATTTGACTTGGTGATTCAGCATTAATCGAACACAAACAAAACAGCAAAACTCGAAAACCAAAAAAAACGAAGTAAAAAAAAAGGGAAAGGGGAAGGAGTTTATGAATTAAATGAAAAACTGGAGTATACTGAGTGTGTTAATACAAAGACAAAGAAGGAGAGGGGAGGGATTGTTTGCGATTTTTCTGGAGAGAGAGAGAGAGAGAGAGAGAGAGAGAGAGAGAGGAAGATTGTTGTTAATTTGACTTAAAACAAGACAAACAGACGAAGAAGATGAGGAATGAGAATGGGTATGTTGGTTAATTACAGAAAACAGGGCTGAATTTGTATTTTTTTTTTGAAAAAAAACAGAGTAAAAACTGGAGTAAATGATAAAAACAGGGGACTCAAGCTTCGAATTATTAAAATAAACAGTAAATACGATTCGAAATTAAGACTAACATTTCTGTAATTTTTTTTTATTTTTAAGAAAAAAAATAATTTAAATACGAAAGTAAAGAAATTAATTACGGAATTAAAATTACACTAAAACGATGATTTGGAATTAAATGACCCACAATAAAATTGAGATTTAAAGGGGCATAATTAAAATTATTAACTAAGAGCAAGAAATTAAAGTTTCGTTACTTTCAACCCCAAGTGGTTAGCAACGGGTTTACAAAAATAACAAAACAAGGCAACAATAACGAAAGAGCGAGACAAGAAGTAAAGAAAATAAAAATTGCATTAATTATAATAGGAGTGTTTACAAGATTTGAAACTAAGAAAAATACAAGAAATTAAATCTACCCTAAAATCTAAGTTACTAAATACAAGGGGGGTGAGGGGGTATTTATAGGATAGGAATTAGGGTTTAGGGTGGTGTTGGGTAAATCCCCACCATACATTTGTGGTGTGTGGTGGTGAAATCCTAGCCATCTATTTGTTTCCTTCCCCCTTAAGCATTGAAGAGTTGATCTTGGCCATACACTTATGTAATGTGTTGGGATGATCTCCACCTTCCACTTGTCTTGAAATATTCCTTTTTGCTCCAAGCTCCTAATTCTTTTACTTCTTTCATTTTTTGTCCTTTTTCTTCCTCTTTTCCTTCTTTCCTGAAATGCAACAAAATAATTTATTAAAGTACGAGTTCAAGCAATAAATAGGTAATAAAAATATGCAAAAATATGCACTTATCAGGCACCATAGAAAAGGTAGGAGCTACCAAAGATATTATTCCCATACTGGTCAATGTTAAGGATCCTAGTAAAGTTTTAAAATTGGGAAGCAGCTGGCTAAGGGAATGAGAGATAGGTTAAAGTCTTTCCTAAAAGTCAATCTAGATGTGTTTGCATGGTACCACTCGGATATGGTGGGTAATGACCCAAAGATTATGTGTCACCACTTGAATATTGACCCTGAAAGAAGGGGTATCCGGTAGAAACAAACGCCGATCAGTGGAGAATAGGCTATCACCCTTCAGAAAGAGATAGACTGGTTATTGAAGGCTGGTTTAATCTAGGAATCCTTCTACCCAACATGGCTGGAAAACCCGGTCATGGACCGGAATCCCAATGGAAAATGGAGGAAGTGTGTAGATTTTAATGATCTGAATAAGGCTTGCTCTAAGGATAGCCTTCCACTACTTAGAATTGATCAATTGGTGGATGCCACGGTAGGCCATGCATTGTTGAGCTTTATGGATGTCTACTCTGGGTATAACCGGATCCCAATGTATGAGCCAAACTAGGAACATACTAGCTTCATGATGGATAGAGGCTTTTATTGCTACGTAGGGATGTCATTTTGGTTGCTGAATACTAGGGCTACCTACCAAAGGCTGGTGATTATGATGTTCAAAGAGTAGATTGGCAGGACCATGGAGGTCTTTGTTGATGATATGCTGGTTAAGTCAAAGGTGGCAACCAACCATGTGTTATACCTATCTGAGATGTTTAATATTCTAAGGAAGTGCCGAATGAAGCTGAACCCGCTGAAATGCGTATTTGGCGTAGAATCTAGTAAGTTCCTCGGGTTCAATGAGAATCACAGAGGGATCGAGGGAAACCCTGCCAAGATCAAGGCGTTGATGGAATTGAGATCCCCAAGAATTGTTAAGGAGGTCCAAGGGCTTACCAGAAGGGTAGCAGCCCTAAATAGATTCATATCGAGGTCTTTCGACAAGTGTAGAGAATTCTTTAAGGCTATTAAGAAAGGGCAAAACTTTTAATGGACCTCAAACTATGAGGAAGGCTTTAAGAAGTTGAAAGAGTAGTTAGGATGCCCACCTTTACTATCAAAACCATTGGAAGGTGAAACGCTAATTCTATACTTGGAAGTTTCTGAATACTCAATAAGTGTCGTGTTGATCCAGGAGGAAGAGTAAGTAAAATACCCGGTTTACTGTATGAGTAAGAGGCTTCTAGATGTGGAACCCCGGTATCCAAGCATAGAGAACCTGGCGTACGCCTTGTTATTGGCTTCCAAGAAGCTGAGGCCTTATTTTCAGGCCCATAAGATTGAAGTCAGAACTTCATTCCCACTTAGATAAGTGATGCATAAGCCAGAAGCCTCCAGCAGGATGATAAAATGGGTTGTGGAACTTGGGCAATTTGACATCGAGTACAAACCACGAACTGCCATAAAAGGTCAGGCACTAGCTGACTTCCTATTGGAGTTTCCCCTAGATTTTGAGGTTACCGGGGAAGAATGTGTATTGATACCCCTGGAAACCTAAGGTGATGTGGAATGTCCTGCCCTATGGTGTAACCTGTATTTTGAGGGTGTAGTGAATAGTAATGGGGCAGCACAGGAATAGAGTCGGTGAACCCAGAGTGGCTCCAATTGCAGAGTACCATCCACTTTAGCTTCAAGGCTACAAATAATGAAGTTGAGTATGTGGCATTGATTTCGGGGTTAAGGCTGGCCCTCGAGATGAAATTGGAATACCTAAACATTTTCAGTTATTCTGTGTTGATTGTGTGGCAAATCAAGGGGAGCTCCAAGAGCAGGGGTCCCTGAATAGCACTCTACATGAGGTATGCCCAATAACTGACTGAAAAATTCTAAGTGATAAATCTAAACCAAGTCCCAAGGGCAGAAAATGCCAATGCTGATGCACTTGCGAAGTTGGGATCCTAAAAAGAGGATATTTATTGGCGGTAATTCCCCTTGAAGTACAGCTCCAACCAAGCATCCATATAGAGGAAATCATGAATCGATTTTCCCGAGAAAGAATGCGAGTATATCTTAAGAGAAGTTCATGTAGACATCTATGGCAACCACTCGGCGGGTACTTCCCTTGCTCATAAGATGCTATGGCAAAGCTACTACTGACCAACAATGAGGGCAGATGCTCATTAATTTGCTTCAGCCAAGGCTTAGGATCAATGTCATAGGTTTTCTAACTTTTATAGTAACCTGGCTATGGCGTTAAAGGCTATTGTAAGCCCCTGGCCCTTTGCAATATGGGAAATTGACCTTATCGAAGAGCTCTGAAAGGGCAAAGGTGGTGTGAAGTATGTTATGGTAGCCATTGATTACTTCACCAAGTGGGCCGAAGTGGAGCCTTTGGCTGCCATAACTTCAAGCAAGTTGAAAGAGTTCATTTGGAGAGCTATTGTGTGCAGATATGAGGTGCCGTACAAATTAATTTCAGATAATAGAAAGCAGTTTGACAATAAGGAACTGAGAGGCCTATGTGATGACTTGAAAATAAAGAAGGATTTCTCAATCGTTTGATGTCCCCAAAGAAATGGGCAGATGAAATTTGTAAAAAAGATCATCAAGCGTACTTTGAAGGCCAAGTTAGAAGACAAAAAGGGAAGTTGGATAGAGGAGCTTCTAATGGCCCTATATTCCTACAATACCACTCCTAGGTCCACTACCAGAGAATCTCCCTTTATTTTAGCCTACGGTTGCAAAGCCATGGTTCCCGTGGAGATAGGAGCTGGATCCTATAGGTAGGACAATTTCAATCAAAAAACAAATAAAGTCAACCATAGGTTAAGCTTGGATATGGTTGAAGATATGCGGGCTATCGCGCAACTGAAGCTTGCGGCTTACCAGCAAAGAACCTGTAAGTATAATAACAAGGTACGCCCTCGACCTCTCAAAGTTGGCGACCTTGTATTAAGGAAAACGATTCAAAACATGCGGGTTCCCGAACATGGAGCCTTCGTAGCTAATTGGGAAGGGCCCTACAAGAAAAAATTTATATTTTGGGAAGACACTTACAACCTGGAAGACATGGATGGGAATACCATTCCCCATGCTTGGAATGCAGAGCACCTCAAAAAATATTACTAGTAGGATTTCTTTTTAGCAGCTGCAAATGTAGCCTCTTTTAGGCTTAAGAAGAATAAATGCAACATGTTTGTTGTGGTCGTGCAATTTTCATTCAGTTGACTAGGATTACATGATTTTTGAATAGATGCCCGAGGGGTAGTGGATGCCCACCTTCCCTGGATGTAGTTTGATGTAATCATACTCTTTGATTTTCAATAGAAGTAGAAGTTGATTGTTTCCTTTTACATTTGCTAACTTATGAATATTTGAGAAAAGAAGGGCATGGAAGCCCCACAAGCATAGTTCTACATGACAGCCAGGCTACCACCCAGAACTAGGGGTAGTAGAGGATACACCTCCTAGCTTTACATGTTGAAATTGTCAGAATTTTAAACTTTAATTGATGTTTATGGACATGTTTGGAACCAATTAGCACACATAGATCCTTTTATTGATGTTTATGGGCATGTGTGGAACCCTGTGGTACATATAGATCCTTTTACTGATGTTTACGGGCAAGTTTAGAACCATAATTGGCACATATAGATCCTTTTATTGATGTTTACGGGCATGTGTGGAACCCTGATTAGCATACATAGATCCTTTTATTGTTGTTTATGGGCATGTGTGGAACCCTGATTGGCACACTTGAACCCTTTTCATGGATGTTTATAGGCATATGTGGAACCCTGATCAGCACAAATGTATCTTTTTATTGATTATGGCATGTGTGGATCCCTTTGATTAGGGCTCACACGGTTCCCATGATGCAAGGGATAGTAGGGTTCCAAGAGATGGCTCACATATCCTCTCTGATTACTAACCTACGAGGATCTAAGAGACGGCTCGTGTAGTGTAGTATTACTTTGTGAAATGTCTAATGAAAGTTTCGAGATTCCAAAATAAGGCTCCCGGAATAGAGGCTTCCAGGTTGAGCTACTGAAATAAGACAGGGCTCTCAGAATATGGGTTCCCAAGATTAGGCTCTCGGAATAGGGGCTTCCAGACATATTGTTACCAAATGGTACCCCCAAATCCAAGGTGGTAGCCATGCAATCTAAGGTATGGGTAGTGTACCATGAGTGTTAGCAGCCTATCCAGGTATGTACCACCATGATTACTAGACGGCACTTCTCCACCACATTATCATCCAATTACTTGATTCTCAACATGTGATTTATCGATTATTCATTGAATATGTGTAAATGTGGCATATATCAGGATATGTGTTTGTAGAAATTTGCCTTAGGTTTAACTATGAGAGCTTTAAAGCTTTGTAAAACTTAGTATCTATAACTTTAGCCTTACTGTTGGGATTTATGGGTGATAGCTTAGAGACAACTTGAATAGATTTTATTTTGCTTAATATATTGTATAGGCTAAGTAGAACATACTGTCACAACCAATGTGTGTTCTTGTAATCAAATAATTTGCTATAATATAATAAATGTACATCTTGGAAGAAGTTCACTAAAATGTTCAAGCCTCAAGAAGTACATCAGTTTGATAGCAAGAATAAATTTAACTATCAAAGTAGTTGACAACAAGATTGCAAGAAGACAGCATGTTACAATTCATGACAACAGATTCTCTTTGACAACAACATTGGCGGAAGCATGAGACAGCAACATTCTCACAGCTTAACAGCAAGTCCGGAATTCCTAACAGCAACATTGGATGGAATTCATACTGTCATCCAAGGAACATTCTCTTGATAGCAGACTTGGCGGTTAAGGTTACTGTCTCAATGGAATATTTGAATTGGGGATTTATCTCAGTCAAAACCCGTGACAGTTTAGATGTTCAAGAAACAGATTTACTGCAACACTTCAAAGATTGTAGCAGACCTCCAAGACTACAACAGAAGCTTGAGAGATCACAAGACAAAGCTCGTCAATTCAAGAGTATGACAAATCTACATCTACTAGAATTGTGTTAGCTTGATTTAGAAAGTATCCAAATTGCTTTATGTATAATGATAACTCTGACTGTATAGCAATTTAGGAAAGTCACATGGGTGTGCAAATTGTAAGGAGCTGCCACTTGAAAATGACAGCAACTCCACAACCCATGTGATAGAGATGTTAGAGCAGATTTGTCTTTATAGAGATTCATCTCTCATTCTTTCTGTATCACTCAAGAAATCGAAGCTAGAGAAAACATTATTTTCTCTAGGTTGTAGCAACACTTTTCAAAATAAATAAATATTTATTTTGTGAGAAATATCTTGAGTAATTACTTGCGTTTGCATTTCTTCTACTGATAGATTAAATTATTTATTACTGTTGTTGAAGTAGAGATTTAAATATATCAATATTGCATTCATCCCCCCTTTTGCAATACTCAGGGACCAATAACTGGTATCAGAGCCACAAATTGATATACTAATCTGAGATCATGACGAGTATATAGAAATCATGTGGTATCAAGATTCCAGTATTTGATAAAGAGAACTACAACTTTTGGAAAAGAAAGATTTTGTTATTTATCAAAGCTGCACATCCATTGTACTTGGGAATCCTCGTGAATGGCCCTTTCATTCCTCAAAAGGAAATAGCAGCTTCTACAATTGGAGATACTGTTATTCTAGCACACTGGGTTGCCAAGAGAGTCTCAGAATACACAGATTTTGAGAAATAAAAGGTAGCCCTAGATGATTACTTGCAACTTATCTTACTTGACTCTCTCACCTTGGACAAAGCCATGTGTAGGAATGTCATGGGATGCTTATCTGCTAAAGAGATGTGGAAAAGATAGAGCTGCTGTGTGAAGGAAGTGAAGAGGTCAGAGAAAATCAAAGACATATTCTTGTGTCTCAATATGAAGCCTTTATGGCTAAGCTTGGTGAAGAGCTCACCCACATGTTTGAAAGGTTCAGTAAGCTGATAGATGAGTTACAGATTCATGGGAAGTTCTATGAAAGAAAAGAGGTAAATTTCAAGTTCTTGATTACTCTACCTGAGCATCTTGAGCATAAAATTACTGCCATTAGAGAAGGAAGAAACTTGAATGATGTTTCTCTTGAAACTCTTTATGGTGTGCTCTCTTTCAAAAGAGAGATATTCAGAATAGAACCAAAGGGAATATAACAAACATGTCTGGTGCCCATGTTGCACATGAACCATATGTATCTCTTCTAAGTGAACCATCACACGGTTTTCAACTAACACAAGCACCATCATTGAAGATTGAAGAAGTGTTGGATGATGAAGAGAAAGTGGTTCTGCAACTTAAAGATGTTGAAGATGAAGACTTCTATTCTTTAGAAGAGATTGAAAGCATGGACAATCCAACCATAGCTTATATGGCCAAAAGATTCAAAAATATAAAATTCAGAAAAGATAAGTCATACAAGCCATAGGGTCAAACATCTAAGTTCTACAAGGGAAACTCATCTAAGGCTAGTGGAAGTGGCACAAGAGGGGGATACAAGACAGGAATGGTGAATGGGTCAAAGTTCAGATGCTACACCTGTAATGAGCTAGGTCATTTTGCTACTGGATGCAGAAGGCCAAAATAGAATCAGAAAATGGAGAAAGGGTCTGGAAGTCAGTTCAAAAGGAATCAAGGAAGAGCCTATGTGGCTGAAGGAAAATGTTGGGATGATTTTGATGATGAGAAGGAGGAAGAATTTGTGAACTTAGCCCTCATGGCTAAATCTGATGATGAAGCATCAAGCTCCTCAAGTGAGGTACCATCTCTCATTTTACTTGATATGTATAAAACTGAATATAAGCAAACTATTGAAGAATTGAGTGCTGAAATGTTCAATATCCTTGATAGTTTATCTGCTGCAAATGAAGAGATTTCTAGATTAAATAAACAGAATGAAACACTCAAATCTGAGAATGAAATGCTTTTGATGAAGACTAGTCCATTAGATTCACTGGCTCAAGAAAATGAAAGATTGAAAAATGATATTTTTTGTGCTAAGCAGGTAGAAGAATTCTTGAGAAATGAAATTGCTGAAAATGAATTTAAGCTTAAGGCCTTTAGAAATTCTTCTAAGTTAGTTCAGGGATATCATGAGAAACACAATGAGAACCAGAAAGTAGGAGTAGGTTTTGAGTATGGTAGAAGACCTGGAAAGGCAAATGTGTTTGATGATTGTTCAGAAGATGTTGCTGTCAAATCTCATATCCTCAAGAAGGTTTGTAAACCAATTTTCAAAACTGTTCAAGCAGAGTTTGAAGAGGAATCCTTATTCATCAAACAGGTAATTCTTGATGAAGATGAGTGTATTGACAGCACACCTAATGAAGGCAAAGATACTGTCAAGATTCCCATGATAGAAACTTTGCCAAACAATCAGGCAGAATGTTCTAAAGCAGCTGTCAGCAAGGATAAGACAGAAACTTTCAAAGACACTGTCAAGAGGGTACCTAAGATAGTACTTCCAAACCTACTGTCAAGATAGTAGGAGCAAAAGGTACTGTCAAGGGTAACTCGACAGCAGCTTCGGGACACGCTGTCAACACAGGAATCTACAAGTCTAAGAATAGGAATGGCAAGTTAGGGATTGACAAGAAGAATGATTATGCTTATGTTAAGAATGCTCCTAGGAAACTTTCCAATAATTGTAGCTCCTCCCAATACTTAACACATGTTTATAAGAAACCAATAGAGACTAATTTCAATGTGACTAAGGTTAATGGTAACTTACATAGAACCCCCATTATGCAAAGAACTATGAGTGTTTGTAGGAAAATTGATTTCATGCCATGTAAGATCACTGCCATGAGTACATGTTTTAATCTACCTATTTTGTCTACTGAAAAATGCTCTTATATGCAAACTGTTGAGACTTCTGACCCTGCCAATGTTGGTAAAAAGGCACTGCCCACTAAGAAAAGGACCAAGTCTTATTCTAAAACTGAGTGGGTAGCAAAAGGAGTCAAACAGGAAGTTTCCAGTGTTGAATATAATGTGATTGATGATGAAGTTAAATGTGATACTGAGCCTGCAGGACCCAACAAGGATTGGGTACCAGATGCAAATTAAATATCATCGGTTTTGCTGGGCAAGAAAAAGAAACAGGTCATGTGGATCATTGATAATGGATGTTCCAGGCACATGACAGTTGATAAAGCCCTGCTATCACATTATATTGAGAAAGCTGGCCCAATCATAACCTTTGGAGACAACAACAAAGGGTATACTATGGGATATGGCTGTTTAGAAATTGGAAATGTTGTCATTGATGATATTGCTCTTGTAGATGGATTGAAGCATAACCTACTCAGTGCCAGCCAATTCAGTGATAGAGGATTCAAGGTTGATTTCGATATAATGGTTTACAATATCTATCACAAGAAGGATGGAAGCCTTTCCCTAAAAGGAGTAAGAAAACGAAGCTTGTTTGTTGCTGATTTGAACTCTACCAAGAAAGACAAGGTCTACTGTTTCTACAGTAAAGCAACAGCTGGTGACAACATGCTTTGGCATAAGAAACTCTCTCACCTCAACTTCAAAACAATGAATATGCTGATGAAGAAGGAACTTGTGAGAGGACTACCTCAACAGGAATTCTGTCAAGAAGGATTGTGTGAGGACTATCAAATGGGAAAATTAAGAAGAGCTGTGCACAAGTCAAAGCAACTGAACACCACACTGAATCACTTAAATTGATTCACATGGATATTTTTGGCTCAGTAAATGTTCCATCTCTGGCCAAGAAGAGGTATGCCCTGGTTATGGTAGATGACTACTTAAGGTACACTTAGGTAAGGTTCCTAGAATCTAAGGATGAAGCAGCTCAAGAGATCATTGATCACATAAGAGTTCTTGACAGAACTCCAGATGCCAAAGTTCAAATCTTAAGAAGATGGTACTGAGTTCAAAAATGCTACCCTAGGAAATTTCTGCAAAGATTCAGGAATTGTTCAACACTTCTCCACTGCCAGGACACCACAACAGAATGGAGTTGTAGAGAGGAAGAACAGAACCCTCATTGAAGATACTAGAACTATGTTGAATAATGCAAAGTTACCAACATATTTCTGGGCAGAAGTTATTAACACAGCCTGCTACACTCAAAACAGAACCTTAATCAACAAGACTCATGGAAATATTCCTTACTATTTGTTGACAGGAAAGAAACCCACTGTCAAATACTTTCATGTATTTGGAAGTAAGTGTTTCTTGATGAAATACAACCATGAAAGAAAAGGAAAGTTTGATGCTAAAGCTTATGAAGGCATCTTCATGGGATATGGATTAGAAAGGACTGTCTACAGAGTCTATGTCATAGAACACAAGGTTATTGAAGAAAGTGTGAATGTCACATTTGATGAAACCAAGTTTCCAGAACCGCAACAAGATGGTCAAATGCAGCCTCTTAGATTTGAAAATCAAGGATACTTAGAAGAAGAGGAAATTGTTAATGAAGAACCCAACTGCACTCAAACTCTTGGATTTGAAAGAAATGTTGTCAACTCTAATGATGCTACTCAAACTCCAGCTCAGTCACAGACAATAACATCCAATCATCAAAATGAGATGACTCTAAAGATGTTGAAGAACATAGAGAAAACAAAAGCACTGGTGAAGAATCAATTCCCCAAGCAGAAACTGATCAAACAGTTCAAGACAGAAGCTTACCCAGATCCACAAAATGGAACAAGGATCATACCTCTGATTTAATCATTGGCAATCCTACTTCTGGAGTAAGAACTAGAAGAAATGTTTCTCCTGACAGCATGCTTTCTTGTTTTCTATCTCAAGATAAGCCAAAAACAATTGATGAAGCATTGTTGGATTCTGATTGGGTGATAGCTATGCAAGAAGAGCTCAACCAATTTGAAAGAAACAATGTATGGAAGCTAGTCCCAAGACCAAAAGGGAAATCAGTTGTTGATACAAAGTGGGTATTCAGAAACAAACTGGATGAAAGTAGAAATGTGATAAGAAATAAGGCAAGGCTAGTAGCTAAGGGTTACTGTCAACAGGAAGGGATAGACTATGATGAAGCATTTGCACCTGTTTCCAAACTTGAAGCTATAAGGATATTTCTTGCCTATGCTGCACACTGCAACTTCAAGGTGTTCCAAATGGATGTCAAGAGTGCCTTTCTCAATGGAGAGCTAGAGGAAGAAGTGTATGTTAAACAGCCACCTGGATTTGAAGATGCTGAATTGTATGACTTTGTCTACAAATTGTTCAAAGTACTTTATGGGTTGAAGCAAGCTCCAAGAGCTTGGTATGAAAAACTTTCTACCTTCTTAATTGAAATTCAGTTCACAAGAGGTGTTGTAGATAATACACTGTTCTACAAATATCATGGCAAGGACATCATTCTGGATCAAATATATGTTGATGACATAATCTTTGGTTCTACAAATGAGAAACTGTGTGAAAAGTTTTCATCTCTAATGAGAAATAAATATGGGATGAGTATGATGGGAGAACTGTCATTCTTCCTTGGTCTACAAATTCATCTAAAAGATGATGGAATCTTCATCTGTCAAGTTAAAATTGTCAAAGAACTATTCAAGAAGTTCAACTTGGAAGATGCATCACCTGCCAAGACTCCTATCTCCACAGCAACCAAACTGGACTTAGATTCCAAAGGAAAGAAAGTGGACTCCAGTTTTTACAGAGGCATGGTTGGATCTTTACTGTACATAACTGCTAGCAGACCAGACATCATGTTTGCTACATGTCTCTGTGCAAGGTTTCAGGATGATCTAAAAGAGTCACACTTAATTGCAATCAAAAGGATCTTTAGGTACCTAAAAGGCACTCCAAATCTAGGCCTTTGGTATCCTAAAGACACTAGATTTGAGTTAGTAGGATACTCTGATTCAGACTATGCTGGTTGCAAGATTGACAGAAAAAGCACAACAGGTAGCTGTCAATTTCTTGGTGGAAGATTGGTTTCATGGTACAGCAAGAAGCAACATTCCGTATCTACTTCAACTACAGAAGCTGAATATATTGCAGCTGGAAGTTGCTGTGCATAAATTCTATGGATGAAGAATTAGCTATTTGATTATGGTCTAGAGTTATCTAATATTCTTATTTACTGTGATAACACTAGTGCCATAGCCATCTCAGACAATCCTATTCAACACTCCAGGACAAAGCACAATGATATCAGACATCATTTCATAAGGGAGCATGTTGAAAAGGGAACTGTAAAGATGTTCTACATTCCTACAGAAAAGCAACTTGCAGACATTTTTACAAAACCACTCGAAGAATCCACCTTCAACAGGTTGGTAAGTGAATTGGGAATGCTATATCTGGTATGTTAACTTACTAGTTTTTACATTGTCCATTATCATGCAGCTTGTGACAATACCTTTAAATTACTGTCATGAGAAGTTACTATCTACTTGTTTGCTAATTTTTATGACAGCATGTTGACTCGATCATTGCTCAGTAACTTCTCGTCCCAAGTCCCAAGGTTTTCTTTGTGCTTCGGCATGAAGGAAGGGTGAATCCCTCTGTATTCTTTTCTTCTTTTCTAATATACATCAGCTTAGCCAAAAAAAAAACTTCGTATGCTTATTTGAATATCATGCATGTCTTATGTGATTATTAGTCAAACTTTATGTGACAATAATTTAATTGTATTTCTAAATTTGAGAGGTGATTAGTCAAAGGAGTCGTGTCCATTGGTCATTTTTGCTAATTTGTTGGGTTAGTGAGGAACACATCTCTTAATTACATTCTGTGGTAGTTGTTGGTATTCCAAACTTTTGACCATAGTCTAACCCCACTCCCAAGTTTGCCTATAAATTGAATCTTAGGCTACACTAGTTTTTCACTCATAAAAAAAAGTGTTAACTCGAATAACTTGTAGAAGGGGGGTTAAACACAAGTTATGTAATCGTGTCTGATTTTTGCTTGATTAGATGAACAAGAACAAATGAATAAATCAAACTGTTTGTACTAATAAAATCAAATACAAACTCTACCAAAGGTGTACAATACCTTTAGCAGCTGCTCTCAATACAAATCTCTCTCTGTTTGTTTTGAACTTTCGAATACAAACCTTATACTAAGCTCACATTTTCGAACTCACGAACGCTTTTTACAATGATATAAAGAGAGTATTTATAAAGCTTCCTATCAACTAATAACAGAAAGAATAATCTATACATGGTAATCTTCTGCCATCCAGTTGATAGTTTCCAATAATGCTTTGATTCTTTTCTTCATGTACACTTCTTTCCATCTTCTAAATACAAGATCCTAAAGTATAGCACTTTCCAATTCTGCAGCTTCGATACAGTCAGGGTCTGTCATAGTCCCTGAAAACCTGTAGTCCGTGACCTTAGTCTCTGATCAATTACTGTTCACAGTTTTGCAGATCTTGGATAACTGATATTCCTTTAATTAAATGCTAAACTGTAACACCCCCAGATCCGGGGTCAGGGATCGGGTCGTTACGGTCTCAATTCCATCAATAATACTTGACTTGCATCAAAATACATAAGCAGCATGCTATGACCCCGCAATAATATCACATCACACAAACACAACCAGTTACAGTCCCAGAGATGAAATCAGAGTAACTAACAAATATTATTAATCGCAAGATTGAGTTCTTACAACCCAAAAGATTTACAATTTAACCATTACATACTCTTTGCCATCCATTTGTATATGTCACATAATAAATACATTTGATACTCAAATGCTACCAACTAGCCTACCAATAGCTTCTTCTTCAGCAATGGTAGCTATTTTCTCAGCGGTTAATCTTTTGACGGCGATCACTTGCTCGCACCGATTGCGCTTTATGCGGGCCATCAGATCTAGCTGTTGTTGTGATATAGATAAATAAAGCAAGGGTGAGCAATAGCCCACCAAAAAGAATATACTGAACAGTGATAATATACAATAGTTCATAATATCTTTGTAATCATATGCCATGCATTTACGAAGATAGTGCCAGTATAATGTAAACGATGAAGTTACAAGGTAACTCAAAATATATATGCTGCGAAAATATCTGCTAAGCAAAAGATAAACAAGATATTATCATTTATTATAAAAGAGGAACTTGCAGGAAAAATATTGCAATTCCAGTTTTGAACACTTTTCAACCCTGCCAACATTGAGAATGTTGCAGAAAATAAATAGATTTGGATTATGAACTAATGCGGGAGTATTGTCGCGCCAGATGACACCACCTTACGATGATCAGTCGTAGGTTGTGCATCTCAAGATTTGTTTCTCTACATGTAGAAGGAAGAACGTACGCCGGATCTCCCTAGGCAACGGTTGGGCATAGTTGGGACCGGCGCCACTCGGACCATATTTCTAGGATGGACTGTCCCACAGCCTCTTACACAGATTTTTAATGATAGACTGTCCCATAGCCTCTTACACAAATACTCCTAGTTCGAATAAATCCATGACTCTGAAATGTAAAGCTCGTCCCCCTTTCCCCAAGTATAATACTTGTTGATAAGACTCCACAAAGTAGTCGTATCTAGTTGGAAAGGAAAATTCACCAATATTTCCCAAGCTGATGCTTGTTAATGGATATTGACTTGTTCTAATAATCTTACCCCTCGAATGATGAGGAAGTAACAAACAAACTCAATTTGATGGTTAGCAACCAAGTTGCGCGTGAAAAGAATAGTTTAACAAGCATATGACCGGGCATTCAACGAAATAACAGCTCTCACGCAAGGTTCTCTTATATTTTAGAAGATAGATTCGAATGAAAAATGGGGTTTTCAGAACCTTCCTTGATAAAATAATAATAACACGACTCAGAGATACTTTACATAGTATTTGGATATCAAGGAAATTTTTGAATAAAATATCTCATTTTAGAACTAGTTGAAAAGAATTAAATAAATATTCCAAGAATATTTATTAAACCAGAAATAGTTCAAGAGTATTCTTAATATAATTATTGCTCATGATTAACCCTCGAATAAGTATATATAGATTATTTATAAGATAATTAATTCCTCGAATAAATGTTCAAAATAATATCCAAGAAAATAATCAAATAACGTTACTCGAATGACTATTCAAATAACGTTACTCGAATAATTTCCAAATGTTAGGTCCGATAAGATTGTTGAAGGGGGGTTGAATACAATCTTACCTTTTTATCGAAATTTGTCCGTTAGATTATATTTTAGCAAAGACAAATTTGTGCGGAATTATTTAACACAATTTTTCAAGTTGAATATAACTGTATATTAACTTGATGTGGTGTTACAAAATCAGTATAACAACTTATCAAGATGTTAATAACTAATTAGAAAATTCGACATGAACTTTTCTAATTTAGTTAATAATAATCAAGATAAGAACTAGGAAACTTAATTCGCTAGTAGTACAAGAATCACAAATAGACAAGTTCTAGCGGATAGAATATTACAAAGATGAAGAACTTGAATTTCTGGGAATTGTTTAAGCTTTGGTGTTCTTGGTGTTCTTGAGAGAGAATTCTTTTCTGCTGAATATCTTATTTTCTGCTCTGTTTGCTGGTTATGACTTAATCTGCTGTGTTCTGTTCTTTTGTATCAGTCATAAGTCTTGCTAGTTTTCTGTAGGATATTTAACTGCTTCAGCATGACTGAAACTGCTTCCAAGACTTAGTTTTTCTTCATTAAGACTTACACAAACCTCCATTAAGACATAAACCTGGTCGGTATGACTTAATAAAAATTCGGTAAGACTTAAAACAGCTGGCAGGAAGTCGGTATGACTTAATCAGGTCGGTAAGACATAATCTTGAATGGTTCGGTAAGACATAATCCTGAATACTGTCGGTATGACTTAATTTAGGTCATACCGAATTTTTCTTCTCCAAGACATAATTCAACCTTCTTTCTTTAAGTCATATTGATCTATTTAATTAATTAATGATTAACTAATTCATATTTAATTGATACAATAATTAATTTAATAAATAAATTAATTCTTCCAGAATTAATTCATTTAATTAAATCAACTAAATGATTTATATCAATTATAAATGAATTTAATTAAATCAATAAATAATTAATCTAATTCTTACAAACCACTGAATGTAATAAAGAATTACCACTGACTTGTGTTGACGTTCGATGTACTGTCTGGTTCATGAACGACTAACTTCAATGATGCTTCTTCACTTTTGACTTTAGGTTGTGGTTTGTTTCTTCTCTCAATTCTCTTGTACTGTAACTGACATTCAAACTATCACTCGAAAAATCTCTGTCATTGTTCCAATGAATCCATTCACTTCAATGCTATACTGGGGCTTGATCAGATTACTGAATCGTCTTCCAGTGTACGACATCAAAACTATAGATTGACTTTTCTTCTTTCTTCTGACAGATAATACTTCTTGAGATTTCTGTGACAGTTCATATGTATATTTACTTATTACAATTTGGTTTAAGTTGATTAGGATCCTCTAACTACAAATAGGCTGAGTCATATGCCTTTCAATCTCCCCCTATTTGTTTGTTAGACAATAACAAGCAAATTCCTAGAGGATACCTCAACTAATCCAACTTAACCAAATGAAAGATAAAACTTTAAATACTAAGTAAATATGAAAAAAAGTTCTAGTTTATATTTAACATTTGCCAGATTCAAACATGAAAAATAAATACAAGATAGATGATCCTCTAGACTGATCATATGATACAAATTCCTATCAAGACATGCATGATATTCAAATCTTCCCTTCTGAATTCTCCTTCTTCTGGCTCATCTGTGACTTGAAGTTTCATATGTAAATCAGAATCAACAAGACGCTCTCTTCTTGATGACAATCCTTGAGGTAAGACTAAAGGAATTCCAAGCTTCTTTCTCAGTTCACCTTGAAATTTCTTGTAATCTTTTATATTCGTTTGTGCATAGGATCGAATGTGATCTGCAGCTATTACCTTTTCTTCAGTCAAGAATCCATGATTTCTGAGAGCATACTCAGCATATACCAAGTTTTTTGCATGATGTTCATATAACTCATCTGTCTGAAGATTGATTGAATGAAGTACCTCTCCCTTAAGAAATTTTACTTGTGGAGGATCCTTAATCACTTCTGGTCCAGCTCTTTCAGCAAATTCTTTGAACTTCTCATGTAACAACACACCTAGCTCAGAAGATGTTCTTACCTTAGGCCTAAGTACCCAAATCTCTGTCAGCGATCTGTCATAAAAGAACTGAATAGATACTCCGAAAGTTCCAACTTTATGACAATCCACAAATATTACCAACTCATCAGATTTGGGTTCAAATGCAGTAGTTATCCTGATGACTTCTACCTTTAAGGCCTTTATATACATATCATGAATTGGATTTGCCAGTTTGAATTCCTCGAGAATTTCTCCAAGACGACGATCTTCATAATCAGAACTCTGAGGTGAATCAATTGCTTTTTGAGCACGTTCCCATTTGTCACCGCTCTTTAGTCTGATATATGTCTTTCTCTTCTCAACATTTATAGCATGTAATCGTTGTAATGCTTGCTGTTCAGCTTTCTGAAGTTCTTCATTTCATGCAATTTGCTCTAATGACTTTTGAAGCTTTTCTTCTCTCATTAGCAAATTAGCTTCCCTCTGAGCAAATAATTCTTCAGATTCTTTCTCTGCTTGTTGAGCTTCATATTCAGTTGTCACTGGTCCTTCATCTTCCCAGTGACTAAGATCAGGTTCAGGAAGTTCTTCACCTTGATCAGGGAATTCAAAATCAGCAAAAACATCGAAGTTATCCGGTTCACCCGTGTAATAATAACCTGTGTTCTTGTCTTGAATTTCTTCTTCAGTTTCTTCAACTACTTTCTTCGTCTTATCTCTCCTATCTTCACTTTGGTCAGATTTTCCAGATTTTCCCTCTCCTCCCTCTCTTTCTTTAGTTTTATCTTGTGACCCCTTACTTGTAAAGAATTCAATTTCTTCATTTGTAGGTTTGCGACTTTGACTTACAAGATTAAACAGATGTCTTAACCCTTTAGCCTGGTGTGCATTTTGCTTTTCGATCTGGTCCAGACGAGAATCAGTAGATTCCTGATTGTGCTGTACCTCTGACTGTAGAGTGTCAACTTTCATGGAAATCTCAGAAATTAACATGTCTTGAGCAACAGTAATATCTCCAGAGTCATCAAGTGCCTTTTCATGAGAGAGTTCGAGAGAATCTATCTTCTTGGTGAAAGATGTCTTTAAGTAGTTTATCTCCTTCTTGATTCCAGCAAGCTGACTGTTGACAGAGGTGGATGAAGAAGATCTCTCACCCACTTGTGCTCTAAGGAATTCTGTTTCAGCCTTGGTGACTGCAAGTTCTTTCTCTAAAGCAGCTATCTTTTCTAATAGTGAGAGAGTGTATGTGTCAGTGTGTGCGCTCACCTGACGTTCACTTTGAGATCCACTCACCTGAAGTGCATGTGTTTCACTCAATTTTATGGTATTCCTCACATCAGTCCTCTCAGTTTCCTGAGCTGCTTCCAGATTTGTACCTGCAGTTAAAATCACCCTAGCCTCCTCTGGGAAGGTCAGTGGTGGTGCAATGGGAGTTCGCAAATCCCCGTCCTTAATCAATTCCACTTGTACATTTTGATTTGTAATCTGAATTGCTTCAGTAGTAGATTGATCAAGTTGCCTTCCACTTTCTTCAGTCGAAACTGTGAGTGGAAACTCCCTTGAGGGATCTAGGAATGTTTCTCCTAGGAGGGGAGATGATGGTTCCATTAAAGTTGGCAGGGAACCAGGATTTCCCTCAGAAGTCTGTGAAGACTCTTCTACCGTAACTATGGTAGGCACTGTTTCAGACTCTATGTGCTCTCCTTTCAATGTGTTCCTATTTACATCATAATCTATTTGTTCTCCCATTGTTAGTAATAACAAAGGGGTTGTGCTTGACACATTACAGGATGCCATGGCCCTATGGCGAATTTCAATAGTATCATCCTGTTGAGAGGATGATCCTAGTAACTGTTGCATGGCCATATCAACGTCCATATCTTGTTGAGAAGATACGGATGGGCTTACAGTTGCCTCAGAATCAGTTCTACTTTTCTTTTGTAGAGGCAGAGCTGTGGGTTCACTTATTATATTTCTTCTTTTCTTTGATCTTTGAAATGGAATTTTCTTTCTGGAGTGAAAGGTTTTAAGTGATGTTGATTCAGTGTTTGGCTCTATGACCGGGGTTAGAGATTGCGGTCTTACAATCCCTTGGTCAGCCCTATCAACCACTTGGGTTCCAGAAATAGATTGAGAAGTAGAAATAGTTTGAGGAACAAAAGACAATACCTGGTAAGCTAATTCTGCGATAGTCTCTGATAAGATAGGTTGATTTAATTCAGGTTCAGGAACAGATGCAGTTTCTTCCACTGGATGTTCAACAGCAAGTGCAGGTGGCTGAGGAACAATTTGCTGAGCAGGTTCAACTTGTTGATTGCCATGATCTTCAGGTTCAACAAGTATGTTATCCACTGGTGGTTCAGGGTTTTGTTCAGGTTGTTCAGGTTCTGGTACAGGTTCAATGACAGGTAGTTGTATATAATTTGACATGTATTGGGTGACAACTACAGGTATGTTTGTGAATTTAGGCTTGTTGCTGTACTCAGTGAACAATCTGGTAGTAGGTTTACCCGACGCCAGTGATTCTCCATTCAGGAATTGGGCTTGGTTTTCTAGTTCCACTAGATGATTAAAAATCAATGACAGGAATCTTGGATAATAACATGATACTTTTTGTCCATTATCAAAATTCCTCTTTGAATTAATGATTCTTCTAACCATAGGAACACACAGTAGTCTACCAATATTAATTCTTCGGTTATGTGCAACTGCATATCCAATATGCTGCAAGAAGGATGGTAATACCCCGAAGTTCCCTTTAGTAGTATTGGCAAAGACTCTAGCTAATGTGTCAAACAGATAGTCCCATTCCTGAACAAAGTTCTTTTTATTCCAGATAGTTTGATCAGGACTGTCTTGATAGAATACACCATTCAAAAAATTTATCAATTCTTGATCTGATGGTAACTCTTCGAAATTGTCAGTTGGAAAATTTAAGACCGTATTTATTGTATTTTCATTCACTGTGTACTGATTGTCTCCCACAGAGAAGACAAATGATCTGTTATCATTAGAAATGACAGCAGTAGTACACATGATTCGCAAAGGTTCAATTTTCAATGGAGCATCCAAGCTCAAAGCAGTGCGAACCATTGAATTTTCATTTAAAAATCGAATCCACGGTCGAAAACGTTCAACTGAACATTTTTCTGGATCAAAATAACCGATTAAATTATGTTTAATAATTTTAAATCGATCAACCATTTTAATCAAGATTTAATTTCTTTGAAAATTTCAGATTTTACAAAATTATGATTTAAAAATTAATTTTTCGAATTAATAATTAATTAAAATTTCGAAATAATTAACTTTTCTCCAAAAATTCTGAAAAATTCACACAATGATCCTTGTATACACACAAACAACCATATATTTTTAGTTTTGCAAGAATCAAAACCAGATGCCCTGAAAAGTAAATCGTAAAATCGAATTTTCGAAAGTTAATTTCTTCAAAACCCAAACCAAATCACGATTTTAAACAATCAAACTGAAGAGAATCGAACAAGGAATCGATGATTGTACTTAGTTCGTGATTTCAGTTAAGATTCGAGATAAAAATCGGGCATGACCTGTCGTGTATATGCGTGTATATATGTGTGTATATAGTTCTCAATGACTTAACATGTGAGATGACATAAAATGAAATTATGACTTAACATTACTAACTACTATATCTATACTAACTGATTAAGAATTAAATCTAGAAATAAGACTTAAACTTAACATTAATAAAAACTCCGAATAAGACTTAAAAATAAGACTTAACTAAGAATTAAGATATATGTATAACGAATAAGACTTAAATTAAACTACCAAGACTTAACTAATAAGACTTAACAAATAAACGAATAAGACTTAATTTAAAAACTCGCTAAGGCTTAACTTATAATAAGACTTAACTAAACAAAGAACCAGTAAGACTTATCCTAGTCAAGTCATACCAGTTTTTAAAACAAATAAGACCTAATTTAATAAGACTTAAATTTACACTGAATAAGACTTATACTTATATACAGAAAAGGCTTAACTAATAAATTCGAATAAGACTAAAAATTAAAAACAGAATTAATCAAATAAGACTTAACATAATTAAGACTTATTAAATATAATAGACTTTTTAATAAGACCTATTAATATTCTGATTTAATTTAAGACATATCCAAATTAAAATTAAATTAAAATATATACAAATAATTCAAATAAACACACAAAAATATAAAATTAACTTAGAAAAATAATAAAAATATTATAGAAAATTAAACAAATAATAAAAATAATTATAAATACCATATGCTATCCTATTAACGAAAACTAAGCAATATTAACAGGACAAATATTACAAAACATATGATAAATTAATTATTAAAATAGAAATAAATATCTACAAATATTCTAAAAATACAGCAATATGAAGTATCAAGTAATATGAATAAACAGGATGAAAAATAACTAAACAAGCAAGAAAATCAGATGGTAAAATAATTATACAAGTGATTTCAAACAACAAATATTCACAGAATAATCACTTGCAAAATTATTAAAGATCAAATTTCAGATATTAACAGTATTAATTACTAGGACTGTTTAACATACCCAATTCACTAACAATTTTAGTGAATGAGGATTCATTAAGCGACTTAGTAAAAATATCTGCAGTTTGATCTCCAGAGCCTACAAATAGTAGTTGCACTGTACCATTCATTACATGCTCTCTTATAAAATGATACCTTATGTCAATGTGCTTTGTCCTTGAGTGCTGCACAGGATTGCTGGCGATTGCTATGGCACTTGTATTATCACATAAAATAGGAATATTTTCCAATACAATGCCATAGTCCATTAATTGATTCCTAATCCATAAGATCTGAGCACAACAGCTTCCAGCAGCTATATATTCAGCTTTGGCTGTAGAGTTTGAAACTGTTTGCTGTTTCATACTGAACCAGGATACCAATCTTCCACCTAGGTATTGACAACTCCCAGATGTACTTTTCCTGTCTACAACACTTCCTGCATAGTCAGAATCTGTATATCCAATTAAAGTAAAACCAGATTCATTAGGGTACCAGATGCCTAAATTAGGCGTACCCTTTAGATATCTTAAGATTCTTTTGACAGCAGTGAGATGGATTTCTTTAGGGTTCGCTTGGAACCTTGCACACAAGCATGTGGCAAACATTATATCTGGTCTACTAGCAGTTAGGTAAAGCAATGAGCCAATCATACCTCTATAGCCTGTGATATCTACCTTGGCAGAACTTTCACATAAACCAATTTTGACAGCTATAGTTGATGGTGTCTTTGCTGATGAGCACTCCTCCATGTGATATTTCTTGAGAAGCTCCTTGATGTACTTGGATTGACAAATAAATATTCCATCTTGTCTCTGACTTATTTGTAATCCAAGAAAGAATTTCAGTTCTCCCATCATGCTCATTTCAAACCTACCCTGCATTAACTTAGAAAACTTCTTGCATAGAAGCTCATTAGTAGACCCAAATATAATATCTTCCACATAGACTTGGACTAGTATTATATCATTCTTATGTCTTTTAGTGAAGAGCGTTTTGTCTATGACACCTCTTATAAAACCATTTTCTAATAGAAATTCAGAGAGAGTGTCATACCATTTTCTTGGGGCTTGCTTAAGACCATAGATAGCTTTGTAAAGAAAGTAGACATTGTCCAGATGATCTTGATCTTCAAAACCAGGGGGCTGTTCTACATACACTTCTTCATCTAGCTTACCATTCAGAAAAGCACTCTTGACATCCATTTGATAAACTTTGAATCTTGAATAGGATGCAAATGCCAAGAATATTCTGATGGCCTCAAGTCTTGCCACTGGAGCATAGGTCTCGTCATAATCAATGCCTTCAGCTTGAGAATAACCTTTAGCTACCAGTCTCGCTTTGTTTCTTATCACAGTGCCATCTTCATATAGTTTATTTCTGAATACCCATCTTGTGTCCACCACTTTTCTATCTTTAGGTCTGGGTACCAGCTTCCATACTTCTAGTTGCTTAAATTGATTGAGTTCATCTTGCATAGCAATCACCCAATCAGGATCAGATAGAGCTTCTTCTACTTTCTTAGGTTCCATGACAGACAAGAACCCAGAATAGTTACATTGATTCTGATAAGCTCTTCTTGTTTTCACACCAACATCTGGATCACCAAGAATCAGCTCAAAAGGATGAGCTCTATTCCAAACAGTTTGTCTGGGAAGAATTGATCTTAATGATTCGCCTTGATCTTCAGTATGATGTTGAGTATGACTTGTTGACCCTTCATTATCTCCCCCTGAGTTGTTGCCAGTTTGACTTATTGATGGTTCAAGAGTATCAGTGGTGTCTTGAAAATTATCATTGTTTTCACCAGCATCACCTTGATCATTACCACCAACATTTGGATTATTATTATCAGCAACAACGTCAGGTTGATTGTCATCATCTGAATCTGAGTCTGACATATCATCAAACTTAAGCTTTTCAGATGGATCTTCATTTTGGATACTTGGGAGTTTTGTGTCATCAAATGTAACATTGACACTTTCCATAGTTTTCTGTTGATCAATAAGATACACCTTGTAGGCTCTTCTATTATAACCAATAAATATTGCTTCATGTGCTTTTTCTTCAAATTTACCACCTTGATCATCTCCTTCTTTCAGCACAAAGCATTTTGTCCCAAATACATGGAAGTACTTGAGAGTTGGTTTCTTGTCATGTAGAGCTTCATATGGTGTCTTCATTAAGTCTTTATTGATAAGTGTTCGATTCTGGGTATAGCATGTAGTGTTGACAGCTTCAGCCCAAAAGCTCAATGGAAGCCTTGATTCACTTAGCATAGTACGTGCAGCTTCAATCAAGGTTCTATTCTTTCTTTCAACTACCCCATTTTGCTGAGGAGTTCTTGGAGCCGAGTACTGTCTAGTTATACCCTTTTCAGTGCAAAAGTCATTCAGAACTGCATTCTTGAATTCAGTTCCGTTGTGTGACCTTATAGCTCTTACTGGACGATTAGAGTCCAGCTCAATTAACTTAATGTGATCAACTACCAGTTGTGGAGTTTCATCTTTTGAGTTCAGAAATAGTACCCATGTGAATTTTGAGAAATCATCAACAATCACAAGAGCATATCTTTTTCTTGACATGGACATTACACTAACTGGACCAAACAAATCCATATGGAGAAGTTGTAATGGTTCAGTTATTGATGATATGTTAGTACTCCTGTGAATTGACCTTTTTAACTTCCCTTTTTGACAAGCATCACATAGACCTTCCTGAGTAAATTCAATCGAAGGTAAACCTCTCACCAACTCTCTTTTAATTAGAGAATTCATTGTTTTGAAGTTTAGGTGAGAAAGTTTCTTATGCCATAACCAACTTTCATCAGTGGATGCCTTTGAATAAAAACATCTAATTTCTTCTGTGCTTCCAGAGTTCATATTGGCTATGTACAAGTTTCCTTTTCTTACTCCAGTCAACTGTGGCCTTTCATTTCTCTTGTGTGATATTAGACAATTCTTCTTGTTGAAATGAACTTCATAACCTTTGTCACAGAATTGACTAATACTGAGCAAATTGTGCTCAAGGCCGTTCACAAAAGAGACATCTTCAACGATAACATTTCCAGCTTCTAATCTTCCATATCCATCAGTTTTACCTTTTCTGTTATCTCCAAAGGTAACGACTGGGCCGGCCTTATCCACCACATTTGTCAGCAGGGCTCTATTTCCGGTCATATGCCTTGAACATCCACTGTCCAGAATCTACATGACTCGTTCAACCTGTTTTAAACCCTGCAATGACAAATTGGTTAGACTTTCTTCGGAACCCAAATTTGATTGGGTCCGGAGTACTTAAAGAATTGTCCTTTATCAGGCAAAGCAACACTTTTTATTTTAACAACATTTTCTTCAGGTACTGGACATTTAACCTTGTAAACAGATTTAACTTGTTTTGGTTTCAGCTTGGGTAACCAAGTCTTCACCATATCCTGAGAAGGACTTGAAGTCCTAATCTTAGAATTAGGTGGTGTTACAGTCCTGGATCTAACATGTTTATTTCTGCTCATGTGCTGTCTAGGAACATTCTTATCATTACATGCATGATTACCGTTAAAGTAAGCAGACATTATATTAAAAGCACAAGACATGCAATTAACAGCATTGCATTTCTTATGAGCAGTATCAATAACAGGAATAGCATGCATGGTAGATATGTTGTTGCATTTATTCATGTTGTTACTTCTACTACTAGTTTTCAAGGAACTAGTAGACTCACCAACTCTTTCTGTTTTCTTAAACACGGAGTTTCTATCTTCATCATTTTTAACAACTTGATTACTTTCTAAGACTACGCCATTAACTAAATCCTCAATGCGCATCTCTTCCTTAATGATTAAAGATGTCGTATCCAAAGGTTCTGCTATGGATGTCTTAAAGAGTGGGTTACTAACACCCTTAAGCACTATTGGTATACCCCTTTCTACAGCACTAACACGATTAGGGGTAATAATGCTTTTTCGTCCAATAGCTTCATTATAATCAAACCCAATTCCTACGGTTTGATTAATAGCTTGTTGGTTAAACAACTCTTTAGCCACTTTACATGAATTAGAAGTAGCACTAACCCTTATTTCTAGCTCAGCTATTGTTTCTCGTTGTTGAACCACTATCAACGCTAAAGACCTCTCAAGTTCTTTTAGAATTCTTATTTCTGATTTTTGTTTATCATGGCAATTTTGTACATCGTGTAATTCTGATAATTGATTACTAAGATCTGTATTTAACAAATTGATCCTTTCAATCTCTCTATTAGCACAACCTAGTGAATCACTAAGTTGATAGATATATTGACTTTCAGTACATGATACATCAGATGAAGTACCACTGGAGTTATCAGATTTTGCCATCAGGGCAAGATTGCCATATTCTTCTTCTTCAGAGTCTGTATCATCCCAACTCTTTCCAGCAGCCACATAGGCTTTACCTGTCTTCTTCTTCTCAGTAGCGAAATGTCCAAGTTCATTACAGTTGTAGCATCTAATTTTACTTCTTTCAACCGTTCCAGTTTTGTAACCTCCTCTGTTACTTGAGGATGAAGAACCTCCTCTTTGGAACCTGTTATAGTTAGATTTGTACCTGAACTTGGGATTCTTCCTGAATCTGAAGTTGCTGAATTTCCTTACCAACAAAGCCATGGACTCATCTTCCAACTGATCTAGCTCTTCTAACGAATAGAAGTCTCCTTCATCTGGACTAGCATTCGTTTGACCAACTTCAACTTCAAGCTTGCCACTGTCAACACTACAAGATTGAATAACCTTATCTTCCACTTCCTGTTTGTTCTCAACAATAAGAGCTGTAGAAGTATTAGCAACTCTTCCTTTTCCATAAATCTCCTTTTGTTGAGATTGTTCCAGTTCATAGGTTTTTAAAACACCAAAGAGTCTTTCTACAGTAATTTCACTTAGATTCCTCGACTCTCTGATAGCTGTAATCCTATGTTCTAGATGAACAGGCACTGACAGTAGAAATTTTTTGTTGATCTCTTTCTGAGTGTAGTACTTGCCATGCATCTGTAAATTGTTGACAAGTTTGTTATATCTTTCAAACACATCTTGAATAGTTTCATTGGATGCTGATCGAAAGTGTTCATACTCAGATGTCAGAATTTCTAGTCGATTCTCCATAACTTCCTCTGTTCCTTCATTCACAGTTTCAATGGTTTCCCACATTTGCTTTGCAGTCTTGCAGTTAATCACATGACTGTACATTACAGAGTCTAGAGAATCTATTAAGATCAGTCTTAAATTAATGTCAAGTCCAGCTTCCTCTCTTTCAACAAGAGTGTATTCAGAAGAATCTTTGTGGACAAACCTTGCAGGGGCAACAACTTTTCCATCAGTGACAACTTCAGGAATTAACCCAAAAGGTATTATTGGTCCTTCTGACAAGACTTTCATGTATTTAGGATTTGCAACCTCTAGGAATATTAACATTTTGTTCTTCCACATATCATAACTGTTTTTATCATATATGGGAATTTTCACAGTTCCAACTTTAGAAGACATGATGAATTTTTTAAGAGAGTTAAAAAATTCGGGGATGATTTTTAATCGAGTAAAATGGGATCTTTGATTTGTGTATCAATCAATCGGCTCTGATACCAATTGTTAGGTCCGATAAGATTGTAGAAGGGGGGGTTGAATACAATCTTTACCTTTTTATCGAAATTTGTCCGTTAGATTATATTTTAGCAAAGACAAATTTGTGCGGAATTATTTAACACAAATTTTCAAGTTGAATATAACTGTATATTAACTTGATGTGGTGTTACAAAATCAGTATAACAACTTATCAAGATGTTAATAACTAATTAGAAAATTCGACATGAACTTTTCTAATTTAGTTAATAATAATCAAGATAAGAACTAGGAAACTTAATTCGCTAGTAGTACAAGAATCACAAATAGACAAGTTCTAGCGGATAGAATATTCCAAAGAAGAACTTGAATTTTTGGGAATTGTTTAAGCTTTGGTGTTCTTGGTGTTCTTGAGAGAGAATTCTTTTCTGCTGAATATCTTATTTTTTGCTCTGTTTGTTGGTTATGACTTAATCTGCTGTGTTCTGTTCTTTTGTATCAGTCATAAGTCTTGCTAGGTTTCTGTTGGAT
This sequence comes from Saposhnikovia divaricata, assembly GCA_036435485.1. Classification (NCBI taxonomy): domain Eukaryota; kingdom Viridiplantae; phylum Streptophyta; class Magnoliopsida; order Apiales; family Apiaceae; genus Saposhnikovia; species Saposhnikovia divaricata. The sequence goes on along the minus strand of CM071596.1, from coordinate 148,477,055 downwards.
ATTTAACTGCTTCAGCATGACATAAACTGCTTCCAAGACTTAGTTTTTCTTCATTAAGACTTACACAAACCTCCATTAAGACATAAACCTGGTTGGTATGACTTAATAAAAATTTGGTAAGACTTAAAACAGCTGGCAGGAAGTCGGTATGACTTAATCAGGTCGGTAAGACATAATCTTGAATGGTTCGGTAAGACATAATCCTGAATACTGTCGGTATGACTTAATTTAGGTCATACCGAATTATTCTTCTCCAAGACATAATTCAACCTTCTTTCTTTAAGTCATATTGATCTATTTAATTAATTAATGATTAACTAATTCATATTTAATTGATACAATAATTAATTTAATAAATAAATTAATTCTTCCAGAATTAATTCATTTAATTAAATCAACTAAATGATTTATATCAATTATAAATGAATTTAATTAAATCAATAAATAATTAATCTAATTCTTACAAACCACTGAATGTAATAAAGAATTACCACTGACTTGTGTTGACGTTCGATGTACTGTCTGGTTCATGAACGACTAACTTCAATGATGCTTCTTCACTTTTGACTTTAGGTTGTGGTTTGTTTCTTCTCTCAATTCTCTTGTACTGTAACTGACATTCAAACTATCACCCGAAAAATCTCTGTCACTGTTCCAATGAATCCATTCACTTCAATGCTATACTGGGGCTTGATCAGATTACTGAATCGTCTTCCAGTGTACGACATCAAAACTATAGATTGACTTTTCTTCTTTCTTCTGACAGATAATACTTCATGAGATTTCTGTGACAGTTCATATGTATATTTACTTATTACAATTTGGTTTAAGTTGATTAGGATCCTCTAACTACAAATAGGCTGAGTCATATGCCTTTCACCAAGTACTTAATACTTATGGAAATTTAAATAATGTTCGTAAATAACATCCCTCAAATAATCTGTCACTGAAATCCCTCCGGGTTTTCATGACTATCTCTATATTACAAAATACAGACTCCCGGTCTATATTGAATGATTGAGGATCATATGCCCGTCACTAAGGGTCTTAACCAAATCTGGCTTATAACTAATATATCTTATCTTGCTTATAAGCCAATTTAAAATTAGGAACAAGTATCACAGAAACCAGAGTCGCAATATAGCGTGTCCCAGTTCAGCTCGGTGATCTATAAACAATCAGAATATTCGAGATTAATCACCTAACATTTCTTTAGAAGGTTACGTATAAACTTTACTTAAGTCGAAACACGCTTTCGAGTTATCTCGTTATGTACCCTTTTGTATAACTCTTTTTATTACCGATACGATCCGACTTTTGTTCGTTATTAAGACATGTCATTACATTTACACTTGACATATACTTAAGCCGGGTAAGTTCTAAGGTCGGTCGTTTACGAACCAAGATTATACCTCGAGTTTTATCGCCCGTTTTCTAAGTGTTTTACCAAAGTTATAACCAAATGTACTTTTAAGGATTCGTTCGCGTTTAACCTTGATTCGAACATTTTTATAAAATCCGAAAACGATCCGTTTGACATGTGGTTTTCTCTCACACCTTCCTTTTTATCTCTGGTATTTAATTACCATGATTCGCCACTAACTTACATATTTTACGAGGGTTCAATTTCATTTACGAACTCTCGTTTACGGTTTTGAACCCCTTTTAGTAAATCGGCCATAATTCCTAAACCGTATGTCCGTTTCACATGATCTTTATATCAAAACAAAGTTTATAACATAATCTATCTTATGATGATAGAATATGAAACTGGAAAGGAAGTTATAACTACTGTCAAACACGATTTCTTAAGGTTAACGAAAATCAGGCATTACGACGACTATAAATTGGACGTTCCAAAAATCGTAATCAACAACCCAAGCCACACCGGGCATCAATACAACTTATACACATGATTTCTCATCTCAAAATGTCCAAAAACGTATCACTTCATCATAATAATCATCATGTTATAAAATCATCTATAAGATCATGTTATCATGCTTATAATGACATTAATAACATAACTAATCTGAAATCCATCAAGAACATGCATATATCTCAAAGTAAGGTCTAGGGTTTCAAGTGATTATACCTTCTTGAGAGTATGTAATAGCTTTACTAAGCTTGGTATGGTCCTTGTCTAGCATTAACACACCTTAGATCAACCATGAAATCAAGAAAAAACAAAGTTAGTTCATAAGAACACTATTCATCCTCCTCTTTAATGATTTTTTTTTGAAAATGGTAAAAGAGGAGTTTAGGGCTAAGATTTCTAGGAGATCATTTTTATGAAATATAGGACTCACCATAAATATTTGAAGATCAAATGATGGTTGGAAGTAGGATTTTGGATTTGGAATTAAAGCTTGGGCCGAATGGATGAAAAATGGAAGAATGGAGTGTTTTGGCTTGGTTGCTTGCTATGTTCTCATCCAAATGAATTATTGATATGTTATTAGGATAATATCTAAGCCATAAAGCTACTTTAATAAAGCTAGTAGGTCATTGCATGCATCACTTTTTTTTTTGCTAATTAAAAAATTTATACCCAAAAGGGAACTGGCAAGAACACTTCTAGGGGCATACCCCGCGAAATCAACAAAATAAACATTACAGCTGCCGAAATCGATAGTTGAAAGTCAGCCAACAACTAAAACCAACCTAACAAAACTACCGTCTACAAATTTATCATAGATAAGAAACCTCCTGGTTCGCATTCAGGTCATGGTTGACCCCCCTTACAGATTCTTCCCTTGTCCTGCATATCCTGGGCTCCATAGGCTCTTCCATGGCCGACTCCACTTGCCTCATTTTCTACTTGGCCAGTGTCAACATGTACGGTAACATCCCCAACAGAGCGAAACAGAGGCCCCAAATACTGCATGTTGCCCAGAATTGGTTCCTTTTCTCTGGCTCCCCCTTCTCTTCGTTCCTTGTAGGATAGACCATCCTTGCCTCCAAAAGACGGACTGTGAAGCTGAGCATCTGTTGGTAGATCAATTCCCAGGTCTATCATGTAGTCCCTCAATTGAATAGTGCGACATGTTAAATCATGAAGCTCCACTTCCTCTATATCCCTTAATCCACGTGCAGAGGCACGGAACTCCCTGTCTCGGGATCCTTTAACCGGAGGGATTTCCTTTCCCAACGAGGCCAAAAACATCTGAAGGTTTCCCAAATTACGTCTCGCCGCTGTCAGAGCCTTCCTCTTCAATTCAGAGTTGTGTAAAGTGTGGTTTAAAAGCCCCGCTATCTCCACCACTTCATCCATGTCCGAAATAATCCGTTCATCCTCTCCTAGCACCGGGATTAGGATTCCATTCCTCCTGATAAAACTCCCCAACTGCCTAATACAATTCAGGGCAAAGCCCAAATCTCTCAAAAGCTTGACATCCTGTCTTCTTTGCAAGCCATTTAAGGCATCCAGATCACTCATGTCGACATTTCCCCAAATCGTAGGCACCTCATGCCCATGTTGAACAATGCAGTTTCTGAAGAGAATGACTACATTCATAGCAATAGCCAATCGCTCCTGCATTTTCTTTACAGAGTCATCCCAGCCAAGACTCTCTTCCTCTTCTATCATTACATTACACTGGGTCTTCCCCTTTCCCTTATCATTAGCCTTTTCACTTGCACTACCAAAACCCAAGTCCACTATTGGTGGATCCATGGCCTTATTGACATCAATACCAACCCCCTCCGAAACACCCTGCACATCGTCCGTAACCTCGTTCAGGGAGGGTTCCGACAAGTCAACAAAGGAAGCAACACAGTGCCCCCCATCTACTTTAGTAAGACTAGCAGGTTTTGATTGGGAAAAAACCTTACCATCAATTAAGTGATGCATGACCCGGCTACGAGTTCGAGCAGCCATCCCAGACTCCGGGATCATCGAGACTAGGTTATCCGCAAAGGTGACCCCCTTTTTCCCACCATTCTTCATACTGAATCCCACCTTCCATTGAGTATCATTAGATGGTATCTCCGATACCAAATCAGCCGCGAATGAGACCCTTTTTGGGCTTACACCTGGATCCAACCCCTCCTAGGTCATCGTCATAACCCCCTTCTTGCCATCATTCTTCATACTTGGTCCTTTCAGCTTCTTTGATCCGGTACCAATAGATGGTATCTCCGATACCAGTTCAGCCGCAAATGAGACCCTTTTTGGGCTCAAAACTGGATTCGGCCCCTCCTGGGTCATCATCCTATGTTCCTTAACATTAGTCGCCATCACAGAATCATCCGCAAATGACACCCTCTTGCTACTCATGCTATCCGACAAGAAGAAAAAAGAGAAATGTGGTGTTTAGGTGAGAGATTAAAAGGGGGGTATGGATTAGGGAAGTGGAAGTTTAGGTCTGATGAAGAATATGTTTAGATTTTGAGATTATAGAGAGAAGTTTAGAGAGAAGGAAGAGAGAATACGACTCTCATAGCTGTTGTAGAATCATTTACTGTCTTTACGCATGCATCACTTACTGGATGAGTATTGGTTTGTCTTGGTTTGGAAGCTAAGTACTTGGTTGATCTCTAAGTATGCTAGTTGTTTATGTAACTACTTAGTTACTAGATATTTTCCACTTGCACATGCATGTATCTTGATCCCCTGCTTGTTTCATTGTTCAGTTATTACTCTATTCATTGATCGTTCGAAATAATATCTCAAGGATTTCTAGTTAGGGTTTTACCGGAAACCTTCTTAATATTTATAATACTATTCTCCATCTTTCTTAATAATTCTCGAATCCATATTCCTTAAATCCTTTTAATAATCTCTTAGGTCTTTCAGCGTCCAGGGAAATATCGGAGAAAATAAAAGTGCAATTTTTCAGAGTCCGACGGCTTTTATATACACTATTTTCCCCCTGGATCACTAATACGAACTCAGAATTTTGTTCTGGGTACTTCTATATAGCGTCGTCTAATAATATTCCTAAATCCACCAAAATCACTATTCACCACTTATTCTTTACTTATTCTTTTAGGGTTATATAGATGTCTTGGTTCTCTTTCGATCGTTCCTTAACCCTTTTACGGAACCACTGGACTGATAACAGATATTGATTTGGATGACATAAGAATAACCTTCCCCCTTGGAATTATCAAATTTTAATTTCCTAGGAGATAGATAATTCTTATCTAGATTGTCAACCAATAGCATTATTCATGACAGATAAGTATTTGAATCCATATCCATTCCATACTAAAAGTTTTAATTCCTACCAAAAATCGGGGTTCTTACAGTCTCCCCTCCTTAAAAGGATTCCGTCCCGGAATCAGGTAGGCAACAAGAGTCGTTTGTCTGTCCTTTCACCTTTCAGCTTCCCGGTCAATTCTTAGTCGTTCTACCCTTTCTCAGCACATCTACTGGTGCTACAATACGTACTTTATCCTTTTTCTCTCAACTTTGCTACTTTTCGTACAACACATTATCCGGGTTATGCTCTTACTCAGTCCTATACTATTATCCTTATTAATATCCGCAATGGCTTTGGTATCACTATCGTGCTGCGAATTCGGAGATAACCTCACTCGCACTATGCATTTCCTGATCGCCTTAATCTTCGCAATCTCGATCAATATAGAGAAGTGGAAAGATTTATTGAGAGATCACTATGATCAATGAATATTTGTTACATTGCATAGTTAGTACAGAAGGGGGCCATCATTTAGTACTTGATAAGCAATTAAACAAGTTATGGTATTCCACTTAGACTTCTATCACACAGACAGATAGTCACGTAGCAGTACCTCCCCTCCTTAAAGGGTTGTTCTTCTCAATTCATAAAGAAGATGAATAAGAGAAAAGAAAAGAAAAGAATTCCAAAGGATTATAGAAAGTTTTTATAACGCCCTAGAAAATATCATACTTATTATTATTATTAAATATTAAATGTGGATTATATGAGGTGAATTTTTTTAAGATTGAATATATGTGACATCGTGTTTACATGCTTATATGATGGTTTATGTGTGCCGTGTAAGTCCGTGTATCTTTATTTGTATTTTTGACGATTTAAATCTATTTAAATTATGTATTATTGATCTTCTGGGAATTTTATAAAATCATGGGAGTTATTAAAAATCATGAAATCTTTTGTAATATTATCTTTGTATATTTATTTAGTTTCTAAAATTAGTGGAAGAATTATTTTGGATGTTTAAGTAATTTTAAAATGATTTTAAGAGTTTTATTGTATTTAAAAGATTAAAACTTGAAAAATTCATATTTAATTTTTGATCCCAAAAATATTTTAAAAATATGGGTGTGCTCGTAATTTTAAAATTAAAAGTTTAATTTTTCCCTCATTCTTCATTTAATTTCGATTTTTAAAAGCTTATTAATTGATTTGTACAATTGTTTTTAGCATAATTACTAAAATGCCCCTGGTTTAATTGTAAAGAGGCGGCAACCTCTCTTCTTCTCCAGTACGCTGTCTCTCTTTCTTTTTCTCGAGAACTCTCTCAAATTATCTCTGTCTCTCTCGATTTCTCGCACAATCTCTCTCTCTACTCTCTCTAGTTTTCTTGAAATCTCTCCCTCTCCCCTCCATGTTTAACACTTGTATGTGTGTGTATGGCGTGCTGCTACGAATTGTAGATCATATAAAGCTATGTGCGTGCGTGTAAGCAACGGGGGGTGTGGGTGTGTGTGCTTTCCTTGTGATTTTAGTGAACAACTGCAGCGAATCACTTATTCATCTTGGTATGAGTTCAATTTTGAGCTCGGTTTTTGCTGTTGAGGGGTTTATTGGGCTGGTTTGTAACTGTATGTGTGTCACTCTATGTGTGTGTATTTTTTTTACAAGGGTGTGCGTGTGGTGATAGGTGTGTGTGTGTTCCGCAGTGGTGGGTGCTTCTCTCCCATCCCCTCTGTTTTGCTGCCTCTATATTGCCCCGTTTGTATTGTATTTCGATTGTACAATGCTGCGTTTGTATGTATTGATTGTGTATAGTGAAAAATTGAAATGGGTGCTTGAAACTTTTAGTAATCTGAATGGTATTGAATTTTATTCATGATGAATAATGTTTGGTGTCTCTGAATTTAGTTGGTGTAGGGTGGTGTTCGGCTCGAGAGGGAGTGGAGGCAGGAGACCCTTGGTGAAAACCAAGAGCCCTGTTCTTGGCTCTGTCCGAGACAAAGGTTGGTGTGTGTGAGTGTGTCGAGATAGTTTATTTATTAATCGTTTGATTTCTAAGTATGAGTTACGTGGTAAACATAGACATATATGTATGAATGGTATGAAAATAAAAGCTTAGTAATAATGGTAATTGTCGTAGCAGTGTTGTAAAGTATGTATAAAGTGTAAAGTGTAAACCATATAGGGAATAAACAAGGCTGTTTTGATAGTTTTAATAGCTGGTCTGAAAGGGTGATTTGTGGAGATTAGTTTGTTAAATCGAAGGTAAACGTTAATCACATTTACTTTCCTTGCTACTTGTTCTTCGGCAGTCTTAGTAGTAAGATTTTAGCATATACTAGATTAAGTTGGTTAATTGAATAGAGGATTGGTGTAAGTGTTGTTTGTGTTCTTGGGTATTTTTATGACTGTCTGTAATTTCTGTGTGCTCGTAGATGTTCTGTTTATGAGTATTTTTGTGAGCGAGTGTATTTCGGTTATATATTTCTTGTACATGTGTCCTCTTTGATATGTAAAAAGTGAATAAGTATATTTGTGCGCTACCAAAAGCTTGTAAAATATACATAAATACGTAATTAATTAAATTGTGAATGTTAGTTGTTAAGTTATGAAAATTTTGTTGATTTGCAAATTTTGTAATAATAAATGTTAACTAGCTTGTGTTGAGGGCTATCGGTTATAATGGATGTGTTTATATGACTAGTAACTTACATGTGTTTCGAGTGATAATTATAATTGTTAAATTATCACCAAGTATATTAAATTGATTTCGAGTACTAAAATGAAGGGTGTATGTATGTCAAGTGTTAAGTGCGTGGGTCATCAAAAGCCCATAGTAGTGTATGCTAGCATGAGTATGATGAATGTGAGTTATAAGTTGAGTTGTGAACAAAGGATTTCTTAATCTCTTGCTTGGGGTTGATTGTATTTCGACAGGTTAGGTCATATTTTAAAGGAGGTGCTGTCCAATTTTTATTAGAATTATTATATGATTCTTATAATATTTTGATAAAAATTATTGGTGTGTAAATGTTATACGTGTGATATAAGATATAAGTATAAGTCAATAATATGTGCTAAGTGCTTATGTGATTATGTGATTTTATTATTTCGAGAATATGATCTGTAAAAGCTATAAGTGATAAACTGTAAAGCGTTATAGGACGCGTTTGGGTAGAATAAAGTTATACGATTAAGGTTGTAAGTGTACTGAATTAGTATTTTACCTGCTTATAGGTACGAGTAGGGGCGGCTTGGAGCCAGTGTACATAAGGATGAAAATTTGTGAAAGGAGATACTCATCGGAATTAGCGAGTATAATAGAGAGTGGCTGACAAATTATAGAGAAAAGATGAGTGTGTAGCCGAACAGAGGCCAACGTGTAAAGAAGTAGAGACTGATATAAAGTGAGAAAAGAATTTGGATATTGGAATTGGAAACTTCATGTATTGAGGCAAGTTTACTATACCTCACTTATTGTACAAGTGATGTGAAACCTTCGGTGTTATTTATTTGTTCTTTCGATATCCCTTCTTGCAAGCAATAATACTCTTCATTTTTTTTACTCTGAATAACATGAACCTGTTCTGTTAATTATACGATATTCCTTTCAAATCATTTTGCTAGTGCCTATACTTTTCATTTGTATTCTCAGTGACATTTTCTTCTATTAAGTTACAAACATTTATTCTCAAATTATGCTGTCATTGTTTATTTTCCCCACCTATTGTTCATGTGTTGATTTATTTTAAAATTAATTTATTTCAATATTCCTCGTCTATGCTAATATTCTTCAAGTATATTTTCTTTCAAATTTATGTAAACTAATTCGAGGTTTATACTGTTGTTGAGGCATGTGTTGCTCAGTGACGGTTAAAACCGGGAATGAATTGAGATCTTCTTAATTATTCAAACTCATTAATGTCATGCCGGTTCTGGCAGCTAAAGCCTATGAGTGCTTAACCGACAGGAGTGAGACCTTGGATAATTTAGAATTTCTTAAATCTTCATTTTAATCTATTCAAATCTATTCTGGTTGTTCAAACTTTACAGCGTAATTTTCATAAATTGATAATCCTTGAAATAAGTAGTTAGCCAGTGCAGTAATTTAAATCTTCTGTTGAACTTCAAATTTTCTTTATTCTCTACTTTCTTTATAATTGTTGTTCCATTTCTAGAATTTAAATAATTGCTCAGTTATTTAATTTATCATGTTCCTTGTTGATATATGATTCTGTTGTGCTGAACTATACCCTGCTTAGTTTAATCTTTCTGCTTTGTTATTTATGATTCCTTATATCTAATGCTTCACTGTCCCTAAATCTTTTATTGTTGCTCATTAAAATGGACTATTAATTAAAAATGTTTTTAAAATTCCTTATACTGGGCTGATCTGTTATCAGTGAGTATAAAGGACTTAAAAAGTGAAATTTTTAAAAGGTTTTAAAGATTTTATTGTGGGGGAATTTCGTTAAAATGTTTTCCACGGATTCCTTCAGATTAGATGCGTAAGAGGCTGGGGGAGTGCCCAGTCCAGCATTCCTTTTTTAGCGTAAGAGGCTGGGAGAGTGCCCAGTCCAGCATTGAAGGCCAGTGTGTTGCCTAATTGGGAACCCAATTTCAAAGGAAGGGGGACTTTACGTGGCTGATCACCCGTATTGTCCGTAATCAGGATAATAATACAATCAACATAAATGCTTTTAAAAAGTTTTATGAAAAGTATGTTTAGATGGAAAGAAACGTTTTTGAGAAAAGGTTATGATTTAAAGAAAAATGGAAAGTTTTATGCTATGATAGAAATTGAGTTATTCCCTTGAGATAGTTTGATCATTGATATTATTCATCAATGATATATTGTAAAATTGTTGTTCACTATACTATGCACTTGCTGAGCGTTCTTTGGCTCACTCTTGCTTTGTTTTACCTAACCCTTTGCAGTTAGATTTAAGGATGGTCTACTAATATTTTCAAATGCGAATGAGAGCGAGGATGATCCTATTCGGAATAGATTTCAGAGCTAATGCGGGCAAGCATGGTTTTTGATTAAGCTACAGATTAGATGGTATAGTGACTTGTATTTATAGCAGAGATAGAAGTTGTAATAATTTGTGTAGTATAGATTCTTGTGTTATACCATAACCTGGAATCGATCCTCAGTGAGGAATCGTTGGTGTATTAAGTTTTATTTATATTTATTAAATTGGAATTTGTTTTAGAGTTGAAAAACAGGTGGATAGTCCTATTTACGAATACTTCATGTCGAAATTTTCTAAAAATTCCCCAGTATCAAAGTCTATTTTATTTTTAAAAAATTATATTTTCAGTAATGGGAAGTCGGGGCATTACAGGTTGGTATCAGAGCGACAGGTTATGGTCACTGAAACAAGTTAGGATGATTATGTGTACGTATTTAGGTAAGACATTAGATAGAATGATTTAGGATTAGGTTCGCCCTAGGTTATTAGGACGACGGTTGCGACGTTATTTAGTAATCCGATATCGCGCAAGCAGGAGTCCGATTCATCCGAAGATTCGGTTTCGGACGAGGCAGGTAATTCGGAGCCGCATAAGTTAATTAGACGACCGGGGCTACCAGTTTGGAAGACGCCACCTAGATATCCGCGTGTACCTTCTAGGGTTTCTTCTACGACTCTAACTATTTAGCGAACGTTATAGAGAGTAAGAAAATGCAGTAAACAAGATGTGAAACACGATTACTAGCATGTGTTGGAGATAAAGGCATGGCTGTTCTCTACTAGCTGTTGATCTTATTCATCTTCTAAAGAGACTTAACCTTTATTTTTATTCTTCCTTGTTTTGTTGGTACCAGATTTCATTGACCATCGATTTTAGTTCAATTGATGATGAACTTCACATATTGGATTCGATTACACACATTTCTATTCTTTCAGAGGCACCTCTATTTTTCCAGGGGTTATTTAATTCAACATTGTACTCATAAACTTTTGAAACTCTTGAAATTCTTCTATTTTTCCCTGAAACCTTATTTATTCTGACTGGGATGAACAACCATATGTATATACAGGATTCAGGGACATCTTATCTTTGTGAGAGAAGTCTGGTGGGACGCCACTGATTGTGTTTGTCATGAAAGTACAGATGGCTGGCCCCCTTCTTGTGCTATGGCGGTTGACCTAAGTGACAAATGCAACCTGATAATAGTTCAATGATCATATTGATCTCTCGGTTAAATCCTTTTACAAAATTCTTATCAAACAAAACTCGGTTCATATTCATACAAGTTAACACCTATCTATTTCAATGATTCTTTTTGTTATAAACCCTTATGCTTCTTAAAGTTACCAGTGATTGAAAGTAGTAAAGATGGAGATGTTTGTCGATTGAGAATTTGATGATCATGTTTGAGAATTGAGGTTAAAGCAGAATAATATCAAGTTAAATTACGCAGTGGATTGACAACACACGTACAAGATTCGATAATACGGAGAGACTGATTTTGATTAAGGAGCAGATGACAAGGACATGAGAAGAACATATATACGATTTCTAAGTATAAGCTTTATGGTTGGAAGAACTATAATTTTCAGGATATGACAAGAGGATCGAAGTGAATGCCGTTACAACGAAGCAGTAATGAATCGGGAAAGGCATAAGACGCCAGCGAAGATCGAAAACTTTGAAGGACCAGCTAAGGATTATCGAAGGTTGTCAAAGATTTTACCAAGATAGCTACAGCAGTGGACTAGCCTACCAATCAGGAAACGAATGGATAAAGGTGAAGAGAGCTTTTAGGAGTCAAAGAAGAGATCGAAAACCGCTCAAGTTTCAATGCAACCGGATGAACCAGGAAGGATTAAATACGCATACAATGCTCAAGGAAATGTTCAAAGAATTTCGGAAGTTATAGATGGAAGATCCAAAGGTTTACATTATTGTGAATGGTATTGGAAGGTTGTGACCCCGGGTAGTTTGTATCGCGAATAAGATAAATACGATTCAAGGTAAATAATTATTAGTTTTGAAAAGGTTACTCAGTAAAACAATGGGATTAAGGATGGATAGAAGTTTCCCAATTATTCCCTCCTCGAGTAACATTGTACGTGAAAGGGAAGTAAGAATGATTTGGGGATTTCTTGATATTCTTTTTCTTAAAGTTTTATCTGGGGCAATCTGAATTATGAGTAGGAGCGTGGAAGTGGTATCAATGGTTAGTCGCGTGGATTCGTTTTAAAGATTTAATTATTTATCTATTTATTTCAAGTCAAGGCAGAATTCTTCGTTTATATATGTTTGCCGCAAGTCAAGGCAGATTTTGTTTTAGTATTGTAAATGAATAAATTGTTTATGGGTGATTGGGTCAATAATGGAGGCATTTTGTACAGGGCATAGTCTATTATATGAATAGTCATGTCCGATTTTCGGTTGACCAGAATCGTCGCGTACGAGTGATAAGTATCTAGAATCAACGAGACATGTAAACCAAAGGTTTAAGTTTATGTTGAAATCTGTGGGCTTACAGGACGACTCTGGCGAGATGTGAATTGAATTAAAGGAATTCTAGAATGAAATGACTTGGGAATTGAAAGAGAAATGTTTAAGAATACCGTCATATGTTTTCTTATGGTCGATTCTGAGGACAGAATCCTATTAAGGGGGGAAGGATATAACGCCCTAGAAAATATCATACTTATTATTATTATTATTATTATTATTATTATTATTATTATTATTATTATTATTATTATTATTATTATTATTATTATTATTATTATTATTATTATTATTATTATTTAATATTAAATGTGGATTATATGAGGTGAATTTTTTTTAAGATTGAATATATGTGACATCATGTTTACATGCTTATATGATGGTTTATGTGTGCCGTGTAAGTCCGTGTATCTTTATTTGTATTTTTGACGATTTAAATCTATTTAAATTATGTATTATTGATCTTCTGGAAATTTTATAAAATCATGGGAGTTATTAAAAATCATGAAATCTTTTGTAATATTATCTTTGTATATTTATTTAGTTTCTAAAATTAGTGGTAGAATTATTTTGGATGTTTAAGTAATTTTAAAATGATTTTAAGAGTTTTATTGTATTTAAAAGATTAAAAATTGAAAAATTCATTTTTGATCCCAAAAATATTTTAAAAATATGGGTGTGCTCGTAATTTTATATTCGTTATTTTAAAAATTAAAAGTTTAATTTTTCCCTCATTCTCCATTTAATTTCGATTTTTAAAAGCTTATTAATTGATTTGTAAAATTGTTTTCAGCATAATTACTAAAATGCCCCTGGTTTAATTGTAAAGAGGCAGCAGCCTCTCTTCTTCTCTAGTACGCTGTCTCCCTTTCTTTTTCTTGAGAACTCTCTCAAATTATCTATGTCTCTCTCGATTTCTCGCACAATCTCTCTCTCTCTACTCTCTCTAGTTTTCTTGAAATCTCTCCCTCTTCCCTCCATGTTTAACACCTGTATATGTGTGTGTGGCATGCTGCTACGAATTGTAGATCATATAAAGCTGTGTGCGTGCATGCAAGCAACTGGGGGTGTGGGTGTATGTGCTTTCCTTGTGATTTTAGTGAACAACTGCCGCGAATCACTTATTCATCTTGGTATGAGTTCAATTTTGAGCTGGGTTTTTGCTGTTGAGGGGTTTAATGGGCTGGTTTGTAACTGTATGTGTGTCGATCTATGTGTGTGTATTTTTTTTACAAGGGTGTGCGTGTGATGATAGGTGTGTGTGTGTTCTGCAGTGGTGGGTGCTTCTCTCCCCTCCCCTCTGTTTTACTGCCTCTATATTGTCCCATTTGTATTGCAGTTCGATTGTACAATGCTGCGTTTATATGTATTGATTGTGTATAGTGAAAAATCGAAATCGGTGCTTGAATCTTTTAGTAATCTGAATGGTATTGAATTTTATTGATGATGAATAATGTTTGGTGCCTCTGAATTGAGTTGGTGTAGGGTGGTGTTCGGCTCGAGAGGGAGTGGAGGTAGGAGACCCTTGGTGAAAACCAAGAGCCCTGTTCTTGGCTCTGTACGAGACAAAGGCTTGTCTGTGTGAGTGTGTCGGGATAGTTTATTTATTAATCGTTTGATTTCTAAGTATGAGTTACGTGGTAAACATAGACATATATGTATGAATGGTATGAAAATAAAAGGTTTGTAAAAATGGTAATTGTCGTAGCAGTGTTGTCAAGTATGTATAAAGTGTAAAGTGTAAACCATATAGGTAATAAACAAGGTTGTTTAGATAGTGTTAATAGCTGGTCTAAAAGGGTGATTTGTGGAGATTAGTTTGTTAAAGAGAAGGTAAATGTTAATCACATTTACTTTCCTTGCTACTTGTTCTTCGGCAGTCTTAGTAGTAAGATTTTAGCATATAACAGATTAAGTTGGTTAATTGAATAGAGGATTGGTGTAAGTGTTGTTTGTGTTCTTGGGTATTTTTATGATTGTCCGTAATTTCTGTGTGCTCGTAGATGTTCTATTTATGAGTATTTTTCTGAGCGAGTGTATTTCGGTTATATATTTCATGTACATGTATCCTCTTTAATATGTAAAAAGTGAATAAGTATATTTGTGCGCTACCAGAAGCTTGTAAAATATAAATAAATACGTAATTAATTAAAGTTTGAATGTTAGTTGTTAAGTTATGAAAATTTTGTTGATTTGCAGATTTTGTAATAATAAATCTTAACTAGCTTGTGTTGAGGGCTATCAGTTATAATGGATGTGTTTATATGACTAGTAGCTTACATGTGTTTCGAGTGATAATTATAATTGTTAAATTATCACCAAGTATATTAAATTGATTTCGAGTACTAAAATGAAGGGTGTATGTATGTCAAGTGTTAAGTGTGTGGGTCATCAAAAGCCCATAGTAATGTATGCTAGCATGAGTATGATGACTGTGAGTTATAAGTTTAGTTGTGAACAAAGGATTTCTTAATCTTGTAAAGTATAATGTAATATAATATGTAATAGAGGATATATATAACTCAACTAGGATAAAATATAAATAATATTAAATCTATACAGGGATCGTGAAATTTGAAGAACAGGCACCAACAAGGATCAAGTCACTGAAAGAAGTTCATTAACATGTTCAAGCCTCAGTGACAGAATAAGATGTACAGATGATTCAGTTGAAGAGCCAAAAAGATTCCACGTATTTACATAATTTGAAGATACTGCTATAGGCTAATCAATTGGAATGTAACGAAGGTGTGAATATCAAGATCAGTGCTAGTCATTTGTGAACCAGACCAGCACACTAAGTGTCAGCACATACGAGAAGGATCAACACATTAATTTACAGAAAGAATTGCCAAAGCCTATTGACGATCAAGGACAAACATAATATTTCAAGGTATTGTCAAAAATTAATTTACTCTCTGAAAATTAAATAAGTAACAGATTAATTAATTATTTATAACAAATCATTAAATTATTCTAGTACTTGAATTATTTTCAGAGATGAATTAAAATAGCAGAATAAAACAGAAGAAAGAAGCCCAAGAGATACAAAAATAGTATTACTATGCGCAGTTACTATGCAAAGTTACTATGCACAGTTACTATGCGCGGTTACTATTTGGGGTTGGTGTAATAGTGTCCGGTTACTATTTGGGGTTGGTGAAATAGTGTCCGGTTACTATTTAGGGGTTGTTGGAATCGTGCTCAGTTACTATTAAGGGGTTGTTGGAATAGTGTCAAATAGTGACTTTCTATAATCTATAAATAGGCATATTGTATTTCATTTCAAAACACACCTCAACACACAACTCTCTCTTCTCTCTCTTATATCTTCTCTGTGTAAGCTTCTAGACAATCCATCTAGTAGGAAAGCCGTCTTAGCCCGCTTTCAGGAAGTGTCGGGTAGAAGGTCCTCGTGCCTAAACTATCCTTAGGAGTGTTCAGGTTTTGAAGCTAATCCATTGGATTAGAAGTTGTAACACCCCTTCGAGTTTATTATCAATAAAGATATATTCTCGGAATTATTTTTTTTGGTAGTATCGTAGAATCGTATTCAACCCCCCCTTCTACGATACTTCGGGACCAAACAATTGGTATCAAAGCAAACTTCTAGCATACAAGAAGTCTAAAGATCAAAACCATGGGAAGGAAGGATACAGTTGTGAAGATTCCAATGCTTGACAAAGATAATTACTTTCACTGGAAAGTAAAAATGCACCTTCATCTCTTAGCCATCGATGAAGGCTACGTAGATTGCATAGAGAAAGGACCTCATGTTCCAATGAAGGCCAACTCTGGGATTGGTCAAGATGCTGGCACTGTAGCTGCTGGAAGGCCTATTCCAAAGAATCAAGCTGAGTACACAGATGAAGACTTGGAGGAGATTCACAAAGATAGGAAGACCATGAACATTTTGTTCAATGGAATCGATCAAGATATGTTTGATAATGTCATTAAATGCACCACTGCTAAGCAAGTGTGGGACATTATCCAAACCATCTGTGAAGGAACTGAGCAGGTCAGAGAGAACAAAATGTAGCTCCTAATACAACAATATGAGCATTTTCAATACACCTCTAGTGAAAATATAACATACATATTCAGTAGATTTCAAAAGTTACTGAATGGTCTAAAGTTGTATGGGAGAAAATATGAAACCAAGGACTCCAACCTAAAGTTTCTGAGATCTCTTCCTAAGGAATGGAAGCCAGTGGCAGTCTCATTGAGGAACTCTCAGGACTACAAAGATTTTACACTTGAGAGACTGTATGGAATCCTGAAGACCTATGAGCTTGAAATGCAGCAAGATGAGGAAGTGGAGAAAATCCAGAAGAAAGGTGGATCTGTTGCCTTGGTGGCCAATATTCCAACAATCCAAGGTGGTGGAAGAATAAAGAGTGTAGTAGCCACACCAAGTTCAAAAACTTGTGAAGGTGAAGCTGAAACTAGCAAAGGTAAAAGCAAGATGATTGAAGAAACTGATGCATTAAGTGAGGATGAAGCTGAAGATCTAGATGAGTATTTGGCATTTCTATCAAAGAGATTTTCGAAGCTAAGATTCAAGAAGAATCCAGCAGGAGCCGGGCAATTCAAGAAAAGCTATCAACCGAACAAGGATGTGATTGAAAGATCAAAGATCAAATGCTGTAACTGTGGAATTGCTGGTCACTTTGCCAATGAATGCAGAAAATCCAAAGCTGAGAAAGGGAAGAAACAGTTCGAGACTGTTGATTACAAGAAGAAATATTTTGATCTTCTCAAGCAACAAGGGAGAGAATTCGTTCAAAAGACAGTGACTGGGCTGCTGGAGGTGACTCAGATGCAGAAGAGGAGTTTGTCAATCTTGCACTCATGGTAAACGAAACTGATGAAGAAGCTATCTCAGCAAGCAACCAGGTATTCTCTACAGTCTTAACTGATCTTTCTAAAGTGGAATGTGCTAGCACATTTGATGAAATGTCTATTGAATTGTATAACAAGCATGTTACCTTAAAATCACTTAACAGAGAGAATAAGAGGATTAAAGACCTTAATCAAAAGTTAAGTGATAGGAATGCTTTAATAGCAACACAGTTGATTGAGTTTGAAACTCTGAGAAGAGATTGCTTGGATGCTAAAAATGAAATGATTGAGGATATAAAGAGAGAGGAAGTTTTAAAGAAATAGTTAGTAGAGGAACAGATTCTGATTGCTAAGTAGAAAGGATCAACAGTTGTAACTGAGAAAATTTGTAATGTTCAAGAAATAGTTAGATGTTGATAGGGAAGTTACTTCAGACAGTGATTTAGTCGAAAAAGAATTTTCTTTAAGCCTTAAGCCTATTAGAAAAACAACTTTAACTAAATTGAATAAAAAGTACGGGCCTGTCAACAAGAACTTTGTTAATGGAGAATGTAGCAATACTGAATCAGTTGAGAAAAGAAACATAAGCAACTTGTCCCACAAGCAATTGAAGGACAAGCTAGAAAATGTTAAGTCAGGTGTTAAGGACAAGAAAAAGAACGGAAATGGTAAGGTAGGGATTAACAAACACAACAACTACACACCTGATAAATTTGCTCCTAGGAAAGAATGTGTAAAGTATGGAAGTATTAATCATTTATCTACCAACTGCAAAGCTATGAAAAATCCTTTGATGCCTAACATGCCTATGTTTGTGCCTGCTATGAATGTTATGCCAAATATGTATGCTCCCTCTGCTCATGCATCTAGTCAATATGCTAACATGCCATTCATGCATAATCCATACAACAATGCTTTCAATATGCCACAAATGCCATGGATGATTAATAACATGTTTGCACAGACTATACCTAACAATGCTATTAACTATAACAAATATGAGCAAGTATCAAATTCTGTCTCTCAAAGGCCCAAACCTAAAGTAAAAATTGATTTAACTCAATCTAAACTTTCGGTTAAAAGGGATTTGAAGGATAAGAAATTGGCTAACAAGGCAGGACCCAAGAAAACTTGGGTACCAAAATCAACTTGATTTTGTTTTGATGTGTGCAGGGAAACAGAAAAAATATTTGGTATCTGGACAGTGGTTGTTCTAGGCATATGACTGGAGATTCTACCCTGCTCACTAAGCTTGAGGAGAGAGCTGGCCCTAGCATTACCTTTGGAGATAACAGCAAAGGATATACTAGAGGATATGGCTTGATTTCACAAGGGAATGTTGTCATTGAAGAAGTAGCACTGGTTGATGGACTTAAGCATAACTTGCTAAGTGTCAGCCAACTGTGTGATAAAGGCTAGAATGTCTAGTTCACATCTGAAGCTTGTGTCAATTTCAAGAAAAGTGACAACAAGGTATTGTTGACAGGAGATAGAAGAGGAAATAAGTACATTGCTGACTTCAATTCAACAAATGCAAACATGACTACATGTCTTCTCAGCAAGGCAAGTGTAGATGAAGGTTGGCTTTGGCATAAAAGACTGTCACACTTGAGTTTTAAAGCAATGAATGAGTTGGTGAAGAAGGATTTGGTTAGAGGTATTCCAAAATTGGATTACTCCAAGGATGGATTGTGTGATGCATGCCAGAAAGGGAAGCAGAAGAAGGCCTCTTTCAAATCAAAGTCAATGTCATCAATTGATCAACCCTTGCAACTACTTCACATGGATCTCTTTGGAGCAGTCAATGTGTTGTCAATCTCAAAAAAATAATACTGTCTTGTGATTATTGATGATATCTCAAAATTCTCTTTGACATTCTTTCTGCACTCTAAGGATGAGGCATATGAAGTCATTATAAATCACGTCAAGATAGTCAACAACAATCCTTTACTCAAAGTAAGGAGAATCAGAAGTGATAGTGGAACTGAGTTCAAGAATTCTGTAATAAGAGAGTTTTGTGAAGAAGAAGGAATTATCCAAGAATTCTCTGCACCAAGAACTCCTCAACAAAATGGTGTAGTGGAAAGAACAGAACTCTAATTGAAGCTGCAAGAACAATGTTTGAAGAGTCTAAGCTAGCAACATACTTCTGGGCAGAAGCTATAAACACTGCATGCTACACTAAGAATATTTCTTTGGTCAATCAAGCAAAAGGCATGACACCTTATCAACTTTTCAAAGGCAAGAAACCAACAATCAACTTTCTACATGTCTTTGGATGCAAATGCTTTGTACTGAAAAATCATGGTGAGCATCTTGGAAAATTTGATTCAAAGGCAGATGAAGCTATCTTTGTTGGATACTCAGCTGGAAAATCCTACAGAGTGTACAACCTAAGATTAAACATAGTAATGGAGTCCATACATGTTGTCTTTGATGACAAGAAAATATCTGGTCTAGTAGATGAAGGTTTTCATGAGTCTCTGTCATTTGAGAATGAGAGAATTGGTGAAGAAAGTGAAGATGATGATGAAGAATGGAGATCAAATGGTGTGAGAAACAGATAAGGATCGTCAGTTAAAGTGCAGAATGAACCACCTATTGAAGAGCAACTTACACCATCAGTTGGAAATCAATTTGAAGCATCTGTAGAAAATCAAAGAGAAACATCTGTTGATGAATCTACAAGAACTCCATCAATCTCGAGGGCCATACACTCAGGGGGAGTTTCTCACAGTCAAAACTCAACAACAAATCACAATGATCAATACAGAGAAAATGAAGCCACTTCATCAAGGTCAAACTTACCACCACAAAGAAAATGGACCAGGGATCATCCATTTGAGCTTATCATTGGAGATCCTAATGCAAAGGTTCAAACCAGAAGTGCAACTCAAGAAGAATGCTTATATAGCAGTTTTCTATCCAAAGAGGAACCTAAGAGAGTTGAATATGCTCTTCTGGATCCATACTAGGTTTTAGCAATGCAAGAAGAGCTAAACCAGTTGGAAAGAAATGAAGTATGGAAACTTGTACCCAAACCTAAAGACAAATCAGTGATTGGCACTAAGTGGGTATTCAAGAACAAGATGGATGAGAATGGCATAGTCATAAGGAATAAAGCTAGATTAGTGGCTAAAGGATACTTTCAAGAGGAAGGAATTGACTTTGAAGAAACCTTTGCACCAGTGGCAAGGTTAGAAGCAATAAGGATCTTCCTGGCCTATGCAGCGCATGCCAATTTCAAAGTCTATCAAATGGATGTCAAGAGTGCATTTCTGAATGGTATTCTGGAGGAGGAGGTGTATGTTAGTCAACCACCTGGTTTTGAAGATCCAGACCTTCCAGAATATGTGTTCTTTCTACTCAAAGCACTCAATGGCCTGAAGCAAGCACCTAGAGCCTGGTATGACACACTCTCACAGTTCCTTATAGAGAATCACTTCATTTGAGGTACTGTTGATAAAACTCTCTTTTATAGAAATGTCAATGGCTCTATGATACTTGTCCAAATTTATGTAGATGATATAATATTTGGGTCTACAGATGAGAAACTTTGCAAGAGATTTGCCAAACTCATGCAAAGTAGATATGAAATGAGTATGATGGGTGAATTAACTTATTTTCTTGGTTTACAAGTTAAACAAGTGAATGAGGGAATTTTTATAAGTCAAACAAAATACATTTATGATCTTTTAAAATGGTTTGATTTAGCAGTTTGCTCTTCTGTAAAAACACTCATGGCCACTGCCACTAAGCTTGAACTAAATACTAGGGAAAAGAAGGTGGACATGACAAGCTATAGGGGCATGGTTGTATCTCTTTTATACTTAACAGCTAGTAGACCTGATATTATGTTTGCTACATGTTTATGTGCAAGATTTTAAGATGATCCTAGGGAATCTCACTTAGCAGCTATTAAAAGGATTTTCAGATATCTCAAGGGAACACCAAACCTTGGCATTTGGTACTGTTGACGGAGGAATTTGGGAACAACAAAATTCGAGGTACGTCGCCGGAAACAAGATCTGATGCGGTGGTTCCTTACCAGAGAAAACAGTGATGTGTGGTTGTTGAGCGTGATTGGTGGCTGAGATTGATAGGGTTAGTGGTGGCTATTCAGAGCTCTCGACTTCCAACCCCTCAATCGGCCTACGTACCCCGGTATTTATAGGGGATCAAGCCATACGTAGTTATTGGAGAGCAAGAAACCCAAATGGGCTTGGATTGTAGGTCCAGCATCCGGAATGTTCTACTATGAGGCCTAACCACAAAGGCCCAAGGCTCATCCAAGATCTCAAGACTTCACGGATAAGGAAACTTCCCCCGTCGAGGACTAGTCCTTTCCGCTACCAGCTATTTCTCGATTTCAAGGATGCAGGTATAGCCGTGGCTTACCCCAAGTGCAGAATGCATTCCTGTCCCCCGAATGAGAAGTACCAACCAGAAAGCAGGACAGGTGATCCAGAGCTTTTGGGCGCAAAGTGCAGGATTACTCCGAAGTTCCCCAATGAGAGCGCGCCCATTGAATACAGGAACAGAGCTCCCAAAGCACACACCAAAAAGTCCCCATCTTTCCACCTTAGGGCGCACCCTTAGCGTTTAAGAAGGGTCCTTATATCCAGGCAAACCCCTGGAGGCCTTCTGCGACGGACATCCCTCTCCTGAGATACGACAGGAGGGAATTCTTCAATAATCAAACACGAACTTCACATTATTATCATCTTAGAATTCCAACATACTCCAGGGCGCGGCCTAAACCCCCTAGGGCGCGCCCTAACCTCTAGAAAACCCTAATTTGTTCTCCAAAATCCCAAATTGAACCCGTTATCAACCCGAATCCATCTTGAAAATACCCGAACCGAATTTTGGCTATAACAACTACCCCCCAATTCCATATGAAATCAGAGATGATGTATGGAATTCCTCCTGAAAAAACCCAGAATTCTCATAACATTTCACTCAGGGTGCGCCCTAAGAGAGGGCGCGGCCTTAGAATTTCAAACGATCTTCATTCTCCCAGCTGTCATCCACTACTCCTTATTTCGCCTATAAATATCCCCAGTTTATTTACTTTACTCTTTTTCACGTTTCTTCTCCAATTAAAACCCAACTCCGGCGACTTCAACTTCTAAACGTCAATCTGGCCGTCTCCGTCACGTTTTTTGCCATTTTCTTCAATAAATCGCACTCCAGAACTTACAAGGTACGTTTTCATGTCCTTCTTTTGCATTTTGACCGTGTAAATTGTCCATTCCGACGATGCAACTGTTCACATACCCCGTGTTCTTCATTTTCCGATGTATGTATATATGTATGTATACTTGTTTGATCTTGTTTTCCCAACATAATTCCTTATTAACATGATTTTAAACACTAGACTGAATCCTTGGGCGCGTCCTATACTAAGGGCGTGCCCTAAGGTCTCCCAATAAATGCCAAATGTCCGTCTAATAACTTTAGGTCGCACTTGATTTAAGTTGTAGTACAAACTCTCTTTCATTCTTCTTCCCTTGGGCTGGAGGGCGCTCCTTCACCATTTCATCCTTTTAAGGAATTCAATAAAAACTAAGGGATATACTCTCCCTTGCCAGCTCCACTTCCTCCAAATCATTACCGGCCTCTTTTCTCATTTATTTCTTCAGAATATAGGGCACGCCTTATCGAAGATTTTAACGAAGACAGAATGAGTTTTTCCAGTGAAGACTCCTTAGATAATGTCCCCCTTAGCAGCCGTTTGAAGAACAACACAGAAACTTCAAAACCAATACCCAAAAAAACTCCAAACCCTTTGCATACAGATCCTTCTGATAATGATTATACTCCAGACTTCAATTCCTCCAACGACACACACTCTTTTGACACTTACTCCTCTGAGGGCGCGCCCTCAGCTTCTTCTATTTCGCCTATGGCTGACTCCGAACCTACATCTCTATTACCTTCTCCTATCCCGTTTAGACATTGGGAAGTCCTTGATGAAGAAATTGATATCGACTTCGGTAAATACGATGGCATGTCTGAAAAGGAGAAAAATCTTCTTAGAAAGAAACGAGGCAAATTAGCTTGTGTGAATATGTCTTCTATCGCTACGAGTGATGAAGTAGGATGGGCTATGCAATATTATGGTCAAGAAGGAATCTGGGCCATCCCATATGCTCATCACCGCCCTCACATCTTCAATTATGGTAAAAATTTCAAAATTCCAAGGATGGTCTTAACTCCTAAACTTGTAGCTCTTGGTGTGGGCGCGCCCTTACGCCCCTACCTCCAACAAATACTGAGGTAGTATGACATAGCACCCATCCAACTCTCCCCCAACAGCTACAAACTTGTGTTGGCTTTATTTATTCTTTACCATGACCTCGAATTAGGAGTTCCTTCTATGCATGAGGTTAGCTATTTCTTCAGCATTCGACAGTCCAGCATTGGTTACTACTATCTCGTAATCAATAAACTTCACAACAACAAAGGTTTCTTCTATGTCTGGGATGTTCCTCGAGTTCGTGTAGAATTCAACACGAATCCTTGTAAGTCAGGGCGCGCCCTATTCCTTTCTTATCTTTTTAATTTCCAATTGTTTATTGACTCCTTCGAATTTCAACAGATAAGAGAACACAGAAAACACTTGAGGGTGCGGCCTCAATTCAGGCAAAAGCCGTTCTGAAAGTTGCCTCAGAAAAATTCAACCTCCAATCTTTAATCACAGAAGAAAATTTAAAGAGAGTAGGAATTTTGTCTGATAGAGTTGGACATATTTGCAAGTTTAAAAGGTTTAGAAAGGGAATTCCCGTTCCCACATTCCCTTCTAGCAATAGTGAAAATGAAAATTCTGATTCCGATGAAGGTACAGAAGTTGTAGCATAGGGCGCGTCCTAATCTTTCTTCATTACTTGCCATAAATTTTTTTTTATAACCTATGTAATGCCTTTTTTACCCAGGGCGCGGCCTAAGCTTTCTTCTTTTTGTCTTGTACAGGTATGGCTCCTAGGATTCCTTGGGGATTTGGAGCTGCCAAAAAGAAAAATGATAAAGAGAAGAAAACTGAGCAAACAGGTACATCTGACTCCAGGGCGCGCCCTGTGCAAAGAAAGAATTCTAGTGACATAGTGACTCCATCCACAGAGTCCTTAAAAAGGAATACTGATACTCAAGAACCCTACATCGACAGAGGCAAGAAACCGAGAACCGAGGGAGCGCCCTCATATGTCGAAACTTTGATTGGCCCAGCCGCAGCTCCTCTTTTTGGAGAAGATGAAGTCAATTCATGGCAGAACATGAATGCTGATGAGGAATCCGAATCCATGATTTGAGCATATGCCCAACTACTCATCCAATCTCTAGGGCGCGCCCAGAGAGTTCACAAGGAAAAATTGCACATTAACAGACTTGAAGCTGAGAACAGAAAGTATTCAAAAATGGTTATCGATACTGATAACAAGTGGAAAAAAGAATGTGATGCCAAAGATGCCACCATTGCTACCCTTCAAGTGGATCTTCAAAAATCCATTGACTATGGCAAATATCTTTGTGATCAAGTCGAAAGGCTGAAGAAGGAGGAGGAGGATTTCCAAGCTCAACAGAACGCCCTGGAAATTGAGAAGGCTAAGTTGAAAGAGCAGAGGGAAGCCATTGAGGATGAGAACTTCGAGAAGGGATTCAACTTCTATCTTACTGGCTTTCTAGCCAACGATCCTGACTACAACTGGGGGGAGAAGTTTGGTCCCGCTGCTGCTGAGGATGTAGCAAAATTCAAGGTTGAAGAAGCTGCTGCCATCAAGGCAAAAAGAGTTGAACTAGGATTAGAGGATCCCTCCGAGAACGCGCCCTCAACTGAGAATGTTCAAACCTCTCCTCCAGCAGTTATCCCTACTCAGAACTCACCTCCTGCAGATGTATCTCCTCTCACCACTGTTCGTCCTGATGATGCTCGGGACGCACCTCCTTCATCTCCCAAAGTTGTTCCTTCTTTACCCTCTAAGGGCGCGCCTTAGGGTTGCAATCTTCAAACTTTCTTCAAACTTATTCATTCATACTTTTAAATTTTTAAGGTGCAGGTCCTTCGTAAAACCCTGCAAGTTGTAATTCCTAACTTTTAATGTCTTTTGAACTTTGCTATGCTTATTACTTATCTTCATGTTTTTATTTGTCAAATTCTTCTAATAAAGGTGTGCCTTGCACAGGGCGTGACCTTTTCTTCATAATTTTCGTTTAAGAAAATATTCCCTACCAGAATTTTTTTTAAGTGACAGATAAACATCTTCAAAAATTCTTCAAATAAGTGTAGGGCGCGCCCTACGGCATTCAAATTCTTCATAATTTGCTTGTAATTATGCACTTCTTTTTAGGGCGCGCCATAAAAACATGGGGCGCAACCTCTTGGAATCAAAAATTCTTCAAAAGACATAAAAAGCGTCCTGATATACTTCATTAATCTTCAAAAAAACTTCTTTATTCAAATCTTGACAGAACAAAGGAAGGTATACATGTGCTACCCCCCGAGCTAAGGAGAATAAAATTTGAGAAAACGTGAAATAAAAACATCAAGTCTCGACTAGAATTAAGGAAGGCGTATACATACAACCCCCTAGACTAGGAGAACAATTATTGATACTAGTCTATAACTTAAATATAAGCCTTCACAAAATAGGGGGCCGAAGCCGCACCCTATTGATAATACTTATTCAAATGCTCCGCATTCCATGCCCTCGGAATCGCGTTTCCATCCAAGTCTTCCAAGTGATAAGTGCCTTCCCAGATGATAGATTTGATCTTGTAGGGACCTTACCAATTAGGACCAAAGACTCCATGAGCAGCTACCCTTGTGTTTGGCATGACCTTCCGAAGAACCAAATCACCCACATTAAAAAGACGGGTCTTCACCTTTCGATTATAATACCTTGCAGCCCTTTGCTGGTAAGTTGCCAACCTTAGCTGTGAATTGGTTCTTGTTTCTTCCAAAAAATCCAGACCCAGCCTTTGATTTATCATATTGGTTTCTTCATCATAGAAATCTCTCCTGAATGATCCCGCTCCAATTTCTACCGGAACCATCGCCTCACATCCATAAGACAACACAAAAGGAGACTCTCCAGTAGTAGTTCTCGGAGTTGTGTTGTATGACCACAACACCATGGGAAGTTCTTCAGGCCAATTCCCCTTGCTTTCTTCCAACTTCGTCTTCAAGGTATGCTTGATTATTTTGTTGATAGCCTCTGTCTGCCCATTACTTTGAGGATTATACATAGCTGGAAACTCTTTCTTTATCCCCAAGTCATCACACAACTTCCGTAACTCTTTGCTATCAAACTGCTTTCCATTATCCGACACGAGTTTATATGGAATTCCAAACCTGCACACAATAGAGTTGAAAACAAAATCTCGAATTTTCCTTGTAGTAATGGCGGCCAAGGGCATCGCTTCCGCCCACTTGGTAAAGTAATCCACAGCAACAACAGCATACTTCACACCTCCCTTAGCTTTAGGGAGCTCTCCAATGAGATCTATTCCCCACATAGCAAATGGCCATGGACTCATTAAAGAAGTCAAGGTAGTAACAGGGCTGGTAGAATAGTTGGCAAACCTCTGACACTTGTCACATGCCTTAACAAACTCATAAGCATCCTTCTTCAAGGTAGGCCAATAATACCCTTGCCTTAACACCTTCATTGCTAACGAACCACCCCCCGAGTGATTGCCGCAAATCCCTTCATGAATCTCCCTAAGGATGTAATTGCATTCATCTCCATCTATGCACTTGAGAAGTGGTTCATTGAAACCCCTCTTATATAATATTCGATCATATTCCACAAATCTAGCCGCTTGATACCGAAGCCGCCTCGCCTCAAGCTTCTCACTTGGAAGTATACCTTCTCGGATATATTTCTGAATAGGAGTCATCCAAGAAACATTGGGAGTCGATTCCACTTCCATGGCTTCTATCTCTGGAATACTAGGTACTTCCTGAATTTGCAAAGGTACTGTTCCCAACAGCATAGCATCTTTTTGGGACCCTAACTTGGCTAACACATCTGCACTACAATTCTCTTCTCGCGGAATACATTCTACCCGTACTTCTCGGAACTTTTTGATCAACCGCTGAGCGCACCTCATGTAAAGCTCTGTCCTTGGACCTCTGCACTGAAATCCACCCTTTACTTGTCCAACCACTAATTCTGAATCACTTAACACAATGAGATTCACTACCTTCATCTCCAAAGCCATTTTCAGCCCATTAATCAAGGCTTCATACTCTGCATCATTGTTGGTTGCTTGAAATTTGAAGTGAATAGCACTCATGAGTTTATTCCCTTCGGGGGTAAACAAGATTATACCTGCTCCAGCCCCCCCATTATTGACAGCTCCATCTACTTGTAACTTCCACCAAGGTTGAGGAACTTCTTCAAATGGGCTCGCCCTCTTAAGTGGAATTTCAGGCTCAACCAAAACAATCGATTTTTCTTCATTTGCTGACTCGAATTCAAGAATGAAATCAGCTAGAGCTTGACCCTTGATAGCTGTCCTTGGAGTATATTCCAAATCAAATTGTCCCAACTCAATTGCCCATTTTAACATTCGACCAGAGGTTTCCGGCTTGTGGAGAATTCCTCTCAATGGATATGTCGTACGAACTTCAATCTTGTGAGCTTGAAAATAAGGCCGAAGCTTCCTGGATTCCAGAACTAAGGCATAGACCAACTTCTCCATGCTAGTATATCTGGTTTCCGCATCGAGCAAACGTTTACTCACATAATAAACCGGAGACTGATGATCAACTTCTTCTCTTACCAGCACCGCACTGATGGAATGTCCCGAAACGGCGAAGTATAAAATTAACGTCTCTCCTTCCACAGGCTTAGCTAAAAGTGGAGGATTTCCCAAGTGCTCCTTTATTCTCTGGAGAGCTTCCTCACATTCAGATGTCCATACAAAATCCTTGGCTGCCCCCTTTATCGCTTTGAAGAATTCTCTGCATTTATCCGATGATTTTGATACGAAACGATTAAGGGCAGCTATCCTTCCCGTGAGACTCTGAACTTGCTTCACACTAGACGGAGATTTCATGTCAAGAAGAGCTTTAATTTTTGCTGGATTTGCCTCGATTCCACGATGATTGACAATAAATCCTAGAAACTTCCCGGACTCTACCCCGAAGACACATTTTTGAGGATTCAGCTTCATCCTAAACTTCCTCAAAATCTCGAACATCTGTTCCAAATGCTTTACATGGTCCTCCGCTTTTAAGGATTTAACAAGCATGTCATCTACGTATACCTCCATGGTTTTCCCAATCAAATCTTTAAACATCTTATTTACCAACCTCTGATAGGTTGCGCCAGCATTGATCAACCCGAAAGGCATCCCAATATAACAATACAATCCTCGATCCGTAATAAAGGAAGTGTGCTCTTGATCCGGCTCATACATAGGGATCTGGTTGTAACCCGAGTAAGCATCCATGAAACTTAAAAGAGCGTGTCCTGCCGTGGCATCCACCAACTGATCAATCCTCGGGAGTGGAAATCTATCCTTCGGGCATGCCTTGTTCAGATCAGTGAAATCCACACTAGTCCTCCATTTTCCATTTGGTTTTTTCACAAGAACTGGATTAGCCAACCAATCTGGATAATATGACTCCTTGATCAGCCCAACATCTAGAAGTCTATCCTCCTCTTCTTTCAATGCTATGGCTCTCTCTCCACTTACTGGCCGGCGTTTCTGGCGGATTCCCTTTTTGGTAGGATCTATATTCAGACGATGACACATAACCTTCGGATCAATCCCAACCATATCAGCATGACTCCAAGCAAAAACATCCAGATTGTTTAAAAGGAAGTTGGTGAGCATGCCTCTTAACTTGGAGTTCAACTACGATCCAATCTTCAGAACCTTAGTTGGATCCCTTTCATCTACCAAAATAGAAATTGTATCCTCTGCAGGACCAGTTTTTTCCACCGGTTGTGGTGTCCTTGGGTCAAGGTCGAAATCAAAACTTCGAGGATCTTCAACCGATGCCGCATCCTTGGAGGGCACGTCCTCATTAAGAGGGAAGTCTTCCTCAACAAGGGTATGCACCAAACCTTCAAGTAACATTCGCCTCCCCTCAACCTGCTCACCCTTGAGATCGAATGAGATTACTTCCTCTACATCTTCCTCGATTTCTTCCAGCATTCCTTCTTGAAGATCATCAAGAACCGAGGAGTCATCCTCAGGGCGCGCCCTGTACAGCCGTTCTTCCTCTTCAGATTCTTGGACAAGATAATGGGCTTTTACCTCTTCTGGGACAACACTCATGACTCCTGAATCACTCCCACGGAGGGCGCGCCCTCCATCCTGCTGTCTTCTAAACCCTTTAATCGCCTTATGGTAGCAATCTCTTGAGTCATGCTGAGAGCCCCGTACAGTTCCCACACCATTTGGCGTAGGAAATTTCATAGCGAGATGATAGATGGAGGTCACAACTTTCATTTCCTTCAACAGAGGTCGTCCTACCAGAGCATTATGTGATGAATCCACATTCAAAATCATGAAATCCATCATTTGAGTCACAGAAAGAGTTCCTTCTCCAAGAGTTACCGATAATTTGATGGCTCCCGTAACTTTTACCGATTCTCGTGAAAAACCATAGATCCATCCGTTGTCTTGAATCATATCCTTGTCTAAGAGTCCCAGCTTCTTATAAGTACTGTAGTATAGTATATTCACCGAGCTTCCATTGTCCACGAACACCCGATGGACATTCTTCGAACCAATCTGAATTGCCACTACCAGAGCATCATTATGAGGATGATGTACCCATCTAGCTTCTTCTTCGGTGAAAGTAATGTCAGCACATTCTCCCTTGAACAATTTAGGTGGCCTCAACTCCAAGCTATTCACATTTGTGAGAGGTCGATACCTCGCTTCTCTGGAATACCTCTCCATAGCGTGATTGCTATCTCCCCCTAAATGGTGTCCCCCAAAGATGGTGTGAATACTCCCTTCTTTGACGAATTTCTTCTCTTCCGGCTTACCATCTCCGTGGAGGGCGCGCCCTCCATCTCTCCTGTCAGGATTCTCCTTATGCTTCTTCACCTCCCTAACAATCCATTCCATCAGGTATCCTTCCTTAATCAAATCCTCAATCTCCTCCCTGAGCTGACGACATTCATGAGTGTTATGCCCTGAAGATTCATGGAATTCACAGTACTTCTTCTTATCTTTACTCTGTAAAGAGGTCAATGGTTCCGGCTTTCTGAAGAACCCTTTGTTCTTATTCACCTCAAAGATGTGTTCAATAGAAGCTGCTAAAGGAGTATAGTTACCTGGCCTTTGATCATAAGTGTACGTATCAGGTGGACCCAAATTCCTTCCAGTTTCGGCTAAATTCACCCGATTTGCACCAGTTATACGACGAGTAGGACTAGGAGACCTATCCTTCCTCTTACCGGCCTTTCCTTTAGAACTGTTCTGACTGTCAGTTTTTCGGTTATCTGCCAAGGATTGTTCCACAATTTTGAAAGACTCAGCCTGTGCGAACACATCAGCCAACGTAGGCGGATCCCGTCCTTGAAGGTGTTTCCAGAAATCAGTTCCTACCGACAATCCGACTATTAGGAAACTCTTGAGCGTTTCATCTGTCGCTCCTCTCACCATAGTGGATTCCGAGTTGAATCTCTTGAAATAGGATTGCAAACTTTCTCCTTCCCTTTGCTTGATATTGGCCAAGGTTGTGACTGGAGGAGCATATTCTACTCCGGCCTGGAACTTAGTCAAGAACAAGTTCCTCATCACCTGCCATGATGTAATTACTCCTGGACCAAGCTTCTGAAACCATTGCTGAGCACTCTCCCTGAAAGTTGCCACCAACGATCGACATCTAGCCAATTCTGTAACTTGATAGACATCCATCTCGATATCAAAACGTCCAAGGAATTCCACAGGGTCTGTATTTCCATGAAATCGTAAATCATTGGTCATTGATCTATACCCAGCAGGGAGCTGTGCCTCTCTAACTTCAGTCGAGAAGGGAGAGGATGTTGGTGCAGTTGCAGATATTCTTCCTCCATCCAGGTGAGCACGGAGTTTCTTTAAATCATCCACATTAAATGTTCCCACTCCAGGAATATTCTGGATATTTGGTTGTCCCACAGTCTGAGTACCCCCCGGGGGTGGAGGCGGCGGTGGAGCCGCTGCCTGAATGTCTCCTTGAATCTCTACTTGTGGTTGAATCACAACATTCTCTTGAGTTTGAGTTTGCTGACCCTCAGGATTTCCATGAGGTTGCGAATTTCCTTGAGAACCTCTCTGATACTGTCCTCCCGAGTGAGAGTGCGTCCTCGACCTGGACTCACTGGAGGTGCTTGAGGGGATTTGATGGATACAGGGGGATCTTCCACCTGAGGGCGCGCCCTGGTTACGGGGGTGCCTATTTCCCTGATACCAATCCATTCTTCTATCACCGTTATCACGGTTTTTTCTTCCAGTGTTATCATGATGAGGAGTTTGTTCAAATCCAAGGGGCTGCGACCTATTATGAACGGGGGGCACGCGCTGTGGATTATCATTTTAAGCAAAAGTTCTCTCATGTCCAAGGGGCCGCGACCTGTTGTCAGGGGGCGCGCGCTGTGGATCATGACTCTGTGGAAGGGATCGCTCATGTCCAAGGGGCCTCGACCTGTTATCAGGGGGCACGCGTTGTGAATCATGGGGCCTCGATTCCATATATTTGTCCTTCTTCTGGAGCTCGAGGAGCACCATCCTCAAATCGTCATCATCAAGCCTTATTCCAAGGCGTTCTTTCAAGCTGGCAAAATCTCTCCTTTCTCTAGCCATTTGTTCTTCATCCCCTTGAATCTCACAAGGAGTGCGCCCTGAACGGTGAGGATGAGGGCGCGCCCTCTCTTGAGGATTCATCAACTTGCGCTCAGAATTATTTTCACTAGGATATTCAATAATAGGATCAGAATAATCTAACCTTCGAGGAGTGACCAGCTGAAATCTCCTTTCATGATTTTCCTCCCTCCTTCGAGAATCTTCCTCGATCTGAGGGGATTTCCTTGATCGGCGATGATTTCGTGGGATACTCCGAGATTTTCTCCTTGATTCTTGCTCTTCCTCCACAGAACCCAATCTCACCCAAAAACTATTTATGGCATCTTGCATAACATACAGCTGTTCCATTAATGCCGAATTACTGATAAGAACGAGCGGCTGTCCACCGATGGCGGCCGGAGTTCCATGATGTCGCGGAGGAGCAGCAATATTTTCCGGTACATAAGCTTTATGACGCGCTTGGTTATCTCCCAAGCTATCATCAGAATCGTAACCATCTTCTTC
The DNA here is from genome assembly GCA_036435485.1 of Saposhnikovia divaricata. NCBI lineage: Eukaryota > Viridiplantae > Streptophyta > Magnoliopsida > Apiales > Apiaceae > Saposhnikovia > Saposhnikovia divaricata. The sequence continues at coordinate 148,444,275 of CM071596.1, read as the reverse complement.
TCGAGAACCTTTGCCTTGATTGTGAGACATCTTTTCCTCCTAAGATGTAGATCTTTATTGGCTGCCCCTCCTTCTTGCGCCAATTTGTTGACGGAGGAATTTGGGAACAACAAAATTCGAGGTACATCGTCGGAAACAAGATCTGATGCGGTGGTTCCTTACTGGAGAAAACGGTGATGTGTGGTTGTTGAGCGTGATTGGTTGCTGAGATTGATAGGGTTAGTGGCGGCTATTCAGAGCTCTCGACTTCCAACCCCTCAATCGGCCTACGTACCCCGGTATTTATAGGGGATCAAGCCATACGTAGTTCTTGGAGAGCAAGAAACCCAAATGGGCTTGGATTGTAGGTCCAGCATCCGGAATGTTCTACTATGAGGCCTAACCACAAAGGCCCAAGGCTCATCTAAGATCTCAAGACTTCACGGATAAGGAAACTTCCCCCGTCGAGGACTAGTCCTTTCCGCTACCAGCTATTTCTTGATTTCAAGGATACAGGTATAGCCGTGGTTTACCCCAACTGCAGAACGCATTCCTGTCCCCCGAATGAGAAGCACCCACCAGATAGCAGGACAGGTGATCTAGAGCTTTTGGGTGCAAAGTGCAGGATTACTCCGAAGTTCCCCAATGAGAGCGCGCCCATTGAATGCAGGAACAGAGCTCCAAAAGCACACACCAGAAAGTCCCCATCTTTCCACCTTAGGGCGCACCCTTAGCGTTTAAGAAGGGTCCTTATATCCAGGCAAACCCTTGGAGGCCTTCTGCGACGGACATCCCCCTCCTGAGATACGACAGGAGGGAATTCTTCAATAATCAAACACGAACTTCACATTATTATCATCTTAGAATTCCAACATACTCCAGGGCGCAGCCTAAACCCCCTAGGGTGCGCCCTAACCTCTAGAAAACCCTAATTTGTTCTCCAAAATCCCAAATTGAACCCGTTATCAACCCGAATCCATCTTGAAAATACCCGAACCGAATTTTAGCTATAACAGGTACCCTAGAGATTCAGGTTTTGATCTAATTGGTTACTCAGATGCAGATTATGCAGGTTGCAAAATGGATAGAAAAAGTACCACAGGAACCTGTCAATTCTTGGAAAACAAGCTGGTCTCATGGTTCAGTAAGAAGCAGAACTCAGTATCTACCTCAATTGTAGAGGCTGAATACATAGCAGCTGGGAGTTGTTGTGCACAGATTCTATGAATGAGAAATCAACTACTTGACTATGGAGTTAAAGTTGAAAAGATTCCAATTTTCTGTGACAACTCTAGTGCAATTGCAATATCACAGAATCCAGTGCAGCATTCTAGAACCAAGCATATAGACATCAGATACCATTTCATCAGGGAGCATGTGATGGAAAGCACTGTGGAACTGCATTTTGTTCCTAGTGAAAAACAGTTGGCAGACATTTTTACTAAAGCTTTGGATGAAGCAACCTTTTAAGGTTGGTAAGTGAGCTTGGTATGTTAAATTTCACATGATCTTTTAAAATGTCTGTTCAATTAGTTGTAGCCAGTGAATTTCATTCTCTGGATTTTGTTTGTTTTATTTGCTTATCTGCATGATTATTCTAGAGATATCATTGTAGCATAATTAAATAAATATTTTATTGACATATATCAATTAATGATATTTTATTAATTTTATGTCTATTTAATTGTGAGTTTATCTAATTATTGTGAGTTCATAATAACCATCTTGCTACTTTTTGCAGGAAGAATAAAAATATAAACTCTATACCTCCTAAGTCAGGAGTTAAGAGTGGTTCGGTTAGGTTTAAGCCACAGAATCCTTGTTTTCACTGTGGCAGTATTTGGCATTCTATTTATACATGCAAAGAGTATCATAATTTGTATTATGATTATTATGAACTTAAACCCTCTTTGAATAAATTTAAGATTGATTTTACATGTATAAATTCTGATAAAAAGAATGTTAGCACAAACTCTGATAAGACTTCTGCTGCAAAAGCTAACAGACTTAATAAGGCCAAAGGATCCAAGTAAGTTTGGGTCCTTAAAACTAATCATTAGTGGTTTTTGTGATTGCAGGGTAACAGGAAAAATATCCTTGTTCTGGACAGTGGATGCTCAGGACACATGACTGGAAATAAAGCCCTGGTATCAGAATTTGTGGAGAAAGCTGGCCCAAGTGTTTCTTATGGAGATGGCAACATAGGAAGGACTCTGGGATATGGCAATATCAATCTTGGGAATGTCATCATTGAAACTGTAGCTCTAGTCTCAGGACTCAAACATAATCTACTAAGTGTGAGTCAAATCTGTGACAGAGGTTATCATGTGGATTTCTTTGAAGAACACGGTGAAGTTGTAAGCAAATCTACAGGAAAAGTTGTTCTGAAGGGATACAGGCATGGTAACATTTATGAAGCCAAGCTTTCAACAAACTCTGATGGCTCTGCAATCTGTCTACTGAGTAGAGCATCAATTGAAGAAAGCTGGGATTGGCACAAGAGACTTTCTCATCTGAATTTCAACAGCATTAATGAGCTAGTGAAGAAAGATCTTGTGAGAGGATTGCCCAAATCAGTTTTTACTCCAGATGGCCTATGTGACTCATGTCAAAAGGCAAAACAAAGGAAAACTTCATTCAAAAGTAAGACTGAATCCTCAATTCTTGAGCCATATCACTTATTGCATGTTGATTTATTTGGTCCAGTAAATATAATGTCTATTGGAATGAAAAGATGTGCTTTGGTTATTGTTGATGAATACACCAGATATACATGGGTATATTTCATGCACAAGAAAGAAGAAACTGCATCAATCTTAACAGAGCATGTCAGACAACTGGACAAAGGATCTAAGCATACAGTGAAAATCATAAGGAGTGATAATGGCACTGAGTTCAAGAATGCAGTCAAGGAAGAGTTTTGTAAAGAAAATGGAATAAAGCAAGAATTCTCTGCACCTGGAACTCCACAACAAAATGGAGTAGTAGAGAGAAAGAGCAGGACTCTCATAGAAGCTGCAAGGACCATGCTTGATGAAGCAAAGCTGCCAACTTACTTCTGGGCTGAAGCTGTGCAAGCTGCTTGTTTTACACAGAATGCTACACTCATAAACAAGCATGGTAAAACACCATATGAGATGGTGAAAAATAAGAAGCCGAACCTGAAGTACTTTCATGTGTTTGGATGTAAGTGTTTTGTTCTTAAGACTCATCCAGAACAGCTTTGCAAATTTGATTTAAAAGCTGATGAAGGAATCTTTGTTGGATACCCACTATCCACAAAAGCATTCAGAGTCTACAATCTGAGAACAAAAGTGGTCATGGAATCTATCCATGTGTCTTTTGATGATAAGAAGATAACAGGACTTGAAGATTTTGATGAACATGACCAGCTGAGATTTGAGAATGAAAAAATAAATGTTGATCTACAAAATTCTGATACTCTTTCAGACTCTATTGTTCAATCTATACCAGTAGATCAGACAGCAGCACATGTTGAGGGGGAGCAAGTGAATGATGAACCCCAATCAAGTGAAGAAATACCTGCTACTAATGATTCTTTAAACTCTGAAAGCAACAGCTCAGGGGGAGCAAACAATGATTTTGGATCTACTAGTCACCACACTCAACACAATCATGAACTTGGGGAATCATCAAGATCAGATCTGCCAAGATAAAGGATATGGAGTAGAGCACATCCCTTTGGACAGATCATTGGTGAACCGGACACTGGTGTACAGACTAGAAGAGCAACACAAAATGAGTGTAATTTCGCAGGATTTTTATCTCAAATTGAACCTAAAAAGATTGATGAAGCTCTTGATGATCCAGATTGGGTAACTGCAATGCAGGAAGAACTCAATCAGTTCGAAAGGCAGAAAGTTTGGAAGCTGGTGCCAAGACCAAAAGATAAATCTGTAATTGGCACTAGATGGGTGTTTAGGAATAAACTGGATGAAAATGGTATTGTTACGAGGAACAAGGCTCGATTGGTAGCAAAGGGTTACTCTCAAGAAGAGGGAATTGATTATGATGAAACTTATGCTCCAGTTGCAAGGCTTGAAGCAATCAGGATGTTCTTAGCATTTGCTGCACACTCCAACTTTAAGGTTTTTCAGATGGAGGTGAAGAGTGAATTTTTGAACGGAGATCTAGAAGAAGAAGTCTATGTTGAACAGCCCCCTGGGTTCGAAGACAAGGACTTTGAAGGTTTTGTGTACTTTCTCTTTAAAGCTCTCTATGGTCTCAAGCAAGCCCCTCGACATTGGTATGATACTCTCTCCAAGTTCTTACTTGAAAATGGTTTTACAAGAGGTATCATCGACAAAACTCTCTTTCATAAAAAGCATAAAAATGATATAATTCTGGTTCAAGTATATGTGGATGATATAATATTTGGTTCTACTAATGATTTGTTATGCAAGAGATTTGCTAAGTTAATGCAGAGTAAGTACGAGATGAGCATGATGGGTGAGTTGTCCTTCTTCGTTGGACTTCAAGTTATTCAGAAGCCTGATGGTATTTTCATCTGCCAATCAAAATACATAAAGGATCTTCTGAAGAAGTATGGGATGGAAGAAGCAGCTACTGCCAAGACCCCGATGCCAACTGCTGTGAAGCTTGATCAAGACAAATCTGGTAAGTCAGTTGACATCACGAAGTATCGAGGTATGATCGGCTCTCTCTTATACTTAACTGCTAGTCGACCAGATATTATGTTCGTAACTTGTTTATGTGCTAGATTCCAGGCTGACCCTAAAGAGTCACATCTTATAGCTGTTAAACGTATTTTCAGATACCTTAAGGGAACCCCCAATCTTGGGATTTGGTACCTTAAAGGAACAGGTTTTGACCTAGTTGGCTATACAGATTCTTACTTCGCAGGCTGTAAGATTGATCGGAAAAGTACTTCTGGAAGCTGTCAGTTTCTAGGAAGAAGGTTGGTATCTTGGTACAGCAAGAAGCAACACTCAGTATCTACCTCGACAGCCGAAGCAGAATACATTGCGGCAGGTAGTTGTTGTGCTCAGATCCTGTGGATAAGGAATCAACTTCAGGATTATGGACTCATGTTGGACAAAATTCCAATTCTATGCGACAACACAAGTGCCATTGCCATTGCCAACAATCCAGTTCAACATACCAGAACTAAGCACATTGATATCAGGTATCATTTCTTATGAGAGCATGTCATGAATGGAACTGTGGTATTATATTTTGTTCCCACAGATCAACAAATTGCAGACATCTTTACTAAACCACTGGATGAATCCACATTCTCCAGGTTAGTTGGTGAACTTGGGATGTTAAATCTGTCTAATTAATTTTGGATAATCAATAACTGCAATTTGTTATAAATTCACAAGTATTTTAAATGTCCATATTTTTAGGACTTGTGAATTTACTTTGCATCCAGTCCTCATTTTACAGTTATCTCTATATTAATTTCCATGATTATAAATGCTATCTTTTATGGTAATTAGTTAGTGAATAATGGTGCTAATTGTAGCATAATTAAATAAATATTTTATTGACATATATCAATTAATGATATTTTGTTAATTTTATGTCTATTTAATTGTGAGTTTATCTGATTATTGTGGATTAATTCTTGATTTACAGCGTGATTATTTTTAAATCCATAATAATTAGAAGTATTGTATGTGTGTGTGCGTATATAGGCTGATAGATTTCGGTGATAAAATGTTTTTCGGCTGACAGGTTTCGGTGATAAGATGTTTTTCGACTAATTGATTGATTAGGTGAGAAATTATTGGTTGATTAGGTGAGAAATTATTAAGCGGTGTTATTCAACATATCCTGTCAATATCTCACATAACCCACTAATCTTTGAAACCTTATAAATGATGAGTTTTTGTTTGTGTTTAACATCATCATTTTTCGGATATACAGAGCATATACACACAATTGCTGAATATTTCGAGCTTTGATCGGAAAGATCTCTCAATCTAGCTGGTGGTTTTTAGATCGGATTTTATATTCTTGCTTTATACATCATCCTTTATAAAAACTAACCCTTGTTTTTGAATTTCCTCGAAGTTTTGAAAATGGCATTGCATGGAAGCTTTTTAATTGCTAAAGTTAATCCTATTTCCATTCAGCAAATCGAAACCATTCAGGATGAGCAATTTCGGGCTTGGACACAATTTTTGAATGAACATTCATTAATTCGATATGCTTTAGTTACACCAGTGCAGCTTAACCATGATGCATTGCGTGAACTATATTGCAGTGCGGTTAACACTTCTGGACAGGACGGGTGTGCATTCACATATCGACTATTTGGTAGGTCGATTAGGGTCACTGAACGAGACGTTAATCGAATTCTTCAATATCCTATGGAAAATCTCGTTTCTGATCCTACACCTGAACAGATTGAAATGTTATTTCGTTTTATAAGGTACCAAGATGGCAATTTCAATACTGGTAATCTTTATAGAACGTTTCTAACCCAGTATTGGAATTTCTTCTTTCACACTCTTAACCATGTTTTTTCCTCAGATAGAACAAATCAAGATCGAATACCTGAATATATTCAGAAAATAGGGTATGCGGTCGCCAATAATTTGAGGATTAATTTTGGAAAAATAGTGCCTACAGTCATTTTAAAGATGAAACACTTAGGAACAAGAGATGTTCAGACTCAAAATGTCAAATGTCTATATCCAAGGTTTCTACAGCTAATACTAAATGATTTTTTGAATGATGAAGACAGGGTACGCTTGGAAAATGGTCAAAAGGTGGAATTTTCTTCCATAAAGATGAATGTAATTAATTACATAAGCAAAAAGAAATATACGGATGTGCCTACGGTCCTAACTGGATATCTAAAGACTGTCCCACTTCCGTTGTTACCAAGACCATTGAGAGCAGGTATACGACAAGGTAATATTTTAATCCCTGCTATTCCAACCTCTGTATTCCCTGTTGGGTCACAGGAAATACAGTTTCTACAGCCCCCAGTGGCCATCTTACCGGACCAAGAGAAGGAAATCCCACCGACTCTAACACAGGTCGAAGAGCCCATTCTACAAATGCAAACACAAACACAACAAACTCCTACACCTCAATTGTCACTTAAACGACCAGTCATCAACATTTTTGAGGGAGATAGGGCCTCAGCAGCACCACATAAGGAGTTAGTTATATCAGCAGCTCTACCTCATTCTAAAAGAAGTAAACCAAATGAACCTGAGGTAACTCTAACTATTATTGAAACAATTCTTCCTTTTCAAATGAGTGAAAATGTAAATGAGGATGAATTGACGGGAGCAACTATCTTGAGTTCCATTTCACGAAACATAAGAGTGGTTGATGATCTTTCTAAAGATCAAATGCCTTCACAGGCATCCGAGGTGGAATTACCTACCTCAATAACTGCTGGTGAATCTTCCATTTTAAGGAAAGATCCATCGGTATGTGGTTCTTTTATGAACCAAGTGTCTTCACAGACATACGAGGGAAACTTGGGTTTTGTGCCATTTAATCGATTCAAGTTTAACCTCCCAAAGGAAAAATCTCTGGATCTCTTTCGAGATTTACCACTATTTACCAGTGGTCGGCAACTCTCTTCACGCGAGGATGGAAGCTCACGAACTTTCATTGCACCATTCGTGACCTCTGAAAAAGGGGCTAGGATGATTTCATTTGCAGGTACACATATCGGTGGAAGCTCTGGAGGAGATTTGAGGGAAACACGAACAGAACATGTAAGTGTCACCCAAACCACTAAACCGAGTGAATATAGAGTGTTGAGTGAAACACCTGCAGAACATACGAGTGAGCAACCTACTCAACCACATGCACCTGTAACCAGAAAGGAATACAGCAGACTCCTTACACGGGTCCAAACAATGGAGAAAGAGTTATCAAATATCTGTGAGTCCATTACAGAAATAAAAAATTTGCAACTTATTCAACAGAATGTATTCCAGGTTCAATTGAACACCATGGCAGCCCAGTTTAGTCATGCAATCAACTCCTTGGTAAAGCCATCTTCGTCTAATTTACCAACTCCACATCCTACTACTCTGGAGGATAATCCAACTGAGGGGGAGAAGGAGGATGATCAAGAAAAATCAACTAGGCGTAAGGGCTAGGAAAAGGTTGTTGACACGGAATTAACTTTATTTTGGGAAAGGAAAAGCTAATGGGAGTATTAGTCTAGAGGAACAATTGTCTTGCACTTGTTCAACTTTTAGAAATCTGGAAAATGTATATATGATCCAGAATGCGCTTTATTATTATTTATCTCTGTATTTTATTTGTATCAGTTGAGTTATCCTCTAGGAATTTGCTTGTCAAACCCTAACAATCAAATAGGGGGAGATTGTAAAGCAAGATGTAATGTAATATGTAATAGAGGACATATATAACTCAACTAGGATAAATGATAAATAATATTAACTCTATACAGGGATCGTGAAATTTGAAGAACAGGCATCAACAAGGATCAAGTCGCTGAAAGAAGTTCATTAACATGATCAAGCCTCAGTGACAAAATAAGTTGTACAGATGATTCAGATTGAAGGGCCAAAAGATTCCAGTGATAAAGTTTGTATGGTTGCAAAATTCTTAGCAGTATTCTTAAAGACATGATACGAAGACCAAGAGTGAATGTTAGTCGTCTGTGAACCAGACCAGTTGCACTAGGCGTCAACACGTCACAAAGGTATCAAGGTATCTAACTCAGAAAAACTGTTAAGAGGTATGATTGAGTTTAGAGCAGTACTGATATCCTCCATTTTGGAAGCTGCATATATAAGGATGTCAAATTAAGAGGAAAAATGAATAGTATCAAAAATCACTATTCATATGAATAGTAACCGAAATCACTATTCACATGAATAGTAACTGAAATCACTATTCACATGAATAGTACTATCATATGAATAGTACCGAAATTACTATTCATGAATAGTACCCAAAAGTACTATTCAATCAGGTGGGGCCCACACAAATATAAAATTCAATTTGTTGAATTTTAAGGTTTGAAAGATTCAGAATGTTTTGAAGCTGGAAAGTCATCAGGCGCGGCTGAAGAAAAAAAAATAACGTCTTCAGTTACGTTATATTAAGCAGCATAGTAACTTTCTAAAGTCTCTAAATAGGCCTGTTGTATTTCATTTCAAAATACACCTCAACACACAACTCTCTCTTCTCTCTCATATATTTTCTGTGTAAGCTGCTAGACAGTCCTTCTACTAGGAAAGTCGGCTTAGCCCACTTTCAGGAAGTGTCGGGTAGAAGGTCCTCGTGCCTAAACTATCCTTAGGAGTGTTTGATTTTGTAGCTAATCCATAGGATTAAATTGTGTAGCAAACCTCCGGGTTTTATCTATTAAAAGATATTTCCTAAACATTTGTGTTATTTCGATTCAGTATTTTTGATCTCATATCCACATCAAAAATCGAAATAATTTTTAAATAACGTATTCAACCCCCCTTCTACGTTATTCCGGACCTAACAGAACGTATGAGTGAGCAACCTACTCAACCACATGCACCTGTAACCAGAAAGGATTACAACAGACTCCTTACACGGGTCCAAACAATGGAGAAAGAGTTGTCAAATATCTGTAAGTCAAATGTAGAAATCAAAAATTTGCAACTTATTCAACATGATGCATTCCAGGTTCAATTAAGTTTCATGGCAGCCCAGTTTAGTCATGTAATTAATTCCTTGGTGAAGACAGCTTCGTCCAATTTACCAACTCCACATCCTACTATTCTGGAGGATAACCCAACTGAGGGGGAGAAGGTGGATGGGCAAGAAGCTACTAGGCGTAATAAGGGCAAGGAAAATGTTGTTGACACGTGATAGAATATATTTATATATATATTTTAGATGATTTTATTCTCATATTTATTGTGTTTTGCATTGATTTGGATTTTTATTTAATAGATTTGATTGTTTTATTGTAGAAAATAAAGAATTCATAAGTTGGAAGGATTTGGAGCAAAAAGAGCAAATTTGGAGATAAAATAGATGAAATTTCGGAATTATTGGACTGGTTGCGCAGTCTACACTGTTTTGGCCATATCTGGAGTTCTATAAGTCCGTTTGTGGCCCGTAAGCTGTCCACGCGAAGCTTGGAAGATTTTCTGCAACTTAGGACAGTGATCGCGCACGCAGGCTGCGTGTGGTGGGCGCAGATTGCGCGACAAGCAGACTGATGGGAGCAGCGAATTTACTGTTTTGCCCTTTTCAAGTTCTAATTGTATTTTGGGCAGTTTTTGGTACCTAAATTGAATTCTAATTGTATTAGAAGGTAATTTCTTGCTGGGCAAGACTTGGAGTGCCTATATAAACACATCTTGGGACACATTATTAAGTATGTAATATTAGATCAGATAATATAGTTTAGAGTAGATTATTTTTATTAGTTGGAGATGTAGAGAAACACCATGACTCTTCTTTTGGGTGACAACATTGAAGTTTGAAGGTTTTGTTCTCTTAATCTTTTCTTTGTTCTTATTAGTTTAATTATGTTTTCTTGTTTTACTAGTTGTTTTACTTATTTAATTATTAGCGAGTAGTTATTTCTAGGGCTTAAAGGGAAGCCATGTTTGCACTAATATTGACATGATTTTCATAGTGGTTTGATTGGTTATGGTTAATTCTGATTGATATGTTTTAATCATTAATTTGTGTAATCGGCCGATATCATGGATTAATTATATGCAAATAGGGGTATGGATCGAGAGATTTACTTACTAGAGGCACACATACGATTAGCAGAATTGAATTTGAGTGCGGAAGCATCATTGGATTTCTGAGAGCGTTAATGCTTGGAAGAGATTAACTTGACTCTAATTACCTGATTGATTGAATTACTAAAAGTGGTTAATTGTGTTGAATGTTTCGAGAGTTTTAATGCTTGAAAAAGATTAACATACTCTAGTTATAGGATCACATTGATTGCTTTAGCTTTTGGAGCCAATTGTGTAAGCGTGGTGGACCTGATTGCCCTAGGTTTTAAATAATTTGTTTATCATCTGTTTAATTAGTGTTAATCTTGTTTAATTAGTTAATTAATATTCTCCAATATTCGTCTAACCCTTGAAACAATTAACGATAACTGAAAAGGAATTAGTAGAACCCGTCTCCTTGTGGATTCGACCCGCTTGCCATCTGTACTAGCAATAGACACCGTGCGCTTGCGGTTAGGTATAATTTGACACATCAAGTTTTTGGCGCCGCTGCCAAAAATAATTCTAGCCATGCAATTTGATTAGTTGTTGTATTTTTTTTGATACACCCATGCATGCGTAGAATTCTTGTGTTCTTAACGCTTTTGTATGAGAAGTGACGTGCTTTGTTCTTGTGCATACAATTTCACTAGCAAGTTGAAACTGGTAGACTTAATTGAATGTAGTAAGTGATTAGAATGACATGAATATGTGCAAGATGACTTGGTTTCCATGCTTTGAGTACAAGTAGGTGCGTTAGAGAGTCTTGTTGCTTGGGATTGATTATGTTTTGTCACACCAAGCGAATTTTGAGCCTATATGCATATATTTTGCATGATTTTTCGTTTGCTTGAGTGTCCACATGTTATTTACATTGCTAGCACTTACTTGAGATCTTTCTTGAAATGCAGGACATTACTTGATGATGAGATGATAAAGGCACTTAGGTTTGACCTCGTATTTCCTATATTACCACACCTTTTAAACATGATCAATTAGTTAACCCGTTGAGCTTAATCCTATTCTTTTAGTGACACACCACATTACTTGCCATTATCCTTTTTATTCTATTGGTCTTACATTGAATTTGAACCTAAATTGTCAAAGGCTAGTATCGTGCTTAAGGGAGTAATAAGGTGTTCATAAAAGGGGGGGGGGGGTTATTGATGATCATACCATTGGGGAATATTGATTTTGGTTGATGCTTGTTAGTCGAAATTCATACTAATATCTATGGATCATTGTGCTTATTCCTTAGCTCTCAGAAAAAAAAAAAGAAAAAATAATAAATAAATTTGAGAGCATTCTTATGTTTGTATGATCCTTCTTCATTCGACTAGTCAAGTTATTATGTAAGGGTTGTTGAAAAATCCAAGTGTGGGGAAGTATTTGTGGTTTTAATAGAAAGAGAATTGAATAATGATTATTGTTGGGTACTAGCTTTTGACATTTAACCTGTTTTAGCTTTACTTGACATACCTGGTCCCTAGCCCACGTTACAACCCGAATAAAGACCTTTTGATTGTCATCAGTGATGTATGTTGTGTTGAGAGTGAGATTGATTGCGAGTGTCAAGTTGTGTTTATGATTTTGTTGGAATTGAGTGATACACTTAACCTTGTTCTTGAGTGAATATTCGTTTTTGAGTGAAAGGTGAGTTATTACTTGTTTTGGCATAGGAGATCCCAGGTTTAGACTTAAAGATGTATTTCTTGTGGGCTTAGCATGATTACCAACTATTTTTACACTTGACATGAATTTTTATGACCTTCTGCATGTTGGTTGAGTAAACTACGTGAATACTTGCACTTTCGACACCAAGACATCGTATGTTTGCTTTGATTCTTAAGTTGATGTGGCATGAGAGGACTTGTGTGTGTGGTGTTGTGTTAGCATTGATCTTTTGCATGGTTAGATGAATTTTGTGGGTATATTCACTGTAAACCCTCACGAGACAACACTCGTCCTACTAGGGCTGCCTAGGGGTTTAACGGCTTGTTGCATATGCTCAATGCAATCGTGTCATCTACGAAAGTGATGTTTGCTAGGACTTAGTTTTTATTTCACTTATTTGCCCGAGGACGTGCAAATGCTTAGTGTGGGGATGTTTGATAGAATATATTTATATATATATTTTAGATGATTTTATTCTCCTATTTATTGTGTTTTGCATTGATTTGGATTTTTATTTAATAGATTTGATTGTTTTATTGTAGGAAATAAAGAATTCATAACTTGGAAGGATTTGGAGCAAAAAGAGCAAATTTGGAGATAAAATAGATGAAATTTCGGAATTATTGGACTGGTTGCGCAGTCTACACTGTTTTGGCCATATCTGGAGTTCTATAAGTCCGTTTGAGGCCCGTAAGCTGTCCACGCGAAGCCTGGAAGATTTTCTACAACTTAGGATGGTGATTGCGCGCGCAGGCTGCATGTGGTGGGCGCAGATTGCGCGACAAGCAGACTGATGGGAGCAGAGAATTTACTGTTTTTCCCTTTTCAAGTTCTAATTGTATTTTGGGCAGTTTTTGATACCTAAATTGAATTCTAATTGTATTAGAAGGTAATTTCTTGCTGGGCAAGACTTGGAGTGCCTATATAAACACATCTTGGGACACATTATTAAGTATGTAATATTAGATCAGATAATATAGTTTAGAGTAGATTATTATTATTAGTTGGAGATGTAGAGAAACACCATGACTCTTCTTTTGGGTGACAAAATTGAAGTTTGAAGGTTTTGTTCTCTTAATCTTTTCTTTGTTCTTATTAGTTTAATTATGTTTTCTTGTTTTACTAGTTGTTTTACTTATTTAATTATTAGCGAGTAGTTATTTCTAGGGCTTAAAGGGAAGCAATGTTTGCACTAATATTGGCATGATTTTCATAGTGGTTTGATTGGTTATGGTTAATTCTGATTGATATGTTTTAATCATTAATTTGTGTAATCGGCCGATATCATGGATTAATTATATGCAAATAGGGGTATGGATCGAGAGATTTACTTACTAGAGGCACACATACGATTAACATAATTGAATTTGAGTGCGGAAGCATCATTGGATTTCTGAGAGCGTTAATGCTTGGAAGAGATTAACTTGACTCTAATTACCTGATTGATTGAATTACTAAAAGTGGTTAATTGTGTTGAATGTTTCGAGAGTGTTAATGCTTGAAAGAGATTAACATACTCTAGTTATAGGATCACATTGATTGCTTTAGCTTAAGAGCCAATTGTGTAAGCATGGTGGACCTGATTGCCCTAGGTTTTAAATAATTTGTTTATCATCTGTTTAATTAGTGTTAATCTTGTTTAATTAGTTAATTAATATTCTCCAATATTCGTCTAACCCTTGAAACAATTAACGATAACTGAAAAGGAATTAGTAGAACCTGTCTCCTTGTGGATTCGACCCGTTTGCCATCTGTACTAGCAATAGACACCGTGCGCTTGCGGTTAGGTATAATTTGACACATCAACACAGAATTAACTTTATTTTGGGAAAGGAAAAGCTAATGGGAGTATTAGTGCTATGTGGAAAGAAAGCAAAGGCACACTTAAAATATGTTCAGTCTAAAGGAACAATTGTCTTAAACTTGGTTAATTTTAGAAATCTGAAAATGTATATATATGATCCAGAATGCGCTTTAGTATTTTTTATCTTTGTATTTTATTTTTGTTGTATCAATTGAGTTATCCTCTAGGGATTTGCTTGTCAAACCCTAACAATCAAATAGGGGGAGATTGTAAAGCATAATGTAATATAATATGTAATAGAGGGTATATATAACTTAACTAGGATAAAAGATAAATAATATTAAATCTATACAGGGATCGTGAAATTTGAAGAACAGTCACCAACAAGGATCAATTCGCTGAAAGAAGTTCATTAACATGTTCAAGCCTCAGTGACAGAATAAGATGTACAGATGATTCAGTTGAAGAGCCAAAAAGATTCCATGTATTTACATAATTTGAAGATACTGGTACAGGCTAATCAATTGGAATGTAACGAATGTGTGAATATCAAGATCAGTGCTAGTCACTTGTGAACCAGACCAGCGCAATAAGTGTCAGCACATACGAGAAGGATCAACACATTAATTTACAGACATAATATTTCAAGGTATTGTCAAAAATTAATTTACTCTCTGAAAATTAAATAAGTAACAGATTAATTAATTATTTATAACAAATAATTAAATTAATCTAGTACTTGAATTATTTTCAGAGATGAATTAAAACAGCAGAATAAAACAGAAGAAAGAAGCCCAAGAGATACAAAAATAGTATTACTATGCGCAGTTACTATGCAAAGTTACTATGCACGGTTACTATGCACGGTTACTATTTGGGATTGGTGTAATAGTGGTCGGTTACTATTTGGGGTTGGTGAAATAGTGTCCGGTTACTATTTGGGGGTTGTTGGAATAGTGCTCGGTTACTATTTGGGGGTTGTTGGAATAGTGTCAAAATAGTGACTTTCTATAATCTATAATTAGGCCTATTGTATTTCATTTCAAAACACACCTCAACACACAACTCTCTCTTCTCTCTCTTATATCTTTTCTGTGTAAGCTGCTAGACAGTCCATCTAGTAGGAAAGCCGGCTTAGCCCGCTTTCAGGAAGTGTCGGGTAGAAGGTCCTCGTGCTTAAACTATCCTTAGGAGTGTTCAGGATTTGAAGCTAATCTGTTGGATTAGAAGTTGTAACACCCCTTCGAGTTTATTATCAATAAAGATATATTCTCGGAATTATTTTTTTTGGTAGTATCGTATTCAACCCCCCTTCTACGATACTTCGGGACCTAACAAATCTCTTGCTTGGAGTTGATTGTATTTCGACAGGCTAGGTCATATTTTTAAGGAGGTGCTGTCCAATTTTTATTAGAATTATTATATGATTCTTATAATATTTTGATAAGAATTATTGGTGTGTAAATGTTATACGTGTGATATAAGATATAAGTATAAGTCAATAATACGTGCTAAGTATTTATGTGATTATGTGATTTTATTTTATTTTTTCGAGAATATGATCTGTAAAAGCTATAAGTGATAAACTGTAAAGCGTTATAGGACGCGCTTGGGTAGAATAAAGTTATACGATTAAGGTTGTAAGTGTACTGAATTAGTATTTTACCTGCTTATAGGTACGAGTAGGAGGCCCGGCTTGGAGCCAGTGTACATAAGGATGAAATTTTGTGAAAGGAGATATTCATCGGAATTATCGAGTATAATAGAGAGTGGCTGACAAATTATAGAGGGAAGATGAGTGTGTAGCCGAACAGAGGCCAACGTGTAAAGAAGTAGAGACTGATATAAAGTGAGAAAAGAATTGGGATATTGGAATTGGAAACTTCATGTATTGAGGCAAGTTTACTATACCTCACTTATTGTATAAGTGATGTGAAACCTTCGGTGTTATTTATTTGTTCTTTCGATATCCCTTCTTGCAAGCAATAATACTCTTCATTTTTTTTACTCTGAATAACATGAACCTGTTCTGTTAATTATACGATATTCCTTTCAAATCATTTTGCTAGTGCCTATACTTTTCATTTTTATTCTCAGTGACATTTTCTTCTATTAAGTTACAAACATTTATTCTCAAATTATTCTGTCATTGTTTATTTTCCCCACCTATTGTTCATGTGTTGATTTAGTTTAAAATTAATTTATTTCAATATTCCTCGTCTATGCTAATATTCTTTAAAGTATATTTTCTTTCAAATTTATGTAAACTAATTCGAGGTTTATACTGTTGTTTAGGCATGTGTTGCTCAGTGACGGTTAAAACCGAGAATGAATTGAGATCTTCTTAATTATTCAAACTCATTAATGTCATGCCGGTTCTGGCAGCTAAAGCCTATGAGTGCTTAGCCGACAGGAGTGAGACCTTGGGTAATTTAGAATTTCTTAAATCTTCATTTTAATCTATTCAAATCTATTCTGGTTGTTCAAACTTTACAGCATAATTTTCATAAATTGATAATCCTTGAAATAAATAGTTAGCCAGTGCAGTAATTTAAATCTTCTGTTGAACTTCAAATTTTTTTATTCCCTGATTTCTTTATAATTGTTGTTCCATTTCTAGAATTTAAATAATTGCTCAGTTATTTAATTTATCATGTTCCTTGTTGATATATGATTCTGTTGTGCTGAACTATACCCTGCTTAGTTTAATCTTATTGCTT
Source organism: Saposhnikovia divaricata (assembly GCA_036435485.1). Taxonomy (NCBI): domain Eukaryota; kingdom Viridiplantae; phylum Streptophyta; class Magnoliopsida; order Apiales; family Apiaceae; genus Saposhnikovia; species Saposhnikovia divaricata. Next base: position 148,427,386 of record CM071596.1, on the reverse strand, counting down.
TGTTATTTATGATTCCTTATATCGAATGCTTCACTGTCCCTAAATCTTTTATTGTTGCTCATTAAAATGGACTAGTAATTAATTTTTTTTAAAATTCCTTATACTGGGCTGATCTGTTATCAGTGAGTATAAAGGACTTAAAAAGTGAAATTTTTAAAAGGTTTTAAAGATTTTATTGTGGGGGAATTCCGTTAAAATGTTTTCCACGGATTCCTTCAGATTAGAGGCGTAAGAGGCTGGGGGAGTGCCCAGTCCAACATTTCTTTTTTTAGCGTAAGAGGCTGGGGGAGTGCCCAGTCCAGCATTAAAGGCCAATGTGTTGCCTAATCGGGAACCCAATTTCAAAGGAAGGGGGACTTTACGTGGCTGATCACCCGTATTGTCTATAATCAGAATAATAATACAATCAACTTAAATGCTTTTAAAAAGTTTTATGAAAAGTATGTTTTGATGGAAAGAAACGTTTTTGAAAAAAGGTTATAATTTAAAGAAAAATGGAAAGTTTTATGCTATGATAGAAATTGAGTTATTCCCTTGAGATAGTTTGATCATTGATATTATTCATCAATGAAATATTGTAAAATCGTTGTTAACTATACTATGCACTTGCTGAGCGTTCTTTGGCTCACTCTTGCTTTGTTTTACCTAACCCTTTGCAGTTAGGTTTAAGGATGGTCTACTAATATTTTCAAATGCGAATGAGAGCGAGGATGATCCTATTCGGAATAGATTTCAGAGCTAACGTGGGCAAGCACGGTTTTGGATTAAGCTACAGATTAGATGTTATAGTGACTTGTATTTATAGCAGAGATAGAAGTTGTAATAATTTGTGTAGTATAGATTCTTGTTTCATACCATAACCTGGAATCGATCCTCGGTGAAGAATCGTTGGTGTATTAAGTTTTATTTGTATTTATTACATTGGAATTTGTTTTAGAGTTGAAAAACAGGTGCATAGTCCTATTTACGAATACTTCATGCCGAAATTTTCTAAAAATTCCCCGGTATCAAAGTCTATTTTATTTTAAAAAAAATTATATTTTCAGTATTGGGAAGTCGGGGCGTTATAGTTTTCATGATTGTAAAATATCATACTCAGAATTTACCTCTGAACTATAGAGGTTCATCAAAGAAGAAAATAATCATAATTATATCCAATACTATTTGATCGCAATCTCACGTGTCAACATATCTTGCTGCTTTGTCCATTATTCTAGGGACCTATTTTCTGGTTCAACCTTAGCAACACTTACTTTTGGAAAATCTTTCAACCTCTCAGGTTAAATCTTGGATTTCTCGCTTGACATCATTGTTACTGACATTCCACGCCACGCTACTAGCCCTTTCATAATTATAATTGTAACATTATCAGGTTGTCATCTCGGGAGTTCGTCAGAGAACCCATTCATCAGTCCATTTGTAGTATTCCTTGCTTCACGTTCCCCATAATTACTTTCCAATCTTTTCTTTATCAATCACATCCGTCTTATTGTCTGATTCTTATTCACCTCTGTTATTTACCTCCACCGTCATCTCTTTATTGAGACATCTTTTGCACTTGGTACCTCCTTATTGGTATCCCGTCACCTTTACTCTATAATCATCACATTATTCCAATTTAAACCCTTCAAAATAAATCTTTTCGATTTCTCTAACTTAGATCCAATATAATCTATTTCTGCCAAACTTGTTTCTCATCACTTGTTCTTTTCTATCCTTGATTTTTTTTTTCACGGGTTGTTCTTCGTAAGTCAGACCAAGTCGTATATCTACCTGCTCGTACTCTTATCATATGTCGAGCCTCTGCATTTTACTGGTGTAGCCTTGCCACATAAAACACGTTACGATCATGCTATAAGTTTTGGGGGTAGAGCTGGCTCGAATGCCACCTTCCGAACACTTTTAAACTCTCCGATGACCCAATAAATCTCGGGCTCAACTGCCCTTCTGTCCAAGTCTCATTAATTCTTTCCATGGAAATACCTTTAGCATCCTGAATCATCAACCGCATATTCTCGATCTTGTTTGCGCAGAAGTACACTAACACAAACTTGCTTGTCATTCATCAACATGCCATTTAGCTTATCAATAGCAGCACTATCTTTATCTTTGCGTTGTCATCTACTTTCTTAGAAGAATCACCACTGATGTGCTAAAATAAATATGATTTAAAATTGATTGCAAGTGCACAATATCGTTTTAGTAAATTTAGATTCGTTCCGCAGAGACTATTTTATTTTCGCAATCCTTAATTTTTAATTTAATCGGAAAAGGACAATTTGGTTTTGGAGAATTTTGGATTTTTTATGCTATTTAATTACCAAAAGAAATTAAAAGAAATTTAAATTTATTCTAATTTTAAACTAACTAATTAAAATTGAAAAGAACAAAAACTAAATTTTTCTAAAAATTATTAAAAGTGAAAAACTCGAATTTAACTAATTTTTGATTTTATTCTAAAATTGCGTTTACAGAAAATTTTAAGAAAATTTTAACATGACCTAGTTGTAAATTTAACTAACCTTTTATACCCAACACAAGAATTAACGACTAAATTTAATTACGCATCACAACAATGGAATATGTAGAAAATGGAAAAACAGAAAGAATTAGCATTTCAGTTTCATAAACTCGACTCAAGCAATAAATAGAAAAACCAACTAAACAGAACATCAGACATTTTGGAACAAAACTCACAGACACAGTAACTCGCAAAAACAAAAACGAATTCAAACCAAGACGAAAAGGAACAAAACGAATGTATAATGCAGCTTAAAAAGAACAAAAACGAACACTCCTGAGAACTTGAATCGCATCAACCACTCAAGAACAACAATTGGAAAAACAGCCAGTCGACTAAAATAGAAAGCAGTAAACACTAATACAAACGAAAAAAAAAAACTCAATTACAAACTCGGAAATCATTGCTAACACTACCACACAACTTAAACTCAAATTAAAAAACTCGGTAGCAAACTCGAATTAAAACAGCAAACTCAAACTCTGATTCAAACGCAAACTTAGAGCTGAAAATGCAGCGAACTCAGCGATTAGGACTCTGAACAACGATGACACGAACTCAGAAACTCAACAATTAAAAGCTCAAAATCTTGGACTAAAATGATAAGCAGTGTAATAACCCTAACTGTATAAATGCTATAGTGCTTAAATGAATAGTAAATTTTGAGGATTTAGGGAGTTGGCATGTAGGTACCCTACCATTGAAACAGAAAATGAATAATCAGAAACCATATTAGTGATGTACTATGAAAATAAGTGACTCGAAACGATGGCGGATTTCAGAAATTCCTGAGTGTGGATTTTAAGGATTTTCAATTTCAATTCAGACTCTATGGAATGTGATATGAAGGAGTATAGAAATATTAAAGGGTTTATATCTTGAGGAAATAGTAAAATTAGGTTAAACCAGGGGATTATTAAGTCAAGGGAATGCCAGAGGAATTTGGACTGTTAAATAATTTAGAACCCCTTGGATAATGTGGTATATTCGAAACGAATTGTAACTAGACAAATATGGAGACTAAACAACCAAGCTTAATATCATAACAAGGATATACACACCACATTAGTATTTAGAAAAATCATTAAAACACTAATTAGAAAATCAAAAACAAAAATCACAAGATCATCAAGCAATGACATCACTCCTTACATCACTTTCCACTAACTTTAACCAAGGGTTAATTAGTAATTTCACCATGTAATTATATATAACATGCTATAAAACTCTAGAACTCTCAAGATTAGTCAAGATAAGAGCTAGCCAACACAAAATCTCTCCATCTTCCACACTTTTCTTATTTTTGGCCAAAAAGACAGCAGGTTAGTAAATCAAGCATATCTCCTTCATTTCTCAATGAAATTTTGGGTTCTATAGCTTGTTGGAAAGGTATTAAGATGCTCTACAACTCTTATTTAGGAGACTTGACCAGAAAATCATGTTAAGGCCCTTGTTTTTGCAGTTCTTTGAATGGATGAATAGTAACTTTCTAAAACTAACTTTGTTTTTATGGTTTCTTTAGACTATCCAAGCTATTTTAAGGTTATTTAAGGACTAGCCAAGGCTTATTTAGTGCTGTTCAAGCTTCAAGGAAGGTATGGAGTTCATTAACCCTTAGTATTATTTTGAGTTTATGATGATTTATAGTTAGTTTGGTGGTTAAGTGTATAATAAGCATGAAATCATGATTATATTAATGTTTATAAGTGATGGATTGAATATGGAGGTGGTATGGACTTGTAACCATGGCTGGTATGAATACCACATGGTGTAGGGATTGGTTTACATGTTGGATAATGAAGGGATGATGGTGTATTTTTGGGAAATTGTTAAGTTATAGCCGTTATAATGCCCGATTTTCGTTAAGACAGTAATTACTTGTTAAAAACAGAGCATTCCGAATCTGTCAAGGTCAGTAGGGCATAACCACTGGTCATTATTCGATAGATCTTGGTTCATAGATCGTTTTGATATAAAGTACGTAAAAATCTGATGAACGGTTTAGGAAATATGGCCAAAATCATAAAAGTGGTTCGAAAGCGTAATTGCGAGTTCGTAACTTCAATTGAACACATTTAACCTAAGTGATTCCATTACGAATATTGATAATTAAATAATAGAGGTCATAAGGAAGGTATAGGAGAAGGTCTCATGTCAAACGAATAATTTTTCAATTTTATAAAAATGTTTAGATCAAGGGTACGTTAATGGAATACCCCTTAAACGGATAAAGGATAATTTTCTCGAGTTAATGGTCGACTTAAAAGTCTTTAAAACTTAAATATCTACTAAGTGTATAAGATAATGACATACCATGATATTGTACTAAGTGTCATTACGCGGCGGTATTAATAAGAGTTATGTTATGGTGTGTTTGATAAGCTAAAAAGATTAGGGGATCAAGTGAGTTAAATGGTTAGGATAAGTGTTGTTAGTAATAATAATTATAATGGGGCATATGCTAATGATGTCCTTTTCGTTCTTATAGAAACTCAAGACGAGCATCGGGTCATACCTCTGGGATTTAGAGATCGAGGTAAGATTTCTTTTACCCTTATTTTGATAAATTGTTTATGTTTAAAGAAAAGTGGTTTTGCTAGATAATATATGAATCTTATATCAATATATGATATGGAATGTGGATATGAATATGAAGGGAGCCAATATACTTTATGGCTTAAAAAGATATGAAAAAGAATGGTATCAGTTGTTATCTAGGGTTATATGGTTTATAATATTCTGTTATTTATAATCTTTAAACATTTGTGATTTAATAAATAGTATTTGAATATTATTTAATACTTTACAAATAGATGGAATAGTTATGTATTTAATAGCATAAGTGACTTTATTAAATACGGAGGAGATGTCTGAGTTATAATCAAAGTATTATGATGTTTGTCTTTCTAAAGATTGATATATGAAAATGAAAATGGAAATGATATATGTGAATGGAAATGGAAACAGAAAATGGAAAATATGGAATGGTGTTTTATAAATGGAATAATGATTTGATAAAAAGGGGGATTGCAACAGCAAGCGTAATAGGTTGTGTTCGGCACAGTCCAACACTCAATATTTTATTACGGCCCAAGAGATGCCGAAGGAGGATGTAGCAGAGAGCCTTCCTCCAGGGATGATGACCAGGTTGGATCATTCCTTCTACTAGTAGTAAACAGAGAGCAGGTACGATTAGGCGACTGATCATCTTCCTAACGTATCAGGCGATAGCAGATATCCCCAAAGTATTTAAAGAAAGAATTGATAATGGTTACAGATTGACATACTGAAAAAGGGAAAATGGTATAAAATTATGGAATTATTTTTATGATTAGAAGAGAAACTGATATTATATCATATTAGAAGAGAAACTGATATTATGTTGTTCTATATTTCTTTTCTTATAAAGATAAATAGATGGTGTATTTAATAAATAAGAATTAATTATTTTCTAAATGATTATGTTGGGTCTTCCGTTTATTAATATATATATATTAACATATATATGTTTTCTTTGATGCTGGTTTACAAAAATTTATCTTGCTGAGCTATTATAGCTCACTCTTGCTACTTAGGTATATAACAGCTAGGTCAAATGCCGATACTCCGCACTACACCCCGCAAGGGGGTAAGGGAAAGACGACCTTCTGAGAGAGTGTTGGTGCCTATCCCTGAGGTAGCTGATAGACAGATGGGTATTGGTAGACTAATGTGAATTAAGTATGTAAGTTTGAGAAATAAACTTTTGGTTGTTGAAATGCTTCCTCTCGAAGTAATATTCAGCAACACTACTTAAGTAAGATTCTGGGTTTGTAATAACTCTTTTAACTTTAAACTTATGATATTGTGGATGTTGTTCTTTGAGCATATGACTGTGTGTAATATTATTATTATGTGTGGGGTCTACTGTGTGGGTTTTATTACGCATTTATATTTCATCTGTCTAGAATATAATGTTATTAAATGGAAATTAGACCGTGATGACCTGGATTCCTGACCCCGGATCTAGGGGCGTCACAAGCAGACACGAACAAACAACAAACAAAAGAAAGAAAACGAGTTGACTCGTAGTAAAGAAAAGAAAAAAAGGAAAGGAAAAAAAATAAAAAAAAAGCAATCATTAATCAAAGAAGAAGGAAAAACGGAGGAGGCTTATTCGAAGGGAAAGAAAAAGAAGAGGGGGAAGAAAGAAAGTGGGTTTGGGGGTTGTGTTAACGAGGAAGGAAGAGGAAATAAGGGGTCTGTGTAATGTTGGTGTAAAACAAAAAGGAAACAGATAAAACAGGGGAAATAAGGCTAGCTAACTTCGAATTAACTGGAAAATACGAACTGAATTTTATTTGTTTTTTTTAAATTAAGTACAAAAATAAAGAGATTAACTAGGAAATTGAAATTACACTAAACAATGATTTGATTTGAAATTAAAATGGCCCACAATAAAATCGAAATTTAAAGGGGTAAAATTAAAATTAACAACTAAGAACAAGAAATTAAATTCGTTACTTTCAACCCATAGTGGTTAGCGTTTCGCTACTTTGTCCACTACATGGATTTACGAAAATCACGAAAGCTATGTAAAATAAACGAGAGAACAAGACGAGAAATTAAAGGAAATGAAATTGCATTAAAATTAAAAAGAGTGTTTACAAGATTTGAAACTAAAAAAACAAGAAATTAAAGCTACCCTAAAATCTAAGTTAGTAAATACAAGGGGGGTGATGGGGTATTTATAGGATAGGAATTAGGGTTAAGGGGGGTGTTGGGTAAATCCCCACCATACGTTTGTGGTGTGTGGTGGTGAAATCCTAGACATCTATTTGTTTCCTTCCCCCTTAAGCTTTGAAGAGTTGATCTTGGCCATACACTTATGTAGTGTGTTGGGATGATCTCCACCTTCCACATGTCCTCCAAGATTCCTTTTCCACCAAGCTCCTAATTCTTTTTCCTCTTTTCATTTAAGTCCTTTTTCTTCCTTTTTTTCCCTTCCTTGGTCTTTATTTCTTTATTTTGCCATTTCTTTATTTATTTACGAATTTCCTGAAATGCAACAAAATAAATTATTAAAATACGAATTCAAGGAATAAATAGGTAATAAAAATATGCAAAAATATGCACTTATCAAATGCCCTCATACCTATCTTTTGCTCGTCCTCGAGTAAAACAAAAACAAAAAGAAAATCTAGATAAAAAGTCATATACTCCTTTTCGTAGGTGTGACGGTTGCATTTGGCATATGCAACAAGCCCTTTAAACCCCTAGGCAGCCCTAGTGGACGAGTGAGGTCTCGTGAGGGCCTATAGTGAATGTACCCACAAAATCCATCTAGTTTGTATAAAAGATTACATGGAAATGCAACACCACACATACATGTCCTCTCATGATACATCAACATAATAATCAAAATGAAGTTGCAAAGTCTTGGTGTGGAAAGTGCAAGGATTCACATAGTCTACTTAAAGAAGCATGCACGAGTGATTACAAGTTCATGTCAAGTGCAAAAATTATTGGAAACCATGCTAAGTCTACAAGAGCACACCTTAGAGTCAAAACTTGAGACCTCATATGCAAAAGAAACAAGCAATACCTCACATATCACTCACAAAAGAACATTCACTCAAGAACAAGGGTAAGTGTATCACTCAATTCCAACAAAATCAAAAACATGCTTGACATTTGGTATCATTCTAACTTAAACACAACATACATCAATGATGACGATCAAAAGGTCTTTATTTGGGTTGTAATGGGGCTAGGGACAGGGTATGTCAAGTAATGTAAGAACTTGTATTAAAAATGTAATTATTATTATTGAATGGAATAAATATTTATCTGAGTTATTCAACTCGATGGAACGATGTGTTGTAGACGGACATTATTATCGTTATATGTATTTAATTGAGGTTAGAGTTCCCCGTATATGTTAAGAAAAAAAAATGTGTTAGTTGATCGTATTCTTTTAATCAAAAATCATGTTAGTAGTATTTGCCGTTTCGGCATACCGTACTTTTAAAAGCTCAGCGGTTTCGTTTTTAAAAGCGTATTTATATCAAAACTGATCAAATAAATTTTAAAATATTCTTGTCTCAAGTTTTATTCATTCTATCATGTTTGAGGATTTTTCAAATTATTTTCGGGATTTTTCGTAAAAATTTCGCCTCTGTTTTATATCCGAAATTCCACTAAGCGGCAATTACGGAACCGATTTCATGAGACCTGAATAAAATATTCACAAAAGAAAAATATTCCCCAACAAATCTGTCAATAATACCAATACCAGCCCCAGCAATCATTCTCTCCAATTATTGTTTCAAAAATCAAAAATCTCTTAGAGAGAAAATTCTAGTGTTCTTCAATTTCAAGCTCCAAATCGGAGGCCTTCCCGGAATCGAAATCAAACGTTCTAGCAGTCAAAACAAAGGTATAAAAATCTAGTTTCTAAATATGTGCCCAGAATTCATGGGGGATCAATATTTGATTTTATATGATTTTTACAAAATTCGAATTTAAAGATTCAAAATTATGAGTTTTCGTAAACTTGATTGTTTATGTGATTTGATGATTCCATGTTGTAGATAATTTTCTCCTGGTCAGTTTGGTATATCATATGTTGATTTTTGAGTTCCATATCAAGTAGAAATCGAGGTTTGATTGTTGTGTTCTTCGTGTTCTTCGTGTTCTTGAGAATCAAACCAACAATTGGAGGTGTTATCGGAGTCCAATTTCGACGATCTTACAGTCGAATCGAAGCTCACATCATCTAGTTTCCTAATATGCAATCCATTTCATCAAATGATCAATTTTCAATTTTATATGAATTTGTAAAGAAATCTGCCGAATTTTCCGACCACCTTGCCGGATTTTGGTTGTGTTTTTGCTGTTTTCGTTGGCACGGTTGGGTTCGTCTTGAAATTTTGCTCAAAATGCATATATTACACGCTTGATTTGGTTAAGTTATGTGTAAGTTATGGTCGCCGGAAGATTTGGCGGTCACCGGAAAAATTTTCAGATTTCCGGCGAACCTCCATTAAAGCTGGTCACCGAGTTTTTTACCGATTGATACCTACACTATTGAAGATGATGAAGTTGCAATACTATAGTTTCAAGATTCACACTTTGGTCCCTGATTTTTGAAAATCTGTTTTCAAATAAATTAAATCCGAAAATCATTTTTTATAAACGATTTTTAATTTGAAAAATTATTTATAAATTCGAAAAATGATTTAATTTTTTTTTTCTAAATTTCAGAATAATATTTCCGGAAATGTTTTATTTTAAATTTGGATTTTGTTTTTATTATTTTATTTAATTAATGATATTACAAAACATTTCTTAAATTGTTTTAATTAGAATTAATTACTTTTAATTATGTTAATTAATTTTAAATAATATTTAATTGATTTAATTATTTAATAAATGATTTTATTTATTAAATAATTTTATTAATTAATTAATTAATTATTTAATTGATATAATTGAGGATATTTAATTCCAAATTAGCCCGTTTTGAATTTTAAATGCTTTAAAAATATTAGAAAAATCCCCAAAATTATGAAAATTGTTTTAAAAATATTTCAAAGCGAGATTTAATTTATGACGAGGTTTGGACATATGTTAAAAATAATTGTAGAGTTCCATTAATTGATTACGTGATCTGAATGTATCCGCTAGGGCAATATAAATGTTACGTGCTAAATGAATTATGTAAATTATGTGAATTATATGAAATACGTGGAATGAATAGTGAGATGTATTAGTAGTTGATTCGAGACGTTTATTATAGAGTCGAGTCAGAGGAGCAAAGGAAAAGCTAAAGCAGAAGGTTACGCGAATATTTAGACGGACTTGACCTTATTATCAGGCAAGTATTTTTCTATCACTTGTTATCCTATTGAATATACAAATGCTATGCCATGTATTCCTTTAAATTATTGTTCAAGAAATAATTCTTAAATTATTCACAGCATGAATCCATTGAATTATTCTTATCAACTTTGACGAGATTCATTTAAATTATCATTGACGATTCATTTCAACCTTTTTAGGCATTCGCTCTAGTCGATGCCTTATTACTCTTGATTAATTATTATTACCCAGATTGTGGCGTTCGACTTCGTCGACGCCTATAATATCGTTGCATTCAATTTACCCATTTCTTGTATCGATCTAGACGACACTTATTGTTATTATTGTTGATTCTTCATTATCACCCCATTGTTGTATCGAACTCATTGATACCAGATGTTGTACCATTTGTTATCATACATTCACTTTGAGTTGTTTTCCTAGAACGTGAACTTCCAGTGATTGTTGTGATCGAGGTTGTCAATCTTCCGACACCTAATTATGATTTAAAGGTTGTCAATTGTGCCGACACCTGAACGTAAAGTTAGAATTGGTGGATTTATATAAAACTTGACCTTAATTGGTCTGACCATATATTGGTCGATGTGTAAGGCCTTTCAGTGCCTTGGATCCGATGAGGACTTTGCTTTGTGCACTGTCCGGGTTAGAGCGTGACTGATCAGCATGCCTAACTTTGTTTTTTTTAAAATTATGAGATGGACCAGTTCTAACATTCTGAGTAATTGACTCTAGTTGATGTTGAGCCACTTTCTTATGGCATTATTGATTGTCGGAACTTATCCGAATTTATCTGTTCATATCACTAAACTTGATTCACCTTTCAGATATTCCAGTATGACTTGTAGTTAATACCTGGAACGATTAAAATTTTAGTATTTATTTATACATTGAAGGATATTCTTGTTGAGCTTTCTGGCTCACCTTGCAATGTAATGTTTCTTTTCCAGTTAAGATCGAGGATGTTTAGACCTAGTGGCTCGGCAGCCAGGGGAGTGATGTTTGATGATTGAGAGTACAGCTGGTTTAATTTCGTGTATTGTTGTAATAAATGGATTGGATAGACTAGACATTTAAGATCTATAAGATTGTATTAAATTATATTTGAGGTTTGTAATAGTAATTAGCAATGTTTGTTTCATACTTTAGCTTGTGCTCGTATCTTGGATGAGGGATTGTATTATTATTGTTCCGCATTTATAGGTTTGGATTGTGTAAGTGAGTTGTGAGCCCGGATCTGCGAGGCGTCACAAGTAAGGCCAAAACAAGGTGAAGTGTCAAAAGCTAGTAGTCACCATGGAAATCATGCATAACACCAAAGTTCCTCCCCGCACAATTATTTTTCTACTTTCAATAAAAAGACTTGACTAGACGAATGAAGGAGGATTACAAAAACATAAGTATGCTCTCTCATATATATATATATATATATTTATTCTTATATATATATATATCTTATTCTTTTTTTTATATTTATTTTTATGAGAGCTATAAGAAACCATAATCCTCTTTTAGATTTAACTTGAAAATCGACTAACAAGGTAACCAACACAACATATATTTCCTCAAAAGTTATGAACAAAAGTAAACCCATATCATACACCTTATTACTCCCTCAAGTTCCTACTAGCCTTTGACAAACTGGGATCAAGTATACGTAAGGCTGTACAAGAAAAAGGTCTTAGGCGAGTAATGTGGTGTGTCACCGAAAGAATTTGATTAAGCTCAAAGTTTTAGGAGTAATTCATAAGTTGTGATGTTAAGAATAGAATTTTGCTAATACTTCTTGTATATCCTGATCTTATAAAGGATTTAGCACTTTGTATAGGATATATGTGTTAAACAGTAATCTGTAGAGTTTAGTCAGGAACAGTGCGTCAGAGACTACATGTCAAGAACAGTGTATCGGGTGATAGGTTTCGAGGCAACAAGCACAACGGAAAAACGATAATAAACAATAAAAATCGAAACCTAACCCTAGGATCTGTGTATAAGACATGCTGATTATGGAGAATAGAATCTGTACCTTAGAAAAGCTTTCCGATTCGGTTAACAGATGGAGGTCCAAGAACGATCACCACACAGCCCTCTTCGTGAGATCTGCTTCGCTAATCAGTCCACACGAACGCACGATTGTCTCCGCAATCTCCGGAGTTGGTACTAGCCGTAATCTGCCCTCTATCTCGATCTCTCTCTCTAGCCTCTCTTGATGTAGAGCTGCTAGGGTTTTTTGCTAAAAACGATTTTGGCAAAAGTCTAACCCTAAACCAATACATCTCTATGTATTTATAAGAGAGAATGAGCTGGGCTTAACCCTAATTGGTTTGGGCTTCTACTAAAACCAAACTGATTTGGGTTTTAATGATTTGAATTCGAAATCTAATTAACTAAGTCCAACTTAATTAATTAAATAACCAATTTCGAGTTTTATCATCAATTAATTTAAATTCGAAATTTAAATTAAAACTCCTTTTAAACGTTCTTATTGTGTAACCCTTTAGGTTATTATTACGTTGGCAATAATTTTAATATCCAATAATAAAATTATAAACAATGAGCGGCATCTAGTAATACATCATTGCTACCCAAGTAATAATAATTGGTGATCCAATTAAACCTTTCGTGATTAATGTTTCCGTGTAATATAATCCCTTTAACCATATATTATAGATTAAACTCGAGGCATGTAATTAGTCATCCTCATCAATGTTTAATCTTGGTTTCCATGATCAATGAGTAGACTATTAAAAACAAATCAATATTTGAGCATGGCCATGCATTTTCATAGTCTCACTCAATCAAGAGGCCAATAATATCTCTCCTAAGAATAGGAGGGTTAAATCCTTTATCTATCATTCATATTTCTCATACGTCTCATAATATACCCGATGTACATTTTTATCATAATCCGGTCAAAGGTAACTTTTAATGTAGTCAAAGTATATTAATCCTCGTATAGAAATATAATGATCTCAAGTCTAAGGATCATTACACCATTATCACTGTTAGTCTTTCTAATGACATTATCAACATGTAGAAACTCACTGTGGGTCAATCCAGTGCCATGTAGAATATTACATGCACCTATGTTCTTGACTTTAGTATCACTATACCTATGACCAATGAGATGTGGTCATCAGTCAACAAACATACTAATCTTTATGCATTATAATTGTCCCATATTAATAATGCTCGATTAGGGATATTAACACTATTCTTATAATCTCATTTTTAAGTCACATACTTAAAGATATAGAATAAATGTTACATATTCCAAGGACATTTATTGTTCTAATATTTATATCGCAGTAAATAAAGACATAATAAATTTATTGTTGAATAATTGATATAACATAATCACTAAATAACAAAATAGTCTATCCTAGAATAACATTGTCTCTAGGGCACTAACACTATCAATCTCCCACTTGCACTAGAGCCAATCGCCCATGTATTTAATACCCATGGAACTAGTGTGACCTTCGTGCTTCTGCTGCGACAAAGCTTTGGTCAGTGGGTCCGTAACATTATCATTAGTATGCACTTTACATATATGTATATCTCCTCTCTCGTTTATCTCTCGAAGAAGGTGATATCTCCTAAGTATATGCTTTGCTTTGGAATGGGACCATGGTTCCTTTGCCTGCGCAATAGCTCCATTGTTATCGCAATACAGATCAACTGGATCTGCGATCGACGGAACCACACCATGTCCCGAAATAAATTTCCGAATCCAAACAGCCTCTTTGGCTGCTTCACTAGCAGCAATATACTCAGCTTCCATTGTAGAATCAGCTATTGTCTCTTGCTTCGAACTTTTCCAGCTAACAGCACCTCCTTTTAGACAAAACACGAATCCAGACGGGGACACAGAATCGTCCCTATCTGTCTGGAAACTAGCATCAGTGTAACCTTTTACAACCAGCTTCTCATCTCCTCCGTATATCAAGAACGAATCTTTAGTCCGTTTAAGGTACTTAAGAATATTCTTGACAGCTGTCCAGTGACCCTCACCTGGATTAGACTGGTACCTGCTCGTCATGCTTAAAGCATACGAGACATCAGGACGAGTACATATCATCGCATACATTATAGAACTAATTGCCGAAGCATATGGTACTTTACTCATACGGTCCTTATCATCTGATGATTTAGGACAGTTTTCCTTTGAGATCACTATCCCATGAGACACCGGGACAAAGCCCCTCTTTGCCTCTTGCATTCCAAAACGATGCAATACTTTGTCAATGTATGTACTCTAACTTAGGCCGATTAATCTTTTAGATCTATCTCTATAGATCCTGATCCCTAAGATATAGGTAGCATCGCCTAAGTCTTTCATCGAGAAACTTTTTCCCAACCAAGTCTTCACAGCCTGTAGAGAAGGAATGTCATTCCCTATTAGTAATATGTCATCCACATATAATACTACGAATGCCACATGGCTCCCACTAACCTTCTTGTAAACACACGGTTTATCCTCATTTTGTATAAAACCAAAATCTTTGACTGTTTCATCAAAACGGATGTTCCACCTCCTTGAGGCCTGCTTCAATCCATAAATAGATCGTAGAAACTTACAAACCATTCTAGCAAACTTTGGATCAACAAAACCCTCAGGTTGTGTCATGTACACATCCTCTTCTAAGCTTCCATTTAAGAAAGCAGTCTTGACATCTATTTGCCAGATTTCATAGTCATAATAAGCCGCTATCGCAAGCAAAATCCTGATGGACTTGACCATAGCTACCGGTGAGAAAGTTTCATCATAGTCAATACCATGAATTTGCTTGAAACCTTTCCCCACCAATCTTGCTTTGTAGGTCTATAAATTTCCATCCATGTCAGTTTTCTTCTTGAAAACCCACTTGCACTCTATGGGTTTAACCCCATCAGGTGGTGCAACCAAAGTCCATACTTTGTTTTCATACATGGAATCCATCTAAGATTTCATGGCTTCCAGCCATCTCTCAGAATCTGGACTATTCATAGCATCCTTGTAGGTGAGAGGCTCATCATTATCTACAAGCATCACATCGCCACCTTGAGTCAGGAGAAATCCATAATATCTCTCTGGCTCACGGCGAATCCTACTTGATCTACGAACGACCTGTGTTTCTTGAGCAGTAATGTTCTCAACATCTTGAGTCTCATTCTACTCGTGTTCCAACTCTGGTTCAACAATATTTTGTAGTTCTCGATCCTCATCGAGATCTATTGTCCTCCCACTATTTTTCTTAGAAAGCAGTTCTCTCTCTAGAAATACAGCCGTTCGAGCAATAAACACTTTGTTCTCAGAAGGTTTATAGAAATAATACCCTTTAGTTTCCAACGGGTATCCTACAAAATTACATTTGTCTGATTTCGGTCCTAGCTTATCAGAGATCAAACGTTTCACAAACGCTTCACATCTCCAAACTTTCATAAATGAAACGATATTACGTTTTTCAGTCCATAACTCATATGGTGTCTTTTGAACCGATTTTGAAGGAACTCGGTTTAGTGTTTGTGCAGCCGTCACTAGGGCATAACCCCAGAAACTAATTGGAAGATCCGCATGACTCATCATCGATCACACCATGTCCAACAAGGTACGATTTCTCCTTTCAGACACCCCATTCCATTGTGCTGTTCCAGGAGGAGTGAGTTGTGATACGATACCACACTTCTTTAAGAAATTCTTAAATTCTAAGCTTAAGTATTCTCCCCCACGATCAGATCGTAGAGTTTTAATACTTTCGCTCTTTTGCTTCTCTACTTCAGCCTTATATTCTTTGAATTTTTCAAACGATTCGGATTTGTTCTTCAAAAGATACACATATCCGTATCTACTAAAATCATCAGTAAAGGTTATGAAATAGTAATAGCCACCTCTTACCATCGTACGCATTGGACCACATACATCACTATGTATCAGTTCCAATCGTTTGGTGGCCCTCTCACCTTGTCCGGTAAAAGGAGCTTTATTCATTTTGCCAATGAGACATGGTCACATTCCTCGTATGATTCGAAATCAAACTTGTCTAAGTATCCATCCTTATGTAACTTGGAAATGTGATTCTCATTTATATGGCCTAAACGACAGTGCCAGAGGTATGTATGATTTGAGTCATTTCTTTTAAGACATTTGTTATTTATGTTATAGACAGGAGTATCAAGATCAAGAACATATAAACCATTAAACAAATGTGCAACCCCATAGGTAACATTATTCAATGAAAAGGAACAACTATTGTTCTGAATTAAGAAAGAAAAACCAATCTTGTCCAAACAAGAAACGGAAATAATGTTTCTGCAAATCGCAGGCACGTAAAAACAGTTCTCAAGTTCTAAAATGAGCCTTGTGGGCAACGATAAATGATAAGTCCCTACAGCTAAAGCAGCAACCTTTGCTCCATTGCCAACGCGTAGGTCAACTTCTCCCTTCGCCAATGCTCTACTACTTCGAAGTTCCTGCACATTAATACAAATGTGAGAACCACATCCAGTATCTAATACCCATGATGTAGAAGTAGATAAATTGACTTCTATAACATAAATACCTGAATCAGAAATCTGAACAGCCTTCAGTTTCTTCAGACCATCCAAGTAATCTGGACATAATCTTTATGCATTATAATTGTCCCATATTAATAATGCTCGATTAGGGATATTTAGGAATATTAACACTATTCTTATAATCTCATTTATAAGTCACATACTTAAAGATATAGAATACATGTTACATATTCCAAGGACATTTATTGTTCTAATATTTATATCGCAGTAAATAAAGACATAATAAATTTATTTTTGAATAATTGATATAACATAATCACTGAATAACAAAATAGTCATTCCTAGAATTACATTGTGTCTAGGGCACAAACACTATCATCAGGGACTACATGTCAGGAACAGAGGAGCAGATCCTGATACAGTAAGTCAGATCCTGATCAAATACTGATGGGATAATCAGATCCTGATGCAATGGGAAATCCTGATATCAGTCGCGTTACTGATGATGTTATTATGGATGCTACAGAAACTGGCAAGTGCTATAAAACAGGATCATTGTTTTGAAAAACAAGCAAGAAGATATCGTGAAGGAAACGAATTCTCTATTGATGGAAACTATCAACTAGACGGCAGAACATTGTCATAGATAGATTATAATTCTGTTATTAGTTGATAAGTAGCATTATAAATACTCTCTCTATATCATTGTAAAAAGTGAGTGAGTTCGTAAGATTTGTATTCGAGAGTTCGAAACAAACAGAGAGAGAGATTTGTATTGTCAGCAGCTGCTAAAGGTATTGTACACCTTTGGTAGAGTTTGTATTTGATTATTTTAATACAAACAAAGTTTGATTCGTTCGTTTATTCTTGTTCATATAATCAAGCAAAAATCAGACACGATTATATAACTTGTATTCAACCCCCCCTTCTACAAGTTATTCGAGTTAACAATAGGTATCAGAGCAGGTTAATTTCGAATAATCATAAAGATCTGCAATCATGTCTGGTTACAAGGATGGTAATACTAAGATCCCTATGCTCAAGAGAAACGAATATACTCTATGGGAAGTAAAGATGTTGCATCACTTGGAAGCAACAGATCCTGATTATCTTGACAGAATAAGAGATATGCCTTTTGTTCCAACAAGGCTTGTTCTTCAAGCAACTGTCGAAGGAAAAGTTGTTCCAGAACATACAGCAGAGAAGCCTAAATCTGAATGGACAGATAAGGAAAAGGAGAACGTTCTTAAGGATGCTAAAGTGAGAAACATACTATTCAATAGTCTTGATTCTGTTCTCACTAACTATGTTCTCTCTTGTAAAACTGCTAAGGAGATATGGGACAATCTAAAGGTTCACTGTGAAGGAACGAAACCTGTCAGGAAGAATATGAGGACGCTTCTCATACAACAGTATGAGTACTTTGAATCCAAGTCTGGTGAGTCACTTACTGACACCTTTGATAGGTTTACTAAACTCATCAATGAGATGGCCATGCATGGTAAATATTATGACTTGGTGGATATGAATACGAAGTTCATGAAAGCTCTTCCTGATTTCTACAATGAGAAGATATCTGTAATTGAGGAAGCTAATGATCTTGATGAGATATCATTAGAAGTAGTTTATGGAAAATTGAGAGCTTATGAACTTGACAGGCAGCAGAAAAAGAGCAGGAGTGAAGGAAAGATGAAAACTGTTGCACTCACTACTCAATCTGAATCAAAGAAGCTTCCAGAAGAAAAGTCTAAATCTACTGAAAGAGACTTGAGGAAGAAGAAAAGCAAAGAAAGTTCTGAGTCAGAGACTACTGATATAGACTCTGAAGATAATGATTCTGAATCAGAGATGCAAGAACTCTTTGCTATGTTTGCTAAAACTTTCAAGAAAGGAAGATTCAACAGGAGATGATTTAGCAAAGGCACTTTTCAGAAGAAAGAGGAGAAGAAGAATGACAAAGGCAAGAGTACAATTATCAAGCTTGATAAAGTCAAGATCAAGTGCTTTAACTGCAGTGAGCTTGGACACTTTGCTAGTGAGTGTAAGAAGCCTAGGAATTCAGGGAAGGGTAATGCACTCATGGTCACACAGAAGGATTGGGAAGACTCCAGTGATTCTGAAGATGAATTGGATTATGACAACTTTGCATTGATGACAAGTGCTTCAGAGAAGCCTGGATCTCCAAAGAAAACTTCTTCATCTTCTGTTAAGGTATCACTTCACTCTCTTGATTCGTTTGATAGCTTAGATTCTAATGATATTAGATCTATTCATGTTGAGTTTAAGAATCTTATGATTAAATTCAAAATTCTTGCTAGTGAAAAAGATGAACTCAAGGCTAAGAATGATGAATTAGTTAGTAGAAATAATTTTCTTGAATCTGAGTTAATTCAAATGAAAGAATATAAGTTAAGTTCTGATAAAGCTAAGCATGATTATGGTGTTATTCTTGAGGCTTATGACTATGTCAGAAAAGAACTAGAGGAAGAGAGAGATGTGATTAAAACCATTAACAATTCTGGTAAAAAGACCCAAGAAATCATTGAAAATCAAATTATGGGTAAAGTTAATGGTTTAGGTTTTGATAAGGCTAGGCAAGAAGATACTGTAGCTATTGTCAATGATGATAGTAAAACTGAAGCTAGCACATCTAAGTCTGAAGGTAAGAAGATAGTTTCTGAACCTAAACATGTTAAATTTGTTGATTCTAAAGGTACCCCAGTTGTGCACAAAAGAATTAACAGTAGCAATTCAAATGAGAGAGTGTTAGAAAAACCTAAGAATGTCAACATAGGTTTTATGTCTAAGTCTCAGTTGAAACAGAGACTAGAAAGTATTTCAGAGTCTAGCAAGATTAGAAGAAATAGGAATGGAAAAGAAGGTATTAACAAAGAGAATAATTACAAGAATGTACCTGATGCACCTAGGAAGAAATGCTATAAATGTGGAAATCATAATCATTTAGCCCTAGACTACTGATAAATGGATTTTATATCTACTTGGAACATTCTAATTCGGATTAAATTGATTGCTTTGGCCTCAAGTTTGTGGTAGTTTTGATGTGTTTTGCTTAATTGTGCAGGGTTGAAGAAATGTCGATTAAAGGTGTAGTTTCATTCGTTATTTGGAGTTGATTTATGATATGGAATGAAGAATGGAGGTTAATGTCAACTCCCAAGAAGTATACAAGTCATTAAGGTTGAAAGACGGAAGCTCATGCAAAAGGAACGGGAAGAAAAGCTGAAAAATCGAAGAAAAAATCAATTTTCACAGATCGGAGCCGTGCTGAGAGCCCCATTGGCGCCCCAGCGCCGTTTTCAGCAGATTGAGCTGGCACCCTAGGTGCGGTTGGTGCCCCAGCGCTGCGGGTGTGCGGGGGAATTTCCAGAATTGCCCTTTTTCGAGTTGAAATTGTATTCTACGTGGTTTCTGACTCCTAAATCGAATTCTAGATGTATTTTAAGGTATTTTCTTGCTGGGCAAGATGTCTAGAGCCTATATAAACACATCTAACCCTTGTAAACATATTATTACATACCATTACATATCAATTACTTAGTTTTATTTGTATCTTTTCATACTTTGTTTTTATCATGGTTTCATTAGATCCCATGATGACGAGAGGTTCGATTATGAACTAATCGTTGTTATGGGATTCTAACGGATTTATTTATGGAGCTTAGTATCTTGATGCTTTAAAGATCTGTGTGTGATGTATATTTGATATCCTCGTATGGTTGTGTTTCATGTATTTAGATGCGTAGCTAACATCTAATTTGTTAATTTCTTGTGAAGCGAGAGTGGATCTTGAGATTTAGAACTTGCCATGCTAGCATAGGATAGGTTGATGTTTTAACATCATGATTTGTGGCGTAAACAGAGATATTATGCTGCCCTATGTGATCAATATGGATAACTTGTTCTTCAACCGTTATGTTTTCAAATTCTATAGAGATATAGGGTCTAAGCATAATTGGTGTCTATTCATCTTCTATCTCTTTTGTGGATGTATGTTTAGTTTGGTATACGTATACTGAGAGGTAGCGTGTACTTGTTTCGTGTTGTCCGATCAGATATCATAACTATTGTACATAGTGATTAAAGGCGTCAGATCTAAGCAAAGTATTTAATGAAGTTAGGATTCCATGGTTTATCTTGCATAAGTAATTAGATTTTAATTCTCATTAGTTAAGTAATTCTTAGTTTAATAATTTGAAGCTTAGTTTAATTTAGATAATTAAAAACCTCAAATTGTTATTTGTCTTAGCAGTGGATTAAAACCATAC
Organism: Saposhnikovia divaricata; assembly: GCA_036435485.1. Classification (NCBI taxonomy): domain Eukaryota; kingdom Viridiplantae; phylum Streptophyta; class Magnoliopsida; order Apiales; family Apiaceae; genus Saposhnikovia; species Saposhnikovia divaricata. Next base: position 148,406,221 of record CM071596.1, on the reverse strand, counting down.
ATTGTTTCATAGGCATATTTACTAAATAGAACCATAACTAGATCTCTGTGGGAACGAACTTGACTTATATCTATATTACTTGTGACCACGTACGCTTGCGTGTATTAGTCCAAACAACTGCAATAAAAAACCTTCTTGGAAAACTGAGTCCAGATTCCCCAAGACTCAGAGAATTCAATACCAACCACAAGAACCATGTTATCATTGTGGTAGTTTACTTCATTCCATTTATATGTGTAAGGAATGTCATGAATTGTATTATGACTATTATTCTCTGAAATCTGAAACTCCTAGTCACAAACAGTTTGTGAAATCTAAGTCTAAGGTTGACTCTGCAACAGGTAAATCAAAAGCAAAATCTTCAAAGCCTGTTGGTTCAAAAGTTAGTAAGAAAGGATCCAATCAAAGTTGGGTCCTAAAAAATTCTAACTAGCTACTTTTTTTTTTTGCAGGGCACTGGAAAGAAGTCCCTGCTTACAAAGTTTGAGAGGAAAGCTGGCCCGGTAATATCCTTTGGAGATGGCAACAAAGGAGAAACTCTGGGATATGATTCAATTATTTTAGGGAATGTCATCATAAAAAATGTAGCACTAGTTGAAGGCTTGAAACACACACTTTTAAGCATAAGTCAACTGGGTGATAAGGGTTACCAATCAATCTTTGACAGTAAGGGATGCAAAATCTTGAATATGAAGAATGGAGACATTGTTCTGACTGGTCAGAGACATGGTAACATATATGAAGCCAGCTTGAGTGACACATCTAAAGGAACTGTCAGATGTCTTTACAGCAAGGCATCCAATGATGAAAGCTGGAACTGGCACAAGAAGCTCTCACATCTTAATTTTTAGAAGCTTAATCAACTTGTTAAGCATCATCTGGTGAAAGGCCTACCTCAGGCAAACTATGTGCAAGATGGACTTTGTGATGCTTGTCAGCTTGGTAAACAAAGAAGAACCACTTTCAAGAGCAAGACATAAAATTCAATTACTGAACCATTTCACATGCTGCATCTTGATTTATTTGATCCAGTAAACATTATGTCTATCAATAAGAAAAGATATGCTCTAGTTATAGTGGATGACTACACAAGGTTCACATGGATATTCTTTCTACACAACAAGGATGAAGCTCCTCAGCAAATCATTGAACTTGTCAAGAATATACAAAATAGCTCTGAGTACAAGGTCAAAGTGCTCAGAAGTGACAATGGTACAGAATTTAAGAATTCTACAATGGAGGAGTATTATGCAGACAGTGGAATTACTCAACATTTTTCTGCACCTGGAACACCTCATCAGAATGGTGTAGTAGAAAGAAAGAACAGAACTCTCATAGAGGCAGCAAGAACCATGCTTGCAGATGCAAAGCTTCCAACCTATTTCTGGGCAGAAGCTATCAACACTGCATGTTTCACTCAAAACTGTACCTTGGTAAATGGTCATGGTAAGACTCCCTATGAGATGATCAAAGGAAAGAAACCAAGTGTGAAATACTTTCACATCTTTGGATGCAAATGCTATGTCCTGAAAGTTCATCCAGAATAACTTGGAAAATTTGAAGCCAAATCGGATGAAGCAATCTTTCTAGGATATTCAGCATCAAAGGCCTTCAAAGTATACAATCTCAGAACTCATATTGTTATGGAATCAATTCATGTTGCATTTGATGATAAGAAGTTTGGAATTTTGCAAACTGATGAAAGCCATGACAATCTGGAATTTGAAAATCTTAAGTATTCTGAGATTCCCTCCAGCGATGATGAAGGTTTTCCAGAAGAAATCTCTATTGCTTCTCAAAGGAATGCTACTGTTGAGGGGGAGCAATTCAATCAAGGAGAACATAGGACTGGTCAGGATCAGACTGGTCATTCAGAGTATACTTCATCAGGAACTAGCAGCAGTATTGAATCCATTGATTCTACTGATCAAGGGGGAGCTTTTGAAGTGAATGAGTACTCTTCTACAAGAAATACCACTAACTTAGGGGGAGAGTCTAGCAGGAACCTACCACCTGTTAGAAAATGGACAAGGGATCATACTGAGGATTTGATTATTGGTGATCCAAATAGTGGTGTTCGAACTAGAAGATCACTTCAAAATGAATGCTTGTACAGTTGTTTTCTCTCAAAGAATGAACATAAGAAGGTTGAAGAAGCCTTACAGGATCCTGATTGGGTAATAGAAATGCAGGAAGAATTGAATGAGTTTGAGAGGAACAAAGTTTGGAAACTGGTACCAAGACCTAAAGATAGATCTATTGTTGGTGCTAAATGGGTTTTCAGAAACAAGCTAGATGAATCTGGTATGATTGTAAGAAACAAAGCAAGATTGGTGGCCAAGGGTTATTCTCCAGAAGAAGGAATTGACTATGATGAAACCTTTGCACCGGTAGCAAGATTGGAAGCAATCAGAATGTTTCTTACATTTGTAGCTCATTCAAAATTCAAGGTATACCAGATGGATGTAAAGAGTGCTTTTCTAAATGGCAAGCTTGATGAGGAAGTGTATGTGGAACAACCACCTGGTTTTGTTGATCCAAAGTTTCCAAATCATGTCTACAAACTTGACAAGGCACTCTATGGACTGAAGCAGGCACCAAGAGCATGGTATGAGACTTTGTCTAAATTTCTTCTTGAAAATGGCTTCACAAGAGGTACAATTGACAAAACTCTATTCTTTAGAAAGATAAAAGGTGATTTGCTTTTAGTTCAAGTTTATGTTGATGATATTATATTTGGTTCTACTAATGAAAAGTTATGTGCTAAGTTTAGCAAGCTTATGCAGTCTAAATATCAGATGAGCATGAGGGGCGAACTAAATTATTTTTTAGGCTTGCAAGTCAAACAGACTGAGACTGGTATTTTCATTAATCAGTCAAAGTATATCAAAGATCATTTAAAAAGGTTTGACTTTCAAAATTGTGCAATTGCAAAGACACCCATGGCAACAGCCACTAAGCTAGACTCTGATCCTAAGGGAAAGAGTGTTGATAACACTAGCTATAGAGGCATGATAGGTTCACTATTATATCTAACTACAAGTAGACCAGATATAATGTTCTCTACCTATTTATGTGCTGGATTCCAAAGTGATCCTAAGGAATCTCATTTAATTGCTGTGAAGAGAATTTTTAGATATCTCAAAGGAACTCCAAATCTTGGTTTGTGGTATCAAAGAGAATCTGATTTCTCCCTAATTGGCTATTCAGACTCTGATTATGCAGGGTGTAAAATAGACAGGAAAAGCACTACAGGTACATGTCAATTCTTGGGAAACATATTGATTTCTTGGGCAAGCAAGAAGCAGCAATCAGTTTCAACCTCAACTACAGAAGCTGAATACATTGCAGCAGGCAGTTGTTGTGCTCAACTCCTTTGGATAAGAAATCAGTTGATGGATTATGGTATGACACTTAGTAATAGAAAGAAAGGCTTACAGAGATCATTAACAGAAGAGGTGAAAGGCTAAGACAAACTTCTACTCAACCAGTACCAGAAGAAATTCCTAATGATCCTAGTATTTCTTTGTTTGTACTTCCAATTTCAGCTAGAATAGAGACATCAACAATATCCGGTCAATCTAAGTAGGAGTCAGGATTTGTAGATGTTAGTACACAGAATACTGGTGAAGGACAAGATGATCATACTTCAGCTCCAGATCAGAAAAATGAAGATGTTTGTACTTCTACTCAAGTGTTATTACTTGAATATCATTCTCAACAGGCAACTTCTTCTATAAGACTTGAAGATAATGTTCTTTGTGCATCTGAATCTGAAGATACAACAAGCACTTCCAACATTGAAGTCAATTCTAAAATTCTTAAGGACATTCAGAAATCTCAAAGTGATTGTAACACCCCCAGATCCGGGGTCCGGGATCGGGTCGTTACTGTCTCATAACTTATACACAATACTTGACTTGAGTCCAAAATCAATAAGTAACATGTTATGACCCCACAATAATATCCACTCACACACACACACACAGTTATAGTCCCAGAGATGAAATTGAAATAAGTCTTACATTAAAGGGTTTACGAATAAACGTTACTACAATCCCAAAAGGATAACATCATAAGTTTAAAAGTTTTGCCGTTGATTACATTAATTATACATATAGTTAAACAGGAAACAAAAGCTGTCTAACTATGCTACCTCAGCATTGGCGGCTAGCATCTCAACGGGGAGTCCGGTGGGTCAGGTAACCTGCTTGCGCCGAGTGTGCCTGACGCGAGCCATCTGTCCTAGCTGTTGTTTTGACATAATATGAACAAAGCAAGGGTGAGCGAAAGCCCACCAACAATAATATAACTGAACAGTTTCTGTACCATTTAAGCCGCGCCTTGAGACTTTTAGAATCAATTTCAAACCATCTGCTAGAGGTTGTAACAATCCATATGCACCATCCCTTTAGTACTACCTTTGAGGAATTCCTCTCGCGTCCCTGTATTGATAAGAGCGCATTCTCTAACAGCTCTTAGTTCAGTTCGGTAGAGCGTGGGTCTCCAAAACCTGATGTCGTAGGTTCAAGATGGGTATGAGAGCTCATCATTCCTCTCTGGTAGAACAGGTTAAAAAATATTGAACAACGGATTCAGCCATTTAATAGAATATGTTTCGGGGGTTCATTGATTAGTACACCTCAGGTGCTGGTAAGGTCGGGACCGTGGTCGTCCGTCTCCGGTTTTCCGGCCGAGAATATTTCTGAGATTGATCATACAGCAGCTCAAAATATCCTTTGAAATCATATGCCATGCATTAATGAAGTTATTGCCAGTATAATGTAAAGGACGAAGTTACCAGGCAACTCAAAATATTTGTTTGTAGAAATATCTGCTACATCAAAAGTAAGCGAGATATTCTCATTGTCATTAAAAAGAGGAACTTGCAAGAAAAGATTGCAATTCCAGTTATGAACACTTTTCCAGCTCTGCCAACAGTAATCATGTGGCAGGAAATAAATAAATTTGGATTATGAACCAATGATGGAGTATTCACCGCGCCCGCTGTTCCAATCTTGATGATCAATCGAGATCGTACAGCTCAAATTAGATTTACTACCGGTAGAAGGAAGAACTGACAGCTTTACTTGTCTACCGCCTTACTAGCTCTCCCCGGCCAACGGTTGGGCCAAAGGGGATGGACCGGCGCTACTCGGCCTCTTACACGACTCCTAGTTCAAATAGAATTCATGATTCTGAATGTAACGTTCGTCCCCCTTTCCCCAAGTATAATACTTGTTGATAAGACTCTACAAAGTAGTCGTATCTAGTTGGAAAGGAAAATTCACCAATAACTTCCAAGCTACTGCTTGGTAAAGAATATCAACTTGTTCCAACAATCTTACCCCTCGAAAGATGAGAAGGTAAACAGCGACTTAATAAGTCAATACCACCCGAGTTGCGAGTGAAGAGAATACTTTATGACCGGGAAGTCGACAAGATAAATAACATTTTCCAAGTAAGGTTCCCTTATTATTAGGGAGATAGACTCAAAGAAGAATGATGTCTGAGAACCTTTCTTGATACAAGATTAATAATAATATGACTCCGAAATATTTTTCGTAATAATCGAAGAAGATAAAACTTATTGAGGTTATTCTAAGTATGGAATAAATATTCAGTGAATATTTATTGAATTAAAAATATTTAAATAATATTTAGGAATATGAAAGAATATCTTTAATCAGAGTATTTTTCAAAATAATCCCTGAAGAAATATTAGGAGAATATTTATTGAATAAATAAATATTTAAATGAATATTCAAAATAATATTCATTAATTAATAAGACCTGAAAGGAATATTTAAGATAATATTCATAATTAATTTAGGAATTTAAATGAATATTCAAAAAGTAATATTCATTTAATGAATAATATTCTAAATGAATATCAAGTAATATTCATTTAGTAATCCAAGCCTTAAAGGAATATTCGAGATAATATTCGATAAATAAATCAAGCTTCAGATGAATATTAAAATAATATTCATCAAGTAATTAATATCTTAAATGAATATTCAAAAGTAATATTTATTTAATAAAATAATATTCTAAATGAATATCCAAATAATATTCATTTAGTAGTCTCATCTTTAGAAGAATATTCGAAATAATAATCGATAATCAATTCGACTCTTGATGAATATTGAAAAATATTATTCGTCGAATGATACGTTCAAATAATTATTTGAAGTAAGGATCATTAAATAAATAATCTCGAACAAATATTCAAATAATATTCGTTGCCCGAATAAGGGAAAATATTTACTTAAATATTTTCCTCCGAGGTAACCTCGATATATCAAGAAATATTGACTCACGGTCTATATTTGATGAATAAGATATATACACCCTTCTCTGAGGGTCTTACAATAACCGGCTTATAATTGATACTTTAGCTATCTAATTTATAAGGCAATAAACAATCAGGGAACAATCATAATGATATATCTTGAAAGTAGGCATGCATGCTACGGCATATGTATAACAGAAAACATATATATATATATATATATATATATATATATATATATATATATATATATATATATATATTCAATCACAACAACAGACTAAAAGAAGGGAATTGAAACTTGCCTGGTAGTCGAGTACGGTAAGGGGTAGTGGTAGCGGGTCCCGGGTCAGCTTGGTGATCTATAAATAGCCAAGGCATTCGGGATTAATCACTTAACATCTTAAAAGTTAAGTTGTACTTAAATCGAAACACGTTCTTGAGTTATCTCGTTATACCCCTTTTAGTGGATTCCTTTTATCATCGATCCGACCCGACATTCGTTCGTTAATACGACATGTCACTGTACTTACACTTGGGACATACTTAAGTCATACAAGTTCTAAGGTCGATCGTTACGAACCAATATTATACTCCGAGTTTTATCGCCCGTTTTCTAAGTGTTTTACCGAAGTTATAATCGAGTCGTCTTTTAGGGGTTCGTTCGCGTTTAACCTCGACTCGAATATTTTTAATAAATCGAAAAACGATCCTTTTGACATACGGTTTTCTTTCACACCTTCCTTTTTACCTCTAGTATTTATTTACCAAGATTCGTCATGACTTTACATATTTTATCGGGGTTCAATTTTAAGTACGAATACTTGTTTACGGTTTCGAACTACTTTTACGAATTTTATCCTAACTCCTAAACCGTAAGTCCGTTTCACATGATCTTTATATGAAAACGAAGCTTATAACATAACCTATCCTATCATGGCAGAAAAGGCTTCTGGACAGTAGGGCCTTGATATGAAAAATGGCACACAAAACATGATATTGTAAAATCGGACATTATAACGGCTATGTTTACGCGTTTTCCAAAGTTTTTACACTTTACTACGATCTAACCAAGATCAATTCAACCATCCAAACACATAATAATAATCATGACTAGTCTAACAACAACTCATCTTAACCAATACATGGTTCATAAACCAAATCATAATCATAACAACTACTAACATGGATCTAAGCTTATAATAACATACTAATCACTAAATCAACCATAAATCTCATAAGATCTTAAAATAACACCAAGGGTTTTCAAGTATTATACCTTCCTTAGAGTGTTTACTAGCCTCACTAAGCTTTGTATGGTCCTTAGGTGTGCTTAAGCTTGTTATATCATCCATGAAAACAAGAAAAAAACAAGTTAGTTCATAAGAAACACTATTCATGCTCCTCTTTCTTGATTTATTTGAAAATGCAAACAAAGGAATTTGGAGCTAAGATTTTGAGAAGATAAGTTTTATGAAATATAAGACTCACCATAATTATTTCAAGAACAAACAATGGTGGGAAGGTGGATTTTGGTTTTGGAATTAATGGAAGGGCCGAATGGGTGTTCTTGGAGGGGGGTTTTGCTTGGTTTGTTTGGTTTGCTCTCATCCACTTTGATGCATTAATGAAATAATATCTTGATAAAGTGACTTTAATAAAGTGGTGATGTATTGGATGATGGAAATTGCATGCCAAGTGTTGATCTTTGGATGGTTATAAGCTAACTAGTTGGTTTGATTTACTAAGTACTTGTTCAATCTCTAAGTGTCTAGTTACTTAGACCACTTGGTTGCTAGATATTTATCTAGTAGCTTGTGCATGACTCTTGCTTCCTCTGTTTGTTTCTTTGTTCATTTATTGCTTAATTCTCTAATCGTTCGAGGGAATAACTAAATCCTTTCTAGTTAGGGTTTTACCGGGAATCCTCTTAATATTTCTATAATCATTCTTACTTCTTTTCTATAATCTCGGATTCCAGCTTTCTCGAATCTTATCAAATAAGTCCCTAAATCGTTCCGTATCTAGAGAATCTCGGGAAAATTAAAGTGCCGTTTTTCAGAATCCGACAGCTTTTACATACACTATTTTTCCCTCCGGATCAATAATACGAACTCAGAATTTCGTTCCGGGTACTTCTATATAGCGTCGTCTAATAATATTCTCAATTACACCAAAATCAATATTCATCCTTATTCTTTACTTATTCGTTTAGGGTTGTACAATTGTCCCTGACCTCCCTTGATCGTTCCTTAACCTTTTTATGGAACCCCTGGATTAATCGTTATCGATCTGGATGACATGAGAATATTCTCCTGCTTGGAATTATCATATCTTATTCCCCTAGGAGATAGATTATTCTTACCTAAGTTGTCAATCATTAGCATTCTTCAAGACATAGAAATAATAAAGTCGAATTCCATTCGTTCTTTCAAAATATCAACTATTACATTGTAGCCGTAGCCACTATTCATTCTTACATAATTAAATAAATAAAAGTTTTAATTCTATCCAAAATCTGGGTTCTTACAGTCTCCCCTCCTTAAAAGGATTCCGTCCCGGAATCAATTTGAAAACAAGTGGGGGTACTTCTCTTGCATTGCGCTTTCAAGTTCCCAGGTTGATTCTTTAACATTATGGTTCTGCCACAAAACTCTGACTAGCTGAATGACCTTGTTTCGGAGCACTTGTTCTTTCCGGTCTACGATTTCCACAGGTTGCTCTACATAGGTCAAGTCTGGTTGCATGTCCACTTGCTCATACTCCACTATATGCTTAGCATCCGGATTGTACTTCCTCAGCATCGAAACATGGAACACATTGTGCACCTGCTGTAGATTCGGGGGCAATGCCAGCTCATAAGCTAGTTCTCCAATTCGTCTCAAGATCTCTAATGATTCAATGTATCTGGGACTCAGCTTTCCTTTCTTCCCAAATCTCATTAAACCTTTCCAAGGTGACACTTTCAAGAACACTAGGTCCCCTACTTCATATTCTTTGCCTTTCCGAGCTAAGTCGGCATATTTCTTTTGTCGATCCTGGGCTGCTACCAACCGTCCTCTGATTAGATCTACTGCATCTTTAGTCCGTTGGACCACTTTGGGCCTGAGCATTTTTCGCTCTCCAACTTCATCCCAATACAAGGGAGATCGACATTTTCTTCCATAAAGGGCCTCATAAGGTGGCATCCCAATGCTTGAATGATAACTGTTGTTGTAGGAGAACTCAATCAAGGGTAAGTGATCATCCCAATTTCCTTTGAAGTCTATCACGCAGACTCTCAACATATCCTCTAGCGTTTGGATGGTCCTTTCACTTTGCCCATCTGTCTGGGGGTAGTAGGCTGTGCTCATGTTCAGCCGGGTCCCTACACATTCTTGAAAACTTCTCCAAAACCTGGAGTTAAATCTAGGATCTCGATCGGATACTATTGCGACTGGGACTCCATGTCGCGCCACTATCTCTTTTAAGTAGATATCCACTAGTCTGTCGACCGTGTATCTTTCGTTGATCGGGAGAAAGTGAGCTGACTTCGTCAGTCGATCTACAATTACCCATATGGCGTCATGATTAGCCTTGGTCCTTGGTAAACCTACTACGAAATCCATGGCTATGTGTTCCCATTTCCATTCTGGAATCTCTAAGGGATGTAAAAGTCCACTGGGTCTCTGGTGCTCTGCCTTCACTCGCTGGCAGGCCAAACACCTGCTTACCCACTCTATTACATCCTTTTTCATATTGGGCCACCAGTAGTACTCCTTCAAATCTCTGTACATCTTGGTACTACCTGGGTGAACTGAGTACCTCGAGTTATGGGCCTCGTGTAAAATCTCATGCTTTAGCTCCTACACATTTAGAACCCAAATCCGGTACGTATACCTCATGATACCACTACCCCTTACCGTACTCGACTACCAGGCAAGTTTCAATTCCCTTCTTTTAGGCTATTGTTGTGATTGAATAAATATATATATATATATATGTTTTCTGATATACATATGCCATAGCATGCATGCCTGCTTTCAAAGTTATATCATTATGCTTGTTGTTCCCTGATTGTTATTGGCTTATAAATTAGATAGCTATCGTATCAGTTATAAGCCGGATTATTGTAAGACCCTCATAGAAGGGCGTATACATCTTATTCATCATTATAGACCGGGAGTCAATATTTCTTGATATATCGAGATTACCTCGGAGGAAAATATTTAAGTAAATATTTTCCATTATTCGAGCGACGAATATTACTTGAATATTCGTTCGAGACTAATTATTTTAACGATCCTTACTTCAAATAATTATTTAACGTAACTATTCAACGAATAATATTTCTCAATATTCATTCAGAGTCGAATTGATTATCGATTATTATTTCGAATACTCTTCTAAAGATGAGACTACTAAATGAATATTATGTGGACATTCATTTAGAATATTATTTTATTAAATAAATATTACTTTTGAAAATTCATTTAAAATATTAAGTACTTGATGAATATTATCTTCAATATTCATCTGAAGCTTGATTTATTTATCGAATATTATATCGAATATTCCTTTATAGCTTGGATTACTAAATGAATATTACTTGATATTCATTTAGGATATTATTCATTAAATGAATATTACTTTATTAATATTCATTTAAATTCCTAATTAATTATGAATATTATTTTGAATATTCATCCAGGGTTCTATTTAATCATCGAATATTATTTTAAATATTTTAAATATTCCTTTCAGGACTTATTAAGTAATGAATATTATTTTGAATATTCATTTGAATATTTAATTATGCAATAAATATTCTCTCGATATTTCTTCAAGAATTATTTGGGAAATACTCTGATTAAAGGTATTCTTTCATATTCCTAAATAATCTGTAAAATATTTTAATTCAATAAATATTCTCTGAATATTTATTCCATACTTAGAATAACCTCGATAAGGTTTATCTTCTTCGATTATTACAGAAAATATCTCGGAGTCATATTATTATTAATCTTATATCAAGAAAGGTTCTCAGACATCATTCTTCTTTGAGTCTATCTCCTTAATAATAAGGGAACCCTACTTGGAAAATGTTATTTATCTTGTCGACTTCCCGGTCATAAAGTATTCCCTTCACTCGCAACTTGGGTGCTGTTGACTTATTAAGTCGTTGCTTACCTTCTCATCTTTCGAGGGGTAAGATTACTGGAACAAGTTGATATCCGTTACCAAGTAATAGCTTGGGAGCTATTGGTAAATTTTCCTTTCCAATTAGATACGACTACTTTGTGGAGTCTTATCAACAAGTATTATACTTGGGGAAAGGGGGACGAACGTTACATTCAGAGTCATGAATTCTATTTGAACTAGGAGTCGTGTAAGAGGCCGAGTAGCGCCGGTCCATCCCCTTTGGCCCAACCGTTGGCTGGGGAGAGCTAGTAAGGCGGTATACAAGTAAAGCCGTCAGTTCTTCCTTCTACCGGTAGTAAATCTAAATTGAGCTGTACGATCTCGACTGATCATCAAGATTGGAACAGCGGGCGCGGTGAATACTCCATCATTGGTTCATCATCCAAATTTATTTATTTCCTGCAACATGATTACTGTTGGCAGAATTGGAAAAGTGTTCATAACTGGAATTGCAACCTTTTCATGCAAGTTCCTCTTCTTAATAACAATAAGAATATCTCGCTTACTTTGATGTAGAAGATATTTCTACAAACAAATACTTTCAGTTACCTTGTAACTTCATCGTTCATATTATACTGGCATCATTTCCGTAAATGCATGGCATATGGTGTGAAAGATAGCTTTGAACTGTTTTAAATTATCGTTCAGTTATATATTATTGTTGGTGGGCTTTCGCTCACCCTTGCTTTGTTTACATTATGTCACAACAACAGCTAGGACAGATGGCTCGCGTCAGGCGCACTCGGCGCAAGCAGGTTACCCGACCCACCGGACTACCCGCTGAGATGCTAGCCGCCATTGCTGAGGTAGCATAGTTAGACAGCTTTTGTTTCCTGTTTAACTATATGTATAATTAATGTAATTAACGGCAAAACTTTTAAACCTATGATGTTATCCTTTTGGGATTGTAATAACTTTTATTCGTAACCCTTTAATGTAAGACTTATTTCAATTTCATCTCTGGGACTATAACTGTTGTGTGTGTGAGTGGTATTTATTGTGGGGTCACAGCATGTGATTTAATTATTGTGGACTCAAGTCAAGTATTATGAATGGATGTAAGACCGTAACCACCAGATCCCTGACCCCGGATCTGGGGGTGTTACACTTACGTATTTTACAAGGGTTCAATTTTAGTTACGAACTCTCGTTTACGGTTTTAAACCCCTTTTAGTAAATCGACCATAATTCCTAAACCGTAAGTCCGTTTATCATGATCTTTATATCAAAATGAATCTTATAACATAATATATCTTATGATGGTAGAATATTAAACTGGAAAGGAAGTTATAGCTACTGTCAAACACGATTTCTTAAGGTGAATGAAAATCGGGCATTACGACGGCTATAAATCGGACGTTCCAAAAATCGTAATCAACAACCCAAGCCACACCGGGCATCAATACAACTTATACACATGATTTATCATCTCAAAATGTCCAAGAACATATCACTTCATCATAATAATCATCATGTTATAAAATCATCTATAAGATCATGTTATCATGCTTATAATAACACTAATAACATAACTAATCTAAAATCCATCAAGAACATGCATATATCTCAAAGTAAGGTCTAGGGTTTCAAGTGATTATACCTTCTTGAGAGTAAGTAATAGCCTTACTAAGCTTGGTATGGTCCTTGTCTAGCCTTAACACACCTTAGATCAACCATGAAATCAAGAAAAAACAAAGTTAGTTCATAAGAACACTATTCATCCTCCTCTTTGATGATTTTTTTTGAAAATGGTAAAAGAGGAGTTTGGAGCTAATATTTCTAGGAGATCATTTTTTATGAAATATAGGACTCACCATAAATATTTGAAGATCAAATGATGGTTGGAAGTAGGATATTGGATTTGGAATTAAAGCTTGGGCCGAATGGATGAAAAATGGAAGAATGGAGTGTTTTGGCTTGGTTGCTTGCTATGTTCTCATCCAAATGAATTATTAATATGTTATTAAGATAATATCTAAGCAATAAATCTACTTTAATAAAGCTAGTAGGTCATTGCATGCATCACTTAATGGATGAGTATTGGTTTGTCTTGGTTTGGAAGCTAGGTACTTGGTTGATCTCTAAGTATGCTAGTTGTTTATGTAACTACTTAGTTACTAGATATTTTCCACTTGCACATGCATGTATCTTGATCCCCTGCTTTAGTTTCTTTGTCCGGTTATTACTCTATTCATTGATCGTTCGAAAGAATATTTCAAGGATTTCTAGTTAGGGTTTTACCGGAAACCTTCTTAATATTTATAATACTATTCTCCATCTTTCTTAATAATTCTCGAATCCATATTCCTTAAATCCTTTTAATAATCTCTTAGGTCTTTCAGCATCCAGGGAAATCTCGAAGAAAATAAAAGTGCCATTTTTCAGAATCCGACGGCTTTTACATACACTCTTTTTCCCCCTGGATCACTAATACGAACTCAGAATTTTGTTCCGGGTACTTCTATATAGCGTCGTCTAATAATATTCCTAAATCCACCAAAAATACTATTCACCACTTATTTTTTACTTATTCTTTTAGGGTTATATAGATGTCCTGGTTCTCTTTCGATCGTTCCTTAACCCTTTTACGGAACCACGGGACTGAAAACAGATATTGTTTTGGATGACATAAGAATAACCTCCCCCCTTGGAATTATCAAATCTTAATTTCCTAGGAGATAGATAATTATTATCTAGATTGTCAACCAATAGCATTCTTCATGACATATAAGTATTTGAATCCATATCCATTCCATAATAAAAGTTTTAATTTCTACCAAAAATCGGGGTTCTTACATAAACCCTTTATAAGATCAGGGTATTACAAGAAGTGTAATGTCATTCTATTCTACATATCACAATTCATGAATTTATTCCTAACAATCTCCCCCTATTTATGCTTTATAACATGAAGCAAAAATCTGAGTTGTTGATGTCAAAACCTCTAACAATGCAACTAGAATAGAATATACATGAATCTATTATTTACATGAAGTTAAGTCACACAAGTACCTAAATTACTCAATCTGCCTTAATTCTTCTGAACTGTGAATTGTCTCTGAGAAATTCTTCAAGCAAAGCATCTTCAGTTTTGGCTAAGACTTCACCAACACTCTGTATCAGATCTAACATGTCACCCTTATCAGTAATGATTTGATAATGCAGAGCTCTTAACTTGTCTTGCCTGTATCTAAAGTGATTAAGATTTTCAATAGAAACAGAATCATACTTCCCTTCCATAACTTGATAAAAGACAAAAGATCCCCCATCATCAACATTGATCTTTAATGACTTATACTTAATCTCTTTGTCTTTACCATCATCATCAACATAATGTAGCTTGAAAGGTGGTACATTCTCCTTCTTTGCTCCATACATTCTCTTCAACAATTTATCAATTTCACCAGTCCAATGCATTAGCGATGCATTATACTTCTGAGTAACTTCAACATTTTTGTGTAACAAGAATCGAACATATGATAACTCTTCTTCCTTCTTGTGATATAAGAACGTAGACAAATCCATCCACCTCACTCTACCATCAAATAAGAAGTATACAAGAAAAACTTATGTTTCTTCTTTATCAACCATTCCTCTTCTTCTATCACATTCTTGATATGTCTTGACTCTCTGAACAAGCTGTGCAGAAATCAACTTATTAAGATGTCTTTGAGTCATCTTTTCACCAAACTCGTCCAAGAGTGAATGAGGATCAACCTTTAGCTTTGTAACATTTGTGGTATGTTTTCCAATCTCACTATGACCAAGTCCAGTCCTTATTCTATGAATTAGAGATTGTAAATTTTGACTCATAGTCTAGTAAGATGGTTCCTTTGATCTTGAATGAACTTGCTTCTCAACACCAGAAGTAGTAGATTGAACATTTTGTGATTTCATCACCTCCTCCTGTGTAAATCCTATATTCTTCAAATTTATAGTAGTCCCTGACACTACATCTTTTACAACATGTTCCTGTAGAAGAATTGATGCAGTATCTGGTACTTGAAGAGTTTTAGCTTTCTTTGTTACAGACTCTGACTGTCCAGTATCAGTGCATGTACCAACTTTACTTTTTCCTCTCCCAACATTACCACCACTGCCACCACCATCACCCTTATCTCTTACGTCAGACTTGCCTTCAGTAGCATCAGCCTTGCAAGTATCTCTGATGACTATTCCTGTTTGTTTCCTCTTAATTGTTTTTATCTCCCCCTTTTTGACATCATCAACATTTACTCCAAGAGTTTCAGTGAGA
Organism: Saposhnikovia divaricata; assembly: GCA_036435485.1. Lineage (NCBI taxonomy): Eukaryota > Viridiplantae > Streptophyta > Magnoliopsida > Apiales > Apiaceae > Saposhnikovia > Saposhnikovia divaricata. The sequence goes on along the minus strand of CM071596.1, from coordinate 148,390,490 downwards.
GAACAAATAAGATTCATCAAAATAGCCTGATTTTCCATGATAGTGACCTGGTTATCCTCTAATGTCTGAAGCCGATGTTGAACATCTGTTTGGGTTTGTTGAACACCTTTAATAAGTATCTTGTGCTTATAAAGATTGACTTCAATGTCGGAAGATACAAATTTCATAGAATCATTGGTAGCTTGAATTGCAGTAACAATACATGCAACCTGAGTAGCAAGACCTTGAACAGACCAGTTTACAGAAGAAAGATCAGCATCCAAAATTTGATGAGCATCTTCAAGAAGCCCACTTTGATAATTGAATTCAGCAATTCCCTTAGCATGAGCTAATGCTGTAGGATCTGATACTTCATCAGGATAGATTCCATACTTGTTAAAGAATTCCAGTTTGTCCTTGGCCCTTATATTCTCAATCTTACTAATATGTCTGATAAGTGTGAAAGAGTCAGGATCAGTAACAAATTGACTATGAGCAATTTCAGTAGGAAAATCTTGATCCCAATAAGTAAATGTCTCCTTGTCTTCAAATTTAGCATTAGAATGAGTAGAATCAGTATCATCAATCTGATTGTTGAAATCAAGATGCAAAGGTGTGGCTTTCTCAAGAGCATGTTCTCTGTCATTTGCTTGAAGCAGTTGAATAAACGTGAAATTCAGAGAATCAAGACCCAGATCATGAGCTTCTACTAGATTAGTAGGCCACATTTGATCAAAATAACCAAAGGAAGGTTCTTTAACCTTTGTAGATGATGTTGCCTGTGAATCAAGAACTACAGATGTAGAATGATATTTAAGTAAAGGTACTTGAGTAGAATGACTTACAGCTACAACTGGAGTATCTGAAACTGAAGTAAAAGGTACTATTGTACTCACATCCTGACCTTCACCAGTATCCTATGTGCTAACAGTGACAGACTCTGACTCCTCCATAAAGTGATCAGCTTCTGCAAATGTCTCAATCCTAGCTGAGATTGGTAACACATTTAGAGGGACACTAGGATCATGAGGTAAATCTTCTGGCAGATTTTGAGAAAGTGACTCCCTTAGCCTATCTCCTCTTCGATTGATAGCATCCACAAACCTTTGTTGATATTGCTGAGCTTTAACTTCAGGCTTTGAATTATGCTTGGCTAAGTCCTGTTTCTCATACATCTTTATGAAAGAATAAGTACCAGCATCCATACCAAGATTTTCAGACCAAGATTCAGGAAATACTTGATCCCAGAAATCAAAATATGGTTCTTTCCTAGTTTTCTCTCCCTCACTATGGAGTTGATCATCCAAACCCTCATTCTCACTTTGACTTACTAAAGCCAACGCTCTTTCTACCTCTCCTTTTGCCTGGTCAGGAGCCAGCCTCTCAATTTGTGGATCTATGTCCATCTTTTCAAGTGTATCACTCAAATTTGGATAAGTGCTCTCATGACCTACAGAAAAATAGGGGTTAGGAGAAGTTGTTATACCTGAACTCACATGGAGAGAGGGTTCCTCATATGGCAAGGGGCTTGAGGTTTTCTCCATGGAGTGAGCTGCTATAGTCTCTGAACCCTCACAAACATCTACTGTCTTTCCAGAGACTACAGGCTCCAGTATACCACTTTCAGGGCTACACTAGACTCTGATGTCTTCAGTAAAACTTCAATAGACACCATAGTTAGTATGTCACCGTCTTTAAGTGTTGTTTCCTGAGACTCACCCTCAAGGTGGATAGACTCTGACTGAACAATATTTGTTTGATCTTCAGGAAAATTAATCAAAGTCATTCCTCCCATATCATAGGGTATCCCAATTACAGTTTCAGCCATCACAGAAGACCTTTCAGCATCAGCTATCACAGTTCCTGAGTCATCCAACCTCTGACTAGATGGTTCTTGTTTTGCAGTGACTGTGATCTGATCTATCCTATTATCCACCACTAGTGCAATAGTATCTCCTGTTGACTGTATTCCACTATCTACTACCTCCTTTTGTTCACCTTGAGCTAGAGCATCTTCAACAATGAAATCCTTATGAAATAAGTATGTGTGAAGTGATTGAAGTGCACCATGCTTAGAAAGTCCAAACTTCTTTCTCAATTCTCCTCTGATTGATTTATAGAAATACATCTTCATAAGATCAAGTCTTTGATATAGAATTCCATATTCTTGAGGATGAGAAAGTTTGGGTACTCTTTCAATCAGAAAGTCTAGAACAGGCCTGGAAAGCTTGACTTTCATAGAAATTAACTTCATAGCCATCCTGTATGTCAATGTGGTTTCCCAACTTAAATCAATATTAAGGCCTCTCTTGTCAGATTCTGACTTGGATACAGCTTTTTGCTTAGAGACCTGCAAAATATTAGTTGGACTAGACTCTGTGTGTGTTGGTGACAAATGAATCTTTCTCCTTGTTCTCCTGGTATAGTGAGCAATAGATTTACCTTGAGAAGACTAAAGAGGTGCAGACTCAGTAGTGATCTTGGGTTGAGATCTTTTTTCAATAGACACAGCCTTTTGAGAGACTGTACCTAGTAACTGTTTTCCCTTTTTAAGAACTACAGTCTTTTGGGAGACTGCACCCTGGCTGTGACTAGGTCCTTCACCTCTTTCACCTAGCTCAGAAAGTTGAATTGCAATGTTCAATTCTTCTCTCTCAGCAATAGGTATATCATCATCCTCACTACTAGAACTACTAGAACTAGGAGCTACATATCTTCTCTTCTTTACAACTCATGCCTTTTGAGAAACACCAGAGGTTGATTTCTTTGAAACAATAGGCTGTAGATCAAAACTTGGTTCTAGAATTGTTTTAGAGACTATGATGTTTTGGGTTACTTGGGTAGACACAGGGGGTCCTCCTCCAATTGAGGTTCCTGAATCATTTCACCACCAAAGAAAGAAGAACTATAGAGAGTAGGAAGATGAGTTCTTAGAAAAACCTGAAGATGATTTGGATAATGCATTGCAGGTAATTCCTCTGAATTCTTCTCACTGTCCTTCTTTGAAATATCAGAGAAAATTCTCTTTTGCTGTACATAAGAAGGAACACAATGTTGCCTACCAAACCCGGTATTAGCATTAGGAGTAAAATGGTTGATAAATAATTGCATAAATCTATGATAATAAACCATATTCCTTCCATTTTTATTAGGACCAAGTTTGATACCCATCTGATTCAATAGAATATGACCAATGTTAATTATTCTGTTATAAAGCAAACTATATCCAATGTGAGAAGTAACAGTAGTAATTTGTTCAAAAGAGCTACATTTACCAGTAAAGCATTTAGCTAATTGATCAAAGAAGAAAGACCACTCTTTTCTAAGAAAAGGTCTTCTTAACTGGTTCATGTTATTTAAAGGTTCACTATATCCTAGTGAAGATAACATAGTTCTAATATCATCATCAGATGGTTCACTAACATAAGGCACATTAACAGGTAAGTGAAGTACTGAATTGACAACAGATTCAGTAATATCAAAAGAATCTTGTCCTAGGTTTAGAACAATCTTACCTGGTTGACCTTGAACAGGATCAACTACCTCAGCATTCTCCCAAGCTTGTGAAACAGCAGCTTAATTAATCTGTGGAGATGCTGTCAAAGCATAACGCAAAGGTCCAATAGCCATAAAATCCATCACTGGGTGAAAATCAGTCGACACTCCATTCTTGTTGGTGATTGTAGCAACATGGTTGTTTGTCATAAAGTTGAAGTCACCAAACTTGAAAGTAACTAACTTTGGTAGCTTCCTTTGAGCATCCATTTATTTTGATCTGAAAGAACTTAAGAATTCTTGAAAGAAATTAGTTAATTTGAGAGATCGAAGAATGTTTTTGCCTTAAACAATTTGAATTAGAAGAAAGTAATAAACAATCAGAGTCTCAAAATAAAGATATTTTCAAAAATCCTTCAGACCCACTAGCCCACGTTCACACGTAGATTGACACGTGTTAATCCCTGAATAGACGTAATTACCCACGATTTTTGGAAAATAAAATCCAAAATTGATTTTAATTTAAATCAGGGTCTAGAAAGAATTCAAACCGATTTCAGAGACAAAAATGGAGTTGCATATGTGGCATGTCAGATATTTTCCTGAAAATAAACCACCAATAATCCAAGCAAAATATTTTGATTAGATATGAAAACGTCTTGGAAATATGAGAAGTTCAGTCACGCGCGAAGTAATGATGTCATTGCTGCATTGGAATACTTCAAAAGACTGTCCAGCTTCTCACAATTTTCTATATAACAACCTGGTGTTTTCTACCTTTCTCCATTCTAAAACCACTCAAAACTTTCTCTGTAAACACAAAGAAATCTTAAACCACAATAGCTTTTAACCCAGATATCCACATGAACCCTAAATTTCGATTCCTGTCCCCTGAGGAGTTAGATGCTCTTGATCATCAGGAGCAAATGGACTACCTCTTTGAGCATATGACTTTTCTTCTTGAGTTAGAAATGGCTGGAATCGATCCAAATAATGTCGAAAACCCTCCAAATGATCAAAACCTTCCTCTAGAACAAAACCCCCCCTGAACAAAATCCACCTCATATGCTTGAGGATGAAGAATTTGATGAAGAGGATGAGGCTGATTTTGATGAAGATACACTGCCTCCTGCTCCAACATGCAAAGTGCAGGCTAGAAAGAAAAGAGAGATGATGATTTCGACCCTTCTCCTGGAGGATGTTGAGTCTTCGTTCCTCTTCCTGTCATTCTTGCTCAATAAATACAGAGCTACATAGTTTCTGGCTTGCTTAGGGAGTTGACAAATTGATTGTGGAAGATTCATGGAAAAGACAACTCCAGCAGCCACAACATTAGATAAGAAGAAGATTAGTAGTAGCTATTAGACAAAAAGAAAAATTGTATTTCATTTCCATGTATGTAATGCTTTTGATTAATGAAAATACAAGTTTCTTTTATCTATCTTATCTATTTGCTGTTTATTGACAAGAAGATTGTTAGCATGAATGTATTGAATCAATGAGAATATGCAACAATCATTAGAACTAAACAACTAAGTAATTCAGAACCTAAATTACTATGTCAGAGACTAAGATAAATTTCAAAGTCTAGTTCTTAATGACAAGTTACTCATACTACAATTTATCAAGGCAAAATGTTATTAGCTTCAGGGTCTAAATGAAAGATATAGATACTGATGTAAATCAAATCTATAAGCTAAACAACATGCCTTGCTACTTATGCAGATGTTAAAGATCTAGAAATTTAACATTCCTAACTCACTAACAAATCTAATGAATGTAGCCTCATCAAGTGGTTTGGTTAGGATATCTACTAGCTGTTTATCAGTAGGAACAAAATGAAGATCCACAATATCATTCTCAATATGTTCTCTAATAAAATTATACCTGACATCAATGTGCTTAGTCCTTGAATGTTGAACTGGATTCTCTGCAATTTTGATAGCACTAGTATTATCACAGAACATAGAAATATTACTAAGTGTCATACCATAATCCATCAACTGATTTCTTATCCAAAGGAGTTGAGCACAACAACTGCCTGCTGCAATGTACTCAGCTTCTGCAGTTGAGGTTGAGACAGATTGTTGCTTCTTGCTTGCCCAAGAAATCAATCTGTTTCCCAAGAAATGACATGTACCTATTGTGCTTTTCCTGTCTATTTTACACCCTGCATAATCAGAGTCTGAATAGCCAATTAGGGAGAAATCAGATTCTCTAGGATACCACAAACCAAGGTTTGGAGTTCCTTTGAGATACCTAAAAATTCTCTTCACAGCAATTAAATGAGATTCCCTAGGATCACTTTGGAATCTAGCACATAAACAGGTAGAAAACATTATATCTGGTCTACTTGCAGTTAATTATAATAATGAACCTATCATGCCTCTATAGCTAGTGTTATCAACACTCTTTCCCTTAGGATCAGAGTCTAGCTTAGTGGCTGTTGCCATGGGTGTTTTTGCAGCTGAACAATTTTGAAAGTCAAACCTTTTTAAAAGATCTTTGATATACTTTTACTGTTTAATTAAAATACCAGTCTCAGTCTGTTTGACCTGCAAACCTAAAAAGTAATTTAGTTCACCCATCATGCTCATTTGATACTTAGACTGCATAAGCTTGCTAAACTTAGCACACAACTTTTCATTAGTAGAACCAAATATGATGTCATCAACATAAACTTGAACTAAAAGCAAATCACCTTTCACCTTTCTAAAGAATAGAGTTTTGTCAATTGTACCTCTTATGAAGCCATTTTCAATAATAAATTTAGACAAAGTCTAATACCATGCTCTTGGTGCTTGCTTTAGTCCATAGAGTGCCTTGTCAAGTTTGTAGACATGATTTGGAAACTTTGGATCAAAAAAACCAGGTGGTTGCTCCACATACACTTCCTCATCAAGCTTGCCATTTAGAAAAGCACTCTTTACATCCATCTGGTATACCTTGAACTTTGAATGAGCTGCAAATGCAAGAAACATTCTGATTGCTTCCAATCTTGCTACAGGGGCAAAGGTTTCATCATAATCAATTCTTTCCTCCTGAGAGTATCCCTTGGCCACCAGTCTTGCTTTGTTTCTTACAATCATACCAGAATCATCTAGCTTGTTTCTGAAAACCCATTTTGCACCAACAATAGATCTGTCTTTAGGTCTTGGTACTAATTTCCAGACTTTGTTTCTCTTAAACTCATTTAGTTTTTCCTGCATTGCAATTACCCAATCAGGATCCTATAAGGCTTCTTCAACCTTCTTAGGTTCATTCTTTGAGAGAAAGCAACTATACAAGCATTCATTTTGAATTGATCTTCTAGTTCGAACACCACTATTTGGATCACCAATAATCAAATCTTTAGTACGATCCCTTGTCCATTTTCTAATAGGTGGTAGATTACTCCTGCTAGACTCTCCCCCTATATTAGTGGTATCTATTATAGAAGAGTGTTCATTTCCTTCAAAAGCTCCCCCTTGATCAGTAGAATCAATAGATTCCATACTGCTACTAGTACATGAACTTTCTCCATCAGTCCCTAAAGAATTAGTCCATGATGAAGTAGACTCTGAATGATTGGTCTGCTCCTGACTAATACTGTGTTCTCCTTGATTGATTTTCTCCCCCCACAGCAACAACATTCCTTTGAGAAGCAATAGAGATTTCCTATGGAGAACCTTCATCATCACTGGAGAGAATCTCAGAATCCTTAAGATTTTTAAATTCCAATTTGTCATGGCTTTCATCAGTTTGCAAAATTCCAAACTTCTTGTCATCAAATGCAACATGAATTGATTCCATAACAATGTAAGTTCTAAGATTATAAACTTTGAAGGCCTTTGATGCTGAATATCCTAGAAAGATTGCTTCATCCGATTTGGCTTCAAACTTTCCAAGTTGTTCTGGATGAACTTTCAGGACATAGAATTTGCATCCAAAGATGTGAAAGTATTTCACACTTGGCTTCTTTCCTTTGATTATCTCATAGGGAGTCTTTCCATGACTATTTACCAAGGTGCAATTTTGAGTAAAACATGCAGTGTTGACAGCTTCTGCCCAGAAATAGGTTGGAAGCTTTGCATCTGCAAGCATGGTTCTTGCTGCCTCTATAAGAGTTCTGTACTTTCTTTCTACTACACCATTCTGCTGAGGTGTTTCAGGTGCAGAAAACTGTTGAGTGATTCCATTGTCTGCACAATACTCCTCCATTGTAGAATTCTTGACTTCTGTACCATTGTCACTTCTAAGTACTTTGACTTTGTACTCAGAGCTATTCTGAATATTCTTGACAAGATCAATGATTTGTTGAGGAGCTTCATCCTTTTTATGTAGAATAAATACCCATGTGAACCTTGTGTAATCATCCAATATAACTAGAGCATATCTTTTCTTGCTGATAGACATAGTGTTTTACTGGACCAAATAAATCAAGATGCAGCATGTGAAATGGTTCAGTAATTGAATTTTCTGTCTTGCTCTTGAAAGTGGTTCTTCTTTGTTTTCCAAGCTGACAGGCATCACAAAGTCCATCTTGCACATAATTTGCCTGAGGTAGGCCTCTCACTAGATTGTGCTTAATAAGTTGATTAAGCTTCTTGAAGTTAAGATATGAGAGCTTCTTGTGCCAATTCCAGCTTTCATCATTTGATGCCTTGCTGTAAAGACATCTGACAATTCCTTTAGATTTGTCACTCACGCTGGCTTCATAAATGTTACCATGTCTCTGACCAGTTAGAACAATGTCGCCATTCTTCATATTCAAGATTTTGCATCCTTCACTGTCAAAGATTGATTCGTAACCTTTATCACCTAGTTGACTTATGCTTAAAAGTGTGTGTTTCAATCCTTCAACCAGTGCTACGTTTTCTATGATGACATTCCCCAAAATAATTGAGCCATATCCCAGAGTTTCTCCTTTTTTGCCATCTCCAAAAGATATTACTGGGCCAGCTTTCCTCTCAAATTGTAAGCAGGGACTTCTTTCCATTCATATGTCCAGAGCATCCACTGTCCAAGATAATTTAATGCTTCTTTCCTGTGCCTTGCAAATAAAAAAGTAACTAGTTAGAAATTTTTAGGACCCAAGTTTGATTGGATCCTTTCTTGCTAAATTTAGAAACAACAGGCTTTGAAGATTTTGCTTTTGATTTACCTGTTGTAGAGTCAACCTTAGACTCTGATTTCACAAACTGTTTGTGACTAGGAGTTTCAGATTTCAGAGAATAATAGTCATAATACAGTTCATGATATTCCTTACACATATAAATGGAATGAAGTAAACTACCACAATGATAACAAGCTTTTTGTGGTTGGTATTGAATTTTCTGAGTCTTGGGGAATCTAGACTCAGTTTTCTAAGAAGGTTTTTGATTACAGTCTAGGGCCAAATGATTATGATTTCCACACTTATAGCATTTCTTCCTAGGTGCATCAGGTACATTTTTGTAATTATTCTCTTTATTAATACTTTCTTTTCCATTCTTATTTCTTTTGATCTTGCTAGACTCCGAAAGACCCTCTAGTCTCTGTTTCACCTGAGACTTAGACAGAAAGCCTATGTTGACATTCTTAGGTTTTTCTAACACTTTCTCATCTGAACTAATGTTGTTAATTCTCTTGTGCACAACTGGGGTACCATTCGAATCAACAAACTTAACATGTTTAGGCTCAGAAACTTTCTACTTACCTTCAGCTTTAGATGTGCTAGCTTCTTGTTTACTATTATCATTCTGGACAACAGCTACATTAGTTTCGCTTTTATCCTTTTCAAAACCTAAGACATAAACCTTCCCAAAAATTTTATTTTCAATGATTTCTTGAGTCTTTTTACTAGAGTTGTTAATGGTTTTCATCATCTCTCTCTCTTCCTCTAGTTCTTTTCTAACATAGTCATAAGCCTCAAGAATAACACCATAATCATGCTTAGCTTTATCAGAATCTATTCTATAATGTTCCATTTGAATTAACTTAGATTCAAGAATATTATTTCTATCAACTAATTCATCATTCTTAATTTTAAGTTCATCTCTTTCACTAGTAAGAATTCTGAAATTAGTCATAAGATTATTAAACTCAGCATGGATAGACCTAATATCATCAGAACCTAAGCTATCAAATGAATCAAGAGAGTGAAGAGATACTTTAATAGAAGATGGAGAAGTTTTCTTTGGAGATCCAGGTTTGTCTAAAGTATTTGCCATCAATGCAATGTTTTCATAATCCAATTCATCTTCAGAATCACTGGAATCAGCCTAATCCTTCTTGTTAGAAATAATTGATGTGAATATTAATCAGTGTTTAAATGTTACAGTGAAAAATCAGAGTTTAGCTGGAAGCAGTCAGAGTTTAGTTAAACGCTGACAGTTGGAAGCTCGACAGAGTTTGTTAAACTCTGTCTAGAGGCAGCGTCTACTGGTCAACAGTGTTTGAAGATTAATTAAGGAAGCAATATCTTTGAAGACTGGAAGCTGTCAAAGAGATTGAGTTGACTAAGGAGACGTGTAGCAATCGTAATTGATATCAATTGTATATCTAATTTATAGGAGTATCAATTATCGATTGTATAGCAGCTGTATATCTTATAAATACAGTTACGTTAACCCTAGAAGGGTATCGATCATTGTGAAACATTATTCATTATAACCTAAGCAGCTCTCTGTGATAGTTTACATCACTAAGAGAGGAGTTATTAATTCCAAACAGTTTTTAATTGTTTAAACGAGTATTTTATTGTTAATCTCTCATACAATCTTGATTATAATTGTGTATTCGGCCTAACAATTGGTATCAGAGCCAATCTGTTACTTTATACAGTTTAAGATCCACACACACAGCTATAATCAATGGCAGAGATACCTCCTCCAACAGGTTCAAGTTCTGAGAAGGCTCAACCTACTACTGTGAGTCGTTATTAGACAATAAGGGTTCCTATTCTCAGGCCAGCAGAGTATTCAATCTGGAAGGTGAAGATGACCATGTTTCTGGAGGCTACAGATCCAGAATATCTTGGTAGAATTTATGAAGGTCCTCATAAACCTATAAAGCTATCTGTTGCTACTGCTGGTCAAGAAGCTAAAACAGTTCCAAAGGAGAAGAAAGATCTGACTCCTGAAGATCTTTCATCTACTGCTAAGGATGCAAAAGTTAGGCATCTACTTCATAGTGCCTTAGACAATGTTATGTCTAATAAAGTGATTAACTGCACCACTACCAAAGAAATCTGGGATGCTCTTGAGGTTAGATGTCAAGGAACTGCTGCTATCAAGAAGAATAGAAGGAACATACTCACACAAGAGTATAAGCACTTTGAGGCTAAATCTGAAGAAACCATGACAAAAACATTTGACAGATTCTCTAAATTGCTCAATGATTTGTCATTGGTTAATAAAGAGTATGATCTAGAAGACTCAAATCTCAAATTTCTTCTTGCTTTACCTGAAAAGTGGGATGTGAAGACAACCACCATAAGAGATAACTATGATCTTGCTGATACTGAGATTAATGAAATCTATGGGCTGCTCAAACTCATGAATTGGAATTGGAGCAGAGAAACAGGAGATCAGGCAAGAAGACAAAGTTTGTTGCTCTTAAAGTTGAAGAAAAACCCTTGAAGAAGGAAGCATCAAGGAAGAAAGCTAAGGGAAAGGCTTTAGTCATACATTCTGAAAGTGAGTCATCAAACTCTGATGTTGATTCAAACACTGATGAATCATATGACTTTGAGGATGATGAAGAAGAAATGTTACAAATGGCTGCTTTGATGGTGAAGACCTTCAAGAAGATGGGTTTCAAGAACTTCAAGAAGGGACAAAGGTTTTCTAAGAAAGATTCAAACTCTGATAGAAAGAGTTTCAGAAAGTCTGAGAGAAAGGATACCAAGTCTGGGAAGAAAGACAAGTCTGAGATTCAATGCTACAAGTGTAAGGAGATGGGTCACTATGCTCTTGAGTGCAAGAAGGGTAAAACTGAAAAAACACTCTTCACAAAAGGTAGAGACTGGGCAGACACTTCAGACTCAGATGAGGATGTTAACTATGCTCTCATGGCTTCTATTGAGAATGAATCTGAAGATTCTGAAAACAAGGTACCTCTAACTACCTATGCTTATAATACTGATGATATAACTGAATTGAGAATCTATCTTAAGGCTTTGCATATCAGTTATAGGGATCAGAATTTAGAGAATGAGATAATCAAATCTGAGAATTCTGAGCTTAAAGTAAGAAATAAAATTGTTGAAGAGAAACTTTAAAACATGCAACAAGTTCAGAAAGAAAGAGATGATGTTGTTTATCTAGAACAGGATTTGTTAGGAAAATATAAGCAACTTGAATCTGAATTGGAGAAAGCAAATCACATAATTAAAACTTGGACTCATTCTGGAAAAGACACTCAAGAGGTTTTTCAGTCAGACACAGTTGGTTTAGGTTACTGTGAGGGAGATGAACTTAGGTTTCAAAACAAAGTCAAAATTAGAACACATCTTCCATCTACAAAATTTGTTCATTGAATAAATGAACCTAAGTCTGAAGCTGAAAAAGAAGCTGTTAAAAAAGAACCAGTAAAAACTAGTGTTAAACATGTTAATATTGGTTCAATGACAGATAAACAACTCAAGCATAAGCTTAAGGAGTTAAAATCTGCTAAGAAACATAAAGTGTCTAGGAAGAATAGATATCATGTAGACAGAGGATATCATGTAGATTTTCAGCCTGAATACTGTGAAATCATCAGTAAATCTACAGGGAAAGTTGTTCTAGTTGGACACAGGCGCAATAATATCTATGAAGAAAGTTTGTTGACAAACTCTGATGGAAAAGCTGTGTGCCTGTCCACAAGAATGTCCAGTGAAGAGAGTTGGAAGTGGCATAAGAAACTCTCTCATCTGAATCTGAACAACATAAATGAGTTGGTAAGAAAGGATCTTGTAAGAGGACTTCCAAAGTCTTTATTAAATGTTGATGGCCTGTGTGATTCCTGTCAAAAGGGCAAACAAAGGAAGTCATCTTTCAAGAGCAAGTCTGAATCTTCAATTGTTGATCCTTATCATCTTCTACATGTTGATCTCTTTGGACCAGTAAATGTCTTGTCAATTGGAAGAAAGAAATATGCTCTAGTCATTGTTGATGAACACGCCAGATACACTTGGGTGTATTTTCTAGCAAAGAAAGATGAAACTGCATTAACTCTGATGGAACATGTAAAGCTGCTGGACAAAGGATCAAAACACAAAGTCAAAATAATCAGGAGTGATAATGGAACTAAATTCAGGAATTTAACAATGGAAGAATTCTGCAAGAATAGAGGAGTGAAGCAAGAGTTTTCTGCACCTGGAAAACCATAGCAAAATGGTGTAGTTGAGATGAAGAACAGAACCTTGATAGAAGCTGCAAGAACTATGCTTGATGAAGCAAAATTGCTAACCTATTCTGGGCAGAAGCAGTTCAAACAACCCGTTTTACTCAAAATGCCACACTGGTCAACAAGCATGGAAAAACACCATATGAGATGGTGAGGGAAAAGAAGCCAAACCTGAAATATTTTCATATTTTTGGGTGCAAATGCTTTATGTTGAAAACTCATCCTGAACAGTTGACCAAATTTGAGTTAAAAGCTGATGAAGGAATTTTTGTTGGCTATCCGCTATCAACTAAAGCATTCAGAGTTTATAATCTGAGAACCAAGGTGATCATGGAGTCAATTCATGTGTCATTTGATGACAAGAAAATAACTGGACTTGAAGATGTAGATGAACATGATCAACTGCACTTTGAAAATGAAGACTTAATCTCTGTTGAAGTAAACTCTGATGATACTGATCTGACAAACTCTGTTGAATGATACTCCGAACCTCTACTGGTAAACACTGAAGAAACTTCTCAGCCAGAACAAAGGGGAGAACCAGTTGAGGGGGAGCATGATCAAAATGATGACTCAAATTCTGATAGTAAGTCAACTGAAAAATCTGGATCAAACTCTAATGACTCAAACTCTGAAAGTGCAAAATCTGACAGTTCAAACTCTGAGCAGTCAAATTCAGGGGGAGCCTCATAAAACAAAGTAAGACAACAAGAAAATCAGGAGAACATGGATCAAGGGGGAGGATCACATACTGATAGAAACCATTTACCTTCTGCTAGGAAATGGACAAAATCTCATACACCTGATTTAATTATTGGAGATCCAGATGCAATAGTAAGGACAAGAAGTGCTACAACAAGTGAATGTCTGTTTCATGCATTCTTGTCTAAGAATGAACCAAAGAAGGTAGAAGAAGCTCTTTAAGATGCTGACTGGATAACAGTAATGCAGGAGGAGTTAAATGAATTTGAAAGGAATGAAGTATGGACCCTTGTACCTAGACCAAAGAATAGATCTGTTGTTGGTACTAAATGGGTTTTTAGAAACAAAACTGACAGTGAGGGAGTTGTTACAAGGAACAAGGCTAGACTTGTGGCAAAAGGCTATTCACAGCAGGAAGGAATAGACTATGATGAAACTTTTGCTCCAGTTGCAAGATTGGAGGCAATAAGAATTTTTCTAGCATATGCCTCTCACAAGAAATTCAAGGTATTTCAGATGGATGTGAAAAGTGCTTTTCTGAATGGGAAGCTTGAAGAAAAAGTGTTTGTTGAAGAACCACCAGGTTTTGTGGACCCAAAATATCCAGACTATGTCTACAGGCTGGATAAGGCACTCTATGGACTTAAACAGGCACCAAGAGCATGCTATGAAACTCTAGCTCAATTTCTTTTAGAAAGTGGGTTCAACAGAGGTGCAATTGATAAAACACTGTTCTACTTTAACTATGGTGATGACTTGCTTTTAGTTCAGATATATATATTGATGACATAATTTTTGGGTCTACTAATGATAAACTCTGTAAAAAGTTTGTCAAGCTCATGCAGTCCAGGTATCAAATGAGCATGATGAGAGAGATATTGCTTAGTTATTTTTTAGGCCTACAGGTGAAGCAAATAGATGATGGGATTTTCATAAATCAAGAAAAATATACCAGAAATCTTCTCAAGAAATTTGGTATGCTTGACTGCTCATCTGCATCAACTCCCATGGCAACAGCAACAAAGTTGGACAAAGACACAGGAGCTTCAGTAGATATGACAAGCTACAGAGGCATGATAGGGTCTCTTCTTTATCTAACAGCTAGCATGCCTGATATTATGTATGCAACTTGTCTCTGTGCAAGGTTTCAGGCAGATCCCAGAGAACCACATCTAACAGCTGTGAAGAGGATTTTTAAGTATCTCAAGGGAACCATAACCTCAGGTCTGTGGTATCCTAGAGAATCAGATTTCAAGCTACTTGGTTACTCTGATGCAGACTTTGCAGGCTGCAAGATAGACAGAAAAAGCACCAGTGGAAGTTGTCAATTTCTGGGTGATAGACTTGTTTCTTGGTACAGCAAGAAATAGAAATCAATTTCTACATCTACAACAAAAGCAAAGTATATTGCTGCTGGTAGCTATTGTGGACAGATTCTGTGGATGAAGAATCAATTGCTACATTATGGATTGAGGTACAGTAAAATACCTATCTACTGTGATAATCAAAGTGCTATTGCTATGACAGGTAATCCAGTACAACATTCAATGACCAAGCACATCAGCATAAGGTACCATTTTATCAGAGAACATGTAGAGGAAGGGAATATTGAGCTTCATTTTGTGTCTACAGAACAACAGCTTGCAGATATCTTCACCAATTCATTGAGTGAAGCTGTATTTACAGGGCTGGTAAATGAACTAGGAATGGTCTCTGGTTTTGACTAGAGATATTGGTTAGACTCAAAATTTTACTTATGTAATGTGTTGCTCATATTTCTGTGATATGTTAACAGCTATGTGAACTCTGTTGTTAAACTCTGCTATGCAAACTCTGTTCATTAACTGTTAAGCTCTGTTAGCATGCTCTGTAGGTCACACATTGTTGACATGTTGGATAAACTCTGAGAAACTCTGATAATGTTTTTGTCTGAATGTTAACACCAATGAAGAAATTTGTATGAAGCATGATTCTCAGTAATTAATCATGAATCCTTCTAAGTTATTTGTGATCTAATCTTAGATTGTGCAGAAAATTAACACAGCATGATACTGTTTCATATTTATAGCATCTCTTAGTTTATTTATCCTAAACTTTGAGTCTGTAAATACTGTGTGCATTGCCTCTCTTGAATAATTTTTGATGTTGATAAGCTCTAAACTCTTTTAGTTATACACTGTTAAGTTAGATTCTGTTATTAGTCTTCCCCCAAAGTAAATGTATATAGACTGTTAGAACTCCTTTGAGATTATATTGGTGTCTAGGACGACCCAGGAACTTGCTGGTATATAGTAAGAGCTAAAATTCTCTAATTTTTGGTGACTAGTCAAAGACTAGGAAGACCCAGGAACTTATCAAAATGATAAGGGCTAAAATTATAGGATTTTTGGTGACTAGTTCCAACCTCTGATTACTGGAGAAACAAAAAAAATTAGACCGGGGGGGGGTATAAATTAATTAAACATTACTGTATATAAGTCGTTTACCAAAGAGTTTAGCATTCATCACACATTCAGTGTTTACTATGAGAGTTTTTGCATTAAGTGTTTACTGATTTATTTTATGGATTTTATGAAAAATTAGATGATCTAAAATTTGAATTGGTAAACTCTGCTATACACACACATATATTCACACCTGTGCAGGTTTTGAAAGGATTATGGTAATGCAGTTGGAGAATTGACAAACGCTGACGAATTTTGTCTAATACTCTAAGGTAATTTATTTCAGACAATTTACATACTTGGGGTAAAAAGAGTTTTTGAAAAATGAAACAAATTATTGCCAACTGTTAATGAGTGTTGGAGTGGTAAAGTGTGTTGTTAATGGGAGAGAAATTAGAAGTAATTATTGCTATAGTCACTGAACGTGCATAGTTGTTCCATTATATATGTGCCACGTGTCCCACTCACCCACTAATGTGTTCCACTTGCACATTAATTGAGTAATTGGTTGAGTGTATTAATGTTAAAACGATTGGGTTTTACTTTTTCATTACAACTCTAATAATTTTTACTTGCACGGTTATTTTCTCTGCACACAACCCACTCACAGTTATTTGCTATCTCATTTGCACATTTTTACAAATACCTTTGCTACATATCTTTTTCACTCATATTTTCTTCTCAAATCGATTCTAATGGCCACGAAAGCTTTTACTGCCCAAGGATTATTGTTTGTTCCCAACAATTATGCAGCCCCATTGAACAATGAAAACGTTCCAGAGGCGTTTCATTTGATTCAAAACTTTTTGGGAGATTCAGAGATTGGTACAGCTCTAGCCGAACCACAAATGCTTTCTGCCACACAGATTGCTACTTTCTGGAAAAACTCTGTGTATGACGATGGAGGAGAGAATGGGAATCCATCAATTGTTTTCACTTATGAGGAGAAAGAGTATGTGATTACTCCTACAACAGTTAGAGATACTATGGGTTTTGACACCCACAATTCATACAGTATTGCTGGTGAGAATTAATTAAAAGAGATGTTGCAGTAGCTTGGGTTTTCTGGTTCTTTAGACAAGCTTGGTAATGTAAAAAGGCCAAAGCAGAGGAATGAATGGAGTTTCTTCTTTGATTGCATTACAAGGGCTTTTGGCAAGAAAGTCACCAACTGGGATGCCATTCCTACTGACAGTCTTCAAATCGGGTATTCTCTTCTTTATGGAAGTAATTTCGATTTTGGTTGACTTGTTTTAATGAATATAGGTGACAGATTGTCAGAGTCTAGTACTGTTTATTTTGCTAGATTTTGTCAATTATTATTCACTGCTTGTGTTCCTGGTGTTGAAATTTCTGAGGATGACACCATACTAGCCTTTAAGGTTAATAAAAGGATATTCTCTGATTTAACCAACAAAGATGCTAACAAAGAGCAATTACCTGATTTAGTGTTGCCTCTTGCAATTCAAAATTTCCTACATCAACGTCAAGACCCTCCACAGCCTGAGCCTGAACCTACACACTCTGAACCTCAACAATCTATAAACACTGAACCTATTCAACCACCTCCAAACACTGAACATCAAACTCTAAACACTGAAACACAAACCCAACCTCAACCTGTACAACAACCACCTCTTTCCCAATCCAAACCAAAACATGGAGGTAGAAGAAAACACACAGCAGCAAATACACAGCATCGATTAGCTAGAGCTAAAAGAGAATCTGTTCAAATTCAAAAGGAGTCTGTCAGGCCTAAAAGGGCTAGAAAGGAAAGGGCAAACAGACCTCCATCACCTTCTGTCTTAGATGATTCTATTGAAGAAGAGACAGTTGAAGTGCCTCAAGTTAAAAGAAGAAGATTGATTCTTGATGATTCTGATGAAGAAATGAACTTTGAAGCTCCAGAGGTGCTTTCCAAGAAAATACCTACTGTTGAGACAGATACTGTAGAAGAAGCTGCCAAAACAACTGACAATGTACAAATGGATGAGGACAACAGAGAAGGTTTTACTGCTATGGATGATTTTGTTGAAATATTCATACCATTCTCTGATCACATTAATGTTCCCCTCTCACCTGTTATTGCAAACTCTGAAGAAACTGGTCCAGCTGATCAGCCTACTGTAGTACTTGTTGAAATAGTGGCATCACACACTGACCTATTCTCTAATCCTCACCAGGTTCCTGAACAAGGTGAAGAGGTTGAACAAGTTGAAGTTGCAAAGTCTGTTGAGGCTAGAGATACACGTGCAGAGATTGTTGCTGAAATAGCAGTGAATGTTGCTGAAACTGCAGAGATTGTTGCAGAGAATGTTGCAGTGCATACTGATCAAGTTGAAGATGCAGCTGTTGATGTTGAAGATGAAGGAAGTGCAGAGTCAAACTCTTCTCAGAGTATACCAATACAAACTGATGCTAAGCACACACCTTTTTCTAAACCTTCATATCAACATGACATTGAAGCTGAACACTTTGCCAAGAATTCAAGGGATTGGTATAAGTCAGATTGTATTTTTCCTATTGAAAGAGCAGTTAAATTTGTTCATCAATCTGCCACAAAGATCTCAAATCCTGATATTCTCTCAAGTCTACAAGCAACAATTGTTCAAGTCAAGACACTAAATGAAAGATTTGATGAGTCTCAAAAAGCTATTAATGAACTGAGAGCTGATGTTGTTGCCGTTGGATTCGATCATCAATACGCAGCGAAAACAGTAATAAAATAAATCGAAACCAAGCCCGGATCCATGTATAATAAATCGAATAATCATGGTAGTAAGAAAAATACCTTTTGAAGCTTTACGATTATGGATGTCAATTAGAGATCCTAGCTTTTCACGATCGTTGAGTACTCCTCTTCGAAGCCTCCTCTACGGTATCCACACGAACACCCCAAGAGCGTCTCACGATCTTGTACGGAAGGGAGGTACTAGCCTCCAATGAAAAGATAAAGATTTTAGGGTTTGGTTTATGCGGCTTAGGCTTTAGTTTCTGCCGTGTATTGTAACACACCATCCTTCACATCCTTATGTATTTATATGGTAGTGTGTAGCAAAAAGCCCAAGCCAAAAACCTAGCCCAAATAGAAATATTAAATAATAGAATCAAATCCTATTATTTAAATAAATAATAATAATTAAGTCATACTCAATTATTAAAATCATAAAATCATATCTCATTTGTATTTTATTATATCTTAATTAAATCCCACTTAATTAATATAATAAAATCCAACTTATCATTAATTAATTTAAATTCATAATTTAAATTAATACTTTCTTTAAATGTTCTATGTGTGTGACCCTGTAGGCTATCATTTAATTGACAATAATTTTATTCTCTAATAAAATTATAAACAATGAGCGGCATCTAGTAATACATCATTGCTACCCAATTAAATAATAATTAAATCGTGATTCGATAAAACCTTTTGTGATAAATGTTTCCGTGTAATATAATCCCTTTAACCAAATATTATAGATTAAACTCGAGGCATGTTTATTGTCATCCTCTTCATAATTTAATCCGGGTTTACTTGATCCATGAGTAGACTATTAAGACAAATCATTATTTGAGCGCGGCCATGCATTTTATAGTCTCACTCAATCAAGAGGCCAATAATATCTCTCCT
Organism: Saposhnikovia divaricata; assembly: GCA_036435485.1. Taxonomy (NCBI): domain Eukaryota; kingdom Viridiplantae; phylum Streptophyta; class Magnoliopsida; order Apiales; family Apiaceae; genus Saposhnikovia; species Saposhnikovia divaricata. The sequence continues at coordinate 148,370,885 of CM071596.1, read as the reverse complement.
AATTCTAGGAGGGTTAAATCCTTTATCTATCATTCATATTTCTCATACGACTTATAATATACCCGATGTCCACTTTTATCATCACCCGGTCAAAGGTAACTTTTAATGTAGTCAAAGTATATTAATCCTCGTATAGAAATATAATGATCTCAAGTCAAAGGACCATTACACCATTATCACTGTGAGTCTTTCTTATGACTTAATTAAACATGAAGAATCTCACTGTGGGTCTGTCCAGTACCATGTACCCCTACATGTACCTATGTTTTTGACTTTAGTATCTCCATACTGATAACCAATGAGATGTGGTTATCTGTCAAACAACATACTAGTCTATTTATGTATTATTATTGTCCTATATAATAATACTCGACTAGGGACCTTTAAGAATATGATATTATATAATCTCAAGTTCAAGTCATGTACTTAAACTATACAATGTGTATCATGATTCTAAGGACATTTATTATGCTAACAAATATATCGCAGTAATTAAAGTCATAATAAATACGTTTATTGAATAATCAAATGACATAAAGGTTTATTAAAAGAACCAATGTATTGCCTCTAGGGCACCTACACTAACAGTTGCTAGGGATATGACTATGCAGAGGGATAACCAAACAAAGTTTAAGACCATTTCCAAAGCTCAAGAAACTCTGTTTCAGAGGATAGGTCAAGTTGAACAAAATCAGACTGTCTTGTCTGGGAAGATTGATTCCATTGCTAACTCCTTGGAGCTGATTACTTCTATCTTAATTCCTGATGATGTCAAAAAGGGGGAGAGAGTTGCTAAGTCTAAGTGTAGGCAATCTCAAACTCTAACTAAGGAGGATGATACTGAAGATGGAGGAGCAAAGGACAAAGGGAAGAAATTATTAAGACCTGATCAAAGTCTGAAATTTAGCAAGTCTTCTAAGTCAAAGTCTGTTGGAATAATTACTGATGCTCAGGGTACTTCAAAAACCAGGAGTTTATTATTCACTGAAAATCCACTGACTGATGAAGAATTGGCTGCTAAGTTATTTCTTGAAGAAAACGAAGAAGGAGCTACTATTGAAGATATTAAAGCTGAAGAAAAGAATCTACAAGAAGAACATCAGAAAGCTTAAAAGTCTGGAAAGTTTAAAAAGAAAGAAAAAGCTCCTAGGCCTGTTCTTAAAGGCATTGTGATTAAAGAAAATGTTGGTGCTGATCAAAGATCTCAAGTATCTAAGAAACCAACAGAGGCTGAAGCTAGATTGAAGCTAAAAGGCATTGTTGAAGAAGGAGAGGGTTCAAAGAAGAAGAATACAACCTCTGTTGCTACACAAGTTGTACAGAGACCTTTATCTACCCAGATGCAAATGGTTTTTGGAAAACCAACACTTCATGATCCAACTCTGATGACTGGAGGTACTGCTACTGATTTTCTACATGGTAGAGCTTTAACAGGAAAGCAAGGTCGAGATAAATCCGGATTGGGCTCTCATAAAGAAGTCAGAATGAATACTGGTCCTCGAGATCCTTCATCACTGGCTGTTCCAGGTCTTGGTGTTACTCAGGAGAGGTTAGACAGACTGGAGTCAGTACAGTTGATTCATCAAAGAAGTTTGGATAAAGATTTTCTATTGTATTTCATGGAAGATGGTACTGTGTACAAAATTGGTGAGTATGATCTTGATTTGAAGCTATGGGAGGAATTAGAATATGTTCTATATCACTTCATGGTGAAAAATCGAAGGACTCAACAAGCTGCAAATGTGGTAAGAAATAAGATGCTACATAATTTGGCAGTCAGAGGTATGAAATACAACAGTCAATATGTCCCAAAGTACAGAGATTATCATGGGAATATTATTGAGATGAAAAAGGGTAGTGCTAAACTGAAGACAGACCTAGGTATAACAGTTCTTGATTTTAACTCAGAGTCAGCAAAAGCACAGTTCATCAGACTGGGGAATGAGACGAGAAGAAACAAAATCTATGATCTGAGGTCTGCTATTTATCAAACTGGTGAAGATGATCCTAAGCTAAAAGAGATCAAGGAGGTTATGCAAACAGAGCTTGAAAAATGCTGAAAGAAGATTACTTATCGACTACCTTAGAACAACACCAGATGTTGAGGAGATTAAGGATTAAAGCTCTGTAAGAATTTTTCTTATTTTCTGTAGATTTTTTTAAGTAGAAGTTTAAACTCTGTTTGTATATAAAACACTGTATTTGTTTATTTGTTTTGACATCATCAATTATTGTTAACTTGTGCATTTTTACTAATGAACAAGTTGGGGGAGATTGTTAGAAATAATTGATGTGAATATTAATCAGTGTTTAAGTGTTACAGTGAAAAATCAGAGTTTAGCTGGAAGCAGTCAGAGTTTAGTTAAACGCTGACAGTTGGAAGCTCGACAGAGTTTGTTAAACTCAGTCTGGAGGCAGCGTCTACTGGTCAACAGTGTTTGAAGATTAATTAAGGAAGCAATATCTTTGAAGATTGGACAGCTGTCAAAGAGATTGAGTTGACTAAGGAGACGTGTAGCAATCGTAATTGATATCAATTGTATAGCTAATTTATAGGAGCATCAATTATCGATTGTATAGCAGCTGTATATCTTATAAATACAGTTAGGTTAACCCTAGAATGGTATCGATCATTGTGAAACATTATTCATTGTAACCTAAGCAGCTCTCTGTGATAGTTTACATCACTAAGAGAGGAGTTATTAATTTCAAACAGTTTTTAATTGTTTAAACGAGTATTTTATTGTTAATCTCCCATACGATCTTGATTATAATTGTGTATTCGGCCTAACACTTCTGTGTGACCATGAGTGCATTACCCTTTCCTGAATTCCTAGGCTTCTTACACTCACTAGCAAAGTGTCCAAGCTCGTTGCAGTTAGAGCATTTAATCTTTGCCTTATCAAGCTTGACAATTGTACTTTTGCCCTTATCATTCTTCTTCTCCTCTTTCTTTTGAAAAGGTCTTTTACTAAATCTTCTCCTATTGAATCTTCCTTTCTTGAAAGCTTTAGCAAACATAGCAAAGAGTTCCTGCATCTCTGATTCAGAATCACTGTTGTCAGAGTCTATACCGTAGTCTCTGACTCAGAACTTTCTTTGCTTTTCTTCTCCCTTGAATCCTTTACAGTAGGCTCAACATTCTGTTCTTTTGGAAGCTTCTTTAATTTAGATTGAGTAGTAAGTGCAACAGTTTTCATCTTTCCTTCACCTCTGCTCTTCTTCTGCTGCCTGTCTAGTTCATAAGCCCTCAGTTTTCCATAAACTACCTCTAATGATATTTCATCCAGATCATTAGCTTCCTCAATTGCAGATATCTTCTCACTGAAGAAATCAGGCAAGGCTTTCATGAACTTAGTATTCATATCCTCCAAGTCATAATATTTACCATGCATGGCCATCTCATTGATGAGTTTAGTAAACCTATCAAAGGTATCAATAAGTGACTCACCAGACTTGGATTCAAAGTACTCATACTGTTGTGTGAGAAGTGTCCTCATATTCTTTCTGACAGGTTTAGTTCCTTAAAAATGAACCTTCAGATTGTCCCATATCTCCTTAGCAGTTTTACAAGAAAGAACATAGTTAGTGAGAACAGAATCAAGCCGGTTGAACAGTATGTTTCTCACTTTAGCATCCTTAAGAACGTTCTCCTTGTCTTTATATGTCCATTCAGATTTAGGCTTCTTTGCCGTGTGCTCTGGAACTACTTTCCCTTTGACAGTTGCTTGAGGAACAACCCTTGTTGAAATGAAAGGCCCATCTTTAATTCTGTCAAGATAATCAGGATCTTTTGCTTCCAGGTGATGCAACATCTTCACTTCCCAGAGAGTATACTCGTTTCTCTTGAGCATAGGGATCTTAGTATTACCATCCTTGTAACCAGACATGATTGTAGATATTTATGATTATTTGAAATCAACCTGCACTAATACCAATTGTTATCTCGAATAACTTGTAGAAGGGGAGTTGAATACAAGTTATGTAATCGTGTCTGATGTTTGCTTGATTAGATGAACAAGAACAAATGAATAAATCAAACTTTTTGTATTAATAAAATCAAATACAAACTCTACCAAAGGTGTACAATACCTTTAACAGCTGCTCTCAATACAAATCTCTCTCTGTTTGTTTCGAACTTTCGAATACAAACCTTATACTAAACTCACGTTTTCAAACTCACGAACACTTTTTACAATGATATAAAGAGAGTATTTTATAATGCTTCCTATCAACTAATAACAGAAAGAATAATCTATACATGGTAATTTTCTGCCGTCCAGTTGATAGTTTCCAACAATGCTTTGATTCTTTTCTTCATGCACACTTCTTTCCATCTTCTGAATACAAGATCCTAAAGTATAGCACTTTCCAATTCTACAGCTTCGATACAGTCAGGTTCTGTCATAGTCCCTGAAAAACTGTAGTCCGTGACCTTAGTCACTGATCAAGTACTGTTCATAGTTTTACAGATCTTGGATAACTGATATTCCCTTAATCAAATGCTAAACCCTTTATAAGATCAGGGTATTACAAGAAGTGTAATGTCATTATGTTCTACACATCACAACTCATGAATTTATTCCTAACAAAAAGGGGTAGATAAAATGGAAAACAAGGTAGGAATCGAATATAAGCCCAAGATCTAGTGTGAGCCATCCCAGAAAGAAGAGATGGAGACGCTGTTTGATGACATGAAGGAAATTCTTGAGGAGGAGAAAAAGAAGGAGAAAGATGCTAAGGCCATTGAAGAGGCCAAGTGGTTAAAATAGGATGAAGAACTTCAAGCTCTTCTCAAGAAGGAAGGGCAAATAGAAGAAGAAGTTCGAAAGGAAACACTAGAAATTCTTGATAATGTTTTTAAACAGAAGAAAAATTAATTGTATTTCTTTACCTGTTTATCAACATCATTAATAAAATCTTTATTCTCAAGTTCTTAAGTGTTTGTTTCCTGTTTGATGTTTAATTTCTTGGTTGACTGATCATTTTCTTGTGTGTTTGAACATATTACTATTTAGAATGCTCATACGTTATCTAGTAATTATTATTAAGTATATTAATGAAAGGATTCATTAATTTCTAGACAGTTAGTTTTTCTGCACAAGTTACTATCATAAAAAAAAAGTAATTGTCACTTGATGTATCTTGGCAGTAAGGAAAAACTTCTTGTCAAAAATATTTAAAAGATGTTGTCATTAAAATACTTAATGATGCCGATATGTTTTCGCGACGATGTTACTGTCAAGCAAAACTTACTGTCATCCCAAAAAGTTACTGACGAGTTATTCTAGCGCACAGGTTGCTGTCAAAAGTTAGTGGACAATTACAATTGGGATTTTTACCTCCACAATTTACAGACCACTAAACAGTAACTACCCACATGAGTATCTTAATGGGTTAAGACACGAAGTTACTTTCCCCTTTTTCAGTAAAAACGTTTGTTATTCTCATATAAGCAACTATCAATCACACAAACACATAACTCTTTACAGAACTCTATTCTCAAAAGCTTAAACTTCTCTCTCTCTCTCTCTAAAACCTAAAACAAGAATGGCACCCAAACAATCAACTCCTCAAACCAAATTCGCTGGCATCTACTGTAAAAGCCCCAAATTCGGGGTCAGGGATTTAGAGTATTCACAATCCATTTATTCCTTGCCTTACCTGTATTACTCGCAATGTTCATAATTGTAACACCCCCAGATCCGGGGTCCGAGATATGGTCATTACGGTCTCTATTTCTATCCACAATACTTGAACTTACTTCAACATACAAAAAATTACATCTTTATGACCCAACACAACAATATAAAATACACCCGTTATAGTCTCAGAGATGAAATCAGAGTAACAATCAAATTTTATTAATCACATTTGGAGTTCTTACAACCCAGAAGAATAACCATATAAATACATACTCTTTGCCATCCATTTTAATAAGTCATACTAGCCCATATACTTGGTGCTGAAAGAATGAACCTATCCTACCAATAGCTTTCTCTTCGGCTCTGGTAGTCTCATTGTCCTCGCCAGCGTCGAGTGCGCCTTGTGCGAGTCATCTGGTCTAGCTGTTGTTGTGATATAATAATAAAGCAAGGGTGAGCAATAGCTCACCAACAATAATGTATAACTGAACGATAATATATAACAGTTCAAAAGTATCTTTCAAACCACATGCCATGCATTTACGGAAATGATGCCAGTATAACATGAAGATGAAGTTACAAGGTAACTCAAAATGCATATATAGGTGGGAATATCTGCTATGTCAAAGATAAGCCAGACATTATCATTTATCATAAAAGAGGAACTTGCAGGAAAATATTGCAATTCTGATTATGAATACTTTCCAATACTGCCAACAATGATAATGTTGTAGAAATTAAATGAATTTAAATGATGAACTTTTGCTGGAGTATTCACCGCGCCCACTGTTCCAATCCTTACAATGATCTGTCGCAGATTGTACAGCTCAATTTAGATTTACTACCGGTGGAAGGAAGATTTGACGGATTTACTTGTCTATTGCCCTGTTAAATCTCCCCGGCCAACGGTTGGGCCAACTGGGATGGACCGGCGCTACTCGGCCTCTTACACGACTCCAAGTTCGAAAAGAAGTTCTTGACTCTGAACATAAATTTCGTCCCCCTTTCCCCAAGTATGATACTTTTTGATAAGACTCCACAAATTAGTCGTATCTAGTTGGAAAGGAAAATTCAACATCATATCTCTCAAGCTGCTGCTTGTTAGAGGATACCATCTTGTTCCAATAATCTTACCCCTCGAATGATGAGAAGGTTACTCAAAGATTCAATTGATAACAGCAACCAAGTTGCGAGTGAAACGAATAGTTTTACAAGATTTATGACCAGGAAGTCAACAAGATAAATAACATTGCTCAAGTAGGTTCCCCTATAATATGGAAGTTTGAGCGAGCATTTAAATCCTTTTAAGATAGATTTAAATGAAAAATAAAGAGTTGGGAACATTTCCTTGATAAAATAGTCGTAAAAAGACTTCGAATAATATAAATCATTTTAAAAAGAATTTAAAAGAATTAAATAAATATTCCAAGAATATTTATTAACTCAATAATAGTTACGAAATATTATTAAATCATAATATTGCTCGTAAGTAATCCTCGAATGAATATATAGAATTATTTACTAAATAAATCCCTCCTTAAATGAATATTCAAAAATAATATTCATTAAATAATTAAATGCCAATAATTATTTAAAATAATATTCAATAAATAAGTCAAACCTTAAATGAATATTTGAAATTAATATCCATTTAATAATTAATCTTCTAAATGAATATCCAAATAATACTCATTTAGTAATCAAAACTTTAAAGGATTAATCGAAATAATATTCCTTAAGTAAATAGAATTTCCAATGAATATTTTAAAATAATATTCATCAAGTACATAAAACCTTAAATGAATATTCGAAAGTAATATTCATTTAATAAATAACATTCTAATGAATATCAAAATAATATTCATTAAATAATCAACTCTAAATGAATATTCGAAACTAACATTCATTTAATATCTCTCGACTGAGATAATACTCGAATAACATTCCTCGAAATATTTCCAAATAATTGATACTTTATGGAAATATAAATAACGTTTAATAATAACATTCCTTAAAATAAATAATAATTGAGTATCTTAATGGGTTAAGACACGAAGTTACTTTTCCCTTTTTCAGTAAAAACGTTTGCTATTCTCATATAAGCAACTATCAATCACACAAACTCATAACTCTTTACAGAACTCTATTCTCAAAAGATTAAACTTCTCTCTCTCTCTCTAAAACCTAAAACAAGAATGGCACCCAAACAATCAACTCCTCAAACCAAATTTGCTGGGATCTACTATAAAAGCCCCAAATTCGGGGTCAGGGATTTAGAGTAGTCACAATCCATTTATTCCTTGCCTTACCTGTATTACTCGCAATGTTCATAATTGTAACACCCCCAGATCCGGGGTCCGGGATCTGGTCATTACGGTCTCCATTTCTATCCACAATACTTGAACTTACTTCAACATACAAAAAATTACATCTTTATGACCCAACACAACAATATAAAATACACCCGTTATAGTCTCAGAGATGAAATCAGAGTAACAATCAAATTTTATTAATCACATTTGGAGTTCTTACAACCCAAAAGAATAACCATATAAATACATACTCTTTGCCATCCATTTTAATAAGTCATACTAGCCCATATACTTGGTGCTGAAAGAATGAATCTATCCTACCAATAGCTTTCTCTTCGGCTATAATAGTCTCATCGTCCTCGCTAGCGTCGAGTGCGCCTTGTGCGAGTCATCTGGTCTAGCTGTTCTTGTGATATAATAATAATGAAGGGTGATCAATAGCCCACCAACAATAATGTATAACTGAACGATAATATATAACAGTTCAAAAGTATCTTTCAAACCATATGCCATGCATTTACGGAAATGATGCCAGTATAACATGAACGATGAAGTTACAAGGTAACTCAAAATGCATTAGGTGGGAATATCTGCTATGTCAAAGATAAGCCAGACATTATCATTTATCATAAAAGAGGAACTTGCAGGAAAATATTGCAATTCCGATTATGAATACTTTCCAATACTGCCAACAATGATAATGTTGTAGAAATTAAATGAATTTAAATGATGAACTTTTGCTGGAGTATTCACCGCGCCCACTGTTCCAATCCATACGATGATCTGTCGCAGATTGTACAGCCTAATTTAGATTTACTACCGGTAGAAGGAAGAGTTGACGGATTTACTTGTCTACCGCCCTGTTAAATCTCCCCGGCCAACGGTTGGGCCAATTGGGATGGACCGGCGCTACTCGGCCTCTTACACGACTCCAAGTTCGAAAAGAAGTTCTTGACTCTGAACATAAATTTCGTCCCCCTTTCCCCAAGTATGATACTTTTTGATAAGACTCCACAAATTAGTCGTATCTAGTTGGAAAGGAAAATTCAACATCATATCTCTCAAGCTGCTGCATGTTAGAGGATACCATCTTGTTCCAATAATCTTACCCCTCGAATGATGAGAAGGTTACTCAAAGATTCAATTGATAACAGCAACCAAGTTGTGAGTGAAACGAATAGTTTTACAAGATTTATGACCGGGAAGTCAACAAGATAAATAACATTGCTCAAGTAGGTTCCCCTATAATATGAAAGTTTGAGCGAGCATTTAAATCCTTTTAAGATAGATTTAAATGAAAAATAAGGAGTTGGGAACATTTCCTTGATAAAATAGTCGTAAAAAGACTCCGAATAATATAAATCATTTTAAAAAGAATTTAAAAGAATTAAATAAATATTCCAAGAATATTTATTAACTCAATAATAGTTACGAAATATTATTAAATCATAATATTGCTCGTAAGTAATCCTCGAATGAATATATTGAATTATTTACTAAATAAATCCCTCCTTAAATGAATATTCAAAAATAATATTCATTAAATAATTAAACGCCAATAATTATTTAAAATAATATTCAATAAATAAGTCAAACCTTAAATGAATATTTGAAATTAATATCCATTTAATAATTAATCTTCTAAATGAATATCCAAATAATACTCATTTAGTAATCAAAACTTTAAAGGAATAATCGAAATAATATTCCTTAAGTAAATAGAATTTCCAATGAATATTTTAAAATAATATTCATCAAGTACATAAAACCTTAAATGAATATTCGAAAGTAATATTCATTTAATAAATAACATTCTAATGAATATCAAAATAATATTCATTAAATAATCAACTCTAAATGAATATTCGAAACTAACATTCATTTAATATCTCTCAACTGAGATAATACTCGAATAACATTCCTCGAAATATTTCCAAGTAATTGATACTTTATGGAAATATAAATAACGTTTAATAATAACATTCCTTAAAATAAATAATAATCTGCCGTTGGAATCCCTCCGGGTTTCCACGACTATCTATATCTCAAATTACCGACTCCCGGTCTATATTTAAGAATGAATATCATATGCCCTTCGCTAAGGGTCTTATCAAAACAATCCGGCTTATAACTGATAATTCGTATCTAGTCTATAAGCCAATATCAATTCAGGGAACAGGTATCATAATATAATTTGACAATAGGCATGCATGCTATGGCATATGTAAAATGGCAATCACATATATATATATATATATATATATATATATATATATATATATATATATATATATATATTATCACAACAACAGGTTCAAAGTTTTGAACACTTGCCTGGTAATCGGGTGTGGGTAGAGATAGCGTGTCCTGGGTCTACTCGATGATCTATAAACAATCAGAACATTCGAGATTAACCACTTAACACCTTTTAAAAGTCTAAGTATAAACTTCACTTAAGTCGAAACACGTTTTCGAATTATCTCGTTTTACACCTTTTAGTGTAACTCTTTTTATCACCGATACGATCTGACATTTGTTCGTTATTAAGACATGTCATCATACCCACACTTGGTATATACTTAAGTCGTATAAGTTCTAAAGTCGATTGATTATGAACCGAGATTATACCTTGAGTTTTATCGCTCGTTTTTTAAGTTATAACCAAAGTTATACTTTTAAAGGGTTCATCCGCGTTTAACCTTGATTCAAACATTTTTATAAAATCGTAAAACGATCCGTTTGATATGTGGTTTTCTTTCATACCTTCCTTATGACCCCTACTATTTATTTACCAAGATTTGCCACTGAGTAACATGCTTTACGAGGGTTCAATTGAAGTTACAAACTTTTACTTACGGTTCCGAACCAATTTTAGTAATTTGACCATAACTCCTAAACTGTAAGTCGGAATGTTTCGATTCTTTCGCCAAAACGATCTATGACTCGAGATCTATGAGGACATGTCATGTTCATAACCAGTTAGGGCAATTAACCCTACTGTGACGCACGAATTCTTTAAGGTTATCAAAAATCGGGCATTACGACGGCTATAAATCGAATATTTCCAAATTCTAAACTTTCCAATAATCATAGTTTCTACTCCAAACAACATATACATGTTATTTAACCATGAACTAAGGGCAAGAAATGACTTTCCATTCATCTAAACTATTTTATCCTCTTATATCAACAAATCACTACATAAGCATGCTTTAATAATCACCATAATCATACTAATCTAAAAACTCATCAAGAACATCATTAAACTCAATGTAAGAGCTAGGGTTTTGGTGAGATATACCTTCCATGGAGTGGGTAAAGACCTTTCTAAGCCTTTTATAGTCCTTTTATACCCTTAACCAAGCTTAGATCATCCAAGAAATCAAGAAAACCAAGATTTGTTCCTGAAAGTTACTACTCACCCTAGACTTTGGTGATTTTATTGAAAATGGAAAAAGATGAGTTTGAAGCTAAGATTTTGAGGAGATCATTTTTATGAAATGTAAGACTCACCTTAAAAATTACAAGATTAAACAATGGTTGGAAGCTGGATTTTTGTTTTGGAATTAACCAAAAGGCCAAATGGTGTAGAATGGAGAGGAAATGGTTTTGCTTGGTTGATTTCTTGGTAATAATGCATAAAGTAGCTTGGATTGGATAATATCTCATCTTGCCTTACTTTATTAAAGTGATGATGCATGGAGTGATGTATTTGTGAGGACAAGTGTTGAAGATTGGATGGTTTAAGGCTAACCAAGTAGTTTGTTTTTTAAGTACTAGTTTCCTTGCTAAGTATCCTAGTTACTTGAGTCCACTTGGTTGCTAGATATTTTCTAGTGGCTTATGCATGACTCTTTCTTTGTCTGCTTGTTTCTTTTGTCCGGTTATTGCTCGTTTCGATTGATCGTTCGTAGGAATATTTTACGGATTTCTAATTAGGGTTTACCGGGAATCTTCTTAATATTAATACTATCCTTCTCCATCTTTCTTACTAACTTTCGAATTTATATTTTCCTTAAATCCCTTCGTTCAATCCTTAAGTCTATCAGTGTCCAGGGAACTCTCGGAGAAAATAAAAGTGCGGTTTTTTAGAATCCGACAGCTTTTACATACACTTATTTCCCCCTTGTATCACTAATACGAACTCGGAAATCCGTTCCGAATACTTCTATATAGTGTCATCTCATAATATTTTTACTTCCACCAAAAACACTATTCTTCCTTTATTCCCTATATTTATGACAATGTCCTTGTTCTTTCTCGGGCGTTCATTAACCCTTTTACCGAACCAGTGGACTAATCGTTATCGACCTAGATGACATGAGAATATTCTCCTGTTTGGAATTGCCATATCTTATTCCCCTAGGAGATAGATTATTCTTACCTAAGTTGTCAACCATTAGCATTCTTCATGACATATAAGTATTTGAATCCATATCCATTCCATTCATTCATTAGAGCTGGTGACCTTGTTGTTGGAATCATTGTTCCTCATTTTATCAATATTTAATAAAAAGTTTTATTTCTACCGAAAATTTGGGTTCTTACAGTCTCCCATCCTTAAAAGGATTCCGTCCCGAAATCAGGTATAAAACAAGAGTCGTTTTAGCTATCGTTTCACCTTTCAGTTTCCCGGTCGATTCTTAGTGGTTCTACCCTTTCTCAGCACATCTACTGGTGCTACTATACGTACTTTATCCTTTTTCCATCAACTTGTTAATTTTCGTACAACACACTATCCGGGTTATGCTCTTACTCAGTTTTATCCTTATTGATACCTGCAGTAACATTGGTATCATTATCACATGGCGAATTGAGAGGTAACCTCGCTCGCATTGTGTATTTCCTGATCGCTTTAATCTTCGCCAGCTCGATCAATATAGAGAAGTGGAAAGATTTATTGAGAGATCACTATGATCAATTGAACATTTGTTATATTGCATAGCTAGTACAGAAGGGGGCCAGCCTTTAGTACTTGACAAGAAATTAAACAAGTTATGGTATTCCACTTAGACTTTTATCACATAGACAGATAGTCACGTAGCAGTATCTCCCCTCCTTAAATGGTTGTTCTTCTCAATCCATAAAGAAGATGAATAAGAGAGAAGAAAAGAAAAGAGTTCTAAAGGATTATAAAAAGTTTTCATGATTGTAAAATATCATACTCAGAATTTACCTCTGAACTATAGAGGTTCCTCAAAGAAGAAAATAATCATAATTATATCCAATACTATTTGATCGCAATCTCACGAGTCAACATATCTTGCTGCTTTGTCCATTATTCTATGGACCTATACTCTTGTTTAATCTTAACAACGCTCACTTCAGAAAATTCCTTCAACCTTTTAGGTTAAATCTTAGGTTCCTCGCTTGACCTCATTGTTACTAACATTCCATGTCACGCTATTAGCTTTTTCATATCTATAATATTAACACTATCAGGTTGTCATCCCGAGAATTCATCAGAAAACCCATTTTTTAATCCATTCATAACATTCCTTGCTTCACATTCCGTAGTTGCTTTCCCAGTCTTTTCTTTATCAATCACATCCTTCTTATTATCTGATTCTTATTCACTTCTGTTATTTACCTCCACCGTCATCTCTTTATTGAGGCCTTTTTGGCATTTGGAACCTTCTTATTGGTATCCCGTCACATTTACTCTATAATCGCCACATCCTTCCAATTTAAATCCTCCGAAATGAATATGGCCGATTCCTTTAACTTAGATCCAATATAATCTACTTCTGCCAACCTTGTTTCTCATCATTTGTTCTTTTCTACCCGTGATTTTCCATATGTTATTCTTCGTAAGTCAGACCAGGTCGTATATCTACCTGCTCGTACTCTTATCATCTATCGAGCATCTGCATTTTACTGGCGTAGCCTTGCCACATGAAACACGTTACGATCATGCTATAAGTTTTGGGGGTAGAGCTGGCTCGATACCACCTTCCGAACACTTTTAAACTCTCAGATGGCCCAATAAGTCTCGGGCTCACTGCCCTTTTCTCCAAGTCTCATTAATTCTTTCTACGGGAATACATTTAGCATCGTGAATCATCAACCTCATATTCTCTATCTTGTTTGCGCAGAAGTACACTAACACAAACTTGCTTGTCATTCATCAACATGCCATTTAGCTTATCAATAGCAACACTTTCTTTATTTTTACGTTGTCATCTACTTTCTTAGAAGAACCACCATCGCTTGTTGTTTACGTAGTGCATTAATAGCTAACCATACGGGTTTCAATCCTTTAGGGAGACAAAGTAATCACTACTCCTTATCCATGAAGAACACTTCCTGAACTTGATGTAGATATTACATGAAGTAGATAAAATTGCAGAAGAGTTTCAAGCATCGCAGCTATGTCCGGTTGATGAAACTACCACTCATGCAGCTTCCATAAAAGACTGGAAAATTAACGGTTTACTTCGTCAATTTTTGTATCATGGTCCTGGTTTGCCTCAAAACGGGACCTTCTAAGGTACGTAATATGCTTAAGACTCCATCAGGAATCGAATCTTTACTTAAACTATTATTACCGTCGATTCTTGCACAATCATCAGAAGGAATGTAAATTCCTCCATTCCGATATGACCTTCAAGGTCCTTGCAAATATCATTCTGTTTCTTCGGTATGAACATTTATAATTATTCCTTTATACTAAGACTGTCGGCCACCACATTGGCCTTTCCTGATACTAACCATTTCTTGTAATCCATGTTCTCTGGATACATTCCAACTCAAACTTTTCTACATCATTCCCATCACTGTTGGGTGAAAGCATTCTCTCTTAAGCTCTGCTGAAGGAGAAAAATATATTTATCAGTCTTTTTCCATACGTCATCATTTCCATGGGAACTTTATCAAAGTTACCCTCAATCATACCTAGGATATTTGTTCTCTTAGTTCTTTCTTGTTCTAGGATAATCTCAACCTTCTTTGGTTCCATCCATACCTCATCATGGTTTCATACATGCCTCATCTGGCTTTTTTGTTATTGTGTCTTACATTCTCTACCAAACTTCTATTTTGAAACTCAGTATATTAACTTTTTCCTTGTAAGGTTCCTTAGGTCGTCCTCATCATCCCTCCTGCATTTTCTAGGTACAGGGCATAGCAAGACGTCATTGATCAAGACTCTAATAATTCTATCCATGTTCTTTCCAGAACTCTTTTTAATAATCCTTACAGGTCATTGTTGCCTTATTAATCCAACTCATATCATCTGAATTCACAATGTCTTTATTAGGGTTAATGCCATCCCTTGTGCATTCCCCAGGGTTTGTCTTAATTTGTGGATATCCTATCCTTACTTCAACTGCCAAGGAATTCTTGCATCCTATAATTGGTAATCAAACCATGTATCCTTAATAAGGATCTCTTTTCAATTATTGTCATTTGATAATTGATCGGTAGCTTAATGCTAACCTCTTCTTTCAGATAGTTATCAGCCTATTTGACCTTCCAAAAGACAACGTATGCCTATCTGCTCTCTTACAGAACTTGGTAATGGTAGCAAGAATGTTTTGGAAGATATTGATCGAGTTCAACGTGAATCTCTTAGTGCTTATCGTTCTTCTCAAAGGTACTTACCTTAGGCAAAATTTCTACAGCATACTGATCAATCTCTGACCATTTCTATACTCTCTTCATAAATCTTCATTGTTTGCTTTCCTTAGTCATAATATTCAAGGTATTTATAATACCCTAACATCATACATCTCAAGTCACTATACTTCTATTTTTTTTACTCGTAATATTGGACAATCATATACACATGAATCACTTTAGTGCGGGTGACCCCATACTAAAAATCTAGTGAATTCCCAATCAAAACATAGGTTGCAAAGGGTTTAGTAGAAGATTTCTACGATCTCATTAATGTTTCCTTTATATCAGAAGCCCTTGCAGTCGGTGCTTACTTAGAAGCAACCCTACTTTGTCCTTTCATTGCTGGTCTAGTCACTTGATAATCCTTTGTGACTTGGCCTCAACTGGCCACACTAAAATAAAAATATATGATTTTAGGGGCTGGCTAATAGCATTACTTTTCTAGCAATTGTTGGTGTAGTGCCTTCTTCTTTGATACCTTTCTACCTTTCCAAAACTTTAATCCATATAAGTCTTAATCGACTTCTCGGTACCGTCTCTGGTCACCTTTCCTCTACTTTTATCTTTTCAACTATTCTTATCAATCCCACGTGCCACGCAAGCTTACCATTCCTGGCATAACAGCCTTTTCACTTAAGTCAATTCCGTAGTTTCTCAGTCCGGCTGGTTTCTTACTTACATTTCCTGTTTTCGTCCAATCTCATTTCATCATTGTATTCCTACAATCAATCGCGATAACCAGGGTCTGTCCACCAACCCATATAGCGGCTACCTTACCAAATTCACGAGGTTCGCCCCAGTTTCTACTCTCTTCCATGACGTTCTATAATAATCAGAAAGATAAGGTTTGCCAAAATTTGTTGAAGTTCTTTCCAGAATCAGGGAAATTTTGGTCAATCTATCCACCTACTGGTAACATTAAGGAGACCAGTTTCGAAACGTGGAGAATAGTTCTATGAACCTCCAAGCAGGTAGAACCATAAGCAGTCATAATTAACGAAATAATCGTCATCAGATTGGAAGTTTAACCACTGGAGAGGAACCAATTATATACATCCCTCAGAAGGGAATCCACAGTTTCAAACTGAAACCTGTCACAACGTCCTGATACCTATACGTCCTGATATTCAATATTACCAATTTTCAGTCTACCTAACCACTAGTCTCAAAAGGAACATTACCGTCGGAGTTGGTTGTTCCACAAAATTTGGCACTGCTAAGGCCATCCGAACCTGGTGAACCGTGCTGTCTGAATGCATCCGCAAGTACTTTGTCGTGCAGCGCAAGCACACATCCTAATCTTTTATGCGAAGCATCGTTGGAAGCACAAAGTCTCCCTTTTTCCATTAAACAATGTCAACTCTTGGTCATTACCAATTTCATCTTTTAGCTCCAGGAAGATTTTCTCACATTTTTTTTCTCTTTAACTGCTGATCATATTACTTGATCCATTATAATTCCGCGTCGGAGTAAACTTAAGGTAACTACTATAATCCATTCAAAGACAGAATTTAATATTCCTCTAAATCACATGCATCTAACGTTTTTGGTTCATCATTTAACTGAGTTGAATTAACTCTATACTCAGTCTATGACAGTAGTCTCATTACGAGTTCATCTTGACTCACTGGTCTTATCTTCCGGTAGGTTCTGAGATCATTGCCTTGCCTACTACTTCCTCATATAACTTTATCCAATCTTGTTGTCACTCCCCAATGCCTTTACTTTCTAACTGATTCATTCATAAAATGAACATTTCCCTTAATAAACCACCTCATTAACCTCCATTTGGTTTAATAAATTATATCCTATGACATCTGCCTTTTTATGGCGAATTATTACTGATAATATTCATACTAATTCATTTATCAAATGATGTGGCACTTACTGCCTCCTTCTCAACTATCCCTAGGGACTCTGATCCTCGCCCTAAATCGATTTCTTTGATAATCATACATCCCTCTAGCTCTTTCTTCGTTAATATGAAAGTCTCTAAGAATTCTCGTCTATTCCCGTATAAGATCTCAAGTGATCCTTTCAATCCGTCTTACCTGCTGGTACTACATCCAGTATCCGGCTACGAATCCAACATGAATCTTCAGTTCTCTTGCTAATAGCTCAGTTCATTATGCTCACTTTTCTGAGCACCATACCTTAATCATCACAGTCTTTCTGGTTACAACCCTCATTCCTCAAGGGTAAGCTCCTTATCCAAACAGGATTTTCCTTATCTGCTGGAACCTCTTCCGGGTCTCCAGTAGGGTACTCCATCGAATTACCCGCTGATCTTCAGCATATAGAGTATCATCGCGCTGCTGTTCGTATGCCTCAAGGTCTGTCGCCTTACTCGTCGATACGATATCGAGCTAAGTTACTATCATGATACTTAAGAGTTCCCATAAGGGTTTTATATGTCATCACTACATTAAGTAGTCCGACTATGAACTTGGCAAGAGTTCTTATTATCTTAGTGAATTTATTGTTTTAACGTCGCCTCATCTCTAGGGTTTATAACGTACGCTCTGATACCATTTCTGTAACACCCCCAGATCCGGGGTCCGGGATCTGGTCATTACGGTCTCCATTTCTATCCACAATACTTGAACTTACTTCAACATAAAATAAATTACATCTTTATGACCCAACACAACAATATAAAACACACCCGTTATAGTCCCAGAGATGAAATTAGAGTAACAATCAAATTTTATTAATCACATTTGGAGTTCTTACAACCCAAAAGAATAACCATATAAATACATACTCTTTGCCATCCATTTTCATAAGTCATACTAGCCCATATACTTGGTGCTGAAATGTAAGAACCCCAAATTTTGGATATAATTAAAACTTTTTATTAAGTAATGATAAAATGAGGAACAATGATTCCGACAACAAGGTCACCAGCTCTAATGAATGGTGGTTTCAAAGAACAATGATTGTAATGAATGGATATTGCTTTGGACAATGATCCTGATGCATTGGTATATTGTCAGAATAGAGTAATTCGATGGTTGAGGACCTAGATAAGAATAATCTACCATCCAGGAAGGAGCCAATGGATCCTTGAAGGGAAATGAGTACGTGCATAGTGTTTCCCATACGTGCATAGTGTATCCCGTACGTGCATAGTATTTCCCGTACATGCATAGTGTTTCCAGTACGTGTATAGTAATTTGGTGGATGAATAGTGATTTTGTAAGTTGGAAAACTTTTCACGCCACCCTATGTACGGGACGTGATATGGATGTTTCGAAGTCATATTAGTAATACGCGGAGGAAATAAGTGAATGTAGAGACGATCGGAATTCAGAAATTCCAAATTCTTTTTCGGTATAATATTTGACCGGACAATGGATTAAATATTATTGTAATCCAAGAATTGAGATATTAACTTTGAGGATTTGATATTTTGGGATGTTATTATATTTGATTTAAGAATGAAGGTAGGAAACCACTGAGGCAGTGAAACAAGCGTTCTAGAAACCGCTAAAAACGTTGTAACGAGATTAATCAATAAAGCGAACGAATCCTAGATTACGGATTAAGTTCGTATCGAGATTAAATATCCTACATGGTCATCACGAGGATTATATTAAGGATTGGGGAAGGTATTATGAATATCGAGAAATTTCCCGGTAAACCCTAGAGGTGAAACTACTTAGTTATTCGTCCGAACAATCAATGAATTGAGCAATAAACGGACAAAGAAACAAGCAGAGGAAGCAAGATACATGCATGTGCAAGTGATAAATCTAGTAACTAGCAAGGAACTAGATTAATTAGAATGCAACCAAGTACTTAGCACACAAACCACTTGGTTAGCCTTAAACCACCAAAATATCAACACTTGTCTTGCCAAATTACATCATTGCATGCATCATCACTTTATTAAAGCAACCAAGGATAAAATATTATGCTAAACATATCACTTTATGCATTATTTCCAAGAGCAAGTCAATCAAAACCTCTTCCTCTCCCCCATCTAGCACCATTCGACTTCCTCCTTAATTCAAAAACAAAAATCATTCTTCCCACCATTGTTTGATCTCCTAAAATTTATCAGAGATCCTATATTTTATAAAAATGATACCCTAGAAATCTTAGCCTCAAACACCACTCTTTCCATTTTCAATAAAATCAAGAAAGTGGAGGATGAATACTAACCTCAAGAACAAAATTCTTGGTTTTCTTGATTTTTGGATGATCTAAGCTTGGTTAAGGATGTTCATGGACTATACAAGGCTTAGCAAGGTCTTTATCTACTCCAAGGAAGGTATAAACTTCAAGAACCCTAGTCTTTGATTTGAGTTTTAATGGAGTTTTGGATAAGTTTTGGTGATAATGTTGTTATAAGCATGTTTACAAGATTATGTAGTTAGTTTGTTTGATTTAAGAGATGTGATGAATATGATGATATAATATGATGTTCCTGGACTTATGAGATTAGTATTATGAATGTAAGATGATTGGTATGCCCGGTGTTGCTTGGGTTGTTGATTACGATTTATGGAACGTCCGATTTATAGCCGTCGTAATGCCCGATTTTTGTTAACCTTAAGAAATCGTGTTTGACAGTAGCCATTAGTCACTGTCCAGTATCATGTTCTGCCATGGCAAGATAGATCATGTTATAAGCTTCGTTTTGATATAAAGATCATGTGAAACGGACTTACGGTTTAGGAATTATGGCCGATTCACTAAAAGACGTTCGAAACCGTAAGTACGAGTTCGTTATTAAAATTGAACCCTCGTAAAATACGTAAGTCAGTGGCAAATCTTGGTAATTAAATACTAGAGGTAAAAAGGAAGTGTGAGAGAAAACCTCATGTGAAACGGATCGTTTTCCGATTTAATAAAAATGTTCGAATCAAAGTTAATCGCGAACGAACCCCTAAAAAAAAAACCCTCTTGATTATAACTTCGGTAAAACACTTAGAAAACGGGCGATAAAACTCGGAGCATAATATTGATTCGTAACGATCGACTTTAGAACTTGTATGATTTAAGTATGTCCCAAGTGTAAGTACAATGACATGTCGTATTAACGAACGAATGTCGGGTCGGATCGATGATAAAAGGAATCCACTAAAAGGGGTATAACGAGATAACTCCAGAACGTGTTTCGATTTAAGTATAACTTAACTTTTAAGATGTTAAGTGATTAATCCCGAATGCCTTGGCTATTTATAGATCACCAAGCTGACCCGGGACCCGCTACCACTACCCCTTACCGTACTCGACTACCAGGCAAGTTTCAATTCCCTTCTTTTAGGCTGTTGTTATGATTGAATATATATATATATATATATATATATATGTTTTCTGTTATACATATGCCATAGCATGCATGCCTACTTTCAAGTTATATCATTATGCTTGTTCCCTGATTGTTATTGGCTTATAAATTAGATTGCTATCGTATCAATTATAAGCCGGTTATTGTGAGACCCTCACAGAAGGGTGTATACATCTTATTCATCAAATATAGACCGGGAGTCAATATTTCTTGACATATCGAGATTACCTCGAAAGAAAATATCTAAGTAAATATTTTCTATTATTTGGGCGACGAATATTATTTGAATATTCGTTCGAGATTATTTATTTAACGATCCTTACTTCAAATAATTATTTGAACGTAACCATTCGACAAATAATATTTTTCAATATTCATTCAAAGTCGAATAGATTATCGATTATTATTCCGAATATTCTTCTAAAGATTGGACTACTAAATGAATATTATTTGAATATCCATTTAGAATATTACTTTATTAAATGAATATTACTTTTGAATATTCATTTAAGATATTACTTACTTGATGAATATTATTCTAATATTCATCTGAAGCTTGATTTATTTATCGAGTCTTATCTCGAATATTCCTTTAAAGCTTGGATTACTAAATGAATATTACTTGATATTCATTTAGAATATTATTCATTAAACGAATATTACTTTTTCAATAAACATTTAAATTCCTTATTAATTATGAATATTATTTTGAATATTCATCCAGGGTTCTATTTAATCATCGAATATTATTTTAAATATTTTAAATATTCCTTTCAGGTCTTATTAATTAATGAATATTATTCTGAATATTCATTTGAATATTTAATTATGCAATAAATATTCTCTAGATATTTCTTCAAGGATTATTTGAGAAATACTCTGATTAAAGATATTCTTTCATATTCCTAAATATTCTGTAAAATATTTTAATTCAATAAATATTCTCTGAATATTTATTCCATACTTAGAATAACCTCGATAAGGTTTATCTTCTTCGATTATTACAGAAAATATTTCGGAGTCATATTATTATTAATCTTATATCAAGAAAGGTTCTCAGACATCATTCTTCTTTGAGTCTACCTCTCTAATAATAAGGGAACCTTACTTGGAAGATGTTATTTCTCTTGTCGACTTCCCGGTCATAAAGTATTCTCTTCACTCGCAACTCGGGTGCTGTTGACTTATTAAGTCGTTTACCTTCTCATCTTTCGAGGGGTAAGATTGTTGGAACAAGTTGATATTCGTACCAAGCAATAGCTTGGAAGTTATTGGTGAATTTTCCTTTCCAACTAGATACGACTACTTTGTAGAGTCTTATCAACAAGTATTATACTTGGGGAAAGGGGGACGAACGTTACATTCAGAATCATGAATTCTATTTGAACTAGGAGTCGTGTAAGAGGCCGAGTAGCGCCGGTCCATCCCTTTTGGCCCAACCGTTGGCCGGGGAGAGCTAGTAAGGCGGTAGACAAGTAAAGCCGTCAGTTCTTCCTTCTATCGGTAGTAAATCTAATTTGAGCTGTACGATCTCGACTGATTATCAAGATTGGAACAGCGGGCGCGGTGAATACTCCAACATTGGTTCATCATCCAAACTTATTTATTTCCTGCAACATGATTACTGTTGGCAGAGCTGGAAAAGTATTCATAACTGGAATTGCAATCTTTTCATGCAAGTTCCTCTTTTTAATGGCAATGAGAATATCACGCTTACTTTTGATGTAGCAGATATTTCTACAAACAAATACTTTAAGTTACCTTGTAACTTCATCGTTCATATTATACTGGCATCATTTCCGTAAATGCATGGCATATGGTTTGAAAGATACTTTCGAACTGTTATATATTATCGTTCTGTTATATATTATTGTTGGTGGGCTATTGCTCACCCTTGCTTTATTATTATATCACAACAACAGCTAGACCAGATGACTCGCACAAGGCGCACTCGACGCGGGCGAGGACGATGAGACTACCAGAGCTGAAGAAGAAGCTATTGGTAGGATATATTTATTCTTTCAGTACCAAGAATATGGTCTAGTATGACTTATGTAAATGGATGGGAAAGAGTATGTATTTATATTGAAATTCTTTTGGATTGTAAGAACTCATAATGTGATTAATAAAAATTTGATTGTTACTCTGATTTCATCTCTGGGACTATAACGGGTGTGTTTTATATTGTTGTGTTGGGTCATAGAGACATAATTTATTTTATGTTAAGGAAAGTTCAATTGTTGTGGACAGAATTGGAAACCGTAACCACCGGATCCCGGACCCCGGATCTGGGGGTGTTACAGAAGTGGTATCAGAGCGTTACGTTATAAATCTCAGAGATGAGGCGACGTTAAAACCATAAACTTACTAAGATAATAAGAACTCTTGCCAAGTTCATAGTCGGACTACTTAATGTAGTGCTGACATATAAAACCCTTTTGGGAACTCTTAAGTATCATGATAGTAACTTAGCTCGTTCTCGTATCGACTAGTAAGGCGACAGACCTTGAGGCGTACGAGCAGCAGCATGATGATGTTGTATTATATGCTGACGATCGGATTGTGAATTCGATAGAGTACCCTATTGAGGACTCGAAAGAGGTTCCAGCAGAGGAAAATTCTATTGAGGATGAGGAGATTACTCCAAGGAAATGAGGGCTGTAGCCAGAGGGATAGCGAGAGTTAAGATTATAGTGCTCAGAGAAGTGAGCACAAAGAACTGAGATATTATTAAGAGAATATAAATTTTATGTTGGATTTATAGCCGGACTACGAGAGGTAGTACCAGCAATTAAGACAGATTGGAAGGATTACTTGAGGTCTTATATGGGGATAGATAAAGATCATTAGAGACTTTCAGATTAATGAGAAAGGAGTTAGAATGATGCATGATTATCAAAGACGTTGATGTAGGACGGGGAGCACCCAGAAGCAGTTGAGATAGAGGAAACAAGTGCCATATTATCGGATAAATGGATTAGTGTGAATATTGTCAATGGTAATTCGCCATGAGAGGGCGGATTTCATGGGTTATATTTTATGAAACCAAATTGAGATTGTTAAGGTGGTTTTATTCAGCGAAATGTCCATATTATGAATGAACCAGCTTCGAAAGTAAAGATAGTGGAAAGTGATGGCCTGATTGGATAAAGTTATATAAAGTAGTACGCGAGACGATGATCTCAGAAACTACCAGAGGAAAAGACCAGTGGGTCTATGATGAACTCGTATTATGACTACTATCAGGTACTAAGTATAAGTTTATTTTAACTCAGTAAAATGGTGAATCAGAAACGTTAGATGCATGTGATTCAGAAGAATATTAAATTCCTTCTTATCCCCGAATAGATTATAGTAGTTACCTTAAGTTTATTCTGACACTGAACTGCAAATGGATCAAGTAATGCGATTAGTGGTTAAGAGGTAATAGAGAATGTTTTAAGATGAAACTGGTAACGACCCGACGTTGGTGTTGCCTAACGGGAGAAGGAAGACTTTATGATACACTATGATGCATCTCATACAGGTTTAGGTGGTGTGCTTATGCAGCACGGCAGAGTAATTGCGGATGCATTCGAACAACACGGTACACCAGACTAGGATGACCTTAGTAGTGCCAATTTTTATGAAACGACTAACTCCGACGGTAGTGTTCCTTCTGAAACCTGTGGTTAGGAAGACTGACATTTGATATTATCGACAACTAAGATGTATATGTATCAGGAAGAGGTGGCATGTTTCAGTTTGAAACTTTTGATTTCCCTTCTATGGGATATATATATTTGGTTCCTTTCTAGTGGTTAAACTTCCAACTTTATGTCAATAATTCCGTTATCATGACTGCTTATGGTTCTACCTGCTTGGTGATTCATAGGATTATTCTTCAGGTTTCGAAACTGGTCTCCTTAAATGTTACCAGTAGATGGACAGATTGACCAGAATTTCCCTGAGTCTGGAAAGGAATTCGGTGAATTTTGGCAAACCTTGTCTTTCTGATTATCAGAGAATGTCATGGAAGAGAGTAGAAACTGGAGCAAACCCTGTGATTTGGGTAAGGATGCTGTGAAATGGGTTAGTAAACGGACCCTGAGCATTACAATCGACGGTAGTGATAAAATGATGAAGTGAGATTGGATGAAAACAGGAAATGTAAGTAAGAAATTAGCCGGACGGAGAAACTCTGGGATTGACTTAAGTGAAAAGGCTGTTATGCCAGGAATGGTAAGCTTGCGTGGCACGCGGGATTGATAAGAATAGTTGAAAAGATAAAAATAGAGGAAAGGCGACTGGAGACGGCGCTGAGTAACCTATTAAGACTTATAGGAAGTAAAGTTTTGGAAAGGTAGAAAGGTATCAAAGAAGAAGGCACTATGCCGATAATTGCTAGAAAAGTAATGCTATTAGCCAACCCCTAAAATCATATATATATTTTTTTTGTGTGGCCAGTTGAGGCCAAGTCAGAAAGGATTATCAAGTGACTAGACCAGCAATGAAAGGACAAAGCAGGGTTGCTTCTAAGAAAGCGCCGACTGCAAGGGCTTCTGATATAAAGGAAACATTAATGAGATCGTAGGAATCTTCTACTGAACCCTTTGCAACCCATGTTTTGATTGGGAATTTGCTAGATTTTTTTGGTTAGGGTCACCCGTACTAAAGTGATTCATGTATATATGATTACCCAAGATTACGAGTAAAAATAGAAGTATAATGACTTGAGATGTTTGATGTTAGGGTATTATAAATACCATGAATATATTATGACTAAGGAAAGTAAACAACGAAGGTTTATGAAGAGAGTATGGAAATGGTCAGAGATGGATCAGTATGTTGTAGAAATTTTGTCTAAGGCAAGTACATTTGAGAAGAACGATAAGTACTAAGAGATTCACGTTGAACTCGACCAATATCTTCCAAAACATCCTTGCTACCATTACCAAGTTCAGTAAGAGAGCAGATAGGCATACGTTGCCTTTTGGAAGGCCAAATAGGCTGACAACTATCTGAAAGAAGAGGGTGGCATTAAGCCACCGATCGATTATCAAATGAGAATGATTGAAAAAAAAGACCTTTATTAAGGATACATGATCTGATTGCCAATTATAAGATGCAAGAATTCCTTGGCAGTTGAATTAGGGATAGGATATCCATAAATTAAGACAAACCCTGGGGAATGCACAAGGGGTGGCATTAGCCCTAATAACGACATTATGACTTCAGATGATATGAGTTGGACTTGCTAAGGCAACAATGACCGGTAAGGATTATTAAAAAGAGTTCTGGAAAGAACATAGATAGAATTATTAGAGTATTGATCAATGACATTTTGATATACCCTGTACCCAGAAAATACAGGAGGAAGGATGAGGATGACCTATGAAACCTTACAAGGAAAAAGGTAATATTCCGAACTTCAAAATGGAAGTTTGGTAGGGAATGTATGACATGGTAACAATAATGCCAGATGAGGCATGTATGAAACCCTGAGGAAGTATGGATTGAACCTATAAAGCTTGAGATTATCCTAAGATAAGGAAAGAACTAAGAAAAGAAGTATCCTAAGTAGGATTGGGAATAAACGTGATAAAGTTCCCATGGGTAGGTGGAAGCAATGACTTATGGAGAAAGACTGATAAATATATTTCTTTTCTCCATCAGCAGAGCTTAAGGGAGAATGCTTTCACCCAACAATGATGGGAATGAGGTAGAAATGTTTGAATTGGAATATATCCAGAGAACAAGGATTACCAGAAATTATTATTATCAGGAAAAGCCAATGAGGTGGCCGACAGTCTAAGTATAAAGGAATAATTACAAATGTTCATACCGAAGAAACAAAATGATATTTGGAAAGACCTTGAAGGTCATATTGGAGTGGAGGAAGTTACATTCCTTTTGATGATTGTGCAAGAATCGAAGGTAATAATAGTTTAAGTAAAGATTCGATTCATGATGGAGTCTTAAGCATATTACGTATCTTAGAAGTTCCCGTTTTGAGGCAGACCAGGACCATGATACAAAATTAACGAAGTAAACCGTTAAGTTTCCAGTCTTTTATGGAAGCTGAATGAGAGATAGTTTCATCAACCTGACATAGCTGCGATGCTTGAAACTCTTCTGCAATTGTATCTACTTCATGTAATATCTACATCAAGTTCAGGAAGTGTTCCTTATGGATAAGGAATAGTGGTTACTTTGTCTCCCTAAAGGATTTGAAACCCGTAGGATTAGCTATTAAAGCACTACGTAAACAACAAGCGATGGTGATTCTTCTAAGAAAGTAGATGACAATGTAAAGATAAAGAAAGTGCTGCCATTGATTAACTAAATGGCATGTTGATGAATGACAAACAAGTTTATGTTAGTGTACTTCTGCGCAAACAAGATAGAGAATATGAGGTTGATGATTCATGATGTTAAAGATATTCCTATGGAATGAATTAATGAGACTTGGAGGGAAGGGCGGTTGAGCCCGAGACTTATTGGGCCACCTGAGAGTTTAAAAGTGTTCGGACGGCGGTATTCGAGCCAGCCTTACCCCCAAAACTTATAGCACGGTCATAACGGTTTTTCATGTGGCCAGACTACGCCAGTAAAATGCAGATGCTCGATAGATGATAAGAGCATGAGCCGGTAGATATACGACCTGGTCTGACTTACGAAAGACAACCTGTGGAAAACCACGGATAGAAAAGAACAAGTGATGAGAAACAAGGTTGGCAGAAGTAGATTATATGAATCTAAGTTAAAGGGATCGGGCCAGATTCATTTCGGAAAGTTTAAATTGGAATAGCGTGATGATTATAGAATAAATGTGACGGAATACCGATAAGGAGGTACCAAGTGCAAAAAGGTGTCTCAATAAAGAGGTGAAGGTGAAAGTAAATAATAGAAATGAGTAAGAATCAGATAATAAGAAGGATGTGATTGATAAAGAAAAGGCTGGGAAAGCAACTATGGAATGTTAAGCAAGGAATGTTATGAATGGGTTTTCTAATGAATTCTCAGGATGACAACTTGATAGTGTCAATATTATAGTTATGAAAAAGCTAGTAACATGATATGGGATGTCAGTAATAATGATGTCAAGTGAGAAAACTAAGATTTAACCTGAGAGGTTCAAAGATTTTCCAAAAGTAAGTGTTGCTAAGGTTGAACCAGAGTACAGGTCCAGAGAATAGTGGACAAAGCAGCAAGATATGTTGACACGTGAGGTTGCGATCAAATAGTATTGGATATAATTATGATTAATTTTTTCTTTGATAAACCTCTATAGTTCAGAGGTAAATTCTGAGTATGATATTCTACAATCATGAAAGCTTTCTATAATCCTTTAGAACTCTTTTCTCTTCTTCTCTCTTATTCATCTTTTTTATGAATTGAGAAGAACAACCCTTTTAGGAGGGGAGGTACTACTACGTGACTATCTGTCTATGTGATAGAAGTCTAAGTGGAATACCATGACTTGTTTAATTGCTTGTCAAGTACTAAAGGCTGGCCCCCTTCTGTACTAACTATGCAATATAACAAATGTTCAATTGATCATAGTGATCTCTCAATAAATCTTTACACTTCTCTATATTGATCAAGATTGCGAAGATTAAAGCGATCAGGAAATGCACAGTACGAGCGAGGTTACCTCCGAATTCTTAGGGTGATAGTGATACCAATGTTACTGCAGGTATCAATAAGGATAAGACTGAGTAAGAGTATAACCCGGATAGTGAGTTGTACGAAAAGTAGCAACGTTGATGGAAAAAGGATACAGTATGGATTGTAGCACTAGAAGATGTGCTGAGGAAGGGTAGAACGACTAAGAATTGACCGGGAAGCTAAAAAGTGAACGACAGGCAAACGACTCTTTGCTTCCTACATGATTCCGGGACGGAATCCTTTTAAGGAGGGGAGACTGTAAGAACCCCAAATTTTGGATATAATTAAAACTTTTTATTAAGTAATGATAAAATGAGGAACAATGATTCTGACAACAAGGTCTCCAGCTCTAATGAATTGTGGTTTCAAAGAACAATGATTGTAATGAATGGATATTGCTTTGGACAATGATCCTGATGCATTGGTATATTATCAGAATAGAGTAATTCGATGGTTGAGGACCTAGATAAGAATAATCTACCATCCAGGAAGGAGCTAATGGATCCTTGAAGGGAAATGAGTACGTGCATAGTGTTTCCCATACGTGCATAGTGTATCCCGTACGTGCATAGTATTTCCCGTACGTGCATAGTGTTTCCTGTACGTGCATTGTAATTTGGTGGATGAATAGTGATTTTGTAAGTTGGAAAACTTTTCACGCCACCCTATGTACGGGACGTGATATGGATGTTTCGAAGTCATATTAGTAATACGCGGAGGAAATAAGTGAATGTAGAGACGATCGGAATTCAGAAATTCCAAATTCTTTTTCGGTATAATATTTGACCGGACAATGGATTAAATATTATTATAATCCAAGAATTGAGATATTAACTTTGAGGATTTGATATTTTGGGATTTTATTATATTTGATTTAAGAATGAAGGTAGGAAACCACTGAGGCAGTGAAACAAGCGTTCTAGAAACCGCTAAAAACGTTATAACGAGATTAATCAATAAAGCGAACGAATCCTAGATTACGGATTAAGTTCGTATCGAGATTAAATATCCTACATGGTCATCACGAGGATTATATTAAGGATTGGGGAAGGTATTATGAATATCGAGAAATTTCCCGGTAAACCCTAGAGGTGAAACTACTTAGTTATTCGTCCGAACGATCAATGAATTGAGCAATAAACGGACAAAGAAACAAGCAGAGGAAGCAAGATACATGCATGTGCAAGTGATAAATATCTAGTAACTAGCAAGGAACTAGATTAATTAGAATGCAACCAAGTACTTAGCACACAAACCACTTGGTTAGCCTTAAACCACCAAAATATCAACACTTGTCTTGCCAAATTACATCATTGCATGCATCATCACTTTATTAAAGCAACAAGGATGAGATATTATGCTAAACATATCACTTTATGCATTATTTCAAAGAGCAAGTCAATCAAAACCTCTTCCTCTCCCCCATCTAGCACCATTCGACTTCCTCCTTAATTCAAAAACAAAAATCATTCTTCCCACCATTGTTTGATCTCCTAAAATTTATCATAGATCCTATATTTCATAAAAATGATACCCTAGAAATCTTAGCCTCAAACACCACTCTTTCCATTTTCAATAAAATCAAGAAAGTGGAGGATGAATACTAACCTCAAGAACAAAATTCTTGGTTTTCTTGATTTTTGGATGATCTAAGCTTGGTTAAGGATGTTCATGGACTATACAAGGCTTAGCAAGGTCTTTATCTACTCCAAGGAAGGTATAAACTTCAAGAACCCTAGTCTTTGATTTGAGTTTTAATGGAGTTTTGGATAAGTTTTGGTGATAATGTTGTTATAAGCATGTTTACAAGATTATGTAGTTAGTTTGTTTGATTTAAGAGATGTGATGAATATGATGATATAATATGATGTTCCTGGACTTATGAGATTAGTATTATGAATGTAAGATGATTGGTATGCCCGGTGTGGCTTGGGTTGTTGATTACGATTTATGGAACGTCCGATTTATAGCCGTCGTAATGCCCGATTTTTGTTAACCTTAAGAAATCGTGTTTGACAGTAGCCATAAGTCACTGTCCAGTATCATGTTCTGCCATGGCAAGATAGATCATGTTATAAGCTTCGTTTTGATATAAAGATCATGTGAAACGGACTTACGGTTTAGGAATTATGGCCGATTCACTAAAAGACGTTCGAAACCGTAAGTACGAGTTCGTTATTAAAATTGAACCCTCGTAAAATACGTAAGTCAGTGGCGAATCTTGGTAATTAAATACTAGAGGTAAAAAGGAAGTGTGAGAGAAAACCTCATGTGAAACGGATCGTTTTCCGATTTTATAAAAATGTTCGAATCAAAGTTAATCGCGAACGAACCCCTAAAAAAAACCCTCTTGATTATAACTTCGGTAAAACACTTAGAAAACGGGCGATAAAACTCGGAGCATATTATTGATTCGTAACGATCGACTTTAGAACTTGTATGACTTAAGTATGTCCCAAGTGTAAGTACAATGACATGTTGTATTAACGAACGAATGTCGGGTCGGATCGATGATAAAAGGAATCCACTAAAAGGGGTATAACGAGATAACTCGAGAACGTGTTTCGATTTAAGTATAACTTAACTTTTAAGATGTTAAGTGATTAATCCCGAATGCCTTGGCTATTTATAGATCACCAAGCTGACCCGGGACCCGCTACCACTACCCCTTACCGTACTCGACTACCAGGCAAGTTTCAATTCCCTTCTTTTAGGCTGTTGTTATGATTGAATATATATATATATATATATATATATATATATATATATATATATATATATATATATATATGTTTTCTGTTATACATATGCCATAACATGCATGCCTACTTTCAAGTTATATCATTATGCTTGTTCCCTGATTGTTATTGGCTTATAAATTAGATTGCTATCGTATCAATTATAAGCCGGTTATTGTGAGACCCTCAGAGAAGGGTGTATACATCTTATTCATCAAATATAGACCGGGAGTCAATATTTCTTGACATATCGAGATTACCTCGAAAGAAAATATCTAAGTAAATATTTTCTATTATTTGGGCGACGAATATTATTTGAATATTCGTTCGAGATTATTTATTTAACGATCCTTACTTCAAATAATTATTTGAACGTAACCATTCGACGAATAATATTTTTCAATATTCATTCAAAGTCGAATAGATTATCGATTATTATTCCGAATATTCTTCTAAAGATTTGACTACTAAATGAATATTATTTGAATATCCATTTAGAATATTACTTTATTAAATGAATATTACTTTTGAATATTCATTTAAGATATTACTTACTTGATGAATATTATTCTAATATTCATCTGAAGCTTGATTTATTTATCGTTTCTTATCTCGAATATTCCTTTAAAGCTTGGATTACTAAATGAATATTACTTGATATTCATTTAGAATATTATTCATTAAACGAATATTACTTTTTCAATAAACATTTAAATTCCTTATTAATTATGAATATTATTTTGAATATTCATCCAGGGTTCTATTTAATCATCGAATATTATTTTAAATATTTTAAATATTCCTTTCAGGTCTTATTAATTAATGAATATTATTCTGAATATTCATTTGAATATTTAATTATGCAATAAATATTCTCTAGATATTTCTTCAAGGATTATTTGAGAAATACTCTGATTAAAGATATTCTTTCATATTCCTAAATATTCTGTAAAATATTTTAATTCAATAAATATTCTCTGAATATTTATTCCATACTTAGAATAACCTCGATAAGGTTTATCTTCTTCGATTATTACAGAAAATATTTCGGAGTCATATTATTATTAATCTTATATCAAGAAAGGTTCTCAGACATCATTCTTCTTTGAGTCTACCTCTCTAATAATAAGAGAACCTTACTTGGAAGATGTTATTTATCTTGTCGACTTCCCGGTCATAAAGTATTCTCTTCACTCGCAACTCGGGTGCTGTTGACTTATTAAGTCGTTGTTTACCTTCTCATCTTTCGAGGGGTAAGATTGTTGGAACAAGTTGATATTCGTACCAAGCAATACCTTGGAAGTTATTGGTGAATTTTCCTTTCCAACTAGATACGACTACTTTGTAGAGTCTTATCAACAAGTATTATACTTGGGGAAAGGGGGACGAACGTTACATTCAGAATCATGAATTCTATTTGAACTAGGAGTCGTGTAAGAGGCCGAGTAGCGCCGGTCCATCCCCTTTGGCCCAACCGTTGGCCGGGGAGAGCTAGTAAGGCGGTAGACAAGTAAAGCCGTCAGTTCTTCCTTCTACCGGTAGTAAATCTAATTTGAGCTGTACGATCTCGACTGATCATCAAGATTGGAACAGCGGGCGCGGTGAATACTCCATCATTGGTTCATCATCCAAACTTATTTATTTCCTGCAACATGATTACTGTTGGCAGAGCTGGAAAAGTATTCATAACTGGAATTCCAATCTTTTCATGCAAGTTCCTCTTTTTAATGGCAATGAGAATATCACGCTTACTTTTGATGTAGCAGATATTTCTACAAACAAATACTTTAAGTTACCTTGTAACTTCATCGTTCATATTATACTGGCATCATTTCCGTAAATGCATGGCATATGGTTTGAAAGATACTTTCGAACTGTTATATATTATCGTTCAGTTATATATTATTGTTGGTAGGCTATTGCTCACCCTTTCTTTATTATTATATCACAACAACAGCTAGACCAGATGACTCGCACAAGGCGCACTCGACGCGGGCGAGGACGATTAGACTACCAGAGCTGAAGAAGAAGCTATTGGTAGGATATATTTATTCTTTCAGTACCAAGAATATGGTCTAGTATGACTTATGTAAATGGATGGCAAAAAGTATGTATTTGTATTGAAATTCTTTTGGATTGTAAGAACTCATAATGTGATTAATAAAAATTTTATTGTTACTCTGATTTCATCTCTGGGACTATAACGGGTGTGTTTTATATTGTTGTGTTGGGTCATAGAGACGTAATTTATTTTATGTTAAGGAAAGTTCAATTGTTGTGGACAGAATTGGAAACCGTAACCACCGGATCCCGGACCCCGGATCTGGGGGTGTTACATGAAAGAATGAATCTATCTTACCAATAGCGTTCTCTTCGGCTCTGGTAGTCTCATCGTCCTCGCCAGCGTCGAGTGCGCCTTGTGCGAGTCATCTGGTCTAGCTGTTGTTGTGATATAATAATAAAGCAAGGGTGAGCAATAGCCCACCAACAATAATGTATAACTGAACGATAATATATAACAGTTCAAAAGTATCTTTCAAACCATATGCCATGCATTTACGGAAATGATGCCAGTATAACATGAACGGTTAAGTTACAAGGTAACTCAAAATGCATATATAGGTGGGAATATCTGCTATGTCAAAGATAAGCCAGACATTATCATTTATCATAAAAGAGGATCTTGCACGAAAATATTGCAATTCCGATTATGAATACTTTCCAATACTGCCAACAATGATAATGTTGCAGAAATTAAATGAATTTAAATGATGAACTTTTGCTGGAGTATTCACCGCGCCCACTGTTCCAATCCTTACGATGATCAGTCGCAGATTGTACAGCTCAATTTAGATTTACTACCGGTAGAAGGAAGAGCTGACGGATTTACTTGTCTACCGCCCTGTTAGATCTCCCCGGCCAACGGTTGGGCCAATTGGGATGGACCGGTGCTACTCGGCCTCTTACACGACTCCAAGTTCGAAAAGAAGTTCTTGACTCTGAACGTAAATTTCGTCCCCCTTTCCCCAAGTATGATACTTGTTGATAAGACTCCACAAATTAGTCGTATCTAGTTGGAAAGGAAAATTCAACATCATATCTCTCAAGCTGCTGCTTGTTAGAGGATACCATCTTGTTCCAATAATCTTACCCCTCGAATGATGAGAAGGTTACTCAAAGATTCAATTGATAACAGCAACCAAGTTGCGAGTGAAATAAATAGTTTTACAAGATTTATGACCGGGAAGTCAACAAGATAAATAACATTGCTCAAGTAGGTTCCCCTATAATATGGAAGTTTGAGCGAGCATTTAAATCCTTTTAAGACAGATTTAAATGAAAAATAAAGAGTTGAGAACCTTTCCTTGATAAAATAGTCATAAAAAGACTCCGAATAATATAAATCATTTTAAAAGAATTAAATAAATATTCCAAGAATAATTATTAACTCAATAATAACTACGGAATATTATTAAATCATAATATTGCTTGTAAGTAATCCTCGAATGAATATATAGAATTATTTATTAAAAAAATCCCTCCTTAAATGAATATTCAAAAATAATATTCATTAAATAATTAAACGCCAATAATTATTTAAAATAATATTCAATAAATAAGTCAAACCTTAAATGAATATTTGAAATTAATATCCATTTAATAATTAATCTTCTAAATGAATATCCAAATAATACTCATTTAGTAATCAAAACTTTAAAGGAATAATCGAAATAATATTCCTTAAGTAAATAGAATTTCCAATGAATATTTTAAAATAATATTCATCAAGTACATAAAACCTTAAATGAATATTCGAAAGTAATATTCATTTAATAAATAACATTCTAATGAATATCTAAATAATATTCATTAAATAATCAACTCTAAATGAATATTCGAAACTAACATTCATTTAATATCTCTCGACTGAGATAATACTCGAATAACATTCCTCGAAATATTTCCAAGTAATTGATACTTTATTGAAATATAAATAACGTTTAATAATAACATTCCTTAAAATAAATAATAATCTGCCGTTGGAATCCCTCCGGGTTTCCACGACTATCTATATCTCAAATTACTGACTCCCGGTCTATATTTAAGAATGAATATCATATGCCCTTCGCTAAGGGTCTTATCAAAACAATCCGGCTTATAACTGATAATTCGTATCTAGTCTATAAGCCAATATAAATTCAAGGAACAGGTATCATAATATAATTTGACAATAGGCATGCATGTTATGGCATATGTAAAATGGCAATCACACACACACACACACACACACACACACACACACACACACACACACACACACAGATATATATATATATATATATATATATATATATATATATATATATATATATATATATATATATATATATATATATATTATCACAACAACAGGTTCAAAGTTTTGAACACTTGCATGGTAATCGGGTGTGGGTAGAGATAGCGTGTCCTGGGTCTGCTCGATGATCTATAAACAATCAGAACATTCGAGATTAACCACTTAACACCTTTTAAAAGTCTAAATATAAACTTCACTTAAGTCGAAACACGTTTTCGAATTATCTCGCTATACACCTTTTAGTGTAACTCTTTTTATCACCGATACGATCCGACATTTGTTCGTTATTAAGACATGTCATCATACCCACACTTGGTATATACTTAAGTCGTATAAGTTCTAAAGTCGATCGATTACGAACCGAGATTATACCTCGAGTTTTATCGCTCGTTTTCTAAGTTATAACCAAAGTTATACTTTGAAGGGTTTCGTCCGCGTTTAACCTTGATTCAAACATTTTTATAAAATCGGAAAACGATCCGTTTGATATGTGGTTTTCTTTCATACCTTCCTTATGACCCCTAGTATTTATTTGCCAAGATTCGCCACTGAGTAACATGCTTTACGAGGGTTCAATTGAAGTTACAAACTTTTACTTACGGTTCTGAACAAATTTTAGTAATTTGACCATAACTCCTAAACCGTAAGTCGGACTGTTTCGATTCTTTTGCCAAAATGATCTATGAGTCAAGATCTACGAGGACTTGTCATGTTCATAACCAGTTAGGGCAATTAACCCTACTGTGATGCACGAATACTTTAAGGTTATCAAAAATCGGGCATTACGACGGCTATA
The DNA here is from genome assembly GCA_036435485.1 of Saposhnikovia divaricata. NCBI lineage: Eukaryota > Viridiplantae > Streptophyta > Magnoliopsida > Apiales > Apiaceae > Saposhnikovia > Saposhnikovia divaricata. The sequence goes on along the minus strand of CM071596.1, from coordinate 148,334,468 downwards.
AATCGAATATTTCCAAATTCCAAACTTTCCAATAATCATAGTTTCCACTCCAAACAACATATACATGTTATTTAACCATGAACTAAGGCCAAACAATGCCTTTCCGTTCATCTAAACTATTTTATCCTCTTACATCAACAAATCACTACAGAAGCATGCTTTAATCATCACCATAATCATACTAATCTAAAAACTCATCAAGAACATCATTAAACTCAAAGTAAGAGCTAGGGTTTTGGTGAGATATACCTTCCATGGAGTGGGTAAAGACCTTGCTAAGCCTTGTATAGTCCTTGTATACCCTTAACCTGTTGGGACAATAAGATCTTGGCACAGCGATTTTTGATACATTAAATTAACGAGTACGAATAGAAAAGCCACCTTGTTAACGGTTGATTCCACGCTCTTCTATTGTATTCCCAAATTCCTTTGAGCGAAGTGTGGCCTTCGTCTTCTCAAGTTAACCTCTCCTCTTGCTCCTGGGTGGCTATAAAATTTTTTTTCGACCAACCCTAGCAAGAAGTGAATAAGAATATATATAGGGCTACAATAGGGATCATGGATAATTAGGTTAGGCCTCCCAATGACATTTCGAGCCCAGCCCAATGTCATTTAATATTAATTCAATCCACTAAAGAATTAATATTTGCACTACCTTTCCTAATACTGTAATTTAATTAATTAATTCGGTTCCAATATTATTTGCTTATTAAATTTCCCATGTTTAAAATAGCGCATGTCCATTAATTAAATAAATTACTGATAATTCATTTAATTAATATCTTTTATCCTTGATCATCCACTCAACCTTTATTTAATTATGCCAGAATAAATCCACCTGCAGGGTTTCACATAATTAAATCTTTTTGAGCTTTCAAGGGGACATCATTAACCTGAATATTATCAGGACATGGATTCCTTCTATAAATAATATTCACCATATATATTATTTCATCACCCAAAATATAATGAAATAAATCAAAAGAATTATTTCATATATAAATCAAAGCATGTAAATAATATACACGTATCAATTACTATATCTGGATTAAGAACCTAAGCATTAATAATAACATAGAATCTTAGTTCTCCTTCTTAATCAGTATAAGGGAACAATTCAAAATTTGATCCAGTTCAATATACACAAAGTATACTAGTACTATTTATTAGTCAATATAAACTAATCTAAAAATTACTACAGCCATTCCAGTGGATTGTCTAACTCCACCTGTGCTGTGAACCTTATTATATTATATAAACCGTATTTAACAATCTAATATTCTGTATCCCATTTGATACTAGATTGTCCACAATATATAATATTAGACAGCATGTAAACATTTAAATGATTCTCAATAAAACTGGGCCAGAAATAAATGTATATACTTTAAATAAATATTTTCAGTATACACCAACAATCTCCCACTTATACTCAAAATATTCTATGAGTATATTAGTGTTTATTTAATCCACTATTACACAGAAAACTATGTGTTCATCCATCTGACTCCTATCGCTTCCACATGCCTATCAAAAACCTTGGCTGGCAAGCTCTTTGTGAAAGGATCTGCCCGGTTGTCTTCTGATGATATGTGAGCCACAACTATATCTCCTCGCTTTACGATTCCTCGTATGAGATGATACTTACGTTCAATATGTTTAGCTGCTTTGTGATCTCGCGGTTCCTTCGAATTTGCCACAGCACCAGTGTTATCACAATACACTATCCAGCTCCTAGGCAAATTAGGTACCACATCCAAGTCCAAAAGGAAGTTCCTGAACCATACAGCCTCCTTTGCAGCCTCAGAGGCCGCCACGTACTCGGCTTCCATGGTAGAGTCTGCAATGCATTTCTGCTTTACACTCCTCCATATAACGGCTCCACCTCCCAAAGTAAAAACATATCCCGAGGTTGATTTCCTCTTATCCCTATCTGATTGGAAATCTGAATCAGTATATCCCAAAGGAAATAGATCTGAGGCCTTGTAAATTAACATATACTCCTTAGTCCTTCTCAGGTACTTGAGTATAGTTTTTACTGCACTCTAATGTTCCTGACCTGGGTTCGACTGATATCTACTAACCATGCCTACAGCAAAGCAGATGTCAGGCCTCGTACATAAAATAGCATACATTAACCTTCCACATGCCGAAGCATAAGGAACTGCTTTCATGCTCTCTATATCCATAGGTGTCGAAGGACACTGCTCCTTGGATAGAGCCACTCCATGCTTAAAAGGTAGAAAACCTTTCTTAGAGTTCTGCATGTTAAAACGAGCTAATACTTCATCAATGTAGGGCTCTTGAGATAAAGCCAACATCCTTTTCTTGCGATCTCTTATTACTTTGATCCCAAGGATGTATGCCGCTTCACCTAAGTCCTTCATTTCAAATTGTTTGAACAACCATGCCTTTACTGATGACAACATCTTAACATTGTTTCCAATGAGTAAAATGTCATCTACATACAGTACTAGAAAAACCACTGCATTACCCTCACTTCTCTTAAACACACATGATTCGCTTGGACTTTGATCAAATCCATATGACTGGACTGCCTGATCAAAACGAATATTCCAGTCCCTAGAAGCTTGTTTTAGTCCATAAATAGACCTCTTAAGCTTACAAACAAGATGTTCTTGGCCTTCCTTAATGAATCCTTTTGGTTGTTGCATATAGATGGTTTCCTCAAGACTTCCATTAAGGAAAGCTGTCTTGACATCCATTTGCCAAATCTCATAATCGAGATGAGCTGCTATAGATAAAAGAATCCGGATCGACTTAAGCATAACAACCGGCGAAAAGGTTTCCTCATAATCGATCCCTTCTTTTTTAGTATACCCTTTCGCAACAAGTCGTGCTTTCCAGGCTTTCACCTTTTTGTCAGATCCTCTTTTCTTCTTGTAGATCCACATACATCCAATGGGTTTTACACCTTTGGGTGGTTCCACGAGCTCCCAAACTTGATTGGAATACATAGATTCCATCTCAGATTCCATTGCCTTTTGCCATAGATCTGCATCTTTATCTAGAATTGCCTCTTCGTATGTCCTGGGATCCTCATCATGTTCACCAGAGACCAAGTCCGAGGACTCTCCCAAAAACATGAATTTATCTGGTTGTTGAACAACCCTCCCACTACGAGGAGGCACTGGTGCAGTATTAGTGTTAAGTTATGCATTTTCTTGTGGCTGTTCTACTTGTACTATTGGCACTTGGGGATTATCTGTCCCTCCCACTAGTTCCTCTAAAACGATACTACTCATGGGCTTATGGTTCATAATATAGTCTTCTTCTAAGAATCTAACATTGGTGCTAACAATGATATCTCGATCCCTAGGACTACAAAATGAATAACCTTTCGTTCCCATGGGATAGCCTACAAACAGCCTTACTTCTGTACGAGATTCTAACTTGGTCGCGTTCTTGTTCAGCACATGTGCTGGACAACCCCAAATCCGAATATGTCTTAGACTTGGTTTGCTGCCAGTCCACAATTCTATTGGAGTCTTAGGAACCGACTTAGAAGGTACCAAGTTCAGAAGGTAAGCCGCTGTTTCTATAGCATATCCCCAAAACGACTTGGGTAAATCTTAATAACTCATCATCGATCTAACACTCTCTAAAAGAGTCCGATTCCTTCTCTCTGCTACACCATTCTGCTGAGGTGTGCCAGGTGCAGACAACTGGGATGTGATCCCATTTTCTGATAAATATTCCCTAAATTCTCCAAGCAAGTATTTGCCACCACGATCTGATCGTAGTGACTTGATACATTTTCCAAGATGTCGCTTCTCCGCACTTGCTTTGTACTCTTTGAATTTTTCAAAGCACTCAGACTTACGGCGCAACAAATAAAACCCATATCTAGAATAATCGTCAATGAAAGTGACAAAATACTCATAACCTTCTCTTGCTTGGATACTCATAAGTCCACATAAGTCAGTATGAACATATTCTAACACTTCTTTGGCTCTATTCCCCTTTGCTTTAAAAGGCCTATTAGTCATCTTACCTTCCAAGCAGGATTCACAAACTGGAAATGGCTCCACTGCCAACGAGCCTAATGGCCCATCTACTACCAGTCTTTGAATCCTCCTCAAGTTAATATGACCTAATCTTAAGTGCCAAAGATATGTTTGGTTCAATTCAGAAGGTTTCTTTCTTTTATTTGAGCTAGAAAGAATGTTGTTAGTTTCCTTATGTTGCCGCATTGGTTGGATAGGATTAATAATATCTAAATTGTCTTGTAATGTACCAGAACATATAACTCGTTTATTCATCATAATAGAAACATTACGATCCAAACAAACATTATAACCATCCATGGCAAGTTTAGAAACCGAAATTAAATTCCTTCTAAACGAAGGTACATAAAGACAAAAATGTTCAAAACCAAAATCCTATCATCGCCAAAAGATAATGTAATTATTCCAACTGCAACTACTGCTACTTTCGTAGCATCTCCCATGAACACATATATCTCGCCATCTCTAAGCATTCTGGATTGCTGGAACCCCTGCATAGAGTTACAAACACGGTCAGTGGCTCCTGTATCTACACACCAAGTGCTCGTAGATATAGCCGCTATATAAGTTTCTGTAACTAGAGAAAGAGACATACCAGTATTGTTTGTCTTCTTAGGAAGAGGACAATCCTGTTTCCAGTGACCTGACTGCTTGCACCTGAAGCACTTGCCCTTAGGCTTTTTCACAGCACCTTGAACTCCCACTGCATTATCAACCTTTCCAGCTTTCTGTGTCTGAACCTTTTTCTTCTTCTTGCCTTTCGGCTTAGAGGAAGAAGCTTTCTCAGCTACCTTCACTTGAAGGTTCTGCTTAAAGAGTCCTTCAGCTGCCTGAAGTTCTGTCAGAAGTTCCGCGAGACTATACATCCTTTTGTTCATGGTGTAATTCAAGCGGAACTGCTCAAAACTTTTGGGCAGACTCATAAGGATGATATCGATCTGGGTTTCCCCATCAATATCAGCACCAAGGATCTCCATCTCATTCAAATAAGACATCATCCTGAGAACATGATCCCTTATAGGTGTTCCTTCAGCCATATGAGTGTTCATTAAAGCCTTCATTGCTACTTGCCTAGCAGCCCTATTCTGTTCTCCAAAAAGTTCCTTGAGATTAAAGAGCATATCTGAAGCAGTGGCCATAGCCTGATGTTGATGCTGCAAAACATCCGACATTGCTGCCAGAATGTAACATCGCGACATCTCATCGGCCTTAACCCACCGCTTATAATACTCCTTCTCACTTTCAGGAGCATCTTCAGCAGGCTGATCTGGCTTGGGTTCATTAGTACACAATTTGTACTCCTCAGCAGTCAACACTATGTCCAAATTACGTTTCCATTCAATATAGTTCGGTCCAGTAAGTTTGTTATCCTTAAGTATGGTGAATAGTGGATTAACGCCCATAATGATCTAATCCTGAGAATCATACATGTAACATATAATCAGAGAGTTGCACAAATCTTAAAACCTATTGGTTTCCTCTAACAATTAATTAAAATTAATGCACTAATATTTAAACACCATAAGTATCTGGTACGCCACGATGGGTGACATATATACCACTTAAATTCGTTTAAATATTACTTCGGTCCTATTACTAAATAATACGCCACGTTAGGGTGGACTATATATTATTTTTCATAGCTAAGTGTATACCATTATTTAATCTTAAATTACTTAAACAAAATACATCCATTTGATATATTAATGGATAATTCCCAGGTCTCGGAGGAGTCACAACGGCCTCGCTTAATACCCGATTCCTAGACAGAATTTTCCATAGTCAACATCAAAAGAGTATTCAATTTTCGTTACGAATTCTATGAAACTTGGTACGTCACGTTAGTGTGATCTATATACCTTTCAATATTCGTAATTTAATTTAAAAATTTTGTTCTAGTAATTTCTACAACCTTTTAAAATACCGTAAATAGTACGCCACGTTAGGTGATCATATATACCATCTACATTATTTTAAAAGGTTATATTACAAACAAAATAATGGAGACCGTGGGATTTAATTCCTAATTAATTCCCTCACCCACTTAGAATTTTTATTTAAAAAAATGATGAATTTTAAAAATTAAATGGGGCCTATGTCGTTACAATTATGTCTAACATGCATTCCAAATACACACATAATTTAACAACATAAAAACATTTAATTATAGCAATAAATAAAAAATCTATGTCCATGTCGTCCTAATTATGTTAAACATGCAATTAAAATTACACACATAATTCACAACACACATAAATAATTAATTAAAGCAGTAATTAAAAATAGCGAAATAAAATATTCCACTATTATGGCCCCTAATTAATTAGTGCAGCAGTCGCCCATTTACTTCGAACAAAACAGCAACACAAACAAATCTTGCTGATTGCGCATCCTGTGTCTGCGCTGCAAGCTTAGGAATTTCTTCGAGAGTTGCGCATTTAGCACTGGCGTTACACAACACCTGAGGTCTGTTGCGCAGACCTGACATGCGCAACACCAGTTACAACTGGTAACGCAATTCACACCTGCGTTACAGCCTCTGGACAGAATATTCCACACGCGCTTGCTCTTTTGACGCCTGTTGCTTCTTCCATTCTTCGAACTTGATCGAAAAACAAACAAAACCAGCAGCCACAATCAACTACGTAGCGGACAATTTTGTTTCTCCGATTTGAATTCCGATCGCACGTAATTGTTACAAAATACCCGGATTTTTATAAAATCCAACAAAACCAATTTTTTAAATCTATTCTAACACGATCAACCCTCGTGGAAATTACAACCACGATAAACCACGTGGAAACCAAAACAAAAATTAACCACGATTAAACCACGTGGGATCCAAAAACATAATTAAAATATACATGGCTATAATAGTGGATAACAATCTGCAAAACAGAATATACAAGCCTACCACTATATACATGCATATATAATTACGACATGGACATCGTATCAAAAATCTCAGAACCATTGAACCTAGCTCTTGATGCCAATTGTTGGGACAATCAGATCTTGGCACTGCGATTTTTGATACAATAAATTAACGAGTACGAATAGAAAAGTCACCTTGTTAACTGTTGATTCCACACTCTTCTATTGTATTCCCAAATTCCCTTGAGCGAAGTGTGGCCTTCGTCTTCTCAAGTTAACCTCTCTTCTTGCTCCTGGGTGGCTATAAAAAATTTTTTCGACCAACCCTAGCAAGAAGAGAATAAGAATATATATAGGGCTACAATAGGGATCATGGATAATTAGGTTCGGCCGACATTCCGAGCCCAGCCCAATGTCATTTAATATTAATTCAATCCACTAAAGAATTAATATTTGCACTACCTTTCCTAATACCGTAATTTAATTAATTAATTCGGTTCCAATACTATTTGCTTATTAAATTCCCCATGTTTAAAATATCGCATGTCCATTAATTAAATAAATTACTGATAATTCATTTAATTAATATCTTTTATCCTTGATCATCCACTCAACCTTTATTTAATTATGCCGGAATAAATCCACCTGCAGGATTTCATATAATTAAATCATTTTGAGCTTTCAAGGGGACATCATTAACCTGAATATTATCAGGACATGGATTCCTTCTATAAATAATATTCACCATATATATTGTTTCATCACCCAAAATATAATGAAATAAATCAAAAGAATTATTTCATATATAAATCAAAGCATGTAAATAATATACACGTGTCAATTACTATATCTGGATTAAGAACCTAAGCATTATTAATAACATAGAATCTTAGTTCTCCTTCTTAATCAGTATAAGGGAACAATTCTAAATTTGATCCTGTTCAATATACACAAAGTATACTAGTATTATTTATTAGTCAATATAAACTAATCTAAATAATACTACAGCCATTCTAGTGGATTGTCTAACTCCACCTGTGCTGTGAACCTTATTATATTATATAAACCGTATTTAACAATCTAATATTCTTTATCCCATTTGATACTAGATTGTCCACAATATATAATATTAGACAGCATGTAAACATTTAAATGATTCTCAATAAAACTGGGCCAGAAATAAATGTATATACTTTAAATAAATATTTTCAATATACACCAACATAACCAAGCTTAGATCATCCAAGAAATCAAGAAAACCAAGATTTGTTCTTGAAAGTTACTATCACCCTAGAATTTGGTGATTTTATTGAAAATGGAAAAAGATGAGTTTGAAGCTAAGATTTTGAGGATATCATTTTTATGAAATGTAAGACTCACCTTAAAAATTACAAGATCAAACAATGGTTGGAAGTTGGAGTTTTGTTTTGGAATTAGCCAAAAGGCCGAATGGTATAGAATGGAGAGGAAATGGTTTTGCTTGGTTGATTTCTTGGTAATAATGCATAAAGTAGCTTGGATTGGATAATATCTCATCTTGCCTTACTTTATTAAAGTGATGATGCATGGAGTGATGTATTTGTGAGTACAATTGTTGAAGATTGGATGGTTTAAGGCTAACCAAATAGTTTGTTTTCTAAGTACTAGTTTCCTTGCTAAATATCCTAGTTACTTGAGTCCACTTGGTTGCTAGATCTTTTCTAGTGGCTTATGCATGACTCTTGCTTCCTCTGCTTGTTTCTTTTGTCCGGTTATTGCTCGTTTTGATTGATCGTTCGTAGGAATATATCACGGATTTCTAATTAGGGTTTACCGGGAATCTTCTTAATATTAATACTATCCTTCTCCATCTTTCTTACTAACTTTCGAATTTATATTCATCAAATCCCTTCGTTCAATCCTTAAGTCTATCAGTGTCCAGGGAACTCTCGGAGAAAATAAAAGTGCGGTTTTTCAGAATCCGACAGCTTTTGCATACACTTATTTTCCCCCTGGATCACTAATACGAACTCGGAAATCCGTTCCGAATACTTCTAATATTCTAACTTCCACCAAAAACACTATTCATTCTTTATTCTTCCTTTATTCCCTATATTTATGACAATGTCCTTGTTCTTTTTCGGGCGTTCCTTAACCCTTTCACGGAACCACTGGACTAATCGTTATCGATCTAGATGACATGAGAATATTCTCCTGCCTGGAATTGCCATATCTTATTCCCCTAGGAGATAGATTATTCTTTCCTAAGTTGTCAACCATTAGCATTCTTCATGACATATAAGTATTTGAATCCATATCCATTCCATTCATTCATTAGAGCTGGTGACCTTGTTGTCGGAATCATTGTTCCTCATTTTATCAATACTTAATAAAAAGTTTTAATTCTACCGAAAATTTGGGTTCTTACAATAATTCACCTGCTTATGACCCCACAATATATGTCTCAAATACACACACAGGTTAGAGTCTCAGAAATGACACAATACAACAACTGCGGAATAATTAATTTTTATTACAATACCCAAATGTCTTTTGAATCTGTCACTGATACAACTTCTAAGTAATGTTACATTACCAACTTAGCCTTCTGATGCTCACAATCCTCTCATACACTTCATATCTATACATAAGATGAAAAACAAAACTACAGTCTGATCCGACTGGTTCATAGTACACCAGGGATTACTGCTAGAAGCTGCCTCTGGAAAATGTCTTGCGGTTACCACTCGCTGGCGAAGTATGTGTTGTATCCTTGACATCCTGCTTCTATGATCTATAATATATATAAAACAATAGCAAGAGTGATCAATAGCTCAGCAAGGTAATGAAAGTATGACATAACTCTGCCTTTATCTTAAACCCAAAATAAATCGGGTATAAGACAATAATTGTCCAAAATATCTTGATACTGAAACTATTCCCTTAACGGAATATATTAAAAATCAGTACTATCATAGTACTTCAAATATCATTTTCATAATATCTCTGCAAACTTTTTTTATTCATACTATGAACAAAGTTCTAGTACAATATAAAAGATGAAGTTACAAGGTAATTCAATATAACCTTTCCGTAAAATATCTGCTATATGAAATATAAGCAAAATATCAACATATAACTTAAAAGATGAAGTTATAAGATGATCCAATATCAAAAACCTCCTTATCACAACTCATATTATGTAAGGTATCATCAGAGTCATAAAATATAAGATAAAAGATGAAGTTACAAGGTAATTCATTGTAACGTCAGTTTTGAACACTTTTCAAACCCCTACCAACACTTATCGGTCACCCAGCAATAGCTTTCCGAACGGGGTGCTCTCGATAATGTTGCAGAAATATCCAAATTGGATGATGAACTAATACTAGAGTATTCACCGTGCCCGCTATTCCAATCCTTACGATGATCAGTCTCAGATTGTACAGCTCAAATTGGTTTTACTATCGATAGAAGGAAGAACAGACAGATTTACTTGTCTACCGCCCTTTTAGATCTCCCTGGCCAACGGTTGGGCCTTCGGTATGGGCTAGCGCTAATCGACCTCTTACACGACTCCTAGTTCGAACAGAATCCATGACTCTGAAACGTAAAGTTCGTTCTCCTTTCCCCACGTATAATACTTGTTGATAGGACTCCACAAAGTAGTCGTATCTAATTGGAAAGGAAAATTCACCAATATTTCCCAAGCTGTCGCTTGTTAATGGATATCGACTTGTCCATCAATCTTACTCCACGAGTGTTAAGGGAGTAACAAAAGACTCATTTTGATGTATAACAATCAAAGTCGCGAATGAAGATAATACTTTACAAAGACTATGACCGGGCAGTCAACCATAATAAATAACAGTTCTCAAGTAAGGTTCCCTTATATTTTGGAAGTTTGAGCGAGCATTTAAATCTTCCTACAAGATAGATTTAAATGGAAAACAGGGTTTTGGAAATCTCCCCTGTATAGAATAATCATAATAAGGCTCAGAAATATTTTACATAATTTTTGAAGGTCAAAGATAATTCTTGAATAAGACAAATCATTTTTAAAACGAATTTAAAAGTACTTAATAAATATTCGAATAGTATTTAATAAATCATAAATATTTAAAGAATATTTTTAATCAAAATAATTGCTCGTAAATAACCCTCGAATGAATATATAAAATAATATACATTAAATAAATAAATCCTAAACTGAATATTCAAAATAATATTCATTAAATAGATAAAATTTTAAATGAATATCCAAAATAATATTCATTAAAGAAATAATGGAAAAATAAATATTTATCTAATATTTTTCTCTGAAAATAATCTCAAGATAAACGGAAATACCGACTCCCGGTCTATATTAAAGAATGAAAATCATACGCCCTTCACTAAGGGCCTTACAAAACCCGACTTATAACTAATATATCATATCTAGCTTATAAGCCAAAATCAAATCGTATTCAAATAATAACCTTCGAATGAGGTAATATTCAAATAACATTCCTCAAATCATTTTCAAATAATTAATACTTTCTGGAAATATAAATAATGTTTAGTAATAACAATCCTCAAAATACATAGTATTCTGTCGCTGAAATCCCTCCGGGTTTCCACGGCTATCTACATATCTCAAAATACCGACTCCCGGTTTAGAGTCGAAAACAATGAATATGCTTTTATGTCTAGAGCTACAAGGTATACCAGTTCATAAATACCTAACTCAAAAGATCGTATATAATCCAAGGGTCGAATTCTATTTCAACAGAAAATAAGATATATCGCAAAACTGTACAACTTTATACATGGCAAAAGCAATATTATATAATAAATACTTCAAAGTATAGATTTAGAAAACTTGTCTGATGCTCGAGAAGTGATAGGGGTTCGCGACAATGTCGGATAATCTAGACAAGGTAAAAGAAAACATACGATTAATCCCCTCGATAATCCACTTATAACTCAATGTTTAAACACGTAAGCGAAACACAACCAAGGCATTACTTGCCCACTCTAGATTCATACTAAGTCCATGTTACTCGTCAAATACTTAAGTCATAAGTTTGGTTCAAAATCAATACTCGAATTCAAGTTATACCTAACCATTTAGAACATTGGTTTCTAAGTCGTGTTCTTAGTGGTTTTCACTTGCGCAACCTCTGCTGTCGCATTTTTATAAAATAGAAAAATAATCTTTTTGACTCGAAACCTTTGCACACACCTTGCTAACTATCCTTAGCATTTTATCATGAAATTTCACATCTTAATTCGACAATTAAGGGTCTCGAAATCATCATCAAAGTGGTTACATTTCTGCGATAAAATCCTTTGAACCATTTTCACTAAAACTAGCATAACTCTTAAACCGTAAACTCTTTTAACTCGATTCTTTCGGAAAAACAAACTAGACAACCATATCTTTCTAACCATAGGCAGTGGTGAGGCTAACAATGATTTATGGTCTCGGACATTAACTGTTTTTAAGGGTTAATGAAATTTCGCCATTACGACGGCTATAACTCGGACGTTTCAATTTTGTCACAACATAACCCAAGCCACACTGGGCAAACCATACTCTCCTATCACAACCAAACACTCTTACATGACCTCTAGTGGTGTGGCTACATTCCAACACCAATCATTTTTCATATTTTATACAACCTAACAATCATATAACTCCTAAATATGCACTTATCTTTTTTATAACATTAAAACCACATCAAAAACTCATGAAAACTCAAAGGGTGGGTTAGGGTTTTACCTTCCTTGATACTCTAGGAACACTAGCAGAGCTTGTCACACCTTGGTATGGTCTTGGTTAGCTTCAATAAAGCCTAAGAGCCATGAAAAAAACATGGAAACAACTTAAAACACTATTCATTACTATTCATCATCAATCTTGTAAAATCTGTATAAAATCGAAAAATAAGAGTTTGGCTCTCAAATTTTTACCACACCTTCTACTCTTCAAGGGCTATCTTTTGAGTCCTAGCTCATCACCATGGGGTGCTTGAAACTCTACTTATTGGCATTTAAAAGTTGATGCAGAAATGGCCAAGTAACAGGATAACTCGGATTCTTCAACTTGATGGAGAGATTTGACTTGGCTATATCCCTTTGTTAGCCATGAAATTTGAACGAATGTTCCACATATATTGAGGAAGCTATGGTTCAAATTTGGTGATATATGAATGGGTAGAAGTGGAGATATGAATTTTTCTTTGAGTGGTGTTTCTGCTAGGCAGTTTGTGAGCTTTTGTGTTTTGCTTGCTTTTCTCATATGTAATGATATGTAATACATGTATCTATCTCTCTATTTGGCTCTCATCTCTTTTAATGTATTGTCAATGATCCATTGGAGCCAAGTGTTGGTGATCTATTGGTACAAATGTCAAGCTAAAAACATGTTAGTCCATTTCTTGTCAATTACACGCTTGTCCTTGCCCCTTGGTTCTTATTTCTCTTATACCCTTGCCCCTTCACAATTTCTATGAGCCACTTCACTTATTTACATGTAAATGCAGCTCCATGAAGTCCTTGGGCCATGTTTGGGCTTACTTTAATGATCTTAGGGCTTTTTGTTTGGGCTTTGTGCAAGGTTCTCTCGTTGATCGATTCATCAAAAGTTTTCTGTGATCGTCTCAGTGGTTTCTCCTCTGTAAACCTCTTGGATACATATTATCCTCTCCCACATCATATATTAGTGTTTTAGGGTGGTTCTAATCCTCAAGTTGGTACTAAATTCAATATCCTTCGCATATTCTCTTTATCTCAGATGTGGTTCTCCCGGTTTCTTAAGCGTTCTCGAACTCGTTCTCATTCTCTTTGCTCTAAGATCATATTCTCAATACTCTTTACCTCTCATAATATATCCTCCCTTGGACTTCTGATACTTCATATCCTCAATTTATAATCCAATTATTAAATTCCTGACTTCCCTGTCAAGAGTGGAATTAACAATGCTTGGATTCTCTGAATTCTAACTTCGTTTACAAACATTCATTTTCTCTGTACTTCACCAGTGTATACTTGATCTTTCTATTTCGTAAATATTATTGTGAGTACTTTAACTCATTTCCTGGATGATAGATTATTCTTATCTATGTTGTCAATCACTGAATTCCATTATTCAGAAAATACACATATGTATCGGGGTCATTATCCATAGAAATATCCATTCATTACAACTATTGTTCATTGAAATCATTATTCACTAATTTACTTAATCGTAATAAGAAAAGTTTTAATTCTACTGAAAATTCGGGTTATTACACACTCCCCTCCTTAAAAGGATTCTTACCCATGTCCTCCTCAGGATCCTCGGTATCTCGCATCAGTGCCTCATCATGCTCTCTCTCATAGGCCTCATGGTCTGGTATCTCCGCCATCTACACAAGGGAAATAAGGTGGGTCACTAACCATAAAGAAAGGTTTAAGGAGTAGTTCCCTCACAGGCCTTAAAGTCAGGGCTATATCCGATAACCCGACTGCAAACTCGATGAGAGTTCTAGGTATTATTAGGGTTGTTATTAGGGTTATTATTATTGTTATTATTATTAGGGTTGCTTTCTTAAATTACTATCGTTTCTGAGAACTGTAACCTCGCTCTGATACCATTTCTGTGACGCCCCCAGATCCGGGGTCGGAGACCTAGGCGCTCACGGTCCATTTTCCATTAATAACGCACCTGTTCTTGCACATAATATATAAAACAGCCATCGACCCCACAATAAAACTCACACCGCACACACACACAGGTTAGAGTATCAGAAACGTCATACACTTGATTGAGCAAAAGTAAAAGTTTCAGAGTTATTATAGACCGAATTAAATAGCATTTATGCTACCAGCAACACTTCGATATGAAGCGGTGTTGGCGGCTTGAATGTTTGTTACGGTACACTGCTTTGCACAGGTCATGCTTATAAATAAAACGTACTAACCAAAGTTACCAACCAATCCGGCTAATGGGGCCTACCGATGGAATCTCAACTGCTGCCTCGGGCCTAGTCACCTGCTTTCGGGCAGTCTGTCTGGGTCTTTCCATTTCTCTTAACTGTTGTGTTTGTAAATTTGAAAACAAGCAAGTGTGAGCAACTATAGCTCAGCAAGAAATATATGTATGAGGTAAGCAATATAACATTACATATGTTTAGCAGTTATTAAACTCGTTTATATCAATCGGTTATAAAATCATTGGTCATCGTAGATAAATTTCAAAGGTGCATCAATACGTGCCCTTGTTTGTTTTCAAAGTAAACTTGCAGTTCTAGATACTGCATGAAGTCAACATCTTTCTCGTCAAAATAGAACACTATCAGCAACTTGGCACATAGGCCCAAGAAGCAGTGTCAGAGCATTTTTCCAAAGTGGAGGACTGGGACTTAAAGAAAACATAAAACCTGACAGGGATTGACGATGATCAGTCGCCACATCCAAGTCCAATAATCCGCGGGTCTTCTCTACCGGTAGAAGGATAGAAACTACATCCGTAACTATCCCCGGGTGAAAACTACATCCGTAATCACCCTTGATGAAAACTACATCCGTAATCATCCTTCGGCAACACCTGGGCCGGATTAATAATTGATGGACCGCCTGGCTCACGGCCGCTTACACATCCCGGGAATCGTTCGTCAACGATCCCCACACCTGCCAGAGTCCTTTTTTCTTTTTCTTTTAAAAACTTCATTTTGATTGAAAGCTGAGTAGTTGAGGTCCGACATCAGTCGACCGATGATTCTTGAAATCGTACAAGAAGCAAAACCTGACCGGGGGTTTTCGAAAATGTTTTGAGTTCGAAAGAGTTCGAGTTTGAAAGTGCTAAAGGTATCTTGGGTTACCTTTGTCTTTAAAATAATGAACAATAATTAATAAATGATATTTTAAGATTTAATATTAATAATTAATAAAATAATTATTTAATTAAATAGCTTTTAATCCAAGATAGGTATTTTTGAGTATTTATGATGATATAAAAATAAATACTTAAGTATACGATACTTCCCGAATGACCCTTCGGGTTTTCGCAATTTAATCACGATATTATAATATACCGCTCCCCGGTCAATGGTATATTTGGACCGCTACGACCTCTATTGCTAGAGTCGTTGTCCGAGAAAACATTTCATTCTAAGTTCAAGGGGGTGCAAGTATACATATGCATATACCTCAAATTTCATCATTACTTCAATAAGTATAAACATATGATACGATTGAAAACCACAAACACAACAGTGAAAGTCCTTATATATGTAAGTTTTGAAAAGTAAACTTGCCTTGGTGAGGTTGGGGTGGTCGAGCTTGCGGAGTGGAATGACGATCTATACATAACCAAAAGTCGTTCGTTAGTACCTTAACAATATCTTTTTAATTACGAGGTTTTAGGGGACACAAAAATTAACTTAATGACTTCGTCTTATGACTCTCTAGCCCCACTATAGGTTCATGTCATCACTCGATTATGCTCGTCACTTATTCGACTTAATTTGGTTACCATATTCGAAGCGTATTCATTCCCCCTTAAATCATACTCCACTTACGACTTTTTCACTTGCGCGAATTTTACACTAACATTTTTATAAAATTGAAAAGTACATATTTTAATCCAATTCTTTTTGGGTAGCCTTCAACACTGCAATTACTAGCTCCCCTAATTTTGCCATGATCCTACATAAATTTTTAGGGGTTTAAAGAGGGCTCACAAGTGGACCATTTAGTACAGTTCGGATTCCAGAACCACTCTTCACTTCTCAGGCCATAACTTAAAATCTATACATCACCTAGTCATGAACCTTATATTTCTGGAAACTACATTCAAATTCCTTTCAAACCATATGCATTAGGACCTCAGGGGACAAGACTTAGGGGTTCAAAACCCTCCTACAAGACAGTACATGTTCTCAGAAAATTTTCACAGCTTGCTTTCTTACTTAACCATTCAAGAATCCTATGTACACATCACAACCATCATCTAAACCACCAAAATCATACTCTATAGCACACATGGAGTTATATACACTAACCACAAGCTTAAAAATCACAACAACAACATTTAAACTCAAGATCTTCATCATCCATAACTCATATGACCAAGATTCATACTAAAATCCATGGATCTAACATTATACGTCATAAATAATTCATGGCTAAGAGGGGTTAGAGTTTTATACCATCTTGAGTATCTAGGAACCTTGGGTAAGCTTTACAAGCCTCAAGAACACCTTGGATGAGCCCCTACAATCCTTACAACTCAAGATCTAAAAGAAAACTAAGCATGGTTACTATTCATCTAAACTTCAACAATTTATATCTCAAAATCTAGTGGATGAAAGGGGTTGAAATTCATAGCCTACCTTCCTTATAGAGTGTAGAGGACCTAGGAATTTTATCTTGAATTGTGAGCGATGGGAAGTTGAAGAAAAAAATTTCTTCTCCTTCCTCTACTAGCTTGGCCGAGAGCTTCAAGAACAAGGGGGAGAGAGAGAGTGTTGTTTGCTTTGTGTTGGGTGAATAAAGTGATGTGTATTGGTGATATGTATTGGTTATATGTATTATTGTATCACATGTTGACAAGCCTAGTAGTAGGCTAGACACACCATACCTCTTTGTCTCCTAGAATAATGCACTAACTAGTTACTATTCCTCTAGTTGCTTTTGCATTCCTTGTTTGCTTTTCTAACAATCTAGTTGCATGGGACTTGCATGTAATATCTTCCCTTGTATCATTAGTCCTCCACCAATGCTTGTCACTTAATCTTTAATTCATATCGTATCTTAATTAACTCCACGTAATAATATTTTGTCTCGTAGAGATTTCCCTTGTAATTCCTTAAGTACTTAATTGTATAAATTCCTCGAATACCCATAACTCCTTGTCATCATCCCCTAAGAATCTTTTAATACTCTAATAACTCTCAAATTCCAAGTTTTATAAATCTTACTAGCAATAAGACTCTTGCCTTCAGCAATCTTCCCTTTTTCTTACATAGTGAATGTAACAACATAATTTCTAAGATAATCAATTCCATTAAACAACATGGGTGACTCAAAAGGTTCCACATTCACAATGTCGTATGATATAAAAAAAAATATTACAAAATTTAGGGTTCTTATAGCCTCCCCTCCTTAAAAGGATTCCGTCCTGGAAACAGGTTGAAAACAGTTGGGGGTACTTTTCACGCATCGTGCTCTCTAGTTCCCATGTTGATTCTTCGACATTCTGGTTCCTCCACAAAACTCTTACTAGCTTGACAACCTTGTTCTTCAGCACTTGTTCTTTTCTATCCATGATTTCCACGGGTTGCTCCACATAGGTCAAGTCTGGTTGCAAATCCACTTGGTCATATTCTATCACGTGCCGAAAGTCGGTATGGTAGGGTCGTAGCATGGACACATGGAACACATTATGCACTTGCTGCAAGCTTGGGGGTAAAGCCAATTCATAGGCTAACTTTCCAACTCGTCTCAAAATCTCAAAAGGTCCAATAAATCTCGGGCTTAGCTTCCCCTTCTTACCAAATCTCATCAATCCCTTCCACGGTGATACCTTTAACATCACAAATTCTCCTACCTCATATTCTTTGTCCTTGCGGGTCTGGTCCGCATACTTCTTCTGTCTGTCTTGGGCCGCTACCAGCCGTCCTCTTATGAGTTCGATAGTTTCTCTTGTATGTTGGACCAGTTTAGGCCCTAAAATCTTCCGCTCTCCAACTTCTTCCCAACAAGAGGGAGATCGACATCTTCGTCCATATAAAGCTTCATATGGGGGCATTCCTATACTCGCATGGTAACTGTTGTTGTAGGAAAATTCGATCAACGGCAAGTGGTCATCCCAACTTCCCTTAAAGTCTATGGTACATACTCTCAACATGTCCTCTATGGTCTGGATGGTCCTCTCGCTCTGTCCGTCTGATTGGGGGTGGTATGCAGTACTCATATTTAACTTGGTCCCCACACAATCCTGAAAACTCCTCCAGAACCTGGAGTTGAACCTTGGGTCTCTATCAGATACAATGCTCACAGGCACCTCATGCCTAACCACGATCTCCTTTAAGTAAATATCCACCAGCCTGTCGACAATGTATCTCTCGTTGATTGGAAGAAAATGTGCTGACTTGGTCAATCTATCGATAATTACCCAAATGGCATCATGATTAGTCTTGGTCCTGGGTAGTCCGACCACAAAGTCCATCGAAATATGCTCCCACTTCCACTCGGGTATCTCAAGGGTTGTAACAATCCACTGGGCCTTTGGTCTTCGGCCTTTACTCTTTGACATGTCAAGCATTTACTTACCCACTCTGCCACGTCCTTCTTCATATTTGGCCACCAATAGTATTCCCTCAGATCTCTATACATCTTAGTGCCTCCAGGGTGAATTGAGTACCTTGAACTATGAGCCTCTTGCAAAATCTCGTCTTTTAATTCCTGAACGTTCGGGATCCATATCCTAGATGCGTACCTCATAACTCCATTCCCGTCCTTTTCACACTTAATTTCCTCGCCAGTCAAAATTTTCTCCATCGAATTCTTTTCTTCTTCTACCTTCTTTTCCTGGCATAACTTAATCTTTTCCAATAGCGGTGGTTGGACTCTTATTTCCCTTAGACTCTCTTGTCCAGTTCCTCGTAACCTCACTTCAATCTCCAGTTTCTCAAAGTCCTTGATCAACTCGTCCGCTGACGTTATCATCTTGAGCTTCTCCTTTCGGCTAAGTGCATCGGCCACCACGTTGGCTTTCCCTGGGTGATAATGAATCTCACAATCATAATCCTTGATTAGCTCTAGCCATCTCCTCTGCCTCATGTTTAACTCTTTCTGAGTGAATATGTACTTTAAGCTCTTGTGATCTGTGTAGATTTCACACTTTTCTCCGTAAAGATAATGCCTCCAGATCTTTAAAGCGAAAAATATTGCCGCTAATTCCAAGTCATGGGTGGGGTATCTTATCTCGTACTCCTTAAGTTGTTGGGACGCATATGCAATCACTTTACCGTGCTGCATAAGCACACACCCTAAACCTTTATGGGATGCGTCGCTATAAATCACAAAATCTCCCTTATCATCGGGTAGGGCTAGTACTGGTGCTGTCACCAACCTCTTTTTCAACTCTTGAAAGCTCTCTTCGCATTTTTCAGTCCATACAAACTTCTCGGTCTTGCGAGTTAGTCGGGTCAAAGGGGCTGCTATCTTGGCAAAGTCTTGGACAAACCTCCTATAGTAGCCAGCCAATCCTATAAAACTTCTCACCTCTGTCGGAGTGGTTAGTCTCTCCCAATTTGATAGAACCTCTATTTTGGCTAGGTCCACTAGGATGCCTTCATCGCTAATCACATGCCCTAAAAATTGAACTTCCTTCAACCAAAATTCACACTTCGAGAACTTAGCGTACAACTTTTCTTCTCTCAATGCTCCCAACACAATCCTCAAGTGCTCTGCATGCTCCTCCTTCGTCTTTGAATAAATCAAGATGTCATCGATGAAGACTATAACACACTTGTCCAAGTACTTCTTGAAGACTCGATTCATTAAGTCCATGAAAGCTGCGGGGGCATTCGTTAACCCAAATGACATCAATAGGAACTCATAGTGTCCGTACCGGGTGCGAAAGGCCGTCTTTAGTATATCTTCAGGCTTAATTCTTAACTGGTGGTACCCGGTCCTCAAATCAATTTTAGAAAAAATAAACTGCGTCCTTTAGTTGATCAAACAGGTCATCTATCCTGGGCAAGGGATATTTATTCTTTATAGTCACCTTATTCAACTCTCTGTAGTCTATACATAATCTCATACTACCATCCTTCTTTTTCACGAATAACACCGGGGCTCCCCACGGTGACACACTAGGTCTTATCATCCCTTTATCCAACACCTCCTGTAACTGAGTGGCCAGCTCTTTCATCTCCACCGGGGCTAGCCGATATGGGGCTTTCGAAATTGGGGCCGTACCAGGAACTAAGTCTATAGCGAACTCAATGTCTCTATCACGTGGTAGTCCTGGAAGATCATCCGGAAATACGTCTGCGAACTCATTAACAACAGGGATTTCCTGTAGGTTTGGTGCCTCCTTCTTGGTATCCTTCACATAGGCTAAATAGGCTTCACATCCTTTACGTAACAGCTTCTTAGTTTGAATCACAATCAGGAACTTTTGGTTTTGCCGTTTTCCGCTAAATACTACCTTCTCGTCCCCTGGCAGTCTCAAACTTACTTTCTTCTTTACACAATCAATCTGGGCTCCGTGGGCTGTCAACCAATCCATACCTACTATTATGTCAAACTCTCCTAGTTTAAAAGGTATTAAATCTACCCGAAAGTGTCGTCCTCCTATTTCTAGGTCACAACCTGGATATACTTGGCTAACAGGGATAATTTCATGATTAGCTATCTCTACTTGCAGTCTGTCTTTCAACGGTTCAGCCTTAAGGCCTAACCGACATACAAAATCTAGGGATATGAAAGACTTGGTAGCTCCCGAATCAAATAAAACATTTGCCTTAACTGAGTTGAGTAGTAGGGTACCTGCAATCACATCCGTGTTCCTCACGGCATCTTGCACCGTCATGTTAAAAGTTCCTGCAGTAGGGGCCTTGTTAGAAGCAGTTCCACTCACCCTTGACGCAGCTGGCCCAGAGGACAAACATTCCCTCATTCGGTGCCCTGGTTTCCCACACTTGAAGCAATTGCCTCCGACATTGGTGTTGTTACTAGTTCCTCGACAGGCGTTAGCATAATGTCCTGTCAGCCTACACTTGAAGCACTTCACATCCTATAGGTTACACGTGCCCGCATGCTTTCTTCCACACTTATTGCAATCCGGGGGTAAGGCTCGGGATGGGGTGGAGTAAGACGATCCCTGTGGTTGGCCGCCCTGGCCTACACTCCAACTTTCAGCTCTCTTGGTTCCAAAGTTTCCGCTGGGTTGGGACATCGCCCCTCGCTTAAATTTGCTCGGAAAGCTCCCACCCGCAGAGTTTCCCTTTCGACTATCAAACTTCCTCTTCTTTCCTTCCCTCTCCTTCTGCATCTGTTCACTCCCACCTCAACAATTGATGCTTTCTGTACGAGTATGGCATAGTCTGTTAGCTCAAGAACCGCCACACGATTCTGAATCCATTGTTTTAGCCCCAGTTGAAACCTTCGGGCCCTCTTTGCCTCAGAGTTCACATATTCCGGCACAAACCTTGACAACTCAGTAAATTTGGCCTCATACTCAGCCACTATCATGTTACCTTGCTTTAGCTCCAAAAACTTCAGCTCCATTTGTGTCTCCATGAACCTAGGGAAGTACTTTTCCAAGAACAGCTCGCTAAACCTCTCCCAGGTCACCACACCTCTTCCCTCCAAATTCTTCTTTGCTTCCCACCAATAGTTTGCCTCACCTTTCAGGAGGTAGGTGGCGAAAATAGTCTTCTGCCCCTCAGCGACTCCTAGTATCTCAAAAGACTTTTCCATTTCCTTCAACCAGGCTCTTGCCTCAACCGGGTCTGCGGTTCCCTTGAATTCCGGGGGTTTTAGGGATTTGAAATTCTGGAAGGCATTTGCGTTGCTGGGTGGTTTCTGAACCGGGGGACGGTCCAAGTTCTGCCTAAGTAGTTCCATGAACTGCTCCATAGGGCCTCCCCTTGGATGTTCTACCTCCCGGGTGTCATCACCAGCTTCTTCTTCGTCGTACTCAGAGTTATCAAACATGTTATAATTGTTGCCCTCATCCTCACTCAGGTTCACGTTCTCCCCCTCATGGTTCTGGTGGCTCCCGGTCCCATGGTGGCTACCCTGGCCTTCAGAACTGACCGGGTGAGCTCGAGTGTTCATTCTTCTGGGTGGCATGATTCTGATAATGAAACAAGAAATGGGTTAGGGTTTTCCGGTTACCTGACAGCGTTTACACGAGTCAGGAACGTATCGTTCCTCCTCATAAGGGTGGAATTTGAAAAAGTTTTAATAACTTGATGCTGGTGATAAAACGTCAAAACAATTTTTTTTGGGGAAAAATCGCTATGGGGTGCGAAAACATTTGCAGGAGTTTTTGAGATTTCAACACTTGCAGTTCTAGATACTGGATGAAGTCAACATCTTTCTCGTCAAAATAGAACACTATCAGAAACTTGGCACATAGGCCCAAAAGCAGTGTCAGAGAATTTTTCCAAAGTGGAGGAATGGGACTTAAAGAAAACATAAAACCTGACAGGGATTGACGATGATTAGTCGCCACATCCAAGTCCAATAATCCGCGGGTCTTCTCTACCGGTAGAAGGATAGAAACTACATCCGTAACTATCCCCAGGTGAAAACTACATCCGTAATCACCCTTGATGAAAACTACATCCATAATCATCCTTCGGCAACACCTGGGCCGGAATAATAATTGATGGACCGCCTGGCTCACGGCCGCTTACACATCCCAGGAATCGTTCGTCAACGATCCCCACACCTGCCAGAGTCCCTTTTTCTTTTTCTTTTAAAAACTTTATTTTGATTGAAAGCTGAGTAGTTGAGGTCCGACATCAGTCGACCGATGATTCTTGAAATCGTACAAGAAGCAAAACCTGACCGGGAGTTTTCGAAAATGTTTTGAGTTCGAAAGAGTTCGAGTTTGAAAGTGCTAAAGGTATCTTGGATTAGCTTTGTCTTTAAAATAATGAACAATAATTAATAAATGATATTTTAAGATTTAATATTAATAATTAATAAAATAATTATTTAATTAAATAGCTTTTAATCCAAGATAGGTATTTTTGAGTATTTATGATGATATAAAAATAAATACTTTAGTATACGATACTTCCCGAATGACCCTTCGGGTTTTCGCAATTTAATCACGATATAATAATATACCGCTCCCCGATCAATGGTATATTTGGACCGCTACGACCTCTATTGCTAGAGTCGTTGTCCGAGAAAACATTTCATTCTAAGTTCAAGGGGGTGCAAGCATACATATGCATATACCTCAAATTTCATCATTACTTCAATAAGTATAAACATATGATACGATTGAAAACCACAAACACAACAGTGAAAGTTCTTATATATGTATGTTTTGAAAAGTAAACTTGCCTTGGCGAGGTTGGGGTGGTCGAGCTTGCGGAGTGGAATGACGATCTATACATAACCAAAAGTCGTTCGTTACTACCTTAACAATATCTTTTTAATTACGAGGTTTTAGGGGACACAAAAATTAACTTAATGACTTCGTCTTATGACTCTCTAGCCCCACTATAGGTTCATGTCATCACTCGATTATGCTCGTCACTTATTCGACTTAATTTGGTTACCATATTCGAAGCGTATTCATTCCCCCTTAAATCATACTCCACTTACGACTTTTTCACTTGCGCGAATTTTACTCTAACATTTGTATAAAATTGAAAAATACATATTTTAATCCAATTCTTTTTGGGTAGCCTTCATCACTGCAATTACTAGCTCCCCTAATTTTTCCATGATCCTACATAAATTTTTAGGGGTTTAAAGAGGGCTCAAAAGTGGACCATTTATTGCAGTTCGGATTCCAGAACTACTCTTCACTTCTCAGGCCATAACTTAAAATCTATACATCACCTAATCATGAACCTTATATTTCTGGAAACTACATTCAAATACCTTTCCAACCATATGCATTAGGACCCCAGGGGACAAGACTTAGAGGTTCAAAACCCTCCTACAAGACAGTACATGTTCCCAGAAAATTTTCACAGCTTGCTTTCTTACTTAACCATTCAAGAATCCTATGTACACATCACAACCATCATCTAAACCACCAAAATCATACTCTATGGCACACATGTAGTTATATACACTAACCACAAGCTTAAAAATCACAACAACAACATTTAAACTCAAGATCTTCATCATCCATAACTCATATGACCAAGATTCATAATAAAATCCATGGATCTAACATTATACACCATAAATAATTCATGGCTAAGAGGGGTTAGAGTTTTATACCTTCTTGAGTATCTAGGAACCTTGGGTAAGCTTTACAAGCCTCAAGAACACCTTGGATGAGCCCCTACAATCCTTACAACTCAAGATCTAAAAGAAAACTAAGCATGGTTACTATTCATCTAAACTTCAACAATTTATATCTCAAAATCTAGTGGATGAAAGGGGTTGAAATTCATAGCATACATTCCTTATAGAGTGTAGAGGTCCTAGGAATTTTATCTTGAATTGTGAGTGATGGGAAGTTGAAGAAAAAAATTTCTTCTCCTTCCTCTACTAGCTTGGCCGAGAGCTTCAAGAACAAGGGGGAGAGAGAGAGTGTTGTTTGCTTTGTGTTGGGTGAATAAAGTGATGTGTATTGGTGATATGTATTGGTTATATGTATTATTGTATCACATGTTGACAAGCCTAGTAGTAGGCTAGACACATCATACCTCTTTGTCTCCTAGAATAATGCACTAACTAGTTACTATTCCTCTAGTTGCTTTTGCATTCCTTGTTTGCTTTTCTAACAATCTAGTTGCATAGGACTTGCATGTAATATCTTCCCTTGTATCATTAGTCCTCCACCAATGCTTGTCACTTAATCTTTAATTCATATCGTATCTTAATTAACTCCTCGTAATAATATTTTGTCGCGTAGAGATTTCCCTTGTAATTCCTTAAGTACTTAATTGTATAAATTCCTCGAATACCCATAACTCCTTGTCATCATCCCCTAAGAATCTTTTAATACTCTAATAACTCTCAAATTCCAAGTTTTATAAATCTTACTAGCAATAAGACTCTTGCCTTCAGCAATCTTCCCTTTTTCTTACATAGTGAATGTAACAACATAATTTCTCAGATAATCAATTCCATTAAACAACATGGGTGACTCAAAAGGTTCCACATTCACAATGTCATATGATATAAAAAAAAATATTACAAAATTTAGGGTTCTTACACAACTGCCCTTCATTTCCAAATCTTATTAATTCTTTTCACAAGGATTACTTTAGTATCACGAATCTCCAACCTCATATTCTCTATCTTGTTTGCGTAGAAATACACCAATATAAACTTGCTTGTCATTCATCAATATACCATTTAGCTTATCAATAGCAGCACTATCTTTATCTTTGCGAGCTTGGGCCACATACTTTCTCTATTTGTCCTGGGTTGTCACTAGCCGCTTTCGATTAAGCTCTATTGTCTCTCTGGTTTGTTGAACTAGTTCTGGCCCCAACATCTTTCTCTTGCCACTTCCTCCCAGCATAAGGGAGAGCGGTATCTTCTTCCATACAGGGCTTTGTAAGGGCATGCCTTTGCTCACGTGGTAATTGTTGCTATAAGCAAACTCGATCAATTGTACCATATCCTCGACGCGTATTTCATAATTCCGTTTTCCATCTTCTCAAGATCATTATTTAACTCATCTGACGTGATTATCATCTCAAGTCTTTCTTTACGACTAAGGGCATCGGCCACCACATTGGCCTTCCCGGGATGGTACTGTATTTCACAGTCATAATCCTATATTACTTCTAGCCACTTTCCTATCTCATGCTATCTATTATCAACCCCCACTGCTCCAGCCCCTTCTTTAATCATTTTACAAAAAGCCAACCTACCTCCTGTATTCAGTCATTCTTTATTATCTTATCTCTCCTCTCTTTGAAAGAAAGGCAAGTCTCTTGGGGAATTTGTTTGCGGGGAATGTTGTCTGGCATGTCGCATGTTCAGTTCCTTCTGCGTAAATATACATATTTCAAGCTCCTTTGATCCGGTTCGATCTCGCACTTTTCCTTCATACATATGACGTCTTGATATAATTAGGGTGAAAACCATCGCGACTAACTCTAAATCGATTCATTAAATCCATAAAAGTTGCGGGTGCACTAGTCTACCCCAATTGACATTACTGAAAACTCGGAGTGTCTATACCTAGTACAAATCGCAGTCTTGGGTATATCCTCGAGTTTAACTTCCAGCTGGTGATATCCAGTTCTTAAATAAATTTTGGAAAAATACACAGCGTCTTTCAGCTGGTCAAACAACCATCTATCCTCGGTAATGGTACCTATTCTCTGTTAGGAATAATTCATAAGTTGTGATGTTGAGAATAGAATTTGCTAATACTTCTTGTATATCCTGATCTTATAAATGATTTAGCACTTTATAGGATATATGTGTTAGACAGTAATCTGTAGAGTTTAGTTAGGAACAGTGCATCAAGGACTACATTTTAGGAACTAAGAGCAGACCATGATACAGCAAGTCAGATCCTGACCAAATACTGATGGGATGATCAGATCCTGATGCAATAGGAAATCCTGATATCAGTCGTGTTACTGATGATGTCATTATGGATGCTACAGAAACTGGCAAGTGCTATAAAATAGGATCTTTGTTTTTGGAGAACAAGCAAGAAGATATCGTGAAGGAAACGAATTCTCTATTGATGAAAACTATCAACTGGACGGCAGAACATTGTCATAGATAGATTATAATTCTGTTATTAGTTGATAGGTAGCATTATAAATACTATCTCAATATCATTGTAAAAAGAGCGAATTGAGAATTATAGAGTGCATATCGTGTGAAGCTCTGTATAAGGTTTGTATTCGAGAGTTCGAAACAAACAGAGAGAGAGATTTGGATTGTCAGCAGCTGTTAAAGGTATTGTACACCTTTGGTAGAGTTTGTATTTGATTTATTTAATACAAACAAAGTTTGATTCATTCGTTTGTTCTTGTCCATCTAATCAAGCAAAAATCAGACACGATTATATAACTTGTATTCAACCCCCCCCTTCTACAAGTTATTCGAGTTAACATCCAGAGACTAAATGGAGTTTCCACGTGGCATTTTCTTTTACCTGTAAAAGAAATAAATAAAATCTGAACAAAATCAGTTGGTTAAATTCATTCAATATTTCTTGAAAATACAAGAAATACAGTCACACATAATTATGACTGACTGCATTAATATCCCTCAAATGACTGTTCAGCTTCTCACGTCTTTCTATAAAAGAAACCGACGTCTTATGCCATTCTCCAAAACCTTTTCATTCTTTTCTCTTTCCATCATGACTTCCAATCCAAATCTTCATATGAACCCTAGCTTTTGGTTCATTACCTCTGAAAAGTTCTTTACTCTTGTTGACCAGGAGCAAGTAAACTATCTCTTAGAAGAGATGACTTTTCTCATCGAGTCAGATGTGATTGGTCTTAACCCAGATGATTTCCACGAATCTCCTCTAAAACATCTACCAGTTCGATACAATCCTCCTCTAATCTCTTCACACCTTGAGGATGAAGAATTTGGTGAAGAGTCTGAGGTTGATCTTGATGGAGATGCTATTCATCTTCTTCAATAAGCATGAAGATGAGTCAGCTGCTTTCACTCAAGTCGTCCAGACAAGGAATCCAATCTTGAGATGCTCCTTGTCCTAAAGTCGATCGTTGAGGATTGAAGCAGCAACAACTTTAGACCAATATTATTAAAAAAGATCGAAGTGTGAATTGTAGAGTGCATATTGTGTGAAGCTCTGTTAAGGTTTGTATTCGAGAGTTCGAAACAAACAGAGAGAGAGAGAGAGATTTGTATTGTCAGCAGCTGCTAAAGGTGTTGTACACCTTTGGTAGAGTTTGTATTTAATTTATTTAATACAAATAAAGTTTGATTCATTCGTTTGTACTTGTTCATCTAATCAAGCAAAAATCAGGCACGATTATATAACTTGTATTCAACCCCCCCTTCTACAAGTTATTCGAGTTAACAATTGGTATCAGAGCAGGTTGATTTCGAATAATAATAAAGATCTGCAATCCTGTCTGGTTATAAGGATGGTAATACTAAGATCCCTATGCTCAAGAGAAACGAATATACTCTATGGGAAGTGAAGATGTTCCATCACCTGGAACCAACAGATCCTGATTATCTTGACAGAATCAAAGATGGGCCTTTCGTTCCAACAAGGCTTGTTCCTCAAGCAACTGTCGAAGGAAAAGTTGTTCCAGAACATACAGCAAAGAAGCCTAAATCTGAATGGACAGATAAGGAAAAGGAGAACGTTCTTAAGAATGCTAAAGTGAGAAACATACTATTTAACAGTCTTGATTCTGTTCTCACTAACTATGTTCTCTCTTGTAAAACTGCTAAGGCGATATGGGACAATCTAAAGGTTCACTGTGAAGGAACAAAACCTGTCAGGAAGAATATGAGGACACTTCTCATACAACAGTATGAGTACTTTGAATCCAAGTCTGGTGAGTCACTTACTGACACCTTTGATAGGTTTACTAAACTCATCAATGAGATGGCCATGCATGGTAAATATTATGACTTGGAGGATATGAATACTAAGTTCATGAAAGCTCTTTCGGATTTCTACAATGAGAAGATATCTGCAATTGAGGAAGCTAATGATCTTGATGAAATATCATTAGAAGCAGTTTATGGAAAATTGAGAGCTTATGAACTTGACAGGCAGCAGAAAAAGAGCAGGAATGAAGGAAAGATGAAAACTGGTGCACTCACTGCTCAATCTGAATCAAAGAAGCTTCCAGAAGAAAAGTCTAAATCTACTGAAAGAGACTTGAGGAAGAAGAAGAGCAAAGAAAGTTCTGAGTCAGAGACTACAAATATAGACTCTGAAGATAATGATTCTGAATCAGAGATGCAAGAACTCTTTGCTATGTTTGCTAAAGCTTTCAAGAAAGGAAGATTCAACAGGAGAAGATTTAGCAAAGGATCTTTTCAGAAGAAAGAGGAGAAGAAGAGTGACAAAGGCAAGAGTACAATTATCAAGCTTGATAAAGCCAAGATCAAGTGCTTTAACTGCAGTGAGCTTGGACACTTTGCTAGTGAGTGCAAGAAGCCTAGGTTTTCAGGGAAGGGTAATGCACTCATGGTCACACAGAAGGATTGGACAGATTCCAGTGATTCTGAAGATGAATTGGATTATGACAACATTGCATTGATGGCAAGTGCTTCAGACAAGCCTGGATCTCCAACGAAAACTTCTTCATCTTCTGTTAAGGTATCACTTCACTCTCATGATTTATTTGATAGCTTAGATTCTGATGATATTAGATCTATTCTTGTTTAGTTTAAGAATCTTATGACTAATTTCAAAATTCTTGCTAGTGAAAAAGATTAACTTAAGGCTAAGAATGATGAATTAGTTAGTAGAAATAATTTTCTTGAATCTGAGTTAATTCAAATGGAAGAATATAGGTTAAGTTCTGATAAAGCTAAGCATGATTATGGTGTTATTCTTGAGGCTTATGACTATGTCAGAAAGGAACTAGAGGAAGAGAGAGATTTGATTAAAACCATTAACAATTCTGGTAAAAAGACTCAAGAAATCATTGAAAATTAAATTCTTGGTAAAGTTAACGGTTTAGGTTTTGATAAGGCTAGGCAAGAAGATACTGTAGCTATTGTCAATGATAATAGTAAAATTGAAGCTAGCACATCCAAGTCTGAAGGTAAGAAGATAGTTTCTGAACCTAAACATGTTAAATTTGTTGATTCTAAAGGTACCCCAGTTGTGCACAAAAGAATTAATAATAGCAATTCAGATGAAAGAGTGCTAGAAAAACCTAAAAATGTCAACATAGGTTTTCTGTCTAAGTCTCAGTTGAAACAGAGACTAGAAAGTATCTCAGAGTCTAGCAAGATCAGAAGAAATAGGAATGGAAAAGAAGGTATTAACAAAGAGAATAATTACAAGAATGTACCTGATGCACCTAGGAAGAAATGCTATAAATGTGGAAATAATAATCATTTGGCCCTAGACTGCAATTAAAAACCTTCTTGGAAAACTGAGTCCAGATTCCCCAAAACTCAGAGAATTCAATACCAACCACAAGAACCCTGTTATCATTGTGGTAGTTTACTTCATTCCATTTATATGTGTAAGGAATATCATGAACTGTATTATGACTATTATTCTCTGAAATCTGAAACTCCTAGTCACAAACAGTTTGTGAAATCAAAGTCTTAGGTTGACTCTGCAACAGGTAAATCAAAAGCAAAATCTTCAAAGCCTGTTGGTTCAAAAGTTAGTAAGAAAGGATCCAATCAAAGTTGGGTCCTAAAAAATTCTAAATAACTACTTTTTGTTTGCAGGGCACTGGAAAGAAGCATTCAATTATCTTGGACAGTGGATGCTCTGGACATATGACTGGAAAGAAGTCCCTGCTTACAAAGTTTGAGAGGAAAGCAGGCCCAGTAATATCCTTTGGAGATGGCAACAAAGGAGAAACTCTGGGATATGGCTCAATTATTTTGGGGAATGTCATCATAGAAAACGTAGCACTAGTTGAAGGCCTGAAACACACACTTTTAAGCATAAATCAACTGGGTGATAAGGGTTACCAATCAATCTTTGACAGTGAAGGATGCAAAATCTTGAATATGAAGAATGGAGACATTGTTCTGACAGGTCAGAGACATGGTAACATATATGAAGCCAGCTTGAGTGACACATCTAAAGGAACTATCAGATGTCTTTACAGCAAGGCATCAAATGATGAAAGCTAGAACTGGCACAAGAAGCTCTCACATCTCAATTTCAAGAAGCTTAATCAACTTGTTAAGCACCATCTGGTGAGAGGCCTACCTCAGGCAAATTATGTGCAAGATGGACTTTGTGCTGCTTGTCAGCTTGGAAAACAAAGAAGAACCACTTTCAAGAGCAAGACAGAAAATTCAATTACTGAACCATTTCACATGCTACATCTTGATTTATTTGGTCCAGTAAACATTATGTCTATCAGCAAGAAAAGATATGCTCTAGTTATAGTGGATGATTACACAAGGTTCACATGGGTATTCTTTCTACACAAAAAGGATGAAGCTCCTCAGCAAATCATTGAACTTGTCAAGAATATTCAAAATAACTCTGAGTACAAAGTCAAAGTGCTCAGAAGTGATAATGGTACAAAATTTAAGAATTCTACAATGGAGGAGTATTGTGTAGACAATGGAATTACTCAACAGTTTTCTGCACCGGGAACACCTCAGCAGAATGGTGTAGTAGAAAGAAAGAACAGAACTCTCATAGAGGCAGCAAGAACCATGCTTGTAGATGCAAAGCTTCCAACCTATTTCTGGGCAGAAGCTATCAACATTACATGTTTCACTCAAAACTGTACCTTGGTAAATGCTCATGGTAAGACTCCCTATGAGATGATCAAAGGAAAGAAACCAAGTGTGAAATACTTTCACATCTTTGGATGCAAATGCTATGTCCTGAAAGTTCATCCAGAACAACTTGGGAAATTTGAAGCCAAATCAGATGAAGCAATCTTTCTAGGATATTCAGCATCAAAGGCCTTCAAAGTATACAATCTCAGAACTCACATTGTTATGGAACCAATTCATGTTGCATTTGATGATAAGAAGTTTGGAATTTTGCAAACTGATGAAAGCCATGACAGTCTGGAATTTGAAAATTTTAAGTATTCTGAGATTCTCTCCAGTGATGATGAAGGTTCTCCAGAGGAAATCTCTATTGTTTCTCAAAGGAATGCTATTGTTGAGGGGGAGAAATTCAATCAAGGAGAACACAGTACTGGTCAGGATCAGACTAGAAGATCAATTCAAAATGAATGCTTGTACAGTTGTTTTCTCTCAAAGAATGAACCTAAGAAGGTTGAAGAAGCCTTACAGGATCCTGATTGGGTAATAGCAATGCAGGAATATTTGAATGAGTTTGAGAGGAACAAAGTTTGGAAACTAGTACCAAGACTAGATGAATCTGGTATGATTGTAATAAACAAAGCAAGATTGGTGGCCAAGGGTTATCCTCAGGAAGAAGGAATTGACTATGATGAAACCTTTGCTCCTGTAGCAAGATTGGAAGCAATCAGAATGTTTCTTGCATTTGCCGCTCATTCAAAATTCAAGGTATACCAGATGGAGGTAAAGAGTGCTTTTCTTAATGGCAAGCTTGATGAGGAAGTTTATGTGGAGCAACCACCTAGTTTTGTTGATTCAAAGTTTTCAAATCATGTCTACAAACTTGACAAGGCACTCTATGGACTAAAGCAGGCACCAAGAGCATGGTATGAGACTTTGTCTAAATTTCTTCTTGAAAATGGCTTCACAAGAGGTACAATTGACAAAACTCTATTATTTAGAAAGATAAAAGGTGATTTGCTTTTAGTTCAAGTTTATGTTGATGATATTATATTTGGTTCTACTAATGAAAAGTTATATGATAAGTTTAGCAAGCTCATGCAGTCTAAGTATCAGATGAGCATGATGGGTGAACTAAATTACTTTTTAGGCTTGCAGGTCAAACAGACTGAGACTTGTATTTTCATTAATCAGTCAAAGTATATCAAAGATCTTTTAAAAAGGTTTGACTTTCAAAATTGTGCAATTGCAAAGACACCCATGGCAACAGCCACTAAGCTAGACTCTGATCCTAAGGGAAAAAGTGTTGATAACACTAGCTATAGAGGCATGATAGGTTCACTGTTATATTTAACTGCAAGTAGACCAGATATAATGTTTTCTACCTGTTTATGTGCTAGATTCCAAAGTGATCCTAAGGAATCTCATTTAATTGTTGTGAAGAGAATTTTTAGATATCTCAAGGGAACTCCAAATCTTGGTTTGTGGTATCCAATAGAATCTGATTTCTTCCTAATTGGCTATTCAGACTCTGATTATGCAGGGTGTAAATAGACAGGAAAAGCACTATAGGTATATGTCAATTCTTGGGAAACAAATTGATTTCTTGGGCAAGCAAGAAGCAGCAATCAGTTTCAACCTCAACTGCAGAAGCTGAATACATTGCAGCAGGCAGTTGTTGTGCTCAACTCCTTTGGATAAGAAATTAGTTGATGGACTAGGGTATGACACTTAGTAATATTCCTATGTTTTATGATAATACTAGTGCTATCAAAAGTTGCAGAAAATCCTGTTCAACATTCAAGAACTAAGAACATTGATGTCAGGTATCATTTTATTAGAGAACATATTGAAAATGGTACTGTGGAACTTCATTTTGTTCCTACTGACAAACAGCTTGCAGATATTCTAACTAAACCACTTGATGAGGATACATTCATTAGATTGGTTAGTGAGTTAGGAATGTTAAATTTTTAGATCTTTAACATCTGCACAAGTAGCAAGGTACGTTGTTTCAGTTTATAGACTTGATATTTTGTCAGGATCTATACTTGATTGTTAAATGCTTAAGCTGTAACAGTTTATCTTGATAAATTTCAGTATGATAGACTTATTAATAAAACATCAGGATCAGGATTGCTATCAGTATGCTGACGTCATCAGTATTGACATCAGGATTGTATCGTCAGTATCAGGATTGTGAAATTTGTGTGTCTTACTATTTCAAATTCTGAAGTTCATGTTATTCAGTGGTTCAATTCTGAGTTTTGTTAAAGTCTATGTTAGCAAGTTTTTTCACATGCATACTGATAATTTATATTCAGTCAATAAACAACAATAGACAAGTAGATAGTAAGAAAACTTGTATTTTCATTAATCAAAAGCATTATATACATGGAAATGAAATACAATTCTTCTTTTTGTCTAATTACTACTGATAATTCTATTCTGGTCTAAAGTTGTTGCTGCTTCAATCCTCAACGATCGACTTCAGGACAAGGAGCATCTCAAGATTGGATTCCTTGTCTGGACGACTTGAGTGAAAGCAGCTGACTCATCTTCATGCTTATTGAAGAAGATGAATAGCATCTCCATCAAGATCAACCTCAGACTCTTCACCAAATTCTTCATCCTCAAGGTGTGAAGAGATTAGAGGAGGATTGTATCCAACTGGTAGATGTTTTAGAGGAGATTCGTGGAAATCATCTGGGTTAAGACCAATCACATCTGTCTCGATGAGAAAAGTCATCTCTTCTAAGAGATAGTTTACTTGCTCCTGGTCATAAAGAGTAAAGAACTTTTCAGAGGTAATGAACCAAAAGCTAGGGTTCATATGAAGATTTGGATTGGAAGTCATGATGGAAAGAGAAAAGAATGAAAAGGTTTTGGAGAATGGCATAAGACGTCGGTTTCTTTTATAGAAAGACGTGAGAAGCTGAACAGTCATTTGAGGGATATTAATGCTGTCAGTCATAATTATGTGTGACTGTATTTCTTGTATTTTCAAGAAATATTGAATGAATTTAACCAACTGATTTTGTTCAGATTTTATTTATTTCTTTTACAGGTAAAAGAAAATGCCACGTGGAAACTCCATTTAGTCTCTGGATGTTAACTCGAATAACTTGTAGAAGGGGGGGTTGAATACAAGTTATATAATCGTGTCTGATTTTTGCTTGATTAGATGGACAAGAACAAACGAATGAATCAAACTTTGTTTGTATTAAATAAATCAAATACAAACTCTACCAAAGGTGTACAATACCTTTAACAGCTGCTGACAATCCAAATCTCTCTCTCTGTTTGTTTCGAACTCTCGAATACAAACCTTATACAGAGCTTCACACGATATGCACTCTATAATTCTCAATTCGCTCTTTTTACAATGATATTGAGATAGTATTTATAATGCTACCTATCAACTAATAACAGAATTATAATCTATCTATGACAATGTTCTGCCGTTCAGTTGATAGTTTCCATCAATAGAGAATTCGTTTCCTTCACGATATCTTCTTGCTTGTTCTCCAAAAAAAATATCCTGTTTTATAGCACTTACCAGTTTCTGTAGCATCCATAATGACATCATCAGTAACACGACTGATATCAGGATTTCCCATTGCATCAGGATCTGATCATCCCATCAGTATTTGACTTGTTGTATCAGAATCTGCTCTTAGTTCATGAAATGTAGTCTCTGATGCATTGTTCCTGACTAAACTCTACAGATTACTGTCTTAACACATATATCCTATACAAAGTGCTAAATCCTTTATAAGATCAGGATATACAAGAAGTATTAGCAAAATTCTATTCTCAACATCACAACTTATGAATTATTCCTAACAATCTCCCTCTATTTATGCTTTAGAATCCGAAGCATAAATCTAAGTTGTAGATGTCAAAACATAATCAATACAACCAGAATAGAATTTATGAATTTAAGATCATGAAGTTAAGTACCTCCTTCTTCAGATGTAGACATGTATCTGGTACTTAGAAGAAAGAATTCAACTATTTGATGCTTCTTTTCCTTTACCACTTCCATGATGAAATTTACCAACTCTGTCACCCTTAATTCTGCTCCCAGTCTGTTTATCTCCCCCAGTCTGTTGTTGTTGTTGTTTCTGAATTGTCTTTATCTCCCCCTTTTTGACATCAGCAACATTAATTCCAAGAGATTCAGTAACAGAACAAATGAAATTCATCAAAACTGCTTGATTGTCCATAATAGTGACTTGGTTATTTTCAAGAATTCGAAGTCTCGATTGAATATCACTTTGAGATTTCTGAATGTTTCATAAAATTTCAAAATTGACTTCAATGTTGGAAGTGCTTGTTGTATCTTCAGATTCGTATACAGAAAGAACTTTATCTTCAAGCCTTGTAGAAGAAATTGCTTGTTTAGAATGATATTCAAGTAATAATACTTGAGTAGAAGTACAAACATCTTCATCTCTCTGATCTGGAGCTGAAGTATGATCATCCTTTCCTTCACCAGTATTCTGTGTAATAACATCTACAAATCCTGACTCCTCCTTAGATTGATCAGATATTGTTGATGTCTCAAATCTAGCTGAAATTGGAAGTACATACAAAGGAATACTAGGATCATTAGGAATATCTTCTGGTACTGGTTGAGTAGAAGTTTGTCTTAGCCTTTCACCTCTTCTGTTAATGATTCCTGCAAGCCTTTCTTTCTGTTTCTGAGCTTTAACTTCTGGCTTTGCATTGTGATGTGCTAAGTCATGCTTCTCATAAATATTGATAAAAGAATAAGTACCAGCATCCATACCAAGATTTTCAGACCAAGATTCAGGAAAAACCTGATCCCAGAAATCAAATGATGGTGGTTTCCTAACTTTCTCTCCCTCACTATGGAGTTGATCATCCATACCCTCATTCTCACTTTCACTATCTAAAGTCAACACTCTTTCTACCTCTCCTTTTGCCTAGTCAGGAGCCAGCCTCTCTGTGTGTGGATCTATATCCATCTTTTCAAGTGTATCACTCAAATTTGGATAAGTGCTCTCATGACCTACAGAAAAATAGGGGTTAGAAGAAGTTTTTATACCTGAACTCACATGGAGAGAGGGTTCCTCATATGGCATGGGGCTTGAGGTTTTCTCCAAGGAGTGAGCTGCTATAGTCTCTGAACCCTTACAAGCATCTACTTTCTTTCCAGAAACTACAGGCTCCAGTATACCACTTTCAGGTTTTACACTAGACTCTAATGTCTTCAGTAATATTTCATTAGATACCATAGCTAGTATGTCACCGTCTTTAAGTGTTGGTTGATGAGACACACCCTCAAGGTGGATAGACTCTGAAAGAACAATATTGGTTTGATCTTCAGAAAAATCAATCAAAGTCATTCCTCCCATATCATAGGGTCTCTCACTTGCAATTTCAGTCATCACAGAAGACCTTCCAGCATCAGCCATCACCGTTCCTGAGTCATCCAACCTCTGACTAGATGGTTCTTGTGTTACAATGAC
Source organism: Saposhnikovia divaricata (assembly GCA_036435485.1). Classification (NCBI taxonomy): domain Eukaryota; kingdom Viridiplantae; phylum Streptophyta; class Magnoliopsida; order Apiales; family Apiaceae; genus Saposhnikovia; species Saposhnikovia divaricata. Next base: position 148,297,000 of record CM071596.1, on the reverse strand, counting down.
TGTGATCTGATCTATTCCACTATTCACCACTGGTGCAATAGTATATACTGTTGACTGCTTCCTTCTATCAACTACCTCATCTTGTTCACCTTGAGCTGAAGCATCTTTAACAATGACATCCTTGTCAAATAAATATGCATGAAGTGATTGAAGTGCAACATGCTTAGGAAGTCCAAATTTCTTGTGCAATTCCTTTCTGACTGATACATAAAAGCATGTCTTCATTAAATCAAGCCTTTGATGTAACAGTCCATATTCTCCAGGAAATGAAAGTTTGGGAACTCTTTCAATCAGAAAATCTAGAACAGGCCTGGAAAGCTTCACTTTCAGATAAATAAGTTCCATAGCCAGTCTGTATGTCAATGTAGTTTCCCATGAAGAATCAAGATCAAGATCTCTCTTATCAGATACTGACGTGGATATAGCATTATTTATAGAGACCTGCATAATGTTAGTTCGACTTGACACTGTGTGTGTAGGTGACAAATGAATCTTTCTTCTTGTTCTCCTAGTATAGTGAGCAACAGATTTGTCTTGAGAAGACTCAAAAGGTGTAGACACAGAAGTGATCTTGGGATGAGATCTTTTTTCAACAGACACAGTCTTTTGAGAGACAGTATCCAGTAACTGTTTTCCCTTTTTAAGAACTACAGTCTTTTGGGAGACTGCAGCCTGGCTGTGACTAGGTGTTCCATCTCTTTGTCCTAGCTTAGAAAGTTGAATTGTAGCCTTCAATTCTGCTCTCTTAGCAAGAGATATGTTACCATCATCTTCACTAGAACTACTACTTGAAATGACAAATCTTCTCTTCTTTACAACTGATGTCTTTTGAGAAACACCAGAGGTTGGATTCTTTGAAACAATAGGCTGTGGATCAAAGTTTGGTTCTAGAATTGTTTCAGAGGCTATAATGTTTTTGGCTACTTGGGTAGACACAGGGGGGTTCTCCTCCAATTGAGATTCCTGAGTCATTTCACCACCAAAGAAAGAAGAATCATAGATAGTAGGAAGATGAGTTCTTAGAAGTACCTGAACATGATTTAGATAGTGTGATGCAGGTATTTCATCTAGATTCTTTTCACTGTCCTTCTTTGTAATGTCAGAGAAAATTCTCTTTTGCTGTACATAAGAAGAAACACAATATTCTCTGCCAAATCTAGCTTCAACATCAGGAATGAAATGGTTAATAAACAGTTGCATGAATCTGTGATTAATAAACCATATTCCTGTCATGATCTCTTGACCCAAGTTTAATACACATCTGATTTAAGATAATGTGACCAAAACTAATTACTCTGTTATAAAGCAAGCTATATGCAATATGTGATGTAACAGCAGTAATTTGTTGAAAAGAACTACATTTACCAGTAAAACATTATTCAATTTGATCAAAGAAGAAAGACCATTCTTTCCTAAGAAAAGATCTATTAAACTGGCTCACTTTATCTAGAGGTCTATCATAACCTAATTTAGATAACATAGTTCTCACATCATCATCAGATGGTACATTCTCAAAATTCGTACTAACAGGTAAGCGAAGTACTGAATTAACAACCGATTCAGTAATTTAAAATGAGTCTTGTCCTAAGGGTAGAACAATCTTACCTGATTGACTCTGAGTAGAATCAATTACCTCAGCATTCTCCCAATCTTGTGAAATAGCTACTTGATTAATTTGTGGACATGATGTGAAGGCATAGCTTAATGGTCCCTTCGCCATAAAGTCCATTATCGGGTGAAAATCAGTTGACACCCCTTCCTTGTTGGTGATAGCTGCAACATGATTGTTCATCATAAAATCAAAGTCACCAAACTTGAAAGCTACTAATTTGGGTAGTCTTATTTGAGTTGCCATTTTTATCTGAAAAGAACTTAAGAAATCTTTGAAATTTATTAGAGATTTTGAGAACTCGAGAGTGTTTTTGCTTTAGAGAATAAAATTAGAGAAAGATATTACACGATTAGAGTGTCAAAATAATTATATTTCAAAAATCCTTCAGACCCATTATCCCACGTTGACACGTAGGTTGACAGGTGTCAGTCCCTAAAAAATGCAGTTACCTACGACTTTTGGAAAATAAAATCCAAAAATAATTTCAAGTAAATAAGTCAAGGTAAAATCAAGATAAAAATCAATACTGATCAGCTTCCTTTTCCTAATGTGATCTTCTCATCAGGATAATCACACAATTCAATGTGATTTCTGAATAAAAAGAATTACTAATCCTGATGTGAACACACTTGTATTCCTGATCAATATCATCCTGATTTCAGAGACTAAATGAAGTTTCCACATGGAATTTTCTTTTACCTGTAAAAGAAATAAATAAAATCTGAACAAAATCAATTGGTTAAATTCGTTCAATATTTCTTGAAAAATACAAGAAATACAGTCACACATAATTATGACTGACTGCATTGATATCTCCCAAATGACTGTTCAGCTTCCCACGTCTTTCTATAAAAGAAACTAACGTCTTATGCCATTCTACAAAACCTTTTGATTCTTTTCTCTTTTCATCATGACTTTCAACCCAAATCTTCATATGAACCCTAGCTTTTGGTTCATTACCACTGAGAAGTTCTTTACTCTTGATGATCAGGAGCAAGTGAACTATCTCTTAGAAAAGATGACTTTTCTCATTGAGTCAGATATGGTTTATCTTAACCTCTAAAACATCTACCAGTTGGATACAATCCTCCTCTAATCTCTTCACACCTTGAGGATGAAGAATTTGGCAAAGAGTCTGACGTTGATCTTGATGGAGATGCTATTCATTTTCTTCAATAAGCATGAAGATGAGTCAGCTGCTCTCATTCAAGTCGCCCAGACAAGGAATTCATTCTTGAGATGCTCCTTGTCCTGAAGTCGATCGTTGAGGATTGAAGCAGTAACATCTTTAGACAAGAATAGAATTATTAGTAGTACTTAGACAAAAAGAAGAATTGTATTTCATTTTCATGTATGTAATGTTTTTGATTAATGAAAGTACAAGTTTTCTTAATATGTACTTGTCTATCGTTGTTTAATGACTGACATGAATAATGATATAAATTATCAGTATGCATGTAATAAAACTTGCTAACATAGACTTAACAAAACTCAGAATTGAACCACTAAATAACATGAGCTTCAGAATTTGAAATAGTAAGACACACAAATTTAACTATCCTGATACTGATGGTACAATCCTGATGTCAATACTGATGACATCAGCATACTGATAGCAATCCTGATGTTTATTAACAAGTCTATCATACTGTAATTTATCAAAGGAAAGTGTTACAGCTTAAGCATTTAACAATCAAGTATAGATCCTGACAAAAATATCATGTCTATAAGCTGAAACAACATACCTTGCTACTTATGCAGATGTTAAAGGTCTAGAAACTTAACATTCCTAACTCACTAACCAATTTAATGAATGTAGCCTCATCAAGTGGTTTAGTTAGAATATCTGCAAGCTGTTTGTCAGTAGGAACAAAATGAAGTTCCACAGTACCATTTTCAATATGTTCTCTAATTAAATGATACCTGACATCAATGTGCTTAGTCCTTGAGTGTTGAACTGGATTTTCTGCAATTTTGATAGCACTAGTATTATCACAAAACATAGGAATATTACTAAGTGTCATACCATAATCCATCAACTGATTTCTTATCCAAAGGAGTTGAGCACAACAACTGTCTGCTGCAATGTATTCAGCTTTTGCAGTTGAGGTTGAAACTGATTGCTGCTTCTTGCTTGCCCAAGAAATCAATCTGTTTACCAAGAATTGACATGTACCTGTAGTGCTTTTCCTGTCTATTTTACACCCTGCATAATCAGAGTCTGAATAGCCAATTAGGAAGAAATCAGATTCTCTTGGATACCACAAACCAAGATTTGGAGTTCCCTTGAGATATCTATAAATTCTCTTCATAGCAATTAAATGGGATTCCTTAGGATCACTTTGGAATCTAGCTCATAAACAGGTAGAGAACATTATATCTGGTCTACTTGCAGTTAGATATAACAGTGAACCTATCATGCCTCTATAGCTAGTGTTATCAACACTCTTTCCCTTAGGATCATAGTCTAGCTTAGTGGCTGTTGCCATGGGTGTCTTTGCAATTGCACAATTTTGAAAGTCAAACCTTTTTAAAAGATCTTAGATATACTTTGACTGATTAATGAAAATACCAGTCTCAGTCGTTTGACCTGCAAGCCTAAAAAGTAATTTAATTCACCCATCATGCTCTTCTGATACTTAGACTGCATAAGCTTGCTAAACTTAGTACATAACTTTTCATTAGTGGAACCAAATATAATATCATCAACATAAACTTGAACTAAAAGCAAATCACCTTTTATCTTTCTAAAGAATAGAGTTTTGTCAATTGTACCTCTTGTGAATCCATTTTCAAGAAGAAATTTAGACAAAGTCTCATACCATGCTCTTGGTGTCTGCTTTAGTCCATAGAGTGCCTTGTCAAGTTTGTAGACATGATTTGGAAACTTTGGATCAACAAAACCAGGTGGTTGTTCCACATGCACTTCCTCATCAAGTTTTCCATTTAGAAAAGCACTCTTTACATCCATCTGGTATACCTTGAATTTTGAATGAGCTGCAAATGTAAGAAACATTCTGATTGCCTCCAGTATTGCTACAGGTGCAAAGGTTTCATCAGAGTCAATTCCTTCTTCCTGAGAATAACCCTTGGCCACCAGTCTTGCTTTGTTTCTTACAATCATACCAGATTCATCCAACTTGTTTCCGAAAACCCATTTAGCACCAACAATATATCTATTTTTAGGTCTTGGTACCAGTTTCCAAACTTTGTTCCTCTCAAACTCATTCAATTCTTCCTGCATTGCTATTACCCAATCAGGATCCTGTAAGGCTTCTTCAACCTTCTTAGGTTCATTCTTTGAGAGAAAACAACTGTACAAGCATTCATTTTGAATTGATCTTCTAGTTCGAACACCACTATTTGGATCACCAATTATCAAATCCTCAGTATGATCCCTTGTCAATTTTCTAACAGGTGGTAGATTGTTCCTGCTAGACTCTCCCCCTAAGTTAGTGGTATTTCTTGTAGAAGAATGTTCATTTCCTTCAAAAGCTCCCCCTTGATCAGTAGAATCAGGGGATTCAATACTGCTGCTAGTTTCTGATCTTCCTTCATTAGACTCTGAAGGATCAGTTCCTGATGAAGTAGACTCTGAAAGACTAGTCTGATCCTGACCAGTACTGTGTTCTTCTTGATTGAATTGCTCCCCCTCAACAGTAGCATTCCTTTGAGAAACAATAGATATTTCCTCTGGAGAACCTTCTTCATCGCTGGAGAGAATCTCAGAATACTTAAGATTTTCAAATTCCAGATTGTCATGGCTTTCATCAGTTTGCAAAATTCCAAACTTTTTATCATCAAATGCAACATGAATTGATTCCATAACAATGTGAGTTCTGAGATTGTATACTTTGAAGGCCTTTGATGCTGAATATCCTAGAAAGATTGCTTCATCCGATTTGGCTTCAAATTTCCCAAGTTGTTCTGGATGAACTTTCAGGACATAGCATTTGCAGCCAAAGATGTGAAAGTATTTCACACTTGGTTTCTTCCCTTTGATCATCTCATAGGGAGTCTTACCATGAGCATTTACCAAGGTACAGTTTTGAGTGAAACATGCAATGTTTATAGCTTCTGTCCAGAAATAGGTTGGAAGCTTTGCATCTGCAAGCAAGGTTCTTGCTGCCTCTATGAGAGTTCTGTTCTTTCTTTCTACTACACCATTCTGCTGAGGTGTTCCAGGTGCAGAAAACTATTGAGTAATTCCATTGTCTGCACAATACTCCTCCATTGTAGAATTCTCAAATTCTGTACCATTGTCACTTCTGAGCACTTTGACCTTGTACTCAGAGCTATTTTGAATATTTTTGATAAGTTCAATGATTTGCTGAGGAGCTTCATCCTTGTTGTGTAGAAAGAATACCCATGTGAACCTTGTGTAATCATCCACTATAACTAGAGCATATCTTTTCTTGTTGATAGACATAATGTTTACTGGACCAAATAAATCAAGATGCAGCATGTGAAATGGTTCAGTAATTGAATTTTCTGCCTTGCTCTTGAAAGTGGTTCTTCTTCGTTTACCAAGCTGACAAGCATCACAAAGTCCATCTTGCACATAATTTGCCTGAGGTAGGCCTCTCACCAGATGGTGCTTAACAAGTTAATTAAGCTTCTTGAAATTGAGATGTGAGAGCTTCTTGTGCCAGTTCCAGCTTTCATCATTTGATGCATTGCTGTAAAGACATCTGACAGTTCCTTTAGATGTGTCACTCAAGCTGGCTTCATATATGTTACCATGTCTCCGACCAGTCAAACAATGTCTCCATTCTTCATATTCAAGATTTTGCATCCTTTACTGTCAGAGATTGATTGGTAACCCTTATCACCCAGTTGACTTATCCCAGAGTTTTTCCTTTGTTGCCATCTCCAAAGGATATTACTAGGCCAGCTTTCCTCTCAAACTTTGTAAGCAGGGACTTCTTTCCAGTCATATGTCCAGAGCATCCACTGTCCAAGATAATTGAATGCTTCTTTCCAGTGCCTTGTAAACAAAAAGTAGCTAGTTAGAATTTTTTAGGACCCAACTTTGATTGGATCCTTTCTTAGTAACTTTTGAACCAACAGGCTTTGAAGATTTTGCTTTTGATTTACCTGTTGCAGAGTCAACCTTAGACTCTGATTTCACAAACTGTTTGTGACTAGGAGTTTCAGATTTCAGAGAATAATAGTCATAATACAGTTCATGATACTCCTTACACATATAAATGGAATGAAGTAAACTACCACAATGATAATAGGGTTCTTGTGGTTGGTATTGAATTCTCTGAGTCTTGGGGAATCTGGACTCAGTTTTCCAAGAAAGTTTTTGATTGCAGTCTAGGGCCAAATGATTATGATTTCCACATTTATAGCATTTCTTCTTAGGTGCATCAGGTACATTCTTGTAATTATTCTCTTTGTTAATACCTTCTTTTCCATTCCTATTTCTTCTGATCTTGCTAGACTCTGAAATACTTTCTAGTCTCTGTTTCAACTGAGACTTAGACAGAAAACCTATGTTGACATTCTTAGGTTTTTCTAACACTCTTTCATCTGAATTGCTATTGTTAATTCTTTTGTGCACAACTGGGGTACCTTTAGAATCAACAAATTTAACATGTTTAGGTTCAGAAACTATCTTCTTACCTTCAAACTTAGATGTGCTAGCTTCAATTTTACTATTATCATTGATAATAGCTACAGTATGTTCTTGCCTAGCCTTATCAAAACCTAAACCATTAACTTTACCAAGAATTTGATTTTCAATGATTTCTTGAGTCTTTTTACCAGAATTGTTAATGGTTTTAATCACATCTCTCTCTTCCTCTAGTTCTATTCTGACATAGTCATAAGCCTCAAGAATAACACTATAATCATGCTTAGCTTTATCAGAACTTAACCTATATTCTTCCATTTGAATTAACTCAGATTTAAGAAAATTATTTCTACTAACTAATTCATCATTCTTAGCCTTAAGTTCATCTTTTTCACTAGCAAGAATTTTGAAATTAGTCATAAGATTCTTAAACTCAACATGAATAGATCTAATATCATCAGAATCTAAGCTATCAAATGAATCAAGAGAGTGAAATGATACCTTAACAGAAGATGAAGAAGTTTTCTTTGGAGATCCAGGCTTGTCTGAAGCACTTGCCATCAATGCAATGTTGTCATAATCCAATTCATCTTCAGAATCACTGGAGTCTGCCCAATCCTTCTATGTGACCATGAGTGCATTACCCTTCCTTGATTCCTAGGCTTCTTGCACTCACTAGCAAAGTGTCCAAGCTCACTGCAAGTAAAGCACTTGATCTTGGCTTTATCAAGCTTGATAATTTTACTTTTGCCTTTGTCACTCTTCTTCTCCTCTTTCTTCTGAAAAGAGCCTTTGCTAAATCTTCTCCTGTTGAATCTTCATTTCTTGAAAGCTTTAGCAAACATAGCAAAGAGTTCTTGCATCTCTGATTCAAAATCATTATCTTTAGAGTCTATCTCTGTAGACTCTGACTCAGAACTTTCTTTGCTCTTTTTCTTCCTCAAGTCTCTTTTAGTAGATTCAGACTTTTCTTCTGGAAGCTTCTTTGATTCAGATTGAGCAGTGAGTGCAATAGTTTTCATCTTTCCTTCACTCCTGCTCTTTTGCTGCTGCCTGTCAAGTTCATAAGCTCTCAATTTTCCATAAACTGCTTCTAATGATATTTCATCCATATCATTAGCTTCCTCAATTGCAGATATCTTCTCATTGTAGAAATCAGGAAGAGCTTTCATGAACTTCGTATTCATATCCTCCAAGTCATAATATTTACCATGCATGGCCATCTCATTGATGAGTTTAGTAAACCTATCAAAGGTGTCAGTAAGTGACTCACCAGACTTGGATTCAAAGTACTCATACTGTTGTATGAGAAGTGTCCTCATATTCTTCCTGACAGGTTTTGTTCCTTCACAGTGAACCTTTAGATTGTCCCATATCTCCTTAGCAGTTTTACAAGAGAGAACATAGTTAGTGAGAACAGAATCAAGACTGTTGAATAGTATGTTTCTCACTTTAGCATCCTTAAGAACGTTATCCTTTTCCTTATCTGTCCATTCAGATTTAGGCTTCTCTACTGTATGTTCTGGAACAACTTTTCCTTCGACATTTGCTTGAGGAACAAGTCTTGTTGGAACAAAAGGCCCATCTCTGATTTTGTCAAGATAATCAGGATCTGTTGCTTCTAGGTGATGCAACATCTTCACTTCCCATAGAGTATATTCGTTTCTCTTGAGCATAGGGATCTTAGTATTACCATCCTTGTAACCAGACATGATTGCAGATCTTTATGATTATTCGAAATCAACCTGCTCTTATACCAATTGTTAACTCGAATAACTTGTAGAAGGGGGGGTTGAATACAAGTTATATAATCGTGTCTGATTTTTGCTTGATTAGATGGACAAGAACAAACGAATGAATCAAACTTTGTTTGTATTAAATAAATCAAATACAAACTCTACCAAAGGTGTACAATACCTTTTGCAGCTGCTGACAATACAAATCTCTCTCTATGTTTGTTTCGAACTCTCGAATACAAACCTTATACAGAGCTTCACACGATATGCACTCTATAATTCTCAATTCGCTCTTTTTATAATGATATTGAGAGAGTATTTATAATGCTACCTATCAACTAATAACAGAATTATAATCTATCTATGACAATGTTCTGCCGTTCAGTTGATAGTTTCCATCAATAGAGAATTCGTTTCCTTCACGATATCCTTTTGCTTGTTCTCCAAAACAAAGATCCTGTTTTATAGCACTTACCAGTTTCTGTAGCATCCATAATGACATCATCAGTAACACGACTGATATCAGGATTTCCCATTGCATCAGGATCTGATCATCCCATCAGTATTTGATCAGGATCTGACTTGCTGTATCAGGATCTGCTCTTAGTTCCTGAAATGTAGTCTCTGACGCAATGTTCCTGACTAAACTCTACAGATTACTATCTTAACATATATATCCTATGCAAAGTGCTAAATCTTTTATAAGATCAGGATATATAAGAAGTATTAGCGAAATTCTATTCTCAACATCACAACTTATGAATTATTCCTAACTCTGGAATCAGGATGATATTGATCAAGATTACAAGTGTGTTCACATCAGGATTAGTAATTCTTTTTATTCAGAAAACACATTGAATCGTGTGATTATCTTGATGAGAAGATCACATCAGGAAAAGGAAGCTGATCAGTATTGACTTTTATCTTGACTTTACCTTGATTTAATTTACTTGAAATTAATTTTGGATTTTATTTTCCAAAAGTCGTGGGTAACTATATTTTTCAGGGACTGACACCTGTCAACCTACGTGTCAACGTGGGATAATTGGTCTGAAGGATTTTTGAAATATAATTATTTTGATACTCTAAGCGTGTAATTGCTTTCTCTAATTTCATTCTCTAAAACAAAAAAAAACACTCTCGAGTTCTCAAAATCACTAATCAATTTCAAAGATTTCTTAAGTTCTTTTTCAGATCAAAATGGCGACTCAAAGAAGACTACCCAAATCAGTAGCTTTCAAGTTTGGTGAATTTAATTTTATAATGAACAATCATGTTGCTGCTATCACCAACAAGGAAGGGGTGTCAACTGATTTTCACCCAATTATGGACTTTATGGCGAAAGGACCATTAAGCTATGCCTTGACAACATATCCACAAATTAATCAAGTAGCTGTTTCACAAGCTTGGGAAAATGCTGAGGTAATTGATTCTACTCAGAGTCAATTAGGTAAGATTGTTTAACACTTAGAACAAGACTCATTCGATATTACTGAATCTGTTGTTAATTTAGTACTTCACTTACCTGTTAGTACGAATTTTGAGAATTTACCATCTGATGATGATATTAGAACTATGTTATCTGCATTAGGTTATAATGGACCTCTAGATAATGTAACACCCCCAGATCCGGGGTCAGGGATCGGGTCGTTACGGTCTCATAACTCATACATAATACTTGACTTGAGTCCAAAATCAATAAGTAGCATGCTGTGACCCCACAATAATATCCACTCACACATACACACACAAACACAGTTATAGTCTCAGAGATGAATTTGAAATAAGTCTTACATAGAGGTGTTTACGAATAAAAGTTATTACAAGCCAAAATGATAACATCATAAGTTTAAAAGTTTTGCCGTTGATTACATTAATTATACATATAGTTAAACAGGAAACAAAAGCTGTCTAACTATGCTACCTCAGCAATAGCGGCTAGCATCTCAACAGGGAGTCCGGTGGGTCGGGTAACCCGCTTGCGTCGAGTGCGCCTGACGCGAGCCATCTGTCCTAGCTGTTGTTGTGACGTAATAAATAAGCAAGGGTGAGCAATAGCCCACCAACAACAATATAACTGAACAGTGATGATATATATATATATATATATATATATATATAGCATTTCAAACAACTTTGAAACCATATGCCATGCCTTAGCGAAGATAATACCAGTATAAGGTAATTGATGAAGCTACAAGTAACTCAAAACATATATATTCAAATTATGAATACTTTTCCAATACTGCCAACAATAATACTGTTGCAGAAAATAAATGAATCTGGATGATTTAACTTATGCTGGAGTATTCTGTTGATGTATACTGAAAATATTTATTTAAAGTATATACATTTATTTCTGACCCAGTTTTATTGAGAATCATTTAAATGTTTACATGTTGTCTAATATTATATATTGTGGACAATCTAGTATCAAATGGGATACAGAATATTAGATTGTTAAATACGGTTTATATAATATAATAAGGTTCACAGCACAGGTGGAGTTAGACAATCCACGGGAATGGCTGTAGTATTATTTAGATTAGTTTATTTTGACTAATAAATAATACTAGTATACATTGTGTATATTGAACATGATCAAATTTAGAATTGTTCCCTTATACTGATTAAGAAGGAGAACTAAGATTCTATGTTATTATTAATGCTTAGGTTCTTAATCCGGATATAATAATTGACACGAGTATATTATTTACATGCTTTGATTTATATATGAAATAATTCTTTTGATTTATTTCATTATATTTTGGGTGATGAAATAATATATATGGTGAATATTATTTATAGAAGGAATCCATGTCCTGATAATATTCAGGTTAATGATGTCCCCTTGAAAGCTCAAAAGATTTAATTATGTGAAACCCTGCAGGTGGATTTATTCCGGCATAATTAAATAAAGATTGAGTGGATGATCAAGGATAAAAGATATTAATTAAATGAATTATCAGTAATTTATTTAATTAATGGACATGCGATATTTTAAACATGGGGAATTTAATAAGCAAATAATATTGGAACCGAATTAATTAATTAAATTACGGTATTAGGAAAGGTAGTGCAAATATTAATTCTTTAGTGGATTTAATTAATATTAAATGACATTGGGCTGGGCTCGAAATGTCATTGGGAGGCCTAACCTAATTATCCATAATCCCTATTGTAGCCCTATATATATTCTTATTCTCTTCTTGCTAGGGTTGGTCGAAAAATTTTATAGCCACCCAGGAGCAAGAAGAGAGGTTAACTTGAGAAGACGAAGGCCACACTTCGCTCAAGGGAATTTGGGGATACAATAGAAGAGCGTGGAATCAACCGTTAACAAGGTGACTTTTCTAATCGTACTCGTTAATTTATTGTATCAAAAATCGTAGTGCGAAGATCTGATTGTCCCAACAATTGGCATCAAGAGCTAGGTTCAATGGTTCTGCAAATTTTGATACGATGTCCATGTCGTAATTATATATGCATGTATATAGTGGTAGGCTTGTATATTCTGTTTTGCAGGTTTTATCCACTATTATGGCCATGTATATTTTAATTATGTGTTTGGATCCTACGTGGTTTAATCGTGGTTAATTTTTATTCAATTGGTTTCCACGTGATTGTAAATCACAAGGGTTGATCGTGTTAGAATAGATTTTATGAAATTTGTTTTGTATTAGATCTATTTTTTATGTAATTGTTTGATGGATTTTGTAAAAATTCGGGTATTTTGTAACAATTATGTGCCATCGGAAATCAATTCGGAGTTGTTTTTGTTCCGCTGCGAAATTTCGATGGGGCTGCTGTTGTATCGAAGCTTCTGTTGTGTTCATTAAGTTCGATGAAAAGAAGAAGACACTGGCGTTAGAAGAAGAGCAAATTGGTTTGTGAAAATTTTGCTCAAAGCCTGTAACGCAGTTCTGTCCTGCATTACCAGTGCAAACTGGTGTTGCGCATGGGCAACCTGCGCAACAGGGGCTTTCATGTGCTGTAACGCATGCACTGGATGCGCAACTGGTGGGAAGTGTGGGACGGCTATAACTCAGTCACAGAATGCGCAACATGCCTTTTGTTTTTTCCACAAACATGCAGCGCATGCCAGGAACAACAGGAGCTGCAGAAATTTTTTTTTGGGGGCCATAATATTGGAATTTTTTATTTTAATTCCACAATTTATTTTTTAATTATTGCTTTAAATAAATTATTATATGTGTTGTTAATTATGTGTGTAATTTTTTAATTGCATGTTTAATATAATTAGGACGACATGGACATAGATTTTTTATTTTTTATTGCTTTAATTAAATGTTTTATGTTGTTAAATTATGTGTGTATTTGGAATGCATGTTAGACATAATTATAATGACATAGGCCCCATTTAAATTTAAAAATTCCTCATTTTTTAAATAAAAATTCTGAGTGGGTGAGGGAATCAATTAGGAATTAAATCCCACGGTCTCCATTATTTTGTATGTAATATAACCTTTTAAATAATATAGATGGTATATATGATCACCTAACGTGGCGTAGTATTTACGGTATTTTAAAAGGTTGTAGAAATTACTAGAACAAAATTCTTAAATTAAATAACGAATATTTAAAGGAATATAGATCACCCTAACGTGACATACCAAGTTTCATAGAATTCGTTAGGAAAATTGGATACTCTTTTTGATGTTGACTATGGAGAATTCTGTCTAGGAATTGGGTATTAAGCGAGGTCATTGTGACTCCTCCGAGACCTGGGAATTATCCATTAATATATTAAACGGATGTATTTAGTTGGAGTAATTTAAGAATTTAAATAATGGTATACACTTAGCTATGAAAAATAATATATAGTCCACCCTAACGTGGCGTATTATTTAGTAATAGGACCGAAGTAATATTTAAACGAATTTAAGTGGTATATATGTCACCCATCGTGGCGTACCAGATACTTATGGTGTTTAAATATTAGTGCATTAATTTTAATTAATTGTTAGAGGAAACGAATAGGTTTTAAGATTTGTGCAACTATCTGATTATATGTTACATGTATGATTCTCAGGATTAGATCATTATGGGCTTTAATCCACTATTCACCATACTTAAGGATAACAAACTTACGGGACCAAACTATATTGAATGGAAACGTAATTTGGACATAGTGTTGACTGCTGAGGAGTAAAATTTTGTACTTATGAACCCAAGCCAGATCAGCCTGCTGAAGATGCTCCTGAAAGTGAGAAGGAGTATTATAAGCGGTGGGTTAAGGCTGATGAGATGTCGCGATGTTACATTCTGGCAGCAATGTCGGGTGTTTTGCAGCATCGGCATCAGGCTATGGCCACTGCTTCAGATATGCTCTTTAATCTCAAGGAATTTTTTGGGGAACAGAATAGGGCTGCTAGGCAAGTAGCAATGAAGGCTTTAATGAACACTCAGATGGCTGAAGGAACACCTGTAATGGATCATGTTCTCAGGATGATGTCTCATCTGAATGAGATGGAGATCGATCGATATCATCCTTATGAGTCTGCCCAAAAGTTTTGAGCAGTTCCGCTTGAATTACACCATGAACAAAAGGATGTATAGTCTCGCGGAACTTCTGACAGAACTTCAGGCAGCTGAAGGAATCTTTAAGCAGAATGTTCAAGTGAATGTGGCTGAGAAAGCTTCTTCCTCTAAGCCGAAAGGCAAGAAGAAGAAAAAGGTTCAGACACAGAAAAACTGGAAAGGTTTGTAACACCCCCTTCCTAAAATGGGAGAAGATATTACTTATAATCCATAAACCTGCAAACAGAGCACTAAAAACAATCTCTAAATAATGATTAAATAGTCTAATAACCTCCAAATAATATTAAAACTCTAAATCACAGTTCAAACCAATAAATATGAAAAACTACAATCTTTAAATAACTCTTCAAGTCTAAATAATGCTAGAAGTCCATAAGTCCTAATCAATGGAATAAGGGTAGCTCTCCATCACACAATCCCAGATCCCCCTAAGCACCTGCCAGAAAAAGAATACGGCATGAGCCAATCGCCCAGTACGGATTTGGAGTACAGTTTATAAAACAAAAAAACAGTTATGTATATTTGACAGTTTATAATAAAATATTTATTTCAAAATAAGCATGGCTGAAGCAACGAGGGGTTAGGATATTTCATACCGAGATCAGAACAGAACAGATACAGATACACACATCATAGGGTACCTAATGCGTGCAACAAACCGGATAACGTGTACGGCATATACAACGTTACCGCCAAATCAAATCACAAATCAAATCAAAATCTGGGTGCACCCACGTATCCTGAAACAAATATCAAAATGCGCAAAAGCTCGCCACCTGAGCTATCAGAAGGATACGCCGTGACCAATCACACTGCCACGGAAGTGTCATGTCACTGGTGCCGCAATGACATGGCTGTAGTACCCCTACAGCTGGTTAACTCGGTATACCCTATATCACTAAGGGTTCAAATAAAATACTTCGCAAAATCTTTGAAATCACAATAAACTAATATTTGAACATTTTCAACAGATATATAAATTTGCAAAATTTTAAAAAGTCGCAGAAACAGATATTTAAATATTTTCAAACAGATATAAAAATCACTTTCCAAAGTCAACGAGCCAAAATATTTTTCAAAATTAGAACAGTCAAAACAATCAAAACCAAGTGAATAGATGTGAGGACATAACAGATTTAATATTACTAATTTAAGAGGAGTAGCGCTGAATAAAAAGGAGAGATAATCCGTACCTCGAAAATAGTAACTAGATAGTAACAAAATCCACAAACGATCCTCTAAACCTCCGGTTTGCGATCTACATATAAATTATAATTTATAATCAAAATATGTTCTTTTTATGTTTAATCATTAAATACATTCTTATTATTAAAATATTAATGGCCTACAGTTCTAGTTAACCGGTACATGAATTAACTATCCATTACAAATATTCGCATCAATTTCATAACTCCTGATGGTTCCTTTGATCCTTTCAAAGCTAGTTTTTTTTTTAACTAATATCACGACTTTACAATTACTTAACTAAACTAAGATGTTCACTTTAATCTCTTGCATGACAAACACGAACATGGCATATTTAATTAATAAAATATTCACATCACCGATACATTAACAATCTAAGTCATATTTATCTTTTAATACTTTCATGTACACTCAATTAACCATAACCAGTAGTCTTCCTAACTAGTACCTCTTGCAATCACCACATGACATAAAAAATAATAATTAAACAATACATATATATGGATGCCTACTTGATTTAAGAGATCAGAAGCCAAAACCTTTGAATTCTACACCTCTGTTTTGCTTTTCTTTTTTTTTTCTTCGGCTCTCTAACTCTGTTTCTTCCGCTCGCCTATGTGGCTTGTTGTCCTCTCTCACAATTGTTTAGGGTTTTTAATAAAATAGGTAGTACATCTTATATATATATAAAAATTTTAGAATTATTATCCTCCTTCTAATAAAATTACTAATTTACAATTCTCCTTTTAATCAAATTTTATTATAAACATATATTACTATTTATAAATTAATTAGGAATTCAAATTTTAGTCTATTCTAATATCTTATTATTATTATTATTATTAAAAATTATTCTTATTAATTCTATTCTAATTATTAATAAAGAATTACGAATATTACATATATACCCCCTTAAAAAAAAAATTCCGTCCCCGGAATCAAACGAAACTAAAACTCGTACCTAATTTAAATAATTGTAAATATCTCTCAGGAACAAATTTTTCTAATTTTCATGTAGGCTTCTCACTCTTTCCTCTCTCGTTGACCTTTTCACAAATTTTTTAACAAGTGAGAAATTTCTTTCCTGTAACTTGCTCCTATTCACAATAAATATACCCTATAATTGTATGGAATAAATACATACATACCCTAAAAATTGACACATGTAAGACATTCACGGACATGAGGGACATGAGATAACTGAGTTGCTAATGATACTCTATAAACAACTTCCATATCTCTCTTTATAACATCAAAAGACCAACATATTTTAACCCAAGTTATCCTTTTTACACCAAACACATCACAACCTAAAAACAAATGACATTTTCAAGAAATAAAATTCATCGGTTTTTAAAAAAAATTACTGAATGTATAATAGTATAACTATTACATGAACTAATGCCCACAAAATATTAATTAAATAATATGAACAAAGTAGCTCGGACAATCAAGGTTGCCCAGACTCTACTAGATAAGCACACTCAAGTAGTAAAATAACCAATAAAAAAAATCCCTTTAATTACTGTAAAATAATAAAATAATTATACAAATAAGCAAATATCGATTAACAAATATAAACAATTACAAAATTTATTAATTAGCACAACCACTTAAGAACTAGTCGAAAGTGAATTAAAAATCAAACGATGACATGTAATCAATGGATGTTTACAAAGTAACGTATTGTTTTTAAAAATAATTTTAATAATAATGTAAAAAAATATATATAATAAAATACATGACAATATTGATTTTTGCATTTGTACAAATAAAAATCCCATATACATACGCCATTCTGACATTATGTAAAAGAGTTTAGAACAATTTTCATTTGATAAATTAAATCACAATTAATTGAGTAAGGTTGTACAAATCAATGATATAAACTTAATTATTGTACTCTATGAAATATCAAATATGTTGTCTCATTGTAAAAAAATAGTGATGCATGAATATACAACTAATAGATAATAGGCTAGAAAATAATTAAATGTGTTAATTAAACATATCACGTAATTAAAATATATATATAATTTTGATTGTAACTATTTCTCTCCAACGTGGCTAGTGTACTGCAACTAAATACACTAGTGCAACTCCTAATTATAAGGTTCACTAACGATAATATGCATATATATATTTATAAAATTTTATTTTATTTATTTTAATTATTAAGGTTAATGACATATGGGTCAATGGATGCTCACTAGGCCTGCGTACGAATTAGCTGCTCAGCCATAACAAAATATGTTATATATCAAAACAGAACAAATTTAATTATCATACATTATACATAAAATATAAAATTTTATTCAACTCAATTTAAAACAATCAATACTTTTATATAACTCAAAAACAATTAGAGTAAAATACCTAAAATCATGAGATATAATATACTCTTCCACTTACAAAACTTTCATTCTAGAAATTTAAGATTTGATTCTCGTCCAATAACTCAAAAAAAAAATGCAGATACATTGATTTTTCATATTGAATTTTTTTAGATACTGAAATTCTTTGGTAGCAATTTTTCAACTAAGATTGAAATTAAATAAAATCAAGAATCAAAATTAATTTTTTTTTTTTCCCCACCAAAATATCATGTGTAAACTATATGCACAAGTGTCTTATATGAAACAAAATATAAAGGAAACACGCAGAATAGTACTCTCAAATAAAATTATATTATATAGCACAAAATTGAAAATTAAATAATGTGTATATGACATTTTTTTTTAACAAATAATTTAACTATCCAAGTCCAATTTAAGTTGTTTATAAATTATAACAAATCAGGATTTTATTAGATACATATAATTAGAATATTGAAAAAAAAACAATTGGTGAATTGCACAACAAAATAAAATAAAGTAAAATAAAATTTTGATTGCTAAAGCACGGTAAGCTAAGTTATTGGTTTTTGATAATAATTCCTTGTCAACGGCTACATTACAATTCATTGGGACACTAGCAAGAATAAATAAAATTGAAATAAAAAATTTAAGTTTAAAAAGATATCTATAATTTTTAGAACCTATTTGGAATACCAAATTATATCATATGACAGATAACATATATTACATTAAATACTATTCATATAATTCCAAATACCTTGAAAGTTAATGGTCTAAATAAAAACAAAATTGTTAGGGTACACAACACTTACATTCCTTTACTGAATTATTAATTTCAGGCGTCCCTAAAATTAATAATACCATTTTATTTAATTATTTATTTTGAGCGTCCCCAAAATAAAATAATTAAATTATAAAATTTTGGAATAACTGTTTTAGGCATAATTTGAATAAATTGAGAAATACTTTTTTATTAGTAAAAGGAAATGTAGGCTACCAATATCAAAATAATATGAATATACTATAATCTTACAAGCTAACTGCTAAAACATATATGAGTATGGGAAATAATAAAAATAAGCAAATTCGGAAATATTACAAATAAAAAAAATACAAAAGATTTGTATTTTAGAAGACGTAAAGTTTACTTAATTGGAATAAACGAACAAAACTGCATAATAGACCTTTTTCTAGCGATAATTCAAAATGTAAGAATGACTCACAAACACGAAACAAATAGAAATATTATACAAAATTTAAAATAATTTACAAAAATTAATAAGAAGATTAAGGTAGTACTCAAGAGATATTAATTATCACATATACCAACAAATACATGAAAGTCAACCTACAACTCACAGACCTACAAATGGTTTACATAATTATAATCTAAACTAATATCACCTTATTCTCGAGTAAAATTTAAAGTTAACACAATTCTTACCTAAAACTTTTATTTCTAGTAAAACTAACAAAATTTTCGTGACTCCAATAAGTTAAGGTTGTTATTAAATGGATGCTAATAAGTCTGTGTCTTCAAAGATCATTTTTTTTTTTACAAACCAATTGTTGCAAAAATTATACTCAACCAAACTATACTTAAATGAATGATAAATAATGCATTATCCTCAAAAGCAACACACTCTTACAATTATCTAACACTCTTGATACTTAAAAATAGTAACATTCATTTTAGGACCTTAAAAATGTAAGACGACTCATAAGGACAAAACTCAAATGTACTAAATTGATGACAAAGAAATGATAGGCAGAGCGGAACCATAATCGAATAACAAAAAAAAAATTCCAATCCTATAAAAAAAATCGTTGTATAAACATATTTAAATAAAGTTCACAACAAAGAGACGGGCCGAAATAGTTGAAAAATATCATAAAAGTAAAATAGTTCTCAAATGAACAAAACTGAATGAATTTTAAAAACATTGAACCCATCCTAACGTCTACCCAAACTCACAGGTCAACCTAAATAGGTTTTCTACAAGAAAGAACCTAAGCTCTGATACCATCTTTGTAACACCCCCTTCCTAAAATGGGAGAAGATATTACTTATAATCCATAAACCTGCAAACAGAGCACTAAAAACAATCTCTAAATAATGATTAAATAGTCTAATAACCTCCAAATAATATTAAAACTCTAAATCACAGTTCAAACCAATAAATATGAAAAACTACAATCTTTAAATAACTCTTCAAGTCTAAATAATGCTAGAAGTCCATAAGTCCTAATCAATGGAATAAGGGTAGCTCTCCATCACACAATACCAGATCCCCCTAAGCACCTGTCAGAAAAAGAATACGGCATGAGCCAATCGCCCAGTACGGATTTGGAGTACAGTTTATAAAACAAAAAAACAGTTATGTATATTTGACAGTTTATAATAAAATATTTATTTCAAAATAAGCATGGCTGAAGCAACGAGGGGTTAGGATATTTCATACCGAGATCAGAACAGAACAGATACAGATACACACATCATAGGGTACCTAATGCGTGCAACAAACCGGATAACATGTACGGCATATACAACGTTACCGCCAAATCAAATCAGAAATCAAATCAAAATCTGGGTGCACCCACGTATCCTGAAACAAATATCAAAATGCGCAAAAGCTCGCCACCTGAGCTATCAGAAGGATACGCCGTGACCAATCACACTACCACGGAAGTGTCATGTCACTGGTGCCGCAATGACATGGCTGTAGTACCCCTACAGCTGGTTAACTCGGTATACCCTATATCACTAAGGGTTCAAATAAAATACTTCGCAAAATCTTTGAAATCACAATAAACTAATATTTGAACATTTTCAACAGATATATAAATTTGCAAAATTTTAAAAAGTCGCAGAAACAGATATTTAAATATTTTCAAACAGATATAAAAATCACTTTCCAAAGTCAACGAGCCAAAATATTTTTCAAAATTAGAACAGTCAAAACAATCAAAACCAAGTGAATAGATGTGAGGACAAAACAGATTTAATATTACTAATTTAAGAGGAGTAGCGCTGAAAAAAAGGAGAGATAATCCGTACCTCGAAAATAGTAACTAGATAGTAACAAAATCCACAAACGATCCTCTAAACCTCCGGTTTGCGATCTACATATAAATTATAATTTATAATCAAAATATGTTCTTTTTATGTTTAATCATTAAATACATTCTTATTATTAAAATATTAATGGCCTACAGTTCTAGTTAACCGGTACATGAATTAACTATCCATTACAAATATTCGCATCAATTTCATAACTCCTGATGGTTCCTTTGATCCTTTCAAAGCTAGTTTTTTTTAACTAATATCACGACTTTACAATTACTTAACTAAACTAAGATGTTCACTTTAATCTCTTGCATGACAAACACGAATATGGCATATTTAATTAATAAAATATTCACATCACCGATACATTAACAATCTAAGTCATATTTATGTTTTAACACTTTCATGTACACTCAATTAACCATAACCAGTAGTCTTCCTAACTAGTACCTCTTGCAATCACCACACGACATAAAAAATAATAATTAAACAATACATATATATGGATGCCTACTTGATTTAAGAGATCAGAAGCCAAAACCTTTGAATTCTACACCTCTGTTTTGCTCTTCTTTTTTTTTCTTCGGCTCTCTAACTCTATTTCTTCCGCTCGCCTATGTGGCTTGTTGTCCTCTCTCACAATTGTTTAGGGTTTTTAATAAAATAGGTAGTACATCTTATATATATATAAAAATTTTAGAATTATTATCCTCCTTCTAATAAAATTACTAATTTACAATTCTCCTTTTAATCAAATTTTATTATAAACATATATTACTATTTCTAAATTAATTAGGAATTCAAATTTTAGTCTATTCTAATATCTTATTATTATTATTATTATTAAAAATTATTCTTATTAATTCTATTCTAATTATTAATAAAGAATTACGAATATTACAGGTTGCTAATGCAGTGGGAGTTCAAGGTGCTGTGAAAAAGCCTAAGGGCAAGTGCTTCAGGTGCAAGCAGTCAGGTCACTGGAAACAGGATTGTCCTCTTCCTAAGAAGACAAACAATACTGGTATGTCTCTTTCTCTAGTTACAGAAACATATATAGCGGCTATATCTACGAGCACTTGGTGTGTAGATACAGGAGCCACTAACCATGTTTGTAACTCTTTGCAGGGGTTCCAGCAATCCAGAATGCTTAGAGATGGCGAGATATATGTGTTCATGGGAGATGCTACGAAAGTAGTAGTAGTTGCAGTTGGAATAATTACATTATCTTTTGGTGATGGTAGGATTTTGGTTTTGAACAATTGTCTTTATGTACCTTCGTTTAGAAGGAATTTAATTTTGGTTTCTAAACTTGCCATGGATGGTTATAATGTTTGTTTGGATCGTAATGTTTCTATTATGATGAATAAACGAGTTATATGTTCTGGTACATTGCAAGATAATTTATATATTATTAATCTTATCCAATCAATGCTGCAACATAAGGAAACTAATAACATTCCTTCTAGCTCAAATAATAGAAAGAAACCTTCTGAATTGAACCAAACATATCTTTGGCACTTAAGATTAGGTCATATTAACTTGAGGAGGATTCAAAGACTGGTAGATTATGGGCCATTAGGCTCGTTGGCAGTGGAGCCATTTCCAGTTTGTGAATCCTGCTTGGAAGGTAAGATGACTAATAGGCCTTTTAAAGCAAAGGGGAATAGAGCCAAAGAAGTGTTAGAATTGGTTCATACTGATTTATGTGGACCTATGAGTATCCAAAAAAGAGGAGGTTATAAGTATTTTGTCACTTTCATTGACGATTATTCTAGATACGGGTACATTTATTTGTTGCGCCGTAAGTCTGAGTGCTTTGAAAAATTCAAAGAGTACAAAGCAAGTGCGGAGAAGCGACATCTTGGAAAATGTATCAAGTCACTACGATCAGATCGTGATGGCGAATACTTGCTTGGAGAATTTAAGGAATATTTATCAGAAAATGGGATCACATCCCAGTTGTCTTCACCTGGCACACCTCAGCAGAAAGGTGTAGCAGAGAGAAGGAATCGGACTCTTTTAGAGAGTGTTAGATCGATGATGAGTTATTCAGATTTACCCAAGTCATTTTGGGGATATGCTATAGAAACAGCGGCTTACCTTCTGAACTTGGTACCTTCTAAGTCGGTTCCCAAGACTCCAATAGAATTGTGGACTGGAAGCAAACCAAGTCTAAGACATATTCGGATTTGGGGTTGTCCAGCACATGTGCTGAACAAGAACGCGACCAAGTTAGAATCTCGTACAGAAGTAAGGCTGTTTGTAGGCTATCCCATGGGAACAAAAGGTTATTCATTTTATAGTCCTAGGGATCGAGATATCATTGTTAGCACTAATGCTAGATTCTTAGAAGAAGACTATATAATGAACCATAAACCCATGAGTAGTATCGTTTTAGAGGAACTAGTGGGAGGGACAGATAATCCCCAAGTGCCAATAGTACAAGTAGAACAGCCACAAGAAAATGCACAACTTAACACTAATACTGCACCAGTGCCTCGTCGTAGTGGGAGGGTTGTTCAACAACCAAATAGATTCATGTTTTTGGGAGAGTCCTCGGACTTGGTCTCTGGCGAACATGATGAGGATCCCAGGACATACGAAGAGGCAATTCTAGATAAAGATGCAGATCTATGGCAAAAGGCAATGGAATCTGATATGGAATCTATGTATTCCAATCAAGTTTGGGAGCTCGTGGAACCACCCAAAGGTGTAAAACCCATTGGATGTATGTGGATCTACAAGAAGAAAAGAGGATCTGACAAAAAGGTCAAAGCCTGGAAAGCACGACTTGTTGCGAAAGGGTATACTCAGAAAGAAGGGATCGATTATGAGAAAACCTTTTCGCCGGTTGTTATGCTTAAGTCGATCCGGATTCTTTTATCTATAGTAGCTCATCTCGATTATGAGATTTGGCAAATGGATGTCAAGACAGCTTTCCTTAATGGAAGTCTTGAGGAAACCATCTATATGCAACAACCAAAAGGATTCATTAAGGAAGGCCAAGAGCATCTTGTTTGTAAGCTTAAGAGGTCTATTTATGGACTAAAACAAGCTTCTAGGGACTGGAATATTCGTTTTGATCAGGCAGTCCAGTCATATGGATTTGATCAAAGTCCAAGCGAATCATGTGTGTATAAGAGAAGTGAGGGTAATGCAGTGGTTTTTCTAGTACTGTATGTGGATGACATTTTACTCATTGGAAACAATGTTAAGATGTTGTCATCATTAAAGGCATGGTTGTTCAAACAATTTGAAATTAAGGACTTAGGTGAAGCGGCATATATCCTTGGGATCAAAGTAATAAGGGATCGCAAGAAAAGGATGTTGGCTTTATCTCAAGAGCCCTACATTGATAAAGTATTAGCTCGTTTTAACATGCAGAACTCTAAGAAAGGTTTTCTACCTTTTAAGCATGGAGTGGCTCTATCCAAGGAGCAGTGTCCTTCGACACCTAAGGATATAAAGAGCATGAAAGAAGTTCCTTATGCTTCGGCATGTGGAAGCTTAATGTATGCTATGTTATGTACGAGGCCTGACATCTACTTTGCTGTAGGCATGGTTAGTAGATATCAGTCGAACCCAGGTCAGGAACATTGGAGTGCAGTAAAAACTATACTCAAGTACCTGAGAAGGACTAAGGAGTATATGTTAATTTACAAGGCCTCTGATCTATTTCCTTTGGGATATACTGATTCAGATTTTCAAACAGATAGGGATAAGAGGAAATCAACCTCGGGATATGTTTTTACTTTGGGAGGTGGAGCCGTTATATGGAGGAGTGTAAAGCATAAATGCATTGCAGACTCTACCATGGAAGCCGTGTACGTGGCGGCCTCTGAGGCTGCAAAGGAAGCTGTATGGTTCAGGAACTTCCTTTTGGACTTGGATGTGGTACCTAATTTGCCTAGGAGCTTGACAGTGTATTGTGATAACACTGGTGCTGTGGCAAATTCGAAGGAACCGCGAGATCACAAAGCAGCTAAACATATTGAACGTAAGTATCATCTCATACGAGGAATCGTAAAGCGAGGAGATATAGTTGTGGCTCACATATCATCAGAAGACAACCGGGCAGATCCTTTCACAAAGAGCTTGCCAGCCAAAGTTTTTGACAGGGATGTGGAAGCGATAGGAGTAAGATGGATAGACACATAGTTTTTTTGTGTAATAGTGGATTAAATAAACACTGATATACTCATAGAATATTTTGAGTATAAGTGGGAGATTGTTGATGTATACTGAAAATATTTATTTAAAGTATATACATTTATTTCTGGCCCAGTTTTATTGAGAATCATTTAAATGTTTACATACTGTCTAATATTATATATTGTGGACAATCTAGTATCAAATGGGATACAGAATATTAGATTGTTAAATACGGTTTATATAATATAATAAGGTTCACAGCACATGTGGAGTTAGACAATCCACTGGAATGGCTGTAGTAGTATTTAGATTAGTTTATATTGACTAATAAATAATACTAGTACTTTGTGTATATTGAACAGGATCAAATTTAGAATTGTTCCCTTATACTGATTAAGAAGGAGAACTAAGATTCTATGTTATTATTAATGCTTAGGTTCTTAATCCGGTAATAATTGACACGTGTATATTATTTACATGCTTTGATTTATATATGAAATAATTCTTTTGATTTATTTCATTATATTTTGGGTGATGAAATAATATATACGGTGAATATTATTTATAGAAGGAATCCATTTCCTGATAATATTCAGGTTAATGATGTCCCCTTGAAAGCTCAAAAAGATTTAATTATGTGAAACCGTGCAGGTGGATTTATTCCGGCATAATTAAATAAAGGTTGAGTGGATGATCAAGGATAAAAGATATTAATTAAATGAATTATCAGTAATTTATTTAATTAATGGACATGCGATATTTTAAACATGGGGAATTTAATAAGCAAATAATACTGGAACCGAATTAATTAATTAAATTACGGTATTAGGAAAGGTAGTGCAAATATTAATTCTTTAGTGGATTGAATTAATATTAAATGACATTGGGCTGGGTTCGGAATGTCATTGGGAGGCCTAACCTAATTATCCATGATCCCTATTGTAGCCCTATATATATTCTTATTCTCTTCTTGCTAGGGTTGGTCGAAAAATTTTATAGCCACCCAGGAGCAAGAAGAGAGGTTAACTTGAGAAGACGAAGGCCACACTTCGCTCAAGGGAATTTGGGAATACAATAGAAGAGCGTGGAATCAACCGTTAACAAGGTGACTTTTCTATTCGTACTCGTTAATTTATTGTATCAAAAATTACAGTGCCAAGATCTGATTGTCCCAACATATTCACCGCGCCCACTGCCAATCCTTACGATGATCAGTCGCAGATTGTACAGCTCAATTTAGATTTACTACCGGTAGAAGGAAGAACTGATGGCTTTACTTGTCTACCGCCCTACTAGCTCTCCCCGGCCAACGGTTGGGCCAAAGGTGATGAATCGACTTTGAATGAATATTGAAAAATAATATTCATTGAATAGATAACGTTCAAATAATTATTTGAAGTAATAATCGTTAATTAAATAATCTCGGACGAATATTCAAATAATATTCGTCAACCAAATAATGAAAAATATTCACTTAAATATTTTCCTCGAATGTAATTACGATATATCAAGAAGTACTGACTCCCGGTCTAAACTCAACGAATACGATATATATGCCCTTCTCTAAGGGACTTATCAACAACCAGCTTATAACTGATTATTCGATATCTAGCCTATAAGCCAACAATAATTCAAGGAACAGGTATCACAATATATCTTGAAAGTAGGCATGCATGTTATGGCATATGAAACACAAAATCGAATCACATAAATATTTATTCACAACATCAGCCTTTAAAAGGATTTAGAACTTGCCTGGTAATCGAGTACGAGTAGGGGTAGTGGTAGGGTGTTCCAGGTCAGCTTGGTGATCTATAAATAGTCAAGAGATTCGAGATTAATCACTTAACACTTTTTTAAAAGGGTAAGTATCAACTTAAGTCGAAACATATTTTCGAATTATCTCGTTATATCCCTTTTTGCGTAACTCTTTTTATTACCGATACGATCCGACATTTGTTCGTCGTTAAGACATGTCATCGTACTCACACTTGGGGTATACTTAAGTCATATAAGTTCTAAATTCGATTGATTACGAACCAAGATTATAACTCGAGTTTTATCGCTCGTTTTCTAAGTTATAACCCAAGTTATACTTTTAAGGGGTTCGTTCGAGTTTAACCTTGATTCAAACATTTTTATAAAATCGAAAAATGATCTGATTCACATGAGGTTTTCTCTCACACCTTCCTTTTTACCTCTAGTATTTAATTACCAAGATTTGCCACTGACTTACGTATTTTACGAGGGTTCAATTTTAGTTACGAATTCTCGTTTACGGTTTCGAACTACTTTTAGTATACCGGCCATAACTCCTAAACCGTAAGTCCGTTTCACAAGTTCTTTATATCAAAACGAAGCTTGGAATATTATCTATCTTATCATGGCAGATTTCGAAGCTAGGCAGTGAGTTACGACGGCTATAAATCGAATATTTACCAATTTCAAACCTTCCCATAAACATGGTATACACTCCAAACAACATATACATGATTTATAACCATGAACTGAGGCCAAGCAATGCCTTTCCGTTCATCTAACTATTTTTAACATTTATCAAGATCCATTCATAATCATGCTTATAATCATGCTTTAACCTTAACATAACCATAACTAAGCTATATCTATCATAAACATGCTTAAATCTCAAACAAGGGTTAGGGTTTCAAGAGGTTATACCTTCCTTAGAGAGTGATATAGCCTTACTAAGCCTTGTATGGTCCTTAGGAGTGCTTATGCTTGCTAGATCAATCAAAAGAAATCAAGAAAACAAATTAGATCTTGAAGAACACTATTCATGCTCCTCTTGAATGATTTATTTGAAATTGGAAACAAAGGAATTTGGGCATGAAATTTCTAGGAGATTAGTTTCTTGAATTATAGGACTCACCTTAAAAATTACAAAATCAATTGATGGTTAGAAGTTGGATTTTGGTTTTTGAATTTAGCCAAAGGCCGAATGGATGTAAGAAGAGAATGGTGGAGTTGTTTTGTGTTTTTACTTGGCTAATCTCTTGTTCTTATCTTGAATTATTGAGATATTATCTCATAAAGTAGCTTTATTAAAGCTAGTATGTCATGCATTAGGTAATTTCAAGGGACAAGTGTTGATAGATTGTGGTAGGATGAGAGATTAAGCAAACCAAGTGTTTTGATTTCTAAGTACTAGTTGCATTCTAATTGATCTAGTCCCTTGCTAGTTACTAGATATTTATCACTTTTACATGCATGTATCTTGCTTCCTCTGCTTGATTATGTGTTCGGTTATTGCCCGTTTCGATTGATCGTTCGTAGGAATATTTCACGGATTTCTAATTAGGGTTTACCGGGAATCTTCTTAATATTAATACTATCATTCTCCATCTTTCTTTCTAACTTTCCAATTTATATTCCTTAAATCCCTTCGTTAAATCCTTAAGGCTATCAATGTCCAGGGAACTCTCGGAGAAAAGAAAAGTGCGGTTTTTCAGAATCCGACAGCTTTTACATACAATTATTTTCCCCCTGGATCACTAATACGAACTCAGAAATCCGTTCCGAATACTTCTATATAGTGTCGTCTCATATTATTCTTACTTCCACCAAAACACTATTCATTCTTTATTCTTTACTTATTCTCTTAGGGTTGTACAATTGTCCGTATTCTCTTTCGATCGTTCCTTAACCTTTTTACGGAACCACTGGATTAATCGTTATCGATCTTGATGACATGAGAATATTCTCCTGCTTGGAATTGCCATATCTTATTCCCCTAGGAGATAGATTATTCTTACCTAAGTTGTCAACCATTAGCATTCTTCAAGACATATAAATAATAAAGTCAAATTCCATTCATTCTTTCAGAATATCAACTATTACATCGTAGCCGTAACCACTATTCATTCTTACATCATTAAATAAATAAAAGTTTTAATTCTACCCAAAATCTGGGTTCTTACAGATAATATGAGCCAGTTAAATAGATCCTTTCTTAGGAAAGAATGGTCTTTCTTCTTTGACCAAATTGCTAAATGTTTTACTGGTAAATGTAGTTGTTTTCAACAAATTACTGCTGTTACATCACATATTACATATGGCTTGCTTTGTAACAGAGTAATTAATTTTGGTCACATTATCTTAAATCAGATGTGTATTAAACTTGGGTCAAGAGATCATGATAGGAATATGGTTTATTATCACAGATTCATGCAACTGTTTATTAACCATTTCATTCCTGATGTTGAAGCTAGATTTGGTAGAAAATATTGTGTTTCTTCTTATGTACAACAAAAGAGAATTTTCTCTGACATTACGAAGAAGGATAATGAAAAGAATCTAGATGAAATACCTACATTACACTATCCAAATCATGTTCAGGTGCTTCTAAGAACTCATCTTCCTACTATCTATAATTCTTCTTTCTTTGGTTGTGAAATGACTCGGGAATCTCAATTGAAGGAGAACCCCCCTGTGTCTACCCAAGTAGCCAAACACATTACAGTCTCTGAAACAAGTCTAGAACCAAAATTTGATCCACAGCCTATTGTTTCAAAGAATCCAACCTCTGGTGTTTCTCAAAAGACATTAGTTGTAAGGAAGAGAAGATTTGTCATTTCAAGTAGTAGTTCCAGTGAAGATGATGATAATATATCTCTTGCTGAGAGAGCAGAATTGAAGGCTGCAATTCAACTTTCTAGGCTAGGACAAAGGGATGGAACACCTAGTCACAGCCAGGCTGTAGTCTCCCAAAAGGCTGTAGTTCTTAAAAAGGGAAAACAGTTACTGGATATTGTCTCTCAAAAGACTGTGTCTATTGAAAAAAGATCTCATCCCAAGATCACTTCTGTGTCTACACCTCTTGAGTCTTCTCAAGATAAATCTGTTGCTCACTATACTAGGAGAACAAGGAGAAAGATTCATTTATCACCTACACAAACAGTGTTTAGTCCAACTAACATTATGCAGGTCTCTACAAATAAGGCTATATCCATGTCAGTATCTGACAAGAGAGATCTGTATCTTGATTCTTCATGGGAAACTACATTAACATACAGACTAGCTATGGAACTTATTTCTCTAAAAGTGAAGCTTTCCAGGCCTGTTCTAGATTTTCTGATTGAAAGATTTCCCAAACTTTCATTTCCTGGAGAATATGGACTGTTACATCAAAGGCTTGATTTAATGAAGACGTAGTTCTACGTTTCAGTCAGAAAGGAATTGCACAAGAAATTTGGACTTCCTAAGCATGTTGCACTTCAATCACTTCATTCATATTTATTTGACAAGGATGTCATTGTTGAAGATGCTTCAGCTCAAGGTGAACAAGAGGAGGTAGTTGATAGAGGGAAGCAGTCAACAGAAGATACTATTGCACCAGTGGTGAATAGTAGGATAGATCAGATCACAATTACTGCAACACAAGAACCATCTAGTCAGAGGTTGGATGACTCAGGAACTGTGATGGCTGATGCTGGAAGGTCTTCTGTGATGACTGAAATTACAAGTGAGAAACCCTATGATATAGGAGGAATGACTTTGATTGATTTTTCTGAAGATCAAACCAATATTGTTCATTCAGAGTCTATCCACCTTGAGGGTGTGTCTCAGCAACCAACACTTAAAGATGGTGACATACTAACTATGGTGTCTAATGAAGTATTATTAAAGACATCAGAGTCTAGTGTAAAACCTGAAAGTGGTATACTGGAGCCTGTAGTTTCTGGAAAGAAAGTAGATGTTTGTAAGGGTTCAGAGACTATAGCAGCTCACTCCTTGGAGAAAACCTCAAGCCCCATACCATATGAGGAACCCACTCTCCATGTGAGTTCAGGTATAAAAACTTCTTCTAACCCCTATTTTTCTGTAGGTCATGAGAGCACTTATCCAAATTTGAGTGATACACTTGAAAAGATGGACATAGATCCACACACAGAGAGACTGGCTCCTGACCAGGCAAAAGGAGAGGTAGAAAAAGTGTTGACTTTAGATAGTCAAAGTTATAATGATTGTATGGATGATCAACTCCATAGTGAGGGAGAGAAAATTAGGAAACCACCATCGTTTGGTTTTTGGGATCAGGTTTTTCCTGAATCTTGGTCTGAAAATCTTGGTATGGATGTTGGTACTTATTCTTTTATCAAGATGTATGAGAAGAATGACTTACCACATCACAATGCAAAGCCAGAAGTTAAATCTCAGAAACAGAAAGAAAGGCTTGCAGGAATCATCAACAGAAGAGGTGAAACGCTAAGACAAACTTCTACTCAACCAGTACCAGAAGAAATTCCTAATGATCCAAGTATTCCTTTGTATGTACTTCCAATATCAGCTATAATTGAAACATCAACAGTATCTGATCACTCTAAGGAGGAGTCAGGATTTGTAGATGTTAGTACACAGAATACTGGTGAAGGACAGGATGATCATACTTCAGCTCCAGATCAGAAAGATGAAGATGTTTGTACTTTTACTCAAGTATTTTTACTTGAATATCATTCTATACAAGCAACTTCTTCTACAAGACTTGAAGATAAGGTTCTTTCTGCATCTGAATCTGAAGATACAACAAGCACTTCCAACATTGAAGTCAATTCTGAACTTCTTAAGGACATTCAGAAATCTCAAAGTGATATTCAATCGAGACTTCAAATTCTTGAAAATAACCAAGTCACTATTATGGAAAATCAAGCAGTTCTGATGAATCTCATTTGTTCTGTTACTAAATCAATTGGAATTAATGTTGCTGATGTCAAAAAGGGGGAGATAAAGACAATTCAGAATCAACAATAACAAAAGACTGGGGGAGATAAACAGACTAGGAGCAGAACTAAGGGTGACAGAGTTGGTAAATTTCGTCATGGAAGTGGTAAAGGAAAAGAAGCATCAAATAGTTAAATTCTTTTTTCTAAGTACTAGATACATGTCTACATCTGAAGAAGGAGGTACTTAACTTCATGATCTTAAATTCATAAATTCTATTCTGGTTGTATTGTTATATGTTTTGACATCTACAACTTAGATTTATGCTTCACATTCTAAAGCATAAATAGGGGGAGATTGTTAGGAATAATTCATAAGTTGTGATGTTGAGAATAGAATTTGCTAATACTTCTTGTATATCCTGATCTTATAAAGGATTTAGCACTTTATAGGATATATGTGTTAGACAGTAATCTGTAGAGTTTAGTCAGGAACAGTGCATCAAGGACTACATTTCAGGAACTAAGAGCCGATCCTGATACAGCAAGTCAGATCCTGATCAAATACTTATGGGATGATCAGATCCTGATGCAATGGGAAATCCTGATATCAGTCGTGTTACTGATGATGTCATTATGGATGCTACAGAAATTGGCAAGTGCTATAAAACAGGATCTTTGTTTTTGGAGAACAAGCAAGAAGATATCGTGAAGGAAACGAATTCTCTATTGATGGAAACTATCAACTGGATGGCAGAACATTGTCATAGATATATTATAATTCTGTTATTAGTTGATATGTAGCATTATAAATACTCTCTCAATATTATTGTAAAAAGAGCGAAGTGTGAATTGTAGAGTGCATATTGTGTGAAGCTCTGTTAAGGTTTGTATTCGAGAGTTCGAAACAAATAGAGAGAGAGAGAGAGAGAGAGAGAGAGAGAGAGAGAGAGATTTGTATTGTCAGCAGCTGCTAAAGGTATTGTACACCTTTGGTAGAGTTTGTATTTAATTTATTTAATACATACAAAGTTTGATTCATTCATTTGTTCTTGTTCATCTAATCAAGCAAAAATCAGACACGATTATATAACTTGTATTCAACCCCCCCTTCTAAAAGTTATTCGAGTTAACATTCTCAATGGTGAACTCATTCAACTCTCGATGTTTGATGCACAATCTCATGCTAACATCTTTCTTTCTTGCAACAACGCCGGGCTCTCCACGGTGGTACACTGGGTCTTCTCATACTCTTGCCCAATAATTCTTGTAACTGGGTCGCTAACTCTTTCATTCCTACTGGCTAACAGGAGATGCGGCACTATACCCTGAGTACTCGATATTCATTCACATGTCATCCAAATCGATATCTGGTAGCTCATTAAAACCTTGTACAGCCTCCAAAAACCGCTGTAATTTCCTTTATACTTGGTGTCTCTTTTCTCGGCGTCAACCATAAGAGTTAATTAAGCCCCATATCTCTGGCGTAATAATTTCTTAGTCTTAACTATATTCATGAATTTCTGAATCTGACTCTGTCCCTTAATTATTACTCTTTTCCCTTACAATTAATTGGCTATTGGGTGCCAACCAATCCATCCTTATTATAATATCAAATTCTCCCAACTTCGAAAGGAATCAAATCTATTAAAAGGGTCGACCTCATATTTCTGGTTTACCACCTGGACGTACCAATTCTACGGGAAAATCTCTTGATCGACCATCTTTACTTGCAATCACTCTGTTAGGGGTTCAACCTTAAGGTGTAATTGTCATGCAAAATCTTGAGATGTAAAGTACTTAGCAGTTCTGGAGTAAATAAACCGTTAATACCAACTGAGTTTAAGTAGGAGGGTACCTGCTATCGTGTCCGTGTTTCTTAAGGCACCTCGCAAGGTCATTTTGAAAGTCCTGGCAGGGGCTGCTTATTGGAGGTAGGCTTATTATTTCTGGGTATAGCTGGTCCAGTGGATGTCCTTAGTCTTGTGTGCAAGTTTTCCACAATCGATACCTTTTGCACTAATGTAGCATAATCTGTTAATTCCAACATCGCCTCGCGATTCTGGATTCATTGTCTTAGGCCTAGTTGAAGCCTACGGGCTCTTTTCTCTTCTGTGCCCACAACTCTGAAACAAACCTCAATAACTCAGATAACTTGGCCTCACACTCTGCCACAGTCATGGTTCCTTGTTTTAACTCTAGAAACTTTTATTTCCATCTGGGTCCTCGTATATTTTTGGAAAACATTTCCCTAAAATAACAAGCTAATCTCCCTCTGGTTCGCCTATCCCTTCAGGTAAGCGGCGAACATAGTTTTTAGATTCTCTGCAATACTCAGTATCCCAATTAATTTGTCCACCTCTTTAAGCCAAGCTCTGGCCTCCACTGGGTCAGTGGTTCCATGAAATTCTAGGGGTTTCTATCTGACACCGTTATCATCGGAGTTTCACGACACATCGCTATTCCTTTCTCATATATCGTTAACCAATTTTCCACTTATCATAATATCTTTGAGTGAGAATAAAGTAATTTCATTGATATGTCACCGATATTCTATTCATCTTAGGGATCCTCTCTGGACATAGGCGATTTCGTTGCGAATCTAATTCCTATCAGCGAATTTTGACTTATTCGACCTGGTTGGCCTCCATTTGGATTACAATGAAGATAACAAGAATCATGGAGCTTTGAAAAGATAGCTCCCATATCAAGGAAGACGTCACACTTTTGTGATCATAAGGTTATGAGGTTTAAGGTAACCTTATATGAGATGAGAGAATTTACTGGAAGATCAATATGATCATAAGAACTCAATGTTGCGTGTCTCAATTAAGACATTACTAAAGGTAATTAGCCTTCTTGTATTGCACAACTCACAAGTGACGGCGTCCCGTCAGACATCTATTACACAGACAGATAGTCCTTGTGGCCCCTATAAATATAGGGTTGTTCGTCTCAGTGGAAGTTGAGAAGTATGAAAGCAATCAAAGTCAAATTATTAATTATCATCTTTTGACAAATAATTCTCAAATGGACACCTTGGATAAAAAAAAATTGAATAGATTCCAAGGTGCGATTTACAAGAAAAGGGTAGCCAGAAAGATACTGATATTCAAGAAGCAAGTGGTGAGGTATCACCATAAGGTCATTCATTATTTGAAGAAAATGAAAGCGAGAATAACATCATTGGACAGGGTTCGAAAACCTGAAATTAGGTATCGTGATAGCCTCTGGCATAATTGAAATTGAATATGGTTTAACACAAGTGTTATAAAACAAATTCGAAGAGCAAGCATATCTTTTATCGAAATTATCTCTAAGGAGATGCCAAGATAGATTAGCTTTGGGAGGTTTTGCCAAGGTCTCTACGGATTCCCTTTATGTCGGTTCTCTGACGGATAATCGTTCGATTCTAAAGTTTTTTCTTCTTCATACACACCCTAAGGTGCTTGATACTTACGTCATCATTAACTCATAATAGTCGCTAAGGATTCAACCGTCGACATTTGCAATCGCAGGGAGTTCTATTCGGCTAGGCGAAAGCATCTCAAGCAAGCGTTCTATTCTTATATGAAGACTGCGATGCCGGTGTCACCCCATGAAATGACGAATTCCTCGTTTCGAATAGGCGGTACTCCGGATGATCGTTATAAACTACATGCTCAAATCCAATTACTATTATAACCGTCTTCATACCTAACATTCCTTTTCTCGTATCAATCCCGTGTGCTACATAAGCTTAACACTTTCGGAATAATAGCCTTTTCATTTAAGTCAATCCTGAAATTTCTCAGTTCGTCCTGGTCCTTAACTATATTTCACCTTTATCGTCCAATCTCAACTTCATCATTTTATCTCTACAATCGATTGTAGCAGTCAGGGTCTGTCCACCAACCCATATAGCGGCTACCTTACCCAATCCACAGGGTTCGCTCTAGTTTCCACTCTCTTCGGTGACATTCTCTGATAATCAGAAAGACAAGGTTTGCCAAAATTTGTTGAATTTCTTTCCAAAATCAGGGAAATTTGATCAATCTATTTACCCACTAGTAATACTCGGGTCTGATTTTCGGCCTCTCAGTTCTATCCTCATAATTCCCTCTGGTTTCTTGAGGGTGCTAAATCTCGTTCATGGTTCCGTCTTAGCGTGCTTGTCTTACAATAACATTCGCGTGGTACATATACCCAAAATTCCCCTCGAGATAATAAAACCCCTCAATGATAAAATAGACAATATTTCTAGTGGAATCGTTGCTCGTGGGGGATTGAAACCTCATAGCCAAAGCAATTCCTTCCACTATTCTAGGCAACTAAGTACCCTTAATCGTACATGAAAATCTGAACATCTTGGTTCTTACGTATGTCGCCTCCTTATAGGCAACTATAACCGACTGCGAGTAATAGGTTTTGTTCAAGTCGAATCAATTCACTGATACTGGCTATACTGCCTCTATCTCATCTGCTCTTGAGACTCTACTCTATTTTCTTTGTCATATCTCTTGATGAATCAAAGACGATTCTAAACTTTTGTCTCGTCACTTAATCGACCTCAAAAGATTCTTCCCTTGACCCTCCATGGGGTTTTCCTCTAGATCCTCCTATAGACCTTCCTTTATCGGGTCTCCGTCCATCTCAAGGAGCGCCACATCAAATGCTTACTTGAAGGCCTCGGGGTCTGGTATCTCAGAATCCCATCTATCTATAACTCATACGAATCGAGGATACTAACCATGAAGTCCTAAGTATGGTTTCCCATAAAAAGTCCCCTCTCGAGCTTCATCTCAAACAGTCAGGATCATGTCCTCTAACCCGACTACGACTTGATTTGAACTATAGTTATTGTCATCATTCTTAAGGGTATTGTAAGACACGATCTCCTATCATTTCTGAGGACTGTAACCTACCGCTCTGATACCATTTCTATAACAGCCCCAAATCCGGGTTCAGGGATTTGGAGTATTCACGATCCATTTACTCCTTGCCTTACATGTATTACTCGTAATGTTCATAATTCATCTGCTTAAGACCCCACAATATATGTCTCACACACACACAAGTTACAGTCTCAGAAACGACACAATACAACAACTGCGGATTAATTAATTTTTATTACAATACCCAAATGTCTTTTGAATCTGTCACTGATACAACTTCTAAGTAATGTTACATTACCAACTTAGCCTTCTAATGCTCACAATCCTCTCATACCCTTCATATCTATACATAAGATGAATAACAAAACTACAGTCTAATCCGACTGGTTCATAATACACCCAAGATTACTGCTAGAAGCTGCCTCTGGAAAACGTCTTGCAGTTACCACTCACTGGCGAAGTATGTGTTGTATCCTTGACATCCTGCTTCTATGCTCTATAATATATATAAAACAATAGCAAGAGTGAGCAATAGCTCAGCAAGGTAATGAAAGTATGGCATAACTCTGCCTTTAACTTAAACTCAAAATAAAGCGGGTATAAGACAATAATTGTCCAAAATATCTTGATACTGAAACTATTCCCTTAACGGAATATATTCAAAATCAGTACTGTCATAGTACTTCAAATATCGTTTTCATAATATCTCTGCAACCTTTTGTTATTCATACTATGAACAAAGTTCTAGTACAATATAAAAGATGAACTTACAAGGTAATTCAATATAACCTTTCCGTAAAATATCTGCTATATGAAATATAAGTAGAATATCAACATATAACTTAAAAGATGAAGTTATAAGATGATCCAATATCAAAAACCTCCTTATCACAACTCATGTTATGTAAGGTTTCATGAGAGTCATAAAATATAAGATAAAAGATGAAGTTACAAGGTAATTCATTGTAACGTCAGTTTTGAACACTTTTCAAACCCCTGCCAACACTTATCGGTCACCCAGCCATAGCTTTCCGATCGGGGTGCTCTCGATAATGTTGCATAAATATCCAAATTGGATGATGAACTAATACTAGAGTATTCACCGCGCCCGCTGTTCCAATCCTTACGATGATCAGTCTCAGATTGTACAGCTCAAATTGGTTTTACTATCGATAGAAGGAAGAACTGACGGATTTACTTGTCTACCGCCCTTTTAGATCTCTCTGGCCAACGGTTGGGCCTTTGGGATGGGTCGGCGCTACTCGGCCTCTTACACGACTCTTAGTTCGAATAAAATCCATGACTCTGAAACGTAAAGTTCGTCCTTCTTTCCCCAAGTATAATACTTGTTGATAAGACTCCAC
Source organism: Saposhnikovia divaricata (assembly GCA_036435485.1). Taxonomy (NCBI): domain Eukaryota; kingdom Viridiplantae; phylum Streptophyta; class Magnoliopsida; order Apiales; family Apiaceae; genus Saposhnikovia; species Saposhnikovia divaricata. The sequence goes on along the minus strand of CM071596.1, from coordinate 148,258,809 downwards.
AAAGTAGTCGTATCTAATTGGAAAGGAAAATTCACCAATATTTCCCAAGTTGTCGCTTGTTAATGGATATCGACTTGTTCCATCAATCTTACTCCTCGAGTGTTGAGGGAGTAACAAAAGACTCATTTTGATGTATAACAATCAAAGTTGCGAATTAAAATAATACTTTACAAAGACTATGATCGGGAAGTCAACCATAATAAATAACAGTTCTCAAGTAAGGTTCCCTTATATTTTGGAAGTTTGAGCAAGCATTTAAATCTTCCTAGAGGATAGATTTAAATGGAAAACAGAGTTTTTGGAACCTCCCCGGGATAGAATAATCATAATAAGGCTCAGAAATATTTTACATAATTTTTTATGGTCAAAGATAATTCTTGAATAAGACAAATCATTTTTAAAATGAATTTAAAAGTACTTAATAAATATTCGAATAGTATTTAATAAATCATAAATATTTAAAGAATATTTTTAATCAAAATAATTGCTCCTAAATTACCCTCGAATGAATATATAAAATAATATACATTAAATAAATAAATCCTTAAATGAATATTCAAAAAAATATTCATTAAATAGATAAAATTTTAAATGAATATCCAAAATAATATTCATTAAAGAAATAATGGAAAAATATTTGTCTAATATTTTTCTCAGAAAATAATCTCAAGATATACGGAAATACCGACTCCCGGTCGATACTAAAGAATGAAAATCATACGCCCTTCACTAAGGGCCCTTACAAAACCCGGCTTATAACTATTATATCATATCTAGCTTATAAGCCAAAATCAAATCGTACTCAAATAGTAACCTTCGAATGAGGTAATATTCAAATAACATTCCTCAAATCTTTTTCAAATAATTAATACTTTCTGGAAATATAAATAATGTTTAGTATTAACAATCCTCAAAATACATAGTATTCTACCGCTGGAATCCCTCTGGGTTTCCACAGCTATCTACATATCTCAAAATACCGACTCCCGGTTTAGAGTCGAAAACAATGAATATGCTTTTATGTCTAGAGCTACAAGGTATACCAGTTCATAAATACCTAACTCAAAAGATCGTATATAATCCAAGGGTCGAATTCTATTTCAACAGAAAATAAGATATATCGCAAAACTGTACAACTTTATACATGGCAAAAGCAATATTATATAATAAATACTTCAAAGTATAGATTTAGAAAACTTGTCTGATGTTCGAGAAGTGATAGGGGTTCGCGACAATGTCGGATAATCTAGACAAGGTAAAAGAAAACATACGATTAATCCCCTCGATAATCCACTTATAACTCAATGTTTAAACACGTAAGCGAAACACAACCAAGGCATTACTTGCCCACTCTAGATTCATACTAAGTCCATGTTACTCGTCAAATACTTAAGTCATAAGTTTGGTTCAAAATCAATACTCGAATTCAAGTTATACCTAACCATTTAACATTGGTTTCTAAGTCGCGTTCTTAATGGTTTTCACTTGCGCAACCTCTGCTGTCGCATTTTTATAAAATCGAAAAATAATCTTTTTGACTCGAAACCTTTGCACACACCTTGCTAACTATCCTTAGCATTTTATCATGAAATTTCACATCTTAATTCGACAATTAAGGGTCTCGAAATCATCATCAAAGTGGTTACATTTCTGCGATAAAATCCTTTGAACCATTTTCACTAAAACTATCATAACTATTAAACCGTAAACTCTTTTAACTCGATTCTTTCGGAAAAACAAACTAGACAACCATATCTTTCTAACCATAGGCAGTGGTGAGGCTAACAATGATTTATGGTCTCGGACATTAACTGTTTTTAAGGGTTAATGAAATTTCGCAATTACGACGGCTATAACTCGGACGTTTCAATTTTGTCACAACATAACCCAAGCCACACTGGGCAAACCATACTCTCCTATCACAACCAAACACTCTTACATGACCTCTAGTGGTGTGGCTACATTCCAACACCAATCATTTTTCATATTTTATATAACCAAACAATCATAAAACTCCTAAATATGCATTTATCTTTACATAACATTAAAACCACATCAAAAACTCATGAAAACTCAAAGGGTGGGTTAGAGTTTTACCTTCCTTGATACTCCAGGAACACTAGCAGAGCTTGTCACACCTTGGTATAGTCTTGGTTAGCTTCAACAAATCCTAAAAGCCATGAACAAAACATGGAAACAACTTAAAAGACTATTCATTACTATTCTTCATCGATCTTGTAAAATCTGTATAGAACCGAAAAATAAGAGTTTGGCTCTCAGATTTTTACCACACATTCTACTCTTCAAGGGCTTTCTTTTGAGTCCTAACTCGTCACCATGGGATGCTTGAAACTCTACTTATTGGCATTTAAAAGTCGATGCAGAAACTGCCAAGTAACAGGACAACTCGGATTCTTCAACTTGAGGGAGAGATTTGACTTGGCTATACCCCTTTGTTAGCCATGAAATTTGGAACAATGTTCCACATATATTGAGGAAGCTATGGTTCAAATTGGGTGATATATGAATGGGTAGAAGTGGAGATATGAATTTTTCTTTGAGTGGTGTTTCTGCTAGGCAGTTTGTGAGCTTTTGTGTTTTGCTTGCTTTTCTCTTGTGTAATGATATGCAATACATGTATCTATCTCTCTATTTGGCTCTCATCTCTTTTAATGTATTGTCAATGATCCATTGGAGCCAAGTGTTGGTGATCTATTGGTACAAATGTCAAGCTAAAAACATGTTAGTCCATTTCTTGTCAATTACAAGCTTGTCCTTGCCTCTTGGTTCTTATTTCTCTTATACCCTTGCCCCTTCACAATTTCCATGAGCCACTTCACTTATTTACATGTAATTGCAGCTCCATGAAGTGCTTGTTCCATGTTTGGGCTTACTTTAATGATCTTAGGGCTTTTTGTTTGGGCTTTGTGCAAGGTTCTCTCGTTGATTGATTCATCGAAAGTTTTCGGTGATCGTCTCAGTGGTTTCTCCTCTGTAAACCTCTTGGATACATATTATCCTCTCCCACATCATATATTAGTGTGTTATGGTGGTTCTAATCCTCAAGTAGGTATTAAATCCAATATCCTTTGCATATTCTCTTTATCTCAGAGGTGGTTCTCCCGGTTTCTCAAACGTTCTCGAACTCGTTCTCATTATCTTTGCTCTAGGATCATATTCTCAATCCTCTTTCCCTCTCATAATATATCGTCCCTTGGACTTCTAATACTTCATATCCTCAATTTATAATCCAATTATTAAACTCCTGACTTCCCTATCAAGAGTGGAATAAACAATGCTTGGATTCTCTAAATTCTAACTTCGTTTACATACATTCATTTTCTCTGTACTTCACCAGTTCATACTTGATCTTTCTGTTTCGTAATTATTATTATGAGTACTCTAACTCATTTTCTGGACGATAGATTATTCTTATCTATGTCGTCAATCACTGAATTCCATTGTTCAGAAAATACACATATGTATCGGGGTCATTATCCATAGAAATATCCATTCATTACAACCATTGTTCATTTAAATCATTATTCACTGATGTACTTAATCGTAATAAGAAAAGTTTTAATTCTACCGAAAATTTGGGTTATTACATGTACTCTACTAGTGATGCAAGTAAAGGCTTCAAGGGGCTTGTCTCCTTTTTGAACAAGTCCTATCTAGGCCAAGCTATAACTGTAACCCCCACTCTAAACCTAGACAGACTTGAACAGTTCTGGTACACCGCATCTGTTCATGGAAATGCTGGTAGTGAGATAATAAAATTCAAAATTGATGGTACAGCCTACACTCTTACTATCAAAGACATCAACAAAGCCCTGGGAACTAAGCTGAAGGAGAATGAATCCTATCAGGAGCTCGTAAATGATGATACCTTGAAAAGGTTCTTCTTGAAAATTGGGTATTCTGGCCCCATTATTGATGAAGGTACTACACAATGGTATCCATCTGGAGAAATGGACAGGAAGCACTTAATGAAGGAATGAAGCATTGTTATGGTGAAGGTCTTCTCACAAAAGACCTCTGGCTGGAATGGAATTTCCACCTACATCAAGAAACTCACTCACTCCCTTGTCCATGGTTACAAAGTGGATGAAGGAAAGATGCTTATGGCACAACTCAAATCTTCCCTAAGTAAGAAGGTACATGTTTATCCTCGCTTTCTTATGTTATGCATTAATTTGTTATGTGGAATTGTTGAAGATGCCCATCGAACGGAGGAGTGCAATGTTTTGAAAAGGAACACACACACAACATTGAATTCACAAAATTTGAAAGCAAGTATTCCACTATGTTTCACACAACATATGGTTGATCAAGTGCCCAACCTTGATTTTCCATTACCCACTGGACAAAATAATTTCTCTCTTCAGAATGAAGCTGGATTAGACCCGAATTCAGCTAACCCACATTCTACATCATTCATTCAGATCATGCTCTCTAGACTACCAAAATCCCAGCAAATAGCCATAAAAGAATCCAAGAAAAAACCTTTGGAAACTGGTGTTGGAGGTAGTACTGAGAGTGTTGAGGGAACATTCTACATCATTCATTCAGATCAGGCTCTCTAGACTACCAAAAGCCCAGCAAATAGCCATAAAAGAATCCAAGAAAAGACTTCTGGAAACTGGTGTTGGAGGTAGTACTGAGAGTGTTGAGGGAGAAACTGCACTTGATGCAGTAAATAAGGATGTTAGTCAAAGTGAACCCACAGTGGTTCCTCTTGAGCCTAAGAACAAGAGAACTAAGAAGACCAAAACTACTCTCAGCCACCCTACAGTCTCACAAAAGGCTGTAGAGGATGAAAGGGCAACAAACACATCCCCAGATGTCCCTTCTCAATAAGGGGGACCTATTAAAATTGGCATGTCTCCCAAGACACCTTGTAAAGAATCTGCACAACCACATGAGGAGCCTCCACTTACAGATACACACATGGAGTTAGGGCACAATGAGGATCAAACTTCTACTGTTGATGTTCCTCCAATTAACCCTGGAGAACAGCCAAAACTCTCTTCTATACCTTCATCTTCTTTATTCCCTACTACATCAATTTTTTCTTCTCCACAACCTATAGAGGGGGACAGTCCCAACCCTTCAGGTTTTGATCATCCATTTTCTATCTTGGATGAGCCCCCATCTAGTGGTCCACAAGAACCCATTACTCAAAGTGTAATGGATACTACTCTCTCAAATACTGAGATAGAACAAGATGGATCTCTGCCAAATATAGAAACAGCCAGCATTTTATTTGAACTCCATGAAGCAACTGACCCAAGGGCAATTGCAGTCACAGCCTCAGCTGCTGTCAAGGACACAACCAAAGTTGTTGTCACATCCCCTGTTGATAGTAGCATTTTGGAAAAAGATGTTGTCACCTCTACACAGCCTGATCTAGATCAAGTCACCATTGAAGATGCTTCAGATAATGATCAGTCAATCTCTTCTATGTTCAAGGTAAACTCTAAACCTTTTCTTTCAATGCATGTAAGTACTGCTCATATTCATGCATCTAGGATGGGTGAGGGGGAGAAAAAGAAAATAGAGATAAAAGAAAATAGAGGTGAGCATAAAAATGAGAGGCAACCAAATGAGCTGGAAAAAGGAGAGGGACTTGAGCATGTCCAGAGTGAAATTGAGAGAAACCCTTCACTTCAGGCATTAGGCCTTGAGAGTTCATCTGTGAGGAGTGATGAGATCACTCAGAAAAACAATGAGAGTGTGAGAAACCCCTTAGCCTCCTTGCCCCAATCTTTTCCTTTACCTCCAAAAAAGTTAAGATCTGGTGGTCCTTCCAAACAAGCTGATTCAAGGTTGAAATCCCTTGAGGACAGATGTGAATATATGGAAACTAAGCTTGATAATCTGTCCACCATGGTAGCTGCTGGTTTTGCTGAGATCAAACAAACCTTGCTGTCATTTTCTGCTACCCTTAGTACTATCAACTTAACTAAGGGGGAGAAGGTGATAGATCAGAATATCTCATAGCCATCAGACAAGGAGAAATAAGGTGGAGCTACAAGAAAGGGGGAGTCTAGTAGTAAGGGGAAGCAAGAGAAAGATGAAGATGTATGTAAGGGGGAGCAAAATTAAAATGAAGAAAGAAACTTTGGTGCAGAATTGAAAGGTAGTGGAGTTGGTGATTTCACTGAACAAGAAATGGATGGTGAGCCAGTGTTGATGTCTAAAGAAGCAATGGAGGAATTGCAAGGAACTCAGAAATCTAAAAGACCAATACTGCCTCCTGTACAGATTAATGAGCCATCTCCTAAAACCATGGAAACTGCACTTCAAAGGAAATGGAGAGAACAGAAAGAATCCAATAGGCTGGGAAAAGGAAAAGGAAAGTTCCCTGGGTATATCTCAATTGTTACTGAATGGACTGATGGAAAGGAGTTCAGCCCAGAAGAAGCAGAACTCATAATGATTAGCCACATGGAGAGCACGTTACACAATAAGGATGAAGAATTCAGTTTGTTGGTTGAAGAAGTTGTCAGAGATTCTAAAATGTCTTTGCAGAACTTCTAACCCTATTGAATAGCAGGATAACAAGTATCTCTGTGAAGGTCAATGAGGAGAGAAGGTGGGCTGTTGATGTGTACTTAAGCACAAGACACTCAATATTCATCACTATGCAGTTATTGCAAAGCATCTCAGTCAAGATACTGAACTTTCTGGCAACCAAAGTAAACTCTAACTCCACAATTTAAATGAAATTCTCTTGATGCACCTTCAAGAGATAATCTCAGAAAAACTCCCAGAAATTCAACTGGATCCATTTTGTGTTTACTAATGGGTTTCGGGGCAACAAACACAGTGGAAAACAATAATTAAAACAATAATATCGAAACCCAATCGCAAGATCCATGCAAAAAAGATGTTTAATTCTTAGTTATGAACGATTACCTTAAAATGAAGCTTTAACAGTTGAGAAAAAGGATGACTAATGGAGGTCCTTGTTGCATCACCACGCAGCCCTTTTGCAAGATCTACGTCATCAAAGTAGTCCACACGAACGTCCGATCGTCCAACGATCACAAGAGCCGGTCCTAGCCATATATCTGCCCCCTCTCTCTCTCTCTCTCTAGCCTCTCAAGATGTAGAGCAACTAGGGTTTTAGTGAAAATGAAATTAACACCAACCACCTAAAATCATACATCGTAATGTATATATAGGGGAGAGAGTTGGGCTTTAAAACCCAAAATTGGTTTGAGCTTCTTAAAACCCAATCTAATTTTGGTTTTAATATTAAATCCAAAATTGTATTTAAATAATTAAGACCACCTCAATTAAGTAACCAATTTCGAATTTAATCATTTAATTTATATTCGTAATTTAAATTAAAACTACTTTTAAACTTTCTAAGTGTGTAACCCTTTTGGTTATTATTACATTGGCAATAATTTTATTATCCAATAATAAAATTATAAGCAATGAGCGGCATCTAGTAATACATCATTGCTACCGAAGTAATAATAATAATTGATGATTCAATTAAATCTTTCGTGATTAATGTTTCCGTGTAATATAATCTATTTAACCAAATATTATAGATTAAACTCGAGGAATGTTCTTGGTCATCATCTTCAACATTTTATCCGGATTTCCTTGATCAATGAGTAAACTATAAAAAACAAATCAATATTTGGTCACTGTACTATTCAAAAACTTTCAATTGGGTCACCAACCCAAAAAAAAAAATTCAATCGCATAATAAAACACTCAAAAATTTCAATTGGGTTACTGCCGTTACTTCCATTAACGGCAGTAAAAGAATCAATTTTCAATTAGGTCATCAGTATCAAGTTTAACTTCTAATCTATCACCGAACTTTATATCACTTTTCAATTGGGTCATCGGCATTTTTTTTGAATTTTTGAATAAATTTTAAAAATTTTGAATTAAATTTTTTTGAATTTAACTGCTAATCTATCACCGAATTTTTGAATTTTTGAATTTTTTCGAATTGAATTTTTGAATAAATTTTTAAATTTTGAAGTTTTTGAATAAATTTTTAAATTTTGAAATTTTTTGAATAAATTATTTCGAATTTAAACTTTTGGATAAATTTTTGAATTTTTTCGAATTTAACTACCTATTTATCACCGAATTTTTGAATTTTTGACTTTTTTCGAATTGAATTTTTTAATAAATTTTGAAATTTTTTCGAACTAAAAAAATTGAAAGTTTTTCAAATTAAAAAATTTCAAATTTTTTCGAATTAATGCGTATAAATTTTTTCGAATTAAAACATTTGAAATTTTTTCGAATTAAAAAATTTGAAATTTTTTCGAATGAAAAAATTTCAAAATTTTCATGATATGTGTATATTATAATTTTTTCATTCTAAAGTTTAACTTTTTAATTTCTATACAAATATTTTAATTTTTTTCAATCTACAATTTATTTATTTTTCTGTCTAGTGACCTAATTGAAAGTTGATAAATAGTTTAACGTATCTCCGTTAAAGTTAACGGCAATGACTAATAAAAGTTAACGGCAGTAACCCAATTGAATTTTTTTTTATCAAGAACATACATTCTCGTATATGAATTGTATCGAAATACAACACCGGCAAAACTGGAGAAACGGATTTAGTTTCTTTCATTCAATAAAGTTTATCATCTAACCGAAGGGCAAGCATAGATGTCCTCGGAACTTTAGATAATAAGACTTTAAAGTCTGAAAAGAGACTTCCCAAAGTCTTCTCACCTGAAAAAACAAGAAAACTAATTAAAAAATAATATTTATACTTACTATTAAAGTAAATAACACAGCAAAATTATTCCTAAATCCTAGTGATATTAAAAACATTATTTCAATGAAAAATAAAAATAAAATCTAATCAACTGAGAAAAATAAAATCTAATCAAAGGGAAACCCTTTGATTAGAACACCAAAAATAACCCAAAATTTGTCCAAAAGGCCGCAATAAATGGCACACCCTCAAAGGTACAAAAATCATATAATGGTACAATCATACTATTTAAGACTTTTCAAAATAAGAAATCAAACCAAAAATTCAGTATCTCTGCATTAGTAACAGCCATTGAATTCAGTATCTCTGCATCTATCGTGTCATCTTCCAAAGTGATAACATCCATATTCTATATTGTGACGGCAAGAATCATGGTTATTGCCTTGGCAAGAGAAATTTATATCTAGAGTCATGGTCTTTTGCAACCTATTCATTCCGGCAAGTATGAGAGATCTTGCAGTATTTGCTCCAAAACTATTGAACATGCAAACAATCCGAGCCCTGCTATAGACAATGCAGTCTTGTCTTCCTTGTTATAATTCCTTTGATACAGTATATAAGCCATTGCTGGTGAAGTGATGCCTAGTGCCAACACCACATCACATCTGTCCAACTAGCTCAAGAACACCATATTAAAGTTCGCTAAGTTGTAACATTTGTATTCAACGATCTTCCACATAATTACAAGTAAACCTTCTCAGCATCATCCACCATGTCATGTTCACAATACCTCAAAATCATATTATTATTATTATTATTATTATTATTATTATTATTATTATTATTATTATTATTATTATTATTATTATTATTGAGTGTTTTATTATGCGATTGAAATTTTTTTTGGGTTGGTGACCCAATTGAAAGATTTTGAGTAGTACAGTGACCAAAAAGCTCGTTTACCCATATTTGAGCATGGTCATGCATTTTCATAATCTCACTCAATCAAGAGGCCAATAATATCTCTCATAATAATAGGAGGATTAAATCCTATATCTATCATTCATATTTCTCATACGACTCATAATATACCCGATGTCCACTTTTATCATCATCCGGTCAAAGGTAACTTTTAATGTGGCCAAAGTATATTAATCCTCGTATAGAAATATAATGATCTCAAGTCTAAGGATCATTACACCATTATCACTGTGAGTCTTTCTAATGACATTATCAACATGTAGAATCTCACCGTGGATCAATCCAGTACCATGTAGAATATTACATGCATCTATGTTCTTGACTTTAGTATCACTATACCTATGACCAATGAGATGTGGTCATCCATCAACAAACATACTAATCTTTATGCATTATAATTATCCCAAATTAATAATGCTCGATTAGGGATATTTAGGAATATAAACACTATTCATATAATCACATTTTGAAGTCACATACTTAAAGATATAGAATATGTGTTCTATATTCCAAGACATTTATTACTCTAATATTTATATCGCAGTAAATTAAGACATAATAAATAAATGTAGAATAATCAGTAGAACATAATCATTAAATAACAAAATAGTCTTTCCTAGAAGCCCAACTACATTATCTTTATGGCACTAACACTATCATTTACTACAAATCAATCACCAAGACAAGCAACTTGAAGGTTGGATATATGGATCTAAGAGGCTCGACAAAAATGAAAAATAATTCGATCTTTGAGGTATTAAAACAGTTTCTCAACTCCAAAGCAAGTCCAGAAAAGGTCAAGGCTGTCAAAACAATTCACAAGATATTGGCAAAAATAAAGAAGGAACTTAGCTTAAAGGTTAAGGAGCTAATTGCTGAAGCTAATGCCAAAAGAGGTGAAAGAAGTGGAAGCTGTACTTATGATGACACTCTTGATGATGATGATGATGAGAATGATGGAAGTGGAGGATCTGGTCTGCCTAAAAATGATGGTGAAGCAACTGCTGAGATTGCTGGAAATTAAAATCAGGAGGAAACATAGGAAGAAACTCCTAAAACTGATAAGAAAGATGTTGGTGTTACAAATGAAGGGGAAGAAAACATTCTTAAAGTCTTGGAATCAAATATCTTAAGAAAGGTTGTTGACAACATCAATGCTGAAAAAGATGCTGTCAACAAAGAAGTTGTCAAGAATGATAAAGATGTAGTCGAGCAATTTATTGTCATGAAAGACATTGTCATGGAAGACACAGGCAAAGAAGACACTGTCAAGAGCTTAAATGAGGATACTGTCATGGGTGAGGTGGCTAAGGCACCCAAATCTAGAAGGACAAAGAGAAAGGCAAGAGCCTGGTGCACAATTCCAAGAAAGGGCAAGACAATGTCCTCAGGGAGGAAAAAGAAGCAAACGGGGAGAAATCTAATGAAACCTATTCGAAAAATATCCTTAAACAGCTTTGAATGTATGAAAGAAAGAGCTCAAGAGACAATCACATCTGTTAAAATTGAGTTGGATGACAAAAAGGAGAATACAACTAAATATATCCTTTGGCAGGACAAAGCTAGACTCATGGATATTGAGAAGGACTTCACTATGGTAATTAATTCAGGAGGAATCACTAATGAAATAGTGAGGTGCAGAGTTTATTACTTTGTGTTGGAAAGAATGGTAGAGCTCTTGGAAAGTTATGCCAATGTTCTTAGCAAAGTCATGGAACATATCCATAAATAGTGATTGGCGAGCATATGATGATGATGATATTGATGTTAGTTTTGATGAGGAAAAACTCTGTTATGACTATGACTGGGCAGAAATAGTTTCTAAATATACAGAAGCAGCAATGGCTGCATATTGGGCAGAAGAATCAGCCAATGCTGCTACAGATCACCCAAGCCTAATAAACAGACTGCTGATGATATAGAAGCTCAACTGAAAGAAAAATGCAAGAAAGTCAACAAGGTGAACAGTGAGGAACCAAATTATCAGCCTTGTGTACTGGACCAATCTCTCATAATCAAGGATGGAAAAGAAGAAATCTATGTTGATAGCTTCAACAAGCTGAGGACCAGTGTACTGAAGAGTCTGTACTGGAAAGTTGTTGGATCATCTCATAAGCTAGAAATGCTATGTGCTTAGGAACTTGAGGAGATTTTTTATCGAAGAAGAGGTGGAGATCCAAATCTGGATAGAAACAGGAGATATCCTTAAATGCTTTTCCTGGCAGAAGATTCAAGTTTGTTCAAGATAACCTGAAGTTCAGAACATATACCTATGATTTCGAAACTTGGTTTGATCTGGATAATGTAAATGTTATTTCCCAGTTAAACACCACAAGATTGTAGAAGGGGGGTTGAATACAATCTTGATAAAAAATTCTCTCGAATTAGCAAGACAGCAGATGGATTAAAGAAGAACAAGTTAAACCATGATGAACAGAAAATAAAAACGTAAACAAGCACACAACATTCTTTAAAAATTTCTGGTGGATTTGTCGAGTCCACCTGAGGGTTGTATTGAAGAAAATAACCTGTATAAAGTTTACACAGCTGCGAGTACAAGATCTAAGTGTTTACAAGAAAACCTAATGCACTATACGTTTAAGCTCAGTGTTTTCTTCTCTTAGCCTTGCTACAGTTGAAGGTATATATATACTTCAAGTTTACAAACCCTATAAAATAATCGAATATTACAAAGTCAAAATATTCTGTGGGTTTGCTGCCACTCCTCATCTCCATGTGATGCAATTTTGTCTGGATTGTCTTGGAAAGATATTCACGAGATCTACCAGCTGAATTGCTTGTAAGAATAAGGAATGTTTCTTTTTCTTCTTCATTTCCAAAGACTAGCTTCCATACCCTTTTTAAGTCTATCAACCAATGTTATCTGTCAGGCTTGTCAAGTCGCTATCAACCTCTAATATCAAGACATTATTGGTTGTAGCATATTATCCATTGGTACAGACATCGATCGATAGGTTGATTGTTGTTTGTTGGAGTGTCACATCTGTTGACATAGAAGCTTCCTCGGTTGAAACATCACTTTACTTATACAGAATTAAATAGCACAACTTATATACAATTAACTACCCTATTCTGCATATCCATTGATATTCAACATGACTTAGGAATTCTAGCAACTGTGACAGTAACAAACAACTTATCCGTTAAGACTTAAAATAGTATGCTACAGACTTATCAATCGATAAGCTACCTCATCAACGAATATTTATAAATTGGATATCCGTTGATAAGTTACAAACTTTAACTTATACAAATATGTTTTTCAAGGTGTTTTAATGTGCTTATCATGAATGATAACATAATTCCTAACAATCTCCCCCAATTTATGGCTGATGGAATAACAGCCATAAATTAAGAGCCTTGATGATAACAAAACACCTTAGCATGAATACAGAGTTTAAGCAAAAACATATGTATTGTACTAAGCTCCTAAAAGTGTAGAAAATGAACTGAGTCAAGTTAAAGAATCATACTTTTACAAGGGATGCTCCTCTAGACTAAGCATATCATTGCTCTCTTCCCCTTGCACTCCTCATACTGTAGCTTTTCTTCTTGTTTGCCTAAAACTGCTTCTCTAGAGATTCATAGATGATCTTTTCTTCTTTATGATTTGGATCCAGCATAGACATTATGTATTGCGGGTACTCATTGCTAGCCTTTTCCAATTGATCTTCTAATCTGAAAAATCTTCTAGTATTGTGTTTATCTCTGAATTCCATTATCCAGGAAGGATAAAAATGAACCTTCCTTTCATGATCATATGGAATATTAAGCTTCTTAGGCAAACCCTCCTTTGAAGTCCAGCTTTTTCTTATCTTATTAATCTTGTTGAGGATTATGGCCTTTGCTCCTGCAGTGAATCCACCAGTTCTCTTCATTAAGGACCATATCTTCACCAATTTGCTGAACCCTTCCTCAAGAACTTGATGTAGGGGCCAGGTTACACTGTTTCCTCCTTTATAGGTGAAAATCAATCTTTCTAGTAGCCTGACTGTCCTATATGCAACACTCACATCACTCACATCATCCAAGAAAAGATTAACACTCGAATACTTTTCAATATCAGCAATATAGAGTTCAGTATCTTTCTTGGCAGCCTTCTTTGCAACTTGTGGAACCTCAACAATTTGAATTGATCTAGCTAAAGGTTGCTTCCTATTTCTGGTTCTCCTCCTTTCAGGTGAGAGTCTGATCTTCGAAAACACCAAGCTATTGATGTCAAAGTCAAATTCCAAAGGTTCTTCCTTTGTGAAATCAATGGGATTGGAGGTTTGAGTGGGTTGCTGTATGTGTTGAGTTGGAGATATTGTAGGTTGAGGTTGTGGTGATTCAACATGATCTTCTGGTTCTGGGCTCAAAGTCCTTTAAGTAGGAGCCTTGAATCTAGCATTAGTCCTAACTCCACTTTTCCTTTTCTTGCATGCAGACTTTGTGTTCATTTTCTTTTTCTTAAATTTGGCCTCTTCTTCTAAGGCCTCTTGCTCCATCTCTTCTTCTAATTCTCTTACTAGCTCATCAGCCAGTCTAGATGCTTTCTCAGTGCATTCTGCAGGTTGTCTAACAATCTGGCCAGTATGAAGTAGCCTTGCAGTTTCTTCAGCCTTGGCCACAACAAAGTTTGGATGACCTGCAGGAACACATATTTCCACTCCATCTCTATAGATAAATGCTAGGTTCTCTTTGAGTCCCACATCAACTTTAGCCTTTTGTTTTAATTCAGCAAGATGCTTGCTCATTAGCTTGAATTCATCTGGATTTGGCATTGGAAAATCAGCTCTCATGGTGTTTTTACCATTCTTCTTTACAGGTGACTTCTTATGCTTGAGTATAGGCTTAAATTCATACATATGTGATGGCTCCCCTCTAGCTAGAGAATTGGAAAGCACAAATTCTGGAATTAGTACTTGTCTGATTAATGTGGTTATGGAGGGAATTGGTACTTGAGAAATTTGAGGATTAGCAGCCAGCCTTGTGGCAATAGAGTCTTCAGGTTGAATGGCTGATTCGTCCTCACTAGTTGGAATTTCTGGAGCTGTTGGAATTAGAGTAGAGTGAAGTTGCTCCCCTTTACTGGTTGAATCCCTTACACAAATCTTCTCCCCCTTATTGGTGTAGGAACACATATTTCCACTCTAACTCTGTAGATAAATGCTAGGTTCTCTTTGAGTCCCACATCAACTTTAGCCTTTTGTTTTAATTTAGCAAGATGCTTGCTCATTAGCTTGAATTCATCTGGATTTGGCATTGGAAAATCAGCTCTCATGGTGTTTTTACCATTCTTCTTTACAGGTGACTTCTTATGCTTAAGCATAGGCTTAAATTCAGACATATATGATGGCTCCCCTCTGGCTAGAGAATTGGAAAGTACAAATTCTGGAACTAGTACTTGTCTAATTGATGTGGTTATGGAGGGAATTGGTACTTGAGAAATTTGAGAATTAGCAGCCAGCCTTGTGGCAATAGAGTCTTCAGGTTGAATGGCTGATTCCTCCTCACTAGTTGGAATTTCTGGAGCTATTGGAAATAGAGTATAGTGAAGTTGCTCCACCTTACTAGTTGAATCCCTTACACAAATCTTCTCCCCCTTTTTGTTAGCATCAAGGGTTTGAGTAGTAGGCTGATTCAGCAGTCTCTCAAGGAGGGTAATTTGTCGATTGTGAGCCTCAAGAATGAGTTTTTGATCTGCAGTCACAGTACTCATTTGAGACTCCAATTTGACAACTTTTGCAGATAGAGCATCAATTTTCTTGTATGTCTCTGCATCTTTCTTCTGCTTGGATCTAAGCTATTGCATGGTAAGGGGAGGAAGAATGAGTTCCAAGTTCTTTGATTGAGTTTCTAGAGCATCTCTGATTGCATCCTTGAATTCATCTTTATCCACCACCCTTTGATTGAGAAGACATTTGTGCAATTTAAGAGTAGCCAGAAAATTCTCTTGTACATGCTTCAAAGCTGGTTCAGCATCCTGTAAAGTAGCTACAGTCTTCTTATACTGTACTACTAGCTCTTGGTGTGCATCCTTGGAGATATAAGAATTTGACATTAACCATTCTGGTAAATCTCCAGGGTACAATGAAGGTTTTTCATTTTCACCTTTATCTTCGAATTCAGTCTCATACTAAAATTCATTAGCAGCATTTGGAGGCATCTTGGTAAGAGCACCTTTAGCCCTCTGCATAGATTCATTTGTGTGTACCAAGTTCAGCTATTGATCAGCCTCCACATTGCCCTGTTTAGCCCAAGAGTCAAGGTCTGGATCAGGGTGAGTAAAGGTTTCAGCTCCAAGAACAGTTCTATCAATGACTGGTTGAGATGTCTGTTCATAGTGACTAGTTTTGGGGGCATCATCAACCTCCATTGACTCACTTGCAATGGCTTCATCCACCCTTATGCCTCTTGTACCTGCTTTTCTCTCATTTCTCTCTCTCTTTTTGCATCAGGGGCTCCCCCTGGCTCACACCTCTCACACCCTCACCTTCACCTAGTAAGATGCTACTCTCATGCTCTCCTTTTGCCTGGCAGGAAGAAATTTCCAGCCCCTCACTCACATCCTCTCCTTTTGCCTGCTCACAAAGCAGCCTCTCACTCTCAGTAATGACACTCCCTTCCCTCATGCCTAGAAGTGTTTGAACTACTAATGTCACTTCTGCTGTTGTTACAGTAGACCCAGATGAAGGAGTCAACTGTCTGATGGTAGATATAGTAGCAGGAAGAACATTGATCAAATGATGTTGAATATCCATTGATACTATAGTTAAAGCTACCAATGGATAACTGCTGTTAGGCATATCCATCGGTGGACAAACACTTTTCAATGGATGAGAAATATCCGTTGATGAAGTAGAAGGGATAGCAGTCGATAGAGAGAATATGGTTGAATCTGTGCATATTGATTTTAAAGTAGGCGGCACAGTTTCAGCCACAGTTTCAGGAAGAATATTCTGTTGGTCCAACAAATCATCTAAAAGATTATGACCAGCAGGTTCTGAGTGGGGATCCTCCCTTAGAAGTAAAGAGGGAGAATTTTCTTGTGATGTGGAAAGCATATCCATATCCAGAGATAGAGATGGTGAATTTGGATTATTTGGTGTGCTTCTAGAAAGAGATTGGGGCTGTGACTTCACGTTTACTGAAGCCACATCAAGCTGAATTTGAGAAGGTTCAATCACTAAAGATTGAATTGTGTGTGTACCCTGTGCACCCAAAGTAACTTTAGGTTTCTTCTTTCTTACAAAGATTTTGGTTGGTGAACTTTGGCTAGTGGTGTCCCTTACCCTCTTGTGCAATGTTCCTGGTTGGGAACTCTTTTCAATAACAACACCCTGTTGAGAGGATGCTGTTAGGGATGTGTTTAATTCCTGTTCAACATTAACAATCTTTTATGAGACTGCAATGTGGCTACGCTGGGACTCATTCACCTCTCCAACATTATCCTTAGGGTTTCTTTGATGTTCACCCTGTCCCTTACCACTCACTACCACCTGTTCACTCCCCTCAGAGGTTATGGTAGTTTTTATAACAAGTGCCTTTTGGGAAACACTTGAGGCTGGTTTCTTTGATTTGGATTTAGATTTATGTTTGGTTGCTTGGGTAGAAGACTGTGGGTTACTTGCTTCAGCCTTCATAGCAATACTCAAAAGCAAAGAAACTTGAGATTAAGTGGAGAAATCAAGGTTATAAAAATCTTTACCTCAAATTGATAAATGCATTTAGTCAGCTTGCAATTTGAAGAGTATCCCTTTTTGAGTTCATTAAATCAAGAAAAAATAAACTTGTTATTGAAATAATGTGATATTCAGTAATGTGTAGAATCGTCACTTTTAAAACTACTAAGTCATGATCATAGATGAAAATGTCATGTCAATAATTTTAATTAAGCAAATAGCAAGTGCAAGTAGATAAATGAGCACACAGCTAGTAATAACACATATAAGAAAATTAGCAAATAATGAACTCGGTGAAGAAAATAAACAACTTTCATTAAACGAGATGAAAGATATTCATACAGAATCAAAAGCATCATTGCATAGACTTAAACAAAAACAAAATAAACAGAAGCCCTAATTATCCTAAGAACTGTAACAGCCACAGATCCGGGATCGGAGACCTGGTCGTTACGGTCTCAATTCCAACAATAATACTTGAACTTGAGTCCAAATAAATAAATAGCATACTATGACCCCGCAATAATATCACATCACACACAACAAGTTATAGTCCCAGAGATGAAATTGAAATAAGTCCTCTAATTATAAGATTCACGAATATAAGTTATTACAACCCAAAATGATTACAACATAAGTTTAAAAGTTCTTGCCGTTGATTAACATTAATTATACATATAATTAAAGCTAAAAACAAAAGCTGCCAGTCTACCTCAGCAATGGCAGCAATAATATCAGCGGGTACTCCTACGACTGGAGTCACCTGCTTGCGCCGAGTGCGCCTTACGCGGGCCATCAAACCTAGCTGTTGTTGTGATATAAATAATAAAGCAAGGGTGAGCAATAGCCCACCAACAATAATGTATACTGAACAATAATATACATAACAGTTCAAAAGTATATTTTGAAACCATATGCCATGCATTAACGAACATAGCGCCAGTATAATATAAACGATGAAGTTACGAGGTATTTCAGAGTACTTTTAGTTCTGAACAGTTTTCAAACCCAGTCAGCACGAGTGATACTTCAGGTTCCAGAAAATAAATAGATTTGGATGATGAACCAATGCTGGAGTATGTCGCGCCGGATGACACCACCTTACGATGATCAGTCGCAGGTCGTGCATCTCAAACTTGTTTCTCTACATGTAAAAGGAAGAACATATGGACACC
Source organism: Saposhnikovia divaricata (assembly GCA_036435485.1). Classification (NCBI taxonomy): domain Eukaryota; kingdom Viridiplantae; phylum Streptophyta; class Magnoliopsida; order Apiales; family Apiaceae; genus Saposhnikovia; species Saposhnikovia divaricata. The sequence goes on along the minus strand of CM071596.1, from coordinate 148,240,255 downwards.
ACCATACGCCGGATCTCCCTAGCCATCTTTGGGCTTAGTCGGGGCCAGTGCCACTCGGACCCTATTTCCAGGATGGATTGTCCCACAGCCTCTTACACCAGTTTCAATGATGGACTATCCCACAGCCTCTTACACATTATACAAATACTCCTAGTTCGAATAAATCCATGACTCTGAAACGTAAAGCTCGTCCCCCTTTCCCCAAGTGTAATACTTGTTGATATGACTCCACAAAGTAGTCGTATCTAGTTGGAAAGGAAAATTCACCAATATTTCCCAAGCAGTTGCTTGTTAATGGATATCGAATTGTTCCAACAATCTTACCCCTCGAACGATGAGGGAGTAACACAGAGACTCATCTTGATAAATAACAACCAAGATGCGAGTGAAAAGAATATTTTTAAAAGATTTATGACCGGGAAGTCAAACAAATAAATAACAGCTCTCAAGTAAGGTTCCCTCATAATTTGGAAGATAGATTTGAGTGAAGAATAGAATTTTGGGAACCTCCCCTTGATAAAAATAGTCGTAATAAGACTCAGAAATATTTTACATAATTTTTTAAGGTCGAAGATAATATTTGAATAAAATAATATATTTTAAAACTAGTTAAAAGAATTATATAAATATTCAAAGAATATTTATTAACTCATAAATATTTAAAGAATATTCTTAATATAAAATATTGCTCAAAGTAACCCTCAAATAAACATATGAGAATACTCATTAAATAGATAATTCCTCGAATAAATATTAAAAATAATATCCGATAATTTAATCAACCTTAAATGAATATTCAAGATAATATTCATTAAAGAAATAAAGCTCAAATCAATATTCAAAATAATATTCATTAAATTAATAAACTCAAATGAATATTCCAAAATAATATTCATCTAAATCAATAACCTCAAATGTATATTCGTTAAATAAATCAAGTCTTAAATGAATATTCAAAAATAATATTCAAATAGTATTTCTCGACTGAGATTATACTCAAATAACATTCCTCGAATAATTTCCAAGTAATTAATACTTATGAAAATATAAATAATGTTCATAAATAACATTCCTCAAATACTCTATCACTGGAATCCCTCCGGGTTTCCACGACTATCACTATATTACAAAATACCGACTCCCGATCTATATTTAATGAAGGAAGATCATATGCCCTTCACTAAGGGTATTAGCAATATCCGGCTTATAACTAGTATATCACGTATCTAACTTATAAGCCAACATCAAATCAGGGAACAAGTATCACAATATAATTTGAAAGAAGGCATGCATGCTATGGCATATGTATAACGACAATCAATCATATATATTATCACAACAACAATTCCAAAGTATTGGAAACTTGCCTGGTACTCAGGTAGGGGTAGCGTGTCCTGGGTCAGTCCGGTGATCTATAAACAATCAGAATATTCGAGATTAATCACTAATGCTTTTGAAAGGCTAAGTATATATTTAACTTAGATTAAAACATGTTTTCAAGTTATCTCGTATACACCCTCTCGTGTAACTCTTTTTATCACCGTTATGATCCGACACTTGCTCGTTATCAAGGCATGTCATTTTACTTACACTTGGTGGGTACTTAATCCGTATAAGTTCTAAGGTTGGTCACTTACTAAAAGAGAATATACCTCAAGATTTATTGATCGTTTTCTAAATGATTTTCTGAAGTTATAACCACTTGTCCTTTTTAGGGGTTCATTCGTACTTAACCCTGATTCGAACATTTTTATAAAATCGAAAAACGATCCGTTTGACATGAGATTTTCTATCACACCTTCCTTATGATCTCTAATATTTAATTATCAAGATTCGCCACTGAATTAGTAATATTAAGGGGGTTCAATTTCAGTTACGAACTCACACTTACGGTTTCGAACCACTTTTACGATTTTGACCATAACTCCTAAACCGTATGTCCGTTTACTTCGATTCTTGCGCCAAAACGATCTATGACTCGAGATCTTCAAGGGTATGTCATATAATCATCAAGGCCAGAAATTTATACCTACTGTGATGCTCGAATTTTAAGGGTTTAACGAAATTTCGGCATTACGACGGCTATAAATCGAACGTTTCTAAATTCATTTCATCACAACCAAGCCATACCGGGCATACCATACATCTTACACACATAATATTCATCTTATAAGTCCAAGAACATCTCAATTCATCATCATATTCATCTCATCTCTTATATCAACAAAACTAACTACATAATCATGCTTACATTAACATCATAATCATAACTAAGCTAAAATCACCAAGAATATGCATAAATCTCAAAGTAAGAGCTAGGGTTCTTAAGAGATGTACCTTCATTGGAGTATGTAAAAGCCTTACTAAGCTTAATCTAGTCCTTGTATAGCCTTAATATAACTTAGATCAACCAAAGAAAACAAGAAATCAAAGTTAGTTTCTAGAAATCACTATTCACCCTCATCTTTGATGATTTATTTGAAAATGAAAGAAGTGGAGTTTGAAGCTAAGATTCATAGGATATCTCTAATATGAAATGTAGTACTCACCATAAAAATTTGGAGATCAAACAATGGTTGGAGGTTGGATTTTGGTTTTGGAATTTCTTGAAGGGTCGAAAAGAGGAAATGGGAGGAGAATGGAGTGGCTTGGCTTGTCTCTTGCTCCTCCAGGACACGGAGCCGCTCCTGCTCTCTTTCCTCAGCGTCTCTGGCTCTTGCCTCAGCTTTCAGCTCTTCCTCAATGACCAGATTCATGAGTAAGAAGCTCCATTCCATCTCCTGCTCGTAGGTGAGTTTCTTGAGGATGTTAGGATAACTGAAGCCATCGACTACTGTTAGGAATAATTCATGAGTTGTGATGTTAAGAATAGAATTTGCATATACTTCTTGTATATCCTGATCTTATAAAGGATTTAGCACTTTGTATAGGATATATATGTTAGACAGTAATCTGTTGATTTTAGTCAGGAAAAGGGTGTCAAGGACTATGTTTCAGGAACTATTGCAGATCCTGATACAACAAGTTAAATCCTGATGGGATGATCAGATCCTGATAAAGGTGAAATCCTGATATCAGTCATATTACTGATGATGTCATTACGGATGCTACAGAAATTGAAAAGTGCTATAAAACAGGATCGTTGTTCTGAAGAACAAGCAAGAAGGTATCATAAAGGAAAGAGTTTACTATTGATGGAAACTATCAAGTAGACGGCAGAACATTATCATGTATAGATCATAACTATCTGTTAGTAGTTGATAGGTAGCATTATAAATACTCTCTCTATATCATTGTAAAAGTTGTTGAAAAGCGTGAGCTTAGTCTAAGGTTTGTATTCGAGTGTTGGAAACAAACAGAGAGAGATTTGTATTGAGAGCAGCTGCTAAAGGTATTGTACACCTTTGGTAGAGTTTGTATTTGATCTTATTTAATACAAACAAGGTTGATTCATTCGTTTGTTCTTGTTTATCTAATTAAGCAAAAATCAGACACAATTACTTAACTTGTATTCAACCCCACCCTTTTACAAGTTATTCGAGTTAACAATTGGTATCAGAGTAGGTTTATTTCGAATAATCATAAAGATCTGCAATCATGTCTGGTTACAAGGATGGTAATACTAAGATCCCTATGCTCAAGAGAAACGAATACATTCTATGGGAAGTGAAGATGTTGCATCACCTGGAAGCAACAGATCCTGACTATCTTGACAGAATAAGAGATGGGCCTTTTGTTCCAACAAGGGTTGTTGCTCAAACAACTATCGAAGGAAAAGTTGTTCCAGAGCACACGGTAGAGAAGCCTAAATCTGAATGGTTAGATAAGGACAAGGAGAACATTCTTAAGGATGCTAAAGTGAGAAACATATTATTCAACAGTCTTGATTCTGTTCTCACTAACTATGCTCTCTCTTGTAAGACTGCTAAGGAGATATGGGACATCTAAAGGTTCACTGTGAAGGAAAAAAACCTGTCAGGAAAAATATGAGGACACTTCTCATACAACAGTATGAGTACTTTGAATCCAAGTCTGGTGAGTCACTAACTGACACCTTTGATAGGTTTATTAAACTCATCAATGAGATGGCTATGCATGGAAAATATTATGACTTGGAGGATATGAATACTAAGTTCATGAAAGCCTTGACTGATTTCTACAATGAGAAGATATCTGCAATTGAGGAAGCTAATGATCTGGATGAAATATCATTAGAGGCAGTCTATGGAAAACTTAGGGCTTATGAACTTGACAGGCAGCAGAAAAAGAGCAGGAGTGAAGGAAAGATGAAAACTATTGCACTCACTGCTCAATCTGAATTAAAGAAGCTTCCAGAGGAAAAGTTTGAATCTATTGAAAGAGACTCAAGGAAGAATAAGAGTAAAGAAATTTCTGAGTCAGAGACTGCAGATACAGTCTCTGACGACAGTGATTCTGAATCGAAGATGCAAGAACTCTTTGCTATATTTTCTAAAGCTTTCAAGAAAGGAAGATTCAACAGGAGAAGATTTAGCAAAGGATCTTTTCAAAAGAAAGAGGAGAAGAAGAGTGACAAAGGAAAAAGTACAATTGTCAAACTTGATAAGGCCAAGATCAAGTGCTTTAACTGCAGCGAGCTTGGACACTTTGCAAGTGAGTGTAAGAAGCCTAAAAATTCAGGAAAAGGTAATGCACTCATGGTCACACAGAAGGATTGGGCAGACTCCAGTGATTTTGAAGATGAATTGGATTATGATAACATTGCTTTGATGGCAAGTGCTTCAGACAATCCTGGATCTCCAAAGAAAACTTCTTCATCTTCTATCAAGGTATCTCTTCACTCTCTTGATTCGTTTGATAGCTTAGATTCTGATGATATTAGAACTATCTATGCTGAGTTTAAGAATCTTATGACTAATTTCAGAATTCTTACTAGTGAAAAAGATGATCTTAAGATTAAGAATGATGAATTAGTTGGTAGAAATAATATTCTTGAATCTGAGTTAATTCAAATGGAACATTATAGGTTTAGTTCTGATAAAGCTAAGCATGATTATAGTGTTATTCTTGAGCCTTATGACTATGTTAGAAAAGAACTAGAAGAAGAGAGAGAAAGGTTTCACATGTGGAATACATCTTGCAAAAAGACTCATGACATTATCAATAATCAGATACATGGTAAGGTTTATGCCTTAGGTTTTGAGAAGGACAAAAGTGAAACTCCTGTAGCTGTTGTCCTGAATGATAATAGTAAAGTAGAAGCTAGCACATCTAAATCTGAAGGTAAGAAAAAAATTCCTGAATCGAATCATGTTAAATTTGTTGATTCATATGGTACCCCAGTTGTACACAAGAGAATTAACAATAATAGTTCAGATGAGAAAGTGTTAGAAAAACCTAAGAATGTCAACATAGGCTTTCTGTCTAAGTCTCAGCTGAAACAGAAACTAGAAGGTCTTTCAGAGTCTAGCAAGATCAAGAGAAATAGGAATGGAAAAGAAGGTATTAACAAAGAGAATAGTTACAAGAATGTACCTGATGCACCTAGGAAGAAATGCTATAAGTGTGGAAATCATAATCATTTTGCCCTAGACTGCAATCAAAAACCTTCTTGGAAAACTGAGTCCAGATTCCCCAAGACTCAAAAAATCAATACCAACCACAAAAAAAAGCTTGTTATCATTGTGGTAGTTTACTTCATTCCATCTATATATGTAAAGAATATCATAAACTGTATTATGACTATTATTATCTAAAATCTGAAACTCCTAGTCACAAATAGTTTGTAAAATCAGAGTCTAAGGTTAACTCTGTAACAGGTAAATCCAAAGCAAAATCTTCTAAGTCTGCTGTTTCTAAATCTAGTAAGAAAGGATCCAATCAAAGTTGGGTCCTAAAAATTTCTAAGTAGTTATTTTTTTTGTTTGCAGGGCACAGGAAAGAAGCATTCAATTATCCTGGACAGTGGATGCTCTGGACATATGACTGGAAAGAAGTCCATGCTTACAAATTTGAGAGGAAAGCTGGCCGAGTAATATCTTTTGAAGATGGCAACAAAGGAAGAACTCTGGGATATGGCTCAATTGTTTTGGGGAATGTCATCATACAAAATGTAGCACTGGTTGAAGGCTTGAAACACACACTTTTAAGCATAAGTCAACTGGGTGAAAAAGGTTACCAATCAATCTTTGACAGAAAAGGATGCAGAATCTTGAATATGAAGAATGGAGACATTGTTCTAACTGGTCAAAGACATGGTAACATCTATGAAGCCAGCTTGAGTGATACATCTAAAGGAACTATTAGATGTCTCTACAGCAAGGCATCAAATGATGAAAGCTAGAATTGGCACAAGAAGCTCTCACATCTCAACTTCAAGAAGCTTAATCAACTTGTTAAGCACAATCTAGTGAGAGGTCTACCTCAGGCAAATTATGTGCAAGATGGACTTTGTGATGCTTGTCAGCTTGGTAAATAGAAAAGAACCACTTTCAAGAGCAAGACAGAAAATTCAATTACTGAACCATTTCACATGCTGCATCTTGATCTGTTTGGTCCAGTAAACATTATGTCTATCAGTAAGAAAAGATATGCTCTAGTGTTAGTGGATGATTACACAAGGTTCACACGGGTATTCTTTTTACATAAAAAGGATGAAGCTCCTCAGCAAATCATTGAACATGTCAAGAATATTCAGAATAGCTCTGAGTACAAAGTCAAAGTACTTAGGAGTGACAATGGAACAGAATTCAAGAATTCTACAATGGAGGAGTATTGTGCAGACAATGGAATCACTCAACAGTTTTCTGCACCTGGAACACCTCAGCAGAATGGTGTATTAGAAAGAAAGAACAGAACTCTCATAGAGGCAGCTAGAACCATGCTTGCAGATGCAAAGCTGCCAACCTATTTCTGAGCAGAAGCTATTAACACTGCATGTTTTACTAAAAATTGTAACTTGATAAATAGTCATGGTAAGACTCCTTATGAGATGATCAAAGGAAAGAAACCAAGTGTGAAATATTTTTACATCTTTGGATGCAAATGCTATGTCTTGAAAGTTCATTCAGAACAACTTGGAAAATTTGAAGCCAAATCGGATGAAGGAATCTTTCTAGGATATTTTGCATCAAAGGACTTCAAAGTATACAATCTCAAAACTCACATTGTTATGGAATCAATTCATAGTGCATTTGATGACAAGAAGTTTGGAATTTTTCAAACTGATGAAAGCCATGACAATTTGGAATTTGAAAATCTTAAGGATTCTGAGACACTCTCCAGTGATGATGAAAGTTCTCAATTTGATATCTCTATTTCTTCTCAAAGGAATGCTACTGTTGAGGGGGAGTAAGTTAATCGAGGAGAACACAGTGCTCATCAAGAGCAGACTAGTCATTCAGAGTCTACTCCATCAGGAACTGATCCTTCAGAGACTAGCGAAGGAAGATCAGAGACTAGTAGCAGTATGGAGTCTACTGATTCTACTGATCAAGGGGCACCTTTTGAAGGCAGAGAAAATTCTTCTACAAGAGATACCACCAACTTAGGGGGAGAATCTAGCAGGAGTGATCTACCACCTGTTAGAAGATGGATAAAGGATCATACTGAAGATTTGACTATTGGTGAAATGGGTGCAAAATGGGTTTTCAGAAATAAGCTAGATGAATTTGGTATGATTGTAAGAAACAAAGCAAGACTGGTGGCCAAGGGTTACTCTCAGGAAGAATGCACTGATTATGATGAAACCTTTGCACCTGTAGCAAGATTGGAAGCAATCAGGATGTTTTTTGCAATTGCAGCTCATTCAAAATTCAAGGTATACCAGATGGATGTAAAGAGTGCTTTTCTAAATGGCAAGCTTGATGAGGAAGTATATGTGGAACAACCACCTGGTTTTGTTGATCCAAAGTTTCCAAATCATGTCTACAAACTTGACAAGGCACTCTATGGACTAAAGCAGGCACCAAGAGCATGGTATGAGACTTTGTCTAAATTTCTTCTTGAAAATGGTTTCACAAGAGGCACAATTGACAAAACTCTATTCTTTAGAAAGATTAAAGGTGAATTTCTTTTAGTTCAAGTTTATGTTGATGACATCATATTTGGTTCTACTAATGAAAAGTTATGTACTAAGTTTAGCAAGCTAAGTATCAGATGAGCATGATGGGTGAACTAAATTAGTTTTTAGGCTTGCAGGTCAAACATACTGAGACTGGTATTTTCAGTAATCAGTCAAAGTATATCAAAGATCTTTTAAAAGGGTTTGACTTTCAAGATTGTTCAGTTGCAAAAACACCCATGGCAACAACCACTAAGCTAGACTCTGATCCTAAGGGAAAGAGTGTTGATAACATTAGCTATAGAGGCATGATAGGTTCATTGTTATACTTAACTGCAAGTAAACCAGATATAATGTTTTCTACCTGTTTATGTGCTAGATTCCAAAGTGATCCTAAGGAATCTCATTTAATTGATGTGAAGAGAATTTTTAGATATCTCAATGGAACTCCAAATCTTGGTTTGTGGTATCATAAAAATCTGATTTCTCCCTAATTCGCTATTCAAACTCTGATTATGCAGGGTGTAAAATAGACAGGAAAAGCACTACATGTATATGTCAACTCTTGGTAAACAGATTGATTTCATGGGCAAGCAAGAAGCTACAATCAGTTTCAACCTCAACAGCAGAAGCTGAGTACATTGCAGCAGGCAGTTGTTGTGCACAGCTCCTTTGGATAAGAAATCAGTTGATGGATTATGGTATGCCACTTAGTAATATTCCTATGTTTTGTGATAATAGTAGTGCTATCAAAATTGCAGAAAATCCAATTCAACATTTGAGGACTAAGCACATTGATGTCCGGTATCATTTTATTAGAGAACATATTGAGAATGGTACTGTGGAACTTCATTTTGTTCCTACTGACAAATAGCTTGCATATATTCTAACTAAACCACTTGATGAGGCTACATTCATTAGATTGGTTAGTGAGTTAGGAATGTTAAATTTCTAGATCTTTAACATCTGCAAAGTAGCAAGGTATGTTGTTTCAGCTTATAGACTTGATATCTTTGTCAGGATCTATATTTGATAGTTAAATGCTTAAATTGTAACATTTTACTTTGATAAATTACAGTATGATAGACTTGTTAATAATCATCAGGATCAGGATTGCTATCAGGATGCTGACGTCATCAGGATTTCTGTGTCAATATCAGGATTGTGAAAATTGTTTAGTCTGTGACTTAATGTTTCAAATTCTGAAGTTTATTTTATTCAGTGGTCTAATTCTGAGTTTTGTTAAGTCTATGCTAGCAAGTTTGAACACATGCATACTGATAATTTATACTTTATGATTCTAATAAACAAACAATAGACAAGTAGATAACAACAAAATTTATATTTTCATTAATCAAAAGCATTACATACATGGAAATGAAATACAAACTTCTTTTTATCTAACTTCTACTGGTAATCCTATTCTTGTCTAATGTTATTGGATCTTGCTTCTTTCATGCATCTAAGATATAGGACAATGAGCATCTCAAAATCCATTTGGGGATTTGAACAGTCCCATCTGCTCTTGTATTTCTTCTCAGGATGACTTGAATGAGAGCAGCTGGTACAACCCCATGTTTATTGAGGACTGATGGATAAATGAATAGCATCTCCATCAAGATCAACCTCAGACTCTTCACCAAATTCTTCATCCTCAAGGTGTGAAGAGATTAGAGGAGGATTTTGTTCATCTGGTAGATGTTTTAGAGGAGGTTTTTGGACATCATTTGGGTTGATACCAACCGTATCTAACTCGATGAGAAAAGTCATCTCTTCTAAGAGATAGTCCACTTGCTCCTGATCATCAAGAGCATAGAACTCCTTAGAGGAAATGAACCGAAAGTTAAGGTTCATATGAATATTTGGGTTGAAAGCCATTAGGAAAGGAGTGGTTTACAGAGAAAAGATTGGAAGGTTTTTGGAGTGAAGAATGGCATAAAACGTCTGTTGGTTTTATAGAAAGACGTGAGAAGGTGAACAGTCGCTTGGAGATTATCAATGCAGTCAGTCATTATTATTGCGCGTGACTGTATTTCTTGTATTTTCAAGAAATGTTAAACATATCTAACCAATTGATTTTGTTCAGATTATTGTTTATTTCTTTTTTAGATAAAAGAAAATGCCACGTGGAATTCCATTTAGTCTCTGGAATCAGGATGATATTGATCAGGAATTACAAGTGTGATCACATCAGGATTTGTGATTGTTGCTATTTAGAAATCACATTGAAATTTGTGATTATCTTGATGAGAAGATCACATCAGGAGAAGGAAGCTGATCAGTATTGATTTTTATTATACCCTGATTTATTTAATTGAAATCAATTTTGGACTTTATTTTCCAAAAATCGTGGGTAACTGCATGTTTCAGGGACTGACACCTGTCAACCTACGTGTCAACGTGGGATTGTGGGTCTAAAGGATTTTTGAAATATACTTGTTTTGAAACTATAATTGTTTATTGCTTTCTCTAAATTCATATTTTCTAAAGCAAAAACATTCTCGAGTTCTCAAAATCACAAATCAATTTCAAGATTTCTCAAGTTCTCTACATATCAAAATGGCAGCTCAAAGAAGACTACCCAAATCAGTAGCTTTCAAGTTTGGTGACTTTGATTTTATGATGAACAATCATGTTGCAGCTATCACCAACAAGGAAGGGGTGTCTACTGATTTTCACCAAATTATGGACTTTTTGGCGAAAGGACCATTAAGTCATGCCTTGACAGCAGCTCCATTGATTAATCAAGCTGCTGTTTCACAAGCTTAGGAGAATGCTGAGGTAATTGACCCTGTTCAGAGTAAATCAGGTAAGATTGTTCTACACTTAGGACAAAACTCATTTGAAATTACTGAATCTGTTGTTAATTCAGTACTTCACTTACCTGTTAGTATGAATTTTGAGAATGAACCATCTGATAATAATGTTAGAACTATGTTATCTGAGTTAGGTTATAATGGACCTCTTGATAACATGAGCTAGTTAAATAGATCCTTTCTTCGGAAAGAATGGTCTTTCTTCTTTGACCAACTCACTAAATGTTTTATTGGTAAATACAGTTCTTTTCAAAAAATTACTGCAGTTACATCTCAAATTGCATATAGTTTGCTTTATAACAGAGTAATTAACATTGGTCACATTATTTTAAGTCAGATGTGTATCAAACTTGGGTCAAGAGATCAAGATAGGAAAATGGTTTATTATCATAGATTTATGCAATTGTTTGTTAACCATTTTATTCCTGATGTTGAAGCTAGATTTGGTAGAAAACATTGTGTTTCTTCTTATGTACAGCAAAAGAGAATTTTCTCTGACATTACAAAGAAGGATAGTGAAAAGAATCTAGATGAAATACCTGCAATACAATATCCACAACATGTTCAGGTACTTCTAAGAACTCATCTTCCTACTATCTATAATTCTTCTTTCTTCTGTGGTGAAATGACTCAGGAATCTCATTTGGTGGAGATCCCCCTATGTCTACCCAAGTAACCCAAAACATTATAGTTTCTGAAATGATTCAAGAACCAAATTTTGATCCACAGCCTATTGTTTCAAAGAAACCAACCTCTGGTGTTTCTCAAAAGACATCAGTTGTAAAGAAGAGAAGATTTGTTGTTTCAAGTAGTAGTTCTAGTGAAGATGATGATAATATATCTCTTGCTGAGAGAGCAGAATTGAAGGCTGTAATTCAACTTTCTAAGCTAGGACAAAGAGATGAAGCACCTAGTCAAAGCAAGGCTGAAGTCTCCCAAAAGGCTTTAGTACTTAAAAAGGGAAAACAGTTACTTGATACTGTCTCTCAAAAAACTGTGTCTATTGAAAAATGATCTCATCCCAAGATCAATTCTGTGTCTACACCTCTTGAGTCTTCTCAAGATAAATCTGTTGCTCACTATACTAGGAGAACAAAGAGAAAGATTCATTTGTCACCTACACACATAGAGTCTAGTCCAACTAACATTATGCAGGTCTCTACAAATAAAGCTATATTCAAGTCAGCAATTGACAAGAGAGATCTTGATATTGATTCTTCATGGGAAACAACACTGACATACAGACTGGCTATGAAGGTTATTTCTATAAAAGTAAAGCTTTCCAGGCCTGTTCTACAATTTCTGGTTGAAAGAGTTCCAAGACTTTCATTTCCTGAAAAATATGGACTTCTACATCAAATACTTGACTTAATGAAGATGCATTTTTATGTATCTGTCAGAAAGGAATTATGCAAGTCATTTGGACTTTCTAAGCATGGTGCACTTCAATCACTTCATACATATTTGTTCCACAAAGATTTCATTGTTGAAGATGCTATAGCTAAAGGTGAACAAAAGGAGGTAGCAGATATTGGAATGCAGTCAACAGGAGATACTACTGCACCAGTGGTGAATAGTAGGATAGATCATATCACAGTCACTGTAACACAAGAACCATCTAGTCAGAGGTTGGATGACTCAGGAACTGTGATTGCTGATGCTAAAATGTCTTTTGTGATGACTGAAACTGCAAGTGAGATACCCTATGATATGGGAGGAATGACTTTGATTGATTTTCCTGAAGATCAAACAAATTATGTTCAATCAGAGTCTATCCACCTTGAGGGTGTGTCTCAACAAACAACACTTGAAGACGGTAACACACAAATTGTAATGTCTAATGAAGTATTACTGAAGGTATTAAAGTCTAGTGTAGAACCTAAAAGTGGTATACTGGAGCCTGTAGTCTCTGGAAAGATAGTAGATGATTGTGAGGGTTCAGAGACTATGGCAGCTCACTCCTTGGAGAAAACCTCAAGCCCCATGCCATATGAGGAACCCTCTCTCCATGTGAGTTCAGGTATAAAAACTTCTTCTAACCCCTATTTTTCTGTAGGTCATTAGAGCACTTATCCAAATTTGAGTGATACACTTGAAAAGATGGATATAGATCCACAAACAGAGAGGCTGGCTCCTGACCAGGCAAAAGGAGAGGTAGAAAGAGTGTTGACTTTAGATAGTCAAAGTGAGAATGAGGGTATGGATGATCAATTCCATAGTGAGGGAGAGAAAATTAGGAAACCACCATCGTTTGATTTCTGGGATCAGGTTTTTCCTGACTCTTGGTCTGACAATCTTGGTATGGATCCTGTACTTATTCTTTTATCAAAATGTATGAGAAGAATGACTTAGCAAAGTACAATGCAAAGCCAGAAGTTAAAGCTCGGAAACAAAAAGAAAGGCTTGCAGGAATCATCAACAGAAGAGGTGAAAGGATAAGACAATCTCTTGCTTCACATGTACCAGAAGAACTTCCTAATGATCCTAGTATTCCTTTGTATGTACTTCCAATATCAGCTAGAATTGAGACATCAACTGTATCTGATCACTCTCAGGAGGAGTCAGGATTTGTAGATGTTAGTACACAGAATACTGGTGAAGGACAGGATGATCATATTTCAGCTTCAGATCAGAAAGGTGAAGATGTTTGTAATTCTACTCAAGTATTATTACTTGAATATCAGTCTACTTCAGTAGAGCATGCTACACAGGCAACTTCTTCTACAAGGATTGATGATAAGGTTATTTCTGCATCTGAGTCTGAAGATATAATAAGCACTTCCAACTTTGAAGTTACTTCTGAAGTTCTAGAGGATATTTAGAAATCTCAAATTGATATTCAGTCAAGACTTCAAATTCTTGAAGATAACCAAGTCACTATTATGGAAAATCAAGCAGTTCTGATGAATCTCTTTTGTTCTGTTACTGAATCTCTTGGAATTAATTTTGCTGGATTCAAAAAGGGGGAGAAAAAGACAATTCAGAGACAACAACAACAACAGACTAGGGGAGATAAAGGAAGAACTAAGGGTGACAGAGGTGAATCTTAACAGGGAAGTGTAAAGGAAAAGAAGCATCAAAATAGTTGAATTCTTTCTTCGAAGTACTAGATACTATGTCTACATCTGAAGAAGGAGGTACTTAACTTTATGATCTTGAATTCATAAATTCTATTCTGGTTGTATTGTTATATGTTTTGACATCTACAACTTAGATTTATGCTTCAGATTTTAAAGCATAAATAGGGGGAGATTGTTAGGAATAATTCATGAGTTGTGGTGTTAAGAATAGAATTTGCATATACTTCTTGTATATCCTGATCTTATAAAGGATTTAGCAGTTTATATAGGATATATATGTTAGACAGTAATCTGTAGAGTTTAGTCAGGAACAGGGTGTCAAGGACTATGTTTCAGGAACTATTATAGATCCTGATACAACAAGTCAAATCCTGATTAAATCCTGATGGGATGATCAGCTCCTGATAAAGGTGAAATCCTGATATTAGTCATACTACTGATGATGTCATTACAGATGCTATAGAAACTGGAAAGTGCTATAAAACAAGATCGTTTTTTTGAAGAACAAGCAAGAAGGTATCATAAAGGAAAGAGTTTACTATTGATGGAACTATCAACTGGGCGGCAGAACATTATCATGTATAGATCATAACTTTCTGTTATTAGTTGATAGGTAGCATTATAAATACTCTCTCTATATCATTGTAAAAGTTGTTGAAAAGCGTGAGCTTAGTGTAAGGTTTGTATTCGAGAGTTCGAAACAAACAGAGAGAGATTTGTGTTGAGAGCAGCTGCTAAAGTTATTTTACACCTTTGGTAGAGTTTGTATTTGATCTTATTTAATACAAACAAGGTTGATTCATTCATTTGTTCTTGTTTATCTAATTAAGCAAAAATCAGACACGATTACGTAACTTGTATTCAACCCCCCCCCCCATTTTACAAGTTTTTCGAGTTAACAATTACCATGGAGGATGATCCGTAGTCAAAGAGGATCTCATCTATGTATCGAAAGTGCATGAAGAAGTCCATAGAGGAAGAATGAAGGGAAATTTGAAGAGATAAGAGTTTGAAACGAGAGAATGAGATGATAGAATGAGGAAAGGATGTAACTGGCTGCTGAATAAATAGATGGTGTTGGGAATATGAAATGACGAAGACACACACCTATAGACACCAGTTAAAAACGCATGCAAGCCTAGACTATACAAGTAATCTCTCTCTTAGATTCCCTAGAAAGTGTCATGATTAATCCAATTTATCCTATTAAAACTGGTTAATAGAAATACACAAGAATAATTGGACAATTACTAAGAAATCAATTAGCACATTTAGCACATAAGCATGCAAGCACAAAAACCAAGCAAAGTATTCGTTCATGAATTGGTAAATAATATTTGACAACACAATCATGACCGAAATAAAAAAAATAATTACCAAGTGGATAAAAGAGTAAATTCTCGAGAAGCGAGTTTCCCGTTGATATGTGTTATTGAATTAATACATCCAAAAAGAAACTTATTATCCACCGAGGTAAGCAAGAAAAAAGAAAAATAAAACCTAAAAATATTTGAACATCAACGAATAAGAAGCATATATCCGTTGACAGGCAAATTCTAACTTAGACAGAATTTTGTGCCTTTTCTTAAGAAAGAAAATTCAGTATATTTCTGGCTGCTCAACAACATGCAGATAACTTGAAATAGATTAGGAGAAATTCAGCATACCTAGCTCACTTACCAACCTTGTGAATGTTGATTCATCAAGTGGCTTGGTAAAGATATCTGCGAGTTGTTTTTCACTCGGAACAAAATGAAGTTCCACAGTTCCTTCCATCACATGTTCTCTGATGAAATGATATCTTATGTCTATGTGCTTGGTTCTGGAGTGTTGCACTGGATTCTCATATATTGCCATTGCACTAGTGTTGTCACAGAAGATTGGAATCTTTTCAATCCTTAGACCATAGTCAAGTAGTTGATTTTTCATCCATAAGATCTGTGCATAACAACTTCCAGCAGCAATGTACTCAGCTTTTGCAGTAGAAGTGGAAACTGAATTCTACTTCTTACTAAACCATGATACCAGCTTATTCCCCAAGAATTGACAGGTGCCTGTAGTACTTTTCCTATCAATTTTGCAACCTGCATAATCTGCATCTGAATAGCCAATTAGATCAAAACCAGAATCTCTAGGGTAGCAAATGCCAAGGTTTGGTGTTCCCTTGAGATACCTGAAAATCCTCTTAATAGCTACTAAATGAGATTCCCTAGGATCAGCTTGGAATCTAATACATAAACAGGTAAAAAACATAATATCAGGTCTACTTGCTGTAAAATACAAAAGTGAGCCAACCATGCCTCCATAACTTGAAATGTCCACTTTCTTCTCCTTAGTATTCAACTCAAGTTTAGTGGCAGTGGCCATGGGTGTTTTTGCAGAAGCACAATCTAATAAGTTAAATCTTTTCAAAAGATCCACCTGAGGGTTGTATTGAAGAAAATAACCTGTGTAAAGTTTACACAGCAGCGAGTACAAGATCTAAGTGTTTACAAGAAAACCTAATGCATTATACGTTTAAGCTCAATGTTTTCTTCTCTTAGCCTTGCTATATTCACGAGATCTACCAGCTGAATTTCTTGTGAGAATAAGGAATGTTTCTTTTTCTTCTTCGTTTCCAAAGACTGGCTTCCATACACTTTTTAAGTCTATCAACCCATGTGATCTGTCAGGCTTGTCAAATCGCTAACAACCGCTAATATCAAGACATTATTGGTTGTAGCATATTATCCGTTGGTGCAGACATCGATTGATAGGTTGATTGTTGTTTGCTGGAGTGTCACATCCGTTGACATAGAAGCTTCATCGGTTGAAACATCACTTCACTTATACAGAATTACATAGCACAACTTATATACAATTAACTACCCTATTCTGCATATCCATTGATAGTCAAAATGACTTAGGAATTCTAGCAACTGTGACAGTAACAAACAACTTATCCGTTGAGACTTAGAACAGTACGCTATAGACTTATCAATCGATAAGCTGCCTCATCAACGGATATTTATAAATTAGATATCCGTTGATAAGTTACAAACTTTAACTTATACAAATATGTTTTTCAAGGTGTTTTAATGTGCTTATCATCAAGGACAACATAATTCCTAACAGTAAAGATGGTCTCTTCTCAATAAATCCAGCAGTACATTGATGAAATAGAAGATGATGCTACATCTCCTGATGAAATGGAACTAGTGAGGAGCCTCAAGGTTTGTGTAAAAGAAGCTCTCAAAAGAGAGGAAGAAACCAGAAAGAAAAGGAAAGCTCAATAACAAGTTAAGCAAACTTCTATATCTGCTCAACCTAGAGGAGTACTTGACTTAATTAGATCATTGTCCTATGTAATTCTTAATGCTTGGAAATGTTCTAGAACCTTTCACATTTATCAGAAATAAATTTTTAACTATTTTGATCTAAGTTAGTTAAGTTGTCAGCATGCTTCAATTGTAAATTTGTTGTTATTGTCCATAAAAACAAATTGGGGGAGATTGTTGGGATTTATGGGTGATAGCTTAGAGACAACTTAACTAGATTTTATCATGCTTAGTTTATTGTATAGGCTAAGTAGAACATACTGTCACAGCCAGAGTGTGTTCTTGTAGTCATATAATAAATGTACTTCTTGAAAGAAGTTCACTAAAATGTTCAAGCCTCAAGAAGTACATCAGTTCGACAGCAAAATAAAGTTAACTATCAAAGCAGTTAACAGCAAGGTTGCAAGAAGACATCATGTTGCAAGTCATGACAGCAGATTCTCTTTGACAACAACATTGGCGGAAGCATGAGACAACAACATTCTCACAGCTTGATAGGAAGTCTGGAATTCCTGACAGCAACATTGGCGGGGATTCATATTGTCATCCAAGGAACATTCTCTTGATAGCAGACTTAGCGGTTAAGGTTACTATCTCAATGGAATATTTGAATTGGGGATTTATCTCAGTCAAACCCGTGACAATTTAGATGTTCAAGAAACAGATTTGCTGCAACACTTCAAAGATTGTAGCAGACCTGCAAGACTACGACAGAAGCTTGAGAGATCACAAGACAAAGCTCATCAATTCAAGAGTATGACAAATATACATCTACTAGAATTGTGTTAGCTTGATTTAGAAAGTATCCAAATTGCTTTATTTATAATGATAACTCTGACTGAATAGCAATTTATGAAAGTCACATGGGTGTGCAAATTGTAAGGAGCTGCCACTTGAAAATGACAACAGCTCCACAACCCATGTGACAGAGATGTTAGAGCAGATTAGTCTTTATAAAGATTCATCTCTCATTCTTTCTGTATCACTCAAGAAATCGAAGCTGGAGAAAACATTATTTTCTCTAGGTTGTAGCAACAATTTACAAAATAAATAAAATATTTAGTTTGTGAGAAATATCTTGAGTAATCACTTGTGTTTGCATTTTTTCTACTGATAGATTAAAATCTTTATTATTATTGTTGAAGTAGAGATTTGAATTTATCAGTATTGCATTCATCGCCCCCCTTTTGCAATACTCAAGGACCAACACTTACTATTACCTATTTGGTTGAGAAACTCCAGAAATAGGTAAATTTAGCTAAGTTGCAAGCGCTTAGAATTAGAATGACATCTTCATTACTTAGCGGATACCGGGTTTTAATACGAGAATGAAGATTAGATTTTAAGGGTGACTAGTTACTTAGGGAACGTTGTGATAAATCGGTAATCGATGATTAAACTTTGGGGAGAGTGAGTTAGGAAACAACTTGAACGCCTTCGTTTAAACAAAATCGCTTAGATTATGACCACATTAGTTTGTAACACAGTGGTTAAATATGAACTATCAAACCACCATATAAGTGTGCATACGTTGCGGCCATATAAAGCTTTTGAATGAGTAGATAATATGGTAATTGTATTTATGACATTTTATAAAGATGATTAAAGCAAGCATTCATAAATAGGTACCAATATGTTCAGAAAAACCAAGGCCTAAGGCCATAAAACAGTTAAAGAACAACTCATTACACCCGTGGAGCTTATAGGAGCCCACCCCCTTGATGAAAAGTTTTTAACGATGCAAGAGACTGAAATTTTTTTTTTTAAAAAGCCAACACATGAGCAACTAAGAAGTAGGAGTTTTGGCGTTAGGATCATCCTCAAGGACTCCACCATTTTGGTATCCCTGTCCGGAGCTTCCTCGACTACCTTCGCGGGAGCTGGTGTCTCAATGTTGGGAGTGACTAGAATCACGTCAATTGGATCGGTAGGAGTAGCCGCAGCTTAGGGAACCTTCTCAGCCACATTCTGAGAGGCAGGAACCTTCTCGTACTGAGGTATAATTGAAGAGACCGCTTCAAAGTTCTTTATCTACCTAACAGCATCGGCCCCAAGGAGTGACCAGTCCAAGTTTGGCATCTTTAGCCAGGTGGTACACAATTGATCCCTTACTCCATTGGCAAAACCGTTTGTTCGCACTAAATCACGCAAGCATACGTGATCACAAGTAATATCACAGTAAGTAGAGTTCGTTCCCACAAAGACCTGGTGTAATTTAGATTATGCACTTAAGCAACAATGTATGATTATTATTCACTGCTAAGACAACTATCAAAGGTGTTTTTTTTATTAACTAATTTAACTAAGTAGCAATTTGACAATACTAAGAATTACTTAACTAATGAGATTTAAACCAAATTACTTATGAGAGATAAAACATGGGATCCTAACTTCATTAAATACTTTGTTTAGAGTTGATGCCTTTCGGCATACGTATACCAAACCATTCAACATCCACAAAATAGATAGAAGCTGGGCAGACACCAATTATGTTTAGACCCTATATGTCTATAAGATTTGAAAACATAACGGTTTAAGTACAAGTTATCCATTGAGATCACATAGGGCAGCGTAAGATGGCTAAAATTACACTACGAATCATGCATGTCAAAACATCCATAAACCTATGCTAGCATGGCAAGTTCTAAATCTCTATATCCACTTTCGCATTCAATAGAGATTAAAAACACAACATAGATGTTAGCTACTCATCCAAGAAGAATTAGCACAACCATACTAGGGAATCAATAATTCATGACACACAAATCTTTAAAGCAATCAAACTACTAAATTCCGTAAATAAATCCGTTAGAATCCCATGACAACGATTAGTTCATAATCGAATGGCTCATCATCATGGGATCCAATGATAACATGATATAAAACAAGATCTGAATAATAACGAGAGTACTAGAGTATAAATTTTAGAAAACAAATCCAAAACAAGCATCCAAAAGTACCGCCTAATTAAAAGAATACAAAAGATGTAGATATAGATTTCCGTTAGCTGTCACGATCTTCGGTAAATCCGTCTCTATCTTGTATCTCTTGTCTCTCTTCTTAAAAAAATGTCGTTCTTCTATTGATAACATATGTTTATATAGCCCCTCGTGCCTTGTCCAACAAGAAATTCCAAAACTGACTTAAAACAGGAATTTTGGCAGGCCGGCACAGCGCCCCCATGCTCCATACAAGCGCGTCCGCACTTCAGCTGAATTCGCCCACGCGCGCCCGCCCCCTTTCTAGGCGCGGCCACGCTCTGTGCTTCTGGAAAATTTTCAGCTTTTCGCTGATTTTGCTCCTTTTGCCTCCGCTTCTCTCGTAAGATCCCAACCTTCAGTTCCTGAGTTCAAAACCACCAAATAAACACGGAAAGGAAAAGTACTTCCTGCTTCCAGCTTGTAGCCCTGCACAAACTCACTTAAAGCACATCAAAAAACATAAAAAACACCACATACTTGAGGTCAAGTAATCAATTTAAACAGATACGAAGCATTCTAAGTGGATATGAAATCCACTTATCACCGTTCCAGCATTTTTCTTTCTCCCTCACGGGCAGGACATCCTTATACCTCTTTACGGCTAGGGCCAAGCCTTTCACTTGGGATTGAAAATCTTCAACCTTGGATAAGTAGTGGGCTTCGAGTCTACCTTCTCTTAATTCTGTTCACCAACCAGCCTGCCCAACTTCTCATTGTCCTTGAGCAAGGAAGACTCGTTGGCCTTCAATCGCTTGTTTTCCCCAGATAATCGCTTGGTTTCCTCCTCCTCAGCTTTGAGGGCACTTCTCACAGCTTTCAATTCCTCTTTTAGCCTAGAGTCCCCATGGGTGGTAGCAACCATTTGGCCAGATAGTCAGAGTCGGTGGAAATAACTTCGACCAGATGCCAAGAGCATCTCTCGAGCCACATCGGGCTACCGCAGCTTATACACTCAGAAATGGTCTCCATAGGAACCCGCCCCCTTGACATTTTATAAAATGTCTACACATCCTGAGAAAGCCCAGGAGATGAGGTCGTCTTATTTCTTTGGGACCTAGTTTCAGGAGTATTGGAAGGCCCTACGAAGGACGACGGGAATTTTTGCTTGTCAACAGGGGTGACACTCCTTTTACTAGAAGTAGGAGCTGCAGCTTGAGTGATCGGAGGACTGGTCAGTATGCTCCTCATAGGGTCGAAATCTTCATGCCAAAAAAGCTCTTCATAATTATAGGATGGCTGAAAAAACGTGGGAAATTTCTCTGCCTTACATGAGAAATCGTAAAATAGACAAACGTTAGGTCGTAATAAAATGAATAAACGATTTAAAAATGTCTAGTGAAACTACCGAAAATATGCAAGACATGAGCATGAAGGGGAACAAGGGTAATAACAGAGCAGATAATTACGATGAATGAGCACAAACTAGCCTCAGCTTCAACAATAGCCATGAATTTTCTCGGCTTACCAAATCCCCAACCTCCATACCCATATCACCTTCTGAGACAGGATGAGAGGGGTGAAGGGTTTCGGGGCATAAATGCAGCGAAAACAGTCGTAAAACAATAAAAATCCGAAACCCTAATCATAGGATCCATGTATAAGACATGCTGATTATGGTGAATAGAACCAGTACCTTTACGAAGCTTTACGAATTCGGTTGACAGATGGAGGTCCTAGATTGTGATCACCACGCAGCCCTTGATGCAAGATCCGCGTCTCTAAATCGTCCACACGAACGTTCGATCGTCCAACGATCCAAGGAGCAGGTACTAGCCAAAATCAGTCTCTCTCTCTCTCTCTCTAGCCTCTCAAAGAATAGAGCAGCTAGGGTTTTTAAGAAAAACGATTTTGCAAAAGTGTTACCCTAACCAATACATCTTTATGTATTTATAGAGAGAAAGATGGGCCTAACCCTGATCAGCTTGGGCTTCAATTAAAACAAACTGATTTAGGTTTTTAATGAATTAAATTCGAAATAACATTTAATTAACTAAGTCCAACTCAATTAATTATTTATCCAATTTCGAATTTATAATCATTTAATTAAAAACGAAATCTGATTCCATAATCAATTTCGAATTTTAATTATTTAATTTAAATCTGATATTTAAATTAAAACTCCTTTTAAAACGTTCTTATTGTGTAACCCTTTAGGTTATTATTACGTTGACAATAATTTTAATATCCAATAATAAAATTATAAACAATGAGTGGCATCTAGTAATACATCATTGCTACCCAAGTAATAATAATAATTGGTGATCCAATTAAACCTTTCGTGATAAATGTTTCCATGTAATATAATCCCTTTAACCAAATATTATAGATTAAACTCGAGGCATGTATTTCGTCATCCTCTTCAACATTTAATCCAGGTTTACTTGATCCATGAGTAGACTATTAAAACAAATCAATATTTGAGCACGGCCATGCATTTTATAGTCTCACTCAATCAAGAGGCCAATAATATCTCTCCTAATTCTAGGAGGGTTAAATCCTTTATCTATCATTCATATTTCTCATACGACTCATAATATACCCAATGTCCACTTTTATCATCACCCGATCAAAGGTAACTTTTAATGTAGTCAAAGTACATTAATCCTCGTATAGAAATATAATGATCTCAAGTCAAAGGATCATTACACCATTATCACTGTAAGTCTTTCTTATGACTTTATTAAACATGAAGAATCTCACTTTGGGTCTGTCCAGTACCATGTACCCTTACATGTACCTATGTATTGACTTTAGTATCTCCATACTGATAACCAATGAGATGTGGTTATCTGTCAAACAACATACTAGTCTATTTATGTATTATTATTGTCCTATATAATAATACTCGACTAGGGACCTTTAAGAATATGATATATTATATAATCTCAAGTTCAAGTCATGTACTTAAACTATACAATGTGTATCATGATACTAAGGACATTTATTATGCTAACAAATATATCGCAGTAATTAAAGTCATAATAAATACGTTTATTGAATAATCAAATGACATAAAGGTTTATTAAAAGAACCAATGTATTGCCTCTAGGGCACCTACACTAACAATCTCCCACTTGCACTAGAGCCAATCACCCATGTATCTAATACCCATGGAACTAGTATGACCTTCGTGCTTCTGCTGCGACAAAACCTTGGTCAGTGGGTCCGCAACATTATCATTAGTATGCACTTTACATATATGTATATCTCCTCTCTCGTTTATCTCTCCTAGAAGATGATATCTTCTAAGTATATGCTTTGCCTTGGAATGGGACCTTGGTTCCTTAGCCTGCGCAATGGCTCCATTGTTATCGCAATACAGATCAACTGGATCTGCGATCGAGGGAACCACACCAAGTCCGGTAATGAATTTCCGAATCCAAACAGCCTCTTTGGCTGCTTCACTGGCGGCAATATACTCAGCTTCCATTGTAGAATCAGCTACTGTCTCTTGCTTCGAACTTTTCCAGCTTATAGCACCTCCATTTAGACAAAACACGAATCCAGACTGGGACACAGAATCGTCCCTATCTGTCTGGAAACTAGCATCAGTGTAACCTTTTACGACCAGCTTCTCATCTCCTCCGTATATCAAGAACGAATCCTTAGTCCGTTTAAGATACTTAAGAATATTCTTGACAACTGTCCAGTGACCCTCACCTGGATTAGACTGGTACCTGCTCGTCATGCTTAAAGCATACAAGACATCAGGACGAGTACATATCATTGCATACATTATAGAACCAATTGCCGAAGCATATGGTACTTTACTGATACGGTCCTTATCATCTGATGATTTAGGACAGTTTTCCTTTGTGATCACTATCCCATGAGACACCGGGACAAAGCCCCTCTTTGCCTCTTGCATTCCAAAAGGATGTAATACTTTGTCAATGTATGGACTCTAACTTAGGCCGATTAATCTTTTAGATCTATCTCTATAGATCCTGATCCCTAAGATATAGGTAGCATCGCCTAAGTCTTTCATCGAGAAACTTTTTTCCCAACCAAGTCTTCACAGCCTGTAGAGAAGGAATGTCATTCCCTATTAGTAATATGTCATCCACATATAATACTAGGAATGCCACATGGCTCCCACTAACCTTCTTGTAAACACACGGCTCAACCTCATTTTGTTTGAAGCCAAACTCTTTGACTGTTTCATCAAAATGGATGTTCCACCTCCTTGAGGCCTGCTTCAATCCATAAAAAAATCGTAGCAACTTACAAACCATTCTAGCAAACTTTGGATCGACAAAACCCTCAGGTTGTGTCATGTACACATCCTCTTCTAAGCTTCCATTTAAGAAAGCAGTCTTGACATCCATTTTCCAGATTTCATAGTCATAATAAGCCGCTATCGCAAGCAAAATCCTGATGGACTTGACCATAGCTACCGGTGAGAAAGTTTCATCATAGTCAATACCATGAATTTTCTTGAAACCTTTCACCACCAGTCTTGCTTTGTAGGTCTGTAAATTTCCATCCATGTCAGTTTTCTTCTTGCAAACCCACTTGCACTCTATGGGTCTAACCCCATCAGGTGGTGCAACCAAAGTCCATACTTTGTTTTCATACATGGAATCCATCTCAGATTTCATGGCTTCCAGCCATCTCTCAGAATCTGGACTATTCATAGCATCCTTGTAGGTGAGAGGCTCATCATTATCTACAAGCATCACATCGCCACCTTGGGTAAGGAGAAATCCATAATATCTCTCTGGCTCATGGCGAATCCTACTTGATCTACGAACAACCTGTGTTTCTTGAGCATTATTATTATCCTGCTCTTGTTCCACTTCAGGTTCAATGCTATTTTGTGGTTCTCGATCTTCATCGAGATCAATAGTTCTCCCACTATTTCTTTTGGAAACAAAATCCTTTTCCATGAAGACAGCATCTCGAGCAATGAACACTTTCTGCTCAGAAGGACTATAAAAATAATACGCCTTTGTTTCTTTAGGGTATCCCACAAAATTGCACTCTTCGGATTTAGGTCCAAGCTTGTTAGATACTTGACATTTTACAAACGCCTTGCATCCCCAAACTTTCATAAAGTTCATGCTTGACTGTTTCTCCTCCCATATCTCATATGGAGTCTTTTGAACCTTCTTGGTTGGAACACGGTTAAGTGTGAAAGCCACTGTTTCTAGAGCATAACCCCAGAAACTTATTGGAAGATCTGCATGACTCATCATCAATCGTACCATGTCCAACAGGGTACGATTTCTCCTCTCTGAAACTCCATTCCATTGAGGTGTACCTGGCGGAGTGAGTTGTGATACAATACCACACTCCTTTAAATACTCTTTAAATTCGGTGCTTAAGTATTCACCCCCATGATCGGATCGTAAGATTTTAATACTTGCACCTCCGCCTATTTACTTCTCTACTTCAGCCTTGTATTCTTTGAATTTTTCAAAAGAATCGGATTTATTCTTCATAAGATATACATATCCATATCTACTGAAGTCATCAGTAAATGTTATGAAGTAGTAGTAGCCTCCTCTAGCTATCACACGCATTGGGCCACATACATCACTAGGTATTAGCTCCAAACGTTCCGTGGCCCTTTGACCCTTACCAGTAAAAGGGGCTTTAGTCATCTTACCAAGCAAACAAGATTCGCATTTTTCGTATGATTCAAAATCAAACTTATCCAAGTATCCATCCTTATGTAATTTGGAAATGCGTTTCTCATTTATATGGCCTAGACGACAATGCCAGAGGTATGTTTGATTTGAGTCATTTACTTTAAGTCGTTTGTTTTCTATGTTACAGACAGGATTCTCTAAATCAAGAACATATAAACCATTAAATAAACGCGCAACACCATAGGTTAAATCATTCAAAGCAAAAGAGAAACTTTTGTTCTTTATTGTAAATGAAAAACCTTTCTTGTCCAAATAAGAAACAGAAATAATGTTTCTGCGAATCGCAGGCACGTAAAAACAGTCTTCAAGTTCTAAAACAAGCCCAGAGGGCAAAGATAAATAATAAGTTCCTACAGCTAAAGCAACAACTTTTGCTCTATTGCCTACTCGTAGGTCCACTTCTCCCTTAGCCAAAGTCCTACTTCTCTGCAGTTCCTGCACATTTATACAAATGTGAGAAGCACATCCGGTATCCAATACCCAAGACGTAGAAATAGACAGATTGACTTCTATAACATAAATACCTGATCCAGAAATCTGAACACCCTTCATTTTCTTCAGATCATCCAAGTAAGCAGTACAGTTTCTCTTCCAATGACCAGGCTTGTGGCAATAGTGACAATCACCTTTGTCAGCCGTTGCGACATCTCCCTTCGGCTTTTTAGCCTTTTTGAAAGAGGGCTTAGAAGGACCAAGAACTTTTGATGCTACCTTTTTCTTGCCCTTCCATTTCCCCTTTCCCTTAGCACCTTTCTTGCCCACCATCATTATGGGAGCTTTCTCAGGTGCCTTGACCATATTTGCTTCAGTGGTCCTCAGCATGGCCAACAATTCCATAGGAGTCTTATCTTGCTCAGTCATATTAAAAGTCATAATGAACTGAGTATAGTCGTTGTTCAAAGATTGCAAGATTATATCGACTTGAGCCTCTCGCTGAAGCGGGAAACCCAAACGAGCAAGGTAATCACAATACCCAATCATCTTTAGAACATGTGGTCCAACTGGTCCGTTGCCCTGCTTGCACGAGAAGAGTGCTTTGCTCGTGTTGAACTTTTCCACACGAGCATGTGACTGAAACATCATCGAAAGATGTTCAAACATAGTATAAGCATTCATATCAAAATGCTGCTTCTGAAGCTCAGCATCCATAGTAGCAAGCATAAGACAAGCCACATCAGTTGCATCATCAATATGCTTCTGATAAGCATTTCGTTGAGCAGCAGTGGCATTGTTAGCAGGGGCTGCCGGTGGAGGAATATCAATCACATAAGATTTCTTTTCCTGCATGAGAACAATTCTCAAATTCCTAGACCAGTCAAGGAAGTTTGATCCTGTCAGCTTGTCCTTCTCAAGGACTGATCGTACAGAGAAACTGTTGTTTGTGTTTTGTGCCATTTGTTTTCTACAATGATAAAATGCATAAGATAAATTAGATTGTTACAATAATTATGTTCAAGTGATTATTACATATTCATAATATTTATCTCCCACTATTTTTATCAAATTAATAGCCCTTACTATTAAATCGGAAAGAATATCCCGTAAATCTTTCTAGTGAGCCAAGATCCATATTTCGTCATATCCTAAGTCAACCACTGGTAGTCCTTAAAACATGATTATTTAGGTAGACAACAGTTGTCAATTATATCATATATAATTCTTGGATAGTTTGGTGAACAACATTTGTTCTTGTCTATCTAATAGATTTTGAACCACACTCTATGCTTCTAAGTTCATAATAATTGAATATAACCGTTTATTTTCACCTTATTATGACGACTCAGTTAAGTTAAACCCAATGATACAACGGTCGAATATAACCGCTTATATTCGTCACATCTCACCACGATAGACAGGAGTCCCCAGCCACTTGCAGTCATTCCCCTTATCGATCTAGGATTCAATGAGTGTTCATTCATTGGAAAGCATCCGATTAAAACTTAATATTTTGTTAAGGGGTTTCAAAATTAAAACGACCATGATCCCATCATAAAGAGATTCCCAATTTTTCCATTAAATACTTCAAATCAATATTCATCAATAGTTTGATTTCCAGGTTGTTGGAGGAGTCACAAGTGGCCTCACTTAATACCCAACTTCCTTACAGGTAAAACCCGTTTTTAACAAAATCTCCCCATATCTAAATAATTGAAAATTCGTATTTTAATTCCGTGTTTCATAAACACAGAAATCTCATGATCGTTTGTTCATTTTAAAATCTCGAATCGTTACAGATTTTATCTTGTTTAGCATGGCAAGCATGGTATGGGTGACGTATCTAATACATACATGATTAATCTAATTAAACATGCATCTCTATCACTACGCATACATATCATCATATGTAAAGTGCATGAAAATAAAATCGTGCTTGGTTATCGCCCAATCCTATATGATCTTTCCAAGCTAATGGAAAAATCTAGGTCAATCTATGGTGGTTAATAAAACTAAATTATTACATGGTTGGTCTTCATAAATACATGTCTTCATGTCTTCTTTGTGTCAAATGCCTTCATCTCCATTGATCCTTCATTGCATGCTTCCAATGATCTTCTTATTACATTGAATATAAAACATAACTATACTAATGAAATTACATAAGAACTCGAGTTACATTCGAGATGAACAATTACAAAGCACCAAGAAAATGACATGCAAGACGTATTTATAAAACCAAACCATAGTAATAAAAACCACTAACCTATGGGTCTCAAGGCCATAACCAATCACCATGCTCAATTAACACTTAAGAACATAATCATCATATTATTATATATCACAATATATCATATGAATAGAGCATATGTCATAAGCCCAAATTTGTCACAAGCCCTAAACACGCGGATCGGAAAATTTTACAAAATCACGTATCAAAATACATGCAAATCATGTATCAGAATACATGTCCAGAAGCATCTATCAACATATATGCGACCTCAATTCCAGTTACCAGAAACATGTATCAGTATACACGTAACCCTAATCCCAGTAAACAGATCGTATCCGTTTGCATCCATCCGACAGTTTATATCATCATACAAACAGATCGTATACATATGAGTCATGGCAGATTCCAAACATGCTAACATCACTATATCAGATACATACGATTCATCAAACATGTGATATAACAGTTTATAATAAACGTATATCGAAACTATTTCATGGCAGATTCTTAGAACATGCATACATGCATCAAATACAGTAAACACGTAACCAAATCAGCCCCTTATACACGTAGCTCTGATACCATTGAAGGGTTTCGGGGCATAAACGCAGCGAAAACAGTCGTAAAACAATAAAAATCCGAAACCCTAATCATAGGATCCATGTATAAGACATGCTGATTATGGTGAATAGAATCAGTACCTTTACAAAGCTTTACGAATTTGGTTGACAGATGGAGGTCCTAGATTGTGATCACCACACAGCCCTTGATGCAAGATCCGCGTCTCTAAATCGTCCACACGAACGTTCGATCGTCCAACGATCCAAGGAGCAGGTACTAGCCAAAATCAGCCTCTCT
Organism: Saposhnikovia divaricata; assembly: GCA_036435485.1. Classification (NCBI taxonomy): domain Eukaryota; kingdom Viridiplantae; phylum Streptophyta; class Magnoliopsida; order Apiales; family Apiaceae; genus Saposhnikovia; species Saposhnikovia divaricata. Next base: position 148,210,840 of record CM071596.1, on the reverse strand, counting down.
CTCTCTCTCTAGCCTCTCAAAGAATAGAGCAGCTAGGGTTTTTAAGAAAAACAATTTTGCAAAAGTGTTACCCTAACCAATACATCTTTATGTATTTCTAGAGAGAAAGATGGGCCTAACCCTAATCAGCTTGGGCTTCAATTAAAACAAACTGATTTGGGTTTTTAATGAATTAAATTCGAAATAACATTTAATTAACTAAGTCCAACTCAATTAATTATTTATCCAATTTTGAATTTATAATCATTTAATTAAAAACGAAATCTGATTCCATAATCAATTTCGAATTTTAATTATTTAATTTAAATCTGATATTTAAATTAAAACTCCTTTTAAAACGTTCTTATTGTGTAACCCTTTAGGTTATTATTACGTTGGCAATAATTTTAATATCCAATAATAAAATTATAAACAATGAGTGGCATCTAGTAATACATCATTGCTACCCAAGTAATAATAATAATTGGTGATCCAATTAAACCTTTCGTGATAAATGTTTCCATATAATATAATCCCTTTAACCAAATATTATAGATTAAACTCGAAGCATGTATTTCGTCATCCTCTTCAACATTTAATCCAGGTTTACTTGATCCATGAGTAGACTATTAAAACAAATCAATATTTGAACACGGCCATGCATTTTATAGTCTCACTCAATCAAGAGGCCAATAATATCTCTCCTAAATCTAGGAGGGTTAAATCCTTTATCTATCATTCATATTTCTCATACGACTCATAATATACCCGATGTCCACTTTTATCATCATCCGATCAAAGGTAACTTTTAATGTAGTCAAAGTACATTAATCCTCGTATAGAAATATAATGATCTCAAGTCAAAGGATAATTACACCATTATCACTGTGAGTCTTTCTTATGACTTTATTAAACATGAAGAATCTCACTTTGGGTCTGTCCAGTACCATGTACCCTTACATGTACCTATGTATTGACTTTAGTATCTCCATACTGATAACCAATGAGATGTGGTTATCTGTCAAACAACATACTAGTCTATTTATGTATTATTATTGTCCTATATAATAATACTCGACTAGGGACCTTTAAGAATATGATATATTATATAATCTCAAGTTCAAGTCATGTACTTAAACTATACAATGTGTATCATGATTCTAAGGACATTTATTATGCTAACAAATATATCGCAGTAATTAAAGTCATAATAAATACGTTTATTGAATAATCAAATGACATAAAGGTTTATTAAAAGAACCAATGTATTGCCTCTAGGGCACCTACACTAACAAGGGGTCTCTAGGTTGAGCAAAACCCAACTTCAAAAGGATTTCCTGGGTAAGTAGACTATCTCCATAACCTAGTGTGGCAGCCAGCTTAGTAGCTTTTTTTGCTCTCCTCTCCTCTATCCTAGTTAGCATAGTTAGCTTTTGGAACCCTAAAGAACACAATAATATACGAGGCTACCTAGTGAGCAGAGAAAGTTACAGAAAATGAGCCAAATTTATGGATTACAGAGAGACGGGTACTTACTTGGGGACATGTTAAAGTACTTCTTAATTTCCTCACAACCACAACAGTATAGAAAAAGCTCTTGCCAATCATACATCCCCATTTTATTCCCCTTGACACATTGCCCATGTCTATTATTCCATGAAGTAAGGTAAAAGACGTCAGCTTTCCTACCCACCTCCTTAAGCTGGTAAAAATAACCTAGTTCCCTCGCGGATATAGGAAATAAGAAATAATTATCATTGAGGATGTACATGCAGGCCGCCACCCTAAAGGAATTAAGGGACAGTGGTAAAGGAGCAAGATGAAAAAAACCTAAAACCTCTAAGAAAAATGGATGCAAGGGTAGGGAGGATCCTAGTTTAAAGAAGTTGGCGGATAGAACGATCTGACAGATAACCTGATTTAGATTGAAGTTATCGAATCTGTGGCACCTTTCTCCTTCCATTGGGATGACCAGATGGCATCCCAGGTTATAAGAACTCAGCAGTTTCTCTAATTTATCAATGTTCACTACAGAACCCATATTTTCACAAGCAGGGGTAACTTCTGTTGCGTCCCTCACCTGGATTCCACATCGTCATCATTTCCAAAGTCATCATTATCAAAAAAGGGATGTTCTCCACCGTTCCAAAAACTATCATGTAAACTGGGAGGCAGATACATGGAAGTTGTCGTCACCTCATCATTAGTGTTGGAACTCAGAGTAACGGGGTCAATACCGTCCATCTCGTAGTTGGAGGAGCTGGCCTCTAAGGAGCGAGAAGGGTGTGTACTAATTATCTTGGCTTCATAAGGGTCAATCACCACCACCCTGGAGAGGGTACGAGAGCTTATGGAAGGCTTCGTTAATAAAGAAGGGGGTGAAACTAGAAGGTCATTTACAGGTGAAGTCCAGGAATCAGACGTCTCCCCTCACTCGGAGAGAGATTTTTGAGATAGCTAGAAGAGATATTGGACGCAGATCTAGCCGACATCTACAAGAAAGAGCAACCGAGTCAGTCACCGAGAGGATCAAGTACGACAAAGGTGGTCTAAGAAAGAAAGGTTCACAAGAAGCCTTGGAAAATGTTGGCAAAAGAAGATCTATGATCATATAGGATGACTCCCCAATTGAAAGGACATAAAACCGAATTGAACACCCCAAATAACCACACTCTAAACAAACCCAAATCGGTAAAATGATATAAGACAGGGGCATCTCACAATATTATTGGATGAAGAACCAGAATAAGAAACCTATTCAAGGGATGGTTACTAGCGTAAATCTCACAAATGAAAGGTGGCTGTGATCGCAAAGAACATGGTGTCTACGAGTGGTCTATACACACAGAGGATTTTCGTCTAACACATATCACACAAAATATTGGGGTGTTACTAAAAAATGATTATGACATGATTCGAGGAGGAGACATCGTGAAATTCATTATGGATACACATCAAACAAGTTAGGGGCATGCCCGAAAGTGGCCCTAAAGATAATCGAAACCCCTAGCATCATAAACCCTTTGACGCATGTACACAAGGCGAAAGTCGTACAAGCACCCACTAAGATTGAATCAAAACCTCTACAAATCAAAAACATGCAGACCTAACTCAACTCAAACATAACTCAGACAATGGATAGACATGGCAGATTCTTACAATCAAAAACTACAAATTTCAGATAAACCACAACCTTCGAGTGGTAGTGTGCGACATGCTATGTGTTTCTACTAAACCCAAGAGTTCAATTCACAAACAATCCAAACAGTGCAAAAATATATGTGTGTGTATACATGCATACGAGTGTGTAAACAAACAATCTAAGCTATTATAGTGTCGAGTCGAATCAAGAATAATAAAAACTTACTTGGAGGATGGTAGAAGAACAAATGACCAAATGGGTAGATGCTTCACGTTCGTTGGAAAAATGCGTTCGTCAGAAAATCTCACCGAAATCTTTCATACTTGTTCAAAGAAGAGACAATATAGATAATGTTTGATTATAATAAAGGAAAGTGTAAAGTCGGACGTTTGTACGTATATATAGGAAAATAAAGACAGAGGGTTGTTGGGTAAAGTTTCCCCAATAAATGTTTGTACACGAATAACAAGCAAGGGGGAGGCGGGTTTCTAATGGAAATGCACCCCCATTTCGCCTTATCCCGAGCAGAAGTGAGAGAGTCCGATTCAATTTTCTCCAATTTGTGTCTATCATTTAATTTTTGAAGGATAAAATAGTAGATTTAATATTTAACGTGAGATTTATGGGGTTCCCGTCTAGACAATAGATTTTAAATTCGGGCGTCCGCAATTCGATTGTAAAAATTCTCGAATAAGAATATCGATGATTCTACTTGACATTAAATATTGAAAATTCATAATTCTTGCATATTTTATTGGATTGAGCAAATCTGAGATCAAGGTATTGCATTCTTGTCGAAATGCTTAATAGATTAAACCCCTGCAGACTTTAGGTTCCCCTTGTACCTAATGACTTCAGGGAATCAAGGGTAATTGGTGTGGCCAAAATCTAGCATGGATCAGATTTAGGCGCACAATGAGATTAGGGCCCAATCCGCAATTAGATTTAATGATTAAATGGGCTTCTTAGGGCCCTAGAAAGCCCATAGAGGCTACCACAAAATGAGTAACGAGTATATATAAGGCATAGGGTTCTAGAAGTGACCCCCTACGGATGATCCATGGTCCATAATTGCCATAGCATGGTTACTGGACAAGTGTAGCTTCCATAACCGGCTTACCAGAGGGGTTTCTAGATTTAGCTTACCAGTACAGCTTCTATAGACAGCCTATCGTAGGGGTTACCGAAGACAGGACACCACAGAAGCCCCGGCTTCCCCGAAAGCCTGACAAAATCACAGATTTAGATAAGGATAACCTCCTATCTTTTAGGATCACGTCACTATCACTGAAATAAACCTCTAATTAGATAGATTTTCAATTAGTTAAGGATATATGTCATATACACATGATAATTCATTGATAATCAAGATAAATACAAAGAGATAAGCTTTCTACACTCTTATAACAGCTTGGTAACCTAATTTTATACATAATACTCGATCAACAACAAAAATAACAGTTTTAATCCCTTCACAGACGGGATAATTCATGATAACCAACTGATCAAGAACTACAAACAAGTTTGACCCACTATAAATAGTGGTATGTAGGTAGTTTGCGGGACTTCTTCGACATTTACACACCTGGAGTAACTGAGAGCACATATATTCTTGTGTGAGATAGCTTAATTAGGGTTCTTGGTAGGCCAACACAGAGAGTTGCAAGGCCCTTGAGCGCTATTTCTCGCAGATTTAGTCCGACCACCTTAGGAACCATCTCTCGTGTTCTTCGTGACCTAGCTGTGAGCCTTCCTAGGCAGCTACCTTAACCTAGCTGTGAGCCTCCTGGGCAGTTAAGTACTACCAATTTATTGACGTTATTCCAGCAACGATCTCCTAATTTGTTGTGCAAAATTCCTCTAGCAACAGAATTTTTTAGTACATAAACTTAATTTTAGAATGCAAGTATTATCATGTCCAGGGCTATTATCCAAGATTTTTATTCTAAACTAAATACTTAAAAGAAAATGGGATGAGATAGTTTAAAGCATTATATAATCCATGAAGTAAGATAATTTAAAAAATTATAATCCATAAAATTATTATGATGATATTATTATACACAGAATAATAATCCAGAGATTTATTCCCCAAAACAAACATGACCTCCATTCTTACCTCATTTTAAAAAAGTTTAGGGAGCATTCTAATACAACAGTCTTAAGTCTTTGTAAACGTATTTTAATCTTGTACAAGTTGCAAATTATTTGGATGAGTACTAAATGAATCATGACCAAATTTTCAAATGCATAGATTCTTTTATACAATATAGGTACATCAAATGACTTTGGCCAGCCCAGAACGTACAAATTATGCATATCATTAAAAGTGTCCAGCGGATTTGTAGTAAGCAATGGCACAAAAGAGAACCAAAGTTTGCTTAGCAAACACACACACACACAGGAACAAAGTAGAGAAGTAAACCATTTAAAGAGCTACTTTAATTAGTACAACTTAACGGAGAAAACTGATATTAGAGCTTTCTACAAATCTAACCTAACTGCCATGTCACAGTCAACTAAGATTGAGGGTAAAGAATGTGTTTGCTGTCCCCAACGAATGTACATATTTGACATAGAGATTTAAAAACTAGTTGTCATAAGAAAGTATCGTTATTCCTGTGGTTGATTACGACCATCCAAATATGTAGTCAAGGACGTAAACTAATACCAAGGAGAGTGGATAAAGCAGGAAAGCAATTGAAGTTGTCCAAAGAGGAAAGGTCGTGCTGATGCTACCCAACAAACCCATCACAATGCACACAACGATAATAACCAAAACTTCAGAAGAGAAGTCCCATACCAATCCTCTAACATAAACAAGTGCCAAGAAGACCGACAGGCAAAGAATGTTGTTCATGGTTGCTGCTCCATATAACTGCAAAACAACAGCAAAAATTTCAAGTCATCAGGAAAAAATTGGTGATTCAGTCCTAGCTGTAAAATACAAATTTTCTGATCGCCCAAGAGGGAAGTAGATATGTAAAATGCAGTCATAATATCTACTAGAAGGTTGATATATATAATCTGAACTATTAACTTCTCAATTATGCATTATTTGCATCTTAATTGAGACTGACAACATATACAAGACCCTCAAACGGCCAAGACCGCTTGCTTATTAGTATTTTCATCAAGTCTTACAAGTTTGGTGTAGTCGGAATTTTCAAGTGCAACTTTGTCAACATGTAGTGTTACTTTGCTGTGTTGGACAGCAAAACTTATCTTCTCTGTCAGTGTTTATAAATTGAACAAGATTTTTGTATGTGTTTTTCTTCCAAGTGCACCCGAGCCTGATATGCATATAAATTAACAATTCCTAATTCTGTACTTTCAATTTCTAAAATATTCATTAGCCAGACCAGTGGAATTTATATGACAAGTATTGAATAATTAATGCAGCTAGCAGGAAGATTAGAATAGATGGACTTGGGGATAGATATACTAAACAATGAAGCAACAAACCTCAGAAAAAGTTAAGGATGCAGATCTCAGTTTTTTTCTGCTAGCAAATATAACTGCTGACACTGCTTCACTAGCATTAGTTGCCAGGGGAAGAGCAATGAATGATATGAAGAAAGGAGGAATACTCGTGGCACTGGAGAAATTATCTACAGCATCTACCAGGGGATCAGCAAAAACAGCTGCAAGAACAGTCCCAAGCATCAACAGTATTACAGCTTTAATGGTTGTCCACTTAGGATTTTTCACAACCTCAACAGCTTCATCACTTTGTTCCCCTAAAAGATCATATTCCCTCTTTGTTTGCTGCCACCAATGCATTTAAAGATCTCATTCTAATGCATCTAATACAGCTCAAATAAAAAGAAAAAACATATGTATAATAAAAGAGGAGGTGATCTTCTTAAAAAAAAAAAAACAGAGAGACGATGACATATCACGAACCTCATGATAGTCGTTCAGGTACTTGATTGTTTCAGAACCATTCACAACAGAGGAAGCCTTTGACTTCTTCACATCCTCAAGCCATTCTGCAATCCCGTCGATGAACTCTGGCAAATCAACTTGATTATCAGCAGACTTGTCAAAATCCTTCATTAGTTTAGCCACAGCATCATCATGATTCAAATTTATTTGATCGAATTGAATTCCTAAAACTAGGGCCCTAAGTTCGGAAGCTGTAAGAAATCCATCACCGTCCTGATCCATTGCCTTGAAAAGCCTGCAAAAAGTAACACATATAAGACTTGATAAAAAGGAAATGGAAACACTATATAAAGCCAGATAAAAGCAGGAAGTATAAGCACAAACTTTTCTATGACTTCTTCATTGGGTGTGCCCTGATCAGTTGACAGTCTCCCGAGTGCACTCTTCAGAATTCCGGATTTTACATGCTTATCCTTTGTATAAGCAAGCTTTCTGCTCTGAATCCAAGGCTGGAATACCTGCAAATGATATTCGGAGTAAAATCGATTCCAGTAGTAGAATGGAGCTTCAGACTTCAAATGACAAAAGTCAAGTAAGCTGACTAAAATTACTGTTAGCAATGACTCTGAATAATAGGTCATGAGAAAAGCTGAAAAATCAAAAGTCAAATCAGAATTATTTATAAGCTTAGCTGACAAAAGACAAATCTATGCCTTCAATAAGCAGTTTATTTTTCCGCTTTATATAACAAAAGCACATAATGCATAAAGGCCACCTACAACAATATACAAGTAAAATTGGCAGGAAAGTTGTACACTGTTAGTTCTGAAACTGTTTCTTTAAAAACTATTTGAAATAGTTTCGAAAACAAAGATAGAAGAGTGCTCCGAGAAGAGGTAACAGAAGCTTATGTCCTGCCCAAATTTATTATGTATTTCTAAATATTTGCATTACTACGACGATGTTAAAGTAAGATGCTCTACACGAAAAAACATACATATATATATAAAGTTACATTCCATAACAAACATCTTATATAACAAACAATAAAAAATACCTCGTATCTAATCTATCAAAGAGTTCCGTCATAGCACCCAATACAAAAAGCTAGCCAGCAAAAAAAAAATTTGAAAAGTCATCAGTGAACAGTAATTTTTCAAAAAAAATTTTTTTTGCTGGCTTGATAGAAGGTAAAAAATAACAGCTTTTTTTATTGGGTGCCCCTGGCGGGGCCAATTGATCTAATAGATTTAAGGTGTTCTTTATTGTTTGTTATGTAAGAGTGTTCTGTATGGAGCAAATGCATATATATATATATATATAGGCAAGTGCTCAAATACAAACCACTTTTAAAATACAAACCTACAAACCAACACTAAATTAATTATATTTCATTTATTCTAAGATTTCCGTCAAGGGTACCTTCACAAAAAATGCTTAAAATAATTGGCTCTATCCATAAAAAAAAATTAAAAAAAATAGAAAAAAACTTGCCGTGGAAATGCGAAGCAGTTAAGACAGTAAACGGATGAGTTAGGTAGTCATGAGGGCCGCAGGCCCTCGACACACCCGTCAATCGTCTATTGCCTTTACCATTGATTGTCATTCCTTACAACTTTAGAATGATAAAGGCGCGAAGCGCCGTACAAGAAGGTGCGAAGCACCGTTAACCAGTGAAATCCACTGCCACGTCATCACGTGAACAGTGAATTTTTTTTTATTATTTTTTTTGTTGGATAGAGCTAATTATTTTAAGCAGTTTTTGTATTGGGGTACCCCTAGTTTGGTCATTAGATTAGCTTGAAATATTAGATTATGCTTGGTTTGTAGGTTTGTATTTTAAGGAGGTTTGTATTGGAGTAGCCCCCTATATATATATAGGGTCCTACTCTACTACAAACTAAAATTAACTACAAACTACAAACTAAACACTAATTCAATATTTCATGCTAATCTAATGATCAAACTAGGGGTACCCCAATACAAAAAGTGTTTAAAATAATTTGCTCCATTCAGCAAAAAAAAAAAAAAAAAAAAATCACTGTTCAGGTGATGACGTGGCAGTGGATTTCACTGGTTAACGGTGCTTCGCACCTTCTTGTACGGTCATTCTAAAGTTGTAAGGAATGGCAATCAATGGTAAAGGCAATAGACGATTGACGGGTGCGTCGAGGGCCTGCGGCCCTCATGACTACCTAACTCATCCGTTTACTGTCTTAAATGCTTCGCATTTCCACGGCAAGTTTTTTTTTGTTGGATAGAGCCAATTATTTTAAGCATTTTTTGTGAAGGTACCCTTGGCGGAAACCTTAGAATAAATGAAATATAATTAATCTAGTGTTAGTTTGTAGTTTGTAGTTTGTATTTAAGGATTGGTTTGTATTTAAGCAAAAGCCTATATATATATATATATATATATATATATATATATATATATATAGAGTCCTACTCTACTACAAACTAAAATTAACTACAAACTACAAACTAAACACTAATTCAATATTTTATGCTAATCTAATGATCAAACTAGGGGTACCCCAATACAAAAAGTGTTTAAAATAATTGGCTCCATTCAGCAAAAAAATAAAAAAAATAAAAAAAAATTCACTGTTCACGTGATGACGTGGCAGTGGATTTCACTGGTTAACGGTGCTTCGCACCTTCTTGTACGGCGCTTCGCGCCTTTATCATTCTAAAGTTGTAAGGAATGACAATCAATGATAAAGGCAATAGACGATTGACGGGTGTGTCGAGGGCCTGCGGCCCTCATGACTACCTAACTCATCCGTTTACTGTCTTAAATGCTTCGCATTTCCACGGCAAGTTTTTTTTTTTTTTTTTTTTGGTGGATAGAGCCAATTATTTTAAGCATTTTTTGTGAAGATACCCTTGGCGGGAACCTTAGAATAAATGAAATATAATTAATTTAGTGTTAGTTTGTAGTTTGTATTTAAGGATTTGTTTGTATTTGAGCAAAAGCCTATATATATATATATAGGTACAAACACAAATATTTGTAAATTTTGTTAAGTTACCTGATAAATGCAATATGAAACTAGTAGCAAAACAGAGATAACAAGCGCAATCAAGACTGCCGAGTGCCTTCCTGAAGTTGAGTGCAAAATTTGCGGAAACTGTACAACTATGAAAGGAAGTAATGACACAATCATTATTATTGCGGCATAACTTGTCCAAATATCAGTACTGACACCCGAACCTGCAATGGTGGAGTTACTAATTAGTCATGAAGATAAACTGGTAAAAATAGTGGGACAGTGTATCAACATTTTACAAACCATATATGGGTCCACAGTTGAGGCTAGTCTAATCAAAAACTGGGCGGTAAAATCAACAAACACAAGCTACTTGGACAATTCTAAGATTACCATCAATACCGAGCAAGAATGCGAGTAACATATACAAGAGACTATTTTCGTATGTGTAAACGTCAATATGTTTTTACTTGCTAAAAAAGAGAAATTTATTCCAAGAAATAAATTGTATGTAGTGGTTGTCGATTAATTCAAGCATGATTTTTCAATTTCTTATTCTGTATACTGCTGTCAATTCTCAGACTCCGTAAGAGCACTTGAAAATAAGCTCAAGTCTGTATATCACTTTCTAGAATGACTTGAGAGGGGCTCAAGAGTACAGAAGCTATTATAGAAATAATCCTAAGCAGTTTTAGCAGGTTTTCAGTGATAAGAAAGTAATACAAATGCAAATTTATGTTTAAGTGATGCAACGGGTTTTCACAGAGTAAAGAGACAAACCACTGAAGCTAAATCCCTTGGTATCTTTTCTGTCTATAGCGACAGAATTTTCTATGTCGCATTTGCCAACAATGACACAGGTTCCCCATATTAATGTAAGAAGCATTACGGTGGATCCAGCTAGCAACCCCATGCCAACTGAAACCTGACTTTGAGCAGTGTTGAGACTTCCAGATAATCCAGAGACTGGAAAGTTACGAAATTGATCAGATGAAATGAAAAATTAAACTGATAAATACCACAACAGTTTTCAAATTTTTAATAGGATCACAGAGTGTTTTGTGGTGGGAGTAGGAGGGATTATGAGTCCAATTAATTAGGTAGTCGTGTGAAAAAGTAGCACCATATTATTTATATTTCTCGACAAAGGAGGATGCCTCAGAAAAGCCTTTTAGGGAGAGTGTTTGTTTAGTTACATGCTTCAAGTCTCTGTCAATTAGCCTGCAATCATGTAACAGTATCTAAAAACTTGTCTATTTGGATTTTTCCAACACCAAACGAAGATATTTTTAGCTAAATTCATCAAATTCAGGACTCAAAAGTCAAACTTATGCTATAAGAGCCGTAGTAATACACCGTAGAATTAAATAAGCCTAGTTAAGCCGATATTTGTACCTCCATTAGCTTTGCCATGAAGACAGATGTTATCACAGGTTACTTGTGACACCAATTAAAAAAAAAAAAAAAAAGCATTTTCTTAAAAGGGATGACAGGGACATGTTATGTAATGTCCATGTGTTCACCCTTTTTTTTTTTTTTTTTTGCCTTATGACCAGTATTTTGTTTGTCTTTTACACTATTCATTAATCAACTTAACCCTCTCAAAAAGATTTATACAGTATTTGTATTAGAAGCAGCAAATGAAAAACATTGACAATTTACAAAACAAAGCTAACAATATTTTTTTGTTCAAAACATATTGAATGAGCATTCTTATATGATATTGTAACACTCACCCTCATAAAAAACTTTGTATACCATAGTGTCCAAATAAATTTGGGAATCGAACAGGAGGGCTCTCTAAGTAGCTGTGATACATGTCAAGTAACCAGCATCGAGAAAATAGGAGGGAAATAGTTACCTAGAATGAGCAAAGCATCGGGAAGAGCACCGAGAACAGGAAGAAAGAGGCCACCAATGATACCAGGGCCAAGAATGTCCAATAAAAGCTCACTACCATCGGAAAGATAAGTAGCACCAACATACATAAGATATCCATACACAAGTATCAAGAAAAAGTTTCCTAATCCGGTGTTGGTGCAAGGCATGAATCCATATGTCTGCTCACAAACGGAAGCTGCTGTTGCTTCTTCTTCTTCTTCAAGTAGTAGTCCAGAAGCCACTTTCTGATACTCACCGTCGGAGATGAGATCTGAACTTACTGTCCAAGTGATTCTCCGGGCGGAGATTTGAGAAACAAGTAGAAGAGAAGATAATAACAAGGTAAGGAGGAGAGGGAGAGCAACATTTTTATTAGTCAACATCATTGTTGTGGTTTGTGTGATGATGATGATATAATACACACAATGCGGATAGGTTTATATATAGTTTATAAATATATATAAAAATAGCATAGAAATATAGTTACACCACGTCTCACTCCAACTGCTTAGTAGTAGTATATATAATAATACAGCATATTTTAAACAAGAACAAGGAGGAGAAGCAAGAGAGTGGAAGTGTGCGTGTGTGTATGATGGATGATTCAGTGTAAGAACCGTGTGTCCGTGTTGTTCTTTATTTATTTTTCTTATTCTTACGAGTCACTTTTTTTTTATGTAGGATCAGGAGGACGACTTTTTTTTGCCCTCTTTTCTCTCTCTCACCACTAATTGTTTTTCAGTTTTATGTATTTATTAAAAAAATAATGTCATAACCAAAAAGATTTTCAAATTTTCATTCGTAATATTTTAAAAAAATTTAATTCAAGAAATTTATATGAATATTCATCATAATTACTTGAATTAATATCAATAAAATTTAATATTTAAAATTAAATTTAAGAATAAATCTGAGACCTCCAACATTTTTCTGATTAAAATATTAATTCATTTTTCTGATAAATATTAATTTCCTTAGCGCGTATTGCAGGCCCCTCGTTCTATGTTTTTCTAACAACCATCTCAACTTTATCCTAACTGTATCACTAAACCTCCATCATTTCTCTCATAAAATATCAGATAAAACCAAATAAAAGTTTCAAAAATATGTTCAAAATATCATATACTCCCTCTGTCCCCCTTGGTTCTTTAACTTGGGGACGTAATTTTGGCACGGATTTTAAGGTGCAATTTGCGGGTAGTTTCATAACTTATTTTTTTAATTTTCTTTTTTTGTATAAAAATAGAATTGTTCTATTTTTATACAAAAAAAGAAAATTTAAAAAATAAGTTATGGAACTATACTTTTTAGAAGCCTTAAAATTCGTGTCGAGCAGTGAAAAAGAAATGTAAAGAAATGGGAGGGACAGAGGGAATATCTCTTTATCATAGGTTAATAATATAATTAATAATATGAACTTCACGTGTATTCATATGAACCTCGCCAATTAAAACTTCTTATTTTAGTAATTCAATATTATCTCGTCATTTGAAACACTTTTTTGGTATTTTGTTTGATTCTCCGTCTCATTTGTGTTCAAGGCATAAATCAAATTTAATCGAGATACTATTCCGGGTTTAATCAAAATAATTACCTGAATCATGAATAATTAAATACATTCAAAAATCAATAATATTAAATATAATAAATTTGATATATTTGTTTAAGAAAAATATGTAAGAATAATCAAATTTAAAAAATCGAATTAACAAAGTATCTAATAACGATGAATTGGGTAACTAATCGATAAAGTTGGTAAATTCTAGAATAATGTTACTATCGGAATCAACCCGAGATTAAATTTTTTTTGTTAACGAATAAAATATCAAGAAAATATAATTTTTTAGGAACACATTTTTTTTTTACATATGTGAAGGAGAAAATTTTTTTAAAAAAAATATTAGGGACACATAATTTGAAATTTTATTTTAAAAGAAAACCAAAGATAACAAAATTAAGCCATAGTAACTTGAAAACATAGCATTCAAGAATAGGTAACAAAGCACTTTTGCACCAGATTCCATCAAAATCCACCATTTATTCAATTATAATAAATATATTTAAGTTACCAAAAAATAGTATTATTTTTCATAAAAGTTAACATAATTAACACATAATTTACCTGGACAATAATTTTGGGACAAAGAAAATAGGAAATAGTGAACAATATAAATGGGACGGAGGGAGTATAAAATAATTATCAATATTTTATGCTTTTTGTGATAAAATAATTATCATTATTTATGTTTTTTATATATTATTATTGGGCCCATATTTTTTTCTCATTTAAGACTCTAAATATGTCAGGACTCAGGACCGATCTTGGCTACTACTACATAAATTTGTATAATATTTTTTTTTTGTTTAAACGATTAAAAGTAGTAATTATTTTTCGATAAAGTTCATAAGTTTTTTTGACTTTCTCTATGCTAAAGTTACTAATCAAATCTCATATCACTAATGACTCGATCATTTTGTTTTCTCTCGCCTATATGACGAGTTTTGTTCTCTCGCCTATATGACGAGTTTTTCTTAATTCGATATTTCTGTTCGCTATTAAGTTATCTATTTGCTTTGTTCTATAATGGCTAGTTCTTCACGTGGTAAAAACATTATGGATAGTTATGCTGCGTTAACGATTGGAGATGATGAAGATGAAGGTCTGATTTTAAATGAGATTCCGGAGGAAACTGTAAAGGTGGAGTACGATCGATGCCTGGTTGGAAGCTTTATGACAAGTAAGAAGATAAACTTTCTGGCAATGCAAGACACATTGGCATCAGTATGGAGGCCAGTGAAAGGTGTATTCATGGAGGAGACGAGTATTCATAATATTTTCTTGTTCAAGTTCTTTCATGATCTTGATATGCAGAGGGTGTTGGATGAAGGTCCATGGACATTTAATCAGCAAGTCCTGTTGCTTAAGAAGTTGGACAAGGGGGAGCAGTTACAATCAATTAAGCTATCGGAATTGTTCATTTGGCTTCAGGTCTACGATTTACCAGTGGGTTATAATTCAGAGAGTATTCATACATCCATTGGGAATTATGTGGGTAGATTCTTAGTATCTGATTCAAAAAATTTTAAAGGATTATGGAGGAATTATATAAGAATTAAGGTAGCCATTGATATTGGTCGTCCGCTAAGGAAAGGAATGCGTATTAAGAAAAGTGGAGGAGATTGGATGTGGATATCTTTTAAGTATGAAAAGCTACCAACGTTTTGTTTCTTCTGCGGATTGATTGGTCATGCTGAGCGTTTTTGTGAGAAGTTATATGATAATCCAGAAGGGCAAGAGGAAAGAAAGTATGACAGCTCCCTTAGAGCAATGACCAGAAATCAAATCTTTAACCGTGAGAATCAATGGATTCGTAATGCAGAAGGGGGAAAGGTGATTCCAGTTTCTACGGGGTATGAAGTTGGAAAGAAAATTGATGAGGACAGGGAAGAAGATAGGGTAACGACTTCGCGAAATGAGAGGGAGGTTAGCATAATTAAAGGAGGAAAAGGTGGCAATACAGATGTGCTAATGAATTTGCAAGGATATGGTAAGGATAATGTAACTGAAGATGTGGTAATGGGCGAAAATGATGGAATTTTGGTTTCAAATTCAAAACGACCGCGCAAAGAAGAGAGTAATCAAATTTTGGTATTGGGCCCTACTGAGAGTTCGACTATTGGGCTGAATGAGGATGGGAAAGAGACTGTCCAACAGAACCAAAAAAACGTGTTACTGGCGGGTGTTGCATTGCAGCCCCGCCAATCATCATGAATGCCTTAGCATGGAACTGCCAGGGCTTGGGTAATCCTGGAAAAATTCGGTTCCTTAAACATCTAACCCTTACAGAAAAACCATCATTTATTTTTCTTAGTGAGACTATTAGCAGCTATTCTAGGATGGAAGAGGTATGCAGTAAGCTAGGTTATGAAGGTCTTTTAGCAGTAGAGCCTCGTGGAAAGAGTTGTGGCATTGCTATGTTATGGAAGAATACGGATAATGTGAACCTGTTAAGTCTCTCTCAGTCACATATCGACATAGTGATCAAGTCAGTTGATAGAGGTGATTGGCGGTTGACAGGCATTTACGGAGAACCAGAAAGAGCTCAGAGACATAAAACATGGGACTTGTTACGAAATTTATCGAGAGATGCAAATTTGCCATGGTGTTTGATGGGGGATTTTAACAACGTAACTTCACAGGCTGATAAAAAAGGTGGGGCAAATTATCCGAATCACTTAATTGAGGGTTTCAACAGCTGTTTGCAGGACATAGATCTTCAAGATATGGACATTATTGGTCACCAGTTTACCTGGGAGAGAGGACGGAACACGAGTCATTGGGTTGAGATTCGACTGGACAGAGTACTTGTTAATACTCATTGGAGGTGTTTATTTCAAATGACTAAAGTCTATAACATAGAAGGAACACCATCAGATCACAGTCCACTACTAATGATTCCAGAGCAGCAAATCAGAGGCAACAGGAAGAAATAGTTTCGGTTCGAAAATGCTTGGTTAACAGAACCTATGTGCTCTCAGATTATTAAAGACTGTTGGGAAGGGGATGAGCATAGAAGTGTCAGTCAAAAGGTTAAAAATTGTGCTCAAAGTTTGGAGATATGGGGAAGAGAAATCACAGGGTGTTTTGGTAAGCGAATAAAGGATTGTAAGGTCCAGTTAAAGGCACTGAGAAACAAACAAGACCCCCAGTCCATAGCTGAATATGAGATGGCAAGAAAGCAGCTTCACTTGGTCTTAGATCAAAAAGAAATTTTTTGGAGACAAAGGTCCAAGCAATTATGGTTACAAGCTGGTGACAAGAATACGAAATATTTCCATGCATCATGTAGTAGAAGGAGGAGTAACAACCACATTCAGCGTTTAAAGAATGATGAAGGGGAATGGATAGACTGGAAGTCTGGTTTGCAGGACCTGATTAAAGGCTACTTTCAGCAAGTGTTTACGGAGGAACATACGGAATTAGAAGGTGTTCTGGAGTGCATTCCAAAATCTATATCGGAGCAGCAAAATGAGGATCTTCTTCTACCAATATCTGATCAGGAGGTTAAAGATGATTTATTTAATATGCACCCAGACAAAGCGCCGGGGCCAGATGGGATGACCCCTGCATTCTTTCAGAAGAATTGGAATATTGTTGGTAAGGAGGTAATCCAGTTAACGAAGAATTTTTTTGAGACAGGGGAGCTGTTGAAAGAAATGAACGTTACTAACATTGTTCTTATTCCAAAAAAGAAGCATCCTACTAAGTTGACAGAGTTGAGACCGATTGCATTATGCAACGTAGTGGTGAAAATCATTACAAAAGTTATTGCGAATCGTCTGAAAAAGGTTTTGGATTCTATAATCTCGGACACCCAAAGTGCGTTTCTTCCAGGTCGCTTAATATCGGATAACATCATGATTTCTTTTGAGGTCATGCATTATCTAAAAAGAAAGAAGTTTGGGAAGAAAGGGTATATGGCTCTTAAATTGGATATGTTCAAGGCCTATGATCGAATCGAGTGGAAGTTTTTGGAAGGAATGCTTTTGACAATGGGGTTTAGTAACTGGTGGACCCATTTGATTCTGCAATGTGTGACAACAGTGGAGTATAATATTGTCCAGGGGGAGTTTGAAATTGGTCCTATCATTCCTAGTAGAGGGCTAAGACAAGGGGACCCCTTGTCTCCTTATCTCTTTATAATTTGTGCGGAAGGTTTGTCAGCATTAATCAGGCAATATGAGACTCGAAAATGGCTGTAAGGAATCAAAATTTGTAGAAGAGCTCCAGTGATAACTCACATGCTGTTTGCAGACGATAGTTACCTCTACTGTAAGGCAGATCAGGAGGAAAGTACTAGAGTTATGGAGTTACTGAATGTATACGAGAAAGCCTCGGGTCAAAGGATCAATAGAAGCAAGTCCACAGTGTTTTTCACTGCTAATGTAATTGATTACAATAAAGAAATGGTTTGCCACAATATGCAGATTCAGGAAGCAGACTCCTCATCTAAGTATTTAGGCCTCCCAAGTCTACTTGGCAGGAATAAATCAGTGGTTTTTGGGTATTTGAAAGATAAGGTGAGGGCTAGTATTCAGAGCTGGACAGAGAGGAATGTGTGAAGATCTGCGAAGGAAATTTTGATTAAAATGGTGGCTCAGACACTTTCATCTTATGCGATGAACGTGTTCTTACTGCCCCTCGAGTTGATCAAGGATATTGAAGTGTGCTTAGCTAAATTCTTCTGGCAATCTTCTCAGAAGAATAGTTCTAAAATTAGTTGGATTTCTTGGGATAGAATGACCAAACACAAGCATGCTGAGGGCTTGGGGTTCAGAAATCTGCGGGATTTCAACCTAGCCATGCTAGGGAAACAATGTTGGCGCCTCATTACTAACCAGAACAGTCTGGTAGCAAGATTATACAAAGCAAAATATTATCCAGATTCGACCTTTATGGAAGCTAAGCTTGGTAGTAGTCCAAGTTTTATTTGGCGTAGCATTCTCGAAGCTAAAAAGGTCATAGCTGCAGGTTCAAGTTGGAGAATTGGTAATGGGAAAGATATTCAAATCTTAAATCAACCGTGGCTAAATGATATGGAGAATGCCTATGTTACTACTGTTTCTCAGTCATTGATGGATCAGAAGGTATGCTCTTTGTTCAGAATGGACACTAAGGAGTGGGATCTTGAGATTATAAGAGACATATTTGAAATTGGAGATCAGCAAAGAATTCTTAATACAAGCATCGAGCAAGACTTGGGTAATGATGTATTGAACTGGAAGTTAGAGAATACGGGGCAATACTCAGTCAAAAGTGCATACAGGTTGTTACAATCTCAGAAAGGTGCTTGGAATGCAGGTGACTCGACTGGTTTTTGGAAATGTCTATGGCAAATTAAAGCACCCCCTCAAGTTCTAAATGTTGTCTGGAGAGCAGCTAGTTTTAGTCTACCGACTATGACACAACTTCAGACCAAGCACGTGCAGGTTACAAGTCAATGTCCAGTATGTAGAGAGAAACCAGAAACTATAATGCATGCATTGGTTCAATGTCCTATGGCATCCAGGTGTTGGCAGATCTTTAAGCCAGATGTTAACACGGATGTAAATGTGGAGTTTATGCAGTGGTTACAACAAATTTTAACAGGTCAGTCGTGTAGCATGAAAGCCAAAATCATCACTTTGTGCTGGTCCATTTGGCGATCTAGAAATGACCTGGTGTGGAACAATAGGAAGTGGCCAGTCTTGAGGATTGTAGCTAAAGCATGAGAGTATCTTTCACAGTGGAATGTAGCCCAGAGTAGAGTGTTTTGTGTGCCTCTCAAACCCCCTGTAGAGGGTGATGGAGCTATGACCTGGGTTAAGCCGCAACAGAATGAAGTAAAGATTACCGTGGATGCAGCAGTCTTTGAAGGTCGTGGAGAGTCGGGTTGTGGAATCATTGTTAGAGATCACCAGGGTCACTTACTTTTGGCCAAGACGAAGTTGATTTCAGAAACTTTTAATCCCACGTTGGCATAAGCAATTTCAGTTAAAGAGGCGCTTAGTTGGGCAAAGGAGATGAAGTGGGATATGATCACAGTGGAGTCAGATTGCCTGATCGTGGTCCAGTTGATAAGAAGTGCAGTACCGTTGCGCTCTAGGCTTGGTTCAATAATTGAGGATTGTAGAGAGATGGCTCGTCATTTTAACAGCTTTAAGTTGTATTTTATTAAACGATCTGCGAATATGTCGGCACATGAACTTCCTCATGCCTCGCATATGTATCCTGATCGTATCTTTGGTTGGCGGACTGTTCCGACCAAAGTTAAGGATTGTCTTAATCTTGATTTAATGATATAAAATATCTGCATTTCGTCAAAAAAAAAAGTTACTAATCTATTATTACATCACATTATTATCATTTACTCTTACTTGTATACTATTGTACTAGCACGATGTAAACGTAAATTGTTAATAAAACTTTTTTTCTATTAGAATCGATCTAAATATTTTGTACTCGTATCCTAATTTTTTTTAAGAAAAAGACAGAAAGAGGAGCCCCATTAACTGAACCTCTGAATTCGGCAATTATTTTGTTACTTCAAAATAACCAATAGCATCAACCTGTTATTAACTTAAAAATGTTTCATAAAATATTCGTAAATACTCATCTTATTTATTTTTAACGAACAAGAAAATTTTATTAATACTAAAACATTAGAACCCAACCGTGACAAACCCCCGAACTGTCAACTACAATCTGATTGTGAAACAAGAACGAGCTAAACAAATAGTCATTTTGTTTTCAGATTACTTAACACATAGAATATAAATATTCTTGACAATAAAAATGATTACAATGGTTTTCCGAGCTATCCAGTCGACACCAACATTCCTGAAAATAGTAGCATCACAATTGACATGTGCACATAAAAAACCGGTGATAGTCCAATGTTCATACCCATCAATTACAACAACTGAGGTTGGGGGTACAGATGCCCACAAATATCGAACAATCTTTCGTTGTGTAAGGTGAGCTCTCGCGATAATCATCACAGTTCCAGATTCGAAATGGGCTTTCCGGATCTCCTAATACACCATAAATATCATTCTTAAAACAACACAACAATAAAAAAAAACGCAACAAAAATACTCCAAAAGGAGAGA
This sequence comes from Saposhnikovia divaricata, assembly GCA_036435485.1. Taxonomy (NCBI): domain Eukaryota; kingdom Viridiplantae; phylum Streptophyta; class Magnoliopsida; order Apiales; family Apiaceae; genus Saposhnikovia; species Saposhnikovia divaricata. The sequence goes on along the minus strand of CM071596.1, from coordinate 148,190,305 downwards.
CACAAACCACTCCAAAAGGAGAGACATAAAACACCCAAAAAAATGGATGCAAAAATCAAAAATCTCACCTAAAGATGAAGATTATTGAAAATTATTAAAGAAAACGAGAGAAAGGAGAAGATGGATCTTGTGCGATGGTTATGGTTGGAGCAGAGGGGGAGAGGAGACGATGGATGAGGAGAGAGATTACAATAAAAATTTAAATTTATTACAATGGAATAATTATTTATATAACTTTAATGAGCAAAATAGGGGATAATTATTCGTAATTTGGTTCAATGTTTAAACCATAAATATAAAACAATAGTGACAATTACATTTTTAATAAATACATGACAAACATTAGATCTAACACTAAGGAATGTTCCATATTTGTGTTAATTTAATAAATACCCACGGTTCGAATTCCGTTTGAAATAAATTAGAGTTAAGAATTTATATAATTAGTTCGATCTAAATTATACATGAGCTTTTTACTAATATATATTAAATTAAAATTAAATTAACTATTAAACTAGAAAATTAGATGAAAATTTATTTTTATTATAAGAAAAAATTTTATTATATTTGAGAGTAAAGTTCTTGAGATTATCTCAGGGTACTTATTTGAGGTATTAGAACTTAATCCAAGAATAATATAATATGATAGTTGGCACATGTATCTAGATGTAAATATTAGATTTGTGCATGTATAATATATAAGAAAAGTGGATAATTTTTTAATTAAAAATATATACATGAATGCATAAAATAAGGTAACTTCATAATGGTAACTTAGATAAATTTTCTGAAATAATCTCAGGAACTTTATTCTCATTATATTTAAAATAAGCACGTGCGTCGCACGGATTATAAGCTAGTAAATATAATAAAGGTGAACGTGTTTGATGGAAAACTTGTATATTGATATGTAAATGGTACATGTTTATATAGAATTACATCAATAGTTGATAACTACACTATCACTTCTAGATAAATATCATGGAATAAAATTACATACAACAAATCTTTATCACTATAGAAAGATAATTCTTATCACCCCCTGCAAATCTATGAGTATGAAGATGAAGTAGACCACAAAGGAACTGAAACCTGGTCATATGCATGGGTTTGGTTAAGATATCAGCAACCTGATCTTTTGTACTCACGTATTTGATGGAAAGAAAACCATTCACCACTTGTTCACGAACAAAGTGATAATCTAGTTCGATATGTTTCATGAGAGCATGGAAAACAGGATTAGAGCATAAGTATATGGCACCAACAATACGACGATAATCTTCAATTATAAAGGAGTGCCTTCAAACTTCGAAAGAATATCAGTGGTTATAGGGGTAGCACATGATTTTGTATCCTGCATACCATACTTTTCCAAAAGATCAAGTACAAATTTCTGTTGCGTAACATGTGAACCAGTGGAATTAGTAGTAACCTCCAAACCAAGAAAGTAATGAAGTGAGCCAAGGTCTTTTACTGGAAATTCTTTTTGAAACTTACCAATTATGAAATCAATCTGAGCTAACGAGAAACCTGTAATCATTATATCATCGACGTAGACTAAAACATACAAGACTTGTTTACTCAGCCGTGAAATAAATAAAGAGGAATCAGCTTTAGAAGGATAAATACCAAGAGACAACAGATATGAAGCAAAACGAGAAAACCACACCTAGGGGGACTGTTTTAAACCATAAATAGATTTACGCATTTTACACATAAAATCTGGTTTCGTAACATAAACAAAACCCCTTGGTTGAGACATATATATATCCTCCTCCAAATAGCCATGAAAAAATGCATTGGACACATCCATTTATTTCATTGTCCAAGAAAACTTTGTAGCTAGAGCAAGTATTACTCGGACAGTTGTAGCTTTGATGAAAGGACTAAACGTTTTAGTATAATCAAGGCCGAATTGTTATGTGAATCCCTTGGCGATTAATCGCGCTTCTTTACCTCTAAAAGAAAATTTATGGGAGTTACATGGATGTAAATATGAAAAAATGGCACACCCAAAAATTTTGGTTTCACAGTATTTAGGGAGGACTCCAAATAACTTATGAAATGAAGAATGATGATGTAATATAGGATTTGGTAAAAAATTAATGGAATTTACTACACTTCGAAAAGCATATGTCCAAAAATGAAAAGGAACAGAAGTATAAGCTAATAAAGATAACACAATATCAACAATATGTCTAATTTTCCTCTACCATTCTTTTCATTTGTGTACGGACAAGATATGCGATGAATAATGCCAGTTTTATTAAAATAATGATGTAGCTTTTGAAATTCACCACCCCAATCTGAATGAAAAGCTTTAATGGAAGTATTAAATTGTCGATGAACTAAAGCTTCAAATTCTAGGAATATATCAAAAACATCACTCTTTTGACGAATACAATAAATCCATGTATATTGAGTATAATCGTCAACAAAAAGAATAAAATAGCAAAAACCTGAATTTGATAAAATAGGAACCGGACCCCAGACATCCGAATGATAATTTGAAAAGGGGCCGTGCTTTTATGTTCAATAGCAGCAGAAGATAATTTTGACATTTTTCCTAAACGACAAGTATGACAATCTGAAATTGATTTAAAAGATAAGCTTGAAGTAGCTAAATTATTTTTCCTAACAATTGAAGAAACAGTTCTAGAATGAGGATGTCCTAATCGAGCATGCCACTCCTCCGGCGAACAAGATTCAGCAACACAAGCTGATTTAGACACAATCTGGGGCAACACGTACAAGCCATCTTTACTCTAGCCTTGTAACAAGATTTCCTTACTCGCTTGGTCCTTTACATAAAAATTAGAAGGTCAAAATTCAAAGAAGCAATTATTGTCAGTGGAAAATTTTTGAACAGAGAGAGTGGTCTCATTATTTTTGGAACATGAAACACATTGTTAAGTTTAAGCATGCTATTAAAATTTAATGAAGGATAAACTGCATTACCTGTTTGATGGATAGGAGCAACCTGATCATTACCAACTTGTACATGTTCTGAACCATCATAGGGGTTGGAATGAATTAATTGAGAAGGGTCAGACACCATGTAATGAGTTGCAGCCGAATCAGGATACCAAGCACCATAATGAGTTGATGAAGATGGAAAATAGGATGGTCTTTGATAAGAGCCTGAAGCAAGGGTGGCGTGATACACGATGTTGGCTGATGGTGAGATAGATGACTGTTGATGAGATTGATAATGACGTCTGTAACGATCAGTCGTGTGATTGCGATAACCACATATTTGGCATGGTCCAAAAGAGTTACGACGTCCTCCAGTGGGACGAATGTTGGTGTATACTGAAAATATTTATTTGAAGTATATACATTTATTTCTGGCCTATTTTATTGAGAATCATTTAAATTTTTACATGTTGTCTAAATATTATATATTGTGAATAATCTAGTATCAAATGGGATACAAAATATTAGATTATTAAATACGGTTTATATAATATAATATGGTTCACAGCACAGGTGGTGTTAGACAATCCACTGGAATGGCTGTAGTATTATTTAGATTAGTTTATATTGACTAATAAATAATACTAGTATACTTTGTGTATATTGAACATGATCAAATTTAGAATTGTTCCCTTATACTGGTTAAGAAGGTGAACAAAGATTCTATGTTATTATTAATGCTTAGGTTCTTAATCCAGATATAGTAATTGACACGTGTATATTATTTACATGCTTTGATTTATATATGAAATAATTCTTTTGATTTATTTCATTATATTTTGGGTGATGAAATAATATATATGGTGAATATTATTTATTGAAGGAATCCATGTCCTGATAATATTCGGGTTAATGATGTCCCCTTGAAAACTCAAAAAGATTTAATTATGTGAAACCCTGCAGGTGGATTTATTCCGGCATAATTAAATAAAGGTTGAGTGGATGATCAAGGATAAAAGATATTAATTAAATGAATTATCAGTAATTTATTTAATTAATGGACATGCGATATTTTAAACATGGGGAATTTAATAAGTAAATAATATTGGGACCGAATTAATTAATTAAATTACGGTATTGGGAAAGGTAGTGCAAATATTAATTTTTTAGTGGATTGAATTATATTTAATTACATTGGGCTATGCCCAAGATATAATTAGAAGGCCCACCTAATTATCCATGATCCCTATTGTAGCCCTATATATATTCTTGTTCTCTTCTTGCTAGGGTTGGTCAAAAAAAATTTGTAGCCACCCAAGAGCAAGAAGAGAGGTGAACTTGAGAAGACGAAGGCCACACTTCGCTCAAGGGAATTTGGGAATACAATAGAAGAGCGTGGAATCAACCGTTAACAAGGTGACTTTTCTATTCCTACTCGCTAATTTAGTGTATCAAAAATCACAGTGCCAAGATCTGATTGTCCCAACAATTGGTATCAAGAGCCTGGTTCAATGGTTCTGCGATTTTTGATACGATGTCCATGTCGTAATTATATATGCATGTATATAATGGTAGGCTTGTATATTCTGTTTTGCAGGTTGTTATCCACAATTATGGCCATGTATATTTTAATTATGTGTTTGGATCCCACGTGGATTAATCGTGGTTATTTTGTTTGGTTTCCACGTGGTTTATCGTGGTTGTAAAACACGAGGGTTGATCGTGTTAGAATAGATTTTGCAAAATTAGTTTTGTATTAGATCTATTTTTATTTAATTGTTTGATGGATTTCGTTAAGATCCGGGTATTTTGTAACAATTACGTGCGATCGGAAATTAAATCGGAGCAATAAAGTTTTCAGTTGCGTAGCTGATTGTTCGATTGTATTGCTGGTAATAACATAAGTTCGAAAAGAAAGTTGAAGATGACAGGTCTGGCGACAGAGGAGAGGTGGCGCTCGTGCAAAAATTCTGTTAAAGCAGGGTAACGCAGGAGCTACCTGCGTTATAGCCTTTAGGGCCTATAACGCAGGTGCGTCATGCGTTACAGCCCTGGAACAGACAGGATAGGTAACGCATCTACGGGATGCGCAACAAGGGGGAGTAACGCCACTACAGTCTGCGCAATAGCTGTTTTCTGGCAGAATTTTTTTTTTCAACAGAACAGGGCTGGAAATTTTTTCCACTGATTTTTGATTATTGATTTAAATAATTAATTATGTGTGTTGTTAATTATGTGTGTAATTATTTTTAAATTGCATGTTTAACATAATTTGGACGACATGGACATAGTATTTATTTATTATGCTTTAATCATGTATAGCATGCTGTTATGTTATGTGTATTGTGTATTTTTATACATGTGGACTACGATTAAATAACATAAGGCGATGCATGCTAGATAAAATTCCTCAATTTTAAATAAAAATACTAAGTGGGTGAGGGAATTAATTAGGAATTAAATCCCACGGTCTCCATTATTGTTTGTATGTAATTTTAACACTAAGACGAATATAAATTATATATAGTCCACCCTAACGTGGCATATGATTTATGGTGTCAGGTAGTGTTATGGATATTACTAGGACAAACTTCCTAAATTAATTACGAATATTGAAAGGTATACATGCCACACAACGTGGCATACCAAGTTTCATAGAATTCGATTAATTAGAAGGGTACCACTGATTGAATATAGATTTTTTATATTGAGAGAAAGGATGATTCTGTCTAGAAAGGGGTCTTAAGTGACGCCTCTTGACAATGCTCCCCCCGATCTGGGAATTATCCTATTATCGATTATTGATTTGAAATATTTAATGGTGGCATCCGGTCTTATTGCTATTAATTTAGGATTTGATAATGGTATACACTTAGCTATGAAAGGTAATATATAGTCCACCCAAACGTGGCGTATTATTTAGTCATAGGACCGAAGTAATATTTAAACGAATTAAGTGGTATATATGTCACCCATCGTGGCGTACCAGATACTTATGGTGTTTAAATATTAGTGCATTAATTTTAATTAATTGTTAGAGGAAACCAATAGGATTTAAGATTTATGCAACTATCTGATTATGTGTTACATGTATGATTCTCAGGATTAGATCATTATGGGCTTTAATCCACTATTTACCATACTTAAGGATAACAAACTTACTGGACCGAACTGTATTGAATGGAAACGTAATTTGGACATAGTGTTGACTGCTGAGGAGTACAAATTTTGTAGTTATGAACCCAAGCCAGATCAGCCTGCTGAAGATGCTCCTGAAAGTGAGAAGGAGTATCATAAGCGGTGGGTTAAGGCTGATGAGATGTCGCGATGTTACATTCTGGCAGCAATGTCGGGTGTTTTGCAGCATCAGCATCAGGCTATGCCCACTGCTTCAGATATGCTCTTTAATCTCAAGGAACTTTTTGGACAACAGAATAGGGCTGCTAGGCAAGTAGCAATGAAGGCTTTAATGAACACTCAGATGGCTGAAGGAACACCTGTAAGGGATCATGTTCTTAGGATGATGTCTCATCTGAATGAGATTGAGATCCTTGGTGCTGATATTGATGGGGAAACCCAGATCGATATCATCCTTATGAGTCTGCCCAAAAGTTTTGAGCAGTTCCGCTTGAATTACACCATGAACAAAAGGATGTATAGTCTCGCGGAACTTCTGACAGAACTTCAGGCAGCTGAAGGACTCTTTAAGCAGAATGTTCAAGTGAATATGGCTAAGAAAGTTTCTTCCTCTAAGCCGAAAGGTAAGAAGAAGAAAAAGGTTCAGACACAGAAAGCTGGAAAGGTTGCTAATGCAGTGGGAGTTCAAGGTGCTGTGAAAAAGTCTAAGGGCAAGTGCTTCAGGTGCAAGCAGTCAGGTCACTGGAAACAGGATTGTCCTCTTCCTATGAAGACAAACAATACTGGTATGTCTCTTTCTCTAGTTACAGAAACATATAGAGCGGCTATATCTACGAGCACTTGGTGTGTAGATACAGGAGCCACTGACCATGTTTGTAACTCTATGCAGGGGTTCCAGCAATCCAGAATGCTTAGAGATGGCGAGATATATGTGTTCATGGGAGATGCTACGAAAGTAGCAGTAGTTGCAGTTGGAATAATTACATTATCTTTTGGTGATGATAGGATTTTGGTTTTGAACAATTGTCTTTATGTACCTTCGTTTAGAAGGAATTTAATTTCGGTTTCTAAACTTGCCATGGATGGTTATAATGTTTGTTTGGATCGTAATTTTTCTATTATGATGAATAAACGAGTTATATGTTCTGGTACATTGCAAGACAATTTATATATTATTAATCCTATCCAACCAATGCTGCAACATAAGGAAACTAATAACATTCTTTCTAGCTCAAATAAAAGGAAGAAACCTTCTGAATTGAACCAAACATATCTTTGGCACTTAAGATTAGGTCATATTAACTTGAGGAGGATTCAAAGACTGGTAGTAGATGGGCCATTAGGCTCGTTGGCAGTGGAGCCATTTCCAGTTTGTGAATCCTGCTTGGAAGGTAAGATGACTAATAGGCCTTTTAAAGCAAAGGGGAATAGAGCTAAAGAAGTGTTAGAATTGGTTCATACTGATTTATGTGCACCTATGAGTATCCAAGCAAGAGGAGGTTATGAGTATTTTGTCACTTTTATTGAAGATTACTCTAGATATGGGTACATTTATTTGTTACGCCGTAAGTGTGAGTGCTTTGAAAAATTCAAAGAGTACAAATCAAGTGCGGAGAAGCGACATCTTGGAAAATGTATCAAGTCACTACGATCAGATCGTGGTGGCGAATACTTGCTTGGAGAATTTAGGGAATATTTATCAGAAAATGGGATTGCATCCCATTTGTCTACACCTGGCACACCTCAGCAGAATGGTGTAGCAGAGAGAAGGAATCGGACTCTTTTAGAGAGTGTTAGATCGATGATGAGTTATTCAGATTTACCCAAGTCGTTCTGGGGATATGCTATAGAAGCAGCGGCATACCTTCTAAACTTGGTACCTTCTAAGTCGGTTCCCAAGAATCCAATAGAATTGTGGACTGGTAGCAAACCAAGTCTAAGACATATTCGGATTTGGGGTTGTCCAGCACATGTGCTGAACAAGAACGCGACCAAGTTAGAATCTCGTACAGAAGTAAGGCTGTTTGTAGGCTATCCCATGGGAACGAAAGGTTATTCATTTTATAGTCCTAGGGATCGAGATATCATTGTTAGCACCAATGCTAGATTCTTAGAAGAAGACTATATAATGAACCACAAACCCATGAGTAGTATCATTTTAGAGGAACTAGTGGGAGGGACAGATAATCCCCAAGTGCCAATAGTACAAGTAGATCAACCACAAGAAAATGCACAACCTGTCACTAATACCACACCGGTGCTTCGTCGTAGTGGGAGGGTTGTTCAACAACCTGATAGATTCATGTTTTTGGGAGAGTCCTCGGACTTGGTCTCTGGTGAACATGATGAGGATCCCAGGACATACGAAGAAGCAATTCTAGATAAAGATGCAGATCTTTGGCAAAAGGCAATGGAATCTGAGATGGAATCTATGTATTCTAATCAAGTTTGGGAGCTCGTGGAACCACCCAAAGGTGTAAAACCCATTGGATGTATGTGGATCTCCAAGAAGAAAAGAGGATCTGACAAAAAGGTGAAAGCCTGGAAAGCACGACTTGTTGCGAAAGGGTATACTCAGAAAGAAGGAATCGATTATGAGGAAACCTTTTCGCCGGTTGTTATGCTTAAGTCGATCCGGATTCTTTTATCTATAGCAGCTCATCTCAATTATGAGATTTGGAAAATGGATGTCAAGACAGCTTTCCTTAATGGAAGTCTTGAGGAAACCATCTATATGCAACAACCAAAAGGATTCATTAAGGAAGGCCAAGAGCATCTTGTTTATAAGCTTAAGAGGTCTATTTATGGGCTAAAACAAGCTTCTAGGGACTGGAATATTCGTTTTTATCAGGCAGTCCAGTCATATGGATTTGATCAAAGTCCAAGCGAATCATGTGTGTATAAGAGAAGTGAGGGTAATGCAGTGGTTTTTCTAGTACTGTATGTGGATGACATTTTACTTATTGGAAACAATGTTAAGATGTTGTCATCAATAAAGGCATGGTTGTTCAAACAATTTGAAATGAAGGACTTAGGTGAAGCAACATACATCCTTGGGATCAAAGTAATAAGGGATCGCAAGAAAAGGATGTTGGCTTTATCTCAAGAGCCCTACATTGATGAAGTATTAGCTTGTTTTAACATGCAGAACTCTAAGAAAGGTTTTCTACCTTTTAAGCATGGAGTGGCTCTATCCAAGGAGCAGTGTCCTTCGACACCTAAGGATATAGAGAGCATGAAATCAGTTCCTTATGCTTCGGCATGTGGAAGCTTAATGTATGCTATGTTATGTACGAGGCCTGACATCTGCTTTTCTGTAGGCATGGTTAGTAGATATCAGTCGAACCCAGGTCAGGAACATTGGAGTGCAGTAAAAACTATACTCAAGTACCTGAGAAGGACTAAGGAGTATATGTTAATTTACAGGGCCTCAGATCTATTTCCTTTGGGATATACTGATTCAGATTTTCAATCAGATAGGGATAAGAGGAAATCAACCTCGGGATATGTTTTTACTTTGGGAGGTGGAGCCGTTATATGGAGGAGTGTAAAGCAGAAATGCATTGCAGACTCTACCATGGAAGCCGAGTACGTGGCGGCCTCTGAGGCTGCAAAGGAGGTTGTATGGTTCAGGAACTTCCTTTTGGACTTGCATGTGGTACCTAATTTGTCTAGGAGCTTGACAGTGTATTGTGGTAACACTGGTGCTGTGGCAAATTCGAAGGAACCGCGAGATCACAAAGCAGCTAAACATATTTAACGTAAGTGTCATCTCATACGAGAAATCGTAAAGCGAGGAGATATAGTTGTGGCTCACATATCATCAGAAGACAACCGGGCAGATCCTTTCACAAAGAGCTTGCCAGCCAAAGTTTTTGACAGGCATGTGGAAGCGAAAGGAGTCAGATGGATGGACACATAGTTTTTTGTGTAATAATGGATTAAATAAACACTGATATACTCATAGAATATTTTGAGTATAAGTGGGAGATTGTTGGTGTATATTGAAAATATTTATTTGAAGTATATACATTTATTTCTGGCCTATTTTATTGAGAATCATTTAAATGTTTACATGTTGTCTAAATATTATATATTGTGAATAATCTAGTATCAAATGGGATACAGAATATTAGATTATTAAATACGGTTTATATAATATAATATGGTTCACAGCACAGGTGGTGTTAGACAATCCACTGGAATGGCTGTAGTATTATTTAGATTAGTTTATATTGACTAATAAATAATACTAGTATACTTTGTGTATATTAAACAGGATCAAATTTAGAATTGTTCCCTTATACTGGTTAAGAAGGTGAACTAAGATTCTATATTATTATTAATGCTTAGGTTCTTAATCCAGATATAGTACTTGACACGTGTATATTATTTACATGCTTTGATTTATATATGAAATAATTCTTTTGATTTATTTCATTATATTTTCGGTGATGAAATAATATATATGGTGAATATTATTTATTGAAGGAATCCATGTCCTGATAATATTCGGGTTAATGATGCCCCCTTGAAAGCTCAAAAAGATTTAATTATGTGAAACCCTACAGGTGGATTTATTCCGGCATAATTAAATAAAGGTTGAGTGGATGATCAAGGATAAAAGATATTAATTAAATGAATTATCAGTAATTTATTAATTAATGGACATGTGATATTTTAAACATGGGGAATTTAATTAGCAAATAATATTGGAACCGAATTAATTAATTAAATTACGGTATTGGGAAAGGTAGTGCAAATATTAATTCCTTAGTGGATTGAATTAATATTTAATTACATTGGGCTATGCCCAAGATGTAATTAGAAGGCCCAACCTAATTATCCATGATCCCTATTGTATCCCACGTGGTTTAATCGTGGTTATTTTGTTTGGTTTCCACGTGGTTTATCGTGGTTGTAAAACACGAGGGTTGATCGTGTTAGAATAGATTTTGCAAAATTTGTTTTGTATTAGATCTATTTTTTATGTAATTGTTTGATGGATTTTGTTAAGATCCGGGTATTTTGTAACAATTACGTGCGATCGGATATTAAATCGGAGCAATAAAGTTTTCCATTGCGTAGCTGATTGTTCGATTGTATTGCTGGTAATAACATAAGTTCGAAAAGAAAGTTGAAGATGATAGGTCTGGCGACAGAGGAGAGGCGGCGCTCGTGCAAAAATTCTGTTAAAGCAGGGTAACGCAGGAGCTACCTGCGTTATAGCCTCTAGGGCCTGTAACGCAGGTGCGTCATGCGTTACAGCCCTGGAACAGACAGGATAGGTAACGCATCTACGGGATGCGCAACAAGGGGGAGTAACGCCACTACAGTCTGCGCAATAGCTGTTTTCTGGCAGATTTTTTTTTTTTCAACAGAACAGGGCTGGAATAGAACAGAACAGAATTTTTAGGATTGGGAATGAAAACTGTAGCATCAGAGGCAGGGGGTATTGTAGGAGAGGGGGCTGCTGTAGTTCCATCAATATAACCCATCAAGTTATGATAATTCAACAAGGGAATAAACTGAGCTCTCCAAAGGACATAATTTTTAGGAGTTGAAAGTTTAATGGAGAGGTGATGAGTGATAGAAGGTGTAGAAATTGAAGAAGAAACACCAGGGACAATCAACGCCATTATAAAGTGTAATAACCTTAATTTTGCGAATATTTAAAACTTGGATGAATAGTGATTTTATGGGTGGACGAAAATTTTTTGTAACCCCGCTATGTACAAATTATTAAACGAATTTTTTGAATTGATATTACGTCATTACGATGCAAATGAGTGTATGTAAAAGTTGTTAGTTTTCGACGAAACCCATTATTTCAGATGGTCATATTTTATGAGATATTGAGGGATACGAGGATTACATTATGAAGGGGAAATTATGGATTTTGAATTCCACAATTTAAAAGAATTACAAGTGTTTGCGATGGTAAGGAATTACGATAAAGAGTTGTATCGCGAAACGTTTCGAATATTAATCGCAATTACGAAAACAATTACGTAACAAGTGTTAAGTTGAAAAGTAAAGAAGCCCATGCAAGCTTAGTGCCATGCAAACTAGATACTTAGAAAGCAAACCAACCTAGTTAGAAACTAACTAGAAAGTACAAAGACCTAGTTCCATGTTTCATGGAACAGTATTCAAGCTTGGTCAAAAATCATATTAAGTCTAAAAAGCAAGCTACACTCCTAGCTTTTGACAAAAACCCAGCTGCATATCTTGATAAAGATCACACAAAATTATTCATTTCATCACTCCGCCATTTTCTAGAAGCAAACAACAGTTCTCCACTTCTTTTCTTCCATTTTCGGCCAAAACAGAAGCAGCAGCTTCAAACAGCCATAACTCCTTTATTTCTCACTCAAATTTTATGTTCTATAGCTCGTTGGAAAGGTATTGACATGATCTACAACTCTTATTCAGAACTCTCATCCAAATAAGCATGGTAAGACCCTTGTTTTTCCACTTCTTTCAAAAGGGGTATAGTAACTCCGAAAATCACTAAGTTGTGTTCTTGATGTTCTTGTTAGTTTAAGGTTTGTTAAGGATAGATCAAGATTCTCCAAGGTTGCTACACCACTCCTAAGTATTCTAAGGATTTAAGGAAGGTATACCACTCATCCACCCTTTGATTTATGATAAGTTTTAATTGAATCCTGATGGTTGTCTATTATGGGTTGATGTTGATGATGAAGTTCTTGAAAGATAGAAACTGGTTTTGATGTTAAAATGTGGGGTTGATGATTTGGTTATGTTGGTTAATGGATTTAACATACTTAAATTCGGGAATCGTTACGAATATAGCCGTCGTAATGCCAATTTAATTTTGGGGCTGTTTTAAACAAGCTTTTCGAACTATAAAACTCATATTTTTTAACACCACTGGACATAAAAGCATAGAACTTGTTTTTTAGTTTGTATCCATATAAAGATCGTCTCGAGGTGATTTACGGTTAAAGAGATACGTTCGTTTTAGTTAAGACGGTTCGTAAAACCAAACTGCTACGAAGTACCAACTTGTAAAATTTATTCGGACCACTTAACTGTATTTAAAAATCATGGAATTTGGATAGTATGAAGTTTGGTCAGTGAGGAAGACAACCCAAAAAGAATTTTACAAAAATATTAAATTTTCGATTTTATAAAAATGTCATAACAGAAGTTGCGCGACAAACACCTTCACTGCCGAGCTAGATCGTGCACACGAAAATGGTGTGTCGTTTGAGTTAATGGTTAAGGAGTTATGAGCGTTTTAGTGAAACTAGCGCAAATAGTACAACTCCGTAGTTGACCAAGTTTCTAAAATATCTAACTCATGTTTTCCAAATCGAAGCAATTTTGATAAAATGTTATAAATACTTAAGAAGCTCCTTGAGGTGGTTTCATAGTTAATTATGGGTTTTTCAATTTATTAAAAATGTTGGAGTATGAGTTGTGTAATAGTAACTTCCCAAAAAGTAAACCCTAAGTGCACTATTTTGACAAGCCTTTTTGGTCAAGATAAAAGGATAATTACGAGTCGGTCAAAACACGAAAGTTGTTGAGGAACATCATTACTATGTATTGGAGTAAAGAATTGGATTAACGGATGTTGACAAAATGTCGGGCAAGATAAATAATAATAGACAAGAACTAAGAACTTGGTGAAGTTAAAAGGCGTTCATAATCTCATAGTCTGTTAACGAAGTTAAGTGTACTTATCAGTGGTATGGGTAGTTGTTTCGGTTAAGAAGGGTAACCAAGATTACTATGTCAGTTTCTAGAACTATCCAGAATGAGTGAAACATGAGAAATGTACTTTGGATTCCAGGCAAGTTTTCCAACCCTGAGCTTTTGTTTTCAAAATAATATATTTTGATTCTTCCTATGCAAGTTTACTTTTCAAAACTTATACATAAAGATTCGTACTGTTGTGTTTATGGATTTCATACGTAATAATTTATGCATGTTATTACGAACCCTTATGTCAAGATTGTTATATTTATATATACATAGATATATATACTTGAACTCTAGGTTGGAAAGCGTTTTCTACGAACAACGACTCTAGCAATAGAGGTCGTATCGGTCCAAGTATAATATTGACCGGGGAGCGGTGTATTATTTTATCGTGATCAAATTGCGAAAACCCGAAGAGTTATTCGGGAAGTATCGGATGCTTATAATTAATCATTAATTTTACCCCAAAAATATTTATCTTGGATTAAAAGATTATTTTAATTGATTTTTGGTTTATTAATTATTTAATATTAAAATCTCAAAATATTAGGTTTCAAAACAAAACTAATCCAAGATATCTCAAGCATTTTCAAACTTGAACTCAAAATATTTTCGAAAACCCCCAATCAGGTTTTACTCACTTGAACGTTATCTCAAGAAATTATCGGTCGACTGAAGTCGGATCTCTACTATTTCCATTCAAAAATGAATTTTTACGAAAAAAAGGGGGACTCTGGCGGTGCAGGATCATTGACGAACAAACCCGAGTTTAGTGTAAGGGGCCGTTAACCAGGCAGTCCATCAACTATTCCGGCCTAGGTGTTGCCGAAGGATGATTACGGATGGAGTTTTCATCAAGGGTGACCACGGATGGAGTTTTCACCCAGGGTAATTACGGATGGAGTTTTTATCCTTCTACTAGTAGAAAAGACCCGCGGATTATGGACTTGGATGTGACGACTGATCATCGTCAATCCTTGTCAGGTTTCATGTTTTCTTACAAGTCCCATTCCTCCACTTTGGAAAAATACTAAGACAGTGCATCTTAGGCATAAGTGCTAAGTTGCCGATAGTGTTGCTCTTAATAAAAAAAGATAGTGATTTCATGCAGTATCTAGAACTGCGTATTTTGAGAAACTTTCTAAAAGATTAGCAAAACTATAGTGGGTACTATTTTGCTATATTAAGGATGTTTATTCTAGAACTTAATGGTTCATTTGGTATTTAGAACTTCATACTGAGTATGAATATTTTATTCAAAACTCGGACATATATATTGTCAAGTTATATTTTGATATTATGAGATATTTGCTCATACCTTTGGAAAAATCTTTTTTGAGACAAATTATATGATTACTCAAAATGGAAAACTTTCTGAGCATTATGTAGCTCATTCTTGCTTTATAAAAACTTTTCAGAAAGAGAAGAATTGGGTCGGTTAGCTCTATATTAGCAGAAGAGCAATAAAGGAATTACCCCTGGGATGATTCAGTTCCGGATAAATACTACAAGTAAGTCTCATAGGATTTTCAACTGTATTAGTAAGACTTTCCTTCAGGTGCGGTTTGTATAAGTGAACTTGTGTAAGATTTTGGATTGTATAGATGAATTGTAATATTTAGTGTTGTATTTGATTATCGTTTATGAGGCTCTAACTTGTGTGTGTGAATGATTGAGGTCTGGATTGGTGTAGTGTTGATTTGTAAGATTAATACAGGTACGAGATGATTGGATGGTGACGTGACGACCCAGATTCCTGACCTCGAATTTGGGGGCGTTACAGAAATGGTATCAGAGCAATAAGTTATAGTACTCAGAAACGAGGGTGTTGAGAGTTAAGTCTAAGTAAGAGGATGACGTAAGAGATTATAGTAAATTTATTATTAGACTACCGGAAGAGGTACCAGTGAGTGGAGTTGGTTGGAATGTTTACTTAAGGTATTACACTAAGATCGATAGAATCCTTAGAGACTCTTAGAATGAAGAGAAGAGAGTTGGGAGTCGTGCATGACTTCTCAAAGGTATTTACCATTAAGAGCAGTTAAGGTAGAGGCGATATTGCCAATATGATTAGGTGACTTGGCTGGCATAAATCTTGTTGCCCATAGTCCTTCACAGTTTGGCCATAAGGAGGCGGCATTTTAAGAATCGAGAAGTTTAGACTTCCTTACATAATGAAGAGTTCTTAGTACTTGGAATAATGAAAGGCCTTTATTTTGGCTATAAGATTCGATTTCCGATAAGTAACGATCTCACCAGAGAAAGTATTTACTATACCAATGAGGATTTCATTACCCTCGAGGGAGAATTTTACATATGCATATGCACCATATTCATAATGTGTTTCACGTATCTATGATTAAGAAGTACAATCCCGATGTGAGTCACGTAATTGAGTATGAGCCTATCGAGATTCAGCCAGATTTGTCTTACGAAGAGCAACCAGTAGAGATTCAGGATTAAAGTGATAGAAAGCTTAGGAATAAAGTTGTTAGATTGGTTAAAGTTTTGTGGAGGAATCCTAGAGTCGAAGAGTCGACTTGGGAACTTGAAAGCGAGATGCTTGCCAAGTATCCTCATCTGCTTACTTAGGCGAGATTCTGGGGACAGAATCCTTTTAAGGGGGGAAGGCTATAACGACTTAGAATTTTTCGAAAATTATTAAATGTTTATTTAATTGTTAAATGTGGAAATTATGTGAATTATGTGATGGATAAATGTTATGAAGTCAAGGTATACGTGAAATCATGTTTATATGATTATGTGATGATTGGTATGTGTTGTATATGCTCGTAGAATTTTATTTATATTTTTGGAGCATTAAAAGTATTTTTAAAGTGCATTTTTAATCTTTCAAAAATCATATAAAATCATTGGAGTTGTTTTAAATCATGAAATCTTTTACATTATCATCTTTGTGATATTATGGAGTTATGAAAATTAGTGTAGATATTTAATTATGTAATTTGGTATTTTAAAATGATTTTAAAAGCATTATTTCTTTAATAGAGCCTTTTATTTCGAAAATTCGTATAAAATCCATTTTTGATCCAAATATTATTTTAAAAATCTGGGGATGCTACTAATTTCATGATCTTTATTTTAAAAATTTTTATAAAATATTTCTCCCCGTTTCATTATTTTATTTCGATTTAAAATTGATTAAAAGAGAAGATTTTTCAGAAAGTAAATAGCAATTGTTAAATTACTATTTTGCCCCTCAGCTTAATACATTACCACCGCCACTCTCCTTCATTCCCATTCTTCTTCTTCGTTGGTTTTGCAAGAGAGAGCAGGTCTCTCTCTCTCTCTCTCCTTGTTCCCGTTCTCTCTCTCTTCATATCTGATCAATTTCTTGATCGATTTTATGATCCAAAGCCATAATCTTGCTTAGTTCTTAGCTCTTTACTCGTTTTTGTCCTTGCATGTCGGTTCTGTGATGGTGAATTTGTAACCCACTTCGGGTTTTTGCTTTGTTCGGCTTAATTACGATGATTTATGTCTTAAATCAATGCCCATGGTGTTTAATTGTTGTTTTAGTACTTAAATCATGTTGGTGTTGTTTTATGCGAGCTCGTTTGTATATATATACATGTTTGTCGTGTGTATGTGTTTGATTTGTATGAAGAAGCTATAAACCCACTTCGTTTTGTCTTGATTCTTGCAGGAGTACTTCGAATTATTTGTTTAATATGATGCCCATGAGTTCTTGTGTTACTTTTATGCTTGAAATCATGTTGGTGTTGTGCTAGATTATGGTAGTTGTGTATGTATGTATAACCGTGTATGTATGTGCAATTTTTGTGTAGAAAATTACAAACCCATTTCGGGTTCGGCTTGATTTCGAACTGCTATGCTTCGATGCTTATTAACTGCTATGTTTATAAATTTAAGTGGTAGAATTTTCATGTTAGAGGCTCAAATTTAGAGTACCACCGAAATTTTTGCCCGTCGGCTATGATTTCCGTAATGAGCCGGTGAATCGACAATGATGAACATGAGTCGAAATTTAATTATTATTCGTATATGTGTTTTCGAAAAGTTATAAGATTGCATGATTGGTTTTCGAAATTATTAATCCGAATTTATATGAATTTATGAGAATTATTCGGATTATAAGAATTATGTGATATTAGCGATTCGTTAAATATTGTTTAGTGAATATTGATGATTTTGGATTATCTGGTAAATAGCATGATTATGATATTATAAACTCCATTGAAATTGTAGGTGGATTTATAAATCCATCGTAGGTACCTGATTGTGAAGTGAAGTCGGATATTTTTCCGACGGGATAGTCCATATTATAAAGGGGACTCTGTCCGATTTTTCGTAAAATTTTATATGTTATAAGGTATATGTTGAATAGTATGACTGCATGTGAGTCAGGTTTATTTGCTAAGTGGTTTATGTGAGACGCATGTTCTACGTGTTATGTGCTTAAGTGTATATCTGTTTACGAGGTGGTTCTAGTATAATGTCAGGTGAGTATGTGGTATATTAAGTATCGACGCGTTATAATAATCGTTTGGGTAGAATAGGATTAGTCGATTAAGAGGTATAGTATTCTAAAATAGTGATTACGGTTTATGTAGATAAGAAGGACGTAGGCCCTAGCAATAAGGGGAAATCTAAGGTTGAGATTCAGTAGACTGAGCTGTTGCTGTTGCATTCTACCGGAGGCAAGTAACTCTGTCTTTCCTCTGAAAGTTCATATTATTGAAACTGTTATATCTTGTTGATTCAAGCATGCCTATTCTATACCATGTTGATCATACTTCTGTTATAAACTTACTTTAGCATGTACCAAAAATCTTTATTGATAAACCCTGGTTCAACACATGTAAACCCTAGACCAGCATAATTGCTTCTTGACCATACTGTCACCCAGAGATAAACAATACTAATTCATTTTAATTGCTTCTTGACCATATATGTCCTACAATTTACTATAATCTAGTCATATTGACTGACCGATAAACCAGTGTTCCACTTGACTTATGTCCGTGACTCGGATACCCTGTGTTGATTTTAAAATACTTATCAAATACCATATTTCCCTAAATACTGTTTTACACACTTGTTATCCTTTATTGATGACTTTTAAACCTTACAACTTGATCAAATGATTTCAAAACTAAACCTAATTGATATCTTTGACCTTTGACTTAGATTGTTTCCCTTATACTCTGATTGAAATCCAGATTTCCACTTGAGTCTATATCTTCTTAATGTTAGAAAACTTAGTCAAACCCTTTGACTTTTATCATTGCGAATCAAAATAAGTTGTTTTCTTAAAATACTTTGAAGTTACTTAGACTGGGCTTATCTGTTATCAAAAAGTCGAAGGTACTTCGAAGTAAAGGTTTTCGAAAAGATTAAGTATTAAAATGTTTTATAAAGTTAAAAAGAGTTTTGCAAAGCCTAATGTTTTAAAATAATATTTTTATAAAAATGTTAGGAACTCCGTCTAAATGGTTTCCACGGATTCCTGACGATTGGAGAGACGGGGCGAACGGGTAATACTGGTTCCGTCGGTTTGAGTATGTATTAGTGTAGTTCTGGTCTGTCCAGTTCGACACCTTTATAGGCCAATGTGTTGCCTCTTGGGAACCCAAGTTATCTTAATGAAAGGAAATGATGGCCAGAGGGACTTTGTGTCCGGTATGGGGACTTTATGGGCTGATCACCCGTATTGTCTGTTATAAAATAAAAACCTCCAATCAGTTTTCTTAAAGTGATGATTACATTTTATTTACTATGAAATGAAATTGGTTTACCGATTGAAATGTCAATTACTTTACACAGTTTTGAAATATCTATTGTTATCCTGTTTATCAGATGACATCCTGTCTTTACTAAATACCAGCATTGCTTTTACCGCTTTCAGCATATTTATGTCATATCTTGAATTACTATCATCTTCTGCGATACCCTGTTGTATTATATTCAGTTGAGATCTTTAGTTACTTGCTGAGCGTTGGCTCATTATTATTTTGTCTAACCCTTTTGACAGTAATTTAAGAATCATGGTTCGTACGATCCAAACCGCAAGGAAGCGCACCTACCGTGGCCCTGAGTTGGTCCGTTTGGAGATAGCTCCCGAGGTAGATGCAATAACAGCTCAGTGAGGAGATCTTTAGTTAGTTATGAGAACTGGCAATAGATCTTTTGAGAACATTGGTTTGTAATAATAATATATTTTGAATTCATGTTTCTAATAATAATTAGTTAGACGATGGCTTGCTTGTTTCATACCATTACCTGTGAAAGATCTTGGATAGTAGTGTTGGGGCCAGTCAGCATGTTATATTTATATTATATTTTAGGTTGTTTGCATCTAGATGTGTGTCAATGACTCTCCGATCTAGGCCCCTGATCGGGAGGGCGTCACAGGTTGGTATCAGAGCTACGGGTTTTGGTCACTGAAACAAGCCAGGAATTTAGGATCATTAATAAAAGAAGTAGATACAATTAGGATTTGAGAGTGATAGATGTAGGGAGTAATTATTGGTTTAGGTTTTCCCTTCGCGATAGATCATTAGGACTAACATAATATAACTCGTTTATATTCGGCATGTATATATATTATTACTACAGGACATGGATCTTGCTGATGATGCACCACCCCTACCTTCCAATTCTAGTAGTTCATCCAAGAAGTTTGATCCTTCGGAGGCGATGTCTGATGCTGATGCTGAGATTGAGTCTGATGTGCCAGTATCCGAGTCTGAGCTTGAGAGTCCTACGGCCCATACCGACATTCCTGTCCCTACCCCTGAGCCTGTGCCTGAGTCTGCGCCAGTGTCTGAGCCTATTACTAATACCGTGTCTGTTCTTGTCTCAGTACCAGTTGTGACCCCTTTTGTGACGCCCCTAGATCCGGGGTCAAGGATCCAGGTCATCACGGTCCAATTTCCGATCAATATCAATATCTCTGTAGTCTTTTTTTTTTATAAATAAATAAGCAGTTGACCCCACACTAATACACACACACACCAGTCATATGCTCATAGAACAACAACCACAATATTTAAAAGTTTTAAAGTTAACAGTTATTACAAGCCCAGAATTTACTAAGTACATTGTTGAACAAAGCTTCTACATGAAGCACTTCAACAACTAAAGTTTATTACAACTTACACACTTAATTTACATAAGTATACTAAGCCCCTTCGCTTGTCACTACCTCGGGGATGGTCGCCAGCACACGCTCAAAAGGTCGCCTTTCCCTTACCCTCTTGCGGGGTGTGGTACGTAGTATCGGCATGGGACCTAGCTGCTATATACATAAGTAGCAAGAGTGAGCTATAATAGCTCAGCAAGATCATACTGTAACTAAAATTTAAAATGTGAACGAGTATACATATATGTATATGCATATATAATAGCAGGAAACAATTAAAATCCTTAAGGAAGAATAGAGCTCTTATTTAATAATACATCATCCACTTACTATTATAAGAAAGAAATCTGAATTAATATAATATCAGTTTTTCTTCATCTGTAACCATAATTCCATCATCTCATATCATTATTCTGTTTTCAGTATAGAAATCTGAAATAATATAATATCAGTTTTTCTTCATCTGTAATCATAATTTCATCATCTCATATCATTATTCTGTTTTCAGTATAGAAATCTGAAATAATATAATATCAGTTTTTCTTCATCTGTAATCATAATTTCATCATCTCACATCATTATTCTGTTTTCAGTATAGAAATCTGAAATAATATAATATCAGTTTTTCTTCATCTGTAATCATAATTTCATCATCTCACATCATTATTCTGTTTTCAGTATAGAAATCTGAAAACCATTGTCTACAGTTTCTTTTCAAAAACATTGGGGATATCTGCTGTCGCCTGATACGTTAGGACGATGATCAGTCGCCTAATCGTACCTGCTCTCTTTTTACTACCGGTAGAAGGAATGAAGATCATCCCTGGAGGAAGGCCACCTGCTAACATCCTCCCTTGGCATCTTCGTGCCGTAATAAAAATAATAAATGCTGGACTGTGTCGCACACAGCCCTGACACAGCCACTTACGCAAGTCTGTTGCAATCCCCCTCTTTATCACATCATTATTCTCTTTTCAAAATATCATTTCCATTCTCGCACATTACTTCTATAAAATATATATATCATAATGCTTTGATTATGATTCAGACCTCTCTTTCATATTCAGAAATCAAATATACTTTTATATTTGTAAAATATTCCATCTATTTTAAGAGTAATGTATGATAATCAAATAATGTTTATTAAACCACTGATACTCAAAAAGAACATTTTTAATATAATATTATAACCATATAACCCTCGATAACAACTGATACCATTCTCTCTTATTCTCATAATCATAAGGCATGTTCAATTCATGCATAATCATCTCTATACATATCCATCTCATACTCTTATTCATATTCATATACATCTTATACTCATATCCATATTCATATACATCTTCGTATATCTTTCTTTTCAATATTAATACTCAAGGAAGACAATTTCTTCACAATATAGTAATAATAGCATCACATATATATTCCACGAAATCAAGTTTCTTTGTGAAGATAAGTAGTTTTACAAATAGGGATAGAAGAAATCTTGCCTCGGTTTCAATATCCTGACGGTATGGCTCGTCCCTCTTCCGGAGTTTCTATAAACACAAAAGGACCGTCGTTAGAACCACATCTCTTACTCACTACACTCTTGTATAACATTACCTTTTGAAACTTTAATATATGTTTAACGTATTCCTATTACCCCAAAGGTTCAAGAACTTAACCATTTATAACCTAAATCGAAGTTTCAGGGGTTTTCACCATTTCCCTTAACGACAACACTCGACTGCAGAATTTCCTATAATTTTTAAATTTCGAATTTTAATGTAAGGTCAACTGGAAATAGTTCTTTGACCACACTACTACCATATCCCAAAATTTCGTGACTTTTAACAATGTTAAAGTATGGTAATTGTAATCTCAAGTTTGATACATTTACGGTTTCTCGGTTTCTGAACCGCTTTCACTAAAACTGACTTTTCTCCTAAACCGTTCATCAGATTTTAACGCACCTTATATCAAAACGATCTATGAACTAAGCTCTATCATTTCATAGTTAATTAGGAACCTGGACAGTAGGGTACCGTACGGATGCAGGGGGGTCCAAAACAGGGCAACTTACATCCTAACGAAAATCGGGCATTATAACGGCTATAATTTCGTACTTTCCATAAATCCAACTCCTCCAAATCAATTATCAAACACCATAATCATCACCTACACCATGTGGTCTTCTTCACCAGCCATGGTTACAATCCCAAACACTTCCATATTTAACTCAAACCACTTACAAACACATATAACATCATAATCTTAACATTTACACTACTTAATCACTAAACCAAACAATATCCACCATAAATATAAAAGAGCAAGCATGATTATACCTTCTTGAAGCTTTGATAACCCTTAACAATCCTTGATATATCCTTAATCAACCTTATACTAGCTTGAATCACTAAAAGAAACCATTAAAACAAAGTTAACACTTGAAAACACTATTCATCATCTTTTCTAACGACTTCCATGATTTTATTACCTTGCTAAATGATGATGGTTGGCCTTGAAACTTTGTATATGCTCCTTCCTAATCTCCAAGAAGCCCCATGAATTTCCTCTTGATTTTATCTTGATGCTAGCTAGGATTTTTGTTTTTATTTTCTTCTTTTTTTCCTAAATGGCCGATTGTAATAATGAAGGAGGTGGGGAGAGATTTTTGTGTTTCTTTGATAATTATCTAGCTTAATCTTGTGTATTCTAGATTACCTTGGAAGCCTTGAAAGATATTTGTGGTTTAAGCCAAGCAAAAGTACTAATTTACCCTTAATTTTGAGTTAGTGGAATATGAGATCATTAGTGATGTCATTAGGATGAGTTCATATTCTCATTTACTTATTTTCTAAGTATTATGCTACTAACCTTGGATAATCATAATGTGATATGCATCCTTGTTAAATTACTAATCTTGGTTGCTTGGTTTCCATACTCGTCTAATCGTGGTTCGTTTCGAGTATACCTCATTATCTCAGTGGTTTTCGAAATCATTTACAAATCCAATTTCCTTTGGTATTCTCTTAACTTAATAATCCCCTGGTTTAACTTAAATTCACTAATTCCTCAATATATAATTCTTTTAGTATTTCTATACTCCTTAATATCCAAGATATAGAAGTTCGTTCGAGCTCAAAATCCTCAAAATCAAAATTCAGGAATTTCTAAAATCCATCGTCATTTCGAGTCACTTATTTTCAATGTACAATAATAATATGGTTTCTGTTCACTCATTTTCCATCCCTAATATAAAGTACCTACACACCATTTCCCTGGATTCCTCAAGATCACTATTCATTTGGGCACTGTAGCCTTTCTAAAGTTAGGGTTATTACAGTCTTCCCCCCTTAAAAGGATTCCGTCCCGGAATCATGTTGAAAATGTCCATGGGTATCTTTCTCATTCACACCTTCTAACTTCCACCCTATTTCTTCTATCCTTTTCCTTTCGTAATATCTCTATCTTGTTTGCGCAGAAATGCACCAACATAACTTCCTTGTCATTCATCAACATGCCATTTAGTTTATCAATAGCAGTCCTTTAATCTGTTTCCAGTCATTCCATATTATCTCATCTCTCCTTCCTCTTTTGACGAAGATATCCGCCACCACATTGACCTTTCCTGAATGGTAGTGTATCTCACTTATGGTTTGACCATCTTCTGATCTCTATCATGACATAAATATTAACTCCTCAATATTCCTATAGCTCCTCTCTGTAAAATTTTCCAGAAAATAAGCTCTAATAATATTCTTTAAAACAATTGTAAGAAAATACTACCTATAATATATATTTCCTGTTCGTCTCAACGAGCTTGTGTTTTCCCAAAACACTCCTACTTTTCTTTTCATAACGTTTCCTAGCCCTTAACAGATACTGATTTTCCTTATCTATTTTATTAACTTATTTATTCCATTAATTGATTAAGTCGATCCTTAACCAAAGACTTACACACAAAATTTAAATCGAAAAGCAAGTACCTGTATCCGCATCTGGTTTCGTCAACGCTTCCCCTAAGGTCATGTTGTACACTCTAGCAGTAGGCCTATTTGAAGCAGCCCCACTCTGTCCTGGCGCGTATGACCCACCTGAACGGCAATCTCTAGCAATGTGTCCTAATTTCCCACACTGGTAACACTTAACATCTCTTTTAGGGTTTGTATCAGTTGATGGGCACTGGTTAAGGTAGTGTCCTTTTTGTCCACACTTGAAACAAGTTACTCCCAGCACTCTACAGACTCCTATATGGTTCTTACCACACGTGTCACAATCTGGTAATGGTGGTCGTGATTGATTGGACTGAAATGTCCCTGAAGATTTTCCACCCTGATTCACCGTCTCACTAGTAGTCTTGTTACCTCCCGACTTTCCCACAAATTGAGATTTTTGTCCTCTACCTCCTTTCTTAAAGTAGCTTCCCTCACTTGAACCTCCTTTTGGTCCCTCAAACCTTCTTTTCTTATTCTCTCGACCTATTTGAGCCTGCTCACTCTCGGCCTCTATAATTGATGCCTTTTGAACCACTGCAGCATAATCAGTCAACTCAAATGGGGCCACTCTCGTTCGTAACCAGGGTTTCAACCCTTGTTGAAACCTTTTTGCTCGTTGTTCTTCAGTACGCACAAACTCGGGAACAAACCTCGACAGTTCTGTAAATTTAGTTTCGTACTCTGCCACTGTTAAGTTATCCTGTTTTAACTCCAAAAACTTTAATTCCATTTGGTTTTCTAAATACCTAGGAGAATACTTATCTAGGAACACCCTAGTGAAACGCTCCCAGGTTATCACTCCCGCTTCTTCTAAGTTCTTCTTAGCTTCCCACCAGTAATTTGCCTCTCCCTTTAAGAGATAGGCTGCAAAAACGGTTTTCTGATCTTCCTCTATCCTCAGTATTTCGAAAGCTTTCTCCATTTCTTTTAGCCATGCCCTAGCTACTACTGGGTTAGTGGTTCCCTCGAATTCTGGGGGCTTTAATGACTTAAAGGCACGAAAGGAATTAGCTGCCTGATTGGGGAGAACAGGTGGTTGTTGGGGATTCTGTGGATTAGCCAAATTCTGTCTTAATAAGTCCATGAATTGGGTAAAGGGATCACCTCCCGGATTCCTTTGTTGGCCAGTTGATTCCTCTTCTCCTTCTTCATGATTTTCTTCATTATGAGCATTTTCGTTCAGTCTAGTACCTTCGATATTTCGACTTCTTTCGTCTCTCTCATTTCCCCTTGCATTCGCTCTACTATCACGTCTAGGCGGCATAGTTCTGTACATAACAATAGTCCTTATTAATTACCCGAATTTGGGTTACTATATACATCATTTCTATATACACAATTATATCATTAATTAGCTCATTTGCACATCACAATATCTTTATCACGCGATTTACATCTAGTTATACCATAACTTTAGTAGGTAGTTGTATCGCCCTTAACACGATAGCCTTTTCATTAAGTCAATCACCTTTTATACATAATTTTTTTTTTTTTGAGTCTCAACATTTATAAAAATGCAGCAAAAATTTAGATAGAAATGCACAAACTTCATTAATATACATAAATTTTTTACAATTTGGGTACAACATCTTTTACTGCTAATAATATACATCATCTAATACAAGGTTCGAAACTTAAAACATAGCCGTACATACTAATCCGATATCACAAAAGTACTACTAACTGTCCTCTAATCAGACTGGGATTAAAACAGTGAACAACTAAACTAATCCCCAAAATGACATCAACAAGATGACTAGTCTGATTAGTGACGAAACTACTATCCCGGCTCACAACCCTGCCCTGACAACATCCCGTATCTGGACTACCATGGTAGTAACCGTATCAACTATCTGGGCCCTCCATGCCGGGTCTCCTCTATCACCCAACAACCTCCTAATATCTCCTAATGCTCGTAGCTCAATACTGATCATCCCCAGAGACATCCCATCCGGGATAACCCCTCCTCTCCCTCTCTCTAACCTCTGTAGAAGGGTGTCTATAGTCCTGCGGGACTCCTCCAACTGTCCCTGAAGGGCAAAGTACTCGGTCAATAAGGTAGCTGAAAGTGGGTCACCCGCCGGTAGGGGTGCCTCCTGAGGGGGTACAGCTAGGGGAGGTGTATCCACAGGTGGAGGTGGTGGAGGTGCAAAGGGTGGGGATGGAGGAACCGACTCTATCTCAGCATCCTCTGAAGGATCCTCCTCCTCCTCAAAAAACCCAAAATGCCCTGGAGGGGTAAACTGCTCAAAAGGATCATCTATAGGGTCAGGACTAGGTAGAGGGGATGGAACTGGTGACGGCACTGGGACGGGTCGGACAGGAGTGGGAACCATCTGAATATCCCTCCACTCAATCGGCTCTTCAGGTATAACTGACAACCTAGGCCTCTTACGCAGTGGCCTCTCCTCCTCAGGGATCTCCGATCTCACTCTGGAAGGACCTGCCTCGTCAGATCCTGTAGAAGGTCAACCCATATATGGCACTAGGGCCACAGCATCTCTCCGTCTCTGCTCCTCTGCCTCCTCTCTCTCTAATCGCTCTCTAGCCGCCGCCCGGCGTCTCTCCCTGAGGTCCTCAACTGCATACTCCGGGACCTCTACCCCGGCCAGCTGAAGATCTAATAGCTCCTGCTCTGACATCCCTAGCCACTGGGGGTCCTGACTCGGCTCACCCATCTCCGCTCCCTATAATAAAACATAAAATTCTTTTAGCAACAGTCTAATAAATTATAATATATGCTTAAAGTAAATACTACCTGCGATATACCACCCCTGAACTTGATGGAAGTTCACAATTTATATTATAACTGATACATTTATTATTATCACTTTTGTTCTTGAGCATTATGACTCTTAGCTCTGATACCATCTGTGACGCCCCTAGATCCGGGGTCAAGGATCCAGGTCATCACGGTCCAATTTCCGATCAATATCAATATCTCTGTAGTCTTTTTTTTTTATAAATAAATAAGCAGTTGACCCCACACTAATACACACACACACCAGTCATATGCTCATAGAACAACAACCACAATATTTAAAAGTTTTAAAGTTAACAGTTATTACAAGCCCAGAATTTACTAAGTACATTGTTGAACAAAGCTTCTACATGAAGCACTTCAACAACTAAAGTTTATTACAACTTACACACTTAATTTACATAAGTATACTAAGCCCCTTCGCTTGTCACTACCTCGGGGATGGTCGCCAGCACACGCTCAAAAGGTCGCCTTTCCCTTACCCTCTTGCGGGGTGTGGTACGTAGTATCGGCATGGGACCTAGCTGCTATATACATAAGTAGCAAGAGTGAGCTATAATAGCTCAGCAAGATCATACTGTAACTAAAATTTAAAATGTGAACGAGTATACATATATGTATATGCATATATAATAGCAGGAAACAATTAAAATCCTTAAGGAAGAATAGAGCTCTTATTTAATAATACATCATCCACTTACTATTATAAGAAAGAAATCTGAATTAATATAATATCAGTTTTTCTTCATCTGTAACCATAATTCCATCATCTCATATCATTATTCTGTTTTCAGTATAGAAATCTGAAATAATATAATATCAGTTTTTCTTCATCTGTAATCATAATTTCATCATCTCATATCATTATTCTGTTTTCAGTATAGAAATCTGAAATAATATAATATCAGTTTTTCTTCATCTGTAATCATAATTTCATCATCTCACATCATTATTCTGTTTTCAGTATAGAAATCTGAAATAATATAATATCAGTTTTTCTTCATCTGTAATCATAATTTCATCATCTCACATCATTATTCTGTTTTCAGTATAGAAATCTGAAAACCATTGTCTACAGTTTCTTTTCAAAAACATTGGGGATATCTGCTGTCGCCTGATACGTTAGGACGATGATCAGTCGCCTAATCGTACCTGCTCTCTTTTTACTACCGGTAGAAGGAATGAAGATCATCCCTGGAGGAAGGCCACCTGCTAACATCCTCCCTTGGCATCTTCGTGCCGTAATAAAAATAATAAATGCTGGACTGTGTCGCACACAGCCCTGACACAGCCACTTACGCAAGTCTGTTGCAATCCCCCTCTTTATCACATCATTATTCTCTTTTCAAAATATCATTTCCATTCTCGCACATTACTTCTATAAAATATATATATCATAATGCTTTGATTATGATTCAGACCTCTCTTTCATATTCAGAAATCAAATATACTTTTATATTTGTAAAATATTCCATCTATTTTAAGAGTAATGTATGATAATCAAATAATGTTTATTAAACCACTGATACTCAAAAAGAACATTTTTAATATAATATTATAACCATATAACCCTCGATAACAACTGATACCATTCTCTCTTATTCTCATAATCATAAGGCATGTTCAATTCATGCATAATCATCTCTATACATATCCATCTCATACTCTTATTCATATTCATATACATCTTATACTCATATCCATATTCATATACATCTTCGTATATCTTTCTTTTCAATATTAATACTCAAGGAAGACAATTTCTTCACAATATAGTAATAATAGCATCACATATATATTCCACGAAATCAAGTTTCTTTGTGAAGATAAGTAGTTTTACAAATAGGGATAGAAGAAATCTTGCCTCGGTTTCAATATCCTGACGGTATGGCTCGTCCCTCTTCCGGAGTTTCTATAAACACAAAAGGACCGTCGTTAGAACCACATCTCTTACTCACTACACTCTTGTATAACATTACCTTTTGAAACTTTAATATATGTTTAACGTATTCCTATTACCCCAAAGGTTCAAGAACTTAACCATTTATAACCTAAATCGAAGTTTCAGGGGTTTTCACCATTTCCCTTAACGACAACACTCGACTGCAGAATTTCCTATAATTTTTAAATTTCGAATTTTAATGTAAGGTCAACTGGAAATAGTTCTTTGACCACACTACTACCATATCCCAAAATTTCGTGACTTTTAACAATGTTAAAGTATGGTAATTGTAATCTCAAGTTTGATACATTTACGGTTTCTCGGTTTCTGAACCGCTTTCACTAAAACTGACTTTTCTCCTAAACCGTTCATCAGATTTTAACGCACCTTATATCAAAACGATCTATGAACTAAGCTCTATCATTTCATAGTTAATTAGGAACCTGGACAGTAGGGTACCGTACGGATGCAGGGGGGTCCAAAACAGGGCAACTTACATCCTAACGAAAATCGGGCATTATAACGGCTATAATTTCGTACTTTCCATAAATCCAACTCCTCCAAATCAATTATCAAACACCATAATCATCACCTACACCATGTGGTCTTCTTCACCAGCCATGGTTACAATCCCAAACACTTCCATATTTAACTCAAACCACTTACAAACACATATAACATCATAATCTTAACATTTACACTACTTAATCACTAAACCAAACAATATCCACCATAAATATAAAAGAGCAAGCATGATTATACCTTCTTGAAGCTTTGATAACCCTTAAAAATCCTTGATATATCCTTAATCAACCTTATACTAGCTTGAATCACTAAAAGAAACCATTAAAACAAAGTTAACACTTGAAAACACTATTCATCATCTTTTCTAACGACTTCCATGATTTTATTACCTTGCTAAATGATGATGGTTGGCCTTGAAACTTTGTATATGCTCCTTCCTAATCTCCAAGAAGCCCCATGAATTTCCTCTTGATTTTATCTTGATGCTAGCTAGGATTTTTGTTTTTATTTTCTTCTTTTTTTCCTAAATGGCCGATTGTAATAATGAAGGAGGTGGGGAGAGATTTTTGTGTTTCTTTGATAATTATCTAGCTTAATCTTGTGTATTCTAGATTACCTTGGAAGCCTTGAAAGATATTTGTGGTTTAAGCCAAGCAAAAGTACTAATTTACCCTTAATTTTGAGTTAGTGGAATATGAGATCATTAGTGATGTCATTAGGATGAGTTCATATTCTCATTTACTTATTTTCTAAGTATTATGCTACTAACCTTGGATAATCATAATGTGATATGCATCCTTGTTAAATTACTAATCTTGGTTGCTTGGTTTCCATACTCGTCTAATCGTGGTTCGTTTCGAGTATACCTCATTATCTCAGTGGTTTTCGAAATCATTTACAAATCCAATTTCCTTTGGTATTCTCTTAACTTAATAATCCCCTGGTTTAACTTAAATTCACTAATTCCTCAATATATAATTCTTTTAGTATTTCTATACTCCTTAATATCCAAGATATAGAAGTTCGTTCGAGCTCAAAATCCTCAAAATCAAAATTCAGGAATTTCTAAAATCCATCGTCATTTCGAGTCACTTATTTTCAATGTACAATAATAATATGGTTTCTGTTCACTCATTTTCCATCCCTAATATAAAGTACCTACACACCATTTCCCTGGATTCCTCAAGATCACTATTCATTTGGGCACTGTAGCCTTTCTAAAGTTAGGGTTATTACACCTTTTGTCACTGAGCACGGCGAGTCATCTATCGAACCCTACTCACTTCCTGAGGTTGCACCTATGCACACATACGCTGAGATAGTCCACACTTGTAAGAATCTGATGAGCAGGAATGATGAGCTTTCAACATTGATTAAACAGATGAAGGACGAGGCACAGCGTCAAGTTGACTTATCTACGATAGATTGGGATAGTCGTATTGAGTTAGCACAGAGGGTCACCCAGCAGCATTTTCTTGAGGTTCCCCTATCTAGGCCTACCTTTGATGAGCTTTGTCGACTTTCGGGTTTGATTTCTTGGATGATATGTGAGTATGGTGGGACCCGAGGTTCCCGTGATTATACTACTGCTGTGGAGATGGTTGTGAGTGGGACATTTGGTAGAGCCCACTAGTGTTAGTTATGCTTACTACTAGTCTAGGATGTTTTCCAGTTTTCCTAGTGCTAGTAGACGGATTGTTGTTGTTTCAGTTTGTTTATTTCAGTTTGGATGTAGAAGGGCTGAATGCCCTTAACTTTTATGATCTTTTACGATGTTGGATCGTTTTCGTCTTAGTGACGTATGCATATTTCGTATATCCCTGTGTTCATTGCTTTACTTATCATTTTTTTTACATACTGTCTTTACATACCGTATTTCCATAACTTAGTAACCTGTTCATATAAACCCTGTTGCATAATTTACAACTGTACCCATATCATATTGTCTTATCGGAATCGATCGTCTATTGGTACCTGACGGAGGAACCCTATTTCTTTTGAATATATACCTACTCGTTGTTTACCAATTGTTTACCTTCTTATCAGAAAGATGCCTCACAGAAGAACTCGTCAAGCTACCAATAATGATAACCAAGACCAGCAAAATCAAGATAACCCTACTATGGCTCAGATGTTCCAATTACTTCAACAACAAACTGTTGCTTTTGTTCAACACCAACAACACCAAGCTGCCCAACCTGCTACAACTTTTAAATCTTTCCAAGCCGTTCACCCACCTGAGTTTAAAGGTACTTTGAACCCTGTTGAAGCTAAATCTTGGTTGATAGATATCGAGAAGTCTTTCACGTTAGTTAGGGTTGATGAAATTCAGAAGGTGGAGTTTGCCAGTTTTTATTTGAGGGCGGAAGCAAATTTTTGGTGGGAATCTGTTAAGGCCGCAGAAAGAAATGCGATTACATGGCCAAGATTCGTAGAATTGTTTAATGAAAAATATCTGCCAGGTTATTTACAAGACCAGTTGGAGATTCAGTTTATGGAATTGAAACAAGAAGGGATGACTGTTGCGGAGTATGAGGCCAAGTTTACTGAGTTATCTAGGTTTGCACCCCAGTATGTAGGAAATGAAGCTAGTAAGGCTAAGAAGTTTCAGCATGGATTAAAGCCCTGGTTTAGAAGTAGAGTTGCTGCATTTGAGTTGAGAACCTATTCTGCTGTTGTGCAGAAGGCAATGATTATAGAAGGGGAAAGTGAATTGAACCAGAACGAAAAAGTTGGTAAGAAGAGGAAATTTGAGAAGGTAGAGAAGAGCCAAGAGATAGAAGGTCAGAAGAGTTTTCCGAAGAGAGGAAGGTTTGGAAATCGACCAGGAGGATAGAGAAATTTTCAGAAGTTTGGAGGTGGTAACGGAGGACAAAACCGTAGACCCCAAGGAGTAAACCCTCAGGCTATAACAAGACCCGTATTACCAGATTGCAAAATTTGTGGAAGAAAGCACCCGGGTATCTGTAATAAGCATAATATTGTTTGCTACAAGTGTGGGAAGAAAGGACACTATGCTCAAGAATGTCCGGAAGTGAAGCCAGTAGGATTGACTTGTTATAAGTGTGGCAAGATTGGCCATATTGCTAAGAACTACAAGGAGCCTGTCCAGACTGCTAATGTTTTGAGAATCACCGCACCACCAGTACCGCGACAAGTACCGTATCAAGCACCTCAGCCTAGAGCCCGTACTTTCAACATGTCTGTCAAAGAAGCTGTTAATGATGCCGATGTGGTTGCAAGTACGCTTCCTGTCAACTCTTTTGAAGCTAAAGTTTTAATTGATTCTGGAGCAACTAGATCCTTTATATCCGAAAGATTTCTTGATAAATTGCACTGTGAGATTCGTCCATTAGAAAAGGCATTAGTAGTAGAAGTTGCTAATCAGGATAAGATTTCCATAGACCGGGGGTGTCCTAACTGTAATATTGAGATTCGAGGATTTCTTTTCTACGTGAATTTATTACCATTTAAGTTAGGAGAGTTTGATGTTATTTTAGGAATGGATTGGTTGTCTGCGAGTGATGCGCAGATTGAGTGTAAGAAGAAGCAAGTTAAGTTACATACTGAAGATGGTAGTGAAGTAGTATTTCAAGGACAGAAGCAAGATAAGAAATTTCTAACGTTTATGCAAGCGAAGAGATTGTTAAATCAAGGATGTGAAGCTTATTTAGCACATGTAGTTGATATAGAGAAACAAGTCCCTAAGATGGAAGAAATTCCAGTTGTAAATGAGTTTCTTGATGTATTTCCCGACGATTTGCCCGGATTACCTCCAGATAGAGAGATTGAATTCCCGATTGAATTGGCACCAGGAACTAAACCTGTATCTAAAGCACCGTATCGAATGGCAC
This sequence comes from Saposhnikovia divaricata, assembly GCA_036435485.1. Lineage (NCBI taxonomy): Eukaryota > Viridiplantae > Streptophyta > Magnoliopsida > Apiales > Apiaceae > Saposhnikovia > Saposhnikovia divaricata. Next base: position 148,156,326 of record CM071596.1, on the reverse strand, counting down.
CTGCTAAGATGAAAGAGTTAGCTACTCAATTGCAAGATTTATTGGATAAAGGAGTTATAAGGCCGAGCGTGTCCCCGTGGGGAGCGCTAGTGTTGTTTGTTAAGAAGAAGGATGGAAGCATGAGGTTGTGTATTGATTATAGAGAACTCAATAAATTGACTATCAAGAATAAGTATCCATTGCCAAGGATTGATGATTTGTTTGACCAACTGAAGGATGCTGCCTACTTTTCAAAAATCGATTTGAGATCAGGTTATCACCAATTGAAGATCAAGCCAGAAGATATTCCGAAGACTGCATTTCGCACGAGATATGGACATTATGAGTTTTTAGTGATGGCCTTCGGATTGACGAATGCGCCAGCTGTGTTTATGGATTTAATGAATAGAGTTTTCAAGAGATATTTGGATAAATTCGTAATTGTATTTATTGATGGCATCCTTATATACTTGAGAAACCCTGAAGAGCATGCCGAGCAATTGAGAATAGCATTGGAAACCTTGAGAAAGGAAAGATTATACGCCAAGTTTTCTAAGTGTGAGTTTTGGTTGCAAGAAGTGCAATTTTTAGGTCATGTGATTAGTAAAGAAGGAATTCGAGTGGATCCTGCTAAGAGTAAAGCTGTGGTGAATTGGAGTAGACCAAGAACTCCAACTGAGGTGAGAAGTTTTCTAGGATTGGCTGGTTATTATCGAAGATTTGTACAAGATTTTTCAAAGATTGCTACCCCGTTGACAAAGTTGACCCGAAAGAATGAGAAGTTTATTTGGAACGATAAGTGTGAAGAAAGCTTTCAAGAACTAAAGAAAAGATTAGTTTCAGCACCAGTGTTAGTATTGCCAGATGATAAAGGAAATTTTGTTATCTATAGTGATGCTTCGCACAAAGGATTAGGATGCGTTTTGATGCAACACGGGAATGTTATTGCGTATGCTTCGAGACAGCTTAAGCCGCACGAACAAAAGTATCCGACACATGATTTGGAGTTAGCTGCAATTGTGTTCGCATTGAAAATATGGAGACATTACTTGTACGGAGAGAAGTGTGAAATTTTCACTGATCATAAGAGTTTAAAGTATATCTTTACCCAGAAAGAGTTGAATATGAGACAAAGAATATGGTTGGAGTTGATTAAGGATTATGATTGCACGATAAGTTACCATCCCAGAAGGGCGAATGTTGTCGCTGATGCGTTAAGTAGGAAGGAGAGGTTGAATACATTGACCATGCCAAAAGAGTTATTCCGAGAATTTGAGAAGTTAAGTTTAGAAGTTTATGATTCAAAAGATGCAGATGAACTTTTTAGTACAATGACTTTTCAACTAGAGTTGTTGGAGAAGATTTGGAGATGTCAAGAGGAAGTGATGAATTGTGAGATGAATACGTTGACTAGAGAAGAGATTTGTACACAGAAAGATGATCAAGGTATTTTAAGATTTGGAAGAAGAATATGGATTCCTAAAGTAGAAGAATTGAAGAATGAGATTCTGAGTGAAGCCCATAGTTCGAGATATTCTATTCACCCTGGAAGTACAAAGATGTATCGAGATTTGAAAGAGAACTTTTGGTGGCCAGATATGAAGCGTGAGATAGCTGAGTGGATAAGTAAGTGCTATACTTGTCAGAGGATTAAAGCAGAACATCAGAAGCCAAACGGATTGTTACAACCATTAGATATCCCTGAATGGAAGTGGGAGCACCCTGCCATGGATTTTGTAGTGGGATTGCCAAGAACTAAAGCAAATCATGATGTGATTTGGGTAATCATTGATCGATTGACGAAGTCTGCTCATTTATTACCGATTAACGAAAGATTTTCATTGGACAAGTTGATACATTTGTATTTGAAGGAGATAGTCTCTCGACATGGAGTTCCTATTTCGATAGTATCAGATCGAGACCCACAGTTTAATTCGAGGTTTTGGCGACAATTTCAAGAATGCCTAGGAACCCAATTGAAGATGAGTACAGCTTACCACCCACAGACGGACGGACAAAGTGAAAGGACTATTCAGACTATAGAGGATATGCTTAGAGCTTGTGCATTGGATTTCGAAGGAAGTTGGGACGAACATTTGCCATTGGTTGAGTTTTCATATAACAACAGTTATCACGCAAGTATAGGAATGCCCCCGTATGAAGCCTTATATGGGAGAAAGTGTAGATCGCCAGTATATTGGGAAGAAGTTGGTGAGAGGAAAATTTTAGGACCAGAACTGCTACAACAGACGAAGGAGAAAGTTGAGATTACTCAAAAGAGATTAATTACTGCCCAGGATCGTCAAAGAAAGTATGCTGATTTGAAAAGAAAGGACAGTAGTTTTGAAATTGGAGATCAAGTGTTATTGAAAGTGTCACCATGGAAAGGAGTGACAAGATTTGGTCAGAAAGGAAAGCTGAGTCCAAGATACATAGGACCATTTGAGATTTTGAAGCGAGTTGGAAAAGTTGCTTACGAGTTGGCATTACCACCACATATGCACCATATTCATAATATGTTTCACGTATCTATGCTTAAGAAGTACAATCCCGATGTGAGTCACGTAATTGAGTATGAGCCTATCGAGATTCAGCCAGATTTGTCTTACGAAGAGCAACCAGTAGAGATTCAGGATAGAAGTGATAGAAACTTAGGAATAAAGTTGTTAGATTGGTTAAAGTTTTGTGGAGGAATCCTAGAGTCGAAGAGTCGACTTGGGAACTTGAAAGCGAGAAGCTTGCCAAATATCCTCATCTGTTTACTTAGGTGAGATTCTGGGGACAGAATCCTTTTAAGGGGGGAAGGCTATAACGACTTAGAATTTTTAGCAAATTATTAAATGCTTATTTAATTGTTAAATGTGGAAATTATGTGATGGATAAATGTTATGAAGTCAAGGTATACGTGAAATCATGTTTATATGATTATGTGATGATTGGTATGTGTTGTATATGCTCGTAGAATTTTATTTATATTTTTGGAGCATTAAAAGTATTTTTAAAGTACATTTTTAATCTTTCGAAAATCATATAAAATCATTGGAGTTGTTTTAAATCATGAAATCTTTTACATTATCATCTTTGTGATATTATGGAGTTATGAAAATTAGTGTGGATATTTAATTATTTGATTTGGTATTTTAAAATGATTTTAAAAGCATTATTTCTTTAATAGAGCCTTTATTTCGAAAATTCGTATAAAATCCATTTTTGATCCAAATATTATTTTAAAAATATGGGGATGCTTCTAATTTCATGATCTTTATTTTAAAATTTTTTATAAAATATTTCTCCCCATTTCATTATTTTATTTCGATTTAAAAGTGATTAAAAGAAAAGATTTTTCTGAAAGTAAATAGCAATTGTTAAATTACTATTTATTTTGCCCCTCTGTAATAACCGTAACTTTAGCAATGCAACAGTGATCACATCAATAGTAAATTTGGAGGATTTAGGGAAATGGTATGTAAGTACTCTATACTTGAAATGGAAAACGAGTAAACAGAAACCATATTAGTATTGTACTAGGAAAATAAGTGACTCGAAATGACAATAGATTTCAGAAATTCCTAAATATGGATTTTTGAGAATTTTGATTTCGGATAAATTTATATTGGATATTAAGGAGCATGGAGATATTGAAGGAATTATATTTTGAGGAATTAGTGAATTAGGGTAAACTAAAGGATTATTAAGTTAAGGAAATATCAAGGGAATTTAGATTGTTAAACGAGTTTTAGAAAGCTTGAGAACCCGAGAGATAACCAGGAGAGCAACTTCTGAGAAAAAGAGAATATACCAAGGATATTGGATCTAATACCTACTTGAGAATTAGAATCACCCTAACACATTAATATATGATGTGGGAAAGGATAAAATATATTTAAGAGATTTACAAGAGAAAAACCACTGAGACGATCGCAGAAATCGTTCGATGAATCAGATGACGAGAGAACTTTGTACAAAACCCAAAGCAAAAGCCCAAATTCGGCCCAACCCAAGTATGGAGCTGGTCATAAGTGATATTAGAGTCTAAGGGAAGGAATCCCATTGGTGCAAACATTAAAACCAAAGTGGAAGAGGAGTAAACTTGTTAAACTTGAGTACTAAGTAGCATTTTTCATGGTAAGGTGTTTAGATGATCAACAATTGGCTCTTTGTCATTGGTGGACTTCAAAGACTTTTATTATAAGACTACACAACTAATATATATATGATAGATAAAAGGTGAAAAACGTTTGTAAAGGGAAAAAAGCAAGATAAACACAAAGCTCTCCAATCTGCCAAACAAGAACACAACTCAAAGAAAAATTCATATCTCCATTTCTATCCATGCTAAAATCACCAAATTTTAACCACAACCTCTCCACTCCATGGGCATGATTCGCTCCAAATTTCATAGCAATCCAAGTAGTATAGCCTAGTCAAATCCATGCTCAAAGTGGGAGAACCAAACCTGTCCAGTTTCTGTCCAGCGGAAAGATGGAGCTCAAAACCATAGCTAGGAAGCTTTGTTTTTGGTGATCTATAGCTCAAATCAAAGCTTATACAGAGGCCAAGATATGGTAAAAATTTGAGAGCCAAACTCTTATTTTTCGATTTGTTATGATTTTTACAAAAGTGATGATGAATAGTAACCCTTAGAAACTAACTTTGTTTTTATGGTTTCTTTAGTTGATCCGAGCTAGTATAAGGTTGATTAAGCATATCCCAAGGCTTGATAAGGGTTGTTAAAGCTTCAAGAAGGTATAAATCTCAAGACCCTTTAGTATTACTTTAAATATAGGATGGATTATAGAAAGTTTAGTGATTAAGGTTATGATAAGTGATTATTCATGATGATATATGTGTTTGTAAGTGATTAAAGTTGAATATGGAAGGAGTATGTGCTTGTAACCATGGTTGGTAAGATGACCACATGATGTAGGTGATGGTGTAAGGTGGATGATAGATTTGGAGGAGTTGGATTTTGGAAAATATGAAAATATAGCCGTTATAATGTCCGATTTTCGTTAGAATCAGAAACTTCCTGTTTTTGGACACTATACCCGTACGGTACCTTACTGTCCAGACCCCCAAGTTACCATGATGAGATAGAGCATAGTTCGTAGATCGTTTTGATATAAAGTGCGTTAAAATCTGATGAACGGTTTAGGAGAAAAGTCAGTTTTAGTGAAAGACGTTCGATAGTCGAGAAAACGTAGTTGTACCAACTTTGAGGCTATAACTACCGTACTTAAACACTTTTAAAAATTATAAAATTTTGGGATATTGTAGTAAGGTAGTCACAGAGTCATTACCAGTTGACCTTGTAGTAAAATTCGAAATCTTTATTTTCTGAGAATTTTTATAGTCAAGTGTGGTTGTTAAGGGAAATGGTGAACAAACATAGAAAACCTTGATTTAACCTAAAATGGTTAGGTTCTTGGAACACTTGGGTTATAATAGCATGTTATTCACATAGTAAGCATTAAGGGTGTAGTTATATAAAGGTGAAGTGAGAAAGGGATGTAGTATTCTAACGACGGTCCTTTTTGTGTTTATAATAACTTCGGGAGAGCCACGAGCCATACTTCCAGGATACAGAGATCGAGACAAGATTTCTTCTATCCTTACCTTGGAAAACTATTTTTTTTTCAAAGTAAATGATTTCATGGAATATATATGTTATTCTATGTTTGCTATATTGCTAAGAATTATTTTTCTGATATTGGAATTAAAGAGAAATGGATATAAATTATGAAATATGAATGTGGATATGATTATGAATGGAGCGAATATGCTTTATGGTAAAGAGAGGTGAAAGAGAATGGTATTAGTTGTTATCTAGAGTTATATGAAGAATGGTATCAGTTGTTATCTAGGGTTATATAATTTATAAAGTTATGTTAAAAATATTCTTTCTAAGCAATTGTGATTTAATAAATATTATTTGATTTTTTTTATTTAATACTTTTGAAAATAGATGGAATATTTTATAAGAGCGTATTGGATTTCATTGAATATAGAGGAGATGTCTGAGTTATAATCCAAGTATTATGATATATATATATATATATATATATATATATTAAGGGTGATGATACATGGAAATGATGAAAAAGATAAATGTGAATTAAAATGTGAATGGAATATTTTATATATATGTAAGTGTACTGGATTCCAGTAAACACAGAGAAGATGTCTGAGTCATAATCAAAGTATTATGACATATGTATTTTTTAAAGGTGATGATAAATGGAAATGTAAATGATATATGTGAATGGAAATGGAAATTGAAAGGAAAAATGTGGAATGGTATTGGTATGAATGGAATACTGATTGAAAAAAAAGGGGGATTGCAACAGACATGCGTAAGTGGCTGTGTCAGGGCTGTGTGCGACACAGTCCAACATTTATTATTTTTATTACGGCACGAAGATGCCAATGGAGGATGTTAGTAGGTGGCCTTCCTCCAGGGATGATCTTCATTCCTTCTACCGGTAGTAAAAAGAGAGTAGGTACGATTAGGCGACTGATCATCGTCCTAACGTATCAGGCGACAGTAGATATCCCCAATGTTTTGAAAAGAAAGTGTTGACAATGGTTTTCAGATTTCTATACTGAAAACAGAATAATGATATGAGATGATGGAATTATGGTTACAGATGAAGAAAAACTGATATTATATTATTTTAGATTTCTTTCTTATAATAGCAAGTGGATGATGTGTTATTAAATAAGAGCTTTATTCTTCCTTAAGGATTATAATTGGTTTCTACTTATATATGTATATATATATATGTATACCTGTTCACATTTAAAATTCCAGTTTACAATATTATCTTGCTGAGCTATTATAGCTCACTCTTGCCACTTATGTATATAGCAGCTAGGTCCCATGCCGATTCTACGCACTACACCCCGCAAGAGGGTAAGGGAAAGGCGATCTTTTGAACGAGTGCTTGCGGCCATCCCCGAGGTAGTGACAAGCGAAAGGGGCTTAGTAGACTTATGTAAATTAATTGTGTAAGTTTGTAATAAACTTTTGGTTGTTGAAATGCTTCCTGTAGAAGTATTATTCAACAATGTACTTAGTAGAATTATGGGTTTGTAATAACTGTTAACTTTAAACTGTTAATATTGTGGATGTTGTTCTATGAGCACATGACTGGTGTGTGTGTGTGTGTGTATTAGTGTGGGGTAAATTGCATAAGTATTAAGTTATTTGTGTGAGTAATAAATAGTATAAAAAAAGACTCAAGAGATATGAATATTGATCGGAAATTGGACCGTGATGACCTGAATCCTTGACCCCGGATCTAGGGACGTCACAGATGGTATCAGAGCTTAGAGTCATAATGCTCAGGAACAAGAATGATAATAATAAATATATCATTAATAATATAAATTGTAAACTCACATCGAGTTCAATGGTGGTTTATCGAACGAAGCGTTTATTCTATGTAGTGATTATATTTTTATAGATTATTACTAATAAAAGTTTATGTTTTAGTATAGGGAGAGGAGATTGGTGAGCCAAAGTTAAGGGTATTTAAAGTCTTCTTGTGTTTAAGGGAGTGAAGAAATATTGTAAGTGGATCGGTGAATAGACACTGATTGTTTGTGGAGATGAAAGGGTGAAACTGAGGTTGGTCGGTAAAGCCAAGATATACAGGACCAAGACAGACTGAGACATTCCGAGATTGACTTAAATGAAAAGGTTATTATGCCAAAAGTGTTAAGTTTATATAGTACACGGGATCGATATGAGAAAGGGGATACTTGATGTATTGAGAAGTGTACGTTAGATAACCTCGTGAGTATACAGGGTATGTTAGATTATACAATATAGAAGTATAGTTGATGGGTCCTTGATACTGGAGCAATGTAGGGCCAAGACGATCAATATTACGATTAGAAGGTTGTGTTCTATTATGGATAAAGGCAGAGAGTATCGAGCCAAGTCACGACTAGGTAAATGAAGATAATTGGGAATAGCAGACGATAGGTTGAGGCTTCATGGTGAGTGCCAAATTTAAGAAATTTTGGAGAGTACGCAGTCTAAGATATAAACAGTATTTGAGGAAAGCCTTCCATTATTGGGATTTTTAATTGGGCAGAGGCTATTAACAGTACCTATTTTCAAGCTCCTAAAGCCCTGCTAAATTATATTACTGAGTTTCAAATTTTCCTCCACTAGTGGGTAATTATTTATTAAGGGCCGGTATCTTTTCAAAACTTTTTGGTACCCTTGAAATGTGTTTCAAAATTGTATTAGTCAAAATATTCCTCTAAGATTATTTTCGGAAGATGGTATTTATCGTTGTGATTTAAATTTCCCTCTATATTTTTTACTCCAACTAAGAGGAACAGCCCTATATGTATACACAAGGACGATCTGTCTGTGTGATAGAAAGTCGGAGGGGACGCCCTCACTTGTGTGACGTACGGGTTCTTCTATCATATTGATTTCCCAAATATTCTTTTGTTTCGAATAAGAGCTATTTAAAACTCTTAATCTTATAAATTGTTGTGGGACCCTTGCTTGTTTCTGGGTTCGTTTCAATTCAAAGTTTCTTAAATTTTATAAATTGTTTCGAATATAGAAGATTTCATTAATGGATGGGATAATGGAAGCAAGGTTTAGAGTATACGTGATTATAAAAGGGAACTTGAGGTTCCAAGGGAAATTTCAATAAGAAATAATTAGAGCTAGAAGCGTTTCAATATAAGAGAGAAAGGAATTTCGTGAGAAGAAATGGGAATATTTGATGATTAGTAAGAGAAAAGAAAATGAGGAATTTTAAGGCATAATTGATATTTACTATTGAAAGTAAGGTGTATTTTGGGGATAATTAATGAAGGATTCAAGGTGCAATAACTTTTAGTGGGGGAAGGTCAATATTGTGACTAATACCCTAAGTAGCAGAGAGAGATTAAAGATGTTACGTATTCAAAGGATTAATCCAAAAGGTGTGAATGAGTAAAACTTGAGGTAAAGATTTTGATGAGAATAATTAAGGAAAATTTCAGAGGTGGAATAGATAGTATATCATGAATGAACTAAGGTGGATCAGCAAGATGTAAAGAGCGTATAGTGAACAATAGACATCTGGGATAAGGTATCCGGAGGAAATTGCAGGTACGCTCTAATTTAACCTCTTAAATGTAAATGTTTGGTTAGGGATCGACTAAGTCAATGAATGGTGTAAATGGACTGATAATATAGATAAGAATAATCTATCTGTGAGAAAGTAAACTATGGTGATATAAGAAAGTGAGTTATTCTCGTGTCATCCAAATCAATATCTGTTAAGAGTCAAAGAACTCTATAAAAAGGAGATTAAGAGTATTGGGGAAAGCGCGAGAATATTTTTCAAGGATGAAAGGAAAGTATATGTTTGTATAATTATGAACAGGAAATATATATTATAGATAATATTTTCTTACAATTGTTTCAAGGAATATTATTATTATAACTTATTTTCTGGAAAATTTTACAGAGGTGATATATACAAATGTTGGAGTATTAATATTTTATGTCATGATAGAGATCAAAACACAGTTAAACAATAGTGAGATACACTACCATTCAGGGAAGGCCAATGTGGTGGCCGATACCCTTAAGCAAAAGAGGAAGGAGAGATGAGATAAGATAGAATGACTGAATACAGGAGGAGATTTGCAAGAAAAAGATAGTGAAAGTACTGCTATTGAAAAGCTAAATGGCATGTTGATGAATGACAAGCAAGTTTATGTTGGTGTATTTTTGCGCAAACAAGATAGAGATATTATGAAGGGAAAAAAAAGGATAGAGAAAGTGGTGTAGAAGTTAGAAGGTGTGGATGAAAAAGGTATCTATGGACATTTTCAACATGATTCCGGGACGGAATCCTTTTAAGGGGGGAAGACTGTAATAACCCTAACTTTAGCAATGCTACAGTGATCACATGAATAGTAAATTTGGAGGATTTAGGGAAATGGTATGTAAGTACTCTATACTTGAAATGGAAAACGAGTAAACAGAAACCATATTAGTATTGTACTAGGAAAATAAATGACTTGAAATGACAATAGATTTCAGAAATTCCTGAATATGGATTTTTGTGAATTTTGATTTCGGATAAATTTATATTGGATATTAAGGAGCATGGAGATATTGAAGGAATTATATTTTGAGGAATTAGTGAATTAGGGTAAACTAAAGGATTATTAAGTTAAGGAAATATCAAGGGAATTTAGATTGTTAAACGAGTTTGAGAATGCTTGAGAACCCGAGAGATAACCAGGAGAGCAACTTCTGAGAAAAAGAGAATATACCAAGGATATTGGATCTAATACCTACTTGAGAATTAGAATCACCCTAACACATTAATATATGATGTGGGAAAGGATAAAATATATTTAAGAGATTTACAAGAGAAAAACCACTGAGACGATCACAGAAATCGTTCGATGAATCAGATGACGAGAGAACTTTGTACAAAACCCAAACCAAAAGCCCAAATTCGGCCCAACCCAAGTATGGAGCTGATATTAAGTGATATTAGAGTGTAAGGGAAGGAATCCCATTGGTGCAAACATTAAAACCAAAGTGGAAGAGGAGTAAACTTGTCAAACTTGAGTACTAAGTAGCATTTTTCATGGTAAGGTGTTTAGATGATCAACAATTGGCTCTTTGTCATTGGTGGACTTCAAAGACTTTTATTATAAGACTACACAACTGATATATATGATAGATAAAAGGTGAAAAACGTTTGTAAAGGGAAAGAAGCAAGATAAACACAAAGCTCTCCAATCTGCCAAACAAGAACACAACTCAAAGAAAAATTCATATCTCCATATCTATCCACGATAAAATCACCAAATTTTAACCACAACCTCTCCACTCCATGGGCATGATTCGATCCAAATTTCATAGCAATCCAAGTAGTATAGCCTAGTCAAATCCATGCTCAAAGTGGGAGAACCAAACATGTCCAGTTTCTGTCCAGCGGAAAGATGGAGCTCAAAACCATAGCTAGGAAGCTTTGATTTTGGTGATCTATAGCTCAAATCAAAGCTTATACAGAGGCCAAGATGTGGTAAACATTTGGGAGCCAAACTCTTATTTTTCGATTTGTTATGATTTTTACAAAAGTGATGATGAATAGTATCCCTTAGAAACTAACTTTGTTTTTATGGTTTCTTTAGTTGATCCAAGCTAGTATAAGGTTGATTAAGCATATCCCAAGGCTTGATAAGGGTTGTTAAAGCTTCAAGAAGGTATAAATCTCAAGACCCTTTAGTATTACTTTAAATATAGGATGGATTATAGAAAGTTTAGTGATTAAGGTTATGATAAGTGATTATTCATGATGATATATGTGTTTGTAAGTGATTAAAGTTGAATATGGAAGGAGTATGTGCTTGTAACCATGGTTGTTAAGATGACCACATGGTGTAGGTGATGGTGTATAAGGTGGATGATAGATTTGAAGGAGTTGGATTTTGGAAAATATTAAAATATAGCCGTTATAATGTCCGATTTTCGTTAGAATCAGAAACTTCCATGTTTTTTGACACTATACCCGTACGGTACCTTACTGTCCAGACCCCCAAGTGACCATGATGAGATAGAGCATAGTTCGTAGATCGTTTTGATATAAAGTGCGTTAAATTTGATGAACGGTTTAGGAGAAAAGTCAGTTTTAGTGAAAGACGTTCGATAGTCGAGAAAACGTAGTTGTACTAACTTTGAGGCTATAACTACCATACTTAAACACTTTTAAAAATTATAAAATTTTGGGATATTGTAGTAAGGTAGTCAAAGAGTCATTACCAGTTGACCTTGTAGTAAAATTCGAAATCTTTATTTTCTGAGAATTTTTATAGTCAAGTATGGTTGTTAAGGGAAATGGTGAACAAACATAGAAAACCTTGATTTAACTTAAAATGGTTAGGTTCTTGGAACACTTGGGTTATAATAGCATGTTATTCACATAGTAAGAATTAAGGGTGTAGTTATATAAAGGTGAAGTGAGAAAGGGATGTAGTATTCTAACGACGGTCCTTTTTGTGTTTATAGAAACTTCGGGAGAGCCACGAGCCATACTTCCAGGATACAGAGATCGAGGCAAGATTTCTTCTATCCTTACCTTGGAAAACTATTTTTTTTTCAAAGTAAATGATTTCATGGAATATATATGTTATTCTATTTTTGCTATATTGGTAAGAATTATTTCCTTGATATTGGAATTAAAGAGAAATGGGTATAAATTATGAAATATGAATGTGGATATGATTATGAATGGAGCGAATATGCTTTATGGTAAAGAGAGGTGAAAGAGAATGGTATCAGTTGTTATCTAGAGTTATATGAAGAATGGTATCAGTTGTTATCTAGAGTTATATAATTTATAACGTTATGTTAAAAATATTCTTTCTAAGCAATTGTGATTTAATAAATATTATTTGATTTTTTTTATTTAATACTTTTGAAAATAGATGGAATATTTTATAAGAGCGTATTGGATTTCATTGAATACAGAGGAGATGTCTGAGTTATAATCCAAGTATTATGATATATATAAATATATATATATATATATATATATATATATATATATATATATATATATATATATATTAAAGGTGATGATACATGGAAATGACGAAAAAGATAAATGTGAATGAAAATGTGAATGGAATATTATATATATATATATATATATATATATATATATATATATATATATATATATATATATATAAGTGTACTGGATTCCAGTAAACACAGAGAAGATGTCTGAGTCATAATCAAAGTATTATGACATATGTATTTTTTAAAGGTGATGATAAATGGAAATGGAAATGATATATGTGAATGGAAATGGAAATTGAAAGGAAAAATGTGAAATGGTATTGGTATGAATGGAATACTGATTGAAAAAAAAAGGGGGATTGCAACAGACTTGCGTAAGTGGCTGTGTCAGGGCTGTGTGCGACACAGTCCAGCATTTATTATTTTTATTACTGCTCGAAGATGCCAAGGGAGGATGTTAGCAGGTGGCCTTCCTCCAAGGATGATCTTCATTCCTTCTACCGGTAGTAAAAAGAGAAGAGGTACGATTAGGCGACTGATCATCATCCTAACGTATCACGCGACAGCAGATATCCCCAATATTTTTGAAAAGAAAGTGTTGACAATGGTTTTCAGATTTCTATACTGAAAACAGAATAATGATATGAGATGATGGAATTATGGTTACAGATGAAGAAAAACTGATATTATATTATTTTAGATTTCTTTCTTATAATAGCAAGTGGATGATGTGTTATTAAATAAGAGCTTTATTCTTCCTTAAGGATTATAATTGGTTTCTACTTATATATGTATATATATATGTATACCTGTTCACATTTAAAATTCCAGTTTACAATATTATCTTGCTGAGCTATTATAGCTCACTCTTGCCACTTATGTATATAGCAGCTAGGTCCCATGCCGATTCTACGCACTACACCCCGCAAGAGGGTAAGGGAAAGGCGACCTTTTGAGCGAGTGCTGGCGACCATCCCCGAGGTAGTGACAAGCGAAAGGGGCTTAGTAGACTTATGTAAATTAATTGTGTAAGTTTGTAATAAACTTTTGGTTGTTGAAATGCTTCCTGTAGAAGTATTATTCAACAATGTACTTAGTAGAATTCTGGGTTTGTAATAACTGTTAACTTTAAACTGTTAATATTGTGGATGTTGTTCTATGAGCATATGACTGGTGTGTGTGTGTATTAGTGTGGGGTCAATTGTATAAGTATTAAGTTATTTGTGTGAGTAATAAATAGTATAAAAAAAAGACTCAAGAGATATGGATATTGATCGGAAATTGGACCGTGATGACCTGAATCCTTGACCCCGGATCTAGGGACGTCACACCCTCAGCTTAATACATTACCACTGCCACTCTCCTTCATTCCCATTCTTCTTCTTCGTTGGTTTTGCTAGAGAGAGCAGGTCTCTCTCTCTCTCTCTCCTTGTTCCCGTTCTCTCTCTCTTCATATCTGATCAATTTCTTGATCGATTTTATGATCCAAAGCCATAATCTTGCTTAGTTCTTAGCCCTTTACTCGTTTTTATCCTTGCATGTCGGTTCTGTGATGGTGAATTTGAAACCCACTTCGGGTTTTTGTTTTGTTCGGCTTAATTACGATGATTTCTGTCTTAAATCAATGCCCATGGTGTTTAATTGTTGTTTTAGTACTTAAATCATGTTGGTGTTGTTTTATGCGAGCTCGTTTGTATATATATACATGTTTGCCGTGTGTATGTGTTCGATTTGTATGAAGAAGCTATAAACCCACTTCGTTTTGTCTTGATTCTTGCAGGAGTACTTCGAATTATTTGTTTAGTAAGATGCCCATGAGTTCTTGTGTTACTTTTATGCTTGAAATCATGTTGGTGTTGTGCTAGATTATGGTAGTTGTGTATGTATGTATAACCGTGTATGTTTGTGCAATTTTTGTGAAGAAAATTACAAACCCATTTCGGGTTCGGCTTGATTTCGAACTGCTATGCTTCGATGCTTATTAACTGCTATGTTTATAAATTTAAGTGGTAGAATTTTCGTGTTGGAGGCTCAAATTTAGAGTACCACCGAAATTTTTGCCCGTCGGCTATGATTTCCGTAATGAGCCGGTGAATCAACAATGATGAACATGAGTCGAAATTTAATTATTATTCGTATATGTGTTTTCGAAAAGTTATAAGATTGTATGATTGGTTTTCGAAATTATTAATCCGAACTTATATGAATTTATCAGAATTATTCGGATTATAAGAATTATGTGATATTAGCGATTCGTTAAATATTGTTTAGTGAATATTGATGATTTTGGATTATCTGGTAAATAGCATGATTATGATATTATGAACTCCATTGAAATTGTAGGTGGATTTATAAATCCATCGTAGGTACCTGATTGTGAAGTGAAGTTAGATATTTTTCCGACGGGATAGTCCATATTATAATGGGGACTCTGTCTGATTTTTCGTAAAATTTTATATGTTATAAGGTATATGTTGAATAGTATGACTGCATGTGAGTCAGGTTTATTTGCTAAGTGGTTTATGTGAGACGCATGTTCTACGTGTTGTGTGCTTAAGTGTATATCTGTTTACGAGGTGGTTCTAGTATAATGTCTGGTGAGTATGTGGTATATTAAGTATCGACGCATTATAAGAATCGTTTGGGTAGAATAGGATTAGTCGATTAAGAGGTATAGTATTCTAAAATAGTGATTATGGTTTATGTAGATAAGAAGGACATAGGCCCTAGCAAAAAGGGGAAAGCTAAGGTTGAGATTCAGTAGACTGAGCTGTTGCTGTTGCATTCTACCGGAGGCAAGTAACTCTGTCTTTCCTCTGAAAGTTCATATTATTGAAACTGTTATATCTTGTTGATTCAAGCATGCCTATTCTATACCATGTTGATCATACTTCTGTTATAAACTTACCTTAGCATGTACCCAAAATCTTTATTGATAAACCCTGGTTCAACACATGTAAACCCTAGACCAGCATAATTCCTTTTAATTGCTTCTTGACCATACTGTCACCCAGAGATAAACAATACTAATTCTTTCTAATTGCTTCTTGACCATATATGTCCTACAATTTACTATAATCCAGACATATTGACTGACCGATAAACCAGTGTTCCACTTGACTTATGTCCGTGACCCGGATACCCTGTGTTGATTTTAAAATACTTATCAAATATCATATTGCCCTAAATACTGTTTTACAAACTTGTTATCCTTTATCGATGACTTTTAAACCTTACAACTTGATCAAATGATTTCAAAACTAAACCTAATTGATATCTTTGACCTTTGACTTGGATTATTTCCCTTATACTCTGATTGAAATCCAGATTTCCACTTGAGTCTATATCTTCTTGATTCAGACTTGTAACCTCTTTTATTGATGTCAGAAAACTTAGTCAAACCCTTTGACTTTTATCATTGCGAATCAAAATAAGTTGTTTTCATAAAATACTTTGAAGTTACTTAGACTGGGCTTATCTGTTATCAAAGAGTCGAAGGTACTTCGAAGTAAAGGTTTTCGAAAAGATTAAGTATTAAAATGTTTTATAAAGTTAAAAAGAGTTTTGCAAAGCCTAATGTTTTAAAATAAGATTTTTATAAAAATGTTAGGAACTCCGTCTAAATGGTTTCCACGGATTCCTGACGATTGGAGAGACGGGGCGAACGGGTAATGCTGGTTCCGTCGGTTTGAGTATGTATTAGTGTAGTTCTGGTCTGTCCAGTTCGACACCTTTATAGGCCAATGTGTTGCCTCTTGGGAACCCAAGCTATCCTAATGAAAGGAAATGATGGCCAGAGGGACTTTGTGTCCGGTATGGGGACTTTATGGGCTGATCACCCGTATTGTCTGTTATAAAATAAAAACCTCCAATAAGTTTTCTTAAAGTGATGATTACATTTTATTTACTATGAAATGAAATTGGTTTACCGATTGAAATGTCAATTACTTTACACAAATTTTGAAATATTTATTGTTACGTTTATCAGATGACATCCTATCTTTACTAAATACCAGTATTGCTTTTACCGCTTCTAGCATATTTATGTCATATCTTGAATTACTGTCATCTTCTGCGATACCCAGTTGTATTATATTCAGTTAAGATCTTTAGTTACTTGCTGACCGTTGGCTCATTATTATTTTGTCTAACCCTTTTGACAGTAATTTAAGAATCATGGTTCGTACGATCCAAACCGCAAGGAAGCGCACCTACCATGGCCCTGAGTTGGTCCGTTTTGAGATAGCTCCCGAGGTAGATGCAATAAAAGCTCAGTGAGGAGATCTTTAGTTAGTTGTGAGAACTGGTAATAGATCTTTTGAGAACATTGGTTTGTAATAATAATATATTTTGAATTCAAGTTTGTAATAATAATTAGTTAGACGATGGCTTGCTTGTTTCATACCATTACCTGTGAAAGATCTTGGATAGTAGTGTTGGGGCCAGTCAGCATGTTATATTTATATTATATTTTAGGTTGTTTGCATCTAGATGTGTGTCAGTGACTCTCCGATCTAGTCCCCTGATCGGGAGGGCGTCACATGGATTCTTGATAAGACTTTTATCGACAGCTATGTAAGTGTAACTGATGGACATCCGCCTTCTGTGATATATTAATTCGACATGTAAGGCGTGAATTTGGATGGCTAAAGTGGAGTGATAGATATAGTTGCGAACCCCTAAACTGTTAAGTGATTTGGACATAATGTTGGGAGAAACACCCTAGTGGTATTTTGTATTACGATGACAAAGAGATGGCATTATCCTCATAATGGTGATGTTGAGATGCATGAATGGTCATTGACTTACTTTGGTAATTACTGGTCGGTGCACTACTTCATGTAAACTATTCATTAACCATGTCATCTCGATTAGTTTATATTAGGTAACTCATCTAGCTATCTGTTTCGAACTTGTGGAATAACAACTAGTGACATACTTTCTCTAAACTATGACTTATCCAAAGTATTTTATTTGATCCATGAACGTTCTATTCGAAGTTTATGATTATCTTGTTCTGCTCAGGCCATTTACACTTTCTTTCAATTATCCAAGGAATGATCAACAAATATTTCTTTAATTAATCAATGGATATTCCTTAACCAATATTGATATTTGATTGCTTCTTTCATACTTGCACTCTTCAGTTGAGCTAAGAAATGTTTAACAAATTGTTGAGAACATGGATGATCTAATATCCAGATATCCCTCATGAATTTTTTTTCTTCTATTCAAGATGAGATTGAAAATCGTACATTGAAATCATAATAAGGATATCAATATGATATTGATATTCCGAATTTATTCCTATTGTAAGATCTGATAAAGTATGTGTACGGAGGCACCCTTGGGTGGACTATTTCACTGATAAGTAACATTTGAGGAGAGGTTACCGATTGTTCCGATACCAAGAACATTCTATTCAAATTTTTTATTGTCCTTTTTCAGTCCAAACTTAATAACTTCTTATTTTAATTCGCTATCCGAGTAGCCTAAAGTTACTTCAGTAGGCTACGATGTTGAAATTTCATTCTAACCAATTGAAAGTGGCTAGTTGATATGTCAATATGAATGACTAGTTGATTGTTCTGACTACTCAGAATTGTAACATTTTGAAGAACACCTAGCTAATTGTCTAGATAGTTGCTAGTGTTTCTTGAAAAGGACAAGTTATTGTTTCACTGGTCCAGCTCCCAATTTAATTCATTTAGCAATTCCGCAATGCATTTTGCATGCGGTATAGTATGATGATGAAAGTTCCATTGAGCAATTTGATTAAGACCTAGGAAGGTCGCCCACTCAAGTTGAATTCTTACCCATCTTCTTATCGGACTTTTTGTCACTTGAATATTCTATTCTATTCTTTCATTCATATAATGAATATTCATTTGAAATCATTGATTACTTGAATGACAAACTACTCCATTCATTAATTGTCATGGAGTAGAATTTCTTATATTGGTCCACTTTTATCAATGAGACTTCTTGATTTCCTCTTAATTATTCAAGAGGAGAAGTATTCGCCCGACGTAAGAATCTTGTAAAGATTGTCCGTATCACTCGCATCCAGGAATCATTTTTGTCGAGAAATATTCTTTACGTTATCATAATACAAATTTATAAAGATATGAAAGAATAAACCCTATTGTATTATATTTATCCCTCCTTTGTCTTTTGAGCATTGAGACTCCTAGCATTCAGGACTCATTAATATCCTTGAAACACCTGATGTGGAAATTCTATTTGAAATCTTTTTCTATATGACATTGGTATTCTGAAACTGTTCCCTTCAAAAGTGATTATTATTCTAAGGTAAACGGGAGGTACAATTGTGAACCATTGCCCCATACGAGATTAAAAACCAAGTGTTGTAGATCTGCAGCCAGAACAGTATGCCAAGTATTTATTTACTGTAGGAAAACCATGTTGGGACATACCACATGGACCTTTAATATGATTGTGAGGAATAATATAAGAAATGATGAGGTAATTGAAGTACACTCTTACTAAACGTTGTCAGAATGGTATATTAACGGATTATAAAATTACCGAGCCTTTTCCTGCTTCAACAAATGCAAATCGATTGCGATGTAAGACATAACCCTTAGAGGAAACTAACATGGAACTGAGATGGTAGAGAAAGCACTACTAGAAAAAACTGGATTAGACATCGGTTTCTGGCCGTTGTAAAAAAAAATCTGACCGTTGTCTATGTGAGTGTAGAGAAAGGGCATAACTTCAGACATCGGTTTTTGGTCGTTGTCTACGATGGGTTTAGACATTAGTTTCTAATAAATTTTCGATGTCTCTACTACACTTTTTCTAGTTATGTTGCAGTATTTCTCTTTAAATAATCGTATATTATGTGCATTAGATTAACATAAACATAGAACATGCAAGGTATAGGGAGACATATACATCGATTTCTTAGTAAAAACCGATGTTATATGTTATCATAGACATCGATTTCTTAGTGAAACTGATGTTATATATTGTTACATTGTCTAGTATAGGAAGTTATAGACATCGGTTGCACTAATAAATCGATGTTATATGTTCTAACAGACATCGATTTTACTAAGAAACCGATGTTATATGTTCTTACAGACATCGGTTTTACTAAGAAATCGTTGTTATATGTTCTAGTAGATATTGGTTTCTGTCCATTTTCAATGTAATGTTTAAAATATTACATCAGTTTTTTTGAAATTTTTGATACAATTGATTGTCATATACATCAGTTTTCTTTGTAACACCGATGTCGTATGTTATAACAGACATCAGTTCGTTTAGAAAAAGTGATGTGAATTATAGTTAGACACATCAGTTTTTTTTTAATAACTGATGTATCTAGTTGAGGTTTTAGCATGTAGTGATCGTTTATATGCACCACAAAACTGAAATCAAACCAAAACACTAAAATAGAAAAACCAGGTACTTGCCATTAATTTACCAAACATCCCAATGTTTACAAAACCATAATGGTACCAAAATTCTACCTGCTGTAGTACCAAATAATTAGTACGACCAAAAGCCACATGCACTTAGTGTAACACCCTCACTTGCCAACAATAATATTATAATCTCTTATATTCAATTAAACATTAATATAGGAGAAATTTTAGAAATTTCGGCATGATGTAATCATAAATCGGACTAATCACCTGTTTAAGCAACTAAGTAGAACTAAAAACAGTCCACAAGCACTAGTCATACTAATCCATAAAAAAAAAATAAAACCATTACAACCCAGACCGCACACAGGTCACTGTATGAAACAACTATCAATCGTTATTACAACCCAGAACTGAATTAAATAATATACAATCCATTAAATAAGATAATCTGCCTACAAGTACAGATATAATATAAACCAAGGTATGTGTCACTACCCAACCAACCACCTCGACCCTCTGACTGCCTCGGTGACTACCCCAACCCGACGGGCCACTTCTTCTAGACATCTCCTGGCTTAGCTGAGGAAACAGAATTAGCAAGCAAATGAGCCAAATGCTCAGCAAGTATATATATATGAAATTAAAACATCAACAACTGATATGTCTGCAAGATTATCTAGAATCAGCAATCAACAATATATATGAGCTCATCTGAAAATTTATCATTTGTCTGAATCATAAACTAGAAGAGGATTGGACTATCATGCATTTTTATAATAAAAACAATTATAAGGTTAGGCTGCTGATCAGTCACGCACTAACCCCGGACAAACGCACACAGCAATGTCCTTTAATGGATCCACGGCACACATTGGCCTTAATTATTTCTGACCACGAATCTGGTCCGACCCTTACGGTCCACATTTTTAAAAACTAACAGTCCAATCCTAACTAAACCATCAGGTGTCGGAACAATCGACCACCTCAACCACCAAACATCCTGAACACTTTCGTTCCAGGTTGACATCTCAAATCTCACCAATTAGAACAAGGTCGGGTAGTCTCTGAATTAAATATCGACAAGTTCGATATGGCGAACAGGGTTATTGATTTAAGTAAAGCTACTAAAAGGATCAACGAAATGATATAATCAACTTGGGGTATAAAAATGGAATATTCAAAATTTATAGAAATTATCAGAGCAGTTATATCAAGAATAAATCGAATGCATAAGAATCAAGTTATGATAGTCATAATTCGCTGGAAATATAAGTGAAGTGGTTTACTTAAAAGAGGAATGAAATAATACACTTACAAGGGATGTGGATATAAATCAATTCATGAATATCATCAACAGCTCAGTGGAAACACTTTTTTGGTACAACAATTAAGTATTCGAAAATTCGGGAAATTAACAGAACAATTATGGCAAAGTAATTTGAATAAGCATATGAATCAGGTTTTTATAATCATACTCATTTAAAAGATAATTGAAGCAATTTACTTGCCTTAAATAGAATATCACAGAATCCGAAGCGTCTTTACGTCCTCAGCTTTAGCCTTTCCTTTATCCACGGAATCTACACACAATATAACACTATTTCAGAATCCTGTTTAATACTCGCTAATCAATATAAACATTCCACTTAGTCTACCCCAGCGAATAGTTCCCTAATTTATGTTTATTTAATCGTATAATATCAATACATAAGCCATAGACAAAAGTACTTAACCAAATAGTCACGTTAACACACACTACGTAGATTTTTAAAATATGAAGCCCGACTCACAAATCGCATAAATTATATAATTATACATACTCGTATCCAAGAAATGATGTTAATACATTTTAGGAAAATTTTGACGGCATCCCCTTTATACGGGGGACTGCCAGTCGGGATACAGCCGACACAACCAACACAAACCAATTGAATCCATAATTAATATTCAATCCCAATTCACATTCCAATTCACTGATTTACAATCTGATACAATTTAAATAAGTAATACTAATTTGATATTGGATTACAAGTTATTAAATAAATATTAAAATTTAGATATTAAATATTTATTTTTGGCTCAGAAAATAATCATCATCGCCATTTTATACCCTCGACTCAAATAAAATCATCGTCGAGGGGGCAAAATCCCGAGGGTGCCCAATTTAGGGTTTCCAACTCGGAATTCTACGCTTACTATTAATACGAACAAAATGAAATTTCTGTAAACAATTCCACAATCTTCGACAAAGTTTAATCAGGATCATCAAAATCTCAGTTCAACCTTTGCAATATCACGAGACAAATTACCAGAACAGGGAACTCAAGCATAGCCACACGGCTACACAACACTCACTTCGAACACAACATACACAATCGACACTGTCACCGTGCAACACAAAGCAACACAGCCATTCCATTTCTATGCACACAACAGCCGAGAAAGACAAGAACAGGGGAGAGGGAATTAGTACCAAAATCAACATTCAAGCCACAATTTTCTTTGGCTCAACCTTTAACCCACACACTTCATCACTGTTAACACACACACACACGCACACTTGCTTTACTCTAATTCACAAACACACACAACTCGACACACACTAGACCACACACACTCACACATAGCAGTTTACAATGACACACACACCACAACAAGAACGCAGCTCACATACGGACACTTGCTCACACATATATATACCATGAACTCGGTGAAATAACAGGGGAGGGGAAAAGGATTGACAGGGAAGTGACATGGGAACTCAAGACACACCGAACCAAATACAACAACGGTACCATAGCAGAATTAATTGGGTGGAATCGAGCCAATACCAGAGAAATAGAGGAGTAGCAGAGATGTCTCAACCACACAACCGAACTCACACACGGGGGGAAAAAAATCGGACAACAGAGAGGAGAGAAACGAGATATGGGAGAGATTGTTTTTGAGAGAGATGGAAAGGATCTAGAGAGCTCGTGAAGTACTACTGCCAGAGAAAATGAAACCTCAATTTAGGGATTAGAATATAAAGATTTGGGGGAAAACTAAAAACACAATATTTTTATTTATTGTAAATTCTTTTAAATAAAACTTATAAAAATCAAACTTGTAAAATCACGATTAGATACAAAATGAATAAAATATTGAATTTAAAAATTTAAAAATGAAGAATGTGAAATTACGATCACCCACATATTTTTAAAATATTTTTGGGATCAAAAACGAATTAAATACGGATTTTACAAGATTAAATCCTTAAATTGGGAAATAATTTGAAAAATCATTTTAAAATCCTTGAAACCCAGAAATAATTCACCAAATATTTTTAAAAGTCATGTAAACTAATAAAATCAATAATGAAAAAGATTTCAGGATTTCTGCTAATCCCGAGAATTTTATAAAATTCAAGAAGGTAATTATAACACAAATAAATAGGAAATAAATCCCAAAAATATAATTAAAACAGTCGGGCTTACATAACACTTATAAAATATCAATCTGACCTCCAAATATTATTCAACAGACACATCACCTCCACAACAAATATATACGCCACATAATTCACATTTAATATAAAATAGATAACTTTTAGTAATTAAATATTCTGAAATTTCTAAGGCGTTATAACCTTCCCCCCTTAAAAGGATTCTGTCCCCAGAATCACACCTAAGAGAATAATTGAGGATACTTTTCCAGCATATCGCTTTCCAACTCCCAAGTTGATTCTTCCACCTTGGGGTTTCTCCACAGAACTCTCACTATAGGAATTGTTTTATTCCTCAGAACCTTTTCTTTTCGATCTAGTATCTTGATAGGCTGCTCCACATAAGATAAATCTGGCTGAATCTCTATCGGCTCATATTCAATGACATGTTTAGAATCCAGATGGTACTTCTTAAGCATAGATACATGGAACACGTTATGGATATGTTGCATATGAGGCGGTAAAGCTAACTCGTAGGCGACCTTCCCGACTTTCTTCAATACCTCAAAAGGCCCCACAAATCTTGGACTTAATTTTCCTTTCTTGCCAAATCTTACTAACCCTTTCCATGGAGATACTTTCAACAGTACCTGTTCTCCTTCTTCGAACTCCATATTCTTTCTGGCCAAATCAGCATACTTTTTCTGTCGATTCTGAGCCGTCACTAACCGTTTCTGAATAAGTTGAACTACTTCCTTGGTTTGCTGAACTAACTCAGGTCCGAGTATCTTTCGCTCGCCAACTTCTTCCCAGTATACTGGAGATCGACACTTTCGTCCATATAACGCTTCATATGGTGGCATACCGATACTAGCATGAAAGCTATTATTGTATGAAAATTCCACTAACGGCAAGTGTTCATCCCAACTTCCTGCAAAATCCAATGCACAAACTCGGAGCATATCTTCAATTGTTTGAATCGTTCTTTCACTCTGTCCGTCAGTCTGAGGATGGTATGCAGTACTCATCTTTAATTCGGTGCCCAAACATTCTTGAAAACTTCTCCAGAATCTCGAATTAAATCTTGGATCTCGATCTGAGACTATTGATACTGGAACTCCATGTCGCACCACAATCTCTTTTATGTATAAATGAACCAATTTGTCTAATGAGAACCTCTCGTTTATCGGAAGGAAGTGTGCAGATTTCGTTAAGCGATCAACAATTACCCAGATAGCATCATGATTAGCTCTCGTCCTTGGCAATCCAACCACAAAGTCCATTGCAATATGTTCCCATTTCCACTCGGGAATCTCTAATGGTTGTAGCATCCCACTTGGCCTTTGATGTTCAGCTTTTACTTTCTGACAGGTCAAACACTTACTCACCCATTCAGCAATATCTCTCTTCATATCCGGCCACCAGAAGTTTCTTTTCAAGTCTCGATACATCTTCGTACTTCCTGGATGAATCGAATATTTTGAACTGTGGGCTTCCTGTAAGATCTCATTCTTCAACTCTGTCACATTGGGTATCCAAATACGTGAAGAAAATCTTAATATCCCCTTGTCATCTACCTGAGTGCATATTTCCTCACCAGTTAACTTGTTCACATCTCCGCTCATGACTTCCTCCTGGCATCTGCGAATCTTTTCTAATAATTCTGGCTGAAACGTCATAGTGTGCACCGTATCTGTACTACTTGCAGGCATACACACCTCTATCTCCAATCTTTCAAACTCTTTGTATAATTCCTCAGGCATTGTCAACATACTGATTTTCTCCTTCCTACTTAAAGCGTCCGCCACCACGTTCGCCTTTCCGGGATGATAGTTGATAGTACAATCATAATCCTTGAGTAATTCCAACCATCTTCTCTGTCTCATATTTAACTCCTTCTGGGTGAAAATATACTTTAAACTCTTGTGGTCCGTGTAAATTTCACACTTTTCCCCATACAGATAATGTCTCCAAATCTTCAAGGCGAAAACAATCGCGGCTAATTCTAAGTCATGAGTAGGATATTTCTGCTCGTGAGGTTTCAATTGTCTCGAAGCGTAAGCAATTACCTTACCATGCTGCATTAGTACACATCCCAAACCTTTATGAGATGCATCACTGTAGATCACAAAATTTCCCTTTTCATCTGGTAGTGTCAATACAGGTGCAGTCACCAATCTCTTCTTCAATTCCTGGAAACTTTCTTCACACTTCTCATTCCACACAAACTTTTCATTCTTCCTTGTCAACTTTGTTAGTGGGGTGGCTATCTTCGCAAAGTCTTGAACAAATCTTCGATAGTATCCCGCCAATCCTAAGAAACTTCGAACCTCTGTGGGTGTTTTAGGTCGATCCCAATTCATCACGGCTTCAATTTTAGCAGGATCCACCTTAATCCCTTCACTGCTGATGACATGCCCTAAAAACTGCACTTCTTTCAGCCAAAACTCACATTTGGAAAACTTCGCATACAATTTCTCTTTCCTCAACGTTTCTAAGGCTATTCTCAAATGTCCTGCATGCTCTTCTTCGGTCTTCGAGTATATCAGAATATCATCTATAAACACAATCACAAACTTATCCAAATACTTCTTGAAGACTCTATTCATTAGGTCCATGAATGCTGCTGGTGCATTAGTTAGCCCAAAGGCCATCACCAAGAACTCGTAGTGCCCATACCTAGTCCGAAACGCTGTTTTTGGAACGTCTTCCGGTCTAATCTTTAATTGAAAATATCCTGACCGCAAATCAATCTTCGAGAAACAAGTTGCTCCTTTCAGTTGATCAAATAAATCGTCAATTCTTGGCAAAGGGTATTTATTCTTAATGGTCAGCTTATTTAATTCCCGATAATCGATACACAGTCTCATACTTCCATCCTTCTTCTTTACAAATAATACCGGAGCTCCCCACGGCGATACACTAGGTCTAATAATACCTTTCTCCAGAAGATCTTGCAATTGAACTGCCAATTCCTTCATCTCTACAGGTGCCATTCGATAGGGAGCCTTTGACACTGGTTCAGTTCCGGGGGCTAAATCAATGGTAAATTCTATTTCTCTATCCGGAGGTAAACCGGGAAGTTCATCTGGAAAAACATCGAGAAACTCATTCACCACTGGAATTTCCTCTATTTTAGGCACCTCTTGACTAGTATCCATGACATAAGCCATATAGCCCTCGCATCCTTGCCTCAACAACCTCTTTGTTTGAATGATCGTTAAAAATCTCCTATCTTGCCTCTGACCCCTAAAGGTAACCTCTACATTATCAGAGGGTTTAAGGATCACCTTCTTATTCTTACAATCAATTTGGGCATTATTCTCGGTTAACCAATCCATTCCTAAGATAACATCGAATTCACCTAACTGAAATGGTATCAAATTAGCGTAGAAACAATGCCCTGAAATATCAATCTTGCAACGAGGACACACTTGCGTAACCGGAATTCGTTCTGAATTAGCTATTTCTATAACTATAGCTTCACGTAACATGCATACTTCACAATTTAACTTTTGAACAAATTCTTTGGATATAAAGGATTTCGTAGCCCCGGAATCAATTAACACTTTAGCTTTGACAGAATTTACAGGGAGCGTACCTGCTACCACATCCGAATTCTTAATAGCTTCGTTCAGGGTCATGTTGAAAGTCCTTGCCACTGGTCTGATACTTGATGTTGGGGGTGCTGCTTCAATTGCTTGCAGTATTGGATTAGCCAGAACTGGAGGCTTTACTACAGGTACTTTACAGTCTTTCATTATATGTCCTGGCTTCCCACAACGGTGACACACAATTCCTGCCTTGCATTCCCGAGCATAATGACCTTTTTGATTACATTTGAAACACGTCACCTCCAGCTTTGTACATACTCCAGGATGCCTCTTCCCACAAATTTTGCATTCTGCCAAGGGTGGCCTAACCAATTTCTGTTGACTCGCATCTTGAATTCTATTTCCTTGGCCCCCATTCCCTGATCCCGGCTTCTTGGGGTTCCCATACTTTCCTGGCTGGAATCCTGGCTTTTTACTTGGCACATTTTGAGAACTGCCTTGCTCTTGTCGTTCCCCCATTGACCCAGCCTTCCTTTTCTTTCCTTCTTTTTCCTTGAAGTATAATTCGCTTTCCCCTTCAGCTATCATGGCCTTTTGTACCACTGCTGCATAAGTCTCCAACTCCAAAACTGCTAGTTTAGTACGAATCCACGGTTTCAATCCTTGTTGAAACCTCTTAGCCTTTTTCCTCTCCGTATCCACATAGGCCGGAGCAAACCTAGCTAGTTCCGTAAACTTGGTTTCATATTCTGTCACCGACATTTTCCCTTGTTTCAGCTCCAAAAACTTCATCTCCATCTGGTCTTTCATATAGTCGGGGAAATACTTTTCCAAAAATAGCTCTGTGAACCTCTCCCAAGGAATCACCTCAGTAGCTTCCAACATCTTCACTGACTCCCACCAGTAAGTAGCTTCATTCTTCAAGAAATAGCTTACATATTCAGTTTGTTTGTCTGCTGGGACCCCCACCAGTGCAATGGCTTTTTCCATCTCTTTTAACCAAGACCTTGCCTCCACCGGGTCCGCTGTCCCTTTAAACTCAGGAGGTTTTACTGCCTGGAAAGACTTAAAAGTAACCACCGGAGGAACAGGTGGCTGCTGCTGCTGCTGTTGCTGTTGCTGTTGCTGTTGTTGCTGTTGTTGCTGTTGTTGCTGTTGTTGCTGTTGTTGCTGTTGTTGCTGTTGAGCCAACAACTGCTGCTGTAATTGCTGCTGTTGCTGTGCCAGGGTAGCAGTCTGTTGAACAAGAGTTTGTAATATTTGTGCTAAGGCAGGGTCCATCTGACCAACAGGGGGTGGATTAGCTTGCTCCCCCTGATCGGTGGTTCGGGTATTTTGTTTCTTCTTTTTGGGTGGCATACTTCTGAAATCAATGAACAATTATATTAGATTCAGGTTCAGAAAATAATATCTCAACATGCTCCAACTTAAACAAACAATGCATATATTACTGAAAGGTAATTCAAGGTCTCCAACCAATATTCCGGTCAACAATTGATTCACAGGGTGCAATAGGATATTAATCCAAGGTTACACAAGGTATTCACAAACGTGCAATAGGTGCAATAAAGAAACAATAGTCATAATGCTAAGGTCAAACATAGTATCGAAAGTAAAAACAATGCTAGAAGGAAATGGTGCTGAAAATAAATATGGAACGAACAGTAAATAAGATGCTTAAGTAAATGACAGTATAAAGGAATTTAACACAGTTCTGCGAAAATGATAATGACATATATAGATAGATCTGATACAAGCGTAAGAACAACGCTTCGATAAGGGTACAACATAGTGCTAAAAGAGAAGACTGCTAGCATCTAGTCACAGTACAACAGATATATACAACAAAACTGGTCGCACTGCGAATCCTGACGTACTACTACTGCCATAACATGCCGCTAAATACCACATCATCATACTATCCTAATCATCACTGGTCATCATCGTCATCCGACTCTCCCCGCCAAGCTGATCCCAAAATGCTCTCCAGCTCTGCCGTCACCAGACCTAGGGTCACCTGCTGTGTCACAAATGCCGGCTCATCTCGGGATCTCATCCGTCCCCGCCTAATGACAACACGTCTAAGAGCTCGTACTCGCCTCCGGACATCCTCCAGCTCAGCCACCGCTCTATCTCTATCTCGAGCCCGCTCGTCCTCCCCAGCCCTCATAGCCCTCCACTCTGCCATCTGCCCTAAGAGATAGTCCCTCTCTCGGGCCACTCGCTCGTACACATGATATGGAACAGGCTGAGGAGTATACTGGTATGCTGGCCCATTCACTGAGCCCTGTGATCCTACAAACGGCTGCATAACCCCTGGGGAAATCTGCTGCGGTACAGAAGCCCCTCCTTCCGGATCCTCGTCCGGGTCTGAATCGGAACCAGAAGCAGGTGCCTGAAGTATACACATATATATATAATACAATTAGACTTCCTATCTCTCACGAAACAATCCTAACCTTTCCTAGAACTCTACCCCAACTCCCCACCTAATTGTTTCAGTGACTGTGACCTGTGGCTCTGATACCAACTTGTAACACCCTCACTTGCCAACAATAATATTATAATCTCTTATATTCAATTAAACATTAATATAGGAGAAATTTTAGAAATTTCGGCATGATGTAATCATAAATCGGACTAATCACCTGTTTAAGCAACTAAGTAGAACTAAAAACAGTCCACAAGCACTAGTCATACTAATCCATAAAAAAAAAATAAAACCATTACAACCCAGACCGCACACAGGTCACTGTATGAAACAACTATCAATCGTTATTACAACCCAGAACTGAATTAAATAATATACAATCCATTAAATAAGATAATCTGCCTACAAGTACAGATATAATATAAACCAAGGTATGTGTCACTACCCAACCAACCACCTCGACCCTCTGACTGCCTCGGTGACTACCCCAACCCGACGGGCCACTTCTTCTAGACATCTCCTGGCTTAGCTGAGGAAACAGAATTAGCAAGCAAATGAGCCAAATGCTCAGCAAGTATATATATATGAAATTAAAACATCAACAACTGATATGTCTGCAAGATTATCTAGAATCAGCAATCAACAATATATATGAGCTCATCTGAAAATTTATCATTTGTCTGAATCATAAACTAGAAGAGGATTGGACTATCATGCATTTTTATAATAAAAACAATTATAAGGTTAGGCTGCTGATCAGTCACGCACTAACCCCGGACAAACGCACACAGCAATGTCCTTTAATGGATCCACGGCACACATTGGCCTTAATTATTTCTGACCACGAATCTGGTCCGACCCTTACGGTCCACATTTTTAAAAACTAACAGTCCAATCCTAACTAAACCATCAGGTGTCGGAACAATCGACCACCTCAACCACCAAACATCCTGAACACTTTCGTTCCAGGTTGACATCTCAAATCTCACCAATTAGAACAAGGTCGGGTAGTCTCTGAATTAAATATCGACAAGTTCGATATGGCGAACAGGGTTATTGATTTAAGTAAAGCTACTAAAAGGATCAACGAAATGATATAATCAACTTGGGGTATAAAAATGGAATATTCAAAATTTATAGAAATTATCAGAGCAGTTATATCAAGAATAAATCGAATGCATAAGAATCAAGTTATGATAGTCATAATTCGCTGGAAATATAAGTGAAGTGGTTTACTTAAAAGAGGAATGAAATAATACACTTACAAGGGATGTGGATATAAATCAATTCATGAATATCATCAACAGCTCAGTGGAAACACTTTTTTGGTACAACAATTAAGTATTCGAAAATTCGGGAAATTAACAGAACAATTATGGCAAAGTAATTTGAATAAGCATATGAATCAGGTTTTTATAATCATACTCATTTAAAAGATAATTGAAGCAATTTACTTGCCTTAAATAGAATATCACAGAATCCGAAGCGTCTTTACGTCCTCAGCTTTAGCCTTTCCTTTATCCACGGAATCTACACACAATATAACACTATTTCAGAATCCTGTTTAATACTCGCTAATCAATATAAACATTCCACTTAGTCTACCCCAGCGAATAGTTCCCTAATTTATGTTTATTTAATCGTATAATATCAATACATAAGCCATAGACAAAAGTACTTAACCAAATAGTCACGTTAACACACACTACGTAGATTTTTAAAATATGAAGCCCGACTCACAAATCGCATAAATTATATAATTATACATACTCGTATCCAAGAAATGATGTTAATACATTTTAGGAAAATTTTGACGGCATCCCCTTTATACGGGGGACTGCCAGTCGGGATACAGCCGACACAACCAACACAAACCAATTGAATCCATAATTAATATTCAATCCCAATTCACATTCCAATTCACTGATTTACAATCTGATACAATTTAAATAAGTAATACTAATTTGATATTGGATTACAAGTTATTAAATAAATATTAAAATTTAGATATTAAATATTTATTTTTGGCTCAGAAAATAATCATCATCGCCATTTTATACCCTCGACTCAAATAAAATCATCGTCGAGGGGGCAAAATCCCGAGGGTGCCCAATTTAGGGTTTCCAACTCGGAATTCTACGCTTACTATTAATACGAACAAAATGAAATTTCTGTAAACAATTCCACAATCTTCGACAAAGTTTAATCAGGATCATCAAAATCTCAGTTCAACCTTTGCAATATCACGAGACAAATAACCAGAACAGGGAACTCAAGCATAGCCACACGGCTACACAACACTCACTTCGAACACAACATACACAATCGACACTGTCACCGTGCAACACAAAGCAACACAGCCATTCCATTTCTATGCACACAACAGCCGAGAAAGACAAGAACAGGGGAGAGGGAATTAGTACCAAAATCAACATTCAAGCCACAATTTTCTTTGGCTCAACCTTTAACCCACACACTTCATCACTGTTAACACACACACACACGCACACTTGCTTTACTCTAATTCACAAACACACACAACTCGACACACACTAGACCACACACACTCACACATAGCAGTTTACAATGACACACACACCACAACAAGAACGCAGCTCACATACGGACACTTGCTCACACATATATATACCATGAACTCGGTGAAATAACAGGGGAGGGGAAAAGGATTGACAGGGAAGTGACATGGGAACTCAAGACACACCGAACCAAATACAACAACGGTACCATAGCAGAATTAATTGGGTGGAATCGAGCCAATACCAGAGAAATAGAGGAGTAGCAGAGATGTCTCAACCACACAACCGAACTCACACACGGGGGGAAAAAAATCGGACAACAGAGAGGAGAGAACCGAGATATGGGAGAGATTGTTTTTGAGAGAGATGGAAAGGATCTAGAGAGCTCGTGAAGTACTACTGCCAGAGAAAATGAAACCTCAATTTAGGGATTAGAATATAAAGATTTGGGGGAAAACTAAAAACACAATATTTTTATTTATTGTAAATTCTTTTAAATAAAACTTATAAAAATCAAACTTGTAAAATCACGATTAGATACAAAATGAATAAAATATTGAATTTAAAAATTTAAAAATGAAGAATGTGAAATTACGATCACCCACATATTTTTAAAATATTTTTGGGATCAAAAACGAATTAAATACGGATTTTACAAGATTAAATCCTTAAATTGGGAAATAATTTGAAAAATCATTTTAAAATCCTTGAAACCCAGAAATAATTCACCAAATATTTTTAAAAGTCATGTAAACTAATAAAATCAATAATGAAAAAGATTTCAGGATTTCTGCTAATCCCGAGAATTTTATAAAATTCAAGAAGGTAATTATAACACAAATAAATAGGAAATAAATCCCAAAAATATAATTAAAACAGTCGGGCTTACATAACACTTATAAAATATCAATCTGACCTCCAAATATTATTCAACAGACACATCACCTCCACAACAAATATATACGCCACATAATTCACATTTAATATAAAATAGATAACTTTTAGTAATTAAATATTCTGAAATTTCTAAGGCGTTATACTTAGACAATAACCAAAGTGCATGTACGTGTACTTCGACAAAAGCATAACCAAAGTACATGTAGTACGTAGTTTGACAAGCATAACCGAAGTACATGACCAGCTATCAACTAGCAGCTTAATTACACAAACTAACTAGCAATTCTTAGACAAAATTTGTTAGGCAGCAGACTATACCAACTGTTCCATAAACCAAGTCAGAGTACTAGCGCTATTTCATGAGTTTTTCAATGTGCTTCAAAGTCTTGTACCGCACCTCTTCAAGCTCTCCCATCTTGTAAGATGCCCGAGTCTTACAAAGCCACTGCAAACAATTAAAACCCAAAGCAAAAAATAGGATAAATATACTATTTTTAAAAATCATAAATTTTATATTTACTAATTACACAATTATATTCCATATCAAAACACACCAATGAAAGTATACCTTTGTAGAAAATGAGTACATGTCCTCATCCAAAATAATATCCCGCATATACCGCATGACAACGTAACCACATTCAATGGAGCCAGGTTGCTTTGGCGATCCCTATTCCAATACAAATGAGAAAATATAGATTGAGCCCAAACAAGAAAATGAAGTACTTGCATAGAACAAACCAAGTAAAGTGCTTAAATAATTACCGCAAGATTATGTATTTCGGGAGCTTTATTTCCCCTTCCTGTCTGAGCATTGAAAGTTCTCCGTGCACTGCAATTAAGGGCAGAGAACGACAATGTGATACCCAAGAAAGCATAATATATATATATATATATATATATATATATATATATATATATATATATATATATATATATATATATATCTTTTCTTGTTCTTCATCAACTTGACCGTCCTTGCGCTTTCGAGCTTTCTTCCATAAAATTTCCCGATCAGGTTTTTCTCCAGGCTGAATATGCCCATTCTTGACCTGTTTAAAATGAATGAAACAGTATTGGAAAGATATTCAGAAAGTCTAAATTATAATTATAATCATAAACTATTACTTCTTCTTCTAGCAGTCCGACGTGGCCCTTCCTTGACGTACGGTGTGGATATTTCCGCTCTTTGACTCTCCCCCTCTGTGCATTACGAAGTGGCTACATCCAAACATAAAATACATTATTGACTTCAATATTGAAAGATATTACAAAAAATCTTATATGCGTACGTAAAATTTATAATATTACAAATTGTGCATACCATCCAATCAGCGTTGGTTCTTTGAGCAACAAATCCTCTCCAAGCATCCATATCAACAAATGCATAATTATTTGGAGGCTTCCTTAGCTTCTTCTTATCCCCAACAAATGGCATCACAAAATTAGAGGTTAATTTTGACTTGAACTGTCTCCAATTCCAGCCTGCAGACTGTAGAATCGAGGCTCGACTTTCTGGAGCAACTTTAAATCTAGCCTGAAATATGCAAGTAACTAATTAACCACTAAGAATGACCAGATAAAAAGTAATTAATTTACATTTAGACAAATAGTACCTGAACATCATTCCATAACTTCTCTTTTAATTCAGGATCCACATTTGGCCAGCTTCTAATGTCGATCGGAACCATAGTCCTAGCGATCATGCCAACGTAAGAACTCAAGGTGTGCCTAGTTTTTTCGATAGGATTTCCTCGCTCATCGTACCTGACTTTAAACTTCTTTTCTTGAGCCTTCTTCACCACAACTTTGTGCATAGCACAAACACTACGCTTTGCTCCTGACTTCCTTTTTGCTGCAGTTTCAGTACTGTTAACAAATTCTTCTGAAGGCTGAGTTCCTTGAGGTATAATGGGTTGTGCAGAGCCTTCTGATTCAACTGGAGGCAACTGCTTCTCCTCCACTTCCATTTCCTTACTGCCTGTCTTGGTTGTTCGCTTCTTAGAGCCTTCTGATTCAGGTTCATTTGTTTTTGCATTCACTTCCCTTTCAGGTTCCGATAATTCTTTCATAGGCAACTGCTTCTCCTCCATTTGCATTTTCTTACTGCCTCTCTTACTGTTTCGCTTCTTAGGTGCCATTCCGAGATCAGGTACTTCAATCTGTAAGACACATTTTAGTCGGGGTATACAATTACAAAATGCAGATTAAACAAATAAATTCAAATAAATTTGCAGGTTTAACATAAAGGCGAATAAAAAATTCTAATAAAATTTCACACTAAACAAAAATGCAAATAAAATTACAAATTCAAATAAAATTGCATACTAATCATAAAATTCAAAAAAAATTACAAATTCAAATAAACGTCTAGACTAAACATAAAGACAAATAAAAGTGAATATTCAAATAAAATTATGCACCACAGACGGTACATGATATACAACTAGAAAATATGGATCATTTTTTAATCCAAATTCCCTCAACATTTTGCCTTTTATTGCTAACAATACCCTCTGTTTCATCAGATGTGTCACACGTTGGAATGTTAGAGCAGAAAGGGGGATATTCTAAAGTTGTGTCTCCTAATTTATCGTCATAATACAACTCCTGGTAGTCTCGAGGTGTTGAGTTTAGTACAACGGACCAGCTAGCATCGACCGGGTCTTGAGCATAAAAAACTTGTTTCACTTGGTCGACGGACACATATTTATCGTTCTTGTGACCTTATCTAGTGAGGTCCACAAGAGTGAAGCCAAGATCATCAACCTTGATGCCTCTTTCATTTTCTGCCCATTTA
Source organism: Saposhnikovia divaricata (assembly GCA_036435485.1). Lineage (NCBI taxonomy): Eukaryota > Viridiplantae > Streptophyta > Magnoliopsida > Apiales > Apiaceae > Saposhnikovia > Saposhnikovia divaricata. The sequence continues at coordinate 148,120,742 of CM071596.1, read as the reverse complement.
CACAAGAACAGTGGGGATTTAAATGCATGATAATCCAACTCCCATATTTCTTCGATTATTACATAAAATGTCATATCACACTCTACGGGATTTAAATCCTTAGCACTAGATACTTGGATCGTCTTGGAAACTACAGAAACACCGATATTTTGGACAATCCTTGCATCATCTCGCTCCTTTGTGAAGTATCGGTTTCCGTCAACTAGATAACCTTCATAGGTAAAAACAGAAAAAGATGGTTTTCCTGCCAGCCACCTTATTGTTTCTGAAACATTGTTGGCATTGTTCATCATTTCAAGACTAACATGCACACATTGTTTTAAATCAATCATTGACTAGATAACAATGACACACCATTAAAAAAATAGTCCACCAAAAAAAGATACCAACCCTTTTTTGAAACCAATCAACAAATAAACAGTTATGCTCTCCTATTAGCCACTGAGCACTCTTTTTTTTTCCCCTGGTACTGTCTTTCCAGCAACTCCTTATGCATCCTGAGGCAATGCATATGTTAATTAAACAACCACAAAATACTCGATATTTAAAAGATGAACTTACAATCAAAAAAATATAAACTTACATGATATAGCGATACACTTCAAAGTTGTTCTGAAGGACATGTAAATGTGCCTCATCTCATTCTTTCTCCTCCACTGACTTTATTGTTACAACGGATAACAGACCTTAATGCTTGCCCTTGTCCTTCAGAAGACCAGCAATTGTGCAACTCTGCTTAACAAACTCCGTGCAAAATTCAACAGATTCTTCTCCTAGATAACTTTCCGCTATACAACCTTCTGGATAATAACGATTTCGAACATAGCTCTTTAACATTTTATTGAAGCGTTCAAATGGATACATCCATCTATAAAGCACCGGTCCACATAAACGAAATTCCCTAACCAAGTGTACTGTGAGATGAATCATTATGTCGAAAAATGAGGGAGGGAATATCTTTTCCAACTCACACAAGGTCAGTACCACATCTGCTTGTAATTTATCGAGTTGGATACATCTACAACTTTGTTACACAAAGTGTTGAACAAGAAACACAATCTGATTATGCTAACCCTAACATTTTTCGGAAGAACAGAGCGAATTGCAACCGGAAGTAGTTGTTGGAGAAGAGTGTGACAATCATGGGACTTTAACCCATGTATCTTTAAATCAGACATTGATACACAATTTCTTATGTTTGATGCATGGCCATAGGGAAGTTTCATATTTGATAATGAGGACAACATTTTTTTCTTTTCTGCCCTTGACAAAGTGTAAGGGGCAGGGGGCAAGTAGGTTTTCTTTTCTCCTACTTCTGGAGCTAAATCGGGCCTCACACCCATTTCAATCATATCACGAGGACATTCCTCACTATCTTTAGTATTGAATGGCAGATTTAATAATGTCCCAATTAGACTATCGCACACATTTTTCTCAACGTGCATAACGTCGAGACAGTAACGAACATGGTGAAACTTCCAATATTCCAAATAAAAAAAATGATTTTTTCTTCCATGGACAGACCACTTTGTTTGCCTTCTTCAACTCCTTCCCAAAATCAAATTTTATCTGTTACTGCTGCGCTAATACTTCTTCTTCAGAAAGGATTTGACGGGGGTGTCTAAATTCTTGTTCTCCATTAAAAGCTGCCTTATGCCTCCTATAAGGATGATACGGAGCCAAATACCGACGATGACCATGGTAACATATTTTTCGGCTATGAGTCAAATGTTTACCAACGGTATCATCACCACATATTGGACAAGCCATATAACCTTTATTGACACAACCCGACAAATTTCCGTACGCAGGAAACTCATTTATCGTCCACATCAAAACTGCTTTTAGAGTGAAGTAAGACTTTGTATACGCATCATACACGTTTGGTTCACCTTCTTCCCAAAGCTTCTTCAAATCATCTATCATCGGTTGTAAATACATGTCAATGTTATTACCTGGCTCATGTGGACCAGAAACTAACACCGTTAACATCCTAAACTTCCCTTTCATGCATAACCATGGAGGAAGATTATAAGTTACCAGTACTACCGGCCAGCAACTGTACCGATTAGTTAGACCATTATTATGCGGGTTTATACCATTTGCCGCCAATGCTAAGCGAATATGTCTCGGTTCACTACTAAATTCAGGCCACCTATAATCAATATTCCTCCGAGAAGGAGAGTCAGATGGATGATGCATTTGGCCATCTTGAGTTCGCTTCTTCGCATGCCAACTTATCAGTTCAGCTGTAGAAGCAGATTTAAACAACCGTCTAAATCTAGGAATTATCAGAAAGTACCACATAACTTTGGCTGGAATATTAATCCTAGGGTTACCATCTTTCCCCACCTTCTAGCGAGATAGATTGCACTTAGGACAGTTGGACGCATCGACATTTACACCCCTATATATTACACAATCATTCGGATAGGCATGAAACTTTATGTACTCGAGACCTAGATCAGTTAGGGTTTTCTTTGCTTCATATGCATTAACCGGCAACACATGATCTTTAGGAAGTAAAGATCCAACAGAAGAGAGGAGCTCAGTGAAGGCACTATTGCTAATACCCAATCTAGACTTCCAGTTGTGCAATTTCAACATCGACTCTAACTTAGTACACTCACTGTCCTTGAATAAAGGTTGCTCTGCATCGGCCACAAACCTCCTAAACTCATGTGAATCGTCATCGTAATCACCCCTATTATAAGCTGCTTCACAAACATCAATTGTTTCTGATGTCGGAATTTACCCCAAAGGTGAAGTACTACTACCTATAGTTGAATTTAGTGGCGTACTACTTGGGCACTTTTCTCCATGCCAAATCCAATCGACATACCCCAAACTAAAACCATTTTGATAAAGATGACCCCTAATTATTTTCACTGATAACTTTTTGAAATTACCACAATGTGCACATGGGCATGGAATTTGTTTAGGATTTTTATCATTTTCTTTAGCATATATCAAGAACCTTTCAACCCCAATTTCATACTCTAAAGAATCCCTATCTTTCGAAATCCATGACTTATCCATATGTTAAAGAAACCTACATGATACTGTTATTTTTCAAAAATTAAAAATAGACATATCCAAAATTATACAAGTCATTAAATTATAATTACTATTCTAATAACAGAAATAATTAAACATATTAACAATCAAATCACAATTAAACTTATTAATAATCAAATCACAATTAAACATTATCGAAATCATATAAACAAGCACATGCATCTAATTAGAAATTAGGAGGTCACTAAAGAATAGAACTTAATAGCTGAGCAATTACTAACCTGAAGAACACAAGCAAATGCTCAAAAATAGAAAATGTAACTGCACGCACACAAGCAAATGCTCCTGCAAATTCATGTTAAAAAATCAGAATTGTCTAATTAGAATGCTCAAATTAACCAATAATCCAACACACCAAAGAAACAGATCATATTTCCACAATTAAGCTCAGGAGCTTTAACTAAATGTAAACTCTCCCTTACCCACCCACTCACCAACATATACACTACCTCACCAATTATGCACAAAAATGAAACAAAAATATTTAAGGTTTTTCAATTTATATGAAACAAAAAATAAGAATTACAAATAAGAATTACAAATAAGAATTACAAGTTATACAAACTAAAAACAAGAAACAAAAACTTAATTCGAACAAGAAAAACCTGAATTTGCAGATGACCCAGAACAAGTAATACAAGAAAAGCAAGAAATAGATACATGCAAAAATAAAAACAAGTAATTAACACAAAAACTTACTAATTGCAGATGACCCAAGCTAAAAGAGCAACCAATCTGCAAAAAAATGTTCAATTAAAACAAAATCGAGCTTAAATCGAACTATTAATCGGAAAATTACTTACGATTTGAGCTTCCTTTTCTCTTAATTCGAGCTTCCCTCTTCTCTATTTCAATTTACAGAAATCGTAATAACTAAGATGTGGGTTTAATTAGGGTTAATTAGAGAAAAGTGAGGGATGCGTGTAAGAACCCAGATTTTGAGTAGAATTAAAACTTTTATTTATTTAATGATGTAAGAACGAATAGTGGTTACGGCTACGATGTAATAGTTGATATTTTGAAAGAATGAATGGAATTCGACTTTATTATTTCTATGTCTTGAAGAATGCTAATGGTTGACAACTTAGGTAAGAATAATCTATCTCCTAGAGGAATAAGATATGGCAACCCCAAGCAGATGAATACTCTCATGTCATCCAGACCGATAACGATTAGTCCAGTGGTTCCGTAAAAGGGTTAAGGAACGCCCGAAAGAGAACAAGGACATTTTCATAAATATAAGGAATAAAGAGAGAATAAATAATGAATAGTGTTTTTGGTGGAAATGAGAAAACGATTGAGCCAACGCTATATAGAAGTATTCATGACGGATTTCCGAGTTCATATTAATGATCCATGGGGAAAAAGAGTGTATGTAAAAGCTGTCGGATTCTGAAAAACAACACTTTTATTTTCTCCAAGAATTCCCTAGACACTGTAAGACCTAAGGATTTATTTCAAGGATATAAGGAAATTAAATTTGAGAATTATTAAGAAAGATGGAGAATAGTATTATAAATATTAAGAAAGTTTCCGGTAAAACCATAACGAGAAACCCTTGAGATATTCCTTCGAACGAGCAAGGAAATTGAGTAATAACCGGACAAAGAAACGAACAATCAACCAAGAGACAAACAAGTGCAATTGGTGTAAAAAAAAAAGAAGAAACCTAAGTGGCATACTTGAAAGTCAACTACAACTAGGATGATTCTTTAGCATTTAACCAAAAATGGAGTTTTTTAATGTGGTGCCAACACATGGTCCACTAAGAAGCCAACACTTGGACCTATAGATGAGTGACAACATAAAAGGAGGAGATGAATCCAAGTTATATAGATAATAATGCATGTATTAAGTCATAACAAAGCAAACCAAAAAGAAAAACACCACCATTTCTTGTCTCTTGCAACTCTCGGCCAAGAAAAGGAAAAAAGGGGGAGAGCTTGCCACCATCCATTCACTTCAACCTATAGCTTAAAATAAAGCTTGAGACTAGGAGAAGGTAAATCCAAAACCTTAGGATCATCCTTTAAGGTTTCCATTTTCAAAAGATTTATGAAAGTGATGATGAATAGTAACTAACATGGTTGTTTTGCTTTTGATCTTTGATTTATGGCTTCCAAAGGATAGTATAAGCAAGGAATAAGAGTTGTAAGAGTATAATAGCATTACCAAGCTTCAAACCAAGGTATAACACTTGAAACCTTTGGATAAATCTTGAGTTTTTATGGAGTTTTAGTGGTTATATGCAGGTATAGAACCTTAGAGATATGAGTGGGCTTTGATAATTGTTAAAATAGTTTAGATGAACGGAAATACATTGCTTGGTCTTAGTTCATGGTTGAATAACATGTATATGATGTTTGGAGTGAAAACTATGAATATTGGATGTTTGAATTTTTGGGAAACGTGTAAACATAGCCGTCGTAATGCCGAAATTTCGTTAACTCTTAAAAACCGTGCATGACAATAGCATATACTCACTGCGCCGTCCCGGATTTTGCCATGGTTAGCTAGTTCACGTTACAAGCTTTGTTTTGATATAAAGATCGAGTGAAATGGATATACGGTTTAAGAGTTATGATCAATTTAAGATAAGTGGTTCGTAACCGAGAGCACGAGGTCGTAATTAAAATTGAACCCGTGTAAATTATGTAATACAGTGGGGAATTATGGTAATTAAATAATAGAGGTAAAAAGGAACGTGTGAGAGAAAACCTCATGTGAATCAGATCATTTTTCGATTTTATAAAAATGTTCGAATCTAGGTTAAACGCGAACGAACCCTTTAAAAGTATAACTTTGGTTATAACTTAGAAAACGAGCGATAAAACTTGAGATATAATCTAGGTTCGTAATCGATCGAATTTAGAACTTATACGACTTAAGTATACCCTAAGTGTGAGTACGATGACATGTCTTAATGACGAACAAATGTCAAATCGTATTGATAATAAAAAGAGTTACATTAAAAAGGGGTATAACGAGATAATTCGAAAACATGTTTCGACTTAAGTTAATACTTAACCTTTTGAAAAATGTTAAGTGATTAATCTCGAATCTCTTGACTATTATAAATCGCCGAGCTGACTCGGGACACCCTACCACTACCCCTACCCGTGCTCAATTACCAGGCAAGTTTCGACTTTCCCTTTTTAGGTTGTTGTTGTGAATATATATGCTTTCTGTTATACATATGCCATAGCATGCATGCCTACTTTCAAGTCATATTGATATTCTTGTTCCCTGATTGTTCTTTGGCTTATAAGTAGATAGATAATATATCGATTATAAGCCGGATGTCGTTAAGACCCTTAGAGAAGGGCATATGAATCCTATTTGTTGAATATAGACCGGGAGTCAGTACTTCTTGATATATCGTAATTATTTTCGAGGAAAATATTTAAGTAAACAATTTCCATTATTTGGTTGACGAATATTATTTGAATATTCGTCCGAGATTATTTAATTAACGACCATTACTTCAAATATTTATTTGAACGTTATCTATTCAATGAATATTATTTTTCAATATTCATTCAAAGATGAACCATTTATCGAATATTATTTCAAATATTTCTATTAAACCTTCGATTATTAAATAAATATCATTCGGACATTCATTTAGAGCATCATGTATTAAGGGACTATTATTCTCGAATATTCCTTTAAGGTTTAATTTATTAAATGAATATCACTTGGATATTCTGTTAAATATAATTGATGTGTTTTGATCAGTGTTTAAGTGTTACAGGGAGTTATCAGAGTTTAGCTGGAAGCAGTCAGAGTTTGGGTAAACTCTGACAGTTGGAAGCTCGACAGAGTTTGTTAAACTCTGTCTGAAGGAAGCGCGTCTACTGTTCAACAGTGATTGAAGATTAATTATGGAAGCGATATCTTTGAAGATTGGATAGCTATCAAAGAGATCGAGTTGACATAGGAGACGTGTGACAATCTGTAATTGATATCATTGTATAGCTGATTATTAGGAATATCAATTAGAGATTGTATCGTAGCTGTATGGTATATAAATACAGATAGGTTAACCCTAGAAGGGTATCGATAACGAATTATCATTATTGTAACCTAGCAGCTCTTTGTGATATTTTACATCACGAAGAGGGTTTGAAATACAAGAAGTTTTTAAGTGTATAAACGCTTTTACTTATTAATCTCTTATACAAAGTTGATTATTAATTGTGTATTCGGCCTAACAAGTGGTATCAGAGCCAATCTGTTACTTTATTACAGGTTAAGATCCAAACACAACAATAATCATGTCAGAAATTCCTCCACCAACACCTACTGTTTCTGAAAAGGCTCCTACTACTGTGAGTCGTTATGAACCAATCAGGGTTCCTATTCTGAGGCCATTAGAGTATGCTATGTGGAAGGTCAAGATGACTATGTTTCTGGAGGCTACAGATCCAGAATATCTTGACAGGATTTATGAAGGCCCTCACAATCCTACAAAGCTATCTGTTGCAGTTGCTGGTGAAGCAGCAAAAATGGTTCCAAAGGAAAAGAAGGACATGACTCCTGAAGATCTATCATCAATTGCTAAGGATGCAAAAGTTAGGCATTTACTGCATAGTGCTTTAGACAATGTTATGTCTAACAAAGTCATTAACTGCACCACTGCAAAAGAGATATGGGATGCACTTGAAGTCAGGTGTCAAGGAACTGCAGCTATTAAGAAGAATAGGAGAAACATACTCACACAAGAGTATGAGCATTTTGAGGCTAAACCTGAAGAGACCATGACAGAAACATTTGATAGATTCTGTAAACTGATTAATGATCTGTCATTGGTCAACAAAGAGTATGATCTAGAAGACTCGAATCTCAAGTTTCTTCTTTCTCTACCTGAAAAGTGGGATGTGAAAACAACCACTATTAGAGACAACTATGATCTTGCTGAAACAGAGATTGATGAAATCTATGGACTGCTCAAAACTCATGAATTGGAAATGGAGCAGAGAAACAGGAGATCAAGTAGAAAAGGAAAGTCTGTTGCTCTTAATGTTGAAGAGAAGCCTCAGAAGAAAGAGGCAACAAGAAGGAAAATGAAGGGAAAAGCTTTGGTCATACATTCAGAAAGTGATTCACCAAACTCTGATTATGATTTAAACTCTTCTGAATCATCTGACTCTGAGGATGATGAAGAAGAAATGAGAAAAATGGCTGTGTTGATGGTGAAGACTTTCAAGAAAATGGGCTTCAAGAATTTCAAGAAAGGAAAAAGGTTTTTTAGGGATTCAAATGAAGACAGGAAAAGCTACAGGAAGTCTGATAAGAGAGATTCTAAAGGGAAGAAGGATAAGTCTGAAATTCAATGCTACAAGTGTAAGGAGATGGGTCACTATGCTCCTGAGTGCAAGAAGGGTAAAACTGGAAAGGTACTCTACACTAAAGGCAGAGATTGGGCAGATACTTCAGATTCTGATGAAGAAGTGAACTATGCTCTCATGGCTACTACTGAATCAGAATCCTCTGAAAATCAGGTACCTCCAACTACCTATGCTTATAATATTGATGACATTGCTCAATTAAGAATTTTTCTTAAGTCATTGCATATAAGTTATAGGGATCAGACTTTAGAAAATGAGAGGATAAAAGCTGAAAATTCTGAACTTAAAGAGAGAAATAAACTTGTTGAAGAGAAACTTGAAAACATGCAACAAGTTCAGAAAGAGAGAGATGATGCTGTTTGCAAAGAACAGATTTTGCTTCAGAAGTATAAACAACTAGAGTCAGAGTTGAAGGAAGCAAATAATAAAATTAGGACTTGGACTAATTCTGGAAAGGACACTCAACAGATTTTTCAAACAGACACTGTTGGTCTAGGTTATAATGAGGGAGATGAACTTAGATTTCAAAATCAAGTTAAAGTCAGAACTAAATTTGTTCATGGAACAAGTAAATTTTTTGTCTGAAAATGAAAAGGAAGATGTCAAAAGAAAACCAGTAAAAACTAGTGTAAAACAGGTTAATATTGGTTCAATGACAGATAAACAACTCAAACATAAACTGAAGGAGTTAAAATCTGTTGAGAAAAAGAAAGTGTCAAACAAGAACAGAAATGGAAAAGTAGGCATCACTTCAGGAAATAAACCAATGCTTGCTAGTTATGCTCCAAGAAAGACATGTCATAACTGTGGTAGTACTAAGCATCTTGCAAATTTCTGCAAGAAAAATAAAAATAAAAATTCTTTACCTACAAAGTCTGAGGTAAAGAAGGATTTTGCTAGAACTAAGCCACAGACTCTATGCACACACTGTGGAAGCACTTGGCATTCCATCTATACTTGCAGAAAATATCATGCTATCTATCATAATTACTATGAACTGAAACCCAATCTGAAATGGGTTAAAGTTGATACTGCAAGTGTAAACACTGATACTGTTAGCTCAAACTCTGATAATGTTAATTCCGCTGCAAAAGCTAACAAAGTTAAGAATGCCAAAGGATCCAAGCAAGTATGGATCCTTAAAACTAATCCTCAGTAATTGTTTGTGATTGCAGGGTAACAGGGAGGCAACCCTAGTCGTGGACAGTGGATGTTCAGGACACATGACTGGAAATAAAGCCCTGCTATCAGAACATGAGGAGAAGGCTGGCCCAAAAGTTTCCTATGGTGATGGCAATATAGGAAGAACATTGGGATATGGCAATATCAATCTTGGAAATGTCATCATCAACAATGTAGCTCATGTCCCAGGACTCAAGCATGACTTGCTATCTGTGAGTCAAATCTGTGACAAGGGATATCATGTAGATTTTCAACCTGAATATTGTGAAGTTATCAGCAAATCTACAGGAAAGGTTGTTCTAGTTGGTCACAGGCAAAACAACATTTATGAAATCAAGCTTTTGATAGACTCTGTTGGAAAAGCTGTTTGCCTGTCTACAAGAATGTCTAGTGAAGAGAGTTGGAAGTGGCACAAGAAACTCTCACATTTGAACTTGAACAACATCAATGAATTGATCAGAAAGGATCTTGTAAGAGGACTCCCAAAGACCCTGTTAAATGTTGATGGCCTATGTGACTCATGTCAGAAGGCTAAACAAAGGAAGTCATCTTTCAAGAGCAAAACAGAATTTTCTATCACTGATCCCCATCATCTTCTGCATGTTGATCTATTTGGTCCAGTAAATGTTATGTCTATTGCAAGGAAGAAATATGCTTTAGTCATTGTTGATGAATACACTAGATTCACTTGGGTGTATTTTCTAGCAAAGAAGGATGAAACAGCATCAACTCTGATGGAGCATGTGAAGCTTATGGACAAAGGATCAAGCAACAAAGTCAGAATCATCAGAAGTGATAATGGAACTGAGTTCAGAAATGCAACAATGGAAGAATTCTGCAAGGACAATGGAGTGAAACAAGAATTTTCAGCACCTGGTACACCACAACAAAATGGTGTAGTTGAAAGGAAAAATAGAACCTTAATTGAAGCTGCCAGAACTATGCTTGATGAAGCAAAATTGCCAACTTATTTCTGGGCAGAAGCTGTTCAAACTGCTTGTTTTACTCAAAATGCAACACTGATCAATAAGCATGGGAAGACACCATATGAGATGGTGAAGAAAAAGAAGCCTAACCTGAAATACTTTCATATTTTCGGGTGCAAATGTTTCGTTTTGAAGACTCATCCAGAACAGTTGACCAAGTTTGAGTTAAAGGCAGATGAAGGAATTTTTGTTGGCTATCCACTGTCAACAAAGGCATTCAGAGTTTACAATCTGAGAACTAAAGTGATCATGGAATCTATACATTTTTCTTTTGATGATAAGAAGATAACTGGACTTGAAGACAAAGACGAATATGATCAACTGAACTTTGAAAATGAAGTTTTAAACTCTGATGAAGGAAACTCTGATGAAACAATTCTGACAGACTCTGTTGAAACAAACTCTGAACCTCTACTGGTAAGTTCTGGAGAAACTTCTCAGTCACAACAAAGGGGAGAACCAGTTGAGGGGGAGCATGATCAAGAAGAAGACTCAAACACTGATACTGAGTCAACTGAAAAATCTGGATCAAACTCTGATGCTTCAAATTCTGAAAATTCAAATTCTGACTCTGGACAGTCAAGTTCAGGGGGAGTCTCAGAAAACGAAGATAGATCACAACAGAATCAGGAGAGCATGGATCAAGGGGGAGGATCACATGCTGATAGAAGTCATTTGCCTTCTGCTAGGAAATGGACTAAATCACATACACCTGATTTGATAATTGGTGATCCAGATGCAAAAGTAAAGACAAGAAGTGCTACTGCAAGTGAATGTCTATTTCATGTATTCTTGTCTAAAAATGAACCAAAGAAAGTGGAAGAAGCTCTTCAAGATGCAGACTGGATAACAGCAATGCAGGAAGAGTTAAATGAATTTGAAAGAAATGAAGTTTGTACCCTTGTACCAAGGCCAAAGAACAGATCTATTGTGGGTACTAAATGGGTTTTTAGAAACAAGACTGACAGTGAAGGTGTTATCACAAGGAACAAGGCTAGACTGGTAGCAAAAGGCTATTCACAGCAGGAAGGAATAGACTGTGATGAAACATTTGCTCCAGTTGCAAGATTGGAGGCAATCAGAATTTTTCTAGCATATGCCTCTCACAAGAAATTCAAAGTGTTCCAGATGGATGTGAAAAGTGCTTTTCTGAATGGAAAGCTTGAAGAAGAAGTGTTTGTTGAACAACCACCAGGATTTGTGGACCCCAAATATCCAGATTATGTCTACAGGCTAGATAAGGCACTATATGGACTTAAGCAGGCACCAAGAGCATGGTATGAGACACTTGCTCAGTTTCTTCTAGAAAGTGGATTCAACAGAGGAACAATTGACAAAACTCTGTTTTATTTCAATCAAGGAAGTGACCTCCTTTTAGTTCAAATTTATGTTGATGACATCATCTTTGGGTCTACTAATGATAAACTCTGTAAGAAGTTTGCCAAGCTCATGCAGTCCAGATATCAAATGAGCATGATGGGAGAGCTTAGTTACTTTCTAGGCCTACAGGTGAAACAAACAGAAGATGGAATTTTCATTAATCAAGAAAAATTCACCAGAAATCTTCTCAAGAAATTTGGTATGCTTGACTGTTCATCTGCATCAACTCCCATGGCAACAGCAACTAAATTGGACAAAGACACAGGAGTTTCAGTGGATATGACAAACTACAGGGGCATGATAGGTTCTCTTCTATACTTGACAGCAAGTAGGCCTGACATCATGTATGCAACCTGTCTTTGTGCAAGGTTTCAGGCAGATCCTAGAGAGCCACATCTGACAGCTGTGAAAAGAATCTTCAATTATCTCAAGGGCACCATATCATTAGGTCTGTGGTACCCCAGAGAATCAGATTTCAAGCTACTTGGATATTCTGATGCAGACTTTGCAGGCTGCAAGGTAGACAGAAAGAGCACTAGTGGAAGTTGTCAATTTCTTGGTGACAGACTTGTTTCCTGATACAGCAAGAAACAGAAATCAATCTCCACATCTACAACTGAAGCAGAGTATATTGCAGCTGGTAGCTGTTGTGCACAGATCTTATGGATGAAGAATCAATTGCTGGATTATGGATTGAGGTACAGTAATATACCTATTTACTGTGATAACCAAAGTGCTATTGCTATGACAGGTAATCCAGTACAGCATTCAATGACCAAGCACATCAGCATAAGGTACCACTTCATCAGAGAACATGTAGAAGAAGGAAATATTGAACTACATTTTGTCTCTACAGAACAACAGCTTGCAGATATCTTCACTAAACCATTGAGTGAAGCTACATTTACAAGGCTGGTTAATGAACTAGGAATGGTCTCTAGTTCTGACTAGAAATGTTGGTTAGATTCAAACTTTACTTATGTGATGTATTAATCATATTTCCTGATTGGTTAAATGTTGAGTGAGCTCTGCTGATTAAACTCTGTTATGCATACTCTGTTAAACTCTGTCAGTATGTCTGTATGTCATACACTGTTAATAAGTTTGATAAACTCTGTGAACTCTGAGTTGATTTTTGTCTGAATGAAAACACCAATGAAGAAATATGTATGAAGCATGATTCTCAGCAATTAATCATGAATCTTTCTGAGTTATTGTGATCTAATCTTAGATTGTGCAGAAAGTTAACACAGCATGATACTGGCTCATATTTATAGCATCTCTTAGTTTATTTTGTCCAAAACTCTGAGTCTATAAATACTGTGTGCATTGCCTTTCATGAAAAACTACTGATGTTGATGAACTCTAAACTCTGTTAGTTATACTCTGATAAAATAAAATGCTTACTGCAATACCCCGAAGAAAATGTATATAGGTTGTTATACTCCTTTGAGATTATGTTGGATACTAGGATGACCCAGGAACCTATTGGTATATAATATGTGCTAAAATTCTCTGATTTTTGGTGACTAGTTAAATACTAGGATGACCCAGGAACTTATCAAAATGATAAGGGCTAAAATTTTTGGATTTTTGGTGACTGGTTCCAACCTCTGATTACTGGAATAAAAAAAATGATGTAAATAAAAAAAATGAAAAAAAAATGATGATGAAAATAAAAAAAAATGTATATAAAGGGGGTATAAAATAAAAATTACTGTATAAAGTTCGATTACTTCAGAGTTTAGCTTTCATCATACAGTCAGTGTTTACTATGACAGTTTGTGCATTCAGTGTTTATTGATTTACTTTATGGATTTTATGAAAAATTAGATGCTCTAAAAATTGACTTAGTAAACTCTGCTTCACACACACAAATATTCACAACTGTGCAATTTATGAAAGGGTTTCGATGATAAAGTTGGAGAATTGACAAACACTGTTGATTCGTGATTTGTACTCTAAGGTAAATTTTCACTTGGACAATTTGAAAGTCTTGGAGTAAGTAGGGTTTTTGACAACTGTTAATCAGTGGATAGTTGATGAATGTGTTCTTTATATGATTACTTTAATTAGTCTTCATATTCTCTTCTTGATTAATTTTCTTGAAGAACAGTTCATATAACATAAATAACAGTTGCAGAACACAATGAATATGATTAGAGAAACAAAATTTTCATTGATAATATGAAAGAGATTACAAGCAAATATTACATCTTTTTGTTCTCTCTATCTGCTAAATCTATTCAACAGGAAAGTAAAAGGTCCGTCCACACCACTCCATTGTTAGCAAAAATTCCCAGATCCCATCTTTGCCACTTTGTTTGGGTGGAAGTTGAAGGGATAAGGTTATTTTTGCTGACATATTCATTAACAGTGGTTGGTGGTGGTGGATGAGGATGCCTTCGAGGAGAGCCATGCCAATGTTGCTTGGAGGGAAGCATCGATGTCGATCACCCTTGCAGGTTTCTCTCTCTCGAGCTCTTCCAGACCAGCATCCATTTGCAGCCACAGCGTCTCAAGCTGCCTTTCCCACTCAAATGCTTCAAACTCTTCACGCGTATAGCTGAAGATGTCTATATTTTTGACAAGATGATAGTTCTTTTCTTTGATGGTAAGGTTAGCCATTGTTTTTCAAGAGTATTTGGTTTGAAGGGTTTGTGATTTTACAGGGGAGACTGAAAGGTTAATGATTTAATGAAATAATCTGAGCAAGTCTCTAGGCCTTAAATAGAGATGGGTAAGAACGAAGTCCTTAATCGCTTCGTATTCTGGTTATTAAAGGCAACAGGTAAACGATTCAAATTCTGATTTTACTTGGGTCCAGATATTTTTAAAGGAGTATTATTTGATTTTTGTTAAAATCAAATATTTTAATGTTTTAATTTTAATATACTCTTTTTAAAAATAGGCGCACATGACCCACTCGCCCTTAATGTGTCCAACTTACCTATTATCGTGTCCCACTACACATTAATCAAGGAAATGATTGAGTGTTTGTTACATAAGAGATTGAGTTTTTCATTAATTTAATCACTTTTGTGTCCAAACGATTTTGCTTTATTCTTACTCTCACAGTTTTCTTATTTTTCTCTTGGGCACTCACGCAAACACCTTTTCTACATACATATCTCTTGGAAATTTTTAACTCAATGACATCTAAAGCATTCACTGCTCTTGGCTTACGGTTTGTTCCTAATAACTATGAAGCTCCACTCTATCATCAACGCGTTCCAGAATCGTTTCATCTCATGCAGAACTTCTTGAGGGATTCAGAGATTGGACAGGCTCTGATTGGACCTGCTACTCTTTCTGCGTCTCAAATTGCTTCATTCTGGCAGAATTTAGTTTATGAGGATGGAGGAGAGAGTGGAACTCCTACCATTATCTTCACTTATGAAGACCAAGATTATGTGATTACTCCACAGACTGTACGAGATACAATGGGGTTTGAGACACATACTTCTTATACTCTGGTTAATGAAACTTATCTGAGAGAGATGCTACGAGAGATTGGTTACATGGAATCTCTTGACAAGATTGGCGGCATAAAGAGACCAAATCTCAGAAAGGAATGGAACTTCTTCTTTGATTGCATAACAAAGACGTTCCAGAAAAAAGTCACAAACTGGGATGCCATTCCTATAGACAGTCTCCAAATCGGGTATTCTCTGCTCTATGGTACTAATTTTGATTTTGGTCGACATGTTTTGATGAGCTTAGGTGATAAATTGTCAGAGTCTACCACTGTCTATTATGCTCGTTTTTGTCAAATGTTGTTCAATGCATGTGTACCTGGTCTCGAAATTGATGAAACTGATGAAATTGATCCTTTTAGAGTCAATAAACGAATATTCTCTGATATGACTAACAAGGATGTAGGTAAAGCAAATCTCCCTGCTTTTGTCATGCCTCTTGCTCTACGAAATTTTCTCAATCAACCACAAGAACCACAACAACCTGAACCGCAACAAGATCAACAAGAACCACAACAAAATGAACCTGAACAACAACAACACCAACAACAACCTGAACCACACCCTGAACCTCAACCAGAACCAAACACTGAATCACCTGCAAAGCAACCTTCACCCACTTCAAACACAAACTCTGATTCGTCACAATCTCCACCAGCATCACAGTCTAGAATGCAAAGAGTTAAGAAGGCAGTTACTAAACGACGTGCAAGTCTAAAGCAGGCAGAAGAGACACAAAGCAAATCAAAACGGAAATCTCCTGAAGCTGTTTACACTAGAAGGGGGAAAAGAATGAAAGCTCGGGCAAACATATCTAAGTCACTCTCAGTGGTAGAACAAACTCCACCAACTAGTGAAGAGGATTCAGATAATGTACCTCTAGCAAAACGAAGAAAACTGGTATTCTCTGATTCTGTGGATGAAGATATTGAAGCTCCAGAGGTTGTTTCACAGCAAACACCTCCTGTTGAGGTTGAGAATGATGAAATACCTGCAGAGGATGTAATGCCTGCAGAGGACAAAATACCTGCAGAAGAGGATGCAAGAGATGGTGTTTCTCCAAGAAATGATGTTCCTGATTCATTTATGCCATTCTCTGATCCTATCTCTGATATTGGTGTAGCTGATCAAGCTACGGTTGTTCCTTCTGAAGCTGTGGCATCTCATACTGAGATAATATCTTATGCTCACCACACTGTTGAAGAAGGTGAAGAAATTGATCAGGCAACCAAAGTCACTTCTCATTCAATGCCTGTTGCTGAGCCTGAGCCTGAAAAGCCTACAGAAGATATTGCTAAACCTATGGCTGACGATGAACCAGTTAAAGCTACAAGTGTTGAAACTGAAGGTGACAGTAGTGCAAACTCTGATACTTCTCTGAGTGCACCAGTACAAACTGATGATAAACATACACCTTTTACTCAACCTTGTACTTCTCATGAAGTTGAGAGAGCACAATTTGATAAGCATGCTGCTGAATGGTACAAAGAAGATTGTATTTTTCCACCAGGAAGAGCAGCTAAGTTTGTTAAGCAAAGTGCTGATACTATCTCAAATCCAGAGATTATTTCTTGCTTGAAAGCAACTATAGTTCAAGTTAAAACTCTGGATAGACGATTTGATGATACTAATTTGGCAATTACTTCTTTGCGAAATGAGGTTGTAGCGAGAGAGATGAAGATGGAAAGAGATTCGAAACTAGTGACTACAAAATTCTCTAAATCTCAAGATAATCTCTTTGCCAGGCTGGCTAAAGTTGAAGAGAATCAGTCTGATTTATCTGCTAAAATTGATTCTATTGCTACCTCCCTGGAATTAATTACTTCTATCCTTATGCCTGATGATGTCAAAAAGGGGGAGAGAGTTGTCAGAAGGGATAGTGCTGGAGATGGAGGGGCAAGTAACAAAGGAAAGAAAAAGGCTGAAGAGGTTCAAACTCTGAGAACTAGTAAGTCATCAAAATCACAGTCTGTTGGGAGAAATACTGATACTCAAGGTACTTCAAGGACCAGGAGTTTGCTGTTATCTTCTAATCCACAAACTGATGAAGAATTGGCTGCTAAGCTGTTCATTGAAGAGAATGAGGAAGGAGTAACGATTGAGGACATTGAAGCTGAGGAAAAGAGTTTACAAGAAGAATATCTTAAAGCTTTAAAGTCTGATAAGGTACAAAGGGGAAAAGCTCCTAGACCTGTTGTTAAAGGTGTTGTGATCAGAGAGAGGACTGATGTTAGTCAAAGTTCTCGGTTCTCAAAGGAAGCAATTGCAGCAGAGGCTAAACTCAAGCTAAAAGGTATTGAAGGTGAAAGTTCACAGAAGAAAGTTACAACTTCTGTTGCAGCACAAGCAATGATCACACCTTTACACTCTTCACAGTTGAAATCTGTTTTTGGAAAAGGAACAATTTCTGATCCAAATGTGTTATCTGGAGTCTCAATGAATGTTTCTGATGGAAAAGCTTTATCTGGCAAGGTTGGTAATAATAAAGGTGGACTAGGTTCACATAGAGACAGAAGGCAATATACTGGTCCTAGAGATCCTTCTTCACTGGCTGTTCCAGGTCGTGGTTTCCTCAAGAGAGTTTGGATAGACTGGAATCAGTACAGTTGGTTCATCAGAAGAGTTTAGACAAGGATTTTCTTTTATACTTCATGGCTGATGGGACAGTATTCAAAGTTGGTGAGGATGATATTGGCTTGAAATGTTGGGAAGAACTAGAGCATGTTCTATATCTTCTCAAGGTGAATAGTCGAAGGACTCAGTCAGTTGCTAATGTACTCAGACAGAAAATGACTCAGAATCTGGCAATTAGAGGACAGAAATACAATAGCAGATATATTCCTAAGTACAGGGATTACCAAGGCAATCTCATTGAAATGAAGAAAGGTACTGCAAAGTTAAAAACTGATTTGGGAATCACAGTACTTGATTTCAATACACAGGCAGAAAAAGTTAGATTTATCAGACTGGGTAATGAAATGAGAAGGAACAAGATTTATGATCTTAGGGCTGCTATCTACCAGACAGATGAAAGTGATCCTCATCTCAGAGAAATCAAAGAAGCAATGAAGATTGAACTTGAAAATGCAGAAAGAAGATTGCTGATTGATTATCTCAGAACCATGCCAGATCTTGAAATGATTAGAGATTAAGTTCTGTAAGAATTTTCTTATTCTCTATAGTTTTTATTAAGTAGAAGCTTAAACTCTGAATCTGTATAAACACTGTATTTGTCTATTTGTTTTGACATCATCAATTACTGTCATTAACTTGTACATTTTTGCTAATGAACAAGTTGGGGGAGATTGTTAAATATAATTGATGTGTTTTGATCAGTGTTTAAGTGTTACAGGGAGTTATCAGAGTTTAGCTGGAAGCAGTCAGAGTTTGGGTAAACTCTGACAGTTGGAAGCTCGACAGAGTTTGTTAAACTCTGTCTGAAGGAAGCGCGTCTACTGTTCAACAGTGATTGAAGATTAATTATGGAAGCGATATCTTTGAAGATTGGATAGCTATCAAAGAGATCGAGTTGACATAGGAGACGTGTGACAATCTGTAATTGATATCATTGTATAGCTGATTATTAGGAATATCAATTAGAGATTGTATCGTAGCTGTATGGTATATAAATACAGATAGGTTAACCCTAGAAGGGTATCGATAACGAATTATCATTATTGTAACCTAGCAGCTCTTTGTGATATTTTACATCACGAAGAGGGTTTGAAATACAAGAAGTTTTTAAGTGTATAAACGCTTTTACTTATTAATCTCTCATACAAAGTTGATTATTAATTGTGTATTCGGCCTAACATATTCATTTAAATTATTAATTATTATATGAATACTATTTTTGAATATTAATTTGAAGTCTTATTTACTTAACGAATATTATTCCAAATATTCCTTTCAAAATTATTTATTGAATGAATATTATTTTAATTTTCATTTAGGTAATTATTTATTCAATAAATATTTTCTTAATATTCCTTCGAGGATTATTTTGAGAAATACTCTGATTAAAAATATTCTTTCATTCATTAAATACTTCCGACTCAATAAATATTCTATAAATATTTATTCAATACTTGGAAACAACTTCAAGGTTGTTTATTTTTCTTCAAATATTATTTTCGACCTTCGATCATTCTGAGAATTCTTCGGAGTCATACGATTAAAATTATATTAAGAAAGGTCCTCTAGATTCTATTCTTCACTCGAATCTATCTCTTAAATTATAAGAGAACCTTACTTGAGAAAGGTTCTGTATCTTGTTGACTTCCCGGTCATAGTTTATCCTTTTCACTCGCAACTTGGTTGCTATGAACTCATTAAGTCTGTGTGTACCTTCTCATCATTCGAGGGGTAAGATCGTTGGAACAAGTTGATATCCATTAACAAGCAAGAGCTTGGGAAATGTTAGTGAATTTTCCTTTCCAACTAGATACGACTACTTTGTGGAGTCTTGTTGATGTGGCGGAACTGTGTACAATTTAATATCGCAAGCGCACGATCATCGTTTTAGTATTTAAGATTCGATCCACAGGGAATAATATTTTCGCAATCCTTAGTTTTTAACTTAGGCGAATTAGAACAATCTGGATTTTGGAAAATTTGGGATTTTTACTAATAATTTCTAAAACTAAAACGAAATCTAATTTCAACTAGAACTGAATTTTTGAATTTATAATATTTACATCTGAATTGATTTTTATTTACAAGAAAAATAATCTATATTTATTATTATTATTATTCTTTTTTTTAATTTCTAAATTAACTTAATTAAAAATGAAAACATTAAAGCTCAGAAGAACACAGAGATATTACTACTTGGAAAACAGAACTACACAGCTAACAAAATTAACAGCAGAAAATCAATAAGCCCAACTCTGAATTAAAACTTGGAAGCCAAACTAAATTACAAGTAACAATTCTTAGAAAAACCAAAGCAAAACGACAACGCAAACAAATTAACTCAGCCATGGCAACTTGGAATTCACAGAACTCGTCAAACACATCAACAATACCAAAACAAAACCAGGAAACAATTCGACTGCAATTAAAAACAAGCAAAAACTCGACTCTAGCAGCAAACTCGAAACAGCAAGCAAAACTGGACAGGGAACGCAGACAACTTTTAACGAACAAACATTACGCAGTAGCAAAGCTCAGAAACTGGAAAAACTCGAACAGGAATTCGAATTACAAACACGCAGCAACCACGACTAATCCTAATTTAGCACCTAGACCCAAGCTACAAGCAACTACTCAGGGACAACGAATGAAAACCAGCTCAGAACTGACTACAATGTATAACACTAACTCGGAAAACAGCATAACTTCGAACAAAAATGACTCAGAAACACTCAGCAAATCTACGAACTACAACTCGGCAATAGCAGCTTTTTATAGTCGAAAACAACAAAAAACGGACTCATGATTATACAAACTCAAAAACTTAGAAAAAAAACACGATACCAAACACTATATACAGAACTTAGAAAAATCAAACACGGGTAAACAATTAAAATCGCAGCAACGAAGCTTAGCATAATCACAAAACGCAGGACTCGACTCAAGGACTCGGATTACCAGCGAAAATAACAAAGAAACTCAGAAAATAAGCAATGAACTAATCACAAACAACTTGGCAACGCAGTTCACAATTCGAATCGATGGTAAATCACAACAAAACAAACAATTAAGGACTCTAAGAAATCGAAACATAAATGAAACAGGGGATTGGGATTTTGGTTTGATGCGAGGTTCGAAGAGGGGAGTGGGGGAGAATGTTTGCAGCGGTTATGGAGATAAGGAGGGAGAGAGGTGATGTTGAAATTGAAGGGAGGAGAGGGAGGTGGTTTCGGGATTGGTCTGGAGAAGGATGAATAAGGAGGATGATGGGCTTGATGGTGGTGTTCGGTTTAACAGAAAAAAAAAACAAGAGAGAGAGATAGGAGTTGTTGAATGAAACTGGGGAAATTTTCTGTTTAGTAAATAAAAGAGGGGAATGAATGAAATGCTGGAAGTTCAATTAAATTACAGCAGAAAAAAAATATACGAACTAATAATAAAAATTACATATTAAAAATAAATGCTTACAAGAGCTAAAAAAAATAACAACTACAAATTTTGAAGTGAACTAAAAACTGATCCTAATTCTAAGTCTACTCCTAATGTCTTATTACAAAGAAATGAGGCCATATTTATAGGAAAATTTTAGGGTTTAGGTAGGTGTGGGTAAATCCTAGCCCTTGATTTGGTTTTGGTTGGCTAAATCTTGGCCATTCATTTTGGTGGGCTACAAAGATGCACCACCCTCCCTAGCTTTTCATTTTTCTTTCATTTTGGTCCTTCTTTTCCTTCTTTTGCCATTTATTTCTTTATTTTGTCATTTCTTCAATTTTTCTTGAATTTCCTGAAATACAACAAAATAATTTATTAAAATACGAATTCAGACAATAAATAGGTAATAAAAATATGCAAAATTATGCACTTATCAAATGCCCCCATACCTATCTTTTGCTCGTCCTCGAGTAAAACACAAAGAAAAATGCAGAATGAAAAACCTATACTCACTGTCGTAGGAATCACGGGTAATTTTAGGTTTACCAACCCGTTAAACCTATAGACGATCTCTACAGGAGGAGTGTTGTCTCCTAAGGGTTTACAGAAGATATACCCATAAAATCTTTGAGATAAATCATCCAGTATCCAACTTTCCTCTTTCAATCTAGCTTTCATTGGTGTCAACAAAACAATTTTGTAGGAAAATATATGCCTTAAAGATCATTCTAATAATAGCCAAGTTATAGGTTCCCACAATCCACTTGATTAGACTCTAAAATTTTACAAAAAATCCCAAGGTGTGTGGTGAATTTAAGGGTTTTGATGGATTAACTGCATACGAACATTTTCTCTTTTTCAACCAATATTGAACTGACCCAATCTCTATCAAAACAAGGTTCTAGCCAAACTTCACGCTCTTAGTAGTTAGACCGACCGTGCAATGGTTGAGGCCCCAAAAGACTTTTGCATCAATACCCATTTAGCGAGTTTTAGGTCAACAATCCCAGATCACAAGGGACCTTAGGTTGCTAGGCACAAAGTCCCCTCGGACTTACTTACTCGGGTTATTAATGAGCCCAACCTAGCCGATTTCCCTACTAAGAATTTATTATTACACTAGCACTCAACAATTACAAACATTTATTGACTCTTTTTTTTTTTCTTCTTTTTTTTTTTCTTCTTTTTTTTTTATATGACACTATACGAACCAAATTTCGCAAAGGTTTGATTCGACATTGTTCTAACATGTGGGTTCTCTCTCAGGTATCGAATAACATTCCTATACAATTTTTCCATCAAAAGTCTTGTGCAAATGTGCCGTCTTGGACTTTTAAGCAAAAATTTGTTCGACACAAGTTTCATGAGGAACAACCTTACCTGACTACGTTCAAATCATCTAAAGGCATTATACATATAATTTTCGAAAAAATTGTCAACACCAACTAGTTCTAGAATTTAAAGAGTGGGAAGGACAACTAAGCTAAAATATCTCTATTTTTGGATTTTTAAAATTTTTCAATTTTTTTGGATTTTTTCAATTTTATGTATTTACACTAAAACCCTCCCCCATACCTAAATCATGCATTGTCCTCAATGTATGCAAAATGAACGAGAATAAAATAGAGAGGAGGAAATACCTGATAAGGGATGACGGAGAATTACAAACTGCT
Organism: Saposhnikovia divaricata; assembly: GCA_036435485.1. NCBI lineage: Eukaryota > Viridiplantae > Streptophyta > Magnoliopsida > Apiales > Apiaceae > Saposhnikovia > Saposhnikovia divaricata. Next base: position 148,097,550 of record CM071596.1, on the reverse strand, counting down.
GAAAAAACTACGAAAGGAAACAACTCACACACGCACACAAATCCTCCCCCATACCTACATTCTACTATGGGAGGTACAAAACAAATATTTACTAACCAATACCTGATCTCGGAAAAACTATTTTTGTTATCCAACCAACATATTTCAGAAACTTACCCACAAAAATAGCATAGACCACTCGAACGATCCGATTAGGCGCAAGAATAAAACTCATATTCCTAACTTCATTCATAGACCAATTAGTCGCTTCTTCATGTTGTTTAATCAAATTGATTACTTGAAATTCTTGGTTATGAATATCATGAGTTTCGATGAAAGATGGAGCACGAGTGGAAAATGAAGAAATAGAAACGGGTGGGGGTGGCTCTTCGAAAAATGTTTTACCAACAGAATTAGGATCACAAGAACTATCCTGATGTTGGGTTTCCCATTTGGAACAAATATTCATCATCTCTCCAAACATCTCTTCCGAGGTCAAATCCTTAAAAGATTCGTGAAGCTCTCGATTGGTCTCGTAATGCAATTGAAAATCTTGTTTAAGAAGAGACTCAATCTCATGATCATCCAAATTTGACCTTGAAACAACCTCCTTAACTAGATCAGCTCCTATTGGTTGAGTATGAAGTTCTTCGAGTTTTTCGGGAAGAGGTTTGGAAGATGGAAGGAAAAGTTCACTAGAAGAAGATGATGGTTGTCTAGGTGAAGCCAAAAACTCAGAATCATCGGGATTCTTCGTTTCACCTAGAGAGTGAAAGATGTCAGTATCAGAATCTTCTTCGTATAAATCACCACCGAAAGGAGTGTCAACTTGAACATTAGACCTAGGAGAAATGAAATTATCGAAAGTATCGATAGGTCTTTGAGTGATAAGAAATTCAGGGTTGACCTCGGGTGGATTCAGGGTGGTTATCGTCTCACACTCACACATGGTGGCTAATTGATTCATTTGAAATTCTAACTTAGATAAGGCTTGAGCATTAGAGTTCAAAATTTGCCTATCTGAAGTTCTGGTTTGCATGAAGTCTGCTTGAGAAATCAATAAAGCCTCAATACTCTTTTCTAAGGTGTCAAGTTTCGTACTCGAATCATGAAATCCGGGTGGGTGGGCGGTTGTTTGAAATGAACTTGAATAAGGAACTTGACTCGGAATTGGATAAGAGTTCGGTTCTTGAAAATGTGGAGGCGGAGTTTGATAGTTATGACCTTGGTTCCATGAGAGATCGGGATAAACTCTCCAACCGGAATTAGAAGACGATGTAAAATGGTCATTTTGAAAGGTTGGTTGAAACAAGGCGTTGACTTGATAAGAGTCGGGGCCGTGTTGAAAATCGAGACTCGGAGAGTTGAAATTTGGGTGCCAAGACGTGTGTGAAGGGCCATTAAGGGTTTCTAAGGCTTCGAGTCGTCTAGTGAAAGCATCTAATTCAGAGTCGATTTCAATATCGTTTTCACTATAATGCAGATCACTAAAAGTAGACGACGCGTTATATACACTAGGTTCCCTAGTTGACTTATACCACATCGTATTATCCGCTAACTCCTCGTCAAAATCCCAACCTTGGTAATAACGATCCTTAAATGCTACGTACATGGTAAAGATTGATCAATGATAAAACCACGTAGCAAGAAAGTGCGAAAATGCAACACACAAAATAAATGGTGAAAAATCAAAAGAAAAATCTAACCTATGACACACTAAAAATTTCGTAAATTAAGAATTATTCAGACCGATTCGGCCAGATTAGAGCAGGCATTGCCAAGAGGCCAAACTCGTCACTTAGACACCAAATCTTAACAGCCAGGCGAACCTTAGACACTGAAGGTCGTGAATAAGTCTTAATTACGTTTATTTGATGCAACAAACAAGATATATACAAAAACGATAAACAATTATGGATGCTTACACTACGTGTCCTAATAAAAAAAATAAAAAATTTAACGTACCTTTGGGTCCTCCAGCGATCACCACAATTTAATAGGTACGAAAAATTAAAAACAAGAAATTAAAAATCAAGATGATGTGCCCTAAGTGATTAAATGCATGATGCACAAGTATGTATTTACAACTAATTATTTTTTTTTTTTGATTTTAAATTTTCAATTTTTTTGTGATTTTTGAATTTTCAATTTTTTTGTGATTTTCTAAAAATAAAAAAAAATGAAAAGAATGAGATACGGGTTACCGAAGCACGCTTCCAGAAATTCCAATTTGTTCCGAGCTCCGTGAGAAGATTCCCAAAATTCCAAACTTTCCTAAAAAAAAAAAACGAAATAAAAATTAAACAAGCAAAAGAAAACTAATCCGAAAAATTAAAATTAAGACGAGAAAAATAATTAATTCCCCGGCAGCGGCGCCAAAAACTTGATGTGGCGGAACTGTGTACAATTTAATATCGCAAGCGCACGATCATCGTTTTAGTATTTAAGATTCGATCCACAGGGAATAATATTTTCGCAATCCTTAGTTTTTAACTTAGGCGAATTAGAACAATCTGGATTTTGGAAAATTTGGGATTTTTACTAATAATTTCTAAAACTAAAACGAAATCTAATTTCAACTAGAACTGAATTTTTGAATTTATACTATTTACATCTGAATTGATTTTTATTTACAAGAAAAATAATCTATATTTATTATTATTATTATTCTTTTTTTTAATTTCTAAATTAACTTAATTAAAAATGAAAACATTAAAGCTCAGAAGAACACAGAGATATTACTACTTGGAAAACAGAACTACACAGCTAACAAAATTAACAGCAGAAAATCAATAAGCCCAACTCTGAATTAAAACTTGGAAGCCAAACTAAATTACAAGTAACAATTCTTAGAAAAACCAAAGCAAAACGACAACGCAAACAAATTAACTCAGCCATGGCAACTTGGAATTCACAGAACTCGTCAAACACATCAACAATACCAAAACAAAACCAGGAAACAATTCGACTGCAATTAAAAACAAGCAAAAACTCGACTCTAGCAGCAAACTCGAAACAGCAAGCAAAACTGGACAGGGAACGCAGACAACTTTTAACGAACAAACATTACGCAGTAGCAAAGCTCAGAAACTGGAAAAACTCGAACAGGAATTCGAATTACAAACACGCAGCAACCACGACTAATCCTAATTTAGCACCTAGACCCAAGCTACAAGCAACTACTCAGGGACAACGAATGAAAACCAGCTCAGAACTGACTACAATGTATAACACTAACTCGGAAAACAGCATAACTTCGAACAAAAATGACTCAGAAACACTCAGCAAATCTACGAACTACAACTCGGCAATAGCAGCTTTTTATAGTCGAAAACAACAAAAAACGGACTCATGATTATACAAACTCAAAAACTTAGAAAAAAAACACGATACCAAACACTATATACAGAACTTAGAAAAATCAAACACGGGTAAACAATTAAAATCGCAGCAACGAAGCTTAGCATAATCACAAAACGCAGGACTCGACTCAAGGACTCGGATTACCAGCGAAAATAACAAAGAAACTCAGAAAATAAGCAATGAACTAATCACAAACAACTTGGCAACGCAGTTCACAATTCGAATCGATGGTAAATCACAACAAAACAAACAATTAAGGACTCTAAGAAATCGAAACATAAATGAAACAGGGGATTGGGATTTTGGTTTGATGCGAGGTTCGAAGAGGGGAGTGGGGGAGAATGTTTGCAGCGGTTATGGAGATAAGGAGGGAGAGAGGTGATGTTGAAATTGAAGGGAGGAGAGGGAGGTGGTTTCAGGATTGGTCTGGAGAAGGATGAATAAGGAGGATGATGGGCTTGATGGTGGTGTTCGGTTTAACAGAAAAAAAAAACAAGAGAGAGAGATAGGAGTTGTTGAATGAAACTGGGGAAATTTTCTGTTTAGTAAATAAAAGAGGGGAATGAATGAAATGCTGGAAGTTCAATTAAATTACAGCAGAAAAAAATATACGAACTAATAATAAAAATTACATATTAAAAATAAATGCTTACAAGAGCTAAAAAAAATAACAACTACAAATTTTGAAGTGAACTAAAAACTGATCCTAATTCTAAGTCTACTCCTAATGTCTTATTACAAAGAAATGAGGCCATATTTATAGGAAAATTTTAGGGTTTAGGTAGGTGTGGGTAAATCCTAGCCCTTGATTTGGTTTTGGTTGGCTAAATCTTGGCCATTCATTTTGGTGGGCTACAAAGATGCACCACCCTCCCTAGCTTTTCATTTTTCTTTCATTTTGGTCCTTCTTTTCCTTCTTTTGCCATTTATTTCTTTATTTTGTCATTTCTTCAATTTTTCTTGAATTTCCTGAAATACAACAAAATAATTTATTAAAATACGAATTCAGACAATAAATAGGTAATAAAAATATGCAAAATTATGCACTTATCACTTGTCAACAAGTATTTCACTTAGGGAAGGGAGGATAAACTATACGTTTCAATGCTGTGGATTTATTCGAACTAGGAGTCGTGTGTAAGAGGCCGAGTCGCGCGGTCCATCACAAGGCCTAATCATTGGCCAGGGAGTTACTATTAAAGGCCATTGACAAGTGGAGCCGTCAGTTCTTCGTTCTACCAGTAGTAAACTATATTGGGCTGTACCATCCCCGACTGATCATCCGGGAGTGGAACAGCTGGCGCGTGATAACTCCAATATTGGTTCATCTCCCAAATTGGGAATTCCCTGCAACACGTATCGAAGATACTTCTTTCAGGTTGACGGTGTCTTTCGCAACACGTATCGAAGGGACTTCTTTCAGGTTGTAGAACTTCGAAAAATGTTAATAACTGGAACTGCAATATTTTCCTTGCAAGTCCCTCTTAATATGATAAATAATGATATCTTGCTTATTTTGACTTAGCAGATATTTCTACAAAATAAACGCTTTAAGCTACCTTGTAACTTCATCGTTCATATTATACTGGCACAAACTTCGTTAATGCATGGCATATGGATATAATCATACTTCGAACTGTTATATACTATCACTGTCCTGTTATATATTTTATTGGTAGGCCATTGCTCACCCTTGCTTATTTATCATGTCACAACAACAGCTAGGACAGATGGCTCGCGTCAGGCGCACTCGGCGCAAGCGGGTTACCCGACCCACCGGACTCCCCACTGAGATGCTAGCCGCCATTGCTGAGGTAGCATAGTTAGATAGCTTTTGTTTCCTGTTTAACTATATGTATAATTAATGTAATCAACGGCAAAACTTTTAAACTTATGATGTTATCCTTTTGGATTGTAATAACTTTTATTCGTAAACCCTTTTATGTAAGACTTATTTCAATTTCATCTCTGGGACTATAACTGTGAGTGTGTGAGTGGATATTATTGTGGGGTCATAGCATGCTACTTATTGATTTTGGACTCAAGTCAAGTATTATGTATGAGTTATGAGATCGTAACGACCCGATCCCTGACCCCGGATCTGGGGGTGTTACAGAGATGGTATCAGAGCGAGAGTTATATATCCCAAGAGATGATACGACGTTATATAATAATAAATTCACTAATATAATAAGAACCCTTGCCAGGTTCACCTAAAACCCTTACGGGAACTTTTTAAGTATCATGATAGTAACATAGTTCGTCTTGTGTAGGCGAGCGACATGTCGGCCCAGGAGGAAGCTGCTAGACAGCATGATGAGGATATGTTCCGGACTAGGGACCCGTACTATGAGTACTTGCCTGAGGAGGATACTGAGCCTGAGGAGGAGGACGCTGAGGAGGTCCAGGTTGATGCTGATACTGATGTGATCGAGTCTGAGGAGGAGGACCCTGAAGAGGTCCAGGTTGATGCTGACACAGATGTTGTTGAGACTGAGGGGGAGGAGGACCCGGAGGGGATCCAGAAAGGACAGGATGCTGAGTTAGTTGCTGAGGATGAGGATTATTGGGTTGTATATGAGATTAGGACCATGGCGGAGGATACTGATATGACCACTGAGCAGGTCATGGCTGCTGTTGTTGGACAGGCTGTAGATGAGGTTGAGCCAGTGGATGACGCAGTAGGGAGTTCCGGACTACGAGTGCCACCCCTCACTGTTGAGAGAGCCCCTACCCCACCACCACTACCTGGGAGCCCAGTTCCTGATGAGTTTGAGGAGTTTACCCCAGAGCCCCAGCAGACAGTGACTGCCGCTCCAGCTAAGCCATCCACCCCACCTCATGTCCTGATAGGAGGAGTCCCAGTATGTGTTCACAACTTGATTGTGAACGGGCTTTATAGAGAGTTGTCAGTGGCGGATGCCAGGTTGGTAGAGTCTAGGAGGGAGCTAGTAGCAGAAAGAGCCGCCCGAATGAGGTTGCAGGGACGGAGGACTATCAGTGATAGGGTTGGGTATAGGGCTGTGACCCGCATCAAGCTGAGGGCTCGGATGAGGGTGCGACAGTTGCCTACCGATGGGCATGGTAGAGTAGACAGAGCAGATGCCGAGGAGATTTTCCGCATCGCCATGTGGAGGGTTCGGATGATGTTTCATCGTGGCGGCTGATTTCAGATGTGGTGATGCAGTAGTCTAGTTGTCTAGTCATGTACGGACGTAGTAGTGCCGGCTTTTGTAGGGATGGTTTTCTTGTACTTATTTTCCCTTTTTGCAGACTAGACAGATAGACAACGTATTTCACTTTTGACTTGTTGTTGTTGTTAGGATGGCTGTACTTTAAACTATCATTGTAACTCGGATGTTGTACCTTTTCGGTACTTGGTATATATTTGTTTCCCTTTCAGTTATTTCAATTTTGTTGGGATGTGATCACGAGTTTATTAGCATATGTACTATTTTTCGATTAATTTGCCATGAGATATAAAACTGTGGGATCTTAAATCCAACCATGTAAATAATTATGCAAGGAAAAATCCTTTAAAACAGGTAAGTGAACCTAATGTAAAATTTTCCAAATTTTCAGTAAGATGCCTCCAAGACGAATGGGCACTAGGGCTAACCCCCGTGAATCTACTGACCAAGAGAGTCACAACCAACACGAGGAAAACCATGAAAGTAGTGATGAACAAGATCATGACTATAATGAGCAAGAAGATTCCCAGTATGGAGCAGAGGATGAACCCATGTACTTCTAAGACTTTGAGGGGGAAATAGAGGGTGGAGAAACTGAAGTGGAACAGGAAGGGGAGAACCAGGGCGGAGACCCCATGGGCCAGTTTATGGATTTACTTAGGCAGAATTTGAACCAATACCCTCAACCACCACCAGGAAATAACACTTCAGTGGCAAATTCCTTTAGGGCCTTTAAGTCCCTTAAGCCCCAGAGTTCTACGGATCGGCTAATCCCGTTGAGGCGAGGGTCTGGATCAAGGAAATGGAAAAATCTTTCGAGATTCTGAGTATCAATGAGGCTCAGAAGACTGTTTTTGCTACTTACCTACTGAAGGGGGAGGCCAATTATTGGTGGGAAGCCAAAAAGAACATGGAGACTTATGCTGTTGTAGCCTGGGAAAGGTTCAAACAATTGTTCCTGGAGAAGTACTTCCCTAAGTTCATGAAAACTCAGATGGAACTTAAGTTTTTGGAACTAAAACAGAACAATATGTCAGTGGCTGACTATGAGGCCAAATTTACTGAGCTGTCGAGATTTGTGCCAGAATTTGTGGATACCGAAGAAAAGAAAGCTAACAAGTTTCAACAAGGGCTGAAATAGTGGATCCAAAATAGAGTGGCGGTTTTAGAGATTACGGATTATGCTACCTTGGTGCAAAAGGCCACCATTGTGGAAGCTGGAAGCGATCGGATGCAGAGAGAGAAAGAGAAGGGGGATTAAAGAGGAAATATGTTAGTATGGGCGGAGGGCCCGCAGGTGGAAAGCCCCCGAACAGGTTTAACCGAGGAGCAGTCTCTCTACCTAGCAGGGGTATGGGATTCAAACCACCTGTGAGCATGAGTGTGAGCCAGGGCGGCCAGCATACAGGAGTGTCCCGTTCCCATCAGTATAGACCTCCCTTGCCAGCATGTGCAACGTGTGGAAAAAGACATTCCGGAGTGTGCAACCAGAAGCAGCCAACCTATTATAATTGTGGACGAGTGGGCCACTACTCAAACACCTGCACTGCGGTTGTCCCTAGTACCAACAAAAGCACCACTTGTTTCTAGTGCGAACAGCTAGGGCACATGAGGAAGGATTGCCCAAGGAACAAACCAGCAGCATCAGGGGCAAGCAGGGCTGCCTCAAATAGGCCACCAACTGCTAGGACTTTTAATATGTCAGTACAAGATGCCGTGAGGGACACGGATGTGATAGCAGGTACATTTTCTCTCAATTCAGTCAGTGCAAATGTCTTATTTGATTCAAGAGCAACTAAGTCTTTAATATCTAGAGATTTTACGCATAAATTGAAACTTAAAACCCAGCAACTAAGAGATTCCTTACAAGTAGAAATAGCTAATCAGAAAATCGTACCGGTTAATCAAATTCACCCCGATTGTAAACTAGAAATAGGAGGACGATCCTTCTATGTCGATTTAATTCCTTTTAAGCTAGGGGAATTCGATGTCATCTTGGGTATGGATTGGTTGTCTCGCAATAATGCGCAGATAGATTGTAAAGGGAAAAAGGTTAAGTTGAAAACCCCAGGGAAGAAAGAAATAGTGTTTAAGGGGATGCGACAGACCCAGAAAATTCTGACCATGGCGCAAACCAAGAGATTGTTACGAAAAGGGAATGAGGCTTATTTAGCTTACGTTATAGACACTCAGAAGGAAGCGCCAAGATTGCAAGACATTCCGGTAGTTAATGAGTTCGAGGACGTGTTCCCACAAGATCTTCCCGGGCTACCACCTGATAGGGTAATTGAGTTTGCCATCGAGTTAGCCCCGGGGACGGCGCCGGTTTCGAATGCCCCGTACCGATTAGCCCCAGTAGAAATGAAAGATCTAGCTAAACAGTTACAGGAATTGTTGGATAAGGGCATGATAAAGCCCAGTGTGTCGCCTTGGGGCGCACCTGTGTTGTTTGTTAAGAAAAAGGATGGGAGTATGAGGTTATGCATCGACTACAGAGAGTTGAACAAGCTAACCATAAAGAATAAGTATCCATTGCCCAGGAGAGACGATTTGTTTGACCAGCTAAGAGGCGCTGAATACTTCTCTAAGATTGACCTGAGAACGGGATATCACCAACTGAAGATCAAACCTGAAGATATCCCGAAGACTGCATTCCATACCAGGTATGTACATTATGAGTTCTTGGTAATGTCATTTGGATTGACCAACGCCCCAGCATCCTTCATGGACCTAATGAATAGGGTGTTCAAGGAATATTCAAATTCGTGATAGTCTTCATTGATGATATTCTCATCTACTCAAAGACAGAGGCAGAACACGCTGAACATTTAAGGATAACCTTAGAAATACTCAGGAAGGAGCAGTTATATGCCAAGTTCTCCATGTGTGAGTTTTGGAAAAATGAAGTACAATTCTTAGGGCACGTGATCAATAGAGAAGGAGTGTTGGTTAACCCCTCCAAGATAGAAGCAGTTTCAAACTGGGAACGACCAACTACTCCAACCGAGGTGAGGAGTTTCATCGGACTGGCCGGATATTACAGAAGATTTGTCCAAGATTTTGCGAAAATCGCATCTCCATTAACTCGCCTTACCCGTAAAACTGAGAAATTTGAATGGACTGAAAAATGCGAGAAGTGTTTCCAAGCATTAAAGAAGAGGTTGGTGACAGCCCCAGTGCTGGCATTACCTGATGGAAAAGGAGATTTCTTGATTTACAGTGATGCTTCGCATAAAGGACTGGGATGCGTGCTTATGCAGCACGACAAGGTAATAGCATATGCGTCTAGGCAACTGAAGGATTATGAGGTCAGATATCCCACGCATGATCTAGAACTAGCAGCCATAGTCTTCGCTTTAAAGATTTGGAGACACTACTTGTATGGGGAAAAGTGCGAGATTTACACTGGCCATAAGACCCTCAAGTACATTTTCACTCAGAAAGAGCTTAACATGCGCTAAAGGAGATGGTTAGAGTTAATCAAGGATTACGACTGTGAAATTCGCTATCACCCGGGCAAAGCCAATGTGGTGGCTGACGCCCTTAGTAGGAAAGAGAAGCTCAAGATGATAACTTCAGAGGAAGAGCTAGTGAAAAATTTTGAGAAGCTGGAAATTGAGATTAAGTTACCTGGAGAGGGCCAAGAAAAGTTGATGGAAATTAGAATCCAACCTCCATTGTTAGAAAATATTAGACGGTGCCAGGAACGGATGATGTAGGAAGAAGAGAACTCCACGGAAGAGATAATGATCGGGGAGGAAATTAAGTGTGAAAGAGACAAGGAAGGGATCATGAAGTACACGTACAGGATATGGATCCCAAATGTTCAGGAACTCAAGGATGAGATTTTAAATGAGGCACACAACTCAAGATACTCAGTGCACCCCGGTAGCACCAAAATGTATAGGGATTTGAAGGAGTACTACTGGTGGCCCAATATGAAAAAGGAAGTAGCGGAGTAGGTAAGAAGATGCTTGACCTGCCAGCGAGTGAAAGTAGAGCACCAGAAGCCCAACGGACTTCTACACCCCTTAGAGATTCCAGAATGGAAATGGGAACACATAGCCATGGATTTCGTAGTAGGTTTACCAAGGACCAAGGCTAATCATGACGCCATATGGGTAATTGTAGATCGACTGACGAAGTCAGCTCACTTTCTCCCGATCAACGAAAGATACACGGTCGACAGACTAGTGGATATCTACTTAAAAGAGATAGTGGTGTGACTTGGAGTCCCAGTCGAAATAGTATCCGATCGAGATCCTAGATTTAACTCCAAGTTTTGGAGAAGATTTCAAGAATGTGTAGGGACCCGGCTGAACAAGAGCACAGCCTACCACCCCCAGACAGATGGGCAAAGTGAAAGGACCATCCAAACGCTAGAGGATATGTTGAGAGTCTGCGCGATAGACTTCAAAGGGAATTGGGATGATCACTTGCCATTGATTGAGTTTTCCTACAATAACAGTTTTCATTCAAGTATAGGAATGCCACCTTATGAGGCCCTTTATGGAAGGCAATGTCGATCTCCCTTGTATTGGGATGAAGTTCGAGAGTGAAAGATGCTCGGGCCCGAAGTGGTCCAACGAACTAAAGATGCAGTAGATCTAATAAGAGGATGGTTAGTAGCAGCCCAGGATCGACAAAGAAATATGCCGACTTAGCTCGGAAAGGCAAAGAATACGAAGTAGGAGACCTAGTGTTCTTAAAAGTGTCACCCTAGAAAGGTTTAATAAGATTTGGAAAGAAAGGGAAGCTGAGTCCCAGATACATTGGACGATTCGAGATCTTGAGACGGATTGGGGAACTAGCTTATGAGTTGGCATTGCCCCCGAATCTACAGCAGGTGCACAATGTGTTCAATGTTTCGATGCTGAGGAAGTATAATCCGGATGCCAAGCACATTGTAGAGTATGAGCAAGTGGACATGCAATCAGACTTGACCTATGTAGAGCAACCTGTGGAAATCATAGACCGGAAAGAACAAGTGCTCCGAAACAAGGTCATTCAGCTAGTCAGAGTTTTGTGGCAGAACCACAATGTAGAAGAATCAACCTGGGAACTTGAAAGCGCAATGCAAGAGAAGTACCCCCACTTGTTTTCAAACTGATTCCGGGACGGAATCCTTTTAAGGAGGGGAGACTGTAAGAACCCAGATTTTGGGTTGAATTAAAACTCTTATTTATTTAATGATGTAAGAATGAATAGCGGTTACGGCTACGATGTAATAGTTGATATTTTGAAAGAATGAATGGAATTCGACTTTATTATTTCTATGTCTTGAAGAATGCTAATGGTTGACAACTTAGGTAAGAATAATCTATCTCCTAGAGGAATAAGATATGGCAACCCCAAGCAGATGAATACTCTCATGTCATCCGGACCGATAACGATTAGTCCAGTGGTTCCGTAAAAGGGTTAAGGAATGCCCGAAAGAGAACAAGGACATTTTCATAAATATAAGGAATAAAGAGAGAATAAATAATGAATAGTGTTTTTGGTGGAAATGAGCAAAACGATTAAGCCAACGCTATATAGAAGTATTCATGACGGATTTCCGAGTTCATATTAATGATCCAGGGGGAAAAAGAGTGTATGTAAAAGCTGTCGGATTCTGAAAAACAGCACTTTTATTTTCTCCGAGAATTCCCTGGACACTGTAAGACCTAAGGATTTATTTCAAGGATTTAAGGAAATTAAATTTGAGAATTATTAAGAAAGATGGAGAATAGTATTATAAATATTAAGAAAGTTTCCGGTAAAACCCTAACGAGAAACCCTTGAGATATTCCTCCGAACGAGCAAGGAAATTGAGTAATAACTGGACAAAGAAACGAACAATCAACCAAGAGACAAACAAGTGCAATTGGTGTAAAAAAAAAAAAGAAAAACGTAAGTGGCATACTTGAAAGTCAACTACAACTAGGATGATTCTTTAGCATTTAACCAAAAATGGAGTTGTTTAATGTGGTGCCAACACATGGTCCACTAAGAAGCCAACACTTGGACCTATAGATGAGTGACAACACAAAAGGAGGAGATGCATCCAAGTTATATACATAATAATGCATGTATTAAGTCATAACAAAGCAAACCAAAAAGAAAAACACCACCATTTCTTATCTCTTGAAACTCTCGTCCAAGAAAAGGAAAAAAGGGGGGAGATCTTGCCACCATCCATTCACTTCAACCTATAGCTTAAAATAAAGCTTGAGACTAGGAGAAGGTAAATCCAAAACCTTAGCATCATCCTTTAAGGTTTCCATTTTCAAAAGATTTATGAAAGTGATGATGAATAGTAACTAACATGGTTGTTTTGATTTTGATCTTTGATTTATGGCTTCCAAAGGATAGTATAAGCAAGGAATAAGAGTTGAAAGAGTATAATAGCATTACCAAGATTCAAACCAAGGTATAACACTTGAAACCTTTGGATAAATCTTGAGTTTTTATGGAGTTTTAGTGGTTATATGCAGGTATAGAACCTTAGAGATATGAGTGGGCTTTGATAATTGTTAAAATAGTTTAGATGAACGGAAAGACATTGCTTGGTCTTATTTCATGGTTGAATAACATGTATATGATGTTTGGAGTGAAAACTATGAATATTGGATGTTTGAATTTTTGGGAAACGTGTAAACATAGCCGTCGTAATGCCAAAATTTCGTTAAGTCTTAAAAACCGTGCATGACAGTAGCATATACTCACTGTCCAGTCCCGGATTTTGCCATGTTTAGCTAGTTCACGTTACAAGCTTCGTTTTGATATAAAGATCGAGTGAAATGGATATACGGTTTAAGAGTTATGATCAATTTAAGATAAGTGGTTCGTAACCGAGAGCACGAGGTCGTAATTAAAATTGAACCCGTGTAAATTATGTAATGCAGTGGGGAATTATGGTAATTAAATAATAGAGTAAAAAGGAAGGTGTGAGAGAAAACCTCGTGTGAATCGGATCATATTTCGATTTTATAAAAATGTTCGAATCTATGTTAAACGCGAACGAACCCCTTAAAAGTATAACTTTGGTTATAACTTAGAAAACGAGCGATAAAACTCGAGATATAATCTAGGTTCGTAATCGATCGAATTTAGAACTTATACGACTTAAGTATACCCTAAGTGTGAGTACGATGACATGTCTTAATGACGAACAAATGTCGAATCGTATCGATAATAAAAAGAGTTACATTAAAAAGGGGTATAACGAGATAATTCGAAAACATGTTTCGACTTAAGTTAATACTTAACCTTTTGAAAAATGTTAAGTGATTAATCTTGAATCTCTTGACTATTATAGATCGCCGAGCTGACTCGGGACACCCTACCCCTACCCCTACCCGTGCTCAATTACCAGGCAAGTTTCAACTTTCCCTTTTTAGGCTGTTGTTGTGAATATATATATATGCTTTCTGTTATACATATGCCATAGCATGCATGCCTACTTTCAAGTCATATTGATATACTTGTTCCCTGATTGTTCTTTGGCTTATAAGTAGATAGATAATATATCGATTATAAGCCGGATGTCATTAAGACCCTTAGAGAAGGGCATATGAATCCTATTTGTTGAATATAGACCAGGAGTCAGTACTTCTTGATATATCATAATTATTTTCGAGGAAAATATTTAAGTAAATAATTTCCATTATTTGGTTGACGAATATTATTTGAATATTCGTCCGAGATTATTTAATTAACGATCATTACTTCAAATATTTATTTGAACGTTATCTATTCAATGAATATTATTTTTCAATATTCATTCAAAGACGAACCATTTATCGAATATTATTTCAAATATTTCTATTAAACCTTCGATTATTAAATAAATATCATTCGGACATTCATTTAGAGCATCATGTATTAAGGGACTATTATTCTCGAATATTCCTTTAAGGTTTAATTTATTAAATGAATATCACTTGGATATTCATTTAAATTATTAATTATTATATGAATACTATTTTTGAATATTAATTTGAAGTCTTATTTACTTAACAAATATTATTCCAAATATTCCTTTCAAAATTATTTATTGAATGAATATTATTTTAATATTCATTTAGGTAATTATTTATTCAATAAATAATTTATTAATATTCCTTCGAGGATTATTTTGAGAAATACTCTGATTAAAAATATTCTTTCATTCATTAAATACTTCCGACTCAATAAATATTCTATAAATATTTATTCAATACTTGGAAACAACTTCAAGGTTGTTTATTTTTCTTCAAATATTATTTTCGACCTTCGATCATTCTGAGAATTCTTCGGAGTCATACGATTAAAATTATATTAAGAAAGGTCCTCTAGATTCTATTCTTCACTCGAATCTATCTCTTAAATTATAAGAGAACCTTAGTTGAGAAAGGTTCTGTATCTTGTTGACTTCCCGATCATAGTTTATCCTTTTCACTCGCAACTTGGTTGCTATGAACTCATTAAGTCTGTATGTACCTTCTCATCATTCGAGGGGTAAGATCGTTGGAACAAGTTGATATCCATTAACAAGCAAGAGCTTGGGAAATGTTAGTGAATTTTCCTTTCCAACTAGATACGACTACTTTGTGGAGTCTTGTCAACAAGTATTTCACTTGGGGAAGGGAGGATAAACTATACATTTCAATGCTGTGGATTTACTCGAACTAGGAGTCGTGTGTAAGAGGCCGAGTCGCGCGGTGCATCACAAGGCCTAATCATTGGCCAGGGAGTTACTATTAAAGGCCATCGATAAGTGGAGCCATCAGTTCTTCCTTCTACCGGTAGTAAACTATATTGGGTTGTACCATCCCCGACTGATTATCAGGGAGTGGAACAGCTGGCGCGTGATAACTCCAATATTGGTTCATCTCCCAAATTGGGAATTCCCTGCAACACGTATCGAAGATACTTCTTTTAGGTTGTAGAACCTCGAAAAATGTTAATAACTGGAACTGCAATATTTTCCTAACAAGTCCCTCTTAATATGATAAATAATGATATCTTGCGTATTTTGACTTAGCAGATATTTCCACAAAATAAACGCTTTAAGTTACCTTGTAACTTCATCGTTCATATTATACTGGCACAAACTTCGTTAATGCATGGCATATGGAAATAATAATACTTCGAACTGTTATATACTATCACTGTCTTGTTATATATTTTATTGGTGGGCTATTGCTCACCCTTGCTTATTTATCATGTCACAACAACAGCTAGGACAGATGGCTCGCGTAAGGCGCACTCGGCGCAAGCGGGTTACCCGACCCACCGGACTCCCCGCTGAGATGCTAGCCGCCATTGCTGAGGTAGCATAGTTAGACAGCTTTTGTTTCCTGTTTAACTATATGTATAATTAATGTAATCAAGGGCAAAACTTTTAAACTTATGATGTTATCCTTTTGGATTGTAATAACTTTTATTCGTAAACCCTTTTATGTAAGATTTATTTCAATTTCATCTCTGGGACTATAATTGTAAGTGTGTGAGTGGATATTATTGTGGGGTCATAGCATGCTACTTATTGATTTTGGACTCAAGTCAAGTATTATGTATGAGTTATGAGATCGTAACGACCCGATCCCTGACCCCGGATCTGGGGGTGTTACAATGCGGGTGAGAGAGACAGAGGGAGAGGGTCATGTAGTACTAATGAGAGTGAGTGAGAGAGAGAGAGAGAGAGAGAGAGAGAGAGAGAGAGAGAGAGAGAGAGAGAGAGAGAGAGAGAGAGAGAGAAAGAGATGAGTGAGAGAGAGAGAGATGAGAGAGAGAGAGAGAGAGAGAGAGAGAGAGAGAGAGATGAGGGTCGAGAGAGGAAAGTCGAGAGTGGGAAAATAATTTAGGGGAAAGTTCAGAGGCGGGGGAATGAAATCTTTTAAGGGGGAAATGTTTTATTAGAAATGGGGGAAATAATCTAAGGGGGAAATGTTTTATTACAAATGGGGGGAACTGTATCAGCCACGTGTTTTTTATTTTTTAAAAATCATAAAAGACATCGGTTATTTTACCTACCGATGTCTGCAAAACAACTTAACATCACTTTTAAAAACCTTTTTAACATCGGTGGTTTTTCAAACCGATGTAAAAGGGGCGATGTCTAATCCAGTTTTTCTAGTAGTGAAGGAAGAAATATTGTGGCAAGAATGTGAAGCTTACTTAGCTTAAAGGGATTGTTATTCCCAGATTACACACTTGTATAATTGTAGAAGGGGGGGTTGAATACAATTCTTGATATTTATAAATTTCTGATAAGAACTCCAGAAATCTATACTTAGATAATTGCTTGTAAAAAGATTAATGCACAAACACATAAAAATCATGTGGTTAAATGCACTACCTGAAGCTTTTATTCGAAGAAAACTCTGTGATACAAAAGTACACAGCTTCTGTTTTACAACTCTTTGCTTTCTGAGAATATTCAATAGAAACCCTAAACAAAATGTATCTGTTTTCTTAGTCTACAAAGAGTGGCTACACTTGGTTATAAATCCCAAGTTTTACAAGTACTATTGGAATAAGATAATATTAATCTAATTCTAGTTGACTTGCTACTACACTCCAAATACACATGTAGCCGAAAGGTTGTCCTTGTGTTCAGACATGTCTCCTGCACCTTTCTTGTATTCATAGTGTAAATGGAATGCTTCTTTCTTCTGTGTTTCCAAAGTATGGCTGCCATACTGCTTTTTGTATCTACTATCAACCCATGTGATCTGTCAGTCAAACATGTCCTTATCAATTGCTAATCCCCAGCTAATCATAGAAGACAGTGTCAATGATTATCCATTGATACTGTACACTGACATCCGTTGATGATGTATTGAGCTGTATCCGTTGATATTGAGACTTGAGCTGTATCCGTTGATATTGAGACTTGAGCTGTATCCGTTGATAGAGTGGATTTGAGTTGTATCCGTTGATAGTGTTTTGTCTTCATCTGTTGATACACTTTCACTTAGACAGAATTACATAGCATAGCTTATTTACAATTGGCTACCCTATTCTGCCTATCCGTTGATGGTCAACATGACTGTGGATAAAAACACTATCAACTGATAACATAGAGATACTGCAGTATGCTACAAAACCTCATCCGTTGATGAGCTACCTGTCAACAGATAGAGTTATAAATCCTCATCCGTTGACAGCTACAAAACCTTATACAATTTGATTGATTGTGAAGTTATCATCAAGTACAACATATTCCTAACAATCTCCCCCAATTTATACTTGATGGCAATAAAGCATAAATTCAGGACCTTGATGATAACAAAACATTCCTAAAGATATATATAGAACAATGCAAAAATTGTATTAAGCTACAAAAATTAAAAACTGAAAGTTTGAGAAATTTACAGAGAAGTGCTCCTCTAGACTGAGCAGATTAAGACTGTTTCTTTTCTCTTGTTGGCATCACCCTTGATTTTCCTTCTTTGGCAGAGTTGGACTCAATCTGAATTTGGAGTTGCCTATAGAAGGCATCTTCTTCATCAACCTTTGGATTTAGCTTTTGTTGTAACCATCTCAGGTATTGAGAACTAGCCTTTGATAGTTGGTCTTCTAACCTGAAGAATCTCCTGTTACCATCTTCATCCCTGAACTCCATCATCCAGAAGGGTTGAAGGTGGATTTTCTGTCCATTGTATGGGATCTTCATCTTCCTTGATAGACTTGATGGTGAGTTCCATTCCCTCCTTATCTGTTTTATTCTGTCCAGTATCTCCCCTTTTGCTATCTTGGAGAACCCTGTGTACCTCTTGATTGTAGAGAACACTTTGGTTAAGGTCAGATAATTTTCTCCAAGAACCCTTTGTAGTGGCCATGTCCTTTCCTTTCCTCCCTTGCATACAAAGACCAATCTCTCAGGCAAATGTTTATATTTGTCAATTCCTCTTACTTCTGACAATTCATCTAGATAAAGATTCATGCCAGAGTATTCTTCAATATCTGCCTGATAGATAAAATCATCCTTGTTTTCCAAGATTGGCTGCCTGACAATAGCAGGTACCCTAGCAACTTGAATTGGTTCCTTTGAAGGTTGCTTCCTTGGTATCCTTTTCTTCTGTATAGGCTTCTGTTGAGGCTTCAGCAAGAATGATTAGATGATAAACTTTCTTGAATGAAAGATACATCTTGCGAAATTGTATTCGATGCAATCCATCAATGGAATATATTCCTCTTGACAAAAAAAAAAGATTCATTGGTTCCTATTTAGGTACTATAGGATCACCATGGAAATTCACAGCTGGGTTGAATACTTTTACAGAAGTAGGTTGTGATGAGCCAACTGTCTCCTTGCTTTCAATTTCTGGAGAGACAGGCCTCCTTGCCTTTGATTTCATTCTCTTAGATTTAGATTTGGGGACTGATTTCCCTTTCCTTTTGGATTTGGGGACTTCCTCAGGTTCCCTCATTTCATCCTCTACCTCATCCATTAACTCTTGAGCCAGCCTGGCTTACTTCTCATCTGAGTTTTCATTTTGCAATTCAGTGCTTGGTTGAGATTCTCTTAGCAGCCTTGAAGTCTCTTCTCTCTTGGCTTCAACAAATCTAGGATGGCTGTTGGATATGTGTAGAACTTTTCCATTCCTTATGATTACAGCCATCCATTCTCTTACACAACTGTTAGTCTTCTCCTTGAATTCCTTAATTTGCTTACCCATCAGCTTCTCTTCATCATCCTTGGGAAATGGAAAGTCCAGGAGTAACTTGTTCTTCCCATTTGCTTTTGGTGGTGAGTAGGGTCTTGCTTTGATGTAGGGTTCAAATTCTTTAACATGAGAAGGCTCAGCATCATAGAATGTAGGAGCCAAAATTGCTGGAGTGAGCACCTTCAGAATTGTGGTAGATATTGTTGGAGCTGAGGTTTGGCTAGAGAACAGATTTGATACAATAGATGCATTGATCAATCTTTCTGTCCTCAATATTCTTTCATTGTTCTCCTCTCTCATCCTTTGCAGGGCTTCAATCTTGGCTAGCTTTTCCTCTTCTGTGAAGTTTGAGAAATCAAACTCTTTAGATAGAGCTACTTGTAGAGGTTTGGATTTGCTGGGGGAAGCTTTGACAATGAAGTCCTGTGGATTGACCACTATGGTAGGCTGCTGCTCCCCCTCACTTGCTGCTTCCCTTCTTTCAGAAATTAAGATTTGACTTGTAGTTGCCACAGCCTCTTGCACTTTCTCCCCCTTTTTGTTAGCATCAAGGGTTTGACTAGAAGTTGGGGCTGCAACTAACTTTTCTAGCAGTTGGGTTTGCAGTTTTTGATGGTGAAGAAATTGCTCCATCTGGGATTCCATCTTTTCCACTCTTGAGTTGAGTAGTTGCACAGACTTAGCCAGGTTGTCTTCTTTGATAAACCTTTGTTGCAACACCCTCTGAGTGGCTGTAGGAGCTAGTTGCTCTAACTTGGAATCCACAGAGATCTTCACATCCTTGATTTCTTGTTTGACCTCCTCTAAGTTGGATCTCTGAATCACCATTTGCATCTTTTGTAACTTAAGGGAGTCAATTGCCTGTTGATGAACAACCTTTCTCTATGGATCTGCTTCTTGGTGCTCAGCCAGGGCAGATTTATATTGCCTTATGATTTCCACATCAAGTTGATGATTGGTGTAGTTGTTAGCAAATTTCCAATCATGAATACTGCTATCACCTTCATCTTCAGGGCTCTGGCTGTCTTCATCTTCAGAATCTTCAAATTCTTCACTCTCAGCAGTGGTTGGCAGAGCTTCTAAAGATTCCTTAGCTCTAAGTAGAGACTGTGAGGTGTGCACTAGGTGCATTGCCTCATCTGCTTCCACATTGCCCTGTAGTGCCAGAATTTGATAGGCATGAATAGGGTGAGTAAAGGTTTTAGCATCCAAAGAAATGGAGTCAATCATGGACTGATAGTCTCTTTGAAATTCCATTTCCTTGGCTGCATCCTCAACCTCCATTGACTCACTAGCAATGGCTGTTTCTTCCATCCTTATTTCTCTTGTAGTCCCTTCTCTCCTCTCATCTCTCTTTTTTCTTGCATCAAGGGCTCCCCTTGGCTCACACCTCTCACACCCTCACCTTCACCTACTAAGGTGGAACTCTCAGTCTCTCCTTTTGCCTGACCGGAAGAAATGGCAAGCCTCTCATTATTTAGCTCTCCTTTTTCTTGCTCACAAGGCAGCCTCTCACTCCCTTCCCTCAATCCTAAAAGTGTTTCAACTACTGAGAACTCCTCCACACTTGGCACAGGAATGTCAGATATAGCAGTGGTAGAGTGAGTTATCAACGGATAAGGAATATCCGTTGATGGAGTAGTTATAGCTGTCAACGGATGGCTAGACAGAGGCGCATCCGTTGATGGAGAAACACTTGTCAACAGATGAAGGATATCCGTTGAGGAAGGAATAATTTTATCCGTTGAAGAGAAAACCAACACTGAATCTGTGGAGATTGATTTTAAATTCGAGGCCACAGTCTGTGTTGAGAATTCTGGAAGGGAAGATTGATGGTCCAACAAATCATCTAAAAGATGATGACCACCAGATGCAGAGTGGGGCTTCTCCAAGAATCTTAAAGATGGAGAATCAGGAATTGATGTAGATATCATATCCACATCCAGAGATGGAGTTGGTGATGGTAGATTGTAATGTGTATCGATTTAAAGATTAAGATCAAGGGGCTGTGACTTCACATTTATTGAAGTCACATCAAACTGAATTTGAGAAGGTACAGTTTCCTGTACTGTGTGTGCACCCTGTGATTCCCCTATGGTTTTAGATTTCACTCTTCTTCCATAGGTTTTTGAGAGTGGGCTATCTGTGTCTCTAACCCTCTTGTGCAGTGTTCCTTGTGGGGAACTTGATTCAGTAGTCACACTCTGTTGAGAGAGTGTAACTAGAATTTGGCTTGTAGTTACATTAGCAGTCTTTTGAGAGACTGAAATGGTGGTTGCACTCATCTCTCCTTCCTTATCCTTAGGGCTTCTTTGATGTTCACCCTGTCCCTCACCACTCACTACCACCTTCACACTCCCCTCAAGAGTTTTGGTAGATTTTACAACAGGTGTCTTTTGAGAGACACTTGAGGTTTGCTTACTAGAATGTGATTTTGGAACTCTGGATTTGGTCACTTTGGTAGGAGCCTGTTTGGTCACAACTACAGACTCCATTGTGACACTAGAAGGCAAAGAAATTTGGGGGTTGGAGATAGGGGTTTCAGAGTTAGAAATAGTTACCTGAACAATTGGTAGATATACCAATTGTACTCCTGCATTGAGGTTCATTCGAATTAGGTCACTTAAGACTCTCTTCTCCTGAACAAAACATTGGAACTTGCTATCCGGGTTAGCAATGGATAGCTCATTCTCAGATACATGCAGTGCTAAGAGCATTAAAAATCTAGCAAAGTAGATATTCTTGCTCCTAGTTTCCTTTTTACCTAACTTTGCAGCTATCTCATACATAACTAGTGTGCCAAAATTATAGAATTTATCATTTAAGAGCATACACATCATAGTTAGCAGGGACTGGGTAACAGCATCAAAATTACTAATTTTGCCTAAAAAAGTTTTAATGAAGGCATCACAGAAATAGCTCCATTCTTTAACCATTCCTTTCCTAACAATTTTCCCTAAGTTTTCAGTACTAAGGGCATAATTAATAGAATTAAGCATGGCAACAATTTCAGCATCAGTGGGTACTTTCAGACAGTTATTCTCAGGCAATTTTAAACAAGCAGTTATTACATCAGAATTAACTACATAGTTTTTACCCTTTAAAGAAAAAGCAATTGTACCGTCTGTGCCATTGTACTCAGCAGATGTCCACATTTCTTCAATTACCTCGTGGATTAAGGGGGTGGTGGCAGTCATAGCATATGACAGTTTGCATTTCTTCACGAAACTCATCAAAGTGTGGTAAGCTTCTGGAGCATTCACTGTGTCAACAAAGGCCGCGAAATTGTTCTTCTCATAGGTAAACCCAGTGGAGGACATCATCTTAACAATGGGCGCCATTGAAGTGTTTGAACTTTGGTTACAGAGAGTTTTAGAGAAGAAGATGCAGTTAACTTTTGATATGCTTGAAAATGAGTAAAAGTGAGATGTTAGAGTACAAGTCAGTCTTTTATATTTTTCAAGAGTTAAAAATGAAATAATTAAAAGTAATTACTCCATTGGTCAAAAGTAACTGTCAGATAATAAATGAAAAGAAAATAAGTACAGCCATGATTAGATATACACGGTTACCAACGGCTATATATAAAAAAATGTATATCAACGGATATAGAATGAACGGATGAGATACAGTTTATCCGTTGATGACGTGGATAGCCTGTTATCCGTTGACATGCGAAAATCTAGTAATGTGTTTATACTATCAAGGGATAAAAGGATATCCGTTGATAAGCTAATTTTGCCTTAGACAAAATTTCTGCAGAAAATTTTTCTGAAAGTTTTAACTTTCAAGTAAATCAAAACACATTTCTAGCTTCAATGCAGTGAAATCAAATATCACTAGGAATTATGACAAGTTAAGCATACCTAGCTCACCTACCAATCTTGTGAATGTGGATTCATCAAGAGGCTTGGTGAAGATATCTGCAAGCTGCATTTCACTTGGCACGAAGTGCATTTCTACTGTACCATTCATCACATGTTCTCTAATGAAGTGGTATTTGATGTCAATGTGCTTGGTTCTCGAATGTTGCACTGGATTCCCTGTGATGGCAATAGCACTTGTGTTGTCACAGAAAATTGGAATCTTCTCAACTTTTAGACCATAGTCAATGAGTTGGTTTCTCATCCATAGAATCTGTGCACAACAGCTTCCAGCAGCAATGTACTCAGCTTCAGCTGTAGAAGTGGAGACTGAGTTTTGTTTCTTACTGAACCATGAAACAAGCCTGTTTCCTAGAAATTTACAGGAACCTGTAGTACTTTTCCTATCAACTCTGCAACCTGCATAATCTGCATCTGAATAGCCAGTTAGATCAAAACCAGATTCTCTTGGGTACCAAATGCCAAGGTTTGGTGTTCCCTTGAGATAACTGAAAATTCTTTTAATAGCTATTAAGTGAGACTCTCTAGGGTCAGCTTGAAATCTAGCACAAAGACAAGTAGAAAACATTATATCAGGTCTACTAGCTGTTAGGTATAGAAGTGAACCTACCATGCCTCTATAGCTTGAGATGTCCACAGACTTTTCCTTAATATTCAACTCAAGCTTAGTTGCAGTGGCCATAGGTGTTTTAGCAGATGTACAATCCATTAAGTCAAATTTCTTTAAGAGATCATAAATATATTTTGTTTGACTTATGAAAATTCCCTCATTAACTTGCTTTACTTGTAGGCCAAGAAAGTAAGTTAATTCACCCATCATGCTCATTTCATACCTACTTTGCATAAGTTTGGAAAACTTTTTGCAAAGCTTCTCGTCTGTAGACCCAAAAATAATATCATCTACATAGATTTGAACAAGTATTGAAGAGCCATTAATATTCCTATGAAATAAGGTTTTATCTACTGTACCTCTAGTGAAGTGGTTCTCCAAAAGAAATTGAGATAAAGTGTCATACCAGGCTCTTGGTGCTTGCTTCAAACCATAAAGTGCTTTCATGAGAAGATATACATATCCTGGAAATTCTGGATCCTCAAAGCCAGGAGGTTGATGGACATAGACCTCTTCTTCCAGTTCCCCATTTAGAAAGACACTTTTGACATCCATCTGATAGACTTTGAAATTGGCATGTGCTGCATAGGATAGAAAGATTCTTATTGCCTCAAGTCTTGGTACTGGAGCAAAAGTTTCATCAAAATCTATTCCTTCTTCTTGAGAGTAGCCCTTTGCCACTAATCTAGCTTTATTCCTCACAATTATGCCTTTTTCATCTGTCTTATTCTTGAGAACCCATTTAGTACCTATGACACTTCTATCATCAGGTTTGGGCACAAGTTTCCATACTTTATTTCTTTCAAATTGGTTTAGCTCTTCTTGCATTGCTAACACCCAATCTGGATCTAGAAGGGCATCTTCCACTTTCTTAGGTTCCTCTTGAGACAGGAAGCTACTGTATAGACATTCTGCTTGAGTGGCCCTTCTAGTTTGGACTCTTGAATTTGATTCACCAATGATTAACTCAAATGGATGATCTCTAGTCCATTTTCTTGCAGGTGGAAGGTTTGATCTTGATGAGGTTGCTTCATTTCCATGAGCATGATCATGTTGATTTAGCATTGAATTTTGACCTTGAGAAACTCCCCCTGAGTTTGTTGTCCTTGCTGAATTATGAAGTTGACTGTCAATGGATGCATTATTTTGCCTGTCGACGGATGCTTGAGAATATCTGTCAACGGATGCATCTCTAATAGTGTCAACGGATGTTGCAGAATGACTGTCAACGGATGTTGCAGAATGACTGTCAACGGATGCTTCATTTTCAGTGTAAGCATCACTTCTAGTTGGTATAACAGCTCTAGGTGGATCTCTGTGGTCATGATCTTCATTTTCCTCATGATCATCATAGTACATTCTTCCTTCACCTTCATTCTCAAATTCCAACTTTTCATGGTAACCTTCATCATTTAGGCCTAGAATCTTTTGATCATCAAACACAACATGTACAGATTCCATAACAATGTTGGTTCTTAGATTGTAGACCTTGTAGGCTTTCCCTGCTGCATATCCAACGAAAATAACTTCATCTGCCTTTGCTTCCAATTTGCCCAAGTTATCTCCATGATTCCTTAGCACAAAACACTTACATTCAAAGACATGTAGGAAAGCTAAAGTTGGTTTCTTGTTGGTTAATAACTGATAAGGAGTCATTCCTCTAGCTTGATTGACCAAGGAAATATTCTTAGTAAAGCATGCAGTGTTGACAGCTTCAACCCAGAAATATGTTGGTAACCTTGATTCACTTAACATTGTTCTAGCTGCTTCAATGAGAGTTCTGTTTTTCCTTTCAACAACCCCATTTTGTTGAGGTGTTCTGGCAGCAGAAAACTCATGGACAATTCCATTCTCTTCACAGAAAATCTTCATTGTGGAATTCTTGAATTCAGTACCATTGTCACTCCTGATTCTTTGTACTCTGTCTTCAGAACCATTGTTTAGTATTCTGAGGTGATTGATGATGATTTCACTTGCACAATCCTTGGAGTGCAGGAAGAAGGTCCATGTGAACTTAGAAAAATCATCTACAATCACCAGACAGTATTTCTTCTTTGAAATAGACATGACATTTACTGGACCAAATAAGTCCATATGCAGCAATTTAAGAGGCTTAACAATGGATGACTCTGTCTTGCTTTTGAAGAATGATTTCTTTTGTTTCCCTAATTGGCAGGCATCACACAGCCCATCTCTGACAAACTCCAATTGAGGGATTCCTCTAGCAAGATCCTTTCTTACCAAATCATTCATGACTTTAAAATTCAAATGTGACAGCTTCTTATGCCATAGCCAACTCTCATCCTTACTTGCTTTGCTGAAGAGACAAGTAATGGATTCTGAGCATGCTGAATTGAAGTCAGCTATGTAAACATTTCCTTTTCTAAAGCCTGTCAATACCACATTGTTGTCTTCCTTGGCAGAAACAACACAGGCTTCTTTTGTGAACTTTACTTCATAGTCTTTGTCACAAATCTGACTGACACTCAGCAAATTGTGCTTCAAACCTTCAACTAAAGCCACTTCTTCAATGATGACATTGTCTTTTGAAATCAGGCCATATCCCTTAGTATATCCTTTGCTGTCATCTCCAAAGGTAATTCTAGGGCCAGCTCCTTCCTTGAACTCTGTGAGCAGGGTTGAATCTCCTGTCATGTGCCTAGAGCATCCACTGTCTAGGTACCAGAGATTCCTTCTATTTCCCTGCACACATTTCAAAAACAAATCAAGTTGATTTTGGTACCCATGCTTCCTTGGGTCCTTTCTTGTTAGCCTTTGACTTTGTACTCTTAGCATTCTTCAACTTAGGTGTAGATGCTTGAGTGATGGGGTTTGACAAATGCTCATTTGCATGAATATTTGATGCATGCATGTGTGGAAAATCGGCATACATATTATTCATGTTAGGTATGTTCCATGACATTTGTGGCACATTCATAGATTGAAAGTAAGGATTAGACACATATGGCATGTTCACATATGGATTTGAAAAACTAGCATTTTGATACAAACCAGGCATAACAGACATTGCAGGCATACATGGCATTGGTTGAGGTACATGAACAGGAGCCTTGTTGACAATCTTGCAATTAGAAGATAGATGATTGACACTATTACAATTACTACAAGTTTTCCTAGGAGCAAACTTGTCAGGAGAGTAATTGTTTTTCTTGTTGATGCCTATCTTACCATTTCTGTTCTTTTTCTTTTTATCCTCATTTTCTACCTTTTCATTATCTGATTTACCAACAGCCTTTTTGTTGTGTAAATCACCTGCCTTAGCCTTCCCACTGGATTTGGTTTTGCTGCACTCACCACTAACAAAATTCTTGTTGACTGGACCATACTTGATATCCAGTTTCCTAAGTTCCTTCTTACTAACAAACTTTTTGTTAGTCGACGGATACCTCTCATCCGTTGACGGTTCATCTGTCAACGGATGATCACTATCCGTTAATTCACAAATAGTCTCTAGATCCTCAAGGCCAGGTTCTAGCTCCTTTTTCTTTTGAGTCCAGGCATCCTTCACAAACGATTCTATTCCCTGAACTTCTATTATGTTTTGAGAAATATTCCTACAACTTTGAAATTTAGCAATTATCCCTTGTTCTTTTTCAAGCTGGTCTTTTAAAATCAGTTCTCTTTTTAACACAGCTTCAAGTTCACTTTTAGCATTATTGCAATCAACTCTCATTTTCTCAAATTCTAGAAATTGAGTTTCAAGAGCAGCATTTCTATCACTTAAAAACAGATTAGACTCTTTAATCCTATTGTTCTCTTTAGTAAGTGATTTAAGAGTAACTCTTAAGTGATATAGTTCAGTAGACATTTCATCTATAACACTATTGCATTCCTCTTTGGTGAGCTCAGAGAGATTAATAGAAAATACCTGATTGCTAGCTGAACTTGCTTCCTGCTCTCCAGAATCAACCATTAAAGCAAGGTTGACTAACTCAACATCATCATCAGAATGATTGTCATCAACAGCCCAGTCATACTCTTGGGTCAAGAATGCCTTTCCTTTCTGCCTGAGAAGATCAAAATATTTCTTTTTATAGTCAACAGCCTCAGTTGACTTTCCCTTGTTCTCAGATCTAGGTTTCCTGCATTCACTTATCATGTGACCAACAATTCCACAATTGTAGCATTTAATTTTGGATTTATCCACATAGTTGCTTGTGGAAAAATCCTTGTTAAATGGCTTGGCCACCCCAGAGTTTCTCTTGAATTTCAGCTTAGAGAATCTCCTAGATAGAAAAGCTAAGTGCTAATCTATCTCATCCAATTCATCCTGCTGAAGAGCATTCAATTCCTCAGACACCTTTTCCTTGCTCCTGCTTGATTCTGCTCTACCTTTACAAAACTCCCTGTTTGGTGTAGACTAGCAGTTTCTGTCCTTTCCTCCTTTTGCTCCAAGTTGGCAACAAGTGCAACTGACCCACTTTTCTTTTGAGACTTCTCAATCTGTTCATCCTGCTCCATTTCCAGCTCATAGGTCTTTAAGGTTCCACAGAGCCTTTCAAGAGTAAATGTCTTGTACTCTTGAGTGTTTCTTAGAGAAATAGTCATTGGCTTCCATTCCTTGGGCAGTGATCTCAGAAATTTGAGATTAGAATCTTTAACTTGATAGATTCTTCCATACAGTTTCAAACCATTTAGTAGCTTTTGAAATCTACTAAATGTATCATTCAATGTTTCTCCACTCTTAAAGTGAAAATGTTCATACTGTTGGATTAGTAGTTGCATCTTGTTTTCCCTTACCTGTTCTGTTCCTTCACACAGGGTTTGAACAGTGTCCCATACTTCCTTGGCGGTAGTACAGTTAATAACATTGTAAACCATGTCTGTTTCTAGACCATTGAACAGAATATTCATGGTCTTTTTGTCTTTGTGGACTTCTGTAATATCTTCAAGACTCCACTCAGAAACAGGTTTGGGAATGAGAGTGTCAGGCACACCTTCAGCCAGGCCAACTCTTGTTGCAGTCTTCATTGGAACGTGAGGACCCTTGTCAATGTAATCCACAAAGCCCTCATCAATAGACGAGAGATGTAGACGCATCTTTACTTTCCAGTGAAAGTAATTTTCTCTATCAAGAACTGGAATCTTTACTCCATAATCCTTCTTAGACATGTTGCAAGTGTGTTGATCTTTAAACTTCAAATATGTTAGAAGCTTGCTCTGATACCAATTGTTATTCCCAGATTACACACTTGTATAATTGTAGAAGGGGGGGTTGAATACAATTCTTGATATCTATAAATTTCTGATAAGAACTCCAGAAATCTATACTTAGATAATTTCTTGTAAAAAGATTAATGCACAAACACATAAAAATCAGGTGGTTAAATGCACCACCTGAAGCTTTTATTCGAAGAAAACTCTGTGATACAAAAGTACACAGCTTCTGTTTTACAACTCTTTGCTTTCTAAGAATATTCAATAGAAACCCTAAGCAAAATGTATCTGTTTTCTTAGTCTATAAAGAGTGGCTACACTTGGTTATAAATCCCAAGTTTTACAAGTACTATTGGAATAAGATAATATTAATCTAATTCTATTTGACTTGCTACTACACTCCAAATACACATGTAGGCGAAAGGTTGTCCTTGTGTTCAGACATGTCTCCTGCACCTTTCTTGTATTCATAGTGTAAATGGAATGCTTCTTTCTTCTGTGTTTCCAAAGTATGGCTGCCATATTGCTTTTTGTATCTACTATCAACCCATGTGATCTGTCAGTCAAACATGTCCTTATCAACTGCTAATCCCCAGCTAATCATAGAAGACAGTGTCAATGATTATCCGTTGATATTGTACACTGACATCCGTTGATGATGTATTGAGCTGTATCCGTTGATATTGAGACTTGAGCTGTATCTGTTGATATTGAGACTTGAGCTGTATCCGTTGATAGAGTGGACTTGAGTTGTATCCGTTGATAGTGTTTTATCTTCATCTGTTGATACACTTTCACTTAGACAGAATTACATAGCATAGCTTATTTACAATTGGCTACCCTATTCTGCCTATCCGTTGATGGTCAACATGACTATGGATAAAAACACTATCAACTGATAACATAGAGATACTGCAGTATGCTACAAAACCTCATCCGTTGATGAGCTACCTGTCAACGGATAGAGTTATAAATCCTCATCCGTTGACAGCTACAAAACCTTATACAATTTGATTGATTGTGAAGTTATCATCAAGTACAACATATTCCTAACAGAGATTGATGCACATAGAGAGACACAAAGTTTAAAAGTCACCTAGTAGCAAATGGATGCATGGATATATCCTAATGATCCTTTGAGATTACCACCTAATAGAATTTATTGGGGAACACGACAGTATGCACGCCTCACAACTGATTGGCACCAATTGTGAAAGAGGCCTTAGTGTGACATCTTACATATACCATTGAGAATAGATACCCCTATCGGTGATAAAGAATTGTTGACCAGTTAAAATGTGTGGTTACCTTTCAAAAATAAGGTTGAAAAGCGGGTTTCACCAACTCAAGATCGACTTCTGTACTGTCGACTTCTGTACTGTGCCAAAGATGGCATTTTGCACTCATCTAAACAAATTATTGTAGTATTGTTTGGATTGACTAACGAGTCAGGAACCTTTATGGATTAAATAAAGTTTTAAGGACGAAATGAGATATTAGTAACAACCTTGTTGTTGGCTATACTTGATGATAAGAGGGGACTTTGAGAGTCATGATGATGCGTCTTTCAAGAGTTTAGGAGGTATGCTGATGCAATAAAAAGGGATGATTGCCTATGCGTCTAAATGGTATAAGGAGTACGGGATAGGATATGATAACCGTGATTCGGGAAGCCATGATAATGTTCACACAGAAAACTGAGACGTTATCTTTATGAGAAAAAGTGTTAAGATTTTACTACAAGAGCCACAAGTATATCTTCATATTAGAAACTAAATATAAAGAAGAGGAGATAGTGGGAGTGACAAGAAGTATGATGAAGAAATTTGTTATTACCCAGAAAAGGCCAATGTGGTGGTCGATACCTATGGAAGGGGTTATTCGAAATCAGAATTCATTCAGAATTGGCCAAGATAATTGAGTGTATACAATAAAGAATAATAGCAGAGGAAATGACTGAATTATGGGGAAAGACAAAGATGTACAGAGAATTAAGAGAATATTTCGTGACCGAACGTGGAGGATGGTATTGGAAAATTATTAATTACAAACTTGACATGACAAAAGTAGGATGACCGAAACCTAGTGGATTATTTCAGCCTATAGAGGATCCTGAAGTTGGACAGGGCATTATAATGAATTTCATGAAAGGGACATCGAGGGGAGAGTCAACCGATGACACTATTTGATTTATAATTGTTAGGCTAACCCAGTTGACTTACCAACAAGAGACTTTCCATTTAGAAGATTATCGATTTATATACGAAAAAGATAGTGGCACAATGTGGGGCTTCTGTAGCAATTTTGGCAGATAGAGACCAAAGGGGTGAATTTCGAATACTGAAAGTACTTTCAAATATGTTTGACCATGAGATCAAATGTGTGTGCTATAACGATTCACGACCAACGGACAAGGTAAAAGGAGTATCTAGACAATCGAATTTATGTTAAGCGTTGTGCCTTGAAATTCACGGGGCAGTCGAAGATAATCATTTATCGATAATAGGAATTTTGTTATCGCAATAGTCAACATGTGAGCTTACGGATGTCACTTGTAAAGCTTACTATGAAAGAAAGTTTTGATTTTCCTTGCGTTACGAAGAGATCAACGAACGAAAGATATAGGGACCCGAGCCGGTGCAACGAACAAAGAAGGATGTACGTTAACCGAAGTAGGTGAAAGCGACTGAAGGGAGGCATCACATGTGTGCTAATCAAGCCAAGAAATACAAAGAGTATTGTACGTACGTTATCTTAGAACATGAATTATGACCACCAGATATTTCACGTGCTTATGATACGAAGGATCAACATGGATGATATGAATGCGATAGAATATAAACGTATAAGTAGTAAGACAGGAGTTGTCATTCATAGAACAACCAATGAAGAATACAGGTCAGAAAGAGTGTGCATTGAAGAATAACACTAAGGTGCTGGTGAAAGCAAAGTGAGAGAACGAATGGATTGAAGTGTCAACCTGAGAGTTGGAGAGAGTGAAACTGGAATATTAACAACGACTATCTTCTTTAGATTCCGGGATTGAATCCTTTTAAGGAGTGGAGACTGTAATAACCCTAATTTTACGAATATATAAAACTTGGATGAATAGTGATTTTATGGGTGGACAAAAAATTTTTGCAACCCCGCTATGTACTAATTATTAGATGAAGATTTTGAATTGATATTACGTCATTATGATGCAAATGAGTGTATGTAAAAGTCGTTAGTTTTCGATGAAAACTATTATTTCAGATGGTCATATTTTACGAGATATTAAGGGATACGAGGATTACGTTATGAAGGGGAAATTATGGATTTTGAATTCCACCATTTAAAAGAATTACAAGTGTTTGTGATGGTAAGGAATTACGATAAAGAGTTGTATCCCGAAACGTTTCGGATATTAATCGCAATTACGAAACTAATTACGTAACAAGTGTTAAGTTCGAAAGTAAAGAAGCCCATGCAAGCTAAGTTCCGTGCAAACTAGATACTTAGAAAGCAAACCATCCTAGTTAGAAACTAACTAGAAAGTACAAAGACCTAGTTCCAAGTTTCATGGAATGGTATTCAAGCTTGGTCAAAAATCCTATTAAGTCTAAAAAGCAAGCTACACTCCTAGCTTTTGACAAAAACCCAGTTGCATATCTTGATAAAGATCACACAAAATTATTCATTTCATCACTCCACCATTTTCCAAAAGCTCTCCACTTCTTTTCTTCCATTTTCGGCCAAAACAGAGGCAACAGCTTTATACAGCCATAACTCCTTCATTTCTCACTCAAATTTTATGTTTTATAGCTCTTTGGAAAGGTATTGACATGATCTACAACTCTTATTCAGAAGTTGCATCCAAATAAGCATGGTAAGACCCTTGTTTTTCCACTTCTTTCAAGAGGGGTATATTAACTCCGAAAATCACTAAGTTGTGTTCTTGATGTTCTTGTTAGTTTAAGGTTTGTTAAGGATAGATCAAGATTCTCCAAGGTTGCTACACCACTCCCAAGTGTTCTAAGGATTCAAGGAA
Source organism: Saposhnikovia divaricata (assembly GCA_036435485.1). Lineage (NCBI taxonomy): Eukaryota > Viridiplantae > Streptophyta > Magnoliopsida > Apiales > Apiaceae > Saposhnikovia > Saposhnikovia divaricata. The sequence goes on along the minus strand of CM071596.1, from coordinate 148,064,677 downwards.
GGTATACCACTTATCCACCTTTTGATTTATGAAAAGTTTTAAGTAAAGTTGATAGTATTGTTCAAGAACATGCTTGTTATGGAATTTGGAGTATATGTAATTGAATCCTGATGGCTGTCTCTTATGGGTTGATGTTGGTGATGAAGTTCTTAAAAGATATAAACTGGTTTTGATGTTAAAAATGTGGGGTTGATGATTTGGTTGTGTTGGTTAATGAATTTAACATATTTAGATTCGGGAATCGTTACGAATATAGCCGTCGTAATGACCATTTGATTTTGGGGCTGTTTTAAACAAGATTCTCGAACTATAAAACTCATATTTTTGGATATAAAATATAGAACTTGTTTTGTAGTTTGTATCCAAATAAAGATCATCTCGAGGTGATTTACGGTTTAAGAGATACGTTCGTTTTAGTAAAGACGATTCGAAAAACCAAACTGCTACGAAGTACCAAATTGTAAAATGTATTCGGATCACTTAACTGTATTTAAAAATCATGGAATTTGGATAGTATGAAGTTTGGTCAGTGAAGAAGACAACCCAAAAAGAATTGTACAAAAATGTTAAATTTTCGATTTTATAAAAATGTCGAAACAGAAGTTGCGGGACGACCACCTTCACTGCCGAGCTACTGCCTTGTTCAGTAAATTCCGAAAAATGGCTCTTCTGACCAGGACTAAACTATTGCCTTGTTACAATGTAGACATTCTCTAGATCGTGCATGTGAAAACGGTGTGTCGTTTGAGTTAAGGGTTAAGGAGTTATTAGCGTTTTAGTGAAACTAGTGCAAATAGTACAACTCCGTAGTTGGCCAAATTTCTAAAATGTGTTTCGCCTGTCTAACTCGTGTATTCCAAATCAAAGCAATTTTGATAAATCTTACAAATACTTAAGAAGCTCCTTGAGGTGGTTACATATTTAATTATGGGTTTTTCAATTTATTAAAAATGTTGGAGTATGAGTTGTGTAATAGTAACTTCTCGAAAAGTCAACTCGAAGTGTGCTGTTTTGAGAAGCCATTTCGGTCAAGATAAAAGGATAATTATAGTCGGTCAAAACACGAAAGTTGTTGAGGAACATCATGACTATGTATTGGAGTAAAGAATTGGATTAACGGATGTTGACAAAATAGTTTTTTGAGTAGATGAAGTAGTCCCGAGGAAATAAAATGTCGGGCAAGATAAATATTAAAAGAAAAGAACTAAGAACTTGTTGAAGTTAAAAGTCGTTGATAATCTCGTAGTCAGTTAACGAAGTTAAGTGTACTTATTAGTGGTATGGGTAGTTGTTTCGGTTAAGAAGGCTAACCAAGATTACTATGTCTGTTTCTAGAACTATCCGGAACGAGTGAAACATGAGAAATGTACTTTAGATTCCAGGCAAGTTTTCCAACCCTAAGCTTTTGTTTTCAAAATATTATATTTTGATTCTTCCTGTGCAAGTTTACTTTTCAAAACTTAGACATAAAGATTCGTACTGTTGTGTTTATGGATTTCATACGTAATATTTTATGCATGTTGTTACGAACCCTTATGTCAAGATTGTTATATTTATATATACATAGATATATATACTTTAACTCTAGGTTGGAAAGCGTTTTCTTCGGACAACGACTCTAGCAATAGAGGTCGTATCGGTCAAGTATAATATTGACCGGGGAGCAGTGTATTATTTTATCGTGATCAAATTCCGAATACCCGAAGAGTTATTCGGGAAGTATCGGTTGCTTATAATTAATCATTAATTTTACCCCAAAAATATTTATCTTAGATTAAAAGATTATTTTAATTGATTTTTGGTTTATTAATTATTTAATATTAAAATCTCAAAATATTATGTTTCAAAACAAAACTAATCCAAGATATCTCAAGCGTTTTTAAACTTGTACTCTTTTGAACTCAAAATATTTTCTAAAACCCCCGATCAGATTTTACTCACTTGAACGTTATCTCAAGAAATTATCGGTCGATTGAAGTCGGATCTCAACTACTCATTTTCCATTCAAAAATGAATTTTTACGAAAAGAAAAAAAAGGGGGGACTCTAGCGGTGCAGGATCGTTGACGAACGAACCCGAGTTTAGTGTAAGAGGCCGTTAGCCAGGCGGTCCATCAACTATTCCGGCCCAGTTACTGCCGAAGGATGATTACGGATGGAGTTTTCATTAAGGGTGACTACGGATGGAGTTTTCACCCAGGGTAATTATGATAAGTAAATTTATATCCAATTGGATTGCTTCAATTAGGCTTAAATTGATTGTCTTGGACTCAAGTTTGTTGTAGTTTTGATGTGTTTTGCTTAGTTGTGCAGATTTACAAGAATGTCAATGATGGTTGATGCTTTTATCGTTTTTGGAGGATAAATTGATTAAAATTCGGATTTCTGAGAAGGTTGCGCAGTCTACACTGTTTTGGCCATATCTGGAGTTCTAGAAGTTCGTTTTCAGCGATCTTACTGTCCACGCGAAGCCTGGGATATTTTCTACAACTTATGACAGGATACCCACACGCAGGCTGCGTGTGGTGGGCACAGGCAGCGTGGCAAACAGATTGATGGGAGCAGGAAATTATTGTTTTGCCCTTTTCAAGTTCTAACTGTATTTTGAGCAGTTTTTAGTACCTTAATCGAATTCTAATTGCAATAGAAGGTAATTTCTTGCTGGGCAAGAAATCTAGAGCCTATTTAAAAACATCTTAGCATTGTAATTCGTATCGTTTTATTATTGTAACTTAGAATTGAAAGGGAGAAAAGTGGAGAAGGATTCAACGCTCGTGACAAGCACGAATCTAGATTTACTTCATCTTTTGTAGACCTTGGATTATAGATTTGTTTTCTCAACTCTTTTTTTTATTAATATTATTGCATCTTTCTTTCATATCTTGTTTATTATCATATTTTCATCAAATCCCATGACGATGAACGGTTCAATTATGAGCTAATCGTTGTCATGGGATTCTAACGGATGTATCTATGTAGCTTAGTAGTTTGAATGCTTTAAAGATCTGTGTGTGTAGAATTCTTGATATCCTCGTACGGTTAATCTTAATGCTTTTAGATGCGTAGCTAACATCTAAATTGAATTGTTAATCTCTTGCGAAACGAGAGTGGATCTTGAGATTTAGAACTTGTCATGCTAGCATCAGATAGGTTGATGTTTTAACATCATGATTTGTGGCGTAAATAGAGATATTATGCTGCCCTATATGATCTTAATAGACAACTTGTTCTTCAACCGTTATGTTTTCAAATCTTATAGAGATATAGGGTCTAAACATAATTGGTGTCTACCCATCTTCTATCTATTTTGTGGATGTATGCGTAGTTTGGTATTAGTATACCGAGAGGTAACTCTTACTTGTTTCGTGTTGTCTGGTCAGATATCAAAACCATCACATGCATTGATTAAAGGCGTCAACTCTAAGTGAAGTAGATAATGAAGTTAGGATCCCATGTTTATTCTCATATATATAAATCAGTTTAAATCACTTTAGTTAATTAATTTTTAGTTTGATCATTTGCATCTTAGTTTAAATTAGATAATCAAAATTCCCAATTAGTTAATTGTCTCAGCAGTGAGTTAAAACCATACATTGTTGCATAAGTACATCTACTGAATTAAAACCTATACCAGATCTCTGCGGAACGAACTCGATTTTATCTATATTACTTGTGACCACGTATACTTGCGTGATTTAGTACAAGCAAATAACGGATGGAGTTTTTATCCTTCTTCTAGTAGAAAAGACCCGTGGATTATGGATTTGGATATGATGACTGATCATCGTCAATCCTTGTCAGATTTCATGTTTTCTTACAAGTCCCATTCCTCCACTTTGGAAAAATACTGAGAAACTGCATCTTAGGCCTAAGTGCCAAGTTGCCGATAGTGTTGCTCTTAATAAGAAAGATATTGATTTCATGCAATATCTAGAACTACATATTTTGCGAAACTTTCTAAAACATTGGCAAAACTATAGTGGGTACTATTTTGCTATGTTAAGGATGTTTATTCTAGAACTTAATTGTTCATTTGGTATTTAGAACTTCTTACTGAGTATGAATATTTTATTCAAAACTCGGACATATATATTGTCAAGTTATATTTTGATATTATGAGATATATGCTCATACCTTTGGAAATTTCTTTTTCGAGACAAATTATATTATTACTCAAAATTGAAAACTACCTGAGCATTATGTAGCTCATTCTTGCTTTATAAAAACATTTCAGAAAGAGAAGAATTGGGTCGGTTAGCTCTGTACCAGCAGAAGAGCAGTAGAGGAATTACCCCTGGGATGATTCAGTTCCGGATAAATACTACAAGTAAGTCTGATAGGATTTTCAACTGTATTAGTAAGACTTGCCTTCAGGTGCGATTTGTATAAGTGAACTTGTGTAAGATTTTGGATTGTATATGTTGGGTTAAACCCAATACATATGGGCTTTGGTGATCCAAGACAAATATGGGTAATATAATAATTATATTTGGATAATTATTATAGATGATATGTCTTGGTTAGATAATTAGATACCAAGTATGATTAGAATTTGGTAGGTAATTAGAAACAAAATATGATTATACTTGTATGGAAACTTGGTGGCTAAGTTTGTGATGGCTATATATACATAGTCATATTATGTTTGTTAGATATGCTTGAGTATTGTTTTGCTTAAGTATCGTGTGAGTGAAACAACGTTTGGTGAGATTGATTGTATTATTGATTATTGTTTGGATTAATAATACAAGTTGGGACGCGGGTTTTCCGTGTCATATAATTTTGTTGTGTGTGCTTTGCATTAGTTTATTATCTCAGATTTTGTTCCCTAACAAGTGGTATCAAGAGCCAAGGTTCGTGATGGATATGGGTGGGGGAAAATTCATGATTGAATTGTTTAATGGAAGAAATAATTTTACGTTATTGCAAAGTGGCAAGACATGAAGTTACGTGCGGCATCGACAATCCGGTTGGCCCTTGCACCGAAAATCAAGTATGATGTTCTTGAGGAGAATAACCCTAAGAATTTGTGGGAGAAGTTGACGAAGAAATATCACTCAAAGTCTTTGGCTAATAAGTTGTTTCTCAAGAAAGAATTGTTCGGCCTCGAGATGGAAGAAGATGGAAATTTAAGAGATCATCTGAATCGTTTTAATGGATTGATTAACCAGCTGAATAATCTGGATGAAAAATTAAAGGATGAGGACAAAGATGTTCTTCTACTTGTGTCTCTACCAAAGAATTACTTCTTTATTGGTTGGGAAAACAATGTTAGATTTTGATGAGACCATTGTCATTCTTCTAGAGACCGAAAAATTGATGAAGCAAGGATCGAGTGACGTATCTGATGGAAGTGCACTTGTGGTAGATGCGCGTGACAAGAATAAGATCTATGCTAAGAAACGTAACCTTAATATTAAGTGTTTTTATTGTGGAGGATTGGGTCATGTACAATACACGTGTCCACAAGTAAGAGAAGATTTGAAGGAGTTGAAGAAAACTCAATGAGGGGGTAGTGTTTCGCTTGTAGCAGCTGATGAAGATGCTCTTCTGGTTCAAGAAGATAAAGGATCGAAAGAAGAATGGGTGCTTGACTCGGGATTTTCTCATCACATATGTGCTAGGAAGGAGTGGTTCTCGTCTTACGAGAAGTGTGAGAGAAAGATGGTAACTTTACCAAACGGTAAAAGGGTAAAGGTTGATGGCATTAGTGAGGTAACAATGAAACTTCACAATGGTCGTGTTCGGAGGTTAACTCAAGTAAGGTACGTATCGGAGTTAAATCAAAATCTAATTTCATTGGGTAAATTAGATGATTTGGGACATACTATTATGATGAAGAACGGTATGTTGGAGGTCACTAAAAAGGATTTAGAGATACTCAAAGGTTGGAAGGACAAGAGGAATCTTTTTGTGCTAGAAGGAGAGGTTATTGTTCAAGGGGAGGCATTGGCGGATCGACGTTGATGTCTTGATAGTAACCGTTAAATTAGTTGTGCATGAAATCGTATTGGGTTGAATGGGAGGATTGTTGGGTTAAACCCAATACATATGGGCTTTGGTGATCCAAGACAAATATGGGTAATATAATAATTATATTTGGATAATTATTATAGATGATATGTCTTGGGTAGATAATTAGATACCAAGTATGATTAGAATTTGGTAGGTAATTAGAAACCAAATATGATTATACTTGTATAGTAACTTGGTGGCTAAGTTTGTGATGGCTATATATACATAGTCATATTATGTTTGTTAGATATGCTTGAGTATTGTTTGGCTTAAGTATCGTGTGAGTGAAACACCATTTGGTGAGATTAAATGTATTATTGATTATTGTTTGGATTAATAATACAAGTTGGGACGTGGCTTTTCCGTGTCATATATTTTTGTTGTGTGTGCTTTGCATTAGTTGATTATCTCGAGTTTTGCTCCCTAACAGTATAGATGAATTGTAATATTTAGTGTTGTATTTGTTTATCGTTTCTGAGGCTCTAACCTGTGTGTGTGAATGATTGAGGTCTGGATTGGTGTAGTGTTGATTTGTAAGATTAATACAGGTACGAGGTGATTGGATGGTGACGTGACGACCCAGATTCCTGACCTCGGATTTGGGGGCGTTGCATAAAGCATGTTGAATAATAATAAAATAATTAACGAGGGTTTCAAAGTTGTATATGCTCTGATACCATGAACGTGTTTGATGGAAAACTTGTATGTTGATATGTAAATGGTACATGTTTATATAGAATTACATCAGTAGTTAATAACTACTCTATCACTTCTAGATTAAATATCATGGTATAAGATTACATACAACAAATCTTTATCACTATATAAAGATAATCTTTACCAAAAGGAACTCTTCTTATTTCGCTAATAATAAAATAGAGGCAACTCTCCACATTTTCTCATAATAATATATATTAACATATATGTTAACATCCCCCTCAAACTTACGATACTCGAAATCGAGAATTTGCTAAAATAAAAAAAATCGCTACCATCAATAAAAAAAAATCACCCACTTCAAATCTTTTTCTCTTCAATCTCGTCCTCATCATCTTTGTCTTCATCGCCATCTTTATTTTCGCTGACGAACTCTCACAGAATCTTTTTTCTTCCACATCCACGAACTCTCGCAAGATGTTTTTTCGGCACCCATGAACTCTCGTAGATTTTTTCACATCCACAAACTCTTGTAGATTTTTTTTCATCTCACCCACGAACTCTCGCAGGATCTTTTTTCTCTCACCCACAAATTCTCGCAGGATTTTCACACACTCACGAACTCTCTTAGGATTTTTTTCCTCACCGTTGGCTCTTGATACCATGATAAGTAACCAACTCATTCGTCTCATTCATTCACAAATCAAGGAACTTACTTTATGACATTGCACTTTTCCCAACTGACGGTAGTTTGGACCTAGGTGTTCGAGCATTCACAATGACTTTTTTCTCAGTTCCACTCAGTTGGTTTGCATGTTCTTATAATTAAATGAAAGGTTATAAAATCTAGTGTCCAAAATTATTTTTATTGTATTTTTTCGGATTTTTTTTGATATTTTATTTTGATTTTCGAATTCTTTTTTGCTGATTTAATCTGGAGGGGATTTTAGGTACCAAATTCATTTATTTTGGATGATACCACCTGGAAATGATAGCATGTGAAAAGTAGAACTTTTCATGTTTTTTTTGGATTTTTCACTTGGATTTTTAAAGTTCGGTCGGTAGTCGTCAAACGAGCCCCGAGAGTCCAAGCACCCCAAGAGATGACCCAGTCTTCCAATGATCCTAAAGAGGCCTCGAGCATACCAAGACACCCAAATGCACCTGTAGGCACCTCGACGCCCGACGACCGTTTTGCTCGGTCGATAATCGTCAAGCGAGTCCCAAGAGTCCGAGCACTCCAAGCAATACCCCAAGCCCCCAATAACCCTTGATCCTAAAGAGACCCCGAGCACACCAAGGTACCTAAATGCGCGCACCTGTAGCCACACATAGACATCTCGGCGCCTGACGATCGTTTTGCTCGTTCGGTAGTCGTCAAGCGAGCCTCGAGAGCCCGACTCATCCTTATAGACACCCAATGTCCCCATTTATATTTACTGCATTGCATAACCTAAAAAGATGCATGTGTGTTAATTTTGTGAAAGACATCATTTAAATTGTTTTGTACTTATACAGTCAAGTAACTTAGTAATAATTAAAATTGATCATTTTTAGTCAAAACACCTATTCACCCCTCCCCTCTCCTCTCTAGGTATGCATTTTCAAATAGCACATTAATCAACGAAAAACAAGAATGTAAAATCAAGAAATCATAGATGCATCACATTAAGTAACGAAAAATAAGAATGTAAAAATCAAGAAATCATTTGAAGCAGCAATATATACACATAAATAAAAAGAGAAGATGACACAATACTTAAAAATGTAAAACCCAAAATATCATTTGAAATAGAATAATGTATGCACAAAAATAAAAAGGGAAGATGAAACAATACCTAAGATAAATCGTCCTCATCAAAACAGATCTGATGTTGGTACTTGTCCAAATATGTGAACTTAACTTGTGTCACTGAGTAGATAATTTTCATTATTCCTATTAATTCTTTGTTTAAGAAGTTCTAGCATAATAATAATGTAATCGTTACAAATTACTATACATAACTTCACCAAATTACATGAAATTCGAAAATGATATTTACGGATGAAGATGAGGAGGGTTGGAGAGACAGTGATCTAGTGAATTCAGCAGCCACATGACCGCCGCCATCTCAAACTTTTTCATTGGAAATTTTAATATTTTTTGTTTAGGATGTACTTCTCGTATTTTAAAATTTTAACTTTGGGGACTCCATCTGAACAAAATTATTATCACAAAAGTTTTTTTTTTTTTCCACAAAAATAAAAGTTTCCATTAATTATAGCAAACACACAGTCGCGACAAATCCCCAACTAGCGGTACGACCAGGTTGAAAAACAAAGACAAGCTAAAACACTTAGCTGATTTGTTTCCTGGCCGTTTGACAATACAGAACTGGAAAATTCTGTTAACTGAAAATGAAATCAAAGACAACCCAATAAATCCAAATTGTACCAACATCCCTGAATACAGTAATATCACAATTGACCTTAACACATAAGAACCATTGGTAGCCCATTGTTCAGGTGGAGCACCCCAGCTATCTACTTGCCGGGAACTAGCTATAGACTTGCCGTAAGTGAAAACTCCCCCAAGGATGAACACTATACTGTTGTGAAAGGTGAGCTCTTGCAATAATCATTACTGCCTCAGCTTCGATGCGGCCCCTCCAGATCTCTCGAGACATCAAATGAAACATTCTCCGAGGACTGAAATAACCAAACCCAACAAAACAAAACAAATTAACATAAACAAAACACTCCAAAGGGAGAGACATACGCATAAAACGTTATTTAGCCCAAGGCGATACAATTCGAAAATTCAAAGATCTCGGATTGACACCAAATTTTGATATGATGTTAAGCACGAGATTTTGAGTTTAAGAAATGTGTTTACTTGATATTTCGAGTTCTGAATCGAAACAGATCTGAAAAGAACTCGAATGGGTTTTTCGAAATTTTTGGAAAAATTCCGATTTATGGAAGGAATGAAAGGGAATTATGAAGGTGGAGGAAAGCTTGGTTGGAGAATAAGGAGGGAAGAGAAAGAAGGCAAGAAAGAGGGCTTCCGGCCGATAGATAAACCACCGCAGGAGGGAAAGAAGGTAGCTCACAAAGACCAAAGTGGAGAGAGGAAAATTTTCGATGGAAAAGCCTCTTTTATCACAAAAGTTTTTATTATTGGATGAGAATTATTTGTTCCCTATCCACATCCCGTGGAAACCAAAATTCTCGTGAGAAATTGAGTTTTTTTTTACTCTTTCCCAATTTTTTTTTATATTCTATAATACATTTGAAAACAAAAATTAGTTGAATTAATCATGATATGTAATTATTTGTTAAATTTAATGTCATTTTCTAAATAAAATTTAAATTAATGTTATTTAAAATGTAATGTAAAAGATAAAATAAAAATCATTTTCAATTAATTTTATTCTACTATAATAATTTGAATCATAGGAGGTATTGAAAAATTTAAACTACAAGTGTTAACGGAGGAATTTGGTGATAACAAATTTCGGAGGTTGCTGGAAAAAGAATTATGAAAATATGGGGAATTTGGGATTTTGGATGTTTGGGGCTGGACTTGAGAGGTATCTCGATTTGTCTCGTGTATCGGATCCTTTTTCAAGATGCCTGCGTACCTTATATTTATAAGGATCAAGCCAACGCAGTTCTGTGAAATTGATTTGTGTCTATCCCTTAGAGACTTTAGGGATAAACTTCGTTAATCTGGGTAATTACTGATTTTATCTGATTTAATCTTATCGTTGTGATATCTTCCTGATTTGAAGAATATCGTTTGAAGATATTTTCCGTTATTAATTGATTGAGATTGATTATTTCCTCGTTTCAAGGAGAGGATAAAACTTAGCGATTAAGTTATAATTATTAATCTGAATTAATAATTAATAATATTGGAAATTTGGGAGATTATTAGAGGCAACCGAAAATATGGCGTAACAACTACCCCCCAGTTCTTCAGTGTAGCTTGCTGCAGTGGAGAACTAAGCATGCTTCGATCTTCCAAATTTCTTGAGTCATTGAAACAGCTAGGAGAGGAAGATTAATAAATAATATGGAGCACCAAGGTGCCCGTAATATACATGTAGATGTAAATAAGACAATATGCGATATGTAAATAATAATTTTTGTATGTGTAAGAAAATGTATTTTGGAGAGCCATCAAAGCATTATTCGCAGAGTCGTGCAAAGCATTTTGAGCAACATCCGGTCGAAAATGTCATATCTACCATGTCTTCTAGAGGGTATCCCCCTCAAAGGGGGTCATTTTCCTCAGAATTTTATAATACTCTCCTCAAAGGAGATCATTAGTACTCTCCTCAAAGGAGACCATTTTTGTCCAGAAATACCCTCCTCACAGGAGGTGGATTTTCCGAAGCTCGAACCCTGATGAGGCGCCGGAAGTACGGACATCCCCCCCCGGAAATACGGTTTTTGCAAGGATTTGGTAATTTGGGATACCCTCCTCAAAGGAGGTCGTTCCCCATTCCAGAAATATCCCTCCTCACAGGAGGTGGATTTCCCGAAGTTCGTGCCTTGATGAGGAGCCGGAAGTACGGACATCCCCCCGGAAGTACGGTTTTTGCAAGGACTTTGGTAATTTGGGATACCCTCCTCAAAGGAGATCGTTCCCCATTCCAGAAATATCCCTCCTCACAGGAGGTGGACTTTCCGAAGTTCGCTTCATTTTCACTAAGACTCTCCTTAGAAGAGATCGTCTTTTAAATAAATCACAAAGACCCTCCTTAGAGGAGGTCGTCTAACACAAAAAAAATAAGGGAGACCCTCCTTAGAGGAGGTCATCTTCCCAAAGTCATATCAATATCCCAAGATTCTTCCAAAAAAGATTTCAGCAACACTTGAAGGGTCTTTCAAAAAAATCAACTCTTCGAATAAAAGTCTTCCAAAATCATGTACCACGAAGATTACACCAAAAATCTTGAAAATCTTCGCAATTCAAATTCTGCCCAGATCTGTTTTTGACGTTTTTGACCATCTAAACGACTTTTTCTTGAAAAACACAAAACACGAAAGTTGTAGAGAACGAAAACACCTTTCCGATGATATATGGCTCATCAAAAACGGACTAATAACGAATCGGGAATTAAATAAAACGTCTGCTGATCTGTTTCCCGATGCTGAAAAACGAGATCTGATTGTTTTTGTGATTTCGAGAATAGATCGAGATATAATCTAAGAAAACTCAAAGAACGAAAGTTATAGGAAATTTAACAAGCTTTCCGAATCATTAAAAATCATCAAAATCCGACATGTATTGAATTTATTACGAATTTTATAAGATAATTAACTTGTATGGACAAAATCACAAGAAAACTTATCTTAATTTGGAATAGATCCACTGCCTCCACCGCTTAGCACCTCCATTACAGCAGCTCCAGATCCATAATAACCCCCCATGCGTGTGAGTTGATTGTCCTCCACAATCAATAAATAATCCCCTCCTTCTAGCGCCAATTGTTAACGGAGGAATTTGGTGATAACAAATTTCAGAGGTTGCTGGAAAAAGAATTATGAAAATATGGGGAATTTGGGATTTTGGATGTTTGGGGCTGGACTTGAGAGGTATCTCGATTTGTCTCGTGTATCGGATCCTTTTTCAAGATGCCTGCGTACCTTATATTTATAAGGATCAAGCCAACGCAGTTCTGTGAAATTGATTTGTGTCTATCCCTTAGAGACTTTAGGGATAAACTTCGTTAATCTGGGTAATTACTGATTTTATCTGATTTAATCTTATCGTTGTGATATCTTCCTGATTTGAAGAATATCGTTTGAAGATATTTTCCGTTATTAATTGATTGAGATTGATTATTTCCTCGTTTCAAGGAGAGGATAAAACTTAGCGATTAAGTTATAATTATTAATCTGAATTAATAATTAATAATATTGGAAATTTGGGAGATTATTAGAGGCAACCGAAAATATGGCGTAACAACAAGGATCCATAAAAATTATATTTATTTATAATAATTTAATTTGAATACATAAAAAATATATAATTTTTTTAAATAGATGACTGGAGGAAGGGGTTTCGAGAAAACAAACTAATTCCTATTCTTGAATTTTTTTTTTTCCCTATATTTTTCCTTTTTGGGATTTAGAGCATCTCCAATGCAATGAAACCCTTAACTAAAATTTTAAATAACTTACCAAAATTGAAAATTATACATAACATGTTAAAAGTTCATCACTTCAATGAGGCATTCCTTTTGTCTAAAAATTTAGCCAATCCTTTATATTTTTTTAATATTGGCCATATTTGTTGAAGCACTAGAGATCTGTAGCAAATGCCATGTCATTTTCCGCCCATTTTCTTCCCATAATTGATCAAAAAAATTATTAATAATAATAATCATACCTTTTTTAAAATATAACATATCATTATAGCTGATCTCCATTGGAGTAAAACAACACTCTACAGGTTAAGTAAATTTTAGCCAACTATTATTTTTTTGAAATTTAACCAATGAGCTTAATCAATACTATTGGAGATGCTCTTAGAAACCAAAAAATTTCATTCTGGAATGGGACAAAAATAGGATTGGGATCAGGCAAAATTGATGAAATGCCATTCTCTGCCAGAAGTAGAAATTCACGAAATGTGAGCTAAGAATTTCAAGGATTAAACTATATTAAAGGGAAAGGTATATACGAATTGACCAAACTATGCCTTATTTCGATTCTTCTCTATCCCATATTTCAGAATAGATACTAGAATTACAAGCAGGACAAAAAAAAAAGAGGGGAAAGATATATACGAATTGACCAAAAATATATACGGAGTACTATTTTAGAGAAAAATATATATTTGTATACTATTTTATAAGGAAATATTTATTGAAGATTAAAGTTTTTGAAATTATTTCAAAAAAATTATCTAAAATAATATAGTGGAATCATCTAATTTGATTCACTTATTTTTAATTAAACAACTATTCATTTTCTTTGATATAAAAAATTATACATACATAAATATAATATGATTGTTTATACACATATTACATGTGTCTTCTTTTTCAATTATTAAAACCTGTGCGATGCATGGATTTTTTTAATATTATATAGTATGAATTTTTTTCATTAATTTGATTTAATTTTTTTAAAACATGAATTTTGGAGGCTTAAATTTTTAAATAAAATGATTTGAAGATAATTATATAAGTGTTACCCGTGATATTTCTATAAAATGAGGAATTTTAGATAGAAAATATAAAAAAGATTATAGATTTTAGTTGTAAAAGGTAATCGGTTAATTATTAGTAAATATAAAATTATTATTTTACTTTATTAAATAGAATGCACGTATAATTGGAAAAAGAGAGACATAGTTAGAGAAAATTAAAAAGGTAATATGTTTTAGTTGAAAAAGGTAATGGATTAGTTTATAATAATTATAATTTAATTATGTTATTTTACTAAATAAAATTCCTCGTAATATTTTTAGAAAAGAGAAATTAATGTAGTCCGTGATATTTCTAGAAAATGAGAGAATTTAGTTAGAAAATATAAAAAAATGATACGTTTTAGTTGAAAAGGGTAATTGATTAATTATTAGTATTATAATATTATTATTTAAATTGTATTAAATAGAACCGTCCGTGATATAATTGGAAAATGAAAGATTTTAGTTAGAGAAAATAGAAAAGGTAACCTGAAAATTAAAAAAAGGTGACATGCTTTATGTGAAAAAGGTAATTGATTAGTTTATAGTAATTGTAATTTAATTATGTTATTTTACTATATAAAATTGCTTGTAGTGTTTTTAGAAAATAAGAAATTATTGTTGCCCGTGACATTTCTAGAAAAAGATGGAATTTAATTAGAAAAAATAAAAAAGATGATACGTTTTAGCTGAAAAGGTAATCGGTTAATTATTAATATTATAATATTATTCTTTTATTTTTATTAAATAGAACTGTCCGTGATATAATTGAAAAAACATAGGCTTTAGTTAGAGGAAAAAAAAGGTAACGTGTTTTGGCTGAAAAATGTAACTACCCGTGATATATTGAAAAAAGAGAGATTTTAGTTAGAGAAAAGGTAATGTGTTTTGGCTGAAAAAGGTAATTGATTAGTTAATTGTAAGTATAATATAATTATGTTATTTTATTAAACAAAATTGCTCGTAATGTTTTTAAAAAATGAGAAATTTTAGTTAGATAAAATATAAAAGATATTGTATTTACTTGAAAAGGAAAATTATTTAGTTATTGAAAAATATAAAAGGTAATATGTTTAACGTGAAAAGGAAAATTGATTATTAATGAGAAATTTTAGTTAGATAAAATATAAAAGATATTGTATGTTATTTGAAAAATGAAATTATTTAGTTATTCAAAAATAGAAAAGTTAATATATTTAACATGAAAAAAGGAAATTGATTTTTTAATAGTATGGATTTTATCTGTAATTAAGTAAGGGTAAATAAGTAAAATCAATTACCGACCAACCAAACTTTTAATGTTTCGGCTTTTATATAATAGTATAGATTTCAAAAATCTTATTTTCATATTTAGTTTTTAAAAATTTAGAGGGTAACATTTTCTTTCATATTTTTAGATATATTTTTTTATTTCAAATCTTTTATCTTGTCTAAATTATTGTGATTAAATTGATCTAAATTTGATTAGTACTTAAAATATGAAAAATATATATTTGAATAGATTAAAAATATATTTGAATATTGTAAATGTAGTTTTTAATAATATAATTTTATAGTTGATAAAATCTTAAAAAAAATATTTAAATCAATTAAGAATACATAATATGATTTTTACTATAAATTTTGATTTTTTGTATATTTTATATAATATTTGGTTAAAGATATTATTAAAAATCAACGATAGTATTCAAGTTTGACCGAAAATAAGTTGCTAGCATGGGTGATTGGAGTGGGAAACGTGTCGTGTAATGTTGGGAGTAAACATAAACAACTTGAGAAAGTAAAAGGAAGGAAAGGAAAGAGGAATGGGAGAGCGTTATTTTAGAAACGAATTGCCAAATTTCATCCCACAAAACAACCACCTACTCGCTTCTTCTGCTGTTGTTGACTTTGCTACTACTAGTCAACAACAACAAGAAGAATCATCTGTGGCAAAGCTTCTATGTCTTCCGTACACCACGCTTGTTGACAAGTTTAAAACAGCTGCTCTCCACTTTAAACAACTTGTATGAATCACATCCTCCTACTTTATTATTCAGTTCAATTCAATTCAATTCGATTCGATTCGATTCGATTTTGTGCCCACCAAGTGTTTGATTCTTTGTTTGTTTAGGTTGTGAGGGAGACACGGAGTCCCTCCGAAGACTACACTCTCTATACTGGTGCTTTGGGAACTGCTTTTCTTCTGCTTAAATCCTACCAGGTTACTCAAAACATCCATGATCTTCGTCTTTCTTCCCATGTTGTTCGCGCTTGTGATTCCGCTTCCACTGCCTCCTCTCGGTACTGTCCTACATTTACAATTATGTTATTTGCCCCGTCTTTTGTTTCCACCATTTTAACACATTATTATTACTTGTCTAATCTAAGATGAAATAAACTTCAAGTCTAACTATATTTGTTATTCTTGGTTTCGCAGTAGAGTGACATTCTTGTGTGGGCAGGCTGGAGTGTATGCGCTGGGTGCTGTTGTAGCAATGCACAGTGGTGACAAACCGCTCCTTGATCACTATTTATCTCGATTTAGAGAGGTATAATTAAATGTTATGTGTTTCACCATCGAAATTATGTAGTTGATCTATATATCTACAATCTGTTGCAGATTGAGCTTCCTAACAATCTTCCAGACGAATTGCTGTATGGTAGATCAGGATTCTTATGGGCATGCTCATTCATATATAAGAATACTGGTAAAGAGCCAATATCTTCCACGCAAATGGTATGTCCTTTTATGTTTCCTTCCTAGCTCGTGCCTAAGTTTCCCATGGTCTCATGCACTTTCTGTTCTGTGTAGAGAGCTGTAATCAATCATATAATAAACTCTGGCAGAAGACTGGCAAAGGGAACATGTCCATTGATGTATGACTGGCATGGGAAAAGGTACTGGGGAGCTGCCCATGGACTAGCTGGAATAATGCATGTATTGTTGGACATGGAATTGAATGCAGACCAGCTAGAGGCTGTCAAGGGGACATTGCAATACATGATAAAGAACCGGTTTCGTAGTGGGAATTATCCTTCAAGCGAAGGAAGCGAATCAGACCGTCTCGTTCATTGGTGCCATGGGGCTCCAGGCGTTGCTCTTACTCTTGTGAAAGCAGCCAAGGTAAAGCATCTCGAGGTTTCTTGTTTCATTTGGCAGTTAACAAATTATTGCTGAGGAAACTAATATAAGTAAGTGAAAAGCAATGATCTAGTCACTTTTATATTGGCATTTAATTGAAAAGCAATGATCTATGCTAATACTATAGAGATGGTGATGGCTTAAGTCTGGCCTGTTAGTAGTAGACTACTAGATACTAAATTTGAAATCACTAGTAATGTCACGCACTTCCTAGTCATAATCTGTATATACTTTCACAATCCACACATAACCTTGGGACATGTCCTCTATTTGTATACTGTTGATTTTAGAATTATTGTTCTCATTAAAACATCAAAATTTTGTTAGTTCTTTGGTGATGAGGAGTTCAAGCAAGCGGCCATGGATGCAGGGGATGTCGTATGGAATCGTGGTCTACTTAAACGAGTCGGTATCTGCCATGGAATTAGTGGAAATGCCTATGTGTTTCTTTCACTTTATCAGTTGACAGGTAATGTGGAATATTTGTACAAGGCCAAGGCATTTGCTTGTTTTCTACTTGACAGAGCTCAAAAACTTATATCAGAGGGGATAATGCATGGGGGAGATAGCCCCTATTCTTTGTTTGAAGGAATTGGGGGAATGGCTTACCTCTTCCTGGATATGATTGAACCAGCTAGTGCTAGATTTCCTGCCTATGAACTTTAACCATCTTTATCAAGATGCACCATATCCTGTACTTCCATGATTTTTTTTTTTTTTTGTTTTTTTGTGCAAGAACATTAAGGTTGTATGTGTGCGCTCACGTGTAACAAAAGAAGTTTTAACTTCTTTGTCCAATTTTTGATTTTCATTAGTGAGTTGATAGCTAAGCTGATAAAATTTATCATCTAACAAGTTTAATAATTGTATGATGCATGAATTTTGGGTCTGTCAGTGCGAAAATCTTTAATTGGTAGTACTGCAAGAGGAAAGTAATGCTCCTTCCAGATTTTAATTTGGGTCAGTGTGATATTGCTTCCAACTGAGGAGGCCTCTCCATTCGGAACAAGGTTACTATTCTGGTAATTGCAATGTGTGCTTTCTATTTAACCTCACTCGATTGTATAAACATCAATCTGAGGTCGTGAATAAACTGTGTTATGGGATAGCGTGTTCTCACCAAGATACTTGATATAGTATTTAAATACAATCACTAATTGCTTTTTCTAGAACTTGGGTTAGGGTTAATTATCAACTCTACTTTACAAGTACACTTAGTTTTACAAGAGAGAGTGTTTCATTCAGTTCAAAGTATATGAACAAAACCATGTTCTGAGGACCCGAATTCCCTATCTCATTTGACAGACTACTCACTAGAAAGAATTGTAATGGTTCGTTTAGGCCAGAGCTGCCAGACCAACAAGTTTTTAACTGATTTCCCGTACTTTACTGGCTTTCTCTGCAACACTTGCTTTGTCGGACAACTGTTTCGAAATGAAGCAGAGTCTTGGTTGCAGCTCCGGTAGACACCTGATTTAGTCGAACTTGGTTCACTAACTACTTATTTTGCGAAACACAAGGTTAAATATGCTTCATTATCTTATAAATTTACTTGTGGGCAGTGTCCTATTGAACCCTAATTTCATATGTTTCCTAGACAAACAAGTTGAGAAAATGCAGCATGGGTAACATGGGTTGAATTCTTGCATTGTGAGCATGATGTAGAACAATTGTTAAACGAACAATAAAGTTCATTGTAAATTGCTACAGAATGCAGTTAATATCAGTTATTGGTGGTTATTAGAATAGCTTTTTGTTTATATATTAGTTATTGGTGGTTACTAGCAGTAACTAGGATTTATTAGTGTACTAGTCTAAGACCTCTCGTTTGTTAGTTAATTTTGGCTTGGGACGCACAAGGCAGCCAGGTGTAAATCGAGATCAAGTGTTGCCGAGCGGGGTGGTGACACGGGTGACTGGCGCAGGCATTGGCGACAGCGTCATATTGGGTGGAATATGGTTGGCTGATCCTAGTTCGTTTCAGCAGCTGGGCCACCTGGGCAACCGACGTAGCCGGCGAAACCGAGGCTTGGTTACAATGTTCGTTTCTAGCAGCTGTGGGTTAATTGTGAACGATACTGATTATTGCTTGGTTTTGTCCAAGTGGGTTTTTGTTGGCTTGAGCTGAAGAAAAAGGGATTGGAAAATATGGGCTTCAAAGACCCAAAGGGCTGGGCAAATGGATGGCTAAGTATGTGGGTTTGACAAGTGGCAAAGTCAAGGGAAGGCACCATATTCGGGATTGACTGCTGGGATATATATATATATATATATATATATATATATATATATATATATATATATATATATATATAGGATCCTACTCTAATAGAAATCTTCTTATAATAGAAACCTAAAACCAATACATTTTTTAATAAACACAACTACACACGCGCACATCACCCCGTTTCTTCTCTTTCTCCCTACCAATCTGCATTTCTACCAACCACACTACCCCTCCCCTACCAGACCGGACCCCACCCACCCCCGTACCAACCCCCTGTAATCTATCATCTCTCTGATTTACCAGTTCAGAATACATAAATCACAGAAATCTATTACAGAAATTGTGACGCCCCCAAATCCGAGGTCAAAGATTCAGGTCGTCACATCATCATCCAACCATATCATACATGTATTAACTTTACAACTCAACAATACATACGTCCAGACCTCAATCTTACGCACAAACAAGTTAGTGCCTCAGAAACGATAATCAAAAGTAACACTAAATATTACAATTCATCTGTACAATCCAGAGTCTTACGCACTTCCACTTATACAACTATACTTGAAGACAAGTCTTACTATTACAGTTGAAAACCTATCAGACTTACCCTGGAGTATTTATCAGGAACTAAATCATCTCCGGGGTAATTCTTCTACTCCTCTTCTGCTGGTGCGGAGTTAATCGGCCAAATTCTTCCCTTTCTGAAAAGTTTTTATAAAGCAAGAATGAGCTACATAATGCTCAGCATGTTCACCATTTTGTAGAATAATAATGTAGTTTATTTCGAAAACATTCCCAACTATATGGGTATATATCTCAGATTTCAAAACATAATTGGACAATGTATATGTCCGAGTTTGAATAAAACATCTATACTCACTAAGGAGCTTTAGAATAACATATGAACCCTTTATAAGGTTCCCATTTCAATATATCTCAAGTTTGAAAATATATACATATGAGTATATCATTTTCGGCAAAACACTCTACGATTAACATACTGTACAGGGAATACATCATTGCAAACCTCTTTCCTTCCATTAGCTTAGAAGGTTTCTCATACAAAAACATTTCATTCTTTGAAACAATTGCAAGAGTGCACTAACACGTGCCAATCTTTATAGAAAATCTTGCAGTTCTAGATACTGCACGATGTCAATATTTTCTCATCAAAACCACATTATCAGCAACTTGGCACTTAGGCCCAAGAAGCAGTGTTTGAGTATTTTTCCAAAGTGGAGGATGGGACTGGAAGAAAACATAAAAACCTGACAGGGATTGACGATGATCAGTCGCCACATCCAAGTCCAATAATCCGCGGGTCTTCTCTACCGGTAGAAGGATAGAAACTACATCCGTAACTATCCCCGGGTGAAAACTACATCCGTAATCACCCTCGATGAAAACTACATCCGTAATCATCCTTCGGCAACACCAGGGCCGGAATAATAATTGATGGACCGCCTGGCTCACGGCCGCTTACACATCCCGGGAATCGTTCGTCAACGGTTCCCACACCTGCCAGAGTCCCTTTTTCTTTTTCTTTTAAAAACTTGATTTTGATTGAAAACTGAGTAGTTGAGGCCCGATATCAGTCGACCGATGATTCTTGAAATCATACAAGAAGCAGAACCTGACCGGGGGTTTTCGAAAATGCGTTGAGTTCGAAAGAGTTCGAGTTTGAAAGTGCTAAAGGTATCTTGGATTAGTTTGTCTTTAAAATAATGAACAATAATTAATAAATGATATTTTAAGATTTAATATTAATAATCAATAAAATAATTATTTAATAAAATAAACTTTTAATCCAAGATAGGGTTTCGAGTATTTACAAAGATATAAAAATAATCACTTAAGTATACGATACTCCCCGAATGACCCTTCGGGTTTTCGCAATTTAAATACGATATAATAATATACCGCTCCCCGGTCAATAGTATATACTGACCGCTACGACCTCTATTGCTAGAGTTGTTGTCCGAAGAAAATCATTTCAATCTAAGTTCAAGGGGTACAAACATATATGTACTTATACATCTCAATTTCATCAATACTTCGATAAACATAACATTTGATATGATTGAAAACTACAAACACAACAGTGAAAGTCCTTGTATATGTAAGTTTTGAAAAGTAAACTTGCCTTGGTGTGGTTGGGGTGGTCGAGCGTGCGGAGTGGAATGATCTATACATAAGAAATAACCGCTCGTTAGTACCTTAACAATATCTCTTTAATTGCGGGGTTTTAGGGGGTACAAAATTAACTTAACGACTTCGTCTTATGACACTCTAGCCCCACTATAGGTTCATGTCACCACTCGATTACGCTCGTCACTTATTCGACTTAATTTAGTTACCATATCCGAGTCATGTCCATTACCCCTAAAATTATACTCCACTTAACAACTTTTTCCCTTGCGCGAATTTTACTCTAGCATTTTTATAAAATTGAAAAATTCATATTTTAATCCAATTCTTTTTGGGTAGCCTTCACCACTGCATTTACTAGCTTCTCTAATTTCTCCATGATCCCACATAAATTTTTAGTGGTTTAAACAAGGTTCACAAGGGGACCATTTAGTGCAGTCCGGAATCCAGAAACACATTTCACTTCTCCGGCCATAACTCAAAATCCATACATCACCTAGTCATGAACCTTATATATTTGGAAACTAAATTCACATACCTTTCCAACAATATATGGTAGGACCTCAGGGGACAAGATTTGGGGGTTCAAAACCATCTTACAAGACAGGTCAAGTTCCTGGAAAAACTCAGCATGCTTGTTTCACTTAAATTAACCAAGATTCTTACATCCACATCACAACCAACATCTAAGTCACCAAGTTCATACTTTATAACATACATAGAGATACATATGCCAACCACAAGCATCAAAATCACAACCACAACACTTAAACTCAAGATCTATATCATCCATCACTTATACATCCAAGATTAACACAAATACACATGGATCTATCATTAAACTTCATAAACACTACATGGCCAAGAGGGGTTAGGGTCTTTATACCTTCTTGAGTATCTAGGAGCCTTGGGTAAGCCTTACAAATCTCAAGAACACCTTGAATGAGCTCCTACACTCCTTATAATCCAAGATCTAAAAGAAAACTTAACAATGTTACTATTCACAATAACTTTAACAATTAATATCTTGAAAATCAATGGATGAAAAGGCTTGGAATTCTTAGTATACCTTTCTTAGATGATGTAGAGTGCCTAGGAATTTAGCCTTGAATTATGAATGAGGAGAAGTGGAAGAAAGAAAATTTTCTTGCTTGTTTTCTTGCTTGGGCCGAGAGCTTCTTGTTCTTGGGGGGGGGGGGGGAGCTTTTTGTGTTTTACTTTTGGTTGGTTGAATAATTGTGTAAAGTAGTTGGGTGATATATGTATTAGTGTGTGTATATGTAATATATGGTACAATCCTAGTCCTAGACCACCATACTCTCTTGTCTCCTTGGAAAGTGGTGCAACTAGTTACTATTCCTCTTGTCCACTTGGTACTACTAGTTTGCTTTTCCTAACTACTTAGTTGCATGGGACTTGCATGCAATATCACTCCTTGTATCTTTATTCTTCCACCAATGCTTGTCACTTAATCTTTAATTCGTATCTTATCTTAATTAATTTCTCGTAATAATATTTTGTCACGTAGGGATTTTCCTTGTAATTCCTTAAGTACTTAATTGTGTAAATTCCTCGAATATCCATAACTCCTCGTCATAATTCCTAATAAATCTTTTAATACTCCAATAATTCTCAAATCCCAAGTTTTATAAATCTTTCCAACAATAAGACTCTTGCCTTCAACAACCTTCCCTTTATCTTACATAGTGAATGTAACTACATAGTTTCTAAGACAATCAATTCCATTAAACAACAGGGATGACTAGAAAGGTTCCAAATTGACAATGCCACATGATATTATATAAAAGAAAATATTACAAAAATTAGGGTTCTTACAGCCTCCCCTCCTTAAAAGGATTCCGTCCCGGAATCAGGTTGAAAACAGTTGGGGGTGCTTTTCACGCATCGTGCTCTCTAGTTCCCATGTTGATTCTTCAACATTCTGGTTCCTCCACAAAACTCTCACTAGTTTGACAACCTTGTTCCTCAGCACCTGTTCTTTTCTATCCATGATTTCTATGGGTTGCTCCACATAGGTTAAGTCTGGCTGCAGATCCACTTGGTCATATTCTATCACGTGTCGGAAGTTGGTATGGTAGGGTCGTAGCATGGACACATGGAACACATTATGTACTTGATGCAAGCCTAGGGGTAAAGCCAATTCATAGGCTAACTTTCCAACTCGACTCAAGATCTCAAAAGGTCCAATAAATCTGGGGCTCAGCTTCCCCTTCTTACCAAATCTCATCAATCCCTTCCACGGTGATACCTTTAACATCACAAATTCTCCTACCTCATATTCTTCGTCCTTGCGGGTCTGGTCCGCATACCTCTTCTGTTTGTCTTGGGCCGCTACCATCCGTTCTCTTATGAGCTCGATAGTTTCTCTTGTCTGTTGGACCAGTTCAGGCCCTAAAATCTTCCGCTCTCCAACTTCTTCCTAACACAAGGGAGACCGACATCTTTGTCCATATAAAGCTTCATATGGGGCATTCCTATACTCACAAGGTAACTGTTGTTGTAGGAAAATTCGATCAACGGCAAGTGGTCATCCCGACTTCCCTTAAAATCGATGGCACATACTCTCAACATGTCCTCTATGGTCTGGATGGTTCTCTCGCTCTGTCCGTCTGATTGGGGGTGGTATGCAGTACTCATGTTTAACTTGGTCCCCACACAATCCTGAAAACTCCTCCAGAACCTGGAGTTGAACCTTGGGTCTCTACCAGATACAATGCTCACAAGAACCCCATGCCTTACCACGATCTCCTTAGATATCTCATAAAATTTGACCATTCGAAATAATGGGTTTCGTAAAAAAAAGCTAATGACTTTTACATACACTCGCCTGTACCGTAAAGACGTAATATCAATTCGAAATCTTCATTTAATAATTCGTACATATCGTGATTGCAAAAATTCCTCATCCACCCATAAAATTACTATTCGTCCAGGTTTCGAATATTCCCGAAAATTAGGGTTAATGCAGTCTCCTCTCCTTAAAAGGATTCTATCTTAAGAACCTAAGGATAATAGTTGTGGATACAATTCCAACCTTACCCTTTCCAACTCTCAGGTTGACACTTCAACCCTATTGTTCTCTCCCTTGGTCTCACCAACGCCTTAATGTTGTTCCTCAACGCATACTCTCCTTGACCTGTATTCCTTATCGGTTGTTCTATGATTGAAAATTTCTATCCCACTACTTACACGTTCCTCTTCTACCTTGTTCATAGTATCTGTGTTGAGTTCTTGTATCGTTGGCCCGTGAATACTTTGTGGTCATGTTTTGTAATCCGAGACAACGTCAATACGCACGGTATTCCTCATATTCCTTCGCTTGATTAGCAGGCATGTGTTGCCTCCCGTCAGCCGTTACCACTTGCTATGGATACCGTATAGTCTTCGGTATACGTCGAACCAGTTCAGCTACTATGTCCCTCGTTCATTGACTTCTTCGTAACGCAAGTGAAGCGAAACTTCTTCTTTCGCAGTACGCTCTACAGGAGACGTCCTTACGTTCGCATGGCGATGATCGTGATAACAACATTCATTTCATGGATAAGTTTTTATCCTCGACTGCCCCGTGAAACCTAAGGCACGAAACTAAATATAAATTCGATCGTCTGGACAATTCTTCTTCCCTGTCCGTCAACCACAGATCAAATTAGTACATACGCTCAATCTCTTTGTTAAATATACCCGAAAGCACCTTCAATATTCGAAGTTTAACCTTAAGTCTTTATCTGACGTGATCGCTGCAGAAGTTTCATATTGCACCACCATTTCCTTCGTATAATATTCGATAATCTTCTCAACGGAAAGTCTCTCGTAGGTAAATCACTTGGTCCAACAATTATAACTCAACTAGGGCCATCTCTTGGCTCGGTCCTTCGCGACCTACTTATGAAATTCATTATAATTCTGTCCATGTTCAATATTTTCTACAGGCGGAATTAATCCACTAGATCTCTATCATTCTGCTTTTGACATGTCGCGTTTGTACTTAATAGTTTGCCTATACCATTTTTCATATCCGTTTGCCAAACATTCTCTTAATTCTCTATACATCTTTATCCTTCCCCATAATTTATTTATTTTCCTCTAGCATTATTCTTTATTGTATATACTCTATTTTCTTGGTCAATACTGACTGAGTTCCAATTTTGAATAATACCTTCTATAGGTATCGGCCACCACACTGGCCTTCCCTAGGTAATAACAAATTTCTCCATTATACTCCCTACTCCCTGCTCCCTTTCGTCACCTTCTCTTTCTTATGTTTAGTTCTAATATGAAGATATACTTATGGCACTTGTGGAGAAATTTTCACACTTTTCTCATAAGGTTAACGTCTCAGTTTTATGCGTGAACGCCCATCATGACTAATCCCAGCCTCACGGTTAGTATATCCTATCCCGTAACCTTTATGTTGTTTAGAAGTATAGGCTATCATCCCCTTTCTACTGCATCAGCACACCTCTTAAACTCTTGAAAGACGCATCATCGTGACTCTCAAAGTCCTCTTTTTATCATCAAGTATGGCTAACAACGAGGTTGTTGCTAATATCTCATTTCATCCCAAAACTTTGTTCATTAATCCATAAAGGCTTCTGACTCATTAGTCCATTCAAACGATACTACCACAATTTTATAACGTTTATATTAGTGTGAAATGCCAACTTTGACACAGTACAGAGGTCGATCTTGAGTTGGTGAAACCTTCTCTTCAACCTTATCCTTGAAAAAAAACAACTACTCATTTTAACTAATCAACAATTCCCCCATTTCCGATACGGGTATCAGTTCTCGATGGTATATGTAAGATGTCATACGCTCGTCCTCCTTCATAAGTGGCGCCAATCAGCCTGAGGCCTGCATGCGGCTGCGATTCCCAATAAACTTGATTAGGTGGTAATCTCGAAGGATCACTGGCATATATCCATGCATCCATTCGCTATTAGGGGCCTGTTAAACTATATGTCTCTCTAGGTGCATCAATCCCTTTAAGCTAAGTAAAGCTTCACATTCTTGTCACGATATCTCTTCCTTTCTTGTCCATCTCACTTCCATGTTAGTTTCCTCTAAGGATATGTTTTACATTGCAATCGATTTTCATTTCTTGGATCATGGAAAGGCTTGGTAACTCCAGAATTCATTAATATAACATCCTGACAACGGTTGGTAGGAGCGTACTCCCAACCACCTCATCATTTCTTATAACTTTCCTCACACTAATATTAAAGGTCTTGTGGTATGCCCCGACATGTTATTTCTACTTTAATAATTACTCGGCATAACGCTCTGGCTGCACAATTACAACATTTGGTTTTTGATCTCATATTGGTGTAACGGTTCATAATTGTACCTCCCGTTCACCTTAGAGTAATCACTTAGAAAGGAATGGTTTCAAAATAACAAGGTCCAAAAGATAATTTCAATAAGAATTCCACATTAGATGTTCCAAGAAGGTTGATGGTTCCGAATACTAGGAGTCTCGATTTTTGGAGATGTAAGGATGGACAGAAAGAATACAACAAGATTTATTCCTTCCCGTCCTGATAATTCTGTAATACGATACCATAGAGAATGTTGCACAAGGGCAATGATTGTTGGATACAAAAGTCATAAAGACGGTCTTTATACAATTCTTACATCGGGTGGATACTTTTCCTCCTGAATAATAAGAGGAAATCTAAAGTCGCATTGATGAAGTCAACCAATAGAAAGCAATTCTACTCCATGACAATTAAAGAATGAAGTAGTTTATCATTCAAGTAATCAGTGGTTTCAAACGAATTCTCATTGTGTGAATGAAAGAATAAAATATTCAAGTGATATAGAGTCTGATACGAAGATGGGTAGAATTCGAGTTGAGTAGGCGACCTCATTAGGTCTCAATCAAGTTATTCGTCAAAACTTTCGTCATCATACTTTACCACATGCAAAATGCATTGCAGAATGAATTAAATTGGGAGTTGGACCAGTGAAACAATAACTAGTCCTTTTCAAGAAACACTAGCAACTAGCTAGACAAAATTTTCTAGTCCACCTGTTTGAGACATCACCACCAGCTAGGACAATTAGCTAGGTGTTCTTCACAACATTTACAATTTTGAGTAGTTAGAACAATCAACTAGTCATTCATATTGACATAACGACTATCCAGTTTCACTTGAATAGAACGGAATTTCAACATCGTAGCCACTGAAGAAACTTTAGGCTTCTCGGACAACGAATGAAAATAAGAAGTTATTAAGTTTGAAAAAGAAAACTATAAAATCTGAAGAGAATGTTCTAGGTATCGGAACAATCGATAACCTCTCATCAAATATTACTTATCAGTGAAACGGTCCACCCAAGGGTGCCTCCGTACACATGCTTTATCAGATCTGACAATAGAATTAAATTCGGAATACCAATATCAGAATGATATCCTTACTATGATTTCAATGTACAATGTACAATCTCATCTTGAATAGAAGAAAAGAATTCATGAGGAACGTCTGGACATTAGATCATCCATGTCCTCAGTAATTCGTTGAATATTTATGAGCTCAACTGAAGAGTGCAAGTATGAAAGAAGAAATCAAATATCGATATTCGTTAAGTAGTATTCGTCGATTAATTAAGGAAATATTTGTTGAACATTCCTTGGATAATTGAAAGAAAGTATAAATAGTCCTGAGCAGAAATAATTATAAACTTTAAATAGAATGCTCGGGGATCAGTTAAGATACTTTGGATGAGTCCCGGTTTCGAGAAAGTATATCACTGGTTGTTATTCCACAAGTTTGAAGTAGAAAGCTAGGAGGGTTACCTGATATAAACTAATCGAGGTAACATGGTTAGTGAACAGTTTAAAATGAAGTAGTGCACCAGCCGGTAGTTACCAAAATAAGTTAATAATCATTCGTGCATCTCATTATCACCACTATGAGGGTAACTCCATCTCTTCGTCTTCGTAATAGAAGACACCAACTAGTGCGTCTCTCAATCATCATCTTAAAGTCAGTTATCGAGTTAGGGTTTCACAAATATATCTGTCATTTCCGTGCTTTATCTTGAAGACCAAGCTTCACATCATTCCGGGGACACCTGCTAAGTCCATAGGGTCCTACTTCATGCCTTCCGACATGAATCACAAGTGGCTAGTTCCCCCTGGGAACAGATCAAAGAGATCTCTCAGGGATCTCAGTGCAGTCCATAGGTTCAGTGGCGGGTGTGTGTATGTGAACATATACCAAAAATATTGAGGTCTACAATACATATATACGTAGTCCCTGATAACATCTCTATCAAAGGATCCCACTCTAGACTCGCTGGTCTTTTCTTTTGATAGACTCTGAGATCACTGTATCGCTCGTTGCAACCATATTCAACTTCTCTTGAGTCCCTTTGTTAATCCTACTTGTTTGTTCTCTAAGTTGAACTACCATGTTCTAGCGTTCGAATCATGCGTGGAATTATCTGGCACGCTCGTCTTATGATAACATTCTCGTATAACACATGTAAAATTCTCCATCAAGGGTAATGGAATCCACAACGACATAGTGACCAACCTTCAGGTAAACCCGTTACTTATCGAAAATCGGATCTTATAACCAAAGTAAAAGACTTTCATTAATCCAAGTACTAAGTACCCTTAATTATGTAGGGAAGTCCAAACTTCTTGATTCTTAAAATGCCGCCTCCTGAACTGTGGAGGAATATGGGCCACAAAATTTATGCCAGCCTAGTCATCCGATCATATTTGCAATATCGCCTCTACCTCAGCTGCTCTTGAGATTTCGCTCTGCTTCCTATATCATTATCTATGATAAGTCATGTACGACTCTCGAACCTCTGTTCATTATTCTGAAGGTCTCTAAGGATTCTATCGACCCTAGTATAATACCTCCAGTAACACTCCAGTCCATTCTACTCACCGGTACCTCTTCCGGTAGTCCAATCATAAGTTTACTACGATCTCTTATGTCATTCTCCTACTTAGACTTAACTCTCAACACTCTCGTTTCTGAGTACTGTAACTTATTGCTCTGATACCATTTCTGTGACGCCCCCAAATCTGAAGTCAAAGATTCAGGTCGTCACATCATCATCCAACCATATCATACCTGTATTAACTTTACAACTCAACAATACATACGTCCAGACCTCAATCTTACGCACAAACAAGTTAGAGCCTCAGAAACGATAATCAAAAGTAACACTAAATATTACAATTCATCTGTACAATCCAGAGTCTTACGCACTTCCACTTATACAACTATACTTGAAGACAAGTCTTACTATTACAGTTGAAAACCTATCAGACTTACCCTGGAGTATTTATCAGGAACTAAATCATCTCCGGGGTAATTCTTCTACTCCTCTTCTGCTGGTGCGGAGTTAATCGGCCAAATTCTTCCCTTTCTGAAAAGTTTTTATAAAGCAAGAATGAGCTACATAATGCTCAGCATGTTCACCATTTTGTAGAATAATAATGTAGTTTATTTCGAAAACATTCCCAACTATATGGGTATATATCTCAGATTTCAAAACATAATTGGACAATGTATATGTACGAGTTTGAATAAAACATCTATACTCACTAAGGAGCTTTAGAATAACATATGAACCCTTTATAAGGTTCCCATTTCAATATATCTCAAGTTTGAAAATATATACATATGAGTATATCATTGACAAGGCTGTCGCGTGCCTATCAAATAATAAAAATCTAACAAATCCTTCTAACTATGCAGTAGGGTAAGTCAGAGTCGTTCCCACAGAGACAAAAGTGCCAATCACCAGTCTTTTTCTGATTTAATTTAGCTAAGCAAGTAACACAATAAATTTTGAGGATTTAATTAAACTAATTTATACTAAGAAGAATTGTGTTTATACTAATCAGATCTAAAAACATCCAGAATTAAGTATCCCCACTAGCATGGTCAATGCAATCGTGAATTTTCCTCCCCAATTAATCGTATAATACTCCACAGGAAAGATGCGCCCTATAAATACCAATAATCCCTCTCGGGTATTAATGGCTTCTCTAAAATACAATCAAGCCTATTCTCATGGTATCATGCAATTCAGAGACATTAATAACAGCACCCTAACTTCCTAACAATCCGTTCTACCTATTCTCATGGAGAAGTTCATGTTCTTATTGGATAAATCACAACCATCTAAATCCAACTCTCGTTGATAAATAGATAATGGTTCAAACAATACACATAATCACGTCTGATCTGCAATTGCTAATTAAAACAACTCAATAAGCAAGAGCAATTAAACAATCAAATTGGGGAATTCACACATCGACCATAACTAGGGTTCAACTCAACCCTAGATTAATAAACTACTCACACATGATTGAATTAACAAAACAAGAATGAATATAAGAACACATAATTATAAGAATAGAGAAAAAGTGTTTACAAAAGTATACGTACCAATGCTTTTGATCTCTAAGATTGGATGATAAAACAATACCCCTAGATGTGTTTATATAGGCACCAGGAGCCTAAAAATTAGCTAACCAAAACTAAGTAGGAAACAGCTAATAAAATATTACAATTGTAATAGAAGTAGGAATAAAAAAGGAAATATCCTCCTTGAATTAGATAAGCCTCGTAGACTTCTGGTAATTTCCCTCTTTGTGTTGGATAAGAATTTGTTGTCCAAGATTTGCCGTAATTAGAATTGAAATAGGATTCCAGGAAGTGAAATTCGTCATCTGTCTTTCAGGCCTGTTTCTGGGCTTCTCCAGTTGGAATATTGATATTGGACCACCTTTGACTTGTAGAAAATTCTGTTATCTTCGCGTGGGCTGTAAGATCACCCAATTCTGATGTCTGAAACTCAAGTTATGGCCCAAACAGTGATGTACACGCAAGCTGCCCAATAGTTACGAATTTTCTAGTAATTTAAGTCCAAATAAACTCAATTCCTTCCAAGTTTGGGAATTATTTATTTCCTGCAATAAACTCCAATAAAACTTATTAAATCGACACGATTATTCGCAAAAGCTCATTAAATGTGGGAATAAAATCCTCTAAAATATATGTAAATTATATTCTATCAAATATCCCCACACTTAGCACTTTGCGCGTCCTCGTGCAAGCTAAAATAATAACTACACTAACTAATTAGTACCACTTCCGTAGGTGATCACGGTTGCATTTAACATATGCAACAAGTCCTTTAAACCCCTAGGTAGCCCTAGTGGACGAGTAGGGTCTCGTGAGGGCTTATAGTGAATATACCCACAAAATCCATCCAACTCATGCAAAAGATCACACATCAACACAACACCACACACACCCGTCCTCTCATGCCATATCAACTTAAGAATCAAAATGAAAATGCAATGTCTTGGTGTCTAAAGTGCAAGTATCCACATAGTTTACTCAAGAAAGATGCATAAAATTATAGAAATCCATGTCAAATGTAAGAATAGGTTGGTAAACATGCTAAGCACACAAGAGCACATCTTTGAGACAAAATCTGGGATCTCCTATGCCAAAAGCAAAAACTCACCTTCACTCACAAAGAATATTCACTCAAAACAAGGGTAAGTGTTTCACTCAACTCCAACAATATCATAAACATGCTTTGTCCTTGTTATCAATCTAACTCTTAACACAACATACATTATCGATGACAATCAAAAGGTCTTTGTTCAGGTTGTAATGGGGCTAGGGACAAGGTATGTCAAGAAAGCTAAAGAAGGTTAAGTCAAAAGCTAGTACCCAACAATGAAATTCAAACAACTCCCATACTTATGAAAACCAATGAATACTTCCCCACACTTGAACTTTTATCATAGTCCAAAAACTTTGTCTAGTCGAATCTAAGTAGGATCACAAAGGATAAGTATGCTCTCAAATTTATTTTTTCTGTTTTTTCTTTTTCTTCTTTTTTTTCTTTTTTTTTTCTTTTTTTTTTTTTCAAGACAAGTAATTCTCCAGTAACCACGGGTAGCGAAAAGTCACCAAAATACAATTGCTTAATACCAGCGCATGCACATGGATCGTCCCTTTCATATGTCATTGCACTTACCACCCAATGATCTCAAAGGAGTACTTGCTTCTTCCCCTTTTTTTTAGAGAGCTGAATAATAACCAGATGAACAATGATCCTTAAGATATGATTTCCAACTTCGACTAACAAGCTAACAATCAAACCCCAAATATTCCCCAAAAGTATGATCATCAATAAAACCTCCTTTTTATTACACACCTTATTACTCCCTTAAGCACAATACTAGCCTTTGACAATTGGGTTCAAATTTAATATAGGCCAATACAAGAAAAGGATATATGGCAAGTAACGTGGTGTGTCACCGAAAGAATAGGATTAAGCTCAAAGGGTTAACTAATTGATCATGTATAAATGGTTTGGAATTATAGGAAATATGAGGTTATACCTAATTGCCTTTATCATCTTATCATCAATTAATGTCATGCATCTCAAGAAAGACTTCAAGCAAGTGCTAGCAATGTAAACAACAAGTGGACACTCAAGCAAACAAATAGTTATGCAAAAGATGTGCATATAAGCTCAAAACTCACTTGGTGTGACAAAACATAATCAATCCCAAAGTAATAGTCTCTCTAACGCACCTACTTGTATTCAAAGCATATAGACCAAATTATCTTGCACATATTCATGTCATTCTAATCATTTAGCACATTCAATAAGTCTACTAGTTTCTACTTGCTAGTGTACGTGTGTGCACAAGAACATCACATATCATCTCTCAATCAAAAGTATCCATAAACACAAGATTTCTAAGCATGCATGAGTGCATTTACGTAAGTAACCTTCACATGGCTAGAATTATTTTTGGTATTTTTCAAATTTTTTTCAATTTTTTTTTTTTGATTTTTTTTTATAACAAAACACATATATATATATTAAGCACATCCCCACACTTAAATGTGGCAATGTCCTCAATGGCACAATACTAAGAATATCAACTAATAATAAGAAGGAAAGAAATACTCCCCTATGCCAAAGCATGAAGTGCACCAGTCCTCCACAGTATACAGAATCCATGGGTTGCCTCCCAAGTAGCGCATTTGTTTAACGTCGTTAGCCCGACACCTGTTGACAATTATCCTGGCGAAAAAGCATATAGATGTACATATCTCCTAATTTGAATTAATCTAGTGATGTGAGCACCAATTAGATAACCAAGAAGATACATAAATTGGCACGTGAGACTCATGTGATGCTCACGAAATTTCGGGATGTGAAAATATTTAGCAAAATCCGCATCAAAACATTTATGACTACTTTTCACAAATCCCTCCCAAATCGGGTCTACAACAGGCATATACACATTCTCAATCTTAGCATTCTTCAAATCAAGCGTATCGAAATTCGGTTCTATCTCATCTACCACAATGGGAATCACAATATCCTTATTCAAATTTATATCTTCCACAACCATACTATCACCCTCGTCAAATAGCATGCAAATAGAGTCATCTAAGATATCAACATCATTATTATCAAAAGAGTTTTCACACGAGTTAATTTCTTGAGAAGCATATGGATCAATAAGAGTGAGACTTTCAAAATCATCATCAAAATCATCATAATCATCAAAAATTAGCTCACTATTACTAACCTCGTTTGGTGACTCTTTGAACTCCTTACCACTCCACAAAGTTGTATCATCAAATTGACTCATTGGTATTTCCTCCAATTGAGAGCGCCTCTCAACGAATTCAGTTACCTCTTGAGCTAGTTGAGCAATTGAGATTTCAATCAACTTACCTTGAGTTTTCAACTCATTAAGACTTGTCTCAACCTCTTCATTCTTGCTCAGCTGTGTAACAACAACTCCTTCCAACAGACTTTCCAAGTTGGATTTTTGTGGTGGCTGAAAGTAGTTGATTTGAGGTGGTTGAGCTTGGCATGGACTAACTTGCTTCTCTTCAAACTGAGCATTAAACTGTTGACGTTGAGCATCACAAGTGGCTAATGACTCATTCATCTTGGCACATGGAGAGAAATAAGTTTCCAAGGCAGTTTCCAAGCTTGATTTTTCTGGTTGAGCTAGATTGCTTTGGTAGGAAAAATCAGAATAATTTTCCAAACTAGAAGTGTATGTTTCGGAATAAGGATTGTATTGTGGTGGCTGGTCAGAGTTGTAATGGGCATTGTAATGAAAATTATTATCCCAATATTGTGCTTGGCTTGGGTAATAAGGGGTATTATATTGGCAAAAATTTAGAGTGTGTCCCTGTATACCGCAAACATCACAAGTAGCAACCAAATAAGAATTTCTTGACTCAATTTCATCGATCTTTTGAGAAAATGCCCGCATAGTCTCAATCAATGCCTCCATGTTTTCTTCCTGCTCCTCTCTTCACTCGCTTAATTTCTTGTCATAGGAATCTGAAAATCAATTTTACAAGAAACAAGAAAAACCACAAGCAAAGATCAAACAGAACAAGAATAATAGCCGAAGCAACACAACTAAAAAACTTAGCTAAACTAACTCAAAAATTAACCAATCTAACACTGCTTTGTCCCCGGCAGCGGCGCCAAAAATTTGACAAGGCTGTCGCGTGCCTATCAAATAATAAAAATCTAACAAATCCTTCTAACTATGCAGTAGGGTAAGTCAGAGTCGTTCCCACAGAGACAAAAGTGCCAATCACCAGTCTTTTTCTGATTTAATTTAGCTAAGCAAGTAACACAATAAATTTTGAGGATTTAATTAAACTAATTTATACTAAGAAGAATTGTGTTTATACTAATCAGATCTAAAAACATCCAGAATTAAGTATCCCCACTAGCATGGTCAATGCAATCGTGAATTTTCCTCCCCAATTAATCGTATAATACTCCACAGGAAAGATGCGCCCTATAAATACCAATAATCCCTCTCGGGTATTAATGGCTTCTCTAAAATACAATCAAGCCTATTCTCATGGTATCATGCAATTCAGAGACATTGATAACAGCACCCTAACTTCCTAACAATCCGTTCTACCTATTCTCATGGAGAAGTTCATGTTCTTATTGGATAAATCACAACCATCTAAATCCAACTCTCGTTGATAAATAGATAATGGTTCAAACAATACACATAATCACGTCTGATCTGCAATTGCTAATTAAAACAACTCAATAAGCAAGAGCAATTAAACAATCAAATTGGGGAATTCACACATCGACCATAACTAGGGTTCAACTCAACCCTAGATTAATAAACTACTCACACATGATTGAATTAACAAAACAAGAATGAATATAAGAACACATAATTATAAGAATAGAGAAAAAGTGTTTACAAAAGTATACGTACCAATGCTTTTGATCTCTAAGATTGGATGATAAAACAATACCCCTAGATGTGTTTATATAGGCACCAGGAGCCTAAAAATTAGCTAACCAAAACTAAGTAGGAAACAGCTAATAAAATATTACAATTGTAATAGAAGTAGGAATAAAAAAGGAAATATCCTCCTTGAATTAGATAAGCCTCGTAGACTTCTGGTAATTTCCCTCTTTGTGTTGGATAAGAATTTGTTGTCCAAGATTTGCCGTAATTAGAATTGAAATAGGATTCCAGGAAGTGAAATTCGTCATCTGTCTTTCAGGCCTGTTTCTGGGCTTCTCCAGTTGGAATATTGATATTGGACCACCTTTGACTTGTAGAAAATTCTGTTATCTTCGCGTGGGCTGTAAGATCACCCAATTCTGATGTCTGAAACACAAGTTATGGCCCAAACAGTGATGTACACGCAAGCTGCCCAATAGTTACGAATTTTCTAGTAATTTAAGTCCAAATAAACTCAATTC
The DNA here is from genome assembly GCA_036435485.1 of Saposhnikovia divaricata. NCBI lineage: Eukaryota > Viridiplantae > Streptophyta > Magnoliopsida > Apiales > Apiaceae > Saposhnikovia > Saposhnikovia divaricata. The sequence continues at coordinate 148,028,504 of CM071596.1, read as the reverse complement.
CTTCCAAGTTTGGGAATTATTTATTTCCTGCAATAAACTCCAATAAAACTTATTAAATCGACACGATTATTCGCAAAAGCTCATTAAATGTGGGAATAAAATCCTCTAAAATATATGTAAATTATATTCTATCAATCATTTTCGGCAAAACACTCTACGATTAACATACTGTACAGGGAATACATCATTGCAAACCTCTTTCCTTCCATTAGCTTAGAAGGTTTCTCATACAAAAACATTTCATTCTTTGAAACAATTGCAAGAGTGCACTAACACATGCCAATCTTTATAGAAAATCTTGCAGTTCTAGATACCGCACGATGTCAATATTTTCTCATCAAAACCACACTATCAGCAACTTGGCACTTAGGCCCAAGAAGCAGTGTTTGAGTATTTTTCCAAAGTGGAGGATGGGACTGGAAGAAAGCATAAAAACCTGACAGGGATTGACGATGATCAGTCGCCACATCCAAGTCAAATAATCCGCGGGTCTTCTCTACCGGTAGAAGGATAGAAACTACATCCGTAACTATCCCCGGGTGAAAACTACATCCGTAATCACCCTCGATGAAAACTACATCCGTAATCATCCTTCGGCAACACCAGGGCCGGAATAATAATTGATGGACCGGCTGGCTCACGGCCGCTTACACATCCCGGGAATCGTTCGTCAACGGTTCCCACACCTACCAGAGTCCCTTTTTCTTTTTCTTTTAAAAACTTGATTTTGATTGAAAACTGAGTAGTTGAGGCCCGATATCAGTCGACCGATGATTCTTGAAATCATACAAGAAGCAGAACCCGACCGGGGGTTTTCGAAAATGCGTTGAGTTCGAAAGAGTTCGAGTTTGAAAGTGCTAAAGGTATCTTGGATTAGCTTGTCTTTAAAATAATGAACAATAATTAATAAATGATATTTTAAGATTTAATATTAATAATCAATAAAATAATTATTTAATAAAATAAACTTTTAATCCAAGATAGGGTTTCGAGTATTTACAAAGATATAAAAATAATTACTTGAGTATAATGACCCTTCGGGTTTTCACAATTTAAATACGATATAATAATATACCGCTCCCCGGTCAATAGTATATACGGACCACTACGACCTCTATTGCTAGAGTCGTTGTCCGAAGAAAATCATTTCAATCTAAGTTCAAGGGGTACAAACATATATGTCCTTATACATCTCAATTTCATCAATACTTCGATAAACATAACATTTGATATGATTGAAAACTACAAACACAACAGTGTTGGGGTGGTCGAGCGTGCGGAGTGGAATGATCTATACATAAGCAATAACCGCTCGTTAGTACCTTAACAATATCTCTTTAATTGCGGGGTTTTAGGGGGTACAAAATTAACTTAACGACTTCGTCTTATGACACGCTAGCCCCACTATAGGTTCATGTCACCACTCCATTACGCTCGTCACTTATTCGACTTAATTTAGTTACCATATCCGAGCCATGTCCATTACCCCTAAAATTATACTCCACTTAACGACTTTTTCCATTGCGCGAATTTTACTCTAGCATTTTTATAAAATTGAAAAATTCATATTTTTATCCAATTCTTTTTGGGTAGCCTTCACCACTGCATTTACTAGCTTCTCTAATTTCTCCATGATCCCACATAAATTTTTAGGGGTTTAAACAAGGTTCACAAGGGGACCATTTAGTGCAGTCTGGAATCAAGAAACACATTTAACTTCTCCGGCCATAACTCAAAATCCATACATCACCAGTCATGAACCTTATATTTTTCGAAACTATATTCACATACCTTTCCAACAATATATGGTAGGACCTCAGGGGACAAGATTTGGGGGTTCAAAACCATCTTACAAGATAGATCAAGTTCCTGGAAAAACTCAGCATGCTTGTTTCACTTAAATCAACCAAGATTCTTACATCCACATCACAACCAACATCTAAGTCACCAAGTTCATACTTTATAACATACATAGAGATACATATGCCAACCACAAGCATCAAAATCACAACCACAACACTTAAACTCAAGATCTATATCATCCATCACTTATACATCCAAGATTAACACAAATACACATGGATCTATCATTAAACTTCATAAACACTACATGGCCAAGAGGGGTTAGGGTCTTTATACCTTCTTGAGTATCTAGGAGCCTTGGGTAAGCCTTACAAATCTCAAGAACACCTTGAATGAGCTCCTACACTCCTTATAATCCAAGATCTAAAAGAAAACTTAACAATGTTACTATTCACAATAACTTTAACAATTAATATCTTGAAAATCAATGGATAAAAAGGCTTGGAATTCTTAGTATACCTTTCTTAGATGATGTAGAGTGCCTAGGAATTTAACCTTGAATTATGAATGAGGAGAAGTGGAAGAAAGAAAATTTTCTTCCTTGTTTTCTTGCTTGGGCCGAGAGCTTCTTGTTCTTGGGGGGGGGGAGAGCTTTTTGTGTTTTGCTTTTGGTTGGTTGAATAATTGTGTAAAGTAGTTGGGTGATATATGTATTAGTGTGTGTATATGTAATATATGGTACAAGCCTAGTCCTAGACCACCATACTCTCTTGTCTCCTTGGAAAGTGGTGCAACTAGTTACTATTCCTCTTGTCCACTTGGTACTACTAGTTTGCTTTTCCTAACTACTTAGTTGCATGGGACTTGCATGCAATATCACTCCTTGTATCTTTATTCTTCCACCAATGTTTGTCACTTAATCTTTAATTCGTATCTTATCTTAATTAATTTCTCGTAATAATATTTTGTCGCGTAGGGATTTCCCTTGTAATTCCTTAAGTACTTAATTGTGTAAATTCCTCGAATATCCATAACTGCTCGTCATAATTCCTAATAAATCTTTTAATACTCCAATAATTCTCAAATCATAAGTTTTATAAATCTTTCCAACAATAAGACTCTTGCCTTCAACAACCTTCCCTTTATCTTACATAGTGAATGTAACAACATAGTTTCTCAGACAATCAATTCCATTAAACAACATGGATGACTAGAAAGGTTCCAAATTGACAATGCCACATGATATTATACAAAAGAAAATATTGCAAAAATTAGGGTTCTTACAGAAGTCACCCATTTATACTACGAAAATCACTAATTTATACGCTGGAAATCATTGACTATTACTAGTTCAGCAGAAAAATCTAAACTTATAATACATCGCGTTTTGACGATGAAGATGGTGCCCCTGCGGGGCCAGAGGTCAATATGGAAGAGGAGATCGATTAAGAATCTCGTCGGAGCCAGATCTTTAAAAATCGAGCTCGTCGGAAAATTTGAGGTCAGCGGAGAAGATGAACGGAACTGTGGTGGTAGCTATGGTGGTGGTGTGGTGGGTGGCAGCAGTGGCGGTAGTGTGGTGGGTGGCAGCGGTGGTGGTGGGATTGCTGGTGGAGATGGTAGTGGGGTGGGGGTGTATATTTAATTATTTTTTTTTGTCAAAATTAATATTTTTAATATTATTGATTTCAGATGTATAAATTAGTAATTTTGGGTAATGGGGTTATAGGTTTCTAATTGAACAAAAGCCTATATATATATATATATATATATATATATATATATATATATATATATATATATATATATATATGGAGTAGCTCAAGAGAAAACTAATTTTTGGAGAGAACCAAGAAACTTTTCTCATCCATTGATTTTCTGACGGTTCATGCAATTTCATCAAATATGTTAGAATCTAATAAAAAGCATATAAAAGTAAATCAAATTACTCATTAATGAATGCAGATTTTGAAATATTTCCTAAATTTTATTTGCCAATTTTAACAAGATTGTTCTTAACTATTTTCAATAAATTCAAAATCTTTCCATATATAATTGCATGGAATATCTATTTTCTTTTCAAGGAAATCTAATTTATATAAATTCATGTAATTACTATAAAAGATATGTAACTTAATATGAAAACTTCATTGTTATCTAATTATATTTTAATTGAATATATGAAATTTTAGTTACTATAATCTTAATATAAAAATGAATTACTACAAAATTTAAATTGAATAAAGAACACCTAGTAGAACATCTAATATTTTTTTTTCAAAATAATCTTTTGCAAAATGTATTAATAACTAGAAAATGTAGCAAAATTTAAACATCGAGCAGAATACCTACTAGAAAATAACTTTATTCTAAAAGTATAAAAATATATTAGTAAAATATTTAATACTCCTAGAACACCTAGTAGAAAACCTAATATAATTAGTATAACACATGTTAGAATTGTAAATTTATTATTTATTAAAATTTAAACATATTAAATTTACTAAAAAATTAATTTTATTCTAAAATGTTAGGCCGAATACACAAATAATAATCAACTTTGTATGAGAGATTAATAAGTAAAAGCGTTTACGCACTTAAAAAACTTCTTGTATTTCAAACCCTCTTCGTGATGTAAAATATCACAAAGAGCTGCTAGGTTACAATAATGATAATTCGTTATCGATACCCTTCTAGGGTTAACCTATCTGTATTTATATAACATACAGCTACAATACAACCTCTAATTGATATTCCTAATAATCAGCTATACAATGATATCAATTACAGATTGTCACACGTCTTCTATGTCAACTCGATCTCTTTGATAGCTATCCAATCTTCAAAGATATCGCTTCCATAATTAATCTTTAAACACTGTTGAACAGTAGACGCGCTTCCTCCAGACACAGTTTAACAAACTCTGTCGAGCTTCCAACTGTCAGAGTTTACGCAAACTCTGACTGCTTCTAGCTAAACTCTGATAACTCCCTGTAACACTTAAACACTGATTAAAACACATCAATTATATTTAACAATCTCCCCCAACTTGTTCATTAGCAAAAATGTACAAGTTAATGACAATAATTGATGATGTCAAAACAAATAGATAAAAACAGTGTTTATACAGATTCAGAGTTTAAGCTTAAAAACTATAGAGAATAAGAAAATTCTTACAGAACTTAATCTCTAATCATTTCAAGATCTGGCATGGTTCTGAGATAATCAATCAGCAATCTTCTTTCTGCATTTTCAAGTTCAATCTTCATTGCTTCTTTGATTTCTCTGAGATGAGGATCACTTTCATCTGTTTGGTAAATAGCAGCCCTAAGATCATAAATCTTGTTCCTTCTCATTTCATTACCCAGTCTGATAAATCTGACTTTTTCTGCCTGAGTATTGAAGTCAAGTACTGTGATTCCCAAATCAGTTTTTAACTTTGCAGTACCTTTCTTCATTTCAATGAGATTGCCTTGGTAATCCCTGTACTTAGGAATATATCTGCTGTTGTATTTCTGTCCTCTAATTGCCAGATTCTGAGTCATCTTCTGTCTGAGTACATTGGCAACTGATTGAGTCCTTCGACTATTCACCTTGAGAAGATATAGAACATACTCTAGTTCTTCCCAATATTTCAAACCGATATCATCCTCACCAACTTTGAATACTGTCCCATCAGCCATTAAGTATAGAAGAAAATCTTTGTCTAAACTCTTCTGATGAACCAACTGCACTGATTCCAGTCTATCCAGACTCTCTTGAGGAACACCACGACCTGGAACAGCCAGTGAAGAAGGATCTCTAGGACCAGTATATTGCCTTCTGTCTCTATGTGAGCCTAGTCCAGCCTTATTATTTCCAATTGTTAGCACAAAATCACGCAAGCGTACGTGTTCACAAGTAATATAGAATGAAGTAGAGTTCGTTCCCACAGAGATTGTATAATTTAGTTCTTGTACCTAAGCATCAATGTATGATTATCGTTCAATGCTAAGACAATAAGCAAATTGGTTTTGATTATCTAAAATTAACTAATAAGAATTAATTAGCAACTAAATTAATAACTAATTGATTTCAAATTACTTATGAGATGAAAAACATGGGATCCTAACTTCAATACAAACTTCCTTTAGAGATCATGCCCTTTTATCAACACATGTGGTGGTTACAATAACTAATCGGACAACACGAAATAAGTATACGCTACCTTTCAGTACACGCACACCAATCTACACAATATCCACAAAAGATAGAAATCATGCAGGCACCAGTTATGCTTAGACCCTATATGTCTATAGAATTTGAAAGCATAATGGTTGAAGATCAAGTATCCATAAGATTACATAAGGTAGCATGAGACGGTTAGAAACACACCACAAACATGAATAACATTCATGGACTTATGCTAGCATGGCAAGTTCTAAATCAAAAGATTCACTGTCGCTTCACTTAAGATTAACAAGATAGATGTTAGCTACGCATCTATATGAATTAAATACAACCATGCAAGGATATCGTAAATTCACCACACATATGTCAAGTTAGGCAATCAACATCTAAATTCCGTAAGTAAATCCGCTAGGACCCCATGACGGCGATTAGTTCATAATCGAACCGTTCGTCATCATGGGGTTTGATGAAAACATGATAAAGATGAAGAGAATAATAATGAATAAACCAATGTTAACAAAGTTATGGAACAAAATCGAGTAATGCTCAAGCATCCAAAAGATACGCCTAGTAAGAATACAAGAGAACTATGTCTAGATCTTCTTGTTGTCACGATCCTCGCCTTGGCTTCTCAATCTCGTGCTAGAAAGTGTGTATGTAATGTGAAGTAATCTGATCTCTGGTGTTGGTGTGTTAAATCTGATCCCCCAAGCATGTGTATTTATAGCTCAATATTGCCTCTTCTCCAAACAATTGCCGTTCTTGAGTAGGAATTGAATTTGACAATTTCCATCTTTAAATATGATATAGATTGCAACTTCCCTTGTCAAATAAGGCTTCTGGACTATTCCCACCGTCCAAGAATAATTCCATGACGAATAGGAGAAGAAAACGGCAACTTTCCTCTTTGAAATCAGATTTGGAACAGTTTCTAGCGGCACAGTTTCACCATAGCGCGGTCGCGCTATCGTGTAGTGTAAATATAGCGCGGTCGCGCTCCCTCAATTCTGACAATTCACTTAGCGCGGTCGCGCTCTCTTCCAGTAATAACATAGCGCGGTCGCGCTGTGTACATTCTGTTTCTGCAGACTTTTTGTTAGGGCCTATTTCTCCACGCACCGTTTTACATCACGACCGGCTTCTGTTCCAAAAGCAACAAACACCATAAACACCTGCAAAAACTATATTCCTGCACAAACTCCACAAAACATGTTAAACCACACAAATACTCGAGAATTGAGCGATCAATTCAAGCCAAAATAGAATGATCCAAATGGATAAAAATCCACTTATCACACCCCCAAACTTGAACCGATGCTTGTCCTCAAGCATAAACAGATACAAATATATACAACTAATTAGTACCACTTCCGTAGGTGATCACGGATGCATTTAGCATATGCAACAAGCCCTTTAAACCCCTAGGCAGCCCTAGTGGACGAGTAAGGTCTCGTGAGGGCCTATAGTGAATGTACCCACAAAATCCAACTGACACAAACGACACAAACAATGCAATGCATGAATGAATGCAACTAAATATGAATGCAAAGGATCCCCTCAAACTCACCAACACCACTTAGCAAGCAAATATCTCCATGAATGCAATCAATCCAAACAGAGCTCGACTAAATTCCGGTATACTAACAATACATGATCAGAACGTGCGTGTGTGCAATGCTCGACAGATATACTCCCAAACCGGATCAAAATCATACATATTCTTTTCCAAGACAATCACAGGGTTATAAATAGAATGAACGTTAAACTCAAGATCACTTCAGATACACCTCTATACTCCTCTCAAGTAGACAGAAATTCATGCTTTACTATGACTCAAACACAATATGTACACAACACACATGCTTATTTGATCGTGCAATGGATGAGACCCCTAAAGGCTTATACAATAATACCCATGTAGCGAGCGTTGGGTTAGTGGATCCCAGACTATAAAAGCCTTAGGTCACTAGGCACAAAGTCCCCAAGAACTTAATTGCTCGAGTATTAAAGAGCTCACCCTGATCAATCCTGCATACTCAGACTCTCACAACACTTTTTTTTTTCTTTTTCTTCTTTTTTTTTTCTTTTTTCTTTCTGTTTTTTTTTCTTGCATTTTTTTTCTTTTTTTTTTCGTTCACATGGAATCTGGAATGAGAATTCTCAATTCCAACCCTAGACTACTCATAAACATGAGCCGGCTACTAGCCATTTGACGCCTAGCCAACAAACACAAACACAAACATATTAGCATGAAATTTCTGTTTTCCCCCAAACTTGTATTTTGGTGTTCCTTAATCATCAAGAGAATAAAGCAAATTCTATCGATAAACAAGTGATTAAATCCTAAATCCAAACAAGCATGACGCAACCTAGTCCAAGAGCAAACGACGAGACTGTGTAAAAATTTTATTCATGAAACATGCATGTCAATTTCAACAAAATTTAAAATCAGCCCTCTGTTCATCCTTTTCACACCCACATCAACATCTACCTACCTTATGGCATCAGCTTATTATAAGGGATCATGAAAAATGCATGTAATGCAACTATATGAACTCACATACAAAACTCGACACACATGCAAACAGAATGCTCTATATGACAGGTATCATGCATGAAACTAAACTACACATACAAATATGATGCAATATGAATTCCTACATGCCACAAATATATCACAACAACTACTAATTCCCAAATCCACCCCCAAACTTGAAATTTCCAATGCCCTCATTGGAAGTAAATAAGGGAAAAGTAGAAACATACCTACTGACCACCTGGATCCATAATCCAGCAATTGATTCTTCATCCATAAGATCTGTGCACAACAGCTACCAGTTGCAATATACTCTGCTTCAGCTGTAGATGTGGAGATTGATTTCTGTTTCTTGCTGTACCAGGAAACAAGTCTGTCACCAAGAAATTGACAACTTCCACTAGTGCTCTTTCTGTCTACCTTACAGCCTGCAAAGTCTGCATCAGAATACCCAAGTAGCTTAAAATCTGATTCTCTGGGGTACCACAGACCTAATGATATGGTGCCCTTGAGATACTTGAAGATTCTTTTCACAGCTGTCAGATGTGGCTCTCTAGGATCTGCCTGAAACCTTGCACAAAGACAGGTTGCATACATGATGTCAGGCCTACTAGCTGTCAAGTATAGAAGAGATCCTATCATGCCCCTGAAGTTTGTCATATCCACTGAAACTCCTGTGTCTTTATCCAGTTTAGTTGCTGTTGCCATGGGAGTTGATGCAGATGAACAGTCAAGCATACCAAATTTCTTGAGAAGATTTCTGGTGTATTTTTCTTGATTAATGAAAATTCCATCTTCTGTTTGTTTCACCTGTAGGCCTAGAAAGTAACTAAGCTCTCCCATCATGCTCATTTGATATCTGGACTGCATGAGCTTGGCAAACTTCTTACAGAGTTTATCATTAGTAGACCCAAAGATGATGTCATCAACATAAATTTGAACTAAAAGGAGGTCACTTCCTTGGTTGAAATAAAACAGAGTTTTGTCAATTGTTCCTCTGTTGAATCCACTTTCTAGAAGAAACTGAGCAAGTGTCTCATACCATGCTCTTGGTGCCTGCTTAAGTCCATATAGTGCCTTATCTAGCCTGTAGACATAATCTGGATATTTGGGGTCCACAAATCCTGGTGGTTGTTCAACAAACACTTCTTCTTCAAGCTTTCCATTCAGAAAAGCACTTTTCACATCCATCTGGAACACTTTGAATTTCTTGTGAGAGGCATATGCTAGAAAAATTCTGATTGCCTCCAATCTTGCTACTGGAGCAAATGTTTCATCATAATCTATTCCTTCCTGCTGTGAATAACCTTTTGCTACCAGTCTAGCCTTGTTCCTCGTGATAACACCTTCACTGTCAGTCTTGTTTCTGAAAACCCATTTAGTACCAACAATAGATCTGTTCTTTGGCCTTGGTACAAGGGTCCAAACTTCATTTCTTTCAAATTCATTTAACTCTTCCTGCATTGCTGTTATCCAGTCTGCATCTTGAAGAGCTTCTTCCACTTTCTTTGGTTCATTTTTAGACAAGAATGCATGAAATAGACATTCACTTGCAGTAGCACTTCTAGTCTTTACTTTTGCATCTGGATCACCAATTATCAAATCAGGTGTATGTGATTTAGTCCATTTCCTAGCAGAAGGCAAATGACTTCTATCAGCATGTGATCCTCCCCCTTGATCCATGCTCTCCTGATTCTGTTGTGATCTATTTTCGTTTTCTGAGACTCCCCCTGAACTTGACTGTCCAGAGTCAGAATTTGAATTTTCAGAGTTTGAAGCATCAGAGTTTGATCCAGATTTTTCAGTTGACTCAGTATCAGTGTTTGAGTCTTCATCTTGATCATGCTCCCCCTCAACTGGTTCTCCTCTTTGTTGTGACTGAGAAGTTTCTCCAGAATTTACCAGTAGAGGTTCAGAGTTTGTTTCAACAGAGTCTGTCAGAATTGTTTCATCAGAGTTTAAAACTTCATTTTCAAAGTTCAGTTGATCATATTCGTCTTTGTCTTCAAGTCCAGTTATCTTCTTATCATCAAAAGAAACATGTATAGATTCCATGATCACTTTAGTTCTCAGATTGTAAACTCTGAATGCCTTTGTTGACAGTGGATAGCCAACAAAAATTCCTTCATCTGCCTTTAACTCAAACTTGGTCAACTGTTCTGGATGAGTCTTCAAAACGAAACATTTGCACCCGAAAATATGAAAGTATTTCAGGTTAGGCTTCTTTTTCTTCACCATCTCATATGGTGTCTTTCCATGCTTATTGATCAGTGTTGCATTTTGAGTAAAACAAGCAGTTTGAACAGCTTCTGCCCAGAAATAAGTTGACAATTGTGCTTCATCAAGCATAGTTCTGGCAGCTTCAATTAATGTTCTATTTTTCCTTTCAACTACACCATTTTGTTGTGGTGTACCAGGTGCTGAAAATTCTTGTTTCACTCCATTGTCCTTGCAGAATTCTTCCATTGTTGCATTTCTGAACTCAGTTCCATTATCACTTCTGATGATTCTGACTTTGTTGCTTGATCCTTTGTCCAGAAGCTTCACATGCTCCATCAGAGTTGATGCAGTTTCATCCTTCTTTGCTAGAAAATACACCCAAGTGAATCTAGTGTATTCATCAACAATGACTAAAGCATATTTCTTCCTTGCAATAGACATAACATTTACTGGACCAAATAGATCAACATGCAGAAGATGATGGGGATCAGTGATAGAAGATTCTGTTTTGCTCTTGAAAGATGACTTCCTTTGTTTAGCTTTCTGACATGAGTCACATAGGCCATCAACATTTAACAGGGTCTTTGGGAGTCCTCTTACAAGATCCTTTCTGATCAGTTCATTGATGTTGTTCAAGTTCAAATGTGAGAGTTTCTTGTGCCACTTCCAACTCTCTTCACTAGACATTCTTGTAGACAGGCAAACAGCTTTTCCAACAGAGTCTATCAAAAGCTTGATTTCATAAATGTTGTTTTGCCTGTGACCAACTAGAACAACCTTTCCTGTAGATTTGCTGATAACTTCACAATATTCAGGTTGGAAATCTACATGATATCCCTTGTCACAGATTTGACTCACAGATAGCAAGTCATGCTTGAGTCCTGGGACATGAGCTACATTGTTGATGATGACATTTCCAAGATTGATATTGCCATATCCCAATGTTCTTCCTATATTGCCATCACCATAGGAAACTTTTGGGCCAGCCTTCTCCTCATATTCTGATAGCAGGGCTTTATTTCCAGTCATGTGTCCTGAACATCCACTGTCCACGACTAGGGTTGCCTCCCTGTTACCCTGCAATCACAAACAATTACTGAGGATTAATTTTAAGGATCCAGACTTGCTTGGATCCTTTGGCATTCTTAACTTTGTTAGCTTTTGCAGCGGAATTAACATTATCAGAGTTTGAGCTAACAGTATCAGTGTTTGCACTTGCAGTATCAACTTTAACCCATTTTAGATTGGGTTTCAGTTCATAGTAATTATGATAGATAGCATGATATTTTCTGCAAGTATAGATGGAATGCCAAGTGCTTCCACAGTGTGTGCATAGAGTCTGTGGCTTAGTTCTAGCAAAATCCTTCTTTACCTCAGACTTTGTAGGTAAAGAATTTATATTTTTATTTTTCTTGCAGAAATTTGCAAGATGCTTAGTACTACCACAGTTATGACATGTCTTTCTTGGAGCATAACTAGCAAGCATTGGTTTATTTCCTGAAGTGATGCCTACTTTTCCATTTCTGTTCTTGTTTGACACTTTCTTTTTCTCAACAGATTTTAACTCCTTCAGTTTATGTTTGAGTTGTTTATCTGTCATTGAACCAATATTAACCTGATTAACACTAGTTTTTACTGGTTTTCTTTTGACAGCTTCTTTTTCATTCTCAGACAAAAATTTACTGGTTCCATGAACAAATTTATTTCTGACTTTAACTTGATTTTGAAATCTAAGTTCATCTTCCTCATTATAACCTAGACCAACAGTGTCTGTTTGAAAAATCTGTTGAGTGTCCTTTCCAGAATTAGTCCAAGTCCTAATTTTCTTATTTGCTTCCTCCAACTCAGATTCTAGTTGTTTATATTTCTGAAGCAAAATCTGTTCTTTGCAAACAGCATCATCTCTCTCTTTCTGAACTTGTTGCATGTTTTCAAGTTTCTCTTCAACAAGTTTATTTCTCTCTTTAAGTTCAGAATTTTCAGCTTTTATCCTCTCATTTTCTAAAGTCTGATCCCTATAACTTATATGCAATGACTTAAGAAAAATTCTTAATTGAGCAATGTCATCAATATTATAAGCATAGGTAGTTGGAGGTACCTGATTTTCAGAGGATTCTGATTCAGTAGTAGCCATGAGAGCATAGTTCACTTCTTCATCAGAATCTGAAGTATCTGCCCAATCTCTGCCTTTAGTGTAGAGTACCTTTCCAGTTTTACCATTCTTGCACTCAGGAGCATAGTGACCCATCTCCTTACACTTGTAGCATTGAATTTCAGACTTATCCTTCTTCCCTTTAGAATCTCTCTTATCAGACTTCCTGTAGCTTTTCCTGTCTTCATTTGAATCCCTAGAAAACCTTTTTCCTTTCTTGAAATTCTTGAAGCCCATTTTCTTGAAAGTCTTCACCATCAGCACAGCCATTTTTCTCATTTCTTCTTCGTCATCCTCAGAGTCAGATGATTCAGAAGAGTTTGAATCATAATCAGAGTTTGGTGAATCACTTTCTGAGTGTATGACCAAAGCTTTTCCTTTCATTTTCCTTCTTGTTGCCTCTTTCTTCTGAGGCTTCTCTTCAACATTAAGAGCAACAGACTTTCCTTTTCTGCTTGATCTCCTGTTTCTCTGCTCCATTTCCAATTCATAAGTTTTGAGCAGTCCATAAATTTCATCAATCTCTGTTTCAGCAAGATCATAGTTGTCTCTAATAGTGGTTGTTTTCACATCCCACTTTTCAGGTAGAGAAAGAAGAAACTTGAGATTCGAGTCTTCTAGATCATACTCTTTGTTGACCAATGACAGATCATTAATCAGTTTACAGAATCTATCAAATGTTTCTGTCATGGTCTCTTCAGGCTTAGCCTCAAAATGCTCATACTCTTGTGTGAGTATGTTTCTCCTATTCTTCTTAATAGCTGCAGTTCCTTGACACCTGACTTCAAGTGCATCCCATATCTCTTTTGCAGTGGTGCAGTTAATGACTTTGTTAGACATAACATTGTCTAAGGCACTATGCAGTAAATGCCTAACTTTTGCATCCTTAGCAATTGATGATAGATCTTCAGGAGTCATGTCCTTCTTTTCCTTTGGAACCATTTTTGCTGCTTCACCAGCAACTGCAACAGATAGCTTTGTAGGATTGTGAGGGCCTTCATAAATCCTGTCAAGATATTCTGGATCTGTAGCCTCCAGAAACATAGTCATCTTGACCTTCCACATAGCATACTCTAATGGCCTCAGAATAGGAACCCTGATTGGTTCATAACGACTCACAGTAGTAGGAGCCTTTTCAGAAACAGTAGGTGTTGGTGGAGGAATTTCTGACATGATTATTGTTGTGTTTGGATCTTAACCTGTAATAAAGTAACAGATTGGCTCTGATACCACTTGTTAGGCCGAATACACAAATAATAATCAACTTTGAATGAGAGATTAATAAGTAAAAGCGTTTACGCACTTAAAAAACTTCTTGTATTTCAAACCCTCTTCGTGATGTAAAATATCACAAAGAGCTGCTAGGTTACAATAATGATAATTCGTTATCGATACCCTTCTAGGGTTAACCTATCTGTATTTATATAACATACAGCTACAATACAACCTCTAATTGATATTCCTAATAATCAGCTATACAATGATATCAATTACAGATTGTCACACGTCTTCTATGTCAACTCGATCTCTTTGATAGCTATCCAATCTTCAAAGATATCGCTTCCATAATTAATCTTTAAACACTGTTGAACAGTAGACGCGCTTCCTCCAGTCACAGTTTAACAAACTCTGTCGAGCTTCCAACTGTCAGAGTTTACGCAAACTCTAACTGCTTCCAGCTAAACTCTGATAACTCCCTGTAACACTTAAACACTGATTAAAACACATCAATTATATTTAACATAAAAATATCAGTAAAACTTTTAATATAATTTCGTTGAATATATAGAACACATAGTAGAACACCTACTAGATTTAAGCTAAAGATTTAGAACATAGTAGAACACCTAATGTTTTTAGTAGAACACAGAATACCTAATATAATTAGTAGAATACTTAATAAAATTGTAATTTTATTATTTAATAAAATTAATTATATTAAATCTTGTCAAAAAAAATTAAAGAATAAATTTTATTCTAAAAGTAACAGTGACATATTTAATATAAATTTGATTGAATACATAGAACATCTAATCGAACACCTACTAAAATATATCTTATACATTGAATGTTTTTCTAATCAATGAAATATTTAATTTAACCTAGTAGAAAATCTAATGTAATTAATATAATATAGGTTAGAATTGTAAATTAATTAATTATTAAAATTAGACATATTAATTTTATTAAAAAATAATTAAAAAATAATTTTATTTTAAAAGTATCGATAGAACTATTAATATAATTTTAGTTAAATATGTAGAACACCTAGTAGTAGAATACCTAGTAGAACACATGTAATTAGTAGAACACCTAACATGTAATTAGTAGAACACCTTAAGTTAAAAATAGAGAACACCTAGTAGAACACATGTAATTAGTAGAACACCTAACATGTAATTAGTAAAACACCTAGTTGAACACATGTAATTATTTGAACACCTAGTAGAACACATGTAAATGTAAGATACCAGATTATTTTAGGATTTATTATTATTATTATTATTTTATTATTATTTAATTATGTTAATTAGTATTTAAAGAATAGAATTGGATTTGAGGATATCGTTGTGGAATTCAACGATATTTAGTATTGAGTTTATATGAGTATATATTGAGTTATGTGTGCCAATTTGTGCCCCAATATTTTATTGGTATTTTTAGTGATTTAAAAATATTTAAATCAAGTATTATTGATCTTCAAAATTTTTTATTTAATTATCGGAGGGCTTAAAAATCATGAAATCTTTTGTAAAATTATCTTTATATATTTATTGAGTTTTTAAAATTTTTGGGTGGATTAATTTGGGTAGTCGAGTATTTTAAAATGATTTTAAGAGCTTTATTGTATTTAAAGGATCAAAACTTTGAAAATTCATATTTAATTCATTTTGATCCGAAAAATATTTTAAAAATATGTGGGTGTTCGTAAATTTATATTCTTTATTTTAAAAATGAAAAGTTTAAACTTTTCACAAGTTTCCATTAAAATTCGATTTTAAAAAAAGTTAATTATTTGATTTTAGAATTTGTTTTCTGTAAAGTTACATTACTTTTATCCCTAATTTTGTTTAATTGAAACAGAACATCAATCTCTGGAACTGTCCAGTACATTCTTGAGCTATCTCTCTCCCTCTTCAATCTCTCTCAAACTTTCATCTCTCCCATTTCTCTCTTTTCAATCTCTCGGAAACCATCTATCTCTTTCTCTCACTCGATTCCCCCCCTCCCTCTCTTTCTTCAATTACAGATATATACATATATGTAGAGCGTGTCTGTTTGTGTTATCGGGGTGGGATTGAATGAGCTGCGTGCGGGTGTTGGGTGCTGTATATGGGTGGAAATCGTATGTGGAGTTGTTGTTTCGTTGAGTTCCTATGACTGATTTGCTGCTGCGTGTATTGCTTCGAGTGGGTGTGCGTACGGAACAGTGTGACTAGGTGTGTGTGCTGAAACGATTGTGGGTAAATGGTATCGATGACGAATTTTTGTTGGTTAGTGTGTTCTATTGATTTCATGTGGTCAGTTAGGATTTATATTGGGTTTTGTTCAATATTTTCAGTTAAGTTGAATTTGTAAATTGTTTATATATGCGTGTATGAATGATTGTTAGTTATTATGGTTGTGATATCTGTAATCATGTAAAAAGGCTTGGTTTAACGCTCATTTCGGTGCTAATGTTGTGAAGTTTTGGGATTGACCGAACTTTTATTCGACTACAAAATTTAATTTCAGTTTTGTTTGAATTCTTGGATAGTTTCTGAGTTGTGTGTACATCGTTTAAATTGTGAGATTGTGTTAATTTTCAAAATTAGATTAATTGTGAATTTCGATATATTGTTTAATGATCGTAATTTAGTTAGTTTGAATTGCGAAGTTATTGTTATAATTAAGTTAGATTAATTTGTGAGATTAATGTGTTAATCTTCGGGGTATGATTGTTATTTATAATTATTGAGTTTAATTGTGGATTTGATAATATGTCGGGCTTGTGGTCGTTAGTGTTTAATTATTAATTGTTAGGTTTATTTGATGATGTGTTTATTTGCGAGGAGTTGCAATGAGATCGCAAGTCCTAATTGTCAATATTTAAGGACTTGTGAAATTCTTTTCAACTAGTTCCTCGGGCTTACGAATATCCATGATTTGATATCACAAGTATAATTAATATACTTGAGTGGTGTAATCATCGATATAGCGTAAGTAATAGTTAGTGCTAGGGGTTGTTCCCTAGGGCTTACGAACATCAATGATTGATTGTCACGTGTATCATTAAAATGCGTGAGAAATACGATCATTGGTGTAGCGTAAGTAGTAGTGTAATGTAAATTATTACGTGTTATGTGCCGCATGTCAGGGCGGATACTTTCTTATGTGTTTACTTTAAGTTGCTGCCATAGAAGCAGCTTGATATTTCCTTGGGATTGTTGAATTGAAAAACAGGGTTAAATTGTATTTGAGGGGCTGTGCCCATAGTCCGATAAACGAATACTTCATGCCGAAATTTTCTAAAAATCCCCTGTATTTAAAGTTATTTAAATTATTTGATTTAAAGATTTAAAGGCATGTATGTGTATGAGTGTTTAAGTAAATATGTGATGATTAATGAGGTGTGGGTATATATATTTATGTATGTATTGCTTTGTGAGTTGTAAGTAATTAGTTATCGATTGGGTTGTTTATGTACTAAATAGTACTTTGCTATTATTTCGAGTATAATTAGGGATTCGATATGGACCCAGCGAGCGTGTTGACGAGACGATTGAAGGAAACGAATGCGTGATCGAGTACAGACCGAAGTATAGTAAGTAGCGAATCGACGCATTGGAATCGAGGCAAGTGTACTAACCCACGCTTATCGTTCAAGCGAGATAAATATGTTTCTATTCAATATAAGAATTCCATTCAAATCATTATTGCTAGTATCCTCTCCTTCAAATTATTGATAAGGATATATTTTATTCGTATATCATGTGGAAAGTAGAATTTCAGTTTTATTGCCAGTATTATTCTTTCTTAAGTATTGTCAGTAATATTCTGTTAAAGTTTTGCTGGTATTGCATTCTTATTCCTTGTTTTAGTATAATGTTCTTAATGTATATGGTTTCCCTGAGATTAATTGATAGTAAAGTAGTTTAATGGAATTGGAAGAATTTTATAAAAATGTGGACCAGCTTCGTGGTCAGAGTAGTAAAGGCCAATGTCAATAAGTGCCTAGTGAGGGATCCCAGAGTATTGTTTTTAACTGGACTTTACGTGGCTGATCACCCGTAATGTCCAGAGTATGATGAAAACTCCAATTCTATTAAATGTTGTGTTTATGCAACTATATTCTTATGATAGAATGTTTAAGTTAAAGTACATTTTCATTTCCAAGTATGTTGGATATAAAGTTATGATTTGAGTTAAAGTTATGATTTGAGTTAATAAATACTGTTAGTATAAAAATGGAAAGTTATTATACTAGTGTTTTGAACGGTGGAAACTAATTCACGGTTATTATGGTCGCTGTGGCATTTGTTGCGCAAGGACCGAGAATGAATTGAGATCTTCTTATTTATTCAAACTCATGATTGTCAGGCCGGTTAGGCAGCTAGGTATGCAAACGCTTAGTGACATGAATGAAATTTGAGTAACTGAGAATTTCTTGGAGATTTTGTTAAAGCGATAGTTAAAGTATTTTGCTAGTATTAAAAGTATTCAGTCTAGTATTACGAGCCTTCTTAGTTATTAAATTCTGATTTCGAGTTATAAATGTTTTAAATGATATTAATCTTCTGTTAAAGTTAAGTATCCAGATTTCAATTATAGTATTGATTATAAATTGGTGAGCATTCCTTCGCTCATATTTATTATATAACTTGCTGAGCATTCTTTGGCTCACACTTGTTGTTTTTAAAATCTAACTTTTCAGTAAACTAGTTGGCGAGGCTTAGCTTGTGCAGTTCAGAAAGTGGAAAGAAGAAGCAGGATGCTGTTGTGAAGCTGACGTGGATAAGGGTATTTAGATTTAAAGTTTGAATTATTGTATGTAAATATAGTTTTAGTAGTTATAGTATGTATTTGATTAGTTGGCCTGGTATACTTCTATTCGAAGTGATACCAGTGATTTTAAGTCTGTATAAAGTTTTGTATATAGAGTTGTATTTAAGTTGGATTTGGGTTTTCTTGTTTCTAGAACTGTAACCTAAGATCCTTAGTTGGGAGTTGGGGTCAAAGAGCTTTTGATTGAGTTTTTATTTTTATTTCAGTTTTATTTTGATTTCAGATTTTTAGTTTAGTATTCAGCAGGTTTATGTTGTATTTACGAATACATCATGTGGCCAATTTTTGTTAGAATTATTGA
This sequence comes from Saposhnikovia divaricata, assembly GCA_036435485.1. NCBI lineage: Eukaryota > Viridiplantae > Streptophyta > Magnoliopsida > Apiales > Apiaceae > Saposhnikovia > Saposhnikovia divaricata. The sequence goes on along the minus strand of CM071596.1, from coordinate 148,009,277 downwards.
GTTTGTTAGCGTGACGCCCAAATCTACTGACCCCGGATTTTGGGGGCGTTACAAGTTGGTATCAGAGCGTAGGTTATAGTAAACTAGAAACGAGAGTGTGTAGGAATGTGTATAGTTAAGTAAGGAACGTCAGAGTTCATATAGGACTCGTGTTGGACTATTGGATATAGTACCAGTTAGTGAGTTAAGATATGAGTGGTGACAGATAGTTGAGCGGAGTTGGGTAGAAACCCTTGAGGCTGTAGGTAATGGAATCTTCAGAGTCTAGTGTGAGTGACGACGACGTATAGAATAGATAACTTTAGGACGTGTAGCAGAAGAGTCTAGATCGAATGACGAGTCAGTGAAGGAGTCGACAAAGAAGATGTACGTGGAGACCCTGGCAATACCTTCTTCTTTTTAATCAATATTCCTTTGATGAGTTTATTTTGACAATTGTCCTTCCCTGAAGTTGGATTTCCAGTTATGATGGAGGCTGTAATGCCTATTTCTTTTATTTCTAAACCCTGTCAAGTTTGATATATGAGTTTCGAAATTTCTTCATTAGTGAATAATCTATTGTTGATAGATCATCATTTCTTAGTATTGTGCCAGTCATTTCTTTCCTGATTATCCTTTTCTTCTGAAATAGTACCCATGGAATCCGTTTAGTTGTAATCCAGGGGTATGTCTGAGAATTTCTCATCAATTGATTGTTAATTCGATGCTCGAATCTTTTTATGTTTTTTTACTCCAACTGAGGTGAACAACCCTATTTATAGGGGACACAAGGACTGTTTGTCTGTGTGATAGCAGTCTGATGGGACGCCATCACTTGTGTGTTGTGAAGTACAAGAAGGTTAATTACCTTTAGTCATGTCTTGAATAAGGCACGCAACAAGGTTCATTTGATCATATTGATCACTGAGTAATCTTTCATTTCCAAGGATATTTGTTTGAAAACTCATAAATTAATTCTAAAATTGTGGAACCTTTGCTACGATGTGAAATCGTTCTCTTCAAATATCATGAATCATAATATCTCGAGTAGTCTTGAACGTATGTCAATCGAGTTTAGAATACTAGTAACGCATGACGTATAGTACTACTATTAGAGTTGTTCTATATAGAGAGATCAGTAGAGATCCCAGTATAGTAAATAAGTATCCAGAGTACAGATTAGTAGAGTTGCGGATGCAACACGAGTTGGTAGAGTAAACCCCAGTAACCCTTCTTTACTTGATTCCGAGGACGGAATCCTCTTAAGGTGGGTAGAATGTAAGATACCAGATTATTTTAGGATTTATTATTATTATTTAATTATGTTAATTAGTATTTAAAGAATAGAATAGGATTTGAGGATATCGTTGTGGAATTCAACGATATTTAGTATTGAGTTTATATGAGTATATATTGAGTTATGTGTGCCAATTTGTGCCCCAGTATTTTATTGGTATTTTTAATGATTTAAAAATATTTAAATCAAGTATTATTGATCTTCAAAAAATTTTATTTAATTATCGGAGGGCTTAAAAATCATGAAATCTTTTGTAAAATTATCTTTATATATTTATTGAGTTTTTAAAATTGTTGGGTGGATTAATTTGGGTGGTCGAGTATTTTAAAATGATTTTAAGAGTTTTATTGTATTTAAAGGATCAAAACTTTGAAAATTCATTTTTGATCCGAAAAATATTTTAAAAATATGTGGGTGTTCGTAAATTTATATTCTTTATTTTAAAAATGAAAAGTTTAAACTTTTCACAAGTTTTCATTAAAATTCGATTTTAAAAAAAGTTAATTATTTGATTTTAGAATTTGTTTTCTGTAAAGTTACATTACTTTTATCCCTAATTTTGTTTAATTGAAACAGAACATCAATCTCTGGAACTGTCCAGTACACTCTCGAGCTATCTCTCTCCCTCTTCAATCTCTCTCAGACTTTCATCTCTCCAATTTCTCTCTTTTCAATCTCTCGGAAACCATCTCTCTCTCTTTCTCTCACTCGATTCCCTCCCCTCCCTCTCTTTCTTCAATTACAGATATATACATACATGTAGAGCGTGTCTGTTTGTGTTTTATCGAGGTGGGTGTTAGTAGTATTTTTGTAGTTCTTTCGCAGGGAAGGACTAATATGTAAAATCGAGTTCAAGTATCTTATCTCTCACAATTTAGAAGTGTAGAAGAATGTTTGGTTTGTTTTAAACTAATTAAACTAATTATCAATTGAGAATAAAATATATGAGGAAAATAATCCAAGAACTGGGGTTCTTCACTTGGTTTCAATGCATATTCAATATCTCTATGACATCTACGTTCTTACTCTGCTGAAAACAATTCTTCTAAGGTTATAATGTTCCCTTCCAAGATACACTATAATGTCTACAACTACACCTTAATTGTCACTTCCGTGATACAATCAAAGTACAATCATAAACTATTACGCACCAAGAATTATTAGTCTCACAACTCTTCTATTAATCTTCCAATCAAATATTCGAGTTATGTATGTTAAATCGTGTACTAAAATTGCAACTCCTCTTCCAAGTTATCACAATTCCTAAAATCCAATCAAAGATTCATGACTCCCCTAATTGTAGTAAGCCCTCAATAACAGATCAGCAAATAAAGAAAATCACAGATAATTAAACATACATGAATACCAAGGAATACTACCCAATCCTCAGATTAGAGATTTAGTTACACATAATTAAGGAAGAAAACAAAACACACGAATTAATAGAAGAACTCATAATTATAAGAATATAGAAAAAACCTTTAATCTTCAATCTTCAAAGAAAATAATAGTTCTCCAGAAAAATCCCTAAAAGCTGCGTGTTACAATGATATGATATGTATATCTATGTGATGATATGATTTTACAATGATATAATGTGTTTTTATAGGCCCTAGAAGTTTTATCCAACAAGAAAATACCTAATTTACATAACAAATTCGAAACAGGAAAGAATTGTAGAGTTTTTAGGAGAAAATTCGGAATGGACAGAATGCCCCCGAGGCCGCATCCTGAGATCTAAGGCCGCGGCCTCAAGATAAATCTGCCCGCGCCGAGGCCGCATCCTGGGAATTGAGGCCGCGGCCTCAAGCCAAATCTGCCCGCGGTTTTTTAGCATGCTATTTCCTTCGTTTTTCCTTCGTTTTGCCTCCGTTTCCTTTCGTTCTTTTTCTCAAAGCTTCCATACTTCAATTCCTTGCCTTAGAACCTTCATGGTAGCTCACAACAAGACTCCATTGTTCATTCTTAAGCTCGAATTCATCTCCAGAATTGACGACAATTGCAACCTTATTCAACATTCGCTATAGTGCCTTAACTCTCCTGGATTTCCTGATTTTCACTCCACAAATTCATCTTCTCTTCTCGTAATTCCCAAAGTAATTTCTTTTTGAGCTAAAAATCTCCATAAATTCATTAAAAATCATTTAACTCCTTCCAACTTGGCAATTCTTAATTTCCTACGACAAACTCATCAAAAACTTATTAAATACTCACGATTATTCGCAAAAGCACCGTAAATGCGGGAATAAAATCCTATAAAGTATATATAAAATACACTCTATCAGTGGGATTGAATGAGTTGCGTGCGTGTGTTGGGTGCTGTATATGGGTGGAAATCGTATGTGGAGTTGCTGTTTCGTTGAGTTCCTATGAATGATTTGCTGCTGCGTGTATTGCTTCGAGTGGGTGTGCGTGCGGAACAGTGTGACTAGGTGTGTGTGCTGAAACGCTTGTGGGTAAGGTTTTCCCTAGATCCTTACTCTATCTATATATATATATATATATACATATACATATATATATATATATATATATATATATATATATATATATATATAGGGTTTGACACAGGTGAGAACCCTATTATTGTGAGAACTGAGATCTAATCTCAGCCCTACAATTTTTAATTAACTTTAAATCATATCCACACATTAAACACACACCCACACACTCATATAACACACACTTACACACACGCATACACACACCACCATCTCAATCTAACCCACCCCTCCCCCCACCGTCGCCGCCCCTCGCCGCCGTCCCTCAGCCACCGCCGTTTTCTTCCCCGGTCCAATCTCTTCTTCCTCCATCTCCGCTAGCTTCACATCCAGCCCCAACCGCGAATTTCTCTCCGACGCCATCTCCGATTGCAAGTGATGAAGCAAACGCCGTCGTAGAATCAGCTCCGGCAAATTCAGAGCCATTTTCATCGACTGATTTGTTTATAAATTTCAATAATTTGAGTTAATTTTGGTGATTTGAAATTGTTTTTTAATGATTTTGATGTGATGGTGTTATTGTGTAGTTAAACTTGTTTGATTCAACTTTTGAGGAGAACAAATCTGTGCAATTAAATACATCAAGCGATTGTGATTTTTGTGGCTGCTGTTGTGGATTTTGCAGTGATTTTTGGGCATCCGGTGGTGATTTTTGGTGGTGGCCGGAGATGGGGTGGTTTGTAATGGTTTTGGTTATGGTGATTTCGTTATTTGGTAGTGATTTTTGTTGGTGGTGGCGGCAGTGCGGTGGTTGGAGGTGGCGGAGTGTGATGATTTTTGTTTACAGCCGGTGATTTTTGGTGGTGGTGGCGGCGGCGTGGTGGCCGGAGGTGGCGGCAGCGCAGTGATTTTCTATTTACCGGTGGTGATTTTATGGGTTGGCCGGAATTGATCGCCGGAGATGGTGACCAGAGTAAGGAAGAAATGATTATGGAAGATGATGTTGAATTAAATGAATAATAAAAAAAATAAAATTTTAAATAATAATTGTAGGGCTAGGATTTAGTTTAGATGTAAAAAATGTGTGGTTAGGATTAGATCTCATATCTCAACATATTGAGGGTTCTCATTTGAGCAAGACCATATATATATATATATATGGTGGTTAGTAACTGCCTAGGCAGTTGTGGTACTTGGTTGGCTGGCTAACATGTGTCATTTGCGATTGCTGGAAACTGCCTAGATGGGAGTAACTGATGGTAACTATCCATGGCTAAGGGAAAAACGTGGTTGTGGCTACAGATAACATTATATATGTATTCTATAGCATTGTAATTTGGAAGTAATGTGCAAGTTAGTCATAAACAGTTGTATTTTGAGAGAGGAGCCAAGTGAGTGCTTTTATATGTATTTTTTGAAGGCAAGTGAGTGCTTTGTAATTTCCCTTTGTATTGAGTTACGCAATGGCGTTTGCATGTAAACAAGTGTGTTCAATTACGTTAATACAATACACATACTATGCAATCATTGGTACTTGTTATTCCGCTGCATAGTCTTAGGTTGCTGGGCGACAACCTCCATTTTGGGCTGACCGTTCTTGGGGCATTCAGACACAAGGGCAGGTCACACAGGTTCAAGTTTGAGGTGAAAAATTTGACCCTATGTCAACTGATTAACAGAGTTGTGTTGTGAGAATGGTGGCTAGTTGATAGAGTACATATTTATATTTATTTTATATGGTTTTATCCTTGTATTTATTGTATTTTATAAAATATTGGATACTATTAATTAGAGTTTAATGTTTTATAACAGGAAATAAAGAATTCCCACACTTAGAAGGAATTGAGCTTATTTGGACTTAAATTACAAGAAAATTCAGATTTATTGGGATAATTGCGCATTACATCACTGTTTGGGCTTTAACCCGAGTTTCAGACATCAGAATTGGGCGATCTTACAGTCCATGCGAAGATACCAGAATTATCTACAACTCATAAGTGGTCCAACATCAATATTCTAACTGGAGCAGCCCAGAAACTGGCCTGCAATACAGATTACGAATTTCACATTCAAAATTCATTTTGTTTGGGGAAATTACTTATATATTTCTCGGAAAGATTTAAAACTCTTTAATATATTAGGTTTACAGATTGTAGAGAGACAGTGGAAACTTTGACCAAGACAAGACGCGGTGTATCTTGCGTATCGCAGGGAAGCCCAGCCACTGGGTCTTACCGCACGGTTACCATGATTTACATGCCGGTGTTGACCATGGGGCTGGTCGACCGGTCCTGGTATATAATCCAGGCAGGCTAGCGTGTCCTGAACAACACGTTTTGACCAAACTCATGGTTTGCGTTTTTAATTCGTATTTGTCTTATCATGATAATATCATATCATGAGTAACTAATACCTTTATCCAAGAATTGGTAGTTTTCGTTGGCTTATTGAGTTTGTTTGATTGTATTGTAATTTCTCTTGGTTTTTTAATTTGTCATTGAACGCTTTATACAATTTGAAAACTCACGAACTTTTAATTGAAGCTCTAAGAACTACAACGAATTTGGAAAGGAGTTGTAATTCTAGTACATATGATAGACACAATTTAAGTATTAGATTGAGAGATTGATATGCGAATTGTGAAACTGATAATCCTTGATTCTTAATAGTCTATAGTCATGCTTTGATTGACCATGGAAGTGGCTACTATCTTTATAATCACAGTTATCTTCATACCATTTTTCAGTATCATGTAACATATGGTTCCTTCTGGTTCCATAAGGTCAAAGTACACCATATAATCAAATTTATAATCTCATGAGCTGCGAATTTCAATATATTTCTGCATCTTGTTTGAGACAAATTTGCCCTGGTTGCTCCTTCTATCATCGACGCTATCATTGCTCAAAAATTTCTTATACCAATCACTAGAAAGCTTTGGAATCCGATCCAGAGTGTTGTGATCAACATAGTACAGTCCAAGTTTTATGTCGTAACCATGGTCCCATTCAAAGTCATCCATTAACGTCCACACGAAATAACCACGTACATCAGCACCATTCCTGTCATTTGAATAGTGAGATTGTTCATCAGCATAACATTAGTTAAAAACAGTATTACAGAGAAGATTTATGAGAGTCATTTGTCACAGAACATTACTCTTCACTCTAGTGGTAATAAAGGACCACTTAGCGTGGATTATAATCATTGATTACAACAGAAAGCACATGCATTATATATGTTAAACCAAGGTAAAAACAACTTGTTTAGAGAAAAGCATTATGAAAGGTGCACATATAAGAGTTTCGGCCAGATACATGCATTAGTACCTTACTGCTTTCGCCAAAGAAGCAAGATAGGCTTTGTGAAATTCAATCCGATCTAAATCTTGTATTGTGTCGTGCAATTCCTGATGCTGTGGTGATGGATAGCCTGTGGTTAAATTTTAATGATTAGGGTGACGAGTATAAACAAGTGCAATTCCTGATGCTGTGGTGATGGAAAACCTGTGGTTAAATTTTAATGATTAGGGTGACGAGTATAGACAATGGGTCTTAACGATTTCAACGTGACCTATTTATCAGAAATGGGGTAAAATGTTTTATTTTCTGATGATATGAGGGGTACATTACATGGCCCTGATTCTTGAGACTTTTTTCCGAGAGTCCAGTCCTTCTACATTTTATATCATTCTTGTAATAGTCACTGATAGTATGATCTTACATGAACTATATCAATATAAGCTGTTCACTAAGAAAACCTCTTCATGTAAGTAATGGGGGCCAGCGAGAGCAACAAGTACAGCAGTTCTATATTTAGAGACGTTGATCATCTGTAATTCTTAAAAATTAGTTTCACCCCCTCCAAAAAAAATTCGATGCTTGTATGTGTACAATTTAGTCACCGCATAATGAAGTAAACTATTGTAGTCGAAGATGCAAAAATAATACTGCTTAAGTTATTCAAAAGAAATACACCCCAAAAGGCAAAGATATGTATGTGAAGAATACATAGACGCAATAGATGTTCTATATAAATTATGAAGAGCAAAGTAATAAGATACATGTATGTACAATGTATTTGTTTCCTCACCATTTTCAGTAACATACATTGGCATGTTATGGTATCTGTTCTTAACATAATTGATGATCTTTTCCATGCCTCCCGGAACAACGAAAAACCTGTCCATCCCAGTCTATGAAAACAAACATATAATTCCAACCAAAGATTATAAGTTAAAAACATTACATAACACTGAACAATATCATACTCGTTTGCCGATTGGAACACCATCTCGTTCTCCTGTGGTGTATGTGAAACCTTTTATTGCATGATCACCACCTAAAGGACAATAAGATTGGGTGCAGTCTTTGGCATATATGCTAGAATAATGATTAACTCCAATAAAGTCGAGACTGCCATTTATATAATTCATTTCCTCCAAAGAAAATTGTGGTAGTTCGCTCCCAAGATACTGACGCATTTCAGGAGGGTAGTCTCCAAATATTAAGGGATCCAAACCCCTGAGCCAAACATATATATTTAATCCAGATTAAAAGCAGGTAACTGAAATTTTAATATACTAGTCACAGTTACAAGTTTAATATATTAGATTGTGCTATATCTTGCAAAAAACATGCTGGAAAAGGAAATATGAGGATTCTTGAAAGAGTAATTCAGCCTTTGTAATCCAATGAACCTCAAGTATGTCAGTTTATCCACGATGAACCTGAACATTTATTATAGCTAAAAAGAACTCTGAATATAAGTTCTGAACAAACTGCCGCAAGTCGGGTCATAAATTGTCCACATTTAGATTGCAATTAGTCAATCAAAAGAATGGCTGTTCTTTTAGAAATAATCTATTGTCAGACAATTATTTCAGAGCTAACAGGTCAAGTTTGGTCATTTTTTTGGATACATAAGTCTGGTCAAATTTGCTGGCTAACTTGTTCAGTTTATAGTAAGGTTACAGATATGACATACTTCAGAGTCCAGACTATAGTTCAATTTAACAACAATTTCCTACTTAGGCAGAGACTTGGAAGACACTGCAAGTCGAACCAATGGTCTTATTAAGGTGAAGATGAACAAAGGATAGTTTTCTTAAAAAATTACAAATACACATTTGATGCAGAACTTATAGAATATAACTGTGCTCTAACTCTGAGATGGCTACAGAATTAAGCACTTACCAACCAACATTGAAAGCCAAGGCCCGAACTGCAGCTTCTTGGTCTAGCTTATCATTGGTTAGAGGTTCATACATGAACATGTGTATAACAGTTCCTACAACTCCACCTTGTTCGGACTACAGGAACATAATTAACTTATTATAATTCAAACTGAAGCTAATTCTAGGAAAGTGAAAATACTAACAGAATTCGAAAGTTGGTTAAGTGCCTTAAAATAGTCCTTGTATAGCTTGGCAACCTTGCCATGAGCCAATAGCATGTTATGCATCGCAATTAGAGGCTCCACATCAGAATTCCCAAAAGAACAGTTTCCAAATGGTTCTGAACAGTGAGCTGGAGGATATACCCCCCTTCCATAGGCCATTTCCACAAACAAATTTGGCTCATTGATTGTAGACCAGTGCTTCACACGGTCGCCAAAACTCTTAAAACAGATTTCTGCAAAGTAGACAAAATCTTCCCTACGAAAATAATTGTAACTACTAAACAACTGATTAGGAAAACAATAATAAAAAAGATGAAACTAAAGAGTTTAGGCCATATTTAATAATGTATAGTCATAATACTTGTCGTGAAAGCTTTAAAGGGAACTCAGAATTGCTTAAAACACTTATGACAAACATTGTAAACTGAAAGATGCATGGCCTAAATTTCACAGGGAGACTTAAGTGGCTCTTGACGAGCCTTTGACATTTAAAAGGTTCAGCAAATTTTGAAATTCAGAAGTAAAAGAAAAGAGGGCATACTGCATTAAAGGACTAAGCCAAGCCCCATATCTATCCTCTAATTCCTGCGGATGGTCATGGTGATGGATAGTCACAAATGGCTCAATGCCTGACACATAGTCATATAGCATGTCAATTTCCATATAGTACCAAGGATCTGAGATTGTTAAATGACTGTGCCCTACCTTTAGCTAAGAGATTGTCAATGATATGATTGTAAAACATGATTCCGGTTGGATTAACTTCACCAAATCTCCCTCCTGGCATAATTCAAGAAATATTGAACCAATATGAATAAAAACAAAAAATCTGATTTAGAATCAAATTACAAACTAGGTGTAGACGCACACGGGGTTGGGGGGTTTTGCAAGTAGGACATACTGGGTAAAACTCGAGCCCAGGAAATCGAGAATCTGTATGCATCCACACCAAGGGAATGCAATATCTCAATGTCTTCCTGTGACCATATATTGAAATTAAAAGAAGAAAAGTTTTAAAGTTAGGAACTGGTACTTAAAAGCCTTTCCAAATTTGGAAATTCTTGAAAAGGTCTGTCAAAGTACTGTAATAAGTTTAACATGTCACATCTAGTTGAGGAAACTTAAAATGACCACAACACTTGACTATTTCCTGAAAAATAAAAGCTGGAAAGTACCAGATAACGATGATAATGATCCACAGAAACAAAACCAGTATCGCCATTTTGGATGCTACCTACAAGAATATAACAATGGAATTCTCTAAGAATGTTCTTGAATTTAAATAATATAATTATATTTTGAATATAACAATGCAAGGACTACCATTTTTAAGACAAAAAACATCCCAGTTACTGAGGCTTTTACCATCTTCTAAATATCCACCTTCAATCTACCAAACAGAAAATAAACATAGAGAAAAAATGTCTAATATATCAATAGAATCTAGCTAGGATAATAGTAAATGTAAGAAGAAGGGATACAAACTTGGTAAGAAGAAGTAGCTGCTCCAAAGAGAAACCCAGCTGGGAAATCTGATCTTTTAATTTCTTCTTCATTAAATTCAAAAGCAACCAAATGGGCACAAGAAAATACAAGCAGACACAGAAACAAGATAAACTGGGAGTATAGTTTGACTTCCATTTTCGTATGTGCGAGTGTCATCACACGCCTAGCAACTATCAAGTTGTTTTCTTTTTTTCTTTTTTTTTTCGGTGAGAGGAAAAAATATATAGCATCCGAGCTGCCAGTTGGAAATTGGAATACTGCTCTCTGAAAAAAGTCAGCAAAAAAGAATATTATTACAAAAGCTATTTTTTTTAATAATTAAACCTATCTATACTATACTATTATATTAAAACAAAAACATATTGAAAGTTTTTCGGTTTAACAGACTGAAAGTTTGTTGATTTGATTTTTGGTACGATTATTCTAATTATTAAAATAAATAATATAATTAATAATAACTAATCGATTATAATTTCATTATTAAAATAAATACTAAAATGATATAATTCATGTTAATTAGCCGACTGTTTCACGTTTACTTTTTAGTTGAAAATATTAACTTTTATAAATATCTTAAAACATCAATTATACCATATCTTCTGATTATTAATAATTTTTTTAATTAAAAATCATATCTTCCGATCATTAATATTTCTTTTTTAATTAAAGCATGTTAACTTTTAATTTAAAATATAATCTTTCAGTCATTAATACATATCCAAAAATATTATACCACATCTTCCAATCATTAATCAAATACTAGCTTATAATCCCGGATCTTTTTTAATATTTATAAGTATATAAGTTATGTTATCAAACAAAGTTTTCTTAATATTTATATTTATTAAAATTTAATTATATTCAATTTGATTTTATCAGATAAATTTTAATATATTATTGGATGAAATAAAGAACACTTAAATTTGAAACACTTAACGAAAACATATAACCAAATTTAATTATGAATATATAAAAAATTATTATTTATTAAATTTTACACGGTCAATTTACCATTTTTGTTCCATCTTGAGTTTTAAAATTTATAAACTGAAAAAAATTATTTTTACCTTAGTAATGTGATATGGGCTAAAAATTATCCCTAAATACACATTTAATGTGACATTAATTAAATCCAAGATGGTCCAAACGTGGGGCCCACCAACAAGGCCCAAACCCTGTATTAAATATTAATTTCGTAATTAATATTAAGGGTAATAAACAGCTCAGTAAATAAGAGTCAAATAAGGATACTACTCCTGCTAGACTTAGCCTCCAAGGCATCCAATTCGATATGGAAACTGATTCCTACAAGGAAGGAGTCTGGAACCTTCCTCAAGGAGGTGACTTGCCCACCAAGTCTTCGAATCCTACCATAATTCTAAGGCTTCTCAGCCTATATAAAGGGCCTGACCCCTCATTTTCAAAACTACGTTTTTGGCTTGATTCTTGATATTCATCAAGGTACGTAGGCATCGTGTGAAGGCAGATTCAGCCACGAACACGAGAGCAGCCATTAAAGCACGAAGCTCACGAACCCTAGTATTGATTACATACAAACCCTAGCCGCAATTTAACAACCTAGTTTTTATTCCACAACATTTGGCGCCGTCTGTGGGAAGACAACATCAACCATGGTTCAAACACGAAGAACAGCACCGACCTCTACCGAGGCCATACCCCTCAGCTCTGCTCCGCCCGTCACTGAACAAGTGCCCCCAACAACAGGGGCGATCACCCAACCTCAAGTTTCTCAACCTATAGGGACAATTTCTCATGCTAAGAGTACGTTACTTTTGGTCGTCCGTCCATATCAAGAAATCAACCCTCTCTAGATGGTGGTCTCTCCTCTTGTTAATCCTATCTTTGTTTAATTTGATTAAAGCCTGCTTTACTTCTTTAAGTTTACGAACTAGAATTCCCATAGGATCGCCATACCAGGTAGATTCCCAAGCTTTCGAGACAATATCCATAAAACCATCAACTTCGAGCATGTAATTGTGGAACTGGAAAGACTTGTTTATCTTCGTAATATGCAACGGGGCCGAGCAGAGTAAAGGACAATGATCCATCAGGCCCCTATTTTTGACCACGACAATAGCTTCTGTGAAGAGGTTAAACCAATCTTTGTTTCCTAACATGCGATCCAAGCGTTTCTGAATGAGGGAATTATCTTGTCTCCTATTAGTCCAAGTGAAAAGAGGACCAACAGTTTTTAAGTGACCTAGGGCAGAGTTAGAAATACAGTCCAGAAAGGACTGCATATCTAGAGTCCAACGCTCCCTCCCACCCATAACTTCATCCAAGGCTAACATGCTGTTAAAGTCACCAGAGACGCACCAGGGCATAGTAATATTACGGCTTAAGCTTTCCATTTCTCTCCAAAGTGACTCTCTTTGGTGAGGTTTGTTCAAAGCATAAACGAAAGTAATACAGAAGGTGGTTTGAGTTTCCAGAAAGGACACAAAGCAAGTGATTTGCTGAGAGGATTTACAATAGGCAGTAACCGCCCATTTGGAAGGGTCCCAACCAATCCAAACACGACCGTAGTCGTGCTCATCATAGTTGTAAATCCACTTCCATCTTTTATTGATACGATTTGAAATAACCGTAGCTATTTGAACTCGAACTTTTGTTTCAACAAAGGCCATAAAAGACAGCTTATTTGCAGAAATAAAATTAACTACTTCGTCTTGGTGAGAACTTTTATTGAGCCCTCTCACATTCCATACTGCGAAATTCATTAATAACGTTTAGGATTTGTTGGCTTTCCTGCCAACCTGGGGCTTCTCCTGTGCGTGACTATAGTGAATCCATCTTCGTCAACATTTTTCGCAGCAAAACTATCATCCTTAGACTTAGGGCACTTAGGAATACCAGGACCAATCACAGGATGAAGGGCAATCTCTGTTTGACGCTTAACAGGTGATCCCCTCTTCTTCTCCGGGGAGAGTTGAGGTTGCTCTATAGCAAAATCTGAGAGAGCTGCAAAACCATTTTCAATAGCAAGTGGCTCGAAAACATGCCCTTCATTCGATATAAATTCGTTTTCAGACTCACCTTGTGTCTCAGTAAGTGCGACTGTGTTTGTTGGAATTTTATCAAATTCTTCTAGATTATCGTTTTCTTTTTGAAGCTCGTTCAGAATCTCGTCTTCATCCATAACAACCTTGCACCCACAGAACTCCCTAATTACATAAGGCACCATTTCCATATTATTTTAGAATTCTGCGTTTGAAACCTTGGTTTCAATAAAAGTAGTGTGAACCTCTTCTGTCTGTGGCTGCTCCCTTCTAGGCTGTTTAGTCACCCTTTCTGGATTGTTGATACAACGAGCAAGCGAGTGACCGAAGGCCTTGCATAAACTACATGAGTAAGGTAGCTGCGGATATTGAATCTCAATCTTTTCTTTTTCTTGCACACCATCCTTATTCAGGATATTGACCCATACATAATCCAGTCTTGGAGCTGTGTAAGCCAATTCTACTTGCATATTAGCATATTTTAGAGGCTCAAACTTAGAAGTGACAGCATCAAACTTAAGAGGCTTACCCACTGCCTTTGCAATCGAGGTAAGGCTATCCCTAGACCATAGAGTATATGGCACATCAACAAGACGGATCCAACATGGAACCTTGTCAATCACATTTCTTTTAAACTTTGAGCCCTCCATCCATGGCATTAAGTAGAGTGTTTTTCCTCCTATTTGAACCGTATTGAGATTCAAAGCCATATTACGTTCGTCCATCGTACCAAATCGAAAAGTGTAATAACCTTTTGAGCTGTAGAACACACCAGTCAAGCCTTTTTTGTTCCAGATTTTATGTGCCTGTTCCTTAACATATTTGAAGGCAAAGTTCCCTCCAATAAAATGTCCTAGAATGCTAGTTTCCCACTATTTCTGAGCACGAACCAGGTAATCTTGTGAAAATCTAACTGAAGCAGACCCATCCTCATTGTAAGTGATATCAACCTCATCATCACTAGAACAAGGGGTCTGATCTATAGCATTCCTAGCAACAATAGAGCTCCAAGAGACCTTTTTATTCGATGCTTCACCTCCATGAGTGTTTCCGGTTTTAGCTATATAAGACTGTCCTAAGACAATGGGAGTGGGTGTTTGGTTTGTAAGAGGAGCATCTCCAGGTTTATTGCTCACCAATGAGTTTACTTCAGGTGGAGAAGCCACCCTGTTAACCGAGCCACCATGGGATGCTTTGGACGACGCCTCAGCCAAAGGACCTGTAGCAGGTTGGACAGAGCCATCGTTTAAGATGAGATTAATCTGCTCCCTCATTCTTGCTTGAGCTGCTGGAGATAGAGGCTCTCCCAAAGCATCACTTGTGTGAAAGGATTCGTTATCACCTACAAAAGGCATATGATGTTGTTGATAAGCTGGGGCACCATACCCATGACCGATAAAAGCAACAAACTCATCCGAGTTCATTGAGCCCGAATGTTCCGAATTTCTGGAACCCATAGGAGACAGATCAAGGAAGAAAAAGTTGTAAGGTAATAGAGGATAGTGAGAGCAGAGCGAAAATGAAAAACGTGAGAGACGTGAGTGCAAAATGGTGATCGAAAAGCACAGTCAACGATGAAAAAGATGAAGTTTTCCGGTGAGGGGAAAAACTAGAGAGAGCATCTTTATCATTTGTGTTGATTTAATAGAATAGAATTTTCAATATAAAAATCGTCAATTTCATCTCTCTTTTATTTCTTGGTAGTTTTAATTGGAGAAAATTGTTAAATCATCATTAAATTAAAGATTATTTTATTAATTTCACATAGGTTGTAAAATCATCCAAATCATGTTTTAAAAATTCAAGATAAAACACATAACAACAATTTCATATGTAAAATAGTAATAAATAAATAATAAAAAATATAATAAATATTAGAAAAAGAGCCGTGCAACGCACGGGTTATAAGTTAGTAATCAATTAAATAAGCAAGTCAAAATATCGGACAAATATTCTAGTAGATTTATACTATCAGCTCAGTTCATGTTAACCAACAACTAAAATAGGGTAAATTTTAATCTTTCCAACATTATTAAAAAAAGATTTTAAGGAATAATGGATTGAATGAAGTTATGCTGTACACAAAACAACAAAACACATTAGTCATAGTTATAATAAATTTTTGATGCTTTTTATCAACTCTGATTGATATATGATTTTGAAATTTTTAGTAAATTTTCCATTATTTTCCGTAATTATTGATCGTCTATTTTTAAAAATATTAGATTCGACGGTTGAGATTATTTTGGTAGTACAGTGATGAAAATTATGGATTAAATCTCTCTTATGCTTATTATATATATAAGGATATAATTCCTATTATCAATCAAATAAACTTTTAAATATTAAATCTAACGAATCACATCTATTTACTTTAAGATCGAAAGGTCCATACTTTTTTTACAACAAAAAATTTGGATAAGATCTTCTTATACTTATTATATATAAAGATATCTATACTATATTATAAAAGACAAAACATTAAAAGTTTTGGTACGGTACGGTACTTACCTTATTTAATTATTTTACTTTATTACCCTTAATTATTTTACTTAATTATAAAAAAACAAAACACAATCATTTCTACGCAGCTCTTCCCAATACTTCTCCTAAATAATAACTAACCAATTACCTATTACCTTTACTAATTTTTCTAACTAAAATCTATCCTTTATTTTGTAAAAACACGTCATTAAATCTACTCTTATGTGTCAAAAGACGAGACTAAACTGCAAACACGTCATTAAATTCAAATATGAGCGCCTTCCTTCATTTTGTTTTTATTATGGTATTATTGGCCATTCAGAGAAATTCTGTGAATTGTTATTCGACGATACTGGTATTCAAGGAAATAGGAAATACGATGCCTCTCTTAGGGCTCCAGTAAAGGTCAAGCTTCTGTTAGAAGAAACCAATGGCTTCGAAGCGCTGATGGAGGGAAACTGGTGGAGAAGAAGATGGGGGTAATGGTGATGACGGAGAACCATCCCACAAGGTTACGACGAAAGATATGGTAACAATATCCCATGATTTCAGGGATAAGCAAGGTAACACCAGAAGAAAGGAGGGAGTAACAAGCGAAGGCGAGATTAGGGGAGTAGATAGTATACGTTCAAAAGAGGGAGTTATTATTGTTAAAAAGAAAAGATCGCGAATCATTGAAGATGGGCTGGTTGAAAATTCAGAATTTGGCCTGAAAAATGAAAGGTATGGAACAGATGTGGACATGATTGATGGGCTTAGTCGGAACCAAAAAAAGTTGGCATTGGCGGGACCTGGTATCCAGGCCCGCCCGCCACAATAAGTACTTTAGTTTGGAACTGTAGGGGCTTGGGCAACCCTTATACAGTTCAGGTGTTATTGGACCTAGTCCAATTAAAAAAGCCTTTGGTGGTTTTTCTAATGGAAACCATGATAAACCATGACCGTATTGAAACAATTAGGGCCAAGATGAATTATGAGGGCTTATTTACAATAGCTGGGCTAGGCCATGGGGGCTGACTATTGACATCGATCAAATCCTACTCTCAAAACCATATAGATACAGAAGTTAAGTTGGAGAATTTAAATAGATGGAGAATGACTTGCTTTTATGGATTTGCGGAAAGAAGTAAGCGGAAAGATTCTTGGAATTTCTTAAGGTCATTGTCTCATCAATCAACTTTGCCATGGGTTGTATTAGGGGATTTTAACGATATTCTCAGACAAAATGAAAAGAAGGGAAGGAAACCGCATCCAAACGGGTTAATTAAAGGTTTTAGATAGGCCCTATCAGACAGTAGATTATCATATTTACCAATGGAGGGGTATTCTTTTACTTGGGAGAAAAGTCGGGGCACAACAAGGTGGGTGGAGGAAATATTGGACCGTGTATGTGCAAATGATGCCTGGATGGATTTATTTCCAATGAACAAGGTGAAAAATCTTATAGCTCCTTCCTCAGATCACATGGCGATTCATTTACAAATAAGTGTCTGGAAGTCAATGCCAAGAGGTTTTAGGTTCTGCTTCGAAAACTCATGGCTTAGAGAAGAAGGCTGTAACACAGTAGTAGAGACAGCGTGGAAGCAAAATAGGAGTCAGAGTCTTATGCAAAAGTTGGATATGTGTGCAAAGGAACTGAAATTGTGGGGAAATAAACTGGGGAAAATTTTTTAAGAACGGATAAATCAAAGCCGAGACCAGATGAACAAGTACAGAGGGAGATCAGATGCATACTCGATTCAATGTTACAAGGAATCAGTGAAGGAGTATTCAAGGTTGTTAGCTCAACAATAGAATTTCTGGCGACAACGAGCCAAACAACACTGGATACATACGATAGATAGTAACTCCAAATATTTCCACGCTTACGCCACTGCAAGGAAGAAGAAAATTTTGGTCAAGCAGCTTAAAGATAATACAGGGAGTTGGAATGATTAGAGCAATGGGCTAGAGGAGTTAATAGGGACATATTATGATAACCTTTTTCAGACAAAGGGAAGTGATATGCAGGAGATCTTAGAATGTATTGAACCTCGTATTAGCCAAACGAATAATAAGGAGTTGACGTAGGATTTTACAAGAGAAGAAGTGAAGGAGGCAATTTTTTCTATGCATCCCGATAAAAGTCCGGGTCGACACGGGATGAATCCTACTTTCTACCAACGGTTTTGGAGCATCATTGGGTTTAATGTGGTGAAAGAATACCTTCAAATTCTTTCTTCAGGAACAATCTCCCAGAGTCATAACGATACATTAGTAGTACTAATCCCGAAGAGAAAAAAATCTAGAATTCATTACTGATTTGTGGCCAATATCCCTCTGCAATGTCCTGATGAAAATCATTTCTAAGATGTTAGCAAATAGAATAAAGTCCATCCTGTCGACAATCATTTCAAAATAACAAAGTGCATTCATTCCTGGGCGGTTATTTACGAATAATGTGATTGCGGCTTTTGAAATAAACCACTGGATGCGTAGAAAGACTCATGGAAAAGTGGGTTATTCTACTGTTAAGATTGATATGAGCAAGGCATATGATAGCGTCGAATGGGATTTTATTCCGGGAGTTATGTAGAAAATGGGTTTTAGTAGCAAGTGGATCGACTGGATCTCTCTGTTTATGACTACGGTAAAGTACAACTTCTTAATAACCAGAAAGGAAGTGGGTCCAATTATTCCTAGCAGAGGGCTGCGACAAGGGGACCCAATCTCTCCATACCTTTTCCTCTTTTGTGCGGAAGGCCTATCAGCTTTAATTAAAAGGAAGCAGGTGGAAGGTGTGTTACATGGTTGTAAAATAGCAAACAGAGCTCCAATCATCTCCCATTTATTCTTTGCAGACGTTAGTTATCTATTCTGTAGAGCAACTAAAGAAGAAGCCTGGTGTATAAAAAGTGATAGTGTTAGTGCCCTAGAGACAATGTAGTTGTGCTTCTATGAAAGACTATTTTGTTATTTAATGATTATGTTCTACTGATTATTCTAAATTAATTTATTATGTCTTAATTTGCTGCGATATAAATGTTAGAGTAATAAATGTCCTTGGAATATAGAACAGGTTTTCTATATCTTTAAGTAGGTGACTTAAAAATGAGATTATATGAATAGTGTTTATATTCCTAAATATCCTTAATCGAGCATGAATAATATGGGACAATTATAATGCATAAAGATTAGTATGTTTGTTGACGGATGACCACATCTCATTGGTCATAGGTATAGTGATACTAAAGTCAAGAACATACGTGCATGTAATATTCTACATGGCACTGGATTGACCCACGGTGAGATTCAACGTGTTGATAATGTCATTAGAAAGACTCACAGTGATAATGGTGCAATGATCCTTAGACTTGAGATCATTATATTTCTATACGAGGATTAATATACTTTAACTACATTAAAAGTTACCTTTGATCGGGTGATGATAAAAGTGTACATCGGGTATATTATGAGTCGTATGAGAAATATGAATGATAGATAAAGGATTTAACCCTCCTATTATTAGAAGAGATATTATTGGCCTCTTGATTGAGTGAGACTATGAAAATGCATGGCCATGCTCAAATATTTATTTGTTTTAATAGTCTACTCATTGATCAAGGAAACCCGGATTAAACGTTGAAGAAGATGACTAATAACATGCCTCTAGTTTAATCTATAATATTTGGTTAAAGGGATTATATTACACGGAAACATTATATCACGAAAGGTTTAATTGGATCACCAATTATTATTATTACTTGGGTAGCAATGATGTATTACTAGACGCCACTCATTGTTTACGATTTTAAATTAGATTTAAAATTGTTGCCAACGTAATAATAACCTATAGGGTCACACATAAAGAACGCTTGAAGGAGAAATAATTTAAATTATGAATTTAAATTAAATAAGTAATTTGTTTTATTTATAATATTAATTAAGTATGACTTAATTAATTAATTAAATATAAAAATGGAATTATTTTAACTAATCCCGAAATTGGTTATTAAATTGGAATTTCGGATTAGTATTAATTATAATTGGATTATAATTAGAAAACTAATTCTCTTATATATATATATATATATATATATATATATATATATATATATATATATATATATATATATATATATATATTTATGGCTGATTGAAAAACAAGTTTTACAAAACCCTAGCCGTTCTTGAGAAAATGAAAGAAGATAGAGAGATAAGCAGTTTTCGGGTGCTAGTACACATCAATCCTTCAAGAAAAGCGTTCGTGTGGATACCGATAGAGCGTAGATCGCGAGAGCGGGACGCGTGGTGATTCAAGTAGCTAGGATCTCTAATTGTCATCCGTTCATAAAAGCTTCTTTAAGGTAATCATCTAACTACGAATTAAATCTTTTGTTTTTGCATGGATCCTGTGGTAGGGTTTCGATTTTTATTCTTTTTGCGTTTAAATTCGCTGCGTTTATGTGCTTGAAACCCTTCAATGGCATCAGAGCTACTTGCAAAAACGTTTTAATTCAGTTATATGTTACAGTTTTGATATATATATATATATATATGAGCATGTTTGATGATTGTCATGTATGATGCGTTGATTTTGATATATATGTATAAACTGCATGTTAAAGATGATTGAGGTGATCATATGATGATTATATAATCTGTATATATACTGATATATATATATATATATATATATATATATGATTTATGTTTGTTCTTGATATGGGGATTGTATACGATACGATTTCTGTATACGCTGCGCAGATTTGGTGAAATCTGTGTCCAGTGTCCGATTTTCGCAAACGATACGTGTTTTCTGACCGGAAACGAGCGTTTGAACAAAATTGATAGCACAGATATCATCGACTCGCCTGTAAGGTGTTTGACGCTATTTAGTGCCTGAAAATGGCAATTTATTATTATCAGAATTTGATTCTGATTTTTGCATTTTATGATTTCTTTGATTGGATCATCTGAAATGTGATATGGTTTAACATGATTAGATAATATGACATGTTCTTTAATTGTTACTTGAGCATGGTGGATGGTTATGACCTTGAGACCCATAGGATAGAGGTTTTGTTTATGGTTAGGTTTCTAAATACGACTTGCATGTCGTCATTCCTTGTAATGATTAAATCTCGAATGTAACTCGAGTTATCCTTGTAAGTACATTAGTATAGTTTTTTTTTTGTTTATGTAATGTACATGAAGACATGAAGACAAGCAAGCAAGGAGGCGATCCAAGGAGGCATTGTAGCAGCAAATAAGAAGACATGTAATAGTATAGTATTTTATTCCACCATAGATTGACCTTGATCCTTTCATTAGCTTGAAAGGATCTTATAGGATAAAGGCCATAACTAAACATGTTTACATACTGCACTTTACATATTGATGTATGAATGTATGTGTAGGATACATAATGATGCATGATTTAATTAGATTAATCATGTATGAATGTATGTATTAGATACATCACCCATGCCATGCCTGCTTAAATAAGATAAAATCTGTAACAACTCAAGATTTTATAATTAAACATAACGATCATGAGATTTCTGTGTTTATGAAACACGGAATTAAATACGAATTTTCAATTGTTTCGATATGGGGAGATTTTGTCAACAACGGGCCTTGCATGTAAGGAACTCGGGTATTAAGTGAGACCGTTGTGTCTTCTCTGACAACCTGGAAATCAAACCATTGGTGAATATTGATTTGAAGTATTTAATACAAGGAAAAATTAGGAATCTCTTTATGATGGGATCATGGTCGTCTTAATTAAAAAACCCCTAAATAAATATTAAGTTTAAGATGCCTTCCAAATTGGAAACACTTTTCAAGACCTAGATCGACAAAGCGTAGGTGCGCCAAAGCGGAGTACCCTCGTTTATCATGGTAAGGCACGATTGAGTAAATTAGTGATACTCAACTGTTAGACCATTGGGTTCGACTTAACTAAGTGACCACAATAGGATTGTGAACTTAAAGGCATAGAGTTTGGTAATATTTATTGGATAAGTAGGAACAAATGTTGTTTTGTGAACAAATATTGTTCTACCAAACTATCCAAGAGTTATATATGATATAATTGACAAATATTGTCTACCAAAATAATCATTTTAAGGAGAAAAGCCAAAGCTGACCTTAAAAGTGACGAAATATGGATCTTGGCTCACTAGAAAGGTTTAGAGAAACTTTTCCGAATTGATAGGTAGGGCTATTAATTTGATAAAAATAGTGGGAGATATATATTTTGAATATATATGAATAATCACTTGAACATAACTTAATAATTCCGTAGACTAATTATTTTATGCATTTTAACATTGTAGAAATTCGAAATGACAAATAACTCAAATAACTTCTCTGTATGATCAGTCCTTGAGAAGGACAAGTTGACAGGAACTAACTTCCTAGATTGGCAAAGGAATTTGAGGATTGTCCTCAGGCAAGAGCGAAAGCTCTATGTCATAGATATTCCTCGCCCTGGACCTCTCCCTGAAGGTGCAACGGCGGCTCAACGAAATGCTTATCAGAAGCATTTGGATGATGACACCGATGTCACCTATTTGATGCTTGTGACTATGAGTCCTGAGCTGCAGAAACAACATGAGAATTTTGATTCTTATATCATGATCGAGCACCTTAAACGTATGTTTGAAGGACAGGCTCGTCAAGAGAGATTTGATACAAGCAAGGCCTTGTATTCGTGTAAATAGGGTAAAAGGAAGAGAAACTGTCAAAATTATTTGGAGGATCTAAAGAAACTGAAGGCTGTTCAGATTTCTGATTCAGGTATTTATGTAATAGAAGTCAATTTGTCTACTTCTACATCATGGGTATTAGATACTATGTAGTTCCTACATTTGTATAAATGTGCAAGAAATTCGAAGAAGTAGAACTTTGGCGAAAGGAGAAGTTGACCTACATGTTGGCAATGGAGCAAAGGTTGCTGCTTTAGCTGTATGGACTAATTATTTATCGTTGCCCACCGGGCTTATTTTAGAACTTGAGAACTGTTATTACGTGCCTGCGATTTGTAGAAACATAATTTTTGTTTCTTCTTTGGACAAGATTGGTTTTTCGTTTTTGATTCAGAACAATGGTTGTTCGTTTTCATTAAATAGTGTTACCTATGGGGTTGCACGTGTTTAATGGTTTATATGTTCTTGATCTTGATACTCCTGTCTGTAATATAAGTAATAAACATCTTAAGACAAATGACTCAAATCAAACATACCTCTGGAACTATCGTTTAGGCCATATAAATGAGAATCGTATTTCCAAATTACATAGGGATGGATACTTGGATAAGTTTGATTTTGAATCATACGAAGAATGCGAACCGTGTTTCATTGGCAAAATGACTAAATCTCCTTTTACCGGTCAAGGTGAGAGGGCCACCAATGATTGGAATTGATACATAGTGATGTATGTGGTCCAATACGTACGATGGCAAGAGGTGGCTTTTACTATTTCATAACCATTTCTGATGATTTTAGTAGATACGGATATGTGTATCTTTTGAAGAACAAATCCGAATCGTTTGAAAAATTCAAAGAGTATAAGGCTGAAGTTGAAAAGCAATTAGGTGAAAGTATTAAAACTTTACGATCTAATCGTGGGGGAGAATACTTAAGCTTGGAATTCAAGAATTTCATAAAGGAGTGTGGTATCATATCACAACTCACTCCTCCTGGAACACCACAATGGAATGGGGTGTCTGAAAGGAGAAATCGTACCTTATTGGACATGGTACGGTTGATGATGAGTCATGCGGATCTTCCAATCAGTTTCTGGGGTTATGCCCTAGAGACGGCTGCACAAACACTAAACCGAGTTCCTTCAAAATCAGTTCAAAAGACACCATATGAGATATGGATTGATAAACGTAATAACGTGTCATTTATGAAAGTTTGGGGATGTGAAGCGTTTGTGAAACGCTTGGTCTCTGATAAGCAAAGACCAAAATCAGATAAATGTAATTTTGTAGGATACCCATTAGAAACTAAAGGGTATTATTTCTATAAACCTTCTGAGAACAAAATGTTTTTTGCTCGAACGGCTATGTTTCTAGAGAGAGAACTGCTTTCTAAGAAAAACAGTGGGAGGACAATAGATCTCGATGAGGATCGAGAACTGCAAGATAATGTTGAACCAGAGTTGGAACATGAGCAGAATGAGACTCAAGATGTTGAGTACAATACTTCTCAAGAAACACAGGTTGTTCGTAGATCTAGTAGGATTCGCCATTAGTCAGAGAGATATTACGGATTTATCCTGACTCAAAGTGGCGATGTGATGCTTATAGA
Organism: Saposhnikovia divaricata; assembly: GCA_036435485.1. NCBI lineage: Eukaryota > Viridiplantae > Streptophyta > Magnoliopsida > Apiales > Apiaceae > Saposhnikovia > Saposhnikovia divaricata. Next base: position 147,984,850 of record CM071596.1, on the reverse strand, counting down.
TAATGATGAGCCTCTCAGAATAATTCAGATTCTAAGAGACGGCTGGAGGCCATAAAATCTGAGATGGATTCCATGTATTAAAACCAAGTATGGACTTTGGTTGCACCACCTCATGGGGTAAAACCCATTGAGTGCAAGTGGGTTTTAAAGAAGAAAACTTACATGGATGGAAATTTACGGACCTACAAAGCAAGACTAGTGGCGAAAGGTTTCAAGCAAATTCATGGTATTGACTATGATGAAACTTTCTCACCGGTAGCTATGGTCAAATCCATCAGGATTTTGCTTACGATAGCAGCTTATTATGACTGAGATCTGGCAAATGGATGTCAAGACTGCTTTCTTAAATTGGAGCTTAGAAGAGGATGTGTACATGACACACTACAAGAAAAGGGTCAATAGACATCAGTTTCTGGCCGATGTCTATGTTATTTTGGATGTGATGTCTAGGTGGGAGATGTCTATTCTAGACATCAGTCAGAAACTGATGTCTGTGCTAACATAGACATCGATATTTCATTCAATACACATCAGTTGTTCTACAAAATAGGTTAGATATAATTAATTTTATAAACAACTTCCATGCCTTATATTCTAGAAAACATATAATAAACTAAGTTATTTTTCACAAACACATCACTTTCTTTCTTTGGAAAAGATGTCTATTTGGATGTTAGACATCATAATTTTAGCAGATAAAGTGATGTCTATAGTTAGCTTAGACATCACCCTAGACTGATGTCTAATGTTCTTATAAACATCGGTTTTTTCAGAAAAAAACTGATTTATATTGTTCTCTTAGACATCATTCTATACTGATGTCTAATGTAAATAAAAACATCAGTTTTTACAGAAAAAACTAATTTATATTTTTCTCTTAGACATCAGATATTGTAGAAAAAATGTGATGTATATCTTTGTTTTAGAAATCATTTTTGCCATAATAAAATTGATGTATATTTATGTCTAAGATACTAAAATTAATGTTATTTTTGATCTGGTTACAAATATATCTTTATTCATAAAAACTTTAAACATCTTTATACACACAATTAATGGAGAAAATTGATTATAGTACATACATGTAAATTATATGTATATGTGAATATCTCGGGTTACATAGTACTACAGAAAACATCCACAATGTAAACACGAAGACACTGCTGCATGATTGGTTCCATTTGTCTCTACTTGACCGATACCACACTACAACTAAGTAACAAAATAAATAAAAAGAAAACCTGCAGCTAGGCCAGAAGCAAGAAACTCCAACAATCCTTCTCTCTTCATGCATACATAGCTACCAGGAAATCAAATCCTACACCATCATACTCCTTTGTAACCTGCACATTAATGCAATGTAATGCACTTAGGCTATTTATATGTTTAATGCAAGCAACGGAAGCAATTGCTTCATCTATATTATAGCCACTTGTCCATGTGACTGTCATTTGAAGATCAGTAAAAGATGCATCTAATATGCAACAATTGAGTAATGCCATGTCTTCTGGGCAGCAGCCTTCCAATGCTATGGCCAATATACAGGCCACCACAAATGCTCTCAACAAAATTCAGCAGGGAAATACGATGGCCAATATGCTATGAACACCGCTAATGGATTTATACATGTCAACCCTACCCCAGTTAAAACGATGAAGTTTCTAAAAAGAAGCATTCATTCTGATGTACAACCATGTTTTGAGGCAAGTCTATATACATAGATCAAGGCTTTGAACATTAACTATTCTAGTTGAGCAATCGGTTGTAGTCTGTCCCAGTATTGCAGCAGTTATAAAGACACTTAGTACTTTCTTGAAGACATTAGCATTGAAGATTAAGCTTGGTGATCCAGAACCATTCCAGGCAACAATTATCATAGCCTTGACAGGCGTAGAATCATGACATGTTAAGAAATACAGTATATATATACATAACAGCAACAAGTACAAACCAATTTTAACAGAAGGCAATTACCTGCAGGCATAGTATGAAGAAACCCCACATCCTATCAAAACTTCTGAAAACATGCCAGTATGATCGTATCTCAACAAAATTAACTTTTCCAACCCATCGATCTCTATTAGCTGACTTGCTATCCTGATATTTGAATTGATTATCATTTCATTAGCAATGCCTGACGCCCCAAAGATTACATCAACTTCAGGAGATAAACAGCTTAACTAAGCATGAAACATGCTTACAACTGAAGAGATTCGTGTGAAATTCTTTAAATACTTAAATCAAACTATGATTCAATAAAATAAAACAGCAAAGGTGAGTCGATACTTATACTTTCAGTCTGGAATATAATCTAAGCTTTGATTTTTTCACAAGATATTCTTGATTCTGTTTACCATAGATATAAAAAAATGACTCTACAACATAAAATCGTTAAAAAAAACTTACCAAACTTTTGTCAAAATGTGATTTTTCTGCAGGCGGCGAACAAAAGAAATCAGCATCAGCACACATTGGCCAACCCAAATGGAAGCAGTCCACAGACCTAATAAAAATCAGTCAACATTAGTGATAGGATAATATAGATAAAGGACTACGAGCTGAACAGTAAAACAGAGTTTCTACCAGAAGTACTCGTTTAGATCATCATAATTCCTCCATTGAGAATGCTTTGATTTCCCTCTTTTGCTCCTATCAGCTTCCTGCAGTATATGCGTCAAGGAGCAATAATACAGATGAGTAAAAAGATAACAAAATCAGACACTAATTAACTACAGGAAATACCTTTGCAATCACTTCATAGATTGGAGTGACAACTTTTCTCAAGAATGCTTCTTCGTAGATTGGAGTTTGTGTTAGTTGCCTATCTCATAAATGGAGGATGTTATAGCTATTTAATAATAATTCAGTGTTTGGCACTCTACAACAAGAATCCTTGACTAACCTTTTCTTAAATTATTGCCCAAGGTCATTCAGTTTTAATCAAAACATGTAAAAGGTTCCTTTCTTTTATCATAATGTTTTTTTACATATGTCGTTTCAAATGATTGATCACTTTTCCCTAGTAAACAATATGCACTATAGCATATTAATGTACAATTTAGTATATATTGCCTTAAAAAGATGTGATGTTTTTCCAGTTAAGTGAGATCTAATTCTAGCTCCATGTGCTACACAAAAAACACAAAAAAGAAACAAGGGGTTACCTCACTGAACTCGCTTGCCTGTGGAAGCATATTCAACCCTATTGTTCCATCCAATACAAGCAGAATCTCATGTGGATATTTTTAGTAAAATATATTTAACTGCACATACATTCAAAATTTTGATGACAACATACTCTAGTGGTTGTACTATGATGGTTAACTTTAATTAAATGCAAATAAATAGATGCTTGCCAACATTTGTATGTTCAAACTTTTGCGAGATTAGAGAACCAGGGCAACAAGTTGAGATACATTAGGTGCACCTGCGACAACTTTAGAAATAACTTTCTTGCAAGAAATCAGTTCTTCCATAAGGCTATAGTTTGTATGCACACCTGAGAAATATATTAATTCCTTTAAATCACCAAATTAAATCATGATCAGATCAATGATTTATCTCATCTATACTTACAACCAGAGGTGTCACACAAGACAATGTCAAAGCCTCCATCTTTCCCTCTTTTAACAGCCTGTGAAAGAACTATTCAGAACAAATGTTAGTGGTTTACTACAAATTTGTACAGCTGATCGATAAAAGAATCCACCATCTGGAGTTCCTATTCGCCATGACAAGTTTCCTACAAGTTTGTTACCTTATGTAGAGAACTCATGCAATTGGCAATCAAAAGCATCAAATGTTGGATTTAGACCACTAGTAATGAACCACTTCCCAGTGAAATCAATAAATGTTGAAGCTTTTAACAAGCACTTTAGCTGCTGGGGCGGGAAATTCACCTACATCAGATTTACGCGGTACACATATTTTTCTTGATACAGCACACTCATTGAACTGATCTACAACACTATTTTCAAATAGATCCCCACACTTTATCTGTTCAGACAGAAGAGCATGTATATTACATATTAGAAGAGTAGGACATAATTTGTGGTCTGTGAGGCAAATGAAAATTTTGATAAATAACTTGGAATTCGGTCTCATCAGGTCTGTTGTTACATGTTTGCAGACAAACATTGGCTGCAGATGATGGGTTTGCAATTTTGGTTTAATACCGTAAACAAAATAGTTATGCATAAATGTCAGCAAGAGTAGTCTGAATTTCATTTATTACCCATCCATTCTGTTTCAACCACGTAATACAACACAAGGATACCAATTACCTTCAACAAAGGAAACTATTTAATTTAGAAGATAAAACAATGGCCGAAAGAAGTTCATTAATTTTAGTTTATTGTAAATACAGCTACACTTCCTCTCCACACATACCGCAATTAAAGACCTGATCAGGTAAAGCAACATCAGTTCTCTCACCAAGAAGCACCAAAGTAATTTTAACAAAACAGGGTGTTTTCTCTTCTATTATAATTACTCTAATACAAAAGAGCCTGCCAGTGATTACTTACAACAAGAATTAACTCTTAAATGTAGACTACAGATAGCAAGGTATGTCTTTGTAAGCCTTGACATCGAGAAGAAGAATTTCAAAGAAACTGAATAGTCAGCTGAAGAAGGCTTACAAGTTCCGGAATATTGAAAAGATTTTGGGTGCTGTACCTGCATTCCTTAAGTAAGCAAGTACAAGTTTTGAGAGCATCAACAGCAGCTGCATTTAGTATTATCACGAATGTACATGCCAGTACTACAACAGCTACTGCTGTAAATTTGGCTCCACTGCCTCTGAGCAATCAATTTAACTGTTGTTTCCAGGTTGAATCTGTCTTTACTCTACCAATAAAAAGAAGAAGAATGAATAATCTCATCACTATATACACAACAAGGCCACTTGTAACTAGCATGGATAACAAATAATACATCCAAAGAACTACCTTCATAACCACTTCAATGTTACACAACAAAAAAATCTTCGCCCTTCCATTTGATAATATATCAAGAAACTTAGAGCCCAACCCACAATATAATATAGAATTTCTTAAAAGTTGATTATGTGTAGCTCTTTTGCAATTCGACCATAATTTCACCACAACTAGGCCAGCATTATAAGCATCCATCCGTCGACTCGTAAATCTTCCATTACTCGTAAACTGGGTTGTCAAACACAAGTTGTTGAATTCACTGGACAAAAAAGCTGAGTGCAGACAAAAGGCCATACTTCAGAGTGAATTTGATAAAGAATAATCCCTAGGAGGTGCGTTTTTTGAGGTACCTACAAGATATAACCAAAGATAAACACATATAAATTTATAAGCTAGCATTAAGTACGCTAGCAAATCATCAAAGCTACTTTACACTAGTATGCGGATGTGGCATTTGGCGACCACCAAGGACAACACCAACACTACCACCATCTCGAGCAATAGCTAGGGAAATTGCCTTAACCACCAATTGCTGCAAAAAAATAATTAAAAATAATTTTGTTACAGAGTTTCAATATCTCGTACGTATCTGGCTTAGATGCAGGATAATGACTGAGGGATATAGTCATATAGACACATAAAAGTGAACATGCTCAACTATTTTTACGTCTTTTAAAATTAAAAAAATTGAAATTAGATACATATCATATATCTATATCTAATTTTGAAATAGATGTACCTCAGCCTCTTCCTTACTCATTCCTTCCTTCCATGCCTGATCAAAGAATCCATACAAGTAACTTGAGCCAGATCCTGTAGGGAACCATCTATACTAGTATAAATACAAAATAGGGAAGCGTCTAATTTTAATCTAAAATTAAAAAGAATAGTATGAAAGAAACTTATATATGCACAACATCATTTAGATTGAACGGCCACCTTATCAATGACACCTAATTCTTTAGCTCTTGTGGAATCCACCAAAAAATAAAAAATTTAGAATTCAAAAATATAAAACCCATTATAGAACTAACCTTCTTTGATGAATATAAGCAAGCATATGATGACTTTACCTCAAAATCTCATAGCACTACATACATATACATATATATACATAAATTACAGATAAAATAATTAATACACATAAATATATACATGAATTACATATAAATTAAATTAACCCCAAATTAAAATTTAGGGTTTCAATTTTAAACCCCCAATTTGTAATTAAATCGAATTTATCGAACTTGTAAGTTTGAACATATCAAACATAGGCTTACCCACTGATAAATCAAACTAATTCGAACAAATCGATTTTGATTTGAGTGTGGGAGAGAGAGTTTCGGGGTTCGACTATGAGAGAGAGAGAAAGAGCTCTTTGGGGCTTCGAGTGTGAAAGAGATAGAGCAGAGGTGAGTGGTAGTAGAGGTGAGTTATGGTGGTGAGAGACGAGAGAGATGAGAGTGAAAGTAGAGAGAGATTCAATCGAGAGAGAGAGAGAAAAGAGTGTGCTGAGTGAGTTTTTTTGTTTTTTGCTGTGGGTATAATTAGTTTTGTCTGAATAAGGGGGGAAATATCTGGTGTAAAGGGGGAAAATAATGGTTAAGGGGGGAAATATTTGGTGTAAAGGGGGGAAATTTTGACTAAGGGGGGAAACAAATGAAGTGGGCGCGCATTGAATTTTTTTTGTCAAACTATAGACATCTGTTATAAAATAAGCGATGTCTTAAAACAATAAAGACATCAGAAAAATACGGGATGATGTTATTACATCTTTTAACAACAGTGGCATTAGTAACTGATGTCTAATGTGTGATGTCAATTGAACTTTTTCTTGTAGTGACACAACCTGAGGGTTTTGTCGATTCAAGGTTTGCTAGAATGGTTTGTAAGTTGCGACGATCCATTTATGGATTTAAGCAGGCCTCAAGGAGATGGAACATCAATTTTGATGAAATAGTCAAGGAGTTTGGCTTCATAAAAAATGAGGATGAACCGTGTGTTTACAAGAAGGTTAGTGGGAGCCATGTGGCATTCCTAGTATTATATGTAGATGACATATTACTAATAAGGAATGACAATCCTTCTCTACAGGCTGTAAGGACATGGTTGGGAAAAAGTTTCTCGATGAAAGACATAGGCGATGCTACCTATATCTTAGGGATCAGGATCTATAGAGATAAATCTAAAAGATTAATCGTCTTAAGTCAGAGTACATACATTGACAAGATGTTGCATCGTTTTGGAATGTAAGAGGCAAAGAGGGGATATGTCCCAGTGTCTCATGGGATAGTGATCTCAAAGGAAAACTGTCCTAAATCATCATATGATAAGGACCGTATGAGTAAAGTACCATATGCTTCGGCAATTGGTTCTATAATGTATGCACTACACCAAAACAGGCCTTTAGTAACGGATATATCCGTTACTATATGACCGTCACAATTGCTTTTTTTTTTAAAACTCTTCGTATATTAGTAACGGATATATCCGTTACTAATGAGTAACGGAGTTATAACGGATATATCCGTTACTAATTAGTAACGGATTTGTTATATATTGGTAACGGGTATATCCGTTACTAATTAGTAACGGGTATTTATAATTAGTAACGGATATATCTACCACTAAATAGTAATGGATATTTATAATTAGTAACGGATATGTATGTTACTAATTAGCAACGGATATTTATGTTAGTAACGGATATATCCGTTACTAATTATAAAATATGATTTAAAAATTTAAAAATGTTTTTAAAATATCTACTGCAAATAAAAATTTTTTTAAAAAAACCCTGCTGCAAATATTAAAAAAACCTGCTGCAAATATTTAAAAAACCTGCTGCAACTATTAAGAAAATACACCAATCCAAATTTAAATTAACAATCCAAATGTAAATTCAATACCAATCCAATAAGTTTACAAAACAAATACCAAACATACTACCAACCATTGGAAAATACAGGAAAAACCTAGTCATACTTCAATCGTCCTGCTTTCCAAATAATAAACCCTCCTCCAAGCCAGCCATTTAATGTCATATTGCCATGTTGGGGACCATCATATACCGCAGCTTCAGGATCCATAATTTCTTCTATGTAAACTCTTCTTTCTCTAGGAGACACTTCCCTGCCATGGCACTTTTTAAACTGTCGTCCACAAACCCCTTAGCAACCTCTCGTTTATCTCTACTAAGCAATGTGACTTTCTGTTGGTCACTTGATGACCCAAAAGCATTAACTTTCTCACGAGGGGATTCCATTGGATTTTTACCGGAATTTGAACCGGCCTCAGTCCTTGGAGTACATTGGCTTGGAGTACACTGGATTGGAGTACATCGGGACATTGCCTGTGCAGTACAATACAATCAAATTTACTAAATATACTCAATGTAATAATACAAAAATGCAGAAAATGTGAGTGTAGTTAAAGCATTACGAATTCGACTTGAATCGAATTCAAACAAAGTCATGAACAACGGCAGCGAATGTAAATTTACTAGCCACAGGATACATATTTTTAAACAAACAAACTGACCTTGAGCAATGTTTTGACCTCTTCCATGTCTGCCTTAAGTCCCGCCATTTCCGCTCCAAGTGATTATGATGGGCTGACCGAAGCAAGTGCAAGAGAAGCTGAAAATAGTTGTTTCTTCGTGGTACCCGAACCAACTCCTCGAACCCGATTTTTTTTTCCTCGCCAAGTACTTGGCTCAATGCATCGGAACTGATATCATCCGTTGGGACTCCAGATTCAAGCATTTTAAGATGAATTTCTTTTACTTTTTCCTGCATTTATTCAAGCAGGAAACAAGCTTACAGATTAAGTTATTTAAAGAGAAATAAATTGATGCAAAAGGACACACAAATGCTAGCTGTTAAAACGGATATATACAAATAAATGTGTTGATAATGACTACTCACGTATGTTTCCTTTGCACTTTCCAAAGGAGTTCCATCCTTCTGTTCATGTCCAGTGAGCCAATCATCAACCCGACACCGCTTCTTCGTTGGATTTTCTTTTTCCTACATATATAGACAGACAGGTAGTAATTTAGTTAATGAAGTCAACGCTAAATGGTCCAGGGTAATTAAAACTGGTTATAGATTAATTACTAGTAATCAACATAGAATGATACGTACCTTTTTGTAATGTATCTGTGAGTAAGTTTGCCTACCAACTGCCACACCCATTTCATTTAAGCTCCTATTGATCTTATTTTTTGCATTTTTTGCCTTTACTTCCGGATTAAACTCATGATCGACAAATTGGACCCAAAGATCGGCACTGACAGCAGGTGGGATGTTTGCCTTGGCTTCTTCTATGTTCGAAGCTTTAGCCAAATATTCTGTCCGATATTTGCCTCTAACAGTCCTAAGTTTTTGTGGATAAAGTGCCTCCACAATTGGGCGAGCAACATGGCCCTCTACACTAAACTCAAACTGCTCCTGTAATTAGAACATAAACATATACAGCCAGCTGGTACATGAGAAATTTCAGATTATAAAAATTAAATTTAGCAGAGACAAATACACTAGTATATGAGAAATGATTAAAGAATCAGCAGAACAAAAACATATACAGCCAGCTGGGGGCATTTACATCCACCTGTTTTACTGTCTCTATTCTAGTGTTTAAACAAGAGATTGTTGTTGACTTTTCATTACTGACTATCTTCTAAGTGCAAAGAAGGGCTACCTCTTGTTGTCAAGGGTACACGACTTGATATCTCATATTGACAGCATGTTCTACTCACTATTTTATTTTTCATGTTAAATGAGGGTGCTTCATTTTGTTCCTATGTCATTAAGACTTTTAATGTAGCTATTTTTTTTTTTACAAGAAAACGAGAAGTCCCCATGTCAAGACAGGAAAATGTATTAAGAAGTTGCATATATGGTCTAGTCTAATTCCCTTCATTCCAATGCATATATTGTATTAAGAAGCTCACATGAATTCAGTTTGAGTACATGCTAAAAGAAGCACACAGAGTAGAGAAGTAAGTACCATTAATGATGCCCAAATGGCATCCTTGAAGGTAGATGGCACTTTGCGAAAATCAGGAATGTTAATGGGAATATGGAGCCTGACTTGATCTCCGACGGCAGTTTTGAATTGGCCAGCATTTGGCCTAACAATATCGCCAGTACTCGGCCAGAACTCCACAAGGAGTTTTCCCCCTGGACCTATTATTGAGGTTTTCCTAGATGATTGAGAAACACTGTTCGAACCTCCAGCTTCTGCTTCCATTACTGCAGAAACAATAACAGTCAGGTTAGTTAGGTTAGCTCAAACACTTCCAATCCGTAAAACATACCATACAAGAATATTAATTCCAGACCTGGCAACTATTCAGACACCTTTTTTCTTCTCCATTATAATTAAAATCTAAAGAACACGAAGATTCTATAATCTATATTTTGCTCAAACGAATTATCAACTACGTGGTTCTAACAACAATCTCAACTGAGGTTGATCTGCAAGAGTAGACTGAATGTCTTCCGGTTCTGGTGCTTCTAGCATGTCCACTTTGCTAGTCATTCGCCTTGGTGAATGTATGACCACCCACCAATCGGGATTTTTCAGGTCCCTCGAATAGAACACTTGATGGGCTTCTTTTGCGCAAATGACTGGCTCATCTAAAATATTGTTGGAACTCTTGAGGTGATTAAAATTTACCACCACCAAGTTAGAGTCTGGGCATATCTTACATCCATTGGCCTTATCCTCCACTCTAACCCAATCACAATAGAACACCACTTCTTTGAAATTAGTGTAATTCACCTCAAGTATCTGTTTGATGACTCCATACCACATAAAAGATGCATCGATAGGATTTTTATCTTTCCTACTTGATGTAAATGTAGTAATTGCATTGATACAAACACCACAATCTTGCGTAAGAACAGTCTCATCATGAGATTTTGTGGAAAATACATAACCATTGATGCGATACTTTCGAAAAGATTTACATGTGAACAAAGGCCCTCTAGCAAAGAACCACAAATCATGTTTAGTGTCACCGTTCTTCAACAACTACAACGAGAAGAAATCATATTTCAGCAAGTGAAAATAACAAGTATCCCTCATAAAGTACTATTTTTTTTTACAAATACCTTAGTATATAACCAGATAATAAAATCTGTTTGTATCTCTACTTCTGTCTTTGCTATCCCTTTTCCTTTGCTAGATTGCAAAGACCCGCGATACTCACTACAAGTTATTTAAATAATTTAATATATATGTGTGAATTAATTAATGATAAAGCAAGCACACGTGCGAAGAACAAACACCTGTAGTGATCGTCAAGTCCATCGACTTCCAAATGGAAAAGTAGCCATCTACGAATTTGAACAAATTGGGCATCCGACAAAACAACATCTTTGCCTTCAAGCACAGGTCCCTCATCGTCATCATTTCCATCTAGAAACACTTGACCTGTGGTTTTGTGTAGTGAATTTGGAATGTACTCCATTGCATACCTAACAGACTCTCTGAAAAGGTATGACTCTGCAATCGATCCTTCAACATACCGTTTGGTACTGGGTATATCTTTGCACTCCTTCATTGACCTAATTAATTACTAAACTCATGAATGAATCCATTTATTAATTTAAAAGTAAGGATAACAAAAAACTGGATTGGAAGAAGTAATTAATTTACCGCTCAAACGGATACATCCAGAGAAAGGGGGCTGGTCCACACATCAATGCCTCATCAGCTAGATGCACAATAAGGTGAACGCTAATGTCAAAGAATGATACTGAAAAGTATTTGTTTTCCAGCACGCACAATGCCTCTACAACCATGTACTTGGCAGCTTGAATTTCTCTTCGACTTACAACTTTCGAACACAGAAGGTTAAAAAACAGGCTTATCTGATGTAGAGCTTTCCGCAATTCAGGATGAGTTGGAAAAGCATGTTGAAGTAGCACGGGCAAAAGATATTGCATAATCACATGATAGTCGTGTGACTTCATTACAAGCAAACCGGGTGGTTCAAGACTGACAATGTTACTCAGATTATATGAAAAACCTGATGGGAGCCTCAAATTTTTCAAAGTTTTAAGGAAATCCATCTTCTCTGCTTTAGTTAGGCAGAACGGTGTTATAGGCTTAACTTGTTTCCCACTTGCAGCATCAGTTTGCATCCATTGATCCCGATGTATGCCAAGTTCCCTCATATCCTCTCGTCCCTGGATAGTATCTTTTGATTTGTCCTTCTTACCAAGAATCGTGTCTAGTATGTGCTCTGCAACATTCTTTTCAGTGTGCATCACATCAATGACATGACGAACTTTGTGATGGATCCAGTAAGGAAGATCAAACAATATAGACTTTCTATACCATGCCGATGTAACTTCGTGGACTCTCTTCCACTTCTGACCAGGTATGTACTTCACATTACTCAACGTTTTCAAAAGTTCATCGCCATTTAATCGTTCTGGAGGAGTTCGAAGCTCTTCTTTCTTGCTACCCACTAGTCCCAAGTACTTGCCTTTCCTAAATGGGTGATTACCTTTAAGGAATATGCGGTAATCTAAGTATACATTCTTCCTGCTAGACTTTAAATATATTGAAGGAGTATCGTCACCACAAATAGGACAAGCTTTGTAACCATGTGTAACGCAGCCCGCCAAGTTTCCATATGCAGGATAATCATGGATCCCCCCACATAAGCATAGCCCTCAAATTGAATTTTTCTTTTAAGTTCATGTCATAAGCCAGCACTCCTATCCACAACTTTTTCAACTCATCGTACAATGGTTCAAGAAAAACATCGATGTCTCCTTTTGGTGCCTTTGGACCAGGTATAAGTAAAGACAACATCTGAAACTCTGATTTCATATACATGGAAGGGAGGAGATTGTAAGGCACAGTGATAACATGCCAACAGCTATAACTAGTGGACTGAATGCCACGCGGATTAAAACCATCAGTTGCAATTGCAAGCCTGACATTGCGCTGCTCATTAGCAAATTCTGGCCATTTTTCATTACAAATTTTCCATTGACTTGAATCAATTGGATGGCGCATATAAGTAGCAGAAGTCTCTGCTCGTGCATGCCATGTCATCTCATGCGCTATCCACGGTATAGTGTACAATCGCTTCAGTCTTGGAATTAATGGAAAATGCCTCAGTACCTTTTTAGGCTCCTTGGAATTCTTCCTCCCTTTCCCCCCGTTAACTTTAAACCTGGGTGCCTTGCACTGGGGATATTATGTCAAATCTTTGTTGGTCTTCCAATATAGAATACAGTTGTTCTCACACGCATGAATGCAAGTAGCCTTCATCCCTAAGTCTTTCAACATCGCCTTCATTACCGGATACTTCTCAGGAAGGGTGTTACCTTTGGGCAACCATCACCTCAACAAGGTTAAATGTACTGTCATACTATTTCCAGACCAACCGAATTCCTTCTTCAAATTATGTAATTCTACAAGTGCTGATAGAGTTGTCTCAGGACCCTTACATGTAGTATACAATTTTTTAGTTGCTTTTCTCTTATAATCCCAATACCTTTTTCCCAAGTCTGGTTCAGGAACATATGGTTCATCATCAATTCCCAAACTACCATCACCCCTCGTTGCATCACCGTGTAAGTCATAAGCAGAGTCGACGAAATTTTGCATCCCAATCCCGACATCCCCTATGATTTCTTCCTCGGGGTTTTCCATCCCAATCCCGACATCACTTGATGCTTTTTCTCGAATATCATTTGCAACGAATGGAGGATGAACGGCAACATTAGATGGGGTCTCACCGTGTAAATTCCATACACGGTAGTACTTATCTATACCGGCTGAGATTAAATGATATCCCACTTCTTTATAAGTAAACCATTTTCTATTCCGACACTTCTTGCACGGGCAACGACACTTCTCCCCACCCAATTTCCACTCTGCAAATTTAAGAAACGCCTCTACTCTAAATGAATAATCTGTGTTGCCTCTGTCGGGTTCACTCATCCATGATTTGTCTATTGGTTCCGACATTCTATAATATATATAATTAAAACAATTAACTGGGCACATAGCAACTGGGGTTTTTGCCATTCACGTTGGACAGGGAGCACAAGTTAAAAGGATCAGACACACACACACAAGCAAGTAAACAAGTACCCACCTCATAAGAATGTAATATACATGAACAAAGATTAATACAGATTACTACTCATTACATGCCAAAAGGCTACTTTAGAAGTCTGTTGAAACATTTAACAAAATGAATCCAACAAACATATATACATACATATATTGTAATAAAACTGAAAAAAGATTGAAGCTTCAGAACAGTACTTCTAATCATTTGCAACGAATGGAGGATGAACGACAACATTAGATTGGGTCTCACCATGTAAATCCCATACACGGTAGTACTTATCTATACCGGTTGAGATTAAATGATATCCCACTTCTTTATAAGTAAACCATTTTCTATTCCGACACTTCTTACACGGGAAACGACACATCTCCCCACCAAAATTCCACTCTGCAAATTTAAGAAACGCCTCAACTCCAAATGAATAAACTGTGTTGCCTCTGTCGGGTTCACTCATCCATGATTTGTCTATTGGTTCCGACATTCTATAATATATATTTGATAATAAAGTTTAGAATTAGAACTCAAGACCCTTAGCTAATTAGTTAACAGCTTCCAAGCACCAACTTAGCTAATTAGATAATTAAAACAAACAAAGTAATACTTTGCTAACAACAAACATAATTATAGATGTTTTGTCAAAAAAAAAAACATAATTATAGATGAGTTCGTAGTTTCTAAGAATCAAAATGAATCCAACAAACATATATATATATATATATATATATATATATATATATATATATATACATATATTGTAATAAAAATGAAAAAATGAGTTCGTAGTTTCTTACCTAATTGAGATGAGGCAGAGGAGTCGAGGCACAATTAGAGATGAGGAGTCGGAGTTTCAGAGACTGAGGAGAGTAGACAAGTTCTCGGCGGCGAAGAGAGTAGACAGAGAGCGAAGAGAGTATTTGGGGGTCTAGGTCTGGAAATTATTTGGGGGCAAAGTCAATTAGGTCTGATAATTATTTGGGGGGAAAGTCGATTAGGGTGTGAAAATTAGGGGGGGGGAAATCTCTGTGTCATTTTTAATTGTTTTTTATATTTATTTTATTTTATTTATTTCTAAAACTTATTAATATAATCATTTTAAGTAATATAAAAACATATATAATTTTACTTAAAAACATCCATAATTTTACTTAAAACATACATAATAATATTACCCAAAATATACATAATTTTTTCCTTATTTAATCTCATTTTATTTGTTTCAAAATTTTATTGAATACAATATTATAATGATAGATCTAATTGCACAAAATAATATTTTTAAAATATTTTTTCGATGATCTGACCGTACGGATGTTAAAATCACATCATTTTAATGATGTGAAAAAAAAATTTAAAAAATTTTAAGTTTATCTTGTATGATTTTATAATATAAACCTCCAAAAAACACTACTAAAGATAACGAGTATCGTCCCGATTGCACAAAATAATATTTTAAAAATATTTTTTCAACGATCCAACCGTACGGATGTTAAAATCTCATCATTTTAGTGATGTGAAAAAAAAAATAAAAAATTTTAAGTTTATCTTGTATGATTTTATAATATAAACCTCCCAAAAGCACTACTCACGAGAACGAGTATCCTTCCGATTGCACAAAATAATTTTTTTAAAAATATTTTTTCAACGATCCAACGTAATAATAACCTATAGGGTCACAAAAAAAGAACGCTTGAAGGAGAAATAATTTAAATTATGAATTTAAATTAAATAAGTAATTTGTTCTATTTATAATATTAATTAAGTATGACTTAATTAATTAATTAAATAGAAAAATGGAATTACTTTAACTAATTCCGAAATTAGTTATTAATTAAATAAGTGAGACTTAATTAAATAATAAATTGGAATTTCGGATTAGTATTAATTATAATTGGATTATAATTAGAAAACTAATTCTCTCTTCTCTCTCTATATATATATATATATATATATATAGGCAAATGCTCAAATACAAACCACTTTTAAAATACAAACCTACAAACCAACACTAAATTAATTATATTTCATTTATTCTAAGATTCCCGCCAAGGGTACCTTCACAAAAAATACTTAAAATAATTGGCTCTATCCATAAAAAAAAAAAAAAAAAAAAAAAAAAAACTTGCCGTGGAAATGCGAAGCATTTAAGACAGTAAACGGATGAGTTAGGTAGTCATGAGGGCCGAAGGCTCTCGACACACCCGTCAATCGTCTATTGCCTTTACCATTGATTGTCATTCCTTACAACTTTAGAATGATAAAGGCGCGAAGCGCCGTACAAGAAGGTGCGAAGCACCGTTAACCAGTGAAATCCACTGCCACGTCATCACGTGAACAGTGATTTTTTTTAATTTTTTTAATTTTTTTGTTGGATAGAGCCAATTATTTTAAGCATTTTTTGTATTGGGGTACCCCTAGTTTGGTTATTAGATTAGCTTGAAATATTAGATTATGCTTGGTTTGTAGGTTTGTATTTTAAGGAGGTTTGTATTGGAGTAGCTCCCTATATATATATATATATATATATATATATATATATATATATATATATATATATATATATATATATATATATTTATATATATATATATATATATATATATATATATATATCTTTATGGCTGATTTTATTTTGGTGAAAAACAAGTTTTACAAAACCCTAGCTGTTCTTGAGAAAAAGAAAGAAGATAGAGAGAGAAGCAGTTTTCGGGTGCTAGTACACATCAATCCTTCGAGAAAAGCGTTATTGTGGATACCGATAGAGCGTAGATCGTGAGAGCGGGATGCGTGGTGATTCAAGTAGCTAGGATCTCTAATTATCATCCGTTCATAAAGCTTCTTTAAGGTAATCATCTAACTCCGAATTAAATCGTTTGTTTTTGCATGGATCCTGCGGTAGGGTTTCGATTTTTATTCTTTTTGCGTTTAAATCCGCTGCGTTTATGTGCTTGAAACCCTTCAAAAAGTTGTCTATCTTTGTATGAAAAAGCGAGCTTCAATCATCTCCCATTTATTCTGTAATATATAGGATTTTTAGATATTTTATATAATAATAATAATAATAATAATAATAATAATAATAATAATAATAATAATAATAATAATAATAATTAGAATCAATTAGAATAAGAAAATGTGATTAATTATATTGATTATTTAGAAAAGAAATTTGTATTGGAGTCCTATTAGTAGTCGGTGATATGTGGCTATATATATATACATCATATATTAAGTCTAACCCTAAAAGAAATTATCGAAAGCTGTAGCAGGGGTGTAGCAGGGGAATAGAGACGAGACGGAAAAAAAAAAACCCAGTGTGTGTGGTGCGGCTAGTAACAGGAAGAGGTATTAGTATTATATTATGTTTTGTCAATAACGTCATATAATGATTTATTTAAGTCTGTTATCATGCTTTCTAGTGTAACAAGTACTCATATCCTCTCTTTTTGTGCTTTGTGTCTCGGGTGTGGCAACCTCTGTACTACTCCTATAGTTTTGTAATATTCAATTTGATATCATGACTATGCTAGGTTACTATTTATTTATTTAAGTGTTAATGATGTTAGATATTAAGCATGTTAATTGTTTATATGTCTTGTCCAACTGGTGCCTCAATTTCAATTTACATGGTAACTTGTATTATTAAACTATATTCTACATATGTAAGCACTTATTTGGTTTACAATTATTATGACTGGATTCATAACACGAGTTTTTGGAGATTCAACTTAGTAGATTTATTAATTTGAGATTAAAATCGTTGTAAGATATTTGTATTGATTTTAATATTCCAAATTTATTAGTTACATTATAAATTGATTTTATGGATAGTTGCCATTAAAACACTTTAATCCAAGTGTGTGTATTAATTTATTTGTGCTAGTTTTGCAATTATTTATTTATATGCATAACGATTTGAAATGGTGTATCATGCTAATTAATTTGTTGTCCAACTCTATCAATCTGGTAATATAGTATTGTTGTACAGGAGCATTATTTTATGTTATTGATTTTCTTTCGACAGGAGGTACAAAGTAGTAGTATTAGTAGATTTTATGTATTAATAATGGATGCTACTGAATGAAACATTCATCTAGTTAAGTTAGTAATTATTAATTAAGTGTAATAATAGTAACTAGTATGTTTATATAGAGTGGAAAAGAATGAACTGCTAATAATAAATTATATTTTGTAATTAGATCGTGGGTCGGAAGTTTAGCTGATTAATTGCGAATTTCGTGAGTGTTTGAGATCGTTATTTGCGAGGTACGGATTCTCTCTCCTTTTTATTCAGCGCTATTCATTTTAGGATTTATTATACTAAATCTGTTTTGTCCTCAAATATATTCACTTGGTTTTGACTGTTCTGATTTTGAAAAATATTTTGACTCATTGACTTTGAAAAATGATTTTTATATCTGTCTGAAAATATTTAAATATTTGTTTCTGCGACTCTTTAGAATTTTGCAAATTATATATTTGTTGGAAATATTCAAATATCTGTTTATTGTGATTTCAAGGATTTTGCGAAATATTTTATTTGAACCCTTAGCGATATAGGGTATACCGAGTTAACCAGCTGTAGGGGTACTACAGCCATGTCATTGCGGCACCAGTGACATGACACTTCCGTGGCAGTGTGATTGGTCACGGCGTATCCTTCTGATAGCTCAGGTGGCGAGCTTTTGCGCATTTTGATATTTGTTTCAGGATACGTGGGTGCACCCAGATTTTTATTTGATTTGTGATTTGATTTGGCGGTGACGTTGTATATGCCGTACACGTTATCCGGTTTGTTGCATACATTACGGTACCCAATGGTGTATGTATATGTATCTGTATCTGTTCTGATCTCGGTATGAAATATCATAACCCCTCGTTGCTTCAGCCATGCATATTTTAAAATAAATGTTTTATTATAACTGTCAAATATTCATATCTATTTTTCTGTTTTATAAATTTTATTCCAAATCCGTACTGGGCATTTGGCTCATGCCGTATTCTTTTTCTGGCAGGTGCTTAGGGGGATCTGGGACTGTGTGATGGAGTGCTACCCATTATTTCGTTGCTTAGGATTTATGGACTTCTAGAATTATTTAGACTGGATTATTTATTACAGATTTGTGGTTTTCGTATTTATTGGTTTGAACTGTAATTTGGAGGTTTATTTTAATTTTGGAGATTATTAGATTGTTTAATCGTTATTTAGAGATTATTTTAGTGCTCTGTTTGCTGGTTTATGGATTATAGGTAATATCTCCTTCTATTTAGGGAAGTGGGTGTTACAAAGTTGGCATCAGAGCTTAGGTTCTTTCTTGTAGAAAACCTATTTAGGTTGACCTGTGAGTTTGGGTAGACGTTAGGATGGGTATTCTGTTTAAAATTCTTATCATCTTGCTTTACTCTTTCGATATCTATTTTTAACTGATTCTGATTATCTATTCTTGTGATCTTCATTCGTTTGTTAATCTTATATTGTAGATGCCTCCTAAGAAAAATCAAAATCAAACTACCTTGAATGTTAGCCCGGCTCAGCTAGCTAATATGTTAGGACAAGCAGTGGCGAACGGTATACAACAAGCTATGGCAAATATGAATAATCAGAATGGTCAGGGTAATCAGAATGGCCAAGGCAATCAGAATGGTCAGGGAAATCAGAATAATCAGAATGGTCAGGGCAATCAGAATGGCCAAGGCAATCAGGATGGCCAGGGTAATCAGTTAGAGCCATTTGCATGGTTGGAGAGGTTTTCTAAGCAGAAACCGGATTCTTTTCATTCAGCGCCGACTCCTATAGATGCTGAAAACTGGATTGTACATCTTGAGAAGATTTTTGATGCCTTGGGTTGTGATGAGGTTCAGAAGGTCAGGTTAGCTGTGTATAAGTTGGAGGGGGATGCTCAGAGGTGGTGGAGAGGAGTGAAAGCTACTAGAGGAGAGGAATTTACAGAGACATTGGTATGGCAGGGATTCAAGGAGGTGTTCTATGAGCAGTACTTTTCTAATGCAGACAGAGAGGGTTACTTGAGGGAGTTTCATTCTATTGCGCAGAATTTTGATGAGAGCATTACTGACTATATGGCGAGGTTCATCAGGTTGGCTGGATTTGCTGGGACAGTTGCAGGGACCGCTGCACAGCAGGCTGAGAAATTTAAATGGGGGTTGAGGCCTAATCTGAGAGGTGGTATCATTTCACTGAGGTTTCCTAATGTGGCTGAGGTGGCAGATGCAGCTAAGGATATTGAGAAGGAGCGCACAGAGTATAGAGCTTACAGGTTCCAGAATGATCGCAAGCGGAATAGAGATGATCAGAGTTTTGTACAGGGTAAGCAGTGGAATGGAGGTCAGGGTACTCAGCAGGGACAGTGGCGTGGAAGACATCAGAATATGAGGACTCAGTCAGCTTATGGTCAGAATCAGTATGGTGGTCAGAAACAGAATCAGAATCAGCGATTTCAGCAGCAGCAGCCTAGGCAGTGGCAGGGTCGTCAACAGGGGCAGAGTCGTTATTCAGTTTATGGGGGCAACCCCAATATGATTCCAGTGGCTCCTTGTGCTACATGTGGTGGACATCATCCAGGGAGAGCTTGTTATAAACAGACCGGGGCTTGTTTCTTGTGTGGTAGCATGTCACATAGGGCAAAGGATTGTACCGCGTCACGTAACACTGGTGGAGGAGCAGGTGGTAGTGGTAGTGGCAGTCAGCAGAATACTTCAGGCAGAGTGTTTGCATTGACTGCTAATCAGGCAGCAGCTAATTCAGGTACCGTCTCAGGAACACTTCTTGTTGGTAGACGTGATGCTTATGTGTTATTTGATACTGGTTCGACTCATTCTGTAGTATCTTTATCGTTTGTTTGTCATCTTGGTGTTGAACCTTCATTACTATATCCTCGTATGTCTATTGCTACCCCGATGGGGAATTCTGTTATTATTTCTGATGTGTACCGAGAGTGCCCGATAGCTGTTGGGGAGAGAAATTGTAAGGTTAACTTGCTTCCGATGGAGATGCATGATTTTGACATTATTTTGGGTATGGATTGGTTGAGTGAGCATCGAGCTACAATTGACTGTCAGGGGAAGAGGGTGATCTTTGGAGATGCAGATAAACCAGAATTTGTATACCAGGGTTCTCAACCGAAAGGAGAGATTAAAATGATTTCAGCTCTAAAGGCGGGTAAACTTTTGTCTAAGGGTTGTGATGGCTATCTTGCTTTTGTGAAGGATACGTCTAAGGATGAGCCTCGCATCGAGGATTATCCAGTTGTTAATGAGTTTACAGATGTGTTTCCCGATGAGCTACCAGGTTTGCCACCACAGAGAGAAGTGGAGTTTACTATTGAACTTGTTCCAGGTGCAGAGCCTATTTCTAAGGCGCCATACCGAATGGCACCACTAGAGTTGCAGGAATTGAAAGTGCAGTTGCAAGAGTTGTTGGATAGAGGATTTATTAGGCCAAGTGTATCTCCATGGGGTGCTCCGGTATTGTTTGTGAAGAAGAAGGACGGTTCTATGAGGTTGTGCATTGACTACAGGGAGTTGAATAAGGTGACTATCAGAAACAGATATCCTTTGCCACGCATTGATGACCTGTTTGATCAGTTACAAGGAGCGATATTCTTTTCGAAGATAGATTTGAGATCAGGTTATCACCAATTGCGAGTGAGGGAAGAAGATATTTCGAAGACTGCATTTCGTACTCGTTATGGTCATTATGAGTTTCTCGTGATGTCCTTTGGGTTGACGAATGCACCAGCGGTGTTTATGGATTTGATGAATCGGGTCTTTCATGATTACTTGGATAAGTTTGTTGTGGTCTTCATTGATGATATATTGATTTACTCAAGGAGCAGGGAGGAGCATGAGGAACATTTACGTATTGTGCTTGAGATCTTGAGGGAGAAAAAGTTATTTGCAAAATTTTCAAAATGTGAGTTCTGGTTGGAGCAGGTGGCATTTTTGGGGCATATTGTGTCTTCTAGAGGGATTGAGTTGGATCCTGCGAAAGTCGAGGCTATCACTAATTGGCCGAGACCTGGCACTGTGACAGAGGTGAGGAGCTTCTTAGGTTTGGCAGGTTACTACAGGCGTTTTGTGGAAGGTTTCTCATCCATAGCTTTACCATTGACTCAACTGATGAGGAAGGGTGTTAAGTTCGAGTGGAATGATGATCGTGAGCAGAGTTTCCAAGAGTTAAAGAAGAGGTTGGTGTCAGCTCCTATTCTTGTATTGCCATCAGGGAGTGGAGGATTTCAGGTTTATAGTGATGCTTCTAAGAGAGGATTGGGGTGTGTTCTTATGCAGCATGGGAAGGTGATTTCGTACGCTTCTAGGCAGCTTAAACCTTATGAGGTAAATTACCCTACTCATGACTTAGAGTTAGCAGCAGTGGTCTTTGCTTTGAAGATTTGGAGGCATTATCTGTATGGAGAAACTTGTGATATCTTCACTGATCATAAGAGTCTTAAGTACATTTTTACTCAGAAGGAGCTTAACATGAGGCAGCGAAGATGGCTTGAACTTCTTAAGGATTATGATGCTAATATTCAGTACCATCCAGGGAAGGCGAATGTTGTGGCAGACGCTCCTAGTAGGAAGAACTTGGGGAGTGTTGCATCTCTCATTACTCAGCCGCATCTTATTTCAGACATGGAGCGGTTTGGTATTGAGCTGTATGTTAGGGGATCAGATGGTAGCATTGCGAGTTTGAGAGTGGAACCAAATCTGGTTTCAAGGGTTAAGGAAGCTCAGAAGAATGATACAGGATTGGGGGGTATTAGATCAGAGGTGGCAGAAGGTAAGCAAAAATATTTTCGTGTTGATGATGAGGGTGTGATATGGTTGGGTAGTAAATTGTGTGTTCCCGCAGATGTGGCGATTCGTGAAGAGATTTTGACTGAGGCTCATAGCTCTTCATTCTCTATTCATCCAGGTTCCACCAAGATGTATAGAGATTTAAAGAAGCACTTTTGGTGGAGTGGAATGAAGGGAGACATAGCAGAGTTTGTGGGGAAATGTCTTATATGTCAACAGGTGAAGATAGATCATCAGAGGCCTAGTGGATTGTTGCAGCAATTGGATATTCCAGTTTGGAAGTGGGAGAACATTACTATGGATTTTGTGACTCATTTGCCGAGAACCTTTAGAAAGAATGATGTTATATGGGTGGTGGTTGATAGACTTACTAAGTCTGCTCATTTCTTGCCTATTAGAGAGACTACTCCTGTTCATGAGTTGGCAGAGATTTTTCAGCGGGATATTGTTAGACTTCATGGTGTGCCTGTGTCGATAGTTTCTGACAGGGATACGAGGTTTACATCACGTTTTTGGAAGGGATTTCAGCAAGCTTGGGGTACGAGACTTAATTTTAGTACTGCTTATCATCCGCAGACTGATGGACAGTCAGAGAGGACGATTCAGACATTGGAGGATATGCTGAGGGCTTGTGCTTTGGAGTGGACAGGTGATTGGGATAAGTATTTGTATCTTGTTGAGTTTGCGTACAATAATAGCTGGCACGCGAGTATTGGTATGCCACCATTTGAAGCTTTGTATGGTAGGAGGTGTAGGGCACCATCTTGTTGGGATGAGGTTGGTGAGAGAGTCATTGAAGGACCAGAACTAGTTAAAGTTACTAATGAGAAGGTAGAGAAGGTTAAGGCAAGCTTGAAAGAAGCTCGGTCACGTCAAAAGAGTTATGCAGATCAACATAGAAAGTTTGGTGGATTTGAACCAGGTGATCATGTGTTCTTGAAGGTGTCTCCTTGCAAGGGTGTTAAGCGCTTTGGTATGAAGGGAAAGCTTAATCCGAGATATGTTGGCCCGTTTGACGTTATAGAGAAAGTGGGGGAAGTGTCTTACAGAGTTGCGTTGCCACCACAGTTATCTCATGTACATAACGTGTTCCATGTATCGGTTTTGAGAGGCTATAAGTATCATCCATTACACATAGTTCAGTACCCGTTACATAAGATTAGAGAAGATCTTTCTTGCGAGGAGGAAGCAGAAGCTATCTTAGCTCGAGAGGAGCGAGTTTTGAGGAAGAATACTATACCGTTTGTGAAGGTTTTGTGGAAAAATCATCCTGAGAGAGAGGCTACTTGGGAACTAGAGACATCTATTCGTGAGAGATATCCGCATTTATTCGATTCAGGTACGAGTTTTAGTTTCGTTTGATTCCGGGGACGGAATCCTTTTTAAGGGGGTATATATGTAATATATAGGATTTTTAGATATTTTATATAATAATAATAATAATAATAATAATAATAATAATAATAATAATAATAATAATAATAATAATAATAATAATAATAATAATTAGAATCAATTAGAATAAGAAAATGTGATTAATTATATTGATTATTTAGAAAAGAAATTTGTATTGGAGTCCTATTAGTAGTCGGTGATATGTGGCTATATATATATACATCATATATTAAGTCTAACCCTAAAAGAAATTATCGAAAGCTGTAGCAGGGGTGTAGCAGGGGAATAGAGACGAGACGGAAAAAAAAAAACCCAGTGTGTGTGGTGCGGCTAGTAACAGGAAGAGGTATTAGTATTATATTATGTTTTGTCAATAACGTCATATAATGATTTATTTAAGTCTGTTATCATGCTTTCTAGTGTAACAAGTACTCATATCCTCTCTTTTTGTGCTTTGTGTCTCGGGTGTGGCAACCTCTGTACTACTCCTATAGTTTTGTAATATTCAATTTGATATCATGACTATGCTAGGTTACTATTTATTTATTTAAGTGTTAATGATGTTAGATATTAAGCATGTTAATTGTTTATATGTCTTGTCCAACTGGTGCCTCAATTTCAATTTACATGGTAACTTGTATTATTAAACTATATTCTACATATGTAAGCACTTATTTGGTTTACAATTATTATGACTGGATTCATAACACGAGTTTTTGGAGATTCAACTTAGTAGATTTATTAATTTGAGATTAAAATCGTTGTAAGATATTTGTATTGATTTTAATATTCCAAATTTATTAGTTACATTATAAATTGATTTTATGGATAGTTGCCATTAAAACACTTTAATCCAAGTGTGTGTATTAATTTATTTGTGCTAGTTTTGCAATTATTTATTTATATGCATAACGATTTGAAATGGTGTATCATGCTAATTAATTTGTTGTCCAACTCTATCAATCTGGTAATATAGTATTGTTGTACAGGAGCATTATTTTATGTTATTGATTTTCTTTCGACAGGAGGTACAAAGTAGTAGTATTAGTAGATTTTATGTATTAATAATGGATGCTACTGAATGAAACATTCATCTAGTTAAGTTAGTAATTATTAATTAAGTGTAATAATAGTAACTAGTATGTTTATATAGAGTGGAAAAGAATGAACTGCTAATAATAAATTATATTTTGTAATTAGATCGTGGGTCGGAAGTTTAGCTGATTAATTGCGAATTTCGTGAGTGTTTGAGATCGTTATTTGCGAGGTACGGATTCTCTCTCCTTTTTATTCAGCGCTATTCATTTTAGGATTTATTATACTAAATCTGTTTTGTCCTCAAATATATTCACTTGGTTTTGACTGTTCTGATTTTGAAAAATATTTTGACTCATTGACTTTGAAAAATGATTTTTATATCTGTCTGAAAATATTTAAATATTTGTTTCTGCGACTCTTTAGAATTTTGCAAATTATATATTTGTTGGAAATATTCAAATATCTGTTTATTGTGATTTCAAGGATTTTGCGAAATATTTTATTTGAACCCTTAGCGATATAGGGTATACCGAGTTAACCAGCTGTAGGGGTACTACAGCCATGTCATTGCGGCACCAGTGACATGACACTTCCGTGGCAGTGTGATTGGTCACGGCGTATCCTTCTGATAGCTCAGGTGGCGAGCTTTTGCGCATTTTGATATTTGTTTCAGGATACGTGGGTGCACCCAGATTTTTATTTGATTTGTGATTTGATTTGGCGGTGACGTTGTATATGCCGTACACGTTATCCGGTTTGTTGCATACATTACGGTACCCAATGGTGTATGTATATGTATCTGTATCTGTTCTGATCTCGGTATGAAATATCATAACCCCTCGTTGCTTCAGCCATGCATATTTTAAAATAAATGTTTTATTATAACTGTCAAATATTCATATCTATTTTTCTGTTTTATAAATTTTATTCCAAATCCGTACTGGGCATTTGGCTCATGCCGTATTCTTTTTCTGGCAGGTGCTTAGGGGGATCTGGGACTGTGTGATGGAGTGCTACCCATTATTTCGTTGCTTAGGATTTATGGACTTCTAGAATTATTTAGACTGGATTATTTATTACAGATTTGTGGTTTTCGTATTTATTGGTTTGAACTGTAATTTGGAGGTTTATTTTAATTTTGGAGATTATTAGATTGTTTAATCGTTATTTAGAGATTATTTTAGTGCTCTGTTTGCTGGTTTATGGATTATAGGTAATATCTCCTTCTATTTAGGGAAGTGGGTGTTACATATTCTTTGTAGACGATAGTTATCTATTCTTTAGAGCAACTAAAGAAGAAGCCCGGTGTATAAAAATTTGTCTGTCTTTGTATGAAAAAGCGACGGGACAACAGGTGAACTTTCAAAAGTTGAACATTCATTTTAGCAGAAATACTTCGGGACCTGTTGCCGAGTTAGTTAGCAGGGAGCTACAAGTACAAATCAGTAGTGATAACTTCGTCTATCTAGGATTACCAAGCTTTGTGGGACGTAATAAATGGGACATCTTCGGTTATGTTAAGGAAAAAATTTGGAACCGTATGCAAAGTTAGAAGGGGAGGATAGTGTCAAGAGCGGGGAAAGAAACCTTAATCAAGTTTGTTATTCGGGCCATCCCTTCATATGTTGTGAGAGTTTTCCTCCTGCCTAATAAATTGTGCAAGAATTGGAGGTTCATATGAATAAGTTTTGGTGGGTCTCAAATGTAGAAAACAAAGGCATCAGGTGGATAAGTTGGGATCAAATGTGTTATCCAAAAAAGTTTGGGGGCATGGGCTTTCGAAGATTTAAAGAATTCAACATAACAATGTTAGGGAAACAAGTTTGGAGGTTATTGTCTGAACATCACTCTCTGGTGGCACGGTAACTTAAAGCTAGATACTTTTCGACAGTTTCATTTCAGGAGGTTGTATTGGCAAGTAACCCGAGTTATGTTTGGAGCAGTGTCCTTGAAGCAAGGGAACTGGTTCTAGCAGGTAGTAGGATCAAAGTAGGCACAGGTGAGACAATAAATGTTTGGAATGATCTGTGGATTCCAGACTTGGAGACTGCGTTGGTTACTATGCCTATGATCCCTGATTTGCAGCACTTAACAGTGAAAAATCTGCTTCAAAGAGACTCCATAGCTTGGGACCCAAACGTGGTAAGGACGGTTTTCAATGAGCAAGACGTGGTGAAAATTCTGAGGATTCCTCGAAGTTGCACTGTGAAAGAGGATATGTGGGTTTGGGTTGACGATGAAAAATGGGCGTACACGGCTAAATCTGGGTATAAACGTTTGTCAGGGGAGTACAACCCATATTATACAACTCTAGCTGGCTTTAATTGGGGGAAATTATGGGCTCTTTTTATTCCCCCAAAAGTGAATTTTTTTTTCTATAGAGTTCTTCATAATTGCTTACCGACATTGGATAACCTGCAGAGGAGGCATGTGAACGTTAGCTCCCAATGTCCAATCTTTAGGCTAGGAGAGGAAACGCTAATTCATGTGATGTGGTCATGTCCGTTCGCTAAAGGATGTTGGGATGTAACTCTCTTAAATATCTAGAATTTTGAAAATCAGCCTGTTATTCACAGCTTAGTGAACGCTTTTGAAACCTGGACAAGTCAGGACATCGATCTTCTGTGCATGGTAACATGGAATATATGGTCTCACAGAAATGCAGTTGTATGGCGAAGCAAGTCTCAGAACCCTCAGATGGTGGTGCAGTCAGCATGTTGTCTTCTTGAGCAGTGGTAGAAAGCTCAACAAAAGGACACAAGAACTAACAGATTTCAGCAGCAGGAGGGCGTCAACAAATGGCACAAACCAGACCAAGGCTGGATCAAGTGTAATGTAGACGCAGCTATATCGTCAGAGAGAAGCTTTAGTGCTTTTGGTTGTCTATTAAGGGATGATCAGGGAACTTTTCGAGCAGGGTATGGGGGAAGGTTTCTGGGTGATTTCGATCCTAAGATGGCGGAAGCCTTGGCGTTTCGAGAGGCCCTATCATGGATAAAGGACAAGAATGTGGCACAGGTGTCTTTCGACCTTGATTCCTTTCTTGTTGTTCAGGCCATGAGGCATACTGGTAAGGACCTGTCTTATTTTGGAGATATTATAGCCGATTGTTGGAGTATTATTAAGGACTTGGGGTCCTATTCTGTTCATTTTGGAGATATTATAGCCGATTGTTGGAGTATTATTAAGGACTTGGGGTCCTATTCTGTTCATTTCGTTAAACGTTCAGCGAATATAGCTACTCATAGGATTGCTAGAGAGGCTATTTCTATGCCTGATTGTAAGGAGTGGAACTCATTCCCTCATTTTCTTATCAATGTAATTTCCCAAGATATTGAGTAATGAAAAGCTTATGTTTTGATCCAGAAAAAAAACTAAAATATATTACTTTCTCTTAAATAATAACTAACCAATTACCTTTTTCAGCTACCTTTTCTAATTTTTCTAACTAAAATCTATCCTTTACAAAAATATGGTTTTTCGAATTAATGAAATATACATTGAAAAATGCTAGAGGTACCAAATTGGGTAACAAAAATTGTTACCAAATGACGTGGCATTGTTTTGACTGGTTATAATTGTAATAGACCCGCCAGGGTCATCCAATTAAAACATCCCAAAATGCCAAGTAATTAGTGGCATGTCATTTGGTAACAAATTTTGGTACCCAATTTGGTACCTCTAGCACTACTCATATACATTGTATTATAATTACTAATAACTAACTAATTACCTTTTACGGCTAAAAGGTAATATCTTTTTTACATTTTCTAACTAAAATATATTACTTTCACTTAAATAATAACTAACCAATTACCTTTTTCAGCTATTACCTTTTCTAACTTTTCTAACTAAAATATCTTCTTTCCAAAATTATGTTGTGTCTAATTAATGAAATAAACTAACAATATTATAATTACTAATAAATAACTGATTACCTTTTATAAAAGATGAAATATTAAAAGTTTTGGTACCTATTTTTGGTACAGTACGGACGGTACTTACCTTATTTAATTGTTTACTTTATTATCCTTAATTATTTTACTTAATTATAAAAAAACAAAACACAATATTTTCTCAAAATATTACACGCAGCTCTTAAAAATTGAAAAGAAGCAACGGCCAGTAATTTTACATATCGTTTCTACTGTTTCGTAATAGAATACTAGCTTATAGCACATGCAAAGCACGGTTACTTTTTAATTTTTTTTAAATTTACTTATAGCTTAATATATATAGAGATTAAGGAGCCTGAGATGTATCTCCGGTAAATTCCCTGATATATATGTGATTTGTATATAAATATGGAATAGCCCTGCGGGCCTAATCAAATTTATAGTATATTTTTCAAATATCTCAGGAAAAGTTTCCTGAGATCAATCTCAGGATCCTTTTTCTCATATATATAATATTATAAACATCAGTTTTAATATGTTGGTAGATTCAAATTTTAGATCTTTGTATATAAATAATTTTTTAGTATTAAATCTAAATTAATATGTTGTTGGTGGAAATCGAACCTTCAACCTTTCTATATAACATAATATAGTATTAATTTTATATTTAAATGTTGGTGGCGGAATTCGAATCTTAGGCCTCCAACTTTTAGTATTATTGTATCTAACGATCATGATTTATTTGAGTTTAAAATCTAACTGGGGATAGCCAAAAAGGGAGTAACCTACCTACAAATTATATCCTCATGATTATAGTATGGGAAAAGAGTATCTAAAGCACACAATAGAGAAGTTCTCTATTAGTGCGGTTTAAATTATGATAAATTAGTTATTATTTGAACAATCCAACCGTACGGATGTTAAATTCATACAAAAATATGTGAATGTATAAATTTTCGTGTAATTTGATTATTTGGAACTATAAATTTATAGCAATAAGATTATGATAAATCTGTGTCGTTGAATATATATAAAAAATAGTATTATTATAAAAGTGATACTCCACTATTTCAAATATAATAAAAATTTATATACAATGTTATTTTTTCCGTACGGTTAGATTATCAAAACTAATAATAAAATATAAGATTTAAGGTGCACTAATAAAAAACTTCTCTATAGTGTGCTTTAGAAACTCCATGTCGAGTATATAATATAGATCCTATAGATGTATGAAATTAATATATTATTACTAGTTTGTTGACTAGTTAACATTCTCTGTTCCTCTTTCCCATGTTGTGGTACGAGATTCACCGATAGGGTTAATACAAACATTATATTCGTCATCTGGGTCTGATACAAAATCAATAGAATGGAGAACAATAAGTATGGTAAAGAATTGGATGTGGGTGTTAAAGTGGTACAAATGGCTTCTTCTCTTTGCAAAACAGTACAAAAGGGCTTAGTTTCTGGGAGTTTTAATCAGGTTAAGTCCAAGAATGATGATTCTCCTGTTACTGTTGCAGGTAACCCTTTTTTCTTTTTTCTTTTTATAAAAAACAACTTCAAATGGGTATGCTCACATTGTTTTATTCCTTTTAAATATTGTTTGTTTCCTCATTTCTGAATTTTTAATGTATTGGGTCAATTGTGTTGATTATGCTGATTTGTTTTTTGTTTATTTGTTTATTTCTATGAAGTCTGTTGACAAAGTCTTAAGCTCAATTTTGGCTATTGTTTTTACTTTTTTGGTTGTTGATCACATGTGAATTGAGTTGAAAGTTGTAGCTATGTCTATCTGTAACTATTGTAATATATGTTTACAAGAACAGCCATTTGCTTGTAAACTTAAAGCTTTGTTTTTTTTCCCCTGTGTAGATCAGGAATTGGTAATAAACAATGACTTTGATGCTCTTGCATCTGTGCGTAACTTTGTAGGGGATATTTAGAACAAGTGTTTGTATGAAGCACGTCAAATTTGTTGCCGGTATGTTTCTTGATAGATAAGTTCTTTATAAGTTTTTAACATCCTCATTGATAATCGGTGCACAACGGCATCTACGGAATAGTTATTGTGATTGATACGATGCCACCAATGCAGATAGACATCTAGAATAGTGTTTTCATTGAGTCAGTCAGCATGCTAAGCATCATCATGTCTCAAAGGAAAGACTTCAAGTCCGTTTGGCTAAACTGTTCTGACATGCACTTCTGAGAAATTAATTAAGATTTAAGGGTACTTTAGCAAAGATCACTGAATTATAACTTGAAAAATAGGGTTTTCTTAAAACGTTATAACTTCTACTTACCTGTACCATCTCATTGTATGCCCAAATAAAGATTTTAAACTCATACTAATTCTTTTGTAAGCTTTTATCCTAAGTGATCTCTCTCATCTTAATTATCGCGACAATGAGATAGAAATCATCTATGTGTAATTATTGGTCTGGGATGCCACATTTTTAAGGGTGACATCCCAAGCCCTACATAGAGGAATCAATAAAGAATTTTCATGAATAAGAGCAGCCAATTAACTTTGTGATGCATTTTGAGAATGTGCCCAAAATTATATTGGTGTGGGCTGGATCTTGACTCAAATAGACAATATCGTATGCACAGTAAAAAATCCTGTTGAATACCAGTGTGTTGCATGGTCCAACAAGTGGCATTAGAGCCAAAGGTGGATTATGGGGCTGTGGACTGCAATTGTGGTGTGTGGATGCTTTCACTGTGAATTGCCATCAGAGATTTTAGTGGCTTGTGTCATAAGTCTGGAAAGTCTTCCACAGGCTACAAGGGTAGAAAGCACCGGAAATGGAGGGCCACACTGGAACTAAAAGCCATCGAGTTGTCCAATTGATATAGAGACTGACCAACAAATTGAAGTTTGAATGCACTGTATGTGTATCATTTTTCATCCTTAGCAAAAAAAAAAAAAATGCTAAAAAAAAAGGCTACAAGGGTAGAAAAAATT
Organism: Saposhnikovia divaricata; assembly: GCA_036435485.1. Taxonomy (NCBI): domain Eukaryota; kingdom Viridiplantae; phylum Streptophyta; class Magnoliopsida; order Apiales; family Apiaceae; genus Saposhnikovia; species Saposhnikovia divaricata. The sequence continues at coordinate 147,952,690 of CM071596.1, read as the reverse complement.
GTCTTGAATAAAAGCACATCCAAGTAACTGAATCAGTGTGAAACCTTTTAAGATGTTCACAAAAACGAGCTTGGCTCCTGGCACGGACAATATATTAACTATGTGGAGTTAAAGGTGCATTGTAAGGCCGGCTCAAAAATGTACTCTCTACTGGTATGGAAATTGCAAGAAGGTCATTCTTGTCCAATATTAGTTCACAATGCATATTCCTCTCCAGATGCAACTAATGCAGTTAACCTTTGGTATCTGCTCATTTTGTTAACCCCAAGACCTTACATCCATTTATGTGTTATTTAGTTACATGAGAAAATGAGTTAGATAAGTCAAGCAATATAATCATTGTTTTTTCTTGATTTATATTATTTGGGGTTGGACAATTTTTACGACAATAGATGTACTGATGTACAAATTTATAACAAGGCATGGTGGGGTCAATATTGGTTTAAGTGTGTCCCAATCAATTCTACTTGGTTGGATTACTCTTCAGATTCACGGTATTCTCAGTTTTGTGTCAATCTTGATTCTAATGCGAAAGAGTGAAAAGTTAATGGAAAGAGGCTTCTTCATTAAAAAAAACAGTGAATTTATACTGGTTAATATCACCTAGAGTTAATACCTACATGTTCTTTATATGCAATCTCGCTTACTATTATCTACTGTCTTGGTTGAAAAATATTAGGAAGCACTTTTTCCCTTGTGCAGTAAGTTACAAGTGTAGAAACCAACCCAAACCAAACATACATAGTATATACCGCTCTTTGGTGAGGTTAAGATGTACCAAACCTTTCCTGTACTCTAGAAATGAGAGTTTGTTTCCGCAGAGACCCCTTAGCTTGAATAAAATAAGTTACAACTGTGTATAATGATAATATGATGTAATTTTTTTTTATCTGTTCAGGACTAATCTTGGGGAGGAAAAAGCTAAAAAAAGAGGTTTCATAAATTGAGAATGGTTCATACTACTCGGAGTTAATTGTTACATGTTCTTTATATGTATCCCACTGTATAGGAGGGTATGAAGTATATAGACCTTTCCTTTACTTCACTACTCTAGCGGAGTAAGGAGCCTGTATCTGCATCTGCAGAGACCCCGGCTCGAATAAACAAGTCACAAGTGTCTATAATGTCAAAATTAATTCTATTTGTTTAGGATTAGTTTTTGGGAGTGTAAAGCTAATCGAAAGAAGCTTCTTCTTTTCCTTTTTTTTTCTTAAAAGGAATTAATAATGGTCGATCCCACCGGATTCAAAACCTACATGTTCTATATGCATTGTCGTTCATTAATCATTATTGTGTACTCACAGCCTTTTAAAATATTAGGAAGCACTTTTTCCCCATTTGCAGTAAGTTACAAGTGCCTGCTATGTCGAAATTAATGCAATTCAGTTCTACATGTTTATGACTACTATTTGGTAGGTAGCCTAACAGTATATGAGAGAGTGCTATAATGAATTTATATTAGTTACAATTGTCAATTCTGTCTCATATTAGTGCAATATATTAGATTTCCATCACATATCTCGAAATAGATGAAATCAATGCTTCGTGCACTTGCGTGGCTTGCTAATTCATTTCACTGAGTCATTTAGTTGGTCTACATGAACAGATTGGAGCGTACAAGCGACAGTAAGCTGGATGCTTTGCAAGTATTTTGACAGGCAGAGTGTCTCCATAATTGCAGAAGAAGATGTTCAAGCTCTATCAGAACCTGACTCAGTGGGTCTTTTGGAAATGGTGGTAAATACTGTGAATGAAACTCTGGCTAAAGCACCAACATATGGCCTTGATGGTCCTAGTGAAGCTCTTACGGCTCCTGAAGTTCTTGAGGCTATTGGTCGGTGCAACTCCTCTGGGGGTCCTGTGGGTAAGCATTGGGTTCTTGACCCTGTCGACGGAACACTAGGATTTGTGCGTGGAGATCAGTATGCTATTGCTCTGGCCCTGATTGACGATGGAAAAGTTGTTGTTGGTGTTCTTGGGTGTCCCAATTACCCTCTGGAGAAGGAATCACTAAATTATCATAACAATATTGATCGACATACAAATCCTTCTAATATGTCAGAAGTAGGATGTGTGATCTATACAAGTAAAGGTAGTGGTGAAGCTTGGATGCAGCCACTGATTCACCGAAATGAGGGGATTCAAGGGCCAAATTGTGCCAAACTGATCAAGGTATCTTCAATAGATGATCCTGCCCTGGCAACATTTTGCGAGTCTGTGGAGGGAGCTAATACAAACCACTCCTTCACAGCTGGACTTGCTAACGGTGTAGGACTCAGGTTTGCTTTATGATTCTGTTGTATGGTAAATTTCTAACTCCTTATTTCAGTTTGTCACAAGTCATTAGCTACGATATTATTAGACAATAGTGCGTAAAAGATTAACCTGAGGTTCTTTTAGTAACTAATAAAGTTTTTTGAGCGGTTGATATGTAATATAAAGTAATAACGTTTTGCTGTCATTTTTTGACTATTGGTCCCAGGAATTTTGAACCAATGATGGTACTCTATATGTATCCTCCATCTTTTTTTTTGTATATGCAAAAAAGGTGAAGGCGAGTTGATAGTATAACAAGCTTTGCTCTCTCTAATTTCAGAAACAAGCCCCTTCGAGTACATAGCATGGTGAAATATGCAGCAATAGCTCGGGGAGATGCTGAAATATATATGAAGTTTGCAAGAGGTGGATACAAGGAGAAGATATGGGATCATGCTGCTGGCGTGCTCATTGTCCAAGAGGCTGGTGGTGTTGTAACTGATGCTGGAGGACGACCTCTAAACTTTTCAAGAGGAATGTTTCTAGAAGGACTTGACCGGGGTATAGTTGCGTGTTCAGGGGTTAAGATACATGAAAAAATTATTGGGGCTGTTTATGCAAGCTGGGACTCTTCTAATCTATGAGTCCTCATTATATTTTGATAATAAAACCATTGTATCAAACACTGAAACCTTAGGCACGAAAATCTGCGAGGCGTTTTTCAGATTGCATTGTGATTTTGCTGGGTTTTTATTGTTACTTGGAAGGAAATATCAGGAGCATATATTTTGGGTTCACACCCTCCTTGGATTCATAGTAGAAGACCTAGTTTTATCCGTGGCGTGGTTATTACCACGGTATGAAGGATGAATTCGGACTTTTCATCTTTTAGAAACTATTGACCATCTATGTAAAATATGGTATTCAGATTCTTTTTCATAAATTATTGCATGGAGTGAAATGGCTCTTTGTTTATACTTCAAAAGGTATTTGAGTTGGGGTGAGAAACCATGTTCAATATCTATAAATTTATTTTATTTGATAATTTTAGGTTCATGTATTTTTAACTTCGAATCCGGTTTGGATAAATTTTTTTACTGTTTCAAATAATCATCAAGTTTAGTGTTCTGGATTTCTGCGGTTAAGCTTTCGATTTTGGATCATTTTGAATCGGATCAAATTAATTTTTTTGATCATTATCAAAATTGATTATACTGACTCAATACTGATTTAGATTGAAAGTTTTAGATTTGGTTAAATTTTTTATTGTCTAATTTAGATACAAGATCAATTTTTACTTTCATATTTTTCGGTTCCATTTTCCAGTTGGAACCCCCTATACAATTTTTTTTTTTTTTGTTTATAACTTGTGTTCAAACTCATTTAATATGAAAAATTAAAATTTTATTGAATACGCATCATTGAAGTGTTCATTATCTTTTTGGGTTCAGCAATACCAAATCAATCTCTATATCTTTATTACCTTTATCTTTACTAGCAAATATTAAATAATTACCAAAAATATATATAAGTATCAAAAAAATGAATTATTTTGTTGTATTTTATATTTTTCAAATAGTTTTACGATATATTATGCTTTTTTACGCAAAGTTCAGTTCAATATAGCCTAGTATTGAAGACTGGGCATAAAAAACAAAAAAAAACATAATTATTAATATAAATATAAGCATGTACACATTTTTTCTTGTATAAACGCAAAGAGAATGGAAGTGTCAACTTTTTGAAGCTTGTTGAATAAATATGTTACTGCTAGTTAGACCTCTAATTCGACCTTTGGAGGTTGTCAAATGGTCATATTATAATGCGCATAGGGTTCATAAATGTCCAAAATTGGATCGAACTGGATCGACACGGATCGATCGGAGACCGAATTCTTCCAATTTCTTGGACCAAAGACCAGATCTATTATACTCGGTTTCGTGGCCGGATCAGTTAGTTTATTTCTACATAAAAAGTTAATTTTATAATATAATATTTTTTTAAAAGTTAAAATACATGAAAAAAGATAAATTATTTTGCTAGTTAATATATATATATATATATATATATATATATATATATATATATATATATTAAATTGAAGTCCATATCTTATCTTTTATGAAGTAATTGCAATTTCTGAACATGTGAATGCCAATTATTTATCATATGAAATATGACATTCAGTTATTTAGATTGTAATATTGATCTCTACTATTTCATTAATTTATTATCTACTAATTTAGTTTTTTAAATGATGTTGTACTTAAATAATTACTATCTATATTATATAATTTAAGAAGTAAAGTAATATTAAGATAACTACATACACAAACTTCGTGATGAAAATAGTTTTTTTAAAATAAATTTAAAGAAATGATAAAGAAAAACTCTTAATAATATCAACCTCATGATCAATCTCAAGACACATAGGAAATTATTAATGTGTACGGAAATGCATATTAGAATACAAATATTTCAAGAACTCAAACAACTTAATACAATGCAACCACATTTGAAAATTCCACCTAATGAGCAGTGGCGGATTCAGAATTATTTTCCAGTGAATTCCTAATATAAATATTAAATAAAAATAAAAATAAAATAAATTAAAAAGTACGAAATTTAACACATGAAAATGTTTTATATTTTAGAGTTATATTTTTTTTACTGTATTCTTATCTTTTAAAACAGTCCGCTACATATTTATCAATAGCTTGACTATTTTTAATTTTTTAAAATATTTTTTTTTAGTTTTTTTATGTGATGTTTGATTAAAAATTTAATTAGGTGGGTTCCTGTAAAAAATTTAAGTGGGTTCTTTTATCTATTCCGTAATTTTTTAGTTTAAAAACTAGTATATATTTATCATTAAGACCGAGTCGAGTGGGTTCCTGGACACCCACCAGTCTATAGAACCCGGAATCTCTGTCTCCTTCTCCATGCCCACTTTTGTGTCTCTTGTATTAAAAAGTGCCCCTGGCGGGGCTCGTTTTAAGAAAATATTTTTTTTTCATTTTTCTGAAAATGGGCTCCGCTAGGGACACCCTTTTTGTACATGAGACACAGAAGAGAGCATGAAGAAGGGGACAGAAGATCCTTACTCCAGTCTAACTAGGTCCGCCCCTGCTAATGAGCAACAATTCAATCAGTGATCATAAACAAGTCACTGATCGTAATAGAGGCCAGGCAACTACTCCAGTGTTATTTCTGATAGGCTAGAAATACCCCAGGCCCAATTAGGTCCAACCTTGAGCCCAAAACTACAAGCAATCCAACTCATGAGAATAAGAGTAACCCAGCCCAGACAAATGGGCTCGGGCCCAGAGCCACCACTACATGGCGTGGTCCCCACCCCAGACTAGGGGATCCCATGATCGGTGACACTCAGCACACGTGGCACCCCAGTTCAGCCCACATTCCCAGGCGCTGACTGACACCAAACGACAAGAAAGAGCATGTGTCAAATCATGTCCACAATAACGCCGCCACACTCAAGTCAATGATCCCCACAAATAGGGACACGTGTCCTACATCCCGGGAACTCAGCGGGCTGTCCCCCAGATCCAACGGTCAGGAATAGAGGTAACCTACCCCTAAACCCTAGGCCTAGGGCAATAAATACCCCTAGGGAATAGGGTTTAGGGGTTAGCCATTATTACACACGTACACACGTTTGTTACTTTTGAGATACTCTGCTTGATTATTACCTTCCAAAGCCAACTCTTATTCTCACGCCGGAGGCACCTCGGGGCCAAACCCCCCCCTCCGGTGTTGTTTTGCAGATACCCCACAACAGCTACACCACTTTCGAGACAGGAGTTGGCAAGAAGTACCCGACGCCCAACCTTGAGCCCAAAGCTACAAGCAATCCAACTTATGAGAATAAGAGTAACCCAGCCCAGACCAATGGGCCCGGGCCCAGAGCCACCACTACATGGCGTGGTCCCCACCCCAGACTAGGGGACCCCATGATCGGTGACACTCAGCGCACGTGGCACCCCAGTTCAGCTGACATTCTCACACCTGACGCTGACTGACACCAAACGACAAGAAAGAGCATGAGTCAAATCATGTCCACAACAACGCCGCCACACTCAAGTCAACGATCCCCACAAATAGGGACATGTGTCCTACATCCCGGAAACTTAGCGGGCTGTTCCCCAGATCCAACGATGAGAAATAGAGGCAACCTACCCCTAAAACCTAGGCCTAGGGTTCTAGATAGAAGGACAAGGAGTCAATCATGAGCACTACAACTCCATAAGCACCCAATGTTAAAGATTATCGTTATTGACTAGGTATCTTCCATTCCGGATATGGTATATGTATATTTATTTAATGAAAGGATATGCTTTGTCTGTGCATAAGTTGATAGTATGTTTAAAGGACTCGGAGGTAAGAGTTTGCACGAGACTCTTAATTGATCCTGATTAACTGATTATCGTGATATTTTCACACACAAACCCCATCAATCATCTATTCCCAGTATTGTTTTTGCTTGAGCATCGATGTTCAAGTATCGATTATGTACAAAAACCTTTTGTAAAGTTTGAGTTGATCAAAGTAATTGATCTTTATCAAACTTGCCTTTTTCATCATCTTGGTTTTTTAACAACCCCCCTTTTCGATATTTTATTTCTTTAATCTTGTTATCGTTTGTAATTTTCTTGATCACGATGTTTATTATATATTTAGTTTTTTTTCAATCTTTTATTTCAATAGTCTTGTTTTGTTTTTTTCTTGATCATGGAGTTTATTGTATTTAGTTTCTTGATCATGGTGTCTATTTGTTTTGACTTATCAATATTTGTATGGGTATAAGGAGAAATGATAACCCCGAGTTGAATTAGAATGTCTTTTTCTAATGATTACGCCAGACTAAAAAAGTGATGTTTATTGACTTTAATTTTGCTCAAATTTGTGTGTGTTGACAATCTATTTTTTTTGGTAAAAGCAAGAAAAGTGCAGTCGTTTCATTTTATTAGTCAATAATTATTCAAATTTAATCATATTTGTAATAACCGCGAATTTTCGAATAAATTTTCTTCTCGATATTTAAATTTTAATTAAGAGCGATGCACTAGTATATTTTAATTTGCGCGTTTTTGTAAAATTTCGAAATTTTATATATTCATATGTAAGTAAATATTATATTATATCTATTTAATTATATTTAATTGGTATTTATTAAAATTAGGAAAAATAAAATTTTAGTTTTGGGTCGAATTTATTTTAGGAAACAAAATTAGAGTCTCGTTTTAATTAGCCAGCAGGGGAGGAGCGGGATTATTGATGAGACAACACTAAAATCTAAATTGGAGCATTTCATTTTGTCCCCCATGTTTTAAATTTTTTTAATTTAAATAATTATCCACCTACAAAACATGATTATGTTTTCTTATGGAGCACTAAATTTGTCCCCCACGTTTTTGTCTCTTTACATGTTATAAACAGAAAACCGGCCTCATTTACATCACACACTTTGTCACAAAACTAAACAAAAAAGAAATTTCAACTCCTCTTTTTTTCTTGTTCACCTACCATCTCCTCTAGCTTTTACAGTCTCTTTTAAACCAAACAAAATCCGGCCATACATAACCTCAGGTGGGTGGTTTTTTTTTCCCTCTTTTATTTATTGTTCGATTTCGTTTCTGGAAGATCGAATTTGTACGTAGTTCTTGTTTTGTTTTCTTTTCCGATCGGTTGATTTCTTGAATGTGTGATTGGTGGTTGAATCGAAGTTATAGAGGAGGGTTGTTGTTGTTGTCGGAGAGAACAGGGGAGAGGATCGACTGTGAGTGTGGTGGTGGTGGTTATGAAAGACAACGAGGGTAAGAGAGGTAACGGGAGATAGAGAGATGGAGGGGATTGAGAGAGTGAGAGATGCAGGGAGAGATCGGAAACCGGAGAGAGGGAGTGAGGAATCGGGAGAGAGATTAAGAGAGGGACAGAGAGATTGAGAGAGGTTGACGATGAAAGAGAAAGAGGAGACCAGTGATGGAGAGAAAGACAGTCGGAGAGATGGAGGAGGAAGAGAGAGTGAGGAACGGAGAGGAGGGAGAGATGACAGAGGAGAGATTGAGGCGAGAGAGGTTGAATTCGAGAGATAGAGAGAGAGAGAGGTTGCAGAGAGAGAGATTGAGTTCGAGAGGTAGGCGGAGAGAAAGAGATTGATAGAGAACGAGAGAGAGAGAGAGACTGGCGCAGGGGAGAGAGACGCAGGGGAGGGGGTAGGGCCCACGGTGGTGGTGCAGGTGGGGCCCACGTCTTTGTGGCCCGGTTGTGATTAAAATAATATTATAATAATACAGTTTCGAACGGTTTAATCGGGATTTACATAATAATTAAGTTATTGTTTAATTTGGTTAGAAATAAATAATTTATTAAAAATGGTGATTAATTTATTAATTAAATTGAATTGTTTTACGATTATTTGGATAAAATTAGAGATTTAATGATTTATTAATAAGAGAGGGAATATTTGTGAATAAATAGAGTTACAAATGATTTTAATTTTAGAAAGCTGATAATTAATATTTTCGGATAATTTAATTAACCGGATCGGACCAGATTATTTAGAGGTTAAAATCGGATTATTATTAAATTAATTACGAGATTAAAAATGGAAGAGAAATTAGTTTGTGAGATTAATAATAAATATTATGGATTTAAATTGAATAAAAATGGATTGTTGAATTATTTTATTTTGAGAATAAATAGAGATTAATATTAATTAAATTAGAGAATTTTAGAGACTTGTAGATGATTCATAAGAGCTAATTTATTTTTGGAAAGTGTGATTTAAATAGCTAATTAATTGTTAGCGAATACTTAGAAATGATTAGAGCCCTTTTTAAATGAGAATTTTCTTGTAATTAAATAAAGTGGGATTTACGAATATTAAAAATAGTATATATTTTCTAGATTTGATTCCCGAGTCCGAAGAAAGAGTTATCCGGGGATTATTTTCCGTTATTTATTGTAGAGATTTTCGAGAGATATTATTAATTAATATTTAGATCCTATATTAGCGGTTTAGAAATACTTTATTTTGACGAATAACTCACGTTTTCCTGGTTGCCATTTTTAGAGAATAATTCTCGAGCCGTAGATCGAAGCCAAGTTCACGGGTAGAGTATAAATTTTATCTGTATTCATTTGCACTACGAGATCGAGGCAAGTTCCTTCCTACCCTAACTCTTAGAGACTTGTATTTCTGTTCGTATTATTTCATTCCTTATTTATTTTCGAGCTGTCAATTATAAGATTTATTTGTTGCTCCATATGATGCAATAATTCTTTTGAGCATTATTTTCTCGTTGCGATATTTTGTTACTATTAAAATTAGTTTACTTGGAATCAGTTTCATTGCTATCGGGTCGATCTCATTAATGTGAGATGAATATTATTGTGATTCAGTGAAACTAATCTCATTTGTTCGAGATATTTAAATTTATTCTTTTCAGTCGAATTCATTGTACAAATTTCACAATAATTATTGATTATCTTTTATTTGGTTCATCTCTCGAATCAACAAATAAGAGTTACAAAATTTGAATCGTTAGAGTTGTCACTCGTTGATCAAGTGAAAAATATTCTATTTAACGTTCATCAATTATGAGTATTGTAAATATTCGAGTAGTACTATTTTTTCGGTACAACTAAAAACATTCCATTTTAAGACTATTCTCATTGGTTCGAGATAGTTGCCGTTATTGTCAAGGTTTTGCATTTTGATCGTGTCAACCAATAAAATATTATTATTGAGAATTTACCTCAGTCCATTGTTCGGATTGGTGGAACAATTGAGTCAGACTGGCAGTCTGCCAGATTTGTAAATATTTTTCCTGGAAGAATTATCTCAAGTTATCTGTTCATCAAATATTCGGGAATTCTGTATTCTACTGGTCAATTTTTGGAAAGAGGCCCATTATAGAGAAAGAGAGACCCGTGTACCATTATACGGACACGAGGATTTAGGCACTATGCTGCCAGGGTTGAATTAATAACCCACTATGATGCTAGCATTCATACATTTATATTATATTGTTGATAACGTATTGTAGCCGTGATCGGGCGAAGTGCGATATCATTGGAGGACGGTATTCTCGGTAGGATAGTTGATCGCCTCACCGAGATACCGATAGGTGGAAGACCAGTTTATTCTTAAATCATGAGTCATCAGAGTTATACCAATTGAGTCTTTCGAGTATTCTGAGTTTGAGATGAGTATTGAGTCAGAGTCAGATTGTGATATCCGCTTTATTATAAACTTCGAGTATTTCTTTCGGTCAATCTTATTATATTTATATGCCGAGCAAGAAGAGAACTTGCTGAGCAATATAGCTGCTCATTCTTGCTTTACAACATTTTATTCAGCTGTCAAGATGGAAGGATGCGAGACGTCCAGCCAGGCATCCAGAGGGAAGGGAAAAGCTCCAGGCTATGCTGACAAGAACTAGAATATCAAGCTGGAACCCTTATCTTTCTACTTTTGTGAACTTATGTAAAATATTATCCGGTGATGTAATATGTCGTATTGTAATATTGTGTGAGACTGATCTTGGATCTGTGGAGTGGGACACTTATGCTCCGTTGTAATGAATATTTCATTTTATTATTGCGTTATCGTGAGCTACAGGATATTGAGACAATGTGACGACCCGGGTCCTCGATCAGGGTGGTATCAGAGCCTTAGTTATATTTTTAGGAATCGTACGAGCATAGAACTATAACGCGACGTGAAAATTTAGAGATATAATATGATGTTGAGATTTGGCACTTAGTGCCTTACACCTTTAGCTATATCTATATACGTATCTAGTCAATTAGAACCTATTTCTGAGCGAAACTATTTACTTTTGTAGATGTCTTCATCAGGATCTACCGGTTTCTTACCTATGCGAGATAGATCTCCTACACCTTACCCACTAGGACCTCTAGATCCTAGCTCAGGGACGGATAGTGACCCATCTGAGGAGTATATGCTGATCGTCAGTGACTCGGAGGACTCTTCTATTCGGATTCTTACACCTTCTCCTCCACACGTGATAGACTTGGTAGATTCCCCTGACCAGGTCATTGAGGTAGCTGATTCTCCTATGCCAGCGATCGACCTAGAGGATCCTACTCCTGAGACTACACTTATTTACACTCCTGAGATGTTCAGAGTTGAGACCCCAGTGCCCGAGATTACTGATCCAGTTGATGAGAGCCAGCTTTCACCTGTCCACAATGAGGTGGTGCATAGCTCAGCTGTTCCAGTTTCTAGTGTTGCTACACCTACTAGGGCTACAACTTTCTAAGATTTTGTTACTGCTCCTATCCCGATTTTTACTTCGGCTCCGACAGTCCCTACTATACCTGATTACATGTTTCCACGTATCGGCGACACTCCTATTTGTGATACTGCTCCATCTGCACCCACTATACCTGTTCCTGCTCCGACTCAGCCCACTGTGGCTACTGTTGCTACTGCTGCTATGCCACCTGTTCCCCCTGAGTATGCTGGGGTGGCGGGAGAGATGGTCCCTTGGCACATTCACCATACCCTGTTCCAGCATTACCGATGGTTATGGTCTCGCTATGTGGAGATCTTTGCTACTAGGGATGGTATCCTTAGATAGTTGGCTGTTCCAGATCCTTTTGCTGTGCATCATGGAGGGAGTATACTAGTTATAGACGTCCCGATGGAGATCATGCATCAGATTGCTCTCACTGTTTTGACTGGACTACAGACTGACCTTGCTGCCTTGCCATGATCCAGTACCGGGCAGATTGATCGGGCTAGAGTTGCCATTATGATTTCAGATATCATCACAGAGTTCCATAGGAGGGTCGGTGAGATGTTCCCCCGCTGATGACATATATGCATGCTTAGGTATCCCCATCGTTTGGCTTGTATAGCTAGTGGTGAACCACTTTCTGGATTGCATCATGCTAGATTTTCTGTATCAGGGTGCACATATTCTCATGATCTATGTACTTGATGTAGTTGATTTTATGACCAGCATGTAGGGTAGTAATCCTTAGTATCCCCCACGATGTATAATATTCAGATTATCGGTTTGTATTATTATGAACGTATTCAGTATTATGACCTGTACTATATTAGTGTGGTACCTCTTTATTATTACATGTTCTAATCTGTTAGTAGAACTGCTATCTTACTTTATCTATTAGAAAATTGTGTACTGTAGAGTATCATATGATATTGTTTCCCCATGTTACCCCGATATAGATGGCAATTTCTTTTCAGAAACTACGACTTAAAATGAGTTTAACCAAAATTCGATAACCAAAGATTAATAACGATTGAATTTTAAAACTTATAAGGTTTTCCCGAGAACCGCCATTTAAGCTGAGATAGATCTTTACAGGTATCTGAAACTTTTTTTTATAACTAGGAATAAGAGTAATCGTTTATAAAGAGACCAGAGAGAATCACGATTTTGAGTATGATTTATTTTGAGAAACAAAAAATTTTACCGAGTAATTATTTATGAATGCCTATCATAACTATGCCAGCAATGGTGTCGTACAATTGCATACCTGAGACATAACCTACCCTATTGTTTTCTCTATTATAGAAAAAGATGCCGCCTAAAAGAGGAAGACCCCCAAAGAATCCTCGTCCTCAAGCTGAAACGAACCCAGAGAATGAGGTTCCACCTCGGAACCCAGGCCAGAATCCAAACCCGGAACCAGAGGCCGCTTAGAATCCCAACCCGATGAACCAACTTATGAACTTTCTTCTTCAACATGCTCAGAACCCTCAACCTCAGCAGAACCAAAATCCAGTAGGAGGAATTCCACCTCCAGCTCAACTGACTCAAGCTACAGTGAGTTTCAAATCATTCAAATCTTTGAACCCACCTGAGTTTAAAGGTACCACTAACCTAGTGGAGGCTAGAATCTGGTTACGAGAGATAGAAAAGACTTTTGAGATTGTGGGAGTGGAAGAAGAAAAGAAGACAGTGTTTGCAGCGTATATGTTAAAAGGTGAGGCTAACTACTGGTGGGAAGCGAAGAGAGCCATGGAAAGTAATGCGATTATACCATGGGCCAGATTTACAACATTGTTCCTAGAGAGGTATTTCCCCAAGTATCCAACAAGGATTGAAGCCCTGGATACAGAATCGAGTTGCAGTGTTTGAGATCTCCAATTATGCAACCTTAGTTCAGAAAGCGGCTATAGTGGAAAGTGGAAGTGAATTGTACCCGAAGGATGGAAATAAGAGAAAGTTTCAGAGCAGCGGAAGTAACTTTATGAGAAGGACTGATAATCGAAGTGACAAGAAACCATTTATGAAGAGGGAGAATAGAAGCACCGATACAAGAAGGTTTGGGAATCAGGACACCAAAGGAAGCAACCAGAGGTTCCAACAGCCACAGACGGTTAGTGTGATGCAAGGAAGGCCACCATTACTGGAATGTAAGACATGTGGGAAGAAACACCCTGGACCCTGTCATCAAGCGAGCGTGAATTGTTATAACTGTGGACAAAAGGGTCATTATGCTTCTAGTTGTAAGGATAAATCCGTCACCTGTTTCAATTGTGGAAGGAAAGGTCACGTGTCCCGAGACTGTCGACAGCCTGCGAAGGAAAATCCAGTGCCTCGGCTCACAGCACCTCCCAACAACAAGCCGACATCAAGAACCTTCAACATGACTGTACGAGATGCCATCGATGACAGCGATGTGATAGCAGGTACGCTTCTAGTAAACTCTGAGGATGCGTGTGTTCTAGTTGATTCTAGAGCTACCAAATCTTTTATTTCTGAAAACTTCATGAATAAGTTGAATCTTGAGTCTGTGCCCTTAGAGGGAATTCTGAACATAGAAGTAGCTAATCAAGAAGTCATACCAGTAAACTGATTATGTCCGAATTGTTCTATAGAGATACTTGGGCAACGTTTTGACGCAGACCTCATTCCTTTTAAGTTAGGGGAATTTGACGTAATCCTAGGAATGGATTGGTTATCAGGTTATGATGCTCAAATAAATTGTCATCGTAAGAGGGTCAGCTTAGGTGGACCTAATGGTGTAAGAATTCCGTTTCACGGACGGAAACCGACTAAGGATTTCCTGTCAATAATTCAAGTTAAAAGATTACATCGGTAAGGATGTCAAGCCTATCTAGCTCATGTGATAGATACCGAGAAGCAGACCCCTACGATCGAAGAGATCCCTGTAGTTAATCAGTTTAGAGATGTTTTTCCTGATGAGCTGCCTGGAATTCCACCAGATCGAGAGATAGAATTCACAATCGACCTAGCACCAGGAACCGCACCAATCTCAAAGGCGCCGTACAGAATGGCACCAGTGGAAATAAAGGAATTGGCAACACAACTACAAGAATTACTAGAAAAAGGTGTAATCAGACCAAGTGTATCCCCGTGGGGAGCTCCAGTATTGTTCGTAAAGAAGAAGGACGGATCCATGCGACTATGTATTGATTACCGTGAACTGAACAAGATGACTATCAAGAACAGATACCCTCTTCCCAGGATCGATGATCTGTTTGACCAATTAAAGGGAGCTACGTATTTTTCAAAGATCGACTTGAGGTCCGGATATCATCAACTGAAGATCAAGCCTGAGGATATTCCTAAGACTGCCTTTAGGACTCGGTATGGCCATTACGAGTTCCTAGTCATGTCTTTTGGATTGACGAATGCGCCAGCTGCTTTCATGGATTTAATGAATCGTGTATTCAAGAGATACTTGGATAAGTTCGTGATTGTATTTATTGATGATATCTTGATATACTCGAAGTCTCCTGAGGAACATGCTGAAAACCTCCGTTTGGTTCTGGAAACGTTGAGAAAGGAAAAGTTATATGAAAAATTTTCAAAGTGTGAATTCTGGCTGAAAGAAGTTCAATTTTTAGGACACATTGTGAGCGGCGAAGGGATTTATGTAGACCCCACAAAGATAGAAGTCGTAGCAGATTGGGAGAGACCCAATACTCCAACAGAGGTTAGAAGTTTCCTTGGATTGGCCGGATACTATCGTAGATTCGTGAAGGATTTCTCAAAGATAGCTACGCCACTGACTCGACTTACCAGAAAGAGTGAAAAGTTTGAATGGACCCCCAAATGTGAAGACAACTTTCAAGAGTTGAAGAAGAGATTGAGTACTGCACTAGTGTTGACCTTACCCGATGAGAAAGGCGATTTCGTGATTTTCAGCGATGCTTCTCACAAGGGTTTAGGATGTGTGCTGATGCAACACGGAAAAGTAATAGCTTACGCCTCTCGACAACTGAAGGAATATGAGTCCCGTTACCCTACTCACGATTTGGAACTTGCTGCTATTGTTTTTGCCCTCAAGATTTGGAGACATTACCTTTATGGAGAGAAATGCGAAATTTACAAGGATCACAAGAGCTTAAATTATATATTCACGCAGAAGGAAATAAACATGAGACAGAAAAGATGGTTAGAATTGATCAAAGATTATGATTGCTCGATAAACTACCACCCAGGGAAGGCTAATGTTGTAGCTGATGCTTTAAGTAGAAAGGAAAGACTCAACCTATTGACAACCTCAGAAGAATTGGTCAGAGAATTTGAGAGAATGGAATTAGAAGTCAAGGTCCCAGTCCAAAACAATGAAAGAGTTTAAAACATTCAGTTTCAACTAGAGTTACTCGAGAAGATTCGCCGTTGTCAGGAACAAGTAATGGAAGAAAGAAGATCAGAGTTGACCGGAGAAGAATTTCTAAGTTCAAAGGATGATAAGGGAATTAAGCGATTTGCATCGAGATTATGGATTCCTAATGTTACAGAGTTGAAGGATGAAATTATGAGCGAAGCGCATAACTCGAGATATTCCATTCACCCAGGAAGCACAAAAATGTATCAGGATATCAAACAAAGCTATTGGTGGCCTAACATGAAGAGAGAGATTACAGAATGGGTAAGCAAGTGTTTGACGTGTCAGAAAGTGAAAGCCGAACATCAACGACCAAGTGGACTTTTACAACCCTTAGAGATACCCGTGTGGAAATGGGAGCATATTTCCATGGATTTTGTCGTAGGATTGCCCCGAACTAGAGCCAGCCATGATGCAATTTGGGTTATCGTCGACCGACTCACTAAATCTACGCATTTCCTACCAATTAGCGATAAGTACTCCGTTGAAAGATTGGTAAACATATACCTAAAAGAAATTGTAGTTCGTCACGGAGTGCCTGTTTCAATTGTATCTGATAGAGATGCCCGTTTTACTTCTCGATTTTGGAAGAGTTTTCAAGAATGTCTTGGCACGAAGTTAAATATGAGCACTGCATATTATCCACAGACCGACGGACAAAGTGAAAGGACAATTCAAATAGTTGAGGATATGTTAAGAGCCTGTGCACTTGATTTCAAAGGAAGTTGGGATGATCATTTGCCCTTAGTTGAGTTTGTTTACAACAATAGTTACCACTCCAGCATATGCATGGCACCATATGAAGCATTGTACGGAAGGAAGTGTAGATCACCTCTATACTGGGATGAGGTAGGAGAAAGAAAAATACTAGGGCCAGAACTACTTCAACAAACTAAGCAAGCGACCGAAGTTATTCGCAAAAGGTTAGTTGCAGCCCAGGATCGACAGAAGAAGTATGCAAATCAAAAGAGAAAAGACAAAGTATTTGAAGTGGGAGATAAAGTGATGCTGAAAATTTCACCGTGGAAGGGAGTAATGAGGTTCGGGAAGAAAGGCAAGTTGAGCCCCAGATATACAGGACCTTTTGGGATTCTCAAAAAGATAGGACCACTAGCTTATTAGTTGGCCCTACCTCCAGATCTTTAACATATCCATGATGTGTTTCATGTTTCTGCGTTAAGAGAATACCATCCTGATTTCAGACATGTTATAACCTACGAACCAGTGGAAATACGTCCTGATTTGACATACGAAGAAAAGCCAGTACAAATCCTAGATCACAAAGTGCAAGAGTTAAGAACTAAGAAAGTAAATTTAATGAAAGTACTTTGGAGAACCCACCAGGTTGAGGAAGCCACGTGGGAATTAGAAAGCGAAATGCGAAATAAATATCCTGAATTGTTTAGTGCGTACTTTTTATTCCGAGGACGGAATCCTATAAAGGGGGAAGACTGTAATAACCACGAATTTTCGAATAAATTTTTCCTACTCGATATTTAAATTTTAATTAAGAGCAATGCACTAGTATATTTTCATTTGCGCGTTTTTGTAAAATTTCGAAATTTTATATATTCATATGTAAGTAAATATTATATTATATCTATTTAATTATATTTAATTGGTATTTATTAAAATTAGGAAAAGTAAAATTTTAGTTTCGGGTCGAATTTATTTTAGGAAACAAAATTAGAGTCTCGTTTTAATTAGCCAGCAGGGGAGGAGCGGGATTATTGATGAGACAGCACTAAAATCTAAATTGGAGCATTTCATTTTGTCCCCCATGTTTTAAATTTTTTTAATTTAAATAATTATCCACCTACAAAACATGATTATGTTTTTTTGTGGAGCACTAAATTTGTCCCCCACGTTTTTGTCTCTTTACATGTTATAAACAGAAAACCGGCCTCATTTACATCACACACTTTGTCACAAAACTAAACAAAAAAGAAATTTCAACTCCTCTTTTTTTTTTCTTGTTCACCTACCATCTCCTCTAGCTTTTACAGTCTCTTTTAAACCAAACAAAATCTGGCCATACATAACCTCAGGTGGGTGGTTTTTTTTCCCTCTTTTATTTGTTGTTCGATTTCGTTTCTGGAAGTTCGAATTTGTACGTAGTTCTTGTTATGTTTTCTTTTCCGATCGGTTGATTGCTTGAATGTGTGATTGGCGGTTGAATCGGAGTTATAGAGGAGGGTTGTTGTTGTCGGAGAGAACAGGGGAGAGGGTCGACTGTGAGTGTGGTGGTGGTGGTTATGAAAGACAACGAGGGTGAGAGAGGTAACGAGAGATAGAGACATGGAGGGGATTGAGAGAGTGAGAGATGCAGGGAGAGATCGGAAATCAGAGAGAGGGAGTGAGGAATCGGGAGATTAAGAGAGGGACAGAGAGAGGTTGATGATGAAAGAGAAAGATGAGACCAGTGATGGAGAGAGAGACAGTCGGAGAGATGGAGGAGGAAGAGAGAGTGAGGAACTTAGAGGAGGGAGAGATGACAGAGGAGAGATTGAGGCGAGTGAGGTTGAATTCGAGAGATAGAGAGAGAGAGGTTGCAGAAAGAGAGAGATTGAGTTCGAGAGGGAGGCGGAGAGATTGAAGTGGGCGGAGAGAAAGAGATTGGTAGAGAACGAGAGAGAGAGACTGGCACAGGGGAGAGAGACGCAGGGGAGGGGGTGGGGCCCACGGTGGTGGTGCAGGTGGGGCCCACGTCTTTGTGGCCCGGTTGTGATTAAAATAATATTATAACAATAAAGTTTCGAACGGTTTAATCGGGATTTACATAATAATTGGTTTATTGTTTAATTTGGTTAGAAATAAATAATTTATTAAAAATGGTGATTAATTTATTAATTAAATAGAATTGTTTTACGATTAATTGGATAAAATTAGAGATTTAATGATTTATTAATTAGAGAGGGAATATTTGTGAATAAATAGAGTTAAAAATGATTTTAATTTTAGAAAGCTGATAATTAATATTTTCGGATTAATTTAATTAACCAGATCGGACCAGATTATTTAGAGGTTAAAATCGGATTATTATTAAATTAATTACGAGATTAAAAATGGAAGAGAAATTAGTTTGTGAGATTAATAATAAATATTATGGATTTAAATTGAATAAAAATGGATTGTTGAATTATTTTATTTTGAGAATAAATAGAGATTAATATTAATTAAATTAGAGAATTTTAGAGAATTGTAGATGATTCATAAGAGTTAATTTATTTTTGGAATGTGTGATTTAAATAGCTAATTAATTGTTAGCGAATACTTAGAAATGATTAGAGCCTTTTTTAAATGAGAATTTTCTTGTAATTAAATAAAGTGGGATTTACGAATATTAAAAATAGTATATATTTTCTAGATTTGATTCCCGAGTCCGAAGAAAGAGTTATCCGGGGATTATTTTCCGTTATTTATTGTAGAACTTTTCGAGAGATATTATTAATTAATATTTAGATCCTATATTAGCGGTTTAGAAATACTTTATTTTGAAGAATCGCTCACGTTTTTCTGGTTGCCATTTTTAGAGAATAATTCTCGAGCCGTAGATCGAAGCCAAGTTCACGGGTAGAGTATAAATTTTATCTGCATTCATTTGCACTACGAGATCGAGGCAAGTTCCTTCCTACCCTAACTCTTAGAGACTTGTATTTCTGTTCATATTTTTTCATTCCTTATTTATTTTCGAGCTGTCAATTATAAGATTTATTTGTTGCTCCATATGATGCAATAATTCTTTTCAGCATTATTTTCTCGTTGCGATATTTTGTTACTATTAAAATTAGTTTACTTGCGAATTATATCCCTTATAAGCGTGGAATCAGTTTCATTGCTATCGGGTCAATCTCATTAATTCGAGATGACTATTATTGTGTTTCAGTGAAACTAATCTCATTTGTTCGAGATAGTTAAATTTATTCTTTTTAATCGAATTTAATGTACAAATTCGACAATAATTATTGATTATCTTTTATTTGGTTCATCTCTCGAATCAAAAAATAAAATTACAAAATTTGAATCGTTAGAGTTGTCACTCGTTGATCAAGTGAAAAATATTCTATTTAACGTTCATCAATTATGAGTATTGTAAATATTCGAGTAGTACTATTTGTTCGGTACAACTCAAAACATTCCATTTTAAGACTATTCTCATTGGTTCGAGATAGTTGCCGTTATTGTCAAGGTTTGGCATTTTGATCATGTCAACCAATAAAATATTATTATTGAGAATTTACCTCAGTCCATTGTTCGGATTGGTGGAACAATTGAGTCAGACTAGCAGTCTGCCAGATTTGTAAATATTTTTCCTGGAAGAATTATCTCAAGTTATCTGTTCATCAAATATTCGGGAATTCTGTATTCTACTGTTCAATTTTGGGAAAGAGGCCCATTATAGAGAAAGAGAGACCCGTGTACTGTTATATGGACACGAGGATTTAGGCACTATGCTGCCAGGGTTGAATTAATAACCCACTATGATGCTAGCATTCATACATTTATATTATATTGTTGATAACGTATTGTAGCCGTGATCGGGCGAAGTGCGATATCATTGGAGGACGGTATTCTCGGTAGGATAGTTGATCGCCTCACCGAGATACCGATAGGTGGAAGACCAGTTATTCTTAAATCATGAGTCATCAGAGTTATACCAATTGAGTCTTTCGAGTATTCTGAGTTTGAGATGAGTATTGAGTCAGAGTCAGATTGTGATATCCACTTTATTTTAAACTTCGAGTATTTCTTTCGGTCAATCTTATTATATTTATACGCCGAGCAAGAAGAGAACTTGCTGAGCACTATAGTTGCTCATTCTTGCTTTACAACATTTTATTCAGCTGTCAAGATGGAAAGATGCGAGACGTCCAGCCAGGCATCTAGAGGGAAGGGAAAACTCCAGGCTATACTTACAAGAACTAGAATATCAAGCTAGAATATCAAGCTGGAACCCTTATCTTTCTACTTTTGTGAACTTATGTAAAATATTATCCGGTGATGTAATATGTCGCATTGTAATATTGTGTGAGACTGATCTTGGATCTGTGGAGTAGGACACTTATGCTCCGTTGTAATGAATATTTCGTTTTATTATTGCGTTATCGTGTGCTACAGGATATTGAGACAATGTGACGACCCGGGTCCCCGGTCAGGATGGATTTGGGGGCGTTACAATATTAATGTGCCTTGATGTATTAGCCTTTAAGGTTTCTAAAATTATGCTCCTGATTAGTTTCTTTAGTTAATTATGAGTTAATTATATTTCACTATTTACAAGTTGCCAAATATGCTTATGGTCTATTTTATATTTTTTTGGCAAGTATTCAATGTGCTATACAACTTGCAACATTATCATTGATTGAGTGATTTTAACCATTATTATCGTGTGTTTTGTTATGAATAGGAACATAGTAATTCCTTTTTTACCATAACTGTCTTGTTAATTAGTCATTAATGCTTTAGTTCTTTATTAATAATACTTTACTCTAGTATAATTAGACAAACATTCTTCCTTCTTGCTTTTTTTTTTATAATAAATTCTTCCTTCTTGCTTAATTCTTAAATTCAAATTTTGAATTTTCCTGAATAAATATTTCCACTTTTATGTTGCATGCATTTATTAATCAAGTTTTGTACCAATTATGATATTAATTACTCCCTCCGTCCCGATTTAATTGTCCACTTTACTTTTTGCACGCATTTTAAGGTGCAAATTAAACATAGTTCCATATATTTTTTTAATAAATTTCATTTTCTGGATAAAAGTTTAGATACTGAATTTTTATTCAGAAAAAGAAAATTTGAAAAAAAAAATTAATGGAGCTATATTTTATTAGTTCCTTAAAATGCGTGCAAAAAGTAATGTGGACAATAAAACAGGGACGGAGGGAGTAAGTTTTATACCATTTATGGGTAGAAATCGAGTTTTGTACCATGTATGGGTGACCCTGATTGATGGCGAATATTTTGAACCTGCAGGAGGTAATTGTGCCATTTTGTTGGCTTGTATAAAGTCATTTTAGATGACTTTATAGTAGATCTTGTATGAGAAATCGATATTTTATATGTCTAACCATAGGGGACCCTTTGGTTAGATATATAAAAATGTTCAACTTTATTATGTATACTTAGTATAATAATTATTTAATGTATATTTGATTAATGGTTTTTTTAGATAGTTTTATCTGTTGTGCTGATATTTTCAGATTCCGTGGGGGGAAAGAAGTGTAAAGAGAAGATGGATAATGGCAGAATTTTGGATTTTAGGGGAATCAACAAGGTACCTATTTTGGTGGGAAGAAGTGTGAGAAGATGGATGAAGACGGGTTTATGGATTACCATAGTGGAAAAATCAAGCTGAAGAATCAAGAAGTTTCTAATCTTTTGATTTTTAGGCTTTTATAAAATGATGTACTCATTTATTTTAGTAGGCACTCTTTTTCCCCGCTTGAGTTTTTTTCCCATAGGATTTTGCTCTTGTGGGGTTTTTTAACGAGGTGTTTTTTGGTGGATATAAAGATGATATTATCTAACTTCCGGGGAAATCTCTTTCTATTGGGTCGTTAGACCCATTGATTGGTTAAGCATACCTTTCGGCTAGATAATGAGCTTTTATTATCTCTTCAGATGTATCATCTGTTTCTTTTCATGAATGAATTTTATCATTCCCCCCAAAAAAAAAGTCACTGATCGTAATATTATGTTGTTATAAACACTGAAAATACTTATATATAAATTCATAAATGTGCAT
The DNA here is from genome assembly GCA_036435485.1 of Saposhnikovia divaricata. Taxonomy (NCBI): domain Eukaryota; kingdom Viridiplantae; phylum Streptophyta; class Magnoliopsida; order Apiales; family Apiaceae; genus Saposhnikovia; species Saposhnikovia divaricata. The sequence goes on along the minus strand of CM071596.1, from coordinate 147,930,018 downwards.
ATATGAAGTTGAGTCGTGAACATACACTGCTTGTAGTCATAGATGGGATCATAGAAATTCTTTTGTATATTTAAACACAATCCACATAAAAAAGCACAAAACCCAACAAAATCCATAAACCAAAACCAGAAAAAACCAAAAAAGATCTGACCTTTGTTCATAAATCAAGAAAATCAAGAAGCATTAGTAGGATTTGGAATAGAAGTGGTTACTATTAAAAGCTCCTCGTTAGAGTGTTTTTCACACCATCTCTTTCCCCTATTAGTACGATGAATTATACCAATAAAATTCAAATTTGATGATGTACTAAATACTAAAAATATTGGTAAAATTGGCGGATATATAAACATTCCACCGACTGTAAATTAATTAACAAATGCAAGTATAATACTCCCGGATATGTTTTTTCTTGAATTCAAATAAATCAACGAATTTTTGGTTATCTAATTAATAAAAGATAGTATTGATTAAAAAAGGTAATCTGATTTATGTTATTTTTCTAGCTTCATGCTTTTTTTTACAATAAAATACTTATAAGCTTACAAATGAGTATCTATTCTAACAATTTTCGGGGATGAACGATCAAACCCATGACCTGGGTTGCCAAAGATATACCCTTAACCAATTGGGCTTGTAATCTAACAAGAAAGTTTTTTCAGATTCCTTGAAAAAAATTCAGCTCCAATATTTTATTATTGTCTTTTTATCAAATATTTTTCTTGAATATATAAATTATCATATTATAGGACTTTCTATACAATGTCCATTCAAATTCGTGTACGTCTTATATGGCAGTTTTCTTTTTTGAAATCGACAATTTAATATATATTTTAAAAATATTTTGAACATATGAATTTGGAGAAAAATTTATTAGTGATGTGGAATAAAAACTAGAGTGTATTTATTGCGTATTGAATGCTAGGGTTAGGGAAAGCTTCGAGCTTGAATGACTGATCAAGTGTTTCGTGACTTAACTCGGGTCCTCAAAATGCCTATGTATCTTGCAAATATCAAGAATCAAGCCAATAAAACGTAGTTTTGGTTGTGTAGAATCAGATCCTTATATAGGCATTGGGTGTCTTGGAGTTAGAGTAGGATTTGGTATCTTGGTGGACAAGACACCCACTCTAAGCCCGTTTCTAGATCCTTCCATGAGGAAGGTTGATTCGTATTGGACTCATATGACTTGGGGACTACTTCTCAAAGGATTTGGGTCCTCATTGGACTCATTAACGGAGTCCCACATTGGCTGATTTATTCAATTACGAATTTTTTATTATAATTATGGTTTTGGGCCTCATAACTAGGCTTTGACCTTGGACCATCCCAGGTTTATTTAATGCATCATTAAATATATTTTTAGGGCTTACTTTCGGCCCATATCATTTGCCCTCCAACTTCCAAGAAAACTGATCAGGTTTTCATGGAAGTTAAGGTTTGTGTACACTAGTGCTCCACAGGTGTCGTCTTGAGTGTAAAGTGTGGAGTGACCTACACATTTACGACGATTGGTCTTATTCGAGACTAAATAACCATATTTGTGTCTTACAAAAAATAATTTTCTTGCATTTTTCTTATAGTCATGGGTATTTTCCACTATTTTTTGAATTTATTATTCAAAAATATATTAAGCATATAACATTTGTGAACAACTTCTCCAATTTCTCCAAGAAATGTTATTTTCTATGAAAATCAGCAAAATTTGTCAAAAAATTTCGACCAGGATTCCTGATCGAATTTTCGACCAGGATCCTAGTCGATTTAACTCATTTTTGTCACTCTGGTCGATGGTACTTCGACGAGGATTCCTGGTCGAATTTTCGATCAGGATCCTGGTCGACTTAACCTTAATTCTGCAGTCTGATTGACAATATCTCGACGAGGATTCCTGGTCGAAGTTTCGATCAGGATCCTGGTCGACATAAGTCAATTTTGACATCCCGCTCGAAGGTACTTCGACGTGGATTTCTGGTCAAATTTTCGATAAGGATCCTGGTCGACTAATCTCAATTTTGATAGCCTGCTCGAAGGTACTTCGACGAGGATTCCTGGTCAAATTTTCGATCAGGATCCTGGTCGACTAATTTCAGTTTTAACAGCCTGCTCGAAGGTACTTCGACGAGGATTCCTGGTCGAATTTTCGATCAGGATACTGGTTGACTAATTTCAATTTTAACATCCTTCTCGAAGGTACTTCGACGAGGATTCCTGGTCGAATTTTTGATCAGGTTCCTGGTCGACTAATTTCAATTTTAACAACCTGCTCTATGGTACTTCGACGAGGATTCCTGGTCGAATTTTTGATCAGGATCCTGGTAGACTGAATTGACTTTTAATTTCCACTTCCGTTCACCTAACGGGATTTTTATAGACTTGCCATTCGGGCGTACAAATTTTCTTGGGCGTTCAATTATAAATTTTGGGCCAAGCCTTTGACGAATTTTCTTGGGCATACAAATTTTCTTTTATTTCTTTTCCGAATTCTAAATTCGTAAGCTTACTGGGCCTGCTAGGCCTATTGGGCCTTAACCCATTTCTTTTTAATTGCATTTTTGGATTAATCCATATATTATTTTAATTAATATTCATTTTAGGACCTTCTAGATCTTCTAGGATCTTCTAGGCCCTTCCTTTCTTTGGGCCGATGGACCTTTTAATGGGCCTTAACCGGCTATCACCGATTACTTGGTACTTTAACTGGCTATTGGCTGGTTACAAAATTTCTATAAAAGGGTGAAGTGAGATTCATTTCTTACTTCACTCTTAAACACTATAGTTTCCCCTAAAAATTCTCTTAAACCTCTCTCTTTAAGTTAAGACGATTCCCGATGTTTTTTTCTAGAATTTTTTCGCATTTTCCGGTAACCTTCTCACCGGTTTCTGGGTTTCTTTGAAGATTTCTGGGTTTCTTTTATAAATTTCTGGGTTTCTGTTGCATCTTCATCTTCTTCCCCAAATTTTCTGGGTTTTAGGCTTCCTTCAATTGAAGATTAATGGCGGATAAAGCAGCTCAACGCCTTGCCAAGATGACTTCTGCATCAAAAAGAGGTAACGATATCGAAATTCGTTCCTCCTACATGAATTTAACTGAGATGATCAACCTTCGTGGGGATGATTATCCTTCGTTAGCTGATTTAGATGCTTATAACTACTATAATAAGTTTCATGATGGCGACATGATTAAAAGTTATAATAAGAATTATGAAATTAAACCCCCCATAGGCTTGTCAAGGCTGGGCCTGGTGACAGGCCTTGCCATCGGAGGCCCAATGGGCTTTGTGTTTTTAGAGATGCCCTTATAGCTTGGCTTAGGTTCCATTTCCACGATTTTATTCCTAAACTTTTGGCTGATGTTCAAATTAGCCCATGTCAACTTCCTCCAAACGCATGGCGATCCCTCCTATGTTTTATGGTTTTATGCCTTAGGAACAATTTCCTTCTTTCTGTGCCCTTATTTAGGAAGATCTTTTAGTTTTATAATAGTTCTTCTGCCCAATCGGGATGGGTCTACATTAGACAACGCCCTAGAATTCCCCATATTTTCAACGGCCACTCGGTTGTTGACAACAACCCTAAGTGGAAAGAAGAATTTATATATCTGGTTTGGAAAGGGGGTGATTGGGGCACCCTTTTTCGAAGCTCCTTTGGCAAAGTAGCTGACGGCAATCCGAACAAAATTGTTCTCAACACAGAGGAACAAGCTGCCTATGAAGCTCTTATCAAAGACAATGGGCAAACTTTATGTTTGGACCTCATCAATGAGAAATCTCTAAGGGCCGTGGGTCTTTCTGCTGTTTCTGACTTGGGTAACTCCTTATCCCTTCGCGACTTTACTTAATTTTTAGATAATCTTATACCTGTTGGGACAATCAGATCTTGGCACTGCGATTTTTGATACAATAAATTAACGAGTACGAATAGAAAAGTCACCTTGTTAACGGTTGATTCCACGCTCTTCTATTGTATTCCCAAATTCCCTTGAGCGAAGTGTGGCCTTCGTCTTCTCAAGTTAACCTCTCTTCTTGCTCCTGGGTGGCTACAAAATTTTTTCGACCAACCCTAGCAAGAAGAGAATAAGAATATATATAGGGCTACAATAGGGATCATGGATAATTAGGTTAGGCCTCTCAATGACATTCCGAGCCCAGCCCAATGTCATTTAATATTAATTCACTCCACTAAAGAATTTATATTTGCACTACCTTTCCTAATACCGTAATTTAATTAATTAATTCGGTTCCAATATTATTTTCTTACTAAATTCCCCATGTTTAAAATATCGCATGTCCATTAATTAAATAAATTACTGATAATTCATTTAATTAATATCTTTTATCCTTGATCATCCACTCAACCTTTATTTAATTATGCCGGAATAAATCCACCTGTAGGGTTTCACATAATTAAATCTTTTTGAGCTTTCAAGGGGACATCATTAACCTGAATATTATCAGGACATGGATTCCTTCTATAAATAATATTCCCCATATATATTATTTCATCACCCAAAATATAATGAAATAAATCAAAAGAATTATTTCATATATAAATCAAAGCATGTAAATAATATACACGTGTCAATTACTATATCTGGATTAAGAACCTAAGCATTAATAATAACATAGAATCTTTGTTCACCTTCTTAACCAGTATAAGGGAACAATTCTAAATTTGATCATGTTCAATATAGACAAAGTATACTAGTATTATTTATTAGTCAATATAAACTAATCTAAATAATACTACAGCCATTCCAGTGGATTGCCTATGTGACGCCCCTAGATCCGGAGTCAAGGATCCAGGTCATCACGGTCCAATTTCCATTCAATATCAATATCTCTTGAGTTTTTTTTATATTTAATAATTAAGCAATTGACCCCCCACTAATACACACACACACACACACCAGTCATATGCTCATAGAACAACATTCACAATATTAAAAGTTTAAAGTTAACAGTTATTACAAACCCAGAATTCTACTAAGTACATTGTTGAATAATACTTCTACAGGAATCATTTCAACAACCAAAAGTTTATTACAAACTTACACACTTAATTTACATAAGTCTACTAAGCCCCTTCGCTTGTCACTACCTCGGGGATGGTCGCCAGCACTCGCTCAAAAGGTCCCTTTCCCTTACCCTCTTGCGGGGTGTAGTGCGTAGTATCGACATGGGACCTAGCTGCTATATACATAAGTAGCAAGAGTGAGCTATAATAGTTTAGCAAGATAATATTGTAACCTAGAATTTAGAATGTGAACAGGTATACATATATATATATATATACATATATAATAGCAGAAAACAATTATAATCCTTAAGGAAGAATAAAGCTCTTATTTAATATTACATCATCCACTTACTATTATAAGAAGAAATCTAATTTAATATAATATCAGTTTTTCTTCATCTGTAACCATAATTCCATCATCTCTTATCATTATTCTGTTTTCAGTATAGAAATCTGAAAACCATTGTCAACACTTTCTTTTCAAAAACATTGGGGATATCTGCTGTCGCCTGATTCGTTAGGACGATGATCAGTCGCCTAATCGTACCTGCTCTCTTTTTACTACCGGTAGAGGGAATGAAGATCATCCCTGGAGGAAGGCCACCTGCTAACATCCTCCCTTGGCATCTTCGTGCCGTAATAAAAATAATAAATGCTGGACTGTGTCGCACACAGCCCTGACACAGCCACTTACGCAAGTCTGTTGCAATCCCCTTTTTTATCACATCATTATTCCCTTTTTAAAATATCATTCCACATTTCCATTTTCTTGCGTTCATTTCCACATATCATTCACTCATATCATTTCCATTCTCGCCCATTACTTCTATAAAATATATATAACATAAGGCTTTGATTATGATCCAGACATCTCTTTCATATTCAGGAATCAAATATACTTTTATATTCATAAAATATTCTGTCTATTTTAAGAGTAATGCATGATAATCAAATAATATTTATTAACCCACTGATACTCGAAAAGAATATTTTTAATATAGTAATATAAACCATATAACCTTAGATAACAACTGATACCATTCTTTTATTTACTTTAGATAACAACTGATACCATTCTCTTTCACCTCTCTTTACCATAAAGCATATTCGCTCCATTCATAATCATATCCACATTCATATTTCATAATTTATATCCATTTCTCTTTAATTCCAATATCAGGGAAATAATTCTTAGCAATATAACAAACATAGAATAACATATATATTCCATGGAATCATTTACTTTGAAAATAAAAATAGTTTTCCAAGGTAAGGATAGAAGAAATCTTGCCTCGGTTTCGGTATCCTGACGGTATGGCTCGTCCCTCTTCCGGAGTTTCTATAAACACAAAAGGACTGTCGTTAGAACCACATCTCTTACTCCCTACACTCTTGTATAACATTACCTTTGAAACTTTAATATATGTTTAACGTATCACTATTACCCCAAAGGTTCAAGAACTTAACCATTTAAAACCTTAATCGATGTTTCAGGGGTTTTCACCATTTCCCCTAACGATCACACTTAACTGTAAAAATTCTCAGAAAATATGGATTTCGAATTTTATCACAAGGTCAACTGGTAACAACTCTTTGACTACCTTACTACACTATCCCAAAGTTTCATAATTTTTAAAAATGTTTAAGTATGGTAGTCATAGCCTGAAAGTTGGTACAACTACGGTTTCTCGACTTTCGAACGTCTTTCACTAAAACTGACTTTTCTCCTAAACCGTTCATCAGATTTTGACGCACCTTATATCGAAACGATCTATGAACTAAGCTCTATCTCATCATGGTCACAAGAAGGTCTGGACAGTAAGGTACCGTACGTATATAAATGCTAAAAACAGGGCAGTTTAGGAATCTAACGAAAATCGGACATTATAACGGCTATATTTTCATACTTTCCATAAATCCAACTCCTCCAAATCAATTATCAAACACAATAATCATCACCTACACCATGTGGTCTTCATTACCAGCCATGGTTACAATCCCAAACACTTCCATATTCAACTTTAATCACTTACAAACACATGGATCATCATAATCTTAACATTTACACCACTTAATCACTAAACCAAACAATATCCAACATAAATACAAAAGAGCAAGCATGATTATACCTTCTTGAAGCTTTGATAACCCTTAACAATCCTTGATATATCCTTAATCAACCTTATACTAGCTTGAATCAACTAAAAGAACCATGAAAATCAAGTTAGTTTCTTGAAAACTACTATTCATTACTATTCACCTTCACTTCTATGATTTTATTACCTTGCTAAATGATGATGGTTGGCCTTGAAAATTTGTAAATGATCCTTCCTAACCTCCAAGAAGCTCCATAAATTTCCCCTTGATTTTATCTTGATGCTAGCTAGGAGTTTTGTTTTTATTTTCCTTTTTTTTTTTCCTATTTGGCCGAATGGAGTAAAGTGGATGGGGGGGAGAGATTTTTGTGTTTACTTGCTCTTATCTTGGCTTAATCTTGATTAGTCTAGTGTCTTGTGGAAGCTTGGAAGATATTTGTGATTAAAAGCCATGCTAAAGTACTAATTTACCCTTAAAACTAGTTAGTGGAAAGTGATGTCATTTTGATGATCCAATAAATCCCATTTTGATTTTCTAAGTATAATGTTACTAATCTTGGATAATAATAATGTGGTATGTATCCTTGCTATATTACTAATCTTGGTTGCTTGGTCTCCATACTCGTCTACTTGTGATTCGTTTCGAATGTACCTCATTATCTCTGTGATTTTCGAAATCATTTACGAATCCAATTTCCTTTGGTATTCTCTTAACTTAATAATCCCTTGGTTTAATCTAAATTCACTAATCCCTCAATATATAATTCTTATAGGGTTTCTATGCTCCCTAATATCAAAAAGAAGCTTATTCGAAATCAAAATCCTAAAAATCCATATTCAGGAATTTCTGGAATCTATCGTCATTTCGAGTCACTTATTTTCAATGTACAACACTAATGTGGTTCCTGTTTATTCATTTTCCATCTCCAATATAGAGTACCTACATACCATTTCCCTAAATCCTCAAATTTTACTATTCATGTGATCACTGTAGCATTGCTAAAGTTAGGGTTATTACAGCCTAACTCCACTTGTGCTGTGAACCTTATTATATTATATAAACCGTATTTAACAATCTAATATTCTGTATCCCATTTGATACTAGATTGTCCACAATATATAATATTAGACATCATATAAACATTTAAATGATTCTCAATAAAACTGGGCCAGAAATAAATGTATATACTGTAAATAAATATTTTCAGTATACACCAACAATCTCCCACTTATACTCAAAATATTCTATGAGTATATCAGTGTTTATTTAATCCACTATTACACAAAAAAAAATATGTGTCTATCCATCTGACTCCTATCGCTTCCACAGGCCTGTCAAAAACTTTGGCTGGCAAGCTCTTTGTGAAAGGATCTGCCCGGTTGTCTTCTGATGATATGTGAGTCACAACTATATCTCCTCGCTTTACGATTCCTGGTATGAGATAATACTTACGTTCAATATGTTTAGCTGCTTTGTGATCTCGCGGTTCCTTCGAATTTGCCATAGCACCAGTGTTATCACAATACACTGTCAAGCTCCTAGGCAAATTAGGTACCACATCCAAGTCCAAAAGAAAGTTCCTGAACCATACATCCTCCTTTGCAGCCTCAGAGGCCGCCACGTACTCGGCTTCCATGGTAGAGTCTGCAATGCATTTCTGCTTTACACTCCTCCATATAACGGCTCCACCTCCAAAAGTAAAAACATATCCCGAGGTTGATTTCCTCTTATCCCTATCTGATTGGAAATCTGAATCAGTATATCCCAAAGGAAATAGATTCGAGGCCTTGTAAATTAACATATACTCCTTAGTCCTTCTCAGGTACTTGAGTATAGTTTTTACTGCACTCCAATGTTCCTGACCTGGGTTCGACTGATATCTACTAACCATGCCTACAGCAAAGCAGATGTCAGGCCTCGTACATAACATAGCATACATTAAGCTTCCACATGCCGAAGCATAAGGAACTGCTTTCATGCTCTCTATATCCTTAGGTGTCGAAGGACACTACTCTTTGGATAGAGCCACTCCATGCTTAAAAGGTAGAAAACCTTTCTTAGAGTTCTGCATGTTAAAATGAGCTAATACTTCATCAATGTAGGGCTCTTGAGATAAAGCCAACATCCTTTTCTTGCGATCCTTTATTACTTTGATCCCAAGGATGTATGCTGCTTCACCTAAGTCCTTCATTTCAAATTGTTTGAACAACCATGCCTTTACTTATGACAACATCTTAACATTGTTTCCAATGAGTAAAATGTCATCCACATACAGTACTAGAAAAACCACTGCATTACCCTCACTTCTCTTATACATACATGATTCGCTTGGACTTTGATCAAATCCATATGACTGGACTGCCTGATCAAAACGAATATTCCAGTCCCTAGAAGCTTATTTTAGTCCATAAATAGACCTCTTAAGCTTACAAACAAGATGCTCTTGGCCTTCCTTAATGAATCCTTTTGGTTGTTGCATATAGATGGTTTCCTCAAGACTTCCATTAAGGAAAGCTGTCTTGACATCCATTTGCCAAATCTCATAATCGAGATGAGCTGCTATAGATAAAAGAATCCGGATCGACTTAAGCATAACAACCGGCGAAAAGGTTTCCTCATAATCGATCCCTTCTTTCTGAGTATACCCTTTCGTAACAAGTCGTGCTTTCCAGGCTTTCACCTTTTTGTCAAATCCTCTTTTCTTCTTGTAGATCCACATACATCCAATGGGTTGTACACCTTTGGGTGGTTCCACGAGCTCCCAAACTTGATTGGAATACATAGATTCCATTTCCTTTTTCCATAGATCTGCATCTTTATCTAGAATTGCCTCTTCGTATGTCCTGGGATCCTCATCATGTTCGCCAGAGACCAAGTCCGAGGACTCTCCCAAAAACATGAATCTATCTGGTTGTTGAACAACCCTCCCACTACGACGAGGCACTGGTGCAGTATTAGTGTTAAGTTGTGCATTTTCTTGTGGCTGTTCTACTTGTACTATTGGCACTTGGGGATTATCTGTCCCTCCCACTAGTTCCTCTAAAATGATACTACTCATGGGTTTATGGTTCATTATATAGTCTTCTTCTAAGAATCTAGCATTGGTGCTAACAATGATATCTCGATCCCTAGGACTATAAAAGGAATAACCTTTCGTTCCCATGGGATAGCCTATAAACAGCCTTACTTCTGTACGAGATTCTAACTTGGTCGCGTTCTTGTTCAGCACATGTGCTGGACAACCCCAAATCCGAATATGTCTTAGACTTGGTTTGCTGCCAGTCCACAATTCTATTGGAGTCTTGGGAACCGACTTAGAAGGTACCAAGTTCAGAAGGTAAGCCGCTGTTTCTATAGCATATCCCCAAAACGACTTGGGTAAATCTGAATAACTCATCATCGATCTAACACTCTCTAAAAGAGTCCGATTCCTTCTCTCTGCTACACCATTCTGCTGAGGTGTGCCAGGTGCACACAACTGGGATGTGATCCCATTTTCTGATAAATATTCCCTAAATTCTCCAAGCAAGTATTCGCCACCACGATCTGATCGTAGTGACTTGATACATTTTCCAAGATGTCGCTTCTCCGCACTTGCTTTGTACTATTTGAATTTTTCAAAGCACTCAGACTTACGGCGCAACAAATAAATGTACCCATATCTAGAATAATCGTCAATGAAAGTGACAAAATACTCATAACCTCCTCTTGCTTGGATACTCATAGGTCCACATAAATCAATATGAACCAATTCTAACACTTCTTTGGCTCTATTCCCCTTTGCTTTAAAAGGCCTATTAGTCATCTTACCTTCCAAGCAGGATTCACAAACTGGAAATGGCTCCACTGCCAACGAGCCTAATGGCCCATCTACTACCAGTATTTTGAATCCTCCACAAGTTAATATGACCTAATCTTAAGTGCCAAAGATATGTTTGGTTCAATTCAGAAAGTTTCTTTCTTTTGTTTGAGCTAGAAAGAATGTTATTAGATTCCTTTTGTTGCAGCATTGGTTGGATAGGATTAATAATATATAAATTGTCTTGCAATGTACCAGAACATATAACTCGTTTATTCATCATAATAGAAACATTATGATCCAAACAAACATTATAACCATCCATAGCAAGTTTAGAAACCGAAATCAAATTCCTTCTAAACGAAGGTACAAAAAGACAATTGTTCAAAACCAAAATCCTATCATCTCCAAAAGATAAGGTAATTATTCCAACTGCAACTACTGCTACTTTCATAGCATCTCCCATGAACACATATATCTCGCCATCTCTAAGCATTCTGGATTGCCGGAATCCCTTCATAGAGTTACAAACATGGTCAGTGGCTCCTGTATCTACACACCAAGTGCTCGTAGATATAGCCGCTATATATATGTTTCTATAACTAGAGAAAAAGACATACCAGTATTGTTTGTCTTCTTAAGAAGAGGACAATCCTGTTTCCAGTGACCTGACTGCTTGCACTTGAAGCATTTACCCTTAGGCTTTTTCACACCACCTTGAACTCCCACTACATTAGCAACCTTTCCAGCTTTCTGTGTCTGAGTCTTTTTCTTCTTCTTACCTCTCGGCTTAGATGAAGAAGCTTTCTCAGCCACATTCACTTGAACATTCTGTTTAAAGAGTCCTTCAGCTGCCTGAAGTTCTGTCAGAAGTTCCGCGTGACTATACATCCTTTTGTTCATGGTGTAATTCAAGCGGAACTGCTCAAAACTTTTGGGCAAGCTCATAAGGATGATATCGATCTGGGTTTCCCCATTAATATCAGCACCAAGGATCTCCATTTCATTCAGATGAGACATCATTCTTAGAACATGATCCCTTACAGGTGTTCCTTCAACCATCTGAGTGTTCATTAAAGCCTTCATTGCTACTTGCCTAGCAGCCCTATTCTGTTCCCCAAAAAGTTCCTTGAGATTAAAGAGCATATCTGAAGCAGTGGCCATAGCCTGATGCTGATGCTGCAAAACACCCGACATTGCTACCAGAATGTAACATCGCCACATCTAATCAGCCTTAACCCACCGCTTATAATACTCCTTCTCACTTTCAGGAGCATCTTCAGTAGGCTGATCTGGCTTGGGTTCATAAGTACAAAATTTGTACTCCTCAGCAGTCAACACTATGTCCTAATTACGTTTCCATTCAATATAGTTTGGTGCAGTAAGTTTGTTATCCTTAAGTATGGTGAATAGTGGATTAAAGCCCATAATGATCTAATCCTGAGAATCATACATGTAACATATAATCAGAGAGTTGCACAAATCTTAAAACCTATTAGTTTCCTCTAACAATTAATTAAAATTAATGCACTAATATTTAAACACCATAAGTATCTGGTACGCCACGATGGGTGACATATATACCACTTAAATTCGTTTAAATATTACTTCGGTCCTATTACTAAATAATACGCCACGTTAGGGTGGACTATATATTATTTTTAATAGCTAAGTGTATACCATTATTTAAATTCTTAAATTACTCCAACTAAATACATCCGTTTGATATATTAATGGATAATTCCCAGGTCTCGGAGGAGTCACAACGGCCTTGCTTAATACCCAATTCCTAGACAGAATTCTCCATAGTAAACATCAAAAAGAGTATCCAAATTTTCCTAACGAATTCTATGAAACTTGGTATGTCACGTTAGGGTGATCTATATACATTTCAATATTCGTTATTTAATTTTAGAATTTTTTGTTTTAGTAATTTCTGCAACCTTTTAAAATACCGTAAATAGTACGCCACGTTAGGTGATCATATATACCATCTACATTATTAAAAAGGTTATATTACAAACAAAATAATGGAGACCGTGGGATTTAATTCCTAATTAATTCCCTCACCCACTTAGAATTTTTATTAAAAAAATGAGGAATTTTTAAAAATTAAATGGGGCCTATGTCGTTACAATTATGTCTAACATGCATTGAAAATACACACATAATTTAACAACATAAAACATTTGATTAATGCAATATATAAAAAAAAACTATGTCCATGTCGTCCTAATTATGTTAAACATGCAATTCAAAAATTACACACATAATTAACAACACACATAACAATTATTTAAAGCAATAATTAAAAAATTAAACAGCGGTATTAAAATTAAAAAAATAGAATTTAAATCCACTATTATGGCCCCAATAAAAAAAATTGCTTCAGCCCCTGTTGTTGCTGACCGCGCGTGCAAGCTGAGGAAAGGAAAAAAAAAACTGCCTTCCACGCCAGTCGCGCATGAGCTGGCTGCGTTAACCACTAAAATGATCCTGTTGCGCAGGCTGACCATGCGCAACACCAGTTTTCACTGGTAACGCAGGTCTGGCCTGCGTTACAGGCTTTTACCAGGAATTTTTTTTTCTTTTTTCAGCGCGCCTCTTGTTGTTTCTGTTTGTTCTTCCACAGACAACATTCTCCTGCCTCTTCTGTCGTTTTAATCCAAAAACAAATCGAACTAGCAGCCTTTAACAGCTACGCAGTGGACAAATTTGTTTCTCCGATTTGATTTCCGATCGCACGTAATTGTTACAAAATACCCGGATTTATATAAAATCCATCAAACAATTACATAAAGAATAGACCTAATACAAAACTAATTTTGTAAAATCTATTAACACGATCAACCCTCGTGTTTTACAACCACGATAAACCACGTGGAAACCAAAAAAAAAATTAACCACGATTAAACCACGTGGGATCCAAACACATAATTAAAATATACATTTCCATAATAGTGGATAACAACCTGCAAAACAGAATATACAAGCCTACCACTATATACATGCATATATAATTACGACATGGACATCGTATCAAAAATCGCAGAACCATTGAACCTAGCTCTTGATGCCAATTGTTGGGACAATCAGATCTTGGCACTGCGATTTTTGATACAATAAATTAACGAGTACGAATAGAAAAGTCACCTTGTAAACGGTTGATTCCATGCTCTTCTATTGTATTCCAAAATTCCCTTGAGCGAAGTGTGGCTTTCGTCTTCTGAAGTTAACCTCTCTTCTTGCTCCTGGGTGGCTACAAAATTTTTTTGACCAACCCTAGCAAGAAGAGAATAATAATATATATAGGGCTACAATAGGGATCATGGATAATTAGGTTAGGCCTCCCAATGACATTCCGAGCCTAGCCCAATGTCATTTAATATTAATTCACTCCACTAAAGAATTAATATTTGCACTACCTTTCCTAATACCATATTTTAATTAATTAATTCGGTTCCAATACTATTTGCTTATTAAATTCCCCATGTTTAAAATATCGCATGTCCATTAATTAAATAAATTACTGATAATTCATTTAATTAATATCTTTTATCCTTGATCATCCACTCAACCTTTATTTAATTATGCCAGAATAAATCCACCTGCAGGGTTTCACATAATTAAATCTTTTTTAGCTTTCAAGGGGACATCATTAACCTGAATATTATCAGGACATGGATTCCTTCTATAAATAATATTCACCATATATATTATTTCATCACCCAAAATATAATGAAATAAATCAAAAGAATTATTTTATATATAAATCAAAGCATGTAAATAATATACACGTGTCAATTACTATATCTGGATTAAGAACCTAGGCATTAATAATAACATAGAATCTTAGTTCTCCTTCTTAATCAGTATAAGGGAACAATTCTAAATTTGATCCTGTTCAATATACACAAAGTATACTAGTATTATTTATTAGTCAATATAAACTAATCTAAATAATACTACAGCCATTCCAGTGGATTGTCTAACTCCACCTGTGCTGTGAACCTTATTATATTATATAAACCGTATTTAACAATCTAATATTCTGTATCCCATTTGATACTAGATTGTCCACAATATATAATATTAGACAGCATATAAACATTTAAATGATTCTCAATAAAACTGGGCCAGAAATAAATGTATATACTGTAAATAAATATTTTCAATATACACCAACAATACCAACGTTTTATTCTATTTTATGCAGCTGGCATGAAGTAATAAAGGCTACTGAGCCTGATGATGATGAAATAGCTTGCATGAAAAGGGCAAAGAGGGCCCTAGACACAAGGGGCAAACCTACCGAGCCTTCCTTCTTGCGCCCTCACAAGGTGCAAAAACAGGATGTGGTTCCCCTAGATTTGGATGGTGGGCCCGTGCAAGTGAATGTCCAGTCTACGGTGTATAGGGCTCCCTGGGGTTTTAGGAAATAGGATTCTGTTGTAAGATCCACAAAACATTCTATGGACTGGTCTCTGAACTCAATCACCCCATGCGACTACAAAGATTTTGTGTTGGGGGGCAATCTGGAGGAAGCTGAGCACTTGGGTGCCCAGGCCTTGGCATCTGTACGTTTTTCTTTACCACTCTTTTCTTTCCTTAATACCTCTTTGATATTGTAATCTTTATTGAACTAACATTTTTGCAGGCGAACGTCCATTCCCAGCGCATGACTCACCAGGCTAAGGCCTGGAAAAACAAGGCTAGATTGTTCGAGACTAAATTTCAAATAGAGAAGATAAGATGTGGAGAGGTCGAAGAAAAGCTAAAGGGGAAGACAGAGGAGCTGGAACCTGCCCAAGCTGAGTTGGTGGACTTACGGGCCAAGAAGGAGGACCTCATCGATGAGTATAGGGATTCTCAGGATTTTTAGGCCTTGATGGAGAGGCACGATGAGGTTCTTTACCCAGTCCAGTATATTGATGACTGGAATGAGGCTTTAGAGGCGGTGCTCAAAAAGCACCCTGGATTGTTTTCTCCCGAAGACTTCCCGAGTCCACACCCTCCTCCTGTTTCCCCTGTCGAGGAGGAAGAAGGTGAGGATGAGAATATGGGGATGGGGAGAGGATTCTTGATCCCGAGGTTTCCCCTCTCCGAAGGGCCTCAGATACTACTGCTACATCCCCTTCACATTCAGCTGGTGCTTCGAAGGCTCAAGGGGACGAAGAGAGATCGGCTTCCTCTAAGGAGGCTGAGACTTAGTTTTTTTATGATAGCCCTACGTGGCATATGATTTGTTTTCTTGGTCTGTAAACTTTAACTTATATCCTTTACGCTTGTTTATTTATTTATGCATTTTCGAGCTTTCCCATGTATTTAGTAATTTTGTCATTTGTATTTGGCCTTTACGAGCTTGCAATTTAGTTATGCATTTATACATACAAGACATAAAATATAAACACAAAGAATACTGAAAATCAAACAGCATAATTGCATAAAAGAATCCTGAAATGGGTCCAACCCTTACATAAGTACTCTACTTCCTACTCGGAGTTTGAAAAACTCTGAAATGGTTTCGTCGACCTTATTTCTACTTTCCTACTAGATATAAGCTATGTCCTATGCAGGATAATCAAACATGATAGAATTTGAGGTTCGACGCGTGCCAAGTGCAAGGCACGTCATTCCCTTCCAAAGTCTCCAACTTGTACGATCCTCAACCCAATGTGCTTTTGACCCGATACGGGCCTTCCCAATTCGGGGCTAGCATTCCCTTCTGTCCAACACCGGATGCTTCAATCTTTCTGAGTACCAAGTCTCCCTGACGGAAGAACCTCTCTTTTACCCTTAAGTTATAGTAGAAGGAAGCTCTTTTCTGATGTTCCACATTCCTTGAATGAGCTTCATCCCTCACCTCATCAATCAGGTCGAGGGCCAGCTTTATTCCTTCCTCGTTAGTGTCTGGTTCAAAAGCTTCCACCCATGGAGATGCATGCATGATTTCCATGGGTACGTTAGTGTCTGGTTCAAAGGCTTCCACCCATGGAGATGCATGCATGATTTCCACGAGTACCACGACTTCAGCTCCGTAAGCTAACATGAATGGGGTCTCCCCTATGGTCACTTTGCAGGTGGTTCGGTATGCCCGGAGTATGGGTAGTAACTCATCCACCCAAGTGTTCCTAGAGCGTTCCACCCTTTTCTTAAGTCCATCAAGGATGATTCGATTAGCGACCTCAGCTTGCCCATTAGCTTGAGGATGGGCAACCGAGGTGAACCGAAACTCAATTCCATTCTCATCGCAGTACTTTCTGAGTTCTTCATTATTAAACTAACGTCCATTGTCCGTAACCAGGATTCGGGGAATTCCATACCTACACATGACTTTCTCCCATAGGAACTGCTGATAAGTGGATTTTATATCCACTTGGAACGCTTCATTTCGACTTAAATTGATGTCTTGACCTCAAGAATGTTGTATTTTTGATGTGTTTCGTTGAGATGTGCAGGGTTATGAATCGTTGGTTAAGGTTGGCAACTTCATGATGTTATTTCAAGAGTTTAAAGTGAAGGAATGAAGTATCTCGTACCAATCTTGGGGAGGTTTGGAGTTTTAGGAATGAGGAGGACATTAGTAGAAGAAAGAGCAAGAGAAAACGGCGAAAAAAACGGAGAAATAGTGAAGAAACCATGCCGGGCAGAATTTTCAGCAGGACATGGCCTGCGGTACAGGACATGGCGCGCCTGGGCAGAATTTCCAGCGGGACAGGGCGCGCGGTGCAGGACATGGCCTAGCGGAGTTGCTGAAAATCTGATTTTTACTCCTAAAAACTCTAATACCTTTCCTGTTTCGAATCTAAGTTGTAGTTTTGGGTATTTCTTGTTGGATAAGACTTCTAGGGCCTATAAAAACACATCTCATCCTTGTAAATTATAATAATTACATATCATATCTTAGAATTGCAAGGGAGAAAAGGAGAGAAAGATTCAACGCTCGTGACAAGCAACGGATCTCTATCAACTTCATCTTTTGTATTCTTTTCTTAGGCGTATTCTGGATTCTAGATTTGTTTTCTTAACTCTACATTTCTTTAATATTACTTCTTTCATTCATATTTTGTTTAATACCATGTTTCCATCAAATCCCATGGTGACGAACGGTTCAATTATGAACTAATCGTTGTCATGGGATTCTAACGGATTTATCTATGTAGCTTAGTAGTTTGATTGCTGTAAAGATATGTGTGTGGTGAATTCTTGATATCCTCGTATGGTTAACCTTAATGCTTTTCGATGCGTAGCTAACATCTAAATTGAATTGTTAATCTCTTGCGAAACGAGAATGGATCTTGAGATTTAGAATTTGCCATGCTAGCATAGGATAGGTTGATGTTTTAACATCATGATTTGTGGCGTAAATAGAGATATTATGCTGCCCTATGTGATCTATGTGGATAACTTGTGCTTAAACCTTTATGTTTTCAAATCTTATAGAGATATAGGGTCTAAACATAATTGGTGTCTACTCATCTTCTATCTCTTTTATGGATGTATGCGTAGTTTGGTATTAGTATACCGAGAGGTAACTCTTACTTGTTTCGTGTTATCCGATCAGATATCAAAACCATCACATATATTGATTAAAGGCGTCAACTCTAAGTGAAGTAGATAATGAAGGTAGAGTCCCATGTTTATTCTCATAGAAGTAATTCAATTTTAAATCTCAGTCGTTAATTAATTCTTAGTTTGATAATTTGAATCTTAGTTTAACTTAGATAATTAAAACCCCAATTTGTGATTTGTCTTAGCAGTGAGTTATAACCATACATTGTTGAATAGGTGCATTAACTGAATAGAAACTAAACCAGATCTCTGTGGAATGAACTTAAATTATATTACTTATGACCACGTATACTTGCGTGATATTTTGTTAACAAGTTTTTGGCGCCGCTGCCGGGGATCATCGGTGTTTTGTTTTTAGTTTATGTGCTTGTCATCAGTAGTCGTTAGCGTTCACTGACTCGGATTTTCTTACTTAGTTTGTTGTTCTTGGTGTTTCAGGTACTTGAACGTGTATGCGAACACGTTTGCAAACACGTAAACTGGCAGAAGAAGAACTTGCAGCAGCAAAAGAGATGGCAGATTTATGAGTAGCAGCTAAGGCTTTGAAGGATTATTCTCAGCCTAAGATCAATGACATTCAGTCTAGCATTGTCAGACTAGCTATTGCAGCAAATACTTTCGAAATCAAGCCGGGCACGATTCAGATGGTGCAGAACTCAGTTCAGTTTGGGGGTGCTCCTACGGAGGATCCTAACATGCATATCAGGGACTTCATTGAGATCCGCGACACTTTCAAGTTTAATGGTGTACCGGATGATGCGATCAAATTGAGACTTTTCCCATTCTCTCTGAGGGATAAGGCTAAGGGCTGGTTATACTCTTTACCAGCCGGTTCCATTACTACATGGGAGGATCGTGCTCAGAAATTTCTTACTAAATTCTTCCCTATGGTAAAAACTGCAGCAATAAGGAACCAGCTAACTCAATTTCAGCAGCAATCTAGTGAATCTTTGTGTGAGGCTTGGGAACGATACAAGGAGATGTTACGAAGGTGTCCTCATCAGGGCATGCCTGATTGGATGGTTATCAACGGTTTTTACAATGGGTTGGGAGCACAGTCTAGACCTTTGCTAGACGCAGCATTAGATGGAGCTCTATGGGCTAAGAGCTATAATGAAGCTTATGAGTTAATTGAGACGATGCCTGCCAATGAATATCAAAATCCAACCAAGAGGCTTTCTCAAGGCAAGGTAGCAGGTGTTCTTGAAGTTGATGCAGCTACAGCTATTGCAGCTCAGCTGAAGGCTCTCACTATGAAGGTGGATTCTCTTGCTAATTATTGAATTCAGCAGGTTGCTAGTATTTGTGAGTTATGTGCAGGCGCACATGAGACAAGTCAGTGTGCTATCTCTTCTAAATCAGCGCAGTTTGTGAGCAACTTTCAGCGGCCTTCTCAACCAGCTCCAGCCACCTATCATTCGAACAATCTAAATCATCCGAATTTCAGCTGGAGTAACAACCAAGGTGCTCAACAACCTCAGCAACCTTATCAGCAGTTTCAGGGCCAGCAAGCGAGGTCATTCAATCAAGGCTATCAACAGCAGTATGCTCCAAGGCAACAATTCCAACCTCCGGGATTTCAGCAGCAACAATCTCATGGGAATGCTGGTCCATCTTCGAATGAAAAATCTGAAATAGATGAATTGAGGTTGATGGTTAAAAGCCAGGCAGTTTCTCTCATGACCTTGGAGAACCAGATGGGGCAGCTTGCAAGTGTTTTATTGTATATGCAGCAAGGAACTCTTCCAAGTGATACAGAGCCTAATCCAGGCAAGAGGGAAGTCAAGGAACAGGTCAATGCAGTTACTTTGAGATCTGGAAAAGTCACGAGGGATAAAAAATCAGCGGCTGAGGAAGACAAAGAAATCAAGAAACAGTAGGTGGAGGCTTCTGCAGATAAAGAAAAGGTAAATTCTGAATTGGCAGCTGATCAGTTGGATGGCGAAGTAGAAAAAGGCAAAACCTTTGCTGAAACATCTACTCCAAAGCAGTCTACAGAGAGCAATCAGATCTATCCACCTCCTCCATTCCCAAAAAGACTTCAAAAGCAAAATTCTGCTGAAAACTCTCCTCCGAAGCAGAAGTTGGTGAATCAGATCTATACTCCTCCTCCATATCCTCAACGCTTGCAAAAACAAGATCAAGAAAAATAGTTTCAAAAGTTTATGGATGTCTTCAAGAAACTGTCCATTAACATTCCTTTTGTTGAAGCATTGGAGCAGATGCCGAGATATGCAAAGTTCATGAAGGATATTTTGTCATGAAAGAGAAGGTTGGAAGAATTTGAAACAGTGGCATTGACAGAGGAGTGCAGTGCGGTGTTGCAACAGAAATTGCCTCCTAAACTTAAGGATCCAGGAAGCTTTACAATTCCATGCACCATTGGAAAGTTGTCTTTTGACAAATGCTTATGTGATTTGGGAGCTAGCATTAATCTCATGCCCTTGTCTGTTTTCAAGCAACTTGGTCTGCCTGATCCGAAACCTGCCTACATCTCGTTGCAGTTGGCTGATCGGACGATCACTTATCCGAGGGGTATAGTAGAGGATGTCCTGGTGAAGGTTGATAAGCTCATATTTCCTGCCGATTTTGTGATTTTAGATTTCGAAGAAGACAAGAAGATTCCCATAATCTTGGGAAGGCCTTTTCTAGCTACGGGCCGTACTTTGATCGATGTGCAAAAAGGAGAACTTACAATGAGGGTACAAGATCAAAATGTCACCTTTAATGTGTTCAAGGCCATGAAATTTCTGACAGAAGATGAAGAGTGTTTCAGTATGGAAATGGTTGATACGGGTCAGAGAGAGGAGTTTGATCAGTTGTTGAGTGAAAAGTGGGACATGCACATGCTAAAGCATCACATCAGTGATTCCATTGACAGTTCTTCAATTCGAGATCTCTCGAATGTCAAGCTCGGAAAGCTTCCATCCCATTTGAAGTATGTCCTTTTGAATGATGAGTTAGTGATTTTTAAAGTGTGTCAAGATAATGTGTTAAGAAGGTGGATCATGGATGATGAGGTAGAAGAGGGTTCTTATCAATCAACTGTGATGCATAAACACCTTAGAGGTGTGAAAAAGAAAAAGAAAAAATCGATTGGAGGAAGAGTCAAGGTGAAGTTTGATTTAGAAAAGATGTGGGATGATAGCAAGAAGGTTATCAACCAATGGGTGAATGGTCCTTCTGATAAGGACAAGTTGAATGCGATCTTCGAGCCACCATGATTTGAATCATATTTGTCCGGCTAAATGACGTTAACGACAGTGCTTCGTGGGAGGAAACCCATGTGTTCCGATGAGTAGGTATGTTCTACTATCCCTTGTATTACCTTCCATTCAATGGGGACATTGAATATTTTAAGTTTGGGGGTGGTTTGGGGGATAAGTAGTTGTTTGTTTATGTTTGTTTCATGTAGGGCATTCTGTTATTTTGTTTTTTCTACCATGTGAGTCCATTATAGTTGCATTTGCATAGCATGCATTTTTCAGGATCCCTTAGGATGAGCTAATTCTGATTGGTAGGTCGATGTCTATTTGAGTGTGGTAATGATGAATAGAGGGTTGATTTATAGTTCTTATGAAATTGACGTGCATGATTCAGAAACAAATTATTTTCACAGTCTCATCGTTTGCTTTTGGGCTAGGTTGAGGCCATGCTTGTTTGGTTGTTTTAGATTTAATAACTTGATTATATTTAGAATTTTCGTTATTCCCTTGATGGCGTAGGGACATTAAAGTCTAAGTTTGGGGGAAACTAGGGATTTCATGCTTAATTGTAAATAAGTGTCAATAATGGCTAGGTGTCAAATGGCTAGTAGCCGGCTCATATTTATATGAGTAGTCTAGGGTTGGAAATGAGAATTCTCATTCCAGATGGCATATAAAGAAAAAGAAAAAAAATGAAATGCTTAATTGTAAATAAGTGTCAATAATGGCTAGGTGTCAAATGGCTAGTAGCCGGCTCATATTTATATGAGTAGTCTAGGGTTGGAAATGAGAATTCTCATTCCAGATGGCATATAAAAAAAAGAAAAAAAATGAAAAAAAAAAGAAAAAAAAAGAAAAAAAAAGTTATGTGAATGTTTATATGCAAAATTAACCAGGGTGAGCTCTTTAATACACGAGCAATTAAGTTCGCGGGGACTTTGTGCCTAGTGACCTAAGGCTTTTATAGTCTGGGATCCATTAACCTAACGCTCGCTATATGGGTATTATTGTATAAGCCTTTTGGGGTCTCATCCATTGCACGGTTAAATAAGCATGCTTGTATATTATGTGTTGTAGTAGTACAGTAATAAAGCATGAATTTCTGACTAACTTAGATGAGGATGGAGGTGTTCCTAAGTTATGAAGTGTTTACCGTCTATTCTGTTTATAAACCTGTGATTGTCTTGGCGAAGAATAGGTATGTTTTTTGATCTAGTTTTGGGAGTATATCTGATAAGCATCGCACACATGCACGTTTCTATTCATGTATTATTAGTATATGGGGAATTATTCGAGCTCTATTTGGATTTAGTTGCATTCTTTGAGATATTTGCTTGCTAGTTGGTTTTGGTTAGTTCGAGTGGAACGTTGCATTTTCATGATTAGTTGCATTCATGCATTGCATTGTTTAGTTAGATGGATTTTGTGGGTACATTCACTATAGGCCCTCACGAGACCTTACTCGTCCACTAGGGTTGCCTAGGGGTTTAAAGGGCTTGTTGCATATGCCAATGCAACCGTGATCACCTACGGAAGTGGTACTAGATAGTTGTATAGAGTTAAGTCTGTTTATGCTTGAGGACAAGCATTGGTTTAAGTTTGGGGGTGTGATAAGTGGATTTTATATCCACTTGGAAAGCTTCATTTCGACTTAAATTGATGTCTTGACCTCAAGAATGTTGTATTTTTGATGTGTTTCGTTGAGATGTGCAGGGTTATGAATCGTTGGTTAAGGTTGGCAACTTCATGATGTTATTTCAAGAGTTTAAAGTGAAGGAATGAAGTATCTCATACCAATCTTGGGGAGGTTTGGAGTTTTAGGAATGAGGAGGACATTAGTAGAAGAAAGAGCAAGAGAAAGCGGCGAAAAAAACGGAGAAATAGTGAAGAAACCATGCCGGGCAGAATTTTCAGCAGGACATGGCCTGCGGTACAGGACATGGCGCGCCTGGGCAGAATTTCCAGCGGGACATGGCGTGCGGTGCAGGACATGGCCTAGCGGAGTTGCTGAAAATCCGATTTTGACTCCTAAAAACTCTAATACCTTTCCTGTTTCGAATCTAAGTTGTAGTTTTGGGTATTTCTTGTTGGATAAGACTTCTAGGTCCCATAAAAACACATCTCATCCCTGTAAATTATAATAATTACTTATTATTACATATCATATCTTAGAATTGCAAGGGAGAAAAGGAGAGAAAGATTCAACGCTCGTGACAAGCAACGGATCTCTATCAACTTCATCTTTTGTATTCTTTTCTTAGGCGTATTCTGGATTCTAGATTTGTTTTCTTAACTCTACGTTTATTTAATATTACTTCTTTCATTCATATTTTGTTTAATACCATGTTTCCATCAAATCCCATGGTGACGAACGGTTCAATTATGAACTAATCGTTGTCATGGGATTCTAACGGATTTAACTATGTAGCTTAGTAGTTTGATTTTTGTAAAGATATGTGTGTGGTGAATTCTTGATATCCTCGTATGGTTAACCTTAATGCTTTTAGATGCGTAGCTAACATCTAAATTGAATTGTTAATCTCTTGCGAAACGAGAGTGGATCTTGAGATTTAGAACTTGCCATGCTAGCATTGGATAGGTTGATGTTTTAACATCATGATTTGTGGCGTAAATAGAGATATTATGCTGCCCTATGTGATCTATGTGGATAACTTGTACTTAAACCTTTATGTTTTCAAATCTTATAGAGATATAGGGTCTAAACATAATTGGTGTCTGCTCATCTTCTATCTCTTTTGTGGATGTATGCGTAGTTTGGTATTAGTATACCGAGAGGTAACTCTAACTTGTTTCGTGTTATCTGATCAGATATCAAAACCATCACATATATTGATTAAAGGCGTCAACTCTAAGTGAAGTAGATAATGAAGTTAGAGTCCCATGTTTATTCTCATAGAAGTAATTCAATTTTAAATCTCAGTCGTTAATTAATTCTTAGTTTGATAATTTGCATCTTAGTTTAACTTAGATAATTAAAACCCCAATTTGTGATTTGTCTTAGTAGTGAGTTATAACCATACATTGTTGAATAGGTGCTGTTAAATATATATGAGTATAAGATCCTTTTGGGGAAGGCCCTTCCAAGGATCTTATACTCATATATATTTAACAGGTGCATTAACTGAATAGAAACTAAACCAGATCTCTGTGGAACGAACTTAAATTATATTACTTGTGACCACGTATACTTGTGTGATATTGTGTTAATAACTGCGCGACTTGCTTGGTCGTGATCTTAGCCAAAGGTTTAGCCTCAATCCACTTTGTGAAGTAGTCAATAGCCACAATCAAAAACTTCCTTTGAGTTGTGGCCATAGGAAAAGGCCCAAGTATAACCATCCCCCACATAGCAAAAGGAATGGGGGTGCTGATGGATGTCAACATCTCAGGTGGTTGCCTAACCACTGGTGCGTGCTTCTGGCACCGATCACATTTTTTCACGTACTCATTGGCATCGGCCATCATCTCAGGCCAATAGAACCCGAGCCTAACTATCTTGTGGGATAGGGCCCTGCCCCCCAAGTGTTGTCCACAAATTCCCTCATGGACCTCCTCAATAGCTGATTTGGCCTTTTCGGGTCATATACACTTTAAATACGGAATCACAAAGGACTTCTTGTAAAGTATTCCTTCAATCAGAGCATACCTCAACGCCCTCACAGATAATTTTCGTGCCTCCATGGCATTGGTCGGGAGCCAACCGGTCTCGAGGTGTGCTTTTATTGTTAGTGTAGGTGCCCTAGAGGCAATACATTGTTTCTTTTAATAAACCTTTATGTCATTTGATCATTCAATAAACGTATTTATTATGACTTTAATTACTGCGATATATTTGTTAGCATAATAAATGTCCTTAGAATCATGATACAAATTGTATAGTTTAACTACATGACTTGAACTTGAGATTATATAATATATCATATTCTTAAAGGTCCCTACTCGAGTATTATTATATAGGGCAATAATAATACATAGATAGACTAGTATGTTGTTTGACAGATAACCACATCTCATTGGTTATGAGTATGGAGATACTAAAGTCAATACATAAGTACATGTAGGAGTACATGGTACTGGACAGACCCACAGTGAGATTCTTCATGTTTAATAACGTCATAAGAAAGACTCACAGTGATAATGGTGTAATGATCCTTTGACTTGAGATCATTATATTTCTATACGAGGATTAATATACTTTGAATATATTAAAAGTTACCTTTGATCGGGTGATGATAAAAGTGGACATCGGATATATCACGAGTCGTATGAGAAATATGAATGATAGATAAAGGATTTAACCCTCCTATAATTAGGAGAGATATTATTGGCCTCTTGATTGAGTGAGACTATAAAATGCATGGCCGTGCTCAAATAATGATTTGTTTTTAATAGTCCACTCATGGATCAAATAAACCCGGATTAAATGTTGAAGAGGATGACTAAATACATGCCTCGAGTTTAATCTATAATATATATGGTTAAAAAGATTATATTACACGGAAACATTAATCATGAAAGGTTTAATTGGATCACCAATTATTATTATTACTTGGGTAGCAATGATGTATTACTAGATACCGCTCATTGTTTATAATTTTATTATTAGATATTAAAATTATTGCCAACGTAATAATAACCTAAAGGGTTACACAATAAGAACGTTTTAAAAGGAATTTTAATTTAAATATTAGATTTAAATTAAATAATTAGAATTCGAAATTGATTTTGGAAATAGATTTCGTTTTTATTTAAATGATTATAAATTCGAAATTGGTTAATTGTTTAATTAAGTTGGACTTAGTTAATTAAATTGAATTTCAAATTTAATTCATTAAAAACCCAAATCAGTTTTTTTTAGTTGAAGCCCAAGCTGATTAGGGTTAGGCCCGATCTCTCTGCCCTATATATACATAATGATGTATAGTTTTAGGGTGTGGTTCTTATAACTCGTTTTTAAGAAAAACCTATGTAAGAACCCCAAATTTTGGATATAATTAAAACTTTTTATTATGTACTGAGGTAATGATGAATAGTGATTACGACTACGCTGTAACGATTGAGGTAATGAATGAAAGGAATAGATTTAGATTCAAATGTTTATATGCCATGAAGAATACTATTGGTTGACACTTTAGATAAGAATTATCTATCTCCTAGGAAATTGAGATTTAATAATTCTAAAAAAGAAGATTATTCTTATGTCATCCAAATCGATATCTGTTATTGGTCCAGTGGGTCCGTAAAAAGGTTAAGGAACGATCGAAAGAGATCAGGGACAATTGTACAACCCTAAGAGGATGAGTAAAGAAAAAAAGAACGAATAGTGTTTTTGGTGGAAATGAGAATATTATGAGACGACACTATATAGACGTATTCGGAACTGATTTCCGAGTTCGTATTAGTGATCTAGGGGGAAAATAAGTGTATGTAAAAGCTGTCGGATTCTGAAAAACCGCACTTTTATTTTCTCCGAGAGTTCCCTGGACACTGATAGACTTAAGAATTTAACGAAGGGAATATAAATTTGAAAGTTAGTAAGAAAGATGGAGAATGATAGTATTAATATTAAGAAGATTCCCGGTAAACCATAATTAGAAATCCTTGAAATATTCCTACGAACGATCAATCGAAACGAGCAATAACCGAACAAAAGAAACAAGCAGAGGAAGCAAGAGTCATGCATAAGCTATTAGAAAATATCTAGCATCCAAGTGGTGACTCAAGTAACTAGTACTTAGAAAACCAACCACTTAGTTAGCTTGTAACCATCCAAACCTCAACACTTGTCTTGCCAAATACATCACTCCATGCATCATCACGTTAATAAAGTGAACATAAGATGAGATATTATTCAAGACATCACTTTATGCATTATTTTTCAAAGACATCAAGCAAGACAACTCCATTCTCTCCATTTTCTTAAACCTGCCCAGCAAGAACCACTATGAAAGAAAAATTCATATCTCCATTTCTATCCATGATAAAATCACCAAATTTTAACCATAGCCTCTACACTCCATGGGTAATATTCTCTCAAAATTTCATGTCCAACAAAGTAGAATACCCTAGTCAAATCCATGCTCAAAGTTGGGGAAACAAATCTACCCAGTTTCTATCCAGCAGAAAAAGAGGGATCAAAACCCTAGCTAGGAAGCTTCATATCTGATGATCTAGGACTCAAAACAAAGCTTATGAAGAGCCCAAGATGTGGTAAAAATTTGAGAGCAAAATTCTTATTTTTCAATTTTCTATGATTTTTACAATTTTAGGGTGAATAGTAACTTCCAAGAACTAATCTTTGATTTCATGTTTTCTTTGGTTGATCCAAGCTTTGTTAAGGCTATACAAGTAATAGATCAAGCTTAGTAAGGCTAGTACATACTCCAGGGAAGGTAATCATCTCAAGAAACCCTATCTCTTAGTTTAAGTTTTGATGATTATTGGATGATTTTGAGATTAGTTATGAAATTGTGTATTATAAGCATGATTATGTAATTAGCTTTATTGATCTAAGAGATTTAATGAATATGATGGTGAAGTATGATATTTCTGGACTTGTTGAGATGAGAATCAGGTGTATAAGATGTATGTATGCCCGGTGTGGCTTGGTGATTGTTGTAACAATTTGGAAACGTCCGATTTATAGCCGTCGTAATGCCCGATTTTCGTTAACCTCTAGAAAACCGTGCATAACAGTTAGGATGAGTTTATGGCCTTGATGAATAAATGACATGTCCTTGTAGATCTCGAGCCATAGATCGTTTTGGCGCAAGAATCGAAACATTCCGACTTACGGTTTACGAGTTATGGTCAAATTACTAAAATTGGTTCGAACCCATAAGTAAAAGTCCGTAACTTCAATTGAACCCTCGTAAAGCATGTTACTCAGTGGCGAATCTTGGTAAATAAATACTAGGGGTCATAAGGAAGGTATGAAAGAAAACCACATATCAAACGGATTGTTTTCCGATTTTATAAAAATGTTTGAATCAAAGTTAAACGCGAACGAACCCCTAAAAACCCGCTTGGTTATAACTTTGGTAAAACACTTAGAAAACGAACGATAAAACTCGAGGTATAATCTTGGTTCGTAATCGATCAACTTTAGAACTTATACGACCTAAGTATATACCGAGTGTGGGTATGATGACATGTCGTAATAACGAACAAATGTCGGATCGTATCAGTAATAAAAAGAGTTACACTAAAAGGTGTATAACGAGATAATTCGAAAACGTATTTCGATTTAAGTGAAGTTATACTTAGACTTTTAATAGGTATTAAGTGGTTAATATCGAATGTTCTGATTGTTTATAGATCATCGAGCAGACCCAGGGCACGCTATCTCCACCCACACCCGATTACCAGGCAAGTGTTCAAAACTTTGAACCTGTTGTTATGATAATATATATATGTGATTGCCATCTTACATATTCCATAGCATGCATGCCTGTTGTCAAATTATATTATGATACCTGTTCCCTGAATTGCCATTGGCTTATAGATTAGATACGAATTATAAGTTATAAGCCAGATTGTTTTGGTAAGACCCTTAGCGAAGGGCATATGATATTCATTCTTAAATATAGACCGGGAGTCGGTATTTTGAGATATAGATATTCGTGGAAACCCGGAGGGATTCCAACGACAGATTATTATTTATCTGAGGAATGTTATTATTAAACGTTATTTATATTTCCATAGAGTATCAATTACTTGAAAATCTTTCGAGGAATGTTATTCGAGTATTATCTCAGTCGAGAGATATTAAATGAATGTTAGTTTCGAATATTCATTTAGAGTTGATTATTTAATGAATATTATTTTGATATTCATTAGAATGTTATTTATTAAATGAATATTACTTTCGAATATTCATTTAAGGTTTATGTACTTAATGATTATTATTTTAAAATATTCATTGGAAGTTCTAATTACTTAAGGGATATTATTTCGAATATTCCTTTAAAGTTTTGATTACTAAATGAATATTATTTGGATATTCATTTAGAAGATTATTTATTAAATGAGTATTATTTTCAAATATTCATTTAAAGTTTGACTCATTTATTGAATATTATTTTAAATACTTATTGGAGTCTAATTATTAATGAATATTATTTTGAATATTAATTTAAGGAGTGATTTATTTAGTAAATAATTCTATATATTCATTCGAGGATTACTTACGAGCAATATAATGATTTAATAATATTCCATAATTATTATTGAATTAATAAATATTCTTGGAATATTTATTTAATTCTTTTAAATTCTTTTTAAAATGATTTATATTATTTGTAGATTATCTTTCACCTCCAAATATTATGTAAAATATTTCGGAGTCTTTTTACGACTATTTTATCAAGGAAAGGTTCCCAACTCTTTATTTTTCATTTAAATCTATCTTAAAAGGATTTAAATGCTCGCTCGAACTTCCATATTATAGGGGAACCTACTTGAGCAATTTTATTTATCTTGTGACTTCC
Source organism: Saposhnikovia divaricata (assembly GCA_036435485.1). NCBI lineage: Eukaryota > Viridiplantae > Streptophyta > Magnoliopsida > Apiales > Apiaceae > Saposhnikovia > Saposhnikovia divaricata. The sequence goes on along the minus strand of CM071596.1, from coordinate 147,899,818 downwards.
CGGTCATAAATCTTGTAAAACTATTATTTTCACTCGCAACTTGGTTGCTGTTTATCAATTGAATCTTTGAGTAACCTTCTCATCATTTGAGGGGTGAAATTATTGGAACAAGATGGTATCCTCTAACAAGCAGCAGTTTGGGAGATATGATGTGAATTTTCCTTTCCAACTAGATACAACTACTTTGTGGAGTCTTATCAACAAGTATCGTACTTGGGGAAAGGGGGACGAACTTTACGTTCAGAGTCGTGAATTTTTTTTCGAACTTGGAGTCGTGTAAGAGGCCGAGTAGCGCCGGTCCATCCCCTTTGGCCCAACCGTTGGCCGGGGAGAGCTAGTAGGGCGGTAGACAAGTAAAGCCGTTAGTTCTTCCTTCTACCGATAGTAAATCTAAATTGAGCTGTACAATCTGCGACTGATCATCGTAAGATTGGCAGTGGGCGTGGTGAATACTCCAGCATAAGTTCATCATTCAAATTCATTTATTTTCTGCAACATTATCATTGTTGGCAGTATTGGAAAAGTATTCATAATTGGCATTGCAATATTTTCCTGCAAGTTCCTCTTTTATGATAAATGGTAATATCTAGCTTATTTTCGACATAGCAGATATTCCCACATATATTTACATTTTGAGTTACCTTGTAACTTCATCGTTCATATTATACTGGCATCATTTCCGTAAATGCATGGCATATGGTTTGAAAGATACTTTTGAACTGTTCTATATTATCGTTCAGTTAAATATTATTGTTGGTGGGCTATTGCTCACCCTTGATTTATTATTATATCACAACAACAGCTAGACCAGAACAAGGCGCACTCGACGCTGGCGAGGACGATGAGACTACCAGAGCCGAAGAGAAAGCTATTGGTAGGATAGATTCATTCTTTCAGTACCAAATATATGGATTAGTATGACTTATGTAAATGGATGGCAAAGAGTATGTATTCATATTGAAATTCTTTTGGATTGTGAGAACTCATAATGTGTTTAATAAAATTTGGTTGTTACTCTGATTTCATCTCTGGGACTATAACGGGTGTGTTTTATATTGTTGTGTCGGGTCATAAAGATGTAATTTATTGTATGTTGAAGTAAGTTTAAGTATTATGGACAGAATTGGAGACCGTAACGACCGGATCCCGGACCCCAGATCTGGGGGTGTTACAACCTAGCTGCTCTAATATCAAAGAGAGGCTAGAGAGAGAGAAGGCAGTTTCATTTGGCTAGTACCTGCTCCTTGGATCGTTGGACGATCGGACGTTCGTGTGGACGATTTAGAGACACAGATCTTGACGCAAGGGCTGTGTGGATGAAATCTAGGACCTCTATCTTTCAGAATTCGTAAAGCTCTTAACTGGTATGATTTCATTTCTCCATAGTCAATCACAACTTATACATGGATCCTGCGTTAGAGTTTCATTTTTTTAATGTTTTACGCTTTATATTCGCTGCATTTTATGCCTCGAAACCCAACAATGGTATCAGAGCTACGTGTATAAGGGGCTGATTTGGTTACATGTTTACTATATTTTTACGAGTATGCATGTTTGATGAATCTGCCATTATACAGTTATGTTATATGAATGATATAATGAATCTTTTAATATTATGATATGATGGTACCATGCTTGCCATGTTTATAATCTGCTTAGATTGAATCGGAACTGGAAGAACAGTGGGTTAATGATGTTGTATAAACAGAATCTGAATTGGATTTGGATTGATTATATAACTGTTATATGATAAGTTTATATGTAATGTTTGATTGTATATGATATGATTGGCAGTAGCAATAGCTTGATCGGAATCGTTCTGTGAAAGCTAGAAAAGAAACTGCAACAGAAAGTGTTTTTGGTGTCCGTTTTCGACCCATAATCGGAGACGGTGTTTGATTAGTCAAAATAATTTTCTTGGTCCATCGTCATTAGACCTTGTCGGAAGTTTTGTTTTCGCATTTTGACATCGTTTAAGCCTTCAAAAATGCGATTTACCGTTTTCCTGAAATTTTTTGATTTTTCAGATTTAGCCATATATGATGTTTAATGATTGGACATGAGATATATGATATGGAATACTCTTATATATGATCTTACATGTTCTTTAATGGTTACTTGAGCATGGTGCATGGTTATGGCCTTTAAACCCTAGTTGTAATGGTTTATTCTTTTGGTTTGTAATAAATACGACTTGCATGTCGTTTCTATTTGTAATTGTTTATCTCGAATGTAACTCGAGTTCTTTTGTAAGTTCATTAGTATAGTTATTATTGTAACATCCAAGAAGGAGTCAATGGAAGCAATAGATAAGACATATCTAATAGTTATTTTTTACCCCATAGATTGACCTTGATCTTTTCATTAGCTTGAAAAGATCACATAGGATTGGACCATAACCATTGCACGTTACTTTACGCACTTTACATATGATGTATGGATTGTATGTGTAGAGTAGAAGTGCATGCTTTAATTAGATTAAAGATATATGCATGTATTAGACACGTCACCCATGCCATGCTTGCCATGCTGAACAAGATAAAATCTGTAACGATTCAAGATTTTAAAATTAACAAATGATCATGAGATTCTTGTGTTTATAAAATATAAACACGGAATTAAATATGGATTTTTGATATCTAAAATTTGGATTTTCTGACAAAAACGGATATGCGTATTTGTAAGGTTAATGGGTATTAAGTGTGACCATTGGGATCCTCCATCTACCTGGGAAATGAACAATTTAAGATGTCAATTTGAAATATTTGGTTCAAGGAAAATTGAGGATCTCTTTATTATGTGATCATGATCGTTATAAATTTTCTAAACCCCTTAAAAAAATATTAAGTTTTAATCAGATGCTTTCCAATGAATGAACACTCATCGAATCCTAGATCGATAAGGGGAAGGGCTGTTAGTGGCAGGGGACTTTTGTCTATCGTGGTGAGATGCGACGAATATAAACGGTTATATTCGGCCGTTGTATCATTGGGTCTAACTTAACTGAGTCGTCATAATAAGGTGAAAATAAACGGTTATATTCAACTATTATGAACTTAGAAGCATAGAGTTTGGTTAAAATCTATTAGATACATAAGATCAATCGTTGTTCACCAAACTATCCAAGAATTATATATGATATAATTGACAACTATTGTCTACCTAAATAATCATGTTTTAAGGACTACGAGTGGTTGACTTAGGACATGACGAAATATGGATCTTGGCTCACTAGAAAGATTTATGGGATATTCTTTCCGAATTAATAGTAAGGGCTACTAATTTGATAAAAAATAGTGGGAGATATATTATGAATATATCATAATCATTTGAACATAATAATTTATAACTCAGACAATCTAATGTTTATTTTGTGCTTTTATCATTGTAGATACTAAGTAATGGCAAACAACACAAACACACTATCCGTACGATCAGTCCTTGAGAAGGACAAGCTGACAGGAGGAAATAACTTCCTAGACTGGCAGAGGAATTTTAGGATTGTCCTCAGGCAGGAGCGCAAGCTTCATGTCATTGATATCCCTCCGCCAGGTCCCCGTCCTGAGGGCGCTACTGTTGAGGAACAAGCGGCGCACACAAGGGATGAGATGATGCAAATGATGTTGCATGTCTTATGTTGGCAACTATGAATGCTGAGCTTCAAAGACAGCATGTGCATATGGATGCATATACTATCAATGAGCACTTGCAAAGCATGTTTGCAAGCCAAACTTGTCAAGAAAGGTTCAACACGAGTAAGTCACTCTTTAATTGCAAACAAGGGGCAAGTGAACCAGTTGGCCCACATGTTCTGAAGATGATTGGTTACATTGAGTACCTTGAAACTTTGGGTTTCCCGATTGGTCCGGAAACTGGTATTGACCTAATCATGAATTCTTTGAACAACAAATTCACTCAGTTTTTTGTGAACTACAATATGAATGAATTTGACAAAACACCTACTGAATTGTTGCATATGTTGAGAAAACTTGAGACCAACATGAAGACATCTGAACCTGCTCCCATACTGATGGTGGGCAATAAAGGTAAGGCCAAGGGGAAAGGCAAGTGGAAGGGTAAGAAGAAGACTGGATCTGATTCTACACCCAAGCCAAAGTCAGGTCCAAAACAGGCTTTAAAGCCTAAAGGTGGTGTTGCTAAGGGTGAATGTCACTACTGTAAGAAAACTGGTCACTGGAAGAGACTGTTCAGTTTAATTGGAGGATCTGATGAAAATGAAGGCTGTTCAGATTTCTGGATCAGGTATTTATGTTATAGAAGTCAATCTGTCTATTTCTACATCTTGGGTATTGGATACTGGATGTGCTTCTCACATTTGTATAAATGTGCAGGAAATGTAGTGAAGTAGGACTTTGGCTAAGGGAGAAGTGGACCTACGAGTAGGCAATGGAGCAAGAGTTGCTGCTTTAGCTATAGGGACTTATTATTTATCTTTGCCCTATGGGCTTGTTTTAGAACTAGAAGACTGTTATTACGTGCCTGCGATTCACAGAAACATTATTTCTGTTTCTTGTTTGGACAAGAAAGGTTTTTCGTTTACAATAAAGAACAACAGTTGCTCTTTTGCTTTGAATGATTTGACCTATGGTGTTGTGCGTTTATTTAATGGTTAATATGTTCTTGATTTAGATAATCCTGTCTGTAATATAGAAAACAAACGACTTAAAGTCAATGACTCAAATCAAACATACCTCTGGCATTGTCATCTAGGCCATATAAATAAGAAACGCATATCCAAATTACATAAGGATGGATACTTGGATAAGTTTGATTTTGAATCATACCAAGAATGGGAATCTTGTTTGCTTGGTAAGATGACTAAAGCCCCTTTCAATGGTAAGGGTCAAAGGGCCACTGAACGTCTGGAGCTAATACATAGTGATGTATGTGGCCCAATGCGTATGATGGCTAGAGGAGGCTACTACTTCATAACATTTACTGATGATTTAAGTAGATATGGATATGCATATCTTATGAAGAATAAATCCGATTCTTTTAAAAAGTTCAAAGAATACAAGGCTGAAGTAGAGAAGCAAATTGGCGGAGGTGCAAGTATTAAGATCTTACGATCCGATCATGGGGGTGAATACTTAAGTACCGAATTTAAAGAGTATTTAAAGGAGTGTGGTAATGTATCACAACTCACTCCGCCAGGTCCACCTCAATGGAATGGAGTTTCAGAGAGGAGAAATCGCACCTTGTTGGACATGGTGCGATCGATGATGAGTCATGCAGATCTTCCAATTAGTTTCCGGGGTTACGCTCTAGAAACAGCGGCTTTCACACTTAACCGTGTTCCTACTAATAAGGTTCAAAAGACTCCATATGAGATATGGGAGGAGAAACGGTTAGGCAGGAGCTTTATAAAAGTTTGGGGATGCAAGGTATTTGTGAAACGTCAAGTATCTGACAAGCTTGGTCCTAAATCCGAAGAGTGCAAATTTGTGGGATACCCTAATGAAACAAAGGCGTATTATTTTTATAGTCCTTCTGAGCAGAAAGTGTTTATTGCTCGAGATGCTGTCTTCATGGAAAGAGATTTTTTTCCAAAAGAAATAGTGGGAGAACTATAGATCTCGATGAAGATCGAGAAGCACAAAATAGCATTGAACCTGAAGTGGAATAAGAGCAGGATAATGATAATGCTCAACAAACACAGGTTGTTCGTATAACTGGTAGAATTCGCCATGAGCCAGAGGGATATGGATTTCTCTTGACTCAATGTGGTGATTTGATGCTCATAGATGAAGATGAGTCTCTCATATACCAAGATGCTATGAACAGTCCAGACTCTAAGAGATGGCTTGAAGCCATGAAATCCGAGATGGATTCCATGTACGAAAACCAAGTATGGACTTTGGTTGATCCACGTGAAGGGGTAAAACCCGTAGGGTGCAAATGGATTTTCAAGAAGAAAACTGACAGGGATGGAAATGTTCAGACCTATAAAGCAAGGCTGGTTGCAAAAGGTTTCAAACAAATTCATGGTATTGACTATGATGAAACTTTCTCACCAGTGGCTATGGTCAAATCCATAAGGATTTTGCTTGCCATTGTAGCATTCCATGATTATGAAATCTGGCAAATGGATGTCAAAATAGCCTTCCTTAATGGAAGCCTTGAAGAGGATGTGTACATGACACAACCTAAATGTTTTGTCGATCCAAGGAATGTTGGCAAGGTATGTAAATTACATCGATCCATTTATGGATTGAAGCAAGCCTCTAGGAGATGGAATATCCGTTTTGATGAAATAGTCAAAGAGTATGGCTTTGTTCAAAACGAAGATGAACCTTGTGTTTACAAGAAGGTTAGTGGGAGCCATGTGGCATTCATAGTACTATATGTTGATGATATACTACTAATGGGGAATGACATACCTTCTCTAAAGGCTGTTAAGACTTGGTTAGGGAGCAATTTCTCTATGAAAGACTTAGTAGAGGCAACCTACATTCTAGGAATGATGATCTATAGAGATAGATCTAGAAGGATTATCGTTCTAATTCAGAGCACATACATTGATAAGGTTTTGCATCATTTTGGTATGCAAAATGCAAAAAGGGGATATGTCCCCGTGTCTCAAGGGATAACGATCTCTAAAGACCAGTGCCCGAAATCATTGGATGAGAAGGACCACATGAGTAAGGTTCCATATGCCTCAGCAATTGGATCTATCACGTATGCAATGGTATGTACTCGCCCAGATGTTTCGTATGCTTTGAGCATGACGAGCAGATACCAGTCTAATCCAGGTGAAGGTAACTGGACGGCAGTCAAGAATATTCTAAAGTACCTGGAAAGGACTAAATATTCATTCTTGGTGTATGGAGGAGAGGAGAAACTGGTTGTAAAAGGTTACACCGATGCAAGTTTCCAAACAGACAGGGATGATACTGTATCACAGTCTGGTTTTGTGCTTTGTCTAAACGGAGGTGCTGTAAGCTGGAAGAGTTCAAAGCAAGAAACAGTAGCTGATTCTACAATGGAGGCTGAGTACATTGCAGCTTGTGAAGCAGCTAAGGAGGCTGTTTGGATGCAGTTGCCCTAGCAAGAGAACTGGATATAAACTATGGACGCATAATTCTCTCTGAAATAGTGGGCTCAATGGGATCTCCTGAAAGCAGAGACCTCACTACCACTGATGTCGTCTGCTGGTTTCCTCGGTTTCTTCAAATGCTGATCAATGACTTAATACCGAAGGATGCTCTTGCTGTTAGACAGGGATTTGCCAGAAGCCCAACATCTGCATCGCTAGGGATGGGCACTAAGTCACTTTCAACCATTGCTAACCAGGATAAACATCAAGGTAAACCGAGGTCTATTCCTGAAAATATACAAATGTGGCTTAGATATGATGCAGGAGTTACCAATTTGGAGGCATCATCACAAGTTTCATCACATGCTCAAAATCCATCTGTTCATGCTGAGGCATTTGATGAGATTCCTGATGAGGAAAGCGATGATGCACAAGGTAATCAATCAGGTAATCTCTCCCTGCATACTATTCATTCCTCCTCCTATGTATCTGATTCCGCGACCCAAGAGACTGCTAACCCGCAGGATCTATCCCAGGGTGAGAGCCATATTTCTGACTCTGAGTCTGATACACATTCCTATTCTCTATCACCCTTGTTAACGGAAGTCAGAAAGCCAGCACCTGTATATGTAGAAGATGATGAGGAGAATGAACCCGAAGAGCAGCAACTTATTCGAAAGAAAGCCAAACTTTTCCGCGCTGCTACTTCACAACCACAGTCAAACCCTAGCATGTCACACGCAACCACTCCACCTTACGCGAGTGGTTCACCCCTTGAACAATCTGCACATAGGGATTTTGATTTTGGTGAGGATAATGTACTTCTTGAAGATACTGTTGCTTCAAGAGGACATGAAGTCTTAAGAACTTCAGCCGTACCTTCACCGGTACGTACTGATGCTGCAAAGAGGATCGGTTCTAATGTCGTACAAGAACACTTTGCAGCCGCTCAGCCTGAGATTCGAACTCAGGACATAACAGACATAGATCCCATAACTGCCAATTATTTTGCTTATCCAATTTCTGCAGGTAATGCTTCATATTTCGGATCAATAATTGAAGACATACACGAGCGTGAGACAGGGAGTGTGTGTGAGAGGTTAGGGAGAGAGGGACCTTCATTTTCAAGGCCCGAAACCGAGCGTCAAATACCAACAGAACGAGTATTAGAGCGAGGTCACCTAAACCAAACACCGTCCCTTAACACTGAAAATCTTGATACGCGTATGACTTCTATGGAAAATCAGATGAGGCAGTTCGGACAGACGATGGGGCAGTTTGGGATGAACATTGGAAACAACCAAAGGGCTCTAGACGACTACGCAGCAAGAATGGCAAGTCAAGCTACAGCTTTTGATGATTTGACAAATAAGGTCAATGACTTGGGCCATGCTGGTGGTGTCTTGGGAAGCACTCTCAATGAGAGGATGGGGGCATTGGAGTCTACAATGCATACAATGGCTGTGGAAATCAGTAGAATGATGTTCGCAGTCAGGAGTTTTGTGCCCCCGGAGTGCTTCGAGTCGCAACAACCTCCCCCCGATGCTGGTGCAGGTGGTGCAGGTGGTGCTAGTGGAGCGGGAGCCTCTGGTTCTGGTTTTGGAGGTTCCTATGCAGCTGGTGGATCTGAAGACCAAGGTGGAGCTCAGGATAACTCACCTAAGGGGGAGAGTGGAAAGGAGACGAGACAGCAGGCAGTTCACATCGAAGAAATTGAAGAACCCGCTGATCTTGTCAAGGAACCAGAAGTTGAGCCGTCTGTTGATGAAGAGGCTCTGAGGATGAGAAAGGGTAAGGCAGTAATGGTTGATGAACCATTTGTTGACCTGAGTCATCAGGAAACAGTACAGGAGGTACTTGACTCAGATTCTGACATGGAAGACGTACCGTTGGCACACGCTATAAAAAGATCTTTGAAGGAACAAGGTGGAGGTGCTGGAATGTCTTCCGGAATGCCTGAAGAATTTCCTGTTGATGAGGAAACCCTTAAAGCTCAACAGTTAGCCTTGGAACAAGCTCAGTTCCATAAAATGAAGATGATGCAAGAACATGCTGCATTCCTAGAAAAGAAGGGGGAGCTACAAGGGAAGCAGTATGAGTATGAGCTTGCAAGGCTAGCTGATCCTAAAGTTGATCTGGACAAACGAAGGATAGGGCAGAAATGGGATGAAGCAAGGAAGATAATGATGGGACCCTGTGCGAAAGGAGTTCATAACAAGGATGCAGATGATCTGTTCTACAACTTGAATTTGCAGAATCCAATGACTGGGGACTATATAAATGCTTTGAAGAGATTAATTTCTAAAGTCAGGGTTGGATACAATGCAAATCTTAAGGAGTGGCAGGTTATCTTGTCTTTGGTAGAAGGAGTCCCAACATCTTTCCTATATGTGGATGACCAATTCATAATGAGAAGATCTGCGTCAGAGTTGTTCTTGCTAGCGACTAAAATTCAATACTCTCAATCTGAGGAGCTAAGCATTCTGTACAGGGATCAGTTAATGCAGCTAGTAGAGGACAAGGGTCCAGAATTCTCAGCATATCCAAATTTTGTCCGATGGTAGTTGACCAGAAAGATGAAGAGGGTTAGCATGGAGGAAAATGATCTAATGGAGCTTTCAGTAGAATCTCTCAAAGCTGTCTGTAGACAAATGATGAGTAAGGGATTCGCTTCTGAGCTTAAAGATAAATCCGTGAAGATCATTGAAAGAGTAATATTCAAGAAGAGCAATGAGGTGTGGAAGTGTGATGTCATTGCTCCAAACCCTCTTGATGACGTGAAGATTGAGCCGGAGCTGATAGAGAAGAAATGGAATATTCTTCAAGCCATGAAGAATGTAGATGAAGCTCTGACTCTTCCTTCTGGAGCACTAGAACAAGGAGAAATAAGGGAGGCTATTGGTGTTCCAGGAAGTGATAGTGTATACTGGATACACGCTTATGTTGAAGATACAGCTGATGCCTTAGTATTCATAGATGCAGACCAGAATCAAACAATCTTGCATATGAGTAGACAATGGCTGCTACGGACTCAAGATGATTCATTTCTGGAGAGAGTATTATATGTATTCAAATGGGGCGAAGTGGAAGACAAGTATGTGGAAGAAAAGCAGAGACTCATGAGTTACCTATCTGAAGTAGTAGTGGAAAAGAAGCGAATGGAGCGAGATGCGGCTAGTGTCCACAATACTAACCGTGTCAAGGGCTACCCCAAGATGATCTATTGTCAGTTTAAAGCTGATAAAACACATTGGAAATCTCAGCTCATCATGAAGAACTTTGAGGATATTCCAAAGATCAGGACTACTCAGGAGGTGGACAAACTCAGAAGGCTTTTCAAACATCCTTATCCAGAGCCCAAGAACCCTCTAGAAATGGAAGCTGTAAGTCTGTTGAATGCTAGGTGGAAGCAGCTTAAAGATCCAGTGTACAAGAAAGAACAGCAGCAGAAGGAGAAGCGCAAAAGGCAGAAAGAAGAGAGAGACCAAGCTGCTGAAGCTAGAAAGAGGAAACGGAATTAGGGTTAAAGGTCAGAGTGGTGTGAACTTGAAGTTGGAAAAACTTCATGTCTTTCGGTTGCTTTAACTCACTTGAGGAAAATTCACCTTAGAGTGAATCCAATAAGGTGATACAAGTTTGACTAAAAGATATGAAATAATCCAGGTGATAGGAATCACTCAAATGATCTTTAATTCGAAGTTCGAATTCTGTTTCTAGTTTAAGTTCTTTGTATTGTTTTCATGTAAATTTCAATTGTAAATTATTCAAGACTGTAATGTTAATTATCTTTTCTCGTCTCATTGTTTAGTTGAGTTATCCTTCATTAATTTGAATGTCATTGTTAGACAATCAAATTGGGGGAGATTGAAAGGCAGAGTGTGTAAACTTGTAACACTATAACTAATGTAACTCAAACTAAAGGAAAAGATACTTAACCAGAAGACAATCAAGAACAAGAAGTCACAAGAAATCAACACTAAATGAAGACAAGGTAATTGATACAATTCAACATGTTAACTATGATCAATCCAAGAAGAAATCATTGAGAGAAGTTCAAGTCAAAGTTGTTCATGCCTCAGTGATTTGAAAAGCCAAGAATCAAGATCATAACTATCAGTATCAATAAGACCAATTGATTTCAAGTGAACAAGAAGGAAAGCAAATATTGGAAAGCCACATTTCTAATTGGATATGGTAATTTATTCAAGAAGCAAAAACCCTATCACGACTAGTCACTTATGAACCAGACCGTTGCATCAAGTGTCAGGACATTGATAGCAAGTTTATGTCAGTAATAAAGATCCATATTCAAGAGCTTGGTGAAGAATAAAGAAGACATGAAGATATCACAAGTTCAAGATGTGCATTGAAGTTTCAAGTTGAAGACCAGAATATTTTCTAAGTACTAAATATTCTAGATGGCCAAGTAGAAGTTTCTAAGTAGAAGTTCTACTTAGAACTTCGAGATGGCTAAGTAGAAATTCTCAAGTAGAAGTTCTACTTAGAGTGCAGCTTCAACATGACACATGGCATCTTCTGATTGGCAGATTTCCAAGCTTTCAAGATAAGGCAAGATTTATGTGGACATCATTGGGCCACGTATATCTTAGTCTTTGAAGACTACAGGACATAGATTACATGTAGTATAAATAGAAGTACTTGTGTAATGTTTTTAGTGACTGAGCAATTCTTGAGAAAAACACAAGAGAAAGAGAGAGAGTGCATTCACAGAGCTTAGTATCATTCACTTCTCTCTGAACTTCTGTTATACTTTGTAATGAATGTTGTAGCAACCCTTTCAAGTTATATATAAGACATATATTCCTTGAATCTGTGTGTTCATTTATTGCGTCGTATTTATTGCTTCTCATATTCGAAAAGTTGTATTCACCCCCCCTCTACAACACATTTGGACCTAACATGAACCCTATACTGTTAATGATTCATCATCCACTGATGAAGATAACTATCAAAGAAAGAGAAGGCCATGCAAGGAACTCGAAGGAGGGACAGGGCCTTCTAAGCCACGAGGATCCAAAGGACTGGCTCCCAAGACTCTAGGAGGGATGATACTCGCTCATGAAGCGCATACCTGAGAATTGAAGTAAGATTTAGAAATACAACAAGATAGGTAGTCCCCAAGGGCTAGGATGTAACGCCCCCAAATTCGGGGTCAAGGATTTGGTCATCACGCGAAAATCCTCAATATCAAATCACCTGTTTAATAACATTAAACTATCTGTAGTCATTTAATAACTGAATTACAACATTTGAGAACACAACAACCAAGCATCGTTTAGGTTATAGGGCTAGAAACAAGAATCAAGTCCTTACATTTCTTATTACAACCATTTATTACATCACCCTATCTTATAATCTTATACTAGTATAATCTTCTATACGAAGTATATTGGGTTTCAGCCAATCAAATGCAGCGAAAAAACGCGAAAAAATAAAATAAAACTGAAACCCACCATAAGGATCCATGCGAGAATTGTATATTTAATTCGTAGTATTAGAAATCAGAACCTTAAAGAGCTTTCCGATGTCTGAGAGTGAAGAAAGGATTATTCGATCACCACGTATCCCGCACGAGCGATGTACGTCTCTATGGTATCCACACGAACGCTTTCTTGAAGGAATTGCAGTGTACTAGCACCAAGAACTCGAATCTTCTCCTCTCTTTGTCTCTCCTCTTTTGCTATTAGGCTTTAGTGTTTTTAAAATAATAAATACGTAAAACACTAGCAGCCACCAAGAGAGAGTTATATATGTGGAGATAAAAATGAATTTTAACTCTAATCTCTTTAGAGTTTGTATTAATCCAAATTCTAATCATTCTCATCTTATTAAGTCTTACTTAATAAGCAAGCTACTGAATTTTTGGATTATTAATAATTCGAATTTATTATTTTTAATTAATCAAGTCAATACTTAATTAATTAATTAACAATTCGATTTATCATCTTAATTTAAATACGATTATTTAAATTAAATGATCCTTCAAGCGCTTTTGTGTGTGACCATATAGGTTATTATTATATTGGCAACAATTTTATTTAATAAATAAAATCGTAAACAATGAGCGGTATCTAGTAATACATCATTGTTACCCAAATAATAATAATTAAATCGGTGAATCGATTTCGCCTTTCGTGAATAATGTTCTATGTAATATAATCCCTTTAACCATGATATTATAGATTAAATTGGAGGCATGGAATGTGTCATCCTCGTCATAAATTAATCTTTATTTTCTTGATCGATGAGTAGACTATTCAAACAAATCACTATTTCAGCATGGCCATGCATTTTATAGTCTCACTCAAACAAGAGGCCAATAATATCACTCCTATATATTTATATATTAAAGAGGGTTAAATTCCATCTAGATCATTCACATTTCTCATACGATTCATAATATACCCAAGACCATTATCATTACCTGATTAAAGATAACTTTTGATAGAATCGAAATATATTAATTCTCGTATAGAAATGTAATGAATTCAGGTCTAAGGATCATTACATCATTATCATATTGAGATTCATAACGACACATTTATTCATTCCATGTCGAATCTCATAGTGGGTCTATCCAGTACATCGTACTCATATATGTATCTATGCATTGACTTTAGTATCACAATACTTATGATCAATGAGAAGTGATTATCAGTCAATCAACATACTAGTCTTGATGTATTATTATTGTCCCAATAACAATAATACTTGACTAGGGATATTTAAGATTATTATATTGTATATTATCTCATATTAATGTAGTTCGTATCAATAATCTAGGGACATTTATTATACTAACAATTATATCGCAGTAAATACAAAGCATAATAAAACATCAATATAATTAAAATAGAACATAAATATCAATGACGAAGTTTAAATAAACTGAAATGTATTGTCTCTAGGGCACCTACACTAACAATCTCCCACTTGTACTAGAGCAAATCATTCATATTCCTAATACCTATAGAACTAGTGTGACTTTCGTGCTTTTGCTGCGACAGAGGCTTAGTCAGTGGATCAGCAACGTTATAATTGGTATGCACTTTACATATGTGTATATCTCCTTGCTCGTTAATCTCACAAATAAGATGATATCTTCTAAGTATATGTTTCGCCCTGGAGTGCGATCTTGGTTCCTTTGCTTGTGCTATGGCTCCATTATTATCACAATAGAGATCAATGGGATCTGCTATCGATGGAACCACACCAAGCTCAATGATGAAGTTTCGGATCCAAACTGCCTCCTTAGCTGCTTCACAAGCAGCAATATACTCAGCCTCCATTGTAGAATCAGCTAGTGTTTCTTGTTTCGAACTTTTCCAGCTAACAGCACCTCCGTTGAGATAAAACACAAAACCAGACTGGGATATAGAGTCATCCTTGTCTGTTTGGAAACTAGAGTCAGTGTAACCTTTTACGACTAGTCCCTCTTCTCCTCCATACACCAAGAACGAATCTTTAGTCCTTTTTAAGTACTTTAGAATGTTCTTGACAGCCGTCCAGTGAGCTTCACCTGGATTAGACTGAAACCTACTCATCATGATTAAAGCATACGATACATCAGGACGAGTACATATCATTGCATACATGATAGATCCAACTGCAGAAGCATATGGAATCTTACTCATGCGATCCTTTTCATCTTTCGATTTAGGACTATCTTTATCAGAGATCGTTATCCCATGAGACATTGGGACAAATCCCCTTTTTGCATCTTGCATCCCGAAACGATGCAATACTTTGTCAATGTATGTACTCTGACTTAGGCCATTCAATCTTCTTGATCTATCTCTATAGATCTTGATCCCTAATATATAGGAAGCCTCACCTAAGTCTTTCATGGAGAAATTCTTTCCTAACCATGCCTTAACAGCCTGTAGAGAAGGTATGTCATTCCCAGTCAGTAATATATCATCAACATATAGAACTAGGAATGCCACAGTGCTCCCACTAACCTTCTTGTAAACACAAGGTTCATTTTCATTTTGAACAAAGCCAAACTCTTTGACTGTTTGGTCAAAACGAATATTCCATATCTTTGAAGCTTGCTTTAGTCCATAAATGGACCTGATTGGCTTACATATCTTTCTAGCATCCTTTGGATTTACAAAACCTTCAGGTTGTATCATATATACATCCTCTTCAAGGCTTCCATTAAGGAAGGCTGTCTTGACATCCATCTGCCAGATTTCATAATCGTTGTAAGCTGTCGCAAGCAAAATCCTAATGGATTTGACCATTGCTACTGGTGAAAAAGTTTCATCATAGTCAATGCCATGAATTTGTTTGAAACCTTCTGCAACCAACCTAGCTTTATAGGTCTGGACCTTTCCATCCATGTCAGTCTTCATCTTGAAGACCCATTTGCACCCAATGGGTTTTACCCCTTCAGGTGGATCAACCAAAGTCCATACTTTATTTTCATACATAGAATCCATTTCAGATTTCATGGCTTCTAGCCATTTCTCAGAGTCTGGACTGTTCATAGCATCTTGATAAGTAAGAGGCTCATCTTGATCCATGAGCATTATATCACCATTATCGACTAGGAGAAAACCATAATATCTCACAGGCTCATGGCGAATCCTACCAGATCTACGAACAACTTGTTTTTCTTCAGCAATATTCTCTTCAAGATTATCTTGAATATCTTGCTCACGTTCCATTTACGGTTCAATGTTATCTTGTGGTTCTCGAACTTCATCGAGGTCTACTTTCCTCCCACTATTTCTTCTGGAGACAAATTCTCTTTCTAGAAATACAGCATTTTGAGAAACAACTATTTTGTTCTCAATTGGATTATAGAAATAGTAACCCTTAGTTTCCTTTGGGTACCCCACAAAATAACATTTTTCAGATTTGGGTCCAAGCTTGTTAGAGATCAAGCATTTTACAAACGCTTCACATCCCCATATTTTCATAAATGACATGATTTGACGCTTTCTAGTCCATATCTCATATGGAGTCTTTTGAACCGATTTTGATGGAACACGGTTTAGTGTATATGCAGCGGTTTCTAGGGCATCACCCCAGAAACTTATCGGAAGATCAGCATGACTCATCATCGATTGTACCATGTCCAACAAAGTACGATTCCTCCTTTCAGAAACACCATTCCGCTGTGGTGTTCCAGGAGGAGTGAGTTGTGATACAATACCACATTCCTTTAAGAAATTCTTAAATTCCAAGGTTAAGTATTCACCTCCTCGATCAGATCGAAGAGTTTTAATACTCTCACTCTTTTGCTTTTCTACTTCTACTTTGTATTCTTTGAACTTTTCAAAAGATTCAGATTTGTGCTTCATTAGATACACATATCCATGTCTACTATAATCATCAGTAAATGTTATGAAGTAGTAAAAGCCTCCTCTTGCCATAGAACGCATTGGACCACATACATCACTATGTATTAGTTCTAATCGTTCAGTGGCCCTTTCACCTTGTTTGTTAAAAGGGGCCTTTGCCATTTTACCAAGTAAACAAGCTTCGCATTCATCGTATTATTCAAAATCAAATTTATCCAAAAATCCATCTTTATGGAGCTTGCATATGCGATTCTCATTTATATGGCCTAATCGACAATGCCATAAGAAGGTTTGATTAGAGTCATTTGCTTTAAGGCGTTTATTAACATCATAGACAGGAGTAAAATTTAAATCTAGAACATACAAACCATTAAACATGCGTGCAATGCCATAAGTTAAATCATTCAAACCAAAAAAGCAACAATTGTTTTTAATAATAAATGAAAAACCCTTCTTGTCCAAACAAGAAATAGAAATAATGTTTCTGCAAATTGCAGGCACGTAATAGCAATTATCAAGTTCTAAAATTAACCCAGAGGGCAACGATAAATAATAAGTCCCTACGGCTAAAGCAACAACCTTTGCTCCATTGCCTACTCGTAGGTCGACCTCTCCCTTTGCCAATGTCCTACTCCTTCGTAGTTCCTGCACATTAATACAAATATGAGAACCACATCCAGTATCCAATACCCAAGATGTTGAAATAGACTATAACATAAATACCTGAATCAGTAGAAATCTTGACAGACTTCATCTTCTTCAGATCCTCCAAGTAGTTAGGACAGTTCCTCTTCCAGTGACCAGGCTTGTTGCAATAGTGACAATCACCCTTGTCAGCCTTCGCGACATCCCCCTTCGGCTTTCCAGCCTTTTTGAAAGAGGGCTTTGAAGTAGCAAGAGCTTTTGATGCAACCTTTTTCTTGCCCTTCCATTTCCCCGTTCCCTTAGCACCTTTCTTGCCCACCATCATTATGGGAGATTTCTCAGGTGCCTTGACCATATTTGCTTCAGTGGTCCACAGCATGGCAAATAATTCCATAGGAGTCTTATCTTGCTCAGTCATATTAAAAGTCATAATAAACTGAGTATAGTCGCTGTTCAAAGATTGCAAGATTATATCGACTTGAGCCTCTCGCTGAAGCGGGAAACCCAAACGAGCAAGGTAATCACAATACCCAATCATCTTTAGAACATGTGGTCCGACTGGTCCATTGCCCTTCTTGCATGAGTAGAGTGCTTTGCTCGTGTTGAACTTTTCCACACGAGCCTGTGATTGAAACATCGTTGAAAGATGTTCAAACATAGCATGTGCATTCATATGCAAATACTGCTTCTGAAGCTCAGCATTCATTGTAGCAAGAATAAGACAAGCCACATCGTTCGCATTGTCAATATGCTTCTGATAAGCATTTTGCATAGCACGGGTGGCATTGGCAACAGGGGCTTCCGGTTGAGGATTATCAATCACATAAGGTTTCTTTTCCTGCATGAGAACAATTCTCAAATTCCTAGACCAGTCAAGGAAGTTTGATCCTGTCAGCTTGTCCTTCTCAAGGACTGATCGCACAGAGAAAGTGTTGTTTGTGTTTTGTGCCATTTGTTATCTACAATGATAAAATGCATAAGATAAGTTAGAGTGTTACAATAATTATGTTCAAGTGATTATGGTACATTCAACTTAATATACCTCCCACTATTTTTATCAAATTAATAGCCCTCACTATTAACTCGGAAAGCCTATGCGAAACTTTACTTTCTAGTGGGCCAAGATCCATATTTCATTATGTCTTGGGTCATCGTTGGCCGATACTCCCAAAACATAACTATTTAGGTAGACAAAATTTGTCAATTATATCTCGTATATAATTCTTGGACAGTTTGGTGAACAACAATTGCTCTAATTTATCAAATAAATTTTCCTCCAAAACTATACTTCTAAGTTCTTATTTCACAATCCTATTGTGATAACTTAGTTAAGTTAGACCCAATTGATTAACATGTCGAATATCACATTTATTCTTTCGCACCTAACCACGATAATTAAGAATGCTTTACTTTGGCAAACCAACTCCTAATGATCTAGGCTTTGATGAGTGTTATTCAATTGGAAAGCATCTAATAACTTAATATTTAATTAAGGGATTTTTAATTAAAACGACCATGATCCCATCATAAAGAGATCCCCAATTTTTCGTTGAATTAAATATTTCAAATCATAGTTCGCTGAATTAATGATTTCCAGGTAGAAAGGTTAACGCATAAATGGCTTTATTGACACCTTTTAACCTTACAAGAAATTAATCTCGTTGTTGAAAAAATCATTTAATCCTTGAACTATAATAATTCATATTTAATTACCGTGTTTCATAAACAAAGGAATCTCATGATCATTTGTTTAATCTTCATCTTAAATCGTTACGGATTTTATCTTGTTTAGCATGGCATGGATGACGTATCTAATACATACATATATTCTACCTAATCTAATTAAGCATGCATATCTATCACTACGCATACATATCATCATATGTAAAGTGCATGAATATTAAAATCGAGCTTGGTTATGGCCCAATCCTATATGATCTTTCCAAGCTAATGGAAAAATCTAGGTCAATCTATGGTGGCTTATAAAACTAAATTATTACATAATTGGTCTTCATAAATACATGTCTTCATGTCTTTCTTTGTGTCAACTACCTCATCTCCATTGATCCTTCATTGCATGCTTCCAATGATCTTCTTATTACATAGAATATAAAACATAACTATACTAATGTAATTACATAAGAACTCGATTTACATTCGAGATGAACAATTACAAAAGAAAAAGAAAATGACATACAAGTCGTATTTATAAAACCAAACCATAATAATTAACCACTGACCTATGGGTCTCAAGGCCATAACCAATCACCATGCTCAATTAACACTTAAGAACATCATAAATCACATTATCATACCATAATATATCATATAAAGATGACATAATATGTCACAAGCACAAATTAAAACAAAACCCTAAACCGCGGATCATGTATCAGAATACAAGCAAAATCATGTATCAGAATACAAGCAAAATCATGTATCAGAATACAAGCAAAATCATGTATCAGAATACAATTCCATTAGCATGTATCAGTATACACATGACCCAAATTCCAGTTACCAGAAACATGTATTAGTATACATATCGACCAGGCATCATCCAACAGATTGATCAACATATCAATCAAAGCAGCCAACAAAACCAGAATAATATATACAGCATGCATAATATCAGAATATTCATAAACAGCAATCAAGACAGATTACATACATGCATATATTCGAAAGCTTAAACACATAAACGAATTAAATAACCTCTCGCAAGTAGCTCTGATACCATTATTGGGTTTCAGCCAATCAAACGCAGCGAAAAAAATGTGAAAAAATAAAATAAAACT
Organism: Saposhnikovia divaricata; assembly: GCA_036435485.1. Lineage (NCBI taxonomy): Eukaryota > Viridiplantae > Streptophyta > Magnoliopsida > Apiales > Apiaceae > Saposhnikovia > Saposhnikovia divaricata. The sequence goes on along the minus strand of CM071596.1, from coordinate 147,879,986 downwards.
GAAACCCACCGCAAGGATCCATGCGAGAATTGTATATTTAATTCGTAGTATCAGAAATCAGTACCTTAAGGAGCTTTCCGATGTCTGAGAGTGAAGAAAGGATTATTCGATTACCACATATCCCGCACGAGCGATGTACGTCTCTATGGTATCCACACGAACGCTTTCTAGAAGGAATTGCATTGTACTAGCACCAAGAACTAGAATCTTCTCCTCTCTTTGTCTCCCCTCTTTTGCTGTTAGGGTTTAGTGCTTTTAAAATAATAAAAATGTAAAACACTAGCAGCCACCAAGAGAGAGTTATATATGTGGAGATAAAAATGAATTTTAACTCTAATCTCTTTAGAGTTTGTAGCAATCAAAATTCTAATCATTCTCATCTTATTAAGTCTTACTTAATAAGCAAGCTACTGAATTTTTGGATTATTAACAATTCAAATTTTGTTTCTTTAATTAATCAAATCAACACTTAATTAATTAATTAATTAATTAACAATTCGATTTATCATCTTAATTTAAATCCGATTATTTAAATTAAATGATCCTTCAAGCACTCTTGTGTGTGACCCTATAGGTTATTATTATATTGGCAACAATTTTATTTAATAAATAAAATCGTAACAATGAGCGGTATCTAGTAATACATCATTGTTACCCAAATAATAATAATTAAATCGGTGAATCGATTTCGCCTTTCGTGAATAATGTTCTATGTAATATAATCCCTTTAACCATGATATTATAGATTAAATTGGAGGCATGGAATGTGTCATCCTCGTCATAATTTAATCTTTATTTTCTTGATCGATGAGTAGACTATTCAAACAAATCACTATTTGAGCATGGTCATGCATTTTATAGTCTCACTCAAACAAGAGGCCAATAATATCACTCCTATATATTTATATATATATTAAGGAGGGTTAAATTCTATCTAGATCATTCACATCTTTCATACGATTCATAATATACCCAAGACCACCTTTATCATTACCCGATTAAAGATAACTTTTGATAGAATCAAAATATATTAATTCTCGTATAGAAATGTAATGACTTCAGGTCTAAGAATCATTACATCATTATCACATTGAGATTCATAATGACACATTTATTCATTCCATGTTGAAACTCATAGTGGGTCTATCCAGTACATTGTACTCATACATGTACCTATGCATTGACTTTAGTATCACTATACTTATGATCAATGAGAAGTGATCATTAGTCAATCAACATACTAGTCTCGATGTATTATTATTGTCCCAATAACAATAATAATTGACTATGGATATTTATGATTATTATACTGTATATTATCTCATATTAATATAGTTAGTATCAATAATCTAGGGACAATTATTATACTAACAATTATATCGCAGTAAATACAAAGCATAATAAAACATCAATATAATCAAAATAGAACATAAATGTCAATGACGAAGTTTAAATAAACTGAAATGTATTGTGTTAAATATAATTGATGTGTTTTGATCAGTGTTTAAGTGTTACAGGGAGTTATCAGAGTTTAGCTGGAAGCAGTCAGAGTTTGTGTAAACTCTGACAGTTGGAAGCTCGACAGAGTTTGTTAAACTCTGTCTGGAGGAAGCGCGTCTACTGTTCAACAGTGATTAAAGATTAATTATGGAAGCGATATCTTTGAAGATTGGATAGCTATCAAAGAGATCGAGTTGACATAGGAGACGTGTGACAATCTGTAATTGATATCATTGTATAGCTGATTATTAGGAATATCAATTAGAGATTGTATCGTAGCTGTATGTTATATAAATACAGATATGTTAACCCTAGAAGGGTATCGATAACGAATTATCATTATTGTAACCTAGCAGCTCTTTGTGATATTTTACATCACGAAGAGGGTTTGAAATACAAGAAGTTTTTTAAGTGCATAAACGCTTTTACTTGTTAATCTCTCATACAAAGTTGATTATTATTTGTGTATTCGGCCTAACAAGTGGTATCAGAGCCAATCTGTTACTTTATTACAGGTTAAGATCCAAACACAACAATAATCATGTCAGAAATTCCTCCACCAACACCTACTGTTTCTGAAAAGGCTCCTACTACTGTGAGTCGTTATGAACCAATCAGGGTTCCTATTCTGAGGCCATTAGAGTATGCTATGTGGAAGGTCAAGATGACTATGTTTCTGGAGGCTACAGATCCAGAATATCTTGACAGGATTTATGAAGGCCCTCACAATCCTACAAAGCTATCTGTTGCAGTTGCTGGTGAAGCAGCAAAAATGGTTCCAAAGGAAAAGAAGGACATGACTCCTGAAGATCTATCATCAATTGCTAAGGATGCAAAAGTTAGGCATTTACTTCATAGTGCCTTAGACAATGTCATGTCTAACAAAGTCATTAACTGCACCACTGCAAAAGAGATATGGGATGCACTTGAAGTCAGGTTTTAAGGAACTGCAGCTATTAAGAAGAATAGGAGAAACATACTCACACAAGAGTATGAGCATTTTGAGGCTAAACCTGAAGAGACTATGACAGAAACATTTGATAGATTCTGTAAACTGATTAATGATCTGTCATTGGTCAACAAAGAATATGATCTAGAAGACTCGAATCTCAAGTTTCTTCTTTCTCTACCTGAAAAGTGGGATGTGAAAACAACCACTATTAGAGACAACTATGATCTTGCTGAAACAGAGATTGATGAAATTTATGGACTGCTCAAAACTTATGAATTGGAAATGGAGCAGAGAAACAGGAGATCAAGTAGAAAAGGAAAGTCTGTTGCTCTTAATGTTGAAGAGAAGCCTCAGAAGAAAGAGGCAACAAGAAGGAAAATGAAGGGAAAAGCTTTGGTCATACACTCAGAAAGTGATTCACCAAACTCTTCTGAATCATCTGACTCTGAGGATGATGAAGAAGAAATGAGAAAAATGGCTGTGCTGATGGTGAAAACTTTCAAGAAAATGGGCTTCAAGAATTTCAAGAAAGGAAAAAGGTTTTCTAGGGATTCAAATGAAGACAGGAAAAGCTACAGGAAGTCTGATAAGAGAGATTCTAAAGGGAAGAAGGATAAGTCTGAAATTCAATGCTACAAGTGTAAGGAGATGGGTCACTATGCTCCTGAGTGCAAGAAGGGTAAAACTGGAAAGGTACTCTACACTAAAGGCAGAGATTGGGCAGATACTTTAGATTCTGATGAAGAAGTGAACTATGCTCTCATGGCTACTACTGAATCAGAATCCTCTGAAAATCAGGTACCTCCAACTACCTATGCTTATAATATTGATGACATTGCTCAATTAAGAATTTTTCTTAAGTCATTGCATATAAGTTATAGGGATCAGACTTTAGAAAATGAGAGGATAAAAGCTGAAAATTCTGAACTTAAAGAGAGAAATAAACTTGTTGAAGAGAAACTTGAAAACATGCAACAAGTTCAGAAAGAGAGAGATGATGCTGTTTGCAAAGAACAGATTTTGCTTCAGAAATATAAACAACTAGAATCTGAGTTGGAGGAAGCAAATAAGAAAATTAGGACTTGACTAATTCTGGAAAGGACACTCAACAGATTTTTCAAACAGACACTGTTGGTCTAGGTTATAATGAGGAAGATGAACTTAGATTTCAAAATCAAGTTAAAGTCAGAACTAAATTTGTTCATGGAACCAGTAAATTTTTGTCTGAGAATGAAAAAGAAGCTGTCAAAAGAAAACCAGTAAAAACTAGTGTTAATCAGGTTAATATTGGTTCAATGACAGATAAACAACTCAAACATAAACTGAAGGAGTTAAAATCTGTTGAGAAAAAGAAAGTGTCAAACAAGAACAGAAATGGAAAAGTAGGCATCACTTCAGGAAATAAACCAATGCTTGCTAGTTATGCTCCAAGAAAGACATGTCATAACTGTGGTAGTACTAAGCATCTTGCAAATTTCTGCAAGAAAAATAAAAATATAAATTCTTTACCTACAAAGTCTGAGGTAAAGAAGGATTTTGCTACAACTAAGCCACAGACTCTATGCACACACTGTGGAAGCACTTGGCATTCCATCTATACTTGCAGAAAATATCATGCTATCTATCATAATTACTATGAACTGAAACCCAATCTAAAATGGGTTAAAGTTGATACTGCAAGTGCAAACACTGATACTGTTAGCTCAAACTCTGATAATGTTAATTCCGCTGCAAAAGCTAACAAAGTTAAGAATGCCAAAGGATCCAAGCAAGTCTGGATCCTTAAAACTAATCCTCAGTAATTGTTTGTGATTGCAGGGTAATAGGGAGGCAACCCTAGTCGTGGACAGTGGATGTTCAGGACACATGACTGGAAATAAAGCCCTGCTATCAGAATATGAGGAGAAGGCTGGCCCAAAAGTTTCCTATGGTGATGGCAATATAGGAAGAACATTGGGATATGGCAATATCAATCTTGGAAATGTCATCATCAACAATGTAGCTCATGTCCCAGGACTCAAGCATGACTTGCTATCTGTGAGTCAAATCTGTGACAAGGGATATCATGTAGATTTCCAACCTGAATATTGTGAAGTTATCAGCAAATCTACAGGAAAGGTTGTTCTAGTTGGTCACAGGCAAAACAACATTTATGAAATCAAGCTTTTGATAGACTCTGTTGGAAAAGCTGTTTGCCTGTCTACAAGAATGTCTAGTGAAGAGAGTTGGAAGTGGCACAAGAAACTCTCACATTTGAACTTGAACAACATCAATGAACTGATCAGAAAGGATCTTGTAAGAGGACTCCCAAAGACCCTGTTAAATGTTGATGGCCTATGTGACTCATGTCAGAAAGCTAAACAAAGGAAGTCATCTTTCAAGAGCAAAACAGAATCTTCTATCACTGATCCCCATCATCTTCTGCATGTTGATCTATTTGGTCCAGTAAATGTTATGTCTATTGCAAGGAAGAAATATGCTTTAGTCATTGTTGATGAATACACTAGATTCACCTGGGTGTATTTTCTAGCAAAGAAGGATGAAACTGCATTGACTCTGATGGAGCATGTGAAGCTTCTGGACAAAGGATCAAGCAACAAAGTTAGAATCATTAGAAGTGATAATGGAACTGAGTTCAGAAATGCAACAATGGAAGAATTCTGCAAGGACAATGGAGTGAAACAAGAATTTTCAGCACCTGGTACACCACAACAAAATGGTGTAGTTGAGAGGAAAAATAGAACATTAATTGAAGCTGCCAGAACTATGCTTGATGAAGCAAAATTGCCAACTTATTTCTGGGCAGAAGCTGTTCAAACTGCTTGTTTTACTCAAAATGCAACACTGATCAATAAGCATGGAAAGACACCATATGAGATGGTGAAGAAAAAGAAGCCTAACCTGAAATACTTTCATATTTTCGGGTGCAAATGTTTCGTTTTGAAGACTCATCCAGAACAGTTGACCAAGTTTGAGTTAAAGGCAGATGAAGGAATTTTTGTTGGCTATCCACTGTCAACAAAGGCATTCAGAGTTTACAATCTGAGAACTAAAGTGATCATGGAATCTATACATGTTTCTTTTGATGATAAGAAGATAACTGGACTTGAAGACAAAGACGAATATGATCAATTGAACTTTGAAAATGAAGTTTTAAACTCTGATGAAGGAAACTCTGATGAAACAATTCTGACAGACTCTGTTGAAACAAACTCTGAACCTCTACTGGTAAATTCTGGAGAAACTTCTCAGTCACAACAAAGAGGAGAACCAGTTGAGGGGGAGCATGATCAAGATGAAGACTCAAACACTGATACTGAGTCAACTGAAAAATCTGGATCAAACTCTGATGCTTCAAACTCTGAAAATTCAAATTCTGACTCTGGACAGTCAAGTTCAGGGGGAGTCTCAAAAAACGAAAATAGATCACAACAGAATCAGGAGAGCATGGATCAAGGGGGAGGATCACATGCTGATAGAAGTCATTTGCCTTCTGCTAGGAAATGGACTAAATCACATACACCTGATTTGATAATTGGTGATCCAGATGCAAAAGTAAAGACAAGAAGTGCTACTGCAAGTGAATGTCTATTTCATGCATTCTTGTCTAAAAATGAACCAAAGAAAGTGGAAGAAGCTCTTCAAGATGCAGACTGGATAACAGTAATGCAGGAAGAGTTAAATGAATTTGAAAGAAATGAAGTTTGGACCCTTGTACCAAGGCCAAAGAACAGATCTATTGTTGGTACTAAATGGGTTTTCAGAAACAAGACTGACAGTGAAGGTGTTATCACGAGGAACAAGGCTAGACTGGTAGCAAAAGGTTATTCACAGCAGGAAGGAATAGATTATGATGAAACATTTGCTCCAGTAGCAAGATTGGAGGCAATCAGAATTTTTCTAGCATATGCCTCTCACAAGAAATTCAAAGTGTTCCAGATGGATGTGAAAAGTGCTTTTCTGAATGGAAAGCTTGAAGAAGAAGTGTTTGTTGAACAACCACCAGGATTTGTGGACCCCAAATATCCAGATTATGTCTACAGGCTAGATAAGGCACTATATGGACTTAAGCAGGCACCAAGAGCATGGTATGAGACACTTGCTCAGTTTCTTCTAGAAAGTGGATTCAACAGAGGTACAATTGACAAAACTCTGTTTTATTTCAACCAAAGAAGTGACCTCCTTTTAGTTCAAATTTATGTTGATGACATCATCTTTGGGTCTACTAATGATAAACTCTGTAAGAAGTTTGCCAAGCTCATGCAGTCCAGATATCAAATGAGCATGATGGGAGAGCTTAGTTACTTTCTAGGCCTACAGGTGAAACAAACAGAAGATGGAATTTTCATTAATCAAGAAAAATACACCAGAAATCTTCTCAAGAAATTTGGTATGCTTGACTGTTCATCTGCATCAACTCCCATGGCAACAGCAACTAAACTGGACAAAGACACAGGAGTTTCAGTGGATATGACAAACTTCAGGGGCATGATAGGATCTCTTCTATACTTGACAGCTAGTAGGCCTGACATCATGTATGCAACCTGTCTTTGTGCAAGGTTTCAGGCAGATCCTAGAGAGCCACATCTGACAGCTGTGAAAAGAATCTTCAAGTATCTCAAGGGCACCATATCATTAGGTCTGTGGTACCCCAGAGAATCAGATTTTAAGCTACTTGGATATTCTGATGCAGACTTTGCAGGCTGTAAGGTAGACAGAAAGAGCACTAGTGGAAGCTGTCAATTTCTTGGTGACAGACTTGTTTCCTGGTACAGCAAGAAACAGAAATCAATCTCCACATCTACAGCTGAAGCAGAGTATATTGCAGCTGGTAGCTGTTGTGCACAGATCTTATGGATGAAGAATCAATTGCTGGATTATGGATTGAGGTACAGTAATATACCTATTTACTGTGATAACCAAAGTGCTATTGCTATGACAGGTAATCCAGTACAGCATTCAATGACCAAGCACATCAGCATAAGGTACCACTTCATCAGAGAACATGTGGAAGAAGGAAATATTGAACTACATTTTGTCTCTACAGAACAACAGCTTGCAGATATCTTCACTAAACCATTGAGTGAAGTTACATTTACAAGGCTGGTTAATGAACTAGGAATGATCTCTGGTTCTGACTAGAAATGTTGGTTAGATTCAAACTTTACTTATGTGATGTATTAATCATATTTCCTGATTGGTTAAATACTAAGTGAACTCTGTTGATTAAACTCTGTTATGCATACTCTGTTAAACTCTGTCAGCATGTCTGTATGTCATACACTGTTAATAAGTTTGATAAACTCTGTGAACTTTGAGTTGATTTTTGTCTGAATGAAAACACCAATGAAGAAATATGTATGAAGCATGATTCTCAGCAATTAATCATGAATCTTTCTGAGTTATTGAGATCTAATCTTAGATTGTGCAGAAAGTTAACACAGCATGATACTGGCTCATATTTATAGTATCTCTTAGTTTATTTTGTCCTAAACTCTGAATCTATAAATACTGTGTGCATTACCTTTCATGAAGAACTACTGATGTTGATGAACTCTAAACTCTGTTAGTTATACCCTGATAAAATAAAATGTTTACTGCAATACCCCAAAGAAAGTGTATATAGGTTGTTATACTCCTTTGAGATTATGTTGGATACTAGGATGACCCAGGAACCTATTGGTATATAATATGTGCTAAAATTCTCTGATTTTTGGTGACTAGTTAAATACTAGGATGACCCAGGAACTTATCAAAATGATAAGGGCTAAAATTTTTGAATTTTTGGTGACTGGTTCCAACCTCTGATTACTGGAATGAAAAATAAAAAAAAATGAAAAAAAAAAATGTGTATATAAAGAGGGTATAAAATAAAAATTACTGTATAAAGTTCGATTACTTCAGAGTTTAGCTTTCATCATACAGTCAGTGTTTACTATGACAGTTTGTGCATCCAGTGTTTATTGATTTACTTTATGGATTTTATGAAAAATTAGATGCTCTAAAAATTGACTTAGTAAACTCTGCTTCACACACACAAATATTCACAACTGTGCAATTTATGAAAGGGTTTCGATGATAAAGTTGGAGAATTGACAAACGCTGTTGATTCGTGATTTGCACTCTAAGGTAAATTTTCACTTGGACAATTTGAAAGTCTTGGAGTAAGTAGGGTTTTTGACAACTGTTAATCAGTGGATAGTTCATGAATGTGTTCTTTATATGATTACTTTAATTAGTTTTCATATTCTCTTCTTGATGCATTTTCTTGAAGAACAGTTCATATAACACAAATAACAGTTGCAGAACACAATGAATATGATTAGAAAAACAAAATTTTCATTGATAATAAGAAAGAGATTACAAGCAAATATTACATATTTTTGTTCTCTCTATCTGCTAATCTATTCAACAGGAAAGTAAAAGGTCCGTCCACACCACTCCATTGTTAGCAAAAATTCCCAGATCCCATCTTTGCCACTTTATTTGGGTGGAAGTTGAAGGGATAAGGTTATTTTTGCTGACATATTCATTAACAATGGTTGGTGGTGGTGGATGAGGATGCCTTCGAGGAGAGCCATGCCAATGTTGCTTGGAGGGCAGCATCGATGTCGATCACCCTTGCAGGTTTCTCTCTCTCGAGCTCTTCCAGACCAGCATCCATTTGCAGCCACAGCGTCTCAAGCTGCCTTTCCCACTCAAACGCTTCAAACTCTTCACGAGTATAGCTGAAGATGTCTCTATTTTCGACAAGATGAAGGTTTTTCTCTTTGATGGTAAGGTTAGCCATTGTTTTTCAAGAGTATTTGGTTTGAAAGGTTTGTGATTTTACAGGGGAGACTGAAAGGTTAAAGGTTTAATGAAATAATTTGATCAAGTCTCTAGGCCTTAAATAGAGATGGGTAAGAACGAAGTCCTTAATCGCTTCGTATTCTGGTTATTAAAGGCAATAGGTAAACGTTTCAAATTCTGATTTTACTTGGGTCCAGATATTTTTAAAAGAGTATTATTTGATTTTTGTTAAAATCAAATATTTTAATGTTTTAATTTTAATATACTCTTTTTAAAAATAGGCGCACATGACCCACTCGCCCTTAATGTGTCCCACTTACCTATTATCGTGTCCCACTACACATTAATCAAGGAACTGATTGAGTGTTTGTTACATAAGAGATTGAGTTTTTATTAATTTAATCACTTTTGTGTCCAAACGAGTTTGCTTTATTCTTACTCTCACAGTTTTCTTATTTTTCTCTTGGGCACTCACGCAAACACCTTTTCTACATTCATATCTTTTGGAAATTCTTGGAAATTCTTAACTCAATGGCATCTAAAGCATTCACTGCTCTTGGCTTACGGTTTGTTCCTAATAACTATGAAGCTCCACTCTATCATGAACGCGTTCCAGAATCGTTTCATCTCATGCAGAATTTTTTGAGGGATTCAGAGATTGGACAAGCTCTGACTGGACCTGCTACTCTTTCTGCGTCTCAAATTGCTTCATTCTGGCAGAACTCAGTTTATGTGAATGGAGGAGAAAGTGGAACTCCTACCATTATCTTCACCTATGAAGACCAAGACCATGTGATTACTCCACAGACTGTACGAGATACGATGGGTTTTGACACACATACTTCTTATACTCTGGTTAATGAAAGTTATCTGAGAGACATGCTACAGGAGATAGGTTACATGGAATCTCTTGACAAGCTTGGCAGTATAAAGCGACCAAATCTCAGAAAGGAATGGAATTTCTTCTTTGATTGCATAACAAGAACATTCCAGAAGAAAGTTACAAACTGGGATGCCATTCCAATGGATAGTCTCCATATAGGGTATTCTTTGCTCTATGGTATTAATTTTGATTTTGGTCGATATGTTTTGATGAGCTTAGGTGATAAATTGTCAGAGTCTACCACTGTCTACTATGCTCGTTTCTGTCAAATGTTGTTCAACGCATGTGTACCTGGTCTTGTAATTGATGAAACTGATAAAGTTGATCCTTTTAGAGTCAATAAGCGCATATTCTCTGATATGACTAACAAGGATGTTGGTAAAGAAAATCTTCCTGAGTCATGCCTCTTGCTCTACGAAATTTTCTAAATCAACCACAAGAACCACAACAAGACCAACAGGAACCACAACACGATGCACCACAACAAGATGAACCTGAACAAGAACCACAACAACCTGAACCACACCCTGAATCTCAACCAGAACCAAACACTGAATCACCTGCAAAGCAATCTTCACCCACTTCAAACTCAAACTCTGATTCTCCATTAAAATCAAAGTCTAAATCTCAAGGCGTTAAGAAAGCACTTGCTGAACGACATGCCAGTCTAAGACAGGCGGAAGAGACAAAGAGGAAATCAAAACAAAAATCTCCTGAAGCTGTTTACACTAGAAAAGGGAAAAGACTGAAAGCTCGAGCAAACATGCCTAAGTCACCACCTTGTGAAGAGGATTCAGATAATGTACCTCTAGCAAAACGAAGAAAAGTGATATTCTCTGATTCTGTGGATGAAGATATTGAAGCTCCAGAGGTTGTTTCACAGCAAACACCTCCTGTTGAGGTTGAGAAAGATGCAATACCTGCAGAGGATGTAATACCTGCAGAGGATGTAATGCCTGCAGAGGATAAAATGCCTGCAGAAGAGGATGCAAGAGATGGTGTTTCTCCAATAAATGCTGTTCCTGATTCATTTATGCCATTATCTGATCCTATCTCTAATATTGGTGTAGTTGATCAACTTATATCTGTTCCTTCTGAAGCTGTGGCATCTCATACTGAGATAATATCTGATGCTCACCACACTGTTGAAGAAGGTGAAGAAATTGATCAGGCAACCAAAGTAACTTCTCAGTCAATGCCTGTTGCTGAGCCTGAGCAACATGAAGAAAATCCTGAAAAGCCTACAGAAGATATTGCTAAATCTATGGCTGAAGATGAACCAGTTAAAGCTACAAGTGTTGAAGCTGAAGGTGACAGTAGTGCAAACTCTGATACTTCTCTGAGTGCACCAGTACAAACTGATGATAAACATACACCTTTTTCTCAACCTTGTACTTCTCATGAAGTTGAGAGAGCACAATTTGCCAAGAATGCTGCTGAATGGTACAAAGAAGATTGTATTTTTCCATCAAGAAGAGCAGCTAAGTTTGTTAAGCAAAGTGCTGATACTATCTCTAATCCAGAGATTCTTTCTTGCTTGAAAGCAACTATAGTTCAAGTTAAAACTCTGGATAGACGATTTGATGATACTAATTTGACAATCACTTCTTTGCGAAATGAGGTTGTAGCTAGAGAGATGAAAATGGAAACACATTCAAAACTAGTGACTACAAAATTCTCTAAAGCTCAAGACAATATCCTTGCCAGACTGAGTAAAGTTGAAGAGAATCAGTCTGATTTATCTGCTAAAATTGATTCTATTGCTACCTCCCTGGAGTTAATTACTTCTATCCTTATGCCTGATGATGTCAAAAAGGGGGAGAGAGTTGTCAGAAGGGATAGTGCTGGAGATGGAGGGGCAAGTAACAAAGACAAAGGAAAGAAAAAGGCTGAGGAGGTTCAAACTCTGAGAACTAGTAAGTCATTCAAATCACAGTCTGTTGGGAGAAATACTGATACTCAAGGAACTTCAAGGACCAAGAGTTTACTGTTATCTTCAAATCCACAAACTGATGAAGAGTTGGCTGCTAAGTTGTTCATTGAAGAGAATGAGGAAGGAGTAACGATTGAAGACATTGAAGCTGAGGAAAAGAGTTTACAAGAAGAACATCTTAAAGCTTTAAAGTCTGATAAGGTACAAAAAGAAAAAGCTCCTAGGTCTATTCTTAAAGGCATTGTGATCAAGGAAAATGTTGATGTTGATCAAAGATCACATTTATCTAAGAAATCAACAGAAGCTGAAGCTAAACTCAAGCTGAAAGGCATTGCTATGGAAGGAGAAGATTCAAAGAAGAAAGATACAACCTCTGTTGCTACACAAGTTGTGTTTAGACCTCTATCTTCTCAGTTGAAATCAGTTTTTGGTAAAGGAACACTTCATGATCCAGATGTGTTATCTGGAGTCTCAATGAATATTTCTGATGGAAAAGCTTTATCTGGTAAGATTGGAAATAATAAGGCTGGATTAGGCTCACATAGAGACAGAAGGCAATATACTGGTCCTAGAGATCCTTCTTCACTGGCTGTTCCAGGTCGTGGTGTACCTCAAGAGAGTCTGGATAGACTGGAATCAGTGCAGTTGGTTCATCAGAAGAGTTTAGACAAAGATTTTCTTCTTTACTTCATGGCTGATGGGACAGTATTCAAAGTTGGTGAGGATGATATCGGCTTGAAATATTGGGAAGAACTAGAGTATGTTCTATATCTTCTCAAGGTGAATAGTCGAAGGACTCAATCTGTTGCTAATGTACTAAGACAGAAGATGACTCAGAATCTGGCTATTAGAGGACAGAAATACAACAGCAGATACATTCCTAAGTACAGGGATTACCAAGGCAATCTCATTGAAATGAAGAAAGGTACTGCAAAGTTAAAAACTGATTTGGGAATCACAGTACTTGACTTCAATACTCAGGCAGAAAAAGACAGATTTATCAGACTGGGTAATGAAATGAGAAGAAACAAGATTTATGATCTTAGGGCTGCTATTTACCAAACAGATGAAAGTGATCCTCAACTCAGAGAAATCAAAGAAGCAATGAAGATTGAACTTGAAAATGCAGAAAGAAGATTGCTGATTGATTATCTCAGAACCATGCCAGATCTTGAAATGATTAGAGATTAAAGTTCTGTAAGAATTTTCTTATTCTCTATAGTTTTTAAGCTTAAACTCTGAATCTGTATAAACACTGTATTTATCATTTGTTTTGACATCATCAATTATTGTCATTAACTTGTACATTTTTGATAATGAACAAGTTGGGGGAGATTGTTAAATATAATTGATGTGTTTTGATCAGTGTTTAAGTGTTACAGGGAGTTATCAGAGTTTAGCTGGAAGCAGTCAGAGTTTGTGTAAACTCTGACAGTTGGAAGCTCGACAGAGTTTGTTAAACTCTGTCTGGAGGAAGCGCGTCTACTGTTCAACAGTGATTAAAGATTAATTATGGAAGCGATATCTTTGAAGATTGGATAGCTATCAAAGAGATCGAGTTGACATAGGAGACGTGTGACAATCTGTAATTGATATCATTGTATAGCTGATTATTAGGAATATCAATTAGAGATTGTATCGTAGCTGTATGTTATATAAATACAGATAGGTTAACCCTAGAAGGGTATCGATAACGAATTATCATTATTGTAACCTAGCAGCTCTTTGTGATATTTTACATCACGAAGAGGGTTTGAAATACAAGAAGTTTTTTAAGTGCATAAACGCTTTTACTTGTTAATCTCTCATACAAAGTTGATTATTATTTGTGTATTCGGCCTAACATATTGCCTCTAGGGAACCTACACTAACAAAGTATACCAGCCTCTAATATTATTCTGCATAAAATAGTATTTTCAATACACATCAATATGCATACATATAACTTACTCCAGCTATAAAATTTCTGGACCATATCATCTTCACAAGGGCATGCTGCCTGCTTCTTCCGAGCTATGAGGTAAGCCTCATCTGTCTACCTTCCTCTGAAAGGTTAATATTTAAAACAAGCAAGTATGAGCGAAAGAATTGCTCAGCAAGTTATTACTAGAGTTTAACGAAATATCCCATCATACGCATGGGGTTTCCAACATTCAACTGATACTTAATATCATTCTTGAAACATTTATAACCATGAAATTTCAATAGGGGAAGTATAACGTTTAAAAATAACATCAACTGGACAAATTAAGCTCATAATAAGGATAACCCTCATACCTTAGCAAAATAGTATACACTATATTTTTGCTCTTTCAGAATAGGCAATTCAATATACTGCTATGTCAGTTGCTCTATATCATACACAAACCGATCCTTTTATAAGGTCCCCTTTCAATATATCCCAAGTCTGAAGGTATATATATATATATATATATATTTATATATATATATATATATATATATATATTTATCATTTTCGTCAAAACACCCTACAGTTCAATATTCTGTACAGGGTATAAGTACTTTAACCACTTGTCAAGTTCAAAACTCGGTAGTAACTGATAGTAAGAGAGTCAGAGTAAAGAGTGAGCTATAATAGCTCAACAAGACAAAGTTTTTAAACCATTATAAAGTATAACATATAATTAATTTATAACAATCCCGAAAACGTTTGATATCCATAAAACGGACAATATTCCAATATAATATAAAAGATGAAGTTATAAGGTAATTAAATAAATATTACCATAAGTAGATATATCTTGTTTCCACAGAAATACACCAACACAAACTTGCTTGTCATTTATTGAGAATCACTTTTCCATTTATCTTCATATAATATCAGTTTCTCTTCTAAACATGAAGTATGTTCCATTATTCCATTCCATTTCCTTCTTTTCAAGTTGTCATTGTAATATGATTGCCAGCAATTTCTTAAAAAAACATTTTGGGGATTTTCCCTTAGCCAAGTACGTCAGGTCAATGATCAGTCACCCTAACTGTACCTGTCCCTGTTTACTACTAGTAGAAGGAGGAAGGTTACCCACTGCATCCCCCTGGAGGAAAGTTCTCCACAATCCTCCCTCGGAAACACGTGGGCCGGAATAGAATGTTGAATGCTGGACTGTGCCGAACACAGCCTCTTACGCGAACTGTCTGAATCCCCATTGAAAACAATTTGTCATTCCATTTTATTCTAATGGAAGGGTCCGAGTGGCGCCGGCCCCGACTAAGCCCAAAGATGGCTAGGGAGATCCGGCGTATGGTGGTGCCCATATGTTCTTCCTTCTACATGTAGAGAAACAAATTTTGAGATGCACGACCTGCGACTGATCATCGTAAGGTAGTGTCATCCGGCGCGACATACTCCAGCATTGGTTCATCATCCAAATCTAATTATTTTCTGCAACATGAAGTATCACTCATGCTGACAGGGTTTGAAAACTGTCCAGAACTAAAAGTACTTGAACATACCCCGTAACTTCATCGTTTATATTATATTGGCACTATGTTCGTTAATACATGGCATATGGTTTCAATAATACTTTTGAACTGTTATATATATTATTGTTCAATATAAATTTTTGTTGGTGGGTTATTGCTCACCCTTGCTTTATTATTTATATCACAACAACAGCTAGGTTTGATGGCCCGCGTAAGGCGCACTCGGCGCAAGCAGGTGACTCTAGTCGTATGACCACCCGCTGATATGGTTGCTGCCATTGCTGAGGTAGACAGGCAGCTTTGTTTTCAGCCTTAATTATATGTATAATTAATGTTAATCAACGGCAAGAACTTTTAAACTCATGTTGTAATCATTTTGGGTTGTAATAACTTATATTCGTGGATCCTATTAGTAGAGACTAATTTCAATTTCATCTTTGGGACTATAACTGTTTGTGTGTGATGTGATATTATTGCGGGGTCGTAGCATGTTACTTATTTATTTTGGACTCAAGTGTAAGTACTGTTTATGGAATATGAGACCGTAACGACCAGGTCCTTGACCCCGGATCTGGGGCTGTTACACTTCCTTTTTCTATATTAGGCCATTCATCTCCATATTTTCGTTAGTTTTGTTGGCAAAAATTCCTATGTTTTATTTGTTTTTTGAAGTGTCTGGAGTTTTGCAAGGCAACATCAAAAACCTTTATTTGAAACATCAATATATCTTTATAATTTTTTGTTTTTGACTAAGTAGGCTTATACGCCTTACAATGAGCATCTTTTTTCATAAATCTCGGGGTGAGCGAGAATCGAACCCAGGATCTGGGACGACTAGAGATAAATTCTTTACCACTTGAGAATATGTCTTTATAATTTATTTATAAAGACCGTTAAACTTTAAAATACGGTTAAGAATCGTTGAATTTAGTATTAAAAATATATTTAATTAGTACAAATAAATTTCAATACTAAAAATTGTATATTTATAAACCAAATATAAATAGATATTTTGAATGAGATTGAGGAATGTGAGATGCATCTCACGGAATTTTCGAGATACTTAATGAAATCACTCCATATTATAAAAGATTTTGCATATCAAAATAACATTTAAAAGATTACGCATATTAAAAAATTATATGTATCAAAATACAATGATTTCATTCTGTATCTCACATAAAATTTATCTGAAATATATCTTAGATTCTATTTTCCCATTATGTAAAAATTGTAATGTAACACCCCCAGATCCGGGGTTAGGGATCGGGTCGTTACGGTCTCAATTTCCATAAATAACACTTGACTTGAGTCCACATAAATAAACAACATGCAGTGACCCCACAATAATATCCAATCACACACACACACACAACAGTTATAGTCCTAGAGATGAATTGACATAAGTCTCACATTAAGGGATTTATGAATAAAAGTTATTTCAATCCAAAAGGAGTAACAACATAAGTTTAAAGTTCTTGCCGTTGATTAACATTAATTATACATATACTTAAACTAGAAAGAACAAGCTGCCTATCTATGCTACCTCAGCAATGGCAGCGATGAAATCAGCGGGTAGACCTCTGGCTGGGATAACCTGCTTGCGCCGAGTGCACCTTACGCGGGCCATTCTGCCTAGTTGTTGTTGAGACAAAATAAATAAGCAAGGGTGAGCAATAGCCCACCAACAATAATATGACTGAACAGTGAAAATATATCTAACAGTTCAAATATCTTTGAAGCCATATGCCATGCATTAACGAAGATAGTGCTAGTATAATGTAAAGAATGAAGTTACAAGGTAACTCAAAAATATACTTCTATGGAAATATCTGCTATGTCAAAGATAAGCAAGATAGCATTATTTATCAATAAAGAGGAACTTGCAGAAAAATATTGCAATTCCAGATTCAATCACTTTTTCACCTGCCAACACCGATAGTGCTGCAGAAAATTTCCAACATTTGAAAGGTGAACTAATACTGGAGCATTGTCGCACCAGGAGACATAACATTCACGATGATCAGTCGCAGGTTATGCTCCTCACCTCTTGTTCTCTACATGTAGAAGGAAGCACCGACGGATTTACTTGTCCACCGTCCTCTGGAACCCCCCAGCCAACGGTTGGGCCATTGTTGGATCAGCGCCACTCGATCACTTACTTGGCTCCTAGTTCTCATAACATCCATAATTCTAAAACATAAAGTTCGTCCCCCTTTCCCCAAGTATAATACTTGTTCATAAGACTCCACAAAGTAGTCGTATCTAGTTGGAAAGGAAAATTCACCAACATTTCCCAAGCCGCTGTTTGTTAATGGATACCAACTTGTTCCAACAATCTTACCCCTCGAATGATGAGAGGGTACACAAGGATTCAATAAGCAAATAGCAACCGAGTTGCGAGTGAAAAGAATAATTTCGAAGAATTTATGACCGGGAAGTCAACAAGATAAATAACATTTCTCAAGTAAGGTTCCCTTATAATTAGGGAGATAGCTTGAATGAAGAATAAGATTGGTGAGAACCTTCCTTGATAAGAATGATAATGAATAGGCTCAGAATAATTCACATAACACTCGAGGGTCGAAGATAATATTAGAATGAAATAAATCATTTTTAAATGAGTCAGAAGAATTAAGTAAATATTCCAAAGAATATTTATTAAGTCAAAAATATTGAAGGAATAATCCTAATGTAAAATATTACTCGGAATAATCCTCGAATAAATATTCATAAATAATATTCATTAAACAATTAATGAATATTTAAATAAATAGTACTTATCAAATAAATGAAACTCGAATGAATATTCGAAATAATATTCACTAAACAAATAGTGAATATTCAAATTAATAATACTTATCAAATAAAACTCGAACGAATATTCGAATTAATATTCACTGAATAAATAGTGAATATTCCAATTAATATTACCAATTGTAGGAATAATTACCAAATGGATATTCAAAACAATATTCGATAATTGAATCGACTTTAAATGAATATTGAAAATAATATTCGTTGAATAAATGAAGTGCAAATGAATATTCAAAATAATATTTATTAAATGAATAAAGCTTAGAAGGAATTTAGAAATAATATTTAATAGGTAAATAATCTCGAATGAATATTCAAATTAATATTCATTAAATAAATAATGGGAAAATATTTACTTAGATATTTCCCTCCGAAAATAATCACGATATATCAAGAAATACTAACTCCCGGTCTATAATCAAAGAATGAGATTCAGATGCCCTTCTCTAAGGGTCTTAGCAATATCTGGCTTATAATCGATACGTTAACTATCTAGATTATAGCCAATAATAATTCAAGGAACAGGTATCACAATTGTGACGCCCTAAATCCGGGGTCCAGATTTGGTGCCACAACCAATACAATTAAGTATAACTTAATTATATAGATGACCCCTCAACAAGGATCGATCTCAGGTTATAGTATGAAACAAGAATCTAAATTACGACAACTATTATAACTACTATACCTTCTTATCAGAAGCGCAGTCCAATACTGTATGAGTCCATTCTAATTCTAAAATCTAACTTGAATAGAATGCCTTGACACACTCGTTCGAATTATAAGACGTATGTAGACCATTCTTAAGTCTAGCTGAAAGGTTAGATGAATAAAACAAGAGTGAGCCAACAACGCTCAGCAAGTAAATAGTGAAGTAACAACTTCTAAATAAACTGAAAACTGACAACAAACATAAAGCTGGCTTCCAACAATATTAAGATGGTAAAATGATATGACAGGATGCAATAGAATAATATTTACGTTTGACAACAACAGGATATCAACTAAAAGGCAAAGCGACAGTTGATAATAAAATATGTGCAAGGCAATTGACATTTCCAATAACAAACCAATTTTATTTCACAGTCTTATAAATAAAACATTTTAAAAGTGATTGAAGGTTTTTATTTAATAAAAGACAATACGGGTGATCAGCCCATAAAGTCCCCATACCAGACACAAAGTCCCTCTGGACATTAATCCTCTCATTAGGATAGCTTGGGTTCACAAGAGGCAACACATTGGCCTATAAGGGTGTTGGACTGGATATACCAGAATTACACCAATAATACACACAAACAGGTCGGACCGGTATTACCCGATCACTAACCCCTCCAATTGTTAGGAATCCTTAGAAACCATTTTGACGGAGTTCCTAACATTTTACAAAATCACATAATTCACCTCTAACAATTAAATAATCACTTAAATAATTACGCGAATTTCTAGATCGTTATAGCCTTCCCCCCTTAAAGGATTTTATCCCCAGAATCTCACCTAAGAAAATAAATGAGGATACTTTGAAAGCATCTCGCTCTCAAGCTCCCAAGTTTACTCTTCAACTATAGGATTCCTCCACAATACCTTAACCAAATTGACAGTCTTATTCCCGAGCTTCTTATCATTCCTATCTTGAATCTCTAAAGGTTGTTCCTCGTACGATAAATCTAGCTGGATCTCGATAGGCTCATATTCGATTACATGACTCACATCTGGATTATATCGCTTGAGCATATATACGTGGAAAACATTGTGTATATGATACATGTGCGGTGGTAACGCCAATTCGTAAGCAACCTTTCTGACTCGCTTCAAAATCTCAAACGATCCTACATACCTTGGACTCAGCTTTCCTTTCTTACCAAATCTTGTCACTCCTTTCCACGGTGATACCTTAAGCAACACTTGATCTCCTATCTCAAAAAGCATATCCTTCCTGGATTGATCCGCATATTTCCTTTGTCGATCCTGGGCACTGACCAATCTCTTTTGAATAATCTCAACTTTCTCTTTTTTTTGCTGGAGCAGCTTTTGTTCTAAAATTTTCCTTTCACCAACTTCTTCCCAATACATAGGTGATCTACACTTTCTCCTATACAAAACTTTATACGTTAGCATTCTTATACTTGCATGATAACTGTTATTATATGAAAACTTCACTAATGGCAAATGTTCATCCCTACTTCTTTTAAAATCCAATGCAAAAGCTCTAAACATATCTTCTATAGTTCGAATAGTCCTTTCACTCTGTCCGTCCATCTGTGGATGGTTAACTGTACTCATTTTGAGTTGGGTTCCTAAGCACTCTTGAAAAAGTCGCCAAAATCTTGAATTGAATCGTGGGTCTCGATCAGATACTATCGAAATAGGAACTCCATGACGTGACACAATTTCCTTTAAATACAGATGTACTTACTTATCCAATGAGAATCTATGGTTAATCGGTAGAAAATGGTCAGACTTTGTTAGTCGGTCAATAATGACCCAAATCGCATCGTGATTCGCTTTACTCTTAGGTAATCCTACTACAAAATCCATAGCAAGGTGCTCTCACTTCCATTCAGGAATATCTAACGGCTGTAATAATCCACTCAGTTTTGGATGTTCCACTTTGACTCTCTAACAAGTATAGCATTTACTTATCCACTCAACGATATCATGTTTCATGTCTAGCCATCAAAAATTCTCTTTCAAGTCTCGATACATCTTTGTGCTTCCAGGGTGAATTGAATATCTCAAACTATGGGCTTCACTCAAAATCTCACTCTTCAATTCTGGGAAATTTGGAATCCATATTCTTGTAGAAAATCTTAGAATGCCTTGATCATCCTTTTGGGTACAAATCTCTTCACCGGTCAATGTATTCATCTCGTAACTCATAACTTCTTCTTGACATCTCCGGATCTTCTCTAATAACTCTGGTTGAAAAGTCATTGTACTAAAAAACTCATCAGCATCCTTTGAATCATAACTTTCTAAACTTAACTTCTCGAGTTCTTGTAATAACTCCTTTGGCATAGACATCATTTTCAATATCTCTTTCCTATTTAACGCATCAGCCACTACATTCGCTTTTCTGGGGTGATAACTTATCGTGCGATCATAATCCTTGATCAATTCTAACCATCTTCTTTTACCTCATTTTTAGCTCCTTCTGAGTGAATATATACTTTAAACTCTTATGATCCGTGTAAGTCTCCCACTTCTCTCCATACAGATAATGTTTCCAAATCTTCAGCGCGAACACCATTGCAGCTAATTCTAAATCACGTGTTGGATACTTTTGCTTATGGGGTTTAAGTTGTCTTGAAGCATACACGATAACATTACCATGTTGCATCACACATCCTAATCCCTTATGTGAAGCATCACTGTAGAGAACAAAATTTCCTTGATCGTCCAGCAACACTAACACTGGTGCCAAAACTAACCTCTTCTTAACTCTTGAAAACTCTCTTCACACTTATCACTCCAAATAAACTTCTCGTTCCTCCGAGTCAATTTAGTCAAAGGTGTGGCTATCTTCGAGAAATCTTGTACAAATCTCCAATAACAACCAGCCAATCCTAGAAAACTCCTCACTTCAGTAGGGGTCCTGGGTCTACTCCATTCCACTACAGCTTCAATCTTCGCAGGATCTACTCTGATTCCTTCCTCGCTAATCACATGTCCTAAGAATTGAATTTCTTCCATCCAAAACTCACACTTAGAAAACTTGGCATATAACCTCTCCTTCCTTAGGGTCTTCAATGCGATCCTCAGGTGCTCAGCATATTCTTCGGGGAATCTTGAGTGTATTAGGATGTCATCAATGAATACAATCACGAACCTTTCCAAATACTTCTTAAACACTCGATTCATCAATCCATAAATACCGCTGGCGCATTCGTCAATCCAAAAGCCATCACTAGAAACTCGTAATGTCCATATCTTTTGCGGAAAGCAGTCTTCGAAATATCCTCGAACTAAATCTTCAACTGATGGTATCCAGATCTCAAATCAATCTTATAAAAGTAAGCAGCTCTTTTGAGTTGGTCAAATAGGTCATCTATCCTCGGTAATGGGTACTTATTCTAGATAGTCGACTTGTTAATCTCTCTATAATCAATACATAATCTCATGTTTCCATCCTTCTTCTTAACAAACAACATTGGTGCTCCCTACGGGGACATACTAGGCCTTATAACTCCTTTATCCAAAAGATCTTATAATTACATAATTAACTCCTTCATCTCCGCAACCTTGTCAAAGTAACCGTCTTGATTTAATGAACGTCAAATTTCTTATTTTGCTTTTATCCTTAATATTAATGATGTGCCAGAAATATGATATTTAAAATCGCAAGCGCACGATCATTGTTTTAATATTTAAGATTCGATCCACAGGGAATAATATTTATTTCGCGATCCTTAATAATTGATTTAATCGAACTAGAAGAATTTTGAATTTTGGAAAATCTAATTTTTGCTAATAAATTCCTAATTGAAAACTTGAATTTAATTAAAAGAAAATTAAAATTTATTCTAATTAAACTAGAACAAGTTTGGATTTGAAGAATTTTATTTTTATTTTTTTTATATACCTAATTAAATTCTATTATATTTTTAAGCAAACTAGTTTAAAGATAAAAGAACAAGAACGAAATTATTTAAGGATTCTAAATTCAAATTAAAATTGAATTTTATTCTAAAACTAAAAATTTAAACACTTAAATTTATTCGAATTAAACTAAGAATAAAAGCTAAATCAATCTAAAGATTTTAAATTCGAATTAAAACTAAACTTTATTTCTAAAACATTTTTTTTTTTTTGGAATTTAAAATTTATTTACAGAAATCTTTTAGAAATTTAAGGCAAAAAATCCACAATCTCACAATTCAGTACAACTCAAATTCTACAAAAAGACAAACAAGAATCAGCAAGAACTTTGAAGAATAGCACTACTACTTTGGCAACATAATAGCCAATATTCGGAAACCAATTCCAAAAACGCAGTCAAGTTAGTGAACTAAACATGTAACCAAAAAAAAACGAACACAATAACACCACTGAACAAACGAACTACTGACACACTACTCTGCATGACATTGAACGAACTAGACTCGACTACAAAAGCTAACATATGACCTAGAACTCGCAACCATGAGGAAGAAACAGCAACGTGCGGAAAAACTTGGCATAAACTCAGGACATTGCAACTTTACTCGACTTAGTACACAACTGCAACATCAACATAACAGAGGAAATTATATAACAGCAAAAAAAAAACAAGACAAACCAAGTCAACACAAACTACTAAACCAACAAACTCGGCAGAAACAGATTTGGCTACACGGATGCTAAGCAAGTAAACAAAACTGAGACTTTAGTCAAGAAATCGACAAAAATAAACAACCCAACATCAAAACTCGGCAGAAATCTCAACACATTACTCAGACAAAACAATTTAAAATGAACTCGAAAACCAGCTAACATAAAAATTCGAGATCAAAACTAAAACGGAAATTGATTCGGTCACTCAAACACAAAATAGCCATAATAAACTCCAAACGGAAATTGGTTCGACGGTTTGGACAAGAAGAAAAAGAAGAAAAAAAATTCTGGGTTTGTGAGATTTGTTTGCATAAACCAAAGAACAGGAAGAGGGGGTGTTTACGTTTGCAGCTGCGAGAAGGATAGATGGAGGGGAGAAGAGATCCAAAAAGAAAAGAAAAGGATTAGAGGAGAGGGGGGAGAGAGAGAGAGAGAGAGAGAGTGGGATTTGCGTGTGAAGGGGATGAGGTTTATGTTTGCTGCGATTAAAAACCTATACAGGGGAGAGGTGGATTTTGTTCTAAAATAAGAAGACACAGAGATGTACTTAATTTCTGGGTAAGTTGGGGAAAAAATAATATTTGAAGCTTCGAATTAACTTAATTAGGGCAAGAAAAATAAAAACGTACTAAAAATAAAAATATTTATTAAGAGCATCAAAAGAAATTTTACAACTATGAATTTAGGAGAGTTCTAAAACTAAAGGGGATCTAAACCTAATTCTAATTGGTTTTACAAGAGAAAAAATGAATCTATTTATAGGAAATAGATTTGAATTTTGGTTGGTGTGGATTAATCCTCACCATTCATTTGTTTGGTGGGATTAAATCCTAGCCCTCCTTTTTTATTTATTTATTTTTTATTTATTTTTTTTCTTTTTAGTTTTTAAATAAAAATTCAGCTTTTGCACCAAACTCCCTCTTCTTTCCTTTTCTTCTATTTTGGTCCTTCTTCTTCTACTATTTCTTTTCTTTAACCTTTATTTCTTTATTTTGCAATTTCTTCAATTTTTCTTGAATTTCCTGAAATACAACAAAATAATTTATTAAAATACGAATTCAAACAATAAATAGGTAATAAAAATATGCAAAAATATGCACTTATCAAATGCCCCCATACCTATCTTTTGCTAGTCCTCGAGTAAAACAAAAAAGATAATCTATAT
Source organism: Saposhnikovia divaricata (assembly GCA_036435485.1). Lineage (NCBI taxonomy): Eukaryota > Viridiplantae > Streptophyta > Magnoliopsida > Apiales > Apiaceae > Saposhnikovia > Saposhnikovia divaricata. The sequence continues at coordinate 147,855,187 of CM071596.1, read as the reverse complement.
AAAAAGTCCTATACTCCTTTTCGTAGGTGTGACGGGTAATTTTAGGTTTACCAACCCGTTAAACCTATAGACGATCTCTACAGGAGGAGTGTTGTCTCCTAAGGGTTTACAGAAGATATACCCATAAAATCTTTGAGATAAGTCAGCAAGTATCCAACTTTCCTCTTTCAACCTAGCTTTCATTGGTGTCAACAAAACAATTTTGTAGGAAAATACATGCCTTAAAGATTATTCTAATAATAGCCAAGTTATAGGTTCCCACAATCCACTTGATTAGACTCTAAAAATTTACAAAAAATCCCAAGGTGTGTAGTGAATTTAAGGCCTATGATGGATAAAGTGCATACGAACATTTTCTCTTTTTCAACCAATATTGAACTGACCCAATCTCTATCAAAACAAGTATCTAGCCAAACTTCACGTTCTTAGCAGTTACCGACTGTGCAATGGTTGAGGTCCCAAAAGACTTATGCATCAATACCCATTTAGCGAGTTTTAGGTCAACAATCCCAGATCACAAGGGACCTTAGGTTGCTAGGCACAAATTCCCCTCGGACTTACTTACTCGGGTTATCAATGAGCCCAACCTAGCCGAATTCCCTACTAAGAATTTATTACAAAATTACACTAGCACTATACAAACATTTATTGACTCTCTTTTCTTTTCTTTTTTTTAAAATTTTTTTTTTCTTTTTTTTTTTGACACTATAGGAGCAAAATCTCGCAAAGGTTTGATTCGACATTGTTCTAACATGTGGGTTCTCTCTCAGGTATCGAATAACATTCCTATACAATTCTTCTATCAGAGGTCTTATGCAAATGTGCCATCTTGGTCTTTTAAGCAAAAATTTGTTCGACACAAGTTTCATGAGGAAAACCTTACCTGACTACGTTCAAATTATCTAAAGGCATTATACATATAATTTTCGAAAAATAGTCAACACCAACTAGTTCTAGAATTTAAAGAGTGGGAAGGACAACTAAGCTAAAATAACTATATTTTTGGATTTTTAAAAATTTTCAATTTTTTTTGGATTTTTCAATTTTTATGTATTTACACTAGACACTCCCCCATACCTAAATCATGCATTGCCCTCAATGTATGCAAAGGTATAAAAGAAAAGTAAGAAATACTCCCCTAATGCACAAGCATGAAGTATCGAGGCATGGATTGCCACTCCAAAAACCTGTTGCGTGGGACCACCACGAAAAAGCATCAACAGTTTTTTTTTAATCCTGCACAAAATTTCCAAACAAGCATTAGCAAATTTAGCCACTACATCAATAAATAAAAATTGATCAAGAAAATATGTAGTTTTGGAAAATTTTGTGATAAAGCATCGATAAAATTCATAGCCCCGAAAACGCCGAACTCCCTTAATAATCACGCGAGGTGGAGGCTCGGGTGGTGGTTCTTCTCCCTTCCTTACTTTCTCTGGAGCTATTTGATCCTCTTGGATTTTTGAATCAATGAATAAGGAGCATTTATCAGGGTCTCCTTCTTCCGAGGACTGAAGGGTAATAGCCGTTTGGAATGGATTATCAAGCAAAATTGGAGAAAAATCTTCTTCGACAATTTTTGACATCACGCCAACCTTGAAGCACAGATTCTCATTTTTACTCACAACATCCTCAACAACATCATTGATCTTAACCTCGGTGGAAAGCTCATCTTCTATTTCAATAAGTACATCATCAACACACACCGAGAAACTATTTTCCACTTGATCATTTGTAAGAATGATCGAATCCATTTCATCTTCTGGTGATATAGATGGCGGCGGTGTAGAGTCAAGCTGCCATGCAGTAAAAGAGCTATCCCATTCTGCAATTTCAGCTCCCATCAGTTTATTTAACTCCTCTTGAATCTTTTGAGTTTGCATTAGAAGTTCCTCCGCCTTGCTCAATATATCAGGTTGCGCATGTTCATTGGTTTGATGAACCTGGAAATTCTGCGGTGGAGGATATTCATATTGCTGCCATGATGGTTGCTCAAATTGCTGTTGGTGATATTGTTCTTCGTATTGTTGTTGCTGGAATTGTTGTTGATCATGATATGAGAAATTCTGGAAGTTGTTGTCCGTGTATGAAAAATTCGGTTGACCCGTCCAATCTTGATTATATGCATTAAAGTACGGATTTGACTCGTATCTTTCTTGATAATCATTCACTTGTCCGAACTGAGCATTGTAAGAACATTCAAAACCAAAGTGACCATAAATACCACAAATTTCACAATATGTGTAAGCTTCAGGGGCCATTGGTGACATCTCATTATTACTCATCGGACATGTAGCGTACAAAGAATTAATCCAAACACACAAAAAGAAATGGTGAAAAATTCAAAAGAAAAATTCTAGACCTAGGGTTCCCTAAATAAAATAACTAGACATTGCTCACATAACGTTAAGACACACTAAAAAAATCCATAAATTAAGAATTATTCAGACCGATTCGGCCAGATTAGAGCAGGCATTGCCAAGAGGCCAAACTCGTCACTTAGACACCAAATCTTAACAGCCAGGCGAACATTAGACACTGAAGGTCGTGAATAAGTCTTAATTACGTTTATTTGATGCAACAAACAACGAGATATATACAAAAACGATAAACAATTATGGATGCTTACACTACGTGTCCTAATAAAAAAAAATTTACGTACCTTTGGGTCCTCCAGCGATCACCACAATTTAAAAGGTACGAAAAATTACAAACAAGAAAATAAAAATCTAGATGATGTGCCCTAAGTGATTAAATGAATGATGCAACAAGTATGTATTTACAACTAATTTGTTTTTGGATTTTTCAATTTTCAAATTTTTTTGTGATTTTTGATTTTTTTTGATTTTTTTGTGATTTTCTAAAAAAAAAATTAAAAGAATGAGATACGGGTTACCGAAGCACGCTTCCAGAAATTCCAATTTGTTCCGAGCTCCGTGAGAAGATTCCCGACATTCCAAACTTTCCTAAAAAAAATGAAATAAAAATAAGGCAAGTGAAAGAAAACTAATACGAAAAATTAAAAATTAAGGTGCGAAAAATAATTACTCCCCGGCAGCGGCGCCAAAAACTTGATGTGCCAGAAATATGATATTTAAAATCGCAAGCGCACGATCATCGTTTTAATATTTAAGATTCGATCCACAGGGAATAATATTTATTTCGCGATCCTTAATAATTGATTTAATCGAACTAGAAGAATTTTGAATTTTGGAAAATCTGATTTTTGCTAATTAATTCCTAATTGAAAACTTGAATTTAATTAAAAGAAAATTAAAATTTATTCTAATTAAACTAGAACAAGTTTGGATTTGAAGAATTTTATTTTTATTTTTTTTATATACCTAATTAAATTCTATTATATTTTTAAGCAAACTAGTTAAAAGATAAAAGAACAAGAACGAAATTATTTAAGGATTCTAAATTCAAATTAAAACTGAATTTTATTCTAAAACTAAAAATTTAAACACTTAAATTTATTCGAATTAAACTAAGAATAAAAGCTAAATCAATCTAAAGATTTTAAATTCGAATTAAAACTAAACTTTATTTCTAAAACATTTTCTTTTTATTTTTTTGGAATTTAAAATTTATTTACAGAAATCTTTTAGAAATTTAAGGCCAAAAATCCACAATCTCACAATTCAGTACAACTCAAATTCTACAAAAAGACAAACAAGAATCAGCAAGAACTTTGAAGAATAGCACTACTACTTTGGCAACATAATAGCCAATATTCGGAAACCAATTCCAAAAACGCAGTCAAGTTAGTGAACTAAACATGTAACAAAAAAAAACGAACACAATAACACCACTCAACAAACGAACTACTGACACACTACTCTGCATGACATTGAACGAACTAGACTCGACTACAAAAGCTAACATATGACCCAGAACTCGCAACCATGAGGAAGAAACAGCAACGTGCGGAAAAACTTGGCATAAACTCAGGACATTGCAACTTTACTCGACTTAGTACACAACTCCAACATCAACATAACAGAGGAAATTACATAACAGCAAAAAAAAACAAGACAAACCAAGTCAACACAAACTACTAAACCAACAAACTCGGTAGAAACAGATTTGGCTACACGGATGCTAAGCAAGTAAACAAAACTGAGACTTTAGTCAAGAACTCGACAAAAATAAACAACCCAACATCAAAACTCGGCAGAAATCTCAACACATTACTCAGACAAAACAATTTAAAATGAACTCGAAAACCAGCTAACATAAAAATTCGAGATCAAAACTAAAACGGAAATTGATTCGGTCACTCAAACACAAAATAGCCATAATAAACTCCAAACGGAAATTGGTTCGACGGTTTGGACAAAAAGAAAAAGAAGAAAAAAAATTCTGGGTTTGTGAGATTTGTTTACATATACCGAAGAACAGGAAGAGGGGGTGTTTACGTTTGCAGCTGCGAGAAGGATAGATGGAGGGGAGAAGAGATCCAAAAAGAAAAGAAAAGGATTAGAGGAGAGGGGAGAGAGAGAGAGAGAGAGAGAGAGAGAGAGAGAGAGAGAGAGAGAGAGAGAGAGAGAGAGTGGGATTTGGGTGTGAAGGGGATGAGGTTTATGTTTGTTGCGATTAAAAACCTATACAGGGGAGAGGTGGATTTTGTTCTAAAATAAGAAGACACAGAGATGTACTTAATTTCTGGGCAAGCAGGGGAAAAAATAATATTTGAAGCTTCGAATTAACTTAATTAGGGCAAGAAAAATAAAAACGTACTAAAAATAAAAATATTTATTAAGAGCATCAAAAGAAATTTTACAACTATGAATTTAGGAGAGTTCTAAAACTAAAGGGGTTCTAAACCTAATTCTAATTGGTTTTACAAGAGAAAAAATGAATCTATTTATAGGAAATAGATTAGGATTTTGGTTGGTGTGGATTAATCCTCACCATTCATTTGTTTGGTGGGATTAAATCCTAGCCCTCCTTTTTTATTTATTTTTTATTTATTTATTTTTTTTCTTTTTAGTTTTTAAATAAAAATTCAGCTTTTGCACCAAACTCCCTCTTCTTTCCTTTTCTTCTATTTTGGTCATTCTTCTTCTTCTTTTTCTCTTCTTTGACCTTTATTTCTTTATTTTGCAATTTCTTCAATTTTTCTTGAATTTCCTGAAATACAACAAAATAATTTATTAAAATACGAATTCAAACAATAAATAGATAATAAAAATATGCAAAAATATGCACTTATCAATTGACCTTCCTTATCATTTTCTTTCTATGTCCCGATCTCTGCATCATAATCAACCAACCGTCCCATATTCTTAATAGATTCATTCATAACCATTCATATGTATATATAATATTAAAACAAAACTTGCCTCGACTTGCAGTAAACATGTAAATAATTAAATAAGTCTTTAATAAAATCTACGCTCCTACTCATGACCATACTCCCTCAGATAAAGCTTTGAGAAAAATAATCTCATGAAATTTCCCAATCATTCGTACTCCACTTTCAAAGTACAATGTCGATCGAGAAGGGAATAACTGAGAATCTTCTATTTATCCTTAATCCCATTGTTTTACTGAGGCACCACTTACCTTGAAACACACACACACACACACACACACACACACACACACACACACACACACACACACACATATATATATATATATTATTCACAATACAAACTATCCCGGGGTCATAGCCCTCCAATACCGTACTCAACATCAATAAAGCTCCAATAATTCCAATACCCACTAATATTAAAAATCGACTTAGCATACGTAAACTCAAATAAACTTCACCAATTATTAACTTACCACCTTCAAAATTTATTTAAACTTCACTGCATTCCCAAGAATCAACTTTCGAAACATTACTCTTCATACTCTACAAATCCTCAATCTTAGATTCTACACATAATAACTCCAACATTTATCAATAATTGAATAAACGAAATAAAATACACTTCCACCACTCATCTCCTTTAACTATTCCCTTCTTCTATAATCAACTCATTCACATTCCGCTTCAGTCAACTCATCTTGGTACTTCTCAATTTCCTCTAATAATTCATTCTAAATTTGGTAATATTCCATCTACTATATCCAAAATAAAACATGTAATAGTCCAGTGTTTATAAATATTCCTTTATCATCAACCATTAGCAAAAAAAAAATCTCCATCATCACTCTATTTTTGATTTTAACAAAATTAATAATCTTGTAACCTTGTTACCTTCTCCTTATATTTACTTAATTCTCCAAAATATCAAATCTTGTACATGTATTATAAATCCAATAAGCAAATCGACTTAATATTCAATATTTATCGCAATATCATCCTCTCAAACTTGCTCAACCAATTCTCCAGTAACGTATATGTAAACTTGACTACTTAGGATGTCATCCTATCTACTTTTGCTACTACCGATCACTGATAGCTTTACGAATCGTAAGGGTTTCTAGCAAAATGAATCAATAAATTGAGTAGGTATCAACATGTGTGAATATATGTTGAATCTTGTTTAGAAGAAATTTCCATAAAAGAATTTAACTGAGAGATCAATATGATCATTGAACTTTTATCAGGTTGCATTTTTCAATTAGGTCAACCATCCTAGTACAAAAAGGTGGCCAGGCTTTAGTACTTTCATGACAAACAAAATCAGTGGCGTCCCACTAGACTTCTATCACAAAGATAGGATGTCCCTGAATCCCCTATTTACATAAGGTTGTCCATCCCAGTTTGAATAAAAGAGATCAAATATTTGGGGGAAATTTAGAAAATGGTTCAAGAATGTCAAAACCTTATATGAAAAATGTTGGTTCAAATAACCCCTGGAAAATAGAGGTATCTTTAAAAGAACAGAAATGTGTTTAAATAAATCAGTTATGAAAAGTTCATCATCAACTGAAATATAGTTGACTATGACGTTAAAACAAATAGCAGAAAAGAAGGTTGAATCGATTTATGCGATAAATTAAATGAAATCAACGGCTAGTAGTGAATGACCACGCCTATACTATAAACAAATATCGTTAATCGTGTTTCAAATCGTGTTTAAAGTGTTTTAGTACTCTTTATAACGTTCATGAAGAAAGTGTAAGAGATTCTCCAGATGACGTCTTCTAAACTTATAGCTCCGAATTAGTAGCCTCGTCCATAGTCGGTCCTTCGGATGAATCGATCTCTTACTCACACGATATGTCGTAATACTAAATAAAGTCATAACTCTCATCTTGAAATCCTAAGCCGAACCTTATATTAAATTGTTCTACCTAACGTCTAACTTAAATACTTACTCCTAATTATCCTAACTTGTTTCAGTGACCATAACCTGTTGCTCTGATACCAACCTGTGACGCCCCAAATCCGGGCTCCAGATTTGGTGCCACAACCAATACAATTAAGTATAACTTAATTACACAGATGACCCCTCAACAAGGATCGATCTTAGGTTATAATGTGAAACAAGAATCTAAATTACGACAACTATTATAACTACTATACCTTCTTATCAGAAGCGCAGTCCAATACTGTATGAGTCCATTCTGATTCTGAAATCTAACTTGAATAGAAAGCCTTGCCACACTCGTTCGAATTATAAGACGTAGGTAGACCATTCTTAAGTCTAGCTGAAAGGTTAGATGAATAAAACAAGAGTGAGCCAACAACGCTCAGCAAGTGAATAGTGAAGTAACAACTTCTAAATAAACTGAAAACTGACTACAAACATAAAGCTGGCTTCCAACAATATTAAGATGGTAGAATGATATGACTGGATGCAATAGAATAATATTTACGTTTGATAACAACGGGATATCAACTAAAAGGCAAAGCGACATTTCCAATAAAAAACTAATTCCATTTCATAGTCTTATAAATAAAACATTTTAAAAGTTATTGGAGGTTTTTGTTTCATAACAGACAATACGGGTGATCAACCCATAAATTCCCCATACCAGACACAAAGTCCCTCTGGCATTAATCCTCTCATTAGGATAGCTTGGGTTCCCAAGAGGCAACACATTGGCCTATAAGGGTATTGGACTGGATAGACCAGAACTACACCAATAATACACACAAACAGGTCGGACCGGTATTACCCGATCACTAACCTCTCCAATCGTTAGGAATCCTTAGAAACCATTTTGACGGAGTTCCTAACATTTTACAAAATCACATAATTCACCTCTAATAATTAAATAATCATTTAAATAATTACGAGAATTTCTAGATCGTTATAACAATATATCTTGAAAGTAGGCATGCATGCTATGGCATATGTAACACAAAATCGAATCATATATATATATTCACAACAACAGCCTTTAAAAAGGATATAAAACTTTCCTGGTAGTCGGGTGTGGGTAGAAGTAGTGTGCCCTGGGTCTGCTCGGTGATCTATAAACAATTAGAATATCCAAGATTAATTAGTTAACACTTTTTAAAAGGCTAAGTATAAACTTTACTTAAGTCGAAACACGATTTTGAGTTATCACGTTATGCACCCTTTTTTGCATACTCTTATTAACCTCGTTTTGACCCGGTATTTGCTCGGTATTACGGCTCGTCATTACACTTACTGTTCACAATTTTCTACGCAAGTATACGCAGTCAAAAGTAATATGGATAAATAGGGATCGTTCCCACGAAGACTCGGTGAAATATGTAAATGTGCCTATTCAACAATGTATGGCTAAATTACAATTGCTTGGTTTAGTAACAATTTTTGTGTTGTTTTAACTAGATTATACTACTAAAAACTTACTAAGGAGATTTTACTTATATGAAAGAAACACAGGGTTCCAACTTCATGAGTTGTTTCATCTAGATTAACCGTCAAGACTCAATGCAATGTGATTATTAAGGTAGCTAGTGGGAACACGAAGGAAGTACAAGCTATCTTTCAATAAACTCATACCAATCCATAAATCATCTACAATTAAGACAGAAGTTTTACGGGCATCAATTACATCCAAATCACTATATGTCTATGAGATTGGGTGACATAATCAATTTAATCACAAGTTCCACTATCAACTACATAGGGGAGTGATGTTCTTTCGAATCTATACTACCGATATGCGGATAAGCCGTCATAAACCTATGCGAACATGGCAAGCCCTAATCTCTAAATCCACTTTCGCATTCATTAGAGATTGACAAAATAGATGTTAGCTACGCATCTATATAAATTCACACAACCACGTCAGGCAACCTTATTTTCAATCACAAGCATATGTTGTCAAAACTATCAACTACTAGAATCCACAAAACAATCCATTAGAACCCCATGAAAGTGTTTAGTTCATAATTGAACTTAGCACCATCATGGGTTCAATTGATAACATAATTTAAACAAAGAATTAAAAACAATTAATGATTGAGAATAGAATAATTGATAAAAGAAACAAAGTAATAAGTTGAAGATTCAGAAAATAAACAATATGTTGTGGAATAAAAACGAGGGTTTGTATGTATTAAATACAAGGGATGGTGAGCTTCGAGCTTTAATGGCTGTTCTTACGTTCGAGACTGATCGGTCCTCACAAGATGCCTACGTATCTCTGTATTGCTAGAGAATCAAGCCAACGTAGTTCTGAGAATGAGGGGTCAGGCCCTTTATATAGGCTGAGAAGCCTTAGAATTAAGGTAGGAGTTGGAGACTTAATAGATAAGTCACCTCCTTGAAGAAAGCTCTAGACTCCTTCCTTGTAGGAGTCTGTTGCCATATCGAATTGGATGCCTTGGAGGCTAAGTCTTGTAGAGATAATTTCCTTATCTGACACTTATTGCTGAGCTGTTTATTACCCATAATATTAATTACAAAATTAATATTAAAGATAGGACTTTGGACCCTGTTGGTGGGCCCCACGTTCGGACCATACCGGGTCTAATTAATGCAACACTAAATGTGTCTTTAGGGCTTATTTTTAGCCCATATCATTTGCCCCCCAACTTCTAGGAAAACTGATCAGGTTTTCCTTGAAGTTTTAACGGTCCTTTCCAAGACTCGGGTCAGGGTTCATCTTTATACACTAGTGTTTCACGGGTATTTTCTTTATGTAAAACGTGGAGCGACCGAAGCGTTTACGACAATGTTAATTCGATGCTAATCGGCACTAATCAGCCTTAACGACATTTAAAAAATGTTTAAACGACGTTGAACGGCATAAAACGGCACTAAACGGTACTAACTAGCCTTAAACGACACTTAAACAACGTTTCAGTGACGCCAACCGGCATTAAACGACACTGAACGGTGCTTATCGGCACTAACGATGCTAATCGGCACTTAATCGGTGCTTATCGGCACTAACGGTGCTAATCGGCACTTACAAGCCTTGAACGACACTTAAACAATGTTAAGCGATTCTAAACGGCGCTAAACGGCACTAGCGGGGGTCCGGGGGCGGCAGCCCCCGGGCGGGGTCCAAGGGGCGGCAGCCCCTGGCGGGGTCCAAGGGGCAGAGCCCCTGGCTGGGGTCGAGTTGAATTTCTGAATTGTAATCACAAAATTCGAGCTCAATTTCGAGCTCAAATTGTCTCCAGGTCGAAGCCAATTTTCTTGTTTCCTAGGTCATTTTCGAGCTCAATTTGGAGCTCAAATGGGGGCCAGGTCGTGGCTATTTTTCTTGTTTCCTAGGTCATTTTCGACCTGGAATTTACGACTTCGATGTAGTACAACCTCAACACAAGAACGACCTCAAATGGGCCCCAGGTCGTGGGGATTTTTCATACTTTTCAGTTCAAATTCGACCTGAGATTTGCGATCTCAAGCCATGTTATAACGATCTCAATTTGAGTGGAACGACCTCAAAGTGGTTTCAGGTCGTGGGGATTTTTCATACTTCCCAGTTCAAATTCGACCTGAGATTTGCGATCTCAGGCCACGTTATAACGACCTCAATTTCTCAAGGTTACTTACAACCTCAGATTGATTTCTCCAGGTCGCCTTGTCGAGCTCGTAATTGTACTAAAAAACGAGATCGATTGTCACGACCTCATACCACCTTGTTGGAATGTTGATTCAGTTACTCATTCTTGAGTTGTTCACAAATCTCTTGATCCAAGGTTGGATCTGATAGCTTTGTTGGCCTTCTAAGGCTTCAACTTAGTTCCTTAGCCCTTGATTTATAACACAAGGCCTGGACTCTAAGGTTGATGTTGGTGTTCTGGATCACCAACACGAGGTTTCAGGTCAATAGGAGGTGTTTGTTATGCCTTAAATGGTTTCGTGAACCTTGACTTGTGACCTTCCGGGCCTTAACTTATTTGCTGAGACCTTGGTTTTAAGGTTATTATCAACCCTTGATTCCCTTGATTCTCATTCTAATATGTAGGAATGATGAAGTCCCTTAGTTCTTGCCCCCCTTGCTTCATATAGTGGAGGTCTTGCTTCTCGGTAGATCGCTCAAGAAGTTCACTTGCCACTAAGCACTCAACTTTAAGTCTGGTGTGCCTTGGCTGGTTGCCAATCCTCTATCTTACTTCTAGGTTTCCAACCTTCTTCTTATACTTGTAGAACCTTGACTAGGTTTTAAGTAGCCTGATGCCTCTTGTCAGGTTCGTTTGGAGGCAGATAACCTTGTTGGCCATCAAGGCTTGAATTTTTAGATTTGAAGTTCAAGACCTCAAGTGTGGAACTGTAAAAGACCTCTTATCTCAACACTCTCATTAACAGTTTATGTACCTTCAAGGCATTATCAAGGGGCCAACCAGTCTCAAGATGAGCTTTAGGGTCTATCCTTCAGCTTACATCAATTGGTGCTACCAATTTCAAATTGATGGTGGGGGTCTTCAGGACTTGGAAGTAGACGCTCCCAGAATGGGTCTCGACCCTTGAATTGAGATAAGGCATCGACCTTTGTATTCTCCTCCCTTGGGATATACCTGGCACTCATCTAACTGGGCTATCGCAGCTTTCACAATCCTCAAGTATTTGGCCATATTCTTTTCTCTAACCTCAAACTCTCCATTGACTTGTGAGACTACCAACTTTGAGTCTCCACAGACTTTCAGGTTCTTGACCCTCAGGGCTCTTGTCAGTCTAGGTCGGCTATCAGAGCTTCATACTCCGCCTTGTTGTAGGTTATTTGGAAGTCCAACTTCAAGGCATACTCGAGTAAGAACCCATCGGGCTTTGCAGAACTTAACCTGCACCACTGGTTTTTGTTTTAGATGCCCCATGAAAATAGAGCTTTTTGTTTTTGATGCCCCATCAAAATAGAGCATCCAATATTCCTTCTTCTCTTCCAGGGGTTTCTCACCTTACTGACCTTCCTGGTCTATTACCTCCTACCCCCCGACTTCTTGGTTGTCAATGGTATATTCAACCACGAAGTCAGCTAGAGCCTGAGCTTTGATGGCTGTCCTAGGCTTGTACTTAACATCGACTTCTCCTAGTTTGATTGCCCACTTGATGAGCCTTCCATTGGCTTTCGGGCTATGCAATATGTTTCTTCAGCGGGTGTTCCATCAGGACTTCAACGTTTGTCTTTATCCAGGGTCCTTCAAGGATTTAAACTCTTATCTGCTGTAACCTAACTCTACCATTCGGGGTATGCATTCGTTTGTTTTCATTCGTGTATTCTTTTATTTTCGGTACTTGGTCTTCTTTGACTCACACATCAAGTGCTTGGCACATAAATAAAATCACAATCAATGAATGGAAAATAAACTTGCATTAATAACTTGGAAATGGGTTCAACCCTTACATAGAGTACTACTGTCCTACTCGGAGCAACATGCTCTGCAATGGTTTTAATGAACCTTATTTCTACTTCTACTGTATAAATATGAAGCTAAGTCCTACTAGGATAACTTAAGCCCAATCGAGCCTTTGCAAGACTAGGTCTGCACCACTTGATTTTGTTTTTGATGCTCCATCAAAATAGGGCACCCACCACTCCTTCTGGTCTCCTCATTCTTATTCTGAAGTTCACTTCCTGCTTGGGGTACTACCTCCTGCCCCCCGATTTCTTGGTTGCCAATGGTACACTCAACCACAAAGTCAGTTAACGCCTTAGCCTCAATGGCTGTCCGAGGCTTCTGTGTGATGTCCTCTGCTGACCTTTCTTTGTGTTCCTTACCACTGTGGACTTCCATGTCTTCAATCGGAAGGACCTGCCCCCCGACTCCATCAGGCCTTAACGAGGCTACATAACAGCTTCGTGCCATCTTCTGATCACCTTTATGTTCTCCAACACCATTCCTGGTAGGGAACTTGATCTTCACATGATAGGTTGAGGCAACAGCCTTGAATGCATGAAGTCCAGTCCTTCCAAGGATAGCGTTGTACGTTGAATCCGCCTTGATTACCAGGAAGTTCAACATCCGAGTGGCCTCCTTGGGCTCTTGCCCAATAGTTACAGGCAGCTGAATAGTCCCTTCAACTTTGGATTTTACTCCATTAAATCCGTATATAGGCATGTTATTGGGGGTCAACTGAGAATCAGTGTATCCCATCTTCACAAACGCATCATGAAACAGAATGTCAACGGAAGCTCCATTGTCTATCAAGACTCGCTTCACCTCCGAGTTTCCAATCACAGGAGTTATGACCAACGGGTCGTCATGGGGGAACTTCACTCCTTCCAAGTCTGAGTCATCAAAGCTAATCGCTACCTCAATTTTTGCACGCTTCGGGGCCTCTCCCACGACGTGCAACACTTCTCGGGCATAAGCCTTTCGAGAGTTCCTAGTTGTCCCGGCCGCAGTCGGGCCTCCTGAGATCATGTTGATTACTGGACCTCGGGGCTGTGGGTTGCGATCTTGATCGTCATCCCTTCTATTATAGTCTCTTCTCTGATTACCACGGTCTTCACCCTTAGTGAAGTGCCTCAGCTTCCCTCTACGGATCAAAAACTCGATCTCATCTTTGAGTTGCTTGCAATCGTCAGTGTCATGCCCCACGTCTCTATGGAATCTGCAATACTGATTCTGGTTTCTCTTTGCGGGATCACCCTTGAGTGGCTTCGGCCATCTGAAATCCTTATCATTCTCAATGTCCAACAAGATTCGACTCCTAGGAGTATTCAACCTTGCATACTCAGTGAACCTTGACCCTTGGTTCTTCTTAGGGGCAGAGTCGGAATCCTCGCTAGTTCGGGGATACTTGTCCCTAGCATCATACTCTTGATCATCATAGTCCTGGTCTTGCTTTCGCAAGCTATCCTCAGCTTTAATATACTTATCAGCCCTTCGTTGGAGCTCAGCCATGTTCTCAGGGGGATGCTTCGCCAATGATCTCTTGAAGAAGAGGTCAGTGGTTCCGTGTTCCAGGGCTACCATTGCCACCTTATTTTCCAAATCAGTGATATTCAGGGTCTCCTTAGTGAATCGCTTGAGGTAATCCCTCAGATTTTCATTATTTCCTTGCACTACATACATAAGAGATGCGGAGCTCTTCTCATGCACCCTTCCGCTAATGAATTGGCTAACGAAAGCGGCACTCAACTCCTTAAAAGAGCCAATAGAGTTCGCAGGCAATCGGCTATACCATCTCTGAGCCATGCCCGACAGGGTTTGGGGGAACACTCTGCACTTTAGGGCATCACTTGCAGGCTGCAGTAGCAGTGCGTTTGAGAACGTCCTGACGTGATTTGCGGGATCACCCGTTCCATCATAAGCCTTAATTGTCGGCATCTTAAACTTCCTAGAAATATGAGCATTCATCACCTCCTCAGTAAACGGGGGTGTGGGATCATCAGGATCTCCAAGTGGCATGAGATCCTTGGGGTTACTCCTGGGGGTTTCCACCCTCATAGCTTCTCTTGTTGGGACATCAGCCCTCTTCTGTCTTCTTGAGGACCTCTCCAAATCTATAACGGGAATCCTTCCTGAGATTGGAGGGGGTCGAATTAGACTCTGTCTTGCCTGTTCCCTTGCCATATCTTCCTTCAATTTTAAGATCTCGGCCTCATAATCCTTGATCCTTTCAGCAGTTGTCAAAGACTGTCCATCACGGATGTCTTGAGTCCTCCTTCGATGTTCTCTACTAGCACGTCGCCTCCTCGGGGCTTCATCACGGTCATCATCCTCATCGTCGGAGGAGGTTTCATCAGTATAAGGACCCGAATAATCGTGATACTCTCGATCTCGGATCTGCAAAGCGTGACCACTTGGGCCTGTCCCTTGGATAGGAGGATAATTAGGCAGCCCGTATGTCGGGTTAGTACTCACGGGGAGATCTGTAGTGTGGATCTGGACCCCATGCGATGGGTTGTTCGGATCAATCAGAGGAGAGACCAACATCTGAAGAGGATTGGTTTCTTGTCTTGTACGGGTAATCGGAGGTAATGTACTCTCAACGTGGGGGATCGCCCCTGATTGTTGAGAAACTTGAGATTGGGTGATCGCCCCTGATGCTGGCGGAGCTTGTTGGGCAATCGTCCCTGATGCTGGGGGAGTCTGCTCGGTGAGAGGTGGGGCAGAGCTAATTGGCACGGCCTCAGTTACAACTGGTGTTGTTCTTCGTGTTTGAACCATGGTTGATGTTGTCTTCCCACAGACGGCGCCAAATGTTGTGGAATAAAAACGAGGGTTTGTATGTATTAAATACAAGGGATGGTGAGCTTCGAGCTTTAATGGTTGTTCTTGCGTTCGAGACTGATCGGTCCTCACAAGATGCCTACGTATCTCTGTATTGCTAGAGAATCAAGCCAACGTAGTTCTGAGAATGAGGGGTCAGGCCCTTTATATAGGCTGAGAAGCCTTAGAATTAAGGTAGGAGTTGGAGACTTAATAGATAAGTCACCTCCTTGAAGAAAGCTCTAGACTCCTTCCTTGTAGGAGTCTGTTGCCATATCGAATTGGATGCCTTGGAGGCTAAGTCTTGTAGAGATAATGTCCTTATCTGACACTTATTGCTGAGATGTTTATTACCCATAATATTAATTACAAAATTAATATTAAAGATAGGACTTTGGACCCTGTTGGTGGGCCCCACGTTCGGACCATACCGGGTCTAATTAATGCAACACTAAATGTGTCTTTAGGGCTTATTTTTAGCCCATATCACAATATAAAAAACCCTAGATCTTGAACTTGAGTGTGATTCTTCCTTGCCGTCACCTTGGAAATTTTTCCCCTCTTGTTCTTGATCTCTCTATTACGTTACAATGATATGATACGTAATTCTATGTGATGATATGATTTTACAATGATACAATATGTTTTTAAAGGCCATAGAAGTTTTATCCAACAAGGAAATACCAAAAATACCAAATAGAGTCAAAACAGGAAAGTTTTGGAGGTTTTTTAGTGCAATTCTCGTCATGAACAGCGCACTCCGAGGCCGCATCCTGGGAATTTGAGGCCGCGGCCTGAAGCCAAACCTGCCCGGCATTTTTCAGCATGTTGTTTACTTCGTTTTGCCTTCGTTTCCTTTCGTTCTTTTTCTCAATGGTTCCATACTTCAATTCCTTGCCTTGGAACCTTCATGGTGGCTCACAACAAGACTCCATTGCTCTTTCTTAAGCTCGAATTCATCTCCAGATTGACGAAAATTGCAACCATATTCAGCATTCTTGCAACCCTGCACAATTAACAAAACACCTCAAAACTACAACAAACTTGAGGCCAAGTGAATCAATTTAAGCCGATATGGAATGCTCCAAGTGGATATAAAATCCACTTATCACACCCCCAAACTTAAACCGATGCTTGTCCTCAAACATAAACAGCTACACTCACTAAATAGTACCACTTCCGTAGGTGATCACGGTTGCATTTGGCATATGCAACAAGCCCTTTAAACCCCTAGGCAGCCCTAGTGGACGAGTAAGGTCTCGTGAGGGCCTATAGCGAATGTACCCACAAAATCCATTTAACCTAATGCAATGCATGAATGCAACTACTATGAAAAATGCAAAGATCCCCTTCAAACTCACCAAAACCAACTAGCAAGCAAATATCTCAATGAATGCAAATAAATCCAAATAGAGCTCGACTAAGTCCCCGTACTCTAACATACATGACAGAAACGTGCGTGTGTGCTATGCTCATCAGAAATACTCCCAAAACTAGGTCAAAAATCATACCTACCCTTCACCAAGACAATCACAAGTTTATAAACAAAATAGACTGTAGACACTTCATAACTTAAGAACACCTCCATCCTTATCCAAGGTAGACATAAATTCATGCTTTTATTTCTAAACAACTACGACACATAATATACAAACATGCTTATTTAGCCGTGCAATGAATGAGACCCCAAAAGGCTTATACAATAATACCCATGTAGTATTCACTTGGTCAGCAATCCCAAACCACAAGGCTTTAGGTTACTAGGACTAAGTCCCCTCAGACTTAATTACTCGAGTATTAAAGAGCTCACTCGTGGCTAATTTTACATTAACAATTTACTCTTTTTTTTTCTTCTTTTTTTTTTGTTTTTTTTTTTTTTTGCAATCTGGAATGAGAATTCTCAATTCCAACCCTAGACTACTCATATAAATATGAGCCGGCTACTAGCCATTTGACATCTAGCCATTATTAACAACTAGCATGAAATTCCTGTTTTTCCCCAAACTTAGACTTAAGTGCTCCTACGCTATAAAGGGAATAACGAAAATTCTAAATATAAACAAATGATTAAATCTCAAAGCATCCAAACAAGCATGACCCTAACCTAGCCCAAAAGCACCTAATGAGACTGTGTAAAGTTTTGTTTCCATAACATGTACGTCACTTCCTAGAGACTATAAACCAACCCTCTATTCATCATTACCACACTCAAATCAACATCCACCTACCAACAGAAATAGCTCGTTCTAAGGGATCATGAAAAGTTCATGCCATGAAAATGCAACTAATATGAAACTCACATGGTATACAAAAACAAAAACAGAATGTCCTACATGAAACACACATATTTAACACGAACATATATGCATAAATTACTACTAATATGCAAGGCATGAAATCCTACATGAACACAATGACATATAACTATATACACATTACTTATCCCTCAAACCACCCCCAAACTTGAAAGATTCAATGTCCACATTGAATGGAAAGGTAAATACGAGGATAGTAGAACATACCTACGAGTCAGCGTCATCACCCTCCTCGGGTGGGGAATCCGGAAGAGGATACACAGTGTCTGAACCAAAAACTGGCCAATCCACATGAACACCACTGGCTCTGAAAGCACTATCCAAAGTCTGTGTCAACCTCTGGGAAAAACGGCTATGGCTCTCAAACAAAGCATCCATACGCCTCATCATCCTCCTATCATGAGAAGATCTCGAGCCAGCATCACCCTCTCCTATCGGTGCCCTAGGAACATGTGGCGGATCATCCGCTCCCTGCCCACCAGCACCTGCTTCTTCTACAATATAACCTAGCCCCCTAGGATGCGGAATGCCGCCCGGCCACTCCGCCATCTGGTTAATAGTAGTGTCAGTAATAGGCTTAGTTTGCAATTGTAGTTGCTCATTATCATCCCAACGAACATTAGCAACCGTACACGCACCGGCAACAAAAGAAGCATGCGGAATCGGTGCTGGAGTACATCCACGCATACATCCACGCAAGAACCGAAGAATGTTCTGATGCACTATATAACCCACATCAACATACTTACCCGTTAAAATGCCATACAAAATAATGGCTCTCTCCACAGGCACATCATTCGGATGTGTCGAAGGCATAATCTTAGCACATATAAACAAGTTCCACGCCCGTGCAAACTTGTTCAAAGCATTAGCAGGAAAATAAACTTCCCAGCAGAACCCGCTCCTAATTTCCAAACCGTACCCGGCACACATAACTCCGCTATAATGGCATCCAAATCCACTTCGTCTCGAGTTTTCCTAGCCCAATCTTCCACCCCCCTCGGTTTAGGAGGTTGACCAACAACCGTACGGAGAACAGCTGGCCTATAATCCACCTTCATACCACGAACTACGCAAAAACCATTCGGATTCGCCTTAGCGTTCGCATAAAATTCCCGCACAACACCTAATGGAACCGGTGAAGGTGCCGCACACACCTCTTCCCAACCAAGTTCTTCAATCATAGCAACTAACTCTACATAAGTCTCTGGCACAAACCCTCTTTCTCGAGCAACCGACCTGTCCAACAATTTCGTATACTCACTTTGTGCCTCCTCATTCAAAAACCTCTTTACACTAGCAATCTCATCCGATGATGGACGAGTGCTAGAACTACCTCTTTGACGTTTTGGAGCCATAACAACAAAACCAACTCAACCAACAAAGTTACCAATAATCACCAAACAATCTTACACAAAATCTCCCAATTAACAAGAACTTCACAAAATCCCCTAATTTTGCAAGAACACAAACTCGTAATAAGACAAGATTAAGGAAGAAATATACCCGATACGAATCAAAGAGGTGAAACATGCAATGAAAAATCCCCCAAACTTAAATCCTTCTTGAGTCTTGAAATTGGAATGGAGGCTAAAGATTTTAAATTAGGGATTGGGTTTATGAATTTGTGTGTATAGGTGTATATATAGGTTAATATGTTTGGATTTATGGTAGAGATTTTAGAAAAGGAGATGGATTAGGAGAGGTTTGGAATTGATATTGGGTTAGAATTAGGGATTGGGGTTATAAATATATAAGGAGAGGTTGGAGTATTGTGTTTTACAAACAAAATAAACAAATAAACTACTCCTGAACAGACCGCAATCGACGCCGCAGCCTCGTGGTCCCACGCCGCGGCCTTGACCATATTCTGATGTTTCCGTTTTTTTTTCCTTGTCGCACCTGGACATGAGGGTAGTAATGCTGCATCCTTGCACTTTGCGCTGCGGCCTACATAGTCTCCTGTTCTTGTTCACAATTCCTTGCAATTTTCTTGTTCGACTTTTGCTTTTTTTTCTTTTTTTTTTTGGTTTGCACCCTTTTTTTTTCTTTTCTCTCTTTTTTTTTCTTTTTTTTTTCTCTCTTTTTTTTTCTTTTTCTCTTTGTTTTCTTTTTTTTTTTAACAAACAAAACAAACAAAAAAAATAAAAAAGCAAAAACAAAAACAACAAAACAAAAACTCACGTTTACATACATTTTTTTTTTCTTTTGCACTTTTTTTATTTTTTGCACTTTTTTTTTCTCTTTTTTTCATCTTTTTTTTTCCTCTCTTTTTTTTTCATCTCTTTTTTTTTCCCTTTTCTTTCTCTTTTTTTTTCTTCATCTTTTTTTTTTTATAACACTACCTTCCCAGTTGCTTCCACACAGACCTGGACAATAGAATGGTGCCGCATCAATGGAAAATGAAGCTGCAGCCTCAGTACCATTCTGTTCGTTCCTCAAATTTATTTATTTATTTTTTTTTCAAACTTGTCGCCAAACAGATTTTGGCAGGAGGTTCATGGCACCACGTCCTTGTAAATTGAAGCTGCAGCCTCGAGTGAAACCTGTTCTTTTTTTTTTTCACTTCTCTTTTTTTTTTCTTTTTTTTTAATACACAACATAAAAACGCGTGGGTTGCCTCCCACGAAGCGCTTGCTTAGTGTCTTTAGCTTGACATTTCCTCGCTGAATCACGTAGTGGCGAGGGTGGTGACGACCGCTTCACGGTTCACCATTCCACCAAAGTAGTGTTTTAACCTCTGTCCGTTAACCTTAAAAGATTGATCAGGTGACTTTTCATAAACCTCAACCGCGCCATGCGGGAACACTGTCTTCACTACAAATGGTCCCGACCATCTTGACTTGAGCTTCCCTGGAAAGAGTTTAAGACGAGAATTGAACAATAGAACTGATTCACCTGGTACAAAGGTCTTGTGCACCAACCTTCTGTCATGCCACCTCTTGACCTTCTCCTTGTACATTTTGTTATTCTCGTACGCTTGTGCACGGAACTCCTCAAGTTCATTAAGTTGAAGTAGACGTTTTTCACCCGCAGCTTTCATGTCGAAGTTCAATTTCTGTAAGGCCCAAAATGCCTTGTGCTCTAGCTCGGCAGGCAAATGGCACGCCTTACCATACACCAACTGAAAGGGAGACATTCCCAAGGGTGTCTTGTACGCGGTTCGGTAAGCCCATACAGCCTCGTCCAACTTCAACGACCAGTCCTTCCTTGAGGGGTTCACTACTTTCTCTAGAATCCTCTTAATTTCTCTGTTAGAAACCTCCGCCTGCCCATTTGTTTGGGGATGATAAGCTGTGGCCACCCGATGTGTCACATTGTACTTCGCCATCAGATTAGTGAATTGACGATTGCAAAAGTGCGTTCCTTCATCACTGATTATGGCTCTCGGAGTTCCAAAGCGTGTGAATATGTGCTTATGCAAAAAATTGAGTACCACTTTAGCATCGTTGGTTGGTAGAGCCTTCACCTCGACCCATTTAGAAACATAATCCACGGCTAGCAAGATGTATTGATTATTGCACGACGAGATGAAAGGTCCCATGAAGTCTATTCCCCACACGTCAAAGATCTCCAATTCAAGTAGCATATTAAGAGGCATTTCATTCCTCTTAGAGATATTACCCACACGTTGACAACGATCACATCTCAATACGAACTGATAAGCATCCTTGAACAACGTAGGCCAAAAGAACCCTGCCTGAAGTACTCAAGCTGCGGTTTTCTCTCCTCCATAATGACCACCATAAGTGGTGGAGTGACAATCTCTCAGAACCCCCTCCGTCTCACTATAGGGAATGCATCTCCTGATCATTCGGTCTGCCCCCTGACGAAACAAGAAAGGTTCGTCCCAATGGTACCATTTCACATCATGGAGAAATTTCTTCTTTTGTGCATAGGTGAATTCTGAAGGAATGATGTTACTCACCAAATAATTCACATAATCGGCAAATCATGGCACTTCACCTTGCACCGCAAACAACTGCTCATCTGGGAAGGACTCATTGATGAGAGACTTATCCTTGGCATCCTTACCATGATCCTCTAGCCGAGATAGATGATCGGCCACTTGATTTTCCGTGCCCTTTCTGTCCTTGATTTCCACATCGAACTCTTTCAACAATAGAACCCAACGGATCAGCCTAGGCTTTGCATCTTTCTTTGCAAGTAGATATCTGATGGCTGCATGATCAGTATAAACAATCACCTTGGTGCGAAGCAAGTAAGATCGGAACTTCTCAAAACCATAGACCACTGCCAAAAATTCCTTCTCAGTAGTGGTGTAATTCAGCTGCGCCTCATTTAGGGTTTTACTAGCATAGTAAACCACATGAAATATGTTCATCTTTCGTTGCCCCAACACAGCTCCCACTGCAAAATCACTTGCATCACACATAAGCTTGAATGGCTCTTCCCAATTAGGAGCCGTAATAACCGGAGATGTTGTCAACTTCTTTTTCAAAAACTCAAAGGCAGCCAAGCACTCTTCGTCAAATTTGAAGGGGATGTCTTTTTCCAGTAAATTGCACAATGGTCTGGAGATTTTTGAGAAATCTTTTATGAACCGCCTATAGAAGCCAGCATGTCCCAGAAAACTGCGAACTCCTCTAACTGAGATCAGGGGAGGAAGATTTTCAATTGTCTCCAATTTAGCCCTATCCACTTCAAGACCTCGCTTAGACACCTTGTGCCCGAGAATGATCCCTTCTTGTACCATGAAATGGCACTTTTCCCAGTTGAGAACCAGATTGGTCTCAACGCATCTTTTCAGCACTAGACTCAAATTAGATAGAGCCTCATCATAAGAAGTACCAAACACTGAGAAGTCATCCATGAATACCTCAACATTAGTCCCGATCATGTCCGAGAATATGGCCATCATGCATCTCTGAAAAGAGCCTGGTGCGCCACACAGACCAAAAGAAACCCGTCGAAAAGCAAAAGTGCCAAATGGGCAAGTGAAAGTGGTTTTTTCCTGATCTTCCGGAGCAATACAAATCTGATTATAGCCCGAATACCCGTCAAGAAGACAATAATACTCATGATCGGCCAATCTATCCAACATCTGATCAATGAAGGGAAGAGGGAAGTGATCTTTCCTAGTGGCCTTATTGAGCTTCCGATAATCCATGCACACTTGCCACCCCGTGACTGTTCGAGTAGGAATGAGTTTATTCTTTTCATTTGCTATCACTGTCATGCCTCCTTTCTTAGGCACACATTGCACAGGACTGACCCAAGAGCTATCTGAAATAGGGTAGATAATCCCTGCATCTAACCATTTAAGAATCTCCTTCTTGACCACTTCTTTCATGATGGGATTAAGTCTTCTTTGTTGTTCAACAGATGGTTTGCTGCCTTCCTCAAGAAGAATCTTGTGCATGCAGAAGAAAGGGCTGATTCCCTTAATATCTGCAATAGTCCATCCAATAGCTGATTTGAACTCCCTTAGAATCCGCAACAATTTCTCTTCTTCACTACCTGTCAGGTTAGCCGCAATAATAACAGGCAAAGTAGATAAAGCACATAAATATGCATACCTCAAATGGTCTGCCAGTGGCTTTAGCTCAAGAGAAGGAGCTTCCTCAATGGATGGCTTAAGCCTCACTTGTGACTTTTTAAGAGCTTCTAAACCCAGAGACTCAATTGGTACCTCCGTCCTCCTCTTCCAAGGAGCTGAATTCAACGTCAGCAATTGCTCTACTTCTTCCCCATTTTCCTCGTCAAAATTCCCATTCAAAACCCGTTGCAAAGGGTCGGAAATTAGCAGATGATCTGCTTCTCTTTTTATAGAAGTTTCAACCATGTTAACTCGGAAGCACTCCTCTTCTTCTGTTGGAAAGTTCATTGCCTTGAACACGTTAAAAGTAACATTGTGCTCATTCACTCGCATAGTAAGCTCTCCTTTCTGAACATCGATCAGTGTTCAACCTGTGGCTAGAAAGGGTCTTCCCAAGATTATTGGAATTTTCTTATCTTCCTCGAAGTCCAGAATGACAAAATCAGCCGGAAAGATAAGTTTATCCACCTTTACCAAGACATCTTCGACTATGCCTCTCGGGTAAGTGATCGAACGATCTGCTAGCTGTAAAGAGATGTTGGTCGGTCTCGGCTCCGGAAGACCGAGTTGAACAAAAATAGATAGAGGCATCAAGTTTATTCTTGCTCCCAAGTCACATAAGCATTTGTCGAATGACAGATTACCAATAGTACATGGTACAGTGAAGCTTCCAGGGTCCTTCAGTTTCGGAGGCAATTTCTGTTGCAGAACAGCACTGCATTCCTCCGTCAAAGCAACGGTTTCATACTCCTCCAATTTCAGCTTTCTCGATAGAATACCCTTCATGAACTTAGCATAACTCGGCATCTGCTCCAGAGCTTCTGCAAAAGGTATGTTAATATGCAGCTTTTTAAATACCTCAAGAAATTTACCGAATTGCTTGTCCAGCCTCTGTTTCTGCAATCTATGAGGATATGGTGGAGGTGGGAAGACCTGATTCTTCACAACCTTTATCTCAAGGGCTGATTTTTTAGGAGTCAGTACACTTTCCTCTTCTCCATTGCTTGAATCTGAATTTTTACCCTTGTCAACTAAACCTCCCAGATCCTCTTTCTCTTCTTCCTTTTCTGGCAGATTTTTTTCTTCTTTCTCAAGTGTAGTGCTTTCAGTGACCTTACCGGACCGTAGAGTGATGGCTTTAATCTGCTCCTTGCTGTCTTTCCGCCCTGGGTTTTCTTTCGTATCACTGGGAAGAGTTCCCTGTGGTCTGGTAAACAAAGCATTTGCAAGTTGCCCCATCTGATTTTCTAAAGTCTTGATAGAAACGGCCTGGCTCTTGAACATCAATCTCAATTCTTCTAGTTCTGATTTTTCATTAGCAGATTGCCAAGAATTCCCATAAGGTTGCTGCTGAAATCCTGGTGGTTGAAATTGCCTCGGGGCATACTGCTGTTGAAACTGTTGCCCTTGCTGCTGTTGAAACCCAGAAGGATTAAATGGCCTAACACCCAACTGTTGATTCTGAGACTGTTGATACGGCTGATTTGACTGCTGTAAACCACCTTGGTTGTTGTTCCAGCTGAAATTTGGATGGTTCCGATTGCTGGGATGGTAAGTGTTAGGAGCTGGCTGTTGCTGTCTTTAGAAATTGCTCACAAATTGAACCGACTCATTAGAAATTGCACATTGTTTGGTCTCATGTGCGCCTGCACAAAGTTCACATACACTTGCAATTTGATGCACCCCTTGGTTCGCCAAAGAATCAACCTTCAAGTTCAGTGCTTCTAGCTGAGCAGCCAAAGAAGTGGCCTTATCGACATCCAGAATTCCTGCTACCTTTTGCTGTGGCATTCTCTGAGTAGGATTCTGATACTCATTCGCTGCCATCATCTCAATCAGTTCATAAGCGGCCTCAGAGCTCTTAGCCCACAGAGCTCCGCCAGAAGCTGCGTCCACATTCGATCTAGATTGCCATCCAAGCCCATTGTAGAAACAATTAATTACCATCCAGTCAGGCATACCATGATGAGGACATTTTCTCAGCATCTCCTTGTACCTCTCCCAAGCTTCACACAAAGATTCACCGGAATGCTGAGAGAATTGAGTTAAAGCATTCCTGATTGCTGCAGTTTTATCCATAGGAAAGAACTTGGTGAGAAACTTTTGAGCAAGATCAGCCCAAGTAGTGATAGAGCCTGCTGGTAGAGAGTGCAGCCAACCCTTGGCTTTGTCCCTGAGAGAAAATGGGAAGAGCCTCAACTTAATAGCATCTTCTGACACATTGTTAAATCTGAAGGTGTCGCAAATCTCAATGAAATTCCTGATGTTCATGTTGGGATCTTCAGTTGGAGCTCCCCCAAACTGCATTGAGTTCTGTATCATTTGAATAGTACCCAATTTGATCTCGAAAGTATTGGCTGCAATGGCTGGCCTGATGATGCTCGACTGAATATCATCAATTTTTGGCTGAGAGTAGTCCATTAAAGCCTTTGGTACCGTTGGTGGTGCTGGTGCGTCTCCTATACTTAAAGCTTCTGCTTGCTCTTTTGCTTGTTTAGCTTTAGAACGTGTTAGCATAAACTTTCAGATACCTGAAACACACAATCAAGACACTCGAATAGATGAGAAAGATTATCCAAGTCAATAAAACTTAACTACCACTGATGTCAAACACATAAACTAAAATTAACACCGAAGTTCCCGGCAGCGGCGCCAAAAACTTGTTCACAATTTTCTACGCAAGTATACGCAGTCAAAAGTAATATGGATAAATAGGGATCGTTCCCACGAAGACTCGGTGAAATATGTAAATGTGCCTATTCAACAATGTACGGCTAAATTACAATTGCTTGGTGTAGTAACAATTTTTGTGTTGTTTTAACTAGATTATACTACTAAAAACTTACTAAGGAGATTTTACTTATATGAAAGAAACACAGGGTTCCAACTTCATGAGTTGTTTCATCTAGATTAACCGTCAAGACTCAATGCAATGTGATTATTAAGGTAGCTAGTGGGAACACGAAGGAAGTACAAGCTATCTTTCAATAAACTCATACCAATCCATAAATCATCTACAATTAAGACAGAAGTTTTACGGGCATCAATTACATCCAAATCACTATATGTCTATGAGATTGGGTGACATAATCAATTTAATCACAAGTTCCACTATCAACTACATAGGGGAGTAATGTTCTTTCGAATCTATACTACCGATATGCGGATAAGCCGTCATAAACCTATGCTAACATGGCAAGCCCTAATCTCTAAATCCACTTTCGCATTCATTAGAGATTGACAAAATAGATGTTAGCTACGCATCTATATAAATTCACACAACCATGTCAGGCAACCTTATTTTCAATCACAAGCATATGTTGTCAAAACTATCAACTACTAGAATCCACAAAACAATCCATTAGAACCCCATGAAAGTGTTTAGTTCATAATTGAACTTAGCACCATCATGGGTTCAATTGATAACATAATTTAAACAAAGAATTAAAAACAATTAATGATTGAGAATAGAATAATTGATAAAAGAAACAAAGTAATAAGTTGATGATTCAGAAAATAAACAATATAAAAAACCCTAGATCTTGAACTTGAGTGTGATTCTTCCTTGCCGTCACCTTGGAAGTTTTTCCCCTCTTGTTCTTGATCTCTCTATTACGTTACAATGATATGATACGTAATTCTATGTGATGATATGATTTTACAATGATACAATATGTTTTTAAAGGCCCTAGAAGTTTTATCCAACAAGGAAATACCAAAAATACCAAATAGAGTCAAAAGAGGAAAGTTTTGGAGGTTTTTTAGTGCAATTCTCGTCATGAACAGCGCACTCCGAGGCCGCATTCTGGGAATTTGAGGCCGCGGCCTCAAGCCAAACCTGCCCGGCATTTTTCAGCATGTTGTTTCCTTCATTTTTTCTTCGTTTTGCCTCCGTTTCCTTTCGTTCTTTTTCTCAAAGGTTCCATACTTCAATTCCTTGCCTTGGAACCTTCATGGTGGCTCACAACAAGACTCCATTGCTCTTTCTTAAGCTCGAATTCATCTCCAGATTGACAAAAATTGGAACCATATTCACCATTCTTGCAACCCTGCACAATTAACAAAACACCTCAAAACTACAACAAACTTGAGGCCAAGTGAATCAATTTAAGCCGATATGGAATGCTCCAAGTGGATATAAAATCCACTTATCACCTACACTTGGTATGTACTTAAGTCAGGTAAGTGCTAAGGTAGGTCATTTATGAACCAAGATTATACTTCGAGTTTTAGCGCTCGTTTTCTAAGTGATTTACCAAAGTTATAACCAAGTGTACTTTTAGGGGTTCGTTCGCATTTAACCTTGATTTAAACATTTTTATAAAATTGAAAAACGATCCGCTTGACACTAGGTTTTCTCCTACACCTTCCTTACGATCTCTAATATTTAATTACCATGATTCACCACTAACTTATGTATTTTACCGAGGTTCAATTTTAATAACAAACTCGTACTTACGGTTTCGGACGACTTTTAGTAAATCGGCCATAATTCCTAAACCGTAAGTCCGTTTCACATGATCTTTATATCAAAACGAAGCTTAAAACATAACCTATCTTATGATTGCAGAATATTAAACTGGACAGTAAGGTGTAGCTACTGTCAAACACGATTTCTTAAGGTTAACGAAATTTCGGCATTACGACGGCTACAAATCGAACGTTCCAAAAATCATAATCAACAACCCAAGCCACACCGGGCATCAATACAACTTATAAACGTGATTCTCATCTTATTAAATCCAAGAACACATCTCTTCACCATCATAATCATCATGTTAATTAAATCTATCAAACTACTACATAATCATGCTTATAGTATACTAACATCATAACTACTCTAAAAATCATCAAGATCATCCATAAACTTAAAGTAAGTGCTAGGGTTTCAAGTGATTATACCTTCCTTGGAGAGTGATAGAGCCTTACTAAGCCTTGATCTAGTCCTTGTGTGGCCTAAGTTAGATTAGATCAACCAAAAGAAATTAAGAAAACAAAGTTAATATATGAAGAACAATATTCACCCTCCTCTTTCATGATTTTTTTGAAAATGGAAACAAAGGAGTTTGAAGCTCAAATTTTTAGGAGATCACTTTTATGAAATATAGAACTTACCATAAAATTTTCAAGATCAAATGATGGTTGGAAGTTGGAATTTTGTTTTAGAATTAAGGATGGGCCGAATGTGATGAACAAGGAGAGAGTTTGTGTTCTCTTGCTTGGTTGCTTGAAAACAATGCATAAAGTGATGTTGTTTAAATAATATCTCATCCAAAGCCACTTTAATAAAGTGATGATGCAAGGGATGATGAAATTGGGTGGACAAGTGTTGAAGATTTGATGGTGTTAAGGCTAACCAAGTGGTTTTCTTGCTAAGTACTAGTTTAATCTTGCTGGTTACTTGAGTAACTACTTGGTTACTAGATATTTCTTACTTGCACATGCATGCACCTTGCTCTCTGCTTTCTCTTTTGTCCGGTTATTGCTCAATTTCATTGATCGTTCGAAAGAATATCTCAAGGGTTTCTAGTTAGGGTTTTACCGGAAACCTTCTTAATATTTATGTTACTATTCTCCATTCTCTTTAGTAATTCTCCAATCCATATTCCTTAAATCCTTTTAATAATCCCTTAGGTCTTTCAGCATCCAAGGAAATCTCGGAGAAAATAAAAGTGTCATTTTTCAGAATCCGATAGCTTTTACATACACTCTTTTTCCTCCTGGATCACTAATACGAACTCAGAATTTCGTTCCGGGTACTTCTATATAGCGTTGTCTAATAATATTACTAATTCCACCAAAATCACTATTCATCCCTTTTTCTTTAATTATTCTCTTATGGTTAATATAGATGTCCCGGTTCTCTTTCGATCATTCCTTAACCCTTTTACGAAACCACTGGACTGATAACAGATATCGATTTGGATGACATAAGAATAACCTTCCCCTTCGGAATTATCAAATCTTAATTTCCTAGGAGATAGATAATTCTTATCTAGATTGTCAACCAATAGCATTCTTCATGACATATAATTATTTGAATCCAAATCGATTCCATACATTCATTAGAACAATCGTTTCATCGTAGTCACAACCACTATTCACTATTACATCCATACATAATAAAAAGTTTTAATTCTATCCAAAATCTGGGTTCTTATAGTCTCCCCTCCTTAAAAGGATTCCGTCCCGGAATCAGTCTGAAAACAAATGGGGGAACTTTTCCATCATTGCGCTTTCTAGCTCCCAAGTTGATTCTTCCACATTATGGTTTTGCCATAAGACTCTAACTAGATTGATGACCTTGTTCCGGAGCACTTGTTCTTTCCGGTCTACGATTTCCATCGGTTGCTCTACATAGGTCAAGTCTGGTTGCATGTCCACTTGCTCATATTCTACAATATGCTTGGCATCCGGATTATATTTCCTCAGCATCGAAACATGGAACACATTGTGTACTTGCTGCAGATTTGGGGGTAAGGCTAGTTCGTAAGCTAGTTCCCCAATACGTCTTAAGATCTCAAACGGTCCAATATATCTAGGACTCAGCTTTCCTTTCTTTCCAAACCTCATTAAACCTTTCCAAGGAGATACCTTCAAAAATACTAGGTTTCTAACTTCATATTCCTTGCCTTTCCGAGCTAATTCGGCATATCTCTTTTGTCGATCTTGGGCTGCTACTAGTCGTCCTCTAATTAGATCTACTGCATCTTTAGTCCATTGGACAACTTCGGGTCCGAGCATCTTTCGCTCTCCAATTTCATCCCAATACAAGGAAGATCGGCATTTCCTTCCATAAAGGGCCTCGTAAGGTGGCATTCCTATGCTTAAATGGAAACTATTGTTGTAGGAGAACTCAATCAATGGCAAGTGATCATCCTAGTTTCCTTTAAAGTCTATAGCACAGACTCTTAACATATCCTCTAGCGTTTGGATGGTCCTTTCACTTTGCCCGTCCGTCTGGGGGTTGTACGTTGTGCTGATGTTTAGCCAGATTCCTACACATTCTTGAAAGCTTCTCCAAAACCTGGAGTTAAATCTAGGATCTCGATCGGATACTATGGCGACTGGGAATCCATGTCGGGCCACTATTTCTTTTAAGTAGATCTCTACTAGTCGGTCGACCGTATACCTTTCGTTGATCGGGGGAAAGTGAGCTGACTTCGTTAGTTGATCTATAATCACCCATATGGCGTCATGATTAGCTTTGTTCCTTGGTAAACCTACTACAAAATCCATGGCTATGTGTTCCCATTTCCATTCGGGATTCTCTAAGGGGTGTAAAAGCCCACTGGGTCTCTAGTGTTCTACTTTCATCCTCTGGCAGGTCAAGCATCTGCTTACCCACTCTGCAACATCCTTCTTCATGTTGGGCCACCAATAATACTCTTTCAAATCCCTATACATCTTGGTACTACCGGGGTGCACTGAGTATCTCGAGTTGTGTGCCTCATATAAAATCTCATCCTTGAGTTCCTGAACATTTGGAATCCATATCCTGTATGTGTAACTCATGATTCCTTCTTTGTCTCTTTCATACTTAATTCCTTCTCCGGTCATTATCTCTTCCGTGGAGTTCTCTTCTTCCTCCATTATCCGTTCTTGACAGAGTCTAATCTTTTCTAACAATGGAGGTTGGATTCGAATTTCCATCAACTTCTGTTGACCTTCTCCAGGTAGCTTAATCTCAATTTCCAACTTCTCAAAATCTGTCACTAACTCTTCCTCTGAAGTTATCATCTTGAGCTTCTCTTTCCTACTAAGGGCATCGGCCACCACATTGGCTTTGCCCGGGTGATAACGAATCTCGTAATCATAGTCTTTATTTGCTCTAACCACCTTCTCTGGCGCATGTTCAGTTCTTTCTGAGTAAAAATGTACTTGAGGCTCTTATGGTCAGTGTATATCTCGCACTTCTCTCTATACAAGTAGTGCCTCCAAATCTTTAGGGCAAAAATGATTGCTGCTAATTCCAGGTCATGCGTGGGGTATCGGATTTCATAATCCTTCAATTGCCTTGACGCATATGCGATTACCTTATCATGCTGCATAAGCACGCATCCTAATCCCTTATGCGAAGCATTACTGTAGATCACGAAATCTCCTTTTCCATCAGGCAACGCCAACACTGGGGCCATCACCAACCTCTTTTTTAGCTCTTTCTCGCACTTTTCAATCCATTCGAATTTCTCAGTTTTACGGGTAAGTCGAGTTAACGGGGCTGCGATTTTCGTAAAATCTTGAACAAATCGTCTATAATATCATGCCAGTCCGATGAAACTCCTTACCTCGGTTGGGGTGGTTGGTTGTTCCCAATTTGAGACTGCCTCTTTCTTGGAGGGGTTAACCAACACTCCTTCTCTATTGATTACATGCAAGAATTGCACCTCATTTTTCCAGAACTCACACTTCGAGAATTTGGCATATAACTGCTCTTTCCTGAATGTCTCTAAGGTTATCCTCAAATATTCGACGTGTTCTTCCTCCGTCTTTGAGTAAATAAGAATGTCATCAATGAAAACTATCACGAATTTATCCAAATA
This sequence comes from Saposhnikovia divaricata, assembly GCA_036435485.1. Classification (NCBI taxonomy): domain Eukaryota; kingdom Viridiplantae; phylum Streptophyta; class Magnoliopsida; order Apiales; family Apiaceae; genus Saposhnikovia; species Saposhnikovia divaricata. Next base: position 147,823,255 of record CM071596.1, on the reverse strand, counting down.
TTCTTTGAACACTCTATTCATCAATTCTATGAAAGCTGCTGGGGCGTTCGTCAATCCAAATGACATTACCAAGAACTCATAATGTCCATATCTGGTACGAAATGCAGTCTTCGAGATATCTTCAGGTTTAATCTTCAGTTGTTGATATCCAGTTCTCAAGTCAATCTTAGAGAAATACACAGCTCCTCTTAGCTGGTCAAACAAGTCGTCAATTCTGGGTAATGGGTACTTATTCTTTATGGTTATCTTGTTCAACTCTCGGTAGTCGATGCATAACCTCATACTCCCGTCCTTCTTCTTAACAAACAACACTGGTGCGACCCAAGGCGACACAGTAGGTCTTATCATACCCTTATCCAACAATTCCTGTAACTAATTAGCTAGCTCTTTCATTTCCACTGAGGCTAATCGGTACGGGGCTTTGAAATTGGCGTCGTCCCCGGGGCTAACTCGATGGCAAACTCAATTACCCTATCCGGTGGTAATCCGGGAAGATCTTGTGGAAATACGTCTTCGAACTCATTAACTACCGGAATGTCTTGTATCCTGGGCGCTTCCTTTTGGGTGTCTATAACATAATCTAAATAAGCTTCATTCCCTTTTCGTAACAATCTCTTAGCCTGCACCATGGTTAGAATTATCTGGGTCTGTCGTATCCCCTCAAACACTATTTCCTTCTTTCTTGGGGTTTTCAACCTAACTTTCTTCCCTTTAAAATCTATCTGCGCGTTATTACGAGACAACCAATCCATTCCCAAGATGACATCAAATTCCCCTAGCTTAAAAGGGATCAAATCGACATAGAAAGATCGTCCTCCTATTTCTAATTTTCAATTGGGGTGAATCTGATTAACTGGAATGACTTCCTGATTAGCTATCTCTACTTGCAAAGAATCCCTTAGCGATTGGGTCCTAAGTTTCAAATTACGCGCAAAATCTCTAGATATAAAAGACTTAGTTGCCCTAGAATTAAACAAAACATTTGCGCTAACTGAATTGAGGGAAAATGTACCTGCTATCACATCCGTGTCCCTCACGGCATCCTGCATTGTCATATTAAAAGTTCTAGCAGTTGGTGGTCTATTGGAGGCCGCTTTGCTCGCCCCTGATGCTGCTGGTTTGTTCATTGGGCAGTCCTTCCTTATGTGACCTTAGCATCCACACTGGAAACAAGTATTGCCTCTGTTGGCAGTAGGATTAACCGTGGTACAATTGCTGGAGCAATGGCCCACTTGTCCACACTTATAACAAACTGACTACTTCTGGTTGCATACTCCGGGATGTCTCTTTCTACAAGTTGTACATACTGGTATTGAAAGTCGAGAAGGGTGGGAACGGGACATCCCTAATTACTGGCCGCCCTGGCTTACACTTGCACTCATAGATGGTTTAAATCCTACATTCCTCCCAGGCAGGGAAACTGCTCCTCGGTTGAACATATTTGAGGGTTTTCCTCCTGCGGACCCTCCACCCATACTGGCATGCTTCCTTTTCAATCCCCCTTTCTCTCTTTCCCTCTGCATCTGATCACTACCTGCTTCAACGATGGTTGCCTTTTGCACCAAGGTGGCATAATCAGTAATCTCTAGAACTGCCACTCGGTTTTGGATCCACTGTTTCAACCCCTGTTGAAACCTATTAGCTTTCTTTTCCTCAATGTCCATAAATTCTGGTACAAACCTTGATAACTCAGTAAGCTTGGCATCATAGTCATCCACTGACATATTGTTCTACTTCAGCTCTAAAAACTTACGTTCCATCTGAGTTTTCATGAACCTCGGGAAATACTTCTCTAAGAACAATTGTTTGAACCTCTCCTAGGTTACTATAGCATCAGTTTCCATATTCTTCTTGGCCTCCCACCAATAATTGGCCTCTCCCTTTAAAAGGTAAGTGGCAAAGATAGTCTTTTGTGCCTCGTCGATACTCAGAATCTCGAAGGACTTTTCCATTTCCTTAATCCAGGCTCTTGCCTCAACGGGATCAGCCGATCCAAGGAGTTCTGGGGGCTTAAGGGACTTAAAGGCCCTGAAAGAGTTTGCCACGGTGCTGTTGTTTCCCGGGGGTGGTTGGGGGTAACGGTTCAAATTTTGCCTAAGCAGATCCATAAACTGACGCATTGGGTCTCTTTCTTGGTTTTCCCCTTGCTGCTCGACCTCAGTTTCCCCTTATTCGACTTCCTCTTCGAAGTCTGCAGTGTGAAAGGTTTCGTCTTCTGCCCCATACTGGGAATCCTCTTGCTCATTATAATCCTGATCTTGTTCTTCATTATGCTCAGGGTTTTCCTCATGTGGGTTATGACTCTCTTGGTCAGTGGATTCACGGGGGTTAGCCCTAGTACCCATTCTTATCGGAGGTATTTTACTGAAAATTTGGACAATTATACATTAGGTTTATTCACCCATTTTAAAGGATTTCTCCTCATAATATCGATGCATAAATGGATTTAGGATCCCACAGTTCTATATATCATGGCAACTTTAATTGAAAGTAGTACGTGTAAATATAATGTAACAAACTAGTGATTGTGTCATAACGAAACTGAAATAACTGAAAGGGAAACAAATATCTACAAGATACTGAAAGGTATATCATCTTATAGTTTTAAAAGTACAACCATCCGAATAACAACTAGTCAAAAGTCAAATATGCTGTCTATCTGTCTAGTCTGCATCAGGGAAACTAAATACACTGAGACTATCCCTCAAAAAATCGGCACTACTATATCCGTACAGGACTAGATAACTTGACGAATACATCACTATCCCTGCAGTCAGCCACGACGGCGGGTCAAAGCTAGAACCCTCCTCATAGAAATACGGAAGATCTCCTCTGCATCTGCCCTGGATACCATGCCATGTCCATCACTGGGTAACTGTCGCACCCTCATTCGAGCCCTCAGCTCTATGCGGGTCACCTTTCTATACATCTCTCTAGCCCTGGATCGTCTCCCTCCCTGGTGCCTTAATCGGGCATCTCTCTCCGCTGCTAGCTCTCTACGGGACTCTGCCAACCTGGCCTCAGCTACGGCTACCTCTGTAGAAAGTCTGGCCACAATATAGTTGTGCACACCCAATGGGATCCCCTCTACCGGGATGTGGGGTGGAGTAGACGGCTCTGCTGGAGGTGCGGCCTCTGCCCGTTGCGGCTCTGCTGTCAGCTCCTCAAACTCATCGGAAAATGGGCTCACAGGTAGTGGTGGTGGTGAAGGGGCTCTCTCAATAGAGAGGGGTGGCACACGAAGTCCGGAACTCCCTACAGCATCATCCACTAGCTCATCAACATCTCCCTCAGCACCCCCATCTACACCCTGCTCTAACACAGCCTCCATAACCTGCTCAATGGTCATGTCAGTGTCCTCCTCCATGACCCTAATATCAGCTATAAGTTGGGTCTCCTCTGGATCCTCCTCATCAACATCCTCCGCAACTATCTCAGTATCCTCTCCTGTCTGGACCTCCTTCGGGTCCTCCTCCTCCGCAGACTCAATAATATCAGTATCAGCATCAGCCTAGACCTCCTCAGGGTCCTCCTCCTCCTCAGAATCAATAACATCAGTATCCTCATCAGGCAAGTGCTCATAATACGGGTCTCTGGTCCGAAACATGTCCTCATCATGCTGTCTCGCAGCTGCCTCCTGGGAAGACATGTCGCTCGCCTACACAAGACGAACTATGTTACTATCATGATACTTAAAAAGTTTCCCGTAATGGTTTTAGGTGAACTTGGCAAGAGTTCTTATTATATTAGTGAATTTATTATTATATAACGTCGCATCATCTCTTGGGATATATAACTCTCGCTCTGATACCATCTCTGTAACACCCCCAGATGCGGGGTCAGGGATCGGGTCGTTACGGTCTCAATTTCCATAAATAACACTTGACTTGAGTCCACATAAATAAACAACATGCAGTGACCCCACAATAATATCCAATCACACACACTCACACACACAATAGTTACAGTCCCAGAGATGAAATTGACATAAGTCTCACATTAAGGGATTTACGAATAAAAGTTATTACAATCCAAAAGGAGTAACAACATAAGTTTAAAGTTCTTGCCGTTGATTAACATTAATTATACATATACTTAAACTAGAAAGCAAAAGCTGCCTATCTATGCTACCTCAGCAATGGCAGCGATGAAATCAGCGGGTAGACCTCTGGCTGAGATAACCTACTTGCGTCGAGTGCACCTTACGCTGGCCATTCTGCCTAGTTGTTGTGACATAATAAATAAGCAAGGGTGAGCAATAGCCCACCAACAATAATATGACTTTACAGTGAAAATATATGTAACAGTTCAAATATCTATGAAGCCATATGTCATGTATTAACGAAGATAGTGCTAGTATAATGTAAAGGATGAAGTTACGAGGTAACTCAAAAATATACTTCAGTGGAAATTTCTGCTATGTCAAAGATAAGCAAGAAAGAATTATTTATCAATAAAGAGGAACTTGCAGAAAAATATTGCAATTCCAGATTCAATCACTTTTTCACCTGCCAACACCGATAGTGTTGCAGAAAATTTCCAACATTTGGAAGTTGAAGTAATACTGGAGCATTGACGCACCAGGAGACATAACATTCACGCTGATCAGTCGCAGGTTATGCTCCCCACCTCTTGTTCTCTACATGTAGAAGGAAGCATCGACGGATTTACTTGTCTACCGTCCTCTAGAACCCCCCGGCCAACGGATGGGCCATTGCTGGATCGGCGCCACTCGATCACTTACGCGGCTCCTAGTTCTCATAACATCCATAATTCTAAAACATAAAGTTCATCCCCCTTTCCCCAAGTATAATACTTGTTGATAAGACTCCACAAAATAGTCGTATCTAGTTGGAAAGGAAAATTCACCAACATTTCCCAAGCCGTTGCTTGTTAATGGATACCAACCTGTTCCAAAAATCTTACTCCTCGAATGATGAGAGGGTACACAAGGATTCAATAAGCAAATAGCAACCGAGTTGCGTGTGAAAAGAATAATTTCGAAGGATTTATGACCGGGAAGTCAACAAGATAAATAACATTTCATTTATAAGGTTCCCTTATAAATTAGGGAGATAGCTTGAATGAAGAATAAGATTGGTGAGAACCTTCCTTGATAAGAATGATAATGAATAGGCTCAGAATAATTCACATAACACTCGAGGGTCGAAGATAAGATTCGAATGAAATAAATCATTTTTAAACGAGTCAGAAGAATTAAATAAATATTCCAAAGAATATTTATTAAGTCAAAAATATTGAAGGAATAATCCTAATGTAAAATATTACTAGGAATAATCCTCGAATAAATATTCACAAATAATATTCATTAAATAATTAATGAATATTTAAATAAATAGTACTTATCAAATAAATGAAACTCGAATGAATATTCGAAATAATATTCACTGAACAAATAGTGAATATTCAAATTAATAATACTTATCAAATAAAACTCGAACGAATATTCGAATTAATATTCACTGAATAAATAGTGAATATTCAAATTAATATTACTGATTATAGAAATAATTACCAAATGGATATTTGAAACAATATTCGATAATTGAATCGACTTTAAATGAATATTGAAAATAATATTCGTTCAATAAATGAAGTTCAAATGAATATTCAAAATAATATTTATTAAATGAATAAAGCTTAGAAGGAATTTAGAAATAATATTTAATAGGTAAATAATCTCGAATGAATATTCAAATTAATATTCATTAAATAAATAATGGGAAAATATTTACTTAGATATTTCCCTCCAAAAATAATCACGATATATCAAGAAATACTGACTCCCGGTCTATAATCAAAGAATGAGATTCAGATGCCCTTCTCTAAGGGTCTTAGCAATATTCGGCTTATAATCGATACGTTAACTATCTAGATTATAGCAAACAATAATTCAAGGAACAGGTATCACAATATATCTTAAAAGTGGGCATGCATGCTATGGCATATGTAGCACAAAATCGAATCATATATATATTCACAACAACAGCCTTTAAAAAGGATTTAAAACTTGCCTGGTATTCGGGTGTGGGTAGAAGTAATGTGCCCTGGGTCTGCTCGGTGATCTATAAACAATCAGAATATCCGAGATTAATTACTTAACACTTTTTAAAATGCTAAGTATAAACTTTACTTAAGTCGAAACACGATTTTGAGTTATCACGTTATGCACCCTTTTTGGAAACTCTTATTAACCTCGTTTTGACCCGGCATTTGCTCGGTATTACGGTTCGTCATTACACTTACACTTGGTATGTACTTAAGTCAGGTAAGTGCTAAGGTAGGTCGTTTACGAACCAAGATTATACTTCGAGTTTTAGCGCTCGTTTTCTAAGTGATTTACCAAAGTTATAACCAAGTGTACTTTTAGGGGTTCGTTCGCGTTTAACCTTGATTTAAACATTTTTATAAAATTGAAAAACGATCCGTTTAACACGAGGTTTTCTCCAACACCTTCCTTACGATCTCTAATATTTAATTACCATGATTCGCCACTGACTTATGTATTTTACTGAGGTTCAATTTTAATAACGAACTCGTACTTACGATTTCAGACGACTTTTAGAAAATCGGCCATAATTCCTAAACCGTAAGTCCGTTTCACATGATCTTTATATCAAAACGAAGCTTACAACGTAACCTATCTTATGATGGCAGAATATGAAACTGGAAAGTACGGTATAGCTACTGTCAAACACGATTTCTTAAGGTTAATTAAATTTCGGCATTACGACGGCTATAAATCGAACGTTCCAAAAATCATAATCAACAACCCAAGCCACACCGGGCATCAATACAACTTATAAACGTGATTCTCATCTTATTAAATCCAAGAACACATCTCTTCACCATCATAATCATCATGTTAATTAAATCTATCAAACTACTACATAATCATGCTTATAGTATACTAACATCATAACTACTCTAAAAATCATCAAGATCATCCATAAACTTAAAGTAAGTGCTAGGGTTTCAAGTGATTATACCTTCCTTGGAAAGTGCTAGAGCCTTACTAAGCCTTGATCTAGTCCTTGTGTGGCCTAAGTTAGCTTAGATCAACCAAAAGAAATCAAGAAAACAAAGTTAATATATGAAGAACACTATTCACCTTCCTCTTTCATGATTTTTTTGAAAATGGAAACAAAGGAGTTTGAAGCTAAAATTTTTAGGAGATCACTTTTATGAAATATAGAACTTACCATAAAAGTTTCAAAATCAAGTGATGGTTGGAAGTTGGATTTTTGTTTTAGAATTAAGGATGGGCCGAATGTGATGAACAAGGAGAGAGTTTGTGTTCTCTTGCTTGGTTGCCGCATAAAGTGATGTTATTTAGATAATATCTCATCCAAAGCTACATTAATAAAGTGATGTTGCAAGGGATGATGAAATTGGGTGGACAAGTGTTGAAGATTTGATGGTGTTAAGGCTAACCAAGTGGTTTGCTTGCTAAGTACTAGCTTAATCTCTAAGTGTGCTGGTTACTTGAGTAACTACTTAGTTACTAGATATTTCTTACTTGCACATGCATGCACCTTGCTCTCTGCTTGCTCTTTTGTCCGGTTATTGCTCAATTTCATTGATCGTTCGAAAGAATATCTCAAGGGTTTCTAGTTAGGGTTTTACCGGAAACCTTCTTAACATTTATGTTACTATTCTCCATTCTCTTTAGTAATTCTCGAATCCATATTCCTTAAATTCTTTTAATAATCCCTTAGGTCTTTTAGCGTCCAAGGAAATCTCGAAGAAAATAAAAGTGCCATTTTTCAGAATCCGACAGCTTTTACATACACTCTTTTTCCCCCTGGATCATTAATACGAACTCAGAATTTCGTTCCGGGTACTTCTATATAGCGTTGTCCAATAATATTCCTAATTCCACCAAAATCACTATTCATCCCTTTTTCTTTAATTATTCTTTTAGGGTTATATGGATGTCCCGGTTCTCTTTCAATCGTTCCTTAACCCTTTTACGGAACCACTGGACTGATAATAGATATCGATTTGGATGACATAAGAATAACCTTCCCCTTCGGAATTATCAAATCTTAATTTCCTAGGAGATAGATAATTCTTATCTAGATTGTCAACCAATAACATTCTTCATGACATATAAATATTTGAATCCAAATCCATTCCATACATTAATTAGAACAATCGTTACATCGTAATCGTAACCACTATTCACTATTACATTCATACATAATAAAAAGTTTTAATTCTATCCAAAATCTGGGTTCTTACATGTAACTTTCAATTCTATTTAGTTTTAAGTTACTTCCTATTGAATAATAATTATTAAGTTTTCATTAAAATAATTTGTGAGTATCGAGTAGATCATAAAATCGTTCAAATCTGATTTTAGATTTAAATACAGAGCCAAAATAGTTAAGTAAGAGTCTAAATTCTAATAAATAAATATTATTTTTTTTACCGAGAAAATTACCAAAATAATCATATTTGAACATGTCTGACCCCATTTACCGATTTAATACGATGTTTCGTGTGAAGTATCAATGGCTAATACGGCGTTTCGTGTGCCGTATCAGCAACTAATACGGCATTTGGTGTGCCGTATCAGCAGCTAATACGGCGTTTGGTGTGCCGTATCAGCGTTGGTACTTCACACGAAACGCCGTATCAGTGCTGATACTTTTATAGGCCCTGCCAGGGGTACTAAACTTTTAACTTAATACGTTACACCAAACGTCGTATCTCGATATTGCGGCACACGAAACGCCGTATCAGATGATGATATGGCACACGAAACGCTGTATTTGAAGGATACGGTGCACGCAATACCGTATCCCGTCAGTATTTAGGACCAACTTTTCCAGAATCAGTAATTTGCGCAAATTTATCCCAAAAATGATTATTTTGGGCCTTCACCCTTTTTTACCCTAGTTTGATTATTTTTTCTCCAATTCTTTTAAATTTAGAAACTTTTTGTTTGCTCCAATAAAATATTAAAATCTATGTAATTACAATTAAATTTAATACCAAAAGCATCATTTTAATAATTTAAATCAAATAAAAGTAGATGTCCATATATTAAATCGAATTCTTAATACAAAAATTGCAACTTTCTTTTCCTTTTCGTTTATGGATACTTTCTAATCAAATAATTATGATTAAATTATCATAAAATTAAAAATCATTTTGTAAATTTTGTGTGAACCGTAAAATCGGTCAAATTTAATTTTGAAACTCAAGATAAATTGTAAATAATAAAGTTTAACATTTAAGATCTAATTAATATCAATTGTTTGTTTATTTTAAATCCAATTTAATTCTTTTTTCATATAAATGAATATTACAAATTTTAATAAAAAATGACTTGTTCAAAATTCTAAAATTCTATCCACAACATATTAAAAATAATATTTATATTATTAAAAAAATTGAATGTTAAAATTATATAAAATATTAAGAAAAATTAATGAACCAAAAATAAGTACAAATATTAAAAAAAAAAAAAAAATATGCGCACGGGCCGCCATATTAAATTGAAGAATAATTAGTAGATACAAACCCGTAAGACTTTTCGTCATGCAATGAGCTCAGCATTCATTCTCCTTTTCTCCAGAGCTTTTTAGTATCAGAATACATCTTTCATCCCCGTGCACACAAATTTAAAAATTCATGACCTTCCTCATATTTATTTATCTTCCTCTCAATTTCTTTATGCTTTTCATTTAAAATTAAATATTTTTTTCAATTTTTTTAGATTTCCAAAATTTTTAAATAATAAAATTTTATAACATGAAATTAATCATATCCATTATTTTACTCCACTTTATACATTAAATTTGATGAATCCCATTACTTTAATCATATATCTTTTTACTATTATTTTATACATTTTCTTAACTTGTGTGCCCAAATCATTTATAAAAAATGCAAAAGAGAGAATGAGTACTATTTATTAAATCAAGTGAAATATACCCTGTCAATTTTAAAGAAATTATAAAATGTTTGAAAATATCCTCTCCACCAGCAGTCAGCAGATCATTTTGGCACTGGTTCCGGCCAACTCACGCACCTTCCATCTACTACTGCTTCCACGTATTTATAACTACCTGACGTCGTTATATTACGTGTAAATATTAAATTAAATTTTGTGTTAAAAAGCATGCATGCAGCTGCAGTTGTAAAATTGTGGTGTTAACACCTGTCCAGACACGCGTCCATTGACTTGCTGAATCAGAAGGGGATGGTGTTGCTCTCATTCCATCCATGCACTTCACTCGATCTGTGAGTTAGACATATATATTCGTCGCCGTTTGATTATTCATAATCTGTATACGTGTCAGAAATTTAAGGTTGTGGACCCCTACGACTGTACTTATCTACTGCCGTGCCGCTTGTGTTGTGCTGCCTATATAACTACTAGTGACCCTTCCCTGCAACTGCATAGAATAAAATATAAAGATTAAGGCAGGGAGGAAAAAAATGGTGGTGGCAGAGACGACGGTGGACCCTCTTTCTCAGCTCAATTTACCACCTGGATTTCGATTTCATCCAACTGATCAAGAGCTTATGGTCAACTATCTTTGCCCCAAAGTTGCTGGACAAAATTTCCCATTCAAACCCATCGGAGATGTTGATTTGTACAAGTATGATCCCTGGGTTCTACCAAGTAAGATTTCATTTTCTTTGTCCTCAACTCACCAAATTTTGCATTGTAGATATTGTGTCACTTACAAGCAGCACAATGTTTTTATCTGTGACACTTATTCTTGGCTACTCTTGAGTATCGTATGCATGAGTATTATATCGTGTTGTTAAGACTCAAACGCCTAGTTTGTGACACTCACGTGCTCAAGCACCCAACTTGATGCTTTTAATTACCGCGCGAGTCTAGCATGCCTCTGCCATAAAAAGTTGTGGCTTCGTTTGTTATCTTGGTAAATTTCTTGTTACCTAAATGAGAGTAAGTTGATGCGATTTCATCACATATTTACTTTTTTATATAGGTAAAGCACTGATCGGTGATAAGGAATGGTACTTTTTCAGTCCGAGAGAAAGAAAGTATCCAAACGGGTCACGCCCCAACAGAGTAGCTGGATCTGGTTATTGGAAAGCAACAGGAACTGACAAGGTTATATCCAGTGACGGAACAAAAGTTGGAATCAAAAAATCCTTGGTTTTTTACATCGGCAAAGCTCCAAGAGGATCCAAAACCAACTGGATCATGCATGAGTACAGACTCCTGGAGCCACAAAGGACAACTAGGAGTTCGAGGGTATGTGTTATGCTTTTATGCTTACCTCTTCATGCCAATTTATCATTCATAATATTATGCTACATAACATATTGTATATGGTAACTCATTTTTCCCATATTTGGTAGATTTTACCACACTGCTGCTATTGTATTGGATTGATGAAATTGCTTGAAAACCGGTCCTCAGATTTGACCGATTTCTTTATAAAAACAAAAAAACGCAAAACCACGGTTTGTCCATACTAGTATTACTTTTGTTGTTATTCTGATTTATTTACTAATGTAATAAATTTTGTGCATGCAGTTGGATGATTGGGTGCTGTGCCGGATATACAAGAAGAATTCAAATCCACAAAGGGCTGTTGGAATGGGTATTGCTAGAACAGACTGTAGCCGTGGTTCATCTTCATCATCTTCGTCTCAGTCCGACGAACCGTTGCAGCTGGCCATTAATGATCGGTCCTTTACAGTGAACCATCTCAGTGACAAGTACACACTTCAGAATGTTGAATATTCTTCTGGTAATAATTTTGACTGGGCAACTTTCGATGGATTCAACAACACAGTGCCAGAACATTGTGGTGGCAGCAAGGTCGTTCAGTTTCCGATACCCAACGGAAGCCAGCAGGGAGTAATGAATACCGTTAACAACTACAATCTAAATGACATGTATGTTCCTTCAGTGAACACGGGATTTGGAAGAATGATTGAGCATGAGGTTCAAAGTGGGTTCACAGATCAGCGAGTTAATAATTTCGGGTTTCTAAACCCGAATGCTTATGCACAAGGATTCATCAACTCACTTGATCCATATGCTGCTCTTCGTTTTCCGAATCAACCCGGCCAACCAGGCTATAGAAACTGAAAATCTGAAATGGAGTGGTGTGGTGTTATTTTGTTTTTGAACTTGAGTTCATTTGTAGTTGGTAGTTTTCGGACAATTTTAATGTTTTGAATCTGTGTTTTTTCTTTAACCAACTGTTTTTCTTCAACTTTATTGTATCTCTGGTGAAAAACACCTATTTAATGTTTTGAATCTGTGTTTTTCGACAAAAGTTTTATGGAAACACTTATTTAGTTTAAGACAATTTACACCAATCTGTATGGTTTGGTTTGTTTAAATTCAATCCAATAATAATTACAAGTGATCGTTGGCAGTTACACAATCCAATAATAATTATTTGTGACCGTTGGCAGTTACACAAATGCATTAACATGATTTCAGCATTTTCAATTAACTCTTTCTAAGTAATTACTAACGTTCTTTACTTCATTCTACCACATTTTTCCCTCTTTCAATGATATTTGGACGGGATGTGTTGTAGCTGTCGGTGAAAAATCTACAAAACAATGATCGACTTAATGCGATGGCCATCAAGCACTTCCGACATAGGAATAAGTAACTTGGTGATGGAGAATAACAAGAAATAATATCGAAAAATATGATACTAGGTGTCTGAAATTTTAGAGAACAAATATGAAATGTAAGGATGTCAGTGTCGGAATGAATGTGAGAAATTTCAGCCATGTATATATGTGTGAGTTTATCTTGGTACTTATAGTTACCTCTTCTTGTTTCGTGATCCAGAAGAATATTCCCTTCCTTGTGATAGGTATGAGTTAATGGCTTATCCTATTTTACTTCTTATCAAGTTGATTACTTTCAAGAGGGCTTCTCACTATTTGGAAATATTAGAGAAGGGAATAGTTTTAATCCAGATAAGGTATGATCGAAGAGGGAACACTCATTGTCCAAGAGATCGAAGGTGTTGGAGGAAGCCTTTAATTCGGAAGATAGTGTATTACCTCATCTAATTTTTACAACTTCGGAGGATGACAAATTAACCATTAAACTTTTTCAGAACATGCTTAGATCTTAAGGTAAAAAGATTTTTTCGAAAGGTTAACAATCAATGATCAATTTATATACATGTGTGGTATGTTACGTGACATACCATTAATTTTTTTTTCTTTTTATTTTTAAAATTTGTATCTACATCCTAAAGATGCACTCTCATGTTGTGTTTCTCCTCCTGACTTCTCTCCATGTTGTCCTGATTTTTTTTTATCTTTAAACTTTATACATCTTTTTTTCTAATTCTTTAATATGCTTTAATTTAGTAATAGTAATAGGAACATAAAGATTATAAGGTGTTTGTGAAAAATTTAAAATATCAATATTAATACCCTCTCGGAATAAACCTCTTTACCTCCAGGTTGAAACATGTTCCGAAAACACCCAACAAACAACTTGCCACCTCCAAAATTGACCAAGAAAAATAAGTTAAGACAATACTCTACCTTCTGGACTAAAAACACTTCCTTCCTCCAACACATTCTATCTATTGAGCAAAGAATATTCCCTCCTCTATCATACCTTATCTCATGAGATAAACTAAGATTTTTCCCTTCTCCAATACTCCCGGACAGTGAAAAATTCTCAAGGAAGCAATCACCTTGACAACAAGAAGTAAAAGGGGACAAGTCATCAACTAACACCTGTCACAAGGGGTGAGAAAAGTAGAGCCCACACAAAACATTATAAATACCAAGAAAAACTCACACATGCACAAGGTTGAAATTTTTCACATTGACTCTCAAATCTTATGCTCACATACAATTGCTACCTAAAATCTCAAACACCAAATATTTACATTTTCTGATATTGTTTCTTACTATTCGCCACCATCAGTTACTCTCACGAGATGCTTGACGGCCATCATCCCGATCAGACATTATTTTGTAGATTCCCAATTGACAGCACACCTCATTTTCATCAAAGTCTTGTCGAAAGAGGGAAAAGTACTATAAAATGAAGTAACTCAATCAAATTTCTTTGAATTATACGTTACTACCCCAATTGAGTATTAAATTATTAATCACTTTCTATATATAATAGAGCAACACAGGGGTAAAAAGAGCCAATAAACCCCCTGTGAAAGTACAGTTATGCCCTTACAATTTATAAAATTACATGAAATGCCACTCTTTTATTTAAATGGGAAAAAATGAGTTTTTGTGGTGAATCGAACCTAGAACCTCCTCTACACAAGTTATCCTACCAACCACTGTGCTACATGAACTTTTTTGTTTTGAGTTAATAAATCTTTTACATAAACCCGACCTCGCCATTATCTTATTTTTACTATTATTTTAAAAATATTATATTTTAACTTTCACAATATGGTACACATCCATCCATTCTTTCTACATATAATAAGAGAACAATGGGATTTTTAAGGGGTTTTTTAGCCAATAAATCATCTATGAAATTACGATTATACCCTTATAAATTATAAAATTACATGAAATTTCACTCTTTTATTTAAATGGAAAAAATTAGTAAATTTTATTTTTATGGTGAATCGTACCTAGAACCTCCTCTACACAATTTATCCTACTAACCTTTGTGCTGCATGGACTTTATTATACTGAATTAATAAACCTTTTACACAAACCCGACCTCTCCATTATCTTATTTTTACTATTATTTCAATTTTTTAGTAAAAATAATGATGACTCATATTATTTTAAAAATATTATATTTTAGGTTTCACAATATGGTACACAATCTATCTATTACTATAAATTAAACCACAACACAAGTGCAAAAAGTGTCATTTTAATGGTTGTGAACTTACGATAATATTTCTATATGTTTAAAAATTACAAAAGCACCATCCCTTTAATATTTATGCAAACAATATATGAAATTATGTTGGTATTGGGAATCAGCCTTCTCGTAATTTCGGATTATAATTCTATGCGACTTATATATCTTGATGAGATATTTAAAGAAATAAATATTAAGGAGCGTACTAATTTTATCTGAAAAGTATTGTATGATGAGTATTATTCACATTGATGATATGTCTTTTTATCATTGTTCTAAAAGAAATTGTGTTATAACCTATACAATATATTTATATGCTATAAAACATCCTTTTTTATGCTCATTTGATCTATACATAAATAAAATAATACATAAATTAAAATATTGATATTATAATATGTATGAACATAAAAGATGCAATTATATTCAAAAATATCCTTAAATCGTAAAATTATACAGAATTTATAGCAATTGCTAGAGGATGACACGTGCCTCGCACCGGTTATTATGCTAGTTTGGATAAATATTACAACTTAACTTTGCTATTGACACAATGAAAAGAACAGATATGCGGAATATATTAAATTATTTTTATCAAAAAAGTGATCAAGAATAATTATAACAATTTGAAAGTATTTTTTTAATTGCAACATGAATTAATTTTTTTTCCAATAATGTACTATTAACATTAAATGGGTGACACCATTTCTCGAATTATGTATCGGCCACTTAATAACATAAATTGTTCATCTCGGATATTAATTCTATTTCAAATATTCTAATGCATTTTATTTATATGTATTTTTTTTGTAAATTCAAAATATCCTTCTATATCAATATCATTTTTTCAAATAAATTTGAATTTACATTCCTTACAAATTTAAATGTTCTTTCTATTTCGAATATGTTAAAAGAATTTTATTTTTTAATGATATTCATATTTCAAATATGTTTGAAAACAACAAAATATTTTTTACATAATAAAGAAATGTTACACTCTGAAATAATTTTAAATCAAAATACTTAAAAAGTAAACATTACAAAATATTCACATATTTAAAAATATTAAAAAAGTAAATATTGCAAAATATTCACATAATTTTCTCTTTTAAAACTATTACTCTTACTAGTGAAGCAATTCATGGAAGTTTGAATTTCGAGACTAAACTGATCCGTGATTGACAATTGTACTACAATAAGTGCTTTACATAAACTAAATTATAATATTTCTGTTTTCTAATCCAATTTAATGTTTCTTTAAATTCGCCATATTGTATTTAATTTAGTTATCCATCAAATTTCTTAATAAAAATAAAAAAATATTTTTTAAATATTTTTTTGTTTTAACATTATCATAAATATTATTATATTTATCACCCTAATTGATATGGGTTGAAAGTAAGCCCTAAAAATAAATTTAATGATGCATTAAATGAACCTAAGATGGTCCAAGGTCAAAGCCCAGTTATGAGGCCCAAAACCCTAATTATAATAATAAATTCGTAATTGAATAAAACAGCCAACGTGGGACTCCGTTAATGAGGCCAATGAGGACCCAAATCCTCCGAGGAGTAGTCCCCAAGTCATATGAGTCCAATACGAATCAACCTTCCTCATGGAAGGATCTAGAAACGGGATTAGAGTCTTGTCCACGAAGATACCAAACCCTACTCTAACTCCAATGCACCCAATGCCTTTATAAGGATCTGATTCCACACAACCAGAACTACGTTTTATTGGCTTGATTCTTGATATTTGCAAGATACGTAGGCATCTTGTGAGGACCCGAGTTAAGTCACGAAACACTTGATCAGCCATTCAAGCTCGAAGCTTTCCCTAACCCTAGCATTCAATACGCAATAAATACACCCTAGTTTTTATTCCACATCATTTGGCACCGTCTAGGGGACACGAATATTAACCATGGTTACCACCTAGAGAACACCAACACTTTCTTAAACCACTACCAGCACCACCGCACCCCCGGTTGGAGAACAGGTACCCCAGGAACCGTTTCCCAGCCATTGGTCACTCAGCCCCAAGGGACTGAAACGCAAACTCAGGGGTCGTTACCCTTAGTGACGAATCCCTCCACCCAAGGGACGAATCCCCTGCAGATGGTAGTCTCCCCTCTCGGAGGACAATCCGTTCCCCCTATAGCTCAGATCTCTACTACTGTGATCCCCGCAAGCACGAACTCGATGTACGGTTGCACAATTATCCTCCGTATTAGGCCGGACCAAGCGGTCATGCCCTCCAGATACATGAGCCGTACAACCCACCTTACATCAGGGGTTTAGGACCTGACCAAGGCCACCGATATCGCGATTATCCCGGCCCATACTCTGATGATTGATCCTCAGAAGATGAGGATAAGATCAACTCCCGAGGAGGCATCGTCCGAGTAAAGAACCTATCGAACAAGCTCGCCGAAGGATCCATGATGGACCCTCCGTAACAGCTGATGAAAAAATTAAGGCTCATGAGGCCATGATCCAGAAACTGAAGGACGACATAGAAAGAGAGCGACAGAGACAGAATCAGAACCGACCCCCACCAACAACGGGAGGGGAAATTCCTTTTGTTGATTTGGAGGGGACCCCGAGGAGAGAAAGGATGACTGAGGTCCCAAGAGGTGGAAACACAAGGGTCGAAATCTCCAAAGGTGATCCTAGAGACCTGATGCAACTCGGAGATCCTGATGATCCAACTCCCCCCGTTTACTGAGGAGGTGATGAATGCGCGCATATCTCGAAAGTTCAAGATGCCCACTATAAAGGCTTATGATAGAACGGGAGACCCTGCTAATCATGTAAGGACGTTCTCTAATGCGTTACTACTACAACCTGCCAATGACGCTCTGAAATGTAGGGCATTTCCCCAAACTCTAGCGGCCATGGCGCAACGTTGGTACAGTCGCTTACCACCAAATTTTATCGCCTCTTTCAAAGAGCTTACCACCGGTTTCGTCAGCCAATTCATTGGTAGAAGGATTCATGAGAAAGATTCCGCATCCCTCCTGACTGTGATCCAAGGGAAGAATGAGAATCTTAGAGATTACCTCAAACAGTTCACCAAGGAGACGCTCAACATTACTGATTTGGAAAACAAAGTGGCCATGGTGGCTTTAAAGAATGGAACTTCAAATGTTTATTTCAAGATGTCAGCCATGCATCCCCCTGAGAACATGAGTGAGTTTCAGCAAAGGGCGAGTACGTATATCAAAGCTGAGGATAGTCTAAAGAAAGAGTCAGTAATAGGAAACACCAGGAGTGGTGACAATTCTAGGAAGAGAAAGGCGGAACAAGAGTATGATGGGAGAGATAAATACCCCCACACGGGCAGAGATTCTGATTCAGCTCCTAAAAAGGGGAGTCCAGGGCAAAGGTTTACGGAGTATGCAAGGTTTAACGCCCCAAGAAGCCAAATCCTGATGGATATAGAAAAGGATAGGGACGTAAGATGGCCGAAGCCACTAAGGACAGATCCTGAGAAGAGAAATAAGAATCAGTATTGCCGATATCACAAAGACGTGGGGCACGATACCGATGACTGTAGACAATTGAAGGATGAGATTGAGTTCCTAATTCGCAGAGGAAGGTTGAAAAAATTTTGCAAAGATGGGGATCGGGGAAACCCAAGACTGGATTATGACAGGAAAGATGAAGATCGTAACCGCAATCCGCAGACCTGGGGGCCGGTAATAAACATGATTTTTGGTGGCCGACAGCGGCCGGGACAAGTAGAAATTCCAGAAAGGCGTATGCACGAGAGGTGATGCACATCGTTGCGGAAGCACCGAAGCGTGCAAAGACGGAAGTCTGAATTGGATTCGATGATTCGGACCTTGAAGGGGTGAAGTGTCCCCATGATGACCCACTGGTTATCTCACCTGTGATAGGCAACTCCCAAGTAAAGAGATTCTTGATAGACAATGGGGCTTCAATGGACATCCTTTTCCATGATGCCTTCTTGAAGATGGGGTATACTGAATCTCAGTTGACACCATTGAATATGCCCATATACGGGTTCAATGGAGTGGAGTCGAAAGTTGAGGGAACAATTCAATTACCCATGACTATAGGGCAAGAGCCAAGGGAGGCCACTCAGATGTTAAACTTCTTGGTTATTAAGGCCATTTCTACCTACAATGCTATCTTAGGAAGGATGGGACTTCATGCTTTTAAGGCGGTTGCCTCTACCTACCACTTGAAAGTTAAGTTCCCAACCAGACATGGTGTGGGAGAAGAGAAAGGAGATCAAAAGATGGCAAGGAGTTGTTACGTGGCCGCTTTAAGACCTGATGGAACCTGGGGGCAGGTCCTCCCGACAGCGGCCAGGACAAGTAGAAATTCCAGAAAGGCGTATGCACGAGAGGTGATGCACATCGTTGCGGAAGCACCGAAGCGTGCAAAGACGGAAGTCTCAATTGGATTCGATGATTCGGACCTTGAAGGGGTGAAGTTTCCCCGTGATGACCCACTGGTTATCTCACCTGTGATAGGCAACTCCCAAGTAAAGAGAGTCTTGATAGACAATGGGGCTTCAATGGACATCCTTTTCCATGATGCCTTCTTGAAGATGGGGTATACTGAATCTCAGTTGACACCATTGAATATGCCCATATACGGGTTCAATGGAGTGGAGTCGAAAGTTGAGGGAACAATTCAATTACCCATGACTATAGGGCAAGAGCCAAGGGAGGCCACTCAGATGTTAAACTTCCTGGTTATTAAGGCCATTTCTACCTACAATGCTATCTTAGGAAGGATGGGACTTCATGCTTTTAAGCTGGTTGCCTCTACCTACAAATTGAAAGTTAAGTTCCCAACCAGATATGGTGTGGGAGAAGAGAAAGGAGATCAAAAGATGGCAAGGAGTTGTTATGTGGCCGCTTTAAGACCTGATGGAACCTGGGGGCAGGTCCTCCCGATTGAGGATATGGATGTCCGTGAGGATGAAGAGCGGAGAGGAAAGCCAGTCGAAGACTTGGTTTCCATACCCCTGGAGTTGGGAGATCGTGAGAAGGTCACTTACATCGGGGCGTCTCTGGAAGACTCCTCGAGAAGCAAGCTGATTACCTTCCTACAAGATAACAATGATGTATTTGCATGGACAGCAGCCGATATGCCAGTGATAGATCCTCAACTGATAACTCACAAGTTTAATGTGGATCTGAACCAGAAGATGGTGAAACAAAAGAAGAAAAATTTCGAACTTGAGAGGCAAGAAGCCATAAAACAAGAGGTTGACAAACTCCTAGAGGCGGCTTTCATTGAGGAAATTCAGTTCCCGGAATGGTTGGAAAATCCTGTAATGGTCAAGAAGGCCAATGGAAAGTGGAGGATGTGCATACACTTTACTGATCTGAAAGATGCATGCCCAAAGGATTGTTTCCCCTTGCCAAGGATCGATATGTTGATAGATGCCACTGCTGGACACGAGATGCTAAGCTTCATGGATGGCTTCAGTGGCTACAACCAAATCAAGATGCATAAGGACGACATTCCTAAGGTATCCTTCATCACTGATTTTGGTGTGTATTGTTACCTAGCATTGGCCTTTGGACTGAAAAATGCAGGGGCTACCTATCAGAGGTTGGTAAACAAGATTTTCGCCCATCTCATTGGAAAGACTATGGAAGTTTATGTGGATGATATGTTGGTGAAAATCCTACACAAGGCAGATCACATAGAGCTCCTGCGTGAGGCAACTGAAGTGTTGAGGCACCATAAGATGATGTTGAACCCGGCCAAGTTTGCTTCTGGTGTTGGGTCAGGAAAGTTCTTGGGTCTCATGGTCTCGAAATGGGGAATCGAGGCTAACCCCGACAAAATCAAAGCTATCCTGGATATGGAACCACCACATTTCATAAGGGACGTACAGAAGCTGACCGGAAGGATTGCTGTATTGGGGAGATTCATCTCCAAATCCGGGGACAAGTGTTTGTCGTTCATTAAAACCTTGAAGAAGGTAAAAAACTTTGAGTGGACAGAAGAAAGCCAAGAGGCCTTTGAGCAGGTGAAGAAGTATATGGCTGAAGCCCCGCTGTTGGCCAAGCCAATTATGGGAGAAATCCTTTATCTCTACTTGGCAATCTCGGATCAAGCCGTGAGTACTGTGCTTGTAAAGGAGGAAAACAAGGTTCAAAAACTCGTATACTATGTGAGCAAGGTTCTGCATGGAGCAAAGTTGAACTACTCCACTATTGAGAACTTTGCCTTAGCATTGGTACTTGCCGCTAGGAAATTACGGCCCTATTTTTAGGCACACAAGATTGAGGTCCTTACAGGACAGCCTAACGCAGGATCCATGTATAAGTTGTGACTGATTATGGAGAAACCCTAACGCAGGATCCATGTATAAGTTGTGACTAATTATGGAGAAATGAAATCATACCAGTTAAGAGCTTTACGAATTCTGAAAGATGGAGGTCCCATATTGCAATCACCATACAGCCCTTGCGTCAAGATCTGTGTCTCTAAATCGTCCACACGAACGTCCGATCGTCCAACGATCCAAGGAGCAGGTACTAGCCAAATGAAACTGCCTTCTCTCTCTAGCCTCTCTTTGATATTAGAGCAGCTAGGTTTTTCTTAAAAATGAATTATGAGAACCACACCCTAAAACTATACATCATTATGTATATATAGGGCAGAGAGATTAGGCCTAACCCTAATCAGCTTGGGCATCAACTGAACCAAACTAATTTGGGTTTTTAATGAATTAAATTTGAAATTCAATTTAATTAACTAAGTCCAACTTAATTAATTAATTAACCAATTTTGAATTTATAATCATTTAATTAAAAACGAAATCTGATTCCAAAATCAATTTCGAATTTTAATTATTTAATTTAAATCTAATATTTAAATTAAAACTCCTTTTAAAACGTTCTTATTGTGTAACCCTTTAGGTTATTATTACGTTGGCAATAATTTTAATATCTAATAATAAAATTATAAACAATGAGCGGTATCTAGTAATACATCATTGCTACCCAAGTAATAATAATAATTGGTGATCCACTTAAACCTTTCGTTATTAATGTTTCCGTGTAATATAATCCTTTTAACCATATATATATGATAGATTAAACTCGAGGCATGTATTTAGTCATCCTCTTCAACATTTAATCCGAGTTTACTTGATCCTGGACTAGACTATTAAAAACAAATCATTATTTGAGCATGACCATGCATTTTATAGTCTCACTCAATCAAGAGGCCAATAATATCTCTCCTAATTATAGGAGGGTTAAATCCTTTATCTATCATTCATATTTCTCATACGACTCATGATATACCCGATGTCCACTTTTATCATCACCCGATCAAAGGTAACTTTTAATGTATTCAAAGTATATTAATCCTCGTATAGAAATATAATGATCTCAAGTCAAAGGATCATTACACCATTATCACTGTGAGTCTTTCTTATGACTTTATTAAACATGAAGAATCTCGCTGTGGGTCTGTCCAGTACCATGTACTCCTACATGTACCTATGTATTGACTTTAGTATCTCCATACTCATAAACAATGAGATGTGGTTATCTGTCAAACAACATACTAGTCTATCTATGTATTATTATTGTCCTATATTATAATACTCGACTAGAGACCTTTAAGAATATGATATATTATATAATCTCAAGTTCAAGTCATGTACTTAAACTATACAATGTGTATCATGATTCTAAGGACATTTATTATGCTAACAAATATATCGCAGTAATTAAAGCCATAATAAATACGTTTATTGAATGATCAAATGACATAAAGGTTTATTAAAAGAAACAATGTATTGCCTCTAGGGCACCTACACTAACAATCTCCCACTTGCATTAGAGACAATCACCCATGTATCTAATACCCATGGAACTACTGTGACCATCGTGCTTCTGCTGCGACAAGCCTTTGGTCAGTGGGTCTGCAATGTTCTCATTTATGTGCACTTTACATATGTGTATGTCACCCCTTTCATTAATCTCTCGAATAAGGTGAAATCTCCTGAGTATATGTTTGGATCGGGAGTATGATCTAGGTTCTTTAGCTTGTGCAATGGCTCCATTATTATCGCAGTATAGATCAATGGGATCTGCGATCGATGGAACCAATCCCAAATCAGTAATGAATTTTTGAAAGGTTTGCATTGGAATTGGAATTTGATGAAAGTCTTTTTCGCGTGCCCGAAAACATCGTGTGATGGCCTCGAAAAAGTAATTCCATTCCACATGGAAGAATTGTTTTTGGATATTTCCTGTGATTGGGCCTTTCGGAGGATAACATCCAATTTCTTCAAAGAATCTGAGGCATTCTGCAGCAGTAGGTTCTGGATCATAGGCATCTTTAATTGGGAATCCCAGAACTCTGTTGACAATCTCTTCAGTCACCTCATATTCCTGACCCGCTAAGGTAAACCTGAAACCTAAGGGGGTTGATTTGCTCCCAAAAGTAACCGCACTAGTCCATAATTGCTGTAAAGCATCATGTACTAGTGTAGGTTTAGCAGTAAAAGCATGGCTAGCTTTGGAGTACAAGTTGAGAAATCGTATCCAAAACTTAAACCGCGGGAGTTGATCACCAATTTCCGTAGAAATATTATAAAAATTGTTTTTAGCAAGTGAAAATTGGTGAGCCATTTTAATTAAATGTTTTTCTTTGAAAGATGTAAAATTTTTTTTTTTTTATTTTAATAGAGAAAAACAGATAATTTACTAATTAATCAGTTTTATTCCTTTTAATTTTTCGAGAATATCAAAAGATAGTCTGAAAATTTAAACTACGGAATATGAACAGCCAAAGACTAGATCTGAATATTCAACAAAGATGAATATTCGCGTGTTTATCAGTGAAATCGTGTGTATATGTGGAGAATATGAATTCGTGTTTTGAACAGATACACAAAACTTGATGCTTGTGTGTATGTATATGCGCGTGTATATGCGGTTACAAAACACAGTATCACAATGATTAATGATAACACAGTGATTAACAGTCAAAAATTTGGCAGTAATTCGTGATTAGTATGAGTTTAATCACAAAAACACGGGTTAATTGTATGAAGTCTGTGAAATCGCACTGTTTTTGTGAAACGGCTGCTGTGAAAAATGAAATTAGGTAAAGTGAATTAGGCATCGAGTTAGAGATGTATATATAGATGAGTGTGAAGTGACAAAAATGTCCCTGTTAAAAAGAGTAAAAATTACCAAGTCCATACAGGGAACACCTAAGTCGAACTCTATCTCGAACATTTCTATCTCGAACATCTCTATCTCGAACATCAAGTCGAACTTCGAGATAAAGTTCGAGATAGAAGTTAACTCGAACAATTAAGCACAAATGAACACTTTAACCAATTCTTCAGCAGAAACTATAGGGAAATCCTATCTCGAACATTTATGATATGTAGTAAACTTGGAAAAATCCCCTCTTGAAAAAAAATAGGGAAATTCAAGATACTTTTCGAGTTAGAAGTCTATCTCGAACAACAAGTCGAAATTCGAGTTGAGTTTCGAGATAGACTAACTTGAAGTTAATCTCAAATTCTTTCCAAAATACCCCCTTGAACCAACAAGTACAGGGTAATTCAAGATATGTTTCGAGTTAGGAGTGTAACTCGAAAAATTCCCTTTAGCTTAACTGAGAACTCTATCTCGAACACCAAGTCGAAATTCGAGTTGAGTTTCGAGATAGACTAAGAGCTCTATCTCGAACATCAAGTCGAAATTCGAGTTAAGTTTCGAGATATACTAACTCGAAGTTAATTCTCAGTTCTTTTCAAAATATTCCCTTAATGGAAACCTCATCTCAACCTTTGAGATAAAATTCGAGATAGACTTTATCTCGAATATTTTGAAGATAGAACTAGGCACTGGTAACTCGAACTCGAACTCTAAGTCGAATTTCGAGATGAATTTCGAGATAGCCAACTCGAAATTCTTCCCAGACTTAGAATTTTACAAAAACTTCACTCTGACAGATTAAGTCGAAATTCAAGTCGAATTTCTAGATGAGTTTCGAGATAGAACCTAACTCGAAATTTTGAAGTTTTTTAATACTAAGGCCTCTAAATACATGAAACTCATAGGTAAATTCATCTAAAAATCATGCAATATTTAGAATATTATGAATTTAACTCCCCCTATGATCATGCAATTTTAACAAGCATAAATTCACAGATTTGTGCTATAAAAGACACTTAAAACACAATGAATTCATGCAAAATCACACTATATGCAAACTATAACAATCATTAATTAGGCATTTTAAAGTCTAAGCACATAATGATTGATTAGCTTGAACATACAAACATAAACATGGATTTTACAGATAGAAGGCTTTACTAACTTGTGTTAAGCATTCCCAATTCACCAACCAATCTATTGAATGTTACTTCATCAAGAGGTTTGGTGAATATATTTGCAATTTGTTGCATTGTGGGCACAAAATGTAGCTCCACAGTCCCCTCCTCGACATGTTCTCTTATGAAATGATACCTGATGTCAATATGCTTGGTTCTTGAGTGATCTACAGGATTGTTGGTTATGGCAATGGCACTTGTGTTGTCACACATGTTTGGAATTTTCTTGTGCTCCATGCCATAATCCTTCAATTGGTTCCTCATCCACAGTATTTGAGCTACACAGCTTCCAGCAGCAATGTACTCAGCTTCAGCAGTAGAAGTAGATACTGTATGTTGTTTTTTACTTTGCCAGGACACCAATCTTCTGCCAAGGAATTGGCAAGCACCAGATGTGCTTTTCCTATCAATCCTGCAACCTGCATAGTCTGAATCCGAATAGCCAATAAGATTAAAACCTGTATCTCTTGGGTACCAAATCCCTAGATTTGGTGTGCCCTTGAGATACCTAAAAATTCTTTTGACGGCTACGAGATGTGATTCTCTAGGATCCGCTTGGAACCTTGCACATAAACAAGTTGCGAACATTATATCGGGTCTACTTGCAGTTAAATAGAGGAGTGAGCCAATCATACCTCGATAGCTTGTGATGTCAACTGATTTACCTGATTTGTCTTCATCAAGCTTCGTGGCTGTTGCCATGGGAGTCTTAGCTGCTGATGCATCTTCTAGATTATACTTCTTGAGTAAATCTCTGACGTACTTGGATTGACAGATAAAGATACCATCTTTTCTCTGATTGATCTGTAATCCAAGGAAGAAGGACAGCTCTCCCATCATGCTCATCTCATATTTTTCCTGCATTAGCTTGGCAAATTTCTCGCACAAGCGCTCATTTGATGACCCAAAAATAATATCGTCCACATATACTTGAACAAGTATTAAGTCATTTCTCACAACTTTGTAGAACAATGTTTTATCAATTACTCCCCTAACAAAACCATTTTCAATTAAGAATAGGGATAGGGTTTCATACCATCGCCTTGGGGATTGCCTGAGGCCATAGACAAATTTGAAGAGTAGATACACAAAATCTGCATGTTCTGGATCAACGAAGCCAGGCGGCTGTTCCAGATACACTTCTTCTTCTAACTCTCCGTTCAGGAAGGCACTTTTCACGTCCATCTGGAAAACTTTGAAGTTCTTATGTGCTGCAAATGCCAAAAACATCCTGATTGCCTCAAGTCTTGCAACTGGTGCATAGGTTTCATCATAATCAATTCCTTCTCGCTGAGAATAACCTTTTGCAACCAAACGAGCCTTGTTTCGTGTTATAAGTCCGTTTTCATCCAGTTTATTTCTGAATACCCACCTAGCTCCAATTACGGATATGTTCTTTGGTCGGGGTACCAGTTTCCAAACTTTCTGCCTTTCAAACTATTGAGTTCCTCTTGCATTGCAATCACCCAATCAGCATCGCCAAGAGCTTCTTCTATTTCTTTAGGTTCAAGCTTGGATAAGAACCCAGAATATAAGGAGATATTTGCCATGTCAGCTCTTGCAGTTCTTCTAGTAGTCACACCAGCATCTGGATCACAAATTATTAACTCAAACGGATGGTCTCTATTCCATACCCGTTCACCTGGAAATTGTCTAGATGATTCAGCTTGACTTTCTGAGTTGGGGTGCTGACTACTTTGATTATTTTCACTAACTCCCCCTGAGTTAGTGCCAGCTCCTACAGAACTAGAGTCAACTCGGCTTGAGCCTTGAACAGTAGTCCTTGAGCTGCTATTTACTCCCCCTGAATTGTTGCCGGTTCGTACTGAAGAAGTCTCTCCTGATCTTATAGAATTAGCTTGTTCACTAGACTCAGGTTCTTCATGTACGCTTGGAACATTTAATGGAACAACCAACTCAGGTTCATCTTCAAGATCTTCTAAGTCCAGATTCTGAAATTTTAGGGACTCGGGTTCACTAGAATCTCTTGAAATTGATGAGAGTTTGGTATCGTCGAATCTGACGTTGTAACTTTCAGTCACTTTTCGATCATTCACCAAGAACACTCTATAAGCTGCCACCACGTCTGTAGAGTAACCAACAAAGATTCCTTCACGAGCTTTTGCTGCAAACTTGCCTAGATTTTCATCATCTATAAGCACATAGCATTTTGCTCCGAAGACATGAAAGTATTTGATTGTTGGTCTTCTGTTGTTCATTAGCTCACATGGTGTCTTTTCTTTATCTTTTATGATCAAGGTTCTATTTTGAGTGTAACAAGCGGTACTCACTGCTTCAGCCCAGAAATACAAAGGAAGTTTTGAATTATACAACAAAGTTCTTGCTGCTTCAACCAAAGTTCTATTCTTCCTTTCAACTACTCCATTTTGCTGTGGAGTTCTCGGGGCTGAATACTGACGACGTATTCCTTTAGATACACAGAAGTCATTCAGCACTGCGTTTTTGAATTCAGTGCCATTGTCTGATCTAATCGTCTTCACAGTAAGTGTTGAAACATTCTCAATTTGAGTGATGTGATCAATGATTAAGAAAGGTACTTCGTCTTTCGTCATTGCGAACAATACCCATGTATACTTGGAGAAGTCATCCACGATTACCAAAGCATATCTTTTCCTAGACAAAGATAGGACATTCACTGGGCCAAACAAATCCATATGAAGAAGTTGTAGAGGCTCAGTAATACTAGAAATTTCTTTGCTTTTATGCGATGCTCGCTTCGACTTTCCCATTTCACAAGCTTCACAGAGTCCTTTCGGAGCGAACTCCATTTGAGGTAGATCTCTCACCAGTTCTCGCCTCGCGAGAGCATTCATCGTTTTGAAGTTTAAGTGAGATAACTTTTTGTGCCATAACCAGCTTTCATCATCCGAGGCTTTGCTGTAGAAACAGGTGACCTCATCCTGATTTGCTGAATCCATATCTGCAACAAAAAGATCTGCCTTTCGAACTCCTCTCAAAGCTAGTGAGCCTTCCTTGATGTGAGTGATTGATACACCTTTCTTGTTGAAGACAATTTCGTAACCTTTGTCACAGAATTGACTTATACTCAACAGATTGTGCTTTAGTCCCTCAACATAGGAAATATCTTCAATGATGACATTGCCAGTCTTCAGTTTGCCATATCCCTTAGTCACACCTATGCTGTCATCTCCAAAGGTAACATAAGGGCCAGCTTTCATAACCAACTCTGTAAGCAGGGACTTGTTTCCAGTCATATGCCTCGATCCTCCACTGTCTAGCACCCATATGACTTTATTTCTATTCTGCTTAACGCCCTGCAATGACAGATTGGTTAGACATTCTTCGGAACCCAACTTTGATTGGGCCCGGCTTTTCGATAAGATCGAGAATCAACAGATTTAACAACAGAAGATGCACTTTTCTTCACATTACTAGAGCTTTCGACTATCTCCTTTCCTTTCTCAGACTTGACAGATTTGTCAGTCTTAGGAGAAGGTTTGTCACTCCTAACTTTAGGAGGACTGACAGTCTTGGCTCTCCCATACTTTTTCTTGATATTTGAACTAGCAACAGTATTTGAGCATGACTGGCTAGATGCATTCATTAAATGCACAAAAGTTTGCATGATGTTAAAAGTGCATGGCATACAATTAGGTTGACCACACTGTGCATGATTCTGATGCAGATTATTCATTGTATGTGTGATAGGCATGGCATGTGCAGCAGGAACATTCATGTTAGCTTTGCATGCATAAGAAAGATGTTCAGTAGATTTACAATGATAACATGCTTTCTTTATTCGTTCAGCCTTAACCTCTTTTATGCCTTTCTCTCTCTTTCCTTGTTGCTTAACAGCCTTAGCTCCTAATCCTAGTCTAGATTCATCTCTAGGGAAATTGATTTTCACTTGTTTGATAGGAGTTGTAGGTTGTTCTTTCTGGCGATCTTCCATCTCAAACTCATATCTAGCTATCAATTCAGTCTCTTCTTCTTCTATTCTAGGAACAAGATGTTTGTAGATAGGTTTGACAGCCTATTTAAGAATTCTAGGTGTTTCCTGTTTAAGGTCACTGGAACTAGGGTCAATAGGTCTCTTTCCTTCTTTCTTAGGAAGGTCAGAATAATCAAGTCCTATACCTACTCCAGCTATTTTCTTAAATGTGTCATTATCTACATACACTTTACTAGCAGCTAGTTTGTAAGCTTCGCATTTTGTTTCTAACTCAGCTAGATTGTTCCTAAGACATGCTTCTACTTCTTCCTTAAGGACGAGCTTGTGTTCTAGAGATTTAATAAAGTCTCTTAGGGAAGTATCTACAGTGCAAGCAGCCTCTAGCTCTTCCACTTTTGCCTCAAGCATTCTGCATTTGGCAACAAGTGTTTTCTGTTCCTTTTGAGAAGAGTCTAGGCTTTTGCACAACATATAGATCTCTTCACTAAGAACCCCGTTCTGTTCCTTATAATCATCAATAGACATTTCTACTTTAAGATTCAGAACTGGTACCTCTGGTTCCTCTGATGTCTCAGCCATGAGGGCAAAGTTTGCTACATGAGTAACATCTTCCTCATCTGAATCATCCCAAGCTCTTCCTTCTGTCACCAATAAAGCTCGTTTTCCATGTCTTTCCTTCAATAGTGCTTCATAGTTGCTTTTGAGAGCTTCAAATGTCTCTTTTGGATAAGTCTGTTTAGGCTTTTTGCAGTCCGAGGCAAAGTGTCCAGCTTCACCACAATTATAGCATTTGAACTTCTTTTTGAAATCCAAAGGAGATTTGTAGCTGGTATTCTTGCCTTTTCCTTTGTAGCCTGACGAACTACCACCACCCCTAGCAGCCCGATAATAAGATGAAGATTTTCTCTGTGGTCGGTTGCTCTTTCTAAATCTCATGTTGCTGAACTTCCTTGCCATGTATGCCACGACACTATCGTCCATGTTGTCCAGCTCTTCTTGGGTGTAGTAGTCATCATCACTGTCAGATGCGCACTCGTCATCATTATCAACTTGATGTGGTGCAAGTGATGATTTGGGCTTTGCTGCAACCATTGCCTTCTTAGACTCTTCCTCATCAGCAACTAATCCTGATGCACTTTCTTTTCCCTTTGAATCATTGTCCCATGCTTGATCTTGAAGTGT
This sequence comes from Saposhnikovia divaricata, assembly GCA_036435485.1. Taxonomy (NCBI): domain Eukaryota; kingdom Viridiplantae; phylum Streptophyta; class Magnoliopsida; order Apiales; family Apiaceae; genus Saposhnikovia; species Saposhnikovia divaricata. Next base: position 147,792,914 of record CM071596.1, on the reverse strand, counting down.
TTCCAGCTCATAGGTCTTTAATATTCCATAATATTCTTCCAGAGAAGTTGTATGCAAATCTCTGGTTTCTCTTATTGCGTAGACCCTATGTTCAATGCTTTTTGGCTGGTTCCTCAGATATCTCGTATTAGTCTCAACCATGGGGAGAGTTACACCTCTCAGATTCAAATCCAATACCAACTGACTGAATCGTAGGTAGACATCTGTTATGCCTTCTCCTTTTCGTATTCTAAAGGTGTCATACTCCATCTTGAGTATGAGTGTCTTGTTGCTTCTAACCTCTGCAGATCCTTCCATGACAACTTCTATCTTGTCCCAAATCTTCTTCGCTGTAGTCAGACCTTTGACTATGTTGAACATTTCATGATCAAGAGATTCCATCAAGGTTTGTCGTATGGCAGTATCATAAGCTATTTGTTCCTTGTCAGCATCCGAAAACTCCGAGGCCTTTTTAGGCTCAGACCGAGGTGCTATAACCACCCCTCCTTCCGTATGTGCAGGAATAACCACCATTGGAACAAATTTACCCTTGTCAAGGACTTCTAGATATTCAGGGTTAACAGTCTCTAAATATAGTCTCATTCTGAAAACCCATTCTTCATAGTGATCTTTGTTGAACATTGGGATCTTGAACGCATTTTTAGGAGCCATCTCAATTCTGGTCACTAAAAGTTTCTAAGTACCCAAGACTAGGCTATGTAGAATATTTATGTAGAACTTTTGCCTAAGTCGAAATTTCTCTAAGTAGAAATTTTGCTCAAGTCGAAACCACCAAGTAGAAACTGTCCAAGTCGAAATTCTATGTAGAAATTCTCAAGTAGAAATTCTATGTAGAACTTTTGCCTTAGAATAATTTTGCTGCAGATCACTTTAATATTGAATAAACAATATTATCTCTTTAACACCTTTTGACTTTGAATGCTTTACTCACCTAACCCACCTAACCCACGTGCTAGGTAATGAATATGTCTTGTTCACTTTCGGCCGTGAATAATGCAAATCACAAAGTCCAAAATCACCTTTTTATTCTTTTACTATTTTTCTGTTTGAAAAGGAGATCAAAAAGTTGTTGGGTCGTCTTCTTTGATAAGAACAAATGATGAACACTCAAGAACACCAAATATGAAAGTACCCAGATTAATTCACAAAAATTAATTAAAATACATCCAAGCTAAATAATCACACCTGGAGTATTTAAACAATTTTTCAGATGAGTTTTTCACCACAAACGATTTAAAGCACACTTTTCAAGAAAATGAAAAGTAGATCTAGAAAATGAAAACTCACGATTCTTCTACTCAACACAAGGATCTATGTTTTGTATGTTAAACATATAGCTCTGATACCAATTGTTAGGTCCAAATGTGTTGTAGAGGGGGGGTGAATACAACTTTTCGAATATGAGAAGCAATAAATACGACGCAATAAATGAACACACAGATTCAAGGAATATATGTCTTATATATAACTTGAAAGGGTTGCTACAACATTCATTACAAAGTATAACAGAAGTTCAGAGAGAAGTGAATGATACTAAGCTCTGTGAATGCACTCTCTCTCTTTCTCTTGTGTTTTTCTCAAGAATTACTCAGTCACTAAAAACATTACACAAGTACTTCTATTTATACTACATGTAATCTATGTCCTGTAGACTTCAAAGACTAAGATATACGTGGCCCAATGATGTCCACATAAATCTTGCATTATCTTGAAAGCTTGGAAATCTGCCAATCAGAAGATGCCATGTGTCATGTTGAAGCTGCACTCTAAGTAGAACTTCTACTTGAGAATTTCTACTTAGCCATCTCGAAGTTCTAAGTAGAACTTCTACTTAGAAACTTCTACTTGGCCATCTAGAATATTTAGTACTTAGAAAATATTCTGGTCTTCAACTTGAAACTTCAATGCACATCTTGAACTTGTGATATCTTCATGTCTTCTTTATTCTTCACCAAGCTCTTGAATATGGATCTTTATTACTGACATAAACTTGCTATCAATGTCCTGACACTTGATGCAACGGTCTGGTTCATAAGTGACTAGTCTTGATAGGGTTTTTGCTTCTTGAATAAATTACCATATCCAATTAGAAATGTGGCTTTCCAATATTTGCTTTCCTTCTTGTTCACTTGAAATCAATTGGTCTTATTGATACTGATAGTTATGATCTTGATTCTTGGCTTTTCAAATCACTGAGGCATGAACAACTTTGACTTGAACTTCTCTCAATGATTTCTTCTTGGATTGATCATAGTTAACATGTTGAATTGTATCAATTACCTTGTCTTCATTTAGTGTTGATTTCTTGTGACTTCTTGTTCTTGATTGTCTTCTAGTTAAGTATCTTTTCCTTTAGTTTGAGTTACATTAGTTATAGTTTTACAAGTTTACACACTCTGCCTTTCAGTTCAGAAAAATCATGACTCGTTCAGGGGCGTTTTTAGACCTTGAATGCGTTGAGGCTTGTATGCCTCGCGTTGCTGGTCAATTCTACCATTGATAAATGACATCCCATTGGTAGGAACCTAAGTTCATTGTATAATGATAGAGATGGACATCTGTAATCCCAACGGTGCGTTAGATGGGCGACACCACCATCCGGAGGGGATTCATCACTGAATTCATTGAACCCACAGCCGGATACTGTGGATTAGTAACTTGAGCCCCTAAATCCTTTCTTCCATGGCCTAAAGAGCCGTTTCTTGAGTCCCTCAGGGTTGAGAACGTCATGCTCCTTCGTGAGCTTCTTGCCTTGACGTCTCCCGCTAGGATGGACGTCCTCTTCCTTATCTTTTTATATGAGAAGTCATCTTTGGCATATGATCCGGAAAAACTTTGGTGTTCTCCAACAAGGGGACCAAGCCTTCAATGTATTGAGGCACATAATTTCTATGAGTAGATTGATGATTTCATCAGCAGTTGGGAACAGTGATGACCCATAAATGGGGTTTTGAGTTATTGGGATCAGCTTGACGGTGGTGGCGATCCGTGCTCCTTGTGCTCCATTAGACAGAGGTAAAACCACCATCTGCAATTGGGGATCCGCTCCTTAAGTTAATGGATCTTGGGTCACCACTTGGGGATCACTCCTTCGGGTATCACCACTTGGAGATGCGTCTCTAGGGGAGTCGTTCCCTGATTGGAAGTCTTGGGGAGTGGATCATCAGTCCGAATATTTTTTCATCATCGTTAGTGCACGATCGAGACTTCTCCCTCCGGCTACATGCGGAGATTTCAAGCCTTAAATATGGGGCGAATCATCCTCTCGTTGGGGTGGAAGCCTATAACTTGGATTCTGATCTGTTAGTGGTGGAAGCACCATGGTAGAGATTCATAATCATGCTTTCCTATTATGAGCATAATCGTGCTTAGGATTGGGAATCCGCCCCTGGAGAGTTTAAATCATTTTTTGGACTCCAGCTCCTTGGAGACTCGTTTAAATTCATGTTCCTAGAGTTCCAGCAACGGTGGTCGGAACGCGTATTGAGGCGGGTGGAACGTCACATCCATTTTTTAATCTCCGTGTATTTTCCATGGTTGACGTCTTTTTCCCACAGATGACGCCAAATGTTGTGGAATAAAAACTAGGGTGTAATTAATTCGTGTATTGAATGCTAGGGATTGAGAGCTTCGAGCTTTAATGGTGGCTGCTCTTGCTATTGGGACTAGTCGATCCTCGCAAGATGCCTACGTACCTTGATGAATATCAAGAATCAAGCCAAAACGTAGTTCTAGAGTTGCCTACGTGGCTTGATGCGCCCTCGTGGCGTAGTGACGTAGTGGCTTGTATGTCCTTATTTGAGGATTAAGCCTAAAACGTGGCGGATGATGTATGGAGCTGTGCACCAAAACGTTCTCCGGAGAATGAGGGGGTCAGGCCCTTTATATAGGCATTGGGTGCCTTGGAATTAGGGTAGGGTTTGGTGTCTTGGTGGACAAGTTACCCACTTTAGATAGAATTCTGGATCCTTCCACGAGGAAGGTTGATTCCTATTGGACTCCTATGTCTTGGGGGCTACTCCTTGAAGGAATTAGTTCCCTTTTGGACTCAATAACGGAGTCTTTTTATTGTCTGATTTATTAACTACGAATTTATTACTTTAATTAGGGTTTCAGACCTCATTAATGGGCTTTAACCTTGGACCCATCTAGGTTTATTTAATGGAACATTAAATGTATTTTTAGGGCTTACTTTCAGCCCATATCAATTTGGTTGGAAATATATCATTGATTATGTAAATTTTCAGTATAATGAGTTAAATTATGTATTAACAAAAATTCATTCTTCTGAAACTATTCATACACCACAAATGATAAAAAAAATATTGACACACCAAAAATTAAGTTAACTATATCTATAAGTTGGACAATAAATAAATCTCTTTACAAATACTCATATTAATAGATGGAGATTTTGAAAGGCAAACTTATTTATTCTCTAACTTGTCCATTTTCTATGTATTCAAGGTAGTGTTTTGTTAATAAAAAGCATAAAAAATTTATATACATGTCATCATAAACTTAAATATAATCTTCTCTTTTTCTTACTAATCATGGGACATATTACTATACTTCCAAAACATGCAGATAAGCATCCTTAGCTTCTCCAATCTCTAAACAGTTTGCAAGAAACTCATTTGTCAACTCCCTGCTCGAAACACCCAACTCCCTTACCACCAAAATAGATAAACTAAAAACTGAAAATGCTACTTCACTATAAATATCTTCTATAGCTTGGATTTAGGATGGAACACGATGAAAATTGAATCCTCAAAGACAATGCCAGAAAATTTCATCCGCCCTTTTTGCTTCTGAACTTCTTCTGACTCCAAATTACTTCCTCATTTACAAAAGGGGAAGCCAAAATAAACCTGACCCATTATTATATCCATCCTCCCACCAAGTATGGACTATATGCCAATTAATCCGCTTCTCGTTAAACAGTACTCTAGGGATACATGAGAGTCTAATATATTAATACAATTCCCTATATTGGAAGAACTCTTATTTATCCACGTGTCATGCATTTCATTTGTGTAGTTGTAATCAGGTGCTCAGGCCTTTACAGGAAATCCAACAATATCACATCTTCTGAACTCAAAATATACAGGAGATTATCAAACATTAACAAAGTGGTTTGTATCTCTAATTAAGTATCTTTTACAGTCCATTTTCTCTACATGTTCAAGTACCAAATTAGCCCTTTCAATAGGATCCTTGACATCTAATGTATCTGGGTTGTAGTGTTCTGGTGTAAGAACGTTAAGAAGGTATGCATAAGCTTCTCCATCCTAAAATCATAAGTTTAAAATGTCTGTTAGTATATCATATACCAAGAAAATAAAATGAGCAATTACTTTAAAAAATAAGACATTTGCATTTGTCAATAAAATTGTCATGCTGGATGATGCATCCATACAAGGATAGGTTAAGTTGTATTTAACCTAGTTTTATAAACTTAAGCACACTAAACAAAGAAGAACTCAAAGTAACAAATGACTAAAGCTTTATCCTCTCTTTTTTCTCCTCGAAAATCTGGTTCACATGCTTATAAATTTATCATTACCAAACATGGACTCATTGATAAATGTAAGAACCCTGATTTTTGTAATATTTTAAATATCTAAAAGCTTATGACATTGTGAATTAGGGACCTTTGAGTCACCTATGTTATGTAATGGAATTGATTATCTGAAAATTTATGTTGTTATATTCACTGTGTAAGAAAAAGGGAAGATTGTTGAAGGCAAGAGGCCTACTGATATTAAGATTCATAAAAACTTGGGATTTGAGAGTTATTAGAGTATTAGGAGATTTTAAGAGACTATGACAAGGAGTTATGGATATTTAAGGAATTTACACAATTAAGTACTTAAGGAATTACAAGGGAAATCTCTACGCGACAAAATATTATTACGAGGAGTTAATTAAGATACGATATGAATTAAAGATTAAGTGACAACCATTGGTGGAGAAATAATAATACAAGAAAGGATATTACATGCAAGTATCATGTAACTAGGTAATTAGGAAAGTAAACTAGAAAGCAAAACGGAACTAGATGAATAGTAACTAGTTAGTGGTGCATTATCCAAGGAGACAAGGAGGCATGGTATGTGCCTAGTCTACTACCCTAGGGTGGCAACATGTGACTCAATATACACACATCCATACACATAATAATCATTCATTTCATTATTCAAAACACAACACAAAAAAAGGCAAGCATCTCTCTCTCTCCTTTGAAGCTCTCGGCCAAGCTCTTCAAGAAGGAGGAAGAAGAAAATTTCTCCAACCTCCACTCACTCATAATTCAAGATAAAATTCCTAGACCATCCTTACACTATAGAGAATGTATGATATTAATTTCAACCCCTTTCATCCACTAGATTTTGAGATATTAATTGTTGAAGTTTGGGATGAATGGTAATCATGCTTAGTTTTCTTTTAGATCTTGAATTATAAGGATTGTAGGGACTCATCCAAGGTGTTCTTGAGGCTTGTAAAGCTTACCCAAGGTTCCTAGATACTCAAGAAGGTATAAAACTCTAACCACTCTTAGTCATGGATTGTTTATGGTTTATAATGTTAGATCTAAGAGTTTTAGTGCATATTTTGGTAGTATGAGTTGTAGATGATGAAATCTTGAAGTTATGTGCTTGTTATGATGGTTGTAAGGCTTGTACTTAGAGTATGTAACCCCATGTATGCTATATAGATAAGTGTTCGTGGTTTTGATGGTAGATGTAATGTATAAAGTGAGTTCTTGAATGTTTGAGAAAGGATATGTGCTGTGTAAAATTTCTGGGAGCATGTACTGTCTTGTAGGAGGGTTTTGAACCTCTAAATCTTGTCTCCCGAGGGCCTAATACATATGGTTGGAAAGATAATTTCATGTAGTTTCTAGGCATATAAGATTCATGTCCAGGAGATGTGTAGTTTTTGAGATATGGTATGATTAGTGAGGAGTGGTTCTGGAATCCGATCTGCACTGTGATGCTGACTTGTGAACTGAGTTAGGAACCCTTAAAATTATGCTAGTGTTATGAAAATTTGAGGGTAGTCATATTATACAGTTGTGAAGGCTGTCCAAAAAGAATTGGAATAAAATTTGTATTTTTCAATTTTATAAAAATGTTAAAGAGAAGTGCGCGCGAGTGAAAAATCACCTAGGAGCTTAGTTTAACGTAGTTTTAAGAGTACTCACTTGTGTTTCAAGTTTGAGGGATGGATTCGAGTCGAATGGGTAATGAATGTGATATAGTGATGACATGGTCATATAGTGATTATGTATAGATCTTCGTTCCACGTCGCAAGCTCGACCACCCCACCCTAACCAAGGCAAGTTTACTTTTCAAAAACTATATATAAGGATTTTCACTGTTGTGTTTGTAGCTTCCAAACGTATTATATGCTTATGCTATACGAGATTATGTTGAAGTTTGAGATTTATGCATATGTGTTTGTACACCCTTGAACTTAGAATGAAAGTATTTCCTTCGGACAACGACTCTAGCAATAGAGGTCGTAGCGGTCCAAATATACTATTGACCGGGGAGCGGTATATTATTGTATCATGATTAAATTGCGAAAACCCGAGGAGTCATTCGGAAAGTATCGTACACTTAAGTATTTATTATTTTTACGTTGTTAAAAATACTCAAAAATATGTATCTTGGATTAAAAGCTTATTTTAATTAAATAATTATTTTATTAATTGTTTATATTAAATCTCAAAATATCATTTATTAATTATTGTTCATCATTTTAAAGACAAAACTAATCCAAGATACCTTTAGCGTTTTCAAACTCGAACTAGTTTCGAACCCAAAACCTTTTTGAAAACCCCCGATCAGGTTTTACTTCTTGTACGTATTTCAAGAATTATCGGTCGACTGAGGTCGAACTTCAACTACTCGAATTTTCTATCAAAATGATTTTTGAAAAGAAAAGAAAAAGGGGACTCTGGCAAGTGTGGGAATCGTTGACGAACGATTCCCGGGATGTGTAAGCGACCGTGAGCCAGGCGGTCCATCAATTATTCCGGCCCAGGTGTTGCCGAAGGATGATTACGGATGTAGTTTTCACTACACCATATAAGGCCTATCGTAACCCCTACCGGAGAAAATGTTACCCCAATATGTTACCCTAGCTATACTACTTACATCCTGAGGTAACATTGTGTTTTTTATGTTACCTTAGCCAAAAATATGATGTTACAGTAGTTAGAAAGTGTTAAAGCATGTAACATAAATATGTAAGTGTTACACTAGAGTTGGTCATGACAACTCTTTTCATCTAATTTAATTTTTTTTAATATTTTTTTAAAATTCCCAAAAATAAATTAATTTTTAAAATTTGTTAACTTTTTTATAAAATGAGTTGGAAAATTATTTTATTTTTAAAATTAATTTTTTTTCAAAAAATAATTTTTTTTCAGAAATTGTAATATTTTTTAGAAATTATAAATTTTTTAAAATCCTGCTCACAATTTTTTTGTAAAGCTTTTTTTTTTGAATTGTTAAACTTTTTCTCAAATTTTTTAAAAAAATCGAATAAAAAAGTTTTTATAAAAAATATCAAAATTATTATTTTTTTAATAAATAATTTACGTTTGTGTAGTAAATTTTTTAAATTAAATTATAAGTATTTTAATAAAATATTATTAACAAATAAACAGTTTTTCAAAAAAAAAACAAAAAAACAAAAAAAAATCACTGTATATTTTGGTGAGATTTTTTGTTGGGCTGGGCGGGAGGTTTTGGGGGGATTTTTGCTGGGCGGGATGTTTTTGTTACGGATATAGTTTTCACCCAAGGGTAGTTACGGATGTAGTTTCTATCCTTCTACTAGTAGAGAAGACCCGCGGATTGTTGGACTTGGTTGTGGCCACTGATCATCGTCAATCCTTGTCAGGTTTTTATGTTTTCTTCCAGTCCCATCCTCCACTTTGGAAAAATACTCAAACACTGCTCCTTGGGCCTAAGTGCCAAGTTGCCGATAGTGTGGTTTTTGATAAGAAAAATATTGACATCGTGCAGTATCTAGAACTGCAAGATTTTCTATAAAGATTGGCACGTGTTAGTGCACTCTTGCAATTATTTCAAAGAATGAAATGTTTTGAATGAGAAACCTTCTAAGCTAATGGAAGGAAAGAGGTTTGCAATGATGTATTCCCTGTACAGTATGTTAACCGTAGAGTGTTTTGCCGAAAATGATATACTCATATGTATATATTTTCAAACTTGATATATATTCAAATGAGAACCTTATAAAGGGTTCATATGTTATTCTTAAAGCTCCTTAATGAGTATAGATGTTTTATTCAAACTCGGACATATATATTGTCCAATTATGTTTTGAAATCTGAGATATATACCCATATAGTTGGGAATGTTTTCGAAATAAACCACATTATTATTTTTCAAAATGGTGAACTTGCTGAGCATTATGTAGCTCATTCTTGCTTTATAAAAACTTTTCAGAAAGGGAAGAATTTGGCCGATTAACTCCGCACCAGCAGAAGAGGAGTAGAAGATTTACCCCGGAGATGATTTAGTTCCTGATAAATACTATAGAGTAAGTCTGATAGGTTTTCAACTGTAATAGTAAGACTTGTCTTCAAGTATAGTTGTATAAGTGGAAGTGCGTAAGACTCTGGATTGTACAGATGAATTGTAATATTTAGTGTTACTTTTGATTATCGTTTCTGAGGCTCTAACTTGTTTGTGCGTAAGATTAAGGTCTGGATGGATGTATTGTTGAGTTGTAAAGTTAATACAGGTATGATATGGTTGGATGGTGATGTGACGATCTGAATCTTTGACCACGGATTTGGGGGCGTCACAGAAATGGTATCAGAGCGATAAGTTACAGTACTCAGAAATGAGAGTGTTGAGAGTTAAGTCTAAGTAGGAGAATGACATAAGAGATCGTAGTAAACTTATTATTGGACTACCGGAAGAGGTACCGGTGAGTAGAATGGACTTGAGTGTTTACTGGAGGTATTATACTATGGTCGATAGAATCCATAGAGACCTTCAGAATGATGAATAGAGGACTGAGAGTTGTACATGACCTATCAAAAGTAATGATATAGAAAGCAGAGCGAAATCTCAAGAACAGCTGAGGTAGAGGCGATATTGCAAATATGATCGGATGACTAGGCTGGCATAAATTTTGTGGCCCATAGTCCTCCACAGTTTAGGAGGCGGCATTTTAAGAATCAAGAAGTTTGGACTTCCCTACATAATTAAGGGTACTTAGTACTTGGAATAATGAAAGTCTTTTACTTTGGCTATAAGATCCGATTTTCGATAAGTAACGGGTTTACCTGAAAGTTGGTCGTTATGTCGTTGTGGATTTCATTACCATTGATGACGAATTTTACATGTGTTATACGAGAATGTTATCATAAGACGAGCGTGCTAGATAATTCCACGCATGATTCGGACGCTAGAGCATGGTAGTTTAACTTAGAGAACAAACAAGTAGAATTAACAAAGGAACTCAAGAGAAGTTGAATATGGTTGTAACGAGCGATACAGTGATCTCAGAGTCTACCAAAAGAAAAGACCAGTGGGTCTATAGTGGGATCCTTTGATAGAGATGTTATCAGGGACTACGTATATATGTATTGTAGACCTCAATATTTTTGGTATATGTTCACATACACACACCCGCCACTGAACCTATGGATTGCACTGAGATCCCTGAGAGATCTCTTTGATCTGTTCCCAGGGGGAACTGGCCACTTGTGATTCATGTCGGAAGGCATAAAGTAGGACCCTATGGACTTAGCAGGTGTCCCCGGAATGATGTGAAGCTTGGTCTTCAAGATAAAGCACGGAAATGACAGATATATTTGTGAAACCCCAACTTGATAAATGACTTTAAGATGATGATTGAGAGACGCACTAGTTGGTGTCTTGTATTACGAAGACGAAGAGATGGAGTTACCCTCATAATGGTGATAATGAGATGCACGAATGATCGTTAACTTATTTTGGTAACTACCGGCAGGTGCACTACTTCATTTTAAACTGTTCACTAACCCTGTTACCTCGATTAGTTTATATCAGGTAACCCTTCTAGCTTTCTACTTCAAACTTGTGGAATAACAACCAGTGAGATACTTTCCATAAAGCAGGACTTATCCGAAGTAATTTTATTTGATCCATGAACATTCTATTAAAAAATTTATGATGCTCTTGTTCGGCTCAGGCCTATTTACACTTTCTTTCAATTATCCAAGGAATGTTCAACAAATATTTCCTTAATTAATCGATGAATATTACTTAACGAATATTGATATTTGGTTGCTTCTTTCATACTTGCACTCTTCAGTTGAGCTCGTAAATATTTAACAAATTACTGAGGACATGGATGATCTAATGTCCAGACATCCTTCATGAATTCTTTTCTTCTATTCAAGATGAGATTGTACATCGTACATTGAAATCATAGTAAGGATATCATTTTGATATTGGTATTCTGAATTTAATTCTATTGTAGGATCTGATAAAGCATGTGTACGGAGGCACCCTTGGGTGGACCGTTTCACTGGTAAGTAATATTTGATGAGAGGTTATCGATTGTTCCGATACCTAGAACATTCTCTTCAGATTTTATAGTTTTCTTTTTCAAACTTACTAACTTCTTATTTCCATTCGTTGTCCGAGTAGCCTAAAGTTTCTTCAGTGGATACGATGTTGAAATTCCGTTCTAGCCAATTGAAACTGGCTAGTCGATATGTCAATATGAATGACTAGTTGATTGTTCTAACTAGTCAAAATTGTAATGTTGTGAAAAACACCTAGCTAATTGTCTTAGCTAGTGGTGGTGTCTCAAACAGGTGAACTAGCAAATTTTGTCTAGCTAGTTGCTAGTGTTTCTTGAAAAGGACTAGTTATTGTTTCACTGGTCCAACCCCCAATTTAATTCATTCCGCAATGCATTTTGCATGTGGTAAAGTATGATGATGAAAGTTTTGACGAATAACTTGATTTAGACCTAGTGAGGTCGCCCACTCAACTTGAATTCTACCCATCTTCGTATCAGACTTTATGTCACTTGAATATTCTGTTCTTTCATTCATATAATGAAGATTCATTTGAAACCATAGATTACTTGAATGATAAACTGCTTCATTTTTTATTGTCACAGAGTAGAATTGCTTTCGATCGATTGACCTTTATCAATGGGACTTTTAGATCCTCTATTTTTGAGGAAAAGTATTCACCAGATGTAAGAATGGTATAAAGATCGTCTTTATGACTTTTGTTTCCAACAATCATTGCCCTCGTGCAACACTCTCTATGATATCACATTACAAAATTATCAGGACATGAAGGAATAAACCTTGTTGTATTCTTTCTGTCCATCCTTACATCTCCAAAAAAAAAAATTGAGACTCCTAGTATTTGGAACCATCAACATTCTTGGAACATCCAATGTGGAATTCTTATTGAAATTATCTATTGGACCTTGTTATTTTGAAACCATTCCTTTCAAAAGTGATTACTCTAAGGTGAACAGGAGGTACAATTGTGAACCGTTGCACCAATATGAGAGAAAAAAAAAACCAAATGTTGTAATTATGCAGCCAGACCGTTATGCCGAGTAATTATTTAAAGTAGGAATAACATGTCGGGGCATACCACAAGGACCTTTAATATTAGTGTGAGGAAGGTTATAAGAAATGATGAGGTAGTTGGGAGTACGCTCCTACCAACCGTTGTCAGGATGTTATATTAATGAATTCTGGAGTTACCAAGCCTTTTCCTAATCCAAGAAATTCAAATCGATTGCGATGTAAGACATATCCTTAGAGGGAACTAACATGGAAGTGAGATGGACAAGAAAGGAACAAATATCGTGGCAAGAATGTGAAGCTTTACTTAGCTTAAAGGGATTGATGCACATAGAGAGACATAAAGTTTAAAAGGCCCCTAATAGCAAATGAATGCATGGATATATCCCAACGATCCTCCAAGATTACCACCTAATCAAGTTCATTGGGAATCGCAGCAGCATGCAGACCTCAGGCTGATTGGTGCCAGTTGTGAAAGAGGACGAGCATATGACATTTTACATATACCATCGAGAATCGATACCCCTAACCGGAGATGTAGGAATTGTTGACCAGTTAAAACGCGTAGTTGTTTTTCAAAGATAAGGATGAAAAGCGGGTTTCACCAACTCAAGATCGACCTTTGTACTATGCCAAAGTTAGCATTTCACAGTAATATAAACATTATAAAATTATGGTAGTATCGTTTGAGTGGACTTATGAGTCAAAAGCCTTTATGGATTAATGAACAAAGTTTTAGAATGAAATGAGATATTAGCAACAACCTCGTTGTTAGCTATACTTGATGATAAAAAGAGGACTTTGAGAGTCACGATGATGCGTCTTTCAAGAGGTTAAGAGGTGTGCTGATGCAGTAGAAATGGGATGATAGCCTATACTTCTAAACAACATAAAGGTTACGGGATAGGATATACTAACCGTGAGACTGGAATTAGTCATGATAGCGTTTACGCATAAAACTGAGACGTTAACCATATGAGAAAAGTGTGAAATTTTTCCATAGGTGCCATAAGTATATCTTCATATTAGAACTAAACATAAGAAAGAGAAGGTGACGAAAGGGAGCAGGGAGTATAATGGAGAAATTTGTTATTACCCAGGAAAGGCCAGTGTGGTGGCCGATACCTATAGAAGGGATTATTCAAAATTGGAATTCAGTCAGTACTGACCAAGAAAATAGAGTATATACAACAAAGAATAATGTTAGAGGAAAATGACTAAATTATGGGGAAGGACAAAGATGTATAGAGAATTAAGAGAATGTTTGGCAAACGGATATGAAGAATGGTATTGGCAAACTATTAAGTGCAAACGCGACATGTCAAAAGCAGAATGATAGAGATCTAGTGGATTAATTCCGCCTGTAGAAAATTTTGAACGTGGATAGAATTATAATGAATTTCATAAGTAGGTCGCCAAAGACCGAGCCAAGAGATGGCCCTAGTTGATTTATAATTGTTCGACCAAGTGATTTACCTACGAGAGACTTTCCATTTAGAAGATTATTGATTTATATACGGAAGAGATGGTGGTGCAATATAAAACTTCTGCAGCGATTACGTCAGATAAAGACTTACGGTTAAACTTCGAATATTGAAGGTGCTTTCAAGTATATTTAACAAAGAGATTGAGCGTATGTACTAATTTGATCTGTGGCTGACGGACAGGGAAGAAGAATTATCCAGACGATCGAATTTATATTTAGTGTCGTGCCTTAGATTTCATGGGGCAGTCGAGAATAAAAACTTATCAATGAAATGAATGTTGTTATCACGATCGTCACCATGCGAATGTAAGGGTGTCTCTTGTAAAGCGTACTGTGAAAGGAGAACTCTCGCTTTTCTTGCGCTACGAAGAAGTCAATGAACGGGGGATATAGTAGCTGAACTGGTTCGACATATACCGAAGAATATACAGTATCCATAGCAAGTGGTAACGGCTGACGGGAGGCAACACATGCGTGCTGATCAAGCCAAGGAATATGAGGAATACCGTGCGTATTGACGTTGTCTCAGATTATAAAACACGACCACAAAGTATTCATGGGCCAACGATACAAGGACTCAACACGGATACTATGAACAATGTAGAAGAGGAACGTATAAGTAGTGGGATAGAAATTTTCATTCATAGAACAACCGATAAGGAATACAGGTCGAGGAGAGGATGCGTTGAGAAACAACATTAAAGCGTTGGTGAGACCAAGGTGAGAGAACAAAAGGGTTGAAGTGTCAACCTGAGAGTTGGAAATGGTAAAGTTGGAATTGTATCCACAACTATTTTCCTTAGGTTCTTAAGATAGAATCCTTTTAAGGAGATGAGACTGCAATAGCCCTAATTTTTGTGAATATTCGAAACCTGGATGAATAGTAATTTTATGGGTGGATAAGAAAATTTTGCAATCACGATATGTACGAATTATTAAATGAAGATTTCGAATTGATATTACGTCCTTACGGTACAGACGAGTGTATGTAAAAGTCATTAGTTTTTTTTCGAAACCCATTATTTCGAATGGTCAAATTTTATGAGATATCAAAGGAGTATGAGGTGGGAAACTTCGTGATGCTAAAGGTATCCCCTTGGAAAGGACTGATGCGGTTTGGTAAGAAAGTGAAGCTAAGTCTGAGGTTTATTGGACCTTTTGAGATTTTGAGGCGTATTGGGAAGTTAGCCTACGAGTTAGCCTTGCCCCCAAGCTTGTAGCAAATTCATAATGTGTTTCATGTGTCTATGTTACGAGCCTACCACACCGACTATCGGCATGTGATAGAGTATGACCAAGTGGACCTACAACCAAACTTGACCTATGTGGATCAACCTGTGGAAATCATGAATAGAAAAGAACAAGTGCTGAGGAACAAGGTTGTCAAGCTAGTGAGAGTTTTGTGGAGGAACCAGAACGTCGAGGAATCAACACGGGAACTAGAAAGCACGATGCGTGAAAAGTACCTTAAACTGTTTTCAACCTGATTCCGGGACGGAATCCTTTTAAGGAGGGGAGGCTGTAAGAACCCTGATTTTTGTAATATTTTAAATATGTAAAAGCTTATGACATTGTGAATTAGGGACCTTTTGAGTCACCTATGTTATGTAATGGAATTGATTATCTGAAAATTTATGTTGTTATATTCACTGTGTAAGAAAAAGGGAAGATTGTTGAAGGCAAGAGGCCTACTGATATTAAGATTCATAAAAAAATTGGGAATTGAGAGTTATTAGAGTATTAGGAGATTTTAAAGACTATGACAAGGAGTTATGGATATTTAAGGAATTTACACAATTAAGTACTTAAGGAATTACAAGGGAAATCTCTACGCGACAAAATATTATTACGAGGAGTTAATTAAGATACGATATGAATTAAAGATTAAGTGACAACCATTGGTGGAGAAATAATAATACAAGAAAGGATATTACATGCAAGTATCATGTAACTAGGTAATTAGGAAAGTAAACTATAAAGCAAAAAGGAACTAGATGAATAGTAACTAGTTAGTGGTGCATTATCCAAGGAGACAAGGAGGCATGGTATGTGCCTAGTCTACTACCCTAGGATGGCAACATGTGACTCAATATACACACATCCATACACATAATAATCATTCATTTCATTATTCAAAACACAACACAAAAAAAGGCAAGAATCTCTCTCTCTCTCTCTCTCCTTTGAAGCTCTCGGCCAAGCTCTTCAAGAAGGAGGAAGAAGAAAATTTCTCCAACCTCCACTCACTCATAATTCAAGATAAAATTCCTAGACCATCCTTACACTATATAGAAGGTATGATATTAATTTCAACCCCTTTCATCCACTAGATTTTGAGATATTAATTGTTGAAGTTTGGGATGAATGGTAATCATGCTTAGTTTTCTTTTAGATCGTGAATTATAAGGATTGTAGGGACTCATCCAAGGTGTTCTTGAGGCTTGTAAAGCTTACCCAAGGTTCCTAGATACTCAAGAAGGTATAAAACTCTAACCACTCTTTGTCATGGATTGTTTATGGTTTATAATGTTAGATCTAAGAGTTTTAGTGCATATTTTGGTAGTATGAGTTGTAGATGATGAAATCTTGAAGTTATGTGCTTGTTATGATGGTTTTAAGGCTTGTACTTAGAGTATGTAACCCCATGTATGCTATATAGACAAGTCTTGGTGGTTTTGATGGTAGATGTGATGTATAAAGTGAGTTCTTGAATGTTTGAGAAAGGATATGTGCTGTGTAAAATTTCTGGGAGCATGTACTGTCTTGTAGGAGGGTTTTGAACCTCTAAATCTTGTCTCCCGAGGGCCTAATACATATGGTTTGAAAGATAATTTCATGTAGTTTCTAGGCATATAAGGTTCATGTCCAGGAGATGTGTAGTTTTTGAGATATGGTCTGATTAGTGAGGAGTGGTTCTGGAATCCGATCTGCACTGTGATGCTGACTTGTGAACTGAGTTCGGACCCCTTAAAATTATGCTAGTGTTATGAAAATTTGAGGATAGTCAGATTTTACAGTTTTGAAGGCTGTCCAAAAAGAATTGGAATAAAATTTGTATTTTTCAATTTTATAAAAATGTTAAAGCGAAGTGCGCGCGAGTGAAAAATCACCTAGGAGCTTAGTTTAACGTAGTTTTAAGAGTACTCACTTGTGTTTCAAGTTTGAGGGATGGATTCGAGTCGAATGGGTAATGAATGTGATAAAGTGATGACATGGTCATATAGGAGGGTTAGTTGTTACAAATTGGAGTCGTTAAGTTGGTCTAACATCCTTTAAAACCTTACGATTAAGTAGTGTTGTTAAGGTACTAATGTACTAATATTGATTATGTATAGATCTTCGTTCCACGTCGCAAGCTCGACCACCCCACCCTAACCAAAGCAAGTTTACTTTTCAAAACTTATATATAAGGATTTTCACTGTTGTGTTTGTAGCTTCCAAACGTATTATATGCTTATGCTTTACGAGATTATGTTGAAGTTTGAGATTTATGCATATGTGTTTGTACACCCTTGAACTTAGAATGAAAGTATTTCCTTCGGACAACGACTCTAGCAATAGAGGTCGTAGCGGTCCAAATATACTATTGACCGGGGAGCGGTATATTATTGTATCATGATTAAATTGCGAAAACCCGAGGAGTCATTCGGGAAGTATCGTATACTTAAGTATTTATTATTTTTACGTTGTTAAAAATACTCAAAAATATCTATCTTGGATTAAAAGCTTATTTTAATTAAATAATTATTTTATTAATTGTTTATATTAAATCTCAAAATATCATTTATTAATTATTGTTCATCATTTTAAAGACAAAACTAATCCAAGATACCTTTAGCATTTTCAAACTCGAACTCGTTTCGAACCCAAAACATTTTTGAAAACCCCCGATCAGGTTTTACTTCTTGTACGTATTTCAAGAATTATCGATCGACTGAGGTCGAACTTCAACTACTCGAATTTTCTATCAAAATGATTTTTGAAAAGAAAAGAAAAAGGGGACTCTGGCAGGTGTGGGAATCGTTGACGAACGATTCCCGGGATGTGTAAGTGGACGTGAGCCAGGCGGTCCATCAATTATTCCGGCCCAGGTGTTGCCGAAGGATGATTACGGATGTAGTTTTCATCGAGGGTGATTACGGATGTAGTTTTCACCCGAGGGTAGTTACGGATGTAGTTTCTATCCTTCTACTAGTAGAGAAGACCCGCGGATTGTTGGACTTGGTTGTGGCGACTGATCATCGTCAATCCTTGTCAGGTTTTTATGTTTTCTTCCAGTCCCATCCTCCACTTTGGAAAAATACTAAAACACTGCTCATTGGGCCTAAGTGCCAAGTTGCCGATAGTGTGGTTTTTGATAAGAAAAATATTGACATCGTGCAGTATCTAGAACTGCAAGATTTTCTATAAAGATTGGCACGTGTTAGTGCACTCTTGCAATTATTTCAAAGAATGAAATGTTTTGAATGAGAAACCTTCTAAGCTAATGGAAAGAAAGAGGTTTGCAATGATGTATTCCCTGTACAGTATGTTAACCGTAGAGTGTTTTGCCGAAAATGATATACTCATATGTATATACTTTCAAACTTGAGATATATTCAAATGGGAACCTTATAAAGGGTTCATATGTTATTCTTAAAGCTCCTTAGTGAGTATAGATGTTTTATTCAAACTCGGACATATATATTGTCCAATTATGTTTTGAAATCTGAGATATATACCCATATAGTTGGGAATGTTTTCGAAATAAACCACATTATTATTTTTCAAAATGGTGAACTTGCTGAGCATTATGTAGCTCATTCTTGCTTTATAAAAACTTTTCAGAAAGGGAAGAATTTCGCCGATTAACTCCACACCAGCAGAAGAGGAGTAGAAGATTTACCCCGGAGATGATTTAGTTCCTGATAAATACTACAGAGTAAGTCTGATAGGTTTTCAACTGTAATAGTAAGACTTGTCTTCAAGTATAGTTGTATAAGTGGAAGTGCGTAAGACTCTGGATTGTACAGATGAATTGTAATATTTATTGTTACTTTTGATTATCGTTTCTGAGGCTCTAACTTGTTTATGCGTAAGATTAAGGTCTGGATGGATGTATTGTTGAGTTGTAAAGTTAATACAGGTATGATATGGTTGGATGGTGATGTGACGACCTACATCTTTGATCACGGATTTGGGGGCGTCACAATAAACTTCTATTGATAACCTCCTTAAAAACCTACAAGTAACGTTAGAAATTGGATACATGAAACATTTGTCAAAAAGCCATGAGCTGCAGGGTTTTTTTTCATGCATTCCTCAGGTTTTAATGTAACAATGAACTAAGTGACAACAAAAGCGTTTTAGAACTAATTTTTTTATAAGAACTGGATCAAACATGTAATAACCCTAATTTTAGCAAAGCTATAGTGACCCCATGAATAGTAAATTTTGAGGATTTAAAGAAATGGTGTGTAGGTACTCTATATTGGAAATGGAAAATGAACAAACAAAAACCATATTAGTGATATACTATAAAAATAAGTGACTCGAAATGACGATGGATTTCAGAAATTCATGAATTTAGATTTTGAGGATTTTGAGTTCGAACGAGCTTCTATTTATTGGATATTAAGGAGCATAGAAATATTAAAAGAATTATATATTGAGGAATTAGTGAATTTAAGTTAAACCAGGGGATTTTTTAGTTAAGAGAATGCTAAGGGAATTTCGATTTTTAAACGATTTCAAAACCACTGGATGACGAGATATATTCGAAACGAACCACAACTAGACGAGTATGGAAACCAAACAACCAAGATTATAATATAACAAGGATATATACCACATTATTATTACCAAGAGTTCTAGCAAATTACTTAGGAAAATCAAGAAAAGAGAATTATGAGATCATTAGAATGACATCACATTCCACTAACTTGTTTTAAGGGTAAATTAGTCATTTTAGCATGGTTTTACCACAAAATATCTCCAAAGCTTCCACTAGACTCTAGAATTCTCAAGAATTGATCAACATAAGATCAAAACAAGCAAGTGGAATCAATTACTTTCCATTATCTCTTTCTCTACAACCTGCCCAGCAAGAGCAAGGAGGAGAAGAAAAATCATATCTCCATTTCTATCCATGATAAAATCACTAAATTTTAACCACAACCTCTCCACTCCATGGGCATGATTCGCTCCAAATTTCATAGCAATCCAAGTAGTATAGCCTAGTCAAATCCATGCTCAAAGTGGGAGAACCAAACCTATCCAGTTTCTGTCCAGCGGAAAGATGGAGCTCAAAACCATAGCTAGGAAGCTTTTTTTTGGTGATCTATAGCTCAAATCAAAGCTTATACAGAGGCCAAGATGTGGTAAAAATTTGAGAGCCAAACTCTTATTTTTTGATTTGTTATGATTTTTACAAAAGTGATGATGAATAGTAACCCTTAGAAACTAACTTTGTTTTTATGGTTTCTTTAGTTGATCCAAGCTAGTATAAGGTTGATTAAGCATATCCCAAGGCTTGATAAGGGTTGTTAAAGTTTCAAGAAGGTATAAATCTCAAGACCCTTTAGTATTACTTTGAATATAGGATGGATTATAGAAAGTTTAGTGATTAAGATTATGATAAGTGATTATTCATGATGATATATGTGTTTGTAAGTGATTAAAGTTGAATATGGAAGGAGTATGTGCTTGTAACCATGGTTGGTAAGATGACCACATGGTGTAGGTGATGGTGTATAAGGTGGATGATAGATTTGGAGGAGTTGGATTTTGGAAAGTATGAAAATATAGCCGTTATAATATCCGATTTTCGTTAACCATTGAGTTGCCCTGTTTTGAGACAGAGATCCCAAACCATTAAATGTCAGTAGGAGGTACCAACTGGTCATGAGAGGATAGATCTTGATTCATAGATCGTTTTGATATAAAGTACGTTAAAATCTGATGTACGATTTAGGAGAAAAGTCAGTTTTAGTGAAAGACGTTCGGAAACCGAGAAATTGCAGTTGTGTCAACTTTGAGGTCATAGTTACCATACTTAATCATTTTTAAAAGTTATAAAATTTTGGGACAATATAGTAGGTTGAACAGAGATTAAAACCCCACTGACCTTGCATTAAAATTCGAAATTGATATTTTCTGAGAATTTTTACAGTCGAGTGTGGTTATTAAGGGAAATGGTGAAAAACAATGAAACTTTGATTGAGTCCAAAATGGTTAGGTTTTTGGAACTCTTGGATTATTAATAATGTGTTAAACATATACTAAGTGTCAAGGATATTGTTATATAAAGGTGAAGTGAGTAAGGGATGTAGTATTCTAACGAGGATCCTTTTCGTGTTTATAGAAACTCAGGACGAACCGCGGGTCGTGCCACTGGGATATAGAGATCGAGGCAAGATTTCTTCTATCCTTACCTTGGAAAACTATTTTATTTTCAAAGTAAATGATTTCATGGAATATATATGTTATTCTATGTTTGCTATATTGCTAAGAATTATTTCCCTGATATTGGAATTAAAGAGAAATGGATATAAATTATGAAATATGAATGTGGATATGATTATGAATGGAGCGAATATGCTTTATGGTAAAGAGAGGTGAAAGAGAATGGTATCAGTTGTTATCTAGAGTTATATGAAGAATGGTATCAGTTGTTATCTAGAGTCATATGAAGAATGGTATCAGTTGTTATCTGGAGTTATATGAAGAATGGTATCAGTTGTTATCTAGGGTTATATAATTTATAACGTTATGTTAAAAATATTCTTTCTAAGCAATTGTGATTTAATAAATATTATTTGATTTTTTTTAATACTTTTGAAAATAGATGGAATATTTTATAAGAGTGTATTGGATTTCATTGAATACAGAGGAGATGTCTGAGTTATAATCCAAGTATTATGAAATATATATATATATATATATATATATATATATATATATATTAAGGGTGGTGATACATGGAAATGATGAAAAAGATAAATGTGAATGGAATATTTTATATATATGTAAGTGTATTGGATTCCAGTAAACACAGAGAAGATGTCTGAGTCATAATCAAAGTATTATGACATATGTATTTTTAGAGGTGATGATAAATGGAAATGGAAATGATATATGTGAATGGAAATGGAAATTGAAAGGAAAAATGTGGAATGGTATTGGTATAAATGGAATACTGATTGAAAAAAAAGGGGGGATTGCAACAGACTTGCGTAAGTGGCTATGTCAGGGCTGTGTGCGACACAGTCCAGCATTTATTATTTTTATTACGGCACGAATATGCCAAGGGAGGATGTTAGCAGGTGGCCTTCCTCCAGGGATGATCTTCATTCCTTCTACCGGTAGTAAAAAGAGAGCAGGTACGATTAGGCGACTGATCATCGTCCTAACGTATCAGGCGACAGCAGATATCCCCAATGTTTTTGAAAAGAAAATGTTGACAATGGTTTTCAGATTTTTATACTGAAAACAGAAACATGATCTGAAATGATGGAATTATTGTTACAGATGAAGAGAAACTGATTTTATATTAATTTATATAATTGTTGCATAAGAAGGAAATGAGAAGATGATAGCGAAAGATTTGTTCAAGTTTATCATATTATTTCAGAAAAGTACACTGAAACGGTATATTGAATGTTTTTACAGTAAGAAGAGAAATTGATATTATGTGATATTAGAAGAGAAACTGATATTATAATACTATATATTTCTTTTCGTACAAAGATAATTGGAAAGTGTATATATATTGAATGAAAATAAAATTCTTTCCATAATAACTGAAATTTGTTTTTGTCTATTATATATATATATATATAATGATTTATTTCCCTTTGATGCAAGTTGATAGAATTTATCTTGCTGAGCTATTTTAGCTCATTCTTGCTATTATGTATACAACAGCTAGGTATGCCGATACTCCGCACTACACCCCGCAAGAGGGTACGGGAAAGATGAACTTTTGAGAGAGTGTTGGCAACGATTTCCCGAGGTAGCTATCGGACGGTTGGGTACTGGTAGATTATGTACATTTAGTGTGTAAGCTGTTGTAATAAACTTTTGATTGTTGAAATGCTTCATGTCGAAGTATTATTCAACAAGGTATTTAAGTATGATCCTGGTTTGTAATAACTGCTTAAATCTAAACTTTTAATATTGTGGATGTTGTTCTCTGAGCATATGACAGGTGTGTAACATTATTAAGTGTATGGTCTATTATGTAAGTTTTAGTATGAATTTATATTCCAGCTGCCAAGAATGAAGTGTCACTAAACTGAAATTGGTCGTTGACGGCCCGGATTCCTGACCCCGGATCTGGGGCTGTCACAGATGGTATCAGAGCTTAGAGTCATAATGCTCAGGAACAAGAGTGATAATAATAAATATATCAGTAATAATATAAATTGTGAACTCACATCGAGTTCAAGGGTGGTTTATCGAACGAAGTGTTTATTCTAAGTAGTGATTATAATTTTATAGATTATTACTAATAAAAGTTTATGTTTTAGTATAGGGAGAGGAGATTGGTGAGCCAAAGTTAAGGGTATTTAAAGTCTTCTTGTGTTTAATGGAGTTTGAAGAAATATTGTAAGTGGATCGGTGAATAGACACTGATTGTTTGTGGAGATGAAAGGGTGAAACCGAGGTTGGCCGGTAAAGCCAAGATATACCTTAAGGACCAAGACAGACTGAGAGATCTCGGGATTGACTTAAATGAAAAGGTTATTATGCTAAAAGTGTTAAACTTATGTAGCACACAGGATTGATTTGAAAAAGGGAATATTTGATGTATTGGGAAGTGTACGTTAGACAATCTCGTGAGTATAAGTGGTATGTTAGAATATACAATTATAAAGAATAGTTTTAAAAGGGTCTTTGATACCGGAGTAGTGTCAGGTCAAGACGATCAATATTATGAAAGTATATCGATTAGAAGGTTGTGTTCTATTATGGATCAAGGCAGAGAGTATCGAGCCAAGTCACGACTAAGTAAATGAAGATAATTGGGAATAGCAGACGATAGGTTAAGACTACATGGTGAGTGCAAAATTTAAGAAATTTTGGAGGGTACGCAGTCTAAGATATAAATAGTATTTGAGGAAAACCTTCCATTATTTGGATTTTCAATTGGGCAGAGGCTATTAACGGTACCTATTTTCAAGCTCCTAAAGCCCTGCTAAATTATATTATTGAGTTTCAAATTTTCCTCTACTAATGAGTAATTATTCATTAAGTGCCGGTATCTTTTAAAAAAAAAAAAAAATCTTTCTGGTACCCTTGGTGATGTGTTTCAAAATTTTATTTTATCTATCTTAGTCAAAATATTCGTCTAAGATTACTTTCGGAAGATGGTATTGATCATTTTGATTTAAATTTTTCTTTATATTTTTACTACAACTAAGAGGAACAACCCTATATGTATACACAAGGACGATCTGTCTGTGTGATTGAAAGTCGGAGGGGACGCCCTCCTTTGTGTGACATACGGGTTCTTCCATCATATTGATTTCTCAAATATTCTTTTGTTTCGAATAAAGGTTATTTAAAACTTTTAATTTTATAAATTGTTGTGGGACCCTTGCTTGTTTCTGGGTTCGCTTCAATTCAAAGTCTCCTACATTCTATTAATTGTTTCGAATATAGAAGATTTCATTAATGGATGGGATAATGGAAGCAAGGTTTAGAGTATACGTGATTATAAAGGGGAACTTGAGATTCCAAGGGAAATTTCAATAAGAGATAATTAGAGCTAGAAGCGTTTCAATATAAGAGAGAAAGGAATTTCGTGAGAAGAAATGGGAATATTTGATGATTAGTAAGAGAAAAGAAAATGAGGAATTTTAAGGCATAATTAAGATTTACTATTGAAAGTAAGGTGTATTTTGGGGATAATTAATGAAGGATTCGAGGTACAATAACTTTTAGTGAGGGAAGGCCAATATTGTGACTAATACCCTAAGTAGCAGAGAGAGATTAAAGATGTTAAGTATTCAAAGGATTAATCCAAAAGGTATGAATGAGTAAAACTTGAGGTAAAGATTTTAATGAGAATAACAAAGGGAAATTTCAGAGGTGAAGTAGATAGTATATAATGAAGGAACTAAGGTGGATCAGCAAGATGTAAAGAGGGTATAGTGAACAATAGACATATGGGATAAGGTATCCGGAGGAAATTGCAGGTACGCTCTAATTTAACTATTTAAGTGTAAATGTTTGGTTAGGGATCGACTAAGTCAATGAATGGTGTAGGTAGGTTGACAATCTAGATAAGGAAAATCAGTATCTGTTAAGGGTCAAAGAACTCTATAGAAAGGAGATTAAGAGTATGAGAGAAGGTGTGAGAATATTTTTAAGGATGAAGGAAAAGTACATGCTCGTATAGTTACGAACAGGAAATATATATTATAGGTGATATTTTCTTACAATTGTTTTAAAGAATATTATTAGAGCTTATTTTCTGGAAAATTTTATAGAGATGATATATAAAAATGTTGGAGTATTGATATTTTATGTCATGATAGAGATCATAATATCGCCAAACCATAGTGAGATACACTACCATTCAGGGAAGGCCAATGTGGTGGCCGATACCCTTAGGCAAAAGAGGAAGGAGAGATGAGATGAGATAGAATGACTGAATATAGGAAGAAATCTCCAAGAAAAGGATAGTGAGAGTACTACTAATGATAAGCTAAATGGCATGTTGATGAATGACAAGCAAGTTATGTTAATGTATTTTTGCGCAAACAAGATAGAGATATTATGAAAGGAAAAAGGATAAAGGAAGTAGTGTGGAATTAGAAGGTGTGGATGAGAAAGGTATTCATGAACATTTCCGATATGATTCCGGGACGGAATTCTTTTAAGGGGGGAAGACTGTAATAACCCTAATTTTAGCAAAGCTACAGTGATCCCATGAATAGTAAATTTTGAGGATTTAAAGAAATGGTGTGTAGGTACTCTATATTGGAAATGGAAAATGAACAAACAAAAACCATATTAGTGATATACTATAAAAATAAGTGACTTGAAATGATGATGGATTTCAGAAATTCCTGAATTTAGATTTTGAGGATTTTGAGTTCGAACGAGCTTCTATTTATTGGATATTAAGGAGCATAGAAATATTAAAGGAATTATATATTGAGGAATTAGTGAATTTAAGTCAAACTAGGGGATTTTTAAGTTAAGAGAATGCTAAGGGAATTTGGATTTTTAAACGATTTTAAAACCACTAGATGACGACATATATTCGAAACGAACCACAACTAGACGAGTATGGAAACCAAACAACCAAGATTATAATATAACAAGGATATATACCACATTATTATTACCAAGAGTGCTAGCAAATTACTTAGGAAAATCAAGAAAAGAGAATTATGAGATCACATTCCACTAACTTGTTTTAAGGGTAAATTAGTCATTTTAGCATGGTTTTATCACACAATATCTCCAAAGCTTCCACTAGAATCTAGAATTCTCAAGAATTGATCAACATAAGATCAAAACAAGCAAGTGGAGTCAATTACTTTCCATTATCTCTTTCTCTACAACCTGCCCAGCAAGAGCAAGGAGGAGAAGAAAAATCATATCTCCATTTCTATCCATGATAAAATCACCAAATTTTAACCACAACCTCTCCACTCCATGGGCATGATTCGCTACAAATTTCATATCAATCCAAGTAGTATAGCCTAGTCAAATCCATGCTCAAAGTGGGAGAACCAAACCTGTCCAGTTTCTGTCCAGCGGAAAGATGGAGCTCAAAACCATAGCTAGGAAGCTTTGTTTTTGATGATCTATAGCTCAAATCAAAGCTTATACAGAGGCCAAGATGTGGTAAAAATTTGAGAGCCAAACTCTTATTTCGATTTGTTATGATTTTTACAAAAGTGATGATGAATAGTAACCCTTAGAAACTAACTCTGTTTTTATGGTTTCTTTAGTTGATCCAAGCTAGTATAAGGTTGATTAAGCATATCCCAAGGCTTGATAAGGGTTGTTAAAGCTTCAAGAAGGTATAAATCTCAAGACCCTTTGGTTTTACTTTGAATATAGGATGGATTATAGAAAGTTTAGTGATTAAGATTATGATAAGTGATTATTCATGATGATATATGTGTTTGTAAGTGATTAAAGTTGAATATGGAAGGAGTATGTGCTTGTAACCATGGTTGGTAAGATGACCACATGGTGTAGGTGATGGTGTATAAGGTGGATGATAGATTTGGAGGAGTTGGATTTTGGAAAGTATGAAAATATAGCCGTTATAATGTCCGATTTTCGTTAACCATAGAGTTGCCCTGTTTTGAGACAGAGATCCCAAACCATTAAATGTCCGTAGGAGGTACCAACTGGTCATGAGATGATAGATCTTGATTCATAGATCGTTTTGATATAAAGTACGTTAAAATCTGATGTACGGTTTAGGAGAAAAGTCAGTTTTAGTGAAAGACGTTTGGAAACCGAGAAAATGCAGTTGTGTCAACTTTGAGGTCATAGTTACCATACTTAATCATTTTTAAAATTTATAAAATTTTGGGACAATATAGTAGGTTGACCAGAGATTAAAACCCCACTGACCTTGCATTAAAATTCGAAATTAATATTTTCTGAGAATTTTTACAGTCGAGTGTGGTTATTAAGGGAAATGGTGAAAAACACTGAAACTTTGATTGAGTCCAAAATGGTTAGGTTTTTGGAACTCTTGGATTATTAATAATGTGTTAAACATATACTAAGTGTCAAGGATATTGTTATATAAAGGTGAAGTGAGTAAGGGATGTAGTATTCTAACGAGGATCCTTTTCGTGTTTATAGAAACTCAGGACGAACCGCGGGTCGTGCCACTGGGATATAGAGATCGAGGCAAGATTTCTTCTATCCTTACCTTGGAAAACTATTTATTTTCAAAGTAAATGATTTCATGGAATATATATGTTATTCTATGTTTGCTATATTGCTAAGAATTATTTCCCTGATATTGGAATTAAAGAGAAATGGATATAAATTGTGAAATATGAATGTGGATATGATTATGAATGGAGCGAATATGCTTTATGGTAAAGAGAGGTGAAAGAGAATGGTATCAGTTGTTATCTAGAGTTATATGAAGAATGGTATCAGTTGTTATCTAGAGTCATATGAAGAATGGTATCAGTTGTTATCTAGAGTTACATGAAGAATGGTATCAGTTGTTATCTAGGGTTATATAATTTATAACGTTATGTTAAAAATATTCTTTCTAAGCAATTGTGATTTAATAAATATTATTTGATTTTTTTTTAATACTTTTGAAAATAGATGGAATATTTTATAAGAGTGTATTGGATTTCATTGAATACAGAGGAGATGTCTGAGTTATAATCCAAGTATTAATATATATATATATATATATATATATATATATATATTTTAAGGGTGATGATACATGGAAATGATGAAAAAGATAAATGTGAATGAAAATGTGAATGGAATATTTTATATATATATAAGTGTACTGGATTCCAGTAAACACAGAGAAGATGTCTGAGTCATAATCAAAGTATTATGACATATGTATTTTTAGAGGTGATGATAAATGGAAATGGAAATGATATATGTGAATGGAAATGGAAATTGAAAGGAAAAATGTGGAATGGTATTGGTATAAATGGAATACTGATTGAAAAAAAAGGGGGGATTGCAACAGACTTGCGTAAGTGGCTGTGTCAGGGCTGTGTGCGACACCGTCCAGCATTTATTATTTTTATTACGGCATGAAGATGCCAAGGGAGGATGTTAGCAGGTGGCCTTCCTCCAAGGATGATCTTCATTCCTTCTACCGGTAGTAAAAAGAGAGCAGGTACGATTAGGCGACTGATCATCGTCCTAACGTATCAGGCGACAGCAGATATCCCCAATGTTTTTGAAAAGAAAGTGTTGACAATGGTTTTCAGATTTTTATACTGAAAACAGAAACATGATCTGAAATGATGGAATTATTGTTACAGATGAAGAGAAACTGATTTTATATTAATTTATATAATTGTTGCATAAGAAGGAAATGAGAAGATGATAGCGAAAGATTTGTTCAAGTTTATCATATTATTTTAGAAAAGTACACTGAAACGGTATATTGAATGTTTTTACAGTAAGAAGAGAAATTGATATTATGTGATATTAGAAGAGAAACTGATATTATAATACTATATATTTCTTTTCGTACAAAGATAATTGGAAAGTGTATATATATTGAATGAAAATAAAATTCTTTCCATAATAACTGAAATTTGTTTTTGTCTATTATATATATATATATATATATAATGATTTATTTCCCTTTGATGCAAGTTGATAGAATTTATCTTGCTGAGCTATTTTAGCTCATTCTTGCTATTATGTATACAACAGCTAGGTATGCCGATACTCCGCACTACACCCCGCAAGAGGGTACGGGAAAGATGAACTTTTGAGAGAGTGTTGGCAACGATTTCCCGAGGTAGCTATCGGACGGTTGGGTACTGGTAGATTATGTACATTTAGTGTGTAAGCTGTTGTAATAAACTTTTGATTGTTGAAATGCTTCATGTCGAAGTATTATTCAACAAGGTATTTAAGTATGATCCTGGTTTGTAATAACTGCTTAAATCTAAACTTTTAATATTGTGGATGTTGTTCTCTGAGCATATGACAGGTGTGTAACATTATTAAGTGTAGGGTCTATTATGTAAGTTTTAGTATGAATTTATATTCCAGCTGCCAAGAATGAAGTGTCACTAAACTGAAATTGGTCGTTGACGGCCCGGATTCCTGACCCCGGATCTGGGGCTGTCACAAAGCATGCACATTATAAGTCAATTATAAAATGTTCCTACAATTTACAACAAAAACAATATCACGACTGAATAGTGTACCTTTTATTTAGAAGAGAAATTTGCTACGGTTTTCTTATAGCCTGCTTTTTTGAGAAGGAAGTTTATCCATTCTAAAAGTACTTTCTCGGGCTGTAAACTGATAAGCTCCTCAATATCCTACATATATTTTGCAAACTTGCCATTATTATCACAAAGTATTCCAGAAGAAGCACTTCAATTCGTGCAAATAATTATTACTATCAACTAACATTGTTTTCTTCCACAAGTTAATGATCCAGATGCTGGGGTGTTTTCCTAACGTTAAGATCTGCCAGTAGTTGAAATTGAAAGGCCACAAACATGAATTTCCGCGCATGAATAAGAAAATCCAAAATCAACAATTAATTAGCCTATTTATGCAAAACATGCAAGTCCCGTGCGACTCGATGGGTCTACCAAAGAGTTTAGACACTCTAATTAGAATATGAGAGTGTGATGCAAACTTGGTTCAGTAGAAATTATTAGTTTCTTATGAAATTGAAATCAAATCAAACATACAAAAACAAACCTGGAAGAATAATTCAAAATAGTAGCTTCGTGCAATTAGTACGATATTAGTAGTCAAGTACATACATCCGCCAGTCAGAGAATTGCACTGGACAAATGTTTCTTGTAGTAGAGTCATGTGTTTTATGAATATATATACACGATTATTTGTCTCACCAAAACATTCTCTGATGCGTTCCTTGTATCTAAATATTGTCCAGACATTCTGACCATGAACTGTATGTTCAACACCTTTGGGACGATCCATTGCTTCCTCCTGCCACCATCATAAAATTATAAAATTAGTAAATTCATACATGTTATACATCAGTTATGCATAATAAACAAATCAGCTGCATATATAAACAGAAAAACGTATATAAACATGAATTTATGTTTACACGCACCCAAGATATAGATTTAAGATTTATAGACACATAGTAATGAAGGAAAAGAGAATAGAAAGAAAATTTTCGATATAATTTTGAAATATATGCAAATCAAAGTTTTTGAAAGTTGTAAATTAGTTGTGGATTTAAATTTTGAAAATGACATAATAGAAGGAAAGATATAAAATGATTTTGAAATTTGAAATATGGATAACGTGGAAAGTGGATCTGTGATTGATATACGTGATTTGCATATAACTGATTTTAGGTATAATTTTTACTTATTTGATTGTATTTCCAGGTTTGTCCAATCTGTTAGAAGATATCAATTAATTTACAAATATAAAATTCAAAAAAGCTGTTTTTTAGGAATAATGGGTAGGTTAAATGGATAGGTTAAATTAAATGTCAAGATTATGGAAAGATAATATAAAATGGGTTAAGTATTGGATAGTCCATGGATCTTGTCAAGTACAATGCAAATATAGTACAAATTACGATCCATGGGTAAATTTTTTTACCAATTGGGTAAATTCCTCATTACACTTTAAAATATATAGATACTAAGCGTACACAATATTAAAAATTTAAATACTAAAATGCTCTTTAACTTTGATTTAACGATTTTGCCTCACGATTTTTTAAAAAAAAATTAAAAAAAAATATTATTTAAGAAAAAAATCGAAAAAAAAAATTTATAATATTAAAATTATTTAGTGAACACAGTATTGTATAAATTAAATATACATAGATAATAAGACAAGTTATTTGTATATTTTTTTATACAGATTTTGTTTTATGATTTTCTAGGTCGACATCCATTTGTATATATTATAAAAATACTAAGCGTACACAATGATAAAAATTTAAATACTAAAATGGTCTTTGATATTGATTTACCGATTTGCCTCACAATTTTTTAGATCGATGCATGTTGTATATATTATAAAAATACTAAGTGTGTATAATAAAAAAATTTAAATACTAAAATCCTTTTTGACTTTGCATGCCGGTAAGATTTTCTTAAGATTCAATTAGAATTGTGATGCATTGATGTAAAAAAATTTTAAAAAAATTGTGTATTTCAGAAAAAAAATATTATGTATTACATGAATACACCCTGCTCTATAATTATATTGTTAATGATTTTACAACCTTAAATGCAAGTGAACATATCGTAACAAATAGTATATAAATTCGTTCCCACGAGGACTAAATCTAAGTTGTCAAGTACCATACACTACTGTTCTTTCAATTCAAGCCAGAATAACAAGTGGTTTAAAAACATGAACTATATCACTAAATATGAAGCAAACACAATTAATATTCCAAAATTTATGAAACTAGGCCTTTAATTTCGACTTGAGTTCTTCAATAAGTAACTCTTTTGTTCTCTTGTTAGTGCTCCAATTGCTAGTCTAAGGTTTTAAACTAATCACAAGTACCTTCCGAATCTCAAGTGATTCTAATTCATCAACTAATTCCCATATTCCTATGAAGAATTTAAGTCTTAGAACAGCATTAATCTCCACCATAATCGACTACCTAGGGTGCTTAAGTATATTCCTATCTTAAACACAAATTAGCGAATTACCAATCCCAAGATATACAAATTATGCCTTAAATTAGATTTTCTTTCCCAAGTCTACCTAATTTGCCAAATCAATTTCAAGGTTGATCATTTCTTGAAAAGCACTAAACACAAATCCATATTAGTAATTGTAATGAACACCAAAAATAGAGAATTGAAGAATATTCTTTTATATAAACACAAATATCCATTAAAGGCCCAGAAAGACTTTTAGTTGAACATCACAAAAGAGAACAATAAATACAAGAAAGAAGACATGATATCAAGTTTACAATATGAAAAAGTGAAGAAGAGAAGATAAAACTCTAGAATTCTTTCTCCTCCAATTCAATGCTTTTTACCTTGATTCTTCTCTTACGTGTTCTTGCTCTCCAATGTTAGTAACCGATGTTTCCCTTCTGTCTAATGTACATGTTTTCTAAACTCCCGTATCTATTAATATAACTGACTTCTATGTCTAAATATAAGTGTATTTTAATTATTTTATAACAAAACAAATCAATTTTCTTACATAAAATGGAACTCTTAATAATAGAAATTCGAGCTGACTGCTTCTGGCCTTTTTCTGGACAGTTTGGAACATCAATAAAATCTGAGACCATACTTGAATTAAAGGCCTTCTCGCAAGCTTTCCAACGGCGCCTGAATCACCTCATTCCGACATCCGGAGCTCCCGTAATTGCCAAAACAGTGAACACCGCGCAAGTTGATCAGAAATTCCGAATTTTGCTAGAACTACTTCAAATTTTGCAATTTCACCCACAATCCTTCTATAATAAGAAATCATTATTTCCTGCAAATAAACATGAAATTAGTTAAATAAAATTCCAAATTCGTGCAAAATTAACTAAAAATGTAGAGAAAATATGATCATAAAGATCATATATCATATATCGTGTATTGCAGCAAAACTAAAACTAAGATATCAATGTATTGCATGAGTAACTCTCAATTACACAAAATCTATGGTATAAACTATAACGCCCAAGAAAAATTCGTATTTGTAAATATTATTATTTAATATTAAATGTGGATTATAGGGTGTGATTTTTTTAGGTAAATATATGTGACTTCGTGTTTACATATTTATATGGTGATTTCTGTGTGCCGAATAAGTCCGTGTATTTTATTTGTATTTTGGTGATTAAAATATATTTTTTATTTACGCATTATTGATCTTCGAAAAATTTTATAAAATCATCGGAGTATTTAAAAATCCCGAAATCTTTTGTAATATCATATTTGTATATTTAATTAGTTTTTTAAAAAAAATATTGGGAGAATTATTTTGGGTGTGTAAGTATTTTAAAATGACTTTAAGAGTTTTATTTTATTTAAAGGGTATTATCTTGTAAAATTCGTATTTAATTCAATTTTGACCCCAAAAATATTTTAAAAATATGGGGAGACAGCTAATTTCAATCTTTATATTTTAAAAATGATTTTATGATTTTTCTTAAACATTACCCATTTATTTTCTATTTTACGAAATGAATTTGAATTGTTTTAATCAGAATTTTCTAAAATATTCTTTATCCTTTTAATTCCCCAAACCCAGCTTCTTCAATACGCCTGGGTTGTCTCTGGCATTATCTCGAAGCTTTATCTCTCTCCCTTGTCATCTCTCTAAATCTCTCTCCCCTCAATCTTTCGAGTCTCTCTCTTCCATCCCTCTCTCCCCCTCCTCGCGAGCTCAAATCTCTCCTCTCACCCTTCTCCTCTTCCCTTCTTTATGTAACAAGCCTGTATGTATGTATATAGGGTGTGTGTGTACGCTGTTTGGGTAGGGTGAAGTCGTCGCGATTCTGTCAAGCCGCCACTGTTAATTCTTTTTTTTCCTTGTTAGAGTCTGATTCGAACTTGGTAATTTCTGTTGTGGTGTTGTTTGGGCCGATATATGGCCGTGTGTGTATTGCTACGTGAACAATGAAAATCGAAAGGGGATTATCTGGTCGTGGACTATATGGCTTGAAGGGAGGTGAAAGAAGCTCATGTGCGGGTTGTAGGTGACTGTATGGGTGATTAACTACTGATAAGGGTGTGTCTCGGCAAAAAAAAAACAGAGAGCTTTGTTAGAAGTATGTTATGGTGGAAGGTTGAGGGAGAAAGAAGGCAAGGGAGTGTTTGGTTTTGGTGTCTCGGTTATGTTTGCAGTGGGCTGGTTTTAGGTGTATTAATCATTGGTTGTTATTAGTCTTGTTTGAGGTTGATGATTTTGGTTCAATTATGTGAAGTAATTTAGTCTTATTCTGATTTTTCTTCAAGTGAAGGTATGCGTGTGTTGTGGTCGAAACTAAGCTGTATGTATAAGTTGTGATTGTTTGTGTCGTTATGGAGTCACAGAGAAGTCGAAGTCCATGCCAGAGTTTACCGCCAACCAGAATTCTTGTTAACTGATCGTTGGTAACCTAGTATGAGTGTTGTGATGATTTTAGGATGGAAATGGACAGGAGTAAATGTGTTTAGAGTTAAACTTATGTTTTAGTCGAGTTTTATTCGAAGTTGTGCGATTAACCGAATTGTGATTCGCTTGAAATATGATTTAAGTGGTTTTTCACTGGGTTTGATGGAATTATTGAGTTCGTTGAGTTTAAACAGAGCCGTAGAGTATTTTTATGAAAATTTTTATGTCGAATTAATTTTTTTATTGATTCGAAAGTTACAAGTTCCTGTAAATTATTACGATTATAATTGATTTTTCATACAGTTCAAGTTTCGGTATATAAAAGTGTGATATTGGATTGTATAAGGTACAAGTGATCATATGTGGTAATTGTTGTTTGCTAGTGTCGGCTGTGTTCCGACTGGTAGTGTACCCGTACAAAGGAGGTGCTTTTTCAGAAACAAAATAGATAGTGAGGGAGTTGTTACAAGGAACAAGGCTAGACTTGTGGAAAAAGGCTATTCACAGCAGGAAGGAACAGACTATGATGAAAATTTTGTTCCAGTTGCAAGATTGGAGGCAATAAGAATTTTTCTAGCATATGCCTCTCACAAGAAATTCAAGTTATTTCAGATGGATGTGAAAAATGCTTTTCTGAATGGGAAGCTTGAAGAAGAAGTTTTTGTTGAACAACCACCGGGTTTTGTGGACCCAAAATATCCAGACTATGTTTACAGGCTGGATAAGGCACTATATGGACTTAAGCAGGCACCAAGAGCATGGTATGAAACTCTGGCTCTATTTCTTTTAGGTTTTGTGGACCCAAAATATCCAGACTATGTTTAGAGGCTGGATAAGGCACTATATGAACTTAAGCAGGCACCAAGAGCATGGTATGAAACTCTGGCTCTATTTCTTTTAGAAAGTGGATTCAACAGAGGTGCAATTGATAAAACACTGTTCTGCTTTAACTGTGGTGATGACTTGCTTTTAGTTCAGATATATGTTGATGACATAATTTTTGGGTCTACTAATGATAAACTCTGTAAGAAGTTTTCCAAGCTCATGCAGTCCAGGTATCAAATGAGCATGATGGGAGAGGTTAGTTATTTTTTAGGCCTATAGGTGAAGCAAACAGATGATGGGATTTTCATAAATCAAGCAAAATATACCAGAAATCTTCTCAAGAAATTTGGTATGCTTGACTGCTCATTTGCATCAACTCCCATGGCAACAACAACAAAGTTGGACAAAGACATGAGCTCCAGTAGATATGACAAACTACAGAGGCATGATAGGGTCTCTTCTTTATCTAACAGCTAGCAGACCTGATATCATGTATGCAACTTGTCTCCGTGCAAGGTTTCAGGTAGACCCCAGAGAACCACATCTAACAGCTGTGAAGAGGATTTTTAAGTATCTCAAGGGGACCATAACCTTAGGTCTGTGGTATCCTAGAGAATCTGATTTCAAGCTACTTGGTTACTCTGATGCAGACTTTGCTAATAGTAATATTTTATTTTTAATATATTTCAAATATTTATGTTTATTATAAATATATATTTAATAGAAAACATGATCAAATTATAGTTAGAAAATTGATTTTTATTAGATTTTAGAACCTCAATTTACTATTTGTACTATCTTAAGTTCTAAAAATCTGATTTTGACTATTTTAAAGTTCCCACGAAATTCACAAAATAATTTTTAATTATGGTTTCGTAAAAGATTGTTGTTGCAGACAACAACAATTTTTTGGTGATAAGCAGTGCAAAATAGTTTGAAAATTTTAAAAACAGCTTTGTCGGAAAGTACTTTTGGGTGAAAAGCTTTTAGATAAAGTAGGTTCTACTTTTGAAATAAGTGATTTTCAGCTTTTGCGTGAAGTAGTAGCTGATTTTACCATCAAACCTCACCAAAAATATTAATTATTTTATATTTTACATCAAAATAGACACTTATTTTATATTTTACATCAAAATACACACTTTCCAAAAATACAACAAAACAGTCATCTAAGTCTTCTAACAACACTTTTTCCACCATCACTTTTTCTTGCAGCCCAGCATTTTTTAACATGAATTCCAAACAAAGCCTTAGTGATGATTTAACAATTTGTATCGAATCAAAACTACCCCGAAATTAAAAAGAGAAGAAAGTGACAATTTTTTACGTTGTGAATTTTGTTTGATTTAGGAATTTTACTAATATATTTTTTTTGAAAACGGAACTGTAGTAATATTTGGTTTAAATTATCAAGATACTAATTTTAGTATTTGAATATAGTTATACTAATAATCAAATACTTTTTTAAATATTAGATTCAACAAGGATATAATTACAAATATTAGATTCAACCGTTCTCATCTATTTATTTTAACATAAAATCACTCTTACGGTTATAACTCGTGTAGTGCACAGTCTTTTATAACATTTAAAATTATATTAATTTATAATTTTTTTAATTATTTTAATTTCTTAAATTTTATCAATATTTGCAAATATTTTCCATTCTAATAATATAAATATTTAGTTTTAATATGTTGTTAATAAGCTTTGTACTTTAAATTTTTCAAAAATTATTTAATTTTCAAAATTTAAATTAATTTTTTATATTAGATCCAATGGTTTCCATCCTTTTATTTTAATGTTACTCGTTCTTATTATTGTTGTATTATAACACTGACTGGGTCAGTTTTTGTAACAGCCCCGGATCCGGGGTCGGGGATCCGGTCGTTACGGTCTCAATTTCCATCCAAAAAACCATCATAAATTAAATTACAACCTTGCGACCCAACAACAACATAAAACACACCCGTTATAGTCCTAGAGATGAAATCAGAGTAACCATCAATATTATTAATCACAAGCTTGAGTTCTTACAACCCAAAGAATTTTAATTTAATAACTATATATTCTTTGCCATCCATTTACATGTCATATAAATATATTGATACTCGAAAGCTAACATCTAGTCTACCAATAGCTTCTTACTCAGCAATGGCAGCTATGATCTCAGCGGTTAATCCTCTGACGGCTATCACTTGCTCGCATCGATTGCACCTCATGCGGCCATCATATCTAGTTGTTGTGATATAAATAAATAAAGCAAGGATGAGCAATAGCCCACCAAAAGAATATAACTGAACAGTGATAAAATATATAACAGTTCAAAATATCTTTGAAAACCATATGCCATGCATTAACGAAGATAATACCAGTATAAGGTATAAGATGAAGTTACAAGGTAACTCAAAATATTTATTCCTTGAAATATTTGCTATGCAAAAGATGAGCAAAATATCATCATTTATTATGAAAGAGGAACTTGCCGAAAAATATGGCAATTCCAATTATGAACACTTTTTCCAATCCTGCCAACAATGATAATGTTGCAGAAAATTCCAACTTTGAATGATGAACTAATACTGGAGTATTCACCGCGCTCGCTATTCCAATCCTTACGATGATCAGTCGCAGATTGTACAGCTCAAATTAGTTTTACTACCGGTAGAAGGAAGAACTGACGGATTTACTCGTCTACCGACCTGCTAGATCTCCCCGGCCAACGGTTGGGCCAATGGGATGGACCGGCGCTACTCGGCCTCTTACACGACTCCCAGTTCGAATAACATCCATAACTCCGAAACGTAAAGATCTTCCCCCTTTCCCCAAGTGTAATACTTGTTGATAAGACTCCACAAAGTAGTCGTATCTAGTTGGAAAGGAAGATTCACCAATATTTCCCAAGCTGCTGCTTGTTAATGGATATTAACTTGTTCTAACACTCTTACCCCTCGAATGATGAGTGGGTACACAAAGATTCAATGCATAATAGCAACCAAGTTGCGAGTGAAAAGATAGTTTTTTAACAAGTATATGACCGGGCAGTCAAAGAAATAACATCTCTCAATCAAGGTTCCCTTATATATTGGAAGATAGATTCGAATGAAGAATAGAGTTTTGACAACCTTCCTTGATAAAAATAATAAGAATAAGACTCAGAAATAATTTACGTAATATCTGAAGGTTGAAGATGATTTTTTTGAAGAAGATATAACAATATTGAAGTTATTTTAAAGTATTGAATAAATATTCAGAGAATATTTATTGAATCAGAAATACTTAAAGAATATTTATAAATATGAAAGAATATTTTTAATGGAAGTATTTCTCAAAATAATTCTCGAATGAATATAAAGAAAATATTCATTGAATAAATAAATACTTAAATGAATATTCAAAATAATATTCATTTAATAATTAAAACTCGAAAGGAATATTTGAAATAATATTCATTAAGTAAATAGAACTTCAAATGAATATTAAAAATAATATTCCTTAAGTAAATAATAACTTAAATGGATATTCAAAAATAATATTCATTTAATAAATAATATTCTAAATGAATATCAAAATAATATTCATTTAGTAGTCAAAATTTTAAAGGATCATTCGAAATAATATTCAACTAATATTTCTCGACTGAGATAATACTTAAATAACATTCCTCGAAAGATTTTAAGTAATCGATACTTTATGGAAATATCAATAACGTTTAATAATAACATTCCTCAAAATGAATAATAATCTGTCGCTGGAATCCCTCCGGGTTTCCACGACTATCTCTATAACTCAAAATACCGACTCCCGGTCTATATTGGAAGAATGGATATCTTATGCCCCATTCTCTAAGGGTCTTAACAAAAGAATCCGGCTTATAATTGATATTTCATATCTACTCTATAAGTCAATATCAATTCAGGGAACAAGTATCACAATATAATTTGGCAATAGGCATGCATGCTATGGCATATGTATCAGAAACAACAGATATATATATATATATATATATTATCATAACAACAGTTCCAAAGTATTGGAAACTTGCTTGGTAATCCTGTAGGGCTAGTGTGCCTCGGGTCAATCCGGTGATCTATAAACAGTCACTATAACCGAGGTCAATCACTTAATATTTCGAAAGGTTAAGTATAAACTTAACTTAAGTCGAAACACGTTTTCGAATTATCTCGATATACACCCTTTAGTGTAACTCTTCTTATCACCGACACGATCCGACACTTGTCCGTTACTACGACACGTCATTATACTTACACTTGGTATATACTCAATCCGTATAAGTTCTAAGATCGGTCGTTTATGAACCAAGATTATACCTCGTGTTTTATCATCCGTTTACTATGTGCTTTACCAAAGTTATAGCCAAGTATACTTT
Source organism: Saposhnikovia divaricata (assembly GCA_036435485.1). Taxonomy (NCBI): domain Eukaryota; kingdom Viridiplantae; phylum Streptophyta; class Magnoliopsida; order Apiales; family Apiaceae; genus Saposhnikovia; species Saposhnikovia divaricata. The sequence continues at coordinate 147,752,852 of CM071596.1, read as the reverse complement.
TTAGGGGTTCGTTCGCGCTTAACCTCGATTCGAACATTTTTATAAAATCGGAAAATGATCCATTTGACATGTGGTTTTCTCTCACACCTTCCTTTTTACCTCTAATATTTAATTACCATGATTCGCCACTGCATAACATATTTTACGAGGGTTCAATTTCGGTTACGAACTTTCGATTACGGTTTCGAACCACTTTTACGAATTTAACCATAACTCCTAAACCGTAAGTCCATTTCACATGAGCCTTATATCAAAACGAAACTTATAACATAATCTATCTTGTCATGGCAGAATATGAAACTGGACAGTGAGTTGTAGCTACTGTCAAACACAATTTCTTAAGGTTAACGAAATTTCGGCATTACGACGGCTATAAATCGAACGTTTCTAAATTTGTTACTTCAACACCAAGCCACACCGGACATACCATGATCAAACCAACAACTTATATGCATAATCTACATCTGATCAAGTCCAAGAACACATCACTTAATCATTATTTGAACCATAACTCTTAGATCTACTAAAACCACTACATAATCACTTAAACAAGCTTATAATAGCATCATCACCAAATCTCATCTAAAACTCCATTATAACTCAAAACAAAGACTTGGGTTCTTGAAGTTTATACCTTCCTCGGAGTGTGTATGCACTTATTAAGCCTTGTATAGTCCTTAGAATACCTTAACCAAGCTTAGATCATCCAAAGAAACAAGAAAACTAAAGTTAGTTTCTAAGATTTACTATTCATCATCAATCTTGTAAAATTCATAACAAATCGAAAAATAAGAGTTTAGCTCTCAAATTTTTACCACATCTTGGCCTCTTCATAACCTTTGATTCGAGCTATAGATCACCAAAAACAAAGCTTCCTAGCTATGGTTTTGATCCCTCTTTTTCCGCTGGCAGTTTGGTTTCTTCAACTTGGGGAAGGTATTTGATTAGGCTACACTCATTATATTGCCATGAAATTTTGAATGAATGTTGCCCATGGAGTGGAGAAGCTATGGTTAAAATATGGTGATTTTAGAATGGGTAGAAGTGGAGATATGAATTTTTCTTTTCTTGATGCTCCTGCTGGGCAGTTTGAGAGAGATGGAGCTTTGCTTGGTTTCTCTTGCTTTAATCTCATCCAAATGAATTATTGTGGCATTTGAAGATAATATCTAGCATAAAGCACCTTTATTAAAGTGATTTGCTCATGGATGATGTAATTTGGAGAGACATGTGTTGCATTATTGTGGTTGGATGAGATGATCAAGCTAACTAAGTGGTTTACTTGCTAAGTTTCCTAGTTACTTATGTAACTACATGGTTACTAGATATTTTCTTCTTGCACATGCATGCCTCTTGCTTTCCTACTTACTCTTTTGTCCGGTTATTGCTCAATTTCATTGATCGTTCGAAAGAATATCTCAAGGATTTCTAGTTAGGGTTTTACCGGAAACCTTCTTAATAATAATACCATCATTCTCAATCCTCCTTTATAAATCTTGAATTTAAATGCTTTAAATCCCCTTATTAAATCCTTAAGTCTTTCAGTGTCCAGGGAATTCTCGGAGAAAATAAAAGTGCTATTTTTCAGAATCCGACAGCTTTTACATACACTTATTTTCCCCCTGGATCACTAATACGAACTCAGAAATCCATTCTGGGTACTTCTATATAGCGTCGTCTAATAATATTCTCATTTCCACCAAAAACACTATTCCTCCTTTATTCTCTTTTTATTCCTTATACTTATAGAAATGTCCTTGTTCTCTTTCGAGCGTTCCTTATCTCTTTTACGGGACCAATGGACTTATAACAGATATCAATTTGGATGACATGAGAATATTCTTTCTTCGTTAATCACCATATCCTACTTTCTAGGAGATAGATTATTCTAATCTAAGTTGTCAACCAATTTCATTCTGCATGGCATATAAACATTGGAATCCATATTCATTCAATTCATTCATTAGAACTGATGTCCTTATTATCGGAATCATTGTTCCTCCTTTTATCAATACTTAATAAAAAAATTTAATTCTACCGAAAATTTGGGTTCTTACAGTTATTCGCTCTTTAGATTTCGGAATTTTTCAAAATAAAAGTGAAATTAAATTAGATTTAGGATTACACTTAGAATCCTCCCCCGAGGACGACACTATTCGGGAATCAAGTCAAACTAGTCAAACCGAGCTAAAAATGTTTTCCGACATATGTTTGACATTAACTTAGGATGAGAATATCATAGTAATGGTATTTTATATTCTAGGTTGTTTATGTCAAAATAAAATAGGCATTCGGCTAAAGGCACAAATATCGAGAATTTTTAAACATCGCTTTTACTAGTCAAACTGTTCGATTTATTTAAAAGAGTGTTGTTCTTAAATGTTTTATTCTCAAATATTCTTGATATATTCACTTGATATTTATTATCAAATTGCCTTGCCAAAAGACCAAAAACAGATTTTATTCCGAAATACCCAAAAATCCTTATTTATCCGGATAAAATCATTTTAATTTGAACTTATATATTCCTTGGACCTCATAGTCATTATTTTACATGGAATATTTTGTTTGAATATTTATCAAGTCAAAACTTTTGTCTAAGTTGTCGGTAAAGGCAAATGAATTTTTCGGTCGCTCCAGAAGGTTGTTTTAACATTCAAAAAATTCGTAAAAGTACTTCCACATATCTTTTTGACTTGAAACTTTTAATTTGTCCTTAGTTTCCCTATAGGACAATGTAGAATAAATTTCGTAAATTTTGGATGACTTTTTTTTAGGACCCCTTAAATCGATACGTAATTGATTTATCAGTCGCTTAAAAGTCATAGTTGGTCAACTCATTTCAAGGTGAAATTTTGACCACTTTCCTCTGGGAACATTTTTAGAGGATTCCCAAAATTTCATAATTTTTGAGTAATTTTTCGATTTATAGCGATTAAACCTATTTCGTCTCGTCGGTATGCGTGTTTTTCACTTTTTAATCGTTTCGTTAAATGGAATGACACCTAAGCACATTTTTGTCAGCAAATTTGAATTTCTTACAGCTGATGTAATCCCAAGGAAGATTCCTCCAACTTGCCTTTAACCCATGTGCTTATTACCATTTAAAAATAAAGCTAAAAGCCTTATTTTTGGCTATAAATAGCCCCTTAACCCCTCATTCTTTCCCAAGCTTTGAGAGCCAACAAAGTGCTGAAGAAAACACTTCCCAAACACTCTCCCTACTACCCCTTTCTTGCCAAAAATGTAGCTTTGGGTTAAGCCATTTTTACATCTTGATTTTACATCATTTTGGCTTGTTTTCTTCACTTATTCTTGATTTCCTAAACACACCTTTGGTCACCAATATTTTTGTGATCTTTGGACCTTGTTTTTACAGTTTATAAGTGACCTTTTGAGCCTCCAAAATTCTGACATTAAAGCCATATTCCAGCCATTTTCCGGTGACTTTTCCGGCGACTCATTTTTGTGTGTTTAAGCTTCGTTACTAGCTTTTTCTCTTGTTTTCTCTCTAGATCTCAAGGGTTACAAGTTGGTTTTCATATTTCCTCACTCTCCTATATATAAGTCGAGTATATATAGTAGAAGTGGTGGTGGGTGGCTTGAATATTTAGTGATTATTGCTTGTTTGGTTTAGATCTACACTTATAAACACTAATATTCAACATTATTGCATTTTGTCACTAATATACACTTGTTCTTGAAGTATATTCGTGTAGTGTATATTTGAAATCTTGTAAGGTTTGTTCTTGAGGTTGAAGTTTAGAATCACCTCATTTAAGTCCTTTAATCCAAGTTGAGTATTTGGATTAAAAAGGCTAGTTAACTATCTTTTGATTCAAGAACAAAAAACTTACATCTTGTTTTTACCTTAAGTGGTTTAAACTTGATATTTTGAAATCAAAAGATAAGTTGATTGTTAGTCTTGTATAACCAAGTCCTTTGCTCTTTTTATGTTTTATTTTAAACAAGGACATAAAGAATCAAGACTATACAAGCTCGCACTTTAAAACAAGTTAGTAGTTATTGTTGGCCTTTCCATTTTCTTTATACCATTCAGCCATAACTACTACTAGTAGTCTATCTTGTTCAAGTTGGTTACTCACTTGTCTTATCTTTATATCTTGAACAAGGATTTATTAAACAAGACTACTTGCACTTGTTTTAGGACTTTGAAGAATCCTGCCATTCCATCTTCTTTACCATTCGGCTGAAGTACTTTCAAGTACTAGATTTTTGTTGCCTTCTTGCACTACTTGCTTCTTAGTTTAATATTCTTTCTTGTGTGAGTGTGTGATATTTTAACGCATAATAGCGGCCCTCATTTTATCCTATAGATAAGCGAGTTACTTTTCTATACGTGTCCGTTTTATGTGATTGTGTGGTGTGTAATTAGTGTTAGTGTATTTACCGCTTGTGTGAAAAGTCCTTTATTGAGACTTATCCCTTACCGTTATATATTATCTTAACGCGTAATAGCATCCCAGTGACTAGTACCGTAACATACTAGCTTGAACGGATTTATATCTTATAAATTGCTTGGTTGTTGTTGGACTTGTATTCTAATCTTTGCAGTGAGGAGAAGTGAAGTGAGGTGACTCTTGTTCCAAGACCCAAGTCTTAGGCGTACTAACGGGGAGTTAGTAGCCTTTGCACCGTGAAGAAAAGGGAAGACCCAAGACCCAAGACCTAAGATCCAAGACCGGCAAAGTTGTAGAAGTACATAGTCGACAAAGGGGTACTACAAAGTCTTTGAGGAGGTGACGGGGATTTGCGCTCCAAGACAAGTTTTGTAGTTTGTATTTGGTATTTTATTTTGAGGAGGATACGTGTGTGTATTGCTCCAAGATAAATAGATAGTGGTCAAAGGAGTTGTAAAGGCTTCTCCGCCTACTATAAAGGAGTATCTTTGTAGTAGTGAAAATCTCGAGTCTGGGGAGGAGTTCGGGGACTAGAGTAGGGGTGTTCGAATCCATTAGGGGTTGAGAGCATCGCGAACCAGGATAAAATCGACCGTGTGCTACTCTCTCTTCTTTCTCTCTTTATTTTCCGTAATTTATTTACTTGTTAACAAGTAACGAAGTTTAAAAAGAGGAAAGAATTTTCAAAAAGCCAAGCTCTAATTTTTAAAAAGGTGATAAGCTATTCAACCCCCCTTCTAACTTATCTTACCCATATACGGGACCTATCAATTGGTATCAGAGCAGTGCTTTTAACCGTATTTTACAATTGTTGTGATAATCGAAAATACAACAAAAAGTAGATCCTTATCGGGTGTATTGACTGTTGAGAAAGTCTTCAAACAAAACCGTAAAAAGGGCATCTTTTTTATGGCTTACTTGAATACTATTGGTTGTGGAGAAGGTCTTTCTAGCTCCCGACCAGCTTTGTTTGATGGCACAAACTTTGCAACTTGGAAAACACGATTTAGAATTTATGCTAGATCCCAAGGAGTCAAAGTTTGGATGGCCATTGAAGATGGAGTCACCATTCCTACTAAAAAGGTAGGCGACTTTATTGTCGAAAAGAAAGTGAGTGAATATACTCCGGAAGAAGAAATTCAAATGAATATTGCCGCGAAAGTGGAAATGGTTCTTACTAGTGCACTTGCAGAAAAAGAATATAAACGTGTTAATAATTGCAAGTCCGCACAAGAAATGTGGAAAAAGTTGGTTATTACTTATGAGGGTACAAAAGATATTAAAGAATCCCGTTAATAAAAGAATATGAAAATTTTAAACTCCTCAAAGGTGAAACCATCATCGATATGGAAACGAGGTTTACTCGTATAATCGATGAACTTGCACAACTTGGAAAGGTATATACTATAAATGAGAAAAATCGTAGGATTTTGAAAGCCTTGCCTCCAAGTTGGAAAGTCAAAGTTACCACAATAAAAGAAATGCATAACTTGAATTCATACTCCATCGATAGCTTATTCGGAAATCTTTGGGCTTACGAGGAAGATACATTCCGGAAAAGGCCCTTCCGAAATTGGAAGATAAAAGGAAAAACATGGCTTTAAAAGTAATACTTATCGATGAAGATGAAAATGACGATGAGTTAAACGAAGAGTTACAAAATATCGATGAACAAGAGATTGCACTACTCTTGAGACAACTATGTCGGGTTTTTCAAAGTAAAGCTCAAAGGTACGGAAAGGGATTCCTTAAGTCGAGTAATCAATGATAGAATATATTTTTATATATATTTTAGATGATTTTATTCTCATATTTACTGTGTTTTGCATTGATTTAGATTTTTATTTAATAGATTTGATTGTTTTATTGTAGGAAATAAAGAATTCATAACTTGGAAGGATTTGGAGCAAAAAGAGCAAATTTGGAGATAAAATAGATGAAATTTCGGAATTATTGGACTAGTTGCGCAGTCTACACTGTTTTGGCCATATCTCGAGTTCTATAAGTCCGTTTGAGGCCCGTAAGCTGTCCACGCGAAGCCTGGAAGATTTTCTACAACTTAGGACAGTGATCGCGCGCGCAGGCTGCGTGTGGTGGGCGCAGATTGCACGACAAGCAGACTGATGGGAGCAGAGAATTTACTGTTTTGCCCTTTTCAAGTTCTAATTGTATTTTGGGCAGTTTTTTGTACCTAAATTGAATTCTAATTGTATTAGAAGGTATTTTCTTGCTGGGCAAGACTTGGAGTGCCTATATAAACACATCTTGGGACATATTATTAAGAATGTAATATTAGATCAGATAATATAGTTTAGAGTAGATTATTATTATTAGTTGGAGATGTAGAGAAACACCATGACTCCTCTTTTGGGTGACAACATTGAAGTTTGAAGGTTTTGTTCTCTTAATCTTTTCTTTGTTCTTATTAGTTTAATTATGTTTTCTTGTTTTACTAGTTGTTTTACTTATTTAATTATTATCGAGTAGTTATTTCTAGGGCTTAAAGGGACCATGTTTGCACTAATATTGGCATGATTTTCATAGTGGTTTGATTGGTTATGGTTAATTCTGATTGATATGTTTTAATCATTAATTTGTGTAATCGGCCGATATCATGGATTAATTATATGCAAATAGGGGTATGGATCAAAAGATTTACTTAATAGAGGCACACATACGATTAGCAGAATTGAATTTGAGTGCGGAAGCATCATTGAATTTCTGAGAGCGTTAATGCTTGGAAGAGATTAACTTGACTCTAATTACCTGATTGATTGAATTACTAAAAGTGGTTAGTTGTGTTGAATGTTTCGAGAGTGTTAATGCTTGGAAGAGATTAACATACTCTAGTTATAGGATCACATTGATTGCTTTAGCTTAAAAGCCAATTATGTAAGCATGGTGGACCTGATTGCCCTAGGTTTTAAATAATTTGTTTATCATCTGTTAATTAGTGTTAATCTGGTTTAATTAGTTAATTAATATTCTCCAATATTCGTCTGACCCTTGAAATAATTAACGATAACTGAAAAGGAATTAGTAGAACATGTCTCCTTGTGGATTCAACCCGCTTGCCATTTGTACTAGCAATAGACACCGTGCGCTTGCGGTTAGGTATAATTTGACACATCAAGTTTTTGGCGCCGCTGCCGGGGAGACAACGAGTTTCTGTTAATTTTAATTTAGTTGTTTAGATTGTTTCCATTGTCTCGTTGGAACCTTTGTTCCAATTGAGGCAGAGTTTACTGCGTTTTCTTGGCTTTGTTGAGTGTCTACAGGTTTGCAATGGGTGAAGTTGATACTTTTGCACTATTATCTTCCCTAGTAGAGGCACATACTCGAGAGATTGCCATGTCAAAGACTACAGATCCCACTATGCGTCCAATGAGTATCAATGAGATGTCACAAGTGGCCCCTAAAACTTACAACTTCTATCAAATTTGTGGTGTGCAGGGTCACTTTGGTTTTGAATGCTCTTACAATGTCTATAATTCTCAGAGTGCTCAGTTGGGACAAATGAATTCTTTTGAAGAAGGATATGGGTACAATCAGTATTCAAACACTTTTGATCAAGAATGCGTGAATCAACCAGATTTCTACTACGAGGACAATGGTGCTCAAAATTTCTCATATCATAATCTACAACAGTTTGAGCAACAATATTACCAGTCATATGAGCAGCCGCCACAACAAGAATATCAATATCCTCCTCTACAAGAAGATCTACATGTTTCTCAACCCAGCGTAGATGTGCAAGCTGATCAGACAAATGAGATGTGGGATATCGTGAGTAAACTGCTAAAGAGTTTTCAAGAATTAGAAACTCAAAGTTTGGCGATTGAATCTCAAATTGCAAAGTTGGCTAACTCTTCTACTACAGGGCAGCTCGACTATTTACCATCATCATCTATCCGATCCGAAGAGGACCTGACTGCTATCAATCTCACAAGCGATCAGGAATATGATAGTTTCTCCATGTATGTTGATGATGAGGCCATTGATAAAGAGAAGGAGCATGCCACCGATGATGAGATCAATGATGTTGCTGCTACCGAGAACAATGTGACTGATGATGAGGCTACAAAGGAAAGCAATACAGAGATGGTTGTTGTTTCTCTTCCACAATCTGTGCCTAAGCTACCATGTATTGATAAATTTGCTCTCGATCTAGCCTCTACTTACAAGGCTTCTTTGCTCAAGAACACTTATTTCAAGGTTGATGTGATAACAAATATTGTCCAAGATGATATTTCTCAAATTCTGGTTGAGGATCCATACAAAATGGCTCATACGTTTCAAGCCAAAGACGGGGGAGAAGATGGAAGTGTCTTATTAGCCAATGATGTGATAAGCCAAGATGTCCGAATGGCTCCAGTGAAAGTGAGGAGTGAAGAAAAGCCACCACCAGAACCTCCACCTTATGTCCAGGGAGTTCAATATTTTCATGGTGTCAAATTTTATCGCTGTTTTATCACAAATTTTTCCAAAACTGCACAAGCACTCTCTCTATTGCTTATTAATGACATATTTTATTTTACTGATGCTTGTTTAGAGACTTTCTGCAGGATAAAGACAACCACTAACACTCTTGATACTTTTTGTGGTGACGAGTTTATGATCGAGAAATTGGATATTCCGTTTCCATCGGAGTATTTTTGAGGAGGTCAAGCTAATGACTCTAAAAAAAAGCGCTTCTTGGGAGGCAACCCATGGATCATGCTTCTGCAAAGGGGAGTTTTTCTTTCCTTCTGTTTTATATATTGTAGATTTCTTTGTTTAGTTAATGAGTCATTGAGGACATTGACTCGCTTAAGTGTGGGGATGAGTTCTCAATGATAAAAAATCCAAAAAACAATTATATATTATAAAATTCAAAAAAATTAAAAAAAATTGAAAAATACCAAAATAATTCTAGCCATGCAATTTGATTAGTTGTTGTATTTTGCTTGATACACCCATGCATGCGTAGGAATCTTGTGTTTATGGATGCTTTTGTATGAGAAGTGACGTGCTTTGTTCTTGTGCACACACTTTCACTAGCAAGTTGAAACTGGTAGACTTAATTGAATGTAGTAAGTGATTAGAATGACATGAATGAATATGTGCAAGATGACTTGGTTTCCATGCTTTGAGTACAAGTAGGTGCGTTAGAGAGTCTTGTTACTTGGGATTGATTATGTTTTGTCACACTAAGCGAGTTTTGAGCCTATATGCATATATTTTGCATGATTTTTCATTTGCTTGAGTGTCCACATGTTGTTTGCATTGCTAGCACTTACTTGAGATCTTTCTTGAAATGCATGACATTACTTGATGATGAGATGATAAAGGCACTTAGGTTTAACCTCGTATTTCCCATATTTCCACACCTTTTAAACATGATCAATTAGTTAACCCGTTGAGCTTAATCCTATTCTTTTGGTGACACACCACATTACTTTCCATTATCCTTTTTTATTCTATTGGCCTTACATTGAATTTGAACCTAAATTGTCAAAGGCTAGTATCGTGCTTAAGGGAGTAATAAGGTGTTCATAAAAGGGGGGGTTATTGATGATCATACCATTGGGGAATATTGATTTTGGTTGATGCTTGTTAGTCGAAATTCATAATAATATCTATGGATCATTGTGCTTATTCCTTAGCTCTCAGAAAAAAAATAGAAAAAAGAAAAAAAAGAGAAAAAAAATAAATAAATTTGAGAGCATTCTTATGTTTGTATGATCCTTCTTCATTCGACTAGTCAAGTTATTATGTAAGGGTTATTGAAAAATCCAAGTATGGGGAAGTATTTGTGGTTTTAATAGAAAGGGAATTCAATAATGATTATTGTTGGGTACTAGCTTTTGACATTTAACCTGTCTTAGCTTTACTTGACATACCTGGTCCCTAGCCCACGTTACAACCTTAACAAAGACCTTTTGATTGTCATTGATGATGTATGTTGCGTTAAAGGTTAGATTGATAACAAGGACGAAGCATGTTTATGATATTGTTGGAGTTGAGTGAAACACTTACCCTTTGTTTTGAGTGAATATTTTTGTGAGTGAACGGTGAGTTGCTGCTTTTGCATAGGATATCCCAGGTTGTGTCTCAAAGATGAGCTCTTGTGTGCTTAGCATGTTTACCAACCTATTCTTAGATTTGACATGAATTTCTATGATTTTATGCATCTTCTTTGGGTAGACTATGTGGATACTTGCACTTTCGACACCAAGACATCGTATGTTCATTTTGATTCTTAAGTCGAAGTGGCATGAGAGGACGGGTGTGTGTGGTGTTGTGTTAGCATTGATCTTTTGCATGGTTAGATGAATTTTGTGGGTATATTTACTATAAACCCTCACGAGACAACACTCGTCCTACTAGGGCTGCCTAGGGGTTTAACGGCTTGTTGCATATGCTCAATGCAATCGGGTCATCTACGAAAGTGTCGTTTGTTAGGACTTAGTTTTTATTTCAATTATTTTCCCGAGGACGTGCAAATGCTTAGTGTGGGGATGTTTGATAGAATATATTTTTATATATATTTTAATTGATTTTATTCTCATATTTATTGTGTTTTGCATTGATTTGGATTTTTATTTAATAGATTTGATTGTTTTATTGTAGGAAATAAAGAATTCATAACTTGGAAGGATTTGGAGCAAAAAGAGCAAATTTGGAGATAAAATAGATGAAATTTCGGAATTATTGGACTGGTTGCGCAGTCTACACTGTTTTGGCCATATCTGGAGTTCTATAAGTCCGTTTGAGGCCCGTAAGCTGTCCACGCGAAGCCTGAAAGATTTTCTACAACTTAGGACAGTGATCACGCGCGCAGGCTGCGTTTAGTGGGCGCAGATTGCGCGACAAGCAGACTGATGGGAGCAGAAAATTTACTGTTTTGCCCTTTTCAAGTTCTAATTGTTTTTTGGGCAGTTTTTGGTACCTAAATTGAATTCTTATTGTATTAGAAGGTATTTTCTTGCTGGGCAAGACTTGAAGTGCCTATATAAACACATCTTGGGACACATTATTAAGAATGTAATATTAGATCAGATAATATAGTTTAGAGTAGATTATTATTATTAGTTGGAGATGTAGAGAAACACCATGACTCCTCTTTTGGGTGACAACATTGAAGTTTGAAGGTTTTGTTCTCTTAATCTTTTCTTTGTTCTTATTAGTTTAATTATGTTTTCTTGTTTTACTAGTTGTTTTACTTATTTAATTATTATCGAGTAGTTATTTCTAGGGCTTAAAGGGAAGCCATGTTTGCACTAATATTGACATGATTTTCATAGTGGTTTGATTGGTTATGGTTAATTCTAATTGATATGTCTTAATCATTAATTTGTGTTATCGGCCAATATCATGGATTAATTATATGCAAATAGGGGTATGGATCGAGAGATTTACTTACTAGAGGCACACATACGATTAGCAGAATTGAATTTGAGTGCGGAAGCATCATTGAATTTCTGAGAGCGTTAATGCTTGGAAGAGATTAACTTGACTCTAATTACCTGATTGATTGAATTACTAAAAGTGGTTAATTGTGTTGAATGTTTCGAGAGTGTTAATGCTTGGAAGAGATTAACATACTCTAGTTATAGGATCACACTGATTGCTTTAGCTTAAGAGCCAATTGTGTAAGCATGGTGGACCTGATTGCCCTAGGTTTTAAATAATTTGTTTATCATCTGTTAATTAGTGTTAATCTTGTTTAATTAGTTAATTAATATTCTCCAATATTCGTCTGACCCTTGAAATAATTAACGATAACTGAAAAGGAATTAGTAGAACTTGTCTCCTTGTGGATTCGACCCGCTTGCCATTTGTACTAGCAATAGACACCGTGCGCTAGCGGTTAGGTATAATTTGACACATCAATCAACAACATGTATTTAACTCGAAAGGAAGGCCTAATTATAAAAATACCAACAACTTTCCGACCTCGAGTTTCAACAAAGGCAAAGGTGTTCAACGAGGGAATAATGCTTATAACAATAATAATTCGAATTATTCGAATAATTATTCTCCACCTAAGCCGAAGGAATCGTCAAATGAAGAAGCACATGATGTGTGTTTCGAATGTAAACAACCCGGTCACTTTAAATGGGAATGTCCAAAGTTGGCTAAAGGTAGAAGTCTTGTAGCCGAAAATGGATGGGATTTAAGCGAAGATGAAGAAGCTCCCGAACAAAGTGAAGAAGTTGTTAACTTGTGTTTGATGGCAATCGGTGATGAATCTACCCCAACGATAATCTCCACTACAAACCAAGAGGTATGCATAAACCCTTCTAATAATTCGGCATCTTGTAATAGTGTTGATATTGATTTAGATTTGTCTAAAGTGGGTCATACAAATTTGGATGTCTCGGAGCTTATTAATTTTGTAAAAAAGTTGAAAACGAGTCATAATGAAATTAGCCAAAAATATATCATGGTTAGTTCCAAAAGGAAAAAAATATAGGATATTAATGTTGAGCTACAAAAAGAGGTCATTCGTTTGACCGATATCCATGTCAAAGATGTGGAATATTACGAATTGATTTCATCTCAAAATGAGTGCTTGAATCTTGAAAATCCTAAGAAGGATGAAATTATTCAAAATCTTGTGATTGAGAATATATCCTTGGTTTTTCTAGCCAAAGAGATGGAAAATGAAAAAGTTTAATTATCTACCAACACTAGTGATCTCCATGTTGAGATGTTGAATTTAAAGATTCGAAATGAATCTTTGATTCGTGAAAATGAGACACTAAGTGAAAAGATAAAAGAACTCGAACAATCTCTAATGGGAGATATTGAGGAAGAGCTACGTGAAGCCATAAAAGAAAAGAATTAGATTGTCAAGTTACTTTATCCGTTAAGGACTTTGAAATTGCCAATATTAAAGACTTACTTGAAACCGAATCAAAGGAACGAGAGTATGTTGTCTCGGAACTTAAATCAGTTATCTTGGAAAGTCAAAGGCTTCAAAATGAAAATAACAAGCTCTTAGCTTAAATCACTCATCAAGAAACCTTTCTTAATAATAAGATTAATATCTTGTTAACGGAAAAGGAAAATCTTGAGAAAACCGTTAGACAATTCACCAAGAGTAATACTATATTGGATAGTATGGTATTTAACTCAAAGGCATCATTTAACCGAGAAGGTTTGAGATTTAATTTGAACTCTCCTCCTAAAAGAGAAGTTCAAGTTCCTAAGACGTTTAAGGATACTACTCCTACATCATCATTGAGCAAATGTTCGTATTACAATGTAAGTGGACATATAAATTTCTATTGCAAAGCTAAAAATGATGTAAGTAAGGGGAAGTATAAATGGATACCTAAAGGTGAACGTTCGAAAAATGGTAATAAAACTAAAGGTGCTAAAAAGAAAGAAAATGTCTTTGTAAATGACAAGAAGCAACCTAAGTTTCATTATCATCAAAAACCGATTGGTTTTCAACAAAGGAACATGAAAAATCAAGCAAGTACTAGTACTAACAATGCTAGATTTTCTAAAGTTCCTAATCAAGGTTATAACGCTAGAAATCCAAATGGTTATGATCGTACTCGTAACTTGAATGCTTATTCTATGCCTAGAAATACGAGTCATTATAATGCTAGATCGAGTCAACATGCTAATGTGAGTCATCATGCTTATCCTAGAATCAATAATGCTCATGTTAGGAATAATCATGCTAATTATCGTGCTAATAATTATTCTAGAGATTCCGTTATCACTATATTTCCCCGTAGTGACAATAGTAATACTTTTCATGGTAATTCTAGATATGCTCCTAGAAGAAATCCGTATCATATTTCCAATAGGAAACAAGCATCTAGAAATGATATTGTTTATGTGAATGATTATCCTATGCCTCGATTTATCTATGAAAGTACTCGTTTGCCTTATGATGTACTAACACCCAGACCCTCAAGTAAAAAGGTTACCAAAAGGTTTAATTAATCTTTTTTGTAGGTGTGCCTTGCTGCTAAGAAAGATGTGTGGTACCTTGATAGTGGTTGTTCTCGACATATGACCGATAATAAGTCTTTCTTGAACAACATGAAAAAGGTAACCGCTGGAGTTGTAACATTTGGAGATAGTAGCAAACTTGACATTATTGGCATTGGTGATATTGGTAATGAAAGCTTTAAAATATGTGATGTACAATTAGTCACTGGACTAAAGTACAACTTGCTTTCAATAAGTCAACTATGTGATAATGGTTGTAAAGTGATCTTCTTTCCATCTCATTATGCTATTTATGACAAAGACTGGAAACTAATTCTTAAGTGTCCACGAAATAAGAATGTTTATTCGTGTGACCTAAATGATTATGAAAATTTGTGTTTGGTATCCATGAATGAGGATCCATGGTTATGGAATCGACGTTTAGGTCATGTCAATATGAAACTCATTAAATATATATGTTCGAATGAATATGTACGTGGTTTACCAAAACTCAACTTCGTTAAAGATCATATATGTGAAGCTTGTGAAATTGGTAAACAAATTCGAGCATCTTATAAAGCCAAATTCATGGTGTCTACTACTAGAGCTTCTACATATGGATCTTATTGGACCCGTGCCCGTATAAAGTTTGGGAGGTAGTTCGTATACTCTTGTAGTTATCGACGACTTCTCTCGATATATGTGGACGGAGTTCCTAAAAGCAAAAAGTGATGCATTTACATCATTTGTTGCTCTTTGCAAAAGGATACAAACTCAACAAGAAACGTCTATTGCTTATATAAGGACGGATCATGGTAAGGAATTTCAAAATTCCGAGTTTGTTGAATTTTGTGAAGCTAATGGTATTACTCACAACTTCTCTCCTCCTTATACACCTCAATCAAACGGGGTTGTTGAAAGGAAGAATAGAACGTTACAAGAAATGGCAAACACTATGCTTAATGAATATCGTCGACCTAAATATTTTTGGACCGAAGCTATGTCAACTACTTGTTATGTTCTTAATCGAGTATTACTACGACCAATCAAAATAAAGACTCCCTACGAGCTTTATTTTGGTAAAACTCCTAAGATAAGTTACTTCAAAGTTTTTGGAAGTAAATGCTTTATTTTGAATATAAAAGATTATTTAACGAAATTCGACCCAAAATCTAGTGAGGGTATATTTCTTGGTTATTCAAATACAAGTAAAGCTTATCGAGTATTCAATCTTAAAACTTTAATGGTGGAAAAATCATTGAATGTAGTGTTTGATGAATCAAAACCACTATCAAAGTATAAAGAGTTGGTTGAAGAGGAAAATGATCCAAAAGAAGATTGTCAAGATAACGTTGAGAATGTTATTAGATAAATTAAAACTTTTGATCAAGGGACTACGGTTCCTAATAATCCTCTTGAAGTAGTTGTGGTCGATAATGGATTACTTCCGGATGTACCTTGGGTTAGAAATCATCCTATTGAGAATATCGTAGGTGATAAAACTAAAGGTGTCCAAACTCGATCTCAAGTACAAAATATTGCTAGTCACTTAGCATTTTTGTCACAAATAGAACATAAAACTGCAAAAGAATCTTTATTAGACGAGGATTGGATTCTTGCTATGCAATAGGAGTTAAACCAATTTACTCGGAACAAAGTTTAGGAACTATTTCCACCTCCACCCGATAGTTCTACTATTGGAACCAAGTGGGTCTTTCGAAATAAATTAGACGAAAGTGGAACAGTGGCAAGAAATAAAGCACAACTAGTTGCTCAAGGTTATACACAAATGGAAGGTATAGACTATGATGAAACTTATGCTCCCGTAACTAGACTCGAAGAAATTCGAATGTTCTTAGCTTTCGCTTGTCATAAAGGATTCAAAGTCTATCAAATGGACGTTAAATCGGCTTTCCTAAATGGTGTCTTAGAAGAAGAAGTGTATGTAAGACAACCACCGGGATTTGAAGATTTAAAACATCAGGAATGTGTGTATAAACTTTATAAAGCCTTATACGGACTAAAGCAAGCTCTTAGAGCTTGGTATGAGTGGTTAAGAAAATTCCTAGTTGCTAATGGTTTTAAAATGGGAATTGTCGATACTACTCAATTTACGAAGTATGAAGGTGATGATATCTTGCTCGTTCAAATTTACGTAGATGATATTATCTTTGGTTCAACTAAAAAGTCACTATGTAATGAATTCTCGGAAACGATGAATAAAGAATTCGAAATAAGCATGATGGGAGAACTACATTTCTTCTTAGGTTTGCAGATTAAACAATCTAACGAAGGCATTCATATATCTCAAACCAAATATTGCAAGGAAATGCTTAAGAAATTTGAGATGGAGAATGTTAAACCCCTTAGTACTCCTATGTCTCCCTCGAAGAAGTTAATTGCGGATGCTACCGGAAATTTGGTCGATATAAATAAATATTGTGGCATGATTGGTAGTTTACTTTATATCACCACAAGTAGACCGGATATTCAATATAACATTTGTAAATGTGCTCGATTTCAAGCGGTGCCTAAAGAATCTCATTTATCCGTGGTTAAACGGATTTTTAGATATCTTAAAGGCACCACGGAACTTGGTCTTTGGTATCCGAAAGGATTACCATTCGACTTAGTGTGTTTTTCTGATTCGGATTATGCGGGTCACTTAATCGACAGAAAAGGCACTAGTGGTACTTGTCAATTCCTCAGTGGATGTTTAGTTTCTTGGTTTTCAAAGAAACAAAACGTGGTATTTTTATCTACCGCGGAAGCTGAATATATAGCGGCGACAAAATGCTGTGCTCAGATTTTGTGGATGAAGCAAACATTCTATTTTGTGTGATAATACGAGTGCGATTGATCTAAGTAAAAATCCGGTATCTCATTCTCGTACTAAACACATAGATATACGACATCATTTTCTTCGTGATCATGTCAATAAAGGTGATATTATTATGGCTCATGTTAATACGGAAAATAATGTCACCGACATATTCACGAAACCGTTGCATTCCGAAAGATTCGCTAAATTGCGATTACTCTTAGGAATGTTGGAATGTCCAAGTAATTAAATATAGATTTTCTCTATATTTAATTATAATTGAAATATAAATCGTGTGTTTCTCTAGTCAACACACTCAAGCTTATTGTGTGAGCGGATTTTCTTAATACTTCGGTACTCGAAAATTCAGATTTCTCTGTAATAAATTTGTTTAAAAATAGACATTAATATGTTTTGTCTATGATTTGGCCAAAAACCATATTGAAATATTTCAATACGAATAAAATTTAATCGGTTTTAATTTTTACATGGCCATGAAATGATGTTGTTTCAAAATTCGGAGCAAAAATATAAAAACTAATTAAATATATGATCTTGAATTTTAGAATTCATTTTTAAAATTTGGATCAAATTTCTATCTCTCTAGAAATTATTTTTATGTGATTTTTGCATTTATATATCATTATTTACAGATTTTGATATATTATAAAATCACTAAAATGATTTTAGAAGATTAAATTGATTTTACAGCAAAATCAGTTTTTATTCGGATTAAATCTGGCCATTGATCTCTAGGTTGATTAATCTCAGCCATTTATTTTAGGTCATATTTAATCTACAGTGTATCATTTTTAATCACAATGTTGTACGGCATGTCTTACATCGCTCTCTCGCTCTCTCTCGCCGCATATCTCTCTCTAAACCCTACCGGCGATTTGCCGATTCCGGTCGAGTCCGACATCATCTGTTAAAATGAATCACATATTCGTTATCCTCTCTTCAAAATACACAACCTTACCGTCTCAGTTTTTATCCTATGGTCTCTAATTTCACATACTCACAAACCCTAAAATCGCCTTTTGGTTTTCTGCATCAATTCAATAGCTTTTCGATTGATTCATGGTTGATTCGTGTTGTTTATGATGTTCTAAACATCATATCTTGAAAGCCCTTTGATTGGTTTCAATTTTCTTTGAAACCATAGTTCTCAATTTTTTTTAATTGATTGTGTTTTATGAACGATTTAACATTTTTGTGTAGTGTTTCAGATTACTCAAGATGATTTGTGATGATTACAAGAAGTTTTGACACTAACTCGGTACTCACTCAGTGAGTCCGGTGACTCGGTTGGATGATTCTCAGTTTCGTAAAGTGGTCTACTTGTTTTATTGCCTTGTTTAATTGATTTTGTTGGATGCGCTGTGTGTATGACCACCATTGCTAAGGTGCACACAATCTAATCTTGTATTACGAATTATTGTGTGATTTATGTGTGATTAATGATTATGAGAGTAAGACATTGAGTCTTCTGTGTTTATTGAGATGAGTCGAGTCTTATTGAGTCTTGTTGAGTTTGTATGAATCATTATTATATGTTGATTGTTTACACAATTGTCTGCATTTGTGTGTAGTGATTTTGCCTTGATACAATCTTTGTTGATTAATTCTTGCTTATCTGTATGCTTGAGAATTTTTTTTTCTAAGTTCACTTACTCTATTCTGTGTATAATGTCATATGTCATTGATTCTAAGATAGTTTGTAAGTCTATATGTGACTACTTGTATCTGCATTGCCTTGTTAAATGATTCTTTTGTCTTATAAGGTTGAGAGGTGTTCACCTTGCTGAAAATGAAAGTGTTAAAATTGTTCTTGGTTGATATTTGTTGTGTATGAGCATGAAATGGCAGAGATATATTACTCTTGGGTATTGGAACATCAGACTTTTACTTAGATATCTTGTGTATCTCTGTAATGAACTTCTATAACTCTGAATTTTTTTAAATTTTTGAGTTTATCTTTGTGCATTGTGACTTATCCGTTTAATTGATGTCTATCTGGTTCATTATTGCATTGTATGGTCACTTAGATATTTTTTATCCTAATTGATTTTGAACTAAGCTTCTAGAAGTCTAGTTCTTTGCTGAAATTTTTATGTAATATATGTATACATTGCATGTATAATCTGTGCACAACAGCATGCTTGAGATTTGGATTGATTTTAATTGTACAACTTTATGGAGTTGATATGACTTTCTTTGCTTAAGTTAATATTTGTCTTGAACAAATATTTTCTCTTTGCTGCATGGTTCAACTTTGCATTAAATGTGACTACTGTTTTAGGAAATGGTTTCTATTTTTACCACCTTATCTGTGCTGGTATTTGGTAGTTGTCCTTATTGTTAGTTGTGATTTGCAGCTTTACAATATGACAGATTGATTTGATATCAGTACTTTTCTGAATTTCTGTGTACTATTTAGTCCTTTTTATGATAATTCAGTACTATTTCAGTACTAGGTTGTACTGTGCATTACTGTTCACTATTAGATATATGTGCTTGTTTTTGTATTTAAAAGTGTGCTCACTACTGTGTTTACTTCATTCTTGTTGTGTTCATTTACTTCTTACTTGCTATAAATATACACACATTTGCACAGCATGTCTCACACACCAGTTGACACCACTCTTAACTTGTTTTTACCTCCTTCACATTCTGATAACCCTAGAAACAAGAAACACAAAAATCCCAAACATAACTCTCCAATGTTTATCTCTAATGATGCCCAAAATAAGTTTGTTAGAAGTAAGTTGCAACCTGGTAAGATTGTTCAACTAGCTAGAGAGTCTGAACTTTATGGTCTGTTTGTTCATGCTAAGTGGAACCCTTTGTTAGTCAGTCCCACTAAGAGAGTTCTACCAAACTTGGTGGCAGAGTTTTTCTGCAACATGGGGGTAGGGAGTGGAGTTGGTGGAGTGTCCTACCTGACTTCTGTGATTAATGGGAAGCCCATTCTCCTTGATCATGTGTTATTGGGAAAGATACTTAAGCTAGATCCTAAGGTTCTGTCTTTGAGTCCAGTTGATGTGACTAAGACTTACACTTTTAACCCTGATGAACTAAGGTTGTTCATCTTTGTTTTCTGTGGAGTTGAAGTACCTTCAAATATCTTTAACACTGATAGGGGTATTGACTGTGAGCATTTCACTCCTTTCTACCAAACCCTAGCTGAAATCATTAGGGTGAATATCTTTCCTTCTCAAACTGCTGGCAAACTTATGAGTTTGTGGAAATGAAAATCATGTATAAGTTGGCTTGCAAGAAAATTGACTTTAACTTGCCATATATGATAATCACCAAAATGATTTCTGCTGCTAGATTGGGGTACATGCCTTATGGTCTTTTACTCACTCAAGTATTTGAGCACTTCTCTTTTGACATAAACTTTCCTCCTTACTTTTCTGTGTCACACACCATTTCTGATAGAACTCATAGAACTACCTTGCCCTTACCTAAACTAAATGCTATGTCTGCTGCTTTGAATGTTCAATTTGGTATTTTACCTGCAGTGTCTCTTGCCATGCCTGATGTGACTGTGGCCATGCCTGCTATTTTTGCTATACCTGCTCATGTTGATCTTGATCCTGTTATGCCTACTGTGATGCCTGCTACCTCTAGTGCAAATGTGTTGCCTATTTCTACTGAATCTGTTGCTGGACCCTCTATGGTTCCCTCTGATGTCTCTGTTTCTAACATACCTCATGCTCAGTTATCTGCTTATTTCTCTGTATTTGTGAAACTATCCTCTAAGAGTGAAGAGTTGGAAAATGAGTATAAAGATTTGAAAAACCAGTTTCTTGCTTTAAATGAGAGCTACACTCGGTTACTTGAAAGGATGTATATGGTGATGACTGTATTGGGATCTGCTATGGGAAGGTTGTGTGTCCTTGAGATTAATTTATCTCAACTTGTTCAAATTCAAATTGATGCTAACACTCCCCCTCCCAAACCAATTACTCAATTTGTTATCATTGAGGATCTTGATACAGAGGTAGTTGATGTTACTGTGAAACCTGAGGTTGTTGGGAATGGTGATGGTTATGGGAATGTTGCTAATGATATTAGTGCTGATATGATGGATGCTGTTATCAACTCTGATTCCTTTAATCAAGTTGATTAGTTTAATTTGCTTAGTATCATGCTTGTTTTTGTTGTATGAGTGCACTATCTGGTTTTGTGCCTTAGTTAAGTGATGAATGCTCTAGTTTGTTGTTGTTTCCTTTTGGGTACCAGTACCAAACTGGCTTGTATGGTTGGTTTTCTAAGTGATGTTGGCTGTTGTAATGGTTCTAGTAACTGTTATGATGATTTCCTTTCAATTTAGTACTTTCTTTTGAGTACTTTGTTCTAGTAGTTATAAAACTTGCATTGTAGTTTAAACATTGCACAACTAGGACACTTTGGCATCACTATACTGCTAATTCCATAGACTGCCTGAATTCTCTTAGAGAATTCTTGATCTGAACCCAGGATGAACCAGCCACTTCTTAGAAAGCATACATTTTGCATTCTTAACTAACCTTGCAGAGTGTTGAGATATTTAATATCTCTTGAGCTAAATTGATATATCCTAAGGTTGGGTGAGATCATGGCCAAATGATGTCAGTCTCATGACTTATATTATTTGAGCAAGATGAGACTGCTGATGGCTTTCCAAACTTGCAAAAGAACCCTTACTAACTTGGTTTTCTTTGTTTGTTTTGCAGGTACTCCCCTTCCTAGGGGTGGCTAAGTGATGTCAATCATGACCCTTACTATGACTTAGCTCTGATTAATTTTATTAGACTGATAGCCACTATAATCTCATCATGATCCATACTAATTGTCTTCTTTTGATTATTTGTTTTGTAGGTACTCTTGAAAAGAGGGTGGCTAAGTGATGTTGAAAATCATTGCACTGTAGTTATGATCTAGCTATGATTCAAAATATCACTCAGCTGATAGCCACATATTTGCTAGACCTTCTTAAGTGAAAGTATTTAGCCAATATGACCACTACAAGTTACTTATCTTTGATAAGATCATCTCTGCACTTGACCTTAGTTTTCTTGTGCCTTAGTGGTGTTTTACAGTATTGGATGATTGGAATGTGTCTTGGATTTGAGCATGCCTGGTCATGGCTCTCCACTACACATGTGCACTGTTTGTTCTCTCTATCTTAAAATTGATTACATATTTTAATTTACTTTGAATTATCTCTGCAATTATCTTTATCTCTTGAGAACATTACTAACAGTTTACTTGTCTAGATAGCAATGATGAGCCAAGCCTAAGCTCTACCCTTCCCCTCCCAAGATCATCACATTTCTTTATTTTTAAATATTGATAAACTAACTTGAATTGATGCATGCAGGAAATAAAAGCAAAAGCTTTGCGAGTCACTTGGTCATTCTTGGAAGCTTCTACTCTGTTTATCTAGATCAATTTATTCAGTCTATATAGTTGTAATTTTTGTAGTTGCACTTATGTAGATTACATTTGCCAAACAGGGTATAACTTTTGGAATGTTTGTATGGTTGAAAAACTATACGATTTGGTTTATTCTTTTAAAATACTTAGACAGGTTGATTTTAAGAGTAAAATGTAGGATTATTTTTTTAATGTCACTAACGAATTTCTTGTAGGATTTCATAATTAGGATTTTCTTAAAAATTCGAAACAATAGCTTGTCTTTACAATACAAATTTAGTAAAAAGAATTTTCTAAAGGCAAAATATTTTTCGAAATATTCTAACTTGCTAAATTGTTTGCAGAAATTCTCAAAAGAAATTAAGTGGAATGGAATTAAATGGAAAATTCGAATTTTGCAAAAATTCGAAATCTCTAAACTCAAACCTCCTTTTAATTTTGCTAATTAACATTGTTAGTAGCCTTTGCACCGTGAAGAAAAGGGAAGACCCAAGACCTAAGACCTAAGACCGGCAAAGTTGTAGAAGTACATAGTCTACAAAGGGTTACTACAAAGTCTTTGAGGAGGTGACGGGGAGTTGCGCTCCAAGACAAGTTTTGTAGTTTGTATTTGATATTTTATTTTGAGGAGGATACGTGTGTGTATTGCTCCAAGATAAATAGATAGTGGTCAAAGGAGTTGTAAAGGCTTCTCCGCCTACTATAAAGGAGTATCTTTGTAGTAGTGAAAATCTCGAGTCCGAGGAGGAGCTCGGGGACTGAAGTAGGGGTGTTCGAATCCATTAGAGGTTGCGGGCATCGCGAACCAGGATAAAATCGACCGTGTGCTACTCTTTCTTCTTTCTCTCTTTATTTTCCGCACTTTATTTACTTGTTAACAAGTAACGAAGTTTGAAAAGAGGAAAGAATTTTCAAAAAACCAAGCTCTAAATTTTAAAAAGGTGATAAGCTATTCAACCCCCCTTCTAGCTTATCTTACCCATATACGGGACCTATCAAACACCACGATAAACAATTTTTTGGATGAATTACTTAGCAAATTTCCTTGGAATATTAGTTTTATCAATAAATAATTTATTACTTTTACTATATTCCAAATATTAATAACCTATAAAAATAAATATATAATTTTATTTCATTTTCCACATACTTATCTAAAGAATAAATATTTTTCATAAAAATATTTTATTCCATTTAATGCAAGAAATAGAGAATAAAAAATAACCAAAAACAATTGAGAAAAATAAATTGAATTGGAGTTAAGAGAAATAAATCTTTTATTATTTGATGAAAATTTAGATGCTAATTCTATTATTTTTTATCTATCTTGAGTTATAAAAATCAGAATTGAATAATTTTACTACTCGGACGAAATTTACGAAATAATTTTGAGTTTAGTAATGATTTAATAATATTTATCATTGAACTGGAACAACCTTGTAAAAAGTTGATTACGAATTTTAATATTAAAAATTCTAAAAATACATTGGTTTTTCATATCTGAGTGAAGTTACCTGAGATTTGTCACATATTTTTTTCTCTTTAGAAAATTTCCTAATAGTTGATTTAAATTATTAATATAAACTTTAAATTAATTAAGATATTAATTTTAATATTAAATCCAGTAATTCTCGCTTATTTATCTTTAGATTTAACTATCCTTTTTTTGATCATTTTGTACCAAAATTTTGAATAAGATCAGTTAAGCGAAACTTTTTTTTTTTACCCTTTTAGTTAATATTAATCTTAAAATTTGTATTAATATATTAAAAAGTTATATAATTTGAAGGAGGTTATTCCTTATTCCTTCACATTTCAGGTACCCAGACATATGGTTATGGCTAATGCCCGCTCAAGGAGGAACAA
The DNA here is from genome assembly GCA_036435485.1 of Saposhnikovia divaricata. Lineage (NCBI taxonomy): Eukaryota > Viridiplantae > Streptophyta > Magnoliopsida > Apiales > Apiaceae > Saposhnikovia > Saposhnikovia divaricata. Next base: position 147,728,381 of record CM071596.1, on the reverse strand, counting down.
AAGTGAGCCCCGATCCTCTGCCCCCTTCTTAATACTTTCTTCTGTATTCGCTGCTCTTTTAGTATTAAAAGAGTGCCCCTGCAGGACCATTTTAAGGAAAATAAAAATAAAAATATTATTTTCATTAAAATGGGCCCCGCTAGGAACACTTTTTTAATACTAACTAAAAAGAGCAGGGGACATGGAGAAGCGGACAGAGGATCCCTACTCAACAAAAGTTGGGCTAAACTGACCTTTAAAATATGTACTACAATATTACCAAAATTAGAATTTCTGTTGAAACAATTGGAAATTATATTCTGCTAGGGCATAAGTCGTGCCTTGGTTATTCGTTTACATTAAGATGTTATAATTGTTTTTGGATAAATATATATTTGCAAAACACACATCGATCATTAGCTTTTTTGATGTTTATTAATGATTCTTAATTTGAGATGTTTGATCTTTTGACATATATTTATTTATTTTTTATTGAAAACTTGAATTCTTGTAATATAGTTAAAGTTATATGAATTAAATTTTATTATGTTCTTGATGGGTATCGAACATTTGACCCATGATAATAATTATTTATTATCCCTTTTATGCTTATAATTCGTGCAAAGTTTATATTTTCCAGTTGTGTAACATTGAATATTCAATTTTATCAAAATGTGTTGCTAAAATATTGTATTTTATTATAAGCGGTCTCATGTCACATGAAATATGATGAGAGACAGACATTACTCAAGCATGGGAACTTGAATAAAAATTGAGAAACATGATAAAATCCCCCAAATCCAGCACAGAAGTAGAGACATATACTCCATGAACATCATAAAGCAGAAAATTTAAATTCGGAGTGGACTTCACGCTAAAATGGTTGATTTGCAGAACTCATAAATTTACCCAGCGACTGTTATCCGCAGTTTAAGGATTAAAACCAGAATAGAATGCTTTTTTTTTTTTTTGCTAAAGAGGGGGAAATATTGAAAATATGCTTCAAATGTTAACAAGTTAATTTCATCAATTGCATTGCTTTACTAGTACAATCCAAATAACAAGCAAATTTCAAACTATCACAACTGTTTTCAAACTACAGTAAACCATCGTTAAATTAATATTCGATAAATTAATAATCTCTTTAAGTTAATAATTTGTTCCAATCCCAACTTGGGCCAGTTAAAAAAATGATCAATTTCGATAAGATAATAAGACAATAATTTTTTGAAAATTTTATACAAATATATGGTCCCAATAATATTATAAATTAATAATTCCTTTATAATCATAAAAATATGTATTACCCTTTTGTAAAATATGATTCTAGGGTTCTTAAAAGTTGAATCTATATGAAACTCATCTAACCATCTTCGTTGCATCCAAAAGTTCGAATGTGGTGTTTTCGTAAATCATTAAAAGTTATTAATCAATATTTTTGATGTCATGGGTGCTTTTTTACATGAAAAAGGTTCAAAAAATGTTGTTTTATCCTTGATATCATCTAAATATACATGAATATTTACTTTGAATCTCGCAAATGCTCATTAAATTTGTAAACAATATATATTGAATTAATTGAATTAAGTATCAAACATAAATTGTACAATTCATTCTATTTAAATGTATATAATTGGAAATTAATTTTCTTTGATGTCAAAAATTCTCTATAAATTAATAATTATTAATTTATCGATTAATTAATACCTCTCTAAATTAATAGAATTCTCTATATTAATTTATAGAGGTTTTACTGTATGCACACTGACATTTTTACTGGACCATAACATTAAATAACTTGGGTAGCAGCAGTAGAAGGTTTGTATGCACACTGACATTTTTACTGTATACCATGCTTTGATTCATCAATGTTCCTCGGACATTCGCAACAGAACAATAAAACTTATGACCACACAAATAATGGACGTGACAACAATGTTCCACCTGTTAGGAATTCCCGTTTCTTGTCTTTGCGTAAATTAAATAAGGAGATTATAATAGTCAATAATAATAATAGATATTGACAGATGAACACCAAGATTTATACGTGAAAAATCCCCTTAAGCCAAAGAGGTAAAAACCACGGGACCAACTCCGAATGTTTCCACTATAATGATAATAATGGTTACAATATTCTCTCTCAAGTTTATGAAGTAACACTTGAGGTACACCTGAATAGTAATATAACGATTAACTATTCCTTCGGTACTGGACCGGATAACCTGGACAGAACTATCCCTTCGGTACTTGACCGGATAACCTGGAGGACTCCCCTTGTTGCGGCTGCAATGGCTGGACGAACTCCTAATGCTGTAGACCCAGATGGCTACAGCCCGACCAAACACTCACACTAACTCACCCGAAACGAAAGAAGAGAGAAGTACGAGGGCCCCCTATTCTGACCTGCTTGAAACAACCACAAGGTAAGTTTTCTACTAGACGGACTATCTAGCAGCTATGAAGGAGAGAAGAGAGTAAGATGTTTTGGTGTATTTAACTAATGAAGGGGGAGGGGGTATATATAGGTGATATGTGGTAGGTGGGGAGGGGGTTAGTGAATGTGGTGGTGAGGTTGGTGAAAGAAAAGGCTGCTGCTGCCTAACAATCTCCCCCTCTTTCCAAACTCACAGCTCTTCACTTGCACTCCATACCTGCGCCCTGTTTGCACGGCTCCAATTTTTCTCGCGGAACCACCTTTGTCATCATATCAGACGGATTCTTATCCGTGTGTATCTTCTCTATCTGTATCACCCCATCTTCAACCTGTTCCCATAGCCAATGGTAACGTACATTAATATTCTTAGTACGACTGTGACAAGTAGCATTCTTGCTCAAGTCAATAGCACTCTGGCTATCACAATACAACTCAAAGTTGTCTTGCTTCTTACCCAATTCTTGGAGAAACCACTTTAACCAAACCAGCTCCTTTTCTGCTTCACAAGCAGCAATATACTCTGATTCGGTTGTTGACAACGCAACACACTTTTTCAACTTGGACTGCCATGCTACAACTCCCCCCGCAAAAGTGAAAAGCATCCCTGACGTGGACTTCATCCCATCTGGATGTCCTTCCATGTCAGCATCTGTAAAACCTTCCAAGACTGGTTCTCCGTGTCCATACTTCAAGCATAACCCGGAAGTGCCTTTGAAATATCTAAGAATCCACTTAACTGCTTCCCAGTGCTTTCTTCCTGGGTTTGACAAATATCTACTCACAACTCCAACAGCATGAGCAATATCTGATCTTGTACAAACCAATGCGTACATAAGACTCCCCACTGCGGATAAGTAGGGAACTTCCTCCATATCCTCCTTCTTGTCCAGTTTAAAATGTCCCGCCAATGGTATGCTAATAGGTTTAACATCATCCATATTGAACCTTTTCAATACCCGTTCAATATATCCATGTTGTGAAAGCCACAACCTCCGAGTTGTTCTGTCACGAACAATCTTCATCCCTAGGATTTGTTTTGCTGGACCCAAGTCTTTCATATCAAAGAACTTGGACAAATCTTCTTTCAGCTTGGGGATCATGTTAGCATCTTGGCCGACCACTAACATATCATCAACATAAAGCAGCACGATAATGAAGTTACCGTTAGGAAACCTTTGCACATATGCACAGTGATCGGATGCAGTTCTCTTGAACTTATGATTCCTCATGAATGAATCAAACTTTTTGTACCATTGTCTTGGCGCTTGCTTAAGCCCGTATAAATTCTTCTTGAGTTTACAAACCATGTGCTCCTTCCCTTTCACGTCAAATCCTTCTGGCTGGTGCATGTAGATCTCTTCCTTCAAATCTCCATAAAGGAATGCAGTTTTCACATCTAACTGCTCAAGCTCAAGATCCATGGTAGCCGCTAATCCGAGAACTGTTCGGATTGATGTCATCTTTACAACCGGAGAAAAGATTTCATCGAAATAAATGCCTTCCTTCTGTGCAAAGCCTTTAACCACCAAGCGTTCTTTATACTTAGCCTTTAACCACCAAGCGTGCTTTATACTTTAAAAACTTTTCATCATCCCTTTTTACTTTGAAGACCCATTTGTTCCTCAAAGCCTTCCGTCCTCTCGAAAGTGTAGTCAACTCATAAGTTTCATTCTTGTTTAAAGAATCCATCTCCTCTTGCATTGCTTTCAGCCAGCAACTGCTTTCTTTATGAGTCTTGACTTCCTCAAAGGTCTTGGGCTCCTCCTCATCAGCAATTAAGATATACTCGGATGAAAGATATCTTCCTGATGGTCTCTGTTCTCTCGTAGAATGTCGTGGCTAAGTTTCTTCAGCTTCAGGCTGAGGCGGTAGCTCCCCCTGCTCAGCAGCCTCATCATCTGCCATATCATCTCCATCATCTTCTAATGTATATGGATTTCTAGCTTGCCTTGGTTGTTGAGTGCTCCCACAATTCTCATAAGTTTGAGACTCATGGACAACCACATCTTTACTCCTGAATATCTTCTTCGATTCAGGATTCCACAACCGATACCCGAACTCTGGATCCCCACAGCCAACGAGAATACACGGAGTTGTTTTATCTTCAAGCTTTGTTCTATGCTCCTTTGGGATGTGTGCAAAAGCCTTGTATCCAAACACCCGCAAGTAGGAATAGGAAACATCCTTTCCTAACCAGATCTTCTCTGGAATCTCAAAATTCAGAGGTGCCGATGGAGATCGATTGATCAAGTAGCAAGATGTTCTTATAGCTTCTCCCCAAAATGACTTCAGCAATTTAGCCATTTTCAACATGCATCTGACTCGTTTAGTAATGGTACGGTTCATTCTTTCTGCAATGCCATTCTGTTGTGGGGTGCCAGGAACTGTTCTTTCATGCCGGATACCATGCTTTGTAAGGTACTTTTGAAACTCTTTTGAAGTGTACTCCCCCCCGTTGTCACTACGAAGGCACTTCAATTATTTCCCTGTTGATTTTTCAACCATGGCATGAAACTTCTGGAAGTACTCAAACACTTGATCTTTGGATTTGAGTATCTCAACCCACACCTTTCGAGATACTTCATCAATGCAGGTAACAAAGTACCTATTTCCGCCTAAGGACTCCACCTCAAATGGACCAAAAACGTCAGAGTAAACTCTTTCTAGCACCACCGACTTTTTCTTTAGTGGACTGCTAAAAGATACTCGATGTTGTTTCCCGAATAAACAATATTCGCAAGGCTGCAATGCAGTATCTTTAGCAAACGAAATGAGGGATTTCTTCGCTAAGATCTGCAGCCCTTTCTCGCTCATGTGACCAAGCCTCTTGTGCCACAATCTTGCTGAAGCTTCATCTTTAACTATATTCAACTCATTTGAACACATCGTCACTTGTGTCTTGTACAAAAAACCACAAGTGGAACCTCTTGCAACCACCAACGAACCTGTAGTAAGCTTCCACATTCCTCTACTGCATGTATTTACGTACCCTTGCTTGTCTAGCGCTATGCCGGAAATCAAGTTGAGCCGTAAGTCCGGAACATGTCTGACATCTTTCAAAGTCATTGAACAACCTGTGTTTGTCTCAATACAGATGTCACCAATGCCTGTGATCTTTGATTGATCTGAGTTACCCATTCTTACAGTACCAAACTCCCCTGACTTGTACGTCGTAAAGAATTCTAGAGTGGATGTTGCATGATACGTTGCTCCAGTATCTATCTCCCATTCAACCTTCTGATCATCAACATGTAAGCATTCTTCTTCCCCAAAAGAAAGGATCACAACATCTTCTCTCATAGCAGTTGTTGTACTTTTCTCGGCATATTTCCCTTGCTGACCATTGTTTCGCTCGCTAAGCCAGGCCCTACAATCCTTTTTGTAATGACCCTTCTTCTTACAATAGTAGCATTCAACATTGGCTTTAGACTTGCCACTGGAATTACCAAAATTCCTACTTTTACTACGTCCTCGGTTTGTCTCCCTGTACTTGCTTCTGCCTCTGTTCTCAGTAACAGGAGCTTGGGAATCGTGGTTGACTCCTCTACTCTTCTTCTCATGGATGCACTAAGGATACTCTGCTTAATTGATTGCAACGTTAGTTGCTCAGTTGGTACAGCATTAGTTACTGTCACCACTAGCGTATCCCAGCCGGATGGTAAAGTATTGAGAAGAAATATTGCTTGGAATTTCTGTTCAAACTCCATCTTCATATTTGATAGTTGATTTAACAACCCTTGGAATTCGCTCATATGCTCTCACATGTTGTTCCCATCCTGGTACCTCATGTTCACCAGCTGACGAACTAGAAAAGTTACATTTTGTGAACTTTTCTCTTGGAACTTAGACTCTAATGTCGTCCAAAGCGTATAAGCGTCTTCTTCTTCAGAGACATGATGATACTCCGAATTATCAATCCATCGACGAATGAGACTGATAGTTTTCATGTTCATCTTCTTCCAGTCAGCATCAGACTTTGCTGCAGGTTTGACTCATTTCAGCTCCACCGGATGAAATAAGTCCTTACTATAAAGCAAATCATTTATTCTACTTTTTCACATCGGATAATTTGAAGCTGTCAGGCTTACCATTACACTAGAATAATCATCCATTTTAATTTACCAAAGACTATGGGAATCTCACTTAGAACCACACAAGTTGGTCAGGAAAGTGGATGTGTTTGAGGAGCCTTTCGTATTAGTACGGCGCGTTATCAAGTAACCACTGCGCACAAAGAACTTTCCTGGACACCAACAACGTGGGCCCCAGCTTTAATACCAATTGTTAGGAATTCCCGTTTCCTATCTTTGCGTAAATTAAATACGGAGATTATAACAGTCAATAATAATAATAGATATTGACAGATGAACACCAAGATTTATACGTGGAAAACCCCCTTAAGCCAAAATGGTAAAAACCACGGGACCAACTCCGAATGTTTCCACTATAATGATAATAATGGTTACAATATTCTCTCTCAAGTTTACGAAGTAACACTTGAGGTACACATGAATAGTAATATAACGATTAACTATTCCTTCGGTATTGGACCAGATAACCTGGACAGAACTGTCCCTTCGGTACTTGACCGGGTAACCTGTAGGACTACCCTTGTTGCGGCTGTAATGGCTGGACGAACTCCTAATGTTGTAGACCTAGATGGCTACAGCCCGACCAAACACTCACACTAACTCACCCGAAACGAAAGAAGAGAGAAGCACGAGGGCCCCCTATTCTGACCTGCCTGAAACTACCACAAGGTAAGTTTCCTACTAGACGGACTATCTAGCAACTATGAAGGAAAGAAGAGAGTAAGATGTTTTGGTGTATTTAATTAATGAAGGGGGATGGGGTATATATAGGTGATATGTGGTAGGTGGGGAGGGGTTGGTGAATGTGGTGGTGAGGTTGGTGAAAGAAAAGGTTGCTACTGCCTAACACCACCCAATGATAAAGCCACCACCAAGTTGTTTACCTATTTGGGAACCACGCGAGCCGCCATAGATTCCTCCCCTTGAATCAGGAATTGGCAGAAACAAGCTACAGAGTGAAGGCCCAGCAAAAAGCCCAGTGAGGAAGCCGCCTAGGTAGCCAACAACGGCGTGGGTGTGGAAAACGCCAAGTATGTCGTCTATTTTTTGGAGAACAATCCATCTTTTATGGACAATCATCATGGTGAACCAGGGAATGCTGCCTGATAGAATTCCCATTACTATGGCTGCCCAGCCTTGCACAAGACCTTCCATAATCGCAAGCAACCATACACATTTGCAATTTAGGTATTGTATGATGTGTATTTACAGCAACATATGCAAAATGATCCTTAACTTAAACGCAAATCAAACTAATTAATTACACCACGGCAATAGAAAATCTAAAAACGGGGATGAACTTATATACCTGCACCAGGAGTGATGCAAACAAGGCCTGTGATCATGCCTTGAACAGCTTCTATCACGGAAGGTTTCTTAAAGAATATGACATCCAACCATGTCCAAACAAGTAGACTTGTAGCTGCAAATATATTTGTATTCAGAATTGCCATTGAGGAGTTTATGTTGGCTGTGTATGGACCTCCGTCGTTAAAACCAGCCCACCCCATCCACAACAATCCTGCTCTCGCCATCAGCAATATGTTGTTTGCAGGAAACCTTTCTCTGTCTGCCTTTGATCTCGGTCCAACCTGAAAAAATCAAGATGCCCAAATGTAAGTTCGGGATTAATCAATGAATGAACAAAATGAGAATTAACAAAGAGCAAAATATATCGACAATCATAAGGTGCAAATATATGAATTAATTAATGTTACAGTAACAAGCTGTACAAGTCCACAGAGACTTTGTTATTATAAATTGGTACTAACCCAATAGGCAGCAGTTAAACCAACAATCCCAGAAGAAAGATGAATAACAAATCCACCAGTATAATCAATAACACCCCATTGAAACAAAAAACCACCACCCCCAAGCTAAAAGCTCCAATTGTATACGAAAGAGTGAACCAAAGAGGCACAAACATCATCCAAGCTTTAATATTCATCCTTCCCAACAAAGAACCAGCCAATAATATCAAAGCAATACATGCAAAAACACACTGATACCAAACCATAGACGCCACAGGAAAAAAGGGCTGAACCATTGCGGTCTGCATGGTCCCATTTTTGAAATAATGTATTGTGGCCGGCAATTGTGCTTGCTTCATCAGAAATTGTTGGCCTAAAGCAGGAACGGCTTTTCCCCAGAAAGGAAGAAGTTTTTTGCCAAATGACATTTTGTAAGCCCATGTTACCCAACAAATAATCAGGGCTGCAAAGGCATAGAGTGCCATGAAAGCAGAGTTTACTGCCCATTTTTTCTTGACAATGCTTCCATACAAGATAACAAGACCCGGGACACTTTGGAGGCCAACGATTGTCGCGGCTATCATCTGCCATGCGTTGTCTCCTTTGTTTAACCAGTCCGGCGCGGATGTGGTCAAGTTTTGGTATGCTATAGGAACTGTTGCAGCCATATCTAACTAGTAACTTTTGGTAGCTAGCTAAGTGCTTACTTGGATGTGTGTGCATAACATGCATTCACATTTATACACGGGATGCATTGTTTGTGCTACCATGAAGATGCAATGCTGATTTTTTTTTTTTTATTGAATCTTTTGAAAATCATCGATTCTGTTTTGGAGAACATGGTATTATATTAATCTATTTTATGTAACGTAATTCTGTGATTCGCTAGGATTCTATTATTGAAATGTGCTAGCTGTTAAATATGAACTTGTTGTAATTGGATACTAACCCAGAATACAAAATCCAGTGAGATATAATTTTCTAAAAGATTTAACCAAGAATATAAAATTTTTAATTTTTTAATTTACAGGCCCTGACTACGCGGTTTCACTCAAAGTAGAAAGGCAGTTCCTTTGATTTTCTAAATTTGCATTTTTTTTGTTATAATACTGTATTCTATTTTTATAAACTAGTCATTGTCTTAGTGTTTTAAAATTTTATTAAAATTAACTTTTTAAAAGGCTCAAGTGTATGTAGTGCATGTGGTGTAGCAATAATATCAGCACTCTTTTGGTGATACAAAAGTTAAAATGAACAATTGACAGACGGACAGTTTATTTGAAACTGTATTCGGATAATGACCGATTCACTAAAGCCAATGTTGGAATAATCATCTAACGGACACCTACATAGTCTCTCTCCCTGTAGGGATACTTAAATCGCATTATTTTAATTTAATTTAACTATTTATTACATGATTCTGATAATGACATTATTAATTTAATGACAAAAAAAATTAAAATAGTAAGATAAAAGAGGAGAACCAGGAGAATATCATAAACACAAATGTAGAAAATTATACGATACTGTGAAACATCTTTAGTAACTTATCACTAAATAACACCCATTTATCTGTACGAATATTTAAATAAATTTTTGGGATTTTTTTCATAAATATCCAAGTTCTAAAATTTTTTATAATTTTAAAAAAAAAAAATTATTTTGCAAAAATATTAATTTTTATAAAATATTTGCAAAAATACTTTGGGCAACTTTTACAACTATAACCACAAATGCAATTTTAAAAATTTAATAATTGAAATTATCTTTAGTTGCATGACGGGTGCTTATCAAACGCAATCTCTAATGCAACCAAAATCAAAGAAAAATGTAAAAACATGTTGCATTTGATTTATTTTTGCAAATATTTTTAAAAAATGGCGAAGTCGAAAAAAATTTTAATTTTTTTTTATTTTTGATAATTTCCCTATATTTTTTGTGATATATTTTTAAAATATTACTAATATAAATATAGAATTAAAATCTACAAGTCAGCATTTCTATTTGCTATTATTATTTTTTATTTATTTTGAAATTAAAATTAATTTGAAACATAATGTAAGTGGATCTGGTTTTTTTTTTAAATTAGGAAGGCCTGTTCTAGTGAGCCAATTCTACTACAAAGTTGGATACTTACGTAGCGCTTGTTTAAAAATGTTATGTAAGATGTTATTAAAAATGCAAACAAAAAGAAAATAGTACATCTTTTAAGTAATTTTTTTTGTGACATCAATATTGCATCCTTTTATTGTATTTCACCACCGTTGTTCTCTACTTTTCTCCCTCTTTATGTATCCATCAAATGGAAAAAACTAATCGAACACATATATCAAACAAAGTTTTGTTCTCTGGGTAAATGCAAAGAAACATAGATTGGTTCTCGGGTTAAATTCAGTTTGTCTTGGCAAATCTTGGGATTCCGTTAGCAAATATGAGGAAGGTTTGGAAAACCTGGCAAATTGATTTCAGCCTATCTCTGAAAAACTTCACAGCAAATCGATTTCTGAACATTTTGAACTTCCCTGCCTTAATAAATGGCCTTTACTATCACAAAAGAGCGCATCATGAATTCACCTTTCTAAAAGAAATTCACATCACTGCTTTTGTCACTGGGCCTGCACCGTTGGACCAGATGGGAACTTCTTGTTTTACAAAGAAACGTATTCACATTTTGCGTTATCAATTATTTTTAATTTTTATTTTCCCCACAAAATATTTAAAAAAATGTAAATCCAGCAGAAACGCATTTAAACCTACGTTTCACAACTTTGGGATTAAAAGTTTTTATTTGGATTTAACGAGTTCCATTTTGGGTTTAGGAATATTCAATTTTCTAATTAAAATTTTTAATTTCATTTGTATTGCTTTAGGGATTTAAAAAATCAGGCCTCCGGACTTATTAAAATATTATTATTTTTGATTAAAATTTTTAAATTTATCTATATTACTTTAGGGTTCAACGGTTAATTTTTGGGGTTCACTTTTTCTATTTTGGATTTTAGAAAAATTTAAAATGAAGAATAAATTGTATACGAACTTAGGATTTTGGGTCCGTAATTTATCAAAAACAGAATTTATATCCATTAATATAAAAGGCACTGTGTGCAGGGATGAGGCACCGATGCACGTAGTCAACCCCGCATGCTGCACTGAACTTCGTGTTGTGGTTATTAAAATAATTAAAATACACATATATTTACTAAAACGAAAGTTAAAAGATCATTTTCTATGTAAAATAGATGGAACACGATGTTACGTTTCCACACAAACGCTACTTTAACGTACATTTGGAACAGTTTTAAAAGTTTCTAGAGAGAGAAACGGTATACGACTTTGCGTTTCTTAAAGACACCACTTTAAGTTGCGTTTTATAGTGATATTAGGGCCATAATTTCAATTTGTGATATTTAGTACTGTTAGTGTAGGTGCCCTTGAGGCAATACATTTCAGTTTATTTAAACTATGTTATTGACATTTATGTTCTGTTTTGATTATATTGATGTTTTATTATGCTTTGTATTTACTGCGATATAATTGTTATTATAATAAATGTCCCTAGATTATGGATACGAACTACATTAATATGAGATAATATACAGTATAATAATCTTAAATATCCCTAGTCAAGTATTACTGTTATTGGGACAATAATAATACATCGAGACTAGTATGTTGATTGACTGATGGTCACTTCTCATTGATCATAAGTATTGTGATACTAAAGTCAATGCATAGGTACATGTATGAGTACGATGTACTGGATAGACCCACTATGAGATTCGACATGGAATGAATAAATGTGTCATTATGAATCTCAATGTGATAATGATGTAATGATCCTTAGACCTGAAGTCATTACATTTTTATATGAGAATTAATATATTTTGATTCTATCAAAAGTTATCTTTAATCGGGTAATGATAAAGGTGGTCTTGGGTATATTATGAATCGTATGAGAAATGTGAATGATCTAGATGGAATTTAACCCTCCTTAATATATATAAATATATAGGAGTGATATTATTGGCCTCTTTTTTGAGTGAGACTATGAAATGCATGACCGTGCTCAAATAGTGATTTGTTTGAATAGTCTACTTATCGATCAAGAAAATAAAGATTAAATTATGACGAGGATGACACATTCTATGCCTCTAGTTTAATCTATAATATCATGGTTAAGGGATTATATTACATAGAACATTGTTCACGAAAGGAGAAATCGATTCACTGATTTAATTATTATTATTTGGGAAACAATGATGTATTACTAGATGCCGCTCATTGTTTACGATTTTATTTACTAAATAAAATTGTTGCCAATATAATAATAACCTATTGGGTCACACACAAGAGCGCTTGAAGGATAATTTAATTTAAATAGTCGGATTTAAATTAAGATGATAAATCGAATTGTTAATTAATTAATTAAGTATTGACTTGATTAATTAAATAAACAAAATTCGAATTATTATAAATTCAATATTCAGTATCTTGCTTATTAAGTAAGACTTAATAGATGAGAATTAACAGAATTTGGATTTATACAAAACTCTAAAAGAGATTAGAGTTGATTTTTCGTTTTTATCTCCAACTATATAACTCTTTTTCTGTGGCTGCTAGTGGTTACGTTTTTATTGTGATAAAACACTAAAACCCTAACAGCAAAAGAGGAGAGAGCAAGAAAGGAGAAAATTCGAGTTCTTGGTGCTAGTACACTGCAAATTCTTCAAGAAAGCGTTCGTGTGGATACCATAGAGACGTACATCGCTCGTGCGGGATACGTGGTGATCAAACAATCTATTCTTCACTCTCAAATATCGGAAAGCTCTTTAAGGTACTGATTTCTATGAACTACGAATTAAATATACAATTCTCGCACGGATCCTTGCGGCGGGTTTCAATTTTATTTTATTTTTCGTGTTTTTCCGCTGCGTTTGATTGCTTGAAACCCAACAATGGTATCAGAGCTACTTGCGAGAGGTTATTTAATTCGTTTATGTGTTTAAGCTTTCGAATATATGCATGTATGTAATCTGTCATGACTGCTGTTTATGAATATTATGATATTATGCATGCTGTATATACTATTCTGGTTTTGTTGGTCGCTTTGATCAATCTGTTGATCAATCTGTTGGATGATGCCTGTTCGATATGTATACTGATACATGTTTCTAGTCACTGGATTTTGGGTCGTGTGTATATTGATACATGCTAATGGAATTGTATACTGATACATGATTTTGCTTGTATTCCGATACATGATTTTGCAAAAAAATCTTCGGTTTAGGGCTTTGTTTTAATTTGGGCTTGTGACATATTATGATATATTATGATATGATAATGCAATTTATGATGTTCTTAAGTGTTAATTGAGCATGGTGATTGGTTATGGCCTTAAGACCCATAAGTTAGTGGTTTTAATTATTATGGTCTGGTTTTATAAATACGACTTGCATGTCGTTTTCTTTTTCCTTTGTAACTGTTCATCTCGAATATAACTCGAGTTCTTATGTAATTGTATTAGTATAGTTATGTTTTATATTCTATGTAATAAGAAGTTCATTGGAGGCATGCAATGAAGGATCAATGGAGATGAAGGCAGTTGACACAAAGAAGACATGAAGACATGTATTTATGAAGACCAACTATGTAATAATTTAGTTTTATTAACCACCATAGATTGACCTAGATTTTTCCATTAGCTTGGAAAGATCATATAGGATTGGGCCATAACCAAGCACGATTTTATATTCATGCACTTTACATATGATGATATGTATGTGTAGTGATAGATATGCATGCTTAATTAGATTCAGTAGAATGTATGTATGTATTAGATGCGTCATCCATGCCATGCTAAACAAGATAAAATCCGTAACGATTTAAGATGAAGATTAAACAAAATGATCATGAGATTCCTGTTTTTATGAAACACGGTAATTAAATATGAATTATTATAGTTCAAGGATTAAATGATTTTGTCAACAACGAGATTAATTTCTTGTAAGGTTAAAAGGTGTCAATAATGCCATTTGTACGTTAACCTTTCTACCTGGAAATCATTAATTCAGCGAACTATGATTTGAAATATTTAATTCCAGGAAAAATTGGGGATCTCTTTATGATGGGATCATGGTCATTTTAATTAAAAATCCCTTAATTAAATATTAAGTTATTAGATTCTTTCAAATTGAATAACACTCATCAAAGCCTAGATCATTAGGAGTTGGTTTGCCAAAGTGAAGCATTCCTAATTATCGTGGTTAGGTGCGAAAGAATAAATGTGATATTTGACATGTTAATCAATTGGGTCTAACTTAACTAAGTTATCACAATAGGATTGTGAAATGAGAACTTAGAAGCATAGGTTTGGCGGAAAATTTATTTGATAAATTAAAGCAATTGTTGTTCACCAAACTGTCCAAGAATTATATACGAGATATAATTGAAAAATGTTGTCTACCTAAATAGTTGTGTTTTGGGAGTATCGGCCAACGCTGACCCAAGACATAATAAAATATGGATCTTGGCCCACTAGAAAGTAAAGTTTCGTATAGGCTTTCCGATTTAATAGTGAGGGAGGGCTATTAATTTGATAAAACTAGTGGGAGGTATATTAAGTTGAATGTACCATAATCACTTGAACATAATTATTGTAACAATCTAACTTATCTTATGCATTTTATCATTGTAGATAACAAATGGCACAAAACACAAACAACACTTTCTCTGTGCGATCAGTCCTTGAGAAGGACAAGCTGACAAGATCAAACTTCCTTGACTGGTCTAGGAATTTGAGAATTGTTCTCATGCAGGAAAAGAAATCTTATGTGATTGATAATCCTCAACCGGAAGCCCCTGTTGCCAATGCCACTTGTGCTCTGTAAAATGCTTATCAGAAGCATATTGATGATGCGAACGATGTGGCTTGTCTTATTCTTGCTACAATGAATGCTGAGCTTCAGAAGCAGCATCTGCATATGAATGCACATGCTATGTTTGAACATCTTTCAATGATGTTTCAATCACAGGCTCGTGTGGAAAAGTTCAACACGAGCAAAGCACTCTACTCATGCAAGCAGGGCAACGGACCGGTCGGACCACATGTTCTAAAGATGATTGGGTATTGTGATTACCTTGCTCGTTTGGGTTTCCCGCTTCAGCGAGAGGCTCAAGTCGATATAATCTTGCAATCTTTGAACATAGACTATACTCAGTTTATTATGACTTTTAATATGACTGAGCAAGATAAGACTCCTATGGAATTGTTGGCCATGCTGAGGACCACTGAAGCAAATATGGTCAAGGCACCTGAGAAATCTCCCATAATGATGGTGGGCAAGAAAGGTGCTAAGGGAAAGGGGAAATGGAAGGGCAAGAAAAAGGTTGCATCAAAAGCTCTTGCTACTTCAAAGCCCTCTTTCAAAAAGGCTGGAAAGCCGAAGGGAGATGTCGCGAAGGCTGACAAGGGTGATTGTCACTATTGCAACAAGCCTGGTCACTGGAAGAGGAACTGTCCTAACTACTTGGAGGATCTGAAGAAGATGAAGTCTGTCAAGATTTCTACTGATTCAGGTATTTATGTTATAGAAGTCAATTTGTCTATTTCAACATCTTGGGTATTGGATACTGGATGTGGTTCTCACATTTGTATTAATGTGCAGGAACTGCGAAGGAGTAGGACATTGGCAAAGGGAGAGGTCGACCTACGAGTAGGCAATGGAGCAAAGGTTGTTGCTTTAGCCGTAGGACTTACTATTTATCGTTGCCCTCTGGGCTTATTTTAGAACTTGATAATTGCTATTACGTGCCTGCAATTTGCAGAAACATTATTTTTATTTCTTGTTTGGACAAGAAGGGTTTTTCATTTACTATTAAAGACAATTGTTGCTCTTTTGGTTTGAATGATTTAACTTATGGCAGTGCACGCATGTTTAATGGTTTGTATGTTCTAGATTTAAATTTTACTCCTGTCTATAATGTTAATAAATGCCTTAAAGCAAATGACTCTAATCAAACCTTCCTATGGCATTCTCAATTAGACCATATAAATGAGAATCGCATATCCAAGCTCCATAAAGATGGATTTTTGGATAAATTTGATTTTGAATCATACGGTGAATGCGAAGCTTGTTTACTTGGTAAAATGGCAAAGGCCCCTTTTAAAAAACAAGGTGAAAGGGCCACTGAACGATTAGAAGTAATACATAGTGATGTATGTGGTCCAATGCGTTCTATGGCAAGAGGAGGCTTTTACTACTTCATAACATTTACTGATGATTACAGTAGATATGGATTTGTGTATCTAATGAAGCACAAATCTGAAGCTTTTGAAAAGTTCAAAGAATACAAAGCTGAAGTAGAAAAGCAAAAGGTTGAGAGTATTAAAATTCTTCGATCTGATCGAGGAGGTGAATACTTAACCCTGGAATTTAAGAATTTCTTAAAGGAATGTGGTATTGTATCACAACTCACTCCTCCTGGAAAACCACAATGGAATGGCATTTTTGAAAGGAGGAATCGTACTTTGTTGGACATGGTACGATCGATGATGAGTTATGCTGATCTTCCGATAAGTTTCTGGGGTGATGCCCTAGAAACCGCTGCATATACACTAAATCGTGTTCCATCAAAATCGGTTCAAAAGACTCCATATGAGATATGGACTAGAAAGCGTCAAATCATGTCATTTATGAAAATATGGGGATGTGAAGCGTTTGTAAAATGCTTGATCTCTGATAAGCTTGGACCCAAATCTGAAAAATGTTATTTTGTGGGGTACCCGAAGGAAACTAAGGGTTACTATTTCTATAATCCAATTGAGAACATAATAGTTGTTTCTCGAAATGCTGTATTTCTAGAAAGAGAATTTGTCTCCAGAAGAAATAGTGGGAGGAAAGTAGACCTCGATGAAGTTCGAGAACCACAAGATAACATTGAACCGGAAATGGAACGTGAGCAAGATATTCAAGATAATCTTGAAGAGAATATTGCTCAAGAAACACAAGTTGTTCGTAGATCTGGTGGGATTCGCCATGAGCCTGTGAGATATTATGGTTTTCTCCTAGTCGATAATGGTGATATAATGCTCATTGGTCAAGATGAGCCTCTTACCTATCAAAATGCTATAAACAGTCCAGACTCTGAGAAATGGCTAGAAGCCATGAAATCTAAAATGGATTCCATGTATGAAAACAAAGTATGGACTTTGGTTGATCCACCTGAAGGGGTAAAACCCATTTGGTGCAAATGGGTCTTCAAGATGAAGACTGACATGGATGGAAAGGTCCAGACCTACAAAGCTAGGTTGGTTGCAAAAGGTTTCAAACAAATTCATGGTATTGACTATGATGAAACTTTTTCACCAGTAGCAATGGTCAAATCCATTAGGATTTTGCTTGCGATAGCAGCTTACAACGATTATGAAATCTGGCAGATGGATGTCAACACAGCCTTCCTTAATAGAAGCCTTGAAGAGGATGTATATATGATACAACCTGAAGGTTTTGTAAATCCAAAGGATGCTAGAAAGATATGTAAGCTAATCAGGTCCATTTATGGACTAAAGCAAGCTTCAAGGAGATGGAATATTCATTTTGACCAAACAGTCAAAGAGTTTGGCTTCGTTCAAAATGAAAATGAACCTTGTGTTTACAAGAAGGTTAGTGGGAGCACTGTGGCATTCCTAGTTCTATATGTTGATGATATATTACTGATTGAGAATGACATACCTTCTCTACAGGCTGTTAAGGCATGGTTAGGAAAGAATTTCTCCATGAAAGACTTAGGTGAGGCTTCCTATATATTAGGGATCAAGATCTATATCTACAGGCTGTTAAGGCATGGTTAGGAAAGAATTTCTCCATGAAAGACTTAGGTGAGGCTTCCTATATATTAGGGATCAAGATCTATAGAGATAGATCAAGAAGATTGATTGGCTTAAGTCAGAGTACATACATTGACAAAGTATTGCATCGTTTCGGGATGCAAGATGCAAAAAGGGGATTTGTCCCAATGTCTCATAGGATAACGATCTCTGATAAAGATAGTCGTAAATCGAAAGATGAAAAGGATCGCATGAGTAAGATTCCATATGCTTCTGCAATTGGATCTATCATGTATGCAATGATATGTACTCGTCCTGATGTATCGTATGCTTTAAGCATGATGAGTAGGTTTTAGTCTAATCCAGGTGAAGCTCACTGGACGGCTGTCAAGAACATTCTAAAGTACTTAAAAAGGACTAAAGATTCGTTCTTGGTGTATGGAGGAGAAGAGGGACTAGTTGTAAAAGGTTACACTGACTCTAGTTTCCAAACAGACAAGGATGACACTATATCCCAGTCTGGTTTTGTGTTTTATATCAACGGAGGTGTAGTTAGCTGGAAAAGTTCGAAACAAGAAACAGTAGCTGATTCTACAATGGAGGCTGAGTATATTGCTGCTTGTGAAGCAGCTAAGGAGGCAGTTTGGATCCGAAACTTCATCACTGAGCTTGGTGTGGTTCCATCGATAGCAGATCCCATTGATCTCTATTGCAATAATAATGGAGCCATAGCACAAGCAAAGGAACCAAGATCGCACTCTAGGGCAAAACATATACTTAGAAGATATCATCTTATTCATGAGATTAACGAGCGAGGAGATATACACATATGTAAAGTGCATACCAATGATAACGTTGCTGATCCACTGACTAAGCCTCTGTCGCAGCAGAAGCACGAAAGTCACACTAGTTCCATAGGTATTAGGAATATGAATGATTGGCTCTAGTACAAGTGAGAGATTGTTAGTGTAGGTGCCCTAGAGGCAATACATTTCAGTTTATTTAAACTATGTTATTAACATTTATGTTCTGTTTTGATTATATTGATGTTTTATTATGCTTTGTATTTACTGCGATATAATTGTTAGTATAATAAATGTCCCTAGATTATTGATACGAACTACATTAGTATGAGATAATATACAGTATAATAATCTTAAATATCCCTAGTCAAGTATTATTGTTATTGGAACAATAATAATACATCGAGACTAGTATGTTGATTGAATGATGATCACTTCTCATTAATCATAAGTATTGTGATACTAAAGTCAATGCATAGGTACATATATGAGTACGATGTACTGGATAGACCCACTATGAGATTCGACATGGAATGAATAAATGTGTCGTTATGAATCTCAATGTGATAATGATGTAATGATCCTTAGACCTAAAGTCATTACATTTCTATATGAGAATTAATATATTTTGATTCTATCAAAAGTTATCTTTAATCGGGTAATGATAAAGGTGGTCTTGGGTATATTATGAATCGTATGAGAAATGTGAATGATCTAGATGGAATTTAACCCTCCTTAATATATATAAATATATAGGAGTGATATTATTGGCCTCTTGTTTGAGTGAGACTATGAAATGCATGGTCGTGCTCAAATAGTGATTTATTTGAATAGTCTACTCATCGATCAAGAAAATAAAGATTAAATTATGACGAGGATGACACATTCCATGCCTCCAGTTTAATCTATAATATCATGGTTAAGGGATTATGTTACATAGAACATTGTTCACGAAAGGAGAAATCGATTCACTAATTTAATTATTATTATTTGGGTAACAATGATGTATTACTAGATGCCGCTCATTGTTTACGATTTTATTTATTAAATAAAATTGTTGCCAATATAATAATAATCTATTGGGTCACACACAATAGCGCTTGAAGGATAATTTAATTTAAATAGTCGGATTTAAATTAAGATGATAAATCGAATTGTTAATTAATTAATTAAGTATTGACTTGATTAATTAAATAAACAAAATTCGAATTATTATAAATTCAATATTCAGTATCTTGCTTATTAAGTAAGACTTAATAAGATGAGAATTAACAGAATTTGGATTTATACAAAACTCTAAAAGAGATTAGAGTTGATTTTTCGTTTTTATCTCCAACTATATAACTCTTTTTCTGTGGCTGCTAGTGGTTACGTTTTTATTGTGATAAAACACTAAAACCCTAACAGCAAAAGAGGAGAGAGCAAGAAAGGAGAAAATTCGAGTTCTTGGTGCTAGTACACTACAAATTCTTCAAGAAAGCGTTCGTATGGATACCATAGAGACGTACATCGCTCGTGCGGGATACGTGGTGATCGAACAATCTATTCTTCACTATCAAACATCGGAAAGCTATTTAAGGTACTGATTTCTATGAACTACGAATTAAATATACAATTCTCGCAAGGATCCTTACGGTGGGTTTCAATTTTATTTTATTTTTCGTGTTTTTCCGCTGCGTTTGATTGCTTGAAACCCAACAAGTACCATATTTTTTAAAATTGTGACACAACGAGCCAACACCCAAATAATTTTAGGGTTTCAAATTTTTGGTTAGAGAAAACTGGGCCTGAGCTTGTCCTCGGGGATCTCTCCTGAGGTTATAACATAAAAAACCTATAAAGTAAATGGCCTCGCAGGAGCATTTTTGTAAATATCAATTTTTTCTCAATAAGTTACCTAAATATCCTTAATTTTGTATTGAATATCTTTTAACCTCTGGTAAACCATGAGGTCATCCTCAGACACATGAATCCCTTTTTGGTTATGATATTTATTTTGGGGCTTTACTTTTCAGATGCTTAGTTAAAATGATTGGGTTGGAAGGAACGATTATAATTGTATTTTAACTGTGATTTCGGCAACGATTTGAGAAGTTAATCCCAAGTATTACAATCATTTCTACTTAGTTGGTCTTTGTCCTCACTAGCTCTCTTAACTCACCGTAAACATTTATGGATTTCATATAATTTATGTGTTTTCATGGTTTTTATCTATTAGATTTAACGCGATTGCCATATAAATGCATAGTTTTGGTTGTTTTGTGCTTGATGAGTTAGATTTGTCGACTCTATCAAGTTAAAAGAGGTTTGAGGAATACATAGTTCAGTTTCGTGGTTATTTGTAAGAGATATTCTAAATACTATTATTCTAATTTCATATAAAAATTGTTTAGACTCGATAGTAAATTCATATCTTAAGTTCTATAGGTTTCAGTTTGGTTTGATCTTGATATTTTGTGCTCTTTATAATGATGATTAACATTTTAGATAAGGGAGTTGACAAAGTGTATATGAAAAACATGTCTGATGAATCTTATGATGAACCAGGTGTCGAATCTTTAATAAATCTTTTATCTACATATAAAAAACCCATAATAGAATGATCAAGAAGATATTATTGTACTTAAATAATATGGGGACCTAACTCATAAGTGGTACATGAATGCTGTAACACCCCCAGATCCGGGGTCAGGGATCGAGTTGTTACGGTTTCATAACTCATACATAATACTTGACTTGAGTCCAAAATCAATAAGTAACATGCTGTGACCCCACAATAATATCCACTCACACACGCACAGTTACAGTCCCAGAGGTGAAATTGAAATAATGTTAGGTCCGATAAGATTGTAGAAGGGGGGTTGAATACAATCTTTACCTTTTTATCGAAATTTGTCCTTTAAATTAAATTTGATAAAGACAAATTTATGTGCGAAATTATTTAACATAATTTTTCAAGTTGAATATAACTGTATATTAACTTGATGTGGTGTTACAAAATCAGTATAACAACTTATCAAGATGTTAATAACTAATTAAAAAATTCGACATGAACTTTTCTAATTTAGTTAATAATAATCAAGATAAGAACTAGGAAACTTAATTCGCTAGTAGTACAAGAATCACAAATAAACAAGTTCTAGCGGATAGAATATAACAAAGATGAAGAACTTGAAGTTCTGGGAATTGTTTAAGCTTTGGTGTTCTTGGTGTTCTTGAGAAAGAGAATTCTGTTCTGAATATTATGTTTTCTGCTGTGTTTCTCCGTTATGACTTAATCTGCTCTGTTCTGTTCTTTTATATCAGTAACAGGTCTTGCTGGCTTTCTGTAGGATATTTAACTGCTCCAGCATGACTTAAACTGCTTCCAAGACTTTATTTTTCTTCATTAAGACTTACACAAACCTCCATTAAGACATAAAACTTGTCGGTATGACTTAATAGAAATTCGGTAAGACTTACAACAGCTGGCAACAAGTCGGTAAGACTTAATCAGGTCGGTAAGACATAATCTTCAATTTCAATGCTCGGTATGACTTAACTCAACAGCTGTGTTCGGTATGACTTAACTGATTAGGTCATACCGAATTTTAATCAATAATACTTAATCCTTTAAGTCATTTCTTTAAGTCATATTGATCCAATTAATTAATTAATGATTAACTAATTCACATTTAATTGATACAATAATTAATTTAAATAAATAAATTAATTCTTCCAGAATTAATTCATTTAATTAAATCAAGTAAATGATTTATATCAATTACAAATGAATTTAATTAAATCAATAAATAATTAATTTAATTCTTACAAACCACTGAAGGTAGTAAAGAATTACCACTGATTTGTGTTGACGTTCGATGTACTGTCTGGTTCATGAACGACTAACTTCAACGATGCTTCTTCACTTTTGACTTTAGGTTGTGGTTTGTTTCTTCTCTCAATTCTCTTGTACTGTAACTGACCTTCAAACTATCACTCGAAAAATCTCTGTCACTGTTCAAATGAATCCATTCACTTCAATGCTATACTGGGGCTTGATCAGATAACTGAATCGTCTTCCAGTGTACGACATCAAAACTATAGATTGACTTTTCTTCTTTCTTCTGACAGATAATACTTCTTGAGATTCCTGTGACAGTTCATATGTATATTTACTTATTACAATTTGGTTTAAGTTGATTAGGATCCTCTAACTACAAATAGGCTGAGTCATATGCCTTTCAATCTCCCCCTATTTGTTTGTTAGACAATAACAAGCAAATTCCTAGAGGATACCTCAACTAATCCAACTTAACCAAATGAAAGATAAAACTTTAAATACTAAGTAAATATGAAAAAAAAGTTCTGGTTTATATTTAACATTTGCCAGATTCAAACATGAAAGATAAATACAAGATAGATGATCCTCTAGATTGATCATATGATACAAATTCCTATCAAGATTTATCTAAGCTCTAAAGATATAACATGTAGAGCAATTCTTTTTCTTCAGTTGTCTTCCCTTCTGAATTCTCCTTCTTCTGGCTCATCTGTGACTTGAAGTTTCATGTGTAAATCAGAATCAACAAGACGTTCGATGACAATCCTTGAGGTAAGACTAAAGGAATTCCAAGCTTCTTTCTCAGTTCACCTTGAAATTTCTTGTAATCTTTTATGTTCGTTTGTGCATAGGATCGAATGTGATCAGCAGCTATTACCTTTTCTTCAGTCAAGAATCCATGATTTCTGAGAGCATATTCAGCATATACCAAGTGTTTTGCATGATGTTCATATAACTCATCTGTCTGAAGATTGATTGAGTGAAGTACCTCTCCCTTAAGAAATTTTACTTGTGGAGGTTCCTTAATCACTTCTGGTCCAGCTCTTTCACCAAATTCTTTGAACTTTTCATGTAACAACACACCTAGCTCAGAAGATGTTCTTACCTTAGGCCTAAGTACCCAAATCTCTGTCAGCGATCTGTCATAAAAGAACAGAATAGATACTCTGAAAGTTCCAACTTTATGACAATCCACAAATATTACTAGTTCATCAGATTTGGGTTTAAATGCAGTAGTTATCCTGATGACTTCTACCTTTAAGGCCTTTATATACATATCATGAATTGGATTTGCCAGTTTGAATTCCTCGAGAATTTGTCCAAGACGACGATCTTCATAATCAGAACTCTGAGGTGAATCAATTGCTTTTTGAGCACGTTCCCATTTGTCATCGCTCTTTAGTCTGATATATGTCTTTCTCTTCTCAACATTTATAGCATGTAATCGTTGTAATGCTTGCTATTCAGCTTTCTGAAGTTCTTCATTTCGTGCAATTTGCTCTAATGATTTTTGAAGTTTTTCTTCTCTCATTTTCAAATTAGCTTCCCTTTGAGCAAACAATTTTTCAGATTCTTTCTCAGCTTGTTGAGCTTCAAATTCAGATATCACTGGTTCTTCATCTTCCCAGTGACTAAGATCAGGATCAGGAAGTTCTTCACCTTGATCATGGAATTCAAGATCAGCAAAAACATCGAAGTTATCCGGTTCACCCGTGTAATAATAACTTGTGTTCTTGTCTTGAATTTCTTCTTCAGTTTCTTCAACTACTTTCTTCCTCTTATCTTCACTTTGGTCAGATTTTCCAGATTTTCTCTCTCCTCCCTCTCTTTCTTTAGTTTTATCTTTTGACCCCTTTGATTTCTCCCCCTAGGGGTGAGCAGAACCGAACCGGAACCGAAGAACCGAACCGAACCACACAATTTCGGTTCGGTTCGGTCCAATTTTTTTTCTTTTTCGGGCGGTTCGGTTCTTTTGGTTAGAACCGAAATAAATTTCGGTTCGGTTCGGTTCTTCCGTAAGTAATTTCGGTTAGAACCGAACCACCCGAATTATATATATATATATATATATATATATATATATATATATATTATTAATAATAATATATACAATAAATAGTTAATACTTAATAATAATATATACAATAATATATAAATATAAATATAAATATTTATATTTATATTTATAATAATATATTTATAATAATAATATTATATTTATATTAATAATAATATATACAATAATAATTCAAAAAATTCGGTTCTTATGGATCGGACCGAACCGACCGAATTATTTCGGTTCGGGTCTGGTTCGGTCCAGAATTTTATTCGGTTCGGTTCGGTTCTAAAATAATTGAAAATTCGGTTCTCGGTTCTCGGTTCTTTCGGTTCGGTTCGGTTCTGGACCGAACCGACCGAATGCTCACCCCTATCTCCCCCGTAGTTGAGGAATCCTCTACAGATTTATCAGTTGCCCCAGCTTCAGGATCTTGTTCATCATCATCACCATCCTTACTTGTAAAGAATTCAATTTCTTCATTTGTAGGTTTGCGACTTTGACTTACAAGATTAAAAAGATGTCTTAACCCTTTAGCCTGGTGTGCATTTTGCTTTTCGATCTGGTCCAGACGAGAATCAGTAGATTCCTGATTGTGCTGTACCTCTGACTGTAGAGTGTCAACTTTCATGGAAATTTCAGAAATTAACATGTCTTGAGCAACAGTAACATCTCCAGAGTCATCAAGTGCCTTTTCATGTGAGAGTTCGAGAGATTCTATCTTCTTGGTGAAAGATGTCTTTAAGTAGTTTATATCCTTCTTGATTACAGCAAGCTGACTGTTGACAGAGGTGGATGAAGAAGATCGCTCACCTACTTGTGCTTTAAGGATTTCTGTTTCAGCCTTGCCGACTGCAAGTTCTTTCTCTAAAGCAGTTGTCTTTTCTAATAATGAGAGAGTGTATGTGTCAGTGTGTGCGCTCACCTGACGTTCACTTTGAGATCCACTCACCGGAAGTGCATGTGTTTCACTCAATTTTATGGTATTCCTCACATCACTCCTCTCAGATTCCTTAGCTGCTTCCAGATTTGTACCTGCATGTAAAATCACCCTAGCCTCCTCTGGGGAGGTCAGTGGTGGTGCAATGGGAGTTCGCAAATCCCTGTCCTTAATCAAATCTACTTGAACATTTGAAATTGTTGACTGAATTGCTTCAGTAGTAGATTGATCAAGTTGCCTTCCACCTTCTCCAGTCGAAACTGCGAGTGGAAAAGCCCTTGAGGGAGCCAGGAGTGTTTGTCCTGGGAGGGGAGATGATGGTTCTATTAAAGTTGGCTGAGAACCAAGATTTCCCCTAAAGTCTGTGAAGACTCTTCTACCGTAACTATGGTAGGCACTGTCACATTTTCTACGTGCTCTCCTTGCAGTGTGTCCTGAGACTCATCTAAAGGTATGTCTTCCCCCATTGTGAGTAATAGGGGTGTGCTTGACTCACTACAAGGTGCCACGGCCCTATGGCGAACTTCAATAGAATCATCCTGTTGAGAAGATGATTCTAGTAACTGTGTAACGGCCATATCAACTTCCATATCCTGTTGGGAGGATATAGACGGGCTTACAGTTGCTTCAGTTTGAGTTCTACTTTTCTTTTCTAGAGGCAGAGCTGTGGGTTCACTCATACTACCACTACTGATTCGACTTCTTTTAACTTGCAATTTCTTTCTGGAGTGAAAAGATATGAGTTTTGTTGGTTGAGTATTTGGCTCTACGACCTTGGTTAGAGGTTGTGGTACTACAACCCCTTGGTCAGACCTACCAACCACTTGGGTTCCAGAAATAGATTGAGAAGTAGTAGATTGAGGAACAGAAGGCAATACCTGGTCAGCTGATTCCGTAACAGTCTCTGATAAGATGGGTTGATCTGTTTCAGATTCAGGGACAGATGCAGTTTCTTGCACTGGATGTTCAACAGCAAGTGCAGCTGGCTGAGGAACAATTTGCTGAGCAGGTTCAACTCGTTGATTGCCTT
Source organism: Saposhnikovia divaricata (assembly GCA_036435485.1). Classification (NCBI taxonomy): domain Eukaryota; kingdom Viridiplantae; phylum Streptophyta; class Magnoliopsida; order Apiales; family Apiaceae; genus Saposhnikovia; species Saposhnikovia divaricata. The sequence continues at coordinate 147,701,648 of CM071596.1, read as the reverse complement.
GATCTTCATTATCAACAAGTATGTTTTCCACTGGTGGTTCAGGGTTTTGTTCAGGTTGTTCAGGTTCTGGTACAGGTTCAATGACAGGTAGTTGTATATAGTTTGACATGTATTGGGTGACAACTACAGGTATGTTTGTGAATTTAGGCTTGTCGCTGTACTCAGTGAACAATCCGGTAGTAGGTTTACCTGACGCCAGTGATTCTCCATTCAGGAATTGGGCTTGGTTTTCTAGTTCCACAAGATGATTAAAAATCAATGATAAGAATCTTGGATAATAGCATGATACTTTATGTCCATTATCAAAATTCTTCTTTGCATTAATGATTCTTCTAACCATCGGAACACACAGTAGTCTACCAATATTAATTCTTCGGTTGTGTGCAACTGCATATCCAATATGCTGCAAGAAGGATGGTAATACCCCGAAGTTTCCTTTAGTAGAATTGGCAAAGACTCTACCTAATGTGTCAAATAGATAATCCCATTCCTGAACAAAGTTCTTTTTATTCCAGACAGTTTGATCAGGACTGTCTTGATAGAATACACCATTCAAAAAATTTATCAATTCTTGATCTGATGGTAATTCTTCGAAATTTTCAGTTGGAAAATTTAAGACCGTATTTATTGTATTTTCATTCACTGTGTACTGATTGTCTCCTACAGAGAAGACAAATGATCTGTTATCATTAGAAACGACAGCAGTAGTACACATGATTCGCAAAGGTTCAATTTTTAATGGAGCATCCAATCTCAAAGCATTGCGAACCAGTGAATTTTCATTTAAAAATCGAATCCACGGTCGAAAACGTTCAACTGAACATTTTTCTGGATCAAAATAACCGATTAAATTATGTTTAATAATTTCAAATCGATCAGCCATTTTAATCAAGATTTAATTTCCTTGAAAATTTCAGATTTTACAAAATAATAATTTAAAAATTAATTTTTCGAATTAATAATTAATTAAAAATTCGAAAAAATTAAAATTTCTCCAAAAATTCTGAAAAATTCACACAATGATCTTGATACACACACAATCACACCAGTATTTTTAGATTTTACAAAATCAAAGCCAATCGACTGGAATTTTAGATCAAAATTTCGATTTTTCGAAAATAAAAATCGTCAAAACTCGACTAAATCGGTCGATTAACTGGTTGTTTTGAAGAGAATCGAACAGAGAATCGATTATCAGTCCTTAGAGCTTGATTACAGTGTGATTGAATCGAAAAATGGGCAGCAATTCGTTACTGTTCGTGTGTGTATATATGTATGTATCAGTTATGAGGTTCTCTATGACTTAACATGAGAGAGACTTAAAATGAAAATATGACTTAACACTTCTATTTGCTATATATATACAAACTGTCGAATAAGACTTAAATAAAATACATATTACGAATAAGACTTAGATTAATTACATACGAGTAAGACTTAAATAACACTACTGACTTAAGGCTTAATTTAAAAACTCGCTAAGACCTAATTGAATAAGACTTAAAAATACATTAAGACATAACTGATATATATATATATTATACTCGAATATGACTTAATTAAATAGACAATATTCTATTATGACTTAATTAAAACTAAGACTAGATTAAGACTTAATATTAACAAGACTTAAAAACTGTTACTATTATGACTTATTCTAAATAATCGATAAGACTTAACTTATATACAGGTGAATAAGACTTAATTAATAGACAGACAAGACTTAAATAAATTATATATATATATAAATTATAAACGATTAAGACTTAATATTAACAGACTAGCGAATATGACTTAATTTTAAAAAAAAACTCGGTAAGACTTAACCTGTTTAAGTCATACCGATTTTAAGTTAAGTCATATTGATTGTTTTTCCTTATTTTAAGTCATATTTACTTTAAACAATCATTAAAAAAACACAATAAAATATACAATTAACTTATAAAAATAATAAAAAAATTATAAAAAATTAAACAAATAATAAAAATAATTATAAATACCATATGCTAACCTATTAACGAAAACAAAGCAATATTAACAGGACAAACATTACAAAACATATGATAAATTAATTATTAAAATAGAAATAAATATCTACAAATATTCTAAAAATACAGAAGTATAAAGTATTAAATAATATGAATAAACATAGTGAAAAATAACTAAACAAGCAAGAAAATCAGTTGGTAAAATAATTATACAAGTGATTTCAAACAAGAAATATTCACAGAATAATCACTTGCAAAATTATTATAGATCAAATTTCAGATATTAACAGTATTAATTACTAGGACTGTTTAACATACCCAATTCACTAACAATTTTAGTGAATGAGGATTCATTAAGCGACTTAGTAAAAATATCTGCAGTTTGATCTCCAGAGCCTACAAATAGTAGTTGCACTGTACCATTCATTAGATGCTCTCTTATAAAATGATACCTTATGTCAATGTGCTTTGTCCTTGAGTGCTGCACAGGATTGCTGGCTATTGCTATGGCACTTGTATTATCACATAAAATAGGAATATTTTCCAATACAACGCCATAGTCCATTAATTGATTCCTAATCCATAAGATCTGAGCACAACAGCTTCCAGCAGCTATATATTCAGCTTCGGCTGTAGAGTTGGAAACTGTTTGCTGTTTCTTACTGAACCAGGATACCAATCTTCCACCTAGGTATTGACAACTCCCAGATGTACTTTTCCTGTCTACAACACTTCCTGCATAGTCAGAATCTATATATCCAATTAAAGTAAAACCAGATTCATTAGGGTACCAGATGCCTAAATTAGGCGTACCCTTTAGATATCTTAAGATTCTTTTGACAGCAGTGAGATGGATTTCTTTAGGGTTCGCTTGGAACCTTGCACACAAGCATGTGGCAAACATTATATCTGGTCTACTAGTAGTTAGGTAAAGCAATGAGCCAATCATACCTCTATAGCCTGTGATATCTACCTTGGCAGAACTTTCACATAAACCAATTTTGACAGCTATAGTTGATGGTGTCTTTGCTGATGAGCACTCCTCCATGTGATATTTCTTGAGGAGCTCCTTAATGTTCTTGGATTGACAAATAAATATTCCATCTTGTCTCTGACTTATTTGTAATCCAAGAAAGAATTTCAGTTCTCCCATCATGCTCATTTCAAACCTACCCTGCATTAATTTAGAAAACTTCTTGCATAGAAGCTCGTTAGTAGACCCAAATATAATATCGTCCACATAGACTTGGACTAGTATTATATCATTCTTATGTCTTTTAGTGAAGAGAGTTTTGTCTATGACACCTCTTATAAAACCATTTTCTAATAGAAATTCAGAGAGAGTGTCATACCATTTTCTTGGGGCTTGCTTAAGACCATAGATAGCTTTGTAAAGAAAGTAGACATAGTCCAGATGATCTGGATCTTCAAAACCAGGGGGCTGTTCTACATACACTTCTTCATCTAGCTTACCATTCAGAAAGGCACTCTTGACATCCATTTGATAAACTTTGAATCTTGAATAGGATGCAAATGCCAAGAATATTCTGATGGTCTCAAGTCTTGCCACTGGAGCATAGGTCTCGTCATAATCAATGCCTTCAGCTTGAGAATAACCTTTATCTACCAGTCTTGCTTTGTTTCTTATCACAGTGCCATCTTCATCTAGTTTGTTTCTGAATACCCATCTTGTGTCCACCACTTTTCTATCTTTAGGTCTGGGTACCAGCTTCCATACTTCTAGTTGCTTAAATTGATTGAGTTCATCTTGCATAGCAATCACCCAATCAGGATCAGATAGAGCTTTTTCTACTTTCTTAGGTTCCATAACTGACAAGAACCCAGAATAGTTACATTGATTCTGATAAGCTCTTCTTGTTTTCATACCAACATCTGGATCACCAAAAATCAGCTCAAAAGGATGAGCTCTATTCCAAACAGTTTGTCTGGGAAGAATTGATCTTGACGATTCGCCTTGATCTTCAGTATGATGTTGATTATGACTTGTTGACCCTCCATTATCTCCCCCTGAGTTGTTGCCAGTTTGACTTGTTGATGGTTTAAGAGTATCAGTGGTGTCTTGAAAATTATCATTGTTTTCACCAGCATCACCTTGATCATTACCACCAACATTTGGATTATTATTATCAGCAACAACGTCAGGTTGGTTGTCATCATCTGAATCTGAGTCTGACATATCATCAAACTTAAGCTTTCCAGATGGATCTTCATTTTGGATACTTGGGAGTTTTGTATCATCAAATGTAACATTGACACTTTCCATAGTTTTCTGTTGATCAATAAGATACACCTTGTAGGCTCTTCTAGTATAACCAATAAATATTGCTTCATGAGATTTTTCTTCAAATTTACCACCTTGATCATCTCCTTCTTTCAGCACAAAGCATTTTGTCCCAAATACATGGAAGTACTTGAGAGTTGGTTTCTTGTCATGTAGAGCTTCATATGGTGTCTTCATTAAGTCTTTATGGATAAGTGTACGATTCTGGTTATAGCATGCAGTGTTGACAGCTTCAGCCCAAAAGCTCAATGGAAGCCTTGATTCACTTAGCATAGTACGTGCAGCTTCAATCAAGGTTCTATTCTTTCTTTCAACTACCCCATTTTGTTGAGGAGTTCTGGGAGCCGAGAACTGTCTAGTTTTACCCTTTTCAGTGCAAAAGTCATTCAGAACTGCATTCTTGAATTCAGTTCCGTTGTCTGACCTTATAGCTCTTACTGGACGATTAGAGTCCAGCTCAATTAACTTAATGTGATCAACTACCAGTTGTGGAGTTTCATCTTTTGAGTTCAGAAATAGTACCCATGTGAATTTTGAGAAATCATCAACAATCACTAGAGCATATCTTTTTCTTGACATAGACATCACACTAACTGGACCAAACAAATCCATATGGAGAAGTTGTAATCGTTCAGTTATTGATGATATGTTAGTGCTCCTGTGGGTTGCCCTTTTTAACTTCCCTTTTTGACAAGCATCACATAGACCTTCCTGAATAAATTCAATCGAAGGTAAACCTCTCACCAACTCTCTTTTCACTAGAGAATTCATTGTTTTGAAGTTTAGGTGAGAAAGTTTCTTGTGCCATAACCAACTTTCATCAGTAGATGCCTTTGAATAAAAACATCTAATTTCTTCTGTGCTTCCAGAGTTCATATTGGCTATGTACAAGTTTCCTTTTCTTACTCCAGTCAACTGCGGCTTTTCATTTCTCTTGTGTGATATTAGACAATTCTTCTTGTTGAAATGAACTTCATAACCTTTGTCACAGAATTGACTAATACTGAGCAAATTGTGCTCAAGGCCATTCACAAAAGAGACATCTTCAACGATAACATTTCCAGCTTCTTATCTGCCATATCCATCAGTTTTACCTTTGCTGTTATCTCTAAAGGTAACGACTGGGCCGGCCTTCTCCACCACATTTGTCAGCAGGGCTCTATCTCCGGTCATATGCCTTGAACATCCACTGTCCAGAATCCACATGACTCGTTCAACCTATTTTAAACCCTGCAATGACGAATTGGTTAGACTTTCTTCGGAACCCAAATTTGATTGGGTCCGGAGTACTTAAAGAATTGACCTTTATCAGGTAAAGGAACACTTTATATTTTAACAACATTTTCTTCAGGTACTGGACATTTAACCCTGTAAACAGCTTTAACTTGTTTTGGTTTCAGCTTGGGTAACCATGTCTTTACCATATCCTGAGAAGGACTTGGAGTCCTAATCTTAGAATTAGGTGATGTTACAGTCCTGGATCTAACATGTTTATTTCTGCTCATATGCTGTCTAGGAACATTCTTATCAACACATGCATGATTACCGTTAAAGTAAGCAGACATTATATTAAAAGCACAAGACATGCAATTAACAGCATTACACTTTTTATGAGCAGTATCAATAACAGGAATAGCATTCATGGTAGATATGTTGTTGCATTTATTCATGTTGTTACTTCTACTACTAGTTTTCAAGGAACTAGTAGACTCACCAACTCTTTCTGTTTTCTTAAACACAGTCTTTCTATCTTCATCATTTTTAACAACTTGATTACTTTCTAAGACTACGCCATTAGCTAAATCCACAATGCGCATCTCTTCCTTAATGATTAAAGATGTTGTATCCAAAGGTTCTGCTATGGATGTCTTAAAGAGTGGGTTACTAACACCCTTAAGCACTAATGGTATACCCCTATCTACAGCACTGACATGATTAGGGTAATAATGCTTTTTCGTCCAATAGCTTCATTGTAATCAAACCCAATTCCTACGGTTTGATTAATAGCTTGTTGGTTAAACAACTTGTTAAATATAATTGATGTGTTTTAATCAGTGTTTAAGTGTTACAGGGAGTTATCAGAGTTTAGCTGGAAGCAGTCAGAGTTTAGTTAAACTCTGACAGGTGGAAGCTCGACAGAGTTTGTTAAATTCTGTCTGGAGGAAGCGCGTCTACTGTTCAACAGTGATTAAAGATTAATTATGGAAGCGATATCTTTGAAGATTGGATAGCTATCAAAGAGATCGAGTTGACATAGGAGACGTGTGACAATCTGTAATTGATATCATTTATAGCTGATTATTAGGAGTATCAATTAGAGATTGTATCGTAGCTGTATGTTATATAAATACAGATAGGTTAACCCTAGAAGGGAATCGATAACGAATTATCTTTATTGTAACCTAGCAGCTCTTTGTGATATTTTACATCACGAAGAGGGTTCGAAATACAAGAAGTTTTTAAGTGCATAAACGCTTTTACTTGTTAATCTCTCATACAAAGTTGATTATTAATTGTGTATTCGGCCTAACAAGTGGTATCAGAGCCAATCTGTTACTTTATTACAGGTTAAGATCCAAACACAACAATAATCATGTCAGAAATTCCTCCACCAACACCTACTGTTTCTGAAAAGGCTCCTACTACTATAAGTCGTTATGAACCAATCAGGGTTCCTATTCTGAGGCCATTAGAGTATGCTATGTGGAAGGTCAAGATGACTATGTTTCTGGAGGCTACAGATCCAGAATATCTTGACAGGATTTATGAAGGCCCTCACAATCCTACAAAGCTATCTGTTGCAGTTGCTGGTGAAGCAGCAAAAATGGTTCCAAAGGAAAAGAAGGACATGACTCCTGAAGATCTATCATCAATTGATAAGGATGCAAAGGTTAGGCATTTACTGCATAGTGCTTTAGACAATGTTATGTCTAACAAAGTCATTAATTGCACCACTGCAAAAGAGATATGGGATGCACTTGAAGTCAGGTGTCAAGGAACTGCAGCTATTAAGAAGAATAGGAGAAACATACTCACACAAGAGTATGAGCATTTTGAGGCTAAACCTGAAGAGACCATGACAGAAACATTTGATAGATTCTGTAAACTGATTAACGATCTGTCATTGGTCAACAAAGAGTATGATCTAGAAGACTCGAATCTCAAGTTTCTTGTTTCTCTACCTGAAAAGTGGGATGTGAAAACAACCACTATTAGAGACAACTATGATCTTGCTGAAACAGAGATTGATGAAATTTATGGACTGCTCAAAACTTATGAATTGGAAATGGAGCAGAGAAACAGGAGATCAAGCAGAAAAGGAAAGTCTGTTGCTCTTAATGTTGAAGAGAAGCCTCAGAAGAAAGAGGCAACAAGAAGGAAAATGAAGGGAAAATCTTTGGTCATACATTCAGAAAGTGATTCACCAAACTCTGATTATGATTCAAACTCTTCTGAATCATCTGACTCTGAGGATGATGAAGAAGAAATGAGAAAAATGGTTGTGTTGATGGTGAAGACTTTCAAGAAAATGGGCTTCAAGAATTTCAAGAAAGGAAAAAGGTTTTCTAGGGATTCAAATGAAGACAGGAAAAGCTACAGGAAGTCTGATAAGAGAGATTCTAAAGGGAAGAAGGATAAGTCTGAAATTCAATGCTACAAGTGTAAGGAGATGGGTCACTATGCTCCTGAGTGCAAGAAGGGTAAAACTGGAAAGGTACTCTACACTAAAGGCAGAGATTGGGCAGATACTTCAGATTCTGATGAAGAAGTGAACTATGCTCTCATGGCTACTACTGAATCAGAATCCTCTGAAAATCAGGTACCTCCAACTACCTATGCTTATAATATTGATGACATTGCTCAATTAAGAATTTTTCTTAAGTCATTGCATATAAGTTATAGGGATCAGACTTTAGAAAATGAGAGGATAAAAGCTGAAAATTCTGAACTTAAAGAGAGAAATAAACTTGTTGAAGAGAAACTTGAAAACATGCAACAAGTTCAGAAAGAGAGAGATGATGCTGTTTGCAAAGAACAGATTTTGCTTCAGAAGTATAAACAACTAGAGTCAGAGTTGAAGGAAGCAAATAAATAAATTAGGACTTGGACTAATTCTGGAAAGGACACTCAACAGATTTTTCAAACAGACACTGTTGGTCTAGGTTATAATGAGGGAGATGAACTTAGATTTCAAAATCAAGTTAAAGTCAGAACTAAATTTGTTCATGGAACCAGTAAATTTTTGTCTGAAAATGAAAAGGAAGATGTCAAAAGAAAACCAGTAAAAACTAGTGTAAAATAGGTTAATATTGGTTCAATGACAGATAAACAACTCAAACATAAACTGAAGGAGTTAAAATCTGTTGAGAAAAAGAAAGTGTCAAACAAGAACAGAAATGGAAAAGTAGGCATCACTTCAGGAAATAAACCAATGCTTGCTAGTTATGCTCCAAGAAAGACATGTCATAACTGTGGTAGTACTAAGCATCTTCCAAATTTCTGGAAGAAAAATAAAAATAAAAATTCTTTACCTACAAAGTCTGAGGTAAAGAAGGATTTTGCTAGAACTAAGCCACAGACTCTATGCACACACTGTGGAAGCACTTGGCATTCCATCTATACTTGCAGAAAATATCATGCTATCTATCATAATTACTATGAACTGAAACCCAATCTGAAATGGGTTAAAGTTGATACTGCAAGTGTAAACACTGATACTGTTAGCTCAAACTCTGATAATGTTAATTCCGCTGCAAAAGCTAACAAAGTTAAGAATGCCAAAGGATCCAAGCAAGTCTGGATCCTTAAAACTAATCCTCAGTAATTGTTTGTGATTGCAGGGTAACAGGGAGGCAACCCTAGTCGTGGACAGTGGATGTTCAGGACACATGACTGGAAATAAAGCCCTGCTATCAGAATATGAGGAGAAGGCTGGCCCAAAAGTTTCCTATGGTGATGGCAATATAGGAAGAACATTGGGATATGGCAATATCAATCTTGGAAATGTCATCATCAACAATGTAGCTCATGTCCCAGGACTCAAGCATGACTTGCTATCTGTGAGTCAAATCTGTGACAAGGGATATCATGTAGATTTCCAACCTGAATATTGTGAAGTTATCAGCAAATCTACAGGAAAGGTTGTTCTAGTTGGTCACAGGCAAAACAACATTTATGAAATCAAGCTTTTGATAGACTCTGTTGGAAAAGCTGTTTGCCTGTCTACAAGAATGTCGAGTGAAGAGAGTTGGAAGTGGCACAAGAAACTCTCACATTTGAACTTGAACAACATCAATGAATTGATCAGAAAGGATCTTGTAAGAGGACTCCCAAAGACCCTGTTAAATGTTGATGGCCTATGTGACTCATGTCAGAAGGCTAAACAAAGGAAGTCATCTTTCAAGAGCAAGACAGAATTTTCTATCACTGATCCCCATCATCTTCTGCATGTTGATCTATTTGGTCCAGTAAATGTTATGTCTATTGCAAGGAAGAAATATGCTTTAGTCATTGTTGATGAATACACTAGATTCACTTGGGTGTATTTTCTAGCAAAGAAGGATGAAACAGCATCAACTCTGATGGAGCATGTGAAGCTTCTGGACAAAGGATCAAGCAACAAAGTCAGAATCATCAGAAGTGATAATGGAACTGAGTTCAGAAATGCAACAATGGAAGAATTCTGCAAGGACAATGGAGTGAAACAAGAATTTTCAGCACCTGGTACACCACAACAAAATGGTGTAGTTGAAAGGAAAAATTGAACCTTAATTGAAGCTGCCAGAACTATGCTTGATGAAGCAAAATTGCCAACTTATTTCTGGGCAGAAGCTGTTCAAACTGCTTGTTTTACTCAAAATGCAACACTGATCAATAAGCATGGGAAGACACCATATGAGATGGTGAAGAAAAAGAAGCCTAACCTGAAATACTTTCATATTTTCGGGTGCAAATGTTTCGTTTTGAAGACTCATCCAGAACAGTTGACCAAGTTTGAGTTAAAGGCAGATGAAGGAATTTTTGTTGGCTATCCACTGTCAACAAAGGCATTCAGAGTTTACAATCTGAGAACTAAAGTGATCATGGAATCTATACATGTTTCTTTTGATGATAAGAAGATAACTGGACTTGAAGACAAAGACGAATATGATCAACTGAACTTTGAAAATGAAGTTTTAAACTCTGATGAAGGAAACTCTGATGAAACAATTCTGACAGACTCTGTTGAAACAAACTCTGAACCTCTACTGGTAAATTCTGGAGAAACTTCTCAGTCACAACAAAGGGGAGAACCAGTTGAGGGGGAGCATGATCAAGATGAAGACTCAAACACTGATACTGAGTCAACTGAAAAATCTGGATCAAACTCTGATGCTTCAAACTCTGAAAATTCAAATTCTGACTCTGGACAGTCAAGTTCAGGGGGAGTCTCAGAAAACGAAGATAGATCACAACAGAATCAGGAGAACATGGATCAAGGGGGAGGATCACATGCTGATAGAAGTCATTTGCCTTCTGCTAGGAAATGGACTAAATCACATACACCTGATTTGATAATTGGTGATCCAGATGCAAAAGTAAAGACAAGAAGTGCTACTGCAAGTGAATGTTTGTTTCATGCATTCTTGTCTAAAAATGAACCAAAGAAAGTGGAAGAAGCTCTTCAAGATGCAGACTGGATAACAGCAATGCAGGAAGAGTTAAATGAATTTGAAAGGAATGAAGTTTGGACCCTTGTACCAAGGCCAAAGAACAGATCTATTGTGGGTACTAAATGGGTTTTCAGAAACAAGTCTGACAGTGAAGGTGTTATCACAAGGAACAAGGCTAGACTGGTAGCAAAAGGCTATTCACAGCAGGAAGGAATAGACTATGATGAAACATTTGCTCCAGTTGCAAGATTGGAGGCAATCAGAATTTTTCTAGCATATGCCTCTCACAAGAAATTCAAAGTATTCCAGATGGATGTGAAAAGTGCTTTTCTGAATGGAAAACTTGAAGAAGAAGTGTTTGTTGAACAACCACCAGGATTTGTGGACCCCAAATATCCAGATTATGTCTACAGGCTAGATAAGGCATTATATGGACTTAAACAGGCACCAAGAGCATGGTATGAGACACTTGCTCAGTTTCTTCTAGAAAGTGGATTCAACAGAGGAACAATTGACAAAACTCTGTTTTATTTCAATCAAGGAAGTGACCTCCTTTTAGTTCAAATTTATGTTGATGACATCATCTTTGGGTCTACTAATGACAAACTCTGTAAGAAGTTTGCCAAGTTCATGCAGTCCAGATATCAAATGAGTATGATGGGAGAGCTTAGTTACTTTCTAGGCCTACAGGTGAAACAAACAGAAGATGGAATTTTCATTAATCAAGAAAAATACACCAGAAATCTTCTCAAGAAATTTGGTATGCTTGACTGTTCATCTGCATCAACTCCCATGGCAACAGCAACTAAATTGGACAAAGACACAGGAGTTTCAGTGGATATGACAAACTACAGGGGGATGATAGGTTCTCTTCTATACTTGACAGCAAGTAGGCCTGACATCATGTATGCAACCTGTCTTTGTGCAAGGTTTCAGGCAGATCCTAGAGAGCCACATTTAACAACTGTGAAAAGAATCTTCAAGTATCTCAAGGGCACCATATCATTAGGTCTGTGGTACCCCAGAGAATCAGATTTCAAGCTACTTGGATATTCTGATGCAGACTTTGCAGGCTGCAAGGTAGACAGAAAGAGCACTAGTGGAAGTTGTCAATTTCTTGGTGACAGACTTGTTTCCTGGTACAGCAAGAAACAGAAATCAATCTCCACATCTACAGCTGAAGCAGAGTATATTGCAGCTGGTAGCTGTTGTGCACAGATCTTATGGATGAAGAATCAATTGCTGGATTATGGATTGAGGTACAGTAATATACCTATTTACTGTGATAACCAAAGTGCTATTGCTATGACAGGTAATCCAGTACAGCATTCAATGACCAAGCACATCAGCATAAGGTACCACTTCATCAGAGAACATGTGGAAGAAGGAAATATTGAACTACATTTTGTCTCTACAGAACAACAGCTTGCAGATATCTTCACTAAACCATTGAGTGAAGCTACATTTACAAGGCTGGTTAATGAACTAGGAATGGTCTCTGGTTCTGACTAGAAATGTTGGTTAGATTCAAACTTTACATATGTGATGTATTAATCATATTTCCTGATTGGTTAAATGTTGAGTGAGCTCTGTTGATTAAACTCTGTTATGCATACTCTGTTAAACTCTGTCAGCATGTCTGTATGTCATACACTGTTAATAAGTTTGATAAACTCTATGAACTTTGAGTTGATTTTTGTCTGAATGAAAACACCAATGAAGAAATATGTATGAAGCATGATTCTCAGCAATTAATCATGAATCTTTCTGAGTTATTGTGATCTAATCTTAGATTGTGCAGAAAGTTAACACAGCATGATACTGGCTCATATTTATAGCATCTCTTAGTTTATTTTGTCCTAAACTCCGAGTCTATAAAAACTGTGTGCATTACCTTTCATTAAGAACTACTGATGTTGATGAACTCTAAACTCTGTTAGTTATACTCTGATAGAATAAAATGTTTACTGCAATACCCCAAAGAAAATGTATAGAGGTTGTTATACTCCTTTGAGATTATGTTGGATACTAGGATGACCCAGGAACCTATTGGTATATAATATGTGCTAAAATTCTCTGATTTTTGGTGACTAGTTAAATACTAGGATGACCCAGGAACTTATCAAAATGATAAGGGCTAAAATTTTTGAATTTTTGGTGACTGGTTCCAACCTCTGATTACTGGAATGAAAAATAAAAAATAAAAAATAAAAAAAATGAAAATAAAAAAATATATGATGAAAATAAAAAAAAAGTGTAGATAAAGGGGGTATAAAATAAAAATTACTGTATAAAGTTCGATTACTTCAGAGTTTAGCTTTCATCATACAGTCAGTGTTTACTATGACAGTTTGTGCATCCAGTGTTTATTGATTTACTTTATGGATTTTATGAAAAATTAGATGCTCTAAAAATTGACTTAGTAAACTCTGCTTCACACACACAAATATTCACAACTGTGCAATTTATGAAAGGGTTTCGGTGATAAAGTTGGAGAATTGACAAACGCTGTTGATTCGTGTTTTGTACTCTAAGGTAAATTTTCACTTGGACAATTTGAAAGTCTTGGAGTAAGTAGGGTTTTTGACAACTGTTAATCAGTGGATAGTTGATGAATGTGTTCTTTATATGATTACTTTAATTAGTTTTCATATTCTCTTCTTGATTTATTTTCATAAAGAACAGCTCATATAGCATAAATAACAGTTGCAGAACACAATGACTATGATTAGAGAAACAAAATTTTCATTGATAATATGAAAGAGATTACAAGCAAATATTACATCTTTTTGTTCTCTCTATCTGCTAATCTATTCAACAGGAAAGTAAAAGGTCCGTCCACACCACTCCATTGTTAGCAAAAATTCCCAGATCCCATCTTTGCCACTTTGTTTGGGTGGAAGTTGAAGGGATAAGGTTATTTTTGCTGACATATTCATTAACAATGGTTGGTGGTGGTGGATGAGGATGCCTTCGAGGAGAGCCATGCCAATGTTGCTTGGAGGGCAGCATCGATGTCGATCACCCTTGCAGGTTTCTCTCTCTCGAGCTCCTCCAGACCAGCATCCATTTGCATCCACAGCGTCTCAAGCTGCCTTTCCCACTCAAATGCTTCAAACTCTTCACGCGTATAGCTGAAGATGTCTCTATTTTCGACAAGATGAAGGTTCTTTTCTTTGATGGTAAGGTTAGCCATTGTTTTTCAAGAGTATTTGGTTTGAAGGGTTTGTGATTTTACAGGGGAGACTGAAAGGTTAAAGGTTTAATGAAATAATCTGAGCAAGTCTCTAGGCCTTAAATAGAGATGGGTAAGAACGAAGTCCTTAATCGCTTCGTATTCTGGTTATTAAAGGCAACAGGTAAACGTTTCAAATTCTGATTTTACTTGGGTCCAGATATTTTTAAAAGAGTATTATTTGATTTTTGTTAAAATCAAATATTTTAATGTTTTAATTTTAATATACTCTTTTTAAAAATAGGCGCACATGACCCACTCGCCCTTAATGTGTCCCACTTACCTATTATCGTGTCCCACTACACATTAATCAAGGAACTGATTGAGTGTTTGTTACATAAGAGATTGAGTTTTTCATTAATTTAATCACTTTTGTGTCCAAACGATTTTGCTTTATTCTTACTCTCACAGTTTTCTTATTTTTCTCTTGGGCACTCACGCAAACACCTTTTCTACATACATATCTTTTGGAAATTCTTGCAAATTTCTTAACTCAATGGCATCTAAAGTATTCACTGCTCTTGGTTTACGGTTTGTTCCTAACAACTATGAAGCTCCACTCTATCATCAACGCGTTCCAGAATCGTTTCATCTCATGCAGGACTTTTTGAGGGATTCAGAGATTGGACAAGCTCTGACTGGACCTGCTACTCTTTCTGCGTCTCAAATTGCTACATTCTGGCAGAATTCAGTTTATGAGGATGGAGGAGAGAGTGGAACTCCTACCATTATCTTTACTTACGAAGACCAAGATTATGTAATTACTCCACAGACTGTACGAGATACATTGGGGTTTGATACACATACTTCTTATACTCTCGTTAATGAAACTTATCTGAGAGAGATGCTACAAGAGATAGGTTACATGGAATCTCTCGACAAGCTCGGCAATATAAAGAGGCCAAATCTCAGAAAAGAATGGAATTTCTTCTTTGATTGCATAACGAGGACGTTCCAGAAGAAAGTCACAAACTGGGATGCCATTCCAATAGACAGTCTTCAAATCGGGTATTCTCTGCTCTATGGTACTAATTTTGATTTTGGTCGACATGTTTTGATGAGCTTAGGTGATAAATTGTCAGAGTCTACCACTGTCTATTATGCTCGTTTTTGTCAAATGCTGTTCAATGCATGTGTACCTGGTCTCGAAATTGATGACACTGATGAAATTGATCCTTTTAGAGTCAATAAGCGCATATTCTCTGATATGACTAACAAGGATATTGGTAAAGAAAATCTTCCTGTTTTTGTCATGCCTCTTGCTCTACGAAATTTTCTAAATCAACCACAAGAACCACAACAAGATCAACAGGAACCACAACACGATGCACCACAACAAGATGAACCTGCACAAGAACCACAACAACCTGAACCACACCCTGAACCTCAATCAGAACCAAACACTGAATCATCTGCTCAGTCAGCACCTACAAAGCAACCTTCACCCACTTCACACACTAACTCTGATTCGTCACAATCTCAACCAGCATCACAGTCTAGATCGCAAAGAGTTAAGAAGGCAATTACTAAACGACGTGCAAGTCTAAAGCAGGCAGAAGAGACACAAAGAAAATCAATACGGAAATCTCCTGAAGCTGTTTACACTAGAAGGGGGAAAAGAATGAAAGCTCGGGCAAACATGCCTAAGTCACCATCTGTTGAAGAGGATGTAATGCCTGCAGAGGACAAAATGCCTGCAGAAGAGGATGCAAGAGATGGTGTTTCTCCAATAAATGATATTCCTGATTCATTTATGCCATTCTCTGATCCTATCTCTGATATTGGTGTAGCTGATCAACCTACGGCTGTTCCTTCTGAAGCTGTGGTATCTCATACTGAGATAATATCTGATGCTCACCACACTGTTGAAGAAGGTGAAGAAATTGATTAGGCAACCAAAGTCACTTCTCATTCAATGCCTGTTGCTGAGCCTGAGCAACATGGAGAAAATCCTGAAAAGCCTACAGAAGATATTGCTAAACCTAGATGAACCAGTTAAAGCTACAAGTGTTGAAGCTGAAGGTGACAGTAGTGCAAACTCTGATACTTCTCTGAGTGCACCAGTACAAACTGATGATAAACATACACCTTTTACTCAACCTTGTACTTCTCATGAAGTTGAGAGAGCACAATTTGCCAAGAGTGCTGCTGAATGGTACAAAGAAGATTGTATTTTTCCACCAGGAAGAGCAGCTAAGTTTGTTAAGCAAAGTGCTGATACCATCTCAAATCCAGAGATTCTTTCTTGCTTGAAAGCAACTATAGTTCAAGTTAAAACTCTGGATAGACGATTTGATGATACTAATTTGGCAATTACTGCTTTGCGAACTGAAGTTGTAGCTAGAGAGATGAAGATGGAAAGAGATTCGAAACTAGTGACTACAAAATTCTCTAAATCTCAAGATAATCTCTTTGCCAGGCTGGCTAAAGTTGAAGAGAATCAGTCTGATTTATCTGCTAAAATTGATTCTATTGCTACCTCCCTGGAATTAATTACTTCTATCCTTATGCCTGATGATGTCAAAAAGGGGGAGAGAGTTGTCAGAAGGGATAGTGCTGGAGATGGAGGGGCAAGTAACAAAGGAAAGAAAAAGGCTGAAGAGGTTCAAACTCTGAGAATTAGCAAGTCATCAAAATCACAGTCTGTTGGGAGAAATACTGATACTCAAGGTACTTCAAGGACCAAGAGTTTGTTGTTATCTTCTAATCCACAAACTGATGAAGAATTGGCTGCTAAGCTGTTCATTGAAGAGAATGAGGAAGGAGTTACGATTGAGGACATTGAAGCTGAGGAAAAGAGTTTACAAGAAAAACATCTTAAAACTTTAAAGTCTGATAAGGTACAAAGAGGAAAAGCTCCTAGACCTGTTGTTAAAGGTGTTGTGATCAGAGAAAAGACTGATGTTAGTCAAAGTTCTCGGTTCTCAAAGGAAGAAATTGCAGCAGAGGCTAAACTCAAGCTAAAAGGTATTGAAGGTGAAAGTTCACAGAAGAAAGTTACAACTTCTGTTGCAGCACAAGCAATGATCACACCTTTACACTCTTCACAGTTGAAATCTGTTTTTGGCAAAGGAACAATTTCTGATCCAAATGTGTTATCTGGAGTCTCAATGAATGTTTCTGATGGAAAAGCTCTATCTGGCAAGGTTGGTAATAATAAGGGTGGACTAGGTTCACATAGAGACAGAAGGCAATATACTGGTCCTAGAGATCCTTCTTCACTGGCTGTTCCAGGTCGTGGTGTTCCTCAAGAGAGTTTGGATAGACTGGAATCAGTGCAGTTGGTTCATCAGAAGAGTTTAGACAAGGATTTTCTTTTATACTTCATGGCTGATGGGATAGTATTCAAAGTTGGTGAGGATGATATTGGCTTGAAATGTTGGGAAGAACTAGAGTATGTTCTATATCTTCTCAAGGTGAATAGTCGAAGGACTCAGTCAGTTGCTAATGTACTCAGACAGAAAATGACTCAGAATCTGGCAATTAGAGGACAGAAATACAATAGCAGATATATTCCTAAGTACAGGGATTACCAAGGCAATCTCATTGAAATGAAGAAAGGTACTGCAAAGTTAAAAACTGATTTGGGAATCACAGTACGTGATTTCAATACACAGGCAGAAAAAGTTAGATTTATCAGACTGGGTAATGAAATGAGAAGGAACAAGATTTATGATCTTAGGGCTGCTATTTACCAAACAGATGAAAGTGATCCTCAACTCAGAGAAATCAAAGAAGCAATGAAGATTGAACTTGAAAATGCAGAAAGAAGATTGCTGATTGATTATCTCAGAACCATGCCAGATCTTGAAATGATTAGAGATTAAGTTCTGTAAGAATTTTCTTATTCTCTATAGTTTTTAAGCTTAAACTCTGAATCTGTATAAACACTGTATTTGTCTATTTGTTTTGACATCATCAATTACTGTCATTAACTTGTACATTTTTGCTAATGAACAAGTTGGGGGAGATTGTTAAATATAATTGATGTGTTTTAATCAGTGTTTAAGTGTTACAGGGAGTTATCAGAGTTTAGCTGGAAGCAGTCAGAGTTTAGTTAAACTCTGACAGGTGGAAGCTCGACAGAGTTTGTTAAATTCTGTCTGGAGGAAGCGCGTCTACTGTTCAACAGTGATTAAAGATTAATTATGGAAGTGATATCTTTGAAGATTGGATAGCTATCAAAGAGATCGAGTTGACATAGGAGACGTGTGACAATCTGTAATTGATATCATTTTATAGCTGATTATTAGGAGTATCAATTAGAGATTGTATCGTAGCTGTATGTTATATAAATACAGATAGGTTAACCCTAGAAGGGAATCGATAACGAATTATCTTTATTGTAACCTAGCAGCTCTTTGTGATATTTTACATCACGAAGAGGGTTCGAAATACAAGAAGTTTTTAAGTGCATAAACGCTTTTACTTGTTAATCTCTCATACAAAGTTGATTATTAATCTTCATCATTTTTAACAACTTGATTACTTTCTAAGACTACGCCATTAGCTAAATCCTCAATGCGCATCTCTTCCTTAATGATTAAAGATGTTGTATCCAAAGGTTCTGCTATGGATGTCTTAAAGAGTGGGTTACTAACACCCTTAAGCACTAATGGTATACCCCTATCTACAGCACTGACATGATTAGGGTAATAATGCTTTTTCGTCCAATAGCTTCATTGTAATCAAACCCAATTCCTACGGTTTGATTAATAGCTTGTTGGTTAAACAACTCTTTAGCCACTTTACATGAATTAGAAGTAGCACTAACCCTTATTTCTAGCTCAGCTATTGTTTCACGTTGTTGAACCACTATCAACGCTAGAGACCTCTCAAGTTCTTTTAGAATTCTTATTTCTAATTTTTGTTTATCATGGCAATTTTGTACATCGTGTAATTCTGATAATTGATTACTAAGATCTGTATTTAACAAATTGATCCTTTCAATCTCTCAGTTAGCATTACCTAGTGTATCACTAAGTTGATAAATATATTGACTTTCAGTACATGATACCTCAGATGAAGTACCACTGGAGTTATCAGATTTTGCCATCAGGGCAAGATTGCCATACTCTTCATCTTCAGAGTCCGTATCATCCCAACTCTTTCCAGCAGCCACATAGGCTTTACCTATCTTCTTCTTCTCAGATCCAAAGTCTTTTCTTTGGTTTTGTTTTGGCTTCTGACATTCAGTAGCGAAATGTCCAAGTTCATTACAGTTGAAGCATCTAATTTTACTTCTTTCAACTGTTCCAGTTTTGTAACCTCCTCTGTTACTTGAGGATGAAAAACCTCCTCTCTGGAACCTGTTATAGTAAGATTTGTACCTGAACTTGGGATTCTTCCTGAATCTGAAGTTGCTGAATTTCCTTACCAACAAAGCCATGGACTCATCTTCCAACTGATCTAGCTCTTCTAACGAATAGAAGTCTCCTTCATCTGGACTAGCATTCGTTTGACCAACTTCAACTTCAAGCTTACTACTATCAACATTACAAGATTGAATAACCTTATCTTCCACTTCCTGTTTCTTCTCAACAATAAGAGCTGTAGAAGTATTAGCAACTCTTCCTTTTCCATAAATCTCCTTTTGTTGAGATTGTTCCAGTTCATAGGTTTTTAAAACACCAAAGAGTCTTTCTACAGTAATTTCACTTAGATTCCTAGACTCTCTGATAGCTGTAATTCTATGTTCTAGATGAACAGGCATTGACAGTAAAAATTTTCTATTGATCTCTTTCTGAGTGTAATACTTACCATGCATCTGTAATTTGTTGACAAGTTTGTTATATCTTTCAAACACATCTTGAATACTTTCATTGTATGCTGATCGAAAGTGTTCATACTCAGATGTCAGAATTTCTAGACGATTCTCCCTAACTTCCTCTGTTCCTTCATTCACAGTTTCAATGGTTTCCCACATGTGCTTTGCAGTCTTGCAGTTAATCACATGACTGTACATCACAGAGTCTAGAGAATCTATTAAGATCAGTCTTAAATTAATGTCAAGTCCAGCTTCCTCTCTTTCAACAAGAGTGTATTCAGAAGAATCTTTGTGTACATACCTTGCAGGGGAAATAACTTTTCCATCAGTAACAACTTCAGGAATTAATCCAAAAGGTATTATTGGTCCTTCTGATAAGACTTTCATGTATTTAGGATTTGCAACCTCGAGGAACATTAACATTTTGTTCTTCCACATATCATAACTGTTTTTGTCATATATGGGAATTTTCACAGTTCCAACTTTAGAAGACATGATGAATTTTTTAAGAGAGTTAAAAAATTCGGGGATGATTTTTAATCGAGTAAAATGGGATCTTTGATTTGTGTATCAATCAATCTGTTCTGATACCAATTGTTAGGTCCGATAAGATTGTAGAAGGGGGGGTTGAATACAATCTTTACCTTTTTATCGAAATTTGTCCTTTAAATTAAATTTGATAAAGACAAATTTATGTGCGGAATTATTTAACACAATTTTTCAAGTTGAATATAACTGTATATTAACTTGATGTGGTGTTACAAAATCAGTATAACAACTTATCAAGATGTTAATAACTAATTAGAAAATTCGACATGAACTTTTCTAATTTAGTTAATAATAATCAAGATAAGAACTAGGAAACTTAATTCGCTAGTAGTACAAGAATCACAAATAAACAAGTTCTAGCGGATAGAATATAACAAAGATGAAGAACTTGAATTTCTGGGAATTGTTTAAGCTTTGGTGTTCTTGGTGTTCTTGAGAGATAGAATTCTGTTCTGAATATTATGTTTTCTGCTGTGTTTCTCCGTTATGACTTAATCTGCTCTGTTCTGTTCTTTTATATCAGTAACAGGTCTTGCTGGCTTTCTGTAGGATATTTAACTGCTCCAGCATGACTTAAACTGCTTCCAAGACTTGATTTTTCTTCATTAAGACTTACACAAACCTCCATTAAGACATAAAACTTGTCGGTATGACTTAATAGAAATTCGGTAAGACTTACAACAGCTGGCAACAAGTCGGTAAGACTTAATCAGGTCGGTAAGACATAATCTTCAATTTCAATGCTCGGTATGACTTAACTCAACAGCTGTGTTCGGTATGACTTAACTGATTAGGTTATACCGAATTTTAATCAATAATACTTAATCCTTTAAGTCATTTCTTTAAGCCATATTGATCCAATTAATTAATTAATGATTAACTAATTCACATTTAATTGATACAATAATTAATTTAAATAAATAAATTAATTCTTCCAGAATTAATTCATTTAATTAAATCAACTAAATGATTTATATCAATTACAAATGAATTTAATTAAATCAATAAATAATTAATTTAATTCTTACAAACCACTGAAGGTAGTAAAGAATTACCACTGATTTTTGTTGGCGTTCGATGTACTGTCTGGTTCATGAACGACTAACTCCAACGATGCTTCTTCACTTTTGACTTTAGGTTGTGGTTTGTTTCTTCTCTCAATTCTCTTGTACTGTAACTGACCTTCAAACTATCACTCGAAAAATCTCTGTCACTGTTCAAATGAATCCTGTGACGCCCCCAGATCCGGGGTCGGAGATCTAGGCGCTCACGGTCCATTTTCCATTAGTAACATACCTGCTCTTGCACATAATATATATAACACAGCCATCGACCCCACAATAAACTCACACCACACTCACACACACAGGTTAGAGCCTCAGAAACGTCACACATTGATTAAACAGTAATAAAGTTATCAGAGTTATTATAAACCGAATTAAATAGTATTTATGCTACCAGCAACACTTCGATATGAAGCGAAGTTGGCGGCTTGAAAGTTTGTTACGATACACTGCCTTGCACAGGTCATGCTGGTAAATAAAACGTACTAACAAAAGCTACCAACCAATTCGGCTAATGGGGCCTACCGGTGGAATCTCAAGTGGTGGCTCGGGCCTAGTCACCTGCTTTCGAACAGTCTGCCCGGGTCTTGCCATTTCGCTTAGCTGTTGTGTTTGTAAAGTTTGAAAACAAGCAAGAGTGAGCAACTATAGCTCAGCAAGAAATATATGTATAAGATAAGCAATGTAACATTTCATATGATTGGCAGTTGATATACTTGTTTGTTTCAATCAGTTATAAAATCACTTGTCATAGTTGATAAATCTCGAAGGTGCAACAATAGGTGCCCTTGTTTTCAAAATAAACTTGCAGTTCTAGATACTGCATTGATTCAACATCTTTCTCATCAAAATAGAACACTATCAGCAACTTGGCACAAAAGCCTAAGAAGCAGTGTCAAAGCATTTTTCCAAAATGGAGGAATGGGACTTAAAGAAAACACAAAACCTGACAAGGATTGACGATGATCAGTCGCCACATCCAAGTCCAATAATCCGCGGGTTTTCTCTACCGGTAGAAGGATAAAAACTACATCCGTAACTATCCCTCGGGTGAAAACTACATCCGTAATCACCCTCGATGAAAACTACATCCGTAATCATCCTTCGGCAACACCTGGGCCGGAATAATAAGTGATGGACCGCCTGGCTCACGGCCGCTTACACATCCTGGGAATCGTTCGTCAACGGTTCCCACACCTGCCAGAGTCCCTTTTTCTTTTCTTTTAAAACTTGATTTTGATTGAAAACAGAGTAGTTGAGGTCCGACATCAGTCGACCGATGATTCTTGAAATCATACAAGAAGCAGAATCTGACCGGGGGTTTTCGAAAATGTTTTGAGTTCAAATGAGTTCGAGTTTGAAGTATTAAAAAGTATCTTGGATTAACTTTGTCTTTAAATAATGAACAATGATTAATAAATAATATTTTAAGATTTAATATTAATAATTAATAAAATAATTATTCGATAAAATAAACTTTTAATCCAAGATAGGGTTTCGAGCATTTACGAAGATATAATAATAGTTATTTGAATATACGATACCACCCGAATGACCCTTCGGGTTTTCGCAATATAAATACGATATAGTAATATACCGCTCCCCGGTCAATAGTATATACGGACCGCTACGACCTCTATTGCTAGAGTCGTTGTCCGAAGAAAACATTTCAATCTAAGTTCAAGGGGTAAAAGCATACATGTACTTGTTCAATCTCAATTGCATCAATACTTCGATAAACATAGCATTTGATATAATTTGAAAACTACAAACACAACAGTAAAAGTCCTTGTATATGGATAAGTTTTGAAAAGTAAACTTGCCTTGGTTTGGTTGGGGTGGTCGAGCGTGCGGATTCGAACGATCTATACATAAACAATAATCGTTCGTTAGTACCTTAACAATTTCTCGTTAATTACGGGGTTTTAAGGGGGTACGAAATTAACTTAACGACTTCGTCTTATGACTCCCTGGCCCCACTATAGGTCCATGTCATCACTCGTTTACGCTCGTCACTTACTCGACTTAATTTAGTTACCACGTTCGAATCATAACCACTAACCCTAGAATAATGTTCCACTAATCGACTTTTTCCATTGCGCGAATTTTACTCTAGCATTTTTATAAAATCCAAAAATTCATATTTTAATCCAATTCCTTTTGGGTGGTCTTCACCACTGCATTACCTACATTCTCAAATTTTTCCATGATCCCAAATATATTTTAAGGTGTTTAAACAAGGTTCACAAGGGGGTCACTTAATGCAGTCCATAGTCCAGAAACAAAATTCACTCCTCCGGCCATAACTAAAAATCCACACATCACCTAGCTATGAACCTTACATTTCCAGAAACTACATTCAATTATCTTTCCAACAATATAAGGTAGGACATCAGGGAACATCATTTGGGGGTTCCAAATCGTGCTACAACACTGATCAAAGATCCTGGACAAACTCAGCAAGCTCAAGTCACTTAGATCAACCATTTTTCATACTTCCATAACATAATCACCACTTAATACACTTAGATCATGACTCATAACACTCATGGAGATATATATATAAACCATAGTCATACAAATCACAATCTCAACATCAAAACTCAAGATCCATGCTATCCAATACATATACATCCAAGATAAGTCCTAAAACACATGGATCTACTACCATACTATATGAACAATACATAACCAAGGGGGGTTTGAGATTTTATACCTTCTTGAGCTCCTAGAGGCCTTGAACAATCTTTACACAACTCAAAAACACCTTAGATGGCCTCCTACTACACTTACAATGCAAGATCTAAGTGAAAAACAAACTTGGTTACCATTTACCAAAACTTGAATAATTTATAACTTGAAAATGGTTGGATAGAATGGAGTGAAATTGCTAGCATACCTTGTCTATGTGATGTAGATGACCTAGGAATTATGGCAAGGTTTATGAGTGATGGGAGAAGGGAGAAGAAGAAATTTTCTTCTTCTTTCTTTGCTTGGCCGAGAGCAAGCTTCAAGGGGGGGGGGGGAAGAGAAAGTTTTTGTGTTTTGTTTTGTGTTTGACTTAGGTGAATAATTAGTGTTAGGTCATGTAGGTTGGGTGATACATATCACTTGTAAGCATGGTGGTAGTACTAGCAAGCATGGCTCTTGTACTTTGTGTCCCCTTTCTTGAAAAAGTAACCAACTAAACACTATTCATCTTCCAATGGCCAACTAACTTGTTTGATTTCTAACTACTTGGTTGCATGGGATTGCATGCAATACTACTCCTTGTATTATTATTCTTCCACCAATGCTTATAATTAAATCTTTAATTCGTATCGCATCTTAATTATTCTCTCGTAATAATATTTCGTCGCGTAGAGATTTCCCCTATAATTCCTTAAGTACTTATTGTGTAAATTCCTCGAATGTTCATAATTCCTCGTCTTAACTCTTAATAAATCCTTTAATATTCTAACCATTCTCAATCCCAAGTTTAATAAATATTACTAACAGTAAAACTCTTGCCTTCACAATCTCTCTGCATATCTTACATAATAAATGCAACAACGCAGTTTCTCAGACAATCAATTCTATTAATCAACAGGGATGACTAGAAAGGTTCCATAATGATAATGTCACAAGATATTAAATAAAAGGAAATATTACCAAAAATTAGGGTTCTTACAAATCCATTCACTTCAATGCTATACTGGGGCTTGATCAGATAACTGAATCGTCTTCCAGTGTACGACATCAAAACTATAGATTGACTTTTCTTCTTTCTTCTGACAGATAATACTTCTTGAGATTCCTGTGACAGTTCATATGTATATTTACTTATTACAATTTGGTTTAAGTTGATTAGGATCCTCTAACTACAAATAGGCTGAGTCGTATGCCTTTCAATCTCCCCCTATTTGTTTGTTAGACAATAACAAGCAAATTCCTAGAGGATACCTCAACTAATCCAACTTAACCAAATGAAAGATAAAACTTTAAATACTAAGTAAATATGAAAAAAAAAGTTCTGGTTTATATTTAACATTTGCCAGATTCAAACATGAAAGATAAATACAAGATAGATGATCCTCTAGATTGATCATATGATACAAATTCCTATCAAGATTTATCTAAGCTCTAAAGATATAACATGTAGAGCAATTCTTTTTCTTCAGTTGTCTTCCCTTCTGAATTCTCCTTCTTCTGGCTCATCCGTGACTTGAAGTTTCATGTGTAAATCAGAATCAACAAGACGTTCTCTTCTTGATGACAATCCTTGAGGTAAGACTAAAGGAATTCCAAGCTTCTTTCTCAGTTCACCTTGAAATTTCTTGTAATCTTTTATGTTCGTTTGTGCATAGGATCGAATGTGATCAGCAGCTATTACCTTTTCTTCAGTCAAGAATCCATGATTTCTGAGAGCATATTCAGCATATACCAAGTGTTTTGCATGATGTTCATATAACTCATCTGTCTGAAGATTGATTGAGTGAAGTACCTCTCCCTTAAGAAATTTTACTTGTGGAGGTTCCTTAATCACTTCTGGTCCAGCTCTTTCAGCAAATTCTTTGAACTTTTCATGTAACAACACACCTAGCTCAGAAGATGTTCTTACCTTAGGCCTAAGTACCCAAATCTCTGTCAGCGATCTGTCATAAAAGAACAGAATAGATACTCTGAAAGTTCCAACTTTATGACAATCCACAAATATTACTAGTTCATCAGATTTGGGTTCAAATGCAGTAGTTATCCTGATGACTTCTACCTTTAAGGCCTTTATATACATATCATGAATTGGATTTGCCAGTTTGAATTCCTCGAGAATTTGTCCAAGACGACGATCTTCATAATCAGAACTCTGAGGTGAATCAATTGCTTTTTGAGCACGTTCCCATTTGTCACCGCTCTTTAGTCTGATATATGACTTTCTCTTCTCAACATTTATAGCATGTAATCGTTGTAATGCTTGCTATTCAGCTTTCTGAAGTTCTTCATTTCGTGCAATTTGCTCTAATGATTTTTGAAGTTTTTCTTCTCTCATTTGCAAATTAGCTTCCCTTTGAGCAAACAATTCTTCAGATTCTTTCTCAGCTTGTTGAGCTTCAAATTCAGATATCACTGGTCCTTCATCTTCCCAGTGACTAAGATCAGGTTCAGGAAGTTCTTCACCTTGATCATGGAATTCAAGATCAGCAAAAACATCGAAGTTATCCGGTTCACCCGTGTAATAATAACCTGTGTTCTTGTCTTGAATTTCTTCTTCAGTTTCTTCAACTACTTTCTTCCTCTTATCTTCACTTTGGTCAGATTTTCCAGATTTTCTCTCTCCTCCCTCTCTTTCTTTAGTTTTATCTTGTGACCCCTTTGATTTCTCCCCCTAGGGGTGAGCAGAACCGAACCGGAACCGAAGAACCGAACCGAACCACACAATTTCGGTTCGGTTCGGTCCAAATTTTTTTCTTTTTCGGTCGGTTCGGTTCTTTTGGTTAGAACCGAAATAAATTTCGGTTCGGTTCTTCCGTAAGTAATTTCGGTTAGAACCGAACCACCCGAATTATATATATATATATATATTAATAATAATAATATATACAATAAATAGTTAATACTTAATAATAATATATACAATAATATATAAATATAAATATTTATATTTATATTTATAATAATATATTTATAATAATAATATTATATTTATATTAATAATAATATATACAATAATAATTCAAAATTCAAAAAATTCGGTTCTTATGGATCGGACCGAACCGACCGAATTATTTCCGTTTGGGTCTGGTTCGGTCCAGAATTTTATTCGGTTCGGTTCGGTTCTAAAATAATTGAAATTCGGTTCTCGGTTCTTTCGGTTCGGTTCGGTTCTGGACCGAACCGACCGAATGCTCGGCCCTATCTCCCCCTTAGTTGAGGAATCCTCTACAGATTTATCAGTTGCCCTAGCTTCAGGATCTTGTTCATCATCATCACCATCCTTACTTGTAAAGAATTCAATTTCTTCATTTGTAGGTTTGCGACTTTGACTTACAAGATTAAAAAGATGTCTTAACCCTTTAGCCTGGTGTGCATTTTGCTTTTCGATCTGGTCCAGACGAGAATCAGTAGATTCCTGATTGTGCTGTACCTCTGACTGTAGAGTGTCAACTTTCATGGAAATTTCAGAAATTAACATGTCTTGAGCAACAGTAATATCTCCAGAGTCATCAAGTGCCTTTTCATGTGAGAGTTCGAGAGATTCTATCTTCTTGGTGAAAGATGTCTTTAAGTAGTTTATATCCTTCTTGATTACAGCAAGCTGACTGTTGACAGAGGTGGATGAAGAAGATCGCTCACCCACTTGTGCTTTAAGGATTTCTATTTCAGCCTTGCTGACTGCAAGTTCTTTCTCTAAAGCAGTTATCTTTTCTAATAATGAGAGAGTGTATGTATCAGTGTGTGCGCTCACCTGACATTCACTTTGAGATCCACTCACCTGAAGTGCATGTGTTTCACTCAATTTTATGGTATTCCTCACATCACTCCTCTCAGATTCCTTAGCTGCTTCCAGATTTGTACCTGCATGTAAAATCACCCTAGCCTCCTCTGGGAAGGTCAGTGGTGGTGCAATGGGAGTTCGCAAATCCCTGTCCTTAATCAAATCTACTTGAACATTTGAAATTGTTGACTGAATTGCTTCAGTAGTAGATTGATCAAGTTGCCTTCCACCTTCTCCAGTCGAAACTGCGAGTGGAAAATCCCTTGAGGGAGCCAGGAGTCTTTGTCCTGGGAGGGGAGATGATGGTTCTATTAAAGTTGGCTGAGAACCAAGATTTCCCTCTAAAGTCTGTGAAGACTCTTCTACCGTAACTATGGTAGGCACTGTCACATTTTCTACGTGCTCTCCTTGCAGTGTGTCCTGAGACTCATCTAAAGGTATGTCTTCCCCCATTGTGAGTAATAGGGGTGTGCTTGACTCACTACAAGGTGCCACGGCCCTATGGCGAACTTCAATAGAAACATCCTGTTGAGAAGATGATTCTAGTAACTGTGTAACGGCCATATCAACTTCCATATCCTGTTGGGAGGATATAGACGGGCTTACAGTTGCTTCAGTTTGAGTTCTACTTTTCTTTTCTAGAGGCAGAGCTGTGGGTTCACTCATACTACCACTACTGATTCGACTTCTTTTAACTTGTAATTTCTTTCTGGAGTGAAAAGATATGAGTTTTGTTGGTTGAGTATTTGGCTCTACGACCTTGGTTAGAGGTTGTGGTACTACAACCCCTTGGTCAGACCTACCAACCACTTGGGTTCCAGAAATAGATTGAGAAGTAGTAGATTGAGGAACAGAAGGCAATACCTGGTCAGCTGATTCCGTAACAGTCTCTGATAAGATGGGTTGATCTGTTTCAGATTCAGGGACAGATGCAGTTTCTTGCTCTGGATGTTCAACAGCAAGTGCAGCTGGCTGAGGAACAATTTGCTGAGCAGGTTCAACTCGTTGATTGCCTTGATCTTCATTATCAACAAGTATGTTTTCCACTAGTGGTTCAGGGTTTTGTTCAGGTTGTTCAGGTTCTGGTACAGGTTCAATGACAGGTAGTTGTATATAGTTTGACATGTGTTGGGTGACAACTACAGGTATGTTTGTGAATTTAGGCTTGTTGCTGTACTCAGTGAACAATCTGGTAGTAGGTTTACCTGACGCCAGTGATTCTCCATTCAGGAATTGGGCTTGGTTTTCTAGTTCCACAAGATGATTAAAAATCAATGATAAGAATCTTGGATAATAGCATGATACTTTATGTCCATTATCAAAATTCTTCTTTGCATTAATGATTCTTCTAACCATCGGAACACACAGTAGTCTACCAATATTAATTCTTCGGTTGTGTGCAACTGCATATCCAATATGCTGCAAGAAGGATGGTAATACCCCAAAGTTTCCTTTAGTAGAATTGGCAAAGACTCTACCTAATTTGTCAAACAGATAATCCCATTCCTGAACAAAGTTCTTTTTATTCCAGCCAGTTTGATCAAGACTGTCTTGATAGAATACACCATTCAAAAAATTTATCAATTCTTGATCTGATGGTAATTCTTCGAAATTTTCAGTTGGAAAATTTAAAACCGTATTTATTGTATTTTCATTCACTGTGTACTGATTGTCTCCTACAGAGAAGACAAATGATCTGTTATCATTAGAAACGACAGCAGTAGTACACATGATTCGCAAAGGTTCAATTTTTAATGGAGCATCCAATCTCAAAGCATTGCGAACCAGTGAATTTTCAT
The DNA here is from genome assembly GCA_036435485.1 of Saposhnikovia divaricata. NCBI lineage: Eukaryota > Viridiplantae > Streptophyta > Magnoliopsida > Apiales > Apiaceae > Saposhnikovia > Saposhnikovia divaricata. The sequence continues at coordinate 147,671,819 of CM071596.1, read as the reverse complement.
TTAAAAATCGAATCCACGGTCGAAAACGTTCAACTGAACATTTTTCTGGATCAAAATAACCTATTAAATTATGTTTAATAATTTCAAATCGATCAGCCATTTTAATCAAGATTTAATTTCCTTGAAAATTTTTACAAAATTATAATTTAAAAATTAATTTTTCGAATTAATAATTAATTAAAAATTTGAAAAAATTAAAATTTCTCCAAAAATTCTGAAAAATTCACACAATGATCTTGATACACACACAATCACACCAGTATTTTTAGATTTTACAAAATCAAAGCCAATCGACTGGAATTTTATATCAAAATTTCGATTTTTCGAAAATAAAAATCGTCAAAACTCGACTAAATCGGTCGATTAACTGGTTGTTTTGAAGAGAATCGAACAGAGAATCGATTATCAGTCCTTAGAGCTTGATTACAGTGTGATTGAATCGAAAAATGGGCAGCAATTCGTTACTGTTCGTGTGTGTATAGGTTCTCTATGACTTAACATGAGAGAGACTTAAAATGAAAATATGACTTAACACTTCTATTTGCTATATATATACAAACTGTCGAATAAAACTTAAATAAAATACATATTACGAATAAGACTTAGATTAATTACATACGAGTAAGACTTAAATAACACTACTGACTTAAGACTTAATTTAAAAACTCGCTAAGACCTAATTGAATAAGACTTAAAAATACATTAAGACATAACTGATATATACATACTATACTCGAATATGACTTAATTAAATAGACAATATTCTATTATGACTTAATTAAAACTAAGACTAGATTAAGACTTAATATTAAAAAGACTTAAAAACTGTTACTATTATGACTTATTCTAAATAATCGATAAGACTTAACTAATATACAGGTGAATAAGACTTAATTAATATACAGACAAGAATTAAATAAATTATATATATATAAATTATAAACGATTAAGACTTAATATTAACAGACTAGCGAATATGACTTAATTTTAAAATAAAAAACTCGGTAAGACTTAACCTGTTTAAGTCATACCGATTTTAAGTTAAGTCATATTGATTGTTTTTCCTTATTTTAAGTCATATTTACTTTAAACAATCATTAAAAAAACACAATAAAATATACAATTAACTTATAAAAATAATAAAAATATTATAAAAAATTAAACAAATAATAAAAATAATTATAAATACCATATGCTAACCTATTAACGAAAACAAAGCAATAGTAACAGGACAAACATTACAAAACATATGATAAATTAATTATTAAAATAGAAATAAATATCTACAAATATTCTAAAAATACAGAAGTATAAAGTATTAAATAATATGAATAAACATAGTGAAAAATAACTAAACAAGCAAGAAAATCAGTTGGTAAAATAATTATACAAGTGATTTCAAACAACAAATATTCACAGAATAATCACTTGCAAAATTATTAAAGATCAAATTTCAGATATTAACAATATTAATTACTAGGACTGTTTAACATACCCAATTCACTAACAATTTTAGTGAATGAGGATTCATTAAGCGACTTAGTAAAAATATCTGCAGTTTGATCTCCAGAGCCTACAAATAGTAGTTGCACTGTACCATTCATTACATGTTCTCCTATAAAATGATACCTTATGTCAATGTGCTTTGTCCTTGAGTGCTGCACAGGATTGCTGGCTATTGCTATGGCACTTGTATTATCACATAAAATAGGAATATTTTCCAATACAATGCCATAGTCCATTAATTGATTCCTAATCCATAAGATCTGAGCACAACAGCTTCCAGCAGCTATATATTCAGCTTCGGCTGTAGAGTTGGAAACTGTTTGCTGTTTCTTACTTAACCAGGATACCAATCTTCCACCTAGGTATTGACAACTCCCAGATGTACTTTTCCTGTCTACAACACTTCCTGCATAGTCAGAATCTGTATATCCAATTAAAGTAAAACCAGATTCATTAGGGTACCGGATGCCTAAATTAGGCGTACCCTTTAGATATCTTAAGATTCTTTTGATAGCAGTGAGATGGATTTCTTTAGGGTTCGCTTGGAACCTTGCACACAAGCATGTGGCAAACATTATATCTGGTCTACTAGCAGTTAGGTAAAGCAATGAGCCAATCATACCTCTATAGCCTGTGATATCTACCTTGGCAGAACTTTCACATAAACCAATTTTGACAGCTATAGTTGATGGTGTCTTTGCTGATGAGCACTCCTCCATGTGATATTTCTTGAGGAGCTCCATAATGTACTTGGATTGACAAATAAATATTCCATCTTGTCTCTGACTTATTTGTAATCCAAGAAAGAATTTCAGTTCTCCCATCATGCTCATTTCAAACCTACCCTGCATTAATTTAGAAAACTTCTTGCATAGAAGCTCATTAGTAGACCCAAATATAATATCGTCCACATAGACTTGGACTAGTATTATATCATTCTTATGTCTTTAGTGAAGAGAGTTTTGTCTATGACACCTCTTATAAAACCATTTTCTAATAGAAATTCAGAGAGAGTGTCATACCATTTTCTTGGGGCTTGCTTAAGACCATAGATAGCTTTGTAAAGAAAGTAGACATAGTCCAGATGATCTTGATCTTCAAAACCAGGGGGTTGTTCTACATACACTTCTTCATCTAGCTTACCATTCAGAAAGGCACTCTTGACATCCATTTGATAAACTTTGAATCTTGAATAGGATGCAAATGCCAAGAATATTCTGATGGCCTCAAGTCTTGCCACTGGAGCATAGGTCTCATCATAATCAATGCCTTCAGCTTGAGAATAACCTTTAGCTACCTGTCTTGCTTTGTTTCTTATCACAGTGCCATCTTCATCTAGTTTGTTTCTGAATACCCATCTTGTGTCCACCATTTTTCTATCTTTAGGTTTGGGTACCAGCTTCCATACTTCTAGTTGCTTAAATTGATTGAGTTCATCTTGCATAGCAATCACCCAATCAGGATCAGATAGAGCTTTTTCTACTTTCTTAGGTTCCATAACTGACAAGAACCCAGAATAGTTACATTGATTCTGATAAGCTCTTCTTGTTTTCACACCAACATCTGGATCACCAAGAATCAGCTCAAAAGGATGAGCTCTATTCCAAACAGTTTGTCTGGGAAGAATTGATCTTGACGATTCGCCTTGATCTTCAGTATGATGTTGAGTATGACTTGTTGACCCTCCATTATCTCCCCCTGAGTTGTTGCCAGTTTGACTTGTTGATGGTTTAAGAGTATCAGTGGTGTCTTGAAAATTATCATTGTTTTCACCAGCATTACCTTGATCATTACCACCAACATTTGGATTATTATTATCAGCAACAACGTCAGGTTGGTTGTCATCATCTGAATCTGAGTCTGACATATCATCAAACTTAAGCTTTCCAGATGGATCTTCATTTTGGATACTTGGGAGTTTTGTGTCATCAAATGTAACATTGACACTTTCCATAGTTTTCTGTTGATCAATAAGATACACCTTGTAGGCTCTTCTAGTATAACCAATAAATATTGCTTCATGTGCTTTTTCTTCAAATTTACCACCTTGATCATCTCCTTCTTTCAGCACAAAGCATTTTGTCCCAAATACATGGAAGTACTTGAGAGTTTCTTGTCATGTAGAGCTTCATATGGTGTCTTCATTAAGTCTTTATTGATAAGTGTACGATTCTGGGTATAGCATGCAGTGTTGACAGCTTCAGCCCAAAAGCTCAATGGAAGCCTTGATTCACTTAGCATAGTACGTGCAACTTCAATCAAGGTTCTATTCTTTCTTTCAACTACCCCATTTTGTTGAGGAGTTCTGGGAGCCGAGAACTGTCTAGTTATACCCTTTTCAGTGCAAAAGTCATTCAGAACTGCATTCTTGAATTCAGTTCCGTTGTCTGACCTTATAGCTCTTACTGGACGATTAGAGTCCAGCTCAATTAACTTAATGTGATCAACTACCAGTTGTGGAGTTTCATCTTTTGAGTTCAGAAATAGTACCCATGTGAATTTTGAGAAATCATCAACAATCACTAGAGCATATCTTTTTCTTGACATAGACATCACACTAACTGGACCAAACAAATCCATATGGAGAAGTTGTAATGGTTCAGTTATTGATGATATGTTAGTGCTCCTGTGAGTTGCCCTTTTTAACTTCCCTTTTTGACAAGCATCACATAGACCTTCCGGAATAAATTCAATCGAAGGTAAACCTCTCACCAACTCTCTTTTCACTAGAGAATTCATTGTTTTGAAGTTTAGGTGAGAAAGTTTCTTGTTCCATAACCAACTTCCATCAGTAGATGCCTTTGAATAAAAACATCTAATTTCTTCTGTGCTTCCAGAGTTCATATTGGCTATGTACAAGTTTCCTTTTCTTACTCCAGTCAACTGCGGCCTTTCATTTCTCTTGTGTGATATTAGACAATTCTTCTTGTTGAAATGAACTTCATAACCTTTGTCACAGAATTGACTAATACTGAGCAAATTGTGCTCAAGGCCGTTCACAAAAGAGACATCTTTAACGATAACATTTCCAGCTTCTAATCTGCCATATCCATCAGTTTTACCTTTGCTGTTATCTCCAAAGGTAACGACTGGGCCGGCCTTCTCCACCACATTTGTCAGCAGGGCTCTATCTCCGGTCATATGCCTTGAACATCCACTGTCCAGAATCCACATGACTCGTTCAACCTGTTTCAAACCCTGCAATGACGAATTGGTTAGACTTTCTTCGGAACCCAAATTTGATTGGGTCCGGAGTACTTAAAGAATTGACCTTTATCAGGTAAAGCAACACTTTTTATTTTAACAACATTTTCTTCAGGTACTGGACATTTAACCCTGTAAACAGCTTTAACTTGTTTTGGTTTCAGCTTGGGTAACCATGTCTTTACCATATCCTGAGAAGGACTTGGAGTCCTAATCTTAGAATTAGGTGATGTTACAGTCCTGGATCTAACATGTTTATTTCTGCTCATATGCTGTCTAGGAACATTCTTATCAACACATGCATGATTACCGTTAAAGTAAGCAGACATTATATTAAAAGCACAAGACATGCAATTAACAGCATTATACTTTTTATGAGCAGTATCAATAACAGGAATAGCATTCATGGTAGATATGTTGTTGCATTTATTTATGTTGTTACTTCTACTACTAGTTTTCAAGGAACTAGTAGACTCACCAACTCTTTCTGTTTTCTTAAACACAGTCTTTCTATCTTCATCATTTTTAACAACTTGATTACTTTCTAAGACTACGCCATTAGCTAAATCCTCAATGCGCATCTCTTCCTTAATGATTAAAGATGTTGTATCCAAAGGTTCTGCTATGGATGTCTTAAAGAGTGGGTTACTAACACCCTTAAGCACTAATGGTATACCCCTATCTACAGCACTGACACGATTAGGGGTAATAATGCTTTTTCGTCCAATAGCTTCATTATAATCAAACCCAATTCCTACGGTTTGATTAATAGCTTGTTGGTTAAACAACTCTTTAGCCACTTTACATGAATTAGAAGTAGCATGTGACGCCCCCAATTCTGAGGTCAAAGATTCAGGTCGTCACGCCACCATTCAACCATATCATACCTGTATTAACTTTACAACTCAACAATACATCCATTCATACCTCAATCTTACACACAATCAAGTTAGAGTCTCAGAAACGATAATCAAAAGTGGCACTAAATATTATAATTCATTTGTACAAATCAGAGTCTTACGCAATTCCACTTATACAACTACACTTGAAAACAAGTCTTACTATTCCAGTTGAAAGCCTATCAGACTCACTCTGCAGTATTTATCAGGAACTAAATCATCTCTGGGGTAAATCTTCTACTCCTCTTCTGCTGTCGCGGAGTTAACCGACCAAATTCTTCTCTTTCTGAAAAGTTTTTATAAAGCAAGAATGAGCTACATAATGCTCAGCAAGTTCACCACTTTGTAAAATAATAATGTGGTTCATTTCGAAAACGTTCCCAACTATATGGGCATATATCTCAGATTTCAAAACATAATTGGACAATATATATGTCCGAGTTTGAATAAAACATCTATACTCACTAGGGAGCTTTAAGAATAACGTATGAACCCTTTATAAGGTTCCCATTTCAATATATCTCAAGTTTGAAAATATATACATATGAGTATATCATTTTCGGCAAAACACTCTACGATCATCATATTGTACAGGGAATATATCATTTCAAACCTCTTTCCTTCCTTAGCTTAGAAGGCTTCTCATACAAAAACATTTCATTCGTTGAAACAATTGCAAGAGTGCACTAACACGTGCCAATCTTTATAGAAAATCTTGCAGTTCTAGATACTGCACGATGTCAATATTTTCTCATAAAAAACAACACTATCAGCAACTTGGAACTTAGGCCCAAGAAGCAGTGTTTGAGTATTTTTCCAAAGTGGAGGATGGGACTTAAAGAAAACATAAAAACCTGACAAGGATTGACGATGATCAGTCGCCACATCCAAGTCCAATAATCCGTGGGTCTTCTCTACCGGTAGAAGGATAGAAACTACATCCGTAACTATCCCTCGGGTGAAAACTACATCCGTAATCACCCTCGATGAAAACTACATCCGTAATCATCCTTCGGCAACACCTGGGCCGGAATAATAAGTGATGGACCGCCTGGCTCACGGCCGCTTACACATCCCGGGAATCGTTCGTCAACGGTTCCCACACCTGCCAGAGTCCCTTTTTCTTTTCTTTTAAAACTTGATTTTGATTGAAAACAGAGTAGTTGAGGTCCGACATCAGTCGACCGATGATTCTTGAAATCATACAAGAAGCGGAATCTGACCGGGGGTTTTCGAAAATGTTTTGAGTTCAAATGAGTTCGAGTTTGAAGCATTAAAAAGTATCTTGGATTAACTTTGTCTTTAAATAATGAACAGTAATTAATAAATAATATTTTAAGATTTAATATTAATAATTAATAAAATAATTATTTGATAAAATAAACTTTTAATCCAAGATAGGGTTTCGAGTATTTACGAAGATATAACAATAGTTATATGAATATACGATACCACCCGAATGACCCTTCGGGTTTTCGCAATCTAGATACGATATAATAATATACCGCTCCCCGGTCAATAGTATATACGGACCGCTACGACCTCTATTGCTAGAGTCGTTGTCCGAAGAAAACATTTCAATCTAAGTTCAAGGGGTAAAAGCATACATGTACTTGTTCAATCTCAATTGCATCAATACTTCGATAAACATAGCATTTGATATAATTTGAAAACTACAAACACAACAGTAAAAATCCTTGTATATGAATAAGTTTTGAAAAGTAAACTTGCCTTGGTTTGATTGGGGTGGTCGAGCGTGCGGATTCGAACGATCTATACATAAACAATAATCGTTCGTTAGAACCTTAACAATTTCTCTTTAATTACGGGGTTTTAAGGGGGTACGAAATTAACTTAACGACTTCGTCTTATGACTCCCTAGCCCCACTATAGGTCCATGTCATCACCCGTTTACGCTCGTCACTTACTCGTCTTAATTTAGTTACCACGTTCGAATCATAACCACTAACCCTAGAATCATGTTCCACTAATCGACTTTTTCCATTGCGCAAATTTTACTCTAGCATTTTTATAAAATCCAAAAATTCATATTTTAATCCAATTCCTTTAGGGTGGTCTTCACCACTGCATTACCTACATTCTCAAATTTTTCCATGATCCCACATATATTTTAAGGTGTTTAAACAAGGTTCACAAGTGGGTCACTTAATGCAGTCCATAGTCCAGAAACAAAATTCACTCCTCCGGCCATAACTAAAAATCCACACATTACCTAGCTATGAACCTTACATTTCCAGAAACTACATTCAATTATCTTTCCAACAATATAAGGTAGGACATCAGGGGACATAATTTGGGGGTTCAAAATCGTGCTACAACACAGATCAAAGTTCCTGGACAAACTCAGCAAGCTCCAATCACTTAGATCAACCATTTTTCATACTTCCATAACATAATCACCACTTAATACACTTAGATCATGACTCATAACACTCATGGAGATATATATATTAACCATAGTCATAAAAATCACAATCTCAACATCAAAACCCAAGATCCATGCTATCCAATACATATACATCCAAGATAAGTCCTAAAACACATGGATCTACTACCATACTATATGAACAACACATAACCAAGGGGGGTTTGAGATTTTATACCTTCTTGAGCTCCTAGAGACCTTGAACAATATTTACAAAACTTAAAAACACCTTAGATGGCCTCCTACAGCACTTACAATGCAAGATCTAAATGAAAAACAAACTTGGTTACCATTTACCAAAACTTGAATAATTTGTAACTTGAAAATGGTTGGATAGAATGGAGTGAAATTGCTAGCATACCTTGTATATGTGATGTAGATGACCTAGGAATTATGGCAAGGTTTATGAGTGATGGGAGAGGGGAGAAGAAGAAATTTTCTTCTTCTTTCTTTGCTTGGCCGAGAGCAAGCTTCAAGGGGGGGGGGAGAGAAAGTTTTTGTGTTTTGTTTTTGTGTTTGACTTGGGTGAATAATTAGTGTTAGGTCATGTAGGTTGGGTGATACATATCACATGTAAGCATGGTGGTAGTACTAGCAAGCATGGGCTCTTGTACTTTGTGTCCCCTTTCTTGAAAAAGTAACCAACTAAACACTATTCATCTTCCAATGGCCAACTAACTTGTTTGATTTCTAACTACTTGGTTGCATGGGCTTGCATGCAATACTACTCCTTGTATTATTATTCTTCCACCAATGCTTATAATTAAAACTTTAATTCGTATCGTATCCTAATTATTCTCTCGTAATAATATTTCGTCGCGTAGAGATTTCCCTTATAATTCCTTAAGTACTTATTGTGTAAATTCCTCGAATGTTTATAATTCCTCGTCATAATTCTTGATAAATCCTTTAATACTCTAACCATTCTCAAATCCCAAGTTTTATAATTATTACTAACAATAAGACTCTTGCCTTCACAATCTTCCTTTTTATACTACATATTAAATGCAACAATGCAGTTTCTCAGACAATCAATTCTATTAATCAACAGGGATGACTAGAAAGGTTCCATAATGATAATGTCACAAGATATTAAATAAAAGGAAATATTACCAAAAATTAGGGTTCTTACAGCCTCCCCTCCTTAAAAGGATTCCGTCCCGGAATCAGGTTGGAAACAGTTGGGGGTGCTTTTCACGCATCGCGCTCTCTAGTTCCCATGTTGATTCTTCGACATTCTGATTCCTCCACAAAACTCTCACTAACTTGACAACCTTGTTCCTCAGCACCTGTTCCTTTCTATCCATGATTTCTACGGGTTGCTCCACATATGTTAAGTCTGGTTGCAGATCCACTTGATCATGTTCTATCACATGTCGGAAGTCGGTATGGTATGGTCGTAGCATGGACACATGGAACACATTATGTACTTGCTGTAAGCTAGGGGGTAAAGCCAATTCATAGGCTAACTTCCCAACTCGTTTCAAGATCTCAAAAGGTCCAATAAATCTCGGGCTTAGCTTTCCATTCTTACCAAATCTCATCAATCCCTTCCACGGCGATACCTTCAACATCACAAACTCTCCTACCTCATATTCTTTGTCCTTGCGGGTCTGGTCCACATACTTCTTCTGTCTGTCTTGGGCTGCGACCAGCCGTCCTCTTATGAGCTCGATAGTTTCTCTTGTCTGTTGGACCAGTTCAGGCCCTAAAATCTACCGCTCTCCAACTTCTTCCCAACACAAGGGAGACCGACATCTTCGTCTGTATAAAGCTTCATATGGGGCATTCCTATACTCGCATGGTAACTATTGTTGTAGGAAAAATTCGATCAACGGCAAGTGGTCATCCCAACTTCCCTTAAAATCGATGGCACATACTCTCAACATGTCCTCTATGGTCTGGATGGTTCCCTCGCTCTGTCCGTCTGATTGGGGGTGGTATGCAGTACTCATGTTTAACTTGGTCCCCACACAATCCTGAAAACTCCTCCAGAACCTGGGGTTGAACCTTGGGTCTCTATCAGATACAATGCTCACATGAACCCCATGCCTTACCACGATCTCCTTAGATATCTCATAAAATTTGACCATTCGAAATAATGGGTTTCGAAAAAAACTAATGACTTTTACATACACTCGTCTGTACCGTAAAGACGTAATATCAATTCGAAATCTTCATTTAATAATTCGTACATATCGTGATTGCAAAAATTTCCCATCCACCCATAAAATTACTATTCGTCCAGGTTTCGAATATTCACGAAAATTAGGGTTAATGCAATCTCCCCTCCTTAAAAGGATTCTATCTTAAGAACCTAGGGAAAATAGTTGTGGATACAATTCCAACTTTACCCCTTCCAACTCTCAGGTTGACACTTCAACCCTTTTGTTCTCTCACCTTGATCTCACCATCGCTTTAATGTTGTTTCTCAACGCATGCTCTCCTCGACCTGTATTCCTTATCGGTTGTTCTATGAATGCAAATTTCTACCCCACTACTTATACGTTTCTCTTCTACCTTGTTCATAGTATCCGTGTTGAGTCCGTGTATCGTTGTCCCGTGAATACTTTGTGGTCGTGTTTTAGAAACGTCAATACGCACGGTATTCCTCATATTCCTTCGCTTGATTAGCAGGCATGTGTTGCCTCCCGCCAGCCGTTACCACTTGCTATGGATACTGTATAGTCTTCGGTATACGTCGAACCAGTTCAGCTACTATATCCCTCGTTCATTGACTTCTTCGTAACGCAAGAAAAGGGAAACTTCTTCTTTCGCAGTATGCTTTACAAGAGACGTCCTTACGTTCGCATGGTGACGATCGTGATAACAACATTCATTTCATAGATAAGTTTTTATTCTCGATTTCCCCGTGAAATCTAAGGCACGACACTAAATACAAATTCGATCGTCTAGATAATTCTTCTTCCATGTCCATCAGCCACAGATTAAATTAGTACATACGCTCAATCTCTTCGTTAAAATACTTGGAAGCACCTTCAATATTCGAAGTTCAACCTTAAGTCTTTATCTGACGTAATCGCTGCAGAAGTTTTATATTGCACCACCATCTCTTCCGTATATAAATCGATAATCTTCTAAATGGAAAGTATCTCGTAGGTAAATCACTTGGTCCAGTATTTATAAATCAACTAGGGCCATCTCTTGGCTCGGTCTTTGGCGACCTACTCATGAAATTCATTATAATTCTGTCCACGTTCAAGATTTCCTACGGGCGGAATCGATCCACTAGATCTCCATCATTTTGTTGTTGACATGTTGTGTTTGTACTTAATAGTTTGCCAATACCATTCTTCATTTCAGTTTACCAAACATTCCCTTAATTCTCTGTACATCTTTGTCCTTCCCATAATTTAGTCATTTTCCTCTAACATTATTCTTTATTGTATATACTCTATTTTCTTGGTCAATACTGACTGAATTCCAATTTCGAATAATCCCTTCTATAGGTATCGGCCACCACACTGGCCTTTCATGGGAAATAACAAATTTCTATATTATACTCCCTGCTCTTTTTCGTCACCTTCTCTTTCTTATGTTCAGTCCTAATATGAAGATATACTTATGGCACTTGTGGAAAACTTTCACACTTTTCTCATAAGGGTAACATCTCAGTTTTTTATGCGTGAACGCCATCATGACTAATCCCAGACTCACGGTTAGTGCTATCTCATAACCTTTATGTTGTTTAGAAGTATAGGCTATCATCCTTTTTCTACTGCATCAGCACACCTCTTAAACTCTCGAAAAATGCATCATCGTGACTCTCAAAGTCCTCTTTTTATCATCAAGTATAGCTAACAACGAGGTTGTTGCTAATATCTCATTTCATCCCAAAACTTTGTTCATTAATCCATAAAGGCTTCTGACTCATTAGTCCATTCAGACGATACTACCACAATTTTATAACGTTTATATTAGTGTGAAATGCCAACTTTGGCACTGTACAGAGGTCGACCTTGAGTTGGTAAAACCTTCCCTTCAACCTTATCTTTGAAAAACAACTACTCATTTCAACTAGTCAACAATTCCTCCATTTCCGATAAGGGTATCAGTTCTCGATGGTATATGTAAGATGTCATACGCTCGTCCTCTTTCACAACTGGCACCAATCAGCCTGAGGCCTGCATGCGGCTGCGATTCCCAATAAACTTGATTAGGTGGTAATCTCGAAGGATCATTGGCATATCTCCATGCATCCATTCCCTATTAGGGCCTGTTAAACTATATGTCTCTCTATGTGCATCAATCCCTTTAAGCTAAGTAAAGCTTCTCATCCTTGCCACGATATTTCTTCCTTTCTTGTCCGTCTCCCTTCCATGTCAGTTTCCTCCAGGGATATGTTTTACATCGCAATCGATTTGCATTTCCTGGATCAGGAAAAGGCTTGGTAGCTCCAGAATTCATTAATATAACATCCTGACAACGGTTGGTAGGAGTGTGCTCCCAACCACCTCATCATTTCTTATAACTTTCCCCACACCAATATTAAAGGTCTTGTGGTATGCCCTGACATGTTATCTCTACTTCGATAATTACTCGGCATAACACTCTGGCTGCACAATTACAACATTTGGTTTTTGATCTCATATTGGTGTAACGGTTCACAATTGTACCTCCCGTTCACCTTAGAGTAATCACTTTGAAAGGAATGGTTTCAAAATAACAAGGTCCAATAGATAATCTCAATAAGAATTCCACATTGGATGTTCCAAGAATGTTGATGGTTCCAAATACTAGGAGTCTCGATTTTTGGAGATGTAAGGATGGACAGAAAGAATACAACAAGGTTTATTCCTTCCCGTCCTGATAATTCTGTAATATGACACCATAGAGAATGTTGCACAAGGGCAATGATTGTTGGGTACAAAAGTCATAAAGACGGTCTTTATACAATTCTTACATCGGGTGGATACTTTTCCTCCTGAATAATAAGAGGAAATCTAAAGTTGCATTGATGAAGGTCAGCCAATAGAAAGCAGTTCTACTCCATGACAATTAAAGAATGAAGGAGTTTGTCACTCAAGTAATCAATGGTTTCAAATGAATTCTCATTGTATGAAATGAAAGAATAAATTCAAGCGATATAGAGTCTGATACGAAGATGGGTAGAATTCGAGTTGAGTGGGCGACCTCATTAGGTCTCAATCAAGTTATTCGTCAAAACTTTCATCATCATGCTTTACCACATGCAAAATGCATTGCAGAATGAATTAAATTGGGAGTTGGACCAGTGAAACAATAACTAGTCCTTTTCAAGAAACACTAGCAACTAGCTAGACAAAATTTGCTAGTTCACCTGTTTGAGACATCACCACTAGCTAGGACAATTAGCTAGGTTTTCTTCACAGCATTACAATTTTGACTAGTTAGAAAAATCAACTAGTCATTCATATTGACATATCAACTAGACAGTTTCAATTGGCTAGAACGGAATTTCAACATCGTAGCCATTGAAGAAACTTTAGGCTTCTCGGACAACGAATGAAAATAAGAAGTTATTAAGTTTGAAAAAAAGAAAACTATAAAATCTGAAGAGAATGTTCTAGGTATCGGAACAATCGATAACCTCTCATCAAATATTACTTATCAGTGAAACGGTCCACCCAAGGGTGTCTCCGTACACATGCTTTATCCGATCCGACAATAGAATTAAATTCGGAATACCAATATCAAAATGATATCCTTACTATGATTTCAATGTACGATGTACAATCTCATCTTGAATAGAGGAAAGGAATTCATGAGGGATGTCTGGACATTAGATCATCCCTATCCTCAGTAATTTGTTGAATATTTATGAGCTCGACTAAAAGATGCAAGTATGAAAGAAGCAATCAAATATCGATATTCGTTAAGTAGTATTCGTCGATTAATTAAGGAAATATTTGTGGAACATTCCTTGGATAATTGAAAGAGAGTGTAAATAGTCCTGAGCAGAAATAATTATAAACTTCAAATGGAATGCTCGGGCTCAATTAAGATACTTTGGATGAGTCCCGGTTTAGAGAAAGTATGTCACTGGTTGTTATTCCACAAGTTTGAAGTAGAAAGCTAGGAGGGTTACCTGATATAAGCTAATCGAGGTAACATGGTTAGTGAACAGTTTAAAATGAGGTAGTGCACCAGCCGGTAGTTATCAAAATAAGTTAATAATCATTCGAGCATCTCATTATCACCACTATGAGGGTAACTCCATCTCTTCGCCTTCGTAATACAAGACACCAACTAGTGCGTCTCCCAATCATCATCTTAAAGTCATTTATCGAGTTAGGATTTCACCAATATCTGTCATTTCCGTGCTTTATCTTGAAGACCAAGCTTTACATCATTCCGGGGACACCTGTTAAGTCTATGGGGTCCTACTTCATGCCTTCCGACATGAATCACAAGTGGCCAGTTCCCCCTGGGAACAGATCAAAGAGATCTCTCAGGGATCTCAGTGCAGTCCATAGGTTCAGTGGCGGGTGTGTGTATGTGAACATATACCAGAAATATTGAGGTCTACAATACGTATATACGTAGTCCCTGCTAATATCTCTATCAAAGGATCCCACTCTAGACCTGCTGGTCTTTTCTTTTGGTAGACTCTGAGATCATTGCATCGCTCGTTGCAACCATATTCAACTTCTCTCGAGTCCCTTTGTTAATTCTACTTGTTTGTTCTCTAAGTTGAACTACCATGTTCTAGCGTCTGAATCATGCGTGGCATTATCTAGCACGCTCGTCTTATGATAACATCCTCGTATAACACATGTAAAATTCGCCATCAAGGGTAAAGGAATCCACAACGACATAGTGACCAACTGTAAGAACCCAGATTTTTGGGTAGAATTAAAACTTTTATTATGTATTGATGTAAGAATGAACAGTGGTTACAACTACAATGTAATACTGGCTTTAAAGGATGAAGAATGGAAGGATAAAAGATTCCAAGGTTATATGTCCTGAAGGATGCTATTGGGTGATAACTTAGATTAGAATAATCTACCTCCTAGAAAGTTAAGATAAGATTCCCTAGAGAGAAATAGATACCCTCATGTCATCCAAATCAATATCTATTATAAGCCCAGCGGTTCCGTAAAAAGGTTAAGGAACACTCGAGGGTGAACCAGGTTCATTTTCCTAATTATAGGAATTAAATAAAAATAAGTGATGAATAGTGATTTTGGTGGAATTTGGAATATTATTATAATAATGTTATACCCGGTATTCGGAACGGATTTCTGAGTTCGTATTAGTGATCCGGGAAGAAAATAAGTGTATGTAAAAGCTGTCGGATTCAGAAAAAGAGCGCTTTTATTTTCTCCGAGATTTCCCTGGACACTGCAAGACATAAGGAATTAAAAAGGGATTTAAGGAATTTAAATTCGAGAAGTACTAAGAAAGATGAGGAATAGTATTATAAATATTAAGAAGGTTTTCGGTAAAAACCCTAACTAGAAACGAATGAGTTATTCCTACGAACGATCAATCGAATCGAGCAATAACCGGACAAAAGAGCAAGCATAGACTAAGATGCATGCATGTGCTATGTATAAAATATCTACTAACCAAACTAGAATCAAGGAACTAGAACCTTAGAGCATGCAACCAAGCACTTAGCAAGTAACTAACTAGTAAGCTCTAAACCACCATAAACTCAACACTTGTCATGGTGTTTCCTCATCCAACACTTCACAACTTTATTAAAGTATCTTTATACAAAGTCATAGAAAATCAAATAAACCAAACAAAAAAACTCTTTCCCCAAAGAAAGCATCCATTCGGCAACATCTTTAATTCCAAAACAAAAATCAAGCTTCCAACCATCACTTGACCTTGTAATTTTTATGGTGAGTTCCATAATTCATAAAAGTGATCCCCTAAAAATTTCAAAGCCAAACTCTCTTGTTTCCATTTTCAAAGAAATCATCAAAGACTAGGGTGAATAGTGATTTTCAAGAACAACTCTTGATTTTCTTGATTTCTAGGATGATCTAAGCTTGGTTATGGGTATACAAGGACTATGCAAAGCTTAGCAAGGTCTTTAAACACTCCAAGGAAGGTATAAAGCTCTTGAAACCCTAACCCTTGTTTGAGATTTAAGCATGTTTATGCTAGTTATAACTTAGTTATGGTTATGTTAAGATTATAAGCATGATTATGTATGGATTTTGGATTAATGATGTAAATAGCTAGATGAACGGAAAGGCATTGCTTGGCCTCAGTTCATGTATATAAGTCATGTATATGTTGTTTGGGTTGGATACTATGTTTATGGGAAGATTCGAAATTAGTAGATTTTTGATTTACAGCCGTTATAATGCCCGATTTTGCAATACCATGTTTTGTATGCCATTTTCCATGTCGAACCCCTACTGTACAGAGACCTTATCTGCCATGATAGGATAGGTAATGTTCTAAGCTTCGTTTTGATATAAAGATCACGTGAAACGGACTTACGGTTTAGGATTTATGACCAAATTACTAAAAGTAGTTCGAATCCGTAAACGAAAGTTCGTAACTGTAATTGAACCCTCGTAAACTATGTAACGTCATGGCGAATCTTGGTAAATAAATACTAGAGGTAAAAAGGAAGGCGTGAAAGAAAACCGTATGTCAAAAAGATCATTTTTCGATTTATTAAAAATGTTCGAGTCGAGGTTAAACGCGAACGAACCCCTAAAAGACGACTCTTTTATAACTTCGGTAAAACACTTAGAAAACGGACGATAAAACTCGGAGTATAGTATTGGTTCGTAACGATCGACTTTAGAACTCATATGACTTAAGTATGTCCCAAGTATAAGTACAATGACATGTCGTATTAACGAACGGATGTCGGGTCGGATCAGTGATAAAAGTAATCCACTAAAAGGGGTATAACGAGATAACTCAAGAACGTGTTTCGAATTAAGTATAACTTAACTTTTAATATGTTAAGTGATTAATCCCGACTGCCTTGGCTATTTATAGATCACCAAGCTGAACCAGGACCCGCTACCACTACCCCTTACCGTACTCGACTACCAGGCAAGTTTCAATTCCCTTCTTTTAGGCTGTTGTTGTGATTGAATAAATATATATATATATATATGCTGATATACATATGCCATTGCATGCATGCCTACCTTCAAGTTGAAGTGATATACTTGTTCCCTGAATGTTATTGTTGGCTTATAAGCTAGATAGTTATATATCAGTTATAAGCCGATTATTGTAAGACCCTCATAGAAGGGCATATACATCTTATTAATCAAAAATAGACCGGGAGTCAATATTCCTTGATATATCGAGATTACCTCGGAGGAAAATATTTAAGTAAATATTTTCTATTATTTGGGCGACGAATATTATTTGAATATTCGTTCGAGACTAATTATTTTAACGATCCTTACTTCAAATAATTATTTGAACGTAACCATTCGACGAATAATATTTTTCAATATTCATTCAAAGTCGAATAGGTTATCGATTATTATTCCGAATATTCTTCTAAAGATTGGACTACTAAATGAATATTATTTGAATATCCATTTAGAATGTTACTTTATTAAATGAATATTACTTTTGAATATTCATTTAAGATATTACTTACTTGATGAATATTATTCTAATATTCATCTGAAGCTTGATTTATTTATCGAGTCTTATCTCGAATATTCCTTTAAAGCTTGGATTACTAAATGAATATTACTTGATATTCATTTAGAATATTATTCATTAAACGAATATTACTTTTTCAATAAACATTTAAATTCCTAATTAATTATGAATATTATTTTGAATATTCATCCAGGGTTCTATTTAATCATCGAATATTATTTTAAATATTTTAAATATTCTTTTCAGGTCTTATTAATTAATGAATATTATTCTGAATATTCATTTGAATATTTAATTATGCAATAAATATTCTCTAGATATTTCTTCAAGGATTATTTGAGAAATACTCTGATTAAAGATATTCTTTCATATTCCTAAATATTCTGTAAAATATTTTAATTCAATAAATATTCTCTGAATATTTATTTCATACTTAGAATAACCTCGATAAGGTTTATCTTCTTCGATTATTACAGAAAATATTTCGGAGTCATATTATTATTAATCTTATATCAAGAAAGGTTCTCAGACATCATTCTTCTTTGAGTCTACCTCTCTAATAATAAGGGAACCTTACTTGGAAGATGTTATTTATCTTGTCGACTTCCCGGTCATAGAGTATTCTCTTCACTCGCAACTCGGGTGCTGTTGACTTATTAAGTCGTTGTTTACCTTCTCATCTTTCGAGGGGTAAGATTGTTGGAACAAGTTGATATTCGATACCAAGCCACAGCTTGGAAGTTATTGGTGAATTTTCCTTTCCAACTAGATACGACTACCTTGTAGAGTCTTATCAACAAGTATTATACTTGGGGAAAGGGGGACGAACGTTACATTCAGGATCATGAACTCTATTTGAACTAGGAGTCGTGTAAGAGGCCGAGTAGCGCCGGTCCATCCCCTTTGGCCCAACCGTTGGCCGGGGAGAGCTAGTAAGGCGGTAGACAAGTAAAGCCGTCAGTTCTTCCTTCTACCGGTAGTAAATCTAAATTGAGCTGTACGATCTCGACTGATCATCAAGATTGGAACAGCGGGCGCGGTGAATACTCCATCATTGGTTCATCATCCAAATTTATTTATTTCCTGCAACATGATTACTGTTGGCAGAGTTGGAAAAGGGTCATAACTGGAATTGCAACCTTTTCTTGCAAGTTCCTCTTCTTAATAACAATAAGAATATCTCGCTTACTTTGATGTAGCAGATATTTCTACAAACAAATACTTTAAGTTACCTTGTAACTTCATCGTTCATATTATACTGGCATCATTTCCGTAAATGCATGGCATATGGTTTGAAAGATACTTTTGAACTGTTATACATTATCGTTCAGTCATATATTATTGTTGGTGGGCTATTGCTCACCCTTGCTTTATTATTATATCACAACAACAGCTAGACCAGATGACTCGCACAAGGCGCACTCGACGCGGACGAGGACGATGAGACTACCAGAGCTGAAGAAGAAGCTATTGGTAGGGTATATTTATTCTTTCAGTACCAAGAATATGGTCTAGTATGACTTATGTAAATGGATGGCAAAGAGTATGTATTTATATTGAAATTCTTTTGGATTGTAAGAACTCATAATGTGATTAATAAAAATTTGAGTGTTACTCTGATTTCATCTCTGGGACTATAACGGGTGTGTTTTATATTATTGTGTTGGGTTATAGAGACGTAATTTATTTTATGTTAAGGAAAGTTCAAGTGTTGTGGATAGAATTGGAAACCGTAACCACCGGATCCCGGACCCCGGATCTGGGGGTGTTACAGAAGTGGTATCAGAGCGTACGTTATAAACCCCAGAGATGAGGTGACGTTAAAACAATAAATTCAATAAGATAATAAGAACTCTTGCCAAGTTCATAGTCGGACTACTTAATGTAGTGATGACATATAAAACCCTTATGGGAACTCGTAAGTATAATGATAGTAACTTAGCTCGATATCGTATCGACGAGTAAGGCGACTGACCTTGAGGCATACGAGCAACAGCGCGATGATGCTTTATATGCTGAAGATCAGCGGGTAATTCGATGGAGTACCCTACTGGAGACCCGGAAGAGGTTCCAGCAGATAAAGAAAATCCTGTTAGGATAAGGAGCTTACCCATGGGTAAAGAGGGTCGCAGCCAAAATGACTGTGATGATTAAGAAATGGTGCTCAGAAAAGTGAGTATAAAGAACCGAGATATTATTAAGAGATCTGAAGATGCATGTTGAATTCATAGCCGGACTACCAGATGTAGTACCAGCAAGAAAGAAGGATTGGATTACTTGAGATCTTATACGGAAATAGATGAGAATCCTTAGAGATTTTCATCTTAACAAAGAAAGAGCTAGAGGGATGTATGATTATCAAAGACATCGATTTAGGGCGAGGAGCAGAGTCCCTAGGAATAGTTGAGAAGGAGGCAGTAAGTGCCATATCATTTGATAAATGAATTAGTATGAATATGGTCAGTAATAATTCGCCATGAGAAGGCAGGTGTCGTAGGTTGTAAATTATGGAACCAAATTGAGGTTGATAAGGTGGTTTTATTAAGGAAAATGTTCATTTTATGAATGAATCATTTAGAAAGTAAAGACATTGGGAAGTGATAGCATGATTGGGTAAAGTTATATAAGGAAGTAGTAAGCAAGACAATGATCTCAGAACCTACCGGAAGATAAGACCAGTGAGTCAAGATGAACTCGTAATGAGACTACTGCCAGAGACTGAGTATAGAGTTAATTCAACTCAGTTAAATGATGAACCAGAAACGTCAGATGCATGTGATTCAGAGGAATATTAAATTCCTTCTTCTCTTTGAATGGATTATAGTAGTTACCTTAAGTTTACTCCGACACGGAACTATAATAGATCAAGTAATACGATCAGCAGTTAAAGAGAAAAATGTGAGAAAATCTTCCTGGAGCTAAAAGGTGAAATTGGTAATGACCAAGAGCTGGCATTGCTTAATGGAAAAAGGAGACTTTGTGCTTCCAATGACGCTTCGCATAAAGGGTTAGGTAGACCGACATTTGGTAGTATTGAATATCAGGACGTTGTGACAGGTTTCAGTTTGAAACTATTGATTCCCTTCTAAGGGATGTATATAATTGATTCCTCTCCAGTGGGTAAACTTCCAATCCGATAATGATTATTTCGTTAACTATGACTGCTTATGATTCCACCTGCTTGGAGGTTCATAGAACTATTCTTCAGGTTTCGAAACTGGTCTCCTTAATGTTACCAGTAGGTGGGTAGATTGATCAAAATTTCCCTGAGTCTGGAAAGGAATTCGGTGGATTTTGGCAAACCTTGTCTTTCTGATTATCAGAGAATGTCATGGAAGAGAGTAAAAAAATTGGAGCAAACCCCGTGATTTGGGTAATGATGCTGTAAAATGGGTTAGTAAACGGACCCTGAGCATTACAATCGACGGTAGTGATAAAATGATGAAGTGAGATTGGACGAAAATAGGAAATGTAAGTAAGAAACCAGCCGGATTGAGAAATTCTAGGATTGACTTAAATGAAAAGGCTGTTATGCCAGGAATGGTAAGCTTGTGTGGCACGCAGGATTGATGAGAATAGTTGAAAAGATAAAAGTGGAGGAAAGGTGACCGGAGACGGTGCCGAGTAGTCGATTAAGACTTATATGGAGTAAAGTTTTGGAAAGGTAGAAAGGTATCAAAGAAGAAGGCACTATGCCGGCAATTGCTAGAAAAGTAATGCTATTAGCCAACCCCTAAAATCATATATTTTTATGTGTGGCCAGTTGAGGCCAAGTCCCAACGGACTATAAAGTGACTAGACCAGCAATGAAAAGACAAAGCAGGGTTGCTTCTAAGAAAGAACCGACTGCAAGGGCTTCTGATATAAAGGAAACATTAATGAGATCGTTTGAATCTTCTGCCGAACAACCCATGTTTTGATTGGGAATTCACTAGACCTTTTTGGGATGGGGTCACCCGTACTAAAGTGACTCATGTGTATATGGTTGTTCAAGATTTCGAGTAAAATGGAAGTATAGTGACTTGAGATGTATGATGTTAGGGTATCATGAATACCATGAATATATTATGACGGAGGAAAGTAAACAATGAAGGTATATGAAGAGGGTATAGAAAAGGTCAGAAATTGAACAGTATGCTGTAGGAATTTTGTCTGAGGCAAGTACCTTTGCGAAGAAGGATAAGCACTAAGAGATTCACGTTGAACTCGACCAATATCTTCCAGAACATCCTTGCTACCATTAATAAGTTCGGTAAGAGAAGAGATTGGCATACGTTGCCTTTTTGGAAGGCCAAATAGGCTGAAAACTATCTGAAAGAAGAGGGTGGCATTAAACCACCGATCGATTATCAAATGAGAATGATTGAAAAGAGACCTTTATTAAGGATACATGATCTGATTGCCAATTATAAAATGCAAGAATTCCTTGGCAGTTGAATTAAGGATAGGATATCCATAAATTAAGACAAACCCTGGGGAATGCACAAGGGGTGGCATTAACCCTAATAACGACATTATGACTTCAGATGTTATGAGCTGGACTTGCTAAGGCAACAATGACCGGTAAGGATTATTAAAAAGAGTTCTGGAAAGAACATAGATAGAATTATTAGAGTATTGATCAATGACATTTTGATATACCCGGTACCCAGAAAATACCGGAGGAATGATAAGGATGGCCTACGAAACCTTACAAGGAAAAAGGGTAATATTCCGAACTTCAAAAATGGAAGTTTGGTAAGGAATGTATGACATCGTAACAATAATGCCAGATGAGGCATGTATGAAACCCTGAGGAAGTATGGGTTGAACCAATAAGGTTGAGATTATCCTAAAACAAGAAGGGATTTAAGTAAGGAAATATCCTAGGTATGATTTGGAGTACCTGTAGTCAAGATCGCACTAGAAAGGTGGAAGCAATGACTTTTGGAAAAGACTGATAGATGCTTTCTCTCATTCAGCAGAATTTAAGGGAGAATGCTTCCACCCTGAGTTGGAATAGATCTAGAAAACATTGATTATTATAATCAGGAAAGGCCAACGAGGTGGCCGACACTTTAAATATAGGGGAGTAAGCATAAATGCTCAGACCAAAGAAATAGAATGATAATGTAAGGACCTTGATGGTCATAATGTGGTAGAGGAAGTTACATTCCATTTGATGATTGTGCCAGGATCAACTATAAGAATAGTTTAAGTAAAGATTCGATTCCTGATGTTGCCAGTAGCACATTACCGACATTAGGAGGCTCTACGACAGACCAGACCAAATTCCCCAAGAGACTTGCCTTTTCTTTGGAAAGAGAGAAGGGAGGTTAAGTAACAATGAATTGGTAGTAAATGACCAGAAATAGAGAGGGTACAAATACTGATAAGCCAAATGGCACGATGATGAATGACAAGCAAGTTTATGTTGGTGTATTTCTGTGCAAACAAGATAGAGAATTATGAGGTTGGCAAGCGATTAAGCAAACCGATAAGCTTTTAGTCTTCTACCGGAGATATATGATTAATAATCTCACCAGCCTGTTCCAGCTGCGATGCTGGAAGCTTTCCTGCAATTTTATCTGCTTCATGTAATATCTACGTCAAGTTCAGGAAGCATTCCCTATGGATAGGGAATAGTGATTATTTTGTGTTCCTAGAGGATCTTGAATTGATAATTTTGATGCTTAGTTATTAAAGCACTGCGTAAACGATAAGCGATGGTGATCCTTCTGAGAAATTAGGTGGTAACGACTGTGGAAATGTCGAATTGAATCTAAGTTAGAGAAATCATCCAGGTTTATTTCGGATGGTGTAATTCCTGGAACGACGGGATATTTGAAATGAAGAATTAGGTTATGATGGTTCATAAAATAATTATAGTAGAAATAAAGACAAGAGACTGATAGAGATGGAAATAGAATTGGGAATTAATAAGAGAGTCAGATAGGCAGACTCATGAGAAGCTCCAATAATGAAGCGAGAAGAGTATGGAATTGGCAAGGTAAGGGTATTGGCCAAAGCGGAAAGTTGGAATTAGGAGCATGAATGACATACAAATTGACTCCTTTTAAGTTTGGAAAATTCGAGAAAATATGAAATAGATTGACTGAGTAATAAAGAGACTCATGAAATGAAAAAGTGAAATCTAGATGGTTGAACAAAGGAAAGTTTGACGACAAACGTGCCACGTATAGTGAATAAAGGTAACACGCGTTCCCCTAATAAGGTGACGGTGGAGTTCAATAACATAAGTGAATGAGAACTAGATGATAAGATGGATGTGATTGATAAAGAAAAGAATGGGAAATAATGATGGAAGTGAAGCAAGGAATGCTATGAATGGATTGATGAATGGGTTTTCCTAATGAGCTATCGGAATGACAACCTGATGGTGTTAGAATTATGAATATGAAATGGCCAGTGTCGTGGCGTGAAATGCCAGTAATAAAAATGTCAAGCGAGAAATCCATGATTTTAACCTGAGAGGTTGAAGGATTTTCCAAAAGTAAGTAATGCTAATATCAAACAAGAGTATAGGTCCATAGAATGATGGACAGAGAAACAAGGACATGTGATATGTGAGATTACGATAAAGTAGTATTTGATACGAATACGATTACTTTCTTCCCTAATAAACCTCTATAGTTCAGAGGTAAATTCTGAGTATGATATTTTGACAATCATGAAAATCTTCTAATATAATTCTCTGAAATTCTTTCCTTTTAATATCCCCTATTTATTTTCCTCTAAATTGAGAAGAACAACCCTTTAAGGAGGGGAGGTACTACTACGTGACTCTCTGTCTGTGTGATAGGAGTCTAAGTGGAATGCCATTAATTGTTTAATTGCTTGTCAAGTACTAGAGGCTGGCCCCCTTCTGTACTAGCTATGCAATATAACAAATGTTCATTGATCATAGTGATCTCTCAATAAATTCTTCTAATTCAATATATATACATCGAGATTGCGAAGATTAGGAATTGCAAAATTACGAGTGAGGGTATCTCCGAATTTCGTAGCGCGTTAGTGATACCGAAGTCACTGCACGTACCAATAAGGTTAATAGTATAAGATCGGACAAGAGCGTATACCGGTTAATGTGTCATGCGAAAGTATCAAAGAATTGGTAGAACGGATAAAGGGTGTATTGTAACACCAGTACGATGTGCTTTAGAAAGATTGGAATGTGTAAGGATCGACCAGAGAATTGGAAAGCGAAATAACCAACAAGTACCCAATTGCCTTCTACCTGATTCCGGGACGGAATCCTTTTAAGGAGGGGAGACTGTAAGAACCCAGATTTTTGGGTAGAATTAAAACTTTTATTATGTATTGATGTAAGAATGAACAGTGGTTACAACTACAATGTAATACTGGCTTTAAAGGATGAAGAATGGAAGGATAAAAGATTCCAAGGTTATATGTCCTGAAGGATGCTATTGGGTGATAACTTAGATTAGAATAATCTACCTCCTAGAAAGTTAAGATAAGATTCCCTAGAGAGAAATAGATACCCTCATGTCATCCAAATCAATATCTATTATAAGCCCAGCGGTTCCGTAAAAAGGTTAAGGAACACTCGAGGGTGAACCAGGTTCATTTTCCTAATTATAGGAATTAAATAAAAATAAGTGATGAATAGTGATTTTGGTGGAATTTGGAATATTATTATAATAATGTTATACCCGGTATTCGGAACGGATTTCTGAGTTCGTATTAGTGATCCGGGAAGAAAATAAGTGTATGTAAAAGATGTCGGATTCAGAAAAAGAGCGCTTTTATTTTCTCCGAGATTTCCCTGGACGCTGCAAGACATAAGGAATTAAAAAGGGATTTAAGGAATTTAAATTCGAGAAGTACTAAGAAAGATGAGGAATAGTATTATAAATATTAAGAAGGTTTTCGGTAAAAATCCTAACTAGAAACGAATGAGTTATTCCTACGAACGATCAATCGAATCGAGCAATAACCGGACAAAAGAGCAAGCAGAGACTAAGATGCATGCATGTGCTATGTATAAAATATCTACTAACCAAACTAGAATCAAGGAACTAGAACCTTAGAGCATGCAACCAAGCAGTTAGCAAGTAACTAACTAGTAAGCTCTAAACCACCATAAACTCAACACTTGTCATGGTGTTTCCTCATCCAACACTTCACAACTTTATTAAAGTATCTTTATACAAAGATATTATGTGTAAGTGGATGAGAGTGGATGAGAATTAAGTCATAGAAAATCAAATAAACCAAACAAAAAAACTCTTTCCCCAAAGAAAGCATCCATTCGGCAACATCTTTAATTCCAAAACAAAAATCAAGCTTCCAACCATCACTTGACCTTGTAATTTTTATGGTGAGTTCCATAATTCATAAAAGTGATCCCCTAAAAATTTCAAAGCCAAACTCTCTTGTTTCCATTTTCAAAGAAATCATCAAAGACTAGGGTGAATAGTGATCTTCAAGAACAACTCTTGATTTTCTTGATTTCTAGGATGATCTAAGCTTGGTTATGGGTATACAAGGACTATGCAAAGCTTAGCAAGGTCTTTAAACACTCCAAGGAAGGTATAAAGCTCTTGAAACCCTAACCCTTGTTTGAGATTTAAGCATGTTTATGCTAGTTATAACTTAGTTATGGTTATGTTAAGATTATAAGCATGATTATGTATGGATTTTGGATTAATGATGTAAATAGCTAGATGAACGGAAAGGCATTGCTTGGCCTCAGATCATGTATATAAGTCATGTATATGTTGTTTGGGTTGGATACTATGTTTATGGGAAGATTCGAAATTAGTAGATATTCGATTTACAGCCGTTATAATGCCCGATTTTGCAATACCATGTTTTGTATGCCATTTTCCATGTCGAACCCCTACTGTCCAGAGACCTTATCTGCCATGATAGGATAGGTAATGTTCTAAGCTTCGTTTTGATATAAAGATCACGTGAAACGGACTTACGGTTTAGGATTTATGACCAAATTACTAAAAGTAGTTCGAATCCGTAAACGAAAGTTCGTAACTGTAATTGAACCCTCGTAAACTATGTAACGTCATGGTGAATCTTGGTAAATAAATACTAGAGGTAAAAAGGAAGGCGTGAAAGAAAACCGTATGTCAAAAAGATCATTTTTCGATTTATTAAAAATGTTCGAGTCGAGGTTAAACGCGAACGAACCCCTAAAAGACGACTCTTTTATAACTTCGGTAAAACACTTAGAAAACGGACGATAAAACTCGGAGTATAGTATTGGTTCGTAACGATCGACTTTAGAACTCATATGACTTAAGTATGTCCCAAGTATAAGTACAATGACATGTCGTATTAACGAACGGATGTCGGGTCGGATCAGTGATAAAAGTAATCCACTAAAAGGGGTATAACGAGATAACTCAAGAACGTGTTTCGAATTAAGTATAACTTAACTTTTAATATGTTAAGTGATTAATCCCGAATGCCTTGGCTATTTATAGATCACCAAGCTGAACCGGGACCCGCTACCACTACCCCTTACCGTACTCGACTACCAGGCAAGTTTCAATTCCCTTCTTTTAGGCTGTTGTTGTGATTGAATAAATATATATATATATGCTGATATACATATGCCATTGCATGCATGCCTACCTTCAAGTTGAAGTGATATACTTGTTCCCTGAATGTTATTGTTGGCTTATAAGCTAGATAGTTATATATCAGTTATAAGCCGATTATTGTAAGACCCTCATAGAAGGGCATATACATCTTATTAATCAAAAATAGACCGGGAGTCAATATTCCTTGATATATCGAGATTACCTCGGAGGAAAATATTTAAGTAAATATTTTCTATTATTTGGGCGACGAATATTATTTGAATATTCGTTCGAGACTAATTATTTTAACGATCCTTACTTCAAATAATTATTTGAACGTAACCATTCGACGAATAATATTTTTCAATATTCATTCAAAGTCGAATAGGTTATCGATTATTATTCCGAATATTCTTCTAAAGATTGGACTACTAAATGAATATTATTTGAATATCCATTTAGAATGTTACTTTATTAAATGAATATTACTTTTGAATATTCATTTAAGATATTACTTACTTGATGAATATTATTCTAATATTCATCTGAAGCTTGATTTATTTATCGAGTCTTATCTCGAATATTCCTTTAAAGCTTGGATTACTAAATGAATATTACTTGATATTCATTTAGAATATTATTCATTAAACGAATATTACTTTTTCAATAAACATTTAAATTCCTAATTAATTATGAATATTATTTTGAATATTCATCCAGGGTTCTATTTAATCATCGAATATTATTTTAAATATTTTAAATATTCTTTTCAGGTCTTATTAATTAATGAATATTATTCTGAATATTCATTTGAATATTTAATTATGCAATAAATATTCTCTAGATATTTCTTCAAGGATTATTTGAGAAATACTCTGATTAAAGATATTCTTTCATATTCCTAAATATTCTGTAAAATATTTTAATTCAATAAATATTCTCTGAATATTTATTTCATACTTAGAATAACCTCGATAAGGTTTATCTTCTTCGATTATTACAGAAAATATTTCGGAGTCATATTATTATTAATCTTATATCAAGAAAGGTTCTCAGACATCATTCTTCTTTGAGTCTACCTCTCTAATAATAAGGGAACCTTACTTGGAAGATGTTATTTATCTTGTCGACTTCCCGGTCATAGAGTATTCTCTTCACTCGCAACTCGGGTGCTGTTGACTTATTAAGTCGTTGTTTACCTTCTCATCTTTCGAGGGGTAAGATTGTTGGAACAAGTTGATATTCGATACCAAGCCACAACTTGGAAGTTATTGGTGAATTTTCCTTTCCAACTAGATACGATTACCTTGTAGAGTCTTATCAACAAGTATTATACTTGGGGAAAGGGGGACGAACTTTACATTCAGGATGATGAACTCTATTTGAACTAGGAGTCGTGTAAGAGGCCGAGTAGCGCCGGTCCATCCCCTTTGGCCCAACCGTTGGCCGGGGAGAGCTAGTAAGGCGGTAGACAAGTAAAGCCGTCAGTTCTTCCTTCTACCGGTAGTAAATCTAAATTGAGCTGTACGATCTCGACTGATCATCAAGATTGGAACAGCGGGCGCGGTGAATACTCCATCATTGGTTCATCATCCAAATTTATTTATTTCCTGCAACATGATTACTGTTGGCAGAGTTGGAAAAGGGTCATAACTGGAATTGCAACCTTTTCTTGCAAGTTCCTCTTCTTAATAACAATAAGAATATCTCGCTTACTTTGATGTAGCAGATATTTCTACAAACAAATACTTTAAGTTACCTTGTAACTTCATCGTTCATATTATACTGGCATCATTTCCGTAAATGCATGGCATATGGTTTGAAAGATACTTTTGAACTGTTATACATTATCGTTCAGTCATATATTATTGTTGGTGGGCTATTGCTCACCCTTGCTTTATTATTATATCACAACAACAGCTAGACCAGATGACTCGCACAAGGCGCACTCGACGCGGGCGAGGACGATGAGACTACCAGAGCTGAAGAAGAAGCTATTGGTAGGGTATATTTATTCTTTCAGTACCAAGAATATGGTCTAGTATGACTTATGTAAATGGATGGCAAAGAGTATGTATTTATATTGAAATTCTTTTGGATTGTAAGAACTCATAATGTGATTAATAAAAATTTGAGTGTTACTCTGATTTCATCTCTGGGACTATAACGGGTGTGTTTTATATTATTGTGTTGGGTTATAGAGACGTAATTTATTTTATGTTAAGGAAAGTTCAAGTGTTGTGGACAGAATTGGAAACCGTAACCACCGGATCCCGGACCCCGGATCTGGGGGTGTTACACCAACCTTCAGGTAAACCCGTTACTTATCGAAAATCGGGTCTTATAACCAAAGTAAAAGACTTTCATTACTCCAAGTACTACGTACCCTTAATTATGTAGGGAAGTCCAAACTTCTTGATTCTTAAAATGCCGCCTCCTAAACTCTGGAGGACTATGGGCCATAGAATTTATGCCAGTCTAGCCATCCGATCATATTGGCAATATCGCCTCTACATCAGCTGCTCTTGAGATTTCGCTCTGCTTCCTATATCATTACCAATGATAGGTCATGTACGACTCTCAAACCTCTATTCATCCTTCTGAAGGTCTCTAAGGATTCTATCGACCCTAGTATAATACCTCCAGTAACACTCCAGTCCATTCTACTCACCGGTACCTCTTCCGGTAGTCCAATCATAAGTTTACTACGATCTCTTATGTCATTCTCCTACTTAGACTTAACTCTCAACACTCTCGTTTCTGAGTACTGTAACTTATTGCTCTGATACCATTTCTGTGACGCCCCCAATTCTGAGGTCAAAGATTCAGGTCGTCACGCCACCATTCAACCATATCATACCTGTATTAACTTTACAACTCAACAATACATCCATTCATACTTCAATCTTACACACAATCAAGTTAGAGTCTCAGAAACGATAATCAAAAGTGCCACTAAATATTACAATTCATTTGTACAAATCAGAGTCTTACGCAATTCCACTTATATAACTACACTTGAAAACAAGTCTTACTATTCCAGTTGAAAGCCTATCAGACTCACTCTGCAGTATTTATCAGGAACTAAATCATCTCTGGGGTAAATCTTCTACTCCTCTTCTGCTGTCGCGGAGTTAACCGACCAAATTCTTCTCTTTCTGAAAAGTTTTTATAAAGCAAGAATGAGCTACATAATGCTCAGCAAGTTCACCACTTTGTAAAATAATAATGTGGTTCATTTCGAAAATGTTCCCAACTATATGGGCATATATCTCAGATTTCAAAACATAATTGGACAATATATATGTCCGAGTTTGAATAAAACATCTATACTCACTAGGGAGCTTTAAGAATAACATATGAACCCTTTATAAGGTTCCCATTTCAATATATCTCAAGTTTGAAAATATATACATATGAGTATATCATTTTCGGCAAAACACTCTACGATCATCATATTGTACAGGGAATATATCATTTCAAACCTCTTTCCTTCCTTAGCTTAGAAGGCTTCTCATACAAAAACATTTCATTCGTTGAAACAATTGCAAGAGTGCACTAACACGTGCCAATCTTTATAGAAAATCTTGCAGTTCTAGATACTGCACGATGTCAATATTTTCTCATCAAAAACAACACTATCAGCAACTTGGAACTTAGGCCCAAGAAGCAGTGTTTGAGTATTTTTCCAAAGTGGAGGATGGGACTTAAAGAAAACATAAAAACCTGACAAGGATTGACGATGATCAGTCGCCACATCCAAGTCCAATAATCCGCGGGTCTTCTCTACCGGTAGAAGGATAGAAACTACATCCGTAACTATCCCTCGGGTGAAAACTACATCCGTAATCACCCTCGATGAAAACTACATCCGTAATCATCATTCGGCAACACCTGGGCCGGAATAATAAGTGATGGACCGCCTGGCTCACGGCCGCTTACACATCCCGGGAATCGTTCGTCAACGGTTCCCACACCTGCCAGAGTCCCTTTTTCTTTTCTTTTAAAACTTGATTTTGATTGAAAACAGAGTAGTTGAGGTCCGACATCAGTCGACCGATGATTCTTGAAATCATACAAGAAGCGGAATCTGACCGGGGTTTTCGAAAATGTTTTGAGTTCAAATGAGTTCGAGTTTGAAGTATTAAAAAGTATCTTGGATTAACTTTGTCTTTAAATAATGAACAGTAATTAATAAATAATATTTTAAAATTTAATATTAATAATTAATAAAATAATTATTTGATAAAATAAACTTTTAATCCAAGATAGGGTTTCGAGTATTTACGAAGATATAACAATAGTTATATGAATATACGATACCACCCGAATGACCCTTCGGGTTTTCGCAATCTAGATACGATATAATAATATACCGCTCCCCGGTCAATAGTATATACGGACCGCTACGACCTCTATTGCTAGGGTCGTTGTCCGAAGAAAACATTTCAATCTAAGTTCAAGGGGTAAAAGCATACATGTACTTGTTCAATCTCAATTGCATCAATACTTCGATAAACATAGTATTTGATATAATTTGAAAACTACAAACACAACAGTAAAAATCCTTGTATATGGATAAGTTTTGAAAAGTAAACTTGCCTTGGTTTGATTGGGGTGGTCGAGCGTGCGGATTCGAACGATCTATACATAAACAATAATCGTTCGTTAGAACCTTAACAATTTCTCTTTAATTACGGGGTTTTAAGGGGGTACGAAATTAACTTAACGACTTCGTCTTATGACTCCCTAGCCCCACTATAGGTCCATGTCATCACCCGTTTACGCTCGTCACTTACTCGTCTTAATTTAGTTACCACGTTCGAATCATAACCACTAACCCTAGAATCATGTTCCACTAATCGACTTTTTCCATTGCGCAAATTTTACTCTAGCATTTTTATAAAATCCAAAAATTCATATTTTAATCCAATTCCTTTAGGGTGGTCTTCACCACTGCATTACCTACATTCTCAAATTTTTCCATGATCCCACATATATTTTAAGGTGTTTAAACAAGGTTCACAAGGGGGTCACTTAATGCAGTCCATAGTCCAGAAACAAAATTCACTACTCCGGCCATAACTAAAAATCCACACATCACCTAGCTATGAACCTTACATTTCCAGAAACTACATTCAATTATCTTTCCAACAATATAAGGTAGAACATCAGGGGACATCATTTGGGGGTTCAAAATCGTGCTACAACACAGATCAAAGTTCCTGGACAAACTCAGCAAGCTCCAATCACTTAGATCAACCATTTTTCATACTTCCATAACATAATCACCACTGAATACACTTAGATCATGACTCATAACACTCATGGAGATATATATATTAACCATAGTCATAAAAATCACAATCTCAACATCAAAACCCAAGATCCATTCTATCCAATACATATACATCCAAGATAAGTCCTAAAACACATGGATCTACTACCATACTATATGAACAACACATAACCAAGGGGGGTTTGAGATTTTATACCTTCTTGAGCTCCTAGAGACCTTGAACAATCTTTACAAAACTTAAAAACACCTTAGATGGCCTCCTACAACACTTACAATGCAAGATCTAAATGAAAAACAAACTTGGTTATCATTTACCAAAACTTGAATAATTTGTAACTTGAAAATGGTTGGATAGAATGGAGTGAAATTGCTAGCATACCTTGTATATGTGATGTAGATGACCTAGGAATTATGGCAAGGTTTATGAGTGATGGGAGAGGGGAGAAGAAGAAATTTTCTTCTTCTTTCTTTGCTTGGCCGAGAGCAAGCTTCAAGGGGGGGGGGGGAGAGAAAGTTTTTGTGTTTTGTTTTTGTGTTTGACTTGGGTGAATAATTAGTGTTAGGTCATGTAGGTTGGGTGATACATATCACATGTAAGCATGGTGGTAGTACTAGCAAGCATGGGCTCTTGTACTTTGTGTCCCCTTTCTTGAAAAAGTAACCAACTAAACACTATTCATCTTCCAATGGCCAACTAACTTGTTTGATTTCTAACTACTTGGTTGCATGGGCTTGCATGCAATACTACTCCTTGTATTATTATTCTTCCACCAATGCTTATAATTAAATCTTTAATTCGTATCGTATCCTAATTATTCTCTCGTAATAATATTTCGTCGCGTAGAGATTTCCCTTATAATTCCTTAAGTACTTATTGTGTAAATTCCTCGAATGTTCATAATTCCTCGTCATAATTCTTGATAAATCCTTTAATACTCTAACCATTCTCAAATCCCAAGTTTTATAATTATTACTAACAATAAGACTCTTGCCTTCACAATCTTCCTTTTTATACTACATATTAAATGCAACAATGCAGTTTCTCAGACAATCAATTCTATTAATCAACAGGGATGACTAGAAAGGTTCCATAATGATAATGTCACAAGATATTAAATAAAAGGAAATATTACCAAAAATTAGGGTTGTTACATAGCACTAACCCTTATTTCTAGCTCAGCTATTGTTTCACGTTGTTGAACCACTATCAACGCTAGAGACCTCTCAAGTTCTTTTAGAATTCTTATTTCTGATTTTTGTTTATCATGGCAATTTTGTACATCGTGTAATTTTGATAATTGATTACTAAGATCTGTATTTAACAAATTGATCCTTTCAATCTCTCTATTAGCATTACCTAGTGTATCACTAAGTTGATAAATATATTGACATTCAGTACATGATACCTCAGATGAAGTACCACTGGAGTTATCAGATTTTGCCATCAAGGCAAGATTGCCATACTCTTCATCTTCAGAGTCTGTATCATCCCAACTCTTTCCAGCAGCCATATAGGCTTTACCTATCTTCTTCTTCTCAGATCCAAAGTCTTTTCTTTGGTTTTGTTTTGGCTTCTGACATTCAGTAGCGAAATGTCCAAGTTCATTACAGTTGAAGCATCTAATTTTACTTCTTTCAACTGTTCCAGTTTTGTAACCTCCACTGTTACTTGAGGATGAAAAACCTCCTCTCTGGAACCTGTTATAGTTAGATTTGTACCTGAACTTGGGATTCTTCCTGAATCTGAAGTTGCTGAATTTCCTTACCAACAAAGCCATGGACTCATCTTCCAACTGATCTAGCTCTTCTAACGAATAGAAGTCTCCTTCATCTGGACTAGCATTCGTTTGACCAACTTCAACTTCAAGCTTACCACTGTCAACATTACAAGATTGAATAACCTTATCTTCCACTTCCTGTTTGTTCTCAACAATAAGAGCTGTAGAAGTATTAGCAACTCTTCCTTTTCCATAAATCTCCTTTTGTTGAGATTGTTCCAGTTCATAGGTTTTTAAAACACCAAAGAGTCTTTCTACAGTAATTTCACTTAGATTCCTAGACTCTCTGATAGCTGTAATTCTATGTTCTAGATGAACAGGCATTGACAGTAAAAATTTTCTGTTGATCTCTTTCTGAGTGTAATACTTGCCATGCATCTGTAATTTGTTGACAAGTTTGTTATATATTTCAAACACATCTTGAAAGAGGCCGAAGGTTCAGAGAAGTATCGTGGAGAAGTTAGAACAATTTCCGGAGGGACAGTGCTCGATCGGGATAGTAAAACAGCCCAAAAGAAGTACGCTAGGCAAGTCTACAGCCTCTATCAGTCCAATGTAGCTATTTAGCCGTTGCCCATCTCCTTTACGGAAGATGATTTTGAAGATTT
Source organism: Saposhnikovia divaricata (assembly GCA_036435485.1). NCBI lineage: Eukaryota > Viridiplantae > Streptophyta > Magnoliopsida > Apiales > Apiaceae > Saposhnikovia > Saposhnikovia divaricata. Next base: position 147,636,907 of record CM071596.1, on the reverse strand, counting down.
GATATGGCCGCAAGAACCACTTGTTATAAACCCAGTGATTGGGGAAAACTAGATTTGGAAAGTGCTGGTAGATGAAGGAAGTTCGTTCAACATTCTATACCACCGAACCTACTCTAAGATGAATTTAGGAGGCGAACAACTGAAGCCATGCCATGATGCACCATTACACGGATTCGGTAATCAACCTATTTCGATTGAAGCAACCATCACACTGTCTGTTTTGTTGGGAAAAGTGCCATATACTGTGGCAAAGGAGGCAAAGTTTTATGTGGTTTGGGTTGATAGCCCGTACAATAGGATCTTGGGAAGGCCAACGTTATCTTTATTCCAGGCTGTGTCTTCTATCCCTCATTTGAAGTTGAAGTTCCCTACCGAACATGGAGTAGGAGAAATGAGAGGCCACCAGAAGGCCGCCCGAATAATAATGCTAGAAGATTTAGAGAAAGATAAGGATGTCGAGATGGCCGAAGCTGGCAAGAGAAAGAGAAGTGAGAATGAGGTTGGGGGCAGCCATCAACTATTTAATATCGAGTTGGAGAAGTTTGGGGCTGATTTGTCTAGACCAATTGCCGAACCAGCTACAGAAACTGAAGAAGTTGAGTTATATGTCGGGCAAGCAGGGAAGATGATACAGATTGGGAAGAGCATGGAGCCAGAGCTGAAAAAGAAAGTTATTGAAGTCATTAGGGAATTCCATGATGTGTTTGCTTGGGGTCCCGAAGATATGCCAGGATTAGACCCTTCGGTAGCCAAATATTATCTTAACATGAAACCCGATGCTCAACCGGTGAAGCAAAAGAAATGAAACTTCGCTATAGAAAGGCAAAAGGTTATCCAGGCTGAAGTAGAGAAGCTACTGGAAGCAAAATTCATTGAAGAAATTGATTACCCTGATTGGTTGGCTAATGTAGTGGTGGTCAAGAAGTCGAGCGGTAAGTGAAGGATGTGTGTAGATTACACTGACTTAAATAAGCACTGTCCGAAGGACCACTATCCATTGCCGAACATTGATCAGCTGATAGATGCAACTTCGGGGCATCAAATACTCAGTTTTTTGGACGCTTTCTCCGGATAACATCAGATTGCCATGAATGCTGAGGACATACCTAAGATAGCATTCATCACCCCGAATGGCATGTATGCCTACATTAAGATGCCCTTCGGACTGAAGAATGCGGGGGCAACATTTCAGAAAATGATTAACAAGGTCTTCAAGTAGCAGATATGCCGAAATATGGAATGCTTTGTGGATGATATGATTGTTAAGTCCCTCTTCAGGGATCATGCAGAAGATTTGAGGGAGTGTTTTGAAACACTCAGGAAGAACAACATGAGAATCAACCCGAACAAGTGCATGTTCGGAGTAAACAGTGGAAAGTTTCTGGGATACATGGTCTTACTTAGTTTGTTGTTTCTTGGTGTTTCAGGTACTTGAACGTGTATGCGAACACGTTTGCAAACTTGTAAACTGGCAAAAGAAGAACTAGTAGCAGTAAAAGATATAGGAAAACTAGTAGGAGCAGCCGCAATAGCTAAGGCTTTGAAGGACTTTTCTCAGACTAAGATCAATGATATCCAATCTAGCATTGTCAGGCCAGCTATTGCAGCTAACAACTTCAAAATCAAGCCTGGCACGATTCAGATGGTGCAGAATTCAGTTCAGTTTGGGGGAGCTCCTTCGGAGGATCCTAACATGCACATCAGGGATTTCATCGAGATTTGTGACACTTTCAAGTTCAATGGTGTGTCGGATGATGCTATCAAATTGAGGCTTTTCCCATTCTCTCTTAGGGATAAGACTAAGGGTTGGTTGCACTCTTTACCAGCCGGTTCCATTACTACTTGGGAGGATCTTGCTCAGAAGTTTTTCACTAAATTCTTCCCCATGGCTAAGACAGCAGCAATCAGGAACGCGCTCACTCAATTTACACAGCAATCTGGAGAGTCTTTGTGTAAAGCTTGGGAACGCTAAAAGGAGATGCTTCGAAAGTGTCCTTATCATGGCATGCCTGACTGGATGGTAATCAATGGTTTCTACAATGGGTTGGGAGCACAGTCTAGACCTTTGCTAGACGCAGCATCAGGTGGAGCTCTATGGGCTAAGAGCTATGATGAAGCTTATGAGTTAATTGAGACGATGGCTGCTAATGAATATCAGAATCCAACTCAAAGACTGTCTCAAGGCAAGGTAGCAGGAATCCTTGAAGTTGATGCAGCTACAGCTATTGCAGCTCAATTGAAGGCTTTAACTATGAAGGTGGATTCTCTAACCAATTATGGAGTTCAGCAGGTGGCTAGTGTTTGTGAGTTATGTGCGGGCGCACATGAGACGAATCAGTGTGCTATCTCTTCTGAATCAGCATAGCTTGTGAGTAATTTTCAGAGACCTGCTGCACCAGCTCCAGCAACTTATCATCCTAATAATCGGAATCATCCCATTTTCAGCTGGAGCAACAATCAAGGTGATCAACAACCGCAGCAGCCTTATCAGCAATATGGAGCAAGGCCATTTAATCAAGGTTTTCAGCAGCAGTATGCTCCAAGGCAACCATATGAACCTCCGAGATTTCAGCAGCAGCCTCAGGCAAGTGCGGGGCAATCTTCTAACAAAAAATCTGAATTGGATGAGTTACGGATGATGGTTAAAAGCCAAGCGGTTTCTTTGAAGACTTTGAAGAATCAGATTGGTCAGATAGCAAGTGCCTTGTTGAATAGGCCACAGAGAACTCTTCCTAGTGATACGAAGGCTAATCCAGGTAGAAGGGATGGCAAAGAACAGGTGAAAGCAGTAACTTTGAGATCGGGAAAGGTTACAAATATTCTAAATCAGCAGCTAAGGAGGATGAAGAAGTTCAAAATCAGCAATTTGAAACATTTGCTTTGCCGAAATTTGAAAAATATGACTTGGTGGCTAATCAGCAAGAGAGTGAAGTGGTAAAAAGCAAGGAACCTGTTGAAAAAGCTTCCGTGGTACAAAGAATAATCAGATCTACCCTCCTTCTCCATATCCTAAAAGACTCTAGAAGCAAAAGATGGATAAGCAGTTTGCTATGTTTCTTGAGGTGTTCAAGAAGTTGCAGATCAACATACCTTTTGCGGAAGCTCTTGAACAGATGCCGAGCTATGCCAAGTTCATGAAGGGTATTCTCTCTCATAAATTGAAGCTCGAGGAATTGGAGACCGATGCTCTAACGGAGGAGTGCAGTTCTGCAGCAAAAGTTGCCCCCTAAACTTAAAGATCGAGGAAGTTTCACCATTCCATGCACTATTGGCAACTTATCTTTCAACAAGTGTTTGTGTGATTTGGGAGCTAGCATAAATCTCATGCCTTTGTCAGTATTCATGCAACTTGGTCTACCAGAGCCGAAACCAACCAACATCTCTTTGCAGTTGGCTGATCGGTCAATCACTTATCCTAGAGGCATAGTGGAGGATGTGTTGGTGAAAGTTGATAAGCTCATCTTTCCAGCTGATTTCATTATCTTGATTTCGAGGAAGATAAGAAGATTCCCATAATCTTGGGAAGACCGTTCTTGGCTATGGGTAGAACTTTGATCGATGTTCAGAAAGGAGAACTCACCATGAGGGTGCAAGACCAGAATGCCACTTTTAATGTGTTCAATGCAATGAAATTTCCCACAGATGAAGAGGAATGCTATAAGGTGGATTTGGTCGATTCTGTAGTGACTACGGAGATTGAGCAATTGCTTAAGTCAGATTCTTTGGAGAGAGTTTTAGTTGGTGATTCTGATCTAGAAGATGAAGAAGTAGCTGAGCAGCTTCAACAGTTAAAGTCAGCCCCTTGGAAAAGAAGATTTGACATGCCTTTTGAATCTCTTGGGTTAGCAGAGCTGAAAAATTCTATGGAGCATCTTAAGCCATCTATTGAAGAAGCTCCTATACTTGAACTCAAACCATTGCCTGAGCATTTGAGGTATGCTTTTTTAGGTGATGCATCTACTTTGCCTGTTTTTATTGGGTCTAACCTGTCAGGTAGTGAGGAAGAAAAGCTCTTGAGAATTCTAAGGGAGTACAAGTCAGCAATTGGTTGGACCATAGCAGATATCAAGGGAATCAACCCTTCTTACTGCATGCATAAAATTCTGCTAGAGGAAGGAGCCAAGCCTACTGTTGAACATCAACGACGACTTAATCCTATCATGAAAGAGGTGGTGAAGAAGGAAATTCTAAAGTGGCTAGATGCGGGTATTATCTATCCTATTTCAGACAGTTCTTGGGTGAGCCCAGTGCAATGTGTGCCTAAGAAAGGAGGCATGACAGTTGTTGCATGGACTATCGTAAATTGAACAAAGCCACTAGGAAAGATCACTTTCCTCTACCATTCAGTGATCAGATGTTAGACAGATTGGCTGGGCATGAGTACTATTGCCTTCTTGATGGTTATTCAGGTTATAATCAAATTTGCATTGCTCCGAAAGATCAAGAGAAGACCACATTCACATGTCCTTTTGGTACTTTTGCTTTCCGACGTGTTTCTTTCGGACTTTGTGGTGCTCCTGCCACTTTTCAAAGGTGCATGATGGCTATCTTTTCAGACATGATTGAAACGAATGTGGAGGTTTTTATGGATGACTTCTCAGTTTTTTGTACTTTGTACGATGAGTGCTTGCATAATCTTGGCTTGGTATTGAAGCGGTGTGTGGAGACCAATTTGGTGCTTAATTGGGAAAAATGTCACTTCATGGTGAAAGAAGGAATCATTCTTGGGCACAAGGTATCTAGAAAGGTGCTTGAAGTGGATAAGGCTAAGGTGAAAACAATCGAAAATCTTCCTCTACCTATTTCACTTAAAGGAATTCGCAGTTTTCTTGGTCATGCGGGTTTCTACAGGCGATTCATTCAAGACTTCTCGAAAATCTCTAAACCTTTGTGCAATTTGTTGGAGAAGGATGTTCCTTTCAAGTTTGATGATGATTGCTTAGCTGCTTTTGAGATTTTGAAGAAGAAGTTGACTACCGCACCTGTCATTACCGCTCCTAATTGGGAGGAACCATTTGAGCTAATGTGTGATGCTATTGACTATGCCGTTGGAGCTGTGCTTGGTCAAAGAAAAAGTAACATATTCCATGTGTTTTACTATGCGAGTAAAACCCTCAATGATGTACAACTTAATTACACCACTACGGAGAAAGAACTTCTAGCAGTTGTCTATGCTTTTGAGAAATTTAGATCGTATTTGCTTGGGACCAAGGTGATAGTGTACACGGATCATGCAGCTATCCGATATCTGATTTCGAAGAAAGATTCGAAGCCTAGGTTGATTCGTTGGGTTCTTTTGCTTCAAGAATTTGATGTGGATATCAAAGATCGTAAAGGTACGGAAAATTAGGTGGCGGATCATTTATCTCGGTTGGAGGACCACGGTAAGAATGCACATGACATATCCCTTATCAACGAATTTTTTCCAGATGAGCAACTTTTTGGGGTGCGAGATGAAGAACCATGGTTTGCAGACTTTGTGAACTATTTAGTGAGCAATGTAATGCCTCCAAGTCTTTCTAGTGCTCAAAGGAAGAAGTTTCTACATGATGTAAAGTGGTACCGTTGGGATGAGACTTTTCTATTCAGACAAGGGGCAGATCAGATGATCAGGCGATGCATTCCAAATAGTGAAACGAAAAGTGTTTTACGAGATTGCCACTCAAGACAGCAGCTAGAGTGCTTCAGGCAGGTTTCTACTGGCCTACATTGTTTAAGGATGCTCATCAGTTCGTGTTGAGATGTGATCGCTATCAGAGGGTTGGCAATATATCTAGAAGGAATGAGATGCCTCTTAACATGCTTCTTGAGGTGGAGATTTTTTATGTTTGGGGGATTGACTTCATGGGACCGTTTGTTTCTTCATGCAATAATCGGTACATCTTGCTAGCTGTGGATTACGTGTCTAAATGGGTCGAGGTGAAGGCTTTACCGACCAACGATGCTAAGGGGTATTGAATTTCTTGCACAAGCAAATTTTCACGCGATTCGGGACACCACATGCTATAATCAGTGATGAGGGTACACACTTCTCTAATCGACAGTTTACTACGTTGATGGCGAGGTATAATGTGACACATCGTGTTGCCACAGCTTATCATCCTCAAACTAATGGTCAAGCTGAAGTTTCTAATAGGGAGATCAAGAGAATTCTCGAGAAAGTGGTGAATCCGTCTCGTAAAGATTGGTCATTGAAGTTGGATGAAGCTGTTTGGGCTTACAGAACTGCTTACAAGATGCCTCTAGGTATGTCTCCATTTCAGTTGGTTTATGGGAAAGCATGTCATTTGCTTGCAGAACTAGAGCATAAAGCATATTGGACGTTGAAGAAGTTGAACTTGGATATCAAGGCTGCGGGTGAGAAACGGTTGCTTCAATTGAATGGACTTGAGGAGTTCTGTGAGAAAGCTTACGAAAATAACAAAATGTATAAGGAGAAGGTGAAGAGGTGGCATGATAAAAGGTTGATGCCAAAGGCATTTGTGCCGGGTCAACATGTATTGTTATTTAACTCTCGCCTCAAGCTTTTTCCGGGAAAACTCAAGTCGAGATGGTCGGGTCCGTTTTTTGTTAAGACGGTGTTTCCACATGGAGCTGTTGAAATTTATGAAACAACACCGGATCATGCTTTCAAGGTGAACAAACAGCGGTTGAAGCACTATTATGGAGGTTCGTTTCAACGTGAGAAGGTTTCTGCCTTTTTGGCGATGACTTGAATTCAAGGAAGATGTCAAGCTATTGACGTTAAAGAAGCGATTCATGGGAGGTAACCCATGCAATGATGTAGTATTTGTTGTATTCTTTCTTTCAAAAAAAAACAAAAAGAAAAAAAAATAAAAAAAATATGATAGTTATTTAGATGCAAAGTTAACCAGGGTGAGCTCTTTAATACTCGAGAAATTAAGTTCGCGGGGACTTTGTGCCTAGTGACCTAAGGCTTTTATAGTCTGGGATCCACTAACCTAACGCTCGCTACATGGGTATTATTGTATAAGCCTTTTGGGGTCTCATCCATTGCACGGTTAAATAAGCATGCTTGTATATTATGTGTCGTATTAGTACAGTAATAAAGCATGAATTTCTGGCTAACTTAGATGAGGATGGATGTGTTCCTAGGTTATGAAGTGTTTACAGTCTATTCTATTTATAAACTTGTGATTGTGATCTAGTTTTAGGAGTATATCTGATGAGCATCGCACACATGCACGTTTCTGTTCATGTAATGTTAGTATACGGGGACTTAGTCGAGCTCTATTTGGAGTTATTCGCATTCTTTGAGTTATTTTCTTGCTAGTTTGTTTTGGTGAGTTTGAAGGGGATCGTTGCATTTTCATAGTAGTTGCATTCATGCATTGCATTTGTTACTACATTGTTTAAAGGGCCTCACGAGACCCTCACGAGACCTCACTCGTCCACTAGGGCTGCCTAGGCTTTTAAAGGGCTTGTTGCATATGCCAAATGCAACCGTGATCACCTACGGAAGTGGTACTTGTTAGTTAGTTAGCTTTTAGTTGTTTATGCCTGAGGACAGGCATCGGTTTAAGTTTGGGGGTGTGATAAGTGGATTTTATATCCACTTGGAACGTTCCATATCGGCTTAAATTGATTGTCTTGGACTCAAGTTTGTTGTAGTTTTGATGTGTTTTGTTTAAGTGTGCAGGTTTGCAAGAATGTCGATTAGGGTTGCAGTTTCCATCAATTGTGGAGTTGAATTCGAACTTAAAAATGAAGAATGGAGACTTGTTGTGAGCCACCATGAAGATTCCAAGGCTAGAGAATTGAAGACGGAAGCATGTGCAAAAAGAACGAAGGAAATTGGAGTCAAAACGAAGCAACGAGAGCAAAAACAGAAAAACTGCACAAGGCAGGTGGGCTGACTGCGCACTAGGTGGGCAGACTGCGCACCAAGGCAGTAGACAGGTGCGCTGACTGTGCACTAAGTGGGCAGACTGCGCACCTAGCCGGCCAGAAGTTACTGAAAATTCCCGTTTTGCCCTAATTCGAATTCTACTTGTATTTTTTAGGTTTTTCTTGTTGTACAAGACTTCTAGGGTCTATATAAACTTATCATTACATATCATAACTTAGAATTGCAAAGGAGAAAAGGGGAGAAAGATCAAACGCTCGTGACAAGCAACGGATCTAGATCTACTTCATCTTTTGTATTCTTTTCTTAGGCGTTATTCTGGATTCTAGATTTGTTTTCTTAACTCTTTGTTTTATTAATATTACTTCTTCTTTCTTTCATACTTTGTTTTATATCATATTTTCATCAATTCCCATGGTGACGAGAGGTTCAATTATGAACTAATCGTTGTCATGGGATTCTAACGGATTTATTTATGGATCTCTAGTATCTTGATGCTTTGAAAGAACTTTGTGTGATGTATAATTGATATCCTTGTGTGGTTATGCTTAATTAATAGATGCGTCGCGGACATCTAACCTGTTAATCTCTTGTGAAGTGAAAGTGGATCTTGAGATTTAGAACTTGCCATGCTAGCATAGGTTCATGATAGTTTATCATTATGATTCGTAGTGTAAGATGAAAATAATTAGTGTAAGATGAAAATACTTATACTGCCCTGTGTGATCTTTATGGATAACTTGACCTTCAACCATTATGTTTTCAAATTCTATAGACATATAGGGTGTAAGCATAATTGGTGTCTATTCATCTTCTATCTATTTTGTGGATGTATGGATAGTTTGGTATATATATGCTGACAGGTAGCGTGTACTTGTTTTGTGTTATTGATCAGATATCAACCCATTGCATATAGAGATTAAAGGCATCAGATCTAAGTGAAGTAATTAATGAAGTTAGGATCCCATGTTTATTCTCATATAAGTAATTCAGTTTTAATTCTCAGTAGTTAATTAATTCTTAGTTTGATAATTTGCATCTTAGTTTAATTCTCAGTAGTTAATTAATTCTTAGTTTGATAATTTGCACCTTAACACTTTTGTGGCACAAGTACCTACCAAGGGTAAGTGTAATGACGAGCTTTAATAACGAACAAATGTCGGGTCATAACGGTGTTAATAAGAGTTATGCTAGAGGGTGTATAACGAGATAACTTGAAAACGTGTCGTAATCTAAGTTAAGTATATACTTAGCCTTTCAAAAGCATTAAAGTGATTAACCTCGAATACCTTGATTGTTTATAGATCACCGAGCTGACCCAGGACACGCTACCCCTACTCGACTACCAGGCAAGTTTCCAATACTTTGGAACTGTTGTTGTGATAATATATATGATCGAATGTTGTGATACATATGGCATAGCATGCATGCCTACTTTCAAATTTACATTGTGATACTTGTTCCCGGATTGATGTTGGCTTATAAGTTAGATACAAGATATACTAATTATAAGCCGGATATTGCTAAGACCCTTAATGAAGGGCATATGATCTCATTCTTTTAATAAAGACCGGGAGTCTGTATTTTGTAATATAGAGATATTCGTGGAAACCCGGAGGGATTCCAGGGACAGATTATTTGAGGAATGTTATTTATGAGCTTTATTTATATTTCCATAAGTATTAATTACTTGGAAATTATTCGAGGAATGTTATTTGGGTATAATCTCAAATACTATTTGAATATTATTTTCGAATATTCATTTAAGACTTGATTTATTTAATGAATATTCATTTGAGGTTATTGAATTAGAAGAATATTATCTTAGAATATTCATTTGAGTTTATTTATTTAATAAATATTATTTGAATATTCATTTGAGTTTTATTTCTTTAATGAATATTATCTTGAATATTCATTTAAGGTTGATTACATTATCGGATATTATTTTGGATATTTATTCGAGGAATTATTTATTTCGTGAATATTTTATATATTCATTCGAGGGTTACTATGAGCAATATTTTATAATTAAGAATGTTCTTTAAATATTTATGAGTTAATAAATATTCTTTGAATATTTATTTAATTCTTTTAACTAGTTTTAAAATATATTATTTTATTCAAATATTATCTTCGACCTTCAAAAATTACGTAAAATATTTCTGAGTCTTATTATGACTATTTTTATCAAGGGGAGGTTCCCGAAACTCCATTCTTCATTCGAATCTATCTTCAAAATTATAAGGAAACCTCACCTGAGGGCTGTTATTTATTTTTGTTTGACTTCCCGGTCATAAATCTTTTAAAACTATTCTTTTTACTCGCAAATTGGTTGCTATTTATCAGACTGAGTCTTTGTATTACTTCCTCATCATTCGAGGGGTAAAATGATCGGAACAAGTCTGTATCCATTAAAAGCAACTGCTTGGGAAATATTGGTGAGTTTTCCTTTGCAACTAGATACGAGTACTTTATGGAGTCTTATCAACAAGTATTATACTTGGGGAAAGGGGGACGAACTTTACGCTTTAGAGTCATGGATGTTATTCGAACTAGGAGCCGTGTAAGTGGCCGAGTGGCGCCGGTCCAGCAATGGCCCAACTGTTGGCCGGGGGGTTCCAGAGGGCGGTAGACAAGTATATCCGTCGGTGCTTCCTTCTACATGTAGAGAACAAAGATGTGAAGCATAACATGTGACTGATCATCGTAAATGTTATGGCTTCTGGCGCGTCAATGCTCCAGTATTAGTTCATCTTTCAAAGTTAGAAATTTTCTACAACATTATTAGTGTTGGCAGGGTTGAAAAGTGTTCAAGACTGGGATTGCATATTTTTCCTGCAATTTCCTTTTTATGAGATGTGATGATATCTGGCTCATATTTTTGCATAGCAGATATTTCTACGATAGATATATTTTTAGTTACCTCGTAACTTCATCGTTTATACTATATTGGCACTATGTTCGTTAATGCATGGCATATGGTTTCAAAAATACTTTGAACTGTTATATATATTATTGTTCAGTATACATTATTGTTGGTGGGCTATTGCTCACCCTTGCTTTATTTATTATATCACAACAACAGCTAGAGCAGATGGCCCGTCCAAGGCGCACTTGGCGCAAGAGCGTGGGAGCCATTTGAGAGCTACCCGTTGATGTAGCTACCGTCGCTGTGGAGGAAGCTTTTGATAGGCTAGTTTTCAGTTTTTGAGCATCGGATATATTTATCCATATAAAATATGTAAATGGATGGCAAAGAGTATGTAAGTTAAATTGTAATTCTTTTGGGTTGTATTAACTCAAACTCGTGATTAATAATATTTGATAGTTATTCTGATTTCATCTCTGGGACTATAACTGGGGTGTTTTATGTTGTTGTTTTGGGTCACAAGGTTGTAATTTAATTTATGTTGGTTTTGTGGATGGAAATTGAGTCTGTAACGACCGGATCCCCGACCCGGGATCTGGGGCTATTACATAAAGATTGGGACCGTCTGAAGGATGTTCATAGGGCTTGAAGATCCCGAAGGATGTTCATTATAACAGCCCCAGATCCAAGGTCGGGGACCTGGTCGTTACGGTCTAATATTCCATAAACAATACTTGCACTTGAATCAAAATAAATAAATAGCATGCTATGACCCCACAATAATACCACATCACACACAACCAGTTATAGTCCCAAAGATGGAATTGAAATAATACTCTAATCATAGGATCCACAAGTTATAAGTTATTACAACCCAAAATGATTACAGAATAAATTTAATATTTTCTTGCCGTTGATTAACATAAGTCATACCACTACACCATAGAATGGATACAGCAACGTCTGAAATACGTTGCAATATGCCTTAAATTCGTTGCAATAGGGTCTATGATATTGCAACGTTGTATTATCGTTGCAATTAGGGTATATGGCAACGATTTAATGGCTCTAGCAACATGTTTAACACTGTTGCATTATCTTGGAGGACATATGGTTTACTTTTTGTAACGATTTTTTGTGTGTTAATTGTTGCAATACATGGACTCATGTAGCTCTAAGGAAACATATATATGCCCAATGCAACGAACTTTGAATCAAATGCAATCAAATATTTTAAAGAATATGACATATATGGCAACATTTATGTAACTATTGCAACGCTGAATAAAAAATCTGGAATGACCTTTAGATTTTATAAACATCCACAAATTTTAATTGGTATTTCATAACCAACCAACCAAGCAGTTCACTTCCAACATCAATACACAAAATGACCAAGTTCAAGCAAAATAACTAAGTACATGTGACACACAATCTAACTTAGTAATACATAAACCTAAGAATAAACATTTTGTAAACATGAGTCATGGCCTATCATCATGGTGTTGCTTCCTCTTTCTTGGTCCCCTTTAGTTTCCTCGAAGGGTATCTTTTTTCCAAGTAATTAGACTGTGATGAAGAGCTACTACTGGTTCCACTAATTGCTGCTTCCTGGGGATTACTAACAAGATTCTTCCATTCTGAAATTCTCAGCTTCTTAGAATCAACACAGCGGCCTCTAGACAAATCTCCAAGTTGCTGGTCAATTGTAACTTCAAAGACTAATTTACACTTGCAGCAATAGAAGGGACTCGGATATCCAATTTTTTCAGCAAGAGTTGGGCCTTCTGGAGTTCCAATTTAGCCAAATCCTACCGTTGTTCCTTGCAATATAGTTTTCCTGATAAAACGTAAAAACAGAAATACAATTCAACTATGAGAGGGCACATATGATTAGTGCATTGCACTATGTTATTAGTATATGTTAGGTCCAGAATAACGTAGAAGGGGGGGTTGAATACGTTATTTCGAAATATTTTGATTTTTAAGATGTGGAAAATAAGGTCAACAACTGAATCGAAATAACACAATCAATTCGGGAAAATATCTTTGAATTGATAAAAACCGAGGGGTGTTACAACTTCTAATCCAATGGATTAGCTTCAGAAACCAGAACACTCCTAAGGATAGTTTAGGCACGAGGACCTTCTATCCGACACTTCCTGAAAGCGGGCTAAGTCGGCTTTCCTACTAGATGGACTATCTAGCAGCTTACAAAGAGAAGATATAAGAGAGAGAAGAGAGAGTTGTGTGTTGAGGTGTATTTTGAAATGAAATACAATAGGCCTATTTATAGATTATAGAAAGTCACTATTTGACACTATTCCAACAACCTCCAAATAGTAACCGAGCATTATTCCAACAACCCCCAAATAGTAATCGGACACTATTTCCCCAACCCCAAATAGTAACCGGGCACTATTACACCAACCCCAAATAGTAACCGTGCATAGTAATCGTGCATAGTAACTTTGCATAGTAATTGCGCATAGTAATACTATTTTTGTATCTCTTGGGCTTCTTTCTTCTGTTTTATTCTGTTGTTTTAATTCATCTATGAAAATAATTCAAGTACTAGATTAATTTAATTATTTGTTATAAATAATTAATTAATCTGTTACTTATTTAATTTTCAGAGAGTAAATTAATTTTTGACAATACCTTGAAATATTATGTCTGTCCTTGATCGTCAATAGGCTTTGGCAATTCTTTCTGTAAATTAATGTGTTGATCCTTCTCGTATGTGCTGACACTTAGTGACTAGCATTGATCTTGATCTTCACACCTTCGTTACATTCCAATTGATTAGCCTGTAGCAGTATCTTCAAATTATGTAAATACATGGAATCTTTTTGGCTCTTCAACTGAATCATCTGTACATCTTATTCTGTCACTGAGGCTTGAACATGTTAATGAACTTCTTTCACCGACTTGATCCTTGTTGGTTCCTGTTCTTCAAATTTCACGATCCCTGTATAGATTTAATTTTATTTATCTTTTATCCTAGTTGAGTTATATATATCCTCTATTACATAATACATTACATTATGCTTTATAATCTCCCCCTATTTGATAGTTAGGGTTTGACAAGCAAATCCCTAGAGGATAACTCAACTGATACAACAAAAATAAAATATAAAGATAAATAATATTAAAGCGCATTCTGGATCATATATACACATTTTCCAAATTTCTAAAATTAACCAAGTTTAAGACAATTGTTCCTTTAGATTGAACATATCTTCAAGTTTGCCTTTGCTTTCTTTCCACATAGCACTAATACTCCCATTAGCTTTTCCTTTCCCAAAATAAAATTAATTCCGGGTCAACAACCTTTTCCTTGCCCTTATTACGCCTAGTAGCTTCTTGCCCATCCACCTTCTCCCCCTCAGTTGGGTTATCCTCCAGAATAGTAGGATGTGGAGTTGGTAAATTAGACGAAGCTGTCTTCACCAAGGAATTAATTGCATGACTAAACTGGGCTGCCATGGAACTTAATTGAACCTGAAATGCATCATGTTGAATAAGTCGCAAATTTTTGATTTCTACAATGGACTTACAGATATTTGACAACTCTTTCTCCATTGTTTGGACCCGTGTAAGGAGTCTGTTGTATTCCTTTCTGGTTACAGGTGCATGTGGTTGAGCAGGTTGCTCACTCATACGTTCTGCAGGTGTTTCAATCAACACTGATAAATGGATTTATATCCATTTAGAGCATTCCAAATCGGCTTAAATTGATTGCTTTGGCCTCAAGTTTGTCGTAGTTTTGATGTGTTTTGCTTAATTGTGCAGGGTTGACGAAATGTCGATTAAGGGTGTAGTTTCCGTCATTTTGGAGTTGATTTATGATAAGGAATGAAGAATGGAGGCTAATGCCAGCTACCAAGATGTATACAAGTCAAGAAGGATTAAAGACGGAAGCTCATGCAAAAGGAACGAGAAGAAAAGGCTGAAAAATGAAGACATAATGCAGAAAAAATCCATCAGATTGCAGCCAGGCAGTCTGCACAAGCTTTCGAGCAGACTGCGCCAGAAATGAGGTTTTTATACAGATTGCGCCCGTGTAGACTGCCCCAAATTCGCGCAGGGTGCGCCAGAAGTCGATAAAAAATTATAGTTTTGCCCTTTTTACGATTTTGGCCATATCTTGAGTTCTACAAGTCCGTTTTGGACGATCTTACAGTCCACGCAAAGCTAACGAGATTCTCTATCATTCTAAAGTGGTCCAGATGTCAAAACACGAATGGAATGGCCCAGAAATACTGAAGAAAAGGTAGCTACGAATTTTCCTTCAAAACAGAATCAGTTTAGGAAACGTAATTCTATTATAATTCTATTTTGGTATTTCTTGTTGGACAAGACTTCTAGAGCCTATATAAACACATCCTACCCATGTAAATCAATATATCTTGTACATAATATAGCTTAGAATTGCAAGGGAGAAAAGGGGAGAAAGATTCAACGCTCGCGACAAGGAACGGATCTAGATCTACTTCATCTTTTGTATCATAGATTTGTTTTCTAAACTCTTTGTTTTATTAATATTATTATTATTATTCATACTTTGTTTATTATCATGGCTTCATCAGATCCCATGATGACGAGCGGTTCGATTATGAGCTAATCGTTGTCATGTGATTCTAACGGATT
This sequence comes from Saposhnikovia divaricata, assembly GCA_036435485.1. NCBI lineage: Eukaryota > Viridiplantae > Streptophyta > Magnoliopsida > Apiales > Apiaceae > Saposhnikovia > Saposhnikovia divaricata. The sequence goes on along the minus strand of CM071596.1, from coordinate 147,621,515 downwards.
TATTTATGGAGCTTAGTATCTTGATGCTTTAAAGATCTGTGTGTGATGTATATTTGATATCCTTGTATGGTTATGCTTAATTGTTAGATGCGTAGCTAACATCTAATTTGTTAATCTCTTGTGAAGTGAAAGTGGATCTTGAGATTTAGAACTTGCCATGCTAGCATAGGTTCATGATTGTTTATCAACATGATTCGTAGTATGAGATGAAAATACTTATATTGCCCTGTGTGATCTTAATGGATAACTTGTTCTTCAACCGTTATGTTTTCAAATTCTATAGACATATAGGGTCTAAGCATAATTGGTGTCTATTCATCTTCTATCTCTTTTGTGGATGTATGTTTAGTTTGGTATTCGTATACTGAGAAGTAGCGTATACTTGTTTCGTGTTGTCTGATCAGATATCATAACCATTGCATATAGTGATTAAAGGCGTCAGATCTAAGCGAAGTATTTAATGAAGTTAGGATCCCATGTTACTCTTGTAGAAGTAATTCGATTCCAATTCTTTAATTAATTCTTAGTTTGTTAATTTGTTTCTTAGTTAATTTAGATAATTACAAACCCAAATTTGTTACTTGTCTAAGCAATTGAAATTGATCATACATTGTTGCTTGAGCATATTTACATAGAAATAGCCAGTCTCTGTGGGAACGAACTTAACTTATCGAATATTACTTGTGACCACGTGCACTTGCGTGATTTTGTGTAAACAAGTTTTTGGCGCCGCTGCCTGGGACTCGGTGTTATTTCGGTGTTTATGTGCTTGACATCAGTGGAAGTTAAAATTATTTGACTTGGACACTTCTTTTCTTATCACTTTTCTTTTTTATTTGTTTCTTTTTGTTGGTTTCAAATGGCAGGCGAGGAGTTGCCATGGTGGGCATATTCGAGGACATCCATGCCTCAGCAATGTGAGCTATGTTCGGGCGTTCATGAGACCTCACAATATTGTTACTACGAAGGAGTTGATCCATATGTCACATATGAGGAACAACCATAGTTTCAATATCATCCTCAACAGTACCAGCAAGATGTTCCAAATATGTCATATTTCTTTGGTAGTGAAGAGTTTCAACATCAGCAACCTACTCCTACTTTTCAAACAGATGAGGTTGATGCTATGGAGGAGCTTTGGAGGCTTGTAAAGAGTAATGAGGAGTCTATCAAATCTTTGGAGACACTAGTTGCTCAAGCTGTGAGATCATTGGAACAAGAGAAACATCAATTCATACCAGAGGCAAATCCAGAAAATAACGGTGACTTGGACCAAGGTACTGCATGCATAATTGAGGAAGTCAAATTCCAAGGTGAGGTGAGCGTTCACAAGCCATGTGAGGAATTTGATCATGCTAGTATGGTGGATGATTTGGAAAGGGCACCATTTGGGACAGACAATGTTGAGCTGCACAAATTTAAAGAATTGGTATGTGCGTACCAAGAGGTTGATGAACATGGGAAAGATGCAGGTCTTCTACTTGTCTCAAAGAATAAAGATGGAGGTAGCGCATTAGAGCCAATGGAGGAAGTTCTCTTTGAGGAACTAAAGGCTTCAGCAATTTACATTTACCATCCTCCATTATATTCATATGAAGCTCCCAAAGCACGCGAATGTGTGTTGTTCTACAAATTGACAGATTTTGGGTCAATCGAGGAAGGCATTGGAACGGGATATAGTTGTTATACGAATAGGCCAAGCGAGGAGAAGGGGCAGAAAGTATGTCGCCGTGATGATGATGAAGTCTCACGAAGAGAAGACCAGGCCAACTATTATCATCCTGAATGGAAGCATGGCGTAGTCAAGTTAATTGACTCTAAACAAGCACTTCGTGGGAGGCAACCCACGCATTTGTGTTGCATTTTGTTTTGCATATTCCGACAAGTAGGTATGTTTTTCTAATTTTCCTTATATTACTTTCCATTCAATGGGGACATTGAATATTTTAAGTTTGGGGGTGGTTTGGGGATAAGTAGTATGTGGTAGTTGTTTGTGTCATTGTGTTCATTTAAATATCATGTTTGGCATGCTTAGTAGTAATTCATTCATGTTTTATTCGTATTATTGCATGTTTGTTTCATGTAGGGCATTCTGTTTTTGTTTCGTATACCATGTGAGTTCATTTTAGTTGCATTTGCATGGCATGCATATTTCATGATCCCTTAGAACGAGATAATTTTGATTGGTAGGTAGGTGTCTAATTGAGTGTGGTAATGATGAATAGAGGGTTTACTTATACTTTCTATGAAATTGACTTATGTGTTTCGGAAACAAAACCAATTACATAGTCTCATTGGGTGCTTTTGGGCTAGGTTAAGGTCATGCTTGTTTGGATGCTTTGAGATTTAATCACATGATTATATTTAGAATTTTCGTTATTCCCTTTATAGCGTAGGAGCACTTAAGTCTAAGTTTGGGGGGAAACATGGATTTCATGCTTAATTGTAAATATTGTCAATAATGGCTAGGCGTCAAATGGCTAATAGCCGGCTCATATTTATATGAGTAGTCTAGGGTTGGAAATGAGAAAGGCTCATTCCAGATTGCATATATAAAAAAAGAATAGAAAGAAAAAAAAAAGAAAAAGAAAAGGAAAAACAAGAGTCATGTAAATAGTTTAAATGCAAAATTAACCACGAGTGAGCTCTTTAATACTTGAGTAATTAAGTCTGAGGGGACTTAGTCCTAGTGACCTAAGGCTTTTATAGTCTGCGATCCACTGACCTTACACTCGCTATATGGGTATTATTGTATAAGCCTTTTGGGGTCTCATCCATTGCACGGTTAAATAAGCATGCTTGTAAATATGTGTCGTAGTTGTTAGTAATAAAGCATGAATTTTTGTCTACCTTGGATAAGGATGGAGGTGTTTCTAGGTTATGAAGTGTCTACAGTCTATTCTATTTATAAAACTGTGATTGTCTTGACGAAGAGCATGTATGATTTTGATCTAGTGTTGGGAGTATTTCTGATGAGAATTGCACACACGCACGTTTCTGTTCATGTATTGTTAGTATACGGGAACTTAGTCGAGCTCTATTTGGATTTAGTTACATTCTCTAAGATATTTGCTTGCTAGTTGGTTTTGGTTAGTTTGATGGGGATCATTGCATTTTCATTCTAGTTGCATTCATGCATTGCATTGTTATTGCATTGTTTAGTTAGATGGATTTTGTGGGTACATTCGTTATAGGCCCTCACGAGACCTTACTCATCCACTAGGGATGCCTAGGGGTTTAAATGGCTTGTTGCATATGCCAAATGCAACCGTGATCACCTACGGAAGTGGTACTAGTTAGTTAGATAGTTTGTAATTGTCTATGCTTGAGGACAAGCATCGGTTTAAGTTTGGGGGTGTGATAAATGGATTTCATATCCATTTAGAGCATTCCAAATCGGCTTAAATTGATTGCTTTGGCCTCAAGTTTGTCGTAGTTTTGATGTGTTTTGCTTAATTGTGCAGGGTTGAAGAAATGTCGATTAAAGGTGTAGTTTCCATCGTTTTGGAGTTGATTTATGATAAGGAATGAAGAATGGAGGATAATGTCAGCTACCAAGATGTATACAAGTCAAGAAGGATTAAAGACCGAAGCTCATGCAAAAGGAACGAGAAGAAAAGGCTGAAAAACGAAGAAATAATGCAGAAAAAATCCATCAGATTGTAGCCAGGCAGTCTGCACAAGCTTTCGAGCAGACTGCGCCAGAAATGAGGTTTTTATACAGATTGCACCCGTGCAGACTGCCCCAAATTCGCGCAGGGTGCGCCAGAAGTCGCTAAAAAATTACAGTTTTTCCCTTTTTACGATTTTGGCCATATCTTGAGTTCTACAAGTCCGTTTTGGATGATCTTACAGTCCACGCAAAGCTAACGAGATTCTCTATCATTCTAAAGTGGTCCAGATGTCAAAACACAAATGGAATGGCCCAGAAATACTGAAGAAAAGGTAGCTACGAATTTTCCTTCAAAACAGAATCAGTTTAGGAAACGTAATTCTATTATAATTATATTTTGGTATTTCTTGTTGGATAAGACTTCTAGAGCCTATATAAACACATCCTACCCATGTAAATCAATATATCTTGTACATAATATAGCTTAGAATTGCAAGGGAGAAAAGGGGAGAAAGATTCAACCCTCGTGACAAGCAACGGATCTAGATCTACTTCATCTTTTGTATCATAGATTTGTTTTCTCAACTCTTTGTTTTATTAATATTATTATTATTATTCATACTTTGTTTATTATCATGGCTTCATCAGATCCCATGATTACGAGCGGTTCGATTATGAGCTAATCGTTGTCATGGGATTCTAACGGATTTATTTATGGAGCTTAGTATCTTGATGCTTTAAAGATCTGTGTGTGATGTATATTTGATATCCTTGTATGGTTATGCTTAATTGTTAGATGCGTAGCTAACATCTAATTTATTAATCTCTTGTGAAGTGAAAGTGGATCTTGAGATTTAGAACTTGCCATGCTAGCATAGGTTCATGATTGTTTATCAACATGATTCGTAGTATGAGATGAAAATACTTATATTGCCCTGTGTGATCTTAATGGATAACTTGTTCTTCAACCGTTATGTTTTCAAATTCTATAGACATATAGGGTCTAAGCATAATTGGTGTCTATTCATCTTCTATCTCTTTTGTGGATGTATGTTTAGTTTGGTATTCGTATACTGAGAAGTAGCGTATACTTGTTTCGTGTTGTCTGATCAGATATCATAACCATTGCATATAGTGATTAAAGGCGTCAGATCTAAGCGAAGTATTTAATGAAGTTAGGATCCCATGTTACTCTTGTAGAAGTAATTCGATTCCAATTATTTAATTAATTCTTAGTTTGTTAATTTGTTTCTTAGTTAATTTAGATAATTACAAACCCAAATTTGTTACTTGTCTAAGCAATTGAAATTGATCATACATTGTTGCTTGTGCATATTTACATAGAAATAGCCAGTCTCTGTGGGAACAAATTTAACTTATCGAATATTACATGTGACCACGTGCACTTGTGTGATTTTGTGTAAACAAACACTCTATATTCACTCGGTTTGTGGTTTGGGTTACACTTACATGTTCTGTTTGTGTTTCCATCAACTCTCTTCCAGAGCTTCCACCAAGATGTGTACCTGAAAATGAAATCATCCTAGCCCCTTTTTCAGAGGTCACAGATGGTGCAATGAAAGTTCGTGAGCTTCCGTCCTCGCCTGAAGCGAGTTGCCGACCACTGGTAAAGAGTGGTAAATCTCGAAAGAGATCCAGAGATTTTCCCTCTGGGAGGTTAAACTTGAATTGATTAAATGGCACAAAACCCAAGTTTCCCTCGTATGTCTGTGAAGACACTTGGTTCATAAAAGAACCACCTACCGATGGATCTTTCCGTAAAATGGAAGATTCACCAGCAGTTATTGAGGTAGGTAATTCCACCTCAGATGCTTGTGAAGGCATTTGATCTTTAGAAAGATCATCAACAACTCTTATGTTCCGTGAAATGGAACTCAAGATAGTTGCTCCCGTCAATTGAACATTATTTACATTTTCACTCATTGGATAAGGAAGAATTGTTTCACTAACAGTTGTCGTTACCTCAGGTTCATTGGGTTTACTCCGTTTAGAATGAGGTAGAGCGGCTGATGTAACTAACTCCTTATGTGGTGCTGCTGAGGCACTATCACCCTCAAAAGTGTTAATGGATGGTCGTTTAATTGGCAATTGAGGTGTAGGAGTTTGTTGTGTTTGTGTTTGCATTTGTAGAATGGGCTCTTCGACCTGTGTTAGAGTCGGTGGGATTTCCTGCTCTTGGTCGGGTAAGATGGCCACTAGGGGCTGTAGAAACTGTATTTCCTGTGACACAACAGGGAATACAGAGGTTGGAATAGCAAGGATTGAAATATTACCTTGTCGTATACCTGCTCTCACTGGTCTTTGTAACAACGGAAGTGGGATAGTCTTTAGATATTCAGTTAGGACTGTAGGAACATCCGTATAGTTCTTTTCACTTATGTAATTAATTACATTCGTCTTCATGTAAGAACATTCCACCTTTTGACCATTTTCCAAGCGTACCCTATCTTCATCATTCAAAAAATCATTTAATATTAGCTGTAGAAACCTTGGATATAGACATTTGACATTTTGAACATCTCTTGTTCCCAAGTGTTTCATCTTTAAAATGATTTGACCAAACACTATTTTTCAAAATTAATCCTCAAATTATTGGCGACCGCATACCCTATTTTTTGAATAAATTCAGGTATTCGATCTTGATTTGTTCTATCTGAGGAAAAAACATGGTTAATAGTGTGAAAGAAGAAATTCCAATACTGGGTTAGAAACGTTCTAGAAAGATTACCAGTATTGAAATTGCCATCTTGGTACCTTATAAAACGAAAGAACATTTCAATCTGTTCAAGTGTAGGATCAGAATTGAGATTTTCCATAGGAAAATGGAGAATTCGATTAACATCTCGTTCAGTGACCCTAATCGACCTACTAAACAGTCGATATGTGATTGCACACCCGTCCTGTCCAGAAGTGTTAACCGCACTGCAATATAGTTCACACAATGCATTATGGTTAAGCTGCACTGGTGTAACTAAAGCATAAAGAATTAATGAATGTTCATTCAGAAATTGTGTCCAAGCCCGAAATTGCTCATCCTGAATGGTTTCGATTTGCTGAATAAAAATAGGATTAAATTTAGCAATTAAAAAACTTCCCTGCAATGCCATTTTCAAAACTTTGAGGAAATTCAAAAACAAGGGTTAGTGCATATAACAAGAATATGAAATCCGCTCTAAAACCCACTAGCTAGATTGTGAGATCTTTCCGGTCAAAGCTTGAAATTTTCAGCAATTGTGTGTATATGCTCTGTATATCTGAAAAATGATGATGTTAAACACAAACAAAAACTCATCATTTATAAGGTTTCAAGGTTCAGTGGGTTAGGTGTAATAGTGATAGGTTATGTTTGAAAAACTAACACCGCTCAAGAATTTCTCACCTAACAACCTAATTAGCCGAAAAAACAACTTATCACCGAAACCTGTCGGCTGAAAAACATCTTATCACCAAGACCTATCAGCCTATACACATATACACATATTTAATACTTCTAATTATTATGGATTTAAAAATAATCACGTAGTGAATCAAGAATTAATCCACAATAATCAGATAAACTCACAATTAAATAGACATAAAATTAACAAAATATCATTAATTGATATATGTCAATAAAATATTTATTTAATTATGCTACAATGATATCTCCAGAATAATCATGCAGATAAGCAAATAAAACAACAATTTCTAGATGCTTAGATATCGCTTTAATAACTAATTATCTACCACATAAACATGTAAACATTTAAGCATATGGCAAATAATCAGCAAGTGATGAGACAATGGTACAAGGATAGAAAATATGGTAAATAAACTCACAAGTCCTTAGATAAAGATTAGTAGACTTATTGAATTTATTAGAAACAACTTGCATTTGTTGACTTCCAATTAATTGGACAAGTTCAACATGCCAATTTCACTAATCAACCTGTTGAATGTGGATTCATCAAGTGGTTTCGTGAAAATGTCTGCAAGTTGTTGCTCTGTGGGAACGAAGTGTAGTTCCACAATACCATTCATGATGTGCTCTCGAATGAAATGATACCTTATGTCGATGTGCTTGGTCCTCGAATGTTGTACTGGATTGTTCGATATCGCTATAGCACTAGTTTTATCACAGAAGATAGGGATGTTTGTCAACTGTAGTCCATAGTCCATGAGTTGATTTTGCATCCACAGGATCTGTGAGCAACAATTTCCAGCGGTAATGTATTCTGCTTCAGCTGTAGAGGTAGAAACAGAATGCTGCTTTTTGCTAAACCAGGAAACTAGTCTTCTTCCTAGAAATTGATAGCTCCCTGAAGTACTCTTTCGATCTATCTTACAACCAGCGTAATCTGAGTTTGTATAACCAATGAGTTCAAAACCTGTATCTTTTGGATACCAAATTCTAAGATTTGGAGTACCCTTGAGATATCTGAATATACGCTTGACGACTATCAGATGAGATTCTTTAGGATCTGATTGAAACCTTGCACACAAGCATGTTGCGAACATTATATCTGGTCGGCTTGCAGTGAGGTAGAGCAGTGATCTAATCATGCCTCGATAGCTTGTCATATCTGCTTGTTTTCTAGACTTATCTTGATCAAGCTTTGTGGAAGTGGCCATAGGAGTCTTAGCAGTTGCTGAGTCTTCTAAGTGATACTTCTTTAGAAGATCCTTGATGTACTTGGATTGACAGATAAAGATACCATCTTTCCTCTGAATTACTTGTAGACCAAGAAAGAAGTTCATCTCTCCCATCATGCTCATTTCGTACCTACTCTGCATCAAATTAGAAAACCTTGCACAAAGTGCATCATTTGTAGAGCCAAATATGATGTCATCAACATAAACTTGCACAAGTATGATATCATTTTTGTACTTTTTATGAAATAGAGTCTTATCTATGACACCTCTAGTAAAACCATTTTCAATTAAAAAATCAGCTAGAGTATCATACCATGTTCTAGGGCTTGCTTAAGACCATAGAGAGCTTTGAACAGGAGATAGACGAAATCCTCGAATTTTGCATCAACAAACCCTGGAGGCTGTTCCACATAAACTTTTTCTCCTAGCTCACCGTTTAGAAAGGCACTTTTCACATCCATCTGATAAACTTTGAAGTTGGTGTGTGCTGCAATTGCCAAGAACATTCTGGTGGCCTCAAGTCTAGCTACTGGTGTAAAAGTTTCATCATAGTCAATCCCTTCTTTTTGAGAATACCCTTTTGCTACCAGCCTTGCCATGTTCCTTGTCACTATACCTTTCTCATCAAGTTTATTTCTGTATACCCACTTAGTGCCAATGACTGATTTGTTCTTTGGACGGGATACCAGCTTCCAAACCTTCTTCCTCTCAAACTGATTGAGTTCCTCTTGCATTGCAATCACCCAATCTGGATCTTCAATAGCTTCCTCAGCCTTCTTTGGTTCGATTTTTGATAGAAAACCAGAGTATAGACATTCATTTTGAGTAGCTTTTCTAGTCAGAACTCTTGCATTTGGATCACCAAGAATTTGTTCAAAGGGATGATCTCTACTCCATACCCTTTGACTAGGCAGATAAGATCTTGATGATTCTGCATGTTCAACATTCTGTTGATTCTGACTAGTAGATCCTTCTTCAGCTCCCCCTGAGTTGTTGCTTGTCTGATCTGCAGATTCTTCAACTTAAGGACTAGAACCAGAAACAGTCTGACTTTGAGATCCTGTGTTCCCACTGCCATCACCAGAATCTGGATCATCATTATCATCATTACCATTATTATTTACATTATCAATAGCAAACTCAGGTTCGGTTTCATCATCCTCATCATCAGAAAGATTCTCAAAAGCTAGAGATTCATCATCATCTTCTTTCTGAATACTATGAGATCTTGCATCATTAAATCTCACATTAAGGCTTTCCACAACCTTCTGACTATCGATCACATACACCCTGTACGCCTTGGACTCCAATGAATACCCTAGGAAAATGCCTTCATCTGCTTTAGCATCAAATTTACCAAGATGCTCATAACCATCTTTAAGAGCATAACATTTTCCTTCGAACACATGAAAGTACTTCACGGATGGTTTATGATTGGCCATCAATTCATATGGTGTCTTCTCATACATTCTATTGATCAAGGTCCTATTTTGAGTGTAGCAAGCTGTGCTGACTGCTTCAGCCCAGAAGTAAGTAGGAAGACCGGCTTCATTTAACATAGTTCTTGCGGCTTCGATTAGCGTCAGATTCTTCCTCTCAACCTCTCCGTTTTGTTGTAGAGTCCTGGGTGCTGAGAACTGTCTTGAGATACCCTTCTCAGTGCAGAAACTGTTAAGTAATGCATTCTTAAATTTAGTACCATTGTCTGATCTGATCGTCCGCACGGGCACTCCAGCTTCTAACTCAATCTTTTTTATGTGATCGATTACCATCTGAGCAGCTTCGTCCTTAGAATGTAAAAATAACACCCATGTGTACTTGGAATAGTCATCGACAATAACCAAACAATATCGCTTCTTGGACATTGACATGACATTGACTGGACCAAATAAATCCATATGTAACAATTGCAATGGCTCAGTAATGTCAGTCATGGTCTTCCTTTTATGTGATGCCTTCTTTGACTTTCATTTCTCACATGCTTCACACAGTCCAGATGGACAGAACTCCATCTCGGGTAATCCTCTCACAAGCTCCCTCTTGACTAGAGAATTCATAGTCTTGAAGTTAAGATGCGAAAGCTTCTTATGCCATAACCAACTATCTTCTGAAGATGCTTTACCATAGAAGCATTTGACTTCACCATTGTCAGAGTTCCAATCAGCTACGAACAAATCACCCTTTCTCACTCCTTGCAAAGCGAGCTTCTCATCCCTCTTGTTACTGATCAGACACTTCTCCTTCTTGAACAAGACTTCATATCCTTTATCACAAAATTGACTTATGCTCAGAAGAGTATGCTTTAGACCATCAACAAGAGAGACTTCTTCAATGACAACATTCCCAAATTCCAAATTGCCATATCCCGTAGTAAATCCTTTGCTGTCATCTCCAAAGGTAACCATTGGGCCAGCTTTCTCAACCACCTTTTATAGTAGGGCTCTATCACCGGTCATATGTCTCGAACATCCACTGTCCAGAATCCACATGACTCGCTTTTTCTTCATGCCCTATATTTTAAGGAGATTAAATTTTCTTTGGTACCCAAACTTGTTTGGGTCCAGAGGGCTTAGAGACATTTGCATATTTAGAATTTTTATGAACAAGAGTAGCATGCTTAACATTCTTTGCATTTTCAGTGACTGTCTTTACTTTCCTAGCAATAGCCTCAGGAGATTTGCTTCTAGGCTTATGAGCAGTATATTCCTTCCTAGCTTTAGGAGGACTAGCAGTCTTAGGTCTGTTATTTCTATCATGTTTTGTTTTCTTACTTTTATCATCATGTGAACAATTATTAACAGCAGGAGATGCATGTGTCACATTTAGAAAAGCAGTCATAAGATTAACAGTGCATGATATGCAAGCAGTTGAAGCACACTTAGAATGAACTGGCATGGCAGACATGTTATGAACATGAGCATTATTATTATGATTATTCTCTACTTTAACATTCTTACATGCATGAGTAAGATGAGCAACAGAGTTGCAGTTGTTACATAACTTCCTAGGACCATTTTTGCCTATCCTTCCATTTCTGTTCTTCTTAGCCTCAGACTCATTTTCATCACCTAGTTCAATTTTAGGTTTTACGAATTTGATAAACTTACTAGGTGATATTGCCTTTCCATTTATTTGCTTTTTAATGTCCTCAACAAGTATTTCATTTCTGATTACCAAAGCATCAGCATCAAAAGGCTCAGAGGTAACCGTTGGGACAATCAGATCTTGGCACTGCGATTTTTGATACAATAAATTAACGAGTACGAATAGAAAAATCACCTTGTTAACGGTTGATTCCACGCTCTTCTATTGTATTCCCAAATTCCCTTGAGCGAAGTGTGGCCTTCGTCTTCTCAAGTTAACCTCTCTTCTTGCTCCTGGGTGGCTACCAAATTTTTTTGACCAACCTTAGCAAGAAGAGAATAGGAATATATATAGGGCTACAATAGGGATCATGGACAATTAGGTTGGGCCTTCTAATTACAACTTGGGCATAGCCCAATGTAATTAAATATTAATTCAATCCACTAAAGAATTAATATTTGCACTACCTTTCCTAATACCGTAATTTAATTAATTAATTCGGTTCCAATATTATTTGCTTATTAAATTCTCCATGTTTAAAATATCGCATGTCCATTAATTAAATAAATTACCGATAATTCATTTATTTAATATCTTTTATCCTTGATCATCCACTCATCCTTTATTTAATTATGCCGGAATAAATCCACCTGCAGGGTTTCACATAATTAAATCTTTTTGAGCTTTCAAGGGGACATCATTAACCCGAATATTATCAGGACATGGATTCCTTCAATAAATAATATTCAACATATATATTATTTCATCACCCAAAATATAATGAAATAAATCAAAAGAATTATTTCATATATAAATCAAAGCATGTAAATAATATATACGTGTCAATTACTATATCTGGATTAAGAACCTAAGCATTAATAATAACATAGAATCTTAGTTCACCTTCTTAATCAGTATAAGGGAACAATTCTAAATTTGATCCTGTTCAATATACACAAAGTATACTAGTATTATTTATTAGTCAATATAAACTAATCTAAGTAATACTACAGCCATTCCAGTGGATTGTCTAACACCACCTGTGCTGTGAACCATATTATATTATATAAACCGTATTTAATAATCTAATATTCTGTATCCCATTTGATACTAGATTATTCACAATATATAATATTTAGACAACATGTAAACATTTAAATGATTCTCAATAAAATAGGCCAGAAATAAATGTATATACTTCAAATAAATATTTTCAGTATACACCAACAATCTCCCACTTATACTCAAAATATTCTATGAGTATATCAGTGTTTATTTAATCCACTATTACACAAAAAAAACTATGTGTCCATCCATCTGACTCCTATCGCTTCCACATGCCTATCAAAAACTTTGGCTGGAAAACTCTTTGTGAAAGGATCTGCCCGGTTGTCTTCTGATGATATGTGAGCCACAACTATATCTCCTCGCTTTACGATTCCTCGTATGAGATGATACTTACGTGCAATATGTTTAGCTGCTTTGTGATCTCGCGGTTCCTTCGAATTTGCCACAGCACCAGTGTTATCACAATACACTTTCAAGCTCCTAGGCAAATTAGGTTCCACATCCAAGTCCAAAAGGAAGTTCCTGAACCATACAGCCTCCTTTGCCGCCTCAGAGGCCGCCACGTACTCGGCTTCCATGGTAGAGTCTGCAATGCATTTCTGCTTTACACTCCTCCATATAACGGCTCCACCTCCCAAAGTAAAAACATATCCCAAGGTTGATTTCCTTTTATCCCTATCTGATTGGAAATCTGAATCAGTATATCCCAAAGGAAATAGATCTGAGGCCTTGTAAATTAACATATACTCCTAAGTCCTTCTCAGGTACTTGAGTATAGTTTTTACTGCACTCCAATGTTCCTGACCTGGGTTCGACTGATATCTACTAACCATGCCTACAGCAAAGCAGATGTCAGGCCTCGTACATAACGTAGCATACATTAAGCTTCCAAATGCCAAAGCATAAGGAACTGCTTTCATGCTCTCTATATCCTTAGGTGTCGAAGGACACTGCTCCTTGGATAAAGCCACTCCATGCTTAAAAGGTAGAAAACCTTTCTTAGAGTTCTGCATGTTAAAACGAGCTAATACTTCATCAATGTAGGGCTCTTGAGATAAAGCCAACATCCTTTTCTTGCGATCCCTTATTACTTTGATCCCAAGGATGTATGCCGCTTCACCTAAGTCCTTCATTTCAAATTGTTTGAACAACCATGCCTTTACTGATGACAACATCTTAACATTGTTTCCAATGAGTAAAATGTCATCTACATACAGTACTAGAAAAACCACTGCATTACCCTCACTTCTCTTATACATACATGATTCGCTTGGACTTTGATCAAATCCATATGACTGGACTGCCTGATCAAAACGAATATTCCAGTCCCTAGAAGCTTGTTTTAGTCCATAAATAGACCTCTTAAGCTTACAAACAAGATGCTCTTGGCCTTCCTTAATGAATCCTTTTGGTTGTTGCATATAGATGGTTTCCTCAAGACTTCCATTAAGGAAAGCTGTCTTGACATCCATTTGCCAAATCTCATAATCGAGATGAGTTGCTATAGATAAAAGAATCCGAATCGACTTAAGTATAACAACCGGCGAAAAGGTTTCCTCATAATCGATCCCTTCTTTCTGAGTATACCCTTTCGCAACAAGTCGTGCTTTCCAGGCTTTCACCTTTTTGTCAGATCCTCTTTTCTTCTTGTAGATCCACATACATCCAATGGGTTTTACACCTTTAGGTGGTTCCACGAGCTCCCAAACTTGATTGGAATACATAGATTCCATCTCAGATTCCATTGCCTTTTGCCATAGATCTGCATCTTTATCTAGAATTGCCTCTTCGTATGTCCTGGGATCCTCATCATGTTCACCAGGGACCAAGTCCGAGGACTCTCCCAAAAACATGAATCTATCTGGTTGTTGAACAACCCTCCCACTACGACGAGGCACTGGTGCAGTATTAGTGTTAAGTTTTGCATTTTCTTGTGGCTGTTCTACTTGTACTATTGGCACTCGGGGATTATCTGTCCCTCCCACTAGTTCCTTTAAAACGATACTACTCATGGGTTTATGGTTCATTATATAGTCTTCTTCTAAGAATCTAGCATTGGTGCTAACAATGATATCTCGATCCCTAGGATTATAAAATGAATAACCTTTCGTTCCCATGGGATAGCCTAAAAACAGCCTTACTTCTGTACGAGATTCTAACTTGGTCGCGTTCTTGTTCAGCACATGTGCTGGACAACCCCAAATCCGAATATGTCTTAGACTTGGTTTGCTACCAGTCCACAATTCTATTGGAGTCTTGGGAACCGACTTAGAAGGTACCAAGTTCAGAAGGTAAGCCGCTGTTTCTATAGCATATCCCCAGAACGACTTGGGTAAATCTGAATAACTCATCATCGATCTAACACTCTCTAAAAGAGTCCGATTCCTTCTCTCTGCTACACAATTCTGCTGAGGTGTGCCAGGTGCAGACAACTGGGATGTGATCCCATTTTTTGATAAATATTCCCTAAATTCTCCAAGCAAGTATTCGCCACCACGATCTGATCGTAGTGACTTGATACATTTTCCAAGATGTCGCTTCTCCGCACTTGTTTTGTACTCTTTGAATTTTTCAAAGCACTCAGACTTACGACGCAACAAATAAATGTACCCATATCTAGAATAATCGTCAATGAAAGTGACAAAATACTCATAACCTCCTCTTGCTTGGATACTCATAGGTCCTAATATATCAGTATGAACCAATTCTAACACTTATTTGGCTCTATTCCCCTTTGCTTTAAAAGGCCTATTAGTCATCTTACCTTCCAAGCAGGATTCGCAAACTTGAAATGGCTCCACTGCTAACGAGCTAATGGCCCATCTACTACAAGTCTTTGAATCCTCCTCAAGTTAATATGACCTAATCTTAAGTGCCAAAGATATGTTTGGTTCAATTCAGAAGGATTCTTTCTTTTGTTTGAGCTAGAAAAAATGTTATTAGATTCCTTTTATTGTAGCATTGGTTGGACAGGATTAATAATATATAAATTGTCTTGCAATGTACCAGAACATATAACTCGTTTATTCATCATAATAGAAACATTACGATCCAAACAAACATTATAACCATCCATATCAAGTTTAGAAACCGAAATCAAATTTCTTCTAAACGAAGGTACATAAAGACAATTGTTCAAAACCAAACTCCTATCATCTCCAAAAGATAAAGTAATTATTCCAACTGCAACTACTGCTACTTTCGTAGCATCTCCCATGAACACATATATCTCGCCATCTCTAAGCATTCTGGATTGCTGGAACCCCTGCAATGAGTTACAAACATGGTCAGTGGCTCCTGTATCTACACACCAAGTGCTCGTAGATATAGCCGCTATATATGTTTCTGTAAATAGAGAAAGAGACATACCAGTATTGTTTGTCTTCTTAGGATGAGGACAATCCTATTTCCAGTGACCTGACTGCTTGCACCTGAAGCACTTGCCCTTAGGATTTTTCACAGCACCTTGAACTCCCACTGCATTAGCAACCTTTCCAGCTTTCTGTGTCTGAACCTTTTTCTTCTTCTTGACTTTCGGCTTAGAGGAAGAAGCTTTCTCAGCCACATTCACTTGAACATTATGCTTAAAGAGTCCTTCAGCTGCCTGAAGTTCTGTCAGAAGTTCCGCGAGACTATACATCCTTTTGTTCATGGTGTAATTCAAGCGGAACTGCTCAAAACTTTTGGGCAAGCTCATAAGGATGATATCGATCTAGGTTTCCCCATCAATATCAGCACCAAGGATCTCCATCTCATTCAGATGAGACATCATTCTGAGAACATGATCCCTTACAGGTGCTCCTTCAACCATCTGAGTGTTCATTAAAGCCTTCATTGCTACTTGCCTAGCAGCCCTATTCTGTTCTCCAAAAAGTTCTTTGAGATTAAAGAGCATATCTGAAGCTGTGGCCATAGCCTGATGCTGATGCTGCAAAACACCCGACATTGCTGCCAGAATGTAACATCGCGACATCTCATCAGCCTTAATCCACTGCTTATAATACTCTTTCTCACTTTCAGGAGCATCTTCAGCAGGCTGATCTGGCTTGGGTTCATAAGTACAAAATTTGTACTCCTCAGCAGTCAACACTATGTCCAAATTACGTTTCCATTCAATATAGTTCGGTCCAGTAAGTTTGTTATCCTTAAGTATGGTGAATAGTGGATTAAAGCCCATAATGATCTAATCCTGAGAATCATACATGTAGCACATAATCAGATAGTTGCATAAATCTTAAAACCTATTGGTTTCCTCTAACAATTAATTAAAATTAATGCACTAATATTTAAACACCATAAGTATCTGGTACGCCACGATGGGTGACATATATACCACTTAAATTCGTTTAAATATTACTTCGGTCCTATTACTAAATAATATGCCACGTTAGGGTGGACTATATATTATTTTTCATAGCTAAGTGTATACCATTATTAAATCTTAAATTACTTAAACCGAATACATCTGTTTGATATATTAATGGATAATTCCCAGGTCTCGGAGGAGTCACAACGGCCTCGCTTAATACCCGATTCCTAGATAGAATTTTCCATAGTCAGCATCAAAAGAGTATTCAATTTTCGTTACGAATTCTATGAAACTTGGTACGTCACGTTAGGGTGATCTATATACCTTTCAATATTCGTAATTTAATTTAAGAATTTTGTTCTAGTAATTTCTACAACCTTTTAAAATACCGTAAATAGTACGCCACGTTAGGTGATCATATATACCATTTACATAATTTAAAAAGTTATATTACATACAAAATAATGGAGACCGTGGGATTTAATTCCTAATTAATTCCCTCACCCACTTAGAATTTTTATTTAAAAAATGAGGAATTTTAAAAATTAAATGGGGCCTATGTCGTTATAATTATGTCTAACATGCATTCCTAATACACACATAATTTAACAACATAAAACATTTAATTAAAGCAATAAATAAAAAATCTATGTCCATGTCGTCCTAATTATGTTAAACATGCAATTATAAATTACACACATAATTAACAGCACACATAATAATTTATTTAAAGCAATAATTAAAAAATAAATTGCGGAATAAAAATTAAAACAAAAATTGAATCCACTATTATGGCCCCAAAATTAATTTTCTGCAGCCTCCAAACAAGCCACACTGTTGCGCGTGCATCTGCTGAAAAAATAAAATAAAAATCTGCCTTCCACTCCAGTAACGCATTACCTTCCTGCGTTACAGACCTCGATAGACCTGTTGCGCCTGTGCGTCCTGCGTTACAGCGTAGAATACACTGGTAACGCAGGAAATACCTGTGTTACTGCCTTGGACCAGTTTTTTTTTCTTTTTCACGCGCCTCTGCTTCTTTGCTTCTGTTCGTCCAGTACCTTCGAAACTTAATGAACACAACAGATACACACAACAGCAGCCCCATCAAAATTTCGCAGCGGAACAAAAACAACTCCGAATTGATTTCCGATCGCACATAATTATTATAAAATACCCGGATCTTGATAAAATCCAACAAACAATTACAAAAAAAATAGATCTAATACAAAACTAATTTTGTAAATCTATTCTAACACGATCAACCCTCGTGCTTTACAACCACGATAAACCACATGGAAACCAAACAAAAATTAACCACGATTAAACCACGTGGGATCCAAACACATAATTAAAATATACATGGCCATAATAGTGGATACTAACCTGCAAAACAAAATATACAAGCCTACCACCATATACATGTATATATAATTACGACATGGACATCGTATCAAAAATCGCAGAACCATTGAACCTAGCTCTGATACCAATTGTTGGGACAATCAGATCTTGGCACTGCGATTTTTGATACAATAAATTAACGAGTACGAATAGAAAAATCACCTTGTTAACGGTTGATTCCACGCTCTTCTATTGTATTCCCAAATTCCCTTGAGCGAAGTGTGGCCTTCGTCTTCTCAAGTTAACCTCTCTTCTTGCTCCTGGGTGGCTACCAAATTTTTTCGACCAACCTTAGCAAGAAGAGAATAGGAATATATATAGGGCTACAATAGGGATCATGGACAATTAGGTTGGGCCTTCTAATTACATCTTGGGCATAGCCCAATGTAATTAAATATTAATTCAATCCACTAAAGAATTAATATTTGCACTACCTTTCCTAATACCGTAATATAATTAATTAATTCGGTTCCAATATTATTTGCTTATTAAATTCTCCAAGTTTAATTAAATAAATTAGTGATAATTCATTTATTTAATATCTTTTATCCTTGATCATCCACTCAACCTTTATTTAATTATGCCGGAATAAATAATATTCAACATATATATTATTTCATCACCCAAAATATAATGAAATAAATCAAAAAGAATTATTTCATATATAAATCAAAGCATGTAAATAATATATACGTGTCAATTACTATATCTGGATTAAGAACCTAAGCACTAATAATAACATAGAATCTTAGTTCACCTTCTTAATCAGTATAAGGGAACAATTCTAAATTTGATCATGTTCAATATACACAAAGTATACTAGTATTATTTATTAGTCAATATAAACTAATCTAAATAATACTACAGCCATTCCAGTGGATTGTCTAACACCACCTGTGCTGTGAACCATATTATATTATATAAACCGTATTTAATAATCTAATATTCTGTATCCCATTTGATACTAGATTATTCACAATATATAATATTTAGACAAAATGTAAACATTTAAATGATTCTCAATAAAATAGGCCAGAAATAAATGTATATACTTCAAATAAATATTTTCAGTATGCACCAACAGTAACTTCCTTATATAGGGGACTATCTGTATTCTTAAGAACAGGTGGTGCATCAATGGATGTAGCCTTAGCTGATTCAGGATCCATCACTTGTTTCTTACTTTTTTTTAACATTATAGTCAAATCCAATAGCAACTCTTGGACCAGATATTTGACTATCAAACAATTCCATAGCAAGGTTAGCTGAATTCTGAAAAGCATATAGCTTACCATCTATGTCAGCTATTTTCTCTTTAAGTTCAGTCTCTGTCTCGACACTAACCTGGAGTTTCTTTTCTAGATACTCATTTTTTTCCATTAGATTTTCTATCTGCATATTAGTGAGTTCTAGTTCCTCATTCCTGGCTTGTATCTTACTAATTTCAGCCCTAGCATTTTCAGTCTCAGATTTAGCATTTGCTATGTCTTTTAAAGCGTATTCTAAATCCCATCTAAGATCACTTATAGATTTGCTAGAGTCTATCACATGCTTGACACAATCACGATTACGACATTTAAATATATCAGCCATAGAAGCAGGCATGTTTTTTACCTCATATCCGTAAGTAGGATCATAGTCTGCCATCAGCGTAATATTGCCATACTCCTCTTCATCGTTAGTGTCATCCCAGCTTTTGTCTTCGGCAATGTATGACTTGAAATGATACTTTCTCTGAGAGCTAGAGTCCCTTTTCTGAAAAGCTTTCTTCCTTTCATTTGCTTGCCTGGGTTCTCTGTATTCGCTGGCAAAGTGCCCCTATCTTATCACAGTTGTAGCACCGAAACTTGCTACGGTCTACCATCCCTGTCTTGTTACTTTTTCCTGATTCAGACCCAGAAGATGAACCAGTTCTCTGCGATCTGTTGCTACTTCTAGAAGATCTGTACTTAGCATTTTTCCTGAATCTGATTTGGTTAAAGTTAGCTGCTAATGTAGCCATAGTAGGATCCTCCAGTTGCTGCAACTCCTCAAGAGTATAATACTCACTTTCGTCACCAGGAAGATCACCATTGTCCATTTTAGCTTCAAAGAACACATCCTTCTTGCTCTGCGATTTCACAACCTTTGTTTCAGGTTCTTTATGGCTGGATGCAGTAAGAGCAGTTGTCTTCAATAATTCAGCATTCTTGATGTCCACTGTTCCAGCACCATATATAATTTTCCTTTGCTCTGCTCCATCTCATGAGTTCTTAACTTCCATACAACTTCTCAAGAGTCATTGTAGCAAAGTCATCTCTCTCTCTGATGGACGATGCTTTATTTTCTACATGGTGAGGTAGAGTCAGCATGAATTTCCTGTTCGTCTCTCTTAGAGGATACTTCTTCCCGTGAATGCTCAACTCATTCAGTAGCTTATTGTATCTCTCGAAAACTTGAGTGATGCTTTCACTAGGAAGAGATTTAAAAGCTTCATACTGAGACGTCAGAATATCCCACATATGTTTCGCACTAGTACAGTTCATAATTTGATGATTCATTTCATCATCCATGGAGTCAACTATGATTAGTCTGAGATTGGTATCCAATCCATCCTTTTCAGTTTCAGCAGGGTTATACTCCGATGGACGTTTTGGAATCATTCCTCCAACAGCTACACTACTTTCACCATCCTCAGTAGTTTCAGGAGCAGCTTTCATTGGTTTAGACCAACCCTCAGTCAACGTCTCCATGTATCTAGGATTTGATGCTTGTATGAACAGTAACATCTTTATTTTCCACATGCTGTAATTATCACGCTTAAATGAAGGAACCTTAATACTGCTAACTTTTTGAGAACTCATGATTCTAGATGATGAACGCGGATCTGATCTGTATGTCGATCAACTCGCTCTGATACCAATTGTTAGGTCCAGAATAACGTAGAAGGGGGGGTTGAATACGTTATTTCGAAATATTAGGATTTTTAAGATGTGGAAATAAGGTCAACAACTGAATCGAAATAACACAATCAATTCGAGAAAATATCTTTGAATTTATAAAAACCGAGGGGTGTTACAACTTCTAATCCAATGGATTAGCTTCAAAAACCAGAATACTCCCAAGGATAGTTTAGGCACGAGGACCTTCTATCCGACACTTCCTAAAAGCGGGCTAAGCCGGCTTTCCTACTAGATGGACTATCTAGCAGCTTACACAGAGAAGATATAAGAGAGAGAAGAGAGAGTTGTGTGTTGAGGTGTATTTTGAAATGAAATACAATAGGCCTATTTATAGATTATAGAAAGTCACTATTTGACACTACTCCAATAACCCCCAAATAGTAACCGAGCACTATTCCAACAACCCCCAAATAGTAACTGGACACTATTTCACCATCCCCAAATAGTAACCGAGCACTATTACACCAACCCCAAATAGTAACAGTGCATAGTAACTGTGCATAGTAACTTTGCACAGTAACTTTGCATAGTAATTACGCATAGTAATACTATTTTTGTATCTCTTGGGCTTCTTTCCTCTGTTTTATTCTACTGTTTTAATTCATCTCTGAAAATAATTCAAGTACTAGATTAATTTAATTATTTGTTATAAATAATTAATTAATCTGTTACTAATTTAATTTTCAGAGAGTAAATTAATTTTTGACAATACCTTGAAATATTATGTCTGTCCTTGATCGTCAATAGGTTTGGCAATTCTTTCTGTAAATTAATGTGTTGATCCTTCTCGTATGTGCTGACACTTAGTGCGCTGGTCTGGTTCATAAGTGACTAGCATTGATCTTGATCTTCACACCTTCGTTACATTCCAATTGATTAGCCTGTAGCAGTATCTTCAAATAATGTAAATACATGGAATCTTTTTAGCTCTTCAACTGAACCATCTGTACATCTTATTCTGTCACTGAGGCTTGAACATGTTAATGAACTTCTTTCAGCGACTTGATCCTTGTTGGTGCATGTTCTTCAAATTTCACGATCCCTGTATAGATTTAATATTATTTATTTTTTATCCTAGTTGAGTTATATATATCCTCTATTACATATTACATTACATTATGCTTTACAGTGTAAGAATTTGATTTTGATTGCCATAAGGTTTTGTCGTCTCTATAAAACAAAAGAACATAAAGGTATAAATTACATGATACCAAGAAACATTGTAAAAGCTTTTTGCATCATGCGTACGTTTTAATAAGTACATGTGCCAACAATAGTAAATCTAACAAACCTTACACATTCGGTTGTATTCTGTCCTATTGGTCGGCATCCACATGTACCTGGGAAGTATGAAATTGTAGAATAATGAGCCACAGGGGTCATAGAAAGCAAATACAGATTAGAGCATTTCTCAAGTGATGACATCTTAATTATCATTTATCAGATCAAATTTGAGACGAGAGTACTTACTGAAAACCTGTTCTTCTCTCCTTCCACCAATTACAGAGGAAATGGATTCGTACCCTCAACAGCGCCACAAGTGTATCCTGGTCCTGGTGCTAATAATAAGAGATTTAAAGGTTTGCCTTCAGTACTGTTTCTATTCAAGTTTCCAACTCGGACCTCAAGCGATGAATATGATTGGTAAGGGTTTATAGCCGAGGCCGCTAAAACACCGCCACGACACTGTGGCAAAGCCTTAGGCATGATATCAGTAATGGAGGGGGTTTTCATGCCGCAATGTGGTTGTAGAAGGTCAGAACAGTTAGTAATTCAGATAGAGAGTAATGCACTAATTTTATGAAACACATGCAGAAATAAAGGCTGACATATCTACAAAATGCAAGAAAGATAAAGAGCAGTGGTGAATGTCAATAATGCTCACTTCTGGTAGTAGCATATATCATATATGAGCTAAACATGAGCTAAAAAGAAAGTTACTGGATCCATTTGACAGTAGCATATATCATATATGTTGTGATGTACAGACCTTTTCCATTTGAAAAAGAAAGCATATATCATATATGAGCTAAAAAATACGTGAATTGTACATAAACAAGAATAGTAGCTATTAGCAAATAAGTTACTGGATCCAGTAGCATGGTTAGCAGAAGACATGCAACTTTGTCATAGCCCATAGGAAGAAGAAAAGATAAACGATTCATAAAATGTTGGTCCATATTCTTTTATGTAACACAACTTCCCCATTACATAAATTTGTGTCAAGCTCCTCTGCTACAGCAAGGATTTGAATGGTAATATCCTTAAAGAATAAGCTGAAGAATGGTAAAGAGTGGACAATAAATAAGACAAAGCCCGAAACAGCAGACAATAAGCGAGCAAATACGTCAATTAGCACACATGTATGTATTTATCATATCTGCGTGTGCGAGTGGGTGGGTAGTGGCTATAGCTAAATGGTGTATAAGCAAAGTAGTTAGTGTGAAGTGAGGAATGAAAGGAGAATACAGATTGTTACAAACATTTAATACCTTCTTCCTAGAGAGGAGCAATAGATCATTTTGTTGAATTGAATCCCAATTTTCCCCAAAAACCACTGGTAGGTGAAACCCGTCAGCCTCATTTCATTCAAGAATTATGCTAGTCTTCCATTCTACATCTGCACAACTAGACATACAAGCGAATCCATATATATCCATACATACATATATTATAATTAACTTAAAAAGGTCAATACATACACATACATATTCATGTACACTCACATATATTTGAAGTACGAACCTTAAGCAGAAGAGCAGAGCGTATGAATAAGAACCAACATTCATATCCATTTATTCAAATTAGGGCCCAAAAATTTAAATCCAATTATACACAGAGAGATAGAGTGCGAGAGATAAAGATACACAGGAAGCTAGAGTGAGATAGAGATGCGCAGAGAGATAAGAAAACTCAATTAATCCCCAATTTTAACAAAAAAACATAAACCCAATTAATCTCCAGTTAATCGATGCATGCATAATCGATTAGAGAGATGCACATCTTGTTCGAGCTTGAATGTTCGAGCTTCAGCATTCGTCGAGCTTGAACCCTAATTCCCCTTTTTCCCCTTTTCCCCACTTCGAGCTTGAGTGTTTGTCTGAATGTGTTGTGTGAGTGTTTTTCTTTTTCTTATTTTAGTTATCCCGCTTATTTATTTTACTTATCCCGCTTGTTTTATTAGCTCAGCCAAAAAAATTCACATATCCCGCCTATTTTTTCAGCCCGCCAAGCCCAAAATTCTGCCTCTACAGCAACGGTTTCTAATATCGTTGCGATTGATAACAAGTTTTGCCTAAGGTAACAAATTTCTTAATTCAATTGCAACAATTTTCAAAATCGTTACAATATCTTTGAAATTTTAAAAACTTTTGAGGAAATAGCAACGTCTTTTGAGTTTTTTTTTCAGTGTTGGTTGCAAAATCCAATCTATGGTGTAGTGTACATATAAGTAAGTCTGATACATAAAAGCTACCAGTCTAGCTTACTGACTGCTCCTGCCTCAGCAATGGCTGCAATGAAAATAGCGGGTGACCCTCTGACGGCTGTCACCTGCTTGCGTTGAGTGCGCCTTGTGCGGGCCATCAGATCTAGCTTTTATTGTGATATAGTAAATAAAGCAAGGGTGAGCAATAGCCCACTAAAAGTAATATATAACTGAACAACAATATATAACGATTCAAAGATAACTTTGAAACCATATGCCATGCATTAACGAACATATTGCCAGTATAACGTAAAAGATGAAGTTACAAGGTAACTCAAAATGTAACTTTTAGTTTTAACATTATTCAAACCCTGCCAACACTGATCATGTTGCAGAAAATTTCCAACTTTGAAAGATGAACTAATATCGGAGCATTGAAGCGTAGAAGCCATAACGTTTACGATGATCAGTCGTATGTTATGCATCTCATGATTATTCTCTACATGTAGAAGGAAGAACAAACGGATTTACTTGTCCACCGCCCCTGGAACTCCCCGGCCAGCGGTTGGGCCATTGATGGACCGGCACCACTTGGCCACTTACACGGCTCCTAGTTCGAGTAACATCCATGACTCTGAAACGTAAAGTTCATCCCCCTTTCCCCAAGTATAATACTTGTTGATAGGACATCACAAAGTAGTCGTATCTAATTGGAAAGGAAATTTCACCAATATTTCCTAAGCTGTTGCTTGTTAATGGATATCGACTTGTTCCATCAATCTTACCCCTCGAACGATGAGGAAGTAACACAAGACTCAATTTGATGAATAGCAACCAAGTTGCGAATGAAAAAAATAGTTTCAAAAAATTTATGACCGGGCAGTCAAACAAAATAAATAACAGCTCTCAAGTAAGGTTCCCTTATATTTTGAAAGATAGCTTTAAATGAAGAAAATGGAGTTTTGGGAACCTCTCCTTGATAAAAATAATCACAATAAGGCTCAGAATATTTTACATAATATTTGGAGGTTGAAAATAATATTTGAATAAAATGAATCATTTTTAAAACTAGTTAAAAGAATTAAATAAATATTCAAAGAATATTTATTAAACCATAAATATTTCCAGAATATTCTTAATATAAAATATTGTTCATAATTAACCCTCGAATGGATATATAAAATATTCACAAAATAACTAATTCCTCGAATAAATATTCAAAATAATATCCGATAATTAAATCAACCTTAAATGAATATTAAAGATAATATTCATTAAGGAAATAAAGCTCAAATGAATATTCAAAATAATATTCATTATATAATGAAACTCAAATGAATATTTAAATAATATTCATCAAATAAATAATAAAAGAATTTTTACTTAGATATTTTCCTCAGAAAATAATCACAATGTATCAAGAAATACTAACTCCCGGTCTATATTCGAAGAATGAGATTCATATGCCCTTCACTAAGTGTCTTAGCAATATCCGGCTTATAACTAATATATCTCGTATCTAGCTTATAAGCCAACATCAATTCTCGAAACAAGTATCACCATATAATCTGAAAGCAGGCATGCATGCTATGGCATATGTATAACAACAATCAAATCATATATATATTATCACAACAACAGTTCCAAAGTGTTGGAAACTTGCCTGGTACTCTGGTGGGGGTAGTGTGTCTCGGATCGGTCCGATGATCTATAAATAACCAAAATTATTCAAGGTTAATCACCTACCACTTTGAAAAGCTAAGTACATACTTTACTTGAGCTAAAACACGCTTTCAAGTTAACTCTTATTAATACCGTTGTGATCCGACACTTGCTCATTATCAAGGCATGTCATTACACTTACACTTGGTAGGTTCTTAAGTCATATAAGTTCTAAGGTCGGTCGTTTATACCTCGAGATTTATTGTCCAATTTCGTAGTGGTTTTCCAATGTTATAACCAAGTGTTCTTTTAAGGGGTTCATTCGTACTTAATCTCGATTCGAACATTTTTATAAAATCGAAAAATGATCCGTTTGACATGAGGTTTTCTCTCATACCTTCCTTATGATCTCTAGTATTTAATTACCAAGATTTGCTACTAAATTTTTCTTGTTAAGGGGGTTCAATTACAGTTACGAACTAGCACTTACGGTTTCGAACCACTTTTACTAATTTGACCATAACTCCTAAAACGATCTATGACTCGAGATCTACAAGGGTAGGTCATATATTCATCAAGGTCAGAAACTTATGGCTACTGTTATGCACGAATTTTAAGGGTTAACGAAATTTCAGCATTACGACGGCTATAATCGAACGTTTCCAAATTTGATACATATCCAAGCCACACCGAGCATACCATCAATTTATACACTGATAATCATCTTAACAAGTCTAAGAACATCTCACTACACCATCATATTCATCATATTACTTCGATTAACTAAACCATTACATAATCATGCTTATAATACACCATATTCATAACTAATCTCAAAACCACCAATAACATTCACAAAACTTAAGATTCAACCCAGGGTTTCAAGTGGTATACCTTCCTTGGAGTGTGTACTAGCCTTAATAAACCTTGTATAGTCCTTGTATATGCTTAAGCTACCTTAGATCATCCAAAGAAACCAAGAATCAAAGATTAGTTTCTTGAAAGTACTATTCATCCTCAACCTTCATGATTTTATAACTCAATAATGGAATGGATTTTGAAGCTAAGATTCATAGGAGATCTTAGTTATGAAATATAGGACTCACCTAATTAATCTTGAGATATAACAATGGTTGGAAGCTTGATCTTGGCCTTGGAATTTTTGAAAAAGCCGAATGCCTTCAAGAGAGAGAGAATGGAGTTGCTTGCCTTGTCTTTAATCTCATCTTGTCCGAAATTTATTATTGATATAATATCTAGCATAAAGTGGATTTATAAAGTGCTTTGGTCATGCCATGCATCATCAAAGGGACAAGTGTTGAGGTTTAGTGATGTAGTGATGTAATTATGCAAACTAATCTAGTTTTTTTCAAAGGATGCTAGTTACCTTTGTAACTAGCTTGGTTACTTGGTCATATCCACTTGCACATGCATGCACCTTGGCTCTCTACTTGTTTCTTTGTCCGGTTATTTCTCAATTTAATTAATCATTCGGAGGAATATCTCGAGTATTTCTTGTTAGGGTTTTACCGGAAATCTCCTTGATATTTTTGCTAACATCTTTAATCCTCAATCTTGAATTTAAATTCCTCAAATCTCTTTATTAAATCCTTAAATCCTTCAGTATCTAGTAAAATCTCGGAGAAAATAAAAGTGCTATATTTCTGAATCTAACATCGTTTACATACACTTATATTACCTATCGGTCATTAATACGAACTCAGAAATCCGTTCTGAATACTTCTATATAGCGTCATCTGATAATATTCCAATTTCCACCAAAAACACTATTCATTGCTTATTCTCTTTTTATTCCTTGTACTTAGAAGATGTTCTCGCGCTTTCTCGAGCGTTCCTTAACTCTTTTACGGAACCACTGGACTTATACTAGATATCGATTTGGATGACATGAGCTACCAGATATCAATTTGGATGACATGAGAATATTTCCTTCATTTTTGAAATACCCTATCTTACTTTCTAGGAGATAGATCATTTTAATCTAAGTTGTCAACCAATTGCATTGCTCATGGCATATAAACACTTGAATCCAAATCCGTTAAATATTCATTCGTTAAACCACTGATACATTGTAGTCGTAACCATTATTCATTCATACTCTATTACATAATAAAAGTTTTAATTCTTCCGAAAATCTGGGTTTTTACAGTCTCCCCTCCGTAAAAGGATTCCGTCCCGGAATCAGGTAGAAAACAAAGAGTCACTTTTTTGTCATTTCACTTTCCAGTTTCCCGGTCAATTCTTTAATCATTCCAATCCTTTTATAGCACATGTTACCAGTGCTAAAATACCCCTTTTATCCTTTTTATTCAACTTTGCTACTTTTCGTACAACACAGTATCCAAGTTATGCCCTTGCCCAATAATATACTTTTACTCTTATTGGTATCTGTAGTGACTTTGGTATCACTATCGCGCTCCAAATTCGGAGATAACCTCACTCGCATTATGCATTTCCTGATCGCTTTAATCTTCGCAATCTCGATCAATATAGAGAAGTGGAAATATTTATTGAGAGATCACTATGATCAATGAACATTTGTTATATTGTATAGTTAGTACAGAAGGGGGCCAGTGTAACATTCATAATAAGTAGAAATATATATATAAGTGATATGAGGAGTTTTAATAATTTTATGTTCCAGTTTGATGCATTTTCGTCGATAATTAGAAATTATGTGTAATATAAAATGTTAAGTGTTTAAATGACTATCTGTTCGTACTATTAATTGTTGTAGATATGTTTTTCTCAAAAGGTTTGATTCAATTATTATTTTTATACAAGGTTATTATTTTAATTAAATAAATGATACGTGTTTGTGTATTTTATTCGTTTCTTAAAATTTTGGATTTTAATGTATCGTATTTTAAAATTCTTTTAGACGATAGGAAATTACGTTACGGATATATTTTTATCGTTTAAATAAATTTTAACGAAACAAAAATAGAAATTACGGGTATTAATTTTTAAATAATATAAATAGTGGAATTTTATTCGTTATTTCTTAACCAAGGTACGTTTCTAAAATTTTTACTCCTTAATTTTTTTATTTTCTCTCTAAACACACACACTCACGCACACACACTGTTACACACACACACGCAATGTTAATTTTTTTTTAAATTTTGATTTCCAGAAACTGTTTCAATCTTGCATGCAATTTAGGATATAGATTCCTTGTGATTCCAGCTTCGTTTTAAGCTATCAAACGATGAAAACCGTGACCAGATTGTTATGTTTTTGAAAAACCCATTTTTAAAATTTTTGATCGATTTTCTGTGTTTGTGATTGTTTGATGATATAGATGTTAGAATCATGTTTAGGAGACAGAATGGAGTCGATTCATGTATTTAATTGTTAGAATCGATCGTTATTTGGTCACCAGAAAATTTGACCGTCGATTTTGTTTATTTTTTTTTCCGGCTTGTTCTTGATTTATTCTTGATTCTGAGTTGATAACTGAGTTGCTAGATAGTTGTATTATAAGATATATTTTTTCTAGAATTTTCTGTGAAGTTTAAATTTTGGTCGAAAATTTGGTTTTGGCCGAAAAATTATTTCGGTACGTTTTTGGTAAAAACTGACCTTGCCATTGTGTTTAAAACGTGTTTTGGAGTCAAAATACATTTTTCTGGGAATTTTCTGAGTTGTTTTTGGTTCGCCGGAATTTTTGGCCGGCGGCGGCCGGAACTGCCATTGCCGGCGTTGAGCATTCATCGTGTTCTTCGTGCTCTTCGCGAAGAAGATGATGAACAGTGCGCGTTTGATCTTCTTTCCCAGGTGGAGAAGAAGATGAATAGTGTTTTTGAATTATACTTTACTTTTTATTATTTTAATTTTCTAAAAATCAAAAAAATTATTTTATTTAATTATTCATTAGTTATTTAAATTATTTAAATATTCAAATAATTAATATTTATTATTTGTTTAATTCAAAAAATTTTAATTTCGAATTTTGTTATTATTTATTTATTTAAATTAATAATTTATTTAAACTTAATTTCAAAAATAATTCTTTAATTATTTATTTATTTAAATTAAATATTTTACTTCACTTTAAATATAATTTACAAAAATTATTTTATTTTTATTTTAAGTTTAATTTAATTTTTATTTATGTATGAATTAATTTTATTTATTGATTAATTTCAATGAAATTAATTAGATTTCGAATTAAATTCAGATTTTAATTATTTTATTTATCTTAATTAACATTTAAAATTTATTCTTAGTTAGGTAAAAATTTACTTTAACTTAAATTAAATTTAATTTAATTTTCGAATATTTTTACTTACTTTATTTTGAGTTGGGATATTAATCCTAAAAATTTGTTTTTATATATAAAAATAAAATAAAAATTTGTTTGCGATCCCAATGAATGAAATTTTCTTTCTACAAGTTATTATAACAACTAGATACATATTATAAGGCGTTGAATATTTTTTTTTAAAATTATTTTATATGAGACATTTACGTAATGTCGAATCAATTATTATTTTACGAGTCGAGTAAGTATTTATAATCGAGTTTGACCGTTTTAACTGATACGTGCTCCGTGTTATTGTAATTAAATCGTGTCAATTAATTGTATAACATTATATGCTACGTGTTAGAATAATTTAAATTTTATACAATTATTTTAGTAACTTAAGTGTAATATTTCATTATTGATAGGATCTAGTAGACACGAAGGGTAGCTAGCTTTTGGATCACCCTGAGTTACACTTCTAGACTCTACTTTTGAGGCAAGTTTACTGATCGTACTCTTTCTTTCAGAGTATATTTATTTTCCTTAAATTTATGCTGAATGCTTTATTAAAAACTCGTAAATTTACGAAAACCCGTTTAAATTAGTCGAATCAGTTCTTATCGCTTCTAATTTATTATCAAGCATGTGATATCATTATTGAGCATGTGTATATCCTGTTTTAAAAGTTTATGATTGTTTTAATAAAGATTTTATATCTTCGGATTTAAAACCGTTATTGGACTGATTTGGTGGTTTTACTGCCAGTTATTTTAAAAAGGTTATTCCTACAATGTACGTTAGGAATAAAAATTATAGAGATGTTTATCCCTTGATCTCTAAACAAAATGTTTTGTTTTGATATGTGAATATGTCTAGCGTAAGAGGCTCGTTACAGGTCCAGCTTTTACTAAGATGTACCAATGACAATAAGTGTCATCTTAAGGCCAATAGCAATAAGTGCCATCAGGATCCATATTTTTTTATATAGCCTGTACATCAAGTGTGCATGGTTTTTGGGTTAAGCGGGACTGATCATCAGCTTAACTCTTGCAACCGTTGATATTCCACATATTACTTAAGGGAAAAATTCATGTTTTTGACTAGAAATATTGTTACTTAAATAAAGGATACTTTTATTAAACTATTAGTCTGTTAGAAATTCCCTTTCACAAAATCATTACTTGTGTTACAAAATTTCAACCCTGGTGCTATAAATTATATCTATTCTTTTACAAAATTATGTATGTATATTTTATATACTTGTTGAGCGTCTTCGCTCACCCTTGCAAACTATTTTACTTTCTCAGATGGCTCGTACTTATCAAACTACCCGTAAGCAGACTTCAAGCCGGTTTAGGTATCTCGTATTCCCCATTCAGGTGGGCAGTTCTTCTAGCTACTAAGTTATGTAATAACTAGACGAAGATTTTAATTCCGCAATCACAATGTAATATCATCTAGACTTTTGGTTATCAGAAATCTTCTTCTCGAGGATGTACAGATAGCATAATATATTGTAATAACTTTTAATTATGTAGTATTGTTTTGTTGCTATAAAAACTGTTGACGGTCCTACCTTGTGGGGTCGTTTTTAGTCTTTATTCATTTTATTATTATTATTAGTGGCACCGGATTTCCGGGGCGTCACAGGTTGGTATCAGAGCAATAGTTTTATTGGCAATTAAAAACAATAATAGGGAAATGGAACATAAGATAAGGATAGATAGAAGATAGATAGAATAATCACGATTAATCAAACTCACATAGGGTTTGAGTTGAGATTGATGGAGTCAATCTTAACTATTTATTATTATGATAAGTTACTCCCTCCGTCCCAGTTTTATTGTCCACTTTACTTTTTGCACTCATTTTAAGGTGCAAATTAAACATAGTTACATATATTTTTTTTTAAAATTTCTTTTTCTGAATAAAAGTTTAGATACTGAATTTTTATTCAGAAAAAGAAAATTTGAAATAAAATTAAAGGAGTTATGTTTAATTTGCACCTTAAAATGCGTGCAAAAAACAATGTGGACAATAAAACTGGGACGGAGGGAGTATTAATTAGAACTTATGGATATTATGTAATTTGAAGTTTCCTGAGACACCTAGTGGCAGTTCGAGTTCTAGTGGATCGACAGAGTCCCTACCTAGCATTGAGATTATTGAGGTAGAGAGCGATTCTGGTGAGGAGGTTGAGATTATTGAGATAAAGAGTGACTCTGATGAGGAGATCGAGATCATTGATGTGGAGAGTGATACTGAGGCAGAGATGGAGATCTCTGGAGAGGAGAGTGATCCTTCTATGGAGATTAGCGATGAGTTAGAGCACCCAATATCAACACCAGTTGAGTCAGAGTGCCCAGTTCCTCCTGAGACAGATGTTGCTTATGGACCCTTAGCTATCATACCAGCTCCTATTCCTATGACAGTACCCCTGAGGGCGAATCCAGCAGCTTTTGTTCCACCAGTTGTTTCTGATAGTGTTAGTGCCCTAGAGACAATGTAATTCTAGGATAGACTATTTTGTTATTCAGTGATTATGTTATATCGATTATTCAACAATAAATTTATTATGTCTTTATTTACTGCGATATAAATATTAGAACAATAAATATCCTTGGAATATGTAACATGTATTCTATATCTTTAAGTATGTGACTTAAAAATGAGATTATAAGAATAGTTTTAATATTCCTAAATATCCCTAATCAAGCATTATTAATATGGGACAATTATAATGCATAAAGATTAGTATGTTTGTTGACTGATGACCACATCTCATTGGTCATAGGTATAGTGATACTAAAGTCAAGAACATAGGTGCATGTAATATTCTACATGGCACTAGATTGACCCACAGTGAGTTTCTACATGTTGATAATGTCATTAGAAAGACTAACAGTGATAATGGTGTAATGATCCTTAGACTTGAGATCATTATATTTCTATACGAGGATTAATATACTTTGACTACATTAAAAGTTACCTTTGACCGGGTTATGATAAAAATGTACATCGGGTATATTATGAGACGTATGAGAAATATGAATGATAGATAAAGGATTTAACCCTCCTATTCTTAGAAGAGATATTATTGGCCTCTTGATTGAGTGAGACTATGAAAATGCATGGCCATGCTCAAATATTGATTTGTTTTTAATAGTCTACTCATTGATCAAGGAAACCCGGATTAAACATTGATGAGGATGACTAATTACATGGCTCGAGTTTAATCTATAATATATGGTTAAAGGGATTATATTACACGGAAACATTAATCACAAAAGGTGTAATTGGATCACCAATTATTATTACTTGGGTAGCAATGATGTATTACTAGATGCCGCTCATTGTTTATAATATTATTATTGGATATTAAAATTATTGCCAATGTAATAATAACCTAAAGGGTTACACAATAAGAACGTTTAAAAGAAGTTTTAATTTAAATTTCGAATTTAAATTAATTGATGATAAAATTCGAAATTGGTTATTTAATTAATTAAGTTGGACTTAGTTAATTAGATTTCGAATTTAAATCATTAAAACCCAAATCAGTTTGGTTTTAGTAGAAGCCCAAACCGATTAGGGTTAAGCCCAGCTCATTCTCTCTTATAAATACATAGAGATGTATTGGTTTAGGGTTAGACTTTGCCAAAATCCTTTTTAGCAAAAACCCTAGCAGCTCTACATCAAGAGAGGCTAGAGAGAGAGATCGAGATAGAGGGCAGATTACGGCTAGTACCAACTCCGGAGATTGCGGAGACAATCGTGCGTTCGTGTGGACTGATTAGCGAAGCAGATCTCACGAAGAGGGCTGTGTGGTGATCGTTCTTGGACCTCCATCTGCCATCAAATTGTAAAGCTTCTTTAAGGTAATCATCTATCTCCGAATTAAATATCATGTTTTTGCATGGATCCTGCGGTAGGGTTTCGATTTTTTATTGTTTTAATTATTGCTTTCCGCTGCGTTTATGCCTCGAAACCCTTCAATGGCATCAGAGCTACTTGAAAAAACGTTTTAATTCAGTTATATGTTACAGTTTTGATATATATACGAGCATGTTTGATGATTGTCATGTATGATGCGTTGATTTTGATATATATGTATAAACTGTATGTTGATGATGATTGAGATGATCATATGATGATTATATAATCTGTATATATAATGATATATATATGATTTATGTTTGTTTTTGATATGGGGATTGTATACGATACGATTTCTGTATACGCTGCGCAGATTTGGTGAAATCTGTGTCCAGTGTCCGATTTACACAAACGATATGTGGTTTTTGACTGGAAACGACCGTCTGAACAAAACTGATAGTATAGCTATCAACGACTCGTCTGTAAGGCGTTTGACGCCGTTTAGTGCCTGAAAACGGCGATTTATTATTATCAGAATTTGATTCTGATTTTCTGATTTTTTGTGTTATATGATTTTTTTTTATTGGATCATCTGAAATATGATATGGTTACATGTTCTTAATTGTTATATGAGCATGGTGATTGGTTATGGCCCTAAGACCAATAGGATAGTGGTTTTGATTTTATGGTTTGGTTTCTAAATACGACTTGCATGTCGTTGTTTCTTGTAATTAATAAATCTCGAATGTAACTCGAGTTCATCTTGTAAGATTATTAGTGTAGCATGTTTTTCAAGAATTCAATGTAACTTTTAAAGACGACAAGAAGAACAAGGAAGCAAGAAGCAAGGAGGCGATTCCCCACGAAGATGCAATGGAGAAGACTTGTATGTAATTGTATTTTGTTAACCACCATAGATTGACCTTGATCTTTTCATTAGCTTGAAAAGATCACATAGGATGGGCCATAACCAAACACGTTTAATTTATGCACTTTACATATATATGAATGTATGCGATACAATGTATGTGTAGAGATAAAGATGCATGTTTAATTAGATTAATCATGTATGTATTAGATACGACACCCATGCCATGCCTGCTTAAATAAGATAAAATCTGTAACGACTCGAGATTTTAAAATTTACTATAACGACTGTGAGATTTCTGTGTTTATGAAACACGGAATTAAATACGAATTTTCAATTATTTAGATATGGGGAGATTTTGTCAAAAACGGGTCATACCTGTAAGGAAGTTGGATATTAAGTGAGGCCACTTGTGACTCCTCCAACAACCTGGAATTCAAACCATTGGTGAATATTGATTTGAAGTATTTAATTCAAGGAAAAATTGGGAATCTCTTTATGATGGGATCATGGTCGTTTTAAACAAACCCCTAACAAAATATTAAGTTTAAGATGCCTTCCAAATGGGAAACACTCGTCAAGACCTAGATCGACAAAGGGTAGGTGCGCCAAAGCGGAGTACCCTCGTTTATCGTGGTAAGGCGCGATCGAGTAAGTTAGTGATACTCAAATGTTAGACCTTTGGGTTCGACTTAACTAAGTGGCCACAATAGGATTGTGAACTTAGAGGCATAAAGTTTGGTAAGATTTACTGGATGAATAGGAACAAATGCTGTTATGTGAACAAATGTTGTTCTACCAAACTATCCAAGAGTTATGTATGATATAATTGACAAATGTTGTCTACCTAAATAATCATTTTAAGGAGAAAAGCCAAAGCTGACCTTAAAAGGGATGAAATATGGATCTTGGCTCACTAGAAAGGTTTAGAGATACTTTTCCGAATTGATAGGTAGGGCTATTAATTTGATAAAAATAGTGGGAGATATATATATTATGAATATATATGAATAATCACTTGAACATAATTTAACAATTCCGTAGACTAATTATTTTATGCATTTTAACATTGTAGATATTCGAAATGGCAAACAACACTTTCTCTGTGCGATCAGTCCTTGAGAAGGACAAGCTGACAGGATCAAACTTCCTTGACTGGTCTAGGAATTTGAGAATTGTTCTCATGCAGGAAAAGAAATCTTATGTGATTGATATTCCTCCACTGGCAGCCCCTGCTGCCAATGCCACTGTTGATCAGCGAAATGCTTATCAGAAGCATATTGATGATGCGACTGATGTGGCTTGTCTTATGCTTGCCACTATGGATGCTAAGCTTCAGAAGCAGCATTTTGATATGAATGCTTATACTATGTTTGAACATCTTTCGACGATGTTTCAATCACAGGCTCGTGTGGAAAAGTTCAACACGAGCAAGGCACTCTTCTCGTGCAAGCAGGGCAACGGACCAGTTGGACCACATGTTCTAAAGATGATAGGGTATTGTGATTACCTTGCTCGTTTGGGTTTCCCGCTTCAGCGAGAGGCTGAAGTCGATATAATCTTGCAATCTTTGAACAGCGACTATACTCAGTTCATTATGACTTTTAATATGACTGAGCAAGATAAGACTCCTATGGAATTATTGGCCATGCTGAGGACCACTGAAGCAAATATGGTCAAGGCACCTGAGAAAGCTCCCATAATGATGGTGGGCAAGAAAGGTGCTAAAGGAAAGGGGAAATGGAAGGGCAAGAAAAAGGTTGCATCAAAAGTTCTTGCGCCTTCCAAGCCTTCTTTCAAAAAGGTTGGAAAGTCGAAGGGAGATGTCGCGAAGGCTGACAAGGGTGATTGTCAATACTGCAAGAAGCTGGGTCATTGGAAGAGAAACTGTCCAGATTACTTGGATGGTCTGACGAAACTGAAGGCTGTTCAGATTTCTGATTCAGGTATTTATGTTATAGAAGTCAATTTATCTACTTCTACATCATGGGTATTAGATACTGGATGTGGTTCTCACATTTGTATTAATGTGCAGGAACTTCGAAGTAGTAGAGCATTGGCGAAGGGAGAAGTTGACCTACGCGTTGGCAATGGAGCAAAGGTTGCTGCTTTAGCTGTAGGGACTTATCATTTATCGGTGCCCACAGGGCTCATTTTAAAACTTCAGAACTGTTTTTACGTGCCTGCGATTTGCAGAAACATTATTTCCGTTTCTTGTTTGGACAAGATTGGTTTTTCTTTCTTAATTCAGAACAATAGTTGTTCCTTTTCATTGAATAATGTTACCTATGGGGTTGCACGTTTGTTTAATGGTTTATATGTTCTTGATCTTGATACTCCTGTCTATAACATAAATAACAAACGTCTTAAAACAAATGACTCAAATCATACATACCTCTGGCACTGTCGTTTAGGCCATATAAATGAGAATCGCATTTCCAAGTTACATAAGGATGGATACTTAGACAAGTTTGATTTCGAATCATACGAGGAATGTGAACCATGTCTCATTGGCAAAATGACTAAAGCTCCTTTTACCGGACAAGGTGAGAGGGCCACCAAACGATTGGAACTGATACATAGTGATGTATGTGGTCCAATGCGTACGATGGCAAGAGGTGGCTATTACTATTTCATAACCTTTACTGATGATTTTAGTAGATACGAATATGTGTATCTTTTGAAGAACAAATCCGAATCGTTTGAAAAATTCAAA
The DNA here is from genome assembly GCA_036435485.1 of Saposhnikovia divaricata. NCBI lineage: Eukaryota > Viridiplantae > Streptophyta > Magnoliopsida > Apiales > Apiaceae > Saposhnikovia > Saposhnikovia divaricata. The sequence continues at coordinate 147,583,623 of CM071596.1, read as the reverse complement.
GAGTATAAGGCTGAAGTAGAGAAGCAAAAGAGCGAAAGTATTAAAACTCTACTATCTGATCGTGGGGGAGAATACATAAGCTTAGAATTTAAGAATTTCTTAAAGGAGTGTGGTATCGTATCACAACTCAATCCTCCTGGAACACCACAATGGAATGGGGTGTCTGAAAGGAGAAATCGTACCTTGTTGGACATGGTGCGATCGATGATGAGTCATGCGGATCTTCCAATTAGTTTCTGGGGTTATGCCCTAGAGACGGCTGCACAAACACTAAACCGAGTTCCTTCAAAATCGGTTCAAAAGACACCATATGAGTTATGGACTGAAAAACGTAATAGCGTTTCATTTATGAAAGTTTGGGGATGTGAAGCGTTTGTGAAACGTTTGATCTCTTATAAGCTAGGACCGAAATCTGACAAATGTAATTTTGTAGGATACCCGTTGGAAACTAAAGGGTATTATTTCTATAAACCTTCTGAGAACAAAGTGTTTATTGCTCGAACGACTGTATTTCTAGAGAGAGAACTGCTTTCTAAGAAAAACAGTAGGAGGACAATAGATCTCGATGAGGATCGAGAACTACAAAATATTGTTGAACCAGAGTTGGAACACGAGCAGAATGAGACTCAAGATGTTGAGAACAATACTGCTCAAGAAACACAGGTCGTTCGTAGATCAAGTAGGATTCGCCATGAGCCAGAGAGATATTATGGATTTCTCCTGACTCAAGGTGGCGATGTGATGCTTGTAGATAATGATGAGCCTCTCACCTATAAGGATGCTATGAATAGTCCAGATTCTGAGAGATGGCTGGAAGCCATGAAATCTGAGATGGATTCCATGTATGAAAACAAAGTATGGACTTTGGTTGCACCACCTGATGGGGTTAAACCCATAGAGTGCAAGTGGGTTTTCAAGAAGAAAACTGACATGGATGGAAATTTACAGACCTACAAAGCAAGACTGGTGGCGAAAGGTTTCAAGCAAATTCAGGGTATTGACTATGATGAAACTTTCTCACCGGTAGCTATGGTCAAGTCCATCAGGATTTTGCTTGCGATAGCGGCTTATTATGACTATGAAATCTGGCAAATGGATGTCAAGACTGCTTTCTTAAATGGAAGCTTAGAAGAGGATGTGTACATGACACAACCTGAGGGTTTTGTTCATCCAAAGTTTGCTAGAATGGTTTGTAAGTTGCTACGATCTATTTATGGATTGAAGCAGGCCTCAAGGAGGTGGAACATCCGTTTTGATGAAACAGTTAAAGATTTTGGTTTTATACAAAATGTGGATGAACCGTGTGTTTACAAGAAGGTTAGTGGGAGCCATGTGCCATTCCTAGTATTATATGTGGATAACATATTACTAATAGGGAATGACATTCCTTCTCTACAGGCTGTGAAGACTTGGTTGGGAAAAAGTTTCTCGATGAAAGACTTAGGCGATGCTACCTATATCTTAGGGATCAGGATCTATAGAGATAGATCTAAAAGATTAATCGGCCTAACTCAGAGTACGTACATTGACAAAGTATTGCATCGTTTTGGAATGCAAGAGGCAAAGAGGGGCTTTGTCCCGGTGTTTCATGGGATAGTGATCTCAAAGGAAAACTGTCTTAAATCATCAGATGATAAGGACCGTATGAGTAAAGTACCATATGCTTCGGCAATTGGTTCTATAATGTATGCGATGATATGTACTCGTCCTGATGTCTCGTATGCTTTAAGCATGACGAGCAGGTACCAGTCTAATCCAGGTGAGGGTCACTGGACAGCTGTCAAGAATATTCTTAAGTACCTTAAACGGACTAAAGATTCGTTCTTGATATACAGAGAAGATGAGAAGCTGGTTGTAAAAGGTTACACTGATGCTAGTTTTCAAACAGATAGGGACGATTCTGTGTCCCAGTCTGGATTCGTGTTTTGTCTAAATGGAGGTGCTGTTAACTAGAAAAGTTCGAAGCAAGAGACAGTAGCTGATTCTACAATGGAAGCTGAGTATATTGCTGCCAGTGAAGCAGCCAAAGAGGCTGTTTGGATTCGGAAATTTATTTCAGGACTTGGTGTGGTTCCGTCGATCGCAGATCCAGTTGATCTGTATTGCGATAACAATGGAGCTATTGCACAGGCAAAGGAACCAAGGCCCCATTCTAAAGCAAAGCATATACTTAGGAGATATCACCTTCTTCGAGAGATAAACGAGAGAGGTGATATACATATATGTAAAGTGCATACTAATGATAATGTTGCGGACCCACTGACCAAAGCTTTGTCGCAGCAGAAGCACGAAGGTCACACTAGTTCCATGGGTATTAGATACATGGGCGATTGTCTCTAGTGCAAGTGGGAGATTGATAGTGTTAGTGCCCTAGAGACAATGTAATTCTAGGATAGACTATTTTGTTATTCAGTGATTATGTTATATCGATTATTCAACAATAAATTTATTATGTCTTTATTTACTACGATATAAATATTAGAACAATAAATATCCTTGGAATATGTAACATGTATTCTATATCTTTAAGTATGTGACTTAAAAATGAGATTATAAGAATAGTGTTAATATTCCTAAATATCCCTAATCGAGCATTATTAATATGGGACAATTATAATGCATAAAGATTAGTATGTTTGTTGACTGATGACCACATCTCATTGGTCATAGGTATAGTGATACTAAAGTCAAGAACATAGGTGCATGTAAAATTCTACATGGCACTGGATTGACCCACAGTGAGTTTCTACATGTTGATAATGTCATTAGAAAGACTCACAGTGATAATAGTGTAATGATCCTTAGACTTGAGATCACTATATTTCTATACGAGGATTAATATACTTTGACTACATTAAAAGTTACCTTTGACCGGGTTATGATAAAAATGTACATCGGGTATATTATGAGACGTATGAGAAATATGAATGATAGATAAAGGATTTAACCCTCCTATTCTTAGGAGAGATATTATTGGCCTCTTGATTGAGTGAGACTATGAAAATGCATGGCCATGCTCAAATATTGATTTATTTTTAATAGTCTACTCATTGATCAAGGAAACCCGGATTAAACATTGATGAGGATGACTAATTACATGCCTCGAGTTTAATCTATAATATATGGTTAAAGGGATTATATTACATGGAAACATTAATCACGAAAGGTTTAATTGGATCACCAATTATTATTACTTGGGTAGCAATGATGTATTACTAGATGCCGCTCATTGTTTATAATTTTATTAATGGATATTAAAATTATTGCCAACGTAATAATAACCTAAAGGGTTACACAATAAGAACGTTTAAAAGGAGTTTTAATTTAAATTTCGAATTTAAATTAATTGATGATAAAATTCGAAATTGGTTATTTAATTAATTAAGTTGGACTTAGTTAATCAAATTTCGAATTTAAATCATTAAAACCCAAATCAGTTTGGTTTTAGTAGAAGCCCAAACCGATTAGGGTTAAGCCCAGCTCATTATCTCTTATAAATACATAGAGATGTATTGGTTTAGGGTTAGACTTTGCCAAAATCCTTTTTAGCAAAAACCCTAGCTGCTCTACATCAAGAGTGGCTAGAGAGAGAGATCGAGATAGAGGGCAGATTATGGCTAGTACCAACTCCGGAGATTGCGGAGACAATCGTGCGTTCGTGTGGACTGATTAGCGAAGCAGATCTCACGAAGAGGGCTGTGTGGTGATCGTTCTTGGACCTCCATCTGCCATCAATTTGTAAAGCTTCTTTAAGGTAATCATCTATCTCCGAATTAAATATCATGTTTTTGCATGGATCCTGCGGTAGGGTTTCGATTTTTTATTGTTTTAATTATTGCTTTCCGCTGCGTTTATGCCTCGAAACCCTTCAGTTTCAGCCCCTTCTGCATGTTCTGTGTCACCTTCTGAGCTTAGAGGACCCGCTCCTATACCATATCATGTTTATGCTGACATGGCTAAGGATAGAGACTTCTTGCTTGGGCAGAATAGAGAGTTGTTGCAGATGTTGGACCCTACCGAGGGCAGTTCCCGTGCTCCCCAGGAGTGATCGCTTAGATTCTATTTTCTTTTGGACCTAGATGTTTCTCTAGTATCTGTATAGGCAGTATGTTGTATTTTGATGTTAGTTTGATGCCAGGCTATGTAGTTAGACCTTACGGGTCAGTCTTTTGATTGTACAATTAGATGTTTATATCCACCTTCAGTTGGACCATCTTTTATAGCTAAGATGTTGTTTTGTGGACTAGTGGATTATTTGGAACTTTTCTTGCTTTATAAAAGCTTTTGGTTTGACGGATATATTCTTTTAGTTGCGAATTGGTTTTATTTCTAATTTCAGTAATTAGATCTCATTGTTTGCATAATTTTTTATAATAACAAACAAATTTACAAAAACTTAATGAAAGATGAAGATTTGTTTTGTGCAACAAGTAAAAAATAGTTTTATATAAAGGCTCTGTTGTTAAAGATTTTTCTTTTAAAAGAAATTGTTTGTTTATTATCAGAACAATGCCTCCAAGGAGAAAGATCCCTACTACTGAGAATAGAGATAATCCGATGGATCCAGTTTTAGCTCGGATGATGGATATGATGCAACAATAGAATGATACAATTCCTCAGCAGCTGTAACACCCTGACTATCCATCATTATAAATATATACTTTCTATAATAAAATATACATTGATACAGGGAAATTTTAGAAAATTTCGGCATGAAGTATTCATAAATTGGACTATCCACCTGTAATTCAACCCAAACCAAATTCCAATTTAACAATTACACTTAATACACCACCGGGATCGATTCCAGGTTATGGTATGAAACAAGAATCTAAACCATACAAATTATTACAATTTCTTCTACTATTCTGATTTCAATAACTATACCGTTTAATCTGTAGCTTAACTCCAATCCGTGCTTACCAGCTTTAGCTTCGAGATCTATCCTGTAAAGGCTGCCTCATTGCTCTCATATGACTCGTACGATATAGACATCCACCCTTATTCCTAACTGAAAGATTAGAGAAAATGAAGCAAGAGTGAGCCAAAGAATGCTCAGCAAGCGAACAGTATAGTGAAACAATAATACTACAATGATTCATTGGTGAACATATCACTGACCAACTTATCTCAAAGGAATAATTCACAATTACAGAAGCTCAAGAACTTTAAAGATATAACATTTTATTTAATTCAGGAAATGGAATAGAATTGGACTATTTTGCATTTTATTAATAAAAACAATAAGGTTAGGCTGCTGATCAGTCACGCACTAACCCCGGACAAACGCACACAGCAATGTCCTTTAATGGATCCACGGCACACATTGGCCTTAATAATTTCTGACCACGAATCTGGTCCGACCCTTACGGTCCACATTTTAAAAAAAACTAACAGTCCAATCCTATAACTAGACATCAGGTGTCGGAACAATCGACCACCTCAACTGCCAAACACCCTGGACATTTTCGTTCCAGTCCAACATCTCAAATTTCACAAAATAAAGTAAGGTCGGGTAAATTTCTGACCTAGATATCGACAAGTTCGATATAGAGAAGGGTATTATTCCATAATATATCAATGGAACAGGGACAACAAATTCAGCACTATTGATTGGGACATGATAAATAACTATTCATATTTATTGAAAATTAAAGAGCAATAATATCAACGACAAATCGAATTAATATACTAATCAAGTGACGAAAAGAATGGTTCACTTGAGTGAAATGATTTACTTGCAACATGAGTAACAACAACTGTAATTATAAGATAAAGCAAGGGTATAGTCAAGTGCTAAGCATTTAATAAATTTACCACCACATTGTCAAGTTGAATCAACATAAGCGAATTAAGTAGTTTTTAAAATGATCATTTGTAAAATAACTCCAAGACAATAAAATTGTAGGACAGGTTGAAGAAAACCTCTCCTAAAGGGGTCCATTGGTGAAAATCCGTTACCAAGTTTAAACTAATCATGAGAGATTCGAATAGTTTAAAACGAAGATTTAAGAAATTCTCAATTACTGAAGGTCTCACTCATGTCAGCTAAGCACTTATAGGCTTCAGCTGCCAGATTCGGCATGACAAATATGAGTTTAAATAATTAGGAAGATCTCAATTCATTCTTGGTTTTAACCGTCACAAAGCAACACATTCCTCAACAACAGTATAAACCTCGAATTAGTTTTCAATAATCTGAAGAAAACGCTCTTTGAAGAATATTAATAATGACGGGAAATATTTATATAAAATAATTTTTAAAAGAATCAACACCTGAACAATAGGTGAAGAGAATAAACAACGACAGAATAATTTTGAGAATGAGTGTTTGTAAATTAATAGAAGAAGAATGTCACTGAAAGTAAAATAAAATAAAATAAAGGGTATGGGCACTAGCAAACATGGTTTAAAAGAAATATCGAAAAATCAACAGAACAGGTTCACATTATTTAGAATAAATATGAAGAATATAATTGCTTGCAAGAAGGAATTTCGAAAGAACAATAAATAATACAAAAGGTTTCACATCACTTGAATAATAAGTGAGGGATAGTAAACTTGCCTCAATATACAAAGTTTCCAATTCCTATATCTCAATTCTTTACCCACTTTACATCAGTCTCCACTTCTTTATACAGTGGCCTTTATCCAATCACACATCCATATTTTCTCTATCACTTGTCCGCTTCTACCCGAACACACTCGTCAATCCTGATAATTATCTCTTTCCTATATATATTCCATCTACACGAGCACTGGCTCATAGCCGGCCTCCGATTCGTACCTATAAACAAGTAAAGTACTACTTCAGTACGCTAATAACCATAACCGTCTAACTCTGTTCTACCCAAACGTGTCCTAATACACTTTACACTTAACACATACAGCACATACTGATCCTATTCTTAAAATAGTACAATATAATCATATAAACCACATAAGCACTTAGCATGTAATATCCACTTACACATATACCCTTTTAATACCTACATCATATCGATTTACAAATAATTATTATCAATTTACTATAAGAATTACAAAATAATTCTAATAAAAATTGGGCAACACCTCATTTATAATATGGTCTAACTTGTCAGACAACAACCGAACCAATAAACAATCAAACTATCCTTTGCTACAATACAATTCACAGTTAACTCTAACCATTTTAATGTACCTCTTGCGTACACCTTTGGCAATCCATGAATAACATTTAAATAAACACTTATACAATAAATCATGACATACAACTTATTCTTTAATCCACTGTCAAACCAAGTCAACTCGAAATTCCTAAATCATCGCTCGAATACATGCTAATAACATGATTCTAATTATCCGATAAATGTATAAGTACTGTTTTAGAAAATTTAAAAAAAATAGAAAATTTCAACAACATCCCCTTTGTAAAGTGACCTATCCTGTCGGAATACAACCGACCCAAATCATCAATCAAACAATCAGACAAATAAGAACAAGACACCGGTTTTTGGCAACATCAACTGAAATCAACAACGAACAGGCTTCCAGCAGGAATTTAACGTTACAGACATGGCAGGTTATGAACTCAAACAATCAATTAATCAATAATTTCCATAAGCCAATAGCAATCTCAAGTCTAAATGACAACATGAAATTACCGTTCAAATATAAATTAATATTGAAATTTCGATTATCCGAAAAAATCATATACACAACCCTTATTACACATATATCAATTTGCTTACTCTTACAACTACATTTAATCCCCGAAATCTTATCGAGAAATCATAAATATAAATCTGAAAATTCCACAAAATACAACTCTATAGTAACATAATGATTAACTAACAACATAACTTCGGACATAGAAATTCAAACAAAATGACACACTAGCTCCATAGGAATCGCAGGAACAAAATTTCAATACCCAATTCACCAAACTCGGGGACCATAGCATACCCAGGACAGCGACACAGCAACACCAGCACAACCACAAACCCAACACTGGTTGTACACAAACCCACTTCACACACTGTATACACACACACACACACGATGTGATTACTGAACACCACAACAGCTAGGACCGTGTCACATCTAGAAAAATTCGATTTCGTCACGAAAATCAGCAGTGCAGCCATGGTCTTTTGTAGGGGAAAAAGGGGTGAATGAACAAGCCACGCACACCATCACACTACATATACATATACCGAGCTGTTTATACATACGCAACACCGATTCAGGGCAAAAACGGAAGGGAGAAAGAATTTGATTCACAGCCATTTTAAACCTCGTTGTACTGGAAAAAAAACGTGAGAGTGAGAGAGACTCACGGAGGGAGGGAGAGGAAGCTGTGGAGAGATGAAGTAAGGGATTAGAGGAAGAGAAAAAGAGTCAAGAGTCTTGATAGATTTTGTAGAGAGGTTCGAGAAGAACCTAGAACTAGAAGAAACAGAGCTGTAACTACCGAATTGGGGGAACACACCTTAATTAGGGATTTAGGAGATGAGATGGTATTTTGGTAATCTTTAAAAATGCTGAAAATTAATTCAAATCAATTAAACAACTTTTAATAATCTGAACTTTAAATGGAATAAAAAAATTATCAAAATTAAACTTTTCATTTTTAAATTAAAGAGTACAAAATTACGGACACCCACATATTTTTAAAATAATTTTAGGATAAAAAAACGAATTAAAAATGAATTTTACAAGTTTCGACTCTTTTAAATACAATAAAACCTTTTAAATCATTTTAAAATACTTAAACACCCAAATTAATTCTCCCAATAATTTTAAAAACTAATTAATATTATAAAGAGGATAACCCGAAAGATTTCAGGATTTTTAAATACTCCGATGATTTTATAAAAATTTTCGAAGATAAATAACGCATGATTTAAAAAAATTTTAATCATAAAAATTCAAATTAAAATTACACGGACTAGCACGTCACACATACGTCACCATATAAACATGTAAACATGATGTCACATACATTTAACCTAAAAAAAAAAATTCACACCATATAATCAATATCTAATATTAAATAATAAGATTTATAATTACAATATTTTTCTAAGGCGTTATATCCTTCCCCCTTAATAGGATTCTGTCCTCAGAATCAATCGTAGGAAAAACATATGATGGTATTCATAACCATTTCTCTTTCAATTCCCAAGTCATTTCTTCCACGCTAGGATTCCTTTAATTCAACTCATATATCGATAAGCTCGTCCTGTAAGCCTTCAAATTCCAAAATAAATTTAAGCCTTTGGTTTACGTATCTCGTTAATTTTAGATACTTACCAGTCGCACGTAACGATCCTTTTCTTTCGAAAATCGGACATGACCTATACATATAATGGACTATTCCCTGTACACGATGCCTCAATACTAACCCAATCGTCCATAAACAATTCATTCATATACAATACCAATACAAAGCCCACTTTGATTTGCAACAAACATAAAAACGAAGAAATCTGCCTTCACTCGCAGTAAACAGGTAAATAAATGAATCTTTAAAACAAAGGTCAACTGATACCACTTCTAGGCTCCTACTCATAAATCAGATTGCCCCAGATAAAACTCTGTGAGAAAGAATATCAAGAAATCCCCCAATCATTCTTACTCCCCTTTCAACGTACAATGTTACTCGAGGAGGGAATAACTGAGAAACTTCTATCCATCCTCAATCCCATTGTTTTACTGAGTAGCAATTTCGAACTAATGAACACTAACCTTGAAACATGCATATCCTATTCGCAATACAAACTATCACGGGGTCGCTGCCCCTCAATGCCATCCAAAATCAAACTTTCAACTCAATTGAGCTCTAACATCCACTAATATCGAAACCTGACCTAACATACGTAAACTGAAGTATACTTCACCAGTAATTAACTTGCAACTTTTAAAATTCATTTAAACTCCACTGTCTCAAATTCCCGAAAATTTATTCCCGAAACATTACTCTACAAATCCTCAAATTTAAACTTTAAACATTATAATTCTAACATTTATCAATAACTCATTTCCTTGAACTATTTCTTTCTTCTACATTCATCAACTTCACATTCTGCTTCCGTCAACTCCGCTTGGTACTTCCTACTTTCCTCTAGCGATTTATTTGCAAAAATCTAGACCTCTGGATCTTCCATCTATAACTTCCCAAATTCTTTGAACATTTTCTTGAGCATTGTATGCCTTTTTAATCTTTGCTGGTTCATCCGGTTGCACTGACACTTGAGCAATTTTCGATCTCTGCTTTGACTCCTAAAAGCTTTCTCCACTTTTATCCATTCGTTCTTGATTTGTAGACTTGTCCACTGCTATAGCTATTTTGGTAAAATCTTTGACAATCTAAGGAAATTCCTAGCAGATCCTTTAAATCTTTTGATCTCTACTGGCATTTTACGCCTTTCCTAATTCATTGCTGCTTCATCATCTCGACATTCACTTCGATTTTTTTTTTGTCATATCCTGAAAATTTTAATTCTTCCAATTACAAAGCTCGTACCTAGAAATCGTATATATGCTCTTCCCATGTTCCTGAATTTCCTGAGATGCCTTACGATCTTGGCTCCTAACGTAACAACCTCTTGGTCTGCGTGACCGTTAAAACTCCTTTGTCCGCTTGCGGCCTCAAAACTCAACCTCTACGTTCCTTGGGAATCATAACTTCACTTACTTGTCCTTACAATCTTTCTTGCACCTCGTAGTCGATCAACAGATTTGATCTTAGAATCACACCTTATTCTCTTTACTGTCACCATATCCATACTCTTAGCAACATCACTTATAATCACATAAACTTCTAGCTCTAATTCCGTCACTTCTTATAATATCATTCCTTCTGCTTATACTTACAGCTTCCCCCAACATCTTAATACAATTAAAATACGCTTGCTCTCGAAATCTTATCTTCCGATAATGGTGGTCCTGCTGGTCACCTTAATTTATATCCCATGAGTAGCTATCTTGTCTCGTTATTCTGGTCTTCAAAATCTTCTAGATCCTACATTCCTTTCTAGGCAAATCTCACGTCCCCTACTAACACAATTCCTGCAAGTTTCCTGGTTCTCTGTCTTCCTCTTCTTGCTATCTTGTTCCATTTGAGTCAATTTATTCTCACTCTTAATATTCATGATCCTCTGAACTACATTTGCATAAGTCACAAACTCCACACAATCACTTTACTTCCTTATCCAAAGCTTCAATCCTTGCTAAAATTCCTTACAAACGAACCGTCCCACTCTACCTTGTCTTACTCAAGTTATCCCATTCCGTCTCTAAACTTTTATATCTGACAATTTATCTCCAACATCCAAATTCCTGTAATATCTTATCTACTGTATCCATAGTGAAAATATATAATAAGCAAGTATTCTTCAACAATCTTTCCTCCACGATAACCTTCACATACCAATTATATCAATCCTCACTATATTTTCGACTTTAACAAAATTATCATTTCATGTTCTTATCATCTACTCCTTAACCATAATCAGTTTCTTCGTATTGTAGAATTTTGTACGTGTTTTGTCAATCCACTACGTAACTTAACTTGATATTCAGTCTCTGCTTTAACTTCAATTCTCAAGCCTGCTCATCAAATTTTCATTCGACGTAAATGTACCTTGTACCACTTAGATGTCATTGTTTCCATCTTTACTACTCTCAATCACTGATAGCTTTAGGATTCATAAGGGTTTATAACAAAAGAAACCAATACAATGGACATGTGTTAGAAAGTATGAATAAGTTGAATTTTGTTTGATATGGATTTGATAAAAGAATTTACCGAGAGATCAGAATGATCATTGAACTGTTTCCAGGTTGAATTTGTCACTTAGGACAACTGCTATAGTACAAAAAGGTGGCCAGCCTTCAGTACTTTCATGACAAACACAATTAGTGGCATCCCACCAGACTTCTATCACATAGATAGATCTCCCTGGATCCCCTATATACATAGGGTTGTTCTTCCCAGTCAGAATAAATAAGGTAAAGTTTTCAAAGAGAAACAAAAAGAATTTAAAAGTTTCAAAAAGTTTATAGATATACAATGTTGAATAAGGAATAGCAATTATTCGGGGAAATTAGAAAGAATTCAAGGGTCTCAATAATTTATATGCATAATGTTGAATCAAGTTATCCCCTGGAAAATAGAGGTATCTTTGAAAATAGAAATGTGTTTAAATGAATCTGAAAAAGTCGTCATCAATTGAAATATAGTTGATTATCAAAGGTGATGGGGTATTATCAAGATAAGAAGAAATAGAAAGAAAGGTTGAATCGAATCTCCTTAATCGATAAACTAAATGAAATCAACTGCTAGTAATGAATAACCACGCCATTCCTCTAACCCATGCCAGTAATCGCATTTCACATCTTGTTTTCAATCCTTTCGCACTTTCTATATCACTCGCGATATAACTAAAATCGCAAAGGAATTCTAGAAGGTATGCAAAAGTCTACACATAACGTCTTCCGAGTTGGTAGCTCCAGTCGTCTAATTAGCGTATAAGGCGCCGAATTATTATCTCGTCCTAAATCGAATCTTCAGATGAATCAAACTCCTGCTTGCACGATATGTCGAAATACAAATTGACGTCGCAACACTCGTCGTACTAACGCATGGCGATCCTTTTCCTAAATCGTTCAGTCTAACGTCCTTAGATACCTATACCTAATCATCCTAACTTGTTTCAGTGACCATAACCTGTTGCACTGATACCAACTTGTAACACCCTGAATATCCATCATTATAAATATATACTTTCTATAATAAAATATACATTGATATAGGGAAATTTTAGAAAATTTCGGCATGAAGTATTCATAAATCGGACTATCCACCTGTAATTCAACCCGAACCAAATTCCAATTTAACAATTACACTTAATACACCAAAAATTCCTCACCGGGATCGATTCCAGGTTATGGTATGAAACAAGAATCTAAACCATACAAATTATTACAATTTCTTCTACTATTCTGATTTCAATAACTATACCGTTTAATCTGTAGCTTAACTCCAATCCGTGCTTACCCGCTTTAGCTTCGAGATCTATCCTGTAAAGGCTGCCTCATTGCTCTCATATGACTCGTACGATATAGACATCCACCCTTATTCCTAACTGAAAGATTAGAGAAAATGAAGCAAGAGTGAGCCAAAGAATGCTCAGCAAGCGAACAGTATAGTGAAACAATAATACTACAATGATTCATTGGTGAACATATCACTGACCAACTTATCTCAAAGGAATAATTCACAATTACAGAAGCTCAAGAACTTTAAAGATATAACATTTTATTTAATTCAGGAAATGGAATAGAATTGGACTATTTTGTATTTTATTAATAAAAACAATAAGGTTAGGCTGCTGATCAGTCACGCACTAACCCCGGACAAACGCACACAGCAATGTCCTTTAATGGATCCACGGCACACATTGGCCTTAATAATTTCTGACCACGAATCTGGTCCGACCCTTACGGTCCACATTTTAAAAAAAACTAACAGTCCAATCCTATAACTAGACATCAGGTGTCGGAACAATCGACCACCTCAACTGCCAAACACCCTGGACATTTTCGTTCCAGGCCAACATCTCAAATTTCACAAAATAAAGTAAGGTCGGGTAAATTTCTGACCTAGATATCGACAAGTTCGATATAGAGAAGGGTATTATTCTATAATATATCAACGGAACAGGGACAACAAATTCAGCACTATTGATTGGGACATGATAAATAACTATTCATATTTATTGAAAATTAAAGAGCAATAATATCAACGACAAATCGAATTAATATACTAATCAAGTGACGAAAAGCATGGTTCACTTGAGTGAAATGATTTACTTGTAATTATAAGATAAAGCAAGGGTATAGTCAAGTGCTAAGCATTTAATAAATTTACCAACACATTGTCAAGTTGAATCAACATAAGCGAATTAAGTAGTTTTTTAAATGATCATTTGTAAAATAACTCCAAGACAATAAAATTGTAGGACAGGTTGAAGAAAACCTCTCCTAAAGGGGTCCATTGGTGAAAATCCGTTACCAAGTTTAAACTAATCATGAGAGATTCGAATAGTTTAAAACGAAGATTTAAGAAATTCTCAATTACTGAAGGTCTCACTCATGTCAGCTAAGCACTTATAGGCTTCAGCTGCCAGAACTGGTATGACAAATATGAGTTTAAATAATTAAGAAGATCTCAATTCATTCTTGGTTTTAACCATCACTGAGCAACACATTCCTCAACAACAGTATAAACCTCGAATTAGTTTACAATAATCTGAAGAAAACGCTCTTTGAAGAATATTAATAATGACGGGAAATATTTATATAAAATAATTTTTAAAAGAATCAACACCTGAACAATAGGCGAAGAGAATAAACAATGACAGAATAATTTTGAGAATGAGTGTTTGTAAATTAATAGAAGAAGAATGTCAGTGAAAGTAAAATAAAATAAAATAAAGGGAATGGGCACTAGCAAACATGGTTTAAAAAAAATATCGAAAAATCAACAGAGGTTCACGGTATTTAGAATAAATATGAAGAATATAATTGCTTGCAGGAAGGAATTTCGAAAGAACAATAAATAATACAAAAGGTTTCACATCACTTGAACAATGAGTGAGGGATAGTAAACTTGTTAGCTTGTCAGCTTCTACCCGAACACACTCGTCAATCCCGATAATTATCTCTTTCCTATATATATTCCATCTACACGAGCACTGGCTCGTAGCGGGCTCCGATTCGTACCTATAAACAAGTAAAGTACTACTTCAGTACGCTAATAACCATAACCGTCGAACTCTGTTCTACCCAAACGTGTCCTAATACACTTTACACTTAACACATACAGCACATACTGATCCTATTCTTAAAAGAGTACAATATAATCATATAAACCACATCAGCACTTAGCATGTAATATCCACTTACACATATACCCTTTTAATACCTACATCATATCGATTTACAAATAATTGTTATCAATTTACTATAAGAATTACAAAATAATTCTAATAAAAATTGGGCAACACCTCATTTATAATATCGTCTAACCTGTCAGAAAACAACCGAACCAATAAACAATCAAACTATCCTTTGCTACAATACAATTCACAGTTAACTATAACCATTTTAATGTACCTCTTGCGTACACCTTTGGCAATCCATAAATAACATTTAAATAAACACTTATACAATAAATCATGACATACAACTTATTCTTTAATCCACTGTCAAACCAAGTCAACTCGAAATTCCTAAATCATCGCTCGAATACAAGCTAATAACATGATTCTAATTATCCGATAAATGTATAAGTACTGTTTTAGAAAATTTAAAAAAATTAGAAAATTTCAACAACATCCCCTTTGTAAAGTGACCTATCCTGTCGGAATACAACCGACCTAAATCGTCAATCAAACAATCAGACAAATAAGAACAAGACACCGGTTTTTGGCAACATCAACTGAAATCAACAACGAACAGGCTTCCAGCAGGAATTTACATTATAGACATGGCAGGTTATGAACTCAAACAATCAATTAATCAATAATTTCCATAAGCCAATATCAATCTCAAGTCTAAATGACAACATGAAATTACCGTTCAAATATAAATTAATAATGAAATTTTGATTATCCGAAAAAATCATATACACAACTGTTGTGGAATAAAAACTAGGTTACTAGTATTGCGGCTAGGGTTTGTGTATTTAATGCAAAGGTGTGTGAGCTTCGTGCTTTAATGGCTGCTCTCGTGCTCGTGGCTGAATCTGCCTTCACAAGATGCCTACGTACTTTGATGAATATCAAAGATCAAGCCAAAAACGTATTTCTGAGATGAGGGGTCTGGCCCTTTATATAGGCTGCTGGAGCCTTAGAATTATGGTAGGAATAGGAGACTTGGTGGACAAGTCTTTGAGGAAGGTTCTAGATCTATTCCTTATAGGAATCAGTTTCCATATTGAATTGGATGCCTTATTGGATAAGTCTGAAGGGGATGTTATCCTTATCCAACTCTTATTTGCTGAGCTGTTTATTACCCTTAATATTAATTATGAAATTAATATTATAAATAGGGTTTAGGCCCATCTGGTGGGCCCCACGTTTGGACCATTACGGGTATAATTAATACCACATTAAAGGTGTCTTTAAGGCTTACTTTTAGCCCATATCATTTGCCCCCCAACTTCTAGGAAAACTGATCAGGTTTTCCTTGAAGTTTTAACTGCCTTTCTTGAGACTTGGGTCAGGGCTTTGTACACTAGTGTTTCACAAATGTCGTCTTGATGCAAAGTGTGGAGCGACCGACACGTTTACGATGATATGCCTTATTCGAGGCTAAGCAATTTCCATAACTTCAGTTACAGAATATTTTTCTTCAAGGAATTATCTATGAAATTCCTCGTATTTCCATATTTATCCTATTATGGTACCCACAGGTATCAAAATTCCATGTCTGTGAAGATTTGCTGTCAAAAAATCAATTTTTATAGCAAATTTCGACCAGGATTAGGTATTTTCGATCAGGAATTCGACTAGGAATTCGACCAGGAATTCGACCAGGATTCTGGTCGAAATAAGGCCTTCTTTAGCTTCCTGATCGAAGAGATTTTTGACCAGGATTCTTCGTCATTTCGACCAGAATCTTGGTCGAAATAAGGGTCCAATTTTGTTCTGGTCGAAGGGTTTTTCGACCAGGATTCCTGGTCGTTTC
Organism: Saposhnikovia divaricata; assembly: GCA_036435485.1. Lineage (NCBI taxonomy): Eukaryota > Viridiplantae > Streptophyta > Magnoliopsida > Apiales > Apiaceae > Saposhnikovia > Saposhnikovia divaricata. Next base: position 147,566,886 of record CM071596.1, on the reverse strand, counting down.
GACCAGGATCTTGGTCGAAATAAGGGCCTCAGAATGGTTTTGGTCGAAAGGTTTTTCGACCAGGATTCTTGGTCGTTTCGACCAGGATTCTGGTCGAAATAAGGGCGTCGAAAGGTTTTTCGACCAGGATTCATGGTCGTTTCGACCAGGATTCTGGTCGAAATAAGGGCGTTTCCAACGCTTTGGTCGAAAGGTTTTTCGACCAGGTTTCTTGGTCGTTTCTACCAGGATTCTGGTCGAAATAAGGGCGTTTCCAACGCTTTGGTCGAAAGGTTTTTCGACCAGGATTCTTGGTCGTTTCGACCAGGATTCTGGTCGAAATAAGGGCGTTTCCAACGCTTTGGTCGAAAGGTTTTTCGACTAGGATTCTTGGTCGTTTCGACCAGGATTCTGGTCGAAATAAGGGCCACTTTGGCTTTGGACCTATTCTTATTGGGCCTGATAGGTTTCTTTTCAGAATGGGCTTGACCTCATAGCTGTTATTGGGCCCGTCCGGGCTATTTGAATCCAAATCTAGGATCTTTTATCTATGATATTTTTCAAAAATATCTATAATTTTTTTTTCAAAATATCTAAGATATTTTTCCAAGATATTTTTCTAAGAATGTCCTAGAATTGGGCCTTAATTTGGGCCGGTTTCATGGGCTTTTTTGACCTGTCACTGTAGGTTTTCTGACCGTTTGGAGGAATTTTAACCGGCTAAAAAGTTGTATATAAGAGTGAGAGTGGAGAGTTCACTTTCTCATTCTCACTTCTACTCAAACACTTCACTAGAAATTCTCTCTATAGTTCTCTCTATTTCAAGGCGATTTCCGGCGAAAGTTTTCATCGAGCTCCTCCCCCTCACGGTGGTTTCTGGGTTTTTTTTCTTGAAGATACCTTCATACCTTCATAGTTTCTGGGTTTTCTTTGAAGATCTCTTCAAATCTTCATATTTTCTGGGTTTTATCGGAGCTTCGAACCTTTTTCCAGGAGCATCAATGGAGGACAAAGCTAAGTCCCGCCTTGCAAAAATGAATTCTGCCTCCTCCAAAGGTACAATCACCATTCGCTCTTCTTACACATCTCTAGTAGATATGTTAAATCAACGTGGAGATGATTACCCTTCTTTGTCAGAACTAGATGCATATGACTGCTGTAGCTCGTATCATGATGTTGATGAAATCACTAGATATAACAAACTTTTTAAAATTAAATCACCTTATAAACTTGTCCCAGCTGAGCCAGGTGACAGACCTTGTCACTGGAAACCCAATTCTTTGTGTGTTTATAGGGAGAGTCTAGTGGCTGGCCTTCGTGTTCCGTTTCATGAATTCATTCCTAGACTTTTAGCTGACGTTCAAATTAGTCCATGTCAACTCCCGCCAAACGCGTGGAGAATCATATTATGTTTTATGGTTTTGTGTCTCAGACAACAACTCCCTTTATCTGTTGCGCTTTTTCGCAAAATTTTTCAATTTTACAATAGCCCTGCCACGAACCCTGGTTGGGTATATGTTAAGCTCCGCCCTAGAGTTCCCCCAATTTTTAACGGCAAGTCAATCCCTGATAATAATACGGGCTGGAAAAATGAGTTTGCATACTTAGAATGGGATGGAGGTGATTGGGGCACTCTCTATAGGCAGACATTCTCGAGAGTTTCAGACGGAAGTGCTAAAGGAATCGTCCTTAGTACCGAGGAACAGGCCGCTTATAATACTCTGACCCAGGCAGACGGTAGTTCTATTACATGCCTAAGTCTTTTAAATGAGGAATCTCTAAGGGGAGTAGGCCTTTCCAGAGTTTCTGAACGGGGTAATTTTCTTACTAGTCTTTGCCATTTAATTTTTTTTACTGAATTTATTCCAACTCTATTTTTGGTTGTTCTTGCAGTTGCGAAGTTGATTGTTGAGGCTGCACCCTCTCCTGATGAAGAGACTTCCAGGATGGTTCGAGCTAAGAGGGCTGCTGACCCTCGAGGGAAAAACACAGAGCCTGCTTTCCTACCCCCCACAAGGTCCAGAAAGGAGAGTTGAGGTATGGTGACATAGCTGGATTGGAGGGGAGCTCCTAAGTTAACGTCCAGTCGACAGTTTTCAGGCCTCCCTGGGGCTTCAGAAAGCAGGATTCTGTGGTGGGCTCTACCAAACACTCCATGGATTGGTCTTTGAACTCAATCATCACCCCTGACTATAAGGACATGGTCCTTAGTGGAGGTATTGGTGAGTCAGAGGCACTCGGTGCTCAGGCTATCGCTGTGGTGAGTTTCGAACTTTATCTTTCAATACCTTAACGGCTTAGATTCACTATTTGATTTCAATGCTAACCTTTCATGCAGGCTAACGTCCATTTCCAAAGCTTGGTTCATAAAGCCAAAGCTTGGAAGGAGAAGTCCAAAGCTTTTGAGTCTGAGTCTCAGAAGAAGACTCTCCACATTAACCGTCTGGAAGAGCAGCTAAAGAAGAAAGATGAAGAGATGGTTGGGATGCATGCGGAGCTGGTTGCCCTGAAGGATGACAAAGAGAAGCATATTGATGATTATCTGGATTCGGATGAGTACAAGACTCTCATGGATCAGCATGATGAGATGCTCTTTCCTAGTCAGTTTACTGATGGGTGGACCAAAGCCCTTGAAGCAGTTCTGAGGCAGCATCCAGGGTTATTCTTGCCTTCTGCTTTTCCTAGCCCTCACCTACCCAGTGCCTTGACACATGAGCCTGGTTCCAGTGAAGAGCTATTCGGGGAGGATGATGCTTTGGTTAAGGAGCATGCTACTGCCACTACTTCAGCTTTGGATCCCGAGCCTCCTCTAGCTCAGCCTGGTGCTGCTAACTCTGCCGACGAGGGGTCTACTACTGAGACTAGTTCTGAGGATGCTTCTCCTGCTAAGGAGGCCCCTAAGGCCCCTTAAGCTTTATTTATTTATCTTTTGCCTTTCTGAACTCTGGGTTTCCACCATTTGACTTAATAGCCTTCGGGCCTTTGTAATTTTTAACTTAACTATTTATGCAGTTTGTTTCCGTTCATTTTTCTTGCTTTTACTCATAGTTTGTTAATACTTTAGAATTTTTTAGTACTTGGCCTCCTGGCTGGTACTAAACTCACAAGTTGGTCCAACATTGTCTTTCGTTTGTTTTAGCAAGGAAGGATAACCAAATAGAGAAAATAGAATAAATTCCATTATGCTGTCAAAGGTCATCAATAAAATGGGTTCAACCCTTACATAGATACTCTATCAACTACTAGGAGCAACACGCTCTATAATGGTTTCATTCGAACCTTATTTCTAATAAATAGATAAAAGTCCAAGCCTCTGTCAAAAGAATTTAAACATAATAAACTTTGAGGTTCACAGCATGCCAAGTTCGGGGCACCTCAACCCCATCCAAGGTTTCTAACTTGTAAGATCCTCGTCCTAACACCTTTCTGACTAGATACGGTCCTTCCCAGTTTGGTGCTAACTTTCCTTTTTGGCCAACTCCTGAGGCTTCAATCTTCCTCAGAACCATGTCGCCTTGTCGAAAAAATCTTTCTTGAACTCTCTGGTTGTAATGAAAAGAGGCTCTCTTCTGATACTCAGCATTCCTAGCATTAGCTTCATCTCTAACTTCGTCAATTAAATCCAGGGCAAGTCTTATCCCTTCTTCATTAGTTTCTGGCTCATATGCCTCGACTCGAGGTGATGCTTGCATGATCTCCAAAGGCACAACAGCCTCGGCTCCATAATCCAGCAAGAATGGGGTTGCTCCAGTTGTTACCTTACAAGTGGTGCGATATGCCCAAAGTATGGGTAGCAATTCATCTACCCAAGTGTTCCTTGAGCGCTCGACCCTCTTCTTCAGTCCATCAAGGATAATTCGATTAGCTACCTCAGCTTGCCCATTGGCTTGTGGATGTGCCACTGAGGTAAAACGGAGCTCAATCGCATTCTCTTCACAATAACTCTTAAACTCTTCATTATTGAACTGTGTCCCATTGTCTGTTACGAGGATTCGTGGGATTTCGTATCTGCAAATGATGTTCTCCCAAAAGAACTGGGAAACTTGCTTGGTGGTTATCTTGGCCAGGGGTTTAGCCTCAATCCACTTAGTGAAGTAATCAATGGCCACTATCAGTAATTTCCTTTGTGCTGAAGCCATGGGAAAGGGTCCAAGTATATCCATCCCCCACATCGCAAATGGAATGGGAGAGTTAATCGAGGTCAACATCTCAGGCGGTTGCCTCACAATTGGGGCATGCTTCTGGCATCTCTCACATCTCTTGACATAGTTTTGTGCATCAGCCAACATCTCCGGCCAATAGAACCCTAAACGAATTATCTTGTGAGCTAGGGCTCTGCCCCCCAAGTGTTGCCCACAGATCCCTTCATGAACTTCCTCCAATGCTTCCCTTGCCTCTAGAGGCCTTAGACACTTCAAGTACGGGATGACAAACGACCTTTTGTACAGAATACCCTCAATCAAAGTATATATCAACGCTCTTACTGAAAGTTTTCGTGCTTCCATGGCATTGTCTGGGAGCCACCCGGTCTCCAGGTGTGCCTTGATAGGATCTATCCAAGAGCCTCCTATATCAATTGGTGCCACTAGCTTTGCGTTAACGGTCGGGGCCTTCAAGACCTGAAAGTAGACACTCCCAGCATAATTTTCTATTTCAGAAGAAGCAAACTTAGACAGGGCATCGGCCTTAACGTTTTCTTCTCTTGGGATGTGTTCAACATGACACTCCTCAAACTGAGACATAACATCCTTCACCACTCTCAGGTATTTCGCCATAGTCTCATCCTTAGCTTCGAATTCACCATTTACTTGGGATATCACAAGCCGTGAATCTCCACAAACTTTGAGGTTTTTGACCCTCATGATTCTAGCTAAACCCAAACCAGCTATTAATGCCTCATACTCCGCCTCATTGTTGGTAGTAGGAAAATCCAACTTTAAAGCGTACTCAACTGTGAACCCATCGGGGCTTTGCAAAACCAAACCTGCACCACTAGATTTTGTTTTTGATGCTCCATCAAAATAGAGCACCCAATATTCCTTTAGATCAGGTGTAAGTTCCTCTTCTTTTTTCTCCTGCCCAGGGGTAGTCATTATCTCTTGCCCCCCGACTTCTTGGTTGTTAATAGTACATTCAACCACGAAGTCAGCCAATGCCTGAGCCTTGATGGCTGTCCGAGGCTTGTATGTGATATCGAATTCTCCTAACTCAATCGCCCATTTAATTAGCCTTCCACTGGCCTTAGGGCTATGCAATATGTTCCTCAACTGTTGGTTCATCAGAACTTGAATCTTATGTGCCTGGAAGTAAGGTCGCAATTTCCTTGAGGCAGTTACTAATGCCAAAGCAAACTTTTCTATGGGTGAGTAATTCAACTCAGCCCCATGCAACACTTTGCTTACATAGTAGATAGGTTTCTGGACTTTCTCCTCTTCTTGAATAAGGACAGCACTCAGGGCTTGTTCAGATACCGCCAGGTATAGACAGAGAGTCTCTCCAGGACTTGGTTTGGTCAATAACGGGGCTGCAACCATGTATTTCTTCAATTGCTCAAAGGCCTCTTGGCTCTCAGGGGTCCACTCAAAATTTTTCACCTTCTTCAATGCTTGAAAGAAAGGCAAGCATTTGTCACCAGACTTGGAGATGAATCTTCCTAAAGCCGCTACCCGGCCTGTCAACTTCTGCACATCCCTTATAGAGCGCGGGGGTTCCATGTCTAAGATCGCCTTGATCTTGTCGGGGTTGGCCTCTATGCCTCTTTTAGAAACCATCAGTCCCAGAAATTTGCCTGATCCAACACCAAAGGCACACTTGGCTGGATTTAACATCATTTTGTGGTGCCTCAGCACTTCAAATGCCTCTCTGAGGTGTTTAATATGGTCTGCTTTGACCAAGCTTTTAACCAGCATATCATCAACATAGACCTCCATGGTTTTTCCAATCAGATGGGCGAATATCTTATTCACCAATCGTTGGTAAGTAGCTCCTGCATTCTTTAAACCAAAAACCATAACAAGATAGCAGAAAACACCAAAGTCGGTTATGAAGGATACCTTAGGGATGTCATCCTTGTGCATCTTAATCTGATTATAGCCGCTGAATCCATCCATGAAGCTCAGCATCTCATGTCCAGCTGTGGCATCTATCAACATATCTATTCTTGGCAGAGGGAAACAATCCTTTGGGCATGCATCATTCAGGTCAGTGAAGTCTATACACATCCTCCACTTCCCATTCGCTTTCTTGACCATCACAGGGTTTGCTAACCATTCGGGAAACTGAATTTCTTCAATAAAACCAGCCTCCAAGAGCTTATCCACTTCTTGCTTAATGGCCTCCTGCCTTTCCGGAGCAAAATTTCTCTTCTTCTGCTGTATTATTTTTCGATTAGGGTCGACATTCAATCTATGAGTTATAAGTTGGGGATCAATCCCTGGCATATCAGCTGCTGTCCAAGCGAAAACGTCGCTATTCTTCTGTAAGAACTCTATCAACTTGCCATTCAGGGGTTCTTTCAAAGAGGCTCCAATATAAGTTACCTTCTCAGGGTCGCCTAGCTCCAGAGGGATAGATATTAAGTCCTCTGCTGGCTTTCCTCGGTGTTCATCATCACCACGGACATCCATGTCTTCAATCGGGAGTACCTGCCCCCCGGTTCCAACAGCTCTCAAAGCAGCCACATAGCAACTCCTGGCCATTTTCTGATCTCCTTTTTGTTCCCCAACACCATTCCTGGTTGGAAATTTGACCTTCATGTGATAAGTAGAGGCAACAGCCTTGAATGCATGAAGTCCGATCCTCCCTAAGATTGCATTGTACGTTGAGGCAGCCTTAATTACTAGAAAGTTTAGCATCTGGGTGGCTTCCTTAGGTTCTTGCCCTATTGTCATGGGCAGCTGAATGGTCCCTTCAACCTTGGACTCAACTCCATTAAATCCGTAGATCGGCATGTTAGTCGGGGTTAGTTGAGAGTCAGTATACCCCATCCTCATAAAAGCATCATGAAACAAAATATCGACGGAAGCTCCATTGTCGTCATGGGGGAATTTCACCCCTTCAAGGTCTGAATCATCAAAACCAATCACTGCCTCAGTCTTAGCACGCTTCGGGGCTTCTCCTGTGATGTGCATTACTTCTCTGGCATAAGCCTTTCGAGAGTTTCGGGTAGTACCGGCCGCTGTTGGTCCTCCCCAAATCATATTGATTACTGGCCCTCGAGGCTGCGGGTTACGATTGTGATCGTTATCCCTCCTATCATTGTCTCTTCTATCATAATCCCTTTTTTGGGTTCCACGGTCTTCACCCTTGGTGAACTTGTTTAACTTTCCCTTCCGGATTAAAAATTCAATTTCATCCTTTAACTGTCTGCAGTCATCTGTGTCATGCCCCACATCCTTATGGAATCTACAATACAGATCTTTGTTTCTCTTTTCAGGGTCACCCCTGAGCGGTTTAGGCCAACGAAAGTCCTTATCCTTCTCAATGTCCAACAAAATTTGACTCCTAGGAGCGTTCAACCTTGCATAATCAGAAAACCTTGGCCCAAAACCCTTCTTGGGTGATGACTCGGAGTCCTTGCCAGTCCGGGGATACTTGTCCTTAGCGTCGTACTCTTGTTCTGACTTTCTTTTCTTTGAATCATTAGATCCCTTGCCATTACCTCCTGTGATTTCCTTCTTAATGCTGTCCTCAGCCTTAATATATTTATCGGCTCTTCTCTGGAGCTCGGCCATGTTCTCAGAAGGGTGTTTTGCCAAAGACCTTTTGAAGAAGAGGTCGGTGGTTCCGTGTTCCAGGGCTACCATGGCCACCTTATTTTCCAGATCGGTGATATTCAACGTCTCTTTGGAGAATCGCTTGAGATAATCCCTTAAGTTCTCATTCTTTCCCTGCACCACATACATAAGGGATGCAGAACTTTTCTCATGAATTCTCCCACTGATGAATTGGCTGATAAAGGCAGCGCTCAATTCCTTAAAAGAGCCGATCGAGTTTGCAGGCAGACAGCTATACCATCTTTGAGCCATGCCTGACAGAGTTTGAGGGAACGCCATACACTTTAAGGCATCACTAGCAGGCTGCAGCAGTAGTGCGTTCGAGAATGTTCTGACATGATTTGCGGGATCGCCCGTTCCATCATAGGCCTTAATTGTCGGCATTTTAAACTTCCTAGAAATATGAGCATTCATCACCTCCTCAGTAAACCGGGGTGTTGGATCATCAGGATCTCCAAGTGGCATGAGATCCTTGGGGTTACTTCTGGGGGTTTCCACCCTCATAGCTTCTCTTGTTGGGACATCAGCCCTCTTCTGTCTTCTTGAGGACCTCTCCAAATCTATAACGGGAACCCTTCCTGAGATTGGAGGGGGTCGAGTCAGACTCTGTCTTGCCTGTTCCCTTGCTATATCATCCTTTAACATTTGGATCTCAGCCTCATGAGCCTTAATCCTCTCCTCAATCGTTTGTGGAGGTCCATCATGGATTCCTCGTGTTCTTCTTAGAGGTTCCTTGCTAGCACGTCGCCTCCTCGGTGCTTCATCTCGATCATCATCCTCAGATGACGATGAATCATCAGTATAGGGGCCAGAGTAATCATCATATTCTCGATGCCGAATCTGTAAGGCGTGTCCGCTTGGTCCAGGTTCCCTTCGTGGAGGGGGGTAGTTAGGCAGCCCATACATAGGGTTGGTGTTCAAAGGGAGATCCGTAGTATGGATCTGTACCCCCATGCGATCAATGTTACCAAGAGGAGAAACCACCATCTGGAGAGGGTTAGTTTCTTGGCCTTGATGGACAATCAATGAATGGGTCCCCTCTACATGGGGAGTCGTCCCTGGGGGCTGAGTGGGCAGAGGTTGAATGACCGTCCCTGTTGATGGGAGTATTTGTCCTTCCTCAGTGACGATGAGCGGATCAGAAGTGGCTGGTGGAGCAGAGTTAAGGGGCACGGCCTCGGTTGATATTGTCCTTCGTGTTTGAACCATGGTTGATGTTGTCTTCCCACAGACGGCGCCAAATGTTGTGGAATAAAAACTAGGTTACTAGTATTGTGGCTAGGGTTTGTGTATTTAATGCAAAGGTGTGTGAGCTTCGTGCTTTAATGGCTGCTCTCGTGCTCGTGGCTGAATCTGCCTTCACAAGATGCCTACGTACTTTGATGAATATCAAAGATCAAGCCAAAAACGTAGTTCTGAGATGAGGGGTCTGGCCCTTTATATAGGCTGCTGGAGCCTTAGAATTATGGTAGGAATAGGAGACTTGGTGGACAAGTCTTTGAGGAAGGTTCTAGATCTATTCCTTATAGGAATCAGTTTCCATATTGAATTGGATGCCTTATTGGATAAGTCTGAAGGGGATGTTATCCTTATCCAACTCTTATTAGCTGAGCTGTTTATTACCCTTAATATTAATTACGAAATTAATATTATAAATAGGGTTTGGGCCCATCTGGTGGGCCCCACGTTTGGACCATTACGGGTATAATTAATACCACATTAAAGGTGTCTTTAAGGCTTACTTTTAGCCCATATCAACAACCCTTATTACACATATATCAATTTGCTTACTCTTACAACTACATTTAATCCCCGAAATCTTATCGAGAAATCATAAATATAAATTTGAAAATTCCACCAAATACAACTCAACAATAACATAATGATTAACTAACAACATAACTTCGGACATAGAAATTCAAACAAAATGACACACTAGCTCCATAGGAAACGCAGGAACAAAATTTCAATACCCAATTCACCAAACTCGGGGACCATAGCATACCCAGGACAGCGACACAGCAACACCAGCACAACCACAAACCCAACATTGGTTGTACACAAACCCACTTCACACACTGTATACACACACACGCTGTGATTACTGAACACCACAACAGCTAGGACCGAGTCACATCTAGAAAAATTGGATTTCGTCACGAAAATCAGCATTGCAGCCATGGTCTTCTATAGGGGAAAAAGGGGTGAGTGAACAAGCCACACACACCATCACACTACATATACATATTGTGACGCCCCCAAATCCAAGGTCAAAGATTCAAGTCGTCACATCACCATCCAACCATATCATACATGTATTAATTTTACAACTCAACAATACATCCATCCAGACCTTAATCTTACGCACAAACAAGTTAGAGCCTCAGAAACGATAATCAAAAGTAACAGTAAATATTACAATTCATCTGTACAATCCAAAATCTTACGCACTTTCACTTATACAAATACACTTGAAGACAAGTCTTACTATTACAGTTGAAAACCTATCAGACTTACTCTGTAGTATTTATCAGGAACTAAATCATCTCCAGGGTAAATCTTCTACTCCTCTTCTGCTGGTGCGGAGTTAATCGGAGAAATTCTTCTCTTTCTGAAAAGTTTTTATAAAGCAAAAATGAGCTACATAATGCTCAGCAAGTTCACCATTTTGAAAAATAATAATGTGGTTTATTTCGAAAACATTCCCAACTATATGGGTATATATCTCAGATTTCAAAACATAATTGGACAATATATATGTCCGAGTTTGAATAAAACATCTATACTCACTAAGGAGCTTTAAGAATAACATATGAACCCTTTATAAGGTTCCCATTTCAATATATCTCAAGCTTGAAAATATATACATATGAGTATATCATTTTCGGCAAAACACTCTACGGTTAACATACCGTACAGGGAATACATCATTGCAAACCTCTTTCCTTCCATTAGCTTAGAAGGTTTCTCATTCAAAAACATTTCATTCTTTAAAATAATTTCAAGAGTGCACTAACACGTGCCAATCTTTATAGAAAATCTTGCAGTTCTAGATACTGCACGATGTCAATATTTTTCTTATCAAGATAGAACACTATCGGCAACTTGGCACTTAGGCCTAAGAAGCAGTGTCAGAGCATTTTTAAAAAGTGGAGCAATGGGACTTAAAGAAAACATAAAATCTGACAGGGAGTGACGATGATCAGTCGCCACATCCAAGTCCAATAATCCGCGGGTCTTCTCTACCGGTAGAAGGATAGAAACTACATCCGTAACTATCCTCGGGTGAAAACTACATCCGTAATCACCCTCCATGAAAACTACATCCGTAATCATCCTTCGGCAACACCTGGGCCGGAATAATAATTGATGGACCGCCTGGCTCACGGCCGCTTACACATCCCGGGAATCATTCGTCAACGATTCCCACACCTGCCAGAGTCCCCTTTTTTTCTTTCTTGTCAAAAATCATTTTGAAAGAAAATTCGAGTAGTTGAAGTTCGACCTCAGTCAACCGATAATTCTTGAAAAGTGTACAAGAAGCAAAACCTGACCAGGGGTTTTCGAAAATGTTTTGGGTTCGAAAGAGTTCGAGTTTGAAAACGATGAAGGTATCTTGGATTAGTTTTATCTTTAAAATAATGAACAATAATTAATAAATGATATTTTGAGATTTTATATAAACAATTAATAAAATAATTATTTAATTAAAATAAGCTTTTAATCCAAGATAGATATTTTTGAGTATTTATAATAATGTAAAAATAATAAATACTTAAGTGTACGATACTTCCCGAATGACCCTTCGGGTTTTCTCATTGTACACTTAACCATAACCATCAAAGCCATGAAGATCCTTACCATTAACACATATATGACTACATTACTCAAGAACATGGCTTACAACATGGATACAAGCATAATATCTCAAGATCTAACCATCAAAAGTCCAAAACCTCCAAGATTTACACTAATACTTTCAAACCTTAAAAGATCCATCAAATCTTGACACAAACTAAAAGTGAGAGGATGTTATACCTTTCTTGAGCCTAGGGAAGCCTTGTACGAGCTTGGGTAGCCTTAAGATCACCTTAGCTAGCTTAGATGAACCTTAAACTTCAAGATCTAAAACAAAAGTTATGGTTAGTCATTATACATCTCCAACTTCCACCATTTTTCTCACCATGCTACACTTTGAATAAAATTATGAAACTTAGTACATACCTTCACAACACCTAGGGGAAGCTTGGGTTTTAATCTTGCGAACTATAGAGGAGTAGAAGTAGAGAAAATGATTTTTCTTCCTCTCTTATTTTTCTGCTCAGATTAGAGCAGTTTGGTAAGGGGGGAAAAGAGCTTTTCTTTTGTTTTTGTTTGGTCAAATAATTGTGTGGTGTATGGATATATTGGTGGTGTATTAGATGATAAGTAATCACATGTCTCCACCCTACTAGCTAGCCCTAAGTTAGGCCATGTCTCCCTTGTACTTAAAGCATGGCTAGATGTACTACTAACCCATGCTACTTAGTTTGCTTTTTGTACTTCTAGTTAGCATTTCTAACTTAATGGTTTGCATGGCATCTTGCATGGAATATTATCTCGTCTCATTACCCAACCAATTTTCGTTACGTAATCCTTAATTCTTGACGTATCTATAATAAAACTCCTCGTAATAATATTTTGTCGCATAGCAATTTCCTTTGTAATTCATTAAGTGCTAAATTGTATAAATTCCTTAAATATCCATAACTCCTTGTCATAGTCTCTTAAAATCTTTCCACACTCTAGTAGCTCTCAAATCCCAAGTTTTATAAATCTTAATAGCAATAAGACTCTTGCCTTCAGCAATCTTCTCTTTTTCTTACATAGTGAATGTAACAACATAAATTTCTCAGATAATCAATTCCATTAAACAACAAGGGTGACTCAAAAGGTTCCAAATTCACAATGTCATATGATATTATATAAAAAAAAATATTACCAAGAATTAGGGTCCTTAAAGCCTCCCCTCCTTAAAAGGATTCCATCCCGGAATCAGGTTGAAAACAGTTGGGGTTACTTTTCACGCATCGTGCTCTCTAGTTCCCATGTTGATTCTTCGACATTCTAGTTCCTCCACAAAACTCTCACTAATTTGACAACCTTGTTCCTCAGCACTTGTTCTTTTCTATCCATGTTTTCTTCTAGTTTCTCCTCATAAGTCAAATCTGGCTGTAGGTCTATCTGGTCGTATTCTATCACATGCCGAAAGTCCGTATGGTAGGGTCATAGCATGGACACATGAAACACATTATGCACTTGCTGCAAGCTCGGGGGCAAGGCTAGTTCATAGGCTAACTTTCCAACACGCCTCAAAATCTCAAAAGGTCCTATAAACCTCGGACTAAGCTTCCATTTCTTTCCAAATCTCACCAATCCTTTCCAGGGGATACCTTTAGCATCACGAAGTCTCCCACCTCATACTCCTTTGATATCTCATAAAATTTGACCATTCGAAATAATGGGTTTTGTAAAAAAAACTAATGACTTTTACATACACTCGTCTGTACCGTAAAGACGTAATATCAGTTCAAAATCTTCATTTAATAATTCGTACATATCGTGATTGCAAAAATTTCTCATCCACCCATAAAATTACTATTCATCCAGGTTTCGAATATTCTCGAAAATTAGGGTTAATATAGTCTCCTCTCCTTAAAAGGATTCTATCTTAAGAACCTAAGGATAATAGTTGTGGATACAATTCCAACCTTACCCTTTCCAACTCTCGGGTTGACACTTCAACCCTATTGTTCTCTCCCTTGGGCTCACCAACGCTTTAATGTTGTTTCTCAACGCATACTCTCCTCGACCTGTATTCCTTATCGGTTGTTCTATGAATGAAAATTTCTATCCCACTACTTATACGTTCCTCCTCTACCTTGTTCATAGTATCCATGTTGAGTCCTTGTATCGTTGGCCCGTGAATACTTTATGGTCGTGTTTTATAATCTGAGAGAACGTCAATACGCACGGTATTCCTCATATTCATTGGCTTGATTAGCACGCATGTGTTGCCTCCCGTCAGCCGTTACCACTTGCTACGGATACTGTGTAGTTTCGGTATACGTCGAACCAGTTCAGCTACTATATCCCTCATTCATTGACTTCTTCGTAACGCAAGAAAAGCGAAACTTCTTCTTTCGTAGTACGCTTTACAAGAGACGTCCTTACGTTCACATGGTGACGATCGTGATAACAACATTCATTTCATGGATAAGTTTTTATTCTCAACTGCCCCGTGAAATCTAAGGCACGACACTAAATATAATTTCGATCGTCTGGATAATTCTTCTTCCCTGTCCGTCAGCCACAGATCAAATTAGTACATACGCTCAATCTCTTTATTAATTACACTTGAAAGCACCTTCAATATTCGAAGTTTATCCTTAAGTCTCTATCTGACGTAATCAGTGCAGAAGTTTTATATTGCCCCACCATCTCTTCCGTATATAAATCGATAATCTTCTAAATGGAAAGTCTCTCATAGGTAAATCACTTGGTCCAGCAATTATAAATCAACTAGGGCCATCTCTTGGCTAGGTCTTCGGCGACCTACTCATGAAGTTCATTATAATTCTGTCCACGTTCAAGATTTTCTACAGGCGGAATTAATCCACTAGATCTCTATCATTTTGTTTTTGACATGTTGCGTTTGTACTTAATAGTTTTCCAATACCATTCTTCATATCCGTTTGCCAAACATTCTCTTAATTCTCTGTACATCTTTGTCCTTCCCCATAATTTAGTCATTTTCCTCTAACATTATTCTTTATTGTATATACTCTATTTTCTTGGTCAATACTGACTGAATTCCAATTTCGAATAATCCATTCTATAGGTATCGGCCACCACTACACTGGCCTTTCCTGGGTAATAACAGATTTCTCCATTATACTCCCTGCTCCCTTTCGTCACCTTCTCTTTCTTATGTTTAGTTCTAATATGAAGATATACTTATGGCACTTGTGGAAAAATTTTCACACTTTTCTCATAAAGTTAACGTCTCAGTTTTATGCGTGAACGCCATCATGACTAATCCCAGACTCACGGTTAGTATATCCAATCCCGTAACCTTTATGTTGTTTAGAAGTATAGGCTATCATCCTCTTTCTACTGCATCAGCACACCTCTTAAACTCTTGAAAGACGCATCATCGTGACTCTCAAAGTCCTCTTTTTATCATCAAGTATAGCTAACAACGAGGTTGTTGCTAATATCTCATTTCATTCCAAAACTTTGTTCATTAATCCATAAAGGCTTCTAACTCATTAGTCCACTCAAGTGATACTACCATAATTTAATAACGTTTATATTAGTGTGAAATGCCAACTTTTGCACAGTACAGAGGTCGATCTTGAGTTGGTGAAACCCGCTTTTCAACCTTATCTTTGAAAAACAACTACGCGTTTTAACTGGTCAACAATTCCTACATCTCCAGTTAGGGGTATCGATTCTCGATGGTATATGTAAGATGTCATACGCTCGTCCTCTTTCACAACTAGCGCCAATCAGTCTGAGGCCTGCATGCTGCTGCGATTCTCAATAAACTTGATTAGGTGGTAATCTCGAAGGATCATTGGGATATATCCATGCATCCATTTGCTATTAGGGGCCTTTTAAACTTTATGTCTCTCTATGAGCATCAATCCCTTTAAGCTAAGTAAAGCTTCACATTCTTGCCACGATATTTCTTCCTTTCTTGTCCATCTCACTTCCATGTTAGTTTCCTCTAAGGATATGTCTTACATCAAAATCGATTTGAATTTCTTGGATCAGGAAAAGGCTTGGTAACTCCAGAATTCATTAATATAACATCCTGACAACAGTTGGTAGGAGCGTACTCCCAACCACCTCATCATTTCTTATAACCTTCCTCACACTAATATTAAAGGTCCTTGGGGTATGCCCCGACATGTTATTCCTACTTTAAATAATTATTCCGCATAACGCTCTGGCTGCACAATTACAACATTTGTTTTTTTTTAAATCTCATATTGGTGCAACGGTTCACAATTGTACCTCCTGTTCACCTTAGAGTAATCACTTTTGAAAGGAATGGTTTCAAAATAACAAGGTCCAATAGATAATTTCAATAAGAATTCCACATTGGATGTTCCAAGAATGTTGATGGTTCCAAATACTACGAGTCTCGATTTTTGGAGATGTAAGGATGGACAGAAAGAATACAACAAGGTTTATTCCTTCATGTCCTGATAATTTTGTAATGTGATATCATAGAGAGTGTTGCACGAGGGCAATGATTGTTGGATACAAAAGTCATAAAGACGATCTTTATACCATTCTTACATCTGGTGAATACTTTTCCTCAAAAATAGAGGATCTAAAAGTCCCATTGATAAAGGTCAATCGATCGAAAGCAATTCTACTCTATGACAATAAAAAAAATGAAGCAGTCTATCATTCAAGTAATCTATGGTTTCAAATGAATCTTCATTATATGAATGAAAGAACAGAATATTCAAGTGACATAAAGTATGATACGAAGATGGGTAGAATTCAAGTTGAGTGGGCGACCTCACTAGGTCTCAATCAAGTTATTCGTCAAAACATTCATCATCATACTTTACCACATGCAAAATGCATTGCGGAATGAATTAAATTGGGAGTTGGACCAGTGAAACAATAACTAGTCCTTTTCAAGAAACACTAGCAACTAGCTAGACAAAATTTGCTAGTTCACCTGTTTGAGACATCACCACTAGCTAGGACAATTAGCTAGGTGTTCTTCACAACATTACAATTTTGACTAGTTAGAACAATCAACTAGTCATTCATATTGACATATCGACTAGCCAGTTTCAATTGGCTAGAACGGAATTTCAACATCGTAGCCACTGAAGAAACTTTAGGCTACTCGGACAATGAATGGAAATAAGAAGTTATTAAGTTTGAAAAAGAAAACTATAAAATCTGAAGAGAATGTTCTAGGTATCGGAACAATCGATAACCTCTCATCAAATATTACTTACCAGTGAAACGGTCCACCCAAGGGTGCCTCCGTACACATGATTTATCAGATCCTACAATAGAATTAAATTCAGAATACCAATATCAAAATGATATCCTTACTATGATTTCAATGTACGATGTAAAATCTCATCTTGAATAGAAGAAAAGAATTCTTGAAGGATGTATGGACACTAGATCATCCATGTCCTCAGTAATTTGTTAAATATTTATGAGCTCAACTAAAGAGTGCAAGTATGAAAGAAGCAATCAAATATCAATATTCGTTAAGTAATATTCATCGATTAATTAAGGAAATATTTGTTGAACCTTCCTTCGATAAATGAAAGAAAGTGTAAATAGGCCTGAACCGAACAAGATCATCATAAATTTTTGAATAGAATGTTCATGGATCAAATAAAATTACTTCGGATAAGTCCTGTTTTAGGGAAAGTATCTCACTGGTTGTTATTCCACAAGTTTGAAGTAGAAAGCTATAAGGGTTACCTGATATAAACTAATCGAGGTAACAGGGTTAGTGAACAGTTTAAAATGAAGTAGTGCACCTGCCGGTAGTTACCAAAATAAGTTAATGATCATTCGTGCATCTCATTATCACCATTATGAGGGTAACTCCATCTCTTCGTCTTCGTAATACAAGACACCAACTAGTGCGTCTCTCAATCATCATCTTAAAGTCATTTATCGAGTTGGGGTTTCACAAATATATCTGTCATTTCCGTGCTTTATCTTGAAGACCAAGCTTCACATCATTCCGGGGACACCTGCTAAGTCCATAGGGTCCTACTTCATGCCTTCCGACATGAATCACAAGTGGCCAGTTCCCCCTGGGAACATATCAAAGAGATCTCTCAGGGATCTCAGTGCAGTCCATAGGTTCAGTGGCGGGTGTGTGTATGTGAACATATACCAAAAATATTGAGGTCTACAATACATATATATGTAGTCCCTGATAACATCTCTATCAAAGGATCCCACTCTAGACCCGCTGGTCTTTTCTTTTGGTAGAGTCTGAGATCACTGTATCGCTCGTTGCAACCATATTCAACTTCTCTTGAGTCCCTTTGTTAATTCTACTTGTTTGTTCTCTAAGTTGAACTACCATGCTCTAGTGTCCAAATCATGCATGGAATTATCTAGCACGCTCGTCTTATGATAACATTCTCGTATAACACATGTAATATTCACCATCAAGGGTAATGAAATCCACAACGACATAGTGACCAACTTTCAGGTAAACCCGTTACTTATCGAAAATCGGATCTTATAGCCAAAGTAAAAGACTTTCATTATTCCAAGTACTAAGTACCCTTAATTATGTAGGGAAGTCTAAACTTCTTGATTCTTAAAATGCCGCCTCCTAAACTGTGGAGGACTATGGGCCACAAAATTTATGCCAGCCTAGTCATCCGATCATATTGGCAATATCGCCTCTACCTCAGCTGCTCTTGAGATTTCGCTCTGCTTCCTATATCATTACCTATAATAGGTCATGTACGACTCTCAAACCTCTATTCATCATTCTGAAGGTCTCTAAGGATTCTATCGACCCTAGTATCATACCTCCAGTAAACACTCCAGTCCATTCTACTCACCGGTACCTCTTCCAGAAGTCCAATAATAAGTTTACTACGATCTCTTATGTCATTCTCCTACTTAGACTTAACTCTCAACACTCTCGTTTCTGAGTACTGTAACTTATCGCTCTGATACCATTTCTGTGACGCCCCCAAATCCGAGGTCAAAGATTCAAGTCGTCACATCACCATCCAACCATATCATACCTGTATTAACTTTACAACTCAACAATACATCCATCCAGACCTCAATCTTACGCACAAACAAGTTAGAGCCTCAGAAACGATAATCAAAAGTAACACTAAATATTACAATTCATCTGTACAATCCAGAATCTTACGCACTTTCACTTATACAACTACACTTGAAGACAAGTCTTACTATTACAGTTAAAAACCTATCAGACTTACTCTGTAGTATTTATCAGGAACTAAATCATCTCCGGGGTAAATCTTCTACTCCTCTTCTGCTGGTGCGGAGTTAATCGGCCAAATTCTTCTCTTTCTGAAAAGTTTTTATAAAGCAAGAATGAGCTATATAATGCTCAGCAAGTTCACCATTTTGAAAAATAATAATGTGGTTTATTTTGAAAACATTCCCAACTATATGGGTATATATCTCAGATTTCAAAACATAATTGGACAATATATATGTCCGAGTTTGAATAAAACATCTATACTCACTAAGGAGCTTTAAGAATAACATATGAAGCCTTTATAAGGTTCCCATTTCAATATATCTCAAGCTTGAAAATATATACATATGAGTATATCATTTTCGGCAAAACACTCTACGGTTAACATACCGTACAGGGAATACATCATTGCAAACCTCTTTCTTTCCATTAGCTTAGAAGGTTTCTCATTCAAAAACATTTCATTCTTTGAAATAATTGCAAGAGTGCACTAACACGTGCCAATCTTTATAGAAAATCTTGCAGTTCTAGATACTGCACGTTGTCAATATTTTTCTTATCAAGATAGAACACTATCGGCAACTTGGCACTTAGGCCTAAGAAGCAGTGTCAGAGCATTTTTCCAAAGTGGAGGAATGCGACTTAAAGAAAACATAAAATCTGACAGGGAGTGACGATGATCAGTCGCCACATCCAAGTCCAATAATCCGCGGGTCTTCTCTACCGGTAGAAGGATAGAAACTACATCCGTAACTATCCTCGGGTGAAAACTACATCCGTAATCACCCTTGATGAAAACTACATCCGTAATCATCCTTCGGAAACACCTGGGGCGGAATAATAGTTGATGGACCGCATGGCTCACGGCCGCTTACACATCCCGGGAATCGTTCGTCAACGATTCCCACACCTGCCAGAGTCCCCTTTTTTCTTCTTTCTTGTCAAAAATCATTTTGATAGAAAATTCGAGTAGTTGAAGTTCGACCTCAGTCGACCGATAATTCTTGAAAAGTGTACAAGAAGCAAAACCTGACCGGGGGTTTTCGAAAATGTTTTGGGTTCGAAAGAGTTCGAGTTTGAAAACGATGAAGGTATCTTGGATTAGTTTTGTCTTTAAAATAATGAACAATAATTAATAAATGATATTTTGAGATTTAATATAAACAATTAATAAAATAATTATTTAATGAAAATAAGCTTTTAATCCAAGATAGATATTTTTGAGTATTTATAATAATGTAAAAATAATAAATACTTAAGTATACGATACTTCCCGAATGACCCTTCGGGTTTTCACAATTTAATCACGATACCATAATATACCGCTCCCCGGTCAATAGCATATTTGGACCGCTACGACCTTTATTGCTAGAGTCCCTATCCGAAGAAAACATTTTCATTCTAAGTTCAAGGGTGTACAAACACATATGTGCATATATCTCAAACTTCAACATAACCTCATAAAGCATAAGCATATAATACGTTTGAAAGCCACAAACAATACAGTGAAAATCCTTATATATAAGTTTTGAAAAGTAAACTTGCCTTGGTAGGGTGGGGTGGTCGAGCTCGCGACGTGGAACGAAGATCTATACATAATCAATATTCGTACGTTAGTACCTTAACAACACTACTTAATCGTAAGGTTTTAAATGATGTAAGACCAACTTAAAGACTCCAATTTGTGACCACTAACCCTCCCATATGACCATGTCATCACTTTATCACATTCGTTACCCATTCGACTCGAATCCATTCCTCAAACTTGAAACACAAGTGGGTACTCTTAAAACTACGTTAAACTAACCTCCTAGGTGATTTTTCACTCGCGCGCACTTCGCTCTAACATTTTTATAAAATTGAAAACTACAAATTTTATTCCAATTCTTTTTGGACAGCCTTCAAAACTGTATAATCTAACTACCCTCAAATTTTCATAACACTAGCATAAGTTTAAGGGGTCCTAACTCAGTTCACAAGTGGACAACACAGTGCAGTCTGAATTCCAGAACCAAACTGCACTAATCCGGCCATAAATCAAGATCTACACATCTCCTGGGTATGAACCTTATATTTCTAGAAACTACATTCAATTATCTTTCCAACCGTGGTCAGTGGGTCTCAAGGGGGAAAAACTCAAGGTCCGAATTTGTCTCACAAGACAGAGCAGTTTACAAAAGTTCCAAACAACACCTTTACAACTACATCACTTTCAAATCTCATTGTACACTTAACCATAACCATCAAAGCCATCAAGATCCTTACCATTAACACATATATGACTACATAACTCAAGAACATGGCTTACAACATGGATACAAGCATAATATCTCAAGATCTAACCATCAAAAGTCCAAAACCTCCAAGATTTACACTAATACTTTCAAACCTTAAAAGATCCATCAAATCTTGACACAAACTAAAAGTGAGAGGACGTTATACCTTTCTTGAGCCTAGGGAAGCCTTGTACGAGCTTGGGTAGCCTTAAGAACACCTTAGCTAGCTTAGATGAACCTTAAACTTCAAGATCTAAAACAAAAGTTATGGTTAGTCATTATACATCTCCAACTTCCACCATTTTTCTCACCATGCTACACTTTGAATAAAATTATGAAACTTAGTACATACCTTCACAACACCGAGGGGAAGCTTGGGTTTTAATCTTGCGAACTATAGAGGAGTAGAAGTAGAGAAAATGATTTTTCTTCCTCTCTTATTTTTCTGCTCAGATTAGAGCAGTTTGGTAAGGGGGGAAAGGAGCTTTTCTTTTGTTTTTGTTTGGTCAAATAATTGTGTGGTGTATGGATATATTGGTGGTGTATTAGATGATAAGTAATCACATGTCTCCACCCTACTAGCTAGCCCTAAGTTAGGTCATGTCTCCCTTGTACTTAAAGCATGGCTAGATGTACTACTAACCCATGCTACTTAGTTTGCTTTTTGTACTTCTAGTTAGCATTTCTAACTTAATGGTTTGCATGGCATCTTGCATGGAATATTATCTCGTCTCATTACCCAACCAATTTTCGTTACGTAATCCTTAATTCTTGACGTATCTATAATAAAACTCCTCGTAATAATATTTTGTCGCGTAGCAATTTCCTTTGTAATTCATTAAGTGCTAAATTGTATAAATTCCTTAAATATCCATAACTCCTTGTCATAGTCTCTTAAAATCTTTCAACACTCTAGTAGCTCTCAAATCCCAAGTTTTATAAATCTTAATAGCAATAAGACTCTTGCCTTCAGCAATCTTCCCTTTTTCTTACATAGTGAATGTAACAACATAAATTTCTCAGATAATCAATTCCATTAAACAACATGGGTGACTCAAAAGGTTCCAAATTCACAATGTCATATGTTATTACATAAAAAAAATATTACCAAGAATTAGGGTCCTTACACATATACCGAGCTGTTTATACATACGCAACACCGATTCAGGGCGAAAACGGAAAGGAGAAATAATCTGATTCACAGCCATTTTAAACCTCGTTATACTGGAAGAAAAAAAACGTGAGAGTGAGAGAGACTCACGGAGGGAGGGAGAGGAAGCTGTGGAGAGAGATGAAGTAAGGGATTAGAGGAAGAGAAAAAGAGTCAAGAGTCTTGATAGATTTTGTAGAGAGGTTCGAGAAGAACCTAGAACTAGAAGAAACAGAGCTGTAACTACCGAATTGGGGGAACACACCTTAATTAGGGATTTAGGAGATGAGATGGTATTTTGGTAATCTTTAAAAATGCTGAAAATTAATTCAAATCAATTAAACAACTTTTAATAATTTGAACTTTAAATGGAAAAAAAATTATGAAAATTAAACTTTTCATTTTTAAATTAAAGAGTACAAAATTACGGACACCCACATATTTTTAAAATAATTTTAGGATAAAAAAACGAATTAAAAATGAATTTTACAAGTTTCGAGTCTTTTAAATAAAATAAAACCTTTTAAATCATTTTCAAATACTTAAACACCCAAATTAATTCTCCAAATAATTTTAAAAACTAATTAATATTATAAAGAGGATAACCCGAAAGATTTCAGGATTTTTAAATACTCCGATGATTTTATAAAAATTTTCGAAGATCAATAACGCATGATTTAAAAAAAAATTTAATCATAAAAATTCAAATTAAAATTACACGGACTAGCACGTCACACATACGTCACCATATAAACATGTAAACATGATATCACATACATTTAACCTAAAAAAAAAATTCACACCATATAATCAATATCTAATATTAAATAATAAGATTTATAATTACAATATTTTTCTAAGGCGTTATAGCAGCAGTAGCAAATACAAATACAACTACAGCAACAACAGCAACGACAACATGTTAATCCAACTGTTACCTTCAAATCATTCCAATCGGTGAAGCCGCCAGAGTATAAGGGTTCAGATGATCCGGTTGAGGCTATGACTTGGCTAAAAGAGATAGAGAAAGCATTTGAGCTAGTAAAAGTAGAAGAAAATCAGAAGACAATTTTTGCCAATTATTTTCTGAAGAGTGAAGCAAATTACTGGTGGGATTCAGTTAAAGCTTTGGAAGAAGGGGAGGATATCACATGGGAAAGATTTACAGAGTTGTTTTTGGAAAAATATTATCCTCGTTATATGAAAAATAAGATGGAGTCGGAGTTCTTAGAGTTGAAACAAGGTGATCGGAGTGTGGCAGAGTATGAGACCAGATTCACAGAATTGTTCAGATTTGTGCCAGAGTATGTGAATACGGATGAGAAGAGGGCGAAGAGATTCCAGCAAGGATTAAAGGCATGGATAAGAGGAAAGTTAGCAATTTTGGAACAGTCTACTTATGCAGGAGTAGTACAGAAGGCTATGATCGTTGAAGGTGAAAGTAATGCTCAACAGAGAGAGAAGGATGGGCTTAAAAGAAAGTTTGAGATTACTGAAACTACAGGTCATTATGCAAGAAATCATCAGACTGCTCCTAACAGGAAACCAGGATTTCAGCAAGGAAGGAATATAAATTGTAAGAAGCCAGAAACAAGGAGTGTTCCTCAGAATACACAAGGCAATCGTTTTCAGAACAATAACCAACAGAGACCACCGTTACCAAAGTGAAGAGATTGTAATCAGAATCATGCTCCAGGAATGTGCAAGGCCAACATTACTTGTTATAAATGTGGAAATAAAGGTCATTTCGCGAATGAGTGCAGTGGACAGAGATTGGGCAATAAATGCTTTAATTGTGGAAAGATGGGACATCTTACAAAGGATTGCAAAGTTCCCGTGGCAACAAACAATATGATGAAAGCAAATCAACAGCCGACTGTAAGAACCTATAACATGTCAAGGAAGGATGCTGGTAAAAGCAAGGATGTAGTCGCAGGTACATTTCCTATTAATTCAGTAGATGCTAGAGTTTTATTTGATTCTGGTGCAAGTAAATCTTTTGTGTCTAAGGAATTGTTATTTAAATCAAAATGGAAAGTTGAAATATTGGATGAGACCTTAACGATAGAAACAACTGATCAACATAAGGTGTTAGTAAACCAAGTTTGTCCCGTTGTATCATAGACATATTCGGACATTCATTTTCTGCCGACTTAATACCTTTTGAGTTAGGAGAATTTGACGTGATCTTAGGAAAGGATTGGTTAGCATTTTATAACGCCCAAATAGATTGTAAAGAGAGGAAAGTAGCATTGCAAACCCCAGAAGGTATAAAAGTTATTTTCCAAGGACAATTACAACACAAGAAATTCTTAACTATAATGCAAGCTAAGAAATTGATGCATCAAGGATGTGAGGCTTATTTAGCTCACATAAGAGACATAGAGAATGAAGCTCGTAAGATAGAAGAAATTCTAGTAGTGAACGAATTTCTAGATGTGTTTCCGGATAAACTTCCAGGATTTCCTCCAGATAGAGAAATAGAGTTCAGCATTGATTTAGCTCCAGGCACAGAACCAGTTTCGAAGGCTCCATATCGGATGGCACCAGTTGAACTTAAAGAGTTGGCCATACAATTGTCAGATCTGTTGGAAAAAGGAGTAATAAGACCCAGTACGTCCCCGTGGGGTGCACCATTGTTATTTGTGAAGAAGAAGGATGGTAGTATGAGACTATGCATTGATTATAGGGAGTTGAACAAGTTAACCATCAAGAATAGATATCCTTTACCTAGGATGGATGATTTGTTTGATCAGTTGAAGGGTGTCGAATACTTTTCAAAGATTGATTTACGTTCAGGTTACCACCAATTGAAAGTGAAGTCGGAGGATATTCCCAAGACAGCATTTAGAACCAGATATGGGCATTATGAGTTTCTAGTAATGGCTTTTGGACTAACGAATGTGCCCGCAGCTTTTATGGATTTGATGAATAAAGTGTTCAAGCAGTATTTGGACAAATGCGTGATAGTATTTATTGATGATATCCTGATCTATTCACAAATGGCAGAAGAACATGCACAACATTTAAGGATTGCACTAGAAATCTTAAGGAAAGAAAGATTATATGCAAAGTTTTCGAAGTGTGAGTTTTGGTTAAGAGAAGTACAATTTCTTGGGCATGTAGTTAGTAAAGATGGAATTAAAGTAGACCCAGCCAAGATTGAAGCAGTAATGAATTGGGAAAGACCAAGGACACCAACTGAGGTAAGGAGTTTTATGGGATTAGCAGGTTATTGTAGAAGATTCGTGAAAGATTTTGCTAAGATAGCCACTCCTTTGACTAAACTTACCCGAAAGAACCAGAAGTTTGAATGGAATGAGAAGCGTGAAGAAAGTTTTTAAGAACTGAAACAGAGATTGGTAACTGCTCCAGTCTTAGCATTACCAGATGAACAAGGAAATTTTGTGATCTACAGTGACGCATCTCAACGAGGATTGGGGTGTGTATTAATGCAACATGGGAAGGTGATCGCGTACGCTTCAAGGTAATTAAAAGAACACAAGCAAATATACCCAACACATGATTTGGAGTTAGCCGCAATAGTTTTCGCACTTAAGCTTTGGAGACATTATTTGTATGGAGAAAAGTGCGAGATTTTCACAGACCACAAGAGTTTAAAGTATATATTCACTCAGAAAGAGTTAAAAATGAGACAACGAAGATGGCTAGAATTGATCAAGGACTACGATTGCAGTATTTACTATCACCCAGGAAAAGCTAATGTTGTAGCATATGCATTAAGCAGGAAAGAGAGATTGAATATGCTCACGATACAAGAGAAGTTACAAGTAGAATTTGAGAGAATGGAAATTGATATACGAGTGCCAAGTTCAGCCAATGAGATGCTATGTGCGATGTCGTTTCAGCCAGAACTGTTGGAAAAGATTAGGAAGTGTCAAGAAGAGGTAATGAACCAGAATGCTGAAAGTCTAACGGGTGAAGAATTAAGTAGTCAGAAGGATGATAAAGGAATCTTACGTTTTTCTTCGAGAATTTGGGTACCAAACGTACAGGAATTGAAAGATGAGATTTTGCACGAAGCACACAATTCTAATTTTTAAATCCACCCCGGAAGTACTAAGATGTATCGAGATTTAAAAGAGAATTATTGGTGGCCTGATATAGGGAAGTAGCAGAATGGGTCAGTAAGTGTTATACATGTCAAAGAGTGAAAGCGGAACATCAGAGACCTAGTGGTTTATTACAACCGTTGGAAATTCCTGAATGGAAATGGGACAGATTGCTATGGATTTTGTGGTAGGTCTACCAAAGACAAGAGCAAACCACGATGCGATTTGGGTTGTCATAGATCGATTAACGAAGTCAGCATATTTTCTTCCAATTAATGAAAAAATTTCAATGGATAAACTGGTCAGACTTTATCTCAAGGAAATTGTAATGCGTCATGGAGTTCCAGTATCAATTGTGTCAGATCGAGACCCAAGATTCAATTCAAGATTTTGGAGACAATTCCAAGAAAGTTTGGGAACCAAGTTAAACATGAGTACTACATACCATCCTCAAACAGACGGACAAAGTGAAAGAACCATCCAGACTATTGAAGATATGCTTCGGGTCTGTGCAGTGGATTTTGAAGGAAGTTGGGATGACCATTTACCCTTAGTAGAGTTCTCTTACAATAATAGTTATCACGCAAGTATTGGCATGCCTCCTTATGAAGCATTATATGGAAGACGTTGTCGATCTCCAGTGTATTGGTATGAAGTTGGCGAACGTAAAATTTTGGGTCCGGAGATAATTCAGCAAACTAAGGAATCAATAGAACTTATTCGAAAAAGGATCCAAGCTGCCCAGAATAGACAAAGGAAATATGCAGATTTAAAAAGAAAGGATGTGGAATTTTAGATAGGAGAACCAGTGCTATTGAAAGTATCACCTTGGAAAGGTTTGACCAGATTCGGTAAGAAAGGAAAACCTAGCCCCAGATTTGTTGGACCATTTGAGATTTTAAGTGGCGTGGGAAGAGTTGCTTATGAGTTAGCATTACGCCCATCCATGCGCCATATCCACAACATTTTCCATGTATCTTTGCTTAAGAGATATACACCTGATTCTAGGCATGTTATAGAGCATGAGCCGATAGAGATTCAACAAGATTTATCCTATGTCGAGGTGCCAGTGCGAATATTAGATCGCCGAGAAAAGATTCTAAGAAATAAGACAGTTGCGTTAGTAAGAATTTTGTGAAGGAATCCCAAGGTCGAAGAGTCAACCTGGGAGCTTGAAAGCGAAATGCTGGAAAAGTATCCTCATCTATTTTCCTAAGGTAATTCTGGGGACAGAATTCTTTTAAGGGGGGGAGGATGTAACATTCGTAATAAGTAGAAATATATATATAAGTGATATGAGGAGTTTTAATAATTTTATGTTCCAGTTTGATGCATTTCCGTCGATAATTAGAAACTATGCGTAATATAAAATGTTACGTGTTTAAATGACTATCTGTTCGTACTATTAATTGTTGTAGATACGTTTTTCTCAAAAGGTTTAATTCAATTATTATTTTTATACAAGGTTATTATTTTAATTAAATAAACGATACGTGTTTGTGTATTTTATTCGTTTCTTAAAATTTTGGATTTTAATTATCGTATTTTAAAATTCTTTTAGACGATACGAAATTACGTTACGGATATATTTTTATCGTTTAAATAAATTTTAACGAAACAAAAATAGAAATTACGGGTATTAATTTTTAAATAATATAAATAGCGGAATTTTATTCGTTTTTTCTTAACCAAGGTACGTTTCTAAAATTTTTACTCCTTAATTTTTTTATTTTCTCTCTAAACACACACACGCTCTGTTAATTTTTTTTTTTTTTAAATTTTGATTTTCAGAAACTATTTCAATCTTGCATGCAATTTAGGATATAGATTCCTTGTGATTCCAGTTTCGTTTTAAGCTATCAAACGATGAAAACCGTGACCGGATTGTTATGTTTTTTTAAAACCCATTTTTAAAAATTTTGATCGATTTTCTGTGTTTGTGATTGTTTGATGATATAGATGTTAGAATCATGTTTAGGAGATAGAATGGAGTCGATTCATGTATTTAACTGTTAGAATCGATCGTTATTTGGTCGTCGGAAAATTTGACCGTCGGTTTTCATTTATGCTTGATTCTGAGCTGATAAATGCGTTGCTAGATAGTTGTATTATAAGATATATTTTTTCTAGAATTTTCTGTGAAGTTTAAATTTTGGTCGAAAATTTGGTTTTGGCCGGAAAATTATTTCGGTACGTTTTTGGTAAAAACCGACCTTGCCATTGTGTTTAAAACTTGTTTTGGAGTCAAAATACATTTTTCTGGGAATTTTCTGAGTTGTTTTTGGTTCGCCGGAATTTTTGGCCGGTGGCCGGAACCGCCATTGCCGACGTTGAGCATTCATCGTGTTCTTCGTGTTCTTTGCGAAGAAGATGATGAACAGTGCGCGTTTGATCTTCTTTCCCAGGTGGGGAAGTAGATGAATAGTGTTTTTGAATTAAAATTTACTTTTTATTATTTTAATTTTCTAAAAATCAGAAAAAATATTTTATTTAATTATTTATTAGTTATTTAAATTATTTAAATATTCAAATAATTAATATTTATTATTTATTTAATTCAAAAAAATTTAGTTTCGAATTTTGTTATTATTTATTTATTTAAATCAATAATTTATTTAAACATAATTTCAAAAATAATTCTTTAATTATTTGTTAATTTAAATTAAATTTTTTACTTTACTTTAAATATAATTTACAAAAATTATTTTATTTTTATTTTAAGTTTAATTTAATTTTTATTTAAGTATGAATTAATTTTATTTATTGATTAATTTAAATGAAATTAATTAGAATTTGAATTAAATTCAGATTTTAATTATTTTATTTATCTTAATTAACATTTAAAATTTATTCTTAGTTAGATAAAAATTTACTTTAACTTAAATTAAATTTAATTTAATTTAATTTTCGAATATTTTTACTTACATTATTTTGAGTTAGGATATTAATTCTAAAAATTTGTTTTTACATATAAAAATAAAATAAATTTTTTTTTACGATCCCAATGAATGAAATTTTCTTTCTACAAGTTGTTATAACAACTAGACGCATATTATAAGGCGTTGAATATTTTTTTTTAATTATTTTATATGAGACATTTACGTAATGTCAAATCAATTATTATTTTACAAGTCGAGTAAGTATTTATAATCGAGTTTGACCGTTTTAACTGATACGTGCTACGTGTTATTGTAATTAAATCAAGTCAATTAATTGTATATCATTATATGCTACGTGTTAGGATAATTTAAATTTTATACAATTATTTTAGTAAATTAAGTGTAATATTTCATTATTGATAGGATCTAGTAGACGCGAAGGGTAGCTAGCTTTTGGATCACCCTGAGTTACACTTCTAGACTCTACTTTTGAGGCAACTTTACTGATCGTACTCTTTCTTTCAGAGTATATTTATTTTCCTTAAATTTATGCCGAATGCTTTATTAAAAACTCGTAAATTTACGAAAACCCGTTTAAATTAGTCGAATCAGTTCTTATCACTTCCAATTTATTATCAAGCATGTGATATCATTATTGAGCATGTGTATATCCTGTTTTAAAAGTTTATGATTGTTTTAATAAAGATTTTATATCTTCGGATTTAAAACTGTTATTGGACTGATTTGGTGGTTTTACTGCCAGTTATTTTAAAAAGGTTATTCCTAAAATATACATTAGGAATAAAAATTATAGAGATGTTTATCCCTTGATCTCTAAACAAAATGTTTTGTTTTGATATGTGAATATGTCTAGCGTAAGAGGCTCGTTGCAGGTCCAGCTTTTATTAAGATGTACCAATGACAATAAGTGTCATCTTAAGGCCAATAGCAATAAGTGCCATGAGGATCCATATTTTTTTATATAGCCTGTACATCAAGTGTGCATGGTTTTTGGGTTAAGCGGGACTGATCATCAGCTTAACTCTTGCAACCGTTGATATTCCACATATTACTAAAGGGAAAATTTTATGTTTTTGACAGGAAATATTGTTACTTAAATAACGGATATTTTTATTAAACTATTAGTCTGTTAGAAATTTCTTTTCACAAA
The DNA here is from genome assembly GCA_036435485.1 of Saposhnikovia divaricata. NCBI lineage: Eukaryota > Viridiplantae > Streptophyta > Magnoliopsida > Apiales > Apiaceae > Saposhnikovia > Saposhnikovia divaricata. Next base: position 147,536,560 of record CM071596.1, on the reverse strand, counting down.
ATCATTACTTGTGTTACAAAATTTCAACCCTGGTGCTATAAATTATATCTGTTCTTTTACAAAATTATGTATGTATATTTTATATACTTGTTGAGCGTCTTCGCTCACCCTTGCAAACTATTTTACTTTCTCAGATGGCTCGTACTTATCAAACCACCCGTAAGCAGACTTCAGGCCGGTTTAGGTATCCCGTATTCCCCATTCAGGTGGGCAGTTCTTCTAGCTACTAAGTTATGTAATAACTAGACGAAGATTTTAATTCCGCAATCACAATGTAATATCATCTAGACTTTTGGTTATCAGAAATCTTCTTCTTGAAGATGTACTGATAGCATAAGATATTGTAATAACTTTTAATTATGTTGTATTATTTTGTTGCCATAAAAACTGTTGACGGTCCTACCTTGTGGGGTCGTTTTTAGTCTTTATTCATTTTATTATTATTATTATTATTATTATTATTATTATTATTATTATTATTAGTGGCACCGGATTTCCGGGGCGTCACAGCCAGCCTTTAGTACTTGACAAGCAATTAAACAAGTTATGGTATTCCACTTAGACTTCTATCACACAGACAGATAGTCACGTAGCAGTACCTCCCCTCCTTAAAGGGTTGTTCTTCTCAATACAAAAAGAAGATGAATAAGGGAGAAGAAAAGAAAAGAATTTCAAAGAATCATAGAAGTTTTCATGATTGCAAGATATCATACTTAGAATTTACCTCTGAACTATAGAGGTTCATTAGAGAAGAAAACAATTGTAATCGTATTAAATACTACTTTATCATATTCTCACGTGTCAACATATCCTCTCTACTCTGTCCATCATTCTATGGACCTATATTCTTGTTCAATCTTAGCACACTCATTTTTGGAAAATCTTTCAACCTTTCAGGTTAAATCTTGGATTTCTCGCTTGACATCATTGTTACTAATATTCCATGCCACACTACTAGCTTTTTCATATTCATAATACTAACACTATCGGGAGGTCATCCCGAGAGTTCGTTAGAAAGCCCATTCATCAATCCATTCATAACATTCCTTGCTTCACACTCCATAATTACTTTCCCAATCTTTTCTTTATCAATCATATCCATCTTATTATCTGATTCTTCTTCTCTTCTGTTATTTATCTCTACCGTCATCTCATTATTGAGACATCCTTTTTACTTGGCACCTCCTTATTGGTATCCCGTCACCTTTACTCAATAAGCATCACAATTTTGGGGGTCAAACTTTCCTTTGTTCAACCATCTAAATTCTTATTTTCTCGATCCATGAGTCTCCTTATTACTCAATCAATCTATTCCAAATTTCCCCGAATTCCCCCAACTTAAAAGGAGTTAATCTGTATGTCATTTATACTTTCAATTTCAACTTTCCATCATGACCAACAACCTTTGCCATGTCAATCTCATACTTTTCTAGCTTCATTGCTGGGGTTTCTCAGGAGTCCACATATCTAACTCCCTTATTGTTCCCCAAACTTTATTCCCTTTATGTCCTCAACCCTACGTTCCTTTCATCAGTCACCTTGTTTCTATTTCAACTATAATCTCCTTATGAACCATCATAGCATTATCATTTATTTCAGACATCACGTCATTCCAAAATTAAACCATCTGAAATGAACTTTGACAATTTCCCTTACTTAGATCCAATTTATTTCTGTCTTTCATTTCGACATATCCACAGTCATTATCGTCTGATTTCTCAGAAGAAGCATCACTATATTAATGTAGTCCATTGTTGAATCACCATCGTTTGTCGTTGACGTAGTGCTTTAATAGCTAATCATATGGGTTTCATAATTGTCAGATCAAAATCCTCTTGGGAGACAAAATAATCCCTATTCCTTATCCATAAGGAATACTTCCTGCACTTGATGTAGATATTAATGAAGCAAATAAAATTGCAGAAGAGCTTCAAGCTGCTATAACAGGTTGATGAAATTATTAATCACATGTCTTCAGTAGAAAACTGGAAACTTAACGGTTCACTTAATCAATTTCGTACCATGGTCCTGCTTTCCTCAAAATAGGACCTCACAAAGTGTGTAATTTGCTTAAGACGATATCAGGAATCGAATCTTTACTTAAACTATTATTACAGTTGATTCTTGCATAATCATCAGAAGGAATGTAAATTCCTCCACTCCAGTATGACCTTCAAGGTCCTTCCAAATATCATTATGTTTCTTCGGTATGAGCATTTATAATAACTCATCTATACTTAAAGTGTCGGCCACCTCATTGGCCTTTCGTGATAATTATAATTTCTTGTAATCAATGTTCTCTGGATCTATTCCAACTCAAATTTTTCTACCTCATTCCCATCACTATTGGGTGAAAGCATTCTCCCTTAAGCTCTGCTGAAGGAGAAAAGTATCTATCAGACTTTTTCCATAAGTCATTGCTTCCACCTTTCTGTGTGAACCTTATCACGGTTACTCCTAATTATACCTAGGATATTTCTTCTTTTAGTTCTTTCTTGTTTTAGGATAATATTAACCTTTATTGGCTCACTCCATACCTCCTCATGGTTTCACACATAACTCATCTGGCATTATTATTATTATGTCATACATTCCCTACCAACTTCCATTTTTGAAACTTAGGATATTAACTCTCTCTTTGTAAAATCTCTTAGGCCATCTTCATCATTCCTCCTGTATTTTCTAGGTACAGGGTGTATCAAAATATCACTAATCAATCCTATAACAATCCTGTTTACGTACCTTCCGAAACTCCTTCCACTGAATCCTTAAAGGTTATTGTTGCCTTGGTCAATCCAACTTATATCATCTGAATTCACAATTTCTTTATTAGGGGTAATGCCATCCTTTGTGCGTCCCCAGGGTTCGTCTTAATTTATGGATATTCTATCCTCAATTCTATTTTCAAGAAATATTACATCCTTTAATTAACAATCAGATCATATATCCTTAATAAGGGTCTCTTTTCAATCGTTCTCATCTTGATAATCTATAGGTTGCTTAATGCTTGCCTTTTCTTTCGAATTGACGTCAGTCTACATGACCTTCCGAAAGACAACTTATGTCTATCCGCTATTCTTACAAAACTTGATAATGGTAGCAAGGATGTTCTGGAAGATATTGGTCGAGTTCAACGTGAATCTCTTAATACCTAATACTCTTCTTGATGATATTCTGTTTCAGATAACATTTATGCATCATACAACACCATTTCTGACACTCTTCATAACCTCCATTGATGTAAAATCCCATCGTCATGTATCTCAATTCACTTTACTTCTTTTTCTAGCTCATAAGCCGGTTAATCATATATGCCTGAATCACTTCACTTCATATCCAAAGTTCTCGCGGTTGGAGCTTGGTTAGAAGCACCCCGCTTTGTCCTTACATTGCTGGTCTAGTCACTTTATAATTCTTTGTCACATGGCCCTCAAGTGGCCGCGCCATAGGGTGTGAGTTTAGGGTTAGCTAATGGCATTACTTTTCTAGCAATTGTTGGCATAGTGCCTCTTTCATCCATGGCTTGGTGATTGATGTAACAATTTAGAAACGTTCGATTTATAGCCGTCGTAATGCCGAAATTTCGTTAACCATTAAAATTTGTTCATAACAGTAGGTATAATTTTCTGATCTTGATCAATAGTTGACCCACCCTTATAAATCTAGAGTCATAGATCGTTTTGGCGAAAGAATCGAAGCAAATGGAGTTACAGTTTAGGAATTATGGCCGATTTACTAAAAGTTGTTCGAAACCGTAAATGCAAATTCGTAATTGAAATTGAACCCCCTTAACTCGAGTAATTCAGTAAGGAATCTTGGTAATTAAATATTAGAGATCATAAGGAAGGTGTGAGAGAAGACCTCATGTTAAAAAGATCATTTTTCGATTTTATAAAAATGTTCGAATCAAGTTTAAGTGCGAACGAACCCCTAAAAAGGATACTTGGTTATAACTTTGGAAAATCACTTAGATAACGATCGATAAATCTCGAGATATAATCTTTCGACCTTAGAACTTATATGGCTTAAGTTCCTACCAAGTGTAAGTGCAATGACATGCCTTAATAGCGAACCAATGTCGGGTCATAACGGTGTTAATAAGAGTTACACTAGAGAGTGTAAAACGAGATAACTTGAAAACGTATCTTAATCTAAGTTAAGTATATATTTAGCCTTTCAAAAGGGTTAAGTGATTAATCTCGAATACTTTGATTGTTTATAGATCACCGAGCTGACCCAGGACACGCTACCCCTACTCGACTACCAGGCAAGTTTCCAAACTGTTGTTGTGATAATATATATGATTGATTGTTGTTATACCTATGCCATAGCATGCATGCCTACTTTCAAAATTATATTGTGATACTTGTTCCCTGATTTGATGTTGGCTTATAAGTTAGATACGAGATATGCTAATTATAAGCCAGATATTACTAAGACCCTTAGTGAAGGGCATATGATCTTTGTTCCTTAAATATAGACCGGGAGTCGGTATTTTGTAATATAGCGATAGTCGTGGGAACCAGGAGGGATTCCTGTGACCGATTATTTAAGGAATGTTATTTATGAACATTATTTATATTTCCATAAGTATTAATTACTTGGAAATTATTCGAGGAATGTTATTTGAGTATAATCTAAGTCGAGAAATACTATTTGAATATTATTTTTGAATATTCATTTAAGACTTGATTTATTTCATTAATATTCATTTGAGGTTATTGATTTAGATGAATATTATTTTGGAATATTCATTTGAGTTTACTTATTTAATGAATATTATTCTGAATATTCATTTAAGGTCTTATTTTCTTATGAACATTATTTTGAATATTTATTAGATGAATTATCAATTTAATAAATATTTTAAATATACTTATTCGAGGGTTAATCATGAGCAATATTTATTTTAAGAATATTCTTGAACTATTTCTGGTTTAATAAATATTCTTTGAATATTTATTTAATTCTTTCAACTAGTTCTAAAATGAGATATTTTATTCAAAAATTTCCTTGATATTCAAATACTATGTAAATTATCTCTGAGTCGTATTATTATTATTTTTATCAGGGAAGGTTCTCAAAACTCTATTCTTCATTCGAATCTATCTTCTAAAATATAAGGGAACATTGCTTGAGAGATGTTATTTCATTAACTGCCCGGTCATATACTTGTTAAACTACCTTTTCACTCACATCTTGATTCTTTTCAAACATCGATATGAGTCTTTTTGGTTACCTCCTCAACACTCGAGGGGTAAGATTGATGGAACAAGTTTATATCCATTAACAAGCACCAGTTTGGGAAATATTGGTGAATCTTCTTTTCCAATTAGATACAACTACTTTGTGGAGTCCTATCAACGAGTATTACACTTGGGGAAAGGAGGACGAACTTTACGTTTCAGAGTCATGGATTTATTCGAACTAGGAGTCGTGTGTAAGAGGCCGAGTCGCGCGGTCCATCACAAGGCCCAACCGTTGGCCAGGGAATTACTAAAAAGGGCGGTAGACAAGTAAATCCGTCAGTTCTTCCTTCTACCGATAGTAAAATATGTTGGGCTGTACCATCTCCGACTGATCATCGGGGAGTGGGAAAGCTGGCGCGTGATAACTCCAGTATTAGTTCATCTCCCAAATTGGGAATTGCTAGCAACACGTATCGAAGAGACTTCTTTCAGGTTGACGAGCATCCTCCGCAACACGTATCAAAGAGACTTCTTTCAGGTTGGCAGGAGTTTGAAAAATGTTCAAAACTGGGATTGCAATATTTTCCTACAGTACCCTTCTTTTATGACATATGATGATGTTTGGCTTTTACCTTGCATAGCAGATATTTCTACCGAATATATGTTTTGAGTTACCTTGTAACTTCATCATTTATATTATATTGGCACTATGTACGTTAATGCATGGCATATGGTTTCCTTTTGAACTATTGTATATGTTATTGTTCAATATACGTTATTGTTGGTGGGCTATTGCTCACCCTTGCTTTATTTTATTATATCACAACAACAGCTAGAGAAGATAGCCGTCCAAGGAACACTTGGCGCAAGAGCGTGGGAGCCGTCAGAGAGTAACCCGCTGATTTAGCTACCATTGCTGAGGAGGAAGCTATTGGTAGGCTAGTTTTCCGCTTTTAAGCATCGAATATATTTATCCATATAACTTATGTAAATGGATGGCAAAGAGTATGTAAGTTAAATTTCTTTTGGGTTGTAATAACTCAAACTCGTGATTAATAACATTTGATAGTTACTCTGATTTCATCTCTGGGACTATAACTGGTGTGTTTCTATGTTGTTGTTTTGGGTCACAAGGTTGTAATTTAAGTTATGTTGGTTTTGTGGATGGAAATTCAATCCGTAACGATCGGATCCACGACCCTGGATCTGGGGGTGTTACAGAAATGGTATCAGGGTGAGAGTTATATATCCCAGAGATGTGGCGACGTTATAACAATAAATTCACTAAGATAATAAGAACCCTTGCCAAGTTCACCTAAAACCCTTATGGGAACTCTTAAGTATCATAACAGTAAATTAGCTCGATATCGTATCGACGAGCAAGGCGACAGACCTTGAGGCTTATGAGCAGCAACACGGTGATGCTTTATTATATGCTGACGATCGGATTGTGGATTCGATAGAGTACCCTACTGAGGACCCGGAGGAGGCTCTAGTAGAGGAGGAAAATCCTGTTAAGGATAAGAAGCTTACCCTTGAGGAAATGAGGGATGCAGCCAGAACGACTGTCAGGGCTAAGATTATAGTGCTCAGAGACGTGAGCGTAAAGAACTGAGATATTGTTAAAAGAACTAAGGATGCATATTGGATTCATAGCCGGACTACCGGATGTAGTACCAGCAAGTAAGATGCATTGGAAGAATTACTTGGGATCTATGGGGATAGATAATAATCATTAGAGACTTTCAAATTAATGAGAAAAGAGTTAGAATGATGCATGATTATCAAAGACATCGATATAGGACAGGAAGCAAAGCCCCAGGAGCAGTTAAGATAGAGGCAGCAAGTGCCCTATCATTTGATAAATGATTAGTGTGAATATTATCAATGGTAATTCGCCGTGAGAAGACAGATTTCATAGGTTATAAATTACGAAGTCAAATTGAGATTGATGAGGTGGTTTATTCAGGGAAATGTTCATTTTAGGAATGGATCAGCATCGAAAGTAAAGATATTGGGAAGTGATGGAATGACTAGATAAGGTTATATAAGGAAGTAGTAAGCGAGATGATGATCTCAGAACCTACAAGAGGAGAAGACCAGTGAGTCTATGATAAACTCGTAATAAGACTACTGTCAGGGACTAAGTATAGGTTTATTTCAACTCAGTGAAATGATGAACCAGAAACATTTGATGCATGTGATTCAGAGGAATATTAAATTCTTTCTTTTCCTTGAATGGATTATAGTAGTTACATTAAGTTTATTCTGATGCCGAATCATAAATGGATTGATAAGGGGATTTTATATCCACTTTGAACGTTCCATATCGGCTTAAATTGATTGTCTTGGACTCAAGTTTGTTGTAGTTTTGATGTGTTTTGCTTAAGTGTGCAGGATTGCCAGTTGTCGATTAGGGCTTACATTTCCGTCGATTTTGGAATTGCATTGGAGCTTTTGAGTAAATAATGGAGTCTTTTTGCAGACCACCATAGTGATCCATTAGTTTTAGAATTGAATAAGGAGGCTAATCCAAAAAGAACGGAAGCATTTGGAGTCAAAACGAAGCGAAACAGCAGAAAACAAGAAAATTTCAGGAAGTGGCTGCACAGACTGCGCCCTAGGTGCGCAGAATGCGCCCTTGAATAGAATTGGACTGCGCAGGCTACGCCCTAGCTGCGTAGACTGCGCCCCTGTGCGGCCAGAATTGCTGAATTTTGACAGTTTTGCCCTAATTCGAGTTGAAACATATTTTTCGCAGTTTCCTGTACCAAGTCAAATTCTATTAATTTTGTAAGGTAGTTTCTTATGTAGCAAGACTTCTAGAGCCTATTTAAGCACATCCTACCATTGTAATTTGGGATCACCATTACATATCAATTACTTAGGTTTATTTGTATATTTTCATACTTTATTTTTATCATGGTTTCATCAGATCCCATGATGACGAGAGGTTCGATTATGAACTAATCGTTGTCATGGGATTCTAACGGATTTATTTATGGAGCTTTAGTATCGTGATTGCTTTAAAGATCTGTGTGATGTATATCTGATATCCTTGTCTGGTTATGCTTCATTGATAGATGCGTCGCGAACATCTAATTTGTTAATCTCTTGTGAAGTGAAAATGGATCTTGAGATTTAGAACTTGCCATGCTAGCATAGGTTCATGATTGTTTATCAACATGATTCGTAGTATGAGATGAAAATACTTATATTTCCCTATGTGATCAATATGGATAACTTGTTCCTCAACCGTTATGTTTTCAAATTCTATAGACATATAGGGTCTAAACATAATTGGTGTCTATTCATCTTCTATCTCTTTTGTGGATGTATGTTTAGTTTGGTATACGTATGCTGACAGGTAGCGTGTACTTATTTCATGATATCCGATCAGATATCATAACTGTTGCATATATTGATTAAAGGCTTCAGATCTAAGCGAAGTCTTTAATAAAGTTAGGATCCCATGTTTACTCATGTAGAAGTAATTCGATTCCAATTCTCGTTAGTTAGTTAATTCTTAGTTTTGTTAATTTGTTTCTTAGTTAATTATAGTTAATCTAAACCCAATCTTGTTAATTGTCTTAGCAGTGAATAAAAACCATACATTGTTGCATAGGTGCATGAACTGAATTGAAACCTAACCAGATCTCTTTGGGAACGAACTTGACTTATTCATATATTACTTGTGACTACGTACGCTTGCGTGATTTTGTGTTAACAAGTTTTTGGCACCGCTATCGGGGATCATCGGTGTTTTATTTTTAGTTTATGTGCTTGTCATCAGTGGTCGTTAGCGTTCACTGACTCAGATTGTTTTTATCATCTATTCTTGTGTAGTTCGTTGGTGTTTCAGGTACGTGTTCATCTATAGCTATAACAGCCTTATCAGTAGTTTTAAGGTCAACAATATGGAGCACAACCTTACAATCATCAGAATTTTTAGCAGCAGCAATGGCAGAATTTTCAGCAACAGTATGCCCCGTGGCAATTTCAACCTTCAGGTTTTCAGTAACAACAGTCATATGCTGGTTCTGGGCATTCCACTTATGACAAATCTGAATTCGAAGAATTGCGGTTGATGCTTAAAAGCAACGCTGTATCGTTTAAGACCTTGGAAAATCAGATTGGGTAGATTACTAATGCCTTGTTGAGTAGGCCACAAGGGACTCTTCCTAGCGACAATGAGGCTAATCCAGGCAAGAGGGAAGTCGAAGAGCAGGTGAAAGCAGTTACCTTGAGATCTGGAAAGGCTATAAACGATCAGAAATCAGCAGCTACGGAAAACGAAGAAGTTCATATTCAGCAGGTTGAGGAATCTACAGTGCCAGAAATTGAGAAATCTGATTTGGTAGCTGAGCAATTGGACGGTGAAGTGGAAAAGAGTACGAATCCTGTTGAAAAAGTTTCTCCGGAGCATTCTACAAACAGCAATCAGATCTACCCGCCTCATCCATATCCAAAGAAATTCTTGGAATTTCCGGCAGAGGAGGAAGAGTGTTTTGGCAAGTCGGATCCAGTAGAAGTTGCTTTACAAGGAAAGTCCGATACGGAAGATGAGGAACTAGGCTTGGCTGATCTCTGGGATTCTCAGGTGTTGGTTGATGAGGTGGTTTCATGGTCAAATCTTGAGGATAGTGCAATTAAGTCTTTTTTTGAGGAAGATGTTTTGATTGAGGGTAATGAGGATCTTCATGAGTTGTATAGGAATTTTACTTCTGATGAGATGTTAGAGGAATTGAATGCTATTTGTTCTAAGCATGACATTCAACTTGAGGAGAGTTCTTTTGATCCTAAGTCTATTGATAAGACTTCTGTAAGTGAACCACCCACTTCCGTTCCTAATCCGTCCATTACCACTCTTCAACAGTCTTTGGTAGTTAATAATGAAAGTCATCATGTTGAAGAAGTTTCCAAACTCGAGCTTAAACCACCAGATCACGTGAGGTATGTATATTTGGGTCAATCATCTACTTTGCCTATTATTATTGTTGCTAACTTGTCAGGTAGTGAAGAGAACATTGTTGCTGACACTTTTGAAGAGCAAAGAAGGCGGAAACTTGTCATCGAGGATGTAGCCCCGGAAAAGATAATTAAATGGCCATATAGAGATACGATGTAGAAATTTTCAAGAGAAAAAGCCATTGCCAGGTCTAGCTAAAGACTTTAAACAAAGGCACTTCGTGGGAGGCAACCCACGTGTTTCGGTATTTTTAGGTATGTTTCCTGCTATCCCTTGTATTTACTTCCATTCAATGCGGACATTGAATCTTTTAAGTTTGGGGGTGGTTTGGGAGATAAGTAGTGTATATGTAGTTATTTGTGATTGTGAGTCATTGTGTTTATATAGATATCATGATTGCATAATAGTAGTAATTCATGCATATATGTTCGTATTAATTATGTTTGTTTCATGTAGGGCTTTCTGTTTTTGGTTTTGTTTACCATGTGAGTTCATTTAGTTGCATTTTCATGGCATGCATATTTCATGATCCTTTAGGATGAGTTAATTCTGATTAGTGGGTAGATGTTTTATTGGCTGTGGTATTGATGAATAGAGGGCTGATTTATAGTTCTTAGGAATTGGCTTGCATGTTATGGAAACAAAATTTTTACACAAGTCTCATTAGGTTGCTTTTTGGCTAGGTTGAAATTATGCTTGTTTGTTAGTTTTAAGATTTAATCACTTGATTATATTTAGAATTTTCGTTATTCCCTTGATAAAATTGGAGCACTAAAATCTAAGTTTGGGGGAAACTAGGGATTTCATGCTAGTTGTTATGTGTCAAATGGCTAGTAGCCGGCTCATATTTATATGAGTAGTCTAGGGTTGGAAATGAGAATGCTCATTCCAGATTGCATATGAAAAAAAAATAAAAAATAAAAAAAAATAAAAAAAAATTATGTGAATTGTTTAAATGCAAAATTAACCAGGGTGTGCTCTTTAATACTCGAGCTATTAAGTTCTAGGGGATTTTCTGCCTAGTGACCTAAGCTTTTATAGTCTAGGATCCACTAACTCAATGCACGCTACATGGGTATTATTGTATAAGCCTTTAGGGGTCTCATCCATTGCACGATTAAATAAGCATGCGTTATTGTGTATAGTATTATGTGTTGTAGTTGTTAGTAATAAAGCATGAATTCCTGGCTAACTCAGATAAGGATAGAGGTGTTCTTAGGTTATGAAGTGTTTACCGTCTATTCTATTTATAAACCTGTGATTGTCTTGACGAAGAGCATGTATGATTTTTAATCTAGTTTTAGGAGTATATCTGATGAGCACCGCACACACGTACGTTTCTGTTCATGTATTGTTAGTATACGGGGACTTAGTTGAGCTCTATTTGGATGTATTGCATTCTTTGAGATATTTTCTTGTTGGTTGGTTTTGGTGAATCTAAAGGGGATCGTTGCATTTTCATATTAGTTGCATTCATGCATTGCATTGTTTTTGCATCGTTTAGTTAGATGGATTTTGTGGGTACATTCGCTATAGGCCCTCACGAAACCTTACTCGTCCACTAGGGCTGCTTAGGGGTTTAAAGGGCTTGTTGCATATGCCAAATGCAACTGTGATCACCTACCGAAGTGGTACTAGTTAATTAGGTAGTGTTTAGTTATTTATGCTTGAGGACAAGCATCGGTTTAAGTTTGGGGGAGTGATAAGTGGATTTTATATCCACTTTGAACGTTCCATATCGTCTTAAATTGATTGTCTTGGACTCAAGTTTGTTGTAGTTTTGATGTGTTTTGCTTAAGTGTGCAGGATTGCTAGTTGTCGATTAGGGCTTATGTTTTCATCGATTTTGGAATTGCATTGGAGCTTTCGAGTGAAGAATGGAGTCTTGTTGCAGACCACCATAGTTATCCATTAGCTAGAGAATTGAATAAGGAGGCTAATACAAAAAGAACGGAAGCATTTGGAGTCAAAACGAAGCGAAACAGCAGAAAACAGGAAAATTCCAGGAAGTGGCTGCGCAGACTGCGCCCTTGAACAGAATTGGACTGCGCAGACTGCGCCCTAGCTGCGCAGACTGCGCCCCTGTGCGGCCAGAATTGCTGAATTTTGACAGTTTTGCCCTAATTCGAGTTGTAAACGTATTTTTGGCAGTTTCATGTACTAAGTCAAATTCTATTAGTTTTGTAAGGTAGTTTCTTGTGTAGCAAGACTTCTAGAGCCTATTTAAAGACATCCTACCATTGTAATTTGGGATCACCATTACATATCAATTACTTAGGTTTATTTATATCTTTTCATACTTTATTTTGATCATGGTTTCATCAGATCCCATGATGACGAGAGGTTCGATTATGAACTAATCATTGTCATGGGATTCTAATGAATTTATTTATGGAGCTTTAGTATCTTGATTTCTTTAATGATCTGTGTGTGATGTATATCTGATATCCTTGTATGGTTATGCTTAACTGATAGATGCGTCGCGAACATCTAATTTGTTAATCTCTTGTGAAGTGAAAGTGGATCTTGAGATTTAGAACTTGCCATGCTAGCATAGGTTCATGATTGTTTATCAACATGATTTGTAGTATGAGATGAAAATACTTATATTGCCCTATGTGATCAATATGGATAACTTGTTCCTCAACCGTTATGTTTTCAAATTCTATAGACATATAGGGTCTAAACATAATTGGTGTCTATTCATCTTCTATCTCTTTTGTGGATGTATGTTTAGTTTGGTATACGTATGCTGACAGGTAGCGTGTACTTATTTCGTGTTATCCGATCAGATATCATAACTATTGCATATAGTGATTAAAGGCGTCAGATCTAAGCGAAGTCTTTAATAAAGTTAGGATCCCATGTTTACTCTTGTAGAAGTAATTTGATTCCAATTCTCGTTAGTTAGTTAATTCTTAGTTTTGTTAATTTGTTTCTTAGTTAATTATAGTTAATCTAAACCCAATCTTGTTAATTGTCTTAGTAGTGAATAAAAACCATACATTGTTGCATAGGTGCATGAACTGAATTGAAACCTAACCAGATCTCTGTGGGAACGAACTTGACTTATTCATATATTACTTATGACCACGTACGCTTGCGTGATTTTGTGTTAACATGGATCAAGTAATACGATCAGTGGTTAAGAGGTAATGGAGAATGTTTTGAGATGAAACCTGAAAGAGCAAGTGCATGCCAAGTTCTTGAAGTATGAATTTTGATAAAATAAAGTTCAGTTGTTAGGACATGCGATCAATAGTGAGTCGTGTTGGTTGACCCAGCCGAGTTAAAGGAAGTTCCAATTAAGAAAGGCCAACCACACTGACTAAGGTGAGAAATTTCATAAGATTCACCAGGTATTACCAAAGATTGTTCAGGACTTTAAAAAGATTGCAGTCCCGCAACCCGACTTATTTGTAAGACTAAGGAGTTTGAATGAACAGGAAAATGTGATAAAATCTTCCTGGAGCTAAAGATGAAGCTTGTGACGACCCAGCGTTGGCGTTGCCTAATGGAAGAAGGAAGACCTTGTGATATATTAAGATGCACCTCATATAGGTTTAGGTGGTGTGTTTATGCAGCACGGCTGTTATTTCTCAGTTATGCACCACGAGATTGTAGAAGGGGGGGTTGAATACAATCTCAACTAAATTCTTTCGAAATGATGAGGCTTAGATCAAACTGTTATAAAACCAGAAAAAAAAAGATAAACAAATTATCTAATCATACATACAACACGAGATATAAAAAATCTCAGGTGGGTTGGCTTGAAAGCTTAATCCACCTGATGGTTGTATTTGAAGATAATTCTCTGCAGCTGCGGATTACAAAGTTTTAGTGTTTACAAGAAAACCTAAAGCTATCAGCCTTGTGATCGGTGTTTTCTTCTCTACCAAAACTATGCTGCTCATACAGCTTATTTAAACTATATGAAGACAAGTAAAGGTTACATTAAATGTGATGATACATTTCTGGTATAACTTGTCACACACACATGCTCGAAGTGGTAACCATTTCTGGAATTATCTTGAAAGTCTTCTTTACTTGATTTAGACAATCCCAACATGCTTCAAGTCAGTGTATGTTTCTTTCTTCAAAAGTAACTAAGTTCTTGAAATGACTTAGCTTCCAAGCCCACGTAATGCTTTATGCACAAGATCTTTTTGCTTTGGATTTCTGTCTCTGAAAATAAATTTAATCAAAAAGATAATCCTTTTGAAAGTCAATAAGCTTTTCTGCTTATTGAGCTGTGATCAAAATTCACAGATATAACGAATGATCCTTATGCATTCATTAGGATATCCTTTGAATCTTTCAGTAGAAATGTAATCATGTTGGAGGTTGCTTCCACTCTTATTGTTGCCCTTGAAGTCGGATAAACAGTGACTGATTGCACCTTTCATTTGGAAGAGTTTGAGCCTTCAAATATATACAATTTGACTCCCTAATCCTAACATCCTCTGCGTAATTGATCACTGTCTATAAGTCACGGGTTGCAAAGTAATTCTGGGTTCAATCTTCATTCGATATGTTCCATTAGAGAACTCTGTAATATTTTGGAAACAGGTTGAGTTCTCGAACAGATAAATCTTGAGTTCTCGAATGATGATTTTTTAAATAGTTCCTTAAAGCGAGTTCTCGAATGACTTCTCGAATACCCTTCTGAGAGGACTTCTCGAGTAGTGCATGTTGCAGACTTCTCGAATAGAGCAATCTGAATTCTTCGAATTAGGACTTCTCGAATAAACCCTTTGTGTAGAGTTCTCGAATGACTTCTCGAACTCTTCTTTCCTTGATTTCTCGAACTTACTTGCATGGTATTAACAAACTCTCTTTTGATTACTGATATCTGACTTTAGCATCTCCAGGCTTGTTACTGAAATAAATCCTAACTATATGCAGAGTTTCATCCTTAAGATATTGCTATAGTTGATCTGCATTTTAGTTAGCTTCCTGATTTGTTCATCAGCTTTGATTCCTTGATTCATTTTCTATCTTGTGGTATTTGTTATCATCATCCATATGCATGCATGTCTCAACAACGGCAGAGTAATTGCGGATGCATTCGGATAGCACGGTTCACCAGATTCGGATGGCCTTGATAGTGCCAATGTTGTAGAACGACTAACTCCGACGGTAGTGGTCCTTCTGAGACTAATGGTTAGGTAGACTGACATTTGGTAGTATCGATTATTAGGACGTATATGTATCAGGAAGATATGGCATGTTTCAGTTTGAAACTTTTGATTTCCCTTCTATGGGATGTATATAATCGGTTCCTTTCCAGTGGTTAAACTTCCAACTTTATGTCAATCATTCCGTTATTATAATTGCTTACGATTCCACCTGCTTGGATGCTCATAGAAATTTTCTTTAGGTTTGAAATGGATCTTCTTAGTATTACCAATGGGTGGATAGGTTATGTGACGCCCCCAGATCCGGGGTCGGAGATCTAGGCGCTCACGGTCCATTTTCCATTAATAACATACCTGTTCTTGCACATAATATATAAAACAGCCATCGACCCCACAATAGACTCACACCGCACACACACACAGAGGTTAGAGTCTCAGAAACGTCACACAATTGATTAAGCGGAAATAAAAGTTTCAGAGTTATTACAGACCGAATTAAATAGTATTTATGTTACCAGCAACATTTCGATAAGAAGCGAAGTTGGCGGCTTGAAAGTTTGTTACGATACACTGCTTTGCACAGGTCATGCTTATAAATAAAACGAACTAACAAAAGTTGCCAACCAATCCGGTTAATGGGGCCTACCGGTGGAATCTCAACTGCTGCCTCGGGTCTAGTCAACTGCTTTCGGGCAGTCTGTCTGGGTCTTGCCATTTCTCTTAGCTGTTGTGTTTGTAAATTTGAAAACAAGCAAGAGTGAGCAACTATAGCTCAGCAAGAAATATATGTATAAGGTAAGAAATATAACATTTCATATGATTAGTAATTATTAAACTCGTTTGTATCAATCAGATATAAAATCACTTGTCATTGTTGATAAATTCCGAAGGTGCACCAATACGTGCCCTTGTTTTCAAAATAAACTTGCAGTTCTAGATACTGCATAGAGTCAACATCTTTCTCATCAAAATAGAACACTATCAGCAACTTGGCACATAAGCCTAAGAAGCAGTGTCAGAGCATTTTCCAAAATGGAGGAATGGGACTTAAAGAAAACATAAAACCTGACAGGGATTGATGATGATCAGTCGCCACATCCAAGTCCAATAATCTGCGGGTCTTCTCTACCGGTAGAAGGATAGAAACTATATCCGTAACTATCCCCGGGTGAAAACTACATCCGTAATCACCCTCGATGAAAACAGTTAGGCCGAATACACAATTAATAATCAAATTCATATGAGAGTTTAACAAGTAAGATAATTATGCACTTTAAAACTTCTGGTATTAAGAACCCTCTTCGTGATGTAAACTATCACAAAGAGCTGCTAGGTTACAATAAAGATAGTTCGATGCACGATACCCTTCTAGGGCTAACCTAACTGTATTTATAAAATATACAGCTTCGATACAATCTCTAATTGATATTCCTAATAATCAGCTACACAATGATATGAATTACAGATTGTCACACGTCTCCTAAGTCAACTCGATCTCTTTGATAGCTATCCAATCTCCAAAGATCTCGCTTCCATATCAATCTTCAATTGATCTCTAATATCTTCTGTTGACTCTGTACGCGCTGCTTCCAGACAGACTTTACTAAACTCTGTCCAGCTTCCGTCAGTCAGACTTTACTAAACTCTGACTTCCTTCCAGTTAAACTCTGATATATCACTGTTACACTTAAACCCTGATTAAAACACATCAATTATATTTAACAATCTCCCCCAACTTGTTCATTAGCAAAAATGCACAAGTTAATAACAGTAATTGATGATGTCAAAACAAATAGACAAATACAGTGTTTATACAAATTCAGAGTTTAAGCTTCTACTTAACAAAATCTACAGAGAATAAGAAAATCCTTACAGACTTTAATCTCTAATTTCTTCAAGATCTGGTGTAGCTCTGAGATAATCCATGAGTAATCTTCTTTCTGCATTTTCAAGCTCAATCTCCATAGCTTCTTTAATCTCTCTAAGATGAGGATCACTCTCATCTGTCTGATAGATAGCAGATCTAAGATCATAGATTCTGTTTCTTCTCATCTCATTTCCCAGTCTGATAAATTTGACTTCTTCTGACTGTGAATTGAAGTCAAGTACTGTGATTCCCAAATCAGTCTTTAATTTCGCAGTACCCTTCTTCATTTCAATAAGATTTCCATTCCAATCCCGGTACTTAGGAACATATCTACTATTATACTTCATTCCTCTGATTGCAAAATTCTGGAGCATTTTCTTTCTAAGCACATTTGCAACTGATTGAGTCCTTTGACTATTCACCTTGAAAAGATATAGAACATATTCTAATTCTTCCCAATATTTCAAGCCAATATCATTCTCACCAATTCTAAATACTGTCCCATCAGCCATGAATTACAAGAGAAAGTCCTTCTTTAAACTCTTCTGATAAACTAACTGTACTGATTCCAGTCTGTCCAAACTCTCTTGAGTGACACCACGACCTGGAACAGCTAGTGAAGAAGGATCTCTAGGACCAGTATATTGCCTTTTGTCCTTGTGTGAACCTAGTCCACCCTTATTGTTTCCAACCTTACCAGATAAGGCTCTTCCATCAGAAAAATTCATAGAAACTCCAGATAATAGATTTGGATCATGAAGTGTTCCTTTCCCAAAAACTGATTTCATCTGAGAAGATAAAGGTCTAGATACAACTTGTGTAGCAACAGAGGTTGTGTTTTCTTTCTTCTGTACAACTTGTGTAGAAACAGAGGTTGTAACTTTTTTCTGTGAACTTTCTCCTTCAATGCCTTTCAGCTTGAGTTGAGCTTCTGCTGCCATTGTTTCCTTTGATAACTGAGATTTTTGACTAACATCAGCACTTTCCTTGATCACAATGCCTTTAAGAACAGGCCTAGGAGCTTTTCCTTTCTTTAACTTACCAGACTTTAAAGCCTTGAGATGTTCTTCTTGTAAACTCTTTTCTTCAGCTTTAATGTCCTCAATTGTAACTGCTTCCTCATTCTCTTCAATAAACAACTTAGCAGCCAATTCTTCATCAGTCTGTGGATTAGAAGATAATAGCAAACTCTTGGTCTTTGAAGTACCTTGAGTATCAGTGTTTATCCCAATAAACTGTGATTTAGAGGATTTGCTAGTTCTCAGAGTTTGAAATTCTTCAGTTTTGAGCTTTCCTTTACTACTTGCTCCTCTATCTCCAGCATTATCCTTTCTGATCAGAGTTTGAGATTGCTTGCATTTGTCTTTAGCAACTCTCTCCCCCTTTTTGACATCATTAGGCATAAGAATAGATGTGATTAACTCCAAGGAGGTAGCAATAGAATCAATCTTTAAGGACATATCATTCTGATTTTGTTCAACTTTGCTCAGCCTATGAGACAAAGTTTCTTGATTCTGAGTAAGATATTGAAATTTGTTCTTGTTGTCAAGTTTAAGCATGTCATCTCCTCTAACAACATCACCTCGAACATCAGAGATTGCCTTTTGACATAGATCAAACCTAGAGTTGAGAGTCTTCACTTGTACAACTATAGCCTTGAGACAAGATAGAATCTCTGGATTTGTAATTGTTCTGGAGGTTCTCTTGACAAATTCAGCTGCTCTTGCAGGAGGAAAGATACAAGTGTCCTTGTACCAGTCATTGGAAAATTGTTCAAGATGTTCTTTTTCAGCATCTGCTTGATTTGAAGGACCAGCAAAATCCTTAACCTTAGCATCAGTCTGGACTGGTAAACTCTGAGAAGAGCTTGACTCAGTATTCCCTTCAGTTTCATCAACCTCAGCTTCAACATGATGAGTGGATGGAGGAATTAGAATAGATGCATCAACAGTGTCAACAACATCCTCTACAACAGGTTCAGTAGTAGAGTCAACAATAGGCTGTACAACATCCTCTGCAGATTGCACAATAGCCTCAGAGTTTATCTCCTTAGGTTGTTGATCAATTTCCTCACCATGTTCAACAGATTGATGAGCATCAGAGAGTAATTCTGTATGTGATGCTACAGTTTCAGAAAGGACAACTGTAGGTTGATCAGCTGCACCAGTTGCTTCAGATTGAGCAAAGATTGATGAGATAGGATCAGAGAATGGCATGAATGAATCAAGAATATCAGCCATTGGAGAAAAACCATCTCTAGTATCCTCTTCTGCAGGCATTTTGTCCTCTGCAGGCATTTCAACCTCTGCAGGCATTTCAACCTCTGCAGGCATTGTATCTTTTTCAGCCTCAACAGTAGGTGTTTGCTGTGAAACTACCTCTGGAGCTTCAACATTTTCATCAACAGAATCAGAGATTACCAGTTTTCTTCTCTTAGCTAGAGGCACTTCATCTGAATCCTCTTTACTAGATTCTGCCACCACTGATGGTGACTTAGGTCTTTTTGCTCTTTGTATTATTCTTCTAGTATAAACAGCTCCAGTAGATGTCTGTTTGGCTTTGATGTTTGTCTCTATTGTCTTCTTAACTCTTGCATGTCTTTCAGTGGTTCCTGCTGATTTCTTTACTCTACCTCTTTTTGCTTTAGGCTGTGGTTGTGGTTGAGATTGTGATGGTTCAGAGTTTATTTGTGGAGTGTGTGAAGATTGTTTTGTGATTGGAGATTGAGGGTTTTGGGTTGGAGCAGTGTTTGTGATTGGTGATGAAGGTTCTTGAGTAGGTGCAGTGTGGGTAGGTGATGTAGGTGGTTCAGTGTGTAGTGTTTGAGTATGATCAGCTTCGTGTCTTACAAGGTTGTGTTTTTCCCACAAAATGTCCTTATTCTTCCTTACTGAATCAGCATATCTTACTTCCTAACAGATAGATTATTCTTACTTATTTTATTAACTTATTTACCCTATTAATGAATTAAATCGATCCCTAACCAAACGCTTACACTAAAATTTTAAATCGAAAATAAGTACCTGTGTCTGCATCTGGTTTCTTCAACGCTTCTCCTAGGGTCATGTTGTACACTCTAGCAATAGGCCTATTTGAAGCAGTCATACTTTGCCCTGGTGCGGATGACCCATCGGAACGACAATCTCTAGCAAGGTGTCCTAGTTTTCCACACTGGTAACACTTGATGGCACTCCTATCGACCGATGGACACCTCTCCTGAAAATGTCCTTTCTGTCCACACTTGAGGCAAGTTACCCCTAACATTCTACACACTCCCGAATGCTTCCTACCACACACGTTACAATCTGGGAATGGTGGTTGTGATTGATTGGACTGAAATGTTCCTGAAGATTTACCACCCTGATTTACCGTCTCACTAGTAGTCATGTTACCCCCCGACTTTCTCACAAATTGAGATTTTTGTCCTCTACCTCCTTTGTTAAAGTAGCTTCCCTCACTTGAATCTCCTTTCGGGCCCTCAAATCTTCTTTTCTTATTCTCTCGACCTATTTGGGTTTGTTCACTCTTGGCTTCTATAATAGATGCCTTCTGGACCACTGCAGCATAATCAGTCAACTCAAATGGTGCCACTCGCGTCCGTAGCCATGTTTTCAATCCTTGTTGGAACCTTTTCGCTCGTTGTTCTTCAGTACGCACAAACTCGGGAACAAACCTCGACAATTCTGTAAATTTAGTTTCATACTCTGCTACTGTTAGGTTATCTTGTTTTAACTCCAGAAACATTATTTCCATTTGGCTCTCTAGATACCTAGGGGAATATTTATCTAGAAATACCCTAGTGAAACGCTCCCAGGTTATCACTCCCGCTCCTTCTAGATTCTTTTTAGCATTCCACCAGTAATTTGCCTCTCCCTTTAAAAGATAGGCTGCAAAGACTGTTTTCTGATCTTCTGTTAGGCCGAATACACAATTAATAATCAAATTCGTGTGAGAGTTTAACAAGTAAGATGATTATGCACTTTAAATCTTCTTATATTAAAAACCCTCTTCGTGATGTAAACTATCAAAAAGAGCTGCTAGGTTACAAAATAAAGATAGTTCGATGCACGACACCCTTCTAGGGTTAACCTAACTGTATTTATAAAATATACAGCTTCGATACAATCTCTAATTGATATTCCTAATAATCAGCTATACAATGATATCAATTACAGATTGTCACACGTCTCCTAAGTCAACTCGATCTCTTTGATAGCTATCCAGTCTCCAAAGATCTCGCTTCCATATCAATCTTCAATTGATCTCTAATATCTTCTGTTGACTCCGTACGTGCTGCTTCTAAACAGACTTTACTAAACTCTGTCCAGCTTCCGTCAGTCAGACTTTACCAAACTCTGACTTCCTTCCAGTTAAACTCTGATATATCACTGTTACACTTAAACACTGAAACATTACATCAATTATATCTAACAATCTCCCCCAACTTGTTCATTAGCAAAAATGCACAAGTTAATAGATAATTGATGATGTCAAAAACAAATAATCATATACAGTGTTTAACAACTAAACAGAGTTTAAACTGATACTTAACAAAATTACAGAAAGTATGAAAAACTTACAGAGCATAAATTACTTAATCCTTTCAACATCCCATGCTGTCCTCAAGTACTCTGTTAGCAATCTCTCTTCTGCAACTTCAAGTGCTCTTTCCATCTCTAGCTTGATCTCTCGAAGCTTAGAATCTGTACTATCTGTCTGATAAATAGCTGATCTTAAATCATAGATGTTGTTCTTCTTCATTTCATTTCCAAGTCTGATAAAGTATGACTTTTCTGATTCTGAATTGAATTCAAGCACAGTGATACCCAAATCAGTTCTCAGCTTAGCACTGTTTCTCTTCATTTCAACCATTCTTCCTTTGTAATCTAAGTACTTTGGTACATATTCAAACTTGTCTTTAATTCCACAAATCATCTTTGATCTTTCCATCTGGTATCTAAGCACTTCTGCAGCTCGGTAAGTACGACTGTTATTCACCTTGAAAATATGTAAGACATACTGCAGTTCTTCATACATTTTCAAATGAATATCATGCTCTCCAACTTTGTAAACAGTCCCATCCTCAATGAAATACAGCAGAAAGTCTTTATTTAGACTTCTTTGATGAATCAACTGTACTGATTCCAGCTTGTCCAAATTAACTTGAAGGACACCCTTGCCTGGAGCAGCCAGTGATGAATGATCTTTAGGAGTAATATTCAAAGTCCTTTCTCTGTTTGACCCTAAACCAGCCAAATCATGAGGTTGCTTAGCAATCATTGCTCTGCTTTGAAAAATATCACCTCCTTGAACTTTCTCAGTATTCTCAGGAATAGTAGGTCTCACAAAACCATGAATTGGAAGAGTAGTTTGTACAACATGTGTAGAAACAGAGGTTGTAACTTACTTTAACTTCTTTGAACTCTTATCAACTTCAACAACTTTTTATTTAAGCTTTAATCTAGCCTCATCTGCTGTTGGCTTTCTTGAATGAGACAATCTCTGATCAGCATTGACATTTTCATTTATCTTAATGCCTTTAAGAACAGGTCTTGATGCCTTTTCATCTTTCTTCTTGAATTTTCCAGATTTAAGATTTTTCTCATGTTCAGCTTTAAGCCTTAGCTCTTCAGCCTTTACATCTTCTAGAGTGACATCATTTCCATGTTCTTCAAGAAACATATTTGCAGCAAACTCTGTATCATTCTGTGGACCTTCAGCAGTGTTTGCTTTAGCAGAGTTTACTCTAGCAGAGTTTACAGTGTTTGCTTTAGCAGAGTTTACTTTAGACCTTGTAATTGTACTTTTGGTTCTATCAGATCCACCTCCATCTGCAACATCATCCTTCTTCTCAAAGGATTGAAGTTGTTTGCAAGCAGTTTTTGCAATTTTCTCCCCCTTTTTGACATCATCGGGAATCAAGATGGAGGTTAGCAACTCCAAAGAGTTTGCCATGGAATCTATTTTAACAGACAAGGCAAACTGATTTTCTTCAACTTTACCCAGCCTGGTAAAGAGATTGTCTTGAGCTTTAGAAAATTTTGTATTCATGAGTTTAGACTCTCTTTCTATTTTCATTTCTCTAGATAAGATCTCAGTCCTCAAGTCAGTGATTGCCTTTGTAGTTTCATCAAATCTACCATCCAGAGTCTTGACTTGAACTACAGTTGCTTTTAAGCAAGAAAGAATCTCTGGATTGGAGATAGTATTGGCAGTTTGCTTAACAAAATTAGCTGCTCTCCCTCTTGGAAAAATACAATCCTCTTTGTACCAGTCAGCAGCAAATTTTGCAAGTTATGCTTTTTCAATTTCATGAGACTTACAAGGTTGAGCAAAAGAGGTATGTTTATTGTCTGTTTGCACTGGTGCACTCAGAAAAGAATCAGAGTTTGCACTGCTTTCACCTTCAAGTTCAACACTTGCAGCTTTCGCATGTTCATCTTCAAGTAAAACACTGTGCTGAGCATTGTCAGCCACAGTTTCTGCAATTTCTTCTGCAGCCTTGTCAAGATTTTCTTCATGTTGCTCAGGCTCAGCAACAGAGTTTACATTTTTGTCATCAACAAGCATAGGTTGAGAAGTAGCTTTGGTTGCTTGATCAACCTCATCTCCTCCTTCAACAGTCTGGTGAGCATTTAAGAGTAACTCTGTATGTGATGCTACAGTTTCAGAAATGACAACTGTAGGTTGATCAGCTGCACCAGTTGCTTCAGATTGAGCAAAAATAGATGAGATAGGATCAGAGAATGGCATAAATGAATCAAGAATATCATCCATTGGAGAAAAGCCATCTCTAGTATCTTCTTCTGCAGGCATTTTGTCCTCTGCACGCATTTCAACCTCTGCACGCATTTCAACCTCTGCAGGCATTTTATCTTTTTCATCCTCAACAGTAGGTGTTTGCTGTGAAACCACCTCTGGAGCTTCAACATGTTCATCATCAGAATCAGAGATTACTAATTTTCTTCTCTTAGCTAGAGGCACTTCATCTGAATCCTCTTTACTAGATTCTGCCACCACAGAGGGTGATTTAGGTCTCTTTGCTCTTTGAATCTTTCTTCTAGCATAAACAGCTCCAGGAGATGTCTGTTTTGCTTTGATATTTGTCTCTATTGTCTTCTTAACTCTTGCATGTCTTTCAGTGGTTGCTGCTGATTGCTTTACTCTGCCTCTTTTTGCTTTAGGCTGTGGTTGTGGTTGAGATTGTGATGGTTCAGTGTTTAGTTGTTGAGTGTGTGAAGATTGTTTTGTGATTGGAGATTGAGGATTTTGGGTTGGAGCAGTGTTTGTGATTGGTGATGGAGGTTGTTGAGTAGGTACAGTGTGGGTAGGTGATGTAGGTGGTTCAGTGTTTAAGGTTTGAGTATGATCAGTGTTTAGTGGTTCAGGTTGTGGTTCTGGTTGTGGTTGGTCTTGAGGTTGGTTGAGAAAATTCTACAAAGCAAGTGGCAGAACAAAGGCAGGTAGGTTTTCTTTACCAGCATCCTTATTAGTCATATTAGAGAATATTCTCTTGTTGACTCTAAAAGACTGAATCACATCAGCTTCAGCAATCTCTAAACCAGATACACAAGCAGTGAATAGCATTTGACAAAATCGAGCAAAATAAACTATAGTAGACTCTGACAGTTTATCACCTAGATTCATTAGAACATATCTACCAAAATCAAAATTACTGCCATAAAGTAGAGAATACCCGATTTGTAGACTGTCCATTGGAATAGCATCCCAGTTAGTGACCTTCTTCTGGAATGTTCTTGTAATGCAGTCGAAGAAAAAATTCCATTCCTTCCTGAGATTAGGCCTCTTTACACTGCCAAGCTTGTCAAGAGAATCCATGTAGCCTATCTCCTGTAGCATCTATCTCAATTGAGGTTCAGTAACGTAAGCATAAGAGGTGTGTGTATCAAACCCCATCGTTTCTCTGACAGTTTGTGGAGTAATCACAAACTCTTGTTCATCATGAGTGAAGATGATGTTTGGAGTCCCATTCTCTCCTCCATCCACATAGACTGAGTTTTGCCAAAAAGTGGTAATTTGAGATGCAGAGAGAGTACTAGGTTCAACCAGAGCTTGTCCAATCTCTGAGTCTCTCAAGAAATTCTGCATAAGATGAAACGCTTCTGGAACACGTTCATGATTGAGTGGGGCTGCATAATTGTTAGGGACAAAACGTAGACCAAGAACAGTGAATGATTTAGAAGCCATTGAATCAAGAAATGGGCAGGAAATCAAAAAGAAAAGTGAATGTAGGAAAGGTGTTTGCGAAAATGCGCAAGTGAAAACTGAGAGAACTGTGAGATGTAAAAGTGAGTGGGGTGAAAGTAAAACACAATCGTTTGTACACAAAAGTAATTAGAGTTGTAATTAAAAATTAAAACTCAATCGTTTATGTATTCAAACACTCAACAGTTCCTAGATTAATGTGTGAGTGGGACACAATAATGGGTGAGTGGGACACTTGTCATTCATGCAGTGGATCAATTAATCATGCGCATTAAAAATAGCAATTATCACCGCTGTATTCTCTTTCCAATTTCCAAGACACTTTAACACAATACACTTATTAACAGTTGTCAAAAGCACTATTTACTCCAAAATTTTCAAATTGTCCAAATGAAAATTTACCTTAGAGTACTAACCACAAATCAACAGCGTTTGTCAATTCTCCAACTTTATCACCGAAACCCTATCAAAAATTGCACAGTTGTGAAAATATGTGTGTGTGAAGCAGAGTTTACCAAATCAATTTTTAGAGCATCTAATTTTTCATAAAATCCATAAAGTAAATCAATAAACACTGGATGCACAAACTCTCATAGTAAACACTGACTGTATGATGAAAGCTAAACTCTGTAGTAATCAATCTATATACAGTAACATTTAATTTATTTTATACCCCCTCTATTGCTATTTTTTTTTATTCTATTCATTCCAGTAATTAGAGGTTGGAGCTAGTCACCAAAAATTCAAAAATTTTAGCCCTTATCATTTTGATAAGTTCCTGGGTCATCCTAGTCTTTGACTAGTCACCAAAAATCAGAGAATTTTAGCCCATATTATATACCAATAGGTTCCTGGGTCATCCTAGTCTCCAACATAATCTCAAATGAGTATAGCAACCTATATACATTTTCTTTGGGGTATTGCAGTAAGCATTTTAATCTACCAGAGTATAACTAAAAGAGTTTAGAGTTCATCAACATCAGTAGTTATTCATGAAAGGCAATGCACACAGTGTTTATAGACTCAGAGTTTAGGACAAAATAAACTAAGGGATGCTATAAATATGAACCAGTATCATGCTGTGTTAACTTTCTGCACAATCTAAGATTAGATCACAATAACTCAGAAAGATTCATGATTAATTGCTGAGAATCATGCTTCATACATATTTCTTCATTGGTGTTTTCATTCAGACAAAAATCAACTCAGAGTTCACAGAGTTTATCAAACTTATTAACAGTGTATGACATACAGGCATGCTGACAGAGTTTAACAGAGTTTGTCAGTGTTTTAAAAAAACATGTTAACAGAGTATGCATAACAGAGTTTAATCAACAGAGTTCACTTAGCACTTAACAAATCAAGGAAATATGAGCAACACATTACATAAGTAAAATTTGAGTCTAACCAACATTCCTTAGTCAAAACCAGATACCATTCCTAGTTCATTGACCAATCTTGTAAATGTAGCTTCACTCAATGGTTTGATGAAAATATCTGCAAGCTGTTGTTCTGTAGACACAAAATGTAGTTCAATATTCCCTTCTTCCACATGTTCTCTGATGAAATGGTACCTTATGCTGATGTGCTTGGTCATTGAATGCTGTACTGGATTACCTGTCATAGCAATAGCACTTTGATTATCACAGTAAATAGGAATCTTACTGTACCTCAATCCATAATCCAGCAATTGATTCTTCATCCATAAGATTTGTGCACAATAGCTACCAGCTGCAATATACTCTGCTTCAGCTGTAGATGTAGAAATTGATTTCTGTTTCTTGCTGTACCAAGAGACAAGTCTGTCACCAAGAAATTGACAACTTCCACTAGTGCTCTTTCTGTCTATCTTGCAGCCTGCAAAGTCTGCATCAGAATATCCAAGTAGCTTGAAATCTGATTCTCTGGGGTACCACAGACCTAATGATATGGTGCCCTTGAGATACTTGAAGATTCTTTTCACAGCTGTCAGATGTGGCTCTCTAGGATCTGCCTGAAACCTTGCTCAAAGACAGGTTGCATACATAATGTCAGGCCTACTAGCTGTCAAGTAAAGAAGAGATCCTATCATACCCTTGTAGTTTGTCATATCCACTGAAACTCCTGTGTCTTTGTCCAATTTAGTTGTTGTTGCCATGGGAGTTGATGCAGATGAACAGTCAAGCATACCAAATTTCTTGAGAAGATTTCTGGTATATTTTGCTTGATTAATGAAGATACCATCATCTGTTTGTCTCACCTGTAGGCCTAGAAAATAGCTAAGCTCTCCCATCATGCTCATTTGATATCTGGATTGCATGAGCTTGGCAAACTTCTTACAGAGTTTATCATTAGTAGACCCAAAGATAATGTCATCAACATATATCTGAACTAAAAGCAAGTCACTCCCAGATTTGAAATAAAACAGAGTTTTGTCAATAGTACCTCTGTTGAATCCACTTTCTAAGAGAAATTGAGCCAGAGTTTCATACCATGCCCTTGGTGCTTGCTTAAGTCCATAGAGTGCTTTATCCAGCCTGTAGACATGGTCTGGATATTTTGGGTCCACAAATCCTGGTGGTTGTTCAACAAATACTTCTTCTTCAAGATTCCCATTCAGAAAAGCACTTTTCACATCCATCTGGAACACTTTGAATTTCTTGTGAGAGGCATATGCTAGAAAAATTCTGATTGCCTCCAATCTTGCAACTGGAGCAAATGTTTCATCATAGTCTATTCCTTCCTGCTGTGAATAGCCTTTTGCTACAAGTCTAGCCTTGTTCCTTGTGATAACACCTTCATTGTCAGTATTGTTTCTGTAAACCCATTTAGTACCAACAATAGATCTGTTCTTTGGCCTTGGTACAAGGGTCCAAACTTCATTTCTTTCAAATTCATTCAACTCTTCCTGCATTGTTGTTATCCAGTCAGCATCTTGAGGAGCTTCTTCCACTTTCTTTGGTTCATTTTTAGACAAGAATGCATGAAACAAACATTCACTTGCAGTGGCACTTCTTGTTTTCACTTTTGCATCTGGATCACCAATTATCAAATCAGGTGTATGTGATTTAGTCCATTTCCTAGCAGAAGGCAAATGATTTCTGTCAGCATGTGATCCTCCCCCTTGATCCATGCTCTCCTGATTTTGTTGTGGGCTTTCTTCATTTGACTCCCCCTGAACTTGACTGCCCAGAGTCAGAATTTGAATTTTCAGAGTTTGAATCATCAGAGTTTGATCCAGATTTTTCAGTTGACTCAGTATCAATGTTTGAGTTTTCATCTTGATCATGCTCCCCCTCAACTGGTTCTTCCCTTTGTTGTGGCTGAGAAGTTTCTCCATTGTTTACCAGTAGAGGTTCAGAGTTTGTTTTAACAGAGTCTGTCAGAATAGTTTGATCAGAGTTTACTTCAACAGAGTCTGTCAGAATAGTTTGATTAGAGTTTACTTCAACAGAGTTTAAATCTTCATTTTCAAAGTTCAGTTGATCATATTCATCTATGTCTTCAAGTCCAGTTATCTTCTTGTCATCAAAAGACACATGTATAGATTCCATGATCACTTTAGTTCTCAGATTGTAAACTCTGAATGCCTTTGTTGACAGTGGATAGCCAACAGAAATTCCTTCATCTACCTTTAGCTCAAACTTGGTCAACTGTTCAGGATGAGTCTTCAAAACAAAGCATTTGCACCCGAAAATATGAAAGTATTTCAGGTTAGGCTTCTTTTTCTTCACCATCTCATATGGTGTCTTTCCATGCTTATTGATCAGTGTAGCATTTTGAGTAAAACAAGCAGTTTGAACAGCTTCTGCCCAGAAATAAGTTGGCAATTTTGCTTCATCAAGCATAGTTCTGGCAGCTTTTATCAAGGTTCTATTTTTCCTTTCAACTACACCATTTTGTTGTGG
The DNA here is from genome assembly GCA_036435485.1 of Saposhnikovia divaricata. NCBI lineage: Eukaryota > Viridiplantae > Streptophyta > Magnoliopsida > Apiales > Apiaceae > Saposhnikovia > Saposhnikovia divaricata. The sequence goes on along the minus strand of CM071596.1, from coordinate 147,507,284 downwards.
TGTACCAGGTGCTGAAAATTCTTGCTTCACTCCATTGTCCTTGCAGAATTCTTTCATTGTTGCATTTCTGAACTCAGTTCCATTATCACTTCTGATGATTCTGACTTTGTTACTTGATCCTTTGTCCAGAAGCTTCACATGCTCCATCAGAGTTAATGTAGTTTCATCCTTCTTTGCTAGAAAATACACCCAAGTGAATCTAGTGTATTCATCAACAATGACTAAAGCATATTTCTTCCTTGCTATAGACATAACATTTACTGGACCAAAGAGATCAACATGCAGAAGATGATAAGGATCAGTGATTGAAAATTCTGTCTTGCTCTTGAAAGATGACTTCCTTTGCTTGGCCTTTTGACATGAATCACATAGGCCATCAACATTTAACAGAGCCTTTGGGAGTCCTCTTACAAGATCCTTTCTGATCAATTCATTAATGTTGTTCAAGTTCAAATGTGAGAGTTTCTTGTGCCACATCCAACTCTCTTCACTAGACATTCTTGTAGACAGGCAAACAACTTTTCCAATAGAGTCTATTAAAAGCTTGATTTCATAAATGTTGTTTTGCCTATGACCAACTAGAACAACCTTTCCTGTAGATTTGCTGATAACTTCACAATATTCAGGTTGAAAATCTACATGATATCCCTTGTCACAGATTTAACTCACAGATAACAAGTCATGCTTGAGTCCTGGGACATGAGCTACATTGTTGATGATGACATTTCCAAGATTAATATTGCCATATCCCAATGTTCTTCCTACATTGCCATCACCATAGGAAACTTTTGGGCCAGCTTTCTCCTCATAGTTTGATAGCAGGGCTTTATTTCCAGTCATGTGTCCTGAACATCCACTGTCCACAACTAAGGTTGCCTCCCTGTTGCCCTGCAATCACAAGCAATTACTGAGGATTAGATTTAAGGATCCAGACTTGCTTGGATCCTTTGACATTCTTAACTTTGTTAGCTTTTGCAGCGGAATTAACATTATCAGAGTTTGCGCTAACAGTATTAGAGTTTACACTTGCAGTATTAACTTTAACCCATTTCAGATTGGGTTTAAGTTCATAGTAATAATGATAGATAGCATGATACTGTCTTCAAGTATAAATGGAATGCCAAGTGCTTCCATAGTGTGTGCATAAAGTCTGTGGCTTAGGTCTAGCAAAATCCTTCTTCACCTCAGACTTGGAAGGTAAAGAATTTATATTTTTGTTTTTCTTGCAGAAATTTGCAAGATGCTTAGTACTACCACAGTTATGACATGTCTTTCTTGGAGCATAACTAGCAAGCATTGGTTTATTTCCTGAAGTGATGCCTACTTTTCCATTTCTGTTCTTATTTGACACTCCCTGTTTCTTAACAGATTTTAACTCCTTCAGTTTATGTTTGAGTTGTTTATCTGTCATTGAACCAATATTAACCTGTTTAACACTAGTTTTTACTGGTTCACTTTTAACAGCTTCTTTTTCATTGTCAGACAAAAATTTACTGGCTCCATGTACAAAATGAGGTCTGATTTTAACTTGATTTTGAAATCTTAGTTCATCTTCCTCATTATAACCTAGACCAACAGTGTTTGTTTGAAAAATCTGTTGAGTGTCCTTTCCAGAATTAGTCCAAGTCCTAATTTTCTTATTTGCTTCAACCAACTCAGATTCTAGTTGTTTATATTTCTGAAGCAAATCCTGTTCTATAGAAACAACATCATCTCTCTCTTTCTGAACTTGTTGCATGTTTTCAAGTTTTTCTTCAATAAGTTTATTTCTAACCTTAAGTTCAGAATTTTCAGATTTTATCCTCTCATTCTCTAAAGTCTGATCCCTATAACTTATATGCAATGACTTAAGATAAATTCTTAATTGAGCAATGTCATCAATATTATAAGCATAGGTAGTTAGAGGTACCTGATTTTCAGAATTTTCTGATTCAGTAGTAGCCATGAGAGCATAGTTCACTTCTTCATCAGAATCTGAAGTGTCTGCCCAATCTCTGTCTTTAGTGTAGAGTACCTTTCCAGTTTTACCCTTCTTGCACTCAGGAGCATAGTGACCCATCTCCTTGCACTTGTAGCATTGAATTTCAGACTTATCCTTCTTCCCCCTTGAATCTCTCTTATCAGACTTCCTGAAGCTTTTTCTGTCTTCATTTGAATCTCTAGAAAACCTTTTCCATTTCTTGAAATTCTTGAAACCCATTTTCTTGAAGGTCTTCACCATCAACACAACCATTTTCCTCATTTCTTCTTCATCATCCTCAAAGTCAGATGATTCAGAAGAGTTTGAATCACAATCAGAGTTTGATGGTTCACTTTCTGAGTGTATGACCAAAGATTTTCCCTTCATTTTCCTTCTTGATGCCTTCTCTTCAACCTTAAGAGCAACAGACTTTGCCTTCCTGCTTGATCTCCTGTTTCTCTGCTCCATTTCCAATTCATGAGTTTTGAGCAGCCCATAGATTTCATCAATCTCTGTTTCAGCAAGTTCATAGTTGTCTCTAATAGTGGTTGTTTTCACATCCCACTTTTCAAGTAGAGAAAGAAGAAACTTGAGATTTGAGTCTTCTAGATCATACTCTTTGTTGACCAATGACAGATCATTGAGCAGTTTACAGAATCTATCAAATGTTTCTGTCATGGTCTCATCAGGTTTAGCCTCAAAATGCTCATACTCTTGTGTGAGTATGTTTCTCCTATTCTTCTTAATAGCAGCAGTTCCTTGACATCTGACTTCAAGAGCATCCCAGATCTCTTTTGCAGTGGTGCAGTTAATCACTTTGTTAGACATAACATTGTCTAAAGCATTATGCAGTAAATGCCTAACCTTTGTATCTTTAGCAATTGATGATAGATCTTCAGGAGTCATGTCCTTCTTTTCCTTTGGAACTATTTTAGCTTCTTCACCAGCAGCTGCAACAGATAGCTTTGTAGGATTATGAGGGCCTTCATAAATCCTGTCAAGATATTCTGGATCTGTAGCCTCCAGAAACATAGTCATCTTGACCTTCCACATGACATACTCTAATGGCCTGAGAATAGGAACCCTGATTGGTTCATAACGACTCACAGTAGTAGGAGCCTTTTCAGAACTAGTAGGTGTTGGTGGAGGAATTGCTGACATGATTATTGTTGTGTTTGGATCTTAACCTGTAATAAAGTAACAGATTGGCTCTGATACCACTTGTTAAGCCGAATACACAATTAATAATCAAATTCGTATGAGAGTTTAACAAGTAAGATAATTATGCACTTTAAAACTTCTGGTATTAAGAACCCTCTTCGTGATGTAAACTATCACAAAGAGCTGCTAGGTTACAATAAAGATAGTTCGATGCACGATACCCTTCTAGGGCTAACCTAACTGTATTTATAAAATATACAGCTTCGATACAATCTCTAATTGATATTCCTAATAATCAGCTATACAATGATATCAATTACAGATTGTCACACGTCTCCTAAGTCAACTCGATCTCTTTGATAGCTATCCAATCTCCAAAGATCTCGCTTCCATATCAATCTTCAATTGATCTCTAATATCTTCTGTTGAATCTGTACGCGCTGCTTCCAGACAGACTTTACTAAACTCTGTCCAGCTTCCGTCAGTCAGACTTTACTAAACTCTGACTTCCTTCCAGTTAAACTCTGATATATCACTGTTACACTTAAACACTGATTAAAACACATCAATTATAATTAACAAAAACTACATCCGTAATCATCCTTCGGCAACACCTGGGCCGGAATAATAATTGATGGACCGCCTGGCTCACGGCCGCTTACACATCCCGGGAATCGTTCGTCAACGGTTCCCACACCTGCCAGAGTCCCTTTTTCTTTTTATTTTGAAAACTTGATTTTGATTGAAAACAGAGTAATTGAGGTCCGACATCAGTCGACCGATGATTCTTGAAATCATACAAGAAGCAGAACCTGATCGGGGGTTTTCGAAAATGTTTTGAGTTCGAAAGAGTTCGAGTTTGAAAGTGCTAAAGGTATCTTGGATTAGCTTTGTCTTTAAAATAATGAACAATAATTAACAAATGATATTTTAAGATAATATATTAAAAATTAATAAAATAATTATTTAATGAAGTAAGCTTTTAATCCAAGATAGGTATTTTGAGTATTTACGAAGATATAAAAATAATTACTTGAGTATACGATACTCCCCGAATGACACTTCGGGTTTCCGCAATTTAATTACGATATAATAATATACCGCTCCCCGGTCAATAGTATATACGGACCGCTACGACCTCTAATGCTAGAGTCGTTGTCCGAAGAAAACATTTCATTCTAAGTTCAAGGGGTACAAACATATATGTACTTATACAACTCAATTTCATCAATACTTCGATAAACATAACATTTGATATGATTGAAAACTACAAACACAACAGTGAAAGTCTTTGTATATGTAAGTTTTGAGAAGTAAACTTGCCTTGGTGTGGTTGGGGTGGTCGAACGTGCGGAGTGGAATGATCTAAACATAAGCAATAACCGTTCGTTAGTACCTTAACAATACCTCTTTAATTACGGGGTTTTAGGGGGTACAAAATTAACTTAATGACTTCGTCTTATGACACTCTAGCCCCACTATAGGTTCATGTCACCACTTGATTACGCTCGTCACTTATTCGACTTAATTTAGTTACCCTATCCGAGTCACGTCCATTACCCCTAGAATTATACTCCACTAAACGACTTTTTCCCTTGCGCGAATTTTACTCTAGCATTTTTATAAAATTGAAAATTCATATTTTAATCCAATTCTTTTTGGGTAGCCTTAACCACTGCATTTTATAGTTCTCTAATTTTTCCATGATTCCACATAAATTTTTAGGGGTATAAACAAGGTTCACAAGGGGACCATTTAGTGCAGTCCGGAATCCAGAAACACATTTTACTTCTCCGGCCATAACTTAAAATCTATACATCACCTAGTCATGAACCTTATATTTCCAGAAAGTACATTCAAATACCTTTCCAACAATATATGGTAGGACCTCAGGGAACAAGATTTGGGGGTTTAAAACCCTCTTACAAGACAGATCAAGTTCCTGGAAAAACTCAGCATGCTTGTTTCGCTTAAATCAACCAAGATTCTTACTTCCACAACACAACCAACATCTAAGTCACCAAGTTCATACTTTATAACATTCATGGAGATACATATACTATCCACAAGCATCAAAATCACAATCACAACAATAAAACTCAAGATCCATATCATCCATCACTTGAACATCCAAGATTAACACAAATATACATGGATCTATCATTGAACATCATAAACACTACATGGCCAAGAGGGGTTAGGGTTTTTATACCTTCTTTAGTATCTAGGAGCCTTGGGTAAGCCTTACAAATCTCAATAACACCTTGAATGAGCTTCTACACTCCTTATAATCCAAGATCTAAAAGAAAACTTAACCATGTTACTATTCACAATAACTTTAACAATTAATATCTTGAAAATTAATGGATGAAAGGGCTTGGAATTCTTAGTATACCTTTCTTAGATGATGTAGAGAGCCTAGGAATTATGCCTTGAATTATGAATGAGGAGAAGTGGAAGAAAGAAAAATTTCTTCCTTGGTTTTTCTTCTTGGCCGACAGCTTTTTGTGCTAGGGGGGGAGTGTTTTGTGTTTTAATTTTGTGTTGGTGGAATAATTGTAAAGTGGTTGGGTGATATGTATTAGTGTATGTAATACATGGTACAAGTCTAGGTATGGCCACCATGTACTCTTGTCTCCTTGGAAAAAGAAATGCCAACTAGTTACTATTCCTCTTGTCCATTTGGTTTAACTAGTTTGTTTTTCCTAACTACTTAGTTGCATGGGACTTGCATGCAATACTACTCCTTGTATCATTATTCTTCCACCAATGCTTATCAATTAATCTTTAATTCGTATCGTATCTTAATTAATCTCTCGTAATAATATTTTGTCGCGTAGAGATTTCCCTAGTAATTCCTTAAGTACTTAATCGTGTAAATTCCTCGTCATAATTCCTAATAAATCTTTTAATACTCCAATAATTCTCAAATCCCAAGTTTTATAATTCTTACTAACAATAAGACTCTTGCTTTCAACAACCTTCCCTTTATCTTACATAGTGAATGTAACAATATAGTTTCTCAGACAATCAATTCCTTTAAACAACAGGGATGACTAGAAAGGTTCCAAATTGACAATGCCACATGATATTATATAAAAGAAAATATTGCAAAAATTAGGGTTCTTACAGCCTCCCCTCCATAAAAGGATTCCGTCCCGGAATCAGGTTGAAAACAGTTGGGGGTGCTTTTCACGCATCGCGCTCTCTAGTTCCCATGTTGATTCTTCGACATTCTGGTTCCTCCACAAAACTCTCACTAGTTTGACATCCTTGTTCCTCAGCACCTGTTCTTTTCTATCCATGATTTCTACGGGTTGCTCCACATAGGTTAAGTCTGGTTGCAGATCCACTTGATCATGTTCTATCACGTGTCGGAAGTCGGTATGGTAGGGTCGTAGCATGGACACATGGAACACATTATGCACTTGCTGCAAGCTTGGGGGTAAAGCCAATTCATAGGCCAACTTTCCAACTCATCTCAAGATCTCAAAAGGTCCAATAAACCTTGGGCTTAGCTTCCCCTTCTTACCAAATCTCATCAATCCCTTCCACGGTGATACCTTCAACATCACAAACTCTCCTACCTCATATTCTTTGTCCTTGCGGGTCTGGTCCGCATGCTTCTTCTGTCTGTCTTGGGCCGCTACCAGCCGTCCTCTTATGAGTTCGATAGTTTCTCTTGTCTGTTGGACCAGTTCAGGCCCTAAAATCTTCCGCTCTCCAACCTCTTCCCAACACAAGGGAGACCGACATCTTCGTCCGTATAAAGCTTCATATTGGGGCATGCCTATACTCGCATGGTAACTGTTGTTGTAGGAAAATTCGATCAACGGCAAGTGGTCATCCCAACTTCCCTTAAAATCAATGGCACATACTCTCAACATGTCCTCTATGGTCTGGATGGTTCTCTCACTTTGTCCGTTTGATTGGGGATGGTATGCAGTACTCATGTTTAACTTGGTCCCCACACAATCCTGAAAACTTCTCCAGAACCTGGAGTTGAATCTTGGGTCTCTATCTGATACAATGCTCAGAGGAACCCCATGCCTAACCACAATCTCCTTTAAGTAAATATCTGCCAGCTTGTCGACAGTGTACCTCTCGTTGATTGGAAGAAAATGTGCTGACTTGGTCAATCTATCGATAATTACCCAAATGACATCATGATTAGTCTTGGTCCTTGGTAGTCCGACCACAAAGTCCATCACAATATGTTCCCACTTCCACTTGGGTATCTCTAAGGGTTGCAACAATCCACTGGGCCTCTGGTGTTCGGCCTTTACTCTTTGACATGTCAAGCATTTACTTACCCACTCTACCACGTCCTTCTTCATATTTGGCCACCAATAGTATTCTCTCAGATCTCTATACATCTTAGTGCCTCCAGGGTGAATTGAGTACCTCGAACTATGAGCCTCTTGCAAAATCTCGTCTTTCAATTCCTGCACGTTCGGGATCCATATCCTAGATGCGTACCTCATAATTCCATTCCCATCCTTTTCACACTTAATTTCCTTGCCAGTCAAAATTTTCTCCATCGAGTTCTTTTCTTCTTCTATCTTTTTTTCCTGGCATAACTTAATCTTTTCCAGCGATGGTTGGACTCTTATTTCCATTAGACTCTCTTGTCCAATTCCTGGTAACCTCACTTCAATCTCCAGTTTCTCAAGGTCCTTGATCAATTCGTCCACTGACGTTATCATCTTGAGTTTCTCCTTTCGGCTAAGTGCATCGGCCACCACGTTGGCCTTCCCTGGGTGATAATGAATCTCACAATCATAATCTTTGATTAGCTCTAACCATCTCCTCTGCCTCATGTTTAACTCTTTCTGAGTGAATATGTACTTCAAGCTCTTGTGATCCGTGTAGATTTCACACTTTTCTCCAGATCTTCAAAGCGAAAACTATCGCCGCTAATTCGAAATCATGGGTGGGGTATCTTATCTCGTATTCCTTAAGTTGTCTGGACGCATACGCAATCACTTTACCGTGCTGCATAAGCATACACCCTAAACCTTTATGGGATGCGTCGCTATAAATCACAAAATCTCCCTTATCATCAGGTAGGTCTAGCACTAGTGCTGTCACCAACCTCTTTTTCAACTCTTGGAAGCTCTCTTCGCATTTTTCAGTCCACACGAACTTCTCGGTCTTGCGAGTTAGTCGGGTAAAAGGGGCTGCTATCTTGGCAAAGTCTTGGACAAACCTTCTATAGTAGCCAGCCAACCCTATAAAACTTCTCACCTCTGTCGGAGTAGTTGGTCTCTCCCAATTTGACACAGCCTCTATTTTGGCTGGGTCCACTAGAATGCCTTGTTCGCTAATCACATGCCCTAAAAACTGAACTTCCTTCAACCAAAATTCACACTTCGAGAACTTAGCGTACAACTTTTCTTCTCTCAATGCTCCCAACAAAATCCTCAAGTGTAACACCCCCAGATCCGGGGTCAGGGATCTGGTGGTTACGGTCTTACATCCATTCATAATACTTGACTTGAGTCCACAATAAATAAATCACATGCTGTGACCCCACAATAATTACCACTCACACACACAACAGTTATAGTCCCAGAGATGAAATTGAAATAAGTCTTACATTAAAGGGTTACGAATAAAAGTTATTACAATCCCAAAAGGATAACATCATAGGTTTAAAAGTTTTGCCGTTGATTACATTAATTATACATATAGTTAAACAGGAAACAAAAGCTGTCTAACTATGCTACCTCAGCAATGGCGGCTAGCATCTCAGCGGGTAGTCCGGTGGGTCGGGTAACCTGCTTGCGCCGAGTGCGCCTGACGCGAGCCATCTGTCCTAGCTGTTGTTGTGACATAATATAAACAAAGCAAGGGTGAGCGAAAGCCCACCAACAAATATATAACTGAACGATAATTTAAAATAGTTCAAAGCTATCTTTTAAACCATATGCCATGCATTTACGGAAATGATGCCAGTATAATATGAACGATACAAGGTAACTTAAAGTATTTGTTTGAAGGAATATCTGCTACATCAAAGTAAGCGAGATATTATTATCGTTATTAAGAAGAGGAACTTGCAAGAAAGGGTTGCAATTCCAGTTATGACTCTTTTCCAACTCTGCCAACAGTAATCATGTTGCAGGAAATAAATGAATTTGGATGATGAACCAATGATGGAGTATTCACCGCGCCCGCTGTTCCAATCTTGATGATCAGTCGAGATCGTACAGCTCAATTTAGATTTACTACCGGTAGAAGGAAGAACTGACGGCTTTACTTGTATACCGCCATGCTAGCTCTCCCCGGCCAACGGTTGGGCCAAGGGGATGGACCGGCGCTACTCGGCCTCTTACACGACTCCTAGTTCAAATAGAGTTCATGATTCTGAATATAACGTTCGTCCCCCTTTCCCCAAGTAAAATACTTGTTGATAAGACTCCACAAAGTAGTCGTATCTAGTTGGAAAGGAAAATTTACCAATAACTCCCAAGCTATTACTTGGTAACGGATATCAACTTGTTCCAGTAATCTTACCCCTTGAAAGATGAGAAGGTAAACAACGACTTAATAAGTCAACGGCACCCGAGTTGCGGGTGAAGGGAATACTTTATGACCGGGAAGTCGACAAGATAAATAACATTTTTCCAAGTAAGGTTCCCTTATTATTAAGAAGATAGACTCAAAGATGAATGATGTCTGGGAACCTTTCTTGATATAAGATTAATAATAATATGACTTCGAAATATTTTCTGTAATAATCGAAGAAGATTAACCTTATCGAGATTATTCTAAGTATGGAATAAATATTCAGAGAATATTTATTGAGTTAAAATATTGAAAGAATATTTGGGAATATGAAAGAATATTTTTAATCAGAGTATTTCTCAAAATAATCCCTGAAGAAATATCAGGAGAATATTTATTGAATAAATAAATATTTAAATGAATATTCAAAACAATATTCATTAATTAATAAGACCTGAAAAGAATATTTAAGGTAATATTCATGATTAATTAGGAATTTAAATGAATATTCAAAAGTAATATTCATTTAATGAATAATATCCTAAATGAATATCAAGTAATATTCATTTAGTAATCCAAGCCTTAAGGAATATTCGAAATAATATTCGATAATTAAATCAAGCTTCAGATGAATATTAAAATAATATTCATCAAGTATTTAATATCTTAAATGAATATTCAAAAGTAATATTGATTTAATAAAAAATAATCTAAAAGAATATCCAAAATAATATTCATTTAATAGTCTCATCTTTAGAAGAATATTCGAAATAATAGTCGATAATCAGTTCGACTCTGAATGAATATTGAGAAATATTATTCGTTGAATAGTTACGTTCAAATAATTATTTGAAGTAAGGATCGTTAAAATAATTAGTCTCGAACGAATATTCAAATAATATTCGTCGCCCAAATAATAGAAAATATTTACTTAAATATCTTCTTCCGAGGTAATCTCGATATATCAAGGAATATTGACTCCCGGTCTATTTTTGATTAATAAGATATATACGCCCTTCTATGAGGGTCTTATAATAACCGGCTTATAACTGATATATAACTATCTAGCTTATAAGCCAACAATAACATTCAGGGAACAAGTATATCAATTCAACTTGAAAGTAGGCATGCATGCAATGGCATATGTATATCAGCAATCATATATATATATTTATTCAATCACAACAACAGCCTAAAAGAAGGGAATTGAAACTTGCCTGGTAGTCGAGTACGGTAAGGGGTAGTGGTAGCGGGTCCCGGTTCAGCCTGGTGATCTATAAATAGCCAAGGCATTCGGGATTAATCACTTAACATATTAAAAGTTAAGTTATACTTAAATCGAAACACGTTCTCGAGTTATCTCGTTATACCCCTATTAGTGGATTACTTATTATCACACTGATCCGACCCGACATTCGTTCGTTAATACGACATGTCACTGCACTTATACATGGGACATACTTGAGTCATACGAGTTCTAAGGTTGATCGTTACGAACCAATCTTATACTCCGAGTTTTATCGCCCGTTTTCTAAGTGTTTTACCAAAGTTACAAAAGAGTCGTCTTTTAGGGGTTCGTTCGCGTTTAACCTTGACTCGAACATTTTTAATAAATCGAAAAATGCTCTTTTTGACATACGGTTTTCTTTCACACCTTCCTTCTTACCCCTAGTATTTATTTACCAAGATTCGCCATGACGTTACATTGCTTACGAGGGTTCAATTTCAGTTACGAACTTTTGTTTACGGATTCGAACTACTTTTAGTAATTTAGTCATAAATCCTAAACCGTAAGTCCGTTTCACGTGATCTTTATATCAAAACGAAGCTTATAACATAATCTAGCCTTTCATGGAAAAATCCGAGACTGGACAGTGTGTTCATGCTACTGCTAATCACGGTTTCTTAAGGCTAACGACAATCGGGCATTACGACGGCTATGTTTACATGATTTCCAAATTTCAAACCATCCAATAATTATAGTTTCCACTCCAAACAACATTTACATGTTATTCAACCATGAACTAAGACCAAGCAATGTCTTTCCGTTCATCTAAACTAATTTCACATTTAATAAATCCCAATCATAATCTTAAGGTCCTAAACATGCATTAAATCCATATAACTCATCTAAAATACCAAAACTTAAACTAAGAGCTTGGTTTTCAAGAGTGGTATACCTTCCTTGGTGTATGTATGAACTTATCAAGCCTTGTTTAGCCCTTATCTAGCCTTAGTATAGCTTGAATAATCAAAAGAAATCAAGAAATAAAAGTTAGTTTATGAAGAACACTATTCATCATCATCTTTGATGATTTATTTGAAAATGATAAAAGATGAATTTGAAGCTGAAATTTCTAGGAGATCATTACCATGATATGTAGTACTTACCATAAAAATTTGAAGAACAAGTGATGGTTGGAAGTTGGACTTCCAATTAGCTAAGAATGGGCAGATTTTTATGAAGAAATGGAGAAAAATGGTGGTGGTTTGTTTTGTTTTGGTGATTTATGGCTAATACATGTATAACCCTTGCATATATAATGGATGCATCTCTTTTAATGTGTTGTTGGCAATCCAATGGTGCCACTTGTTGCTTCCTCATTGGGCCAAGTGTTGGCACTACAACAAACAACTCCATTTTTGCAAGAATGCAATTACACCACTCATCTTGTAGTTGACTTATAAGGATGTTACTTGGGTTTCTCCTTTTCCCACCAATTGCACTTGTTTGTCTCTTGGTTATTTATTCGTTCCTTTGTCCGAGTATTACTGAATTTCCTTGCTTGTTCGTTGATCGTTCGAGGGAATAACTCATTCGTTTCTAGTTAGGGTTTTACCGAAAACCTTCTTAATATTTCTAATACTATTCTTCATCTTACTTAATACTTCTCGAATTTAAATTCCTTAATTCCCTTTTATAACTCCTTAAGTCTTGTAGTGTCCAGGGAAATCTCGGAGAAAATAAAAGTGCTCTTTTTCTGAATCCGACGGCTTTTACATACACTTATTTTCTTCCTGGATCACTAACACGAACTCAGAAATCCGTTCCGAATACCGGGTATATCATTATTATAATAATATTCCAAATTCCACCAAAATCACTATTCATCACTTATTTTTATTTAATTCCTATAATTAGGAAAATGAACCTGGTTCACTCTCGAGTGCTTCTTAACCTTTTTACGGAACCGCTGGACTTATAATAGATATTGATTTGGATGACACAAGAATAATCTTACTTGAAGTAATATACTTATATCCTTAGGAGATAGATCATTCTTACCTATGTCGTCAACCAAAAGTATTCTGCATGACATGTAAGTAATTGAATTCAAATCCGTTCCATTTATTTAATAGATCTTCGTTACATCGCAGTCATAACCACTATTCATTCTTACATCATTAAATACATAAAAGTTTTAATCCCACCCAAAATCTGGGTTCTTACAGTCTCCCCTCCTTAAAAGGATTCCGTCCCGGAATCAGTTTGAAAACAAGTGGGGGTACTTTTCTTGCATTGCGCTTTCAAGTTCCCAGGTGGATTCTTCTACATTGTGGTTCTGCCACAAAACTCTGACTAGCTTAATGACCTTGTTTCGGAGCACTTGCTCTTTCCGGTCTATGATTTCCACAGGTTGCTCCACATAGGTCAGGTCTGGTTGCATATCCACTTGCTCATACTCTACAATATGCTTTGCATCCGGATTATACTTCCTCAGCATCGAAACATGAAACACATTGTGCACCTGCTGTAGATTCGGGGGCAATGCGAGTTCATAAGCTAGTTCCCCAATCCGTCTCAAGATCTCAAATGGTCCAATGTATCTGGGACTCAGCTTTCCTTTCTTCCCAAATCTCATTAAACCTTTCCAAGGTGACACTTTCAAGAACACTAGGTCCCCTACCTCGTATTCCTTGCCTTTCCGAGCTAAGTCGGCATATTTCTTTTGTCGATCCTGGGCTGCTACCAACCGTCCTCTGATTAGATCTACTGCATCTTTAGTTCGTTGGACCACTTCGGGCCCGAGCATCTTTCGCTCTCCAACTTCATCCCAATACAAGGGAGATCGACATTTTCTTCCATAAAGGGCCTCATAAGGTGGCATCCCAATGCTTGAATGATAACTGTTATTATAGGAGAACTCAACCAATGGCAAGTGATCATCCCAACTCCCCTTGAAGTCTATCGCGCAGACTCTCAACATATCCTCTAGTGTTTGGATGGTCCTTTCACTTTGCCCATCTGTCTGGGGGTGGTAGGCTGTGCTCATGTTCAGCCGGGTCCCTATACATTCTTGAAAACTTCTCCAAAACCTGGAGTTAAATCTAGGATCTCGATCGGATACTATTGCGACTGGGACTCCATGTCGCGCCACTATCTCTTTTAAGTAGATGTCCACTAGTCTATCGACCGTGTACCTTTCGTTGATCGGGAGAAAGTGAGCCGATTTCGTCAGTCGATCTACAATTACCCATATGGTGTCATGATTAGCCTTGGTCCTGGGTAAACCTACTACGAAATCCATGGCTATATGTTCCCATTTCCATTCTGGAATCTCTAAGGGATGTAGAAGTCCGCTGGGTCTCTGGTGCTCTGCCTTCACTCGTTGGCAGGTCAAGCATCTTCTTACCCACTCTGCTACGTCCGTTTTCATATTGGGCCACCAGTAATACTCCTTCAAATCCCTATACATTTTAGTGCTACCGGGGTGCACTGAGTATCTTGAGTTGTGTGCCTCATTTAAAATCTCATCCTTGAGCTCCTGAACATTTGGGATCCATATCCTGTACGTGTACCTCATGATCCCTTCCTTGTCTCTTTCGCACTTAATTTCCTCCCCGGTCATTAGCTCTTCTGTGGAGTTCTTTTCTTCCTCCATCATCCGTTCCTGGCACAGTCTAATCTTTTCTAGCAATGGAGGTTGGATTCTAATTTCCATCAACTTTTCTTGGCCCTCTTCAGGTAACTTAACCTCGATTTCCAACTTCTCAAAATCCTTCACTAGCTCTTTCTCTGAAGTTATCATCTTGAGCTTCTCTTTCCGACTAAGGGCGTCAGCCACCACATTGGCTTTACCCGGGTGATATCGAATTTCACAGTCGTAATCCTTGATTAACTCTAACCACCTCCTCTGGCGCATGTTAAGCTCTTTCTGAGTGAAAATGTATTTGAGGCTCTTATGGTCTGTGTAAATCTCGCATTTTTCCCCATACAGGTAGTGTCTCCAAATCTTTAAAGCGAAGACTATGGCTGCTAGTTCTAGATCATGCGTGGGATATCTGACTTCATAATCCTTCAATTGCCTAGACGCATACGCTATTACCTTGCCGTGCTGCATAAGCACGCATCCCAGTCCTTTATGCGAAGCGTCACTGTAAATCACGAAATCTCCTTTTCCATCAGGTAATGCCAGCACTGGGGCTGTCACCAGCCTCTTCTTTAACTCCTGGAAACTCTTCTCGCATTTCTCAGTCCATTCAAATTTCTCGGTTTTACGGGTAAGTCGAGTTAATGGAGCTGCGAGTTTCGCAAAGTCTTGGACAAATCTCCTGTAATATCCGGCCAGTCCAATGAAACTCCTCACCTCGGTTGGAGTAGTTGGCCGTTCCCAGTTTGAAACTGCTTCTATCTTGGAGGGGTCAACCAACACTCCTTCTCTATTGATCACGTGCCCTAAGAATTGTACCTCATTTTTCCAAAACTCACACTTGGAGAACTTGGCATATAACTGCTCCTTCCTGAGTATTTCTAAGGTTATCCTTAAATGTTCAGCGTGTTCTGCCTCTGTCTTTGAGTAGATGAGAATATCATCAATGAAAACTATCACGAATTTGTCCAAATATTCCTTGAACACCCTATTCATTAGGTCCATGAAGGCTGCTGCGGCGTTGGTCAATCCAAACGACATAACTAAGAACTCATAATGTCCATATCTGGTGCGGAATGCAGTCTTCGGGATATCTTCAGGTTTGATCTTCAGTTGGTGATATCCCGTTCTCAAATCAATCTTAGAGAAGTATTCAGCTCCTCTTAGCTGGTCAAACAAATCGTCTATCCTGGGCAATGGATACTTATTCTTTATGGTTAGCTTGTTCAATTCTCTGTAGTCGATGCATAACCTCATACTTCCATCCTTTTTCTTAACAAACAACACTGGTGCGCCCCAAGGCGACACACTGGGCCTTATCATGCCCTTATCCAACAATTCCTGTAATTGTTTAGCTAGCTCCTTCATTTCTACTGGG
The DNA here is from genome assembly GCA_036435485.1 of Saposhnikovia divaricata. Classification (NCBI taxonomy): domain Eukaryota; kingdom Viridiplantae; phylum Streptophyta; class Magnoliopsida; order Apiales; family Apiaceae; genus Saposhnikovia; species Saposhnikovia divaricata. Next base: position 147,491,404 of record CM071596.1, on the reverse strand, counting down.
GCTAGTCGGTACGGGGCCTTCGAAACTGGCGCCGTCCCCGGGGCTAATTCGATGGCAAACTCAATTACCCTATCAGGTGGTAGTCCAGGAAGATCTTGTGGGAACACGTCCTCGAACTCATTAACTACCAGAATGTCCTGTAATCTTGGCACTTCCTTCTGAGTATCTATAACGTAGGCTAAATAAGCCTCGTTCCCTTTTCGTAACAATCTCTTGGTTTGCGCCATGGTCAGAATTTTCTGGGTCTGTCGCATCCCTTTAAACACTATTTCTTTCTTCCCTAGGGTTTTCAACTTAACCTTTTTCCCTTTACAATCTATCTGCGCATCATTGCGAGACAACCAATCCATACCCAAAATGACATCGAATTCCCCTAGCTTAAAAGGAATTAAATCGACATAGAAGGATCGTCCTCCTATTTCTAGCTTACAATCGGGGTGAATTTGATTAACCGGTACGATTTCCTGATTAGCTATTTCTACTTGTAAGGAATCTCTTAGTTGCTGGGTTTTAAGTTTCAAGTTATGCGCAAAATCTCTAGATATAAAAGACTTAGTTGCTCCTGAATCAAATAAGACATTTGCACTGACTGAATTAAGAGAAAAAGTACCTGCTATCACATCTGTGTCCCTCACGGCATCTTGTACTGACATATTGAAAGTCCTAGCAGTTGGTGGCCTATTTGAGGCAACCTTGCTTGCTCCTGATGCTGCTGGTTTGCTCTTTGGGCAATCCTTCCTCATGTGCCCTCGCTGTCCACACTGGAAACAGGTTGTGCTGTTAGGGATGACCGTGGTGCAAGCGGTAGCATAATGCCCAGCTCGCCCACACTTATAACAGTTTATCTGCTTCAGGTTGCACACCCCAGAGTGCCTCTTCCCACAAGTAGCACACAATGGCAATGGAGGTCGAGAAGGGTTGGAACGGGACATTCCTGATTGGTGGCCGCCCTGGCTCACACTCACAGTCGCAGATAGTTTAAACCCTACACTCCTCCCTGGTAGGGAAACCGCTCCTCGATTAAACTTGGTTGGGGGTTTTCCTCCAGCGGATCTTCCGCCCATACTAACATGCTTTCTCTTTATCCCCCTTTCTCTCTCTCTCTCTGCATCTGATCACTACCAGCCTCCACAATGGTTGCCTTCTGCACCAAGGTGGCATAATCTGTAATCTCTAAAACAGCCACCCTATTCTGGATCCACTGTTTCAGCCCTTGTTGAAACCTGTTAGCTTTCTTCTCTTCTGTGTCTACAAACTCTGGCACAAATCTTGATAGCTCAGTAAATTTAGCCTCATAGTCAGCCACTGACATATTGTTCTGTTTCAGTTCCAAGAACTTAAGTTCCATCTGGGTTTTCATGAACTTCGGGAAGTACTTCTCCAGGAATAATTGTTTGAACCTTTCCCAGGCTATGACAGCATCAGTCTCCATGTTTTTCTTGGCTTCCCACCAATAATTGGCCTCTCCCTTTAGTAGGTAAGTAGCAAAAACAGTCTTCTGAGCCTCATTGATACTCAGAATCTCAAAAGACTTTTCCATTTCTTTGATCCAGGCCCTCACCTCAACGGGATCAGCCGATCCGTGGAACTCTGAGGGCTTAAGGGACTTAAAGGCCCTAAAGGAATTTGCCACTGAAGTGTTGTTGCTTGGCGGTGGTTGGGGGTATTGGTTCAAATTCTGCCTAAGTAGATCCATAAACTGGCCCATGGGGTTTCCGCCCTGGTTCTCCCCTTCCTGTTCTACTTCAGTTTCTCCACCCTCTATTTCCCTTTCAAATTCTTCAGAGTACAGGGGTTCATCCTCTGCTCCATACTGGGAATCTTCTTGCTCATTATAGTCCTGATCTTGTTCCTCACTACTTCCACGGTTTTCCTCGTGTTGGTTGTGACTTTCTTGGTCAGTAGATTCGCGGGGGTTAGCCCTAGTGCCCATTCGTCTTGGAGGCATTTTACTGAAAATTTGGAAAGTTATACATTAGGTTCACTGATCTGTTTTAGAGGATTTTTCCTTGCACATTTCTTTACATGATTGGGTTTAAAATCCCACAGTTTTATATCTCATGGCAACTTAATCGAAAAGTAATACATATGCTAATAAACTCGTGATCACATCCCAACAAAATTGTAATGACTGAAATGGAAACAAATATATACCAGGTACCGAAAAGGTACAACATCCGAGTTACAACGATAGTTTAAAGTACAACCATCCTAACAACAACAACAAGTCAAAAGTGAAATATGCTGTCTATCTGTCTAGTCTGCAAAAAGGGAAAACAAGTACAAGAAAACCATCCCTACAAAAGCCGGCACCACTATGTCCGTACATGACTAGACAACTAGACCACTGCATCACTACATCTGAAATCAGCCGTCACGACGAAACATCCTCCGAACCCTCCCCATGGCGATGCGGAAAACCTCCTCAGCCGCTGCTCTGTCTACCCTACCATGCCCATCAGTAGGCAACTGTCGCACCCTCACCCGAGCCCTCAGCTCGATGCGGGTCACAGCCCTATACCCAACTCTGTCACTGATAGTCCTCCTGCCCTGCACCCTCATCCGGGCGGCTCTCTCTGCTGCTAACTCACTCCTAGACTCTGCCAACCTGGCATCTGCCACAGACAACTCTCTATAAAGCCCGTTCACAATCAAGTTGTGAACACATACTGGGACTCCTCCTATCGGGGCATGAGGTGGGGTGGATGGCTCAGCTGGAGCGGCAGTCTCTGTCTGCTGGGGCTCTGGGGTAAGCTCCTCAAACTCGTCGGGGTAGGGGCTCACAGGTAGTGGTGGTGGGGTAGGGGCTCTCTCAACAGGGAGGAGTGGCACAAAAAGTCCAGGACTCCCTATAGCACCAACTACTGGCTCATCTATATCTCCCTCAACACCCTCATCCACCGGCACCACCTGATCCGTGGTCATGTCAGTGTCATCTCCCATAGTCCTGAACTCAGTCATAACCCAATAATCATCATCCTCAACCACTAACTCAGCGTCCTGTCCTGTCTGGACCCCCTCCGGGTCCTCCTCCCCCTCAGTCTCAACAACATCTGTGTCAGCATCATCCTGGACCTCCTCAGGGTCCTCCTCCTCAGACTCGATCACATCAGTATCAGCCTCAACCTGGACCTCCTCAGCGTCCTCCTCCTCAGGCTCAGTATCATCCTCAGGCAAGTGCTCATAGTATGGGTCCCTAGTCCGGAACATGTCCTCATCATGCTGTCTCGCAGCTGCCTCCTGGGCCGACAAGTCGCTCGCCTACACAAGACGAACTATGTTACTATCATGATACTTAAAAAGTTCCCGTAAGGGTTTTAGGTGAACCTGGCAAGGGTTCTTATTATATTATTGAATTTATTATTATATAACGTCGCATCATCTCTTGGGATATATAACTCTCGCTCTGATACCATCTCTGTAACACCCCCAGATCCGGGGTCAGGGATCTGGTGGTTACGGTCTTACATCCATTCATAATACTTGACTTGAGTCCACAATAAATAAATCACATGCTGTGACCCCACAATAATTACCACTCACACACACAACAGTTATAGTCCCAGAGATGAAATTGAAATAAGTCTTACATTAAAGGGTTACGAATAAAAGTTATTACAATCCCAAAAGGATAACATCATAGGTTTAAAAGTTTTGCCGTTGATTACATTAATTATACATATAGTTAAACAGGAAACAAAAGCTGTCTAACTATGCTACCTCAGCAATGGCGGCTAGCATCTCAGCGGGTAGTCCGGTGGGTCGGGTAACCTGCTTGCGCCGAGTGCGCCTGACGCGAGCCATCTGTCCTAGCTGTTGTTGTGACATAATATAAACAAAGCAAGGGTGAGCGAAAGCCCACCAACAAATATATAACTGAACGATAATTTAAAATAGTTCAAAGCTATCTTTTAAACCATATGCCATGCATTTACGGAAATGATGCCAGTATAATATGAACGATGAAGTTACAAGGTAACTTAAAGTATTTGTTTGAAGGAATATCTGCTACATCAAAGTAAGCGAGATATTATTATCGTTATTAAGAAGAGGAACTTGCAAGAAAGGGTTGCAATTCCAGTTATGACTCTTTTCCAACTCTGCCAACAGTAATCATGTTGCAGGAAATAAATGAATTTGGATGATGAACCAATGATGGAGTATTCACCACGCCCGCTGTTCCAATCTTGATGATCAGTCGAGATCGTACAGCTCAATTTAGATTTACTACCGGTAGAAGGAAGAACTGACGGCTTTACTTGTATACCGCCATGCTAGCTCTCCCCGGCCAACGGTTGGGCCAAGGGGATGGACCGGCGCTACTCGGCCTCTTACACGACTCCTAGTTCAAATAGAGTTCATGATTCTGAATATAACGTTCGTCCCCCTTTCCCCAAGTATAATACTTGTTGATAAGACTCCACAAAGTAGTCGTATCTAGTTGGAAAGGAAAATTTACCAATAACTCCAAAGCTATTACTTGGTAACGGATATCAACTTGTTCCAGTAATCTTACCCCTCGAAAGATGAGAAGGTAAACAACGACTTAATAAGTCAACGGCACCCGAGTTGCGGGTGAAGGGAATACTTTATGACCGGGAAGTCGACAAGATAAATAACATTTTTCCAAGTAAGGTTCCCTTATTATTAAGAAGATAGACTCAAAGATGAATGATGTCTGGGAACCTTTCTTGATATAAGATTAATAATAATATGACTTCGAAATATTTTCTGTAATAATCGAAGAAGATTAACCTTATCGAGATTATTCTAAGTATGGAATAAATATTCAGAGAATATTTATTGAGTTAAAATATTGAAAGAATATTTGGGAATATGAATGAATATTTTTAATCAGAGTATTTCTCAAAATAATCCCTGAAGAAATATCAGGAGAATATTTATTGAATAAATAAATATTTAAATGAATATTCAAAACAATATTCATTAATTAATAAGACCTGAAAAGAATATTTAAGGTAATATTCATGATTAATTAGGAATTTAAATGAATATTCAAAAGTAATATTCATTTAATGAATAATATCCTAAATGAATATCAAGTAATATTCATTTAGTAATCCAAGCCTTAAGGAATATTCGAAATAATATTCGATAATTAAATCAAGCTTCAGATGAATATTAAAATAATATTCATCAAGTATTTAATATCTTAAATGAATATTCAAAAGTAATATTGATTTAATAAAAAATAATCTAAAAGAATATCCAAAATAATATTCATTTAATAGTCTCATCTTTAGAAGAATATTCGAAATAATAGTCGATAATCAGTTCGACTCTGAATGAATATTGAGAAATATTATTCGTTGAATAGTTACGTTCAAATAATTATTTGAAGTAAGGATCGTTAAAATAATTAGTCTCGAACGAATATTCAAATAATATTCGTCGCCCAAATAATAGAAAATATTTACTTAAATATCTTCTTCCGAGGTAATCTCGATATATCAAGGAATATTGACTCCCGGTCTATTTTTGATTAATAAGATATATACGCCCTTCTATGAGGGTCTTATAATAACCGGCTTATAACTGATATATAACTATCTAGCTTATAAGCCAACAATAACATTCAGGGAACAAGTATATCAATTCAACTTGAAAGTAGGCATGCATGCAATGGCATATGTATATCAGCAATCATATATATATATTTATTCAATCACAACAACAGCCTAAAAGAAGGGAATTGAAACTTGCCTGGTAGTCGAGTACGGTAAGGGGTAGTGGTAGCGGGTCCCGGTTCAGCCTGGTGATCTATAAATAGCCAAGGCATTCGGGATTAATCACTTAACATATTAAAAGTTAAGTTATACTTAAATCGAAACACGTTCTCGAGTTATCTCGTTATACCCCTATTAGTGGATTACTTATTATCACTGATCCGACCCGACATTCGTTCGTTAATACGACATGTCACTGCACTTATACTTGGGACATACTTGAGTCATACGAGTTCTAAGGTTGATCGTTACGAACCAATCTTATACTCCGAGTTTTATCGCCCGTTTTCTAAGTGTTTTACCAAAGTTACAAAAGAGTCGTCTTTTAGGGGTTCGTTCACGTTTAACCTTGACTCGAACATTTTTAATAAATCGAAAAATGCTCTTTTTGACATACGGTTTTCTTTCACACCTTCCTTCTTACCCCTAGTATTTATTTACCAAGATTCGCCATGACGTTACATTGCTTACGAGGGTTCAATTTCAGTTACGAACTTTTGTTTACGGATTCAAACTACTTTTAGTAATTTAGTCATAAATCCTAAACCGTAAGTCCGTTTCACGTGATCTTTATATCAAAACGAAGCTTATAACATAATCTAGCCTTTCATGGCAAAATCCGAGACTGGACAGTGTGTTCATGCTACTGCTAATCACGGTTTCTTAAGGCTAACGACAATCGGGCATTACGACGGCTATGTTTACATGATTTCCAAATTTCAAACCATCCAATAATTATAGTTTCCACTCCAAACAACATTTACATGTTATTCAACCATGAACTAAGACCAAGCAATGTCTTTCCGTTCATCTAAACTAATTTCACATTTAATAAATCCCAATCATAATCTTAAGGTCCTAAACATGCATTAAATCCATATAACTCATCTAAAATACCAAAACTTAAACTAAGAGCTTGGTTTTCAAGAGTGGTATACCTTCCTTGGTGTATGTATGAACTTATCAAGCCTTGTTTAGCCCTTATCTAGCCTTAGTATAGCTTGAATAATCAAAAGAAATCAAGAAATAAAAGTTAGTTTATGAAGAACACTATTCATCATCATCTTTGATGATTTATTTGAAAATGATAAAAGATGAATTTGAAGCTGAAATTTCTAGGAGATCATTACCATGATATGTAGTACTTACCATAAAAATTTGAAGAACAAGTGATGGTTGGAAGTTGGACTTCCAATTAGCTAAGAATGGGCAGATTTTTATGAAGAAATGGAGAAAAATGGTGGTGGTTTGTTTTGTTTTGGTGATTTATGGCTAATACATGTATAACCCTTGCATATATAATGGATGCATCTCTTTTAATGTGTTGTTGGCAATCCAATGGTGCCACTTGTTGCTTCCTCATTGGGCCAAGTGTTGGCACTACAACAAACAACTCCATTTTTGCAAGAATGCAATTACACCACTCATCTTGTAGTTGACTTATAAGGATGTTACTTGGGTTTCTCCTTTTCCCACCAATTGCACTTGTTTGTCTCTTGGTTATTTATTCGTTCCTTTGTCCGAGTATTACTCAATTTCCTTGCTTGTTCGTTGATCGTTCGAGGGAATAACTCATTCGTTTCTAGTTAGGGTTTTACCGAAAACCTTCTTAATATTTCTAATACTATTCTTCATCTTACTTAATACTTCTCGAATTTAAATTCCTTAATTCCCTTTTATAACTCCTTAAGTCTTGTAGTGTCCAGGGAAATCTCGGAGAAAATAAAAGTGCTCTTTTTCTGAATCCGACGGCTTTTACATACACTTATTTTCTTCCTGGATCACTAATACGAACTCAGAAATCCGTTCCGAATACCGGGTATATCATTATTATAATAATATTCCAAATTCCACCAAAATCACTATTCATCACTTATTTTTATTTAATTCCTATAATTAGGAAAATGAACCTGGTTCACTCTCGAGTGCTTCTTAACCTTTTTACGGAACCGCTGGACTTATAATAGATATTGATTTGGATGACACAAGAATAATCTTACTTGAAGTAATATACTTATATCCTTAGGAGATAGATCATTCTTACCTATGTCGTCAACCAAAAGTATTCTGCATGACATGTAAGTAATTGAATTCAAATCCGTTCCATTTATTTAATAGATCTTCGTTACATCGCAGTCATAACCACTATTCATTCTTACATCATTAAATACATAAAAGTTTTAATCCCACCCAAAATCTGGGTTCTTACATCAAGTGCTTCTTGAAGACTATAACACACTAGTCCAAGTACTTCTTGAAGACTCGATTCATTAAGTCCATGAAAGCTGCAGGGGCATTCGTTAACCCAAATGACATTACTAGGAACTCATAGTGTCCGTACCGGGTGCGAAAGGCCGTCTTTGGTATATCTTCTGGCTTAATCCTTAACTGGTGGTACCCGATCCTCAAATCAATTTTAGAAAAATAAACTGCGTCTTTCAATTGATCAAACAGGTCATCTATCCTGGGCAAGGGATACTTATTCTTTATATTCACCTTGTTCAACTCCCTGTAGTCTATACATAATCTCATACTACCATCCTTCTTTTTCACGAATAACACCGAGGCTCCCCATGGTGACACACTAGGTCTTATCATCCCTTTATCCAACAATTCTGTTAACTGAGTGGCTAGCTCTTTCATCTCCACTGGGGCTAGCTGATATGGGGCTTTCGAAATTGGGGCCGTACCCGGAACTAAGTCTATAGCGAACTCGATGTCTCTATCAGGTTGTAGTCCGGGAAGATCATCCGGAAATACGTCCGCGAACTCATTAACGACAGGGATTTCCTGTAGGTTTGGTGCCTCCTTCTTGGTGTCCTTCACATAGGCTAAATAGGCTTCGCATCCTTCACGTAACAGCTTCTTAGCTTGAATCATAGTTAGGAACTTTTGGTTTTGCCATTTTCCACTAAACACTACTTCCTCGTCCCCTGGTAGTCTCAAACTTACTTTCTTCTTTACACAATCAATCTGGGCTCCGTGGGTTGTTAACCAATCCATACCTACTATTACGTCAAACTCTCCTAGTTTAAAAGGTATTAAATCTACCCGAAAGTGTCGCCCTTCTATTTCTAGATCACAGCCTGGACATACTTGGCTAACAGGGATAATATCATGATTAGCTATCTCTACTTGCAGTCTGTCTCTCAATGGTTCAGTCTTAAGGCCTAACTGACATACAAAATCTAGAGATATGAAAGACTTGGTAGCTCCCGAATCAAATAAAACATTTGCCTTAACTGAGTTGAGTAGTAGAGTACCTGCGATCACATCCGTGTTCCTCACGGCATCCTGCACCGTCATGTTAAAAGTTCTTGCAGTAGGGGCCTTGTTAGAAGCAGTTCCACTCACTCTCGATGCAGCTGGCCCAGAGGACATACATTCCCTCATTCGGTGCCCTGGTTTCCCACACTTGAAGCAATTACCTCCGGCACTAGTGTTGTTACTAGTTCCTCGACAGGCGTTAGCATAATGTCCTGTCAGCCCACACTTGAAGCACTTCACATCCTGTAGGTTACACACACCCGCATGTTTTCTTCCACATTTATTGCATTCTGGGGGTAGGGCTCGGGATGGGGTAGAGTAAGACGATCCCTGTGGTCGACCGCTCTGGCCCACAATCCAACTTTCAGCTCTCTTGGTTCCAAAGTTTCCGCTGGGTTGGGACGTCGTTCCTCGCTTAAATTTGCTCGGAAAGCTCTCGCCAGCAGAATTTCCCTTCCGACTATCAAACTTCCTCTTCTTTCCTTCCCTCTCCTTCTGCATCTGTTCACTCCCAGCCTCAACAATTGATGATTTCTGTACCAGGGTGGCATAGTTTGTTAGCTCAAGAACCGCCACACGATTTTGAATCCATTGCTTTAGCCCCAATTGAAACCTTCGGGCCCTCTTTGCCTCAGAGTTCACATATTCCGGCACAAACCTCGACAACTCAGTAAATTTGGCCTCATACTCGGCCACCGTCATGTTACCTTGCTTTAGTTCCAAAAACTTCAGCTCCATTTATGTCTCCATGAACCTAGGGAAGTAATTCTCCAAGAACAGCTCGCTAAACCTCTCCCAGGTCACCACACCTCTTCCTTCCAAATTCTTCTTAGCTTCCCACCAATAGTTTGCCTCACCCTTCAGAAGGTAAGTGGCGAAAACAGTCTTCTGCTCCTCAGCGACACCTAGTATCTCGAAAGATTTTTCCATTTCCTTCAGCCAGGCTCTTGCCTCGACCGGATCGGCAGTTCCTTTAAATTCTGGGGGTTTCAGGGATTTGAAGTTCCGGAAAGCATTTGCATTAGCATTGCTGGGTGGTTGCTGAACCGGGGGATGGTTCAAGTTCTGCCTAAGTAGTTCCATGAACTGTTCCATAGGGCCTCCCCTTGGATGTTCCACCTCTCGGGTGTCATCACCAGCTTCTTCTTCGTCATACTCTGAGTCATCAAACAAGTTATGATCATTGCCCTCACTCTCACTCAGGTTGACATTCTCCCCTTCATGGTTCTGGTGGCCTCCGGTCCCATGGTGGCTACCCTGGCCCTCAGAACTGATCGGGTGAGCTCGAGTGTTCATTTTTCTGGGTGGCATGATTCTAATAATGAAACAAGAAATAGGTTAGGGTTTTCTAATTACCTGACAGCGTTTACACGGGTCAGGAACGTATCGTTCCTCCTCATAAGGGTGGAAGTTGCAAAAGTTTTAATATCCCGATGCTAGAGATAAAACGTCAAAACATTTTTTTGGAAAAAAATCTCTATGGGATGCGGAAACATTTACAAGAGTTTTCAAGATTTCGAAACCTTAAATTTTTTTTTTTCTTTTTGAAAAATTTTATTTTAAAAATTGTAGGAACATTTTGGAAATTCGCAGAAAACAATTTGAAATCACATATCGTAAATTTGAAACAGCATGGTTGTATTTGTGGTTTGTAGCAATTGTATATATTCACAGTTGTATATCAAAACAGTAAAGCATGGCATCGGAAAGTAAAGCAGTTGAGACAATATCAAGGAAACTGAAACTAAATAAGTACGGTACAAGGGTTATCACAAAGTTTGGATGTTAGAGCCAAATACATAGTTCCGATGTCAAAGTCTAGCAAAAGTGGGACAATAACAAGTACATCATCTGAATAGTCAGGGCTACACAAAAGTAGGGCTACATCCATACATACTATCCGAAGTCACATCTACATATCTGTAGGTCAGTCTACTCATCCACTGGTCAGAAAGGATACCACTGCACAAGTCAACTATCCCGCAAAATCGACACACTAATGTCATCTGAACCTAGGGGACTGAGCTATCCGTAACACATCATGGGGCCGCACCGCGACGGAGCAAGGTCCTCACTCGGGAAAATGCACGACGCACAACACGCCTAACATCCCTAGCTTGGATCACTCCGCCCCCGCGGATCCCTAAACCAAGAATCCTCTCGCGACTCCTCCTCTCAATCCTATGGAGTCGAGCCCTAATCCTCCTAGCAACAGCAGTCCTCATCTCAGCCTGGATCCTCAAGCGCGCCTCGCGCTCCTCCACTAGTGCCCGCCTCGCCTCGTTAAGTCTGGCCTCTGCAGAAAGCAAGTCTCGGGTCAGGAACTGCACCACGTAGGCGTGCTCAGTACCCGACACTGGGGGTAGGTCCATCGGCGGGGGTGGTATGACAGGAACAGGAGCAGGTGCAGCAGCAGTAGCAGGAGCAGGAGTAGGAGCAGGGGTAGGGTCAAGCTCCTCCTCGCCAGAAGTATCATCCTCGGAGTCACCGTCCGATGAAACAGGGCTCGATGACTGCGGAGAAGGTGAGGGTGACACAACACGGCCCTCACCGGATCTCACACTCTCCTCATCAGTAGCTACAGGAGATGGGGTAACAGGCTCTGGCTCAGGCTCAGGCTCAAAGGGCTCCTCAACGGGATCCTCATCATCAGTATATCCTATCAGCGTAATCCAGGGGCCAAGCTCAGAGTCAGCACCCATATCCTCCTCAGGATCCTCGGTATCTCGAATCAGTGCCTCATCATGCTCTCTCTCGAAAGCCTTAGGGTCTGGTATCTCCTCCATCTACACAAGGGAAATAAGGTGGGTCACTAACCATAAAGAAAGGTTTAAGGAGTAGTTCCCTCACGGGCCTTAAAGTCAGGGCTATATCCGATAACCCGACTGTAAACTCGATGAGAGTTCTAAGTATTATTAGGGTTGTTATTAGGGTTATTATTATTGTTATTATTATTAGGGTTGCTTTCTTAAATTACTATCGTTTCTGAGAATTGTAACCTCGCTCTGCTACCATTTCTGTGACGCCCCCAGATCCGGGGTCGGAGATCTAGGCGCTCACGGTCCATTTTCCATTAACAACATACTTGTTCTTGCACATAATATATAAAACAGCCATCGACCCCACAATAGACTCACACCGCGCACACACACAGGTTAGAGTCTCAGAAACGTCACACAATTGATTAAGCGGAAATAAAAGTTTCAGAGTTATTACAGACCGAATTAAATAGTATTTATGCTACCAGCAACACTTCGATAAGAAGCGAAGTTGGCTGCTTGAAAGTTTGTTACGATACACTGCTTTGCACAGATCATACTTATAAATAAAACGAACTAACAAAAGTTGCCAACCAATCCGGCTAATGGGGCCTACCGGTGGAATCTCAACTGCTGCCTCGGGTCTAGTCACCTGCTTTCGGGCAGTCTGTCTGGGTCTTGCCATTTCTCTTAGCTGTTGTGTTTGTAAATTTGAAAACAAGCAAGAGTGAGCAACTATAGCTCAGCAAGAAATATATGTATAAGGTAAGCAATATAACATTTCATATGATTAGCAATTATTAAACTCGTTTGTATCAATCAGATATAAAATCACTTGTCATTGTTGATAAATTCCGAAGGTGCACCAATACGTGCCCTTGTTTTTAAAATAAACTTGCAGTTCTAGATACTGCATAGAGTCAACATCTTTCTCATCAAAATAGAACACTATCAGCAACTTGGCACATAAGCCTAAGAAGCAGTGTTAGAGCATTTTCCAAAATGGAGGAATGGGACTTAAAGAAAACATAAAACCTGACAGGGATTGACGATGATCAGTCGCCACATCCAAGTCCAATAATCCGCGGGTCTTCTCTACCGGTAGAAGGATAGAAACTACATCCGTAACTATCCCCGGGTGAAAACTACATCCGTAATCACCCTCGATGAAAACTACATCCGTAATCATCCTTCGGCAACACCTGGGCCGGAATAATAATTGATGGACCGCCTGGCTCACGGCCGCTTACACATCCCGGGAATCGTTCATCAACGGTTCCCACACCTGCCAGAGTCCCTTTTTCTTTTTCTTTTGAAAACTTGATTTTGATTGAAAACAGAGTAATTGAGGTCGGACATCAGTCGACCGATGATTCTTGAAATCATACAAGAAGCAGAACCTGACCGGGGGTTTTCGAAAATGTTTTGAGTTCGAAAGAGTTCGAGTTTGAAAGTGCTAAAGGTATCTTGGATTAGCTTTGTCTTTAAAATAATGAACAATAATTAACAAATGATATTTTAAGATTTAATATTAATAATTAATAAAATAATTATTTAATGAAGTAAGCTTCTAATCCAAGATAGGTATTTTGAGTATTTACGAAGATATAAAAATAATTACTTGAGTATACGATACTCCCCGAATGACCCTTCGGGTTTCCGCAATTTAATTACGATATAATAATATACCGCTCCCCGGTCAATAGTATATACGGACCGCTACGACCTCTATTGCTAGAGTCGTTGTTCGAAGAAAACATTTCATTCTAAGTTCAAGGGGTACAAACATATATGTACTTATACAACTCAATTTCATCAATACTTCGATAAACATAACATTTGATATGATTAAAAACTACAAACACAACAGTGAAAGTCTTTGTATATGTAAGTTTTGAAAAGTAAACTTGGCTTGGTGTGGTTGGGGTGGTCGAACGTGCGGAGTGGAATGATCTATACATAAGCAATAACCGTTCGTTAGTACCTTAACAATACCTCTTTAATTACGGGGTTTTAGGGGGTACAAAATTAACTTAACGACTTTTTCCCTTGCGCGAATTTTACTCTAGCATTTTTATAAAATTGAACAATTCATATTTTAATCCAATTCTTTTTGGGTAGCCTTCAACACTGCATTTTCTAGCTTCTCTAATTTTTCCATGATCCCACATAAATTTTTAGGGGTTTAAACAAGGTTCACAAGGGGACCATTCAGTGCAGTACGGAATCCAGAAACACATTTTACTTCTCCGGCCATAACGTACAATCTATACATCACCTAGTCATGAACCTTATATTTCCAGAAACTAAATTCAAATACCTTTCCAACAATATATGGTAGAACCTCAAGGGACAAGATTTGGGGGTTCAAAACCCTCTTACAAGACAGGTCAAGTTCCTGGAAAAACTCAGCATGCTTGTTTCGCTTAAATCAACCAAGATTCTTACTTCCACAACACAACCAACATCTAAGTCACCAAGTTCATACTTTATAACATTCATGGAGATACATATACTATCCACAAGCATCAAAATCACAATCACAACACTAAAACTCAAGATCCATATCATCCATCACTTGAACATCCAAGATTAACACAAATATACATGGATCTATCATTGAACATCATAAACACTACATGGCCAAGAGAGGTTAGGGTTTTTATAGCTTCTTTAGTATCTAGGAGCCTTGGGTAAGCCTTACAAATCTCAAGAACACCTTGAATGAGCTTCTACACTCCTTATAATCCAAGATCTAAAAGAAAACTTAACCATGTTACTATTCACAATAACTTTAACAATTAATATCTTGAAAATTAATGGATGAAAGGGCTTGGAATTCTTAGTATACCTTTCTTAGATGATGTAGAGAGCCTAGGAATTATGCCTTGAATTATGAATGAGGAGAAGTGGAAGAAAGAAAAATTTCATCCTTGGTTTTTCTTCTTGGCAGAGAGCTTTTTGTGCTAGGGGGGGAGTGTTTGTGTTTTGATTTTGTGTTGGTGGAATAATTGTAAAGTGGTTGGGTGATATGTATTAGTGTATGTAATACATGGTACAAGTCTAGGTATGGCCACCATGTACTCTTGTCTCCTTGGAAAAAGAAATGCCAACTAGTTACTATTCCTCTTGTCCATTTGGTTTAACTAGTTTGCTTTTCCTAACTACTTAGTTGCATGGGACTTGCATGCAATACTACTCCTTGTATCATTATTCTTCCACCAATGCTTGTCATTTAATCTTTAATTCGTATCGTATCTTAATTAATCTCTCGTAATAATATTTTGTCGCGTAGAGATTTCCATAGTAATTCCTTAAGTACTTAATTGTGTAAATTCCTCGTCATAATTCCTAATAAATCTTTTAATACTCTAATAATTCTCAAATCCCAAGTTTTATAATTCTTACTAACAATAAGACTCTTGCTTTCAACAACCTTCCCTTTATCTTACATAGTGAATGTAACAACATAGTTTCTCAGACAATCAATTCCTTTAAACAACAGGGATGACTAGAAAGGTTCCAAATTGACAATGCCACATGATATTATATAAAAGAAAATATTGCAAAAATTAGGGTTCTTACAGGTTAACCAAGATTTTCCTGATTCTGGAAAGGAATCCAACAAATTTTGGTAAACCTTGTCTTTCTGATTATTAGAAAACGTCACTAAAGAGAGTGAAAACTGGAGCGAACCCTGCGGATTGGGTAAGGTAGCCGCTATATTGGTTGATGGACAGACCCTGATTATTATAATTGATTGAAGAGATAAAACGGTGAAGTTGAGATTGGACGATAAGGAAGGAAATGTATTTAAGAACCAAAATGGACTGAAAAATTCCGGGATTGACTTAAATGAAAAGGCTATTATGCCAAGAGTGTTAAGCTTATGCAGCACGTAGGATTGATAAGAGAATTTGAAAAGATAAAAATAAGGAAATGTGCCCGGAGACGGTACCGAGAAGTCGATTGAGACTTATATGGAGTAAAATTTTGAGAAGATCAGAAGGTATCACGGAAGAGGGATGAACGAAGAGTGACAGTGCTCACGTTGAGTTACTATGCTACTCTGGTACATAATGATTTGAGGTGTAAAGGAAAGCAGTGAACAAATACAAAAAGAAAAAGTCTAAGAGTACGCGGGAAAAAGCATATTGATAAGCGTAACCTACCCTAGATAAATTATCTTCGCTATGGCCGAAGGAGGAACTATGCTAGGCAATTGCTAGAAAAGTAATGCCATTAGCTAACCCTAAACTCACATTTTGTAGCACAGCCATTTGGGGCCATGTGGTGAAGAATTATAAATTGACTAGACCAGCAATGTAAGGACAAAGCGGGGTGCTTCTAACCGAGCGCCAACCGCGAGAACTTTGGATATAAAGCGAAGTAATGCAGCCGTATATGATTGACTAGCTTATGAGCTAGAAGGAGTAATAAAGCGAATTGAGATACATGATGATGGGATTTTATAAATACCATGGATGTATTATGACTGAGGAAAGTGATCAATGAAGGTTTATGAAGATTGCTAGAGACGGTGCAGTACGATGCATAAATGTTATCTGAAACATAGCATCCTCAAGAAGAGTAATATGTACTAAGAGATTCATGTTGAACACGACCAATATCTTCCAGAACATCCTTGCTACCATTATCGAGTTTTGTAAGAAGAGCGAATAGACAAAAGTTGTCTTTCGGAAGGTCATGTAGACTGACGTCAATTCTAAAGAAAAGGCTAGCATTAAACAACCTATAGATTATCAAGATGAGAATGATTGAAAAGAAACCCTTATTAAGGATATATGATTTGATTGTTAATTAAAGGATGTAAGTATTTCTTGAGAATAGAATTGAGGATTGAATATCCATAAATTAAGACGAACCCTGGGGACGCACAAAGGATGGCATTACCCCTAATAAAGACATTGTGAATTCAGATGATATAAGTTGGATTGACCAAGGTAACAATAACCTTTAAGGATTCATTGGAAGGAGTTTCGGAAGGTACGCAAACAGAATTGTTATAGGATTGATTAGTGATATTCTGATATATCCTGTACCTAGAAAATATAGGGGGAATGATGAGGATGACCTAAAAACCTTATAAGGAAAAAGGGTAATATTCTGAGTTTCAAAAATAGAATTATGGTAAGGAAAGTACGACAATAATAGTAATAATAATGCCAAGTGAGGCATGTGTGAGACCATGAGGAAGTATGGATTGAACCAAATAAAGGTTGAGATTATCCTAAAACAAGAAAGAACTAAGGGAAAAAATATCCTAGGTATGATTAGGAGTAACCGTGATAAAGTTCACACAGAAAGGTGGAAGCAATGACTTATGGAAAAAGACTGATTGATATTTTTCTCCTTCAGCAGAGCTTAAGGGAGAATGCTTTCGCCCAGCAGTGATGAGAAGGAGGTAGAAAAATTTGAGTGGGAATAGATCCAGAGAACATTGATTACAAGAAATTATTATCAGGAAAGGCCAATGAGGTGGTCGACACTTTAAGGATAGAAGAGTAATTATAAATGATCATGTAATAACCCTAACTTTAGCAATGCTACAGTGATCATATGAATAGTAAATTTTGAGGATTTAGGGAAATGGTATGTAAGTACTCTATACTTGAAATGGAAAACGAGTAAACAGAAACCATATTAGTGATATACTATAAAAAACAGAAATTCCTGAATTTAGGTTTTGAGGATTTTGAGTTTGAACGAGCTTCTATTTATTGGATATTAAGGAGCATAGAAATATTAAAGGAATTATATATTGAGGAATTAGTGAATTTAAGTTAAACCAGGGGATTTTTAAGTTGAGGGAATGCTAAGGGAATTTGGATTTTTTAAACGATTTCAAAACCACTGGATGACGAGATATATTCGAAACGAACCACAACTAGACGAGTATGGAAACCAAACAACTAAGATTATAAATTAACAAGGATACCTACCATATTATTAATTATCAAGAGAATTAGAATAATACTTAGAAAAAAATCAAGGAAACAAGTATTCTAGATCATCTACAATTACATCATCCATTACATCATTTTCCACTCACTTTTCTTAGGGATTAATTAGTAAAATCACATGATAATTATCCATATGACATAGCTAAATATCTACCAAAAGTAGATTAGCTAGGATAAGATCAAAAATCAAGAAAAATCTCTTCCCTTCCATCATCTTCTTCCAATTCGAATTTCACTATTCATCAAGGAAAAAAAAATTTCAAAACCCTAGTTTCAAGCAATCTAAAATCAAGGGAAAAATCATGGAGGTTACTTGATGACATATAAAGACATCCACCAAGTTTCATAGCTAACAAACATCATTTGGCAAGGTAATAAAATCATCAAAGTTGATGACGAATAGTAATGAATAGTGATTTCAAGAGCTAACTTTGGTTTTTATGTTTTATTTAGCTAATTCCATCCACTTTAAGGTTGTGTAAGGACTATCAAAGGTTTATTAAGTGTGATTAAAGCTTCAAGAAGGTATAAATGTTCTTGCCCTTTTGTATTTATGAAGGATATTAGTTGTGTTAGTAGATATGTTGATATAAGTGATTATTCATGATGATATATGTGTTTGTAAGTGGTTTAAGTTGAATATGGAAGTATTGTGTGCTTGTAACCATGGTTGGTAAGATGACCACATGGTGTAGGTGATGGTGTATAAGGTGGATGATGGATTTGGAGGAGTTGAATTTTGGAAAGTATGAAAATATAGCCGTTATAATGCCCGATTTTCGTTAGGATGTAAATTGCCCTGTTTTGGACCCCTGTATCCGTACGGTACCCTACTGTCTAGGTTACCAATTGACCATGAAATGATAGAGCTTAGTTCATAGATCGTTTTGATATAAAGTACGTTAAAATCTGACGTACGGTTTAGGAGAAAAGTCAGTTTTAGTGAAAGACGTTCGAGAACCGAGAAAACGTAGTTGTACCAACTTTGAGGCTATAATTACCATACTTAAACATTTTTAAAAGTTATAAAATTTTGGGATAGTGTAGTAGGGTGGTCAGAGGACCCTTGACAGTTAGCCCTGCATTAAAATTCGGAAGCTATATTTTCTGAGAATTTTTACAGTCGAGAGTGGTTGTTAAGGAAAGAATGTAAATCGTTAAGAACTTTAATCGGGAATAAGAATGGTTAAGTCCTCATGACCTTTTGAGATATTAATGGGATATTGTAAGAGTTTTATTATATGAGCGTAGGTGGTTAAGTGGAATATATTCTGATAATGATCCTTTCCGTGTTTATAGAGACTTCGGGAGAGCCACGAGCTATACTTCCGACTTACAGAGATCGAGGCAAGATCTTCTATCCCTACTTTGAAAATTATTTATCTTCGGAATAAAAAAATGATATCATGGAATATATATATATATATGTGTGTGTGTGTGTGATGTTATTGTTGCTATGTTGCAAAGAATATATTTTCTTGATTTTGGGAAATTAAAGAGAGATGGATATGATTTATGAAATATGGATATAGAGATGATTACGAATGGAGCGAATATGCTCTATGGTAAAAGAGATATAAAAAGGAATGGTATCAGTTGTTATCTAGGGTTATATGGTTTATAATACTATATTAAAAATATTCTTTTTGAGTATCAGTGGTTTAATAAATATTATTTGATTATTATTTACTACTTTTAAAATAGACGAAAAGTTTTATGAATATAAAAGTATGTTTGATTTCTTGAATATGAAAAAGATGTCTGGATAATAATCAAAGCATTATGTTACATATATATATTTTATAGAAGTAATGTGCGAGAATGGAAATGATATGAGTAACTGATATGTGGAAATGAAAGCGAGAAAATGGAAATGTGGAATGATAATTTATAATAATGGTTTGACAAAAAGGGGGATAGCAACAAAAAGCGTAGGAGGCTGTGTATGGCACAATCCAGCAATCAATATTTTATTTCGGCCCAAGAGTTGCCGAAGGAGGATGTAGTGGTGTACCTTCCTCCTTCTACCGGTAGTAAAAAGGACGGGTACGGAGGGCGACTGATCATCGTCCTTACGTATTCGGCAACAGTATAAATCCCCAAAACTTGAAAGAAAGAGTTGAAAATGAATTTCATATTTCTATACTGAAAACAGAATAATGATATAAGATGATGGAATTATGGTTACAGATGAAGAAAAATTGATATTATATTATTTTAGATTTCTTTCTTATAATGGTAAGTGGATGAAGTATTATTAAATAAAAGCTTTATTTTTCCTTAAGGATTATAACTGGTTTCTGCTTATATATGTATATATATGTAAACCTGTTCACATTCTAAATTCTAGTTACAATATTATCTTGCTGAGCTATTATAGCTCACTCTTGCTACTTATGTATATAGCAGCTATGTCCCATGCCGATACTACGCACTACACCCCGCAAGAGGGTAAGGGAAAGGTGACCTTTTGAGCGAGTGCTGGCGACCATCCCCGAGGTAGTGACAAGCGAAAGGGGCTTAGTAGACTTATGTAAATTAAGTGTGTAAGTTTGTAATAAACTTTTGGTTGTTGAAATGCTTCCTGTAGAAGTATTATTCAACAATGTACTAAGTAGAATTCTGGGTTGTAATAACTGTTAACTTTAAACTCTTAATATTGTGGATGTTGTTCTATGAGCATATGACTGGTGTGTGTGTGTATCAATGTGGGGTCAATTGCATAAATATTAAGTTATAAACAAAAAAAAAGACTCAAGAGATATTGATATTGATCGGAAATTGGACCGTGATGACCTGGATCCTTGACCCCGGATCTAGGGGCGTCACAGATGGTATCAGAGCTAAGAGTCATAATGCTCAAGAACAAGATTAATAATAATAATTGTATCAGTAATAATATAAATTATGAACTCCCATCGAGTTCAAGGGTGGTGTATCGCAGATAGTTTTATTTTAAGCATTGATTATAATTTTATAGATTATTACTAATAGAATTTTATGTTTTATTATAGGGATCAGAGATGGGAGAGCCGAGTCGAGACCCTCAGTGGTTAGGATTGTCAGAGTAGGAGCTTGTAGATCTACAGCTAGCCGGGGTAGAGGTTCCCGAGTATGCGGTCGATGACCTCAGGGAGAGACGTCGAGCGGCAACCAGAGAGGGGTGTGCGCAGAGACTGAGAGAGGAGGCAGAGGAGCGTAGACAGAGAGATGCTGTAGCCATAGTGCCATACAGTGGTAGACCTTCTACAGGATCTGATGAGGCAGGTCCTTCTAGAGTGAGATGGGAGATTCCTGAGGAGGACAAGCCGTTACGTAAGAGGCCTAGGTTATCAGTCATAGCTGAGGAGGAGGAGGAGACTGAGTGGACCGATATGCATATGATACCTAACCCTGCCTTGCCTATTCCAGTACCATCACCAGTCCCATCTCCCTCACCGAGTCCTGGCCCTCTAGAGGATCCAGCTGAGCCATTCACTCCGCCCGGACATTTTATCTTTCCTGAGGATGAGATAGAGGAGGATCCGTCTGAGGATGCAGATACCGAGTCTATTCCTCCATCCCCACCATTTGCACCTCCACCACCTCCACCTATACAGGCACCTATACCAGCTGCTATGCCCCCTCAGGAGGCACCCTTATCGACAGGTGACTCACTACCAGCCATTCTGTTGATAGAGTACTTTGCCCTACAGGGTCAGTTGGAGGAGTCCCGCCGGGTGATAGACACACTGATGCAGAGGTCAGAGAGAGGGAGAGGAGGTATCATTCCTGATGGTATATCTTTGGGATTAGTGAGTGTTGAGCTGCGGGCCCTGGGGGAAAATAGGAGGCTGTTAGCTGATAGAGGAGACCTAGAGTGGAGGGCTGCGATAGTGGATACAGTCACGTCTATGGTCGTCAAGATCCGAGACATTATTAGGACAGGACTGTGAGTCGGGGTAGTAGTCTACGTCACTAATCAGACTAGTCATCTTACTGATGTCTTTTTGGGGAATTAGTTTAGTTGGTTGCTGTTTTAATCCCAGTCTGATTGGAAGACAGCTAGTAGCACCTTTGTTGTAGCAGATTAGTATGTACGGTTATGTTTGTAGGTTTCGAACCTTGTTACCCTATGATGTAAAATAGTAGTAGTAAAAGACGTTGTACCCAAGTTGTAAAATATTTATGTAAATTAATGAAGTTTGTGCATTCTGTCTAAATTTTTACTGCATTTTAATAATAAATGTTGAGATTCAAAAATATTGTTGTATAAAAGGTGATTGACTTAATGAAAAGGTTATCGTGTTAAGGGCGATACACTTACTTACTAAAGTTATAATATAACTAGATGCAAACCGTGTGGAGATAAGAATATTGTGATGTGCAAATGAGTTAATTAACGATATAATTGTGTATATAGAAATGATGTATATTGTACCCCAAATTCGGGTAATTAATAAAGACTATTGTTATGTACAGAACTATGCCGCCTAGACGTGATAATAGAGCGAATGCAAGGGGAAATGAGGGAGACGAAAGAAGTCAAAATATAAGAGGTAATAGACTGAATGAAAATGCTCATAATGAAGAAAATCATGAAGAAGAAGAAGAGGAATAAACTGGCCAACAAGGAAATCCGGGAGGCAATCCCTCTAACCAATTCATGGAACTATGAATCCCCAACAACCACATGTTCTCCCCAATCAGGCAGCTAATTCCTTTCGTGCCTTTAAGTCATTAAAACCCCCAGAATTTGAGGGAACCACTAACCCAGTAGTAGCTAGGGCATGGCTAAAAGAAATGGAGAAAGCTTTCGAGATACTGACGATAGAGGAAGATGTTAGATATAATTGATGTAATGTTTCAGTGTTTAAGTGTAACAGTGATATATCAGAGTTTAACTGGAAGGAAGTCAGAGTTTGGTAAAGTCTGACTGACGGAAGCTGGACAGAGTTTAGTAAAGTCTGTTTAGAAGCAGCGCGTACGGAGTCAACAGAAGATATTAGAGATCAATTGAAGATTGATATGGAAGCGAGATCTTTGGAGACTGGATAGCTATCAAAGAGATCGAGCTGACTTAGGAGACGTGTGACAATCTGTAATTGATATCATTGTATAGCTGATTATTAGGAATATCAATTAGAGATTGTATCGAAGCTGTATATTTTATAAATACAGTTAGGTTAACCCTAGAAGGGTGTCGTGCATCGAACTATCTTTATTTTGTAACCTAGCAGCTCTTTGTGATAGTTTACATCACGAAGAGGGTTTTTAATATCAGAAGATTTAAAGTGCATAACCATCTTACTTGTTAAACTCTCATACGAATTTGATTATTAATTGTGTATTCGGCCTAATAAGTGGTATCAGAGCCAATCTGTTACTTTATTACAGGTTAAGATCCAAACACAACAATAATCATGTCAGCAATTCCTCCACCAACATCTACTAGTTCTGAAAAGGCTCCTACTACTGTGAGTCGTTATGAACCAATCAGGGTTCCTATTCTCAGGCCATCAGAGTATGCCATGTGGAAGGTCAAGATGACTATGTTTCTGGAGGCTACAGATCCAGAATATCTTGACAGGATTTATGAAGGCCCTCACAATCCTACAAAGCTATCTGCTGCAACTGCTGGTGAAGAAGCTAAAATAGTTCCAAAGGAAAAGAAGGACATGACTCCTGAAGATCTATCATCAATTGCTAAGGATGCGAAGGTTAGGCATTTACTGCATAGTGCTTTAGACAATGTTATGTCTAACAAAGTGATTAACTGCACCACTGCAAAAGAGATATGGGATGCTCTTGAAGTCAGATGTCAAGGAACTGCTGCTATTAAGAAGAATAGGAGAAACATACTCACACAAGAGTATGAGCACTTTGAGGCTAAACCTGAAGAGACCATGACAGAAACATTTGATAGACTCTGTAAATTGCTCAATGATCTGTCATTGGTCAACAAAGAGTATGATCTAGAAGACTCAAATCTCCAGTTTCTTCTTTCTTTACCTGAAAAGTGGGATGTGAAAACAACCACTTTTAGAGACAACTATGAACTTGCTGAAACAGAGATTGATGAAATCTATGGGCTGCTCAAAACTCATGAATTGGAAATGGAGCAGAGAAACAGGAGATCAAGTAGGAAGGCAAAGTCTGTTGCTCTTAAGGTTGAAGAGAAGTCTCAGAAGAAAGAGGCATCAAGAAGGAAAATGAAGGGAAAAGCTTTGGTCATACACTCAGAAAGTGAATCATCAAACTCTGATTGTGATTCAAACTCTTCTGAATCATCTGACTCTGAGGATGATGAAGAAGAAATAAGAAAAATGGCTGTGTTGATGGTGAAGACCTTCAAGAAAATGGGTTTCAAGAATTTCAAGAAAGGGAAAAGGTTTTCTAGAGATTCAAATGAAGAAAGAAAAAGGTTCAGGAGGTCTGAAAGAAAAGAGACCAAGTCTGGGAAAAAGGATAAGTCTGAAATTCAATGCTACAAGTGCAAGGAGATGGGTCATTATGCTCCTGAGTGCAAGAAGGGTAAAACTGGAAAAGTACTCATCACGAAAGGCAGAGATTGGGCAGACACTTCAGATTCTGATGAAGAAATTAACTATGCTCTCATGGCTACTACTGAATCAGAAACTACTGAAAATCAGGTACCTCTAACTACCTATGCTTATAATATTGATGACATTTCTCAATTAAGAATTTATCTTAAGTCATTGCATATAAGTTATAGGGATCAGACTTTAGAGAATGAGAGGATAAAATCTGAAAATTCTGAACTTAAGGTTAGAAATAAACATGTTGAAGAAAAACTTGAAAACATGCAACAAGTTCAGAAAGAGAGAGATGATGCTGTTTCTATAGAACAGGAATTGCTTCAGAAATATAAACAACTAGAATCTGAGTTGGAGGAAGCAAATAAGAAAATTAGGACTTGGACTAATTCTGGAAAGGACACTCAACAGATTTTTCAAACAGACACTGTTGGTCTAGGTTATAATGAGGGAGATGTACTAAGATTTCAAAATCAAGTTAAAATCAGACCTCATTTTGTACATGGAGCCAGTAAATTTTTGTCTGATAATGAAAAAGAAGCTGTTAAAAGTGAACCAGTAAAAACTAGTGATAAACAGGTTAATATTGGTTCAATGACAGATAAACAACTCAAACACAAACTGAAGGAGTTAAGATCTGTTAAGAAACAGGGAGTGTCAAATAAGAACAGAAATGGAAAAGTAGGCATCACATCAGGAAATAAACCAATGCTTTCTAGTTATGCACCAAGAAAGACATGTCATAACTGTGGTAGTACTCAGCATCTTGCAAATTTCTGTAAGAAAAACAAAAATATAAATTCTTTACCTTCCAAGTCTGAGGTAAAGAAGGATTTTGCTAGAACTAAGCCACAGACTTTATGCACACACTGTGGAAGCACTTGGCATTCCATTTATACTTGCAGACAGTATCATGCTATCTATCATAATTACTATGAACTTAAACCCAATCTGAAATGGGTTAAAGTTGATACTGCAAGTGTAAACTCTGATACTGTTAGCTCAAACTCTGATAATGTTAATTCCGCTGCTAAAGCTAACAAAGTTAAGAATGTCAAAGGATCCAAGCAAGTCTGGATCCTTAAATCTAATCCTCAGTAATTTCTTGTGATTGCAGGGCAACAGGGAGGCAACCCTAGTTGTGGACAGTGGATGTTCAGGACACATGACTGGAAATAAAGCCCTGCTATCAGACTATGAGGAGAAGGCTGGCCCAAAAGTTTCCTATGGTGATGGCAATATAGGAAGAAGATTGGGATATGGCAATATTAATCTTGGAAATGTCATCATCAACAATGTAGCTCATGTCCCAGGACTCAAGCATGACTTGCTATCTGTGAGTCAAATCTGTGATAAGGGATATCATGTAGATTTTCAACCTGAATATTGTGAAGTTATCAGCAAATCTACAGGAAAGGTTGTTCTAGTTGGTAATAGGCAAAACAACATTTATGAAATCAAGCTTTTAATAGACTCTGTTGGAAAAGCTGTTTGCCTGTCTACAAGAATGTCTAGTGAAGAGAGTTGGAAATGGCACAAGAAACTCTCACATTTGAACTTGAACAACATCAATGAATTGATCAGAAAGGATCTTGTAAGAGGACTCCCAAAGGCTCTGTTAAATGTTGAAGGCCTATGTGATTCATGTCAAAAGGCCAAGCAAAGGAAGTCATCTTTCAAGAGCAAGACAGAATTTTCAATCACTGATCCTTATCATCTTCTGCATGTTGATCTCTTTGGTCCAGTAAATGTTATGTCTATAGCAAGGAAGAAATATGCTTTAGTCATTGTTGATGAATACACTAGATTCACTTGGGTGTATTTTCTAGCAAAGAAGGAGAAACTACATTAACTCTGATGGAGCATGTGAAGCTTCTGGACAAAGGATCAAGTAACAAAGTAAGAATCATCAGAAGTGATAATGGAACTGAGTTCAGAAATGCAACAATGAAAGAATTCTGCAAGGACAATGGAGTGAAGCAAGAATTTTCAGCACCTGGTACACCACAACAAAATGGTGTAGTTGAAAGGAAAAATAGAACCTTGATAAAAGCTGCCAGAACTATGCTTGATGAAGCAAAATTGCCAACTTATTTCTGGGCAGAAGCTGTTCAAACTGCTTGTTTTACTCAAAATGCTACACTGATCAATAAGCATGGAAAGACACCATATGAGATGGTGAAGAAAAAGAAGCCTAACCTGAAATACTTTCATATTTTCGGGTGCAAATGCTTTGTTTTGAAGACTCATCCTGAACAGTTGACCAAGTTTGAGCTAAAGGCAGATGAAGGAATTTTTGTTGGCTATCCACTGTCAACAAAGGCATTCAGAGTTTACAATCTGAGAACTAAAGTGATCATGGAATCTATACATGTGTCTTTTGACGACAAGAAGATAACTGGACTTGAAGACATAGATGAATATGATCAACTGAACTTTGAAAATGAAGATTTAAACTCTGTTGAAGTAAACTCTGATCAAACTATTCTGACAGACTCTGTTGAAGTAAACTCTGATCAAACTATTCTGACAGACTCTGTTGAAACAAACTCTGAACCTCTACTGGTAAACACTGGAGAAACTTCTCAGCCACAACAAAGGGAAGAACCAGTTGAGGGGGAGCATGATCAAGATGAAAACTCAAACATTGATACTGAGTCAACTGAAAAATTTGGATCAAACTCTGATGATTCAAACTCTGAAAATTCAAATTCTGACTCTGGGCAGTCAAGTTCAGGGGGAGTCAAATGAAGAAAGCCCACAACAAAATCAGGAGAGCATGGATCAAGGGGGAGGATCACATGCTGACAGAAATCATTTGCCTTCTGCTAGGAAATGGACTAAATCACATACACCTGATTTGATAATTGGTGATCCAGATGCAAAAGTGAAAACAAGAAGTGCCACTGCAAGTGAATGTTTGTTTCATGCATTCTTGTCTAAAAATGAACCAAAGAAAGTGGAAGAAGCTCTTCAAGATGCTGACTGGATAACAACAATGCAGGAAGAGTTGAATGAATTTGAAAGAAATGAAGTTTGGACCCTTGTACCAAGGCCAAAGAACAGATCTATTGTTGGTACTAAATGGGTTTTCAGAAACAAGACTGACAGTGAAGGTGTTATCACAAGGAACAAGGCTAGACTGGTAGCAAAAGGCTATTCACAGCAGGAAGGAATAGACTATGATGAAACATTTGCTCCAGTTGCAAGATTGGAGGCAATCAGAATTTTTCTAGCATATGCCTCTCACAAGAAATTCAAAGTGTTCCAGATGGATGTGAAAAGTGCTTTTCTGAATGGGAAGCTTGAAGAAGAAGTGTTTGTTGAACAACCACCAGGATTTGTGGACCCAAAATATCCAGACCATGTCTACAGGCTGGATAAAGCACTCTATGGACTTAAGCAAGCACCAAGGGCATGGTATGAAACTCTGGCTCAATTTCTCTTAGAAAGTGGATTCAACAGAGGTACTATTGAAAAAACTCTGTTTTATTTCAAATCTGGGAGTGACTTGCTTTTGGTTCAGATATATGTTGATGACATTATCTTTGGGTCTACTAATGATAAACTCTGTAAGAAGTTTGCCAAGCTCATGCAATCCAGATATCAAATGAGCATGATGGGAGAGCTTAGCTATTTTCTAGGCCTACAGGTGAGACAAACAGATGATGGTATCTTCATTAATCAAGCAAAATATACCAGAAATCTTCTCAAGAAATTTGGTATGCTTGACTGTCCATCTGCATCAACTCCCATGGCAACAACAACTAAATTGGACAAAGACACAGGAGTTTCAGTGGATATGACAAACTACAAGGGTATGATAGGATCTCTTCTTTACTTGACAGCTAGTAGGCCTGACATTATGTATGCAACCTGTCTTTGAGCAAGGTTTCAGGCAGATCCAAGAGAGCCAAATCTGACAGCTGTGAAAAGAATCTCCAAGTATCTCAAGGGCACCTTATCATTAGGACTGTGGTACCCCAGAGAATCAGATTTCAAGCTACTTGGATATTCTGATGCAGACTTTGCAGGCTGCAAGATAGACAGAAAGAGCACTAGTGGAAGTTGTCAATTTCTTGGTGACAGACTTGTCTCTTGGTACAGCAAGAAACAGAAATCATTTTCTACATCTACATCTGAAGCAGAGTATATTGCAGCTGGTAGCTATTGTGTACAAATCTTATGGATGAAGAATCAATTGCTGGATTATGGATTGAGGTACAGTAAGATTCCTATTTATTGTGATAATCAAAGTGCTATTGCTATTACAGGTAATCCAGTACAGCATTCAATGACCAAGCACATCAGCATAAGGTACCATTTCATCAGAGAACATGTGGAAGAAGGGAATATTGAACTACATTTTGTGTCTACAGAACAACAGCTTGCAGATATTTTCATCAAACCATTGAGTGAAGCTACATTTACAAGATTGGTCAATGAACTAGGAATGGTATCTGGTTTTGACTAAGGAATGTTGGTTAGACTCAAATTTTACTTATGTAATGTGTTGCTCATATTTCCTTGATTTGTTAAGTGCTAAGTGAACTCTGTTGATTAAACTCTGTTATGCATACTCTGTTAACATGTTTTTTTAAAACACTGACAAACTCTGTTAAACTCTGTCAGCATGCCTGTATGTCATACACTGTTAATAAGTTTGATAAACTCTGTGAACTCTGAGTTGATTTTTGTCTGAATGAAAACACCAATGAAGAAATATGTATGAAGCATGATTCTCAGCAATTAATCATGAATCTTTCTGAGTTATTGTGATCTAATCTTAGATTGTGCAGAAAGTTAACACAGCATGATACTGGTTCATATTTATAGCATCTCTTAGTTTATTTTGTCCTAAACTCTGAGTCTATAAACACTGTGTGCATTGCCTTTCATGAATAACTACTGATGTTGATGAACTCTAAACTCTGTTAGTTATACTCTGGTAGATTAAAATGCTTACTGCAATACCCCAAAGAAAATGTATATAGGTTGCTATACTCCTTTGAGATTATGTTGGAGACTAGGATGACCCAGGAACCTATTGGTATATAATATGGGCTAAAATTCTCTGATTTTTGGTGACTAGTCAAAGACTAGGATGACCCAGGAACTTATCAAAATGATAATGGCTAAAATTTTTGAATTTTTGGTGACTAGCTCCAACCTCTAATTACTGGAATGAATAGAATAAAAAAAAATTAGCAATAGAGGGGGTATAAAATAAATTAAATGTTACTGTATATAGATTGATTACTACAGAGTTTAGCTTTCATCATACAGTCAGTGTTTACTATGAGAGTTTGTGCATCCAGTGTTTATTGATTTACTTTATGGATTTTATGAAAAATTAGATGCTCTAAAAATTGATTTGGTAAACTCTGCTTCACACACACATATTTTCACAACTATGCAATTTTTGAAAGGGTTTCGGTGATAAAGTTGGAGAATTGACAAACGCTGTTGATTTGTGGTTAGTACTCCAAGGTAAATTTTCATTTGGACAATTTGAAAATTTTGGAGTAAATAGTGCTTTTGACAACTGTTAATAAGTGTATTGTGTTAAAGTGTCTTGGAAATAGGAAAGAGAATACAGCGGTGATAATTGCTATTTTTACTGCGCATGATTAATTGATCCACTGCATGAATGACAAGTGTCCCACTCACCCATTATTGTGTCCCACTCACACATTAATCTAGGAACTGTTGAGTGTTTGAATACATAAACGATTGAGTTTTAATTTTTAATTACATCTCTAATTACTTTTGTGTACAAACGATTGTGTTTTACTTTCACCCCACTCACTTTTACATCTCACAGTTCTCTCATTTTTCACTTGCGCATTTTCGCAAACACCTTTCCTACATTCACTTTTCTTTTTGATTTCCTGCCCATTTCTTGATTCAATGGCTTCTAAATCATTCACTGTTCTTGGTCTACGTTTTGTCCCTAACAATTATGCAGCCCCACTCAATCATGAACGTGTTCCAGAAGCGTTTCATCTTATGCAGAATTTCTTGAGAGACTCAGAGATTGGACAAGCTCTGGTTGAACCTAGTACTCTCTCTGCATCTCAAATTGCCACTTTTTGTCAAAACTCAGTCTATGTGGATGGAGGAGAGAATGGGACTCCAAACATCATCTTCACTCATGATGAACAAGAGTTTGTGATTACTCCACAAACTGTCAGAGAAACGATGGGGTTTGATACACATACCTCTTATGCTTACGTTGCTGAACCTCAATTGAGGCAGATGCTACAGGAGATAGGCTACATGGATTCTCTTGACAAGCTTGGCAGTGTAAAGAGGCCTAATCTCAGGAAGGAATGGAATTTTTTCTTCGACTGCATTACAAGAATATTCCAGAAGAAGGTCACTAACTGGGATGCTATTCCAATGGACAGTCTACAAATCGGGTATTCTCTACTTTATGGCAGTAATTTTGATTTTGGTAGAGTCTACTACAGTTTATTTTGCTCGATTTTGTCAAATGCTATTCACTGCTTGTGTATCTGGTTTAGAGATTGCTGAAGCTGATGTGATTCAGCCTTTTAGAGTCAACAAGAGAATATTCTCTGATATGACTAATAAGGATGCTGGTAAAGAAAACCTACCTGCCTTTGTTCTGCCACTTGCTTTGCAGAATTTTCTCAACCAACCTCAAGACCAACCACAACCAGAACCACAACCTGAACCACTAAACACTGATCATACTCAAACCTTAAACACTGAACCACCTACATCACCTACCCACACTGTACCTACTCAACAACCTCCATCACCAATCACAAACACTGCTCCAACCCAAAATCCTCAATCTCCAATCACAAAACAATCTTCACACGCTCAATAACTAAACACTGAACCATCACAATCTCAACCACAACCACAGCCTAAAGCAAAAAGAGGCAGAGTAAAGCAATCAGCAGCAACCACTGAAAGACATGCAAGAGTTAAGAAGACAATAGAGACAAATATCAAAGCAAAACAGACATCTCCTGGAGCTGTTTATGCTAGAAGAAAGATTCAAAGAGCAAAGAGACCTAAATCACCCTCTGTGGTGGCAGAATCTAGTAAAGAGGATTCAGATGAAGTGCCTCTAGCTAAGAGAAGAAAATTAGTAATCTCTGATTCTGATGATGAACATGTTGAAGCTCCAGAGGTGGTTTCACAGCAAACACCTACTGTTGAGGATGAAAAAGATAAAATGCCTGCAGAGGTTGAAATGCCTGTAGAGGTTGAAATGCCTGCAGAGGACAAAATGCCTGCAAAAGAAGATACTAGAGATGGCTTTTCTCCAATGGATGATATTCTTGATTCATTTATGCCATTCTCTGATCTTATCTCATCTAATTTTGCTCAATCTGAAGCAACTGGTGCAGCTGATCAACCTACAGTTGTCATTTCTGAAACTGTAGCATCACATACAGAGTTACTCTCAGATGCTCACCAGACTGTTGAAGGAGGAGATGAGGTTGATCAAGCAACCAAAGCTACTTCTCAACCTATGCTTGTTGATGACAAAATTGTAAACTCTGTTGCTGAGCCTGAGCAACATGAAGAAAATCTTGACAAGGCTGCAGAGGAAATTGCAGAAACTGTGGCTGACAATGCTCAGCACAGTGTTTTACTTGAAGATGAACATGCTAAAGCTGCAAGTGTTGAACTTGAAGGTGAAAGTAGTGCAAACTCTGATTCTTTTCTGAGTGCACCAGTGCAAACAGACAATAAACATACCTCTTTTGCTCAACCTTGTAAGTCTCATGAAATTGAAAAAGCACAACTTGCAAAATTTGCTGCTGACTGGTACAAAGAGGATTGTATTTTTCCAAGAGGAGAGCAGCTAATTTTGTTAAGCAAACTGCCAATACTATCTCCAATCCAGAGATTCTTTCTTGCTTAAAAGCAACTGTAGTTCAATTCAAGACTCTGGATGGTAGATTTGATGAAACTACAAAGGCAATCACTGACTTGAGGACTGAGATCTTATCTAGAGAAATGAAAATAGAAAGAGAGTCTAAACTCATGAATACAAAATTTTCTAAAGCTCAAGACAATCTCTTTGCCAGGCTGGGTAAAGTTGAAGAAAATCAGTTTGCCTTGTCTGTTAAAATAGATTCCATGGCAAACTCTTTGGAGTTGCTAACCTCCATCTTGATTCCTGATGATGTCAAAAAGGGGGAGAAAGTTGCAAAAACTGCTTGCAAACAACTTCAATCCTTTGAGAAGAAGGATGATGTTGCAGATGGAGGTGGATCTGATAGAACCAAAAGAACAATTACAAGGTCTAAAGTAAACTCTGCTAGAGTAAACTCTGCTAAAGCAAACACTACTGAAGGTCCACAGAATAAAACAGAGTTTGCTGCAAATATGTTTCTTGAAGAACATGGAAATGATGTCACTCTAGAAGATGTAAAGGCTGAAGAGCTAAGGCTTAAAGCTGAACATGAGAAAAAGCTTAAATCTGGAAAATTCAAGAAGAAAGATGAAAAGGCATCAAGACCTGTTCTTAAAGGCATTAAGATAAATGAAAATGTCAATGCTGATCAGAGATTGTCTCATTCAAGAAAGCCAACAGCAGATGAGGCTAGATTAAAGCTTAAATAAAAAGTTGTTGAAGTTGATAAGAGTTCAAAGAAGTTAAAGCAAGTTACAACCTCTGTTTCTACACATGTTGTACAAACTACTCTTCCAATTCATGGTTTTGTGAGACCTACTATTCCTGAGAATACTGAGAAAGTTCAAGGAGATGATATTTTTCAAAGCAGAGCAATGATTGCTAAGCAACCTCATGATTTGGCTGGTTTAGGGTCAAACAGAGAAAGGACTTTGAATATTACTCCTAGAGATCATTCATCATTGGCTGCTCCAGGCAAGGGTGTCCTTCAAGTTCATTTGGACAAGCTGGAATCAGTACAGTTGATTCATCAAAGAAGTCTAAATAAAGACTTTCTGCTGTATTTCATGGAGGATGAGACTGTTTATAAAGTTGGAGAGCATGATATTCATTTAAAAATGTATGAATAACTGCAGTATGTCTTACATATTTTCAAGGTGAATAACAGTCGTACTTACCGAGCTGCAGAAGTGCTTAGATACCAGATGGAAAGATCAAATATGATTTGTGGAATTAAAGACAAGTCTGAATATGTACCAAAGTACTTAGATTACAAAGGAAGAATGGTTGAAATGAAGAGAAACAGTGCTAAGCTGAGAACTGATTTGGGTATCACTGTGCTTGAATTCAATTCAGAATCAGAAAAGTCATACTTTATCAGACTTGGAAATGAAATGAAGAAGAACAACATCTATGATTTAAGATCAGCTATTTATCAGACAGATGGTACAGATTCTAAGCTTCGAGAGATCAAGCTAGAGATGGAAAGAGCACTTGAAGTTACAGAAGAGAGATTGCTAATAGAGTACTTGAGGACAGCATGGGATGTTGAAAGGATTAAGTAATTTATGCTCTGTAAGTTTTTCATATTTTATGTAATTTTGTTAAGTATCAGTTTAAACTCTGTTTAGTTGTTAAACACTGTATATGATTATTTGTTTTTGACATCATCAATTATCTATTAACTTGTGCATTTTTGCTAATGAACAAGTTGGGGGAGATTGTTAGATATAATTGATGTAATGTTTCAGTGTTTAAGTGTAACAATGATATATCAGAGTTTAACTGGAAGGAAGTCAGAGTTTGGTAAAGTCTGACTGATGGAAGCTGGACAGAGTTTAGTAAAGTCTGTTTAGAAGCAGCGCGTACGGAGTCAACAAAAGATATTAGAGATCAATTGAAGATTGATATGGAAGCGAGATCTTTGGAGACTGGATAGCTATCAAAGAGATCGAGTTGACTTAGGAGACGTGTGACAACCTGTAATTGATATCATTGTATAGCTGATTATTAGGAATATCAATTAGAGATTGTATCGAAGCTGTATATTTTATAAATACAGTTAGGTTAACCCTAGAAGGGTGTCGTGCATCGAACTATCTTTATTTTGTAACCTAGCAGCTCTTTTTGATAGTTTACATCACGAAGAGGGTTTTTAATATCAGAAGATTTAAAGTGCATAATCATCTTACTTGTTAAACTCTCACACGAATTTGATTATTAATTGTGTATTCGGCCTAACAGAAGATCAGAAAACAGTCTTTGCAGCCTATCTTTTAAAGGGAGAGGCAAATTACTGGTGGAAAGCTAAAAAGAATCTAGAAGGAGCGGGAGTGATAACCTGGGAGCGTTTCACTAGGGTATTTCTAGATAAATATTCCCCTAGGTATCTAGAGAACCAAATGGAAATAAAGTTTCTGGAGTTAAAACAAGATAACCTAAAAGTAGCAGAGTATGAAACTAAATTTACAGAATTATCGAGGTTTGTTCCCGAGTTTGTGCGTACTGAAGAACAACGAGCGAAAAGGTTCCAACAAGGATTGAAACCATGGCTACGGACGCGAGTGGCACCATTTGAGTTGACTGATTATGCAGCAGTGGTCCAGAAGGCATCTATTATAGA
Source organism: Saposhnikovia divaricata (assembly GCA_036435485.1). Taxonomy (NCBI): domain Eukaryota; kingdom Viridiplantae; phylum Streptophyta; class Magnoliopsida; order Apiales; family Apiaceae; genus Saposhnikovia; species Saposhnikovia divaricata. The sequence continues at coordinate 147,456,585 of CM071596.1, read as the reverse complement.
AGCCGAGAGTGAACAAACCCAAATAGGTCGAGAGAATAAGAAAAGAAGATTTGAGGGCCCGAAAGGAGGTTCAAGTGAGGGAAGCTACTTTAACAAAGGAGGTAGAGGACGAAAATCTCAATTTGTGGGAAAGTCGGGGGGTAAAGTGAGACGGTAAATCAGAATGGTAAATCTTCAGGAACATTTCAGTCCAATCAATCACAACCACCATTCCCAGATTGTAACATGTGTGGTAGGAAGCATTCGGGAGTGTATAGAATGTTAGGGGTAACTTGCTTCAAGTGTGGAAAGAAAGGATATTTTCAGGAGAGGTGTCCATCGGTCGATAGGAGTGCCATCAAGTGTTACCAGTGTGGAAAACTAGGACACCTTGCTAGAGATTGTCGTTCCGATGGGTCATCCGCACCAGGGCAAAGTATGACTGCTTCAAATAGGCCTATTTCTAGAGTGTACAACATGACCCTAGGAGAAGCGTTGAAGAAACCAGATGCAGACACAGGTACTTATTTTCGATTTAAAATTTTAGTGTAAGCGTTTGGTTAGGGATCGACTTAATTCATTAATAGGGTAAATAAGTTAATAAAATAAATAAGAATAATCTATCTGTTAGGAAGTAAGATATGCTGATTCAGTAAGGAAGAATAAGGACATTTTGTAGGAAAAACACAACCTTGTATGACACGAACAGGAAATATATATTATGAATAATATTTTCTTACAATTGTTTCAAGGAATAGCATTATAAGACTAGTTTCTGGAAGATTTTACAGAGACGAGATGTATTAAGATGAAGTATTAATATTTTATGTCATGATAGAGATCAGAATATGGCCAAACCATAAGTGAGATGCACTACCATTCAGGAAAGGCCAATGTGGTGGCCGATACTTTAGTTAAAAGAGAAAGGAGGAATGAGATAATATAGAATGACTGAAAACAGGAGGAGATTTGTATGGAAAAGATAGTGAAAGTACTACTATTGATAAACTAAATGGCATGTTGATGAATGACAAGAAAGTTTATGTTGATGTATTTCTGCGCAAACAAGATAGAGATATTATGAAAGGAAAAGGATAGAGGAGGTAGTGTGGAAGTTAGGAGGTGTGAATGGAAAAGGGTACCTATGGACATTTCCAACGTGATTCCGAGACGGAATCCTTTTAAGGGGGGAAGACTGTAATAACCCTAACTTTAGCAATGCTACAGTGATCATATAAATAGTAAATTTTGAGGATTTAGGGAAATGGTATGTAAGTACTCTATACTTGAAATGGAAAACGAGTAAACAGAAACCATATTAGTGATATACTATAAAAATAAGTGACTCAAAATGACGATGGATTTCAGAAATTCCTGAATTTAGGTTTTGAGGATTTTTAGTTTGAACGAGCTTCTATTTATTGGATATTAAGGAGCATAGAAATATTAAAGGAATTATATATTGAGGAATTAGTGAATTTAAGTTAAACCAGGGGATTTTTAAGTTAAGGGAATGCTAAGGGAATTTGGATTTTTTAAACGATTTCAAAACCACTGGATGACGAGATATATTCGAAACGAACCACAACTAGACGAATATGGAAACCAAACAACCAAGATTATAAATTAACAAGGATACCTACCATATTATTAATTATCAAGAGAATTAGCATAATACTTAGAAAAAAATCAAGGAAACAAGTATTCTAGATCATCTACAATTACATCATCCATTACATCATTTTCCACTCACTTTTCTTAAGGATTAATTAGTAAAATCACATGATAATTATCCATATGACATAGCTAAATATCTACCAAAAGTAGATTAGCTAGGATAAGATCAAAAATCAAGAAAAATCTCTTCCCTTCCATCATCTTCTTCCAATTCGAATTTCACTATTCATCAAGGAAAAAAAAATTCAAAACCCTAGTTTCAAGCAATCTAAAATCAAGGGAAAAATCATGGAGGTTACTTGAGGATATATAAAGACATCCACCAAGTTTCATAGCAAACAAACATCATTTAGCAAGGTAATAAAATCATCAAAGTTGATATAGTAATGAATAGTGATTTCAAGAGCTAACTTTTGTTTTTATGATTTCTTTAGCTAATTCCATCCACTTTAAGGTTCTGTAAGGACTATAAAAGGTTTATTAAGTGTGATTAAAGCTTCAAGAAGGTATAAATGTTCTTGCCCTTTTGTATTTATGAAGGATATTAGTTGTGTTAGTAGATATGTTGATATAAGTGATTATTCATGATGATATATGTGTTTGTAAGTGGTTTAAGTTGAATTTGGAAGTATTGTGTGCTTGTAACCATGGTTGGTAAGATGACCACATGGTGTAGGTGATGGTGTATAAGGTGGATGATGGATTTGGAGGAGTTGAATTTTGGAAAGTATGAAAATATAGTCGTTATAATGCCCGATTTTCGTTAGGATGTAAATTGCCCTCTTTTGGACCCCTGTATCCGTACGGTACCCTACTGTCTAGGTTACCAATTAACCATGAAATGATAGAGCTTAGTTCATAGATCGTTTTGATATAAAGTACGTTAAAATCTGACGTACGGTTTAGGAGAAAAGTCAGTTTTAGTGAAAGACGTTCGAGAATCTAGAAAACGTAGTTGTACCAACTTTGAGGCAATATTTACCATACTTAAACATTTTTAAAAGTTATAAAATTTTGGGATATTGTAGTAGGGTGGTCAGAGGACCCTTGACAGTTAGCCTTGCATTAAAATTCGGAAGCTATATTTTCTGAGAATTTTTACAGTCGAGAGTGGTTGTTAAGGAAAGAATGTAAATCGTTAAGAACTTTAATCGGGAATAAGAATGGTTAAGTCCTCAAGACCTTTTGAGATAGTAATGGGATATTGTAAGAGTGTTATTATATGAGCGTAGGTGGTTAAGTGGAATATATTCTGATAATGATCCTTTTCGTGTTTATAGAGACTTCGGGAGAGCCACGAGCTATACTTCCGACTTACAGAGATCGAGGCAAGATCCTTCTATCCCTACTTTGAAAATTATTTATCTTCGGAATAAAAAAATGATATCATGGAATATATATATATATATATATATATATATATATATATATATATATATATATATATATATATATATATATATATATATATATATATGTGTGTGTGTGTGTGTGTGTGTGTGTGTGATGTTATTTTTGCTATGTTGCAAAGAATATATTTCCTTGATTTTGGGAAATTAAAGAGAGATGGATATGATTTATGAAATATGGATATAGAGATGATTACGAATGGAGCGAATATGCTCTATGGTAAAAGAGATATAAAAAGGAATGGTATCAGTTGTTATGTAGGGTTATATGGTTTATAATACTATATTAAAAATATTCTTTTTGAGTATCAGTGGTTTAATAAATATTATTTGATTATTATTTACTACTTTTAAAATAGACGAAAAGTTTTATGAATATAAAAGTATGTTTGATTTCTTGAATATGAAAAAGATGTCTGGATCATAATCAAAGCATTATGTTACATATATATATTTTATAGAAGTAATGTGCGAGAATGAAAATGATATGAGTAACTGATATGTGGAAATGAAAGCGAGAAAATGGAAATGTGGAATGATAATTTATAATAATGGTTTGACAAAAAGGGGGATAGCAACAAAAAGCGTAGGAGGCTGTGTGCGGCACAGTCCAGCAATCAATATTTTATTTCGGCCCAAGAGTTGTCGAAGGAGGATGTAGTGGTGTACCTTCCTCCAGGGGGATGTAGTGGTGTACCTTCCTCCTTCTACCGGTAGTAAAAAGGACGGGTACGGAGGGCGACTGATCATCGTCCTTACGTATTCGGCAACAGTGAAAATCCCCAAAACTTGAAAGAAAGAGTTGAAAATGAATTTCATATTTCTATACTGAAAACAGAATAATGATATAAGATGATGGAATTATGGTTACAGATGAAGAAAAATTTATATTATATTATTTTAGATTTCTTTCTTATAATGGTAAGTGGATGATGTATTATTAAATAAAAGCTTTATTTTTCTTTAAGGATTATAACTGGTTTCTGCTTATATATGTATATATATGTATAACTGTTCACATTCTAAATTCTAGTTACAGTATTATCTTGCTGATCTATTATAGCTCACTCTTGCTACTTATGTATATAGCAGCTAGGTCCCATGCCGATACTACGCACTACACCCCGCAAGAGGGTAAGGGAAAGGTGACATTTTGAGCGAGTGCTGGGGACCATCCCTGAGGTAGTGACAAGCGAAAGGGGCTTAGTAGACTTATGTAAATTAAGTGTGTAAGTTTGTAATAAAATTTTGGTTGTTGAAATGCTTCCTGTAGAAGTATTATTCAACAATGTACTTAGTAGAATTCTGGGTTGTAATAACTGTTAACTTTAAACTCTTAATATTGTGGATGTTGTTCTATGAGCATATGACTGGTGTGTGTGTGTATCAATGTGGGGTCAATTGCATAAATATTAAGTTATAAACAAAAAAAAAAGCTCAAGAGATATTGATATTGATCGGAAATTGGACCGTGATGACCTGGATCCTTGACCCCGGATCTAGGGGCGTCACAGATCATACTAAAGAAACAGAATGATATTGGAAAGGACCTTGAAGGCCATAATGTGGTGGAGGAAATTACATTCCATTAGTTTAATTAAACATTCGATTCCTGGTGGCGTCTTAAGCATATTACATACCTTAGAAGGTCCCATTTTGAGGATGATACGAAATTGATTAAGTAAACCGCTAAGTTTCCAGTCTTTTACTGAAGATATCTGATTACCAATTTCATCAGCCTGGCATAGTTGCGGGGATTGAAGCTCTTCTGCAATTTTATCTGCTTCATTAATATCTAAATCAAGTTCAGGAAGTATTCCTTATGAATAAGAAATAGTGATTAGTTCGTCTTCCTAGAGAATTTTTGATATGACAATTATGAAACCCATCTGATTAACTATGAAAGCACTACGTAAACAGCAAACGATGGTGATTCAACAACGGACTATATTAACATAGTGGTGATTCTTCTAAGAAAGTAGATGACAGCGAAAAGATAAAGATAGTGCTGCTATTGATAAGCTAAATGACATGTTGATGAATGAAAAGTAAGTTTATGTTAGTGTATTTATGCATAAACAAAATAGAGAATATGTGGTTGGAGATTCATGATGCTAAAGGTATTCCTGTGGAAAGAATTAATGAGACTTGGAGAGAAGGGCAGTTGAGCCCGAGATTTATTGGGCCATCTGAGAGTTTAAAAGTGTTCGGAAGGTGGAATTCGAGCCAGCTTTACCCCCAAAACTTATAGCATGGTCGTAATGTGTTTCATGTGGCAAGGCTACACCAGTAAAAGGAAGATGCTCGACAGATGATAAGAGTACGAGAAGGTAGATATACGACCTGGTCTGACTTACGAAGAACAACCTGTGGAAAATCACGAATAGAAAAGAACAAGTGATGAGAAACAAGTTTGGCAGAAGTAGATTATATTGGATCTAAATTAAAGAAATTGGCCAGATTCATTTCGGTGGGTTTAAATTGGAATAATGTGATGATTATAGAGTAAATGTGACGGGATACCAATAAGGAGATGCCAAGTGCAAGAGATGACTCAATAAAGAGATGACGGTGGAGGTAAATAACGGAAGTGAATAAGAATCAGACAGTAAGACGGATGTGAGTGATAAAGAAAAGATTGGAAAGTAATTATGGAACATGAAACAGGGAGTGTTTTGAATAAAATGATGGACAAAGCAGCAAGATATGTTGACACGTGAGATTACGATAAAGTAGTATTTGATACGAGTACAAGTATTTTCTTCTCCGATGAACCTCTATAGTTCAGAGGTCAATTCTAAGTATGATATTTTGCAATCATGAAAATTTTCTATAATCCTTTGAAATTCTTTTCTTCTCTTCTCTCTTATTAACCTTCTTTTTGAATTGAGAAGAACAACCCTTTAAGGAGGGGAGGTACTGCTACGTGACTATCTGTCTGTGTGATAGAAGTCTAAGTGGAATACCATAACTTGTTCAATTGCTTGTCAAGTACTAAAGGTTGGCCCCCTTCTGTACTAACTATGCAATATAACAAATGTTCATTGATCATAGTGATCTCTCAATAAATCTTTCCACTTCTTTATATTGATCGAGATTGCGAAGATTAAAGCGATCAGGATATGCATAGCGCGAGTGAGGTTACCTCCAAATTCGCAGTACGATAGTGATACCAATGTCACTGCAGATATCAATAAGGATAATAGTATAGGACTGAGTAAGAGCATAACCCGGATAGTGTGTTGGACGAAAAGTAGCAAAGTTGAAGGAAAGAGGATAAAGTATGTATTGTAGCACCGGTAGATGTGCTGAGAAAGGGTAGAACGACTAAGAATTGACCGGGAAGCTGGAAAGTGAAACGACAGACAAGCGACTCTTTGTTTCCTACCTGATTCTAGGGCGGAATCGTTTTAAGGAGGGGAGACTGTAAGAACCCAGATTTTTGGTAGGAATTAAAACTTTTATTATGTAATGGAGTATAAGTGTAACAGTGATTCTAATTAATGAATATGGAATGGATATGGATTCCAATGTTTATATGTCATGAAGAGTATAATGGGTTGATAACTTAGATTATAATAATCTATCTCCTAGGAAAGTAAGATATGGTAATTCCAAAGGGGAAGGTTGTTCTCATGTCATCCAAATCGATATCTGTTATGAGTCCAGTGGTTCAGTAAAAGGGTTAAGGAACACTCGGGAAAGCGCAAGGACATTTTTCTAATTATAAGAATTAAAGAGAGAATAAGTGATGAATAGTGTTTTTGGTGGAAATTGGAATATTATTAGACGACACTATATAGAAGTACCCGGAACGGATTTCTGAGTTCGTATTAATGATCCAAGAGGAAAAAGAGTGTATGTAAAAGTTATCGGATTCTGAAAAATAGCACTTTTATTTTCCCCGAGATTTCCCTGGACACTGAGAGACTTAAGGATTTATTGAAAAGATTTAAGGAATTTAGATTAAAGAATTATTAAGGAGGATTGAGAATGGTAGTATGAATATCAAGGAGGTTTCCGGTAAAACCCTAACAACAAATTCTTGAGATATTCCTCCGAACGATCATTGGAATGAGCAATAACCGGAGAAAGAAACAAGCAGCGAGCCAAGGTGCATGCATGTGCAAGTGAATATGATCAAGAAACCAAGTAGTTACCAAGGTAACTAGCATGCTTAGAAAACCAACTAAGTACTTAGCTTAATCTCATCATCTTACCACAAAATCACAACACTTGTCCACTTGATTGGCTCATGCATGACCTCACCACTTTATTAAAGGTACTTTATGCAAGATATTATCAAGAGACATCACAATAATGCAAGATAAGCAAAGCAAACCAAGCAAAAACTCCATCATTCTCTCTAAAGGAGCATTCGGCTATTACTAAAATTCCAAGAACAAAATCAAGTCTCCAACCCTTGTTTGATCTTCAAATTATTATGGTCAGTATTACATTTCATAAAAATGATCTCCTAGAAATCTTAGCTTCAAACTCCACTTTTTCCATTTTCAAATAAATCATTCAAGTGGAGGGTGAATAGTAACCTTCATGAACTAATGTTGTTTTCTTGGTTTCTTTTGATGATCTAAGCTAAGGTGTTCTAAGGACTAGATCAAGGCTTGTTAGGCTCATTTACACACCAAGGAAGGTATAACTCTCTTGAAACCCTAGACCTTATTTTGAGTATATGCATGATCTTGATGGTTTTTAGCATAGTTATGATATTAGTATGATTATAAGCTTGTTAGCATGATCTTGTAGTTGATTTATAGATATGATGATCTTGTTGGTAAAATGAGATATTCTTGGACTCTTTAAGATGAGAATCATGTATAAGATGTATGTATGCCCGGTATGGCTTGGTGATTGATGTAACAATTTGGAAACGTTCGATTTATAGCCGTCATAATGCCGAAATTTCGTTAACCATTAAAATTCATTCATAACTAGTAGGTATAACTTTCTGATCCTGATGAATAGTTGACCCATCCTTATAGATCTCGAGTCATAGATAGTTTTGGCGAAAGAATCGAAGCAAACGGACTTACGGTTTAGGAATTATGGCCGATTTACTAAAGGTGGTTTGAAACTGTAAATGCAAATTTGTAATTGAAATTGAACCCTTTTAACTCAAGTAATTCAGTGACGAATCTTGGTAATTAAATATTAGAGATCATAAGGAAGGTGTGAGAGAAGACCTCATATTAAAAAGATCGTTTTTCGATTTTATAAGGATACTTGGTTATAACTTTGGAAAATCACTTAGATATCATAAGGATACTTGGTTATAACTTTGGAAAATCACTTAGATAACGATCGATAAATCTCGAGATATAATCTTTCGACCTTAGAACTTATATGGCTTAAGTACCTACCAAGTGTAAGTGCAATGACATGCCTTAATAGCGAACCAATGTCCGGTCATAACGGTGTTAATAAGAGTTACACTAGAGAGTGTAAAACGAGATAACTTGAAAACGTATCTTAATCTAAGTTAAGTATATACTTAGCCTTTCAAAAGCGTTAAGTGATTCTTTATAGGCGAGTTTCCAATACTTTGGAACTGTTATGGTGATAATATATAAGATTGATTGTTGTTATACCTATGCCATAGCATGCATGCCTACTTTCAAAATTATATTGTGATACTTGTTCCCTGATTTGATGTTGGCTTATAAGTTAGATACGAGATATACTAATTATAAGCCGGATATTGCTAAGACCCTTAGTGAAGGCCATATGATCTTCGTTCCTTAAATATAGGCCGGGAGTCGGTATTTTGTAATATAGAGATAGTCGTGGAAACTCGGAGGGATTCCAGTGACCGATTATTTGAGGAATGTTATTTATGAACATTATTATATTTCCATAAGTATTAATTACTTGGAAATTATTCGAGGAATGTTATTTGAGTATAATCTCAGTCGAGAAATACTATTTGAATATTATTTTTGAATATTCATTTAAGACTTGATTTATTTCATTAATATTCATTTGAGGTTATTGATTTAGATGAATATTATTTTGGAATATTCATTTGAGTTTACTTATTTAATGAATATTATTCTGAATATTCATTTAAGGTCTTATTTTCTTGTGAACATTATTTCGATTATTTATTCGAGGAATTATCTATTTAATAAATATTTTATATATACTTATTCGAGGGTTAATCATGGGCAATATTTATATTAAGAATATTCTTGAACTATTTCTGGTTTAATTAATATTCTTTGAATATTTATTTAATTCTTTCAACTAGTTCTAAAATGAGATATTTTATTCAAAAATTTCCTTGATATTCAAATACTATGTAAATTATCTCTGAGTCGTATTACTATTATTTTTATCAGGGAAGGTTCTCAAAACTCTATTCTTCATTCGAATCTATCTTCTAAAATATAAGGGAACCTTGCTTGAGAGATGTTATTTCTTTGACTACCCGGTCATATACTTGTTAAACTACCTTTTCACTCACATCTTGATTCTTTTCAAACATCGATATGAGTCTTTTTGGTTACCTCCTCAACACTCGAAGGGTAAGATTGATGGAACAAGTTTATATCCATTAACAAGCACCAGCTTGGGAAATATTGGTGAATCTTCTTTTCCAATTAGATACGACTATTTTGTGGAGTCCTATCAACGAGTATTACACTTGGGGAAAGGAGGACGAACTTTACGTTTCAGAGTCATGGATTTATTCGAACTAGGAGTCATGTGTAAGAGGTCGATTCACGCGGTCCATCACAAGGCCCAACCGTTGGCCAGGGAGTTACTAAAAAGGGCGGTAGACAAGTAAATCCGTCAGTTCTTCCTTCTACCGGTAGTAAACTATATTGGGCTGTACCATCTCCGACTGATCATCAGGGAGTGGGATAGCTGGCGTATGATAACTCCAGTATTAGTTCATCTCCCAAATTGGGAATTTCCTGCAACGCGTATCGAAGAGACTTCTTTCAGGTTGATGGGCATCCTCCGCAACACGTATCGAAGAGACTTCTTTCAGGTTGGCAGGAGTTTGAAAAATGTTCAAAACTGGGATTGCAATATTTTCCTGCAGTACCCTTCTTTTATGACATATGATGATGTCTGGCTTTTACCTTGCACAGCAGATATTTCTACAGAATATATGTTTTGAGTTACCTTGTAACTTCATCATTTATATTATATTAGCACTATGTTCGTTAATGCATGGCATATGGTTTCAAAAATACTTTAGAACTATTGTATATGTTATTGTTCAGTATACGTTATTGTTGGTGGGCTATTGCTCACCCTTGCTTTATTTTATTATATCACAACAACAGCTAGAGAATATAGCCGTCCAAGGAACACTTGGCGCAAGAGCATGGGAGCCGTCAGAGAGTTACCCGTTAATGTGGCTACCATTGCTGAGGAAGAAGCTATAGGTAGGCTAGCTTTCCGCTTTTAAGCATCAGATATATTTATCCATATAACTTATGTAAATGGATGGCAAAGGGTATGTAAGTTAAATTTCTTTTGGGTTGTAATAACTCAAACTCGTGATTAATAACATTTGATGGTTACTCTGATTTCATCTCTGGGACTATAACTGGTGTGTTTTATGTTGTTGTTTTGGGTCACAAGGTTGTAATTTAAGTTATGTTGGTTTTATGGATGGAAATTGAGTCCGTAACGACCAGATCCCCGACCCCGGATCTGGGGGTGTTACAACACCGGGCATACCATCAATATTATACACATGATAATCTTCTTAACAAGTCCAAGAACATCTCAGTACACCATCATATTCATCATATTACTTATATTAACTAAACAATTACATAATTATGCTTATAATACACCATATTCATAACTAATCTCAAAACCACCAATAACATTCATAAAACTTAAGATTCAACCAAGGGTTTCAAGTGGTATACCTTCCTTGTAGTGTGTACTAGCCTTAATAAACCTTGTATAGTCCTTGTATATGCTTAAGCTACATTAGATCATCCAAAGAAACCAAGAATCAAAGATTAGTTTCTTGAAAGTACTATTCATCCTCAATCTTCATGATTTTATAACTCAAGAATGGAATCGATTTTGAAGCTAAGATTCATAGGAGATCTTAGTTATGCAATATAGGACTCACCTAATTAATCTTGAGATTTAACAATGGTTGGAAGCTTGATCTTGGCCTTGGAATTTTTGAAAAAGCCGAATGCCTTCAAGAGAGAGAGAATGGAGTTGCTTGCCTTGTCTTTGATCTCATCTTCTCCAAAATGTATTATTGAGATAATATCTAGCATAAAGTGGCTTTGTTAAAGTGCTTTGGTCATGCCATGCATCATCAAAGGGATAAGTGTTGAGGTTTAGTGATGTAGTGATGTAATTATGCAAACTAATCTAGTTTTTTTCCAAGGATGCTAGTTACCTTTGTAACTAACTTGGTTACTTGGTCATATCCACTTGCACATGCATGCACCTTGGCTCTCTGCTTGTTTCTTTGTCCGGTTATTACTTAATTTCATTGATCATTCGGAGGAATATCTCGAGTATTTCTTGTTATGGTTTTACCGAAAATCTCCTTGATATTTTTGCTAACATCTTTAATCCTCCTTTATAATTATTGAATTTAAATTCCTCAAATCTCTTTATTAAATCCTTAAATCCTTCAGTGTCTAGGAAAATCTCGGAGAAAATAAAAGTGCTATATTTCTGAATCTTACATCGTTTACAAACACTTATATTGCCTATCGGTCATTAATACGAACTCAGAAATCCGTTCTGAATACTTTTATATAGCGTCGTCTGATAATATTCCAATTTCCACCAAAAACACTGTTCATTTCTTATTCTCTTTTTATTCCTTGTACTTAGAAGATGTTCTCGCACTTTCTCGAGCGTTCCTTAACTCTTTTATGGAGAACCACTCGACTTATACTAGATATCGATTTGGATGACATGAGCTACCAAATATCGATTTGGATGACATGAGAATATTTCCTTCCTTTTTGAAATACCCTATCTTACTTTCTAGGAGATAGATCATTCTAATCTAAGTTATCAACCAATTGCATTGCTCATGGCATATAAACACTTGAATCCAAATTCGTTAAATATTCATTTGTTAAACCACTGATACATTGTAGTCGTAACCATTATTCATTCATACTCTATTACATAATAAAAGTTTTAATTCTACCAAAAATCTGGGTTCTTACATTCATGCCCAGAAAAATCCTCCAACAGTCCACAGAACCCCAGGAAAAAGCTACGGGAAGATAAAAATCCTAAGACTAGCAAAACTAAAACGATAAAGTGGTAGAAGAAGGCAAATATTCTACTCCTGGAGCAAAGGTAACACGAAAACTTTTATGTGTATACATACAGATACACGCATATATATATATATATATATATATACAAAATGCAGAACCATGGTGACAAAGAAATGGAAACGAGTACACCACAAATACATGAATAATTAAGAAGAAAAGGGAGAAACTTACTGTTTTGGAGATCGTTTCGAAGATAAACTTCTTGGGGATAGACTTCTTGAAGATGGACCTCGAGTGGGATTGGTGGACTGGGAGTTTCTGGAGAGGAAATGACAGCCCCAATTGTTATTACTCGCAAGATATTTCGGACAAAAGGGGTTTTTCTTTAGAATATTTGATTGAAGATCTGTGCGTAAAACTAAAAAAGGAGAGTTCTGTGGGTTTAAATAAGAAGATGTGACGTTTTGACAAGAGTCGCTTCAAATTCAACGGCTGGGATTCCTCTGCAAATCTCGAGACAGGATAGCTATCAACATTAAATAGACACGTCTCCCCATGCGAAGTCTTATCACTGAAGGCTAGCATTCTTATTCGAAGGAAGGGCTACGAAAGATAATTCCGAAGATGGACCATGGGCTTTGGCCTCCGTCCTGAGGATAACTCCGAACGAAGCCCAGGGACGTGTTGGAGGCCCATCTTCTTAGTGGGCCGGATCGAAGGCCCACCATAGGGTATCGAAGGAAGCTCAAGGCTTGTCCGACCCATTTACCTATAACGGTCGGATCAGTTATGAAACCCTCATAACGTGGGACACGTCATCCCACCTTTACCACCTCCAGGTTAGTCGCCCACGATTGAAGGAACAGAGAATATACATTTTGGTCAGGTTTGAAGCATCATTTTTCATACACTATCATCACAACATACAACACTTCTACGTTTACCTTACTCTCATGAAAAGACCAGTTAACTTATTCTCACACCGGAGGTGAATCGGGGGACACCACCCTCGCATTCTTCTTCATTGTAGGTTCGACCGAAGGACCGACTCGACAGAAACTGGTTCCAACAAAGTTCAAAATGTGCTGCTTTAAATTTTATGTTGATGATTATTTTTTATAATTATGATGTTGTAATCTTTTATTTACACTTTAAAGTTTTATTGAAGCAGTACTTGATCTAACTCCTTCACGCTTCTTTTTTAATGCTATTGAGGATCCTCCTTGGTTTAATCTTTACACTTAAGAAATTGTAATCCTTGTCGTATTACTCAAAATGCTTGTACAATTTCAGATCTCTATTTAAAGTGAAGGAAGATGATGTGGTGGACAATCTAGAGTTAAAACTTGTAAACAAGAGGATATCAAAGCGTGTTTACCATTCTTCACCACTGGAAGTTAATTTCAAGATCACTATATCATTAAAAGTAAGTCTGTTCATCTCCTTTGAACTTTTTAATGTTCGTTATACTTCTTTTTCTCTTCTCTTAAGATGTTTAATTTTTAATTGATTATAGTAAAAATAATGATTACTGACTACAATAAATTAAATGAAACAGCGAAAAAGATAAATAATTAATTTCTTCTGGAAAACATGGCTCTTATGGTCTCAATCAATCAGTGTCAAGTGGGTGACCATTTAGATAGAAGTTTTATTCTATTTTAAGCAATATATTTCTGGAAACACTCAGAGTAATTGGTGAACTACAACTTCTAGGGTTATTTTTACAATGGTCCTTGTGTGTCATGTATCTGTGTGTGTATTTGATATTAAGTCAAATAGTTTTGATTTTGGTGTCGCTACTCCATAACCATGAAACTTGCAAATGCATGAGTGTTTTATCTCAATTTAGTTCATGAGTGTAAGATTCTTTTTCTAGTTGGATGGTTTCAGAGCCTAAATTCCAGAACTGGACTATTTAGTAAAAGAATGAAGATTATTCATGGCGATCATATGCTTCATGCGCAAAGAGTTACTGCAATTAAGGTTTGGAAATTTAAATTTAGCACTCGTATTTCCTTCAAATGTAAAACTGTGAAAGAGAAGTACATAAATAAATAGTCCAACAAAACCTAAAATATAGTCGTATTAATACAATGCATCTCGTCCAGAAAGCTAAAGGGACTGTTGATGCGAGGAAGCATGCATCTGATACTATGAAAGAATTTTTTCGCGATCCTGAAAATCGACGCAAGAGAAGCATCGCCATGAATGGTATGTTCACCTGAATTGGTGAACTGATAACTCATTTTATTTGTATAACATTAATGTATTATTTCTATTAGTTAGTACATTATTTTTCCCTTTTTACTCTTGGTTTGTATTTATCTTGATTGTGCAGATTTTATGAAGATTTTCGTGATTTGCTTATTAATTAGAGAATATTTGTACTAAACTCAAGATAGTGTGATACATCGTCACGAGTCAGCAAAATCGTGGTAAATCAAACAAGATATCATTGTAAGAAAATGCTGAGCAAGCACTTAGTCACGAAGATCATTGTAAATAAATAAGAAATCATTGTAATTAATGCACCATTGTATTTTCTTAGTATAAATAGACCCTTTAAGCACATTGTATAAAACACCTCTCACCACTACACCTCTCATCTCTTACCTCTTACACCTCTCTTGTAAGTTTGTAGTGTAGGATAGTATAGGAACTCTATTCTTTTTCTTTTTCTTGTAGTTTGTATTTGATAAAAGTCAAGTTCTTCTCCACATCTGGTATGAGTTCTTTGATTTATATTATATTTGTTTTGATTATGCTTGGCAAAAGTCTCCATCTATGGGGCGGATGTAGTTAGCTGAATGACATGAATTTCTTTGGTTTATGTGCTTAATTGTGATGTATTTGTTTCATTGATCATCTCCAATATCACATCTATGTGAGGAATTTCATACGAGCCACAAAAGTAGGATTGGGAGTTCGTATAGTTAGGATCCATACGATTTAAAAGATTTGATTTAGTTGGTGACACTTACACAAAGTTATTTTTGTGACTTTTGAATGCAATTTGATTTGGAATTATTAGTTGTCTTTATTCCGAATACTTATGAGTTTGATTGTTATTAAAAAAATATATATTTTAAACACCGTGATTTTCATATTTAACCAATGCAATTTTTCCTTTAGATATTTCTATCATTAGTGCTAGTTCAATTATTTACTTGTCTTTCTACTCACGTACACCCGTGCACTTGCGGTTTTTATTACTTAACAGTTTTTTTTCTCAACAAGTTTTTGGCGTCGTTGCCGGTGAACTCATCATTGAGGTTTTAGTTTAAATTTGTTTTTCTGTTTTTGTCAAAAGCAAACTAAAAAATTGCTACCTCTTTGTTGCCGGTGTGACCAGGTACCTAATTGCGGCTTGAGTTAGTTCTTCACGAAAAAAATTTCTTAGCCACTCGATCGGGTGCTATTTTTCTTCCCTAGTTTTTAAACATAAAAAATAAAAAAATATTAGATTAGATTTTTTTTAGATAAAAATTATGTGCTACATCATGCATTATTGGTACACATAGAGCATTTTGTATTTTTATAAACTGTGGTGATTGCTGGTGGACCCAAAGGTACATACCACACTAGTGTAGAGCATTTTGTGTGTGTTATTACTTATCTCTTGGGTGCTGCATTTTCATCTAACTAAATTTAAGGGCAAAAACCACATCATCAAGATAAGGTATGGGATTTCATTACCTTTTCCTTAGCCCACAAATCACTAATCCATCATCTTGCATATCCCTGCCTTTTAAAATTAATTAAACATTGGCCCTTAGGATTTTTGAGCTCATTAGGATGGTACCTAAAAGATAAAGTAAATTTGGAATTATTCGAACTCTTTGGTCTCTAGGCAAGTGTATCACTTACCTGGCCAATTATGATTGGGGTCTAGGATGGCGGTTCTCTAATTCAGTGCCTTGTTTCAAGGAACTGCCCCCGTTTGACTGGTCAATCGGTTTCAATAAATCTAGATTTATGGACTTTTTGCTGGTCTAAAAGTTAGGAGCTGTCTAGATTTTTTTTAGGATAACTCGGGATTAGAATTTTTTTTTTTGAATTTTTTTTCCTTTTCTTGTGTATTTTTTAATATGCTAATTGCTAGTTAATAAAGAATTCTTCTGAGTGTGTGCAGACTTAGGGAAAAAAAAGGTACTAGCAGTAAAGTACTAGCGGTCATTTAACTCGGCCACCCATTAGATTTTAAGTTGCTCACTTCCATCCATCACCATGGGAGATACTTTACCTTCTCCTTCTACCACAATCCACCATATCTTTTATCACTAACAAACAAATCATAGGTCTCATTTAGTTCATCCCCAAACTGTTATAGGAGATAACATTGATTCTATTTTTGAAGATGAGTTTAGTGGAGAACAAGAGACTAATGAAGAACTTAGGGATTTGTTTAGGGATATGTCATCAAAAGAAATGCTTGAGAAACTAAATGCCATTATGACAAAGTGGAACAACCAATGTGAGGAGAGTTATCTCGAGCCTAGAATCATTAAAAAGCCTTTCATGATAAAGCCTCGTAGACTTTCAATTTTTCCTCCAAATTATGAACTTAGTATCTCAAAGGTCTATGACACTGATTCATCCTATATTGTTCATGACCAAGAAACCCAAGTTAATAATCAGTTTCAACAACATAAGGAAACACTTACTTGGTTTAGGATATCTAATAAGGGAGAATGTTTATTCGAGGTTTTCAACCTTAATTACGACATTCACTACAAGAAAAGGGTCAATAGACATCGGTTTCTGGCCGATGTCTATGTTATTTTGGATGTGATGTCTAGGTTGGAGATGTCTATTCTAGACATCAGTCAGAAACTGATGTCTAAGCTAACATAGACATCAGTTTTTCATTCAATACACATCAGTTTTTCTACAAAATAGGTTAGATATAATTAATTTTATAAACAACTTGCATGCCTTATATTCTAGAAAACATATAATAAACTAAGTTATATTTCACATACACATCACTTTCTTTCTTTGAAAAAGATGTCTATTCCGATATTAGACATCATAATTTTAGAATATAAAGTGATGTCTATAGATAGCTTAGACATCACTCTCGACTGATGTCTAATGTTCTTATAGACATTTGTTTCTTTTTAAAAAAACCGAAGTGTATAGTGACCTTAGACATCATTCTAGACCGATGTCTAATGTATGTATAAACATCAGGTCTTTCTGAAAAAACTCATTTATATGTCTCTTAGACATCAGATTTTACTTATAAAAGTGATTTCTAATTGTTTTTTAGACATCTGACAAAGTGATGTATATAATTGTTTTAGAAATCATTATTTTGTAAAACTTTTGATGTCTTTGTTACAATTAGACATTAGTTTCTGAGTGCAACTAAATAAACCGTTGTCTTTCAATGCATACCAAAAAACAAAAAACTGGACCATTCACAATATATCCAACCATGCATTTAGATTAAACCAGTCACAAAATACAACCACCAACAATGTATCTGTTCCATTAACAAGATACCAAACATCACTAAGCACAGTGCACAACCAAAAGTAAACATAAAAAGCATAACAACTTGAATTACTACATCACAGACTGCATAATGTCTCCAAAACAGATTACCAAAAGCGCAGAACTGGCAATTCAAGCGGTTAACCCAATGTTTACGTCAATTTAAAGAGACCTACTAGAAACTATCAGATCTTGTCTTGGATGAACTTGAGAGCCTGGATACGTACTTCATCAAGCTCGGCCTCGGTGTACGTCGTTCGAGTCTTCGGCAACCACTAAAGGCAACAAACAAACACAATTAAACAAAAATGAAAAGTGCACCTTTATAATCAAAAGTAACCCATTAGAAAAACAAAGACGCACACCTTTGTAGCAAAAGTCAATTTTGTATCACTGATAATTTCTTTCATGTAGCGCATTACTACATAAGCACATTCAGTACCACCGGGTTGCTTGGGGGATCCCTATTAATTCCAAAAAATAAAATGCATCAGAAAATAAATTTACTAGAACTGAGTTGAAGTGTTAAAGTGTAAAAGTACTTACACTCAAAAACTTTGCCTTGGCCGGCTTCCGATTGCCCCTACCAGTTTCACAATTGTAAGTTTTCACTGCCCTGCAAAAAAAATAAAAACTGATCCAATGTACACAGAAAATCATGAATTTTCATCAAAATGTTACGGTAAATAAAAAATTACCTTGATAATGCTTGTTCTAGTGATGTAAACTGTGTTGGGTGAGGGAGTGGATTGAGAAAATAAATTTCGCCTTCCCATATAATAGCCAAAATCCAATGCATACTGTTTTCATTAAAAAAACATACCAAAGACAGATTTTTAGTACTCTATCCAGTTTTTTAGTATCGTAACTTAATATAAGCTAGAACTTACTCCTAATTATGCGGCAAAAAGAACAGCCGATCCGGGTTGCCCTCTTTCAAGCGCTCAACAATGCCAGCTTCAAAATCAGCATTCAAATTATATAAGGATCCAGGGTGAATAAAAGCAAATGTTTCTGCCAGTTCTGGTCTTCCACTTATCTCAGCATGCAAATGCCTACCAATAAAAGATACCAACATTAGAAGTAGAGACATGCAATTGGAAAAATACTAACATTAGAATGCATATCAGAAAAAGAAAAATTGTAACTTACGCCATGTAAGCTGAAATTACAGTTTGCCCTAGCATATCAAACTCCAACAACGCCAAAACATTCTCATGTAACAAATAAAATGTCTTTTCATGCCCAAACACTTCTGACTTGCAGTCAACCTGTATCGAAAGCCCAGCAGTTTCCATCCAGCTGGTTACATGTTTATACAGTAAGTTAAAGCCCTTCGGCACTTTTGCACTTGGTTTTGCATGTAAGAAATGTGCCCTCAATTTCTGCAACTCATCATTCTTGTTTTTGTTTTCTCCACTTGGTCGCACCCTATCTTTTTTCTTAATCTGTAGATCATCAAACCATCAAAAATTTAAACACAATTTCATTTGTAATATCCTCACAAGCACCATTTTTATTTCAAATTCAGACCACATATAGTAAATTATACCTCAGTAGTTGTGTAGCTTATTAAATCCTCAGGCCATGCTAAAAAAGAGCCAAGTGCATCGCGGACTGTCTCCAATTCACCACGGATCGGCACTGGAAGCAAGGCATCTGGTTTGATGATGCCATCGATAGAGACACACTGATGTCCAAGTGGTATATCAATTCCATGGACTTTTCCTCCAGCCTCGCGAGGATACACCATACCAAATGCAACCTTGTTCTCTATCCTCTCGACAGATAGGTCACACATTCTGTTTCCCTACAATATTTAAATGAACAAATAAAAATACTAAGGTAAAAAGAAATCATCAATTCATAGAGCTTAAGCAATAAAATAAAATACTAAATTATAGAATTAAATACTGAGGTATTAAATTTACCAAATTTCCAGGAGGTGAAGGCCTAGGGGGAGCATCTGTAGGAACACAGTCCTCATCAAACTCTAGCACAACTGCAGCAGGCTGATTGTTTTTCGGCTGGAAACTTGCCTTTTCAGACTACATTGGGGAGTGATGATTCTGGCCGGAAGTAATCAATGCCTTCAGCTGAGCAATCTCTGCCTCAAGAGCTTTCGTCTTTTCATCCCTTTGACGATCACGGGCCATCAACTCTTCCTTCGTTATTCGAACTTTCTTCTCTCGTGGCAAATTAAAGAACTGTTTTGGAGTGATGTACCCTCCAACAGCACGGACCCTACCAGAATGCTCAGGACTCCCTAAAGCCGTAGTCAAAACATCTTCAGCTCCAGAAAATTGTATGTCACCCTTCTCTTTCTTTTCCAACAAAGTATCCTATTAATATGAAAATAATTATCCAAAATTACAAAGAGCCTAAAAGTATATTAATTATAAATGATGCCCTACTAGTATGCCAATATAATAGGAGACTTACAATTGTATTGCATACACCTTGTAACTCTTCATCTACATCTTCAACCTCTTGGCCATTTTTTCGCTTACGAGCCTTTTTCCATAAAATTGCTCTATCAGGTTCAACTCCCGGCTTCAACTTTCCACTTTTTATCTGTTAAAAATGAAGCAAAATATAAAAATTCATTCTAAATTTTTATTCAACAAGATAATATTGACTTAGTTCTTACTTCATCTTCTTTTAAACCAATATAACCCTTTCTTGACAAGCGGTGATGATATTTTCGATGAGAAACTCTTTCACTATGCTCTTCATGTATTTCCTAAAAACAAAATTATAGAATTACATATCATATGCAGAATATAAAATGAATAGAATTATCGAATACAAAATAAAACTATAAATTCATACCTCCCATTTTGGATCAGTCCTCTGTCTCACAAATCTTTTCCAGGTTGACTTACTAACAAAAGCATATTGCTGTGGGGGCCTACTCAATATCGCCTTCTGTCCAACATATGGCCGCACAAACTTCCTCGTCAAATCAGTCTTAAATTGTCGCCATTTACAACCAGCAGACTTTAGGACAAAGTGCTCACAATGTGGTTTCACTTTGAATGTAGACTGGATAAAACACAAGTAAAATGAGAAATTAACAACACATGTAAAAATAGAGAACACAAGTAAAATGTAAAATTTACAAATGCTAGAGCACCTGAAGATCTAGCCAAAGCTTTGATTTTAATTCAGGATCCACATTTGGCCAACTAGTAATATCGATTGGAATCGTAGTCCTGGCCAACATTCCAATATATGACTGCAATCGCGCCCTAGTTTCACCATCAGCAATTCCCCAATCATTGAATGTGATTTTAGTCTTTTTCCCGCGAGCTTTCTTCACAACCACTTTGTACATTGCGCATACACCACGCTTACCTTTAGACTTTGATCTAACAGTGTCGGTTGTAGTAACCGTGGGTTGTTCTGAGTTCGCCTGTTGATGTTCTGATGCTTCAGCTGTTTGTGAGTCATGAGTTTTCGCTTCTTTGACCTCGATCTCCAGCTGTTTAGCGGTAACCTTATCCAAGCCTGCCTTTTTTGTTTTCTTTTGCTTTTTATTCGGTGCCATTTCTCTTGTTTTCCTTCAATCTGTAAAAACTTATCAGTTAATTATCATTGAAAATATGCAAAAATCAGAGAAACAAAAATCAGAGAAGCAAAATGAAACAATTTTAATATGCAATCAGTTAATATCATGGAAAATATGCAAAATTATCAGTTAATTATCACTGAAAATATGCAAAAATCAGAGATAAGTAAAATGAAGACAATTGTAATTAAAAATATCATGAACAACTACAAAGTGGAAGCAAATTAAAACTAAATTGCTAGGCACTAAACATATGACTAGACACCTATGACCTATGATTTTTTCACCCAAATCCCTTCAACATTTTGTCTTTTATTGCTGACACTTGCATCATCATAATCAGTTGGGTCGCATATAGGGATATTAGAACAGAATGGAGGAGGGTTCCAGGAGGTCTCTTCCGGGGCATCTTCATCGTACGCATCATGATAGTCTCGATTTGTCGACGATAGCACAATAGACCAATTAGCATCAGCTGGATCCTCAACATAAAAGACTTGGTTGACTTGGTCAACAGAGACATATTTGTCCTTTTTGTGACCTGGTCGATTGAAGTTCACAAGCGTGAAACCAAGATCATCGGACTTGATACCTCTATCACTTGCTGTCCATGTACACAAAAACAAAGGGGCCTTGAATGTGTGGTAATCTGACTCCCATATTTCTTCGATAACCCCATAAAATGTTAAATCAGTCTCTATAGGATTTATATCCTTAGCACTAGAGACTTGGACTGTCCTAGCAACTAGTGACACACCACTGTTTTGAACTACCCTTGCATTATCTCGCTGTTTTGTGTGGTATCGGACCCCGTCAACAACATAACCTTCGTAAGTCAACACATAAAATGAAGGTTTTCCTGCCAACCATCTTATTGTTTCAGAAACGGCTTCGGAATTCTCCCTCATTTCTGTACTTACCTGCACGTAAAGGTCACAATGCATATAAGTTGACTTCAATTAAAAACATGATTGCTTATAGAAAAAATTAATAAAAAAGGAAAGAATGTAAACTAACTTTTTGTTCAAACCAATCAGCAAATTGTCGATTGTGCTCTCCCAATAGCCACTGTGCACTCTTTTTTTCCCTTGGTAAATCCCTTCCAAATATTTCTTATGCAACCTGACAATTTAATCAGATAAGATTAGACCGCATGAAAAAGAACTTTGAAACTTAAAAATATACTTTTAAAAATGTTACTTACATAACATATGGTTCCACTTCAGTGTTGTTGAGGAGGACTGTAAGATGCGCCTCATCTCGTTCTTTTTCTGGTACCGACTTCATTGTCACACCACCTATTGGACCAGAATTGTTGTCTTCATCTTTCCGAAGACCAGAAGTTCTACTACTCTCACTATAGAACTCAGTGCAAAATTCTATTGATTCTTCTTTGAGATAACCTTCAGCTATACAACCTTCCGGATAAAATCGGTTTCTTACATAACTCTTCAATATTTTATTGAATCGTTCAAATGGAAACATCCATCTATAAAAAACCGGTCCACATAAAAGCAATTCCCTTACTAAGTGGACAGTGAGATGTACCATAACATCGAAAAATGATGAAGGGAATATTTTTTCCAACTCACACAGGGTCAAAATCAGATCTGCTTGTAGTTTACTCAATTTCGACACATCCACAACTTTGTTGCACAAAGAGTTGAAAAAAAACACAATCTTATGATACTAACCCTAACATTTTTTGGAAGCACAGAACGAATAGAAACTGGTAGTAACTGTTGGAGGAGGATATGGCAATCATGGGACTTCAGCCCATTCAAATTTAGATCAGTCATTGATACACAATTTCTAATATTTGATGCATGTCCATATGGGAGTTTTATATTGGACAATGATGACAACATAATTTTTTTTTCTTTCTTGGATAAATTAAAAGGGGCAGGAGGCAAGTATGTTCTTTTCTCACCTACTTGAGGAGCTAAATCAGCCCTTAATCCCATCTCAACCATATCAAGACGAGAGGCAGTGCTGTCTTTAGTCTTGTATTTCATATTAAGAAGTGTCCCAATTAAATTATCACACACGTTCTTCTCGATGTGCATAACATCTAAACAATGACGAACGTGGTGAAACTTCCAATATTCTAACTCAAAAAAAATCGATTTCTTTTTCCATGCAGATTCCACCTTTTTTGACTTCCCCCCCTTCCCAAAACTGAATTTGAGTTGTTGTTGTTGCGCCAACACTTCTTCTCCACTAAGCGGTTCAGGTGCATGACCAAATTCTTGTTTCCATCAAAAGATGCCCTCTGCCTCCTAAAAGGATGATCATTATCTAAATACCGACGATGACCTTGGTAGCACATTTTCTTACTATGACTTAAATATTTAGCCACAGTTTTATCGCCGCATATTGGACAAGCCTTATAACCCTTATTGATGCAGCCCGACAGATTTGCGTATCCTGGGAAGTCATTTACTGTCCACATCAGAACTGCCCTTAAGGTGAAAAAAGATTTTGTATGCGCATCGTACACGTTCGGTTCCCCTTCCTCCCATAATTTTTTTAAATCATCAATCAGTGGCTGTAGATATATGTCAATATTATTACCAGGCTCATGCGGGCCACAAATTAATGTTGATAACATTATAAACATCCTCTTCATTCATAACCATGGAGGAAGATTATATATTACTAACATAACTGGCCAACAACTGTACCGGTTTTTTAATCCATTACTGTGTGGATTTATACCATCAGCCGCTAATCCTAAGCGTATATTTCTAGCCTCCCTACCAAACTCGGGCCACCTGTAATCTACATTTCTCCAAGAAGGAGAATCAGATGGATGACGCATCATCCCATCTTCAGATCGATTATCTGCATGCCAGCTCATTAATTTAGCAGTAGAAGCAGATTTAAACAATCGTTTAAATCTGGGGATTATCGGAAAATACCACATAACCTTGGCTGGCACATTAACCCTAATTTTTCCATCTTTCGGAACTTTCCAGCGAGAGAGACCACAGTTTGGACACTCAGAAGAAGACTCAAGAATTGGACCCCTGTATAATACGCAGTCATTTGGACAAGCGTGGAATTTAACATACTCGAGTCCTAAATCAGTTAAGGTTTTCTTTGCTTCATACATATTAGCAGGAAGCACATTATCTTTTGGAAGAAAAGAGCCAATAGATCCAAGAAGATCAGTGAAGGCCTTATCACTAACTCCAAACCTAGCCTTCCAATTATGTAGTGTTAACACTGACTCAAGTTTAGTGCACTCACTTCCCTTGAACAGAGGTTGTTCCGCATCGGCAACAAATCTCTTAAACTCATCTGATTCATTATCGAAATCTTCCTTATTATAGGCTGCTTCACATACGTTAAATGTTTCTGAATTTAGTGTGGGCTTCGAGGGAGGACAAGTACTACCAACTGATGACTTAGTACTTTTAACAACCTCTTCTCCATGCCAAATCCATTCATAATACCCTAAACTAAAACCCGCTTCATATAGATGACCTCTGATTATTTTGATAGAATATTTCTTGAAGTTAACGCAGCATGCACATGGGCAAGGGATTTTCTTTGGGTTTTTAGCATTATCCTCAGCAAATATCAAAAAGTTTTCGACTCCAATTTCATATTGCAATGAATCCCTATCCGCTTTTATCCAAGACTTATCCATTTAATTTCCAACGACCTGGTATGTCAGTCAAGTTTTTAGTATAATTATAGCTAGTGATTACTTATTATGTATTCTGACCTATAATAGTTTTATTGTAGCCTTATCCATATAATAAAAATCCAATAGTTTAAATTAATCAAAATGCACGTATGACATATGATATCTAGCAATAATCACAAATAGGACATGCTAGACATAAGAAAAACAAAAGGAACACAAATCTTCAATCTAAATTAATAATTACAGGCAACATGTAATTAACGTTTAACAAAAGGCATGCAATTTCTATAATTCAAATTTGTACATGGCAAATAGAGAAAGTACAGCTACCATATACTATTTGAGTTCTAATAAAGAACGGAGCACTGGAATAAGCAATCATGACAATCAAATACACAAAGCAGAAAAAGTCGCTATATAAACAAGAAAGGGAGCGGGAGTACCTCTTAATTAGTAGAAGCACTATGTCAACACCGTGAACAACAGCTAGGAACTATCCTTTCTTCTTCGCAAACCAAAAAATATCCCTGAATATCAGCCAAACAATATCCAATTAAATAACATACAAATAATCATATAATACCACATTTCAGAAATTCAAAATGAAAATGAAAATACATCTAACTCATATAATTTCAAACTTGACCAGTAGAAGAGCAACCAAATAGTAGCCAAAAAACATACAAATAATCATATGATATAACACATATCAGAAATTCAAATAAGAAATTCAAAAATTAAAATTACCTAACGAACAAGCACAACCACAACCAAGTGAATGAGGTCCTGTAAAAAGAATGCATTCAAAAGAATTAGGGTAATACATACAAGTAAATAAAAACACACAATTAAGAAATTAGGGTTTTGATTTAAAAAGCCCCAAATTAAGAAATTAGGGTTTTGACTTGAAAAAACCCTCAAATTGAAGCTCTCAATAGATCGAGAAGACCCTAGAAATACCAGAGGAGACCTTATTCGTGTAGAGTATTACCGATTCTTACCAATTTCAACACGAGCAGTGGTACCGGAGGTGAGTGGTGAGTAGAGTAGAGAGTAGTGGTGAGTAGAGTAGTGAGTGGTACCGGAGGTGAGTTTGTAGTGGTGAGTGGTACCGAGGTGAGTTTGTGGTGGTGAGTTTCAGTCGAGAGAGTGTGAGTCGAGAGAGAGAGAGAGAGAGAGAGAGAGAGAGAGAGTCGAGAGAGAGAGAGTTAATTTGTCTGAATATTTTGGTTTAATTAGATTTTGTTTTGTTAATTTGTCTGAGAGGCTCAATAATTGTACTGTATGGGCTTGGGCGGGGAGAATATTTGGTTAAGGGGGGGAAATTTTGATTTAGGGGGTGAAAATTTCACTAAGGGGGAAAACAAAATGGGCCGCGCGTTTTTTCATTTTTTAAAGAGTGACTTTAGACATCAGTTTTAAAAATAGTGATGTCTACGAATAACAAAGACATCAGTTTAATTCAGATGATTTTATTACATCTTTTAACATCAGTGACATTTACGACCGATGTCTAAAGTGTGATGTCTATTGAACTTTTTCTTGTAGTGATTCAAGGTCACACTTTTGATGACTACTTAAGAAATCTAGAACACTTCTTTCTTATTAGGTGTAAGCATAAGTTTTGGGAGAGACTTCATAGCATAGTCAAGCAAGGTGTTGGGTAGTAGTCAAGATTTGATATGGGGGAGTCATGTACAATTGTATAATTTGTTTTGTATAGTTTGTTTTCTTCTTTTTAAATAGGATTGCTAGCAACTTCTGAGTTTTCATCCTCTCCACCATAATGAAAGAATGGTACACCTCTATCTCTATCATGCATTCTTTTCTTTTACATTGAGGACAATGTAGATTTCTGATATGGGGGGGGGGAGTCAGTTGTGATTAGCTTCAATCCTATTATTTTGTCATTTTAAAAAAAAAATCACATTATTATTGTAGATTTTTAGTTTACATGTAGTGTTAAAAGCATGTAGTTCATTCTATAATATATCTTGTTCTGTTTTTCTTCTATAGTGCATTCTGTTTAGTTGCATTGCATATGAAGATCCTTAGTCTGTAGGTAGTTCAAGTTATTAGTCGTTAACGAATCTTATGCCCATAAAACACGACCTGAGTGTTGCCATGATCACAAATTGCCATGAGTTATGTATGCTTAGTACGCACTTGTATTAGAGGTGCTTGGTAACTTTTGTTTCATATATTTAAGGGGGACATGTCACGAATTGGGTGTGCCTTTAGAGGAGCTGCCCTTACGTCAGCTTAAAAACTTTAAGACTTCAACTTTGAGCTAAGAGTCGTAGTAGTACAAGTTTGGGGGGAAGTTTGGGGGTTAAGCACTTGCAAAATAAAAAATATTATTACAAAAAAAAAGAGAAAAAAAAAATAAAAAGAGAAAAAAATTAGTTATAGTGTACAAGTAGTGATAAAGTTGAATGTTAGTAGGAAAGTTGACTAGGTTGGGCTCATTAAAAACCCGAGTAAGTAAGTCTGAGGGGATTATGCCTAGCAACCTAAGGTCTTTTATGGTCTGGGATTGCTGACCTAACGCTCGCTAAATGGGTATAAGTGTATAAGTCTTTTGGGACCTCAACCATTGCACGATCAATCTAACCACCAGCACTAGAAATGGGGTTCTTTGTTTGGTGAAGCCTTATGGACTCCGTGACTCACTTGCACTGAGGAGCGTTGGACTTAGGCCAAGCAAATAAACACCAAAGATGATGACCTCATACTATTAGTTTAGTGTGTGAATAAAATAGAAGTAGGAATAAAAGTGCAAGACCTCCATGTTAAGCCCAAATAGACACTCAAAGTCGAGGTAACGGGTTGTTGAAGCTTAGTTTTTGGTCTGACCCTATGGCTTAACCAAAGAGGGTAACATCTAGCTAGTGGCATCTTCCCCATTTTTGTAAAATGTGTTGCTAAGATTGTTCAAACTATACTCGTGTACGCTAGCTGTAGTTCGTGGTAGTGTTAGCCTGATGAATGTCATGTTAAAAGTATAATCAGAGGCACTAATGATGACTTGACGAAGAATCGGCAATAAGGGATCTTTTGCATTATCATACAGAATAGTTGCATTCATGTAGGTGCATGAGTCTGTAGTTAAAGATTTTATGGGTATATCTTCTATAAACCCTTAGGTGACAAAACTCCTCTTGTCGAGATCGTCTACAAGTTTAATGGGTTGATACACCTAAAAGTACCCGTGATTCCTATGAAAATGAGTATAGTTTTTCTTTAATCTCGAGGACGAGCTTTCTTTGCTATGGGGGAATATGATAAGTCATTTTATTTGTATAATATTAATGTATTATTACTTTTAGTTAGTACATTATTTTTCCCTTTTTACGCATGGTTCGCATTTATCTTGATTGTGCAGATTTTATAAAGATTTTCGTGATTTGCTTATTAATTGGAGAATATTTGCATTAAACTCAAGATAGTGTGATACATCGTCACGAATCAGCAGAATAGTGGTTAATCAAGAAAGATATTATGTAGGACGGGAATGTTGAGCAAGCGCTTTGTCACAAAGATCATTGTAAATAAATAAGAAATCTTCGTAATTAATCCTCCATTGTATTTTTCTTAGTATAAATAGACCCTCCAAGCTCATTGTATAAAACACCTCTTACCACTACACCTCTCATCTCTTACCTCTTACACCTCTCTTATAAGTTTTTAGTGTAGGATAGTATAGGAACTCGATTCTTCTTCTCTTTCTTGTAGTTTGTATTTAATAAAAGTCAAGTTCATCTCCACATCTGGTATGAGTTCTTTGATTTATATTTTGTTTGTTTTGTTGATGCTTGGCTAGAGTCTCTATCTATGGGGCGGATGTAGTTGGCTGAGTGACATGAATTACGTTGGTGTATGTGCTTAATTATGATGTATTTGTTTCATTGATTATCTCCAATATCATATCTATGTGAGCAATTTCATACGAGCCATACAAGTAGGGTTGGGAGTTCATATAGTTAGGCTCCATACGATTTTTGAGAATTGATTTACTTGGTGACACTTACAAAAAGTTATTTTTGTGACATTTGAATGCAATTTGATTTGGACTTATTAGTTGTCTTTATTCCGAATACTTATAAGTTTGATTGTTATTAAAAATATATATATATATTAAACACCGTGATTTTCATATTTAACCAATGAAATTTGTCCTTTAGATATTTCTATCATTAGTGCTAGTTCAATTATTTACTTGCCTTTCTACTCACGTACACCCGTGCACTTGCGGTTTTTATTACTTAACAGTTTCTCAACAAGTTTTTGGCATCGTTGCCGGGGAACACATCATTGAGGTTTTAGTTTAAATTTTTTTTTCTGTTTTTGTCAAAAGCAAACTAAAAAATTGCTAACTCTTTTTTGCCGGTGTGACCAGGTACCTAATTGCGGCTTGAGTTAGTTCTTCACGAAAAAAATTTCTTAGCCACTCGATCGGGTGCTATTTTTCTTCCCTAGTTTTTAAACAAAAAAATAAAAAAAATATTAGATTAGATTTTTTTTAGATAAAAATTATTAGATTTTTTTTAGATAAAAATTATGTGCTACATCCTGCATTATTGGTACACATAGAGCACCGTGATTTTGATATTTAACCAATGAAATGTGACAGCCCCAGATCCGGGGTCAGGAATCCGGGCCATCATACTCCAATTTCCATTTATTAACAATATCTCTTGGTCTTTTTTTTTTTACTTAATACTTATGCAATTGACCCCACACTAATACACACACACACACGAGTCATATGCTCATAGAACAACATCCACAATATTAAAAGTTTAAAGTTAACAGTTATTACAAACCCAGAATTCTACTAAGTACATTGTTGAATAATACTTCTACAGGAAGCATTTCAACAACCAAAAGTTTATTACAAACTTACACACTTAATTTACATAAGTCTACTAAGCCCCTTTCGCTTGTCACTACCTCGGGGATGGTCGCCAGCACTCGCTCAAAAGGTCGCCTTTCCCTTACCCTCTTGCGGGGTGTAGTGCGGAGTATTGGCATGGGACCTAGCTGTAGTATAAATAAATAGCAAGAATGAGCTAAAATAGCTCAGCAAGATAACTTCTATCTACTACCATAAAAGGGAAAATAAACCTTTACATATATATATATATATATATATATATATATATATATAAAATGGGAAAATTCATCATAGTCATTAAGAAAAGAAATAATTCTTATCTATCAAATGCACCATCTATTCCTCTTTGTACGAAAAATAATATATAGTTTTATAATATCAGTTTCTCTTCTTAAAGCATATAATATGAGTTTCTCTTCTAAAATAATATAACAATCCATACTTCAATTCCGTATAATTTTCCAAAAATAATATTCCATTTGAATAAGATCTCGCAATAATATCCTTCTGTTTCTTGTATACGACAACCATAAACAATTAATATAAAATTAGTTTCTCTTCATTCCATATAAATAATTCCATCATCTTATCTCATTTTATTAGATTCAGCATATAACTCTGAAACCATTGTCAACACTTTCTTTTCAAAAAAAACATTGGGGATATCTGCTGTCGCCTGATACGTTAGGACGATGATCAGTCGCCTAATCATACCTGCTCTCTTTTTACTACTGGTAGAAGGAATGAAGATCATCCCTGGAGGAAGGCCACCTGCTAACATCCTCCCTTGGCATCTTCGCGCCGTAATAAAAATAATAAATGCTGGACTGTGTCGCACACAGCCCTGACACAGCCACTTACGCAAGTCTGTTGCAGTCCCCCTTTTTTTTTGTCGAATCATTTATCTACTCACATTTATCATTTCCATTTCCATTCACATTTCCATTCACATTTCCATTCACATTTATCATCACCTTTAAATCATATGTCATAATACTTTAATTATGACTCATACATCTTTTCTATAATTATTAAAGTCAAATATGCCTTTAGAACATAAAATATATTCGCTCTATCCATATACGTATCTATCTTTCTTTAATTCTCAAAATCAGGAAATAAATCCTTAGCAATATAGCATCGTAGAAAAACATATATATTTCAAGAAATCATTTTACTTAAAAAAAATAAAATAGTTTTCTAAAGTAAGAGTAGAAGAAATCTTGCTCTCTTATATACACATATATATATGTTGTTCCATCTACTTTTAAAAATAGTAGATAATAATCAAATAATACTTATTAAATCACAATACTTAAAAAGAATATTTTTAGCAAAATATTATAAATCATATAACCCTAGATAACACCTGATACCATTCTTTTATTTACTTTAGATAACAACTGATACCATTCTCTCATATTCTCTTAATCATAAGGCATGTTCACTTCATGCATAATCATCTCTATACATATCCATCTCATACTCATATCCATATTCATATCCATCTCATACTCATATCCATATTCATATCCATATATATCTTCATATACCTTTCTTTTTAATATCAATACTCAAGGAAGACAATTTCTTCACAATATAGTAATAATAGCATCACATGTATATATATATATTCAATGAAATCAAGTTTCTTGAAGATAATAATAATTTTCCAAGTAAGGATAGAAAAGATCTTGCCTGGATCTCTAGAGCGAGTAGGAATGATCCTGAGTTCGTCTCCCGTCTCTATAGAAACGAAAGGTTCACCGTTAGTATATATCCCACTTAATTACCTAATCTTTATACAATAACACCCTTGACACATAAAATATGTTTGACATAGCTTTTACGCACCAAAAGTTCCAAGAACTTAATCACTTTTAAACTCGATCAAAGTTTAAGTGTATTCCACCATTTCCCTTAATAACCTCACTCGACTGTAAAAATTCTCAGAAAATATCAATTCCGAATTTTACTACAAGGTCAACTGTAAATGGTCCTCTGACCACCCTACTACACTATCCCAAAACTTCATAATTTCTAAAAATGTCTAAGTATGGTAATTATAACCTCAAAGTTGGCACAATTGCAATTTCCCGGTTTCCGAACGACTTTCACTAAAATCCACTTTTCTCCTAAACCGTAAACTCTTTTGCCATGATTCTTGCGGCCACATAAACTAGACACCAAAACCTACTCAATATGGTCAGTGGTTACAATAATTAGTCCAGTGACAAATACGAATTTTGCTATCTAAATGGGCTAATGAAAATTCGGCATTACGACGGCTATAATTCGGACATTCCAAAAACCATTCCATCACAGCCAAGCCATATAATCATCCACCACTCCATACACATCAATATTACATCTTCATAATCCATATAATCAGTGGTGAGGCCTCAATACCATCACCCAACAATCAATCAAAATTTATGCTAGCTAACATCATAATAATCACTTTTAACCACACATCATCCATTAACATCACTAAAACTCACATAATAAAAAGGGGTTAGGGTTTATACCTTCCTTGATGCTCTTATAACCACAATCAAGCTTGTATAACCTTGGATGGTCCTTGGGAGGCTTTAGAAGGATGATCTAAACATGGGAATTCAAGAACACTTCCTGACTAGTAGAATACGCAACATTGATTGGCCAACACGAAGCCCTTCTGCTCGTTTTCTGCTCGAGGCTCCTGAACGAAAGTTGTAGAGCATCTCACAAGGTTTCCAGAAAGCTAAAGATCGCCCAATTTCATTGAGAATTGAGTGAGATATGGCTGTTTTACTGAAACTGATCTGTTTTGGCCGAATTTGCAAGAAATGGAGGGGGAAGATTTTGCTCTTGATTTTTGATCTTATATTCCTTAATCTTGTAAATTCTAGAGTCTTGTGGAATGGTGTAGATATTTTTCTTGATTAATGACTAATCTACCCCTTAATTAAGTGTTAGTGGAAGGTGATATCACTGCTTATGTCATAGAAGAGTATCTTGTAAGCTTGGTTCTTTAACCATAAGTAAATACTAATAACCTTTGTAAATACTAATGTGGTAAATCTCCTTATTATTTACTAACCTTGGTTACTTGGTTTCCATACTTGTTTAATCACGATTCGTCTCGAATACGCCTCGTTATCTAAGTGGTTCTAAATTGTTTATCAATCAAAATTCCTTTGGCATTTCCTTAACTTAATAATTCTTTAGTTTATACTAATCCACCAATTCCTCAATATATATTTCTTTTAATATCTCCATGCTCCTTAATATCCAATAGAAGCTCATTCGAAACCAAAATCCTCAAAAATCCATATTCAGGAATTTCTGAAATCTATCGTCATTTCGATTCTCTTATTTTCATTGTACAACAGTAATATGGTTTCTGTTTACTCATTTTCTCTTTCAAGTATAAAGTACCTACATACCATTTCTTTAAATCCTCAAAATTTACTATTCATGGGGTCACTGTAGCTTTGCTAAATTTAGGGTTATTACAGTCTTCCCCCCTTAAAAGGATTCCGTCCCGGAATCATGTTGGAAATGTCCATAGGTACCTTTTTCATCCACACCTTCTAATTCCACACTTCTTCCTTTATCCTTTTTCCCTTCATAATATCTCTATCTTGTTTGCGCAAAAATACACCGACATAAACTTGCTTGTCATTCATCAATATGCCATTTAGCTTATCATTAGTAGTACTCTCACCATCCTTCCTTGAAAATCTCCTCCTATATACCGTCATTCTATTTTATCGCACCTCTCCTTCCTCTTTTGCCTAAGGGTATCGGCCACCACATTGGCCTTCCCTGAATGGTAGTGTATCTCACTATGGTTTGGCGATATTATGATCTCTATCATGACATAAAATATCAATACTCCAACATTTTTATATGTCATCTCTGTAAAATTTTCCAGAAAATAAGCTCTAATAAAATTCTTTAAAACAATTGTAAGAAAATATTACCTATAATATATATTTCCTGTTCGTACTTAAACAAGAACGTACTTCTCCTTTATCCTTGAAAAATATGTTTTCACACTTTCCCTCATACTCTTAATCTCCTTTCTATAGAATTCTCTGACCCTTAATCAGATATTGATTTTCCTTATCTAGATTGTCAACCTACCTACACCATTCATTGACTTAGTCGATCCCTAACCAAACATATACACTTAAATAGTTAAATTAGAGCGTACCTGCAATTTCCTCCGGATACCTTATCCCATATGTCTATTGTTCACTATACCCTCTTTACATCTTGCTGATCCACCTTAGTTCCTTCATTATATACTATCTACTCCACCTCTGAAATTTCCCTTTGTTATTCTCATTAAAATCTTTACCTCAAGTTTTACTCATTCACACCTTTTGGATTAATCCTTTGAATACTTAACATCTTTAATCTCTCTCTGCTACTTAGGGTATTAGTCACAATATTGGCCTTCCCTCACTAATAGTTATTGCACCTCGAATCCTTCATTAATTATCCCCACTTCCTTTGTTTATCCTTATTCTGACTCTATCCTCAAAATACCCTTACTCTCAATAGTAACTCTCAATTATACCTTAAAATTCCCCATATTCTTTTCTCTTACTAATCATCAAATATACCCATTTCTTCTCACGAAATTCCTTCTTCTATTATATCGAAACGCTTCCAGTTCTAATTATCTCTTATTGAAATTTCCCTTGGAATCTCCAGTTCCCTTGTATAATCACGTATACTATAAACATTGCTTCCATCCATTAATGAAATATTCTATATTCAAAACAATTGATAGAATTTAAGAGACTTTGAATTGAAACAAACCCAGAAACAAGCAAGGGTCCCACAATAATTTATAAGATTAAGAGTTTTAAATAGCTCTTATTCGAAACAAAAGAATATTTGGGAAATCAATATGATGGAAGAATCCATACGTCACACAAGTGAGGGCGTCCCCCCGACTTTCTATCACATAGACAGATCATCCTTGTGTATACATATAGGGTTGTTCCTCTTAGTTGGAGTAAGAAATATAAAGGGAAATTTAAATCACGATGATTAATACCATCTTCCGAAAATAATCTTAGAGGAATATTTTGACTAAGATAGATAAAATACAATTTTGAAACACATTTCAAGGGTGCCAAAAAGTTTTGAAAAGATACCGGCCCTTTTTGAATAAGAGGTGATAGATCACTCTAGAATCACTCACCAGTGGAGGAAAATTTGAAACTCAATAATTTAGCAGGGCTT
Source organism: Saposhnikovia divaricata (assembly GCA_036435485.1). Lineage (NCBI taxonomy): Eukaryota > Viridiplantae > Streptophyta > Magnoliopsida > Apiales > Apiaceae > Saposhnikovia > Saposhnikovia divaricata. The sequence continues at coordinate 147,421,397 of CM071596.1, read as the reverse complement.
TAGGAAATTTGAAAGTAGTTATCGTTAATAGCCTCTACCCAATTGAAAATCCCAATAATGGAAGGTTTTCCCCAAATACTATTTATATCTTAGACTGCGTATTTTCCAAAATTTCTTAAATTTGGCACTCACCATGTAGCCTCAACCTATCGTCTGCTATTCCCAATTATCTTCATTTACCTAGTCGTGACTTGGCTCGATACTCGCTGCCTTTATCCACAATAAAACACAACCTTCTGATTAATATACTTACGTAATATTGATCGTCTTGGCCTAACACTGCTCTGGTATCAAGGACCCTTCAAACTATACTCCTAAATTGTATATTCTAACATACCTTGTATACTCACGAGGTTATCTAACATACACCTCCTGATACATCAACTATTCCTTTTTTCAAATCAATCCTGTGTGCTACATAAGTTTAACACTTTTAGCATAATAACCTTTTCGTTTAAGTCAATCCCGAGACCTCTCAGTCTGTCTTGCTCCTTAAGGTATATCTTGGCTTTACCGACCAATCTCAGTTTCACCATTTCATCTCCGCAATCAATTGAAACAATCAGTGTCTATTCACCAATCCACTTACAATATTACTTCAAACTCCCTTCAGCTCAAGAAGATTTAAATACCCTTAACTATGGCTTACCAATCTCCTCTCCCTATACTAAAACATAAACGTTTATTAGTAATAATCTATAAAATTATAATCACTACTTAGAATAAACGCTTCGTTCGATAAACCACCCTTGAACTCGATGTGAGTTCATATTTTATATCATTACATATATATCTATATGTGTATATTATTATCACTTTTGTTCCTGAGCAATATGACTCTAAGCTCTGATACCAACTGTGACAGCCCCAGATCCGGGGTCAGGAATCCGGGCCATCATACTCCAATTTCCATTTATTAACAATATCTCTTGGTCTTTTTTTTTTTACTTAATACTTATGCAATTGACCCCACACTAATACACACACACACCAGTCATATGCTCATAGAACAACATCCACAATATTAAAAGTTTAAAGTTAACAGTTATTACAAACCCAGAATTCTACTAAGTACATTGTTGAATAGTACTTCTACATGAAGCATTTCAACAACCAAAAGTTTATTACAAACTTACACACTTAATTTGCATATGTCTACTAAGCCCCTTTCGCTTGTCACTACCTCGGGGATGGTCGCCAGCACTCGCTCAAAAGATCGCCTTTCCCTTACCCTCTTGTGGGGTGTAGTGCGGAGTATTGGCATGGGACCTAGCTGTAGTATAAATAAATAACAAGAATGAGCTAAAATAGCTCAGCAAGATAACTTCTATCTACTACCATAAAAGGGAAAATAAACCTTTACATATATATATATATATATATATATATATATATATATATATATATATATATATATATATATATATATATATATATATAAAATGGGAAAATTCATCATACTCATTAAGAAAAGAAATAATTCTTATCTATCAAATGCACCATCTATTCCTCTTTGTACGAAAAGTAATATATAGTATTATAATATCAGTTTCTCTTCTTAAATCATATAATATGAGTTTCTCTTCTAAAATAATATAATAATCCATACTTCGTTTCCGTATAATTTTCCAAAAATAATATTCCATTTGAATAAGATTTCGCAATAATATCCTTCTGTTTCTTGTATACGACAACCATATACAATTAATATAAAATCAGTTTCTCTTCATTCCATATAAATAATTCCATTATCTCATTTTCTTGGATTCAGCATATAACTCTGAAACCATTGTCAACACTTTCTTTTCAAAAAAAAAACATTGGGGATATCTGCTGTCGCCTGATACGTTAGGACGATGATCAGTCGCCTAATCGTACCTGCTCTCTTTTTACTACTGGTAGAAGGAATGAAGATCATCCCTGGAGGAAGGCCACCTGCTAACATCCTCCCTTGGCATCTTCGTGCCGTAATAAAAATAATAAATGCTGGACTGTGTCGCACACAGCCCTGACACAGCCACTTACGCAAGTCTGTTGCAATCCCCCTTTTTTTTTGTCGAATCATTTATCTACTCACATTTATCATTTCCATTTCCATTCACATTTCCATTCACATTTCCATTCACATTTATCATCACCTTTAAATCATATGTCATAATACTTTAATTATGACTCATACATCTTTTCTATAATTATTAAAGTCAAATATGCCTTTAGAACATAAAATATATTCGCTCTATCCATATACGTATCTATCTTTCTTTAATTCTCAAAATCAGGAAATAAATCCTTAGCAATATAGCATCGTAGAAAAACATATATATTTCAAGAAATCATTTTACTTTAAAAAAATAAAATAGTTTTCTAAAGTAAGATGAGAAGAAATCTTGCTCTCTTATATACACACACATATATATATATGTTGTTCCATCTACTTTTAAAAATAGTAGATAATAATCAAATAATACTTATTAAATCACAATACTTAAAAAGAATATCTTTAGCAAAATATTATAAATCATATAACCCTAGATAACACCTGATACCATTCTTTTATTTACTTTAGATAACAACCGATACCATTCTCTCATATTCTCTTAATCATAAGGCATGTTCACTTCATGCATAATCATCTCTATACATATCCATCTCATACTCATATCCATATTCATATCCATCTCATACTCATATCCATATTCATATCCATATACATCTTCATATACCTTTCTTTTTAATATCAATACTCAAGGAAGACAATTTCTTCACAATATAGTAATAATAGCATCACATGTATATATATATATATATTCCATGAAATCAAGTTTCTTGAAGATAATAATAATTTTCCAAGTTAGGATAGAAAAGATCTTGCCTGGATCTCTAGAGCGAGTAGGAATGATCCTGAGTTCGTCTCCCATCTCTATAGAAACGAAAGGTTCACCGTTAGTATATATCCCACTTAATTACCTAATCTTTATACAATAACACCCTTGACACATAATGTATGTTTGACATAGCTTTTACGCACCAAACGTTCCAAGAACTTAATCACTTTTAAACTCGATCAAAGTTTAAGTGTATTCCACCATTTCCCTTAATAACCTCACTCGACTGTAAAAATTCTCAGAAAATATCAATTCCGAATTTTACTACAAGGTCAACTGTAAATGGTCCTCTGACCACCCTACTACAATATCCCAAAATTTCATAATTTCTAAAAATGTCTAAGTATGGTAATTATAACCTCAAAGTTGGCACAATTGCAATTTCCCGGTTTCCGAACGACTTTCACTAAAATCCACTTTTCTCCTAACCCGTAAAATCTTTTGACATGATTCTTGCGGCCACATAAACTAGACACCAAAACCTACTCAATATGGTCAGTGGTTACAATAATTAGTCCAGTGACAAATACGAATTTTTCTATCTAAATGGGCTAACGAAAATTCGGCATTACGACGGCTATAATTCGGACATTCCAAAAACCATTCCATCACAACCAAGCCATATAATCATCCACCACTCCATACACATCAATATTACATCCTCATAATCCATATAATCAGTGGTGAGGCCTCAATACCATCACCCAACAATCAATCAAAATTTATGCTAGCTAACATCACAATAATCACTTTTAACCACACATCATCCATTAACATCACTAAAACTCACATAATAAAAAGGGGTTAGGGTTTATACCTTCCTTGATGCTCTTATAATCACAATCAAGCTTGGTTAACCATGGTATGGCCTTGGATGGTCCTTGGGAGGCTTTAGATGGATGATCTAAACATGGGAATTCAAGAACACTTCCTGACTAGTAGAACACGCAACATTGATTGGCCAACACGAAGCCCTTCTGCTCGTTTTCTACTCGAGGCTCCCGAACGAAAGTTGTATAGCATCTCACAAGGTTTCCAGAAAGCTAAAGATCTCCCAATTTCATTGAGAATTGAGTGAGATATGGCTGTTTTACTGAGACTGATCTGTTTTGGCCGAATTTGCAAGAAATGGAGGGGGAAGATTTTGCTCTTGATTTTTGATCTTATCTTCCTTAATCTTGTAATTTCTAGAGTCTTGTGGAATGGTGTAGATATTTTCCTTGATTAATGACTAATCTACCCCTTAATTAAGTGTTAGTGGAAGGTGATATCACTACTTATGTCATAGAAGAGTATCTTGTAAGCTTGGTTCTTTAACCTTAAGTTAATACTAATAACCTTTGTAAATACTAATGTGGTAAATCTCCTTATTATTTACTAACCTTGGTTACTTGGTTTCCATACTTGTTTAATCACGATTCATCTCGAATACGCCTCGTTATCTAAGTGGTTCTAAATTGTTTATCAATCCAAATTCCTTTGGCATTTCCTTAACATAATAATTCTTTAGTTTATACTAATCCACCATTTCCTCAATATATATTTCTTTCAATATCTCCATGCTCCTAAATATCCAATAGAAGCTCATTCGAAACCAAAATCCTCAAAAATCCATATTCAGGAATTTCTGAAATCTATCGTCATTTCGATTCTCTTATTTTCATTGTACAACACTAATATGGTTTCTGTTTACTCATTTTCTCTTTCAAGTATAGAGTACCTACATACCATTTCTTTAAATCCTCAAAATTTACTATTCATGGGGTCACTGTAGCTTTGCTAAAATTAGGGTTATTACATGAAATTTGTCCTTTAGATATTTCTATCATTAGTTCTAGTTCAATTGTTTTTGTTAATTGAAAACTTAATTCGTGTTCTCTGTGGTTCGACCCGTACTTGCCTTTGTACTCACGTACACCCATGCACTTGCGATTTTTATTACTTAAAAGATTTTTTTCTCAACATTAACATACCTTTACCTGAATTGGCAAAAAAGCAAAGCTTTCAATGTTCCTCAATCTTAAATTGTTAAAATAATCCATAATACCTTTAATAATTGACTTAAATCAGGGTCAAAGGAGATGTGCTTTAATTTGTTGGGTGTTTCAGTTTTGAAGTTTTAGTAAATTTAGTTGATCTGTCTTTTATATGTCCTATCTTTACCTTGAAGCTAAGTTTCTTTCTCTATCCTAAATTTCTTCACATTTTGTTAGCTTCTTAAGATAACGATATGATGCTCCTCTCATTATATTTTGACTTCCATGTATACTACTAATTTGATTAGGAGCTATACATCCAAGATTATGAGTAGGTGAAGCTAACAGTGAATCCAGTATAATTCCTTTGGCAGTTCTGTATGAAAATAATTTGGTACGTGTAAAGTATTCTATTTACTACTTTTAAGTATTCTTTCAACATGCACCGTGTAGCTTATGTATTGTTATTAAATCTTAATACATTATCATTGTCAACTAATGTCTTTAGTAAAATATATTCCAGTGGGTCGGTCCCTTAGTACTTGATTACTTGTGTTCAAATGAGTAATGTGTTTGAGTTTCTTGCTGTCAATGATAATTTTGGGTAATGCTGACTCTTTTCCGCTAAATGTAAAAGAAATTGGAATGGAGATGGTCAATGTACATAGACTCCAATTTAGCACAGGGACAAGATAAATGTATCACTTGAACCTTCAATCAATATATCATTTGGAATACATAGATTGGAACAAATAGGTTGTAGGACTATCTGAGCATGTGTAGTGTAAATTGTGTCATATTATGTAAAGCTCTTACGGGATTCTGTACTTCTTTATTGTCTCTGTATACTTTCAACGTTCTTAAAGTGAACTTGTTCTGATGTTTACAAGTTTAAAATTACTATAATTTACTTGTAATAGTTTTCTTGCAGTCCTTTAAGTAGTGTATCAATAACCGAGGATGTTGTTATTTTCAGCAACCATTGATGTTGAATTTCATCCATTGGAGTTCAAGAAATTCTCTACTTCATACACTGCAATTACAAGTTCCTAACGGGTCCATTAATAAATGCTTAGTGCTTCATACACTGTTTTATAGTTGGTTGTTACCGTTTCTCTATAATGGTTCTTTTCTCTTTTGTTGATTTTAAAAATTAGGCTACGTTACAATTTTTTTTGGCTGTTCATTTGACAAAGTAGGCTACATAATATAAATCATCTTACTTGGTTGCTTATATGTAAATAAGTTCTGGATCTCACTTTTTGTTTTTAATTATCATGTACTTTGTTCTGTATTTAAATCTTCTCTACTTTAATGTCATTAAATCATATTTTCTCTACTTTAAATGTTACTTGCTTACTTTTACAGGGTTGCGGTGGATCCGTTTTGTTAAGAGCTTATAGTAAGATCACCGGTGACTATGGCTGCAAGCATTAATGGATGTGCAGACAGGCATAAGGTTGCTACCTAATTTGTGTTTAATGAGGATTTGACATGTTTCCTGCGCTGTTAGACAACGATGGTTCCTATATGATTGTCAGAAGGATGGGCATTCATGGCCATGATCTGTTAAAAAGGCTCTTGATTTCAGCATTCAAAAACTTAAATGCTCCTTCAAATCATTTTATGTATAGTTTTAGGAGAAATATGAAAGCGCATGATATCTGACACTTAGCTTTGTTTGTACAGTTTATACTTTTTACTTTGAATTAATGATAACACTACGTCAAATTTTGGCTTTCGCCACATAAAATATGTGTGGCTGTTAACCTTATGTCACGCTTTTTTTTTCGGCCCAAGTGTCACCAAAGGAGAGAGCATCGTAGATACCATACAGACACTCGTTTGATTCATGGCTGTAACTAAAAAACGAGTGACTAAAGTAAAGCACCATTTTTGTCTGACAGCCCCCCTTTAAGCTCAAAAGTGTGACTAAATACTAACATTCAGCAACAGGATGCCTAGTGGCTAAAGAGTATTAATAACGTCATATATACATCAAAGGCTTAGTTTTGGTGGCACTATTTCTTAGAAATCGTGGCAAAAAAGCTTGGCATGGCTACATGAAAATAATTTTATGTGGTCGTTTCTATTATATTTTTGTCACTATAAGAAAATTGATTTTAGTCACAAAACTATTTAGAAACTATAGTGTGGCTAAAGGATAGTAATAGCCACACACACTTAACCAAATTACAAGGTACCATTTAAATGATCAATTGATCATCCACGATACCAAAAGGCGAAAATTCAAACACAATACCAAAACTCAAACACATTCCAAAATGCAAACAAGGAAACTAAATGCACACAATCCATACTTAACCAAATTCCAACATGGAATCCATAATCCATGCAACCATACTGAGTCCATAATCCATAAAAACATATCCACAATTCAGAAAAACCTTACTTAATCCAGACTAACCACAAACTTAACAAGTTATCAGATAACATTTTGCCGTTTACAATTCAAGTTATCAGAAAAACCATACTTAATCAAGTTATCAGAAATACCAACATCAACAATTCAAGTTCAGTTTACAATTGAACCACTAGATTCGCTTCTTCTTCTTGTTGGCCTCAGCCTTTGAACGTGTTACTGGGGAATGAGTAATGGTATTACTTCTCTTCCCTTCTTAAGAGCTTGATCTGCGCTTTCCTCTTCCTTATTGGCCGTTGTATTTGGTACCTAGAGTAAAAAATGAGAACAAATATTAGATCATTCCAACAACCCTCAAGTTGAGACCATTCTAACACAAACAATGTAATTCTATAGATTAGCATAAACCGACAAGTTCCCATCTCTACTAACTACAGATAAACCAGATAAAATGCACACAACCAAACAGTCTTAATAGAAAAAGAGGAATTTGTAACTTAGCTTCTTCAAAATCTAAGCTTTGCGACAAACACATGTTGAATGAATCTCTAAGCTTAGGTCAAGTTCTATTTCCCTTGATTAACGCATACATTATCTTGTTCATATGTGTAAGTTTATAACTATCCCTATCAAGCTTTTTGGTTCAGGCACTACACATATATAATGGCTAACCACCACCAATTTGATGTAAAGTTAAACAAAATATAAACCAGAAGAATAAATGCACACAACCAAAATGGAATGCAAAGTAAGAAACGTACTTGACCAGTATTCTTGATAAGGTTTTTTGGCCAAACCATAAAAGAACCCAAAGCATCCTCAACTGTCCTCATATCACTGGCTTCATACGGTAAGAATGCTGCCCCCTTTATAACTTAATCAACAGAAACTCTACAGAAATCATATTGTAGGGGGACTCCATGAATGGTTTGTCCTTGCTGGTTTGAGGGGAAAATGGTACCATATGCAACCGGTTGTTCAAATTCAACATATATAGAGTACACTTCATTGGCTACACAAGTTAGTAGCATAATTAACAACATCATAAAGGTAAACTGAATTAATATACATGTGCATTTAGAAATATAATGCATACTGGTTGGACAACTATTGAGGCTTGAGTTGACTGAGATGGCATTGGCGGAGATATATTAATCTTCTTCCTGGTTCTGGATCCGATCACCTTTTGCTATAAAATTATTAGAATAATTACCAACATATTGAAGTTAAAGTTTAAGTCAATATACATGTGCATTTAGCAATGTAATACCTGTTGCACAATTGTTGTATCTCCTTGTGAGTTGAGAATAGGCGGCATTTGATCACATTTAGTGCTTGGCGGAGATAGATAAACTTTGTTCCTCGTTGTGATCACCTTTTGCACCATTGGCTGTGTGTCAGCAGTAGGAGTCACTTGCTTTTCCACAGATATATCCTACAATTCAAGAAATTTGGTTACGAAAAATAAGTAATATCATGGGAAAAATTAAAAAGAAATTAAATTAATATACATGTGCATTTAGAAATATAATGCATACCGGCTGGACAAATATTGGGGCTTGAGTTGACTGAGATGGCATTGGCGGAGATAAATTAGTCTTCTTCCTGGTTCCGGATCCGATCACCTTTTTGCTATAAAATTAGTAGCATAATTACCAACATATTAAAGTTAAAAGTTTAAGTCAATATACATGTGCATTTAGAAATGTAATACCTGTTGCACAATTGTTGTATCTCCTTGTGAGTTAAGAATAGGAAGCATTTGATCACATTTAGTACTAGGCGGAGATAGATAAACTTTCTTCCTGGTTATGATCACCTTTTGCACCATTGGCTGTGTGTCAGCGGTAGGAGTCACTTGCTTTTCTACAGATTTATCCTACAATTCAAGCAATTTGGTTACGAAAAATTAGCAGTATCATGGAAAAAATTAAAAAGAAATTAAATTATCAATTACTTACAGGTGTTACAAAATCTTTCGACGCTGAGATGGTAGCATTGTTGCTGTCCCTCGAAGCATTACCACTGATCGGTGTTCCCTACAAAATGTAACATCAAAGGGGATATTCAAGTTATAACACATGTTTTGTAAGCTAAGTACACGAAAACAAAATTAATAATAAACCAAAGACAAAATAAAAATAAATGTGCACTAAATTATGCACAAAACTAAGTGTAGTCCGTTACCAAATCAAATTAATGCAACAACGGATCAAGGGAATCAATTCAGTATGTCCAACAATTATTACTTCACTTCTTGTTCTAAACTAATTAAAAATGAATGAAAAGTAATAACAAACCTTTCAAACGAAATAATCTTTAAACAAACATTAATTTACCTCACGTCAAGGGTTCCATATAATTTGTTTAATACTACGATCACGATGTATTAAACACATTTTAATAATACAGCAGAAAATTTCCAAAATATTTTTAAGGCATGTTTGTCCAACATGGTAAGTTGCATAAATGGGGAAAAAGAATGAAATACAAGCAACCCAAATACTGAAGGATATTCATAACTGAAGGATATTCATTAAATTAAATTAAAAAATTGGGGCATAGGCGAACAAAACTTACATATTGTCCTCGCGCATCCATTTGAGCTAAGAGTTGATTGAGTTTGTCGTTCGTTGTAGCCATCTGCAAGGACAGGTGCTTGAGTTCTTCATCTTTTTTCTCTCCCGCTTCGAGAGGAGATTCCCGAAATTTCCAACTTTCCTAAAAAAAACGAAACAAAAATAAGACAAGTAAAACTAATCCGAAAATTTTGAAAATCAAGGCGCAAAAAATAATTAGTCCCCGGCAGCGGCGCCAAAAAGTTGATGTGCTAACAATAACCATTTTAAATTGCAAGTGCACAATTTCATCATTTTAATATTTGAGATATCGATCCACAAAGACTAAATTTATTTCGGGATTCTTAATTTCTAATTTAGGCGGACTAGAACAAATTTGGATTTTAGAAAATTTGGATTTTACTAGTTAATTCCTAAAAGAAAATTCAAACTATTTTTAAAAGAAAATTAAATTATTATTCTAATTTTAAACTAATTAATTAAAAATGATAAGAGCAAAAACTGAATTATTCTAAAAAGTAGAAACTCGAATTTTAACTAATTTTATTTCCAGAAAATTTCAATAAAAATCCGACATGACTCGTTTGTAAATACGACCAGCTAAAACTAAGAAAACGAAACCAAAAGAACATTTGCAACTTAAACAAGCACAAAAACAAAACTCAATTAAACGAAAAGAAACGCGCACGACGCAGGACTCGGAAACTCAACAATTCGTAGAAAAATAACTCAGTGCAATTCAATGCAAAAACCATAATTTATAAACTAGCACAACAACTAACAGCTCGAACTCGCAACTCAACAAAACTACTCGCAGCATTAACAAATCGAAACCAGAAACTCAGCAAATACAGCGAACAAGAACAATAATAAACTGGACTAAGAACCGAGTCCCAACTCAAACAACACTGAACCAACACTCCAACAATAATTCGAACCCAGCCAACGAATCACAGAATAAAGAGAAGAAAACAAAACAACAATAAGAAGAAAACAGACGACGACTCAGCAACTCAACTCGCAAATAACTCGACAGTAATTTAACAAGAACAAACAATCAACTCAGCAAAAAACCGGTGAACTTAGTAACAAAGCAGCTCAGCGACACTACAGCATTACGAACTCAAACACAAACAACATTCAAGCCACAACGAAGGGAATGAAATTAAAAATGAACTTAAAAACGAAATTAAGATCGAAGTAAAGGGAAATTAAAAATGATTTTCACTGAAGGGTGTTCGAATAAAAGGACAGGGGAGGCTACTAGTGTTTAATCGAAGAGAAGGAAGGAAGGGGAGGGTGAAGGAGTTTGGGGATTTTCGAACAAGAAAGAAAAAAAGAAGCAGGGGAATGGAGGTGCTGGGTTTCAAAACGAGAAAACAGGGGAGGCTATTGCTTCGAATTGAACCAAAAACAAACATAAAACATGAACTGAAATTTTGCAAAACTATTATGTTTTTGTTGTTTTTTTTTTAGAAAACTAACTACGGAAATAAATAAATTAACTACGAAATTAAAAATTATTCTAGAAATTAAAACAAGAAACAACCCACAATAAAATTTAGATTTAATGGGGCTCCACTACGATTTTTAAACAAGAACAAAAAAATAAAAATCGTTACTTTAAATCCCGAGTGGTTAGCATTATGCTACTTTATCCACTAAACGGATTTACGAAAATAACGAAAGCAAGTCAACATAAATGAGAGAGTAAGATGAGAAAATAAAAGAAACTTGAAATTGCATTAAACTTAAAAGAAGTGTTTACAAAATTAAAACTACAAAACAAGAAAAAGGAATGTAAATTATACTACCCTAAAACTACACTAAAATCTAGGTTGTTGATTACAAGGGGGTGAGGTGGTATTTATAGGATAAGAATTAGGGTTAAGGGGTGTGTTGGGTGAATCTCCACCATACACATGTGGAGTGTGGTGGAGAAATCCTAGCCATCCAAGTGTTTTGCATCCTCCTTAAGATTCCCTTTTTGCACCAACCTCCTAATTCTTTTTCCTTCTTTCCTTTTAGTCATTTTTCTTGCCCTTTTGTCCTTCCTTGCACTTTATTTCTTTATTTTGCCATTTCTTTATTTTTCTCGAATTTCTAGAAATGCAACAAAATAATTTATTAAAATATGATTTCAAGTAACAAATAGGTAACAAAAATATGCAAAAATATGCACTTATCACGGCCCCATTTTGATTCCTCCATCCTTGATTTATGCTTCAATATCAATCTGTAGAGAAAATGTCAAGAAAATTTAGTGAAATGATAAAAATTCTTATGCATCCTTGATTCTCATATATAAACTTACTAAATAATCTGCCATGTTTTTGACTTTGGGATCTACGAACTCTCCGTCTTTGTTTTCCCTCCCTTTCCTCCACATGAAAGCACGGGAGGGGACCGCATTAGCTGCAATTTCCTTTTTCGAAACCTTGTAATATGCAACAAGGATTATCATATATTTCATATCCAAAATCATCATTAGTAACACAAAAAACAAACTAGAATTACCAATTTCTTGTGGAGATAAGGATATCCTCGTCGTCCCAAGTGATGATCATAAACGGACCTTGATCGCTGTTTTTCGTGTTTTAGAGGCATCCTTCTAACAGAAATTAAAATTATTTCAGTAGAGTTCTAAAGAAAAATAATTAAAATAAAATGAGGATGATTATAATAAATGATTACAACCTTGAAATTTGCTTGTTTGCGTATGGGCTACAAACCTATCCCAATCAGCTTGCTCCACCAGTGTACGATACTGCCTAGGAACTTGTGCAAGTTTTGCCTTGTTATTAAGGTTAGGTCGTACAAATCCTGCATACATCTTTCTTCTAAAATTGCGAAGTAGCCCACCAAGCCGGGTCACTACAAATTTCCGACGACAATAACCTACATCAAATAAATGCTGCAATATATAATACATGATGTTAATACACTTAAAAAGCAAGCAAATAAGTTGAACAATGGTGTTTCATATTGAACAATGAAAATAGATTTAGAGCAATAAATGCGAAGTAGCTGATTTACCGTTATTTTTTCCCACAACTTATCCTTTACTTTGATCGGGACCTCCTTCCATTTTAGAAATCTTTATCAGACATGCTCCCTGACCACGTCTCCTAAAAAACTCATAAATTTTGATCTATATTCCCCCGATAACCTACCAAGTGAGTCAAATTCAACTTCATGTTTCTTCCCACCAGAGTTTGTAAACCTGGTACGCAGCTTTGGCAACCTGGTTAGCCCCCTCTTCGATTTGGCAACACTATTTAGTTGGTCCTCTTAGTTTCCTTCTTCTGTGGTATATCCTTCTTCTTCGCTACACTCCTCGATTGAATATTGCTCTTCATATTCCTCATTGCCCATACCTACATCCAGTATAAAAACATTTAGAAAAGACAGGATTGTTCTGTTTAATATACATAGACATGAATAAATAACAAATTTGAAATTTGTTAAGTTAAAAATGAGTCTACCTAGGTTTTCTTCTTCATCACAAACTGGTGGACTAGCTGCGGACCATGAATGGAAGACATGAATCTTGCACACTCCAGTAAGGTTCGAAGCATTAGCCAACTCTTTAAGAGTCATGTTGTATACTTCCATTCCTTCAAACACCTTTGCTTTAGGACAAATGTATTGCCACTTAACACATGTCATAAAGTCACCCACACAGTAAACAACTAACAGGTATTTCCTTGCCATGGCCCTCAAATTAGCTGTAGACAACAAGGACAGCAATGTCAGACAAAAATCATGTATAAAGATGCATGCATACCCATGCAGAGGGGATCATAAAAAAATGATGCAAGTGTCTCAAATAGTAATATTTAATCATATAAATACATCAACATTCAAGCGAAAAATTCAAAACATCATATAAAGATGCAAGTGTCTCTCTGTGTGTCTCAATCTCTCATATAACACAAATATAACAAAAAATATTGAGTGTGTATACAAATCTCTCTATATGTCTCAAATATAACTCGAATGAATAAATAAGTCAAATATAACACAAATATTCAAAGGGGAAATTATAGTTTACCTAATTTCACCAACGTGATTGAAGATGCCAAAATGAAACCCTAATTTCAGCAAGGTGATTGAAGATGCCAAATTGAAACCCTAATTTCACCAAAGAAGATGTTCCATTGATGTATAACGCCAATTCTAACGACGGTGGAGAGAATATAGTCGGTGGTCGAGAGAGAGATACAGTTGAATTTGGGGGCGAAGTGAATTGAATTTGGGGGAAAGGTGAGGTTGAAAGTGATGTTAATTGGGGGGAACTTTGAGAGCCTTTTTTTGGGGGAGGGGGTAATTTCTCCCGCTTGGTTTTGGGGGTGGGGGGAGCCTTTTTTTGTTAAAAAGCTTATATGTATTTGTAAAAAAAATAATTTTAACTTAAAATTTATAAATATTAATTAATAATTCATCATTTATCAAGTGTTTGTATTTCTTATATTAATATTTGTATTTTTTAACCAATAATATTCACCAAATAACTCTAAAAAAATATCAATATTTTTAGGGTTTAGGTTTAGGGTTTAGGGTTTAACTGTTATCGGGCCTTAAACGATCTTAAACATGTAACAGGACTATTAGTCGACGAACCGACTGTTAGTGGACCAACCGACTATTATCGAGAATACCAATTCTTATCGGGCCTACGTGATTCTTACTGGGCCTTAGTCAATAGTATTAACCGGGATGGACTGTTATCGGGCCTTAAACGATCTTAAACATGTACCAGGACTGTTAGTGGATGAACCGACTGTGTAAGAACCCAAATTTTTAGTATAATTAAAAACTTTTCTTATTACAATTAAGTACATCAGTGAATAATGATTTCAATGAGCAATGGTTGTAATGAATGGATATTTCTATGGATAATGATCTCGATACATATGTGTATTTTCTGAGCAATGGAATTCAGTAATTGACGACATAGATAAGAATAATCTATCGTCCAAGAGATAAGTTGATGTACCCTAGAGGAGAAATGAGGAGTGAGTTAGAAGAACTCATAATAATAATTACGAAACAAGAAGAACAAGTATGTACTAGTGAAATACAGAGAGAATGAATGTATGTAAACGAAGTGAGAATTCAGAGAATCCAAGCATCGTTTATTCCACTATTGACAGAGAAGTCAGGAATATAATAACTGGATGATAAATTGAGGATATTAAATGTTAGAATTCCAAGGGAGGATATATTATTAGAGGGAAAGAGGATTGAGAATGTAATCCTAGAGCAAAGAGAATGCAAACGAGTTTGAGAACGCTTTAGAAATCGGGAGAGCAAATTCTGAGATAAAAGGAATATACCAAGGATATTGGATTTAATATCTACTTGAGAATTAGAACCACCCTAACACACTAATATATGATGTGGGAAAGGATATTATATATCCAAGAGATTTACATAGGAGAAACCACTGAAACGATCGCAAAAATCATTCGATGAATCAAACGACGAGAGAACTTTGTCCAAAGCCCAACCCAAAAGCCCTAAGGCCCAAAACCTAAGCCATGCAGGTCTAAGAGGTTCCAAGGAGCTGCAAATGCAAGTGATTAAAGAGTATGGCTCATGGAATTAGTGAAGGGGCAAGGTTATAAGGGAAATAAGAGATTAAAGGCAGGCGTATGCATGTAACTTACCAAAGCAAGTGGATAACTCATTCAAACATACCCACATGCCTTGATTTGTTTGGTGGACTTCAAACACACTTAATTAAGAGATAAGGGCTGATGTTAAAGGTATAGAAACAAGTCACACAAGTCATTATCCAAGGGAGAAAACAAGAAAACATAAAGCTCTCCAAAACTGCCCAGCAGAAACCAAGCTCAAAGAAAAATTCATATCTCCACTTCTAACCATTCATAAATCACCAAATTTTAACCAAAGCTTCCTCAATGTATGTAGAACATTGTTTCAAAATTTCATGGCTAACAAAGGAGTGTAGCCTAGTAAAATCTCTCCTCCAAGTTGGAGAACCAAATCTGTCCTATTTCTGTCCAGCGGAAAGATGGGGCTCAAACCCTAGCTAGGAAGGTTTAGATCTGATGATCTATTTCTCAAAAGAAATCTTATGAGGAGCACAAGGAGTGGTAGAAATTTGAGCACCCAACTCTTATTTTTCGATTTGTTATGAATTTTTCAAGATGAGGATGAATAGTAACTTCCATTGTCTTCTTGTTTTGATCTTAAGGATTTATCACTTTAAGGACCATCTAAAGCATGTTAAAGATTTATAAACACGTTATAGTGTTGTTAGAGCATCCAAGGAGGTAAAACCCTAACCCACGCTTTGAGTTCATATGAGTTTTGATGATTGTTTTGATGTTATATGCTTAAGAGATCATGTTTAAATGTTTTAGTGGTTATTTAACTTTGTAAAATATGAAAAATGGTGGGTGTTGGATTGTAGCCACACCACTGACCTTAAAGAAGTAAAAAAAAAAGTTGTTTGTTGAGGTTGTGGATGTATGGTATGTCCGATGTGGCTTGGTTATGTTGTGACAAAATGGAAATGTTCGATTTAGAGCCGTCGTAATGGCGAAATTTTGTTAGCCTTGAAATCAGTTAATACCTGAAACCATGAAATGATTGTTAACATCACCACTGCATATGGTTGTGTAGCTTTCAGTTTCTAGTTTACATGGTCGCAAGAATCGTGTCAAAAGAGTTTACGGTTTGTGAGTTATGATCATTTTAGTGAAAGCGATTCGAGAAACCCTATCATAGAAATGCTTCAACTTTGACATTAAGTTTGAGACCCTTAAAAATGGAATTGGAGTGTAATATTTTGAGGATAAATGATAAGGTCAGTTAGAAAAGTATGAGAGGTGGTTTCAAGTCCAAAAGATTATTTTCCGATTTTATAAAATTGAACAGCAGAGGTTGCGCAAGTGAAATCCCCTAGGAACGTGACTTTGAAATCAACTTTATAAGTGGTTAAGTATAACTTGAATTTGAGGACCGGTTTCGAACAAAACTTATGACTTAAGTATTTGACGAGTAACATGGACTTATTATGAGTCTAGATGGTGTCATTAAGTGCTTTTATTACGATTTGTTTAAGTACATGAGCAATGTTAATAAGTGGATCGTCTAGGGGATTAACCGTATGTTTTTTACTGTGTTTAGATTATCAAACATCGTCGCAGACCCCTACTACGACCAGAGCATCAGGCAAGTTTTCTAAACTTGTACTTTTGAAGTATTGTTGTATAATACTTCTTTTTGCCATATATAGTATTATACTATTTTGCATAATGTTATATCGTGTTGACTTTGAATTTGATTTTGGTTTGTATACTAGCTTTGAGATAAGTAGTTATAAACCGGTATACCTTGTAACTCTAGATATAAGAGCATATTCGTTATTTTTGACTCTAAACCGGGAGTCGGTATTTTGTGATATAGAGGTAGTCGGTATTTTGTGATATAGAGATAGTCATGGAAACCCGGAGGGATTCCAGTGGCAGATTATTATTTATTTTAAAGAATGTTATTTATAAACATTCATTATATTTCCATAAATTATTAATTACTTGGAAACCATTCCAGGAATGTTATTTGAGTATTATCTCGGTCGAGAAATAATATATGAATATTATTTCTGTTATATATGCTAATGGAAGGCATAACCATAACGCCTTAGAAAATTCATAATTATAAATATTATTATTTAATATTAAATATGGATTATATGAGATGATTTTTTTTTTAGGATTGAATATATGTGACGTCATGTTTACATGTTTATATGATGATTTATATGTGAAATGTGAGTCCATGTATTTTTATTTGAATTTTTGTGATTTAAAAATCTATTTAATTATGCATTATTGATCTTCAAAAATTTTTATAAAATCATCGGAGTTATTAAAAATCACGAAATCTTTTGTAATATCATCTTTTTATATTTATTAGTTTTTAAAAATTATTGGGTGTATTAATTTGGGTTTTTAAGTATTTAAAAATGATTTTTAGAATTTTATTTTATTTAAAGGATCAAAACTTGTAAAATTCATATTTAATTCATTTTTATCCTAAAAATATTTTAAAAATATATGGGTGACCATAATTTTATATCCCTTATTTTAGGAATGGGAAATTTTTATTTTTATTATTTTCCCCTTATCTTTGATTTTTAAAAAGATATTTAAATTGTTTTAAAATTGTTTTTAGCTTAGTAAAATGTCACCCTTGCTTTTTCCCCAAATATTTATTTAAAATCCCTAATCTAAAAGTTGGCAGTGCTCTGTTTTTTTCAGCTGGGCTATATTTTCTTCGGGTTTCTCTTGAGTTCTCTAGAACTCTTGAGAGTTTCACCACAATCTCTACTTTCTCTCTCAAATAAAATAACTCCATTCAATCTTTTTCTATCTCTCTGAACCTCTCCTCTCCTCTCCTCTCTCGTTCAAGCTCTCCTCAGTCTCTCCCTTCCTTATGTGCTACCGTATGTGGGGGTGTATTTACCGCTGTGTGTGTGAGTGTAAATCGATGGTGTGTGCGTATATAGGAGTGTGTTGTGTATGGTTACAGTTCGTATGTACTACAGGAGTCGGGTGTGTGTATAGTCGTTTGGCGTGAAGTGCAGGTGTGAATCGAGCAACGTGTATATGTAGAGATGTTGGTGAGTGTATGTATACATAGTTGAGCCGGGTGTGTCAAAATTAGGGGTTTTAAATGGAGATTTTGGGGTGTTGATTCGAATTAATGTTTAAGGGTGACTGAGGGTTTCGTTGTGTTGTTCGATGGTACTACTGCGTGTTGGTTGTGTAGGAATAATGAAGATGCAAAGATAGAGAGAGCTCTGGGTTGCAAGATGAAGCTGGTGTTGGTGGGTTAGATGGCGAGTCACCGGAATCACCTTATTATCATTTATGTGCATCTATTATTATGATATATTGTTCGTGACTGCTACTGTATATTGGGTTCGTGACTGCTACTGTATATTGGTTGGTTTGTTCTGTCTTGCGGATGGATATATGTGCGTGTATGTTTATGGTGTTAAGGGTGTCAAGTCGGAAAAGAAGGAGGCATGAGGGTGCAGTGTGGGTTTGAATGTGGCGTGCTAATTCGAAAATTCTGGATTATAGGTCTTGATAATCAAGTTTTGAGATATTATGAGAATGGTTTAAATTTGTATGTTGTTGTCTGAATTATGTGGTTAGTAGTTGCAAAATAATCTTGGCTTGGATGTTATATGTGTGGTTTTGAAATTTGTATAAGTTGTAATGTGACGCTGTGTGGGATATCTGTTTAGTGGTAAAATGAATTGCAGGTTGTATCTACAGTGATGTTTATAATTGTAAAGTTATTAAGGATATTAATTCGATGTTAAGGATAAAAATGAGCTATATGTACATTTTGATCAGATTGTGATATATGTATGTTATGTGTTAAGTTTATGGATTTTCAGAGATGTACAAAGGAGGTACATTAGTATGGTTTGATACGACTGTAAATTATATTGTAGCGAAGGATAGCTTGGTCGATTGGTTCGGTTATTTTCCGACAGGTTAGAAGATATGATAAAGGAAGCGCTGTCCGATTTTTGTCAGAATTATATTCTAAATCTTATAGTAATTTGATGAAGGTTATTTGTGAACCAATGTGTATATGTGAGATAATATATAGAAAAAAAAGTTGATTTTATATTCTAAGTGCTTATGTGGATTATTTCATTTTACTACATTATTTTGAGAGTATAATCAATATGTGATATACGTGTTAAGTTGTAAAGCGTAATAGGACACGATTGGGTAGAATAGAGTAGACGGTTAAGATTATGAGCGTACTGAAGTAGTACTTTACCTATATATAGGTACGCATAGGAGGCTAGTTAAGAGCCAGCTTATATGTAGAGGAAGGAGATACTTATCGGTACTGACAAGTGATAGAGGAAAGATGGATATGTGATCGAAGAAAGGTGAAAATATAAAGAAGTGGAGACGGATGTAAAGTGATAAAGTGTTAGAGTATTGGAAATGGAACCCCTTTGTATTGAGTCAAGTTTACTATCCCTCACTTATTGTTCAAGTGATGTGAAACTTTTTGTATTATTTATTGTTCTTTCGAAATTCCTTCTTGCAAGCAACTGTATTCTTCATATTTCTTCTGAATAATTGCGAACATGTTCTGTTAAATATACAATGTTCCTTTCAGATCTTTTTGCTAGTGCCTATACCTTTCATTTTTATTTCCAGTGACATTCTTCTTCTATTAATTTACAAACACTCATTCTCAAATTATTCTGTCATTGTTTATGTTCCTCACCTATTGTTCAGGTGTTGAATTCTTTTAAAATTAAATTAATTCAATATTTTTCGTCTTTACTAATATTTTTCAAAGTGCATTTTTCTTCAAATTATTGTAAACTAATTCGAGGTTTATACTGTTGTTGAGGCATGTGTTGCTCAGTGACAGTTAAAATCGAGAATGAATTGAGATCTTCTTAATTATTCAAACTCATTATTGTCATGCCGGTTCTGGTAGCTAAAGCCCATGAGTGCTTAGCCGACATGAGTGAGACTTTGGGTAATTTAGAATTTCTTAAATCTTCATTTTAATCTATTCTGGTTGTTCAAACTTTACAACGTAATTTCATAAATTGATAATCCTTCAAATAAGTGGTTAGCCAATGCAGTAATTTAAATCTTCTGTTGAACTTCGAATTTTCCTTATTCCCTGTTTTCTTTATAATTTTTGTTCAATATCTAGATTCTAAATAATTGCTCAGTTATTTAATTTATCATGTTTCCTTGATATACGATTCTATCTTGCTGAACCCTATCATGCTTAGTTTAATCTTATTACTATGTCATTTATCATTCTTTATATCGAATGCTTCCCTGACCCTTAATCTTTTATTGTTGCTCATTAAAATGACTTAATTAATTAAAGACATTTCTAAAATTCCTTATACTGGGCTGATATGTTATCAGTGAGTATAAATGACATAAAAATGAAATGTTTAAAAGATTTTAAAGGTTTTATTGTGGGGGATTTCGTCAAAATGTTTTCTACGTATTCCTTCAGATTGGAGGCGTAAGAGGCCGGGTGACGCCGGTCCAGCATGTTTTATTTTTGTGCTGTAGTTCTGGTGGGACCAGTCCAGCACCTTTTAAAGGCCAATGTGTTGCCTAATTGGGAACCCAATTATGTCCAGACGGATCGAGTGTCCGGGCTGGGGACTTTACGTGGCTGATCACTCGTATTGTCTGGAGTCGTGGAAAAACTCCAATCAACTTAAATGATTTTAAAAAGATTTTATGGAAAGTATGTTTTAATGATGTAATGGTTTTAAGAAAAGAAGTGTTTTCATGAAAGATGATTTGAAGAAAATGGAAAGTTTAATCCTATGATGGAAATTGAATTACTCCTTTGAGGAATATTGATCATTGATATTGTTCATCAATGAATTATTGAGATATTTTTGTTTCACTATATTATTAACTTGCTGAGCATTGTTGGCTCACTCTTGCTTTATTTTCCCTACCCTTTCAGTTAGGATTAAGGGTGGATGTCTACATCTCACAAATCATATGAGAGCAATGAGGCAGCCTATACAGGATAGATCTCGAAGTCAGAGCGGGTAAGCACGGATTGGAAATAAGCTTTAGATTAGACGGTATATTGATTGTATTCAGGGTAGTGAAAGAAATTGTAATAATTTGTACAGTTTAGTTTCTTGTTTCATACCATAACCTGGAATCGATCCTCGGTGAGGAGTCGTTGGTGTATTAAGTTTTAATTGTATTTGTTAAATTGGAATTTGGTTGGGTTGAAATATTGGTGGATAGTCCCATTTACGAATACTTCATGCCGAAATTTTCTAAAATTCCCCTGTTTCAAAGTCTATTTTATTATTAAAAGTATATTTTTAGTATTGGGAAGTTGGGGGGTTACAGGTTGGTATCAGAGCGAAAGGTTATGGTCACTGAAACAAGTTAGGATGATTAAGTATACGTATTTAAGTGGGACGTTAGATGTACGATTTAGGATAAAATTCACCTTAGGTTATTAGGACAATGGTTGCGACGTTAGTTAGTATTTCGACATATCGCGCGAGCCAGAATTCGATTCATTCGAAGGTACGACTTTGGACAAGGCAGTTGATTTGGCATCGCCTACGTTAAATAGACGACCGGAGTTACCATCTTGGAGGATGCTACGTGCAGACCTTCATGTACCTTCTAGAGTTTTTTTTGCGACTTTAGTTACCCCGCGAGCGATATAGAAAGTACGAAAGGATTGTAAACAAGATCTAAAATGCCATTACTGGCATGGGTTGGAGGAATGGCGTAGTTATTCTTTACAAGCCGTTGATTTCAGTTAATTCATTGATTAAAGAGATTTAACCTTTCTTTCTGTTTCTTCCTATTTTGATAATACCTCATCACCTTTTATAATCAACTATACTTCAATTGATGACGAATTTTTCAGATTTATTTGAACACATTCCTATTTTTCAGAGATACCTCTATTTTCCAGGGGATCACTTGATTCAACATGACTTATATAAATTATTGAGACCCTTGAAATCTTTGTATTTTCCCCTAACATTTGCTATTCTTTATTCAACATTATATATACATAAACTTTTGAAACTTTTGAATTTTTTTTGTTTCTCGTTAAATACTTAACCTCCGTTATTCTAATTGGGATGAACAACCCTATGTATGTAGGGGATTCAGGGACATCTTATCTATGTGATAGAAGTATAGTGGGACGCCACTGATTGTGTTTTTCATGAAAGTACTGAAGGCTGGCCACCTTTTTGTACTATGGCGGTGGACCTAAGTGACAAATGCAACCTGAAAACAGTTCAACGATCATTTTGATCTCTCGATAAATTCTTTTATAAAATTCATATCAAACCAAAACTTAACTTATTTATACATGCTAACACCTATCCATTGTATTGATTTCTTTTGCTATAAATCCTTATGATTCCTAAAGCTAAAAAAAAAGATACATTTATGTCGACAGAGAATTGGATGATCAGGTTTGAGAACTGACGTTAAAGTAAGGATTGAATATCAAGTTAGATTATTCTTTGGATCGACAATACACGTGCAAGATTCGATAATATGGAGAACTGAGTTTGGTTAAGGAGCAGATGACAAGGACACAAAATAATAATTTGGTTAAGGTGAAAAGTAAAGTGGAAATGGATATATTTAGTATGTGATAGTTATGTTAAATAAAGATTGTTGAAGAACATTTGTTTATTGCATATTTCACTCTGGATAGGGAAACAGGAATATTATGAGATTTTAAATGATTCGAGACAAATTGTCGGGTATGAATTTTAGAACTGGGAAGGGGATAATTTGAGCGAAGCAGCGTAAAGCTAGATGGTAAGTAAATTGATTGTGTGGGAGTTAATTACTTATGTGAATATGGTTCAGAGGATCATGAATATTAAGAGTAAAAGTGAATTGACCCAGATGGAACGAGATGGTAAGAAAGGAAGATAGAGAATCAGGAAACTTACAAGAATTGTGTTAGCCAAGGATGTGAGGTTTAGCTGGAAAGGAATGTAAGATTTAGGAGATTTTGAAAACAAGGGTAACGAGGCAAGGTGGCCACCCGCGGGATATGAATTACTGAGACCAGTAGGACCTCCATTGTCCGAAGGAAGGAATTCAAGAGGAAGCATATTGAAATTGTACTAGGTTAAATATGGAAAGCTATGAGAGTAAGCGGAAAGAATGGTGTGGTAGTGAATGACAAAGTTAGAAGCCGAAGTGGTACGCTATAAGCGCGAGAAGATAAGACATTTTGTCAAGGATTGTATTATGTCAGTCCCAACAAAGACTATGATAAGAGCAACAGAACCCTCCCCTATAAATTGCTTAGGAGCAGGAAATTTTGAAAGAGGTTGCGAATGACGCTAATAAGTGTGGATATGAGTACAGATGGAAGAATAAGGTGTGATTCTAAGATCGAATCGATTGATTGAGTATGAGGTGCAAGAAAGATTGTAAGGGCAAGTAAGTGAAGGATATGATTTCCAAGGAATGTAGAAGTTGTTTTTTTTTAGGTCGCAAGTGGACAAAGGAGTTCTAACGGTCTCGTAGACCAAGAGGTTGTCACGTTAGGAGTCAAGATCGCATGACATTTCAGGAAACTCAGGAACATGTGAAGAGCATATATACGATTTCTAAGTACGAGCTTTACAATTGGAAGGATTATAATTTCAGGATATGACGAAAGGATCAAAGTGAATGCCGAGACGATGAGACAGTAATGAATCGAGAAAGGCCTAAGATGTCAGCAGAGATCGAAAATTTTGAAGGATCAGCTAGGAATTTCCGTAAATTTTTGAAAATTTTACCCAGATAGTTATAACAGTGGACAAGACTATAAATCAAGAAACGAATGAATAAAAGCGGAGAAAGCTTTTAGGAGTCAAATAAGAGATCGAGAACCGCTCAAGTGTCAGTGCAACCAGATGAACCAGGAAAAAAAAATTAAATAGGCATACAGTGCTCAAGAAAATGTTTAAAGAATTTGGGAAGCTATAGATGGAAGATCCAAAGGTCTAAATTATTGCGAACGAATCGTTAGAGGAAAGTAGGAAGTACCAAGTGGAGCTAACGGAAGAAAAAGGTGAAGTTGATGAACATAGAAGAATGAAATAGTTCAAGGAAATGAGTTATTAATAAATATGGGAGTTGTTATGTACGGAGTCTAAAATTGAAGGATTGTAACGTATGTAGAGTAGTGTTCCGGAAGTTGATTTCCTCGCAGATCTGATACGGTGAAGTTTTAAAGGAGTTTTGAAAGTAGTAAGTTAATTATTAGGGGATATTAGAGTTGGAGTTTGATTTTGAGTGGTATTGAGGGGCAGTGACCCCAGAATAGTTTGTATTGCGAAAAAGATGTATACGTTTCAAGGTAAATGGTTATTAGTTTCATAAATATTACTCAGTAAAATAATGGGATTGAGGATGGATAGAAGTTTCCCAGTTATTCCTTCCTCGAGTAACATTGTACGTTGAAAGGGGAGTAAGAATGATTGGGGGATTTTTTGATATTCTTTTTCTCAAAGTTTTATCTGAGCCAATCTGATTATGAGTAAGAGCGTGGAAGTTGTACCAATTGTTTTAGTTGCGTGGATTTTGTTTTGAAAGACTTATTTATTTATCATGTATTTTCAGTCGAGACAGATTTCGTTTTAGTATTATATATGTGAATTATTATGGATGATTGGGTTAGTACTTGAGGCGTCGTGTACAGGGAATAGTCCATTATACGAATAGGTCATGTCCGATTTTCGATAGAAAAGGACCGTCACGTACGGATGATCAATATTTAGAATTAACGAGGCATGTAAACCAAAGGTTTAAGTTTATGTTGGAATCTGCGGGCTTACGGGACGAGCCTAGCGAGATATGCAATGATATAAAGAAATTCTAGAATGAAAAAAAAAAGACTTGGAAATTTAAAGGGGAATGTTTGAGAATACCGTCATATGTTTTCTTACGGTCGATTCTGAGGACAAAATCCTATTAAGGGGGGAAGAATATAACGCCTTAGAAAATTCGTAATTATAAATATTATTATTTAATATTAAATGTGGATTATATGAGATGATTTTTTTTAGGATTGAATATATGTGACGTCATGTTTACATGTTTATATGATGATTTATATGTGAAATGTGAGTCCATGTATTTTTATTTGAATTTTTGTGATTTAAAAATCTATTTAATTATGCATTATTGATCTTCAAAAAATTTTATAAAATCATCGGAGTTATTAAAAATCACAAAATCTTTTGTAATATCATCTTTGTATATTTATTAGTTTTTAAAAATTATTGGGTGTATTAATTTGGGTGTTTAAGTATTTAAAAATGATTTTTAGAATTTTATTTTATTTAAAGGATCAAAACTTGTAAAATTCATATTTAATTCATTTTTATCCTAAAAATATTTTAAAAATATGTGGGTGACCATAATTTTATATCCTTTATTTTAGGAGTGGGAAATTTTTATTTTTATTATTTTCCCCATATCTTTGATTTTTAAAAAGATATTTAAATTGCTTTAAAATTGTTTTTAGCTTAGTAAAATGTCACCCTTGTTTTTTCCCCAAATATTTATTTAAAATCCCTAATCTAAAACTTGGCAGTGCTCTGTTTTTTTTTTCAGCTGGGCTATATTTTCTTCGGGTTTCTCTTGAGTTCTCTAGAACTCTTGAGAGTTTCTCCACAATCTCTACTTTCTCTCTCAAATAAAATCACTCCTTTCAATCTCTCTCTATCTCTCTGAACCTCTCCTCTCATCTCTCGTTCAAGCTCTCCTCAGTCTCTCCCTTCCTTATGTGATGCCGTATGTGGGGGTGTATTTACCGCTGTGTGTGTGATTTTAAATCGATGGTGTGTGCGTATATAGGAGTGTGTTGTGTATGGCTGCAGTTCGTATGTACTATAGGAGTCGGGTGTGTGTATAGTCGTTTGGCGTGAAGTGCAGGTGTGAATTGAGCAGCGTGTACATGTAGAGATGCTGGCGAGTGTGTGTATACGTAGTTGAGCTTGGTATGTCAATATTAGGGATTTTAAATGGAGATTTTGGGTTGTTGATTCGAATTGATGTTTAAGGGTGACTGAGGGTTTCGTTTTGTTGTTCGATGGTACTGCTGCGTGTTGGTTGTGTAGGAATAATGAAGATGCAAAGATAGAGAGAGCTATGGGTTGCAAGATGAAGCTGGTGTTGGTGGGTTAGATGGTGAGTCACCGGAATCACCTTATTATCATTTATGTGCGTCTATTATTATGATATATTGTTCGTGACTGCTACTGTATATTGGTTGGTTCTGGGTATGTCTTGCGGATGGATATATGTGCGTGTATGTTTATGGTGTTAAGGGTGTTAAGTCGGAAAAGAAGGAGGCATGAGGGTGCAGTGTGGGTTTGAATGTGGGGTGCTAATTCGAAAATTCTGGATTATAGGTCTTGATAATCAAGTTTTGAGATATTATGAGAATGATTTAAATTTGTATGTTGTTGTCTGAATTATGTGGTTAGTAGTTACAAAATAATCTTGGCTTGGATGTTATATGTGTGGTTTTGAAATTTGTATAAGTTGTAATCTGATGCTGTGTGGGATATTTGTTTAGTGGTAAAATGAATTGCAGGTTGTATCTAGAGTGATGTTTATAATTGTAAAGTTATTAAGGATATTAATTCGATGTTAAGGATAAAAAGGAGCTATATGTACATTTTGATCAGATTGTGATATATGTATGTTATGTGTTAAGTTAATGGATTTTTAGAGATGTACAAAGGAGGTACATTAGTATGGTTTGATACGACTGTAAATTATATTGTAGCGAAGGATAGCTTGGTCGATTGGTTCGGTTATTTTCCGACAGGTTAGACGATATGATAAAGGAAGCGCTGTCCGATTTTTGTCAGAATTATATTCTAAATCTTATAGTAATTTGATGAAAGTTATTTTTGAACCAATGTGTATATGTGAGATAATATATAGAAAAAAAGTTGATTTTATATTCTAAGTGCTTATGTGGATTATTTCATTTTACTACATTATTTTGAGAGTATAATCAATATGTGATATACGTGTTAAGTTGTAAAGCGTAATAGGACACGATTGGGTAGAATAGAGTAAACTGTTAAGATTATGAGCGTACTGAAGTAGTACTTTACCTGTATATAGGTACGCATAGGAGGCCAGTTAAGAGCCAGCGCATATGTAGAGGAAGGAGATACTTATCGGTACTGACAAGTGATAGAGGAAAGATGGATGTGTGATCGAAGAAAGGTGAAAATATAAAGAAGTGGAGACGGATGTAAAGTGATAAAGTGTTAGAGTATTGGAAATGGAACCCCTGTGTATTGAGGCAAGTTTACTATCCCTCACTTATTGTTCAAGTGATGTGAAACTTTTTGTATTATTTATTGTTCTTTCGAAATTCCTTCTTGCAAGCAACGGTATTCTTCATATTTATTCTGAATAATTGCGAACCTGTTCTGTTAAATATACAATGTTCCTTTCAGATCTTTTTGCTAGTGCCTATACCTTTCATTTTTATTTCCAGTGACATTCTTCTTCTATTAATTTACAAACACTCATTCTCAAATTATTCTATCATTGTTTATGTTCCTCACCTATTGTTCAGGTGTTGAATTCTTTTAAAATTAAATTAATTCAATATTTTTCGTCTTTACTAATATTTTCCAAAGAGCATTTTTCTTCAAATTATTGTAAACTAATTCGAGGTTTATACTGTTGTTGAGGCATGTGTTGCTCAGCGACAGTTAAAACCGAGAATGAATTGAGATCTTAATTATTCAAACTCATTATTGTCATGCCGGTTCTGGCAGCTAAATCCTATGAGTGCTTAGCCGACAGGAGTGAGACCTTGGGTAATTTAGAATTTCTTAAATCTTCATTTTAATCTATTCTGGTTGTTCAAACTTTACAACGTAATTTCATAAATTGATAATCCTTAAAATAAGTGGTTAGCCAGTGCAGTAATTTAAACCTTTTGTTGAGCTTCGGATTTTAATATTAATTTTAATATTTTATTGTTGCTCATTAAAATGACTTAATTAATTAAAGACGTTTCTAAAATTCCTTATACTAGGCCGATATGTTATTAGTGAGTATAAAGGACTTAAAAATGAAACGTTTAAAAGATTTTAAAAATTTTATTGTGGGGGATTCCGTCAAAATGTTTTCTACGGATTCCTTCAGATGGGAGGCGTAAGAGGCCGGGTGACGCCGGTCCAGCATGTTTTTATTTTTGCGCTGTAGTTCTGGTGGGACCAGTCCAGCACCTTTAAAGGCCAATGTGTTGCCTAATTGGGAACCCAATTTATGTCCAGATGGATCGAGTGTCCGGGCTGGGGACTTTACGTGCCTGATCACCCGTATTGTCCGGAGTCGTGGAAAAACTTCAATCAACTTAAATGATTTTAAAAAGATTTTATGGAAAGTATGTTTTAATGATGAAATGGTTTTAAGAAAAGAAATGTTTTCATGAAAGATGATTTGAAGAAATTGTATTAAGTTTTAATTGTATTTGTTAAATTGGAATTTTGTTGGGTTGAAATACAGGTGGATAGTCCGATTTACGAATACTTCATGCCGAAATTTTCTAAAATTCCCCTGTATCAAAGTCTATTTTATTATTAAAAGTATATTTTTAGTATTGGGAAGTCGGGGGGTTACAATAACTGTTTTCGAAAGTATAAGTATATTGTGATACTTGATTTACGATTTGGTAATTGGCTTATAAGCTAGATATGAAATATTAGTTATAAGCCTGGTTTTTGCAAAGGCCTTAGTGAAGGGCGTATGACTTACATTCTTTAAATATAGATCGGGATTCGGTATATACCTTGAGATTATTTTCTGAGAAAAATATTAGACAAATATTTTTCCATTATTTCTTTAATGAATATTATTTTGGATATACATTTAAAGTTTTATTTATTTAATGAATATTATTTTGAATATTCGTTTAAGGATTCATTTATTAAATGAATATTATTTTATATATTCATTTGAAGGTTTTTTATGAGCAATTATTTTGATTAAAAATATTTTGTAAATATTTACGATTTAGTAAATACTATTTGAGTATTTATTAAATACTTTTAAACTTGTTTTAAACATGATTTGTCTTATTCAAAAATTATCTTCGACCTTCAAAATTATGTAAAATATTTCAGAGTTTTTTTATGATTATTTTATCAAGGGGAGGTTCCCAAAAACTCTGTTTTTCCATTTAAATCTATCTTATAGGAAGATTTAAATGCTCGCTCAAAACTTCCAAAATATAAGGGAACCTTACTTGAGAACTGTTATTTATTATGTTTGACTGTCCGGTCATAAATCTTTTGAAACTATTCCTTTCACTCGCAACTTGGTTGCTATTCATCAAATTGAGTCTTTTTGTTACTTCCTCATCATTCGAGGGGTAAGATTGTTGGAACAAGTCGATATCCATTAACAAGCAACTACTTGGGAAATATTGATGAATTTTCCTTTCCAACTAGATACGACTACTTTGTGGAGTCCTATCAACAAGTATTATACTTGGGAAAAGGGGGATGAACTTTGCGTTTCAGAGTCATGGATTTACTCGAACTAGGAGTATTTGTGTAAGAGGCTGTGGGACAATCCATCGTTAAAATCGGTGTAAGAGGCTGTGGGACAGTCTATCCTTGAAACAGGGTCCGAGTGGCGCCTGTCCCGTTTAAGCCCAAAGATGGCTAGGGAGATTCGGCGTATGGTGGTGTCCACATGTTCTTCCTTCTACATGTAGAGAAACAAATCTTGAGATGCACGACCTACGACTGATCATCGTAAGTTGGTGTCGTATGGTGTGACAATACTCCAGTATTAGTTCATCATCCAATTTGGATATTTCCTACAACACGTATCGAAGAGACTTCTTTCAGGTTGACGGGAAGCTCCCGCAACATGTATCGAAGAGACTTCTTTCAGGTTGGTAGGGGTTTGAAAAGTGTTCAAAACTAAAGTTTCAATATATTACCTTGCAACTTCCTCTTTTGAGATACATGTTGATACTTGCGTATATTTTGCATTGCAGATGTTTCTATGGATGTTATATATTAAACTACCTAGTACCTTCATCTTTTATATTATACTAGAATTTGGTTCATAGTATGAATAACGAAGGTTTGCAGAGATATTATGAAAATGATATTTGAAGTACTACAATGGTACTGTTTTTGAATATATTCCGATAAGGAAATACTTTCGGTAAAAAGATATTTTGACAATTATTGTCTTATACCCGCTATATATTCTGGGTTTGAATTAAAGGCAGAATTATGCCATACTTTCATTACCTTGCTGAGCTATCGCTCACTTTTTCTATTGTTTTATATATGTTATATAGCAGTGAAGCAGGATTCCAATGGGACGGCACATACCCCGCGAGGCGCTTCCATAAACAGTTTCTAACAGTGATCCCGAGAGTAATACGAACCAGTCGAATCAAGCTGCAGCTTTTGGTATTCATCTTATGTATAGATATGAATGGTATGAGAGGATTGTGAGCATCAGAAGGCTAAGTTGGTAATGTAATATTACTTAAAAGTTGTATCAGTGACAGATTCAAAAGACATTTGGGTATTGTAATAAAAAAACATATTTATTCCGCATTTGTTATATTGTGTCGTTTTTGAGACTCTAACCTCTGTGTGTGTGTGAGATATATATTGCGGGGTCGCAAGTAGTTGAATTGTGTACATTACAAGTAATACAGGTATGGCAAGGAGTAAATGGATTGTGACTACTCAAAATCCCTGACCCCGGATTTGGGGCTGTTACAGAAATGGTATCAGAGCGTCAAGTTATAGTCCTCAGAAATGATAGGCGATTGAGTCTTACAATACCCTTAAGAATGATGATAATAACTAGAGTTCAAATTAAGTTCGTAGTCGTGTTAGAGGACATGACCCTGACTGTTTGAGATGAAGCCCGAGAGGGGACTTCTTCTGGGAAACCATACTTAGGACTTCATGGTTGGTAACCTCGATTCATATGAGTTATAGATGGATGGGATTCTGAGATACCAGACCCCGAGGCCTTCGAGTAGGCATTTGATGATGCGCTCCTTGAGATGGACGGAGACCCGATAAAGGAGGATCCATAGGAGGATCTAGAGGAGAACCCCATGGAGGGTCAAGGGAAGAATCTTTAGAGGTCGATTAAGTGACGAGACGAAAGTTTAGAATCGTTTATGATTCATCAAGAGATATGACAAAGAGAATAGAGTAGAGTCTCAAGAGCAGATGAGATAGAGGCGGTATAGCCAGTATTAGTGGATTGATTCGACTTGAACAAAACCTGTTACTCGTAGTCGGTTATAGTTGCCCATAAGGAGGCGACATACGTAAGATCCAAGATGTTCAGATTTTCACGTACGATTAAGGGTACTTAGTTGCCTAGAATAGTGGAAGGAATTGCTTTGGCTATGAGGTTTCAATCCCCCACGACTAGTGATTCCACTGGAAATAGTGTCTGTTACATCATTGAGGGATTTTATTATCTCGAGGAGAATTTTGGGTATATGTACCACACGAATGTTATTGTAAGACAAGCACACTAAGACGGAACCACGAACGAGAATTACCACCCTCAGGAAACCAGGAGGGAATTATGAGGCTAGAACTGAGAGGCCAGAAATCAGGTCCGAGTATTACTAGTGGGTAAATAGATTGATCAAATTTCCCTGATTTTGGAAAGAAATTCAACAAATTTTGGTAAACCTTGTCTTTCTAATTATCAGAGAATGTCACCGAAGAGAGTGGAAACTAGAGCGAACCCTATGGATTGGGTAAGGTAGCCGCTATATAGGTTGGTAGACAGACCCTATTGCTACAATTGATTGTAGAGATAAAATGATGAAGTTGAGATTGGACGGTAAAGGCGAATACTTGGAAACCATTCGAGGAATGTTATTTGAGTATTATCTCGGTCGAGAAATACTATATGAATATTATTTCCATTATATATGTTAATGGAAGGCATAACTATTTTCGAAAGTATAAGTATATTGTGATACTTGATTTACGATTTGGTAATTGGCTTATAAGTTAGATATGCGATATTAGTTATAAGCTGGGTTTTGAAAAGGCCTTAGTGAAGGGCGTATGACTTACATTCTTTAAATATAGACCGGGAGTCAGTATTTCCGTATACCTTGAGATTATTTTCTGAGAAAAATATTAGATAAATATTTTTTCATTATTTCTTTAATGAACATTATTTTGGATATTCATTTAAAGTATTATTTATTTAATGAATATTATTTTGAATATTCTTTTAAGGATTCATTTATTAAATGAATATTATTTTATATATTCATTTGAGGGTTATTTATGAGCAATTATTTTGATTAAAAATATTCTGTAAATATTTACGATTTAGTAAATACTATTTGAGTAATTATTAAATACTTTTAAACTTGTTTTAAACATGATTTGTCTTATTCGAAAAGTATCTTCGACCTTCGAAATTATGTAAAATATTTCTGAGTTTTATTATGATTATTTTATCAAGGGGGTTCCCAAAACTCTATTTTTCCATTTAAATCTATCTTATAGGAAGATTTAAATGCTCGCTCAAAACTTCCAAAATATAAGGGAACCTTACTTGAGAACTGTTATTTATTATGTTTGACTGCCCGGTCATAAATCTTTTGAAACTATTCCTTTCACTCGCAACTTAGTTGCTATTAATCAAATTGAGTCTTTTTGTTACTTCCTCATCATTCAAGGGGTAAGATTGTTGGAACAAGTTGATATCCATTAACAAGCAACTACTTTGGAAATATTGGTGAATTTTCCTTTCCAACTAGATACGACTACTTTGTGGAGTCCTATCAACAAGTATTATACTTGGGGAAAGGTGGACGAACTTTACGTTTCAGAGTCATGGATTTACTCGAACTAGGAGTATTTGTGTAAGAGGTTGTGGGATAGTCCATCCTTGAAACAGGGTACGGAAGTTATATATTAAATTACCTTGTAACTTCATCTTTTATATTATACTAGAACTTGGTTCATAGTATGAATAACGAAGGTTTGCAGAGATATTATGAAAATGATATTTAATGTACTACAATGGTACTGTTTTTGAATATATTCCGATAAGGAAATACTTTCGGTAAAAAGATATTTTGACAATTATTGTCTTATACCCGCTATATATTCTGGGTTTGAATTAAAGGCAGAATTATGCCATACTTTCATTACCTTGATGAGCTATCGCTCACTCTTGCTATTGTTTTATATATACTATATAGCAGTGAAGCAGGATTCCAATGGGATGGCACATACCCCGCAAGGCGTTTCCATAAACAGTTTCTAGCAGTGATCCCGAGAGTAGTACGAATTAGTCGAATCAAGCTGCAGCTTTTGGTATTCATCTTATGTATAGATATGAATGGTATGAGAGGATTGTGAGCATTAGAAGGCTATGTTGGTAATGTAATATTACTTAAAAGTTGTATCAGTGACAGATTCAAAAGACATTTGGGTATTGTAATAAAAAAAAACTATTTATTCCGCAGTTGTTATATTATGCCATTTCTCAGACTCTAACCTCTGTGTGTGAGATAAATATTTTAATTGGCCCTTATAACAATTCACGCTATCTCACGAGAGAAACGCTAAGTTCATCTATACATTCCATCACGATTTCATTCAATAAACCCTAATTTCATCCACATTCAACTAGCTTCACACCCTATCAAGTCATAATCGCTTCTGCTCCTCTCTCCTGGTAAATCATGCTTTAGTTTTGAATGTTAAGCTTTAGTGATGCTCTTAATCAGAGAATAACTTCACAAATTGAAGATGTAGTTTCTTTATATGTGCTATTATTTTGAAGTTTTTGAATGTTATGCTTTAGTTATGCTCTTAATTAGAGAATAACTTCACAAATTGAAGATGTAGTTTCTTTATATGTGCTATTATTTGTTTTTGAATGTTATGCTTTAGTTATGCTTTTAATTAGAGAATAACTTCACAAATTGAAGATGTAGTTTCTTTATATGTGTTATTATTTTGAAGTTTTTGAATGTTATGCTTTAGTTATGCTCTTAATTATGCTCGTGTAGACACTGAGTTGGTAAATATTGCTTTAGGCTTGTGATATAAGGCATGTGATATATGTGTTATTGTTTTTATGTACTGCATCATCACTGAAAGATGGATAAGTCTTGGATGTTAACCGATAGAACCAGTAAACCATATATGGATGGAGTTATAGCATTTCTTGATTTTGCAGTTGGTAATTTAAAGATATTAACGAACAATATTCCATGTCCATGTGTTAGATGTTTAAACCACTGCTCTCTTCCTATGGATGAGGTGTATTACCACTTGTTCATCAGTGAAATCAATGTAAACTATACAAGGTGGATTAAACATGGAGAAAAAGACGAGCCAACAACTTCCAACACAAATTCCATTGATGGCAACCAATATGATGTAGTAGAAATTTCAGCAGATGCCACACAAATAATTGAAATGGTCAAAGCTACAGAAGACAATTTCATAGATGACCTTGAGAAGTTTCAAGAACTACTTATAGATGCAGAGAAGCCCTTGTATAAAGGTTGTCCTAACTTCACAAAGTTGTCTGCAATAGTTCAACTCCTAAACTTGAAAAGTAAACATGGAGTGACAAATAAGTGCTTTACTGAACTGCTACCTCTGTTGAAAAGGATGCTACCACATGGTAATGAGATGGTGAACAACACATATGAGGTCAACAAGATAATGAGAACAATGGGTTCTGGATACAAAAAGATACATACATGCATTAACAACTGTATTCTTTACACGAAGGAGTACGAGGACTTGGTGGTATGTCCAACTTGTGGGATGTCAAGGTGGAAGGTGGATGAAAAGACTAAAACTATATATGAAAATGTTCCTACAAAGGTATTATGGTACTTCCCCCTTATTCTACGATTGAAACGACTCTATCAAGTGAAAAGCGTATCAAAAGATTTAATATGGCACTCCACGAGTTCCAAAAAACCCGGTGTTTTACGCCACCCATCAGATTCACCCACATGGAAAGCAATGGATGATAGATTTCCCAAAATTGCATCTGATCCAAGAAATCTTCGGCTTAGCATTTCCACAGATGGGGTCGATGTAAACAGAGGGATTAGGAATCACAGTGTGTGGTCGGTTTTAACTGTTATTTAAAACCTTCCACCTTGGTTGTGTGTGAACAAAAAGTTCATCATGCTTTCGTTATTAATATCGAGAACGCAAGGAAGCGATATCGATGTGTTTTTGGATCCTTTGATTGATGATCTGGTGCTCTTGTTTGAAGAAGGAATTAAAACATATGATGCCTATGCACAAGAACAGTTCACTTTACGTGTTGTTGTCTTATGGACGATTAATGATTACCCTGCTCTTATTGCACTATGTGGCTGCCCTTATATTGGATTCCGTGGTTGTGTGGTGTGTAGGAAAGAAACTCATTGTGTAAGACTTCCTTTCTCTGCCAAGTAGAGTTATGGTGGTCACCGAAGATATCTACCATATAGTCATCCTTTCAGAAAGCAAAGTAAGGCGTTCAATAGAAAAGAAGAGTGGGGAACTGCTGCAAATCCTATGACCGGGGAAGAAATATTGAAAGAGGTTAAATTTGTTAGGAATAAGTGGGGGAAGGGATTTAAGGATAAAGAATCAGAAATGTAACAGCCCCAAATCCGGGGTCAGGGATTTAGAGTAGTCACGATCCATTTACTCCTTGCCTTACCTGTATTAATTGCAATGTACACAATTCAACTGCTTGTGACCCCACAATATATATATCTCACACACACACAGAGGTTAGAGTCTCAGAAATGACACAATAACAACTGCGGAATAAATGATTATTAATACAATACCCAAATGTCTTCTGATGCCTACAATCCTCTCATACTATTCATATTTATACATAAGATGAATACAAAACTACAGTCTGATCCGACTGGTTCATACTACTCCCGGGATTACTGCTAGAAGCTGCTTTTGGAAAACGTCTTGCGGTTACCACTCGCTGGCAAGGTATGTGTTGTATCCTTGACATCTTGCTTCACTGCTCTATAATAGATATAAAACAATAGCAAAAGTGAGCAATAGCTCAGCAAGGTAATGAAAATAAGGCATAAATCTGCCTTTAACTTAAACCTAGAATAAAGCGGGTATAAGACAACAATTGTCAAAATATCTCTTTACCGAAAGTATTTCCTTTTCGGAATATATTCAAAAACAGTACCATTGTAGTACTTCAAATATCATTTTCATAATATCTCTGCAAACTTTCGATATTCATACTATGAACAAAGTTCTAGTATAATATAAAAGATGAAGTTACAAGGTAATTCAATATAACCTTTCCGTAAAATATCTGTTATATAAAGTATAAGCAGAATATCAACATATAACTTAAAAGATGAAGTTATAAGGTTATTCAATATAAACAACCTCCTTATCACAACTCATGTTATGTAAGGTATCAACAGAGCCATCAAATATAATATAAAAGATGAAGTTACAAGGTGATCCATTGTAACGTCAGTTTTGAACACTTTTTAGACCCTGCCAACATGATCGGTACGTCTCTTCAATACATGTTGTAGAAAATATCCAATTTGTGGATGATGAACTTATGCTGGAGTGTTCACCGTGCCAGATGTCCCAACCTACGATGATCAGTCACAGATGGTACAAATCACGATTTGTTTTACTATCGGTAGAAGGAAGAACAGACGGATTTACTTGTCCACCGCCCACTAGATGTCCCTGGCTAATGGTTGGGCCTTAGGATGGACTGGCGCGACTCGGCCTCTTACACGACTCCAAGTTCGAATAGAATCCATGACTCTAAAACGTAAAGTTTGTCCTCCTTTCCCCAAGTATACACTTGTTAATAGGACTCCACAAAGTAGTCGTATCTAATTGAAAAGGAAAATTCACCAATATTTCCCAAGCTATTGCTTGTTACTGGATTATAACTTGATACTCGGATTACTTCTCGAATAATTGAAGAAGTAACTAAATTATGATGGCTTGCAACACTGAAGATGAAAATAATTTCTTTCAAAAGTTTATGACCGGGCAGTCAACAATAATAAACAACAGTCTCTCAAGTAAGGTTCCCTATATTTTTTAAGTTTGAGCGAGCATTTAAATCTTCTTAGAAGATAGATTTAAATGGAAAACGGAGATCGGGAACCTCCCCATGATAAAATAATCATAATAAGGCTCAGAAATATTCTTCATAATTATTGAAGGTCAAAGATAAATTTCAAATAAGATAAACCATTTTTAAAACTATTTTAAAAGTATTTAATAGATATTCAAAGAGTATTTATTAAATCATAATTGTTTAAAAAATATTTTTAGTCAAAATAATTGCTCATAATTAACCCTCAAATGAACATATAAAATAATATTCAAATGGTATTTCTCGACTGAGATAATACTCAAATAACATCCCTCGAAAGATATAGTAAGCAAATATCATTCCTCGAATGATATCATATTCAAATAACAGTCCTCGAATGGTTTCAAAGTAATTAATACTTTATGGAAATATAATTAATGTTTATTTATAACATTCCTCAAAATAAATAATAATCTGCCACTGGAATCCCTTCGGGTTTCCACGACTATCTCTATATTTCAAAATATCGGCTCCCGGTCTAGAGTCGAAAACCATAAGTATGCTCTTATCTCTAGAGCTACAAGGTATACCGGTTTATATATACTTTATCTCAAAGCTCGTATAATACCAAAAGTCAAACTTACATAATATAACATATATCGTAAAACTGTAACTCTATACATGGCACAAGCAGTATTATGATCAATACTTCAAAGTATAGATTTAGAAAACTCGCCTGATGCTCTGGTCATAGTGGGGGTCCGCGACGATGTTTATGACGGGGTCATAGCTTTCGCTTTTTAGGTTTTGGAATTTATCAAAATAAAAGTGAAATTAAATTAGATTTAGGATTCCACTTAGAATCCTCCCCCGGAAATTACATTTTCTGGTATCAAGTCAAAATGGTATTTATATTCTAGGTTATTTATGTCAAAAGGCTTAGGCATCGGCAAAAGGCACGAATATCGAGAATTTTCAAACACTGCTTTTACGAACCAAAATTGCCCAAATTTTTAAAAAGCATGGTTTTCTTAAATGTTTTACTCTCAAATATTCTTGATATATTTGTCAAATATTTACAATCAAATTGCCTTGCCAAAAACTATGCCAAAAGTCCAAAAAGAGATTTTATTCCAAAATACCCGTAATTCCTTATTTATCCGGATAAAATCTTTTAAATTCAAACTTAAATACTCCTTGGACCTTATATTATGTTTGAATATTTTTCAAGTCAAAACTTTTGTCTAAGTTCTCGGTAAAGACAAAAAAAAATTTCGGTCGCTCCGGAAGGCCATTTTTACATTCAAAAAATTCGTAGAAATACTTCCACATATCTTTTTGACCTGAAACCTTGGATATGTCCTTAGTTTCTCCATAGGACATTGTAGAATAAGTTTCATAAATTTTGGTTGAATTTTTTCCGGGACCCCTTAAATCGATACGTAATATATTTAATGGTCGATTAAAAGTCACAGAAGGTCAACTCATTTCAAGGTGAAATTTTAACCATAATCCTCTGGACACATTTCTAGGGGATTCCCAAAATTTCATAATTTTTGAATGATTTTTCGATTTATCGCGATTAAACCCATTTCGGCACGTCGATACGTACATTTTACGTTTTTATTAATTTGTAGAATAATAAAAACGTGTGGGCACTCTTTTCCATGCAAATTTGAATTGTTATACAGCTGGGAGACCTCAAGGAATATTCATCCCACTTGCCTTTTTAACATGTGCCATAAACCATTTAAAAATAAAGCTAAAATGCTTATTTTTTGGCTATAAATAAGCCCTTACTCCCCCCCCCCACTTCTTTTCCAAGCTTTGAGAGCCAACAAAGTGCTGAAGAAAACACTTCCCAAACACTCTCCCTACTACCCCTTTCTTGCCAAAATGTAGCTTTGGGTTTAGTCATTTTTACACCTTGCTATTTCATCATTTTGGCTTATTTTTCTTCTTAAATCTTGCTCTCCTACACACACCTTTGGTCACCCACGTTTTTCCACCTTCCAAGCCTTGTTTAGGCAGCTTGTAATTGACCTTTTGAGCCCAAGAAAAGCCTCCCTTGAACCTTAAATTCCGGCCAAATTCCGGCGACTTTTCTGGCGAGTGTTTTTGTGTGTTAAATCTTCAAAACTAGCTTTTTCTCTTGTTTTCTCTTTAGATCTCAAGGGTTATAAGTTGGTTTCATTTTGTTATATATATTTATATATATATAACCGAATATATAGTTGATATATTGTGCTTGCTTGGTTGATTTTTGCAACTTATATTTACTTAATATTGCATTTTGCTCTTATATACACTTGTTCTTGAAGTTGATTCGTTTAGTTTATATTTTGGCAACTTGTAAGTTCTTGGAAGCACTTAAAAGATTATCCTAAGATTCCCCCAAGTCTTTTGAAAAACCCATTTTGGGTGTGAAAGTCCATTTAGATATCTTTTGGTTTGGTCAAAAATTTATAATCTAGTTTTACCTTAAGTGGTATAAACTTGATTCTTTAAGTAACCAAAAGTATTAGCTCCCTTGTCTTTGCTCTACCAAGTCCTTAATCTTTATCTTGACCTCAAAAAATTTTAAAGGACATAAAAGAGCAAGACCACTTGAATTTGTTTTTAAAACAAATTCATTTCCATTCGGCCCATTTGGTTAAAATATTCGGCCGAATATTTTATGTGTATATCTGTATATCTTCTTGCTTGCTTGTTTGTGTGCTCTTACGTGTTTATATATTTTAAGCACTAATATAACGCATAATAGTGGCCCACGTTTTATCATATAGATAAGCGAGCTACTTTTCTGTACGTGTGAGTTGTGTTGTGTGTAGATCAATTGTTGTGTGCTTGCATTCACGAATATATATTGTTGCACGTTTAATTTATTGTCTTGCATATTTTTCTTTGGTCCTCGCACTTGCCAGTTGAATATTTTTCTTTCGGTCCTCGCACTTGCGAGTTGAATTTTTATTTCTTGGTCCTCGCACTTGCGAGTTGAATATTTTTCTTTCGGTCCTCGCACTTGCGAGTTGAATTTTTATTTCTTGGTCCTCGTGCTTGTGAGTTGAATTTTTCTTTCTTGGTCCTCACACTTGTGAGTTGAATATATCTATATATATATATATATATATATATATATATATATATATATATATATATATATATATATATATATATATATATATATATATATAAATTAATCACCACTTGCACACACCACTAAAGTACGTAGTTTTTCCGATTGGCGTCGTGAAGAGCTCGACTTTAACTAATAACGAATAAATTAGGGCTCAATAAATTATTTTAACGTGTAATAGCATCCCCGTGGCTAGTACCGGAACATACTAGTTTTGCACGGATTTAATATATATCTCACTTATCATATATTGTTTGTTTGTTAGACTTGTATTCTAATCTTTGTAGTGAGGTGACTCTTGTTCTAAGACCCAAGTCTTAGGCGTACTAACGGGGAGTTAGTAGCCTTCGCACTGTGAAGAAAAGGGAAGACCCAAGATCTAAGACCTAAGATCCAAGACCGGAAAAGTTTTAGAAGTACATAGTCTTGCAAAGGGTTACTACAAAGTATTTGAGGAGGTAACGGGGATTACGCTCCAAGATAATTCTTGTAGTGGGCATTTGCTATTTATTGTGAGGAGGATACGCGTGTGTATTGCTCCAAGATAAATAAATAATGGTTTAGGCGTTGTAAAGGTTTCTCCGCCTACTATAAAGGAGTCTCTTTATAGTGGAAGAAACCTCGAGTTCGGGGAGGAGCTCGGGGACTGGAGTAGGGGTGTTCGAATCTATTAGGGGTTGCGGGCATCGTGAACCAGGATAAAATTGACCGTGTTATTTTTCTTTCCTTCTTTATTTTTTTGCACTCGATTTACTTGCTTACAAGTAACGAATTTTTAAAAGAGGAAAGAAACTTCAAAAAGCCAAGCTCTAAAATTTTTTAAAAAAGGTGATAAGCTATTCAACCCCCCCTTCTAGCTTATCTAACCTATATACGGGACCTATCAATTGTTTTCAAACCAGTGCTTTTAATCGTGTTTTATGATTGTTGTGATAATCGGAAAATACAACAAAAAGTAGATCCTTATCGGGTTTATCGACTGTTGTGAAAGTCGCTATATAAAACCGTAAAAAGGACATCTTTTTTATGGCTTATTTGAATACTATTGGTTGCGGAGAAGGACTTTCTAGTTCCCGACCACCACTTTTCGATGGCACTAATTTTGCTACTTGGAAAACAAGATTTAGAATTTATGCTAGATCCCAAGGAGTCAAAGTTTGGATGGCCATAGAAAATGGAGTCACTTTACCTACTAAAAAGGTAGGCGACTTTATCGTTGAGAAGAAAGTGAGTGAATTTACTTTGGATGAAGAAATTCAAATGAATATTGTCGCGAAAGCGGAAATGGTTCTTACTAGTGCACTTGCAGAAAAAGAATATAAACGCGTTAACAATTGTAAGTCGGCACAAGAAATGTGGAACAAATTGGTTATTACTTACGAGGGTACAAAAGATATTAAAGAATCGTGGATGGATACTTTAATACAAGAATATGAAAATTTTAAACTCCTCGAAGGTGAAACCATCATCGATAATGAAACGAGGTTTACTCGTATAATCGATGAACTTGCACAACTTGGAAAGGTTTATACTATAAATGAGAAAAATCGTAGGATTTTAAAAGCCTTGCCTCCATGTTGGAAAGTTAAAGTTACCACAATAAAAGAAATGCATAACTTGAATTCATACTCCATCGATAGCTTATTCGGAAATCTTTGCGCTTACGAGGAAGATAACATTCCGGAAAAGGCCCTTCCGAAAGTGGAAGATAAAAGAAAAAGCATGGCCTTAAAAGCAATACTTATCGATGAAAATGAAAACGACGATGAGTTAAACGAAGAATTGCAAAATCTAGATGAACAAGAGATTGCACTTCTTTCGAGACAACTACGTCGGGTTTTGCAAAGTAAAGCTCAAAGGTACGGAAAAGGATTCCTTAAGTCGAGTAACCAACATCGTGTATTTAACTCGAAAGGAAGGCCTAATTATAAAAATAACAACAATTTTCCGACCACGAGTTTCAACAAAGGCTAAGGTGTTCAACAAGGAAATAATGCTTACAATAATAATTCGAATTATTCGAATAATTATTCTCCACCTAAGCCGAAGGAATCGCCAAATGAAGAAGCACATGATGTGTGTTTCGAATGTAAACAACCCGGTCAGGCGGTCACTTTAAACGGGAATGTCCGAAGTTGGCCAAAGGTCGAAGTCTTGTAGCCGAAAATGGATGGGACTTAAGCGAGGATGAAGAAGCTCCCGAACAAAGTGAAGAAGTTGTTAATTTGTTCTTAATGGCGATCGGTAATGAAGCTACACCAACGGAAACCTCCACTACTAATCAAGAGGTAACCCTAAACTTTACTAATAATGTGGCATCTTGTAGTAGTGATAATTTTAGTATAGATTTAGTTAAAATAGATCATGAAAATTTGGGTGTCTCGGAGCTTTTTAATCTTGTAAAAATGTTGAAAATGAGTCATGATGAAATTAGCCAAAAATACATCACGGTTAGTTCTGAAAGGAATAAAATACGGGATGTGAATGTTGAGCTACAAAAAGAGGTCACTCGTTTGACCGATATCCATGTCACAGATGTGGAATATTACGAATTCATTTCATCTCAAAATGAGCGCTTGAAATTTGAAAATACTAATAAGGATGAAAATATTCGAAATCTTGAGATTGAGAATATATCATTGATACTTCAAGCCGAAGAGATGGAAAATGAAAAAGTTCAATTATCTACCAACACTAGTGATCTCCATGTTGAGATGTTGAATTTAAAGATTCGAAATGAATCTTTGATTCGTGAAAATGAGACACTAAGTGAAAAGATAAAAGAATTTGAACAATCTCTAACGGGAGATATTGAGGAAGAGCTACGTGAAGCCATAAAAGAAAAAGAATTAGATTGTCAAGTTACTTTATCCATTAAGGATTACGAACTTGCCAACATTAAAGACTTACTTGAAACCGAATCAAAGGAACGGGAGTATGTTGTCTCTGAACTCAAATCGGTTATCTTGGAAAGTCAAAGGCTTCAAAATGAAAATAGCTGGCAAGCTCTTAACTCAAATCACTCATCAAGAAACCTTTCTTAAAAATAAGATTAATATCTTGTTAACGGAAAAGGAGAATCTTGAGAAAACCGTTAGACAATTCACCAAGAGTAATACTATATTGGATAGTATGGTATTTAACTCAAAGGTATCAAATAACCGAGAAGGTTTGGGATTTAATGTGAACTCTCCCCCTAAAAGAGAAGTTCCACCTCTTAATACTTCAAGGAATACTCCTCCTAAATCATCTTCACCTAAAT
This sequence comes from Saposhnikovia divaricata, assembly GCA_036435485.1. Classification (NCBI taxonomy): domain Eukaryota; kingdom Viridiplantae; phylum Streptophyta; class Magnoliopsida; order Apiales; family Apiaceae; genus Saposhnikovia; species Saposhnikovia divaricata. Next base: position 147,377,451 of record CM071596.1, on the reverse strand, counting down.
GTTCATATTGCAATGTTAGTGGACATATAAGTCTTTATTGCAAAGCCAAAGAAGGTGAAAGAAAGGGGAAGTATAAATGGATTCCTAAAGGTGAAAGTTCGAAAAATGATACGAAATCTAAAGTTGCTAAAAAGAAAGAAAATATTGTTAAAAATGATAAAAGGCAACCGAAGTTTACTTATCAACAAAACCGATTAGTTTTTAAAAAAGGAACATGCAACATCAAGCTAGTACTAGTACCAACAATGCTAGTTCTTCTAAGGTTCCTAAGCAAGGTTATAATGCTAGAAATCCAAATGGTTATGGTCTTGTAAATACTTATTCTATGCCTAGGAATACGAGTTATTTTAATGCTAGATCGAGTCAACATGCTAATTTGAGTCATCATGCTTATCCTAGAATTAATAATGCTCATGTTAGAAATAATCATGTCAATTATCGTGCTAATAATCATTCTATAGATTCCCTTATCACTATATTTCCCCGTAGTGATAATTGCTTTTCGTGATAATTGTAGATATGCTCCTAGAAGAAATCCATATCATATTTCTAATAGGAATCAAGCATCGAGAAATGATATTGTTTATGTGAATGATTATCCTATGCCTCGATTTATCTATGAAAGTACTCATTTGCCTTACGATGTACTAACACCCGGACCCTCAAGTAAAAAGGGTACCAAAAGGTTTAATTAATCTTGTATGTAGGTGTGCCTTGCTGCTAAGAAAGATGTGTGGTACCTTGATAGTGGTTGTTCTCGACATATGACCGGTAATAAGTCTTTGTTGAATAACATTAAAAAGGTAACCGCCAGAGTTGTAACTTTTAGAGATAGTATAAAAGGTGACATAATTGGCATTGGTGACATTGGTAATGAAAGCTTCAAAATATGTGATGTACAATTAGTCACTGGATTAAAGTACAACTTGCTTTCAATAAGTCAACTATGTGATAATGGTTGCAAAGTGATCTTCTTTCCATCTTATTGTGCTATTTATGACAAAAAGTGGAAATTAATTCTAAAATGTCCACGAAATAAGAATTTTTATTCGTGTGACCTCAATGATTATGAAAATGTGTGTTTGGTATCCACGAATGAGGATCCATGGTTATGGCATCGACGTTTAGGTCATGTCAATATGAAACTCATAAAAAATATATGTTCGAATGAACATGTACGTGGTTTACCAAAACTCAATTTCATAAAAGATCATATATGTGAAGCTTATCAAATTGGCAAATAAATTGTAAGAACCCAGATTTTTGATAGAATTAAAACTTTTTATTATGTAAAGAATAGTGGTTATGACTGCAATGTAACGAATGTCTATTAAATGAATGGGATGGATTTAAATTCAAATATTTATATGTCATGAAGAATGCTTCTGGTTGATAGCATAGATAAGAATGATCTATCTTCTAGGGTCATAAGTTATATTATTCCAAGAGAGATTATTCTTGTGTCATCCAAATCAATATTTGTTATTAGTCCAGCGGTTCCGTAAAAAGGTTAAGGAACACCCGAGAGTAAACCAGGTTCATTTTCCTAATTATAGGAATTAAGAAAAAAAATGAGTTATGGATAGTGTTTTGGTGGAAATTGGAATATTATTAGACGACGCTATATAGAAGCAGTCTGAATGGATTTCCGAGTTCGTATTAATAATCAGTGGATGAAATAAGTGTATGTAAATGATATCGGAATCAGAAAAATAGCACTTTTATTTTCTCTGAGATTTCCCGAGACCTTAAAGGATTTAAGAATTTACTATTGAGATTTAAGGGATTTAAATACAAAGGTTACAAATGAGTATTGAGAATATTAGTAAAGTTATCAAGAAAGTTTCCAGTAAATCCATAACTAGAAATCCTTGGAATATTCCTCTGAATGAACAAGGAAATTGAGTAATACCCGGACAAAGGAACGAATAAATAACCAAGAGACCAACAAGTGCAATTGGTGGGAAAAGGAGAAACCAAAGTATCATCCTTATAAGTCAACTACAAGATGAGTGATGTAATTGCATTCTTGCAAAAATGGAGTTGTTTGTTGTAGTGCCAACACTTGGTTGAATAAGAAGGCAACAAGTGGACCAATAGATGGTTGACAACACAAAAAGAAGAGATGCATCCAAGTATATACATAAAGATACATGCATTAAGCCATTTTACACATCAAAAAAATACAAAACTCTCTCTCATTTCCTCTCCATTCTGCTGCTCACGGTTTAAGCTAAAAAGGGGGGTTCCCACCATCATTTGATCTTGAACTTTTTATGGTGAGTACTTCATATCATAGTTTAGATCCCCTAAAAATTTCAGCTCCAAATTCATCTTTTTCCATTTTCAAATAAATCATCAAAGTGATGATAAATAGTGCTTTCATGAAACTAACTTTTATTTCTTGATTTCTTTTGATCATCCAAGCTATACTAAGGCTAGATAATTGCTAAACAAGGCTTGATAAGTTCATACATACACCAAGGAAGGTATACCACTCTTGAAAACCTAGCTCTTAGTTTAAGTTTTGGTATTTTAGATGAGTTATATGGATTTAATGCATGTTTAGGACCTTAAGATTATGATTGGGCTTTGTTAAATGTTAAATTAGTTTAGATGAACGGAAAGACATTGCTTGGTCTTAGTTCATGGATAAATAGCATGTATGTGTTGTTTGGAGTGTAAACCATGATCATTGAATGGTTTGAAATTTGGAAATCATGTAAACATAGCCGTCGTAATGCCCGATTGTCGTTAACCTTAAGAAACCGTGAGTAGCAGTAGCATTAACTTACTGTCCAGTCCCGGATTTTGCTATGCTTAGTTAGTTCATGTTACGAGCTTCGTTTTGATATAAAGATCGAGTGAAATGGATATACGGTTTAGGAGTTATGGTCGAATTAAGATAAGTGGTTCGTAAACGAGAGCACCAGTTCGTAATCAGAATTGAACCTGTATAAATTCGGTAATGCAGTAGCGAACCATCGTAATTAAATACTAGAGATGATAAGGAAGGTGTGAGAGAAAACCTTGCGTTAAAAGGATCGTTTTACGATTTTATAAAAATGTTCGAATCAAGGTTAAACGCGAACGAACCCCTAGAAGCATGCTTGATTATGACCTTGGTTAATAACTTAGAAAATGGACGATAAAACTCGTAGTACAATCTTGATTCGTAAATGATCGATATTAAAACTTACATGGCTTAAGTACGTATTAAGTGTGGGTACAATGACGGGTCATAATATCGAACGTATGTCGAACCGCATCGGTGATAAAAAGAGTTACACTAAGAGGTGTATAACGATATAATTCGAAAACGTGTTTCGACTTAAGTGAAGTCTATATTTAATCTTGTAAAGTGTTAAGTGATTAATCCCGAATGCCTTGGCTATTTATAGATCGTCAGGCTGACCCGGGACACGCTACCACCACCCTTACCCGCACTCGCTTTCCAGGCAAGTTTCAAATCCTTCTTTAAGGCTGTTGTTGTGAATATAAATATGTTTTTTTTTGTTACATTACATATGCCATAGCATGCATGCCTACTTTTAAAGTCATATTGTTATACTTGTTACCTGAATTGTTGTTGGCTTATGAGCTAGATAGCTATTATATCAGTTATAAGCCGGAAATTTCTAAAACCCTTAAGCGAAGGGTAGTTGAATCTCATTCTTTGGTTATAGACCGGGAGTCGTTATTTCTTGATATATTAATATTATTCTCGGAGAAAAATATTTAAGTAAATATTTTTCCAGTTATTATTTGGCGAATAATATTGGAATATCCTTTGAGATTATTTTGTAAGTATTATTCGGATTAATCATCAGATATTTATTTACTCGATGAACATTATCTTTAATAATCATCTAAGGTCGATTTAATATTCGAATATTATTTCGAACTCTCAGCTAAGTTAATTACTTAGGGAATGTTCATTCTTATTTCTTCGATAAATATTATTTTGAATATTCACTCGAGTTTATTTATTTAATGAATACTATTTTAATATTCAGTCGGGCCTTATTTATTTAAATGAATATTATTCCGAATATTCATTCAATCCCTATTTATTTTATAAATATTAGTTGGACGTTGATTCGAACTCCAGACATTCGATAAATATTATTTCAAATATTCATTCGATAATCAATTCTTCTATAAATATTATTAATTGAATATTCATTAGTTGTTCAATGAATATTGTCTCAATTATTCAGTTGATCATTATTTCATCAATAAGTATCATTCTTAAATATAATATTCATTATTGATTCAATGAATATTATTTCAATTATCCGTTTGAGGATTATTTCATCAACAAATATTATTATTAATTTGAATATTCATTATTTGTTCAATGAATATTATTCAGAGTATTTACTCAAAGATTATTCCAAGCAACCCTTTTTCAATGTCTGCGACTAATAAATATTCTTGGAATATTTATTTAATTCTTCTAACTCGTTTCAAAAATGATTTACTTCATTCGCATAGTATCATCGACCTTCGAATATTATATGAATTATTCCAAAGTCTTATTATTATTATAATATTATCAAGGAAGGTTCTCACTAATTCCATTCTTCCTTCGATTCGAATATAAGGGAACCTGACTTGAAGAATGTTATTTATCTTGTGACTGCCCGGTCATAAATTATTCATTTCGTTCGCAACTTGGTTGCTATTATTCATGGAATTGTGTATACCCACTCATTATTCAAGGGGTAAGAATGTTGGAACAAATTGGTATCCATTAACAAGTAGCGGCTTGGGAAATATTGGTGAATTTTCCTTTCCAATTAGATACGATTACTTTGTGGAGTCTTATCAACAAGTATTATACTTGGGGAAAGGGAGACGAACTTTACGTTTCAAGTTATGGATGTGAAATGAACTAGGAGATGCGTAAGTGACCCAGAGGCGCCGGTCCAGCAAATGGCCCAACCGTTGGCCGAGGGGGTTCCAGAGGGCGGTAGACAAGTAAATCCGTCGGTGCTTCCTTCTACATGTAGTAAACAAGAGGTGGGGAGCATAACATGCGACTGATCATCGTGTAAATGCTATGTCTCCTGGCGCGTCAAACTCCAGTATTAGTTCATCACTCAATGTTGGAAATTTTCTGCAACATCATCATGGTAGGCAGAGTTGAAAAGTATTTCAAACTGGAATAGCAATATCTTTCTTGCAAGTTCCTATCTTTTATAAAAATGATGCTATCCTGCTTATTTTGGCATAGCATATGCTTCTACGAAATAGATATCTGTTGAGTTACCTTGTAACTTCATCCTTTATATTAAACTGGCACTATTTTCGCAAATGCATGGCATATGATTTCGAAACATATCTTTGAACTGTTTTATATATTACTGCACAGTTATATATTGTTGGTAGGCTATTGCTCACCCTTGCTTATTTATTATGTCACAACAACAGCTAGGTCTCATGGCCCGCATAAGGCGCACTCGGCGCAAGCAGGTTACCCGTCCAACAGGACTCCCCGCTGATATTGTTGCTGCCATTGCTGAGGTAGCACAGATAGTCAGCTTTTGCTTCCAGTTTAATTATATGTATCAATAATGTTAATCAACGGCAAGAACTTTAAACTTATGATGTTATCCTTTTGGGATTGTAATAACTTTTATTCGTAACCCTTTAATGTAAGACTTATTTCAATTTCATCTCTGGGACTATAACTGTTGTGTGTGTGAGTGGAGATTATTGTGGGGTCACAGCATGTGATTTATTTTATTGTGGACTCAAGTCAAGTATTATGAATGGATGTAAGATCGTAACCACCAGATCCCTGACCCCGGATCTGGGGGTGTTACATAAATTCAAGCATCTCATAAAGCCAAATTCATGGTGTCTACTACTAGACCACTCGAGCTTCTACATATGGATCTCATCGGACCCGTGTCCGTACAAAGTTTGGGAGGTAGTTCGTATACTCTCGTAGTAGTCGATGACTTCTCTAGATATACGTGAACGGAGTTCCTAAAAGCAAAAAGTGATGCATTTACATCATTTGTTACTCTTTGCAAAAGGATACAAACTCAACAAGAAACATCTATTGCTTATATAAGGACGGATTATGGTAGGGAATTTCAAAATTCCGAGTTTGTTGAATTTTGTGAAGCTAATGGTATTACTCACAATTTCTCTCCTCCGTATACACCTCAATCAAACGGGGTTGTTGAAAGGAAGAATAGAACTTTACAAGAAATGGCAAACACTTTGCTTAATGAATATCGTCGACCTACATATTTTTGGGCCGAAGCTATGTCAACTGCTTGCTATGTTCTTAATCGAGTTTTACTATGACCTATTAAAATGAAGACTCCCTAAGAGCTTTATTTTGGTAAAACTCCTAAGATAGCTACTTTAAAGTCTTTGGAAGTAAATGCTTTATTTTGAATACAAAAGATTATCTAACGAAATTCGACCCAGAATCTAGTGAGGGTGTATTTCTTGGATATTCAAATGCAAGCAAAGCTTATCGTGTATTTAATCTTAAAACTTTAATGGTGGAAGAATCATTGAATGTTGTGTTTGATGAATCAAAACCACTATCAAAGTATAAAGATTTGGTTGAAGAGGAAAGTGATCCAAAAGAAGATTGTCATGATAACGTTGAGAATGTTATTAGACAAATCAAAACTTTTGATGAAGGAACTGCAACTCCTAATAATCCTCTCGAAGTAATTGAGGTCGATAATAAATTACCTTCGGATGTACCTTGGGTTAGAAATCATCCTATCGAGAATATCGTTGGTGATAGAACTAATGGTGTCCAAACTCGATCTCAAGTGCAAAACATTGCTAGTTACTTAGCTTTTCTATAACAAATAAAACCCAAAACTGCAAAAGAAGCATTATTAGACGAGGATTGGATTCTTGCAATGCAAGAGGAGTTAAACCAATTTACTCGGAACAAAGTTTGGGAACTAGTTCCACCTCCACCCGATAGTTCTACTATTGGAACCAAGTGGGTCTTTCGAAATAAGTTAGACGAAAGTGGAACAGTGGTAAGAAATAAAGCAAGACTAGTTGCTCAAGGATATACACAAATGGAAGGTATAGACTATGATGAAACTTATGCTCCCGTAGCTAGACTCGAAGCAATTCGAGTGTTCTTAGCTTTCGCCTGTCATAAGGGATTCAAAGTCTATCAAATGGATGTTAAATCGGCTTTCCTAAATGGTGTCTTAAAAGGAGAAGTTTATGTAAGACAACCACCGGGATTTGAAGATTTACAACATCCGGAATATATAAACTTTATAAAGCCTTATACGGACTAAAGCAAGCTCCTAGAGCTTGGTATGAGCGGTTAAGCAAATTCCTAATTGCTAGTGGTTTTAAAATGGGAATTGCCGACACTACTCTATTTATGAAGTATGAAGGTGAAGATATCTTGCTTGTTCAAATTTACATAGATGATATTATATTTGGGTCAACCAAAGAATCACTATGTAACGAATTCTCGGAAATAATAAGTAAAGAATTCGAAATGAGTATGATGGGAGAACTAAATTTCTTCTTAGGTTTGAAAATTAAGCAATCTAACGAAGGCATTCATATATCTCAGTCGAAATATTGCAAGGAAATGCTTAAGAAATTTGATATGGAAAATGCCAAACCCCTTAGTACTCCTATGTCTCCCTTGGAGAAATTAGTTGCGGATGCTACCGGAAATTCGGTTGATACAAAGAAATATCGTGGTATGATTGGTAGTTTACTTTATAACACCGCTAGTAGACCGGATATTCAATATAACATTTACAAATGTGCTCGATTTCAAGCGGCACCTAAAGAATCTCATTTATCCGTGGTTAAACGGATATTTAGATATCTTAAAGGAACCACCGAACTCGGTCTTTGGTATCCGAAAGGACTACCATTCGACTTAGTGTGCTATTCCGACTCGGATTATGCGGGTCATTTAATCGATAGAAAAAGCACAAGTGGTAATTGTCAATTCCTCGGTGGATGTGTGGTTTCTTGGTTTTCAAAGAAACAAAACTCAGTATCGTTATCTACCGCGGAAGCCGAATATATAGCGGCGGTAAAATGTTGTGCTCAAATCTTGTGGATGAAGCAAACATTAGCCGATTATACGATTAAATTTGATGCTATATCTATTTTGTGTGATAATACGAGTGCGATTGATTTAAGTAAAAATCTGGTATCTCACTCTCGTACTAAACACATAGATATACGACATCACTTCTTACGTGATCATGTCAACAAAAGTGATATTTTAATGGATCATATTGATACCGAAAATAATGTTGCCGACATATTCACGAAACCGTTGCATTCCGAAAGATTCACTAAATTACGTTTGCTTTTAGGAATGTTGGAATGCCCACAATAATTAAATATAGTTGATTTCTATATTTAATTCAAGATTATATTTGAAATTCAAATCACTTGATTTTTTCTAGTCAAGTCAATCAAGCGTATTGTATGAGCGGATTTTCTAGAGAACTTCGGTACTCGAAGATTCAGATTTCTCTACAATAAATTTGATTAAAAATAGACATTATAAAGTTAATGTTTATGTCTTGGCTAAAAACCATGTTGAAATATTTCAAATAAAATAAAATTTTAATTGGTTTCAGTTTTTGCATGGCCTTGAAATACGTAATGTTTCAAAACTCGGGCAAAATGATGGAAACTAATTAAAATGTATCTAAAATTGAGATTTAAATTTTAAAATGTTGATCTCATTTTTCTGAGCTCTCTAGAATTTTTGTGGAATTTTTCGTGAACTATTATCTATTATTACAGATTTATTTTGTAAAAATAAGATGTAATTTACATGATTAAAATTGATTCACAAAAAATCAGTTTTATTTTCATAAAAATCTGATTTTGCAGGATTTATCAGGACCATTGGATTAAAAAGGGATTGTATCACAGCCGTCCACTTCGAAAAAATATATATATATTTTCATTCCCCTAAAATCACAAACCCTATTGTTCCATCTATTTCTCTCTCGCCTCTTTTCTCTCTCGACCTTCCTCACGCCGATTTCATTTTTCCGGCCGATATACTGTTCACCCACTAATAGGGCTAAAAACTGATCCTGACTATCCGGTATCTCAGCTTATATCTGACTCGAAAATTTGATACATGTTTCAGATTCGTTTTGTAAGCGATACGGATTTGGCGGAAATTTTGAGCCCGCATAAAATATGATCCCGAATCTGAGAACTACCCTACCCGTCCATATCCGGTATCATATTATTTTTATAAAACGAACCATACCCGAACCAGGTTCATATCCATAATGCCCGAACCAGGCTCATATCCATAAAACTGAATACTATTCAGTTTGTTGATTATCAAAGAACTAAAATACACTAGCAACTAAAATATTATGCAACTGGAATGAAAGTTGCTTTTCAAACTTTAACAATTAACAGAATAATACAAATAAAAACAATTAAATGATTATTTATATAGTTCAAATAAAAATGATACTAATGTTGCTGGATCATATTTGACTCGTATTTGATGGATCACAAACTACCCGGTTAGAAAAAAGAAAATATGATACCGGCTCATATTCGGTTTGGATCAGGACCTCAATACTCGGGATCGGATCATATCCGAATTAAACGATACCGATCCCAAATCTGGACACGATAAAAGTAAAATGATCCGAGACCTAAGCAAGGGTATACCCGGTACCACCCGGATCATTTTTCACCCCTACCCACTAAATATGAGTTCATATTCTTGCTCTACAACCTCTATCACATACTTGTCATTATTCATTTCACACCTTCTAGTCCCTGATTAGTAAATTTACGAACCCTAGAATTGCCTCTTTCAATTCGAGATGAATTTATCGACTTTTCGATCGATTCTCATCAGTTCCTTGTTGATTATGATGTCTCAATCATCATATATCAAAAACCCTCTGGTTGGAGATTAATTTCTCTAAACCCTAGTTTTCAATTTTGATTCAATTCGTTAAAATTGTGAACTGCTTAACAACTTTTGTGTGTTTTGCAAGATTGGTAAGTTATTTTTATGTTAGTACTAACTGTTTCTTTGCTTAACTCGGTGGCGACTCACCGGAACTCCTTGGACCTTATAGTCATTATTTCATAAGGAATATTCTGTTTGAATATTTTTCAAGTCAAAACTTTTGTCTAAGTTGTCGGTAAAGACAAAAGAATTTTTCGGTCGCTCAAGAAGGCCATTTTTACATTCAAAAAATTCGTAAAAACAGTTCCACATATCTTTTTGACTTAAAACCTTGGATATGTCCTTAGTTTCTCCATAGGACATTGTAGAATAAGTTTCGTAAATTTTGGATGACTTTTTTCCGGGGCCCCTTAAATCGATACGTAATTGATTTAATGGTTGCTTAAACGTCATAGAAGATCAACTCATTTCAAGGTGAAATTTTGACCATAATCCTCTGGGTACATTTCTAGGGGATTCCCAAAATTTCATAATTTTTGAATGATTTTTCGATTTATTGCAATTAAACCCATTTCGGCTCGTCGAGACGCGCATTTTACGTTTTTATTGATTCGTAAAATAATAAAAACGTGTGGGCACTCTTTTCCATGCAAATTTGAATTGTTATACAGCTGGGAGACCTCAAGGAATATTCCTCCCACTTGGCTTTTCAACATGTGCCATAAACCATTTAAAAATAAAGCTAAAATGCTTATTTTTTGGCTATAAATAAGCCCTTACCCCCCCACTTCTTTTCCAAGCTTTGAGAGCCAACAAAGTGCTGAAGAAAACACTTCTCAAACACTCTCCCTACTACACCTTTCTTGCCAAAAATGTAGCTTTGGGTTTAGCCATTTTTACACCTTGATATTTCATCATTTTGGCTTATTTTTCTTCTTAAATCTTGCTCTCCTACACACACCTTTAGTCACCCACGTTTCTCCACCTTCCAAGCCTTGTTTAGGAAGCTTGTAATTGACCTTTTGAGCCCAAGAAAAGTCTCCCTTGAACCTTAAATTCCGACCAAATTCCGGTGACTTTTCCGGCGAGTGTTTTTTTATGTTAAAGCTTCAAAACTAGCTTTTTCTCTTGTTTTCTCTTTAGATCTCAAGGGTTATAAGTTGGTGTCATATTGTTATATATATTCATATATATAACCGAATATATAGTTCATATATTGTGCTTGCTTGTTTGATTTTTGCATATATTAACTTATATTCACTTAATATTGCATTTTGCTCTTATATACACTTGATCTTGAAGTTTATTCGTTTAGTGTATATTTGGGCAACTTGTAAGTTCTTGGAAGCACTTAAAAGATTATCCTAAGCTTCCCCCAAGTCCTTTGAAAAACCCATTTTGGGTGTGAAAGGCCATTTAGCTATCTTTTCGTTTGGCCAAAAATTTATAATCTAGTTTTACCTTAAGCGGTATAAACTTGATTCTTTAGGTAACCAAAAGTATTAGCTCCCTTGTCTTTGCTCTACCAAGTCCTTAATCTTTATCTTGAACTTAAAAATATTTTAAAGGACTTAAAAGAGCAAGACCACTTGAATTTGTTTTTAAAACAAATTCATTCCCATTCGGCCCATTTGGTTAAAATATTCGGCCGAATATTTTGTGTGTATATTTTTATATCTTCTTGCTTTCTTGCTTACTTGTGTTTGTGCTCTTACATGTTTATATATTTTACACTCTAATTTAACGCATAATAGCGGCCATCGTTTTATCCTATAGATAAGCGAGCTACTTTTCCGTACGTGTGAGTTGTGTTGTGTGTAGATTAATTGTTGTGTGCTTGCATTCACGAACATATATTGTTGCACGTTTAATTTATTGTCTTGCATATTTTTCTTTTCGCCTCGCACTTGCCAGTTGAATATTTTTCTTTCGGTCCTCGCACTTGAGAGTTGAAATTTTATTTCTTGGTCCTCGCACTTGCGAGTTGAATATTTTTCTTTCGGTCCTCGCACTTGCGAGTTGAATTTTTATTTCTTGGTCCTCGTGCTTGCGAGTTGAATTTTTCTTTCTTGGTCCTCACACTTGTGAGTTGAATATATCTATATATATATAAATTATTCACCACTTGCACACACCACTAAAGTACGTAGTTTTTCCGATTGGCGTCGTGAAGAGCTCGACTTTAACTAATAACGAATAAATTATTTTAACGCGTAATAGCGTCCCCGTGGCTAGTACCGTAACATACTAGTTTTGCATGGATTTAACATATATCTCACTTATCCTATATTGTTTGTTTGTTAGACTTGTATTCTAATCTTTGCAGTGAGGTGAAGTGAAGTGAGGTGACTCTTGTTCTAAGACCTAAGTCTTAGGCGTACTAACGGGAAGATAGTAGCCTTCACACCGTGAAGAAAAGGGAAGACCCAAGATCTAAGACCTAAGATCCAAGACCGGCAAAGTTGTAGAAGTACATAGTCTTGTAAAGGGTTACTAAAAAGTATTTGAGGAGGTAACGGGGAGTTACGCTCCAAGATAATTCTTGTAGTGGGTATTTGCTATTTAATGTGAGGAGGATACGCGTGTGTATTGCTCCAAGATAAATAAATAGTGGTTTAGGCATTGTAAAGGCTTCTCCTCCTACTATAAAGGAGTCTCTTTATAGTGGAAGAAATCTCGAGTCCGGGGAGGAGCTCGGGGACTGGAGTAGGGGTGTTCGAATCCATTAGGGGTTGCGGGCATCGCGAACCAGGATAAAATCGACCGTGTTATTTTTCTTTCCCTCTTTATTTTTCCGCACTCGATTTACTTGCTTACAAGTAACGAATTTTTCAAAGAGGAAAGAAACTTCAAAAAGCCAAGCTCTAAATTTTTTTAAAAAAAGTGATAAGCTATTCAACCCCCCCCTTCTAGCTTATCTAACCAATATACGGGACCTATCAGTTTGATAATCTAAACAAAGTCAAAAACATACGGTTAATCCCCTAGACGATCCACTTATTAACAATGCTCGTGTACTTAAACAAATTATAATCAAAGCACTTAATGGCTTCATTTAGACTCATACTAAGTCCATGTTACTCGTCAAATACTTAAGTCATAAGTTTGGTTCGAAATCGGTCCTCGAATCCAAGTTATACTAAATCACTTATAAAGTTCATTTCAAAGTCACGTTCCTAGGGGTTTTCACTTGCGCAACCTCGGCTTACGCATTTTTATAAAATCGAAAAATAATCCTTTTGACTCGAAACCGATAAAATCCTTTGAACCACTTTCACTAAAACTAGCATAACTCTTAAACCGTAAACTCTTTTAACTCAATTCTTTCGGCAAAGAAAACTAGACAACCATTCCTTTGCAACAATAGGCAGTGGTGATGCTAAAAATGACTTGATGGCCTCGGACATTAACTGTTTTTAAGGGTTAACGAAATTTTGCCAATACGACGGCTATAACTCGGACGTTTCCATTTTGTCACAACATAACCAAGCCACATCGGGCATACCATACATCCCCAACATCAACAAACAACCATAATACCCTTCTAAGGTCAGTGGTAAGGTCCTTTGATCACCACTCAACACATACATCTCAAAATAAATCTAAATAAACATGGATGTTCTTATTAAGCACTAATATTTACAATACTTGCATAAACTCCCTTAAAACTCAATATAACTCATACATGGGTTAGGGTTTTACCTTCTTGGTTGCTCTAGGAAAAATATCAAAGCTTGTCACACATGGGGGTAGCCTTGAGTTTCTTTAACAAAGCCTAAAAGACATGATCAAAACATGAAACAAACTTAAAACACTATTTATCACTATTCATCATCACTTTGTAAAAATCATAGAAAATCGAAAAATAAGAGTTTGGCTCTCAAATTTTTGCCACATGTTGGTCTCTTCATAAGCTTTGTTTTAAGCTATAGATCATGAAATTTGAGTGGTTGGAAGTCCCCTTTTGAGAGGTATGGCCGTAGCTTTTGTGGGAGAGCAAAGAATGGTGGGTTTGCTTGGTTTCTTTTGTTTTCTTTGCCTTATCTCTTGACTTGGTTGGCCAAGCTTGGTTACTTCCTACCTTGGTTAGCTCTAGCTTTGGTTAACATAAAAAATATCTCTTTATCCTCATCTTATCTTGGTGTGTTGGCTAAGGAAGTCACATGTTATCTTCATTTTTGGTTCATACTTCCACCAACACCCTTGGCCTTTTATTATTACTACCCCATTACCCTTGCCCCTTGGCTTTCACCATAAGTCACTTTATTAACTGAACAAATCAGCTCTTGTTTACTACTTGGGCCAAAATTGGGCTTCCCCTTGTCCTTGGGCCTTTCGTTTGGGCTCCGTTCAAAGTTCTTTCATTATTTGATTCGTCGAATGATTTCTGTGATCGTCTCAGTGGTTTCTCCTCTATAAATCTCTTGGATATATATTATCCTCTCCCACATCATATATTAGTTTTTTAGGGTGGTTCTAATTCTTAAGTAGATATTAAATCCAATATACTTGGTATATTTTCTTTACCTCAGAATTTTCTCTCCCGGTTTCTTCTCGCAGTTTCTCAAATGTTCCCAATTCCTTTAACTCCAGGATTTTATTCTCAAATCTATTTCCCTCTCATAATATATCCTCCCTTGGACTTCTAATATTTAACATCCTCAATTTATAATCCAATTATTATATTCCTGACTTCTCTGTCAATTATGGAATAAAATAAAGTTTGGATTCTCTGAATTCTGTCCTCGTTTACATACCCTCATTCTCTCTGTACTTTCCTAGTACATACTTGGTTTTCTCATTTCTCAATTCCGATAATGAGTACTCTAACTCACTTCTCAACTCCCTTCTAGGGTATACCAACTCATTTTCTGGACGATAGATTATTTTTATTTATGTCGTCAACCACTGAATTACACTATTCAGAAAATACCTACATGTATCGAAATTATTATCCATAGAAATATCCATTCATTACCACCACTGTTCATTGAAATCACTATTCACTGATGCACTTAATCGTAATAAGTAAAGTTTTAATTCTACCAAAAATTCGGGTTATTACAGTCTTCCCTCCTTAAAAGGATACCGTCTCGGAATCAGTTTAGGAATAACTGGGGGTACTTCTGTCCTAATGCACTCTCTAATTCCTAGGTGGGTTCTTCCACTTCTTGATTTCTTCACAATCCCTCACTGGCTTGATAACCTTGTTCCTTAGCACTTGCTCTATTTTATTCACGATTTCCACAGGTTGTTCTTCGTAAGTTAGATAAGGTTTTATATCTATCTGCTCGTATTCTATCATCTATCGAGCATCTTCATTTTACTGGTGTAGCATTTTCACATGAAACACACTATGAATCGGCTATAAGTTTGGGGGGTAAGGCGGGCTCGTAGGCTACCTTTCTGACGTGTTTAAACTGTTAGATGGCCCAATGAATCTCGGGCTCCACTTCCCTTTATTTCCAAATCTCATTAATTCTTTTCACGGGGATACCTTTAGTATCACGAATCTCCAACCTCATATTCTCTATCTTGTTTGCACAGAAATACACCAACATAAACTTTCCTGACATTCATCAATATGCATTTAGCTTATCAATAGCAGTACTATCTCTATCCTTGCAGGCTTGGTCCGCATACTTTCTCCGTCTGCCCTGGGCTGTGGGTGAAATCTTTTTTCTTTCCGATTTGTTGGACTAACTCGGGTCCCAATATCTTTCTCTCGCCAACCTCTTCCCAGCACAGGGGAGAGCGGTATCTCCTTCCATACCGGTCCTTGTGTAATACCTCATCCTTTAACTCTTTAACATCTGAATTCCATATTCTCGATGCGTAGCTCTTAATTCCATTTTCATCGCTTTTATATTTACTCTCTTCTCTTGTCATTATCTCCTCGGAGGGAATCTTTTCCTCTTCCACTTTCTTTTCTTGACATAGCTTAATCTTTCCCAACAACGGTGGTTGGATGCAAATTTCCATTAGGCCTTCTTGACCTTTTTCTGACATCTTCACCTCAATATCCACCCTTTCAAATCCTTGATTAACTCGTCCGACATGGTTATCACCTAAGTCTTTCTTTACGACTAAGGGCATCGGCCACCACATTGGCCTTCCCTGGGTGGTATTGTATCGCACGGTCATAATCTTTTATTAACTCTAGCCATTTCCTTTGTCTCATGTTTAACTACTATCAAGCCCCCGCTGCTCCAGCCCCTTCTTTAATCATTTTACAGAAAGCCAACCTACCTCCTCTATTCATTCATTCTTTATTATCTAATCTCTCCTATCTCTTCTCTCTCTCTTTCTCTGAAAGAAAGGCGAGTCTCTTGGAGGATTTGTTTGCGGGGAATGTTGTCTAGCCTGTCGTATGTTCAGTTCCTTCTGCGTATATATATACTTGAGGCTCTAATGGTCCGAATAAATCTTACATTTTTCTCCGTGTAATTAATGCCTCCAAATCTTTAAGGTGAAAACTATTGCGGCTAACTCTAAACCAATTCGTTAAATCCATAAAAGTTGCGGGTGCATTAGTCAACCCAAATGACATCTCTAAAAATTCGTATTGTTTATACCTATTGCGAAACGCAGTCTTCGGTATATCCTCAAATTTAATCTTCAACTAGTGGTATCCAGTCTCAAGTAAATATTTGGAAAAATACACAATGTTTTTCAGCTGGTCAAACAATCATTTATCATAGGTAACAGACACTTATTCCTAATGGTAAGCTTGTTCAACTTTCATTGTTCATTACACAATCTCATGCTAACATCTTTCTTTCTCACAACCACGCTGGGGCTCTCCACGGTGGTACACTTAGTCTTATCATACTCTTTCCCAGCAATTCTTGTAACTGAGTCGCTTACTCTTTCATTCCCACTGGGGCTAACAGGAGATGCGGCCCTGTACCCTGAATACTCAGTACTCATTCTCATGTCATCCAAATCGATATCTGATAGCTCATGTAATCCAAATCGATATCTGGTAGCTCATGTCATCCAAATCGATATCTGGTAGCTCGTTAAAACCTTGTACATCCTCCCAAAACCGCTGTAATTTCCTTTATACCGGATGTCTCTTTTCTCGACATCAACTATATCAGCTAAACAAGCCTCGTATCTCTGGCATAACACTCTTTTAGTCTGCACTATATTTAAGAATTTTCTGAATTTGTCTCTGTCCCTTAATTATTACTCTTTTCCCTTACAATTAATTGGCTTCATTGGGTGCCAACCAATCCATCCTTATTATAATATCAAATTCTCCCAACTTCGAATGGAATCAAATCTATTAAAAGGGTCGACCTCTTATTTCTGGCTTACCACCTGGATGTACCCATTCTTCGGGAAAATCTCTTGATCGACCATCTTTACTTGCAATCACTCCCTTAGGGTTCAACCTTAAGGTCTAATTGTCATGCACAATCTTGAGGTGCAAAGTACTTAGCAGTTCTGGAATAAAATGTTAATACCAACTGAGTTTAAGTAGGAGGGTACCTGCTATCATGTTCATTTTTCTCACGGCACCTTGCAAGGTCATTTTGCAAGTCCTGGAAGGTGCTGCTTGTTGGAGGTAGCCTTATTAACTCTGGGTATAGCTGGTCCAGTAGATGGACATTCCTTAGCCTTGTGCCCGAGCTTTCCACAATCGATACCTTTTGCACTAATGTAGCATAATCTGTTAATTCCAACATCACCACGTGATTCTGGATCCATTGTTTCAGCCCTAGTTGAAACCTACGGGCTATTTTCTCTTCTGTGTCCACAACTCCGGAACCATCCTCAACAACTCGAATAACTTAGCCTCATCCTCTGCCACAGTCATGGTTCCTTGTTTTAACTCTAGAAACTTTATTTCCATCTGGGTCTCCATATGTTTCTAGAAAATATATTTCTAAAACAACAAGCTGAATCTATTCTAAGTCACAACACTATCTCCCTCTAGGTTTTTCTTAGATTCCCACCAGTGATTCGTCTCTCCATTCAGGAGGTAGGCGGCGAATCCCATTTTCTGATTCTCTGTAATACTTAGTATCTCAAATGATTTCTCCATCTCTTTAAGCCAAGCTCTGGCCTCCACTGGGTCAGTGGTTCCATGAAATTCTGGGGGTTTCTATCTGACACCGTTATCATTGGAGTTTCACAACACATCTCTATTCCTCTCACATATATCGTTTGACCAACTTTCCACTTATCATAATATCTTTGAGAGAGAGAATAAACTAATTTCATTGATATGTCACAGATATTCTACTCGTCTTAGGGATCCGCTCTTGTCATAGGTGATTTCATTGTGAATCTAATTCCTATCTGTAAATTTTGACCTATTTGACCTGGTTGGCATTCCCTTGAGATAAAGATAACAAGAATCATGGAGCTTTTGAAAAGATAGCTCCCATATCGAGGAAAATGTCACACACTGGTGATCATAAGGTTATGAGTTTTAAGGTAACCTTTATTTGAGATGAGAGAATTTACTGAGAGATCAATATGATCATAAGAACTCAATGTTGCGTGTCTTAATTAAGACATTACTAAAGGTAATTAGCCTTCTTGTATTTCACAACTCACAAGCGACGGCGTCCCGTCAGACTTCTATCACAAAGATAAATAGTCCTTGTGGCCCCTGTAAGTATAGGGTTGTTCGTCTCAGTGGAAATTGAGAAGTATGAAAGCAATTCAAAGTCAAGTTAATAATTATTATCTTTTGACAAATAAATTCTCAATTGGACACCTCAGATTAAAAGTTAACAGGTTCCAAAGGTGCGATTTCCAAAGAAAAGGATAGCCAGAAAGATACTGGTTTTCAACAAATGAGTGGTGCTGTATCACCATAGGATTTTTTACTATTGAAAAGTGAAAGTTTGAATAACATCATTTGACAGGGCTTCGAAAACCTGAAAGTAGGCATCGTGACGAGCTCTGGCACAATTGAAACTAAATATGGCTTAACATAAGTGTTATAAAATAACTTCGAAGAGGGAGTATATCTTTTATCGAAATTCTCTCTTGGAGAGATGTCAAGATAGCTTATATATTGGGGAGGTAATCAACATAATTTGCAAATGGGGTGGGTATTGCCAAGGTCTCTCCGGATGCCTTTTTATGTCGGCTCCTCTAATGGATAATCGTTCGCTTCCAGAGCTTTTCTTTTCCATGCACACCCTAAGGTGCTCGATACTTACGTCATTACCGACTCATAATAGTCGTTAAGGGTTCAACCATCAACATTTGCAATTGCAGGGAGTTCTACTCGCCTAGGCGCAAGCATCTCAAGCAAGCGTTCTGTTTTATAAGAGGACTTCGATACCGGTGTCGCCCATAGTAACGACGAATTCCACATGTCGAATGGACGGTACTCCGGAAGATCGTTAGAAACTACATGCTTAAACCCAATTACTATTATAACCATCTTCATACCAATCATTCCTTTTCTCGTATCAATCCCATGTGCTACATAAGCTCAACACTTATGGCATAACAGCTTTCTTATTTAACTCTTTCCCAGACTTTCTTAGTCCGTCTTGGTTCTTAAAATATATCTCGTCTTAGCACACTCGTGTTGCAATAACACTATGCATAGTACGTACATATAAAATCTTGCTCGAGGTAATAAAATTCCTCAATACCGTAGTAACACCGTCCTTGGTAGAATCGCTGATCGTGGGGATTTAACCCATAAGATAAGGTAATGCCTATATTAAGGTAACTAGGTACCCTTAATAATACACGAAGTTCAAACGTTTCAGTTCTTACGCATGCTGCCTCCCTAGGCACTGCAACAGACTACGAGTAACATGTCTCGTTCAAGCTGAATCAATCCACGGGTATTGGCTGTACTGCCTCTACCTCCTCTGCTTTGGAGACTCTACTCCATTTTCTTCGTCATATCTCTTGATGAATCATAAACGATCCGAAACTTTCGTCTCGTTACTTATTTGACCTCTGAAGATTCTTCCGGTCTTATTATAAGACCTCAAGTAACATACCACATTTTTTATCAATCGGCACGTTCTCTACAAGATTCTTTCCTTGACCCACCATGGGGTCCTCCTCTAGATCCTCCTATGGATCTTCCTTTATCGGGTCTCCGTCCATCTCAAGGAGCGCATCATCAAATGCTTACTCGAAGGCCTCAGGGTCTGGTATCTCAGAATCGCATCTATCTATGACTCGTACTAATCGAGGTGACTGACCATGAAGTCCTAAGTCAAACTTACATAATATAACATATATCGTAAAACTATACAACTCTATACATGGCAAAAGCAGTATTATGATCAATACTTCAAAGTATAGATTTAGAAAACTTGCCTGATGCTCTGGTCATAGTGGGGGTCCGCGACGATGTTTTATAATCTAAACAAAGTCAAAAACATACGGTTAATCCCCTAGACGACCCACTTATTAACAATGCTCGTGTACTTGAACAAATCGTAATCAAAGCACTTAATGGCTTCATTTAGACTCATACTAAGTCCATGTTACTTGTCAAATACTTAAGTCATAAGTTGGTTCAAAACCGGTCCTCGAATCCAAGTTATACTTAATCACTTATAAAGTTGATTTCAAAGTCACGTTCCTAGGTGTTTTCACTTGCGCAACCTCGGCTTACGCATTTTTATAAAATCGGGAAATAATCCTTTTGGCTCAAATCCTTTGCACACACCTTTCTAACTATCCTTAGCATTTTATCAGAAAATTTAACATCTTAACTCGACATTTAAGGGTCTTGAACTCATCATCAAAGCGGTTACATTTCTGCGATAAAATCCTTTGAACCACTTTCACTAAAACTAGCATAACACTTAAACCGTAAACTCTTTTAACTCGATTCTTTCGGAAAAGCAAACTAGACAACCATATATTTGTAACCATAGGCAGTGATGATTATAAAAATGACTTGATGGTCTCGGACATTAACTGTTTTTAAGGGTTAACGAAATATCGCTATAACTTAGACGTTTCCATTTTGTCACAACGTAACCAAGCCACACCGAGCATACCATACATCCCCAACATCGACAAACAACCATAATACACTTCTAAGGTCAGTGGTAAGGTCCTTTGATCACCACTCAACACATACATCTCAAAATAAAGCTAAATAAACATGGATGTTCTTATTAAGCACTAATCTTTACAATACTTGCATAAACTCCCTTCAAACTCAATATAACTCATACATGGGTTAGGGTTTTACCTTCTTGGTTGCTCTAGGAACAATATCAAAGCTTGTCACACCTTGGGATAGCCTTGAGTGTCTTTAACAAAGCCTAAAAGACATGATCAAAACATGAAACAAACTTAAAACACTATTCATCACTATTCATCATCACTTTGTAAAAATCATAGAAAATTGAAAAATAAGAGTTTGGCTCTCAAATTTTTACCACATCTTGGGCTCTTCATAAGCTTTCTTTTGTTTTCTTTGCCTTATCCAATTATTATATTCCTGACTTCTCTGTCAATTATGGAATAAAATAAAGTTTGGATTCTCTGAATTCTGTCCTCGTTTACATACACTCATTCTCTCTGTACTTTCTTAGTATATACTTGGTTTTCTCATTTCTCAATTCCTATAGTGAGTACTCTAACTCACTTCTCAACTCCCTTCTATGGTATACCAACTCATTTTCTGGATGATGATTATTCTTATCTATGTCCTCAACCATTGAATTAAACTGTTCAGAAAATACCCACATGTATCGAAATTATTATTCATAGAAATATCCATTCATTACCACCATTGTTCATTGAAATCACTATTCACTAATGCACTTAATCGTAATAAGAAAAGTTTTAATTCTACCAAAAATTTGGGTTATTACAAGAAATCATGGACACTTCGACTGGAAGAGGGAGGAAAACAAAAAAGATAAAATCAAAAGGGGGTGGTAGCTCAAATTCCGGACACAAAAAACAGACCTATTGGAAGAAATTCAACATATGGAATCGACGACTTAGGTATTGGCGGTATAATTTGGTCCAACATTGTATTGACTTCATGCACACTGAGAAGAATGTGGCTGAGAGTATTATCAGAACATTACTAAATGTTCCATGCAAGACGAAAGGTGGGTTGCAAGCTTAAAAGGATCTCGCACATTTTTGGGATAAGACAAGAGTTGCAGGTTAAAACTCAAGGCAACAAGACAGTACTTTCGGCAGCCTGCTACACATTAACTAAAGATGAAAAAGACAAGTTCTATGAAACATTACACAACTTAAGGGCTCCGCAAGGTTATTGTTCCAACTTTTTTAGTTTGGTGAATCAAAAGGATAGGAAGCTTGTGGGACTTAAATAACATGATTACCATATGTTTATGCAACAGTTCTTGCCTATTGCAATACGGTCTATCATGCCTGAACCCACAAGATATGCTATTATCAGACTTTGTTTTTTTTTCCAAATCAATATGTAGCAAAGAATCAATGTAGAAGAACTCGATAAATTGCATGAGGAGCTTTGTGTGACACTGTGCTTGATGGAGAAATACTTTACCCCATCCTTTCTTGATCTAATGCTTCATCTAACTGTGCACCTTGTTAGAGAGGTAAAATTATGTGGCCGGTGGATGTATCCCTTTGAGAGGTTTATGAAATTTATTAAAGGTCATGTGTGGAACAAATCTTATCCAGAAGGATGCATTGCTGAGGAGAATATTGCAGAAGAAACAATTGAGTTCTTCAACGAATACAAAAAAGTCCTGAGCTCTATTGGTATTCCGGAAGACCAGCACTGTAACACCCTGATTCCAAAAATATTAATATTGATTATTTTATTTGGAATAAGATTGATTACGATTAAATTTCGAATCGTTTTGGGAATAATGAGGAATTTAGAGATCAAGACGATAAATTGTGGATATTAAGGAATATTTTATTTTTCTTATTAAGAATGGAATTATTATGTCAAATATTAATTATTTGACGTCAGATGATTTTAAGATTTTTTCCCGGGAAATTTACAAGTGGACTCGTAATTATTTAAAATACGAGATTTTAGAGATTTGATGACTTTACTTTATTAAGTTAAAAATTGTATTTATTTTGGAAAATTTGGGATATAATTGTTTTAATAAAACAATTACAAGTGGAAGGAGATAAAAGGAATAAGTAGTGTTTTGATTAGGCCCGAAATAAATTATAATAGTTAAGATAAGTATTGGGCTAAGCCCAATAAGGATAAAAACACACACATGCTGATAATCAGAAAAGAAAAAAAACATCGGGGAGAGAGAATCAAGAGAGGAAAAAAAAAGAAAGAGAAATTGGGGAAGAAAGAGATTGAAATTAGGGTTTGAGAAATTGGGGTTTCAATTGAGGGTTTCGATTTTAAAATCAATTGGTTTTAATCTATATATATATGTGTGTGTATTCACTACTTTGATGGTGAATTAGAGGGGACTGTTATTGGCTGAGTTCAGGTGGCTGGAGGTTGATTCCATCAGGATTGAAGTAAAAGGAGGAAGTGGAGTTGTGTGTGCGCGGCGTATTCTGTGTGTGTGTTGTGCTACATGTATATGTGATGTGTGTGTGTGTGGTGGGAAGGAGTGTTTGTGTGTGCGGTGGTGTGGCGAGAAGCCGCCACCGGTTGTGGTGGTGGTGGCGTGATGGTAAAGTGAGGATGAAGCAGTGGTGGTGGTTGTTTGTGCAGCGGTAGAGAAGGGAGAGAGAGAAAGAGAGAGAGAGTGGGAGAGGGAGGGAGAGAAAAGTCTGGAAAGATTTCTGGATATTAGGAGAGATGCAAAAATATTTTAGAAAGAGCATTATGGAAGATAGAAGAATAGACTGAGATGGAGAGATGTTGGAGAGATGCAAGGAGGTAGGAGAGAAAAATCGGAGAAGAGGGAGGTGACGCGTGGTCGTGAAAATGGAAAAGGTTCACGAAAAAAAAAGGGGGCTGCGGTAGTGGTCACCATAAAAGCTATGGGTGGTTTCTGCGTATATACGCCGTAAGTGCGTGAAAGCGTATTTTAATTTCATTTTATCTTGAAAATGCAAAGTATGAAGAATCGTTATTACTTTCGGAAGAAAATTTTGAGAACTCGTTAAATCTTATAGTTGTAAAGTTTGGAGATTAACTTGAGGTTTTGTCGAATATTTAGAATTATATTTCCAGATTAATTCAGGAATTTTTTGAATATTGGAGTCATTATTTTTGGGATTTAATTTAGAGACTCGTTAAATAGTAGAATTATATTTTGGGTTTTAGTTTGGAAACTCGGATTATTGGAATTTTAATGTTTTAAAGTAGTCGATATTTATTAATAAATTGTGCTTGGATTGTAAAAGTGGAGTTGTTGTTGAGGTGCTGTGACACCGTGAAGTTCTATTTACGAAAAGGTCATGCCCGATTTTCTGTAAAAAGGACTGTGACTTAAGCCTAATACATGTGTAGAATTTACGAGACTTATAAGCAAAATATTAATTGTGAAACTTTATAAATTTGGGTTTCGAGGAGTAAGCTGCGTAGTAGTTAGATTATCGAATGGTAAGCAATAGAAGCTTATTCGGTAAATTGTGACTTAAGAAGACGTCATTAATTTTGGTAGATACTTGTAGAAATGGATCGAGTTGTAGAATTTGACCATTCAAGATCAGTTTGCTTTGTAAAGTGTGAGTAGAATGAACTGAGATTATACGATTGAAGAGTTTATTGATGCTTGTTCAGGTTATTGGAGAAGTGGGGTGAGGAACGATTGGACTACTTGGATATCTTGTTGTGATACTTGGAAATAATACGTTATATTTTTGTTAACTTATTTACAGTGTTT
This sequence comes from Saposhnikovia divaricata, assembly GCA_036435485.1. Taxonomy (NCBI): domain Eukaryota; kingdom Viridiplantae; phylum Streptophyta; class Magnoliopsida; order Apiales; family Apiaceae; genus Saposhnikovia; species Saposhnikovia divaricata. Next base: position 147,352,728 of record CM071596.1, on the reverse strand, counting down.
AAATTCTATGCGTATTTTTTTTATGCGTATAAAAGTGTGAACCTTGTTCCAGTAAAATATTTATTTTTGCACTAGAAGAGTAGAAATATGTATTTGTAGATTTTAGAAGAAATATATCTTTTATATTGAAGTGTTTAAAGTGTGATTTTTATACTATTGTGAATACTCGTTAAACTGTTTTAACTAGTATATGTTGATATATGATTTTGAGGAAAAACTGAACAGACTGGCATTGATAGTGAATCATTCCCAAAAATGGGAACAGTAGAACCTCCAGAGATGGAGACTAGTAGAACTTCCAAAAATGGAATTTGTGAACTTCCTGAAATAGGAAGTAATTGTGACACCCTCCCGATCAGGGGCCTAGATCGGAGAGTCACTGACACACATCTAGATGCAAACAACTAAAATATAATATAAATATAACATGCTGACTGGCCCCAACACTACTATCCAAGATCTTTCACAAGTAATGGTATGAAACAAGCAAGCCATCGTCTAACTATTTATTATTACAAACCTGAATTCAAAAATATATTATTATTACAAACCAAAGTTCTCAAAAGTTCTACTGCCAGTTCTCATAACTAACTAAAGATCTCCTCACAAAGCTGTTATTGCATCTACCTCGGGAGCTATCTCAAAACGGACCAACTCAGGGCCATGGTAGGTGCGCTTCCTTGCGGTTTGGATTGTACGAACCATGATTCTTAGATTACTGTCAAAAGGGTTAGACAAAATAATAATGAGCCAACGCTCAGCAAGTAATTAAAGATCTCAACTGAATATAATACAACAGGGTATCGTAGAAGATGACAGTAATTCAAGATATGACATAAATATGCTGGAAGCGGTAAAACCAATACTGGTATTTAGTAAAGGCAGGATATCATCTGATAAACAGGATAACAATAGATATTTTAAAACTGTGTAAAGAAATTGACATTTCAATCGGTAAACCAATTTCATTTCATAGTAAATAAAACGTAATCATCACTTTAAGAAAACAGATTGGAGGTTTTTATTTTATAACAGACAATATGGGTGATCATCTCATAAAGTCCCCATATCGGACACAAAGTCCCTTTGGCCATCATTTACTTTCATCAGGATAGCTTGGGTTCCCAAGAGGCAACACATTGGCCTATAAAGGTGTCAAACTGGACAGACCAGAACTACACTAATACATACTCAAACCGACGGAACCAACATTACAAGTTCGCCCCGTCTCTCCAATCGTCAGGAATCCGTGGAAACCATTTAGACGGAGTTCCTAACAATTTTATAAAAATCTTATTTTAAAACATTAGGCTTTGCAAAACTTTTTTTAACTTTATAAAACATTTTAATGCTTAATCTTTTCGCCTTTACTTCGAAGTACCTTCGACTCTCTGATAACAGATCAGCCCAGTCTAAGTAACTTCAAAGTATTTTAAGAAAATAACTCATTTTGATTCGCAATGATAAAAGTCAAATGGTTTGACTAAGTTTTCTGACATCAATGTAAGAGAGTACAAGTCTGAATCAAGAAGATATCGACTCAAGTGGAAATCAGGGCTTCAATCAGAGTATAAGGGAAACAATCCAAGTCAAAGGTCAAAGATATGAATTGTAAGGTTTAAAAGTTATCGATAAAGAATAACAAGTTTGTAAAATAGTGTTTAGGGCAATATGATATTTGATAAGTATTTTGAAAACAACACAGGGTATCCGGGTCACGGACATAGGTCAAGTGGAACACTGGTTTATCGGTCAGTCAATATGATTTGATCATAGTAAATTGTAGGACATGTATGGTCAAGAAGCAATTAAAAAGAATTAGTATTGTTTAACTCTGGATGACAATATGGTCAGGAAGCAATTAAAAAGAATTATGCTGGTCTAGGGTTTACATGTGTTGAACCAGGGTTTATCAATAAAGATTTTGGATACATGCAAAGGTAAGTTTATAACAGAAGTATGATCAACATGTATAGAATAGGCATGCTTGAATCAACAAGATATAACAGTTTCAATAATATAAACTTTCAGAGGAAAGACAGAGTTACTTGCCTCCGGTAGAATGCAACAGCTAACAGCTCAGTCACTGGTTCGACCTTAGCCTTTCCTTTATCGCTAGGTCCTACGTCCTTCTTATCTACCTAAACCATATCACTACTTTAGATTACTATACTTCTAAATCGTCTAATCCTAAGCTACCCAAACGATTCCTATATCGGATTATTATTTAACATATAACATACGTACCTGATATTACATTATCAGATTGACTCGTAATCAGATAATCACTTAAACACATAGCAAATATAACATCCAATCATGTAGCCACTTAAGCACTTAACAAATAATACCAACTTGACTTGTAACTGACTTATAACTTTAAACTATATACTTTATGTCTTATAATTCTAACAAAAATCAGGTAGAGTTTCCTTTGTAAAATGGACTATCCCGTCGGAAAATATCTAACTTCACTTCACAATCAGGTACCTACGATGGATTTAAAATCCACCTACACTTCCAATGGAATTCATAACATCATAATCATATTATTTACCACATAGTCCGAAGTCATCAATAATCACCAATCCATATTTAACAAATTACTAATATCACAAAATTCTTATAATTCGAATAATTTTCATAAAATAACATAAATTCGAATTAATAATTTCGAAAACTAATCATGCAATTCTATAATTTTTCGAAAACTCATATACGAATAATAATCAAATTTTCGACTCATGTTCATCATCGTCGATTCACCGGCTCATTACAAAAATCATAGCCGACGGGCAAAAGCTTCGGTGGTACTCTAAATTTGAGCCTCCAACACGAAAATTCTACCAATTAAATTTATAAAAATAGCAGTTAACAAGAACTGAAGCATATCAACTCGGAATCAAGCAAAACCGATGTAGTTTCAAGATTTTCTTCATAAAATTCGAAAATATATACACGGCACACATATATACATAAATGAACATAGCAAACACAACACCAACATGATTTTAAGCATCAATAACAGCTACTAAACATCATGGGTGTCATACTAAAGCAAGAATTGCCATAAATATGCTATAATCGAAGCAAACCCGAACTGGGTTTTCAAAATACTATATCGAAAACAACATGCATCAACAGTAATGAATAGAGGAGAGGAAACCGATCAATAATCCGGTCTCAGATCATCAAACCGGCCGGAAATCAGCTGGAAACGGAGGAGAGAAGTTACCGAGAGAGAGAGAGAGAGAGAGAGAGAGAGAGAGAGAGAGAGAGAGAGAGAGAGAGAGAGAGAGAGAGAGAGAGAGAGAGAGAAAAAAAGAGAGAGCATAGAGAGAGAGGTTTGTAGTCGAGAATGAGGAAGGAGGAGGAAGAGAGACTGTTGTCTCTTAACTCTCAAATCCAAGGGAAAAATGACTTTTCACAATTGCTGTTTATTTTTCTGAAAAATCAATCTTTTAATCACTTTTAATTCGAAATAAAATAGGAAATGGGGAGAAAATATTTTATAAAATTTTCTAAAATAAAGATCATGAATTTAGAAGCATCCCCATATTTTTAAAATAATATTTGGATCAAAAATGAATTTTATACGAATTTTCAAAATAAAGGCTTTCTAAAAGAAATAATGCTTTTTAAATCATTTTAAAATACTAAAACACACAATTAAATATCGAAACTAATTTTTATGACTCCCTAATATCACAAAGATGATAATGTAAAAGATTTCATGATTTAAATCAACTCTAATGATTTTATATGATTTTTAAAAGATTAAATATTCACTTTAAAAATAGTTTAATGCTCAAAAAATATGAATAAAATTCCACGGACATATTCGACACATTCCAATCATCATATAATCACATAAACATGATTTCACAAAATTTATCTATCACATAATTCACATAATTTCCACATTTAATAATTAAATAAGCATTTATAAATCGCGAAAAATTCTAAGTCGTTATAGCCTTCCCCCTTAAAAGGATTCTGTCCCCAGAATCTCACCTAAGTAAACAGATGAGGGTACTTGGCAAGCATCTCGCTTTCAAGTTCCCAAGTCGACTCTTCGACTCTAGGATTCCTCCACAAAACTTTAACCAATCTAACAACCTTATTTCTAAGTTTTCTATCACTTCTATCCTGAATCTCTACTGGTTGCTCTTCGTAAGTTAAATCTGGCTGAATCTCGATAGGCTCATACTCAATTACGTGACTCGCATCGGAATTGTACTTCTTAAGCGTAGATACGTGAAACACATTGTGAATATGCGGTAGCAATGCCAACTCGTAAGCAACTTTTCCAACTCGCTTTAAAATCTCAAATGGTCCTACGTATCTTGGACTCAGCTTTCCTTTCTTACCAAATCTTGTAACTCCTTTCCACGGTGAAACTTTAAATAACACTTGATCTCCTATTTCAAAACTGATGTCCTTTCTTTTTAAATCAGCATACTTTCTTTGACGATCCTGGGCAGTAAATAATCTCTTCTGAATAATCTCAACTTTCTCCTTCGTCTGTTGAAGCAGCTCTGGTCCTAAAATTTTCCTCTCACCAACTTCTTCCCAATACACTGGCGATCTACACTTCCTTCCATGCATAGCTTCATATGGCGGCATTCCAATACTAGCGTGGCAACTATTGTTATATGAAAACTCAACCAATGGCCATCCCAACTTCCTTCAAAATCCAATGCACAGGCTCTAAGCATATCCTCTATTGTTTGAATAGTCCTTTCACTTTGTCCATCCGTTTGTGGATGGTAAGCTGTACTCATCTTCAATTGGGTTCCTAGGAATTCTTGAAATTGTCGCCAAAACCTCTAATTAAACCGTGGGTCTCGATCAGATACTATCGAAACAGGAACTCCATGTTGTGACACTATTTCCTTCAAATACAAATGTACCAACTTGTCCAATAAAAATCTTTCATTAATCAATAAGAAATGAGCAGACTTTGTCATTCGATCAATGATTACCTAAATCACATCATGATTCGCTTTAGTTCTTGGTAATCCTACTACAAAATCCATGGCAAGGTGCTCCCACTTCCATTCAGGGATATCTAATGGCTGTAACAATCCGCTTGGTCTCTGATGTTCTGCTTTAATCCTCTGACAAGTATAACACTTACTTATCCATTCAGCTATCTCACGCTTCATATCTGGCCACCAAAAGTTCTCTTTTAAATCTCAATGCATCTTTGTACTTCCAGGGTGAATATAATATCTTGAACTATGGGCTTCACTCAGAATCTCATTCTTCAATTCTTCTACTTTAGGAATCCATATTCTTCTTCCAAATCTTAAAATACCTTGATCATCTTTCTGTGCACAAATCTCTTCTCCAGTCAACATATTCATCTCATAATTCATCACGTCCTCTTGACATCTCCGAATCTTCTCTAACAACTCTGGTTCAAAAGTCATTGTACTCAAAAACTCATCTGCATCCTTTGAATCATAAACTTCTAAACTTAACTTCTCAAATTCTCGGAATAACTCCTTCGGCATAGTCAATGTATTCAACCTCTCCTTTTTACTTAACGCATTAGCGACAACATTCGCCTTTCCGGGATGGTAACTTATCTTGCAATCATAATCCTTAATCAACTCCAACCATCTTCTTTGTCTCATATTCAACTCTTTCTGGGTAAAGATATACTTTAAACTTTTATGATCGGTGAAAATTTCACACTTTTCTCCATACAAGTAATGTCTCCATATTTTCAACGCGAACAAAATTGCAGCTAACTCCAAATCATTTGCCGGATACTTTTGTTCGTGCGGCTTAAGCTGTCTCGAAGCGTACGCAATAACATTTCCGTGTTGCATCAAAACGCATCCTAATCCTTTGTTCGAAGCATCACTATAGATAACAAAATATCCTTTATCATCTGGCAATACTAACACTGGTGCTGAAACTAATCTTGTCTTTAGCTCTTGAAAGCTTTCTTCACACTTATCGTTCCAAATAAACTTCTCATTCTTTCGTGTCAACTTTGTCAACGGGGTAGCAATCTTTGAGAAATCTTGTACAAATCTTCGATAATACCCAGCCAATCCTAGAATACTTCTCACCTCAGTAGGAGTTCTTGGTCTACTCCAACTCACCACAGCTTCAATCTTAGCAGGATCCACTCGTATTCCTTCTTTACTAATCACATGACCTAAAAATTGCACTTTTTGCAACCAAAACTCACACTTAGAAAACTTGGCATATAATTTTTCCTTTCTCAGGGTTTCCAATGCTATTCTCAAATGCTTGGCATGCTCTTCAGGGTTTCTCGAGTATATAAGGATGTCATCAATAAATACAATTACGAATTTATCCAAATATCTCTTGAACACTCTATTCATTAAATCCATAAACACAACTTGCACATTCGTCAATCCGAAAGCCATTACTAAAAATTCATAATGGCCATATCTCGTGCGAAATGCAGTCTTCGGAATATCTTCTGGCTTGATCTTCAATTGGTGATAACCTGATCTCAAATCGATTTTTGAAAAGTAGACATCATCCTTCAGTTGGTCAAACAAATCATCAATCCTTGGCAATGGATACTTATTCTTGATAGTCAATTTATTGAGTTCTCTATAATCAATACACAACCTCATGCTTCCATCCTTCTTCTTAACAAACAACACTGGCGCTCCCCATGGGGACACACTCGGTCTTATAACTCCTTTATCTAATAAATCTTGCAATTGAGTAGCTAACTCCTTCATCTCAGCAGGTGCCATTCGATACGGTGCTTTAGATATAGGTTCAGTTCTTGGTCCCAATTCAATCGGGAATTCAATCTCTCTATCTAGAGGTAATCCGGGCAATTCATCGGGAAATACATCTAGAAACTCATTTACAACAGGAATATCTTCCATCCTAGGGACTTGTTTCTCTGTATCAACTACATGTGCTAAATAAGCTTCACATCCTTGATTCAACAATCTCTTCGCTTGCATAAACGTTAGAAATTTCTTATCTTGCTTCGGTCCTTGAAATACTACTTCACTACCCTCTTCAGTATGCAACTTAACTTGCTTCTTCTTACACTCAATCTGCGCATCACTCGCGGACAACCAATCCATTCCAAAAATAACATCAAAATCTCCCAACTTAAATGGTAATAAATCCACGTAGAAAAGAAATCCTCCAATCTCAATATTACAGTTGGGACACTCCCGGTCTATGGAAATCTTATCCTTATTAGCAACTTCTACTACTAATGCCTTTTCTAATGGACGAATCTCACAGTGCAATTTATCAAGAAATCTTTCAGATATAAAGGATCTAGTTGCTCTAGAATCAATTAAAACTTTAGCTTCAACAGAGTTGACATGAAGCGTACCTGCAACCACGTCGACATCATTAACAACTTCTTTGACAGACATGTTGAAAGTACGGGATCTAGGCTGAGGTGCTTGATACGGCACTTGTCACGGTACTGGTGGTGCGGTTATCCTCAAAACATTAGCAGTCTGGACAGGCTCCTTGCAGTTCTTAGCAATATGGCCAATCTTGCCACACTTATAACAAGTCAATCCTACTGGTTTCACTTCCGGACATTCTTGAGCATAGTGTCCTTTTTTCCCACACTTGTAGCAAACTATATTAGGCTTATTAAAGATACCCGGGTGCTTTCTTCCACAAATTTTGCAATCTGGTAGTACGGGTCTTGTTATAGCCTGAGGGTTTACTCCTTGGGGTCTACGGTTTTGTCCTCTGTTACCACCTCCAAACTTCTGAAAATTTCTCTGTCCTCCTGGTCGATTTCCAAACCTTCCTCTGTTCTAAAAACTTTTCTGGCCTTCTGTCTCTTGGCTCTTATCTACTTTCTCAAATTTCCTCTTCTTACCAGCTTTTTCCTTCTGGTTCAATTCACTTTCCCCTTCTATAATCATTGCCTTCTGCACAACAGCAGAATAGGTTCTCAACTCAAATGCAGCAACTCTACTTCTTAACCAGGGCTTTAATCCATGCTGAAACTTCTTAGCCTTACTAGCTTCATTTCCTACATACTAGGGTGCAAACCTAGATAACTCAGTAAACTTGGCCTCATACTCCGCAACAGTCATTCCTTCTTGTTTCAACTCCATAAACTGAATCTCCAACTGGTCTTGTAAATAACCCGGCAAATATTTCTCATTAAACAATTCCACAAATCTTGGCCACGTAATCACATTTCCTTCTGCGGCCTTAACAGACTCCCACAAAAAATTCGCTTCCGCCCTCAAATAAAAACTGGCAAACTCCACCTTCTGAATTTCATCAACCCTAACTAACGTGAAAGACTTCTCAATATCTATCAACCAAGATTTAGCTTCAACAGGGTTCAAGGTACCTTTAAACTCAGGTGGGTGAACGGCTTGGAAAGATTTAAAAGTTGTAGCGGGTTGGGCAGCTTGGTGCTATTGGTGTTGAACAAATGCCGCAGTTTGTTGTTGAAGTAATTGGAACATCTGGGCCATGGTAGGGTTATCTTGATTTTGTTGGTCTTGGTTATCATTGTTGGTAGCTTGACGGGTTCTTCTGGGAGGCATCTTTCTGATAAGAAGGTAAACAGTTGTAAATAACAAGTAGGTTTATATTCAAAAGAAATAGGGTTTCTGATAAGTGGATGTTATATCCACTTGGAATGCTTCGTATCGGCTTGAATTGATGACTTGAACTCAAGTATGTGGTGTTTTTGATGTGTTTTTAGTGAATTTGTGCAGGAATAAGAGTCGGGTGTGGGATGATGTTTTCCATGCTTAAATGGTGGGTTTTGAGCTTAAAGAATAACAGTACATCAAATTGCGAGAGAGCCGGAAGAAACGGAATGAAAATCGGAGTTAAAACGAAGAAAATAGAGCAAAATCAGCCAAAATCAGCTTCCGGCAAAAGCCATCAGCGCACTCAGCGCGCAAAGGGCGCAGTCAGCGCCATGAACAGTAACAGCAGCGCAGTCAGCGCCTTGTCAGCGCAGTCAGCGCTGAGAAATTCTGCCAGATTTTTGGATTTTTGTTTTGACCATATCTTGAGTTCTACAAGTCCGTTTTGGACGATTCAACTGCCCACATGAAGATAACGGAATTTTCTATCATTCTAAGGTGGTCCGGAGTCCAGAATTATTGAAGAGAATTTTCCTTCAAAACAGAATCAATAGAAATTGCCAGAATTCAATTCTAAACAGGAAATTGCCAGAATTCCTACTTCTAATATGTATGGTAATTGCTCTGGGTGGCTAGAACATTCCAGAATCAGTTCTACACATGGAATTTGCAATTCTATTCTCATTCAAGAACGGAAATTGCCATACTCCTATTCCAACTCTAAAACGGCAATTGCTTGATGGAGAGGAAATTTGAGGCTATAAATACACATCTTGGGGTACAGAAAAAAACACACACCATTACATATCAATTACTTAGGATTATTTGTATCTTTTTATACTTTGTTTTTATCATGGTTTCATCAGATCACATGATGACGAGAGGTTCAATTATGAACTAATCGTTGTCATGGGATTCTAACGGATTTATCTATGTAGCTTAGTAGTTTGATTGCTTTAAAGATTTGTTTGTAGTGAATTTTTGATATCCTCGTATGGTTGTGATTCATGTGTTTAGATGCGTCATGAACATCTAATTTGTTAATCTCTTGTGAAGCGAGAGTGGATCTTGAGATTTAGAACTTGCCATGCTACCATAGGATAGGTTGATGTTTTAACATCATGATTTGTGGCGTAAATAGAGATATTATGCTGCCCTATGTGATCTTAATAGACAACTTGTTCTTCAACCGTTATGTTTTCAAATCTTATAAAGATATAGGGTCTAAACATAATTGGTGTCTATTCATCTTCTATCTCTTTTGTGGATGCATGCGTAGTTTGGTGTTTGTATACCGAGATGTAGCTTATACTTGTTCTGTGTTGTCTGATCAGATATCATAACCATCACATGCATTGATTAAAGGCATCAACTCTAAGCGAAGTAGTTAATGAAGTTAGGATCCCATGTTTTCTCTTGCAGACGTAATTAGAATTCAATTCTTGTTAGTTTGTTAATTCTTAGTTTTATTAATTTTGTTTCTTAGTTAATTATAGTTAATAAAAATCTTGTTATTTGTCTTAGCAGTGCATAATAACCATACATTGTTACATAGGTACAAAACTGAATTAAAACCATAACCAGATCTCTGTGGGAACGAACTCAACTTTATTCTATATTACTTGTGACCACGTACGCTTGCGTGATTTAGTGCAAACAAGTTTTTGGCGCCGCTGCCGGGGATCATCGGTGTTTTATTTTTGGTTTATGTGCTTGTCAATAGTGGTCGTTAGAGTTCACTGACTCAGTTTTTTCTTAACTATCTTGTTTAGTTCGTTGTGTTTCAGGTACTTGAGTGTTTGAAGATGGCATGCGAGGAGTTGCCATGGTGGGCTTATTCGAGGACATCCATGCCTTATCAATGTGAGCGGTGTTCGGGCGTTCATGATCCGTCACAATATTGTTACTACGAAGGAGTTGATCCGTATGTCACTTTTGAGGAACAACCATATTTTCAATACCATCCTCAACAGTACCAGCAAGATGTTCCAGATATGTCATATTTCTTTGGAAGTGAAGAGTTTCAACATCAGCAACGTACTCCTACTTTTCAGTCAGATGAGGTTGTTACTATGGAGGAGCTCAGGATGCTTGTAAAGAGTAACGAGGAGTCTATCAATTCTTTGGAGACACTAGTTGTTCAAGCTGTGAGATCATTGGAACAAGAGACTCTGGAGGAGATTAGGATGCGTGTAAAGAGTAACGAAGCGTCTATCAAATCTTTGGAGACAATAGTTGCTCAAGTTTTGAGTGTCTTAGAACAAGAGAAACAGCAATCCATACGAGAGGCAATTCCAGAAAATAACGGTGACTTGGAGCAAGGTACTGCATGCTTAATCGAAGAAGACAAATTCCAAGGTGAGGTGAGCGTTCACAAGCCATGTGAGGAATTTGATCATGCTGGTGAGGTGGATGCTTTGGAAAGGGCACTATTTGGGACAGACACTGTTGAGCTGCACAAATTTCAAAAATTGGTATGTGCGTACCAAGAGGCTGAAGAACATGGGAAAGATGCAGGTCTTCTACTTGTCTCAGAGTTTAAAGATGGAGGTAGCGCATTAGAGCCAATGGAGGAAGTTCTCTTTGAGGAACCAAAGGCTTCAGAAACTTACATTTACCCTCCTCCATTATATTCAACCGAAGCCCGCGAGTGTGTGTTGTTCTACAAATTGACAGATTTTGGGTCAACCGATGAAGGCATTGGAATTGGACATATTTGTTATACGAATAGCCCAAGCGAGGAGAAGGAGCAGAAAGTGTGCCGCCGTGATGATGATGAAGTCTCACGAAGGGAGGACCAGGCAAACTATTATCATCCTTAATGGAGGCTTGGAAGTAACGTCAAGCTAATGACGTTAAAGAAGCGCTTCTTGGGAGGCAACCCAAGCATTGTTGTATACTGGTATGTTTTCTACTTTCCCTCGTATTTACTTCCATTCAATGAGGACATTGAATATTTTAAGTTTGGGGGTGGTTTGAGGGATAAGTAGTGTATATATATGTGATTGTTAGTCATTGTGTTCATGTAGAATTTCATGCTTTGCATATTAGTATTAGTAAATTATGCATTTATGTTCGTGATATCTACGTTTGTTTCATATAGGACATTCTATTTTTATATATCATGTGAGTTCATAATAGTTTACATTTGCACCCATGCTTGATAGGAATTTTGTGTTGATGCTTTTGATTGAGAAGTGATATGCTTTGTTCTTCTGCACACACATACACTAGTAAGTTGAATCTAGTAGACTTATTGAATGTTGTAAGTGATTAGAAGGACATGAATTTGTGAAAGATGATTAAATTTGCATGCTTTGAATACAAGTAGGTGCATTAGAGAGATTTTTGCTTGGGATTGAGTATGTTTTTCCACCAAGTGAGATTTTGAGCCTTATTGCATATTTGTTGCAATTTTATTCATTTGCTTGAGTGTCCACGGATTGTTTGCATTGCTAGCAGTTGCTTGAGGTCTTTCTTGAAATGCATGACATTAATTGACGATTAAAATGACAAAGGCATTTAGGATTAACAGCATATTTTCCCATTTTACCATACCATGTTTACATGATCAATTAGTTAACCCGTTGTGCTTAATCCTATTTTTTCGGTGACATACCACATTACTTGCCTAGACCTTTTTCTTGTATTGGCCTCACATTAATTTGAACCCACATTGTCAAAGGCTAGTAGAGTGCTTAAGGGAGTAATAAGGTGTGCAAGAATGGGTTTATTGTTGGTCATAAGTTTGGGGGGGAAATATTGAAATTTGGGTTTGGTTGTTTGCTTGATAGTCGGCATGTGTAATAAAATCGTGGGATCATTGTTATTGTCTATATTATTGTTGGTTTAGTGCAAACTTGTTTGCACTAAATCACGCAAGCGTACGTGGTCACAAGTAATATAGAATAAAGTTGAGTTCGTTCCCACAGAGATCTGGTTATGGTTTTAATTCAGTTTTGTACCTATGTAACAATGTATGGTTATTATGCACTGCTAAGACAAATAACAAGATTTTAATTAACTATAAATAACTAAGAAACAAAATTAAAAAAACTAAGAATTAACAAACTAACAAGAATTGAATTCTAATTACGTCTGCAAGAGAAAACATGGGATCCTAACTTCATTAACTACTTCGCTTAGAGTTGATGCCTTTAATCAATGCATGTGATGGTTATAATATCTGATCAGACAACACGGAACAAGTATAAGCTACCTCTCGGTATACAAACACCAAACTACGCATGCATCCACAAAAGAGATAGAAGATGAATAGACACCAATTATGTTTAGACCCTATATCTCTATAAGATTTGAAAACATAACGGTTGAAGAACAAGTTGTCTATTAAGATCACATAGGGCAGCATAATATCTCTATTTACGCCACAAATCATGATGTTAAAACATCAACCTATCCTATGCTAGCATGGCAAGTTCTAAATCTCAAGATCCACTCTCGCTTCACAAGAGATTAACAAATTAGATGTTCATGACGCATCTAAACACATGAATCACAACCATACGAGGATATCAAAAATTCACTACACACAAATCTTTAAAGCAATCAAACTACTAAGCTACATAGATAAATCCGTTAGAATCCCATGACAACGATTAGTTCATAATTGAACCTCTCGTCATCATGGGATCTGATGAAACCATGATAAAAACAAAGTATAAAAATATACAAATAATCATAAGTAATTGATATGTAATGGTGTGTGTTTTTTTCTGTACCCCAAGATGTGTATTTATAGCCTCAAATTTCCTCTCCATCAAGCAATTGCCGTTTTAGAGTTGGAATAGGAGTATGGCAATTTCCGTTCTTGAATGAGAATATAATTGCAAATTCTATGTGTAGATCTGATTCTGGAATGTTCTAGCCGCCCAGAGCAATTACCATACTTATTAGAAGTAGGAATTCTGGCAATTTCCTGTTTAGAATTGAATTCTGGAAATTTCTGTTGATTCTGTTTTGAAGGAAAATTCTCTTCAATAATTCTGGACTCCGGACCACCTTAGAATGATAGAAAATTCCGTTATCTTCGCGTGGGCAGTTGAATCGTCCAAAACGGACTTGTAGAACTCAAGATATGATCAAAACAAAAATTCAAAAATCTGGTAGAATTTCTCCCCGCTGACTGCGCTGACAAGGCGCTGACTGCGCTGCTGTTACTGTTCATGGCGCAGACTGTGCCCTTTACGCGCTGAGTGCGCTGATGGCTTTTGCCGGAAGCTGATTTTGGCTGATTTTGCTCTATTTTCTTCGTTTTAACTCCGATTTTCATTCTGTTTCTTCCGGCTCTCTCGCAATTTGATGTACTATTATTTTTTAAGCTCAAAACCCACCATTTAAGCATGGAAAACATCATCCCACATCCGACTCTTATTCCTGCACAAATTCACTAAAAACACATCAAAAACACCACATACTTGAGTTCAAGTCATCAATTCAAGCCGATACGAAGCATTCCAAGTGGATATAACATCCACTTATCAGAAACCCTATTTCTTTTGAATATAAACCTACTTGTTATTTACAACTGTTTACCTTCTTATCAGAAAGATGCCTCCCAGAAGAACCCGTCAAGCTACCAACAATGATAACCAAGACCAACAAAATCAAGAATGATATGTCCCTAAAGATTGATTCTATTGCTACTTCCTTGGAGTTAATCACATCTATTCTTATGCTTGATGATGTCAAAAAGGGGGAGAGAGTTGCTAAAGACAAATGCAAGCAATCTCAAACTTTGATCAGAAAGGATAAAGCTGGAGATGGAGGAGCAAGTAGTAAAGGAAAGAGCAAAACTGAAGAATTTCAAACTCTGAAAACTAGCAAGTCTTCTAAATCACAGTTTGTTGGGGTAAACACTGATACTCAAGGTACTTCAAAGACCAAGAGTTTGCTATTATTTTCTAATCCACAGACTGATGAAGAATTGGCTGCTAAGTTGTTTATTGAAGAGAATGAGGAAGGAGTTTGTAACACCCCCAGATCCGGGGTCCGGGATCCGGTGGTTACGGTTTCCAATTCTGTCCACAACAATTGAACTTTCCTTAACATAAAATAAATTACGTCTCTATAACCCAACACAACAATATAAAACACACCCGTTATAGTCCCAGAGATGAAATCAGAGTAACAATCAAATTTTTATTAATCGCATTATGAGTTCTTACAATCCAAAAGAATTTCAATATAAATACATACTCTTTGCCATCCATTTACATAAGTCATACTAGACCATATTTTTGGTACTTGAAAGAATAAATATACCCTACCAATAGCTTCTTCTTCAGCTCTAGTAGTCTCATCGTCCTCGCCCGCGTCGAGTGCGCCTTGTGCGAGTCATCTGGTCTAGCTGTTGTTGTGATATAATAATAAAGCAAGGGTGAGCAATAGCCCACCAACAATAATATATAACTGAACGATAATGTAACACAGTTCAAAAGTATCTTTCAAACCACATGCCATGCATTTACGGAAATGATGCCAGTATAATATGAACGATGAAGTTACAAGGTAACTTAAAGTATTTGTTTGTAGAAATATCTGTTACATCAAAGTAAGCGAGATATTCTTATTGTTATTAAGAAGAGGAACTTGCAAGAAAAGGTTGCAATTCCAGTTATGACCCTTTTCCAACTCTGTCAACAGTAATCATGTTGCAGGAAATAAATAAATTTGGATGATGAACCAATGATGGAGTATTCACCGCGCCCGCTGTTCCAATCTTGATGATCAGTCGTGATCGTACAGCTCAATTTAGATTTACTACCGGTAGAAGGAAGAACTGACGGCTTTACTTGTATACCGCCTTACTAGCTCTCCCCGGCCAACGGTTGGGCCAAAGGGGATGGACCGGCGCTACTCGGCCTCTTACACGACTCCTAGTTCAAATAGAATTCATGATTCTGAATGTAACGTTCGTCCCCCTTTCCCCAAGTATAATACTTGTTGATAAGACTCCACAAAGTAGTCGTATCTAGTTGGAAAGGAAAATTTACCAATAACTCCCAAGCTATTACTTGGTAACGGATATCAACTTGTTCCAGTAATCTTACCCCTCGAAAGATGAGAAGGTAAGCAACGACTTAATAAGTCAACAGCACCCGAGTTGCGGGTGAAGGGAATACTTTATGACCGGGAAGTCGACAAGATAAATAACATTTTCCAAGTAAGGTTCCCTTATTATTAAGGAGATAGACTCAAAGAAGAATGATGTCTGAGAACCTTTCTTGATATAAGATTTATAATAATATGACTCCGAGATATTTTCTGTAATAATCGAAGAAGATAAACCTTATCGAGATTATTCTAAGTATGGAATAAATATTCAGAGAATATTTATTGAGTTAAAATATTTAAAGAATATTTGGGAATATGAAAGAATATCTTTAATCAGAGTATTTCTCAAAATAATCCCTGAAGAAATATCAGGAGAATATTTATTGAATAAATAAATATTTAAATGAATACTCAAAACAATATTCATTAATTAATAAGACCTGAAAAGAATATTTAAGGTAATATTCGTAATTTAATTAGGAATTTAAATGAATATTCAAAAGTAATATTTATTTAATGAATAATATCCTAAATGAATATCAAGTAATATTCATTTAGTAATCCAAGCCTTAAGGAATATTCGAGATAATATTCGATAATTAAATCAAGCTTCAGATGAATATTAAAATAATATTCATCAAGTATTCAATATCTTAAATGAATATTTAAAAGTAATATTTATTTAATAAAATAATATTCTAAAAGAATATCCAAATAATATTCATTTAGTAGTCTCATCTTTAGAAGAATATTCGAAATAATAATCGATAATCAATTCGACTCTGAATGAATATTGAGAAATATTATTCGTTGAATAGTTACGTTCAAATAATTATTTGAAGTAAGGATCGTTAAAATAATTAGTTTCGAACGAATATTCAAATAATATTCGTCGCCCAAATAATGGAAAATATTTACTTAAATATTTTCCTCCGAGGTAATCTCGATATATCAAGGAATATTGACTCCCGGTCTATTTTTGATTAATAAGATGTATACGCCCTTCTATGAGGGTCTTACAATAACCGGCTTATAACTGATATATAACTATCTAGCTTATAAGCCAACAATAACATTCAGGGAACAAGTTATCAATTCAACTTGAAAGTAGGCATGCATGCAATGGCATATGTATATCAGCAATCATATATATATATATTTATTCAATCACAACAACAGCCTAAAAAAAGGGAATTGAAACTTGCCTGGTAGTCGAGTACGGTAAGGGGTAGTGGTAGCGGGTCCCGGTTCAGCTTGGTGATCTATAAATAGCCAAGGCATTCGGGATTAATCACTTAACATATTAAAAGTTAAGTTATACCTAATTCGAAACACGTTCTCGAGTTATCTCGTTATACCCCTTTTAGTGGATTACTTTTATCACTGATCCGACCCGACATTCGTTCGTTAATACGACATGTCATTGTACTTATACTTGGGACATACTTAAGTCATATGAGTTCTAAGGTCGATCGTTACGAACCAATACTATACTCCGAGTTTTATCGCCCGTTTTCTAAGTGTTTTACCGAAGTTATAAAAGAGTCGTCTTTTAGGGGTTCGTTCGCGTTTAACCTCGACTCGAACATTTTTAGTAAATCGAAAAATGATCCTTTTGACATACGGTTTTCTTTCACACCTTCCTTTTTACCTCTAGTATTTATTTACCAAGATTCGCCATGACGTTACATAGTTTACGAGGGTTCAATTACAGTTACGAACTTTCGTTTACGGATTCGAACTACTTTTAGTAATTTGGTCATAAATCCTAAACCGTAAGTCCGTTTCACGTGATCTTTATATCAAAACGAAGCTTAGAACAGTACCTATCCTATCATGGCAGATAAGGTCTCTGGACAGTAGGGGTTCGACATGGAAAATGGCATACAAAACATGGTATTGTAAAATCGGGCATTATAACGGCTGTAAATCGAATTTCTACCAATTTCGAATCTTCCCATAAACATAGTATCCAACCCAAACAACATATACATGACTTATATACATGAACTGAGGCCAAGCAATGCCTTTCCGTTCATCTAGATATTTAAATCATTAATCCAAAATCCATACATAATCATGCTTATAATCTTAACATAACCATAACTAAGTTATAACTATCATAAACATGCTTAAATCTCAAACAAGGGTTAGGGTTTCAAGAGCTTTATACCTTCCTTGGAGTGTGTAAAGACCTTGCTAAGCTTTGCATAGTCCTTGTATACCCATAACCAAGCTTAGATCATCCTAGAAATCAAGAAAATCAAGAGTTGTTCTTGAAAATCACTATTCACCCTAGTCTTTGATGATTTCTTTGAAAATGGAAAACATGGAGTTTGAACTTGAAATTTCTAGGAGATTACTTTCATGAATTATAGGACTTACCATAAAAATTTGGAGACCAAATGATGGTTGGAAGGTTGATTTCCCCTCTTGAATTAAGGAAGAAGCCGAATGGGGTATTCTTGGAGGGGGGGTTTTGCTTGGTTTGTTTGGTTTGCTCTCATCCATTTTGATGCATTATTGGAATAATATCTTGATAAAGTGACTTTAATAAAGTGGTGATGTATTGGATGATGGAGATTGCATGCCAAGTGTTGATCCTTGGATGGTTATAAGCTAACTAGTTTGTTTGTTTTGCTAAGTACTTGTTCAATCTCTAATTGTCTAGTTACTTAGCCCACTTGGTTGCTAGATATTTATCTAGTAGCTTGCACAAGACTCTTGCTTCCTCTGCTTGTTTCTGTGTCCGGTTATTGCCCGTTTTGATTGATCGTTCGTAGGAATATTTCACGGATTTCTAATTAGGGTTTACCGGGAATCCTTTTTAATATTAATACTTTCATTCTCCATCTTTCATTCTAACTTTCCAATTTATATTCCTTAAATCCATTCGTTAAATACTTAAGGCTATCAGTGTCCAGGGAACTCTCGGAGAAAATAAAAGTGCGGTTTTTCAGAATTCGACAGCTTTTACATACACTTATTTCCTCCGCGTATTACTAATATGACTTCGAAACATCCATATCACGTCCCGTACATAGGGTGGAGTGAAAAGTTTTCCAACTTACAAAATCACTATTCATTCACCAAATACTATGCACGTACAGGAAACACTATGCACGTACGGGAAATACTATGCACGTACGGGAAACACTATGCACGTACCCATTTCCCTTCAAGGATCCGTTAGCTCCTTCCTGGATGGTAGATTATTCTTATCTAGGTCCTCAACCATCAAATTACTCTATTCTGACAATATACCAATGCATCAGGATCATTGTCCAAAGCAATATCCATTCATTACAATCATTGTTCTTTGAAACCACCATTCATTAGAGCTGGTGACCTTGTTGTCGGAATCATTGTTCCTCATTTTATCATTACTTAATAAAAAGTTTTAATTATATCCAAAATTTTGGGTTCGTACAGATACGAAGCATTCCAAGTGGATATAACATCCACTTATCAGTTCCTCCGTCTGGTACCAATAGACGATCAGTTCCGATAAGACAATATGATATGGGTACAGTTGTAAATTATGCAACAGGGTTTATATGAACAGGTTAATAAGTTATGGAAATACGGTATGTAAAGATAGTATGTAAAAAGTGATAAGTAAAGCAATGAACACAGGGATATACGATATACGTCACTAAGACGAAAACGATCCAACATCATAAAAGTTAAGGGCATTCAGCCCTTCTACATCCGAACTGAAATAAACAAACTAGAATAATAATAATCCGTCTACTAGCACTAGGAAAACTGGAAAACATCCTAGACTAGTAGTAAACATAACTAACACCAGTGGGCTCTACCAAATGTCCCACTCACAACCATCTCCACAACAGTAGTCTAGTTACGGGAACCTCGGGTCTCGCGAAGCTCATACAACGTCCAGCAAATCACACTCGAAAGTATACGGGCCTCAGCTAGTACATCATGTGTAATAGGATCCCGGTGTAAACGGTGCCTAACAGCATCCTCCAACATCCTGATACGTCCCCTCCAATCAATAGTGGTCAGATATACTCGAAGATGCACCTCCACTTTCATTCTCTCGATAAGTTCCTTCAACTCTGCATTCTGACCTGCTAAACTCTCACACTTACGAACCATATCCTCAAAGGTAGGCTCAGATACTGGCTCGGGAACTGAAAGAGATCCGATAGAGGACTCGCCGTGCTCGGTGACAGATGGGGTCACAACTGGTACTGGGACTGGAACAAGCACTGTATCGGTAATACGCTCAGACACAGGTGCAGACTCAGTGGTAGGGACAGGAATGTCAGCACGGTCCGAGGGACTCTTAACCTCAGACTCGGATATAACCTCAGTATCAGACTCGACCTCCGCATTAGCATCAGGCATAATCTCCGAAGGGTCGGACTCCTTGGATGAACTATCAGGATCGAGATGTAATGGGGCATCATCGTCCAACTCCAT
Organism: Saposhnikovia divaricata; assembly: GCA_036435485.1. Lineage (NCBI taxonomy): Eukaryota > Viridiplantae > Streptophyta > Magnoliopsida > Apiales > Apiaceae > Saposhnikovia > Saposhnikovia divaricata. Next base: position 147,332,602 of record CM071596.1, on the reverse strand, counting down.
CTCCTGTAGTAATAATATATATATACATGCAGAATATAAACGAGTTATATTATGTTAGTCCTAATGATCTATCGCGAAGGGAAAACCTAAACCTATAATCACTCCCTACATATATCACTCTCAAATCCTAATTTTATCTACTTCTTTTATTAATGATCCTAAATTCCTGTCTTGTTTCAGTGACCAAAACCCGTAGCTCTGATACCAACATGTGACACCCTCCCGATCGCGGGCCTAGATCGGAGAGTCACTGACACATATCTAGATGCAAACAACTAAAATATAATATAAATATAACATGCTGACTGGCCCCAACACTACTATCCAAGATCTTTCATAGGTAATGGTATGAAACAAGCAAGCCATCGTCTAACTAGTTATTATTACAAACCTGAATTCAAAAATATATTATTTTTACAAACCAAAGTTCTCAAAAGTTCTACTGCCAGTTCTCACAACTAACTAAAGATCTCCTCACTGAGCTATTATTGCATCTACCTCGGGAGCTATCTCAAAACGGACCAACTAAGGGCCACGGTAGGTGCGCTTCCTTGCGGTTTGGATTGTACGAACCATGATTCTTAGATTACTGTCAAAAGGGTTAGACAAAATAATAATGAGCCAACGCTCAGCAAGTAAATAAAGATCTCAACTGAATATAATACAACAGGGTATCGCAGAAGATGACAGTAATTCAAGATATGACATAAATATGCTGGAAGCGGTAAAAGCAATACTGGTATTTAGTAAAGGCAGGATATCATCTAATAAACAGGATAACAATAGATATTTCAGAACTGTGTAAAGAAATTGACATTTCAATCGGTAAACCAATTTCATTTCATAGTAAATAAAATGTAATCATCACTTTAAGAAAACTGATTGGAGGTTTTTATTTTATAACAGACAATACGGGTGATCAGCCCATAAAGTCCCCATACCGGACATAAAGTCCCTCTGGCCATCATTTACTTTCATTATGATAGCTTGGGTTCCCAAGAGGCAACACATTGGCCTATAAAGGTGTCGAACTGGAAAGACCATAACTACACTAATACATACTCAAACCGACGGAACCAGCATTACCCGTTCGCCCCGTCTCTCCAATCGTCAGGAATCCGTGGAAACCATTTAGACGGAGTTCCTAACATTTTTATAAAAATCTTATTTTAAAACATTAGGCTTTGCAAAACTCTTTTTAACTTTATAAAACATTTTAATACTTAATCTTTTCGAAAACCTTTACTTCGAAGTACCTTCGACTATCTGATAACAGATCAGCCCAGTCTAAGTAACTTCAAAGTATTTTAAGAAAACAACTCATTTTGATTCGCAATGATAAAAGTCAAAGGGTTTGACTAAGTTTTCTGACATCAATGTAAGAGAGTACAAGTCTGAATCAAGAAGATATTGACTCAAGTGGAAATTAGGGCTTCAATCAGAGTATAAGGGAAACAATCCAAGTCAAAGGTCAAAGATATGAATTAGGTCTAGTTTTAAAATCATTTGATCAAATTGTAAGGTTTAAAAGTTATCGATAAAGCATAACAAGTTTGTAAAATAGTGTTTAGGGCAATATGATATTTGATAAATATTTTGAAAACAACACAGGGTATCCGGGTCATGGACATAGTCAAGTGGAACACTGGTTTATCGGTCAGTAAATATGATTTGATCATAGTAAATTGTAGGACATGTATGGTCAAGAAGAAATTAAAAAGAATTAGTATTGTTTAACTCTGGATGACAATATGGTCAAGAAACAATTAAAAAGAATTATGATGGTCTAGGGTTTACATGTGTTGAACCAGGGTTTATCAATAAAGATTTTGGATACATGCAAAGGTAAGTTTATAACAGAAGTATGATCAACATGTATAGAATAGGCATGCTTGAATCAACAAGATATAACAGTTACAATAATATAAACTTTCAGAGGAAAGACAGAGTTACTTGCCTCCGGTAGAATGCAATAGCTAACAGCTCAGTCACTGGTACTCGACCTTAGCCTTTCCTTTATCGCTAGGTCCTACGTCCTTTTTATCTACATAAACCATATCACTACTTTAGAATACTATACTTCTAAATCGTCTAATCCTAATCTACCCAAACGATTCCTATATCGCATTATTATTTAACATATAACATACGTACCTGATATTACATTATCAAATTGACTCATAATCAGATAATCACTTAAACACATAGCATATATAACATGCAATCATGTAGACACTTAAGCACTTAACAAATAATACCAACTTGACTTGTAACTGACTTATAACTTTAAACTATATACTTTATGTATTATAATTCTAACAAAAATCGGGCAGAGTTTCCTTTGTAAAATGGACTATCCCGAATATCCGACTTCACTTCACAATTAGGTACCTACGATGGATTTAAAATCCACCTACACTTCCAATGGAATTCATAATATCATAAACATATTATTTACCACATAGCCGAAGTCATCAATAATCACCAATCCATATTTAACAATTTACTAATATCACAAAATTCTTATAATTCGATTAATTTTCAGAAAATAACATAAATTCGAATTAATAATTTCGAAAATTAATCATGCAATTCTATAATTTTTCGAAAACTCATATACGAATTATAATCAAATTTTCGACTCACGTTCATCATCGTCGATTCACCGGCTCATTACAAAAATCATAGCCGACGGGCAAAAGTTTCGGTGGTACTCTAAATTTGAGCCTCCAACACGAAAATTCTACCAATTAAATTTGTAAATATAGCAGTTAAAAAGAACCGAAGCATATCAACTCGGAATCAAGCAAAACCGAAGTAGTTTCAAGATTTTCTTCATAAAATTTGAACATATATACATGGCACACATATATACATACACGACCATAGTAAACACAACACCAACATGATTTTAAGCATCAATAACAACTACTAGACATCATGGGTGTCATATTAAAGCAAGAATCGCCATAAATATGCTATAATCGAAGCAAACCCGAACTAGGTTTTTAAAATACTATCTCGAAAGCAACATGCATCGATAGTAATGAATAGAGGAGAGGAAACCGATCAATAATCAGGTCTCAGATCATCAAACCGGCCGGAAATCAGCTGGAAACGGAGGAGAGAAGTGATCGAGAGAGAGAGAGAGAGAGAGAGAGAGAGAGAAAAGAGATAGCACAGAGAGAGAGGTTTGCAGTCGAGAATGAGGAAGGAGGAGGAAGAGAGACTGTTGTTTCTTAACTCTCAAATCCAAGGGCAAAAATGACTTTTCACAATTGCTGTTTATTTTTCTGAAAAATAATCTTTTAATCACTTTTAATTCGAAATAAAATAGGAAATGGGGAGAAAATATTTTATAAAATTTTCTAAAATAAAGATCATGAATTTAAAAGCATCCCCATATTTTTAAAATAATATTTGGATCAAAAATGAATTTTATACGAATTTTCAAAATAAATGATTTTTAAAAGAAATAATGCTTTTTAAATCATTTTAAAATACTAAAACACACAATTAAATATCGAAGCTAATTTTTATGACCCCCTAATATCACAAATATGATAATGTAAAAGATTTCATGATTTAAATCAACTCTAATGATTTTATATGATTTTAAAAAATTAAATATGCACTTTAAAAATAGTTTTAATGCTCTAAAAATATGAATAAAATTTCACGGACATATTCGACACATTCCAATCATCATATAATCACATAAACATGATTTCACACATATCTTGATTTCACAAAATTTATCTATCACATAATTCACATAATTTCCACATTTAATAATTAAATAAGCATTTATAAATTGCGAAAAATTCTAGGTCGTTATAGTAATGGCCGGGGACCCCCATGATGAACTTGATGAAATTGTCATGTGTAGAATGCTAGTTTTTCCTAACGTAATTTGTGAAGTTTATATTTTTATTATAAACTGTGAATTATAAAATGATGATGATTGTTTTATGCAATGATGTGAGATCGTGGTGAGTTTCAGTTATTGTGAAATAAATATGTTTTGAGTAGTGCTTTAAGATTCAGTTTTTTGTGAATTATGTTGAGATTCGGATTATTGTAAAATAAAACTGTTTACGAAATTATTACTCAGTTTTAAAAGAAAATTACTTTGGCAGAACTCTGATTTCGGTATGAGTTTATACTTTTTATAAATTGTGTTGTGATGATACATTGGTAGAACTCTTATTTCACTGTGAGTGTATATTTTATTATAAAATGTGTAGTGATGATGGTTTCCAAAATGAAATTATTTTATAAAACTTCAGTGGATCACTACAAAATATACTTGCTGAGCTTAATTGCTCATTCCTTTGTTTTATAAATAATCACAGGAGGATATCGAAGATTTCAGAAGGATACTTTGGAATGTAGAAAGAGGTGATGGACCAACAGAGCCGGGGTTTGAGTTAGTAGTTGTACCTTACGTACTGAAGTTGTAGATTGATTTAAGATTGGAGTACTTGTTATGGAATTGGGTCGTTTGTTGATTCAAGGTAAGTCATGACAGAGTTAACTTGTGGTTGTACCGATTGTAGTATACTTTAGATAGTAGTTGCGATGCACTGTGTGTGGCACCATTTTGGTGAGGTAGACTTTTGTTAAAGAGTTGTGATTTGAATTTGTGTAATAATTGAGGTATTCATTCGATTTAAGATGGAACAAAGTTCCTGATGGTTATGTAAATTTGTGGAAATAGTTTGAGAGGTAAAGTTTTTTTAAAAAAATATTTAGTAGGTTGTGAAGTGGTGTTTTGCGGACCCTCGGGCCGGTTCCTTCCTGAGGAACCGGAAGACGGAGGCGTCACAAGCACAACACATCTAAAAATGGTAATGGAGAGGGAATTCCTTTGTCAACTAGTAAACCAGTTGAAGTTTCTCAAGATCTCTACTTGAAATCACATTTCTTTGTATTGCAGAATACGCCTGAAGTTGTGCCGTATATCGAGTAAGGACCCATAATGAACATGTTTTTTTGTATTTTTTTTATTTAACAGTAGGATCTATCAGATTTGATACTCATTTTTGTACTTGCAGACAACATATGACATTTTTGAAAAATAAACATCCTGGTAAACGACAAGCATTGCTGGAAAAAGAGCATAGCACAACGTTTGGTCACTGGTTACGCAACAAGGTAATATTTAAATTAGTATGATCTTAGTTTTTTCTCAATTGTAATTTGTGCAAGCTGAACTCATCCTTGTTATTGTATAATTTAGGTTGAAAGTGAGTTATCGATCTCCAAAGAAAGTGTATCCGAAACAGTGAAGTGGATCTCACATGGAGCACAGAGAATCGTGAACAAATACGATGTATATGACATCAATGGCTATACATTTCGTACAAAAATTCATGATGGTAGAATTCACCTGAACAGTGGGGTTTGTGTAGAGGCAACTGAGATGCACATTTCTAAAGAAGTAGTAACCTATGGAAAGAACTTTTATTATGGGGTTCTACGAGAGATATGGGTACTAGATTATCATATTAATAGAATTCCTCTTTTCATGTGCGACTGGGTTGACAATAGAAATGGTGTCAAACAAGATAGCATGGGTTACATGTTGGTCAAACTTAACAGATGTGACGCCTTTCCGACCCGGGGCCTAGATCGGAGGGTCACTGACACACTCTAGATGCAAACACCCTAAATAAGAAATATAAATATAACATGCTGACTGGCCCCACTCTACTATCCAAGATCTTTCACAGGTAATGGCATGAAACAAGCAAGCCATCGTCTAACTAATTATTATTACAAACCTGAATTTAAAATATAATATTATTACAAACGAAAATTCTCAAAAGTTCTACTGCCAGTTCTCAAAACTAACTAAAGATCTCCTCACTGAGTTGTTATTTCATCTACCTCGGGAGCTATCTCAAAACGAACCAACTCAGGACCACGGTAAGTGCGCTTCCTTGCGGTTTGGATTGTACGAACCATGATTCTTAGATTACTGTCAAAAGGGTTTGACAAAATAATAATGAGCGAATGCTCAGCAAGTAACTAAAGATCTCAACTGAAAGCAGTGTAAAAGGGTATTTCAAATGACGACAGTAATTCAAGATATGGCATGATTAACTGAAAAACATTAATAATGATCTTGATACAAAAATTTGGCAGGAGATTAACTCGTAACGGGATAGCAATAGATATTTCAAAACTGTGCAAAGTAATTGACATTTCAATCGGTAAACCAATTTCATTTTATATTAAATTAAAAGTAATCATCACTTTAAGAAAACTGATTGGAGGTTTTTACTTCATAACAGACAATATGGGTGATCAGCCCATAAAGTCTCCATACCGGACACAGAGTCCCTCTGGACATTAATCCTCTCATTAGGATAGCTTGGGTTCCCAAGAGGCAACACATTGGCCTATAAAGGTGTCGAACGGGACAAACCACAACTACACTAATACATACACAAACCGACAGAACCAACATTACCCGTTCGCCCCGTCTCTCCAACCGTCAGGAATCCGTGGAAACCATTTAGACGGAGTTCCTAACATTTTATTAAAAATCTCATTTTAAAAACATTAAGATTTGCAAACCTCTTTTTAACTTCGTAAAACATTTTAATACTTAATCCTTTCAAAAATCTTTACTTTGAAGTACCTTCAACTCTCTGATAACAGATCAGCCCAGTCTAGGTGACTTCAAAGTATTTTACGAAAACATTCCATTTTGATTTGCAATGATAAAAGTCAAGGGGTTTGACTAAGTTCTCTGATATCAATAAAATAGGGATACAAGTTTGGATCAAGAAGATATAGACTTAAAGGCATCAAGGCAGTTGATCAGATTTCAAGTTTAAAGTATAGTATTTGGGTAATTAAGTTTTTGAATCAGTGGTTAGGTCATAAAGAAGTTTATAAAATTTTAGGGACAACATAGGTTAAACTGGACACGGACATAGGTCAAGTCGAACACTGGTTTATCTGTCAGTCAATATGGTTTAATTATAGCAAGCTGTTTGACATATATGGTCAAGAAGCAATTAAAAAGAATTTCGTTGTTTTAGGGTTTATAGTTGTGAAACAGTCGTGAACAGAATTCTGGTTGCATGAATAGATAGGTTAAGCAAGATTTATGATTAACATGGTATAAGATAGGAATGCTTGAATCAACAGGATATATCAGTTTAGGAATGTAAACTTCAAGAAAAGACAGAGTTACTTGCCTCCGGTAGAATGCAACAGCTCACAGCTCAGCCTACTGGTACTCAACCTTAGCTTTCCCTTTATCACTAAGGCCTATTCCTTCGTATCTACATAAACCATAATCACTACTTTAGTACTATACATCTTAATCGTCTAATTCTATTCTACCAAAACGATTCTTATAACGCATTGGTACTTAACATATAACATACGTACCTGATATATTACACTAGAATCACCTCTTAAACAGATAACCACTTAAGCATGTAACACATAGAACGTGCATCTCATATAAGTCATTTATACACTTAACAAATAAACCTAACCCATAAGCAGTCATGTTAATAGATATACACTTTACTATATATATAATTTTACGAAAATCGGGCAGAGTCTCCTTTATAACATGGACTATAATATCCGACTCCAATTCATAATCAAATCAATCCGATGGATTTAAGATCCACTTACACTTCCAATGGATTTCTACTAACATAACAACTCATAATCATACTAACCATATAGTTCGAATAATTCATGCATATATTCATATAATTCGAATTAATTCATATACACATGCATATACTTGAATTTAACTTATAAAAATTTCTACAAGAACTACTCATGCTTGCATAATTTACATAACTCGAAAAATCTCTAAAATATAATTACAAGGAATGTATTTCGAGAATTCATTATAATAGTAAAGAATCATTAATTTGCATTTAACGAAACATATGCATCGAATCTAAATTATAGCAATTCAAAATTTACATAATTTAACAAGTATTCAATATTCATCAAACAAAACGAAATTAATAAGGTTAATTAGGCTCAGAAATCTCATCACGGCCTTTACCCGTCGGCTCACCGGAGCTCACGGCCGGCGGTGGCAAAGCCCGGAGGTTCCCAAGGTTCGGGTAGCCTCTACGGACTCTACCTCACTGCAAACAACATCAAACTCGACTGGAATAGCAAGACAGGTACCAACAACCCAGTATATATATATATATATATATATATATAGGTTTAGAAAGATTTTGCAATGTAAGCTTTGTAGTTGTGAATATATCTTGTTTCTGCACTTGATGGATATTCAATGGATGTGTATATTATGAACTGAGAATGAGCAGCTCTTAAATAGGTAAACAAGAGAGTTTGAAATCAAGCTTGAATATAATTCCAACGGTACAAAATCAAACCGTTAGAGATGATAGACTTGTTAATTGAAGGAGCTTGTTTCATGTGATTGTTTTGAGTGGAGGTGTTGTGGGTATTAAAATAATTAAAAGTAGATCTTACTTTTCTTATTTTAAGACAAGGAATAAGTTTGTCTCCCAAAATGTTTGAGATATGAGAGCTGGCATGTTCAAATTAATTCAGAGGGCCCTTACAAATATTCCTAACAATGTTTCCACTTGATACTCTTTGAATTCCGAATTGTTCTTTAATTCTGTCAGACACAACCGGCTTGCTGTTTGTGAAACTGGCACGCTGTTTGTGAAACTAGTATGCTGATTGTCCATGCATTTGGCTTGCTGTTTGAGACAATCTGATTAAGCTATAATACCTGCAAAACCACGTTAGGACAGATACAAGTAGCATGCTGTTTTATATCTTATCAAGCCAATGTAACACCCCCAGATATCTGGGGTCGGGGATCTGGTCGTTACGGTCTCAACTCCAACAATAATACTTGAACTTGAATCAAAATAAATAAACTGTAGATTATGACCCCACAATAATATCATACCACACAAACAGTTATAGCCCCATAGATGAAATCAGAGTAATCTATCGTATTTTATTAATCACTGGATTGAGTTCTTACAACTCAAAAGAATAACATTCAACTTACAAACTCTTTGCCATCCATTTACAAGTCATATAAATAAATATAACTGGTACTCAGAAGCTGAAGATTAGTCTACCCCTGGCTCTCTGCTCCGTAATGGTAGCCACATTGTCCTCAGGTTATGGACCATCTGCTCTATCTGTTGTTGTGATATAAATAATAAAGCAAGGGTGAGCCAAAGCCCACCAAAATAATAAAAATGGACAACAATATATATAATAGTTCAAACGAGTTTTGAAACCATATGTCATGCATTTAATGAACATAATGCCAGTATAATATAAACGATGAAGTTACAAGGTAACCCAACATATACTTTCCATAGAAGTATCTGATGTGCAAAAATGTGAACAAGATGTCATCATATACCACAAGGAGGAACTTGCAAGAAATAATGCAATTCCAGTTTTGAACGCTTTTCAACCCTGCCAACATAGAGAATGTTGTAGAAAATTTCTAACTTTGAAAGATGAACCAATCCCGGAGCATTGACGCGCCAGGAGCCATAACATTTACGATGATCAGTCGCCAGTTATGCTCCCCATCATTGTTCTCTACATGTAGAAGGAAGCACCGACGGATTTACTTGTCAAACGGCCTCTGGAACTCCCCGGCCAACGGTTGGGCCATTGCAGGACCGGCGCCACTCGGCCACTTACGCGGCTCCTAGTTCGAATAACATCCATGACTCTGAAACGTAAAGTTCCTCCCTCTTTCCCCAAGTATAATACTTGTTGATAGGACTCCACAAAGTAGTCATATCTAATTGGAAAGGAAAATTCACCAATAGTGCCCGAGCTGATGCTCGTTAATGGATATCGACTTGTTCCAACCATCTTTCCCCTCGAACGATGAGGAGGTAACACAACGATTCAATAGATAAACAGCAACCGAGTTGCGAGTGAAAAGAATAATATCAAAAGATTTATGACCGGGAAGTCAAACAAAATATATAACAGCTCTCAAGTAGGTTCCCTTATATTTGAAAGTTTTGAGCGAGCATTTAAATCCTCCTATAGGATGGATTTGAATGGAAAAATAAAGTAGTGGGAACCTCCCCTGATAAAAATAATCATTATATAGCTCAGAAATATTTTTCATAATATTTGAAGATCAAAATAATATTTTGTTGTGCTAAAAGTAATTAAAACATTTGAATCGCAAGCGCACAATTCGTTTCGTTGTAAAATTTAATGATTCGTTCCGCAGAGACTATTTTATTTTCGCATCCTCAATTTTTAATTTAATCGAATTAGGACAAATATTGATTTTTGAGAATTTGGATTCTTTATACTATTTAAAGACGAAAAGAAATTTAAACTATTTTTAAAAGAAAAATTAAATCTAATATAATTTTAATCTAAAAATGAAAAGAACAAAAATAAAATTATTCTAAATTCAAATTAAAACTAAACTAACTTTTAAAACTCGAATTAAACCAAATTTGATTTACATAAGATTTTTAGGAAAATTCGACATAACTCATATGTGTAAATTTAACTACCCAAGATTAACCATTTGAAAACTAAATAAGCAAAAACTCATCAAAAACAAAAACCAAAACTCAGCAGTGAACTTGTTTTAATTTGACAAAGGAACGACAGCAACAACTCAACAATGACCTGTCAGCAAACCGGAATTAACAGACGATCGACCAAGAACAAAAGGAAGAATCAACAAAATCATCAAAGATCTTTAACAAAGAAAAAGAAAAACACCAACAATGCAGCGATACTCAGTGACTAAGAAACAAGAACACCTTCAAGATCAGAAACAAGCAATCAACAAGTAATGACTCAACTCGGCACAAGAAATTCAGAATTCTAGAACTAAAATGACTTAACAACTCGCAAATAACACATCAATTCTCAGAACACAGCTGGACTCAGTCACGCATTTTTAAAAACAAACCAATACTCAACCAAAAACCAAAACAATACAATAAAAATAGGAAAAAAACGACGAAGCAAAGACTTGAACATTAGACATAACGAGAAAAATAATTAAGACAAACGCGACTTAAGCAAACAAAAACTCCATAACGAAATTCGCCTGGTCAACTCAGTAACTCGCAGACTCGAAGACTCGCTACTACTCAATCAACTCGGCTGAACTTTGATGACTTCAGACCACTCAGCTACTCGACAATCAAAAGAAGGACTCAGCATATAAACACAACAAAACCGTGAACCAAACGAAAAAAAAAACAAGAACACAAATCGCATATAACTAGAATCAAAAACGAAGGAAAGGGAGGTGGGAGACAGGCGCTGTTCGTGGTTAGAGAGGGGAGAGAGGAGAAGAGATAGAGAGAGAGAGAGAGAGAGAGAGAGAGATGAGAGTGAAGGAAATAACAAGGGAGGCGATTTATGAAGTGAATTAAAAAAAAATGCTGGGTTTGCAGAGCTGTGTGTTTGATGAAAAAGAAAAGGGGTCTGTGTTTTATTCGAAAGGTAAGGACTAAAACCGAGTGGCTTTGTTTTGTTTGAGAAAAACAGGGAAGGTAAAAAAAAACTGCTTCGAAAAAAAAAAATTAACATACAGAAAATTTAAAGGCTAAAATTTTATAAAAATAATATTTTTGTATTTTTAATTTTTTTGAAAATTAACTACTATAAAAGAAAAGAAATTAACTACGAAACGAAAAGAAATTAAAACGATGATTTAGATTTAAAATGGCCCACAATAAAATTGAAATTTAAAGGGGCAAAATTACGATTTAAAACTAAAATTATAACTACGAACAAGAAATTAAATTTCGTTAATTTCAACCCATAGTGGTTAGCTTTCGCTACTTTGTCCACTACTTGGATTTACGAAAATAATGAAAGGGAAGTAAAATAAACGAGAAAAACAAGACAAGAAATTAAAGGAAACGGAATTTTGCATTAAAATTAAAAAGAGTTTTTACAATATTTGAAACTAAAGAAAATACAAGAAATTAAAAATACCCTAAAATCTAAGTTCCTAAATACAAGGGGGGTGAGGGGGTATTTATAGGATAGGAATTAGGGTTAAGGGGGGGTGTTGGGTAAATCCCCACCATACATTTGGGTTGTGTGGTGGTGAAATCCTAGCCATCTATTTGTTTCCTTCCCCCTTAAGCTTTGAAGAGTTGATCTTAGCCATACACTTTTCTAATGTGTTGGGATGATCTCCACCTTCCACTTGTCTTGAAATATTCCTTTTGCTCCAAGCTCCTAATTCTTTCCCTTCTTTCATTTTTGGTCCTTTTTCTTCCTCTTTTTCCCTTCCTTGCACTTTATTTATTTATTTTTGTCATTTCTTTATTTATTTACGATTTTCCTGAAATGCAACAAAATAAATTATTAAAACACGAGTTCAAGCAATAAATAGGTAATAAAAATATGCAAAAATATGCACTTATCAAATGCCCCCATACCTATCTTTTGCTCGTCCTCGAGTAAAACAAAAACAAAAACAAAATCTAGATAAAAAGTCCTATACTCCTTTTCGTAGGTGTGACGGTTGCATTTGGCATATGCAACAAGCCCTTTAAACCCCTAGGTAGCCCTAGTGGACGAGTGAGGTCTCGTGAGGGCCTATAGTGAATGTACCCACAAAATCCATCTAGCTTGTATAAAAGATCACATGACAATGCACGCCACACATACATGTCCTCTCATGATACATCAACTTAAGAATCAAAATGAAGTTGCAAAGTCTTGGTGTGGAAAGTGCAAGGATTCACATAGTCTACTCAAAGAACCATGCAAGAGTGATTATAATTTCATGTCAAGTGCAAAAATTATTGGTAACCATGCTAAGTCTACAAGGGCACACCTCAGAGTCAAAACTTGAGATCTCATATGCAAAAAACAAATAAGCAATACCTCACCTTTCACTCACAAAAGAATATTCACTCAAGAACAAGGGTAAGTGTATCACTCAATTCCAACAAAATCTAATGCATGCTTGACACTTGGTATCATTCCAACTTAAATCACAACATACATTAATAATGACAATCAAAAGGTCTTTATTAGGGTTGTAATGGGGCTAGGGACAAGGTATGTCAAGAAAGGCCAAAATAAGGTGAAGTGTCAAAAGCTAGTAGTAACCATGAATATCATGCACAACACAATTTATTTTTATTTTCAACAAAAAGACTTGAATAGTCGAAATGAAGGAGGATTACAAAAAACATAAGTATGCTCTCATATATATATATTCTTTCATCTTTTTTTTTCAAATTTTTTTTTTTTAATTTTTTTCTTTATTCTTTTTTTCCTTTTTTTTATGAGAGCTAAGATGAATGTAACGATAATCCTCACTTAGATTTAACTTGAACATCGACTATCAAGGTAACAACAAATATTTCTTCGAAAGTTATGAACAATAGTAAACCATATTTCACACACCTTATTGCTCCCTCAAGTTCCTACTAGCCTTTGACAAAATGGGATCAAGAATACGTAAGGCTAAACAAGAAAAAGGTCTTAGGCGAGTAATGTGGTGTGTCACCGAAAGAATATGATTAAGCTCAAAGGGTTAACTAATTGATCACATAAGCATGGTGTGGATATTTTTGGAAATATGGGTTATTCCTAAGTGCCTTTATCATTTTACCATCAATTAATGTCATGTATTTCAAGAAGGAACTCAAACAAGTGCTAGCAATGCAAATGACAAGTGGAAACTCAAGCAAAAGAATATAAATGCAAAAGATATGCATATAGGCTCAAAATCTCACTTGGTGTGGTAAAACATAATCAATCTCAAGTAAAGGTATCCTCAATGCACCTACTTGTACTCAAAGCATGAAGACCAAATCATCTTACACCTAATCATGTCCTTCTAATTTCATGCACAATTCAAATAAGTCTACTAGCTTCACCTTGCTAGTGTAAGTGAGTGAACACGAACTTTAGCAAATCACTTCTCAAACAAAAGCTAATGGATCATAAGATTATCATAGCATGCAAGGGTGCATCAAGCAACTAGCAATCAATTAACAAGACTAGATACGAAAAGAACTCTTTTTGATTTTTTGATTTTTTAATTTTTTTCGATTTTTCAATTTTTACTATTTACACTAAAAACCCCCCATACCTAAATCATGCATTGTCCTCAATGTATGCAAATGCAAAAGAAAAGAGAAATGAGAAAGGATAAAGAAATGAAAAAGGAGAAAGTTGAGGAAATACCTGATAAGGGATGACGGAGACTGAAAAATTTCTAAAAAACTATGAAAGAAAAACAACTCACACACGCACACACTCCTCCCCCATACCTGTCTTACACGAGGGGAGGCAAAAGAGTAAAACGGAATTAGCCGATGTCGGTAGGAAAATTAGGGTGCAACTTTGAGAAAGTATTAAGAAATTTGTGAAAATTTTTATTAGAACAGATTTTCTCAATTAACATAGAATCATTCAACCCTAAAGAGCAATTGTCACTAATGTTCTCCCTAAACCAATTTAATGCTTCTTTATTTTGATTAAGCAAATTAGAGATAATGAACGTTTGGTTAGGGTTAGAATCACTAGGAATGACATAAGACAAAGGTTCGTCTTTCCCTAACGGCTGTTGATCAAATTCGGGATGATAAAGAGTTAAGGCAAATGCGGGTGGTGTACCCACGAGACTCTTAAGAACGGAAGTGTTAAGAACGGGCTCACTACTAACAACCTCGGGTGGAATCTCATACGTGGAACGAATTTCTAACAAATCCCCTAAGAACTCACCGAATGTAGGTGGTTCACCAACGGGATTTTTAACAATGGCCTCAACACGAACATCCTCGGGTGGTGTCTCCCACGGGGAACAAATGTCGTCCAACTCCCTCAACATCTCCTCCGAGGTCATATCTCTTAATGAATCAATATACTCTCGGTTAGACTCATGGTTGACTTTGAAATCCTCATTGAGAAGAGACTCAATCTCACTATCCTCAAGGTTTGACCAATTAACAATGTCATCAACAAGATTAACCGCTATTGTTTGCTCGTAAAGCTCATTGGGTTCTTTTCCGACATTAAATATGTTAAGGTTAATTGTCATATTACCAAAAGTGAGTTTCATCGAACCATCCCTACAATTAATCAAGGCATTGGATGTAGCAAAAAAAGGTCGTCCTAGAATAATCGGGATTTGGTTCTTAGGATTCGTGACGGGTTGGGTCTCGAGGACAACAAAGTCAACCGGAAAGATGAATTCACCAACCTTAATTAGCACATCCTCAATTATTCCCTTAGGCATTTTGACAGAACGATCGGCTAATTGAATTGTCATGTTCGTCTTTTGAAGTTCGCCTAAACCTAGGGCTTGATAGACCGAAAATGGAAGCAAGTTCACACTAGCGCCTAAGTCAAGTAACGCCTTGTCCACAAAGGTATTGCCTATGACACATGAAATTGTAGGACAACCGGGGTCCTTATATTTCACGGGAATTTGATTTGAAAGAATTGAACTAACATGAGAAGTCAAAAAGGCTTTCTTAGGGACATGAGTGGAACGTTTATGAGTACACAAATCTTTTAGACACTTAGCATAACAGGGAATTTGTTGAATGGCATCTAAAAGAGGAATGTTGATCTCGACTTGTTTGCAAACTTCTAAAATCTTTTCGATTTGAGGTGATTGTTTGCGAGGGATGAGTCGTTGAGGATAAGGAGCTTTAGGCTTAAAGACTCGTTCCTTAGACACATCGGGAAGAGAAGTGGAACGATATTCGAAGATTTGTTAGGTGTTGAGGATAATTTAAGAGAAGAATTTGATGACTCGGGAGTGGATTTCGATGATGAAGGTTCGAGTGGTGAAGGTGTGAGAATAGATGACTCGAGAGGTTCGGAAGTTGGAGTAAGGTTTGAATGATCAAGTGTAGGGTTCGGTTAAACATTTGACTCTTCTTCTTCTTCTTCTTCCTTGGAAGACTCGACACCTACTTGATTATTAACTTGGTTTCCCGACCTAAGAGAGATGATAGCATTAACATTTTCGTGAGGTCTTTGGTTGAGAGGGAATTTAGGGTTGACCTCTGGTTGACTCGGGAACTTATTCTTCTCTTGCTCACACATGGCATTGGCTAATTGACTCACTTGAACCTCTAACTTCGATATGGCTTGAGTACTAGCATTTAAAAGTTGCCTATCTTGAGTCATGGTTTGCATGAAAGTTTGTTGAGATTGAGCCAAATTAGTTATTGATTTTAAAAGCGCATCAAGAGTCTTTTCCAAAGAATTAAGTCTCTTATCCGACTCATGAAAGCCGGGTTGGTGGGTGGGTGCTTGATTTGAATAAGAAGGCTGAGTCGGATAAGGACCGAGATTTTGAGTAGGGTTTGGAAAGGGACCTTGATTTGGAGTCGAGAAAGAATTTTGATTAGGTTTTTGGAAAGAAGGAGCATTTTGAAAAGGAGGTTGAAAAGAAGATGACGGAGCTTGGTAGCTTTGCCCTTGATTCCAAGAGAAGTTCGGGTGATTCCTCTACCCGGGATTGTAAGTAGGAGCAAACGAGTCGTTCCTAGTGGGTGGTTGAGACACCGCATTAACTTGATCAAAAGCGGGATAGTCCGAAAAACCTTGATTAAAATTAGGGCACATAGACACATTTGAGGGGGCCTTACTAGTTTCTAGGGCTTCGAGTCTTCTAGTTAGAGTGGCTAATTTGGCATCGGTTGCAATCGAACTCCCAATCGAATGCAAACCCTTAGATGAACTAGACGACTCATTAGACTTGTTAGGTTCCCTAGTAGACTCCCACAACATGGTCTTCTCGGCTAATTCTCCGAAAAATTTCCAACCCTCGTCCTCATCTTTCTCCATGATTTTTCCTTGGCACATAGATTCCAACAACGCGGTTGTTGGTCCATCTAAGGCGTCATAAACGATCTTACAAAGCCTCCATTTTTCTATTCCGTGGTGGGGGCATTGTGATAGAAGATTTTTAAAACGATCAAAATATTTCCAAAAAGACTCGTTTTCCTTTTGATGAAATTGATTTATTTCGTTTGTAATTCTCGTAGTCTTATGGTTTGGAAAATATTTTTTTAGAAAAATAACCACAAATCCCTCCCACGTGGAAATAGAATTAACGGGTAGACTATACAACCATTTTTTTGCATTTTCTTTTAAAGCGAAGTTGATAAGTCTTAGCCTAATGGAGTCCTCGGAAAGATGTTGGAGTTTTTGCAATGCGCAAACCTCCTCAAATTCATGAAGAAAGAGATACGGGTCCTCACCCTCGCTCCCGTTAAATTTAGGTAACATACTGATGTGGTGAGCTTTAATTTCGAAATTATTACCATTAACAGGAGGAAGGGTGATACACGAAGGTTGGGCGGAACGAGTAGGATAGCAACGGTCCCTAAGAGACATGGCCATGTTTGCTACGGGTTCGGAATAATCTAAAGACTCGGAATTAGACGATGAAGAAATCTCAAATGATCTCACTAGTCTAGAAGAATTATCCCTAATCCACGTAGTTCGCATAAACCACAAAAGGAAACACGTAGCAAGTAAGTGCGATAAATTAAAACACACAAAAAGAAAGGGTGTAAAATTAAAAGAAAAATTCTAAACCTAGGGTTCCCTAATAAAATAACTAGACCTTGCTCCTAACCGTAAGGGCTACCAAAAACTAGGTAAATCAATAATTATTCGAACCGGCTTGGCCAGGTAGGTGTAAGCATTGCCAAGAGGCTAAACACCAGCCTAGACACCAAAACCTTAATTGGCCAGGTCAGCTTTCGCTTTCCTAGACACCAAAAAGTAGGAATAATTAAAGATTACTTCGTTTTTTAAGCACCTTCCTAATTGAGCGCGAAATTCCTAGGGGCAAACGTCTAATTAATTTTATTAAAGGCTAGGTATGCAAAATGAGGGATTAATGGTTTTTGGGCTAAGGAAAGAGTGATGAAATCCCTTCCCTTATCTTGTAGTGGTTTTGCCCTTAATGTTTATTTACAAAATGATGCAACAAACAATGATATATACAAAAATTATAAACAAATATGGATGCTTACACTACGTGATTTAATCTAAAGAAAGAAAGAAATTTAACGTAC
Organism: Saposhnikovia divaricata; assembly: GCA_036435485.1. Lineage (NCBI taxonomy): Eukaryota > Viridiplantae > Streptophyta > Magnoliopsida > Apiales > Apiaceae > Saposhnikovia > Saposhnikovia divaricata. Next base: position 147,314,525 of record CM071596.1, on the reverse strand, counting down.
CTTAGGGTCCTCCAGCGATCACCACAATTATAGGTACGAAAAATTTAAAAACAAAAAAAATAAAATCTAGCATGATGTGCACCTACGTGATGAATGCATGATGCAACAATTATGTATTTACAACTAATTTTTTTGTGATTTTTGAATTTTTAATTTTTTTGTGATTTTTGAATTTTTTTGAATTTTTTTGTGTTTTTCTAAAAATAAAAGGGCGAAAAGAGTGAGATACGGTTACCGAAGCTCACTTTCCAAAATATTCCAATTTTTCGACGCTTCTTGAGAAGAGTTCCGCAATCTCACAATTTCCTAAAAAGAACGAAATAAAAATAAGACAAGGAATAAAACTAACTCGAAAAATTAAAAATTAAGGTGCGAAAAATAATTAGTCCCCGGCAGCGGCGCCAAAAACTTGTTGTGCTAAAAGTAATTAAAACATTTGAATCGCAAGCGCACAATTCGTTTCGTTGTAAAATTTAATGATTCGTTCCGCAGAGACTATTATATTTTCGCATCCTCAATTTTTAATTTAATCGAATTAGGACAAATATTGATTTTTGTGAATTTGGATTCTTTATATTATTTAAAGACCAAAAGAAATTTAAACTATTTTTAAAAGAAAAATTAAATCTAATATAATTTTAATCTAAAAATGAAAAGAACAAAAATTAAATTATTCTAAATTCAAATTAAAACTAAACTAACTTTTAAAACTCGAATTAAACCAAATTTGATTTACAGAAGATTTTTAGGAAAATTCGACATAACTCATGTGTGTAAATTTAACTACCCAAGATTAACCATTTGAAAACTAAATAAGCAAAAACTCATCAAAAACAAAAACCAAAACTCAGCAGTGAACTTGTTTTAATTTGACAAAGGAACGACAGCAACAACTCGACAATGACCTGTCAGCAAACCGGAATTAACAGACGATCGACCAAGAACAAAAGGAAGAATCAGCAAAATCATCAAAGATCTTTAACAAAGAAAAAGACAAACACCAACAATGCAGCGACACTCAGTGACTAAGAAACAAGAACACCTTCAAGATCAGAAACAAGCAATCAACAAGTAATGACTCAACTCGGCACAAGAAATTTAGAATTCTAGAACTAAAATGACTTAACAACTCGTAAATAACACATCAATTCTCAGAACACAGCTGGACTCAGTCACGCGTTTTTAAAAACAAACCAATACTCAACCAAAAACCAAAACAATACAATAACAATAGGAAAAAAACGACTAAGCAAAGACTTGAACATGAGACATAACGCGAAAAATAATTAAGACAAACGCGACTTAAGCAAACAAAAACTCCATAACGAAATTCGCCTGGTCAACTCAGAAACTCGCATACTCGAAGACTCGCTACTACTCAATCAACTCAGCTGAACTTTGATGACTTCAGACCACTCAGCTACTCGACAATCAAAAAAAGGACTCAGCATATAAACACAACAAAACCGTGAACCAAACGAAAAAAAACAAGAACACAAATCGCATATAACTAGAATCAAAAACGAAGGAAAGGGAGGTGGGAGACAGGCGCTGTTCGTGGTTAGAGAGGGGAGAGAGGAGAAGAGATAGAGAGAGAGAGAGAGAGATGAGAGTGAAGGAAATAACAAGGGAGGCGATTTATGAAGTGAATTAAAAAAAATGCTGGGTTTGCAGAGCTGTGTGTTTGATGAAAAAGAAAAGGGGTCTGTGTTTTATTCGAAAGGTAAGGACTAAAACCGAGTGGCTTTGTTTTGTTTTAGAAAAACAGGGAAGGTAAAAAAAAACTGCTTCGAAAAAAAAAATTAACAAACAGAAAATTTAAAGGCTAAAATTTTATAAAACTAAAATTTTTGTATTTTTAATTTTTTTGAAAATTAACTACTATAAAAGAAAAGAAATTAAAACGATGATTTAGATTTAAAATGGCCCACAATAAAATTGAAATTTAAAGGGGCAAAATTACGATTTAAAACTAAAATTATAACTACGAACAAGAAATTAAATTTCGTTAATTTCAACCCATAGTGGTTAGCTTTCGCTACTTTGTCCAGTACTTGGATTTATGAAAATAACGAAAGGGAAGTAAAATAAACGAGAAAAACAAGACAAGAAATTAAAGGAAACGGAATTTTGCATTAAAATTAAAAAGAGTGTTTACAAGATTTGAAACTAAAGAAAATACAAGAAATTAAAACTACCCTAAAATCTAAGTTCCTAAATACAAGGGGGGTGAGGGGGTATTTATAGGATAGGAATTAGGGTTAAGGGGGGGGTGTTGGGTAAATCCCCACCATACATTTGGGTTGTGTGGTGGTGAAATCCTAGCCATCTATTTGTTTCCTTCCCCCTTAAGCTTTGAAGAGTTGATCTAGGCCATACACTTTTTTAATGTGTTGGGATGATCTCCACCTTCCACTTGTCTTGAAATATTCCTTTTGCTCCAAGCTCCTAATTCTTTTCCTTCTTTCATTTTTGGTTCTTTGTCATTTCTTTATTTATTTACGATTTTCCTGAAATGCAACAAAATAAATTATTAAAACACGAGTTCAAGCAATAAATAGGTAATAAAAATATGCAAAAATATGCACTTATCATATTTGAACGAAGTAATGTATTTAAAGCTTAGTTAGCAAGAATTAGATAAATAATAAAGGAATATTTGTCATCTCATAATATTTAAAGAATATTCTTAGAATAGATTATTGTTCAAAGTAAGCTTCGAATGATTGTAGGGAATTTATTTATTAACTAAGTAATTCCTCGAATAAATATTTGGAATAATATCCAATAAATAAATCAACCTTAAATGGATATTCAAGAAGATATTCACTAAATAAATAAAGATCAAACGAATATTCTGATAGTGTTAGTGCCCTAGAGACAAAATAGTTGTGCTTCTAGGAAAGACTATTTTGTTATTTGATGATTATGTTCTATGGATTATTCTACATTAATTTATTATGTCTTAATTTACTGCGATATAAATGTTAGAGTAATAAATGTCCTTGGAATATAGAACATATATTCTATATCTTTAAGTATGTGACTTAAAAATGAGATTATATGAATAGTGTTTATATTCCTAAAAATCCCTAATCGAGCATTATTATTAAGGGACAATTATAATGCATAAAGATTAGTATGTTTATTGACAGATGACCACATCTCATTGGTCATAGGTATAGTGATACTAAAGTCAATAACATAGGTGCATGTAATATTATACATGGCACTGGATTAACCCCTTGTGAGATTCTACATGTTAATAAGGTCATTAGAAAGACTCACAGTGATAATGGTGTAATGATCCTTAGACTTGACATCATTATATTTCTATATGAGGATTAATATACTTTGACTACATTAAAAGTTACCTTTGACCGGGTGATGATAAAAGTGGAGATCGGGTATATTATGAGTCGTATGAGAAATATGAATGATAGATATAGGATTTAACCCTCCTATTATTAGGAGAGATATTATTGGCCTCTTGATTGAGTGAGACTATGAAAATGCATGGCCATGCTCAAATATTGATTTGTTTTAATAGTCTACTCATTGATCAAGGAAATCCGGATTAAACGTTGAAGAGGATGACTAATGACATGCCTCGAGTTTAATCTATAATATATGGTTGGATTATATTACATGGAAACATTAATCAAGAAAGGTTTAATTGGATCACCAATTATTATTATTACTTGGGTAGCAATGATGTATTACTAGATGCCGCTCATTGTTTATAATTTTATTATTGGATATTAAAATTATTGCCAACGTAATAATAACCTAAAGGGTTACACAATAAGAACGTTTAAAAGGAGTTTAATTTAAATTAAAAATTTAAATTAAATTATTAAATTCGAAATTGGATATTTAATTAATTGAGCTAGTCTTAATTATAATTAAATATAATTCGAATTTAATATTAAAACCAAATAAGAATGGGTTTGGAGAAGCTCAATTCGATTTATGGTTTAGCCCAATCTCTCTTCCCTATAAATACATTATGATGTATTGTTTAGGGTTACACTTTTGCAATTCGTTTTTAGAGAAAAACGTATGAGAGGCTAGAGAGAGAGATAGGCATGTTCTTCGGCTAGTACCGGCTCCGGTGATCGTTGGACGATCAAGCGTTCTTGTGGACTACTTTGGCAACGTAGATCTCGAAGAGGGCTGCGTGGTGATTGCTTTGGTGCTCCATCTGTCATCAATTTGTAAAGCTTCTTTAAGGTAATCTTCTAATTCTGAATTAAATATCATGTTTTTGCATGGATCCTGCGGTAGGGTTTCGATTTTATTGTTTTTACTTATTGCTTTCCGAAGCGTTTGTTGCCTCGAAACCCTACATATTCCAAATAATATTCATCTAAGTCAATACCTCAAACGAGTATTAACGATAATATTCATTAAATAAATATAGTTCAAATGAATATTCAAAATAATATTCATTAAATGAATAAATACTTAAATGAATATTCAATAAATAATATTCATTAAATAAATCCAACCTTAAATGAATATTCAAAAGTAATATTTGAATCAAATCGTAAATGAATATTCGAAAATATTATTCAATAGTATTTCTCGACTAAGATAATACTCAAATAACATTCCTTGAATGATTTCAAAGTAATTTATACTTTATGGAAATATAAATAATGTTCGTAAATAACATCCCTCAAATAATCCGTCAATGGAATCCCTCCGGGTTTTCATGACTATCTCTATATTACAAAATACAGACTCCCGGTCTTTATTAAAAGAATGAGATCATATGCCCTTCGCTAAGGGTCTTAACACAATCCAGCGTATAACTAATATATCATATCTAGCTTATAAGTCAATTTAGAATCAGGGAACAAGTATCACAACATACTTTGAATACAGGCATGCATGCTATGGCATATGTAAAATAGCAATCACATATATATATATATATATATATATATATTATCAAAACAACAGGTTCAAAGGTTTGAACACTTGCCTGGTAGTCGAGTGGGGGTTGCATGCCCTGGGTCAGTCCGGTGATCTATAAAAAATTAAAATATCCGATATTAATCACTTAACTCCTTTAAAGGCTAAGTATATTCTTAACTTAGTTCGAAACACGATTTCAAGTTGTCTCGTTGTACTCCTTCTAGTGTAACTCTTTTTATCACCGATTTGACTCGACATTCGTTCGTTATTAAAGCACGTCATTATACTTACACTTGGTATATACTTGAGTCGTATAAGTGCTAAGGTCGGTCGTTTACGAATCAAGATTATACCTCGAGTTTTATCGCCTGTTTTCTAAGTGATTTTACAAAGTTATAACCAAGTATCCTTTTTAGGGGTTCGTTCGTACCTAACCTTGATTCAAATATTATTATAAAATCGAAAAACGATCTTTTTAACAAGAGGTTTTCTCCTACACCTTCCTTATGATCTCTAATATTTAATAATCAAGATTTGCAACTGAATATATCAGGTTAAGGGGATTCGATTGAAGTCACGAACTTGCACCTACGGTTTCGAACGACTTTTATTAAACCGACCATATCTCCTAAACCGTATATCCAATTCACATAATCTTTATATCAAAACGAAGCTTAGACCACAAACTAACTTATCATGGCAAAACTCGAAGCTAACCAGTGGGGTTTACTATCCGAAAGGTACGTACAAAACAGGTTATTGTAAAATCGGGCATTATAACGGCTATGTTTACACGTTTTCCCAAATTTATAACAACAACCAGGCCACACCGGGCATACCAAGAACTCAAGTTTCTCATCAGTTATAACCAATCATATGTCAAGAACACCTCAAGTCATCAAGGACTTAATAACTGCTAAGAACAACTACATGATCATGTAAACATGCTTATAATATCATCATCACCAAAACTCATCTAAAACTCCGTTAAAACTCAAAACAAAAACTAGCACTACGCCATAAACAGCCTACGGTAACACCACGACTGTGTTAGCTTAGACCCTAAAAAACGTTACCAAAGGCCAAAAAAAAGGCTAAGGTAACACCTGAGCTGGGATAGTTTTGTCCTATGTAGCCTTTGGGGTCTAAGCTAACACCTCGACACACATAAGCTAACATAGGCAAATTCGTTACCATAGACCTATAAGGTAACACTAAACAATTCTATAGGAACACCAAATCTATGTTACCTCAGATATTTTAATTTTGCAAAATTATTAATTAATTATCTGGGTCCCACATGTGGGCCCCACAGACATTGTCTATTTTAAAACTAATAATTCAAATTTAATTATTTTTTACCATTTCCTTCCTCTAATATTCATTAAAAAAAATGCATAGATACAACAAAAAATAATAAATAGACAAATGTCAAATCTAAAATAAAACTACAAACTATAAATATCATTAATTTATAGAAAAATTTACAAATCGTACAACCGGTTACATTTACTTAAACATCCCAGCATAAACTAATCTATCCCCAAGATGCCTAGATGGGATCATCAAGAACAAAAACAACAGAAAAAAAGTGGCCAATATCAAGAATACTTGCAATGTGCAAGTCCTCCTTCAAAATCCAAGTTGCAAATTACAGCTGCTGGACGTCCTACTATATTCACTAGTGGCCATTCTGCAAAATCAAAACAAAAGAAATTAAGAAACCAAGCATATTAAAAAGAAATAGAAATATCACAAGAAAATGACGTTGTCTAAAAGAAATCAGGTGGCTAGGTGGAGTAGAGTCCCATCAATAATTTTAGACACTAATAATCCACCAATTATATTACATGCTTTTCTTTCTACGATCACCTTTCAGTTCCTCTAATTTAACATAACTAGACGGAAAAGAAAAGAAGTCATAAAAGCAATTACCCTAAATACCAATATCATCAGTAGCAATGGAGATTTTCTTGGACCCGTATTCATAACAACATTCAAGAAGTGTAACACTAAACCGCTGCAAATGCAAGTCCATCCAAAAATCAATGTGACAAGGAGAAGACATGTAGCTGCAAAGTAAACACCAACACCAAGTCCATTAAGCCAAAAATGTAGTGGCAGAGGCATGTCTTGCGTTCCAAATCCTGATGTGACATTTTCTCCTTGATGAGGAAATGAACATTTAGGTATTTGGTAAAATAGATAATCTTTTACTCAAGAACGGAGCTGCATCCTGGAAAAGAAAATAACAATGGAGAAGAATAGAGTAAATATGTATTTGAAGAAATGTATGTGCTTCTTCAAATATTATTAAGGTGGTCAAGATCAATTGTTATTAAGACATAGAACAAGCTGGTACTATAAACATATCCATAACTTGTTAAGAACCAATATAAAAAGATCCTTTCACCACCTGGTCTGTTACATCCTCTTCAGTGTATTCTTTGTAACTCTGAACAACTTCAGATGGCCTGCATAGTAAACCAGATAACCTCACTAAGACTCTTAAGGCAAATGGGATAGTCACAGTTAAGAAAAGCTAGATCCAGTACTGGGGAACCTCAGTCTGGATCAATAATTTCAACTCCCTACAAGATAAAAATCAGCCATAAAAATTGAAATACACACACACATTTAAAATGACCGACACCTAAGAATATAATGTATTTACGAGCGAAGGATTCTCAATTACTTTATCATAGCAAGGTACAACAAAACATATGTAAAATGCAACCTAATTAATAACATGACAGGAAGTATAGAATCATGGCATGATGCAGTACCGTAACTGTAATTAAGTTTGAGTCCTTGCTGAAAATGGCTAAAAGGAATGATTGTTTGGTAAATTCTTTTTGAAAAATAAAACACTATACATTAGTGAACTGCACATCTCTACGGAGTGTTTAAGCAGCTTCTTTTAAGCTTAACATCAATGAGGGAAGCCTTAATTGTTCCTCTGGATATGTGTATCACATATCTGGTGCAAATATCATAAGAAGAAGTCGGCTTACCTTAGTAACAAAGCCATCTCCTTCAGACTTCTTGTGTTTGCTCTCTTTTTCATGTCCACAAGCTCAGGATCATCATTCATGTGCTTCTTTGATTACATGCACAAGAGATTTCTATATATGTAGAACAAGCATATATTTTGGTTAGTGAGAATACATAACAGAAAATACATATAGTTACTTTTTGTTGTAGATCAAAAATTGTGATAAGCACTACCCATACTGAAGGGCTTGCAAAGTGAAATAGTTACTACTCTATCTCCTACTATATAAGTCACAGTTTCTATAATTGGTACCACAAATATGTTCATCGCACATGAATTGATTGTACTGTAACTTAAGAAAACAATATTATGACAATATTTGTATTTCCCTGTACTGTAGTCCAGTTGCCTAGGTTCTAGCATTTAAATATAATCATCTTTCGTACCATTTGCATTAGCACATTGTTGTTGGACAGATAAAGCTCCTACATAAGATATTAGAAGTTACTATTCAGTACAATAATAGTAGAATAAAGCTTAGAACAGAAAATTACAAATCGGGAAGATAAGTAACTAGAGTTGCTCACTTAAATCCTAGATGGATCCTAGAGTTGTTTACTTGATCTCCATTCATTTTAGCAGGAATTCCAATAATCGACATATCAGCATCTTTCGAATGACAAATTTCACGCAAGGAAGAATCTCCTCTTGATACATTGTAACATTCTGTAGCATTGTGCACAGTTTCACAACACATAATAGACAACAAGATTATAAAATAAATACATTATATAAATTTCAAGTGAACATTATTAGAAGAAGTCTTGCTCAGCAGCTCAGGTGCACACGAGAAGAAATTTGTTATTTAAATTTTTGGAAATGTCATTTGCAGACATGTGTGCTATAATCTTGTGAATCATTTCAATCTGCCATCAGGGAATTCGAATGCAATGGTTAGACAAGAACAATCACTAATTGAATTCTTATGCTAGTCAGAAAGATATAAGAAACATACATCATCCGGAGAATGCCACCGTTCAGCTACTTCCTCAAGTGTTAGTGGTTCAATAGGCTCTTTACAGCTGAAACAAATAGATTATTTGGGAGCCAGTTATCAGGTAATAGTACAAGACAGAACTAAAATAAATAATCATACAGTAGTTAATCAAATTCTAAAGTACGACAATATTTATTATTTATATGCATAAACAAAGTATACCAGTTTGTCTAAAATAATAACTAAAAGTTTTCAGCCCTCACATTGGTGATTTATCAGAACTAGTGCCTTGAAGATAGCTGGCAAGGTATCGTGACATAAATATTAATTTCAAAAATTCCTAAAGTCTGCATTAGAACAATTTCGATGGCTTAGATGTGATTGTATTGACATAGTTTTAAGTTCCGCAACTCTAATCCCAAATGATACTACTGGCCACAGTTACCTACTTACCTTTAATCCCAAATGACATAGTTGATACCAAGCGAGTCTAGTTCAGACCTGATGAGTTGACTCGTCCTGTGCTCCTGAAATCCCAGTTCAGAGTATTCATGGATCTGCCGTCTTATCCGTCTTACATACTCCAAGAAAGAGGCTCATTTATTGTCAACAACAGAATCACCTTGATTCTCCCTAGACACAACTCCATTCTCGACAGTCTCCTTGAGCTCACTCACCTCCTCTTCCTTATCGGCCATAACGAAATAACACCTAAACAAAAATAGCTCCTAAACCAAACCCACCAATGATATCTGTCCCAAAACAGTAACAAATATTAAAACCATCATCAAATGAAATTCTACTTTATATTAAAAACATACACAGATTAATCAATGTATGAAACTGACAACTTGCAACTGAAAACACACAATATAAACATGTAAAACTATCAAGATCTAAAAAAGCAGAAAACCTAACTTGCAATTACAAAAATTAAATATTTACATACAAGAACAAATGAATTTACAAGAAATATATGTAGAACATCTAATGAAAACAGTTAATTCGAAAACTCACATAAAACTTAGGGCTCAATTGGAGTCCGATTTACGAGATTGAGGGAGTGAAAAGAATTCAAGAAAGAGAGGGAGAGAGAGAGAGAGAGAGAGAGAGAGAGAGAGAGAGCGAGAGGGAGAGGGAGAGGGAGAGACAACTAAGTGAGAAGTGAGAAAATAAGAGACTAGGGTATATTTTTCCCCAATTTTCCCCAATTTCCCTCCCTTGTATTTGTAAATTTTCGTTTGCCCGCTTTCATTTTCGTTTGTCCGCCTTAACTACAACTCGCGCTTTTCATTTTCTTTTCAATTTTTCATTCGTTGCTTTTTTTTTCATTTTCTAATATTACAAAATTTATTAATTTTCTTATAAAAATGTATGACAATAAATTTTATTATTTTAATTATTAAATAATAATTTAAATTTATTATACCATGTTATTTTTTCCAATAATTTTATTGATGAATTTAATCAAATTTTAAAATGAATATTACTTTATTTTAAGATATTTTAAATAAAATTATTAAAAAAATATATTGGTACTGTAAAAATCTAAATAATTCAATTATTTGATAGAATATTATTTTTATAATAATAAATTCAATGACTTGATGAAAATAATTTAATTTTAAAATTTAATAATTATTAAATCGTTAATTATAAATAAAACTCAAAAATATGTTAATTATATTCTAAGGTAACACAGTCCTTGGTGTTACTAAGTTTAACACCTTCCACGGCTATGGTAACATACCTTTAAGGATATGGTAACACCAAAACTAAAGCGTTGTGGTAGGTCCAAAATTTCATAGCTATGGTAACACCCGAGAAGGTAACACCCCCCCTTAAGTGTTGTATAAAGCCATCTATGGCGTAGTGTAGGGTTTTTGAAGTTTATACCTTCCTTAGAGTGTGCAAGAACTTAATAAGCCTTGATTTATCCTTGTATAGCCTTATATAACCTTAACCAAGCTAAGATCATCCAAGAAATCAAGAAAAACAAAGTTAGTTTCTTGAAAATTACTATTCACCCTCACCTTCTTGATTTTATATCTCAAGATTGGTATGGAATTTGAAGATGAAATTCATAGGATATCTTAGTTATGAAATATAGGACTCACCATAATTTTCTTGAGATTTAACAATTGTTGGAAGTTGGATTTCCCCCTTGCATTTCTTGAAAAATTCGAATGGTGCTAGTAAGAGAAAGAGATGGAGTTTTTCTTGGTGCTTGATCTAATCTCTTGAATTATTGACTTGCTTGGATAATATCTAGAATAAAGTGGTGAGGTCATGGATGATGCAATAATAAAGTGGGCAAGTGGTGTGTTAGTGCTTGGATGATGTGTTTAAGCAACTAATGGTTTGATTTCTAATGTTGCTAGTTACCCTTGGTAACTCATTTGGTTACTTGGCCTTATCCACTTGCACATGCTTGTATCTTGGCTCCCTACTTGTTTCTTTGTCCGGTTATTACTCTATTCATCGATCGTTCGGAGGAATATCTCAAAGATTTCTAATTAGGGTTTTTCCGAAAACCGTCTTAATATTTATACTACCATTCTCAATTCTCTTTAATAATTCTTGAACCTATAATCCTTAAATCCTTTTAATAATCTCTTAGGTCTTTCAGCATCCAGGGAAATCTCGGAGAAAATAAAAGTGCCATTTTTCAGAATCCGACAGCTTTTTACATACACTCTTTTTCCCCCTGGATCACTAATACGAACTCAGAATTTCGTTCCGGGTACTTCTATATAGCGTCGTCTAATAATATTCCTAAATCCACCAAAATCACTATTCACGACTTATTCTTTATTAATTCTTTTAGGGTTATATAGATGTCCTGGTTCTTTTTCGATCGTTCCTTAACCCTTTTACGGAACCACTGGACTGATAACAGATATCGATTTGGATGACATAAGAATAACCTTCCCCCTTGGAATTATCAAATCTTAATTTCCTAGGAGATAGATAATTTTTATCTAGATTGTCAACCAATATCATTCTTCATGACATATAAGTATTTGAATCCATGTCCATTCCATAATAAAAGTTTTAATTCCTACCAAAAATCAGGGTTCTTACAGTCTCCCCTCCTTAAATGGATTCCGTCCCGGAATCAGGTAGGAAGCAAAGAGTCGTTTCTCTGTCGTTTCACTTTTCAGCTTCCTGGTCAATCTTTAATCACTCCAGTCCTTTTGCAGCACATCTTACTAGTGCTACAATACTCTCTTTATCCTTTTTCATAAACTTGGCTACTTTTCGTATAAAACATTATCCGGGTTATGCCATTACCCCATCATATACAATTACCCTTATTGGTATCTTCAATGACTTTGGTATCGCTATCGCGCTGCGAATTCGGAGACAACCTCACTCGTACTATGCATTTCCTGATCACTTTAATCTTCGCAATCTCGATCAATATATAGAGGTAGAAGTATTTATTGAGAGATCGCTATGATCAACGAACATTTGTTATATTGCATAGTTAGTACAGAAGGGGGCCAGCCTTTAGTACTTGACAAGCAATTAAACAAGTTATGGTATTCCACTTAGACTTCTATCACACAGACAGATAGTCACGTAGCAGTACCTCCCCTCCTTAAAGGATTTTTCTTCTCAATTCAAAAAGGATGATGAATAAGAGAGAAGAAAGAAAAGGATTTCAAAGAATTACAGAAAATTTTCATGATTGTAAAATCTGATACTTAGAATTTACCTCTGAACGATAGAGGTTCATCGGAGAAGAAAATAATCGTAATTGTATCAAATACTATTTGATCGTAATATCACGTGTCAACATATCTTGCTGCTTTGTCCCTTATTCTATGGACCTATACTCTGGTTCAACCTTAGCAACACTTACTTTTGGAAATCCTTCAACCTCTCAGGTCAAATCTTAGATTTCTCGCTTGTCATCATTGTTACTGATATTCCACGCCACGCTACTAGCTCTTTCATAATCATAATACTAACACTATCAGGTTGTCATCTCGGGAGTTCGTCAAAGAACCCATTCATCAGTCCATTCGTAGCATTCCTTGCTTCACGTTCCATAATTACCTCCCAATCTTTTCTTTATCAATCACATCCGTCTTATTGTTTGATTCTTATTCACTTCCGTTATTTACCTCCACTGTTATCTCATTATCAAGACGTCCTTTGTACTTGGCACCTTCTTATTGGTATCCCATCACATTTTCTCAATAATCATCACATTCTTGGGGTCAAATTTTCCTCTGTTCAATCTTCTAAATCCTCACTATTTTGATCCACGAGGCTCCTTATTACTCAATCAATCTATTTCCTCGAATTCTCCTACTTAAGGGGAGTTAATCTGTAGGTCTCTTATGCTTTCAATTTCAACTATAATCTCTTTATGAGCCATCATAGCATTATCATTTATTTCAAACATCACACCATTCCAATTTAAACCCTCCGAAATAAATCTTGCTGATTTCTCTAACTTAGATCCAATATAATCTATTTCTGCCAAACTTGTCTCTCCACATCCCGTTAATCCTTCCCACGGGGATACTTTTAGCATCATGAGTCTCCAATCTCATATTCTCTATCTTGTTTGCGCAGAAATACACCATCATAAACTTGTTTGTCATTCATCAACATGCCATTTAGCTTATCAATAGCAGCACTATCTTTTATCTATGCATTGTCATCAAATTTCTTAGAAGAATCGCCGCCACATTAATGTAGCCATTTTTTGAATCACCCATATTTGCTATTTACGTAGTGCATTAATAGCTAACCATACGGGTTTCAAATCCTCTAGGGAGAAAAGTAATCACTATTCCTTATCCATAAGGAATACTTCCTGAACTTGATGTAGATATTACATGAAGTAGATAAAATTGCAGAAGAGTTTCAAGCATCGCAGCTATGTCAGGTTGATGAAACTATCACTCATGCATCTTCCATAAAAGACTGGAAACTTAACGGTTTACTTCTACAATTTTATATCATGGTCCTGGTTTACCTTAACAGAGGACCTCCTAATGTAGGTAATATGCTTAAGACGATATCAGGAATCGAATCTTTACTTAAACTATTGTTACCATCAATTCTTGCACAATCATCAGAAGGAATGTAAATTCCTCCACTCTGATATGACCTTCAAGGTCCTTCCAAATATCATTCTGTTTCTTCGGTATGAGCATTTATAATTACTCCTCTATACTTAAAATGTCGGCCACCTCATTGGCCTTTCCCTGGTAATAATAATTTCTTGTAACCAATGTTCTCTGGATCTATTCCAACTCAAATTTTTCTACCTCATTCCCATCACTATTGAGTGAAAGCTTTCTCCCTTAAGCTCTGCTGAAGGGGAAAAGTATCCATCAATCTTTTCTTCCATAAGCCATTGCTTCCACCTTTCTGTGTGAACTTTACCACGGTTACTCCTAGTCATACCTAGGATATTTCTTCTCTTAGTTCTTTCTTGTTTTAGGATAATTTCAACCTTTATTTGGTTCAATCCATACTTCCTCATGGTCTCACACATGCCTTACCTGGCATTATTGTTATTGTGTCATACATTCTCTACCAACTTCTATTTTGAAACACAGAATATTACCCTTTTTCTTGTGAGGTTTCTTAGGTCATCCTCATCATTCCTCCTGTATTTTCTAGGTACAAGGTATATCAAAATATCACTAATCAATCCTATAGCAATTCTGTTAACGTACCTTCCGAAACTCCTTCCCATAAATCCTTAAAGGTTATTGTTGTCTCATTCAATCCACTTATATCATCCGAATTCATAATGTCTTTATTAGGGGTAATGCCACCCTTTGTGCATCCCCAGGGTTCATCTTAATTTAGGGATACTATCCTTAATTCAATTTTCAAAAATACTTACATCCTTTAGTTAACAATCACTTCATAATTCCTTAATAAGGGTCTCTTTTCAATCATTCACATCTTGATAATCCATAGGTAGCTTCATGCTAACCTTCTCTTTCAAACGGATGTCAGTCTACATGGCCTTCAAAAGACAACATATATTTATCTGTTCTTCTTTCAGAATTTGGTAATGGCAACAAGGATGTTCTGGAAGGTATTGGTCGAGTTCAACGCGAATCTCTTAGTACCTATTGGTTCTTCTTAAGGACACAATTTTTCAGATAACATTGATGCATCATACTGCACCATCACTGACATCTTCATAACTCCTCATTGGTCACTATCCACAGTCCTAATATATTCATGGAATTTATAAAATCACATCATCATGCATCTTAATTCACTTTATATCAAAAATTCTCGCGGTTGGCGCTTGGTTAGAAGCAACCCCGCTTTGTCCTCATATTACTGGTCTAGTTACTTTATAATTCTTTGTCACATGGCCCCCAAATGGCCGCGCTATAGCACGTGAGTTTAGGGTTAGCTAATGATATTACTTTTCTAGCAATTGTCGGCATAGTGCCTCCTTCGTCCATAGCGAAGATAATTCATCTGGGATGTGTTACGTTTATCAATATGCTTCTTCCCACGTACTCTTAAACTCCTTCTGATCTTTTCGACTACTCTTTTCAATTCCACCTGCCGCGTAAGCTTAGCTCTTCTGGCATAACAGCCTTTTCATTTAAGTCAATCCCAGAATTTCTCAATCCGGCTTGTTTCTTAATTATATTTCCTTTTTTTTTCGTCCAATCTCAACTTCATAATTTTATCTCTACAATCAACTGTAATGATCAGGGTCCGTCTACCAACCCGTATAGCTGCTACCTTACCCAATCCACAAGGTTCGCTCCAGTTTCCACTTTCGTTAGTGACGTTTTATGATAATCAGAAAGACAAGGTTTGCCAAAATTTGTTGATCTCTCCAGAATCAGGAAACATCTGTCAATCTATCCACCCACTGGTAACACCATGAAGATCCATTTCAAAATCTGAAGAACAGTTCTTATGAACATTCAAGCAGGTAGGATCGTAAGCAGTTATAATACGGAATGTAACATAAAGTTGGAAGTTTAACTACTGGAAAGGAATCAAGTATATACATCCCATAGAAGGGAAATCAGAAGTTTCAAACTGAAACATGCCACATCTTCCTGATGCATATACATCCTAACAGTTGATACTACCAAATGTTAGTCTATCTAACCACCAGTCTCAGAAGGGCACTACCGTCGGAGTTAGTCGTTCCACCAAATTGGCACTACCAGGGCCATCCGAACCTGGTGAACCGTACTGTCCGAATACATCCGTAGTTACTCTGCCGTGCCGCACAAGCACAGTACCTAAACCTGTATGAGATGCATCATAATATATCACAAAGTTTTCCTTCTTCCATTAGGCAACGACAACGCTGGGTCGTCACCAATTTCATCTTTAGCTCCAGGAAGATTTTCTCACATTTTCTAGTTCATTCAACTTCTTTAGTCCTTTGTTGGTGTGGTTGGCCTTTCTCCATTAAAACTGCCTTTAACTCGGCGGGGTCAACCAACACTACTTGCTATTTATCGCATGTCCTAATAACTGAACATCACTTTTCCAGAATTCATACTTCGAGAACTTGGCAGACAATTGCTCTTTTAGGTTTTACCTTTAAAACATTTTCCATTACCTCTTAACCACTGATCGTATTACTTGATCCATTTATGATTCAGCGTCAGAGTAAACTTAATGTAACTACTATAATCCGTTCAAGGAAAAGAAAGAATTTAATATTCCTCAAAATCACACGCATCTAATGTTTCAGGTTCATCACTTCACTGAGTTTGAATAACCCTATACTTAATCTCTGACAGTAGTCTTATTACGAGTTTATCATAGACCCCCTAGTCTTTTCCACTTGTAGGTTCTGAGATCATCGTCTCACTTACTACTTCTATCACATTGTCTAATCATGCCATCACTTCCCAGTTTGACTTTATCAATTATAACCTATGAAATCTGCCTTTTCCTGGCGAATTACCATTGAAAATATTCACAATAATCCATTTATCAAATGATATGACACTTGCTGCCTCTATCTCAACTGCTCCTGGAGACTCTGCTCCTCGTTCTATGTCCACGTCTTTGATAATCATGCCTCATTGTAACACTTTTCTCATTAATCTAAAAGTTTCTAAGGATCATTATCTATCCTTATATGAGTCCTCAAGTAATCCTTTCAATCCGTCTTACTTGCTGGTACTACATCCGGTAGTCCGGCTATAAATCCAATATTGCATCTTTAGTTCTCTTAATAATATCTCAGTTCATTATGCTCACTTCTTTGAGCACAATACCTTTAACTCTCACAGTCTCTCTGGCTGTAGCCCTCATTTTCTCAAGGGTAAACTCTTTATCCTAAACAGGATTCTTCTCCTTAGCTGGAACCTCCTTCAGGTCCTCAGTAGGTTACTCTATCGAGTCTTCAAGCCGATCGTCAACATATAATAAAGCATCCTCGTGTTACTGCTCGTAAGCCCCAAGGTCTGTCGCCTTGCTCGTCGATACGATATCGAGTTAAATTACTATTATGATATTTAATAGTTCCCATAAGGGCTTTAGGTGAACTTGGCAAGAGTTCTTATTATCTTAGTGAATTTATTGTTATAACGTCGCCTCATCTCTGGGACATATAACTCTCACTCTGATACCATTTCAATAACACCCCCAGATCCGGGGTCGGGGATCTGGTCGTTACGGTCTCAACTACAACAATAATACTTGAACTTGAATCAAAATAAATAAACTGCACATTATGACCCCACAATAATATCACACCACACAAACAGTTATAGTCCCAGAGATGAAATCAAAGTAATCTATCGTATTTTATTAATCACTGGATTGAGTTCTTACAACTCAAAAGAATAACATCCAACTTACAAACTCTTTGCCATCCATTTACAAGTCATATAAATAAATATAACTGGTACTCAGAAGCTGAAGATTAGTCTACCTCTGGCTCTCTGATCCAAAATGGTAGCCACATCGTCCTCAGGTTGCAGACCATCTGCTCTATCTGTTGTTGTGATATAAATAATAAAGCAAGGCTGAGCCAAAGCCCACCAAAATAATATAACTGGACAACAATATATATAATAGTTCAAACGAGTTTTGAAACCATATGCCATGTATTTAATGAACATAATGCCAGTATAATATAAACAATGAAGTTACAAGGTTACCCAACATATACTTTCCATAGAAGTATCTGATGTGCAAAAATTTGAACAAGATGTCATCATATCACAAGGAGGAACTTGCAAGAAATAATGCAATTCCAGTTTTGAACGCTTTTCAACCCTGCCAACATAGAGAATGTTGCAGAAAATTTCTAACTTTGAAAGATGAACCAATCCCGGAGCATTGACGCGCCAGGAGCCATAACATTTACGATTATGCTCCCCATCATTGTTCTCTACATGTAGAATGAAGCACCGACGGATTTTCTTGTCAACCGCCCTTTGGAAGTCCCCGGCCAACGGTTGGGCCATTGCAGGATCGGCGCCACTCGGCCATTTACGCGGCTCCTAGTTCGAATAACATCCATGACTCTGAAACGTAAAGTTCCCGCCCCTTTCCCCAAGTATAATACTTGTTGATAGGACTCTACAAAGTAGTCATATCCAATTGGAAAGGAAAATTCACCAATATTTCCCGAGCTGATGCTCGTTAATGGATATCGATTTGTTCCAACCATCTTTGCCCTCGAACGATGAGGAGGTAACACAATGATTCAATAGATAAACAGCAACCGAGTTGCGAGTGAAAAGAATAATATCAAAAGATTTATGACCGGGTAGTCAAAAAAAAAAAATAACAGCTCTCAAATAGGTTCCCTTATATTTGAAAATTTTGAGCGAGCATTTAAATCCTCCTATAGTATGGATTTGAATGGAAAAATAAAGTAGTGGGAACCTCCCTTGATAAAAATAATCATTATATAGCTCAGAAATATTTTTCATAATATTTGAAGATCAAAATAATATTTGAACGAAGTAATGTATTTTAAAGTTTAGTTAGCAAGAATTAGATAAATAATAAAGGAATATTTGTCATCTCATAATATTTAAAGAATATTCTTAGAATAGATTATTGTTCAAAGTAAGCTTCGAATGAATGTAGGGAATTTATTTATTAACTAAGTAATTCCTTGAATAAATATTTGGAATAATATCCAATCAATAAATCAACCTTAAATGGATATTCAAGAAGATATTCACTAAATAAATAAAGATCAAACGAATATTGCAAATAATATTCATCTAAGTCAATACCTCAAATGAGTATCAACGATAATATTCATTAAATAAATAAAGTTCAAATGAATATTCAAAATAATATTCATTAAATGAATAAATACTTAAATGAATATTCAATAAATAATATTCATTAAATAAATCCAACCTTAAATGAATATTCAAAAGTAATATTCATTAATTTAATCAAATCTTAAATGAATATTCGAAAATATTATTCAGTAGTATTTCTCGACTAAGATAATACTCAAATAACATTCCTCGAATGATTTCCAAGTAATTAATACTTTATGGAAATATAAATAATGTTCGTAAATAACATCCCTCAAATAATCCGTCAATGGAATCCCCCCGGGTTTCCATGACTATCTCTATATTACAAAATACAGACTCCCGGTCTTTATTAAAAGAATGAGATCATATGCCCTTCGCTATGGGTCTTAACACAATCCGGCTTATAACTAATATATCATATCTAGCTTATAAGCAAATTTAGAATCAGGGAACAAGTATCACAACATACTTTGAAAACAGGCATGCATGCTATGGCATATGTAAAACAGCAATCACATATATATATTATCACAACAACAGGTTCAAAGGTTTGAACACTTGCCTAGTAGTCGAGTGGGGGTAGCGTGCCCTGGGTCAGTCCGGTGATCTATAAACAATTAAAATATCCGATATTAATCACTTAACTCCTTTAAAGGCTAAGTATATTCTTAACTTAGTTCGAAACATGATTTCAAGTTGTCTCGTTGTACTCCTTCTAGTGTAACTCTTTTTATCACCGATTTGACTCGACATTCGTTCGTTATTAAAGCACGTCATTATACTTACACTTGGTATATACTAGAGTCGTATAAGTGCTAAGGTCGGTCGTTTATGAATCAAGATTATACCTCGAGTTTTATCGCCCGTTTTCTAAGTGATTTTACAAAGTTATAACCAAGTATCCTTTTTAGGGGTTCGTTCGCACCTAACCTTGATTCGAACATTTTTATAAAATCGAAAAACGATCTTTTTAACATGAGGTTTTCTCCTACACCTTCTTTATGATGTCTAATATTTAATAATCAAGATTCGCAACTGAATATATCCGGTTAAGGGGATTCGATTGAAGTTACGAGCTCGCACCTACGGTTTCAAACGACATTTATTAAACCGACCATATCTCCTAAACCGTACATCCAATTCACATGATCATTATATCAATACGAAGCTTAGACCACAAACTAACTTATCATGGTAAAACTCCAAGCTAACCAGTGGGGTTTACTGTCCAAAAGGAACGTACAAAACAGGTCATTGTAAAATCGGGCATTATAACAGCTATGTTTACACGTTTTCCAAAATTTATAACAACCAGGCCACACCGGGCATACCAAGAACTCAAGTTTCTCATCAATTATAACCAATCATATGTCAAGAACACCTCAACTCATCAAGGACTTGAATCATTACTTAATAACTACTAAGAACAACTATCTGATCATGTAAACATGCTTATAATAACATCATCACCAAAACTCATCTAAAACTCCATTACAACTCAAAACAAAAACTAGGGTTCTTGAAGTTTATACATTCCTTGGATTGTGTAAGAACTTAATAAGCCTTGATCTATCCTTGTATTGCCTTATATAACCTTAACCAAGCTTAGATCATCCAAGAAATCAAGAAAAACAAAGTTAGTTTCTTGAAAATTACTATTCACCCTCACTTTCTTGATTTTATATCTCAAGATTGGTAAGGAATTTGAAGATGAAATTCATAGTATATCTTAGTTATAAAATGTAGAACTCACCTTAATTTTCTTGAGATTTAACAATGGTTGGAAGTGGGATTTCCCCCTTGCATTTCTTGAAAAATTCGAATGGTGCTAGTAAGAGAAAGAGATGGAGTTTTGCTTGGTGCTTGATCTAATCGCTTGCAATATTGACTTGCTTGGATAATATCTAGAATAAAGTGGCTTTATTAATGTGGTGAGGTAATGGATGATGCAATAATCAAGTGGGCAAGTGGTGTGTTAGTGCTTGGATGATGTGTTTAAGCAATTAATGGTTTGATTTCTCATGTTGCTAGTTACCCTTGGTAACTCATTTGGTTACTTGGCCTTATCCACTTGCACATGCTTGTATCTTGGCTCCCTACTTGTTTCTTTGTCCGGTTATTACTCCATTCATTGATCGTTCGGAGGAATATCTCAAAGATTTTTGATTAGGATTTTGCCGAAAACCGTCTTAATATTTATACTACCATTCTCAATTCTCTTTAATAATTCTTGAACCTATAATCCTTAAATCCTTTTAATAATATCTTAGGTCTTTCAGCGTCCAGGGAAATCTCGGAGAAAATAAAAGTGCCATTTTTCAGAATCCGACAGCTTTTACATACACTCTTTTGCCCCCTGGATCACTAATACGAACTCAGAATTTCGTTCCGGGTACTTCTATATAGCGCCGTCTAATAATATTCCTAAATCCACCAAAATCACTATTCACCACTTATTCTTTATTTATTCTTTTAGGGTTATATAGATGTCCTGGTTCTCTTTCGATCGTTCCTAAACCCTTTTACGGAACCACTGGACTGATAACAGATATCGATTTGGATGACATAAGAATAACCTTCCCCCTTGGAATTATCAAATCTTAATTTCCTAGGAGATAGATAATTCTTATCTAGATTGTCAACCAATAACATTCTTCATCACATATAAGTATTTGAATCCATACCCATTCCATAATAAAAGTTTTAATTCCTACCAAAAATCAGGGTTCTTACAACCAATTTGCTTAATATTTGTTATCATCAAAACTTAGGAGTTTCAGGTAAAACCACTAACTTTTTTTATCTGACTACTTTTTTTGTATTTTAAGTTTTATTTCTTTGAAAATTTGGTGTATTTAAATGTGTAGTACTGTGGGTTTCTATAATTTTCATTATATTAGTTCTTTCAAAAAAATTGTATGGGTTGCGATCAATTTTTCGAATACATATTAAAAATTCACAAACACTTATTTCATATGATTGTTATAAATCATTATATTGTCTTTCAGAAAAAGGTTGCATATTTCAGCAAAATGATAAAGGATATCGATCGTGTATGATCCATTAAATGAATGTAGATATGATGAAGAAAACTTTCATCTAATGTAGTTTCCTATGTGTTTATCAATATCATTTTTACAAATTGTATATTCTTTTATTAGTGAATTCATTTAGTATAGAAAAATAAACATTATTAATCAACCAAACATATCCAATATATCTCGTTCTTAGAGCAAGATATGATTGTTAGAATTTATGGTGATTGCCATCAGGTTGTTTTTAATGGCAACTTAAAATTTGTACATTCATTTTGGGAGTTTGTATGTTAAATATTTTATTTTTTTCAATTAGAATATAGTATATTAAATATTAGTTTTCTTTTACCCATTAAATTAATTCGATCTGATGGTACCCAATTTGAAGCCTAAAATTTTGGATATATCGAACTCAAAATTTTGGATTATTTAACTTTTAAACCCAAAATAGTTTCGATTTGAATTTTAATTATACCGATCCGAAATACGAAACCTGAACCAATATCGAAACCCGATACATAAATAATATAATATCATAATTTGAAATTTTTTTAGGTAATATATTTTAGAATAACATATATAATTTATTCATTATTATTCAAATATTTCATTAGAAATAGTCAATACTTATTTAGTAATTAGAACTTCAATTTCTCAATCTCAAGTTTTATTGTAATATTTAAGATGTTATTTTCTTTAATTTACATAAATTTTCATTTGTGTTGTATTTACGAAGAATAATTTTTTAACATATTCTAAATTTTACTTAGTATGTTAATTCAATTCATACAATACGTTACATTTAACAACTTACCTAATTTAATCATTTTAATTTTAAGTATTTTGTAAATATAATAAGTAATGTTTGCGTGTAGCAATTTTTTAAATTTGACTGTATTATTACTAACTTTGGATACACGAAATCCTATCTAATTCAAAACCCGACGAATTGCTTTACACATGCTCTACTATCCATTGAGATTCTATCATCATTTGATCACCTGTTATATTCAAGTACCAGTTTTACTTTTCAGTTTTCAGTACTCATATGCTATCTCTTGATCTACTATCATCCATTTTTATATCTTGATATTACTGTTTCCAGTTGAGTACTCTAGTTACTTGCTGAGCGTTAGCTCAGTGTTATTTTGTCTAACTCTTTTGACAGTAGCTTGAGATCATGGTACATACTATTCAGACAGTGAGGAAGTGCACCTTCCGTGACCCTGTTGTGGTATCTTTTGAGATAGCTCCCGAGGTAGATGCAATAACAGCTCAGTGAGGAGATTTTCATAGGTGGTTTCTAAGTTAGTTGTGAGAACTAGTTGGTGTAGAAATTTGAATTCATGGGTTGTATTAATAATTATTTGAATTTGGATTTGAATATTAATAGTTAGACGTTGGCTTGCTTGTTTCATACCATTACCTGTGAAAGATCCAGGTGAGTAGAGTTGGGTTCAGTCAGCATGCTATATTCATATTTACTTATTTTAGGGGTGTTTGTATCTAGTGCGTTAGTGACTCCCCGATCTAGACCCCAGGTTGGGAGGGCGTCACAGAACCTGTTGCACATATTTTTTGCATTTAGCTACACGTATCCATTCATTTTTATATACATAAGACAGTAATTAAAGCAAAAACGAACTTATCACATATTCATTAAATCAAATCATAATCGGTGTTCAGTAGGTAGGCGTACATTCACAATCCCCCAATCACTTTATTAATATGAATTGAAACTCCTAGCGACTAGTCCTAAGATAATGCTACAACTAATAAACCAACTTTATTTTCTTACACCTGAAAGAGGTCTACAAGAAACATTACCTAGAAACATCTACAGATAATATTTCTTTAGGTGTTCGGCATTCCACGCCCTTGGGATAAGTTTCCTATCCAAATCCTCCAAATAATAAGTACCTTCCCATAAGACCGATTTGATCACATACGGGCCTTCCCAATTTGTCTCAAAGGCCCATGTCCTGGAACCCTCATATTAGGCATCATTTTCCTTTGAACCAAGTCA
This sequence comes from Saposhnikovia divaricata, assembly GCA_036435485.1. Classification (NCBI taxonomy): domain Eukaryota; kingdom Viridiplantae; phylum Streptophyta; class Magnoliopsida; order Apiales; family Apiaceae; genus Saposhnikovia; species Saposhnikovia divaricata. The sequence continues at coordinate 147,290,278 of CM071596.1, read as the reverse complement.
TCAACCATCAAGGGTCATACTCGAACTTTGCTATCAAAGTATTTACGAGTCCTTTATTGATAGGCTGCAAACTTCAGCTGTGAGGTCGCCCGAACCTCTTCTACCAAATCCAGATAAAAACGATGATTGACTTCATTTTCCAAGGGGTCATAGTTATCACTTCTGAATGATCCCGCACCAATTTCCACGGGTACCATCGCCTCACACCCATAGGCTAGGGTGAATAGGGATTCGCCACTCCTAGTCCTAGGTGTTGTGTTGTAGGACCATAGCACCATTGGAAGTTCCTCTTTCCAGCATCCCTTCTTTTCTTCCAACTTTGATTTCAATGTATGCTTAATAATTTTATTGACGGGTTCAGTTTGATCATTGCTCTATTGGTGGCACGCCACGGAGAAACCCCTCTTAATTCCAAGGTCTTCACAAAGACCCCTCATCCTTGCTATCAAATTGCTAGCTGTTGTTAGATATCAGCTTGTAAAGTACCCCTTACCTAAATACAATTGCTCAAAACACAAATTCTTTCAACTTGGTTGCGGTGATTATAGCTAGGGGTTCATCTTCTGGCCATTTTATGAAGTAATCCGCAGCTACGACAGCGCATTTTAGCCCTCCTTTCCCCTTATGGACGTCTCCAATCAAGTTTATGCCCTAGACGGCGAAAGGTTGTGGGCGAGACAGAAGCTCCAGGGGTGCAACAAGGTTAATGTTAGAGTTTGCGTACCTCTGGCACCGGTCGCATGCCTTTGAAAACATATGGGTGTCCTTTTGTAGGGTTAGCCAGTAGTACCCCTGACGAAGTATCTTGTGGGCCAGAGAGGTTCCTCCAGAATGATTTCCACAAATGCCTTCATGTACTTCACGCATAGTATATTTACATTCATTGCCCAAGATGCATCATAAGAGTGGCTTGTTGAACCCCCTCTTGTACAACTTTCCATCATAAAGTACATAACATGCAGCCTTGTATTTCATCCATCGGGCTTTATCTTTGTCAGCCGCTAGAACCCCCTTAGTTATGTATTCCAGTATTGGAGTTGTCCATAAGCTTTCCTCCTGAACCCCAATATCCATACAATCGAGTTTTGGAATGCTGGGTTGATGTTGTATTTCCAACGGTATCACCCCTAACATAGTAGCTTCCTTGGTGGATCCCAACTTGGCCAATGCATCAGCATTTGCATTTTCTAACCTTGGGATCTGCACAAGGTTCAATTCCTTGAACTTGGTTATTAATTCTTGGGTGTACCTTATATACAAGTCAGTGTGTGGACCCATAGCTTAGAAGTTTATCTTGATATGCCCAACTACCAACATAGAGACACTACAGACAGTCATATTCCCAACCTTCATCTCAAGAGCCAACTTCAAGCCTGCAATTAGGGCTTCATATTCAGCATCATTGTTCGTAGCCTTGAACGTGAAGTAAATTGAACTTTGTACCTTATGGCCTTCGGGGCTTATTAGCACTACACCGGCACCCGCACCATTTTTATTTACGGGTCCATTAACATATACGGTCCAATTTTCTTGTGGTACCTTTTTTTCCAGGGGTTCAATCATCCCTTCCTTAGCCTCAACCTCGAAAGATGGTGGGAACTCCAAAAGAAAATCAGCAAGTGACTGCCCTTTGATGGCTGTCCTTGGCTTGTACTCAACTTCAAATTGGCCTACCTTAGTGGGAAAGATGTTCGCCCCTCCACCTTATCCCGAGACTTCAGGCTTTTGAAGAACCTACCCGATATGGGCTAAAATTAAGCCCTAATGACACATTTAATGTGGCATTAATTAGACCCAATATGGTCCAAACGTGGGGCCCATTTACGGGGCCCAAAACCATAATTAAATATTAATTTCATAATTAATATTAAGGGTAATAAACAGCTCAGCAAATAAGAGTCAAATAAGGATACTACTCCTGCTAGACTTAGCCTCCAAGGCATCCAATTCAACATGGAAACTGATTCCTACAAGGAAGGAGTCTAGGACCTTCCTCAAGGAGGTGACTTGCCCGCCAAGTCTCCGAATCCTACCATAATTCTAAGGCTTCTCAGCCTATATAAAGGGTCTGACCCCTCATTCTCAGAACTACGTTGGCTTGATTCTCAATAACATGATACGTAGGCACTCTGTGAGGACCGACCAGTCTCGAAACACGAAAACAGCCATTAAAACTCGAAGCTCAACCACCCTAGAATTAATTACATACAAACACTAGTTTTATCCCACAATATTTGGCACCGTTTGGGGGAAAACAACATCAAACATGGTTCAAACACGAAGAACAGTACTGACCTCTACCGAGGCCATACCCCTCAGCTCTGCTCCGCCCGCCACTGAACAAGTGCCCCCAACAACAGGGGCGACCACTCAACCTCAAGTTTCTCAAACTATAGGGACGATTCCCCATGTTGAGAGTACATTACCTGTGGTCGTCCATCAAAATCAAGAAACCAACCCTCTTCAGATGGTGGTCTCTCCTCTTGCTGATCCTACTCATCCGCTACTACCGGGGGTACAGATCCACACTACGGATCTCCCCTTGAATACCAACCCGATGTATGGGCTACCTAATTATCCCCCTCAATAAAGGGAACCTGGACCAAGCGGTCATGCCTCACAGATCCCAGATCGAGAATATGATGACTACTTTGGCCCCTATACTAACGACTCGTCATCTGAGGATGATGATCATGATGAAGCCCCGAGTAGGCGACGTGCTAGAAAAGAACCTCTAGGAGGAACGCGAAGTATCCATGATGGACCCCCTTTAACAACTGCTGAGAGGATAAGGGCTTATGAGGCCGAGATCTTAAAGTTGAAGGACAATATGGCGAGAGAACAAGCTAGATTGAATCAAACTCTGTCTCCTCCAACCACAAAGAGGATTCCCATTATCGACTTAGAGTGGTCTTCAAGGAGACAGAAAAGGGCTGATGCCCCAACTCGAAGAACAACAAGGATGGAAACCCCCAAGGGTAACCCTAAAGATCTCAAAGAACGCTCATATCTCAAAGAAGTTCAAGATGCCGACAATCAAGGCTTATGATGGAACGGGAGATCCCGCAAATCATATCAGGATGTTCTCGAATGCACTGCTGTTGCAGCCTACAAGTGATGCCTTAAAGTCTAGGGCGTTCCCTCAAACCCTGTCGGGCATGGCTCAAACATGGTATAGTCGTTTGCCCGCAAATTCAATTGGCTCCTTTAAGGAATTGAGTGCTGTTTTCATTAGTCAGTTCATTAGCAGAAGAGTTCACGAGAAAAGCTCTGCATCTCTCATGTATGTGGTGCAAGGAAAGAATGAAAATTTGAGGGATTACCTCAAGAGATTTACTAAGGAGACATTGAATATCATTGATTTGGAGAATAAGGTGGCCATGGTAGCCCTCGAACATGGAACCACTGATCTCTTTTTTAGAAGGTCATTGACAAAACACCCCTTGAGAATATGGCTGAGCTCCAACGAAGGGCTGATAAGTATATTAAAGCTGAGGACAGCATGAAGAAAGAAGCCACAGAAGGTAATGAAAAAGGTAGCAATGGTTCAAAGAAGCGAAAGCAAGAGCAAGAGTATGATGCTAGGGACAAGTATCCCCGAATTAGCAAGGACTCTGTCTCACCGCCACCAAAGAAGAATTTTGGACCAATATTTTCTGACTATGCAAGGTTGAATGCTCCTAGGAGTCAGATCTTGTTGGAAATTGAGAAAGATAAGGAATTCCGATGGCCGAAGCCACTTAGGCGAGACCCCGCAGAACGAAACAAGGATCAGTACTGTAGGTACCATAAGGATGTGTGACATGATACCGATGACTGTAGGCAACTCAAAGACGAGATAGAATTCTTGATCCGAAGAAGGAAGCTAGGCCAGTTCACGAAGGGTGAAGATCGTGGAAATCAAAGAAGGGATTACGACAGCAAGAATAATGATCGTAGGGACAACGACCGTGATCGCAACCCACAGCCCCGAGGGCTAGTTATCAATATGATTTGGGGAGGCCCGACAGCGGCCAGCACAACTTAAAACTCTCGAAAGGCGTATGCCAGAGAAGTGATGCACATCGTGGGAGAGGCCCCGAAATGTGCTAAGACTGAAATAGTGATTGGTTTTGATGATTCAGACCTCGAAGGGGTGAAGTTCCCCCATGACGACCCATTGGTCATAACCCCTGTAATTGGAAATTCGGAAGTAAAGCGAGTCCTGATAGACAATGGAGCTTCGGTTGACATTTTGTTTCATGACGCGTTTGTGAAGATGGGGTACAATGATTCTCAGTTGACCCCGACCAACATGCCTATCTATGGATTTAATGGAGTTGAATCCAAGGTTGAAGGAACCATTCAGCTGCCTGTGACTATTGGGCAGGAGCATAAAGAGGCCACTCGGATGCTGAATTTCTTAGTAATCAAGGCAGCCTCGACATATAATGCGATCTTGGGAAGGACTGGGCTTCATGCGTTTAAGGTTGTGTCCTCTACCTATCACATGAAGATCAAGTTTCCAACTCGTAATGGTGTTGGAGAACAGAGAGGAGATCAAAAAATGGCTAGAAGTTGCTATGTAGCTGCTTTAAGAGCCGATGGAGTCGGGGGGTAGGTCCTTCCGATTGAAGACATGGATGTCCGAGGAGATGATGAGCATCGAGGGAAGCCGGCAGAATATTTGGTTCCTATACCTCTAGATCTCGGAGACCCCGAAAAGGTTACGTATATTGGAGATTCTTTGAAGGAACCCTTGAAGGGCAGGTTGATGACTTTCATACAAGAAAATAGTGATGTGTTTGCTTGGACAGCGGCTGACATGCCAGGTATTGATCCCCAACTCATAACTCACAAGTTGAATGTTGATCCAAAGCGGAAGACAATAAAGCAGAAAAAGAGGAATTTTGCTCCTGAAAGGCAAGAGGCCATTAAGCAAGAAGTTGACAAGCTCTTAGAGGCTGGGTTTATTGAAGAGATTCAGTTTCCCAAATGGTTGGCCAACCCTGTGATGGTCAAGAAGGAAAATGAAAAGTGGAGGATGTGTATAGACTTCACTAATCTGAATGATGCATGTCCCAAGGATTGTTTCCCTCTACCAAGGATTGACACGCTGATAGATGCAATTGTTGGGCATGAGATGTTGAGTTTCATGGATGGTTTCAGTGGTTATAACCAGATTAAGATGCATAAGGATGACATCCCAAAGGTATCTTTCATAACTGACTTTGGTGTTTTTTGTTATCTTGTTATGGCTTTTGGACTAAAAAATGCAGGAGCCACTTACCAACGATTGGTGAATAAGATATTCGCTCATCTAATTGGGAAAACCATGGAGGTCTATGTTGATGACATGTTAGTCAAGAGCCTATTCAAGGCAGACCATATTAATCACCTCAGAGAGGCATTCGAAGTGCTGAGGCACCACAAGATGATGTTGAATCCAGCCAAATGTGCCTTTGGCGTTGGATCAGGAAAGTTTTTGGGTCTGATGGTTTCAAAGCGAGGCATAGAAGCCAACCCTGATAAAATAAAGGCGATTTTGGATATGGAGCCACCATGCTCTGTAAGAGATATGCAGAAATTAACATGCCGAGTTGCAGCCTTAGGGAGGTTCATCTCCAAGTCTGGTGATAAGTGTTTGCCTTTCTTTCAAGCATTGAAAATGGTGAAAAACTTTGAGTGGACGCCTGAAAGCCAAGAGGCCTTTGAACAGTTTAAGAAGTACATGACTGAGGCCCCGTTGTTGGCCAAACCTAGTCCCGGAGAGACATTGTATTTATAATTAGCGGTATCCGAACAAGCATTGAGTGACGTTCTTATTCGAGAAGAGAAAAAGTTTCAGAAACCTATCTATTATGTGAGCAAGGTTTTGCACGGGGCTGAGTTGAATTACTCAACCATTGAGAAGTTTGCTTTGGCATTGATAACAGCCTCGAGGAAGCTATAACTGTACTTTCAAGCACACAAGATTGAAGTCCGGAAGGACCAGCAGTTGAGAAACATATTGCATAGCCCGAAGGCCAGTGGTAGGTTGATTAAGTGGGCAATTGAACTTGGAGAATTTGACATCACCTATAAGCCTCGAACAACCATCAAGGCTCAGGCATTGGCTGACTTCGTGGTTGAATGTACCATTGACAACCAAGAAGTCGGGGGGCAGAAGATAGTAGCCACCCCTGGAAGCAAAGAAAAAAATGAGGAGCTTGTACCTGATTAGAAGGAATATTGGGTGCTCTATTTTGATGGGGCATCAAAAAAAAATCTACTGGTGTAGGTTTAGTCCTGCAAAGCTCCGATGGGTTCACAGTTGAGTATGCTTTGAAGTTAGATTTTCCGACAACCAATAGCGAAGCTGAGTATGAAGCCTTGATAGCCGGGTTGGGCTTGGCCAGAATCATGAAGGTCAACAATCTCAAAGTTTATGGGGATTCAAAACTGGTAGTATCGCAAGTGAATGGTGAATTTGAGGCCAAGGATGAAACTATGGCAAAGTATTTACGAGTTGTGAAAGCTGTCATGACTCAGTTTAATGAATGCTATGTGGAGCACATTCCGAGAGAGGAGAACGTTAAGGCTGATGCTTTGTCTAAGTTCGCTTCTTCTGAGATAGAGAATTATGCAGGGAGTATTTACTTCCAGGTCTTGAAGGCCCCGACCATCAACTCTAAGTTGGTAGCACCGTTTGATGTAGGAAGCTGTTGGATAGATCCTATCAAAGCTCACCTCGAAACCGTATGGCTCTTTGACGATGCCTTGGAGGCACGAAAGCTCTCAGTGAGAGCATTGAGATATGCCCAGATCGAAGGCATCCTGTATAAGAGATCGTTTGTCATCCCATATAAGAGATCAAAGGCATCCCATATTTATGGCCCCAAGAGGTAAAAGAAGCACTGGAAGAAGTTCATGGAGGGATCAGTGGGCAACAGTTGGGGGGCAGAGCCCTAGCTCACAAGATCACTCGTCTAGGATTCTACTGGCCACAGATGTTGGCCGATGCACAGAATTACGTCAAGAAGTGTGACAGATATCAAAAGCACGCTCCTATTGTAAGGCAGCCGCCTGAGATGTTGACATCAGTTACCTCTCCTATTTCGTTCGCAATGTGGGGAATGGATATACTGGGACCTTTCCCTGTAGCTTCAGCACAAAGAAAGTTCCTGATAGTGGCCATCGACTACTTCACTAAGTGGGTTTAGGCTAAACCTTTAGCCAAGATAACCACCAAACAAGTTGCCCAGTTCTTTTGGGAGAACATAATTTGCAGGTATGGAATCCTGCGAATCCTTGTGACGGATAACGAGACACAGTTCAACAATGAGGAGTTCAAAAAATATTGTGAGGAGAATGTTATTGAGCTTCACTTTACCTCAGTGGCTCACCCTCAAGCTAATGGACAGGCAGAGGTAGCAAACCGGATTATCCTTGATGGACTGAAAAAGAGGGTCGAATGCTCAAAGAACACTTGGGTGGATGAGTTGCTGCCTATACTTTAGGCGTATCGCACCACTTGTAAAGTGACAACTGGAACAACCCTGTTCTTGCTGGCTTACGGAGCCGAGGCAGTTGTGCCCTTGGAAATTATGCATGCTTCACCGCGAGTTGAGGCATATGAACCAGAGACTAATGAAGAAGGTATGAGGCTCACCCTTGATCTGATTGATGAGTTTAGGGATGAAGCAAATGCCAGGAATGCGGAGCATCAAAAGAAAGCATCTTTCCACTACAACCAAAGGGTTAAGGAGAGGTTCTTTCGACAAGGCGACTTGGTTCTAAGGAAGATAGAGGCCTCTGGAGTTGGCCAGAAGGGAAAGCTAGCCCCTAACTTGGAAGGGCCATATCGAGTCAGGAAGACGCTAGGACAAGGATCCTACAAGCTGGAAACCTTGGATGGAAGCGAGGTGCCCCGCACTTGGCACGCTTCGAACCTGAAGGTTTATTATGTTTAAGCTATTCTTGTAAAGAGTTAGTTTTTTATCTATCTATTAGGAAAAGTTGCTATCTATGTAAGGGTTGAACCCATTTTGAGTTGTTAATGCAAGTTTGTTTTCCATTCTATGATTCTGTGATTTTAATTACGTACCAAGCACCTGTCGAGTGTAAGTCTAGAATGACCAAGTACCGAAAATAAAGAACATACGAGTAAAGGAAAACAACTACATAGTTAAGATGCCCTGAAGGGCCAAGGTTTAAGTTACAGACATATCAAATAAAAGTCTAAGTCCATGAAGGAGCCCGAATAAAAATAAACACAGCCACAAGCGGCTAACAAGGCCATGCAAGGCCACTTACTCCTGTGGAGCTTCATCAGAACTCTCTTCCTCGCCAGACTCCTCCTCATCTGAATCATCCTCGTCAGAGCCGCTACCATCTTCGACTGTCACCTGTGCCCCAGTCCCATCTACCTCTCCTGCACCAGAGGAATAACTAGAGGAGGAGCTGTCTTCATTCTGGATCAATCTCTTTCTAGGGATCGGATGTCGAATCATTCCATCTCTTCTCGCAGGCATGGGCTTCTTTCCACGAGAGCCCGAGGAGCCTGAGTCACGGCTTGCAGTTGGAATAGCCTTCATGGAACCAGAGCTTGATGGTTGAGAAACAATTAGAACCCCAAAGCCGGAAGCAGCCCAGCTAGGGCAAGGGAAGTTGCTCGGGTCGATCATAGATGGATACTTGCTTACAGCCTTGATAGCTTTGTCCCAGCCAATGGACATGTTCACGGGGTGCACTTCATCATCATGGTCGTCAATGAAGTTTAGAAAAACATCCGATTGATGATATGCTTCAACAACTTTGTTGAACTCGATTGTTTTCTTTCTGTGCAAAGAACTGTACTGCTTCTGATAAGATTGAGCAGCTGCTTCAGCCCGGATGGCCTTAGACTCTAAGTCTAACTTCTCCTCTTGCCACCTTGCTTTCTCCTATCTTAAGGCTATGTTGTCATCCCTGAAAGCACGCCCCTGACAGATAGCAGACTGAAAATAGGCATTGGCCTGAAACAAGAAAATTGATAAGGCATTTATATCATCAACGTAAGTAAAGACATCAAGTTTGAGAATACGAATGTTATACCTAATAAAGAGCCTGTGCCCCAAGGCGCTCAGACTCTTCTGTTTTGTCCTCGGCACACACCGTTGCTAAGTCAGTAGGGGTGATGGAGCATTGGGACCAATCCAAGGCCAAAGTAGGGCATCCCAAGATAGAGTCTTGTTCGCAGATGCCCCAAGTAGGGGTGAAGGGAGATCTCATGCCACCTTCGACATTCCTAGACCTCTTCTGAGAACATCCGGCTAAGAACTGAGGAATTTGCACATCAGCAAGATTTGCCAAGGCTTCTGCCTTCTTCATCATCTTCTTAGTAGGGATCGGCTGATTCTCAAGACGGTTGTCAATCTCTTCGGCAGCTGAAACAGAGAAACGAAAGAATATCGGAATAAGAACAAACGAAGTTCATAACGGACAACAAAGATAAATTTATTTACCCTCAAGTGAAAGAAAGCTAAGGCCAACTTCGATAAGCTTTCTCTCGTTCAAGAAAATTTTGTAACAGGTTTGACCATTGTCTGCTAGTAGTCTATCTCGGTTTAGGAGCTCTTCCTCATCTAGATCATATATGAAGTGTGAACTATCTTTCACATCTCCGAACTTTGTCACAAAGAATTGGCTCCAGTCGCCCCCCTTCCATTTGAGAACCACAAACTCTCGTGGCCAGAAATGATGAGAATCCGGGACGGAAAGAGTGTTTACTATCTGAGGAATTCTAGTTCTATGTTGAATGCTGATCCATCCTTTCTTACTGTCAGGAGAATTCTTCAATGTAAATATACTCCGGAACATGGTAGTGCTCAAGGGAATGCCCAGATCCCGGCACCTTATTATGAAGATTATGACAAATATCCAAGCATTTGGACACAGTTAGAAAGGGTGAACTTGTAGTTCAGCTAGAAGCCTAATGATGAACGGGTCAATAGGAAACCTCAAACCTGCATCGAGAGCACCTTTAGTGATGCACATCCTCTCCGGGTGCCAATTACAAGTTCTGTCGGCCAATTCATATTATGACAAATATCCAAGCTGTAGGTGTTGGCAATTTGCTCAACTTGAAGCTTACTCAACTTATATGGACTATGATATGAATCAAGCTCTGAACTATTAGGGAATGGTTCCCTCATAGTACTCAGCAAATCTAAAAGAGAATCAAAACGACGATCAATCTATGAAGGAGGTCTCAGTCTAGCTTTACCTCTGAGAGATCATGCCTTGCTTCTTTTGGCCATTGCCTCGGCCATGGAAAATGGAGGAGCAGGTGCACGGCTGTTGTCTGACATTCTTGAAGCTTGAACTTCGACCTGAAACCTTGATGACTTGAGAGCTTGAAAGCTTGAAAACAAGAAGTGAAAAGAAGATAAGTGAATGAAAATGAAGACTCCTCCCACTCTTTTATAGAAGATGGGTGACCTCCTATACCAGGTTGAAACACAGCTCGGTTCGCATTTACAGGTCATCTATCGTTTATGAACGAAAAAAGATGAAATTCATCTGTTATATGTGAAAAGAATCGTAACAAATTCATACGATTCCGAAGAGGAAAAGAAGGATTTAAACGAATATACAGCGCCAAGCTACACCAGAACACTTAATTGAGCTTTAAGAGCTAATTACGCTTATGGAAGATGGATTATCAGAGATTAGCAAGTGCTAATAAAGAGATTAATTGTGTTTGAAATAGAGAAAGGTTGATAATATACAACCAAGTATGAACACCATGATTCAATGTTAAAGAACATGGTTGAATGTTGATGAACATGGTTGAATATTGATGAACAATGGTTGAATGTTGATGAAAATGATTCAAGATTGATAAAGAAGGTCATGGTTCAAGACCGATGAAAGGATTCAATCGTCATGAACAAGCCCCGAAAGGCACGAAGAAGCTTCGAGAGGCACGACAAGGCGCCGGAGGAAGGCCAGAACACCTGGCAGCCGACCAGCTGCCAGAGGAAGGCCCAGCCGACCTCCTGGCAGGCGACCAGCTGTTAGGGGAGGCTCCAGCCGACCTCCTGGCAGCCGACCAGCTGTCAGGAGGAGCTCCAGCCGACCTCTTGTCAGGTTAGACTGTCCACTAGCTGATTTTCGACATTTCAGCATGATTTTCAACCTTCTAACATGACTATCAAACTTAGAACATGATCAACAACCTCTGAACATCAATACATAGGTAAAAAGTATGCACCTTCTAGTGTCGTTTTGTGCCATTTAACATCATTTGAACATCGTTTACATGACGTTCAAGGCTGAAAAACATCACGAAAGAAGCTCCGGGAGGCACGACGAGACGCCGGAGGAGGGCCAGACCTCCTAGCAGTTGACCAGGTGCCATAAGGAGGCCTAGCCGACCTCCTGGCAGTCGACCAGCTGTCAGGGGAAGGCCTAGCTGACCTCCTGGCAGCCGACCAGCTGTCAAGGGAGAGCTTTGGCCGACCTCATATCAGTTGGCCTCTTAGATGGTCATTCCAGCATGATCTTCAACCTTCTGGGGTGACTTCAACCTTCTGGGGTGATCATCAACCTTTAAACGTGTTTAACAACCTTTGAACGTTAAATCCTGATGTTCAAAATATGTTTAATTGACCGTTACTTTAGGAAAACGGCCTCCAAAGTAAGCACCGTTTAGTGCCGATTAACACCGTTTAGTGTCGTTTTAGCACCATTTAGTGCCGATTAGCACCGATTAGTGCTGTTTAGCACCGATTAGCATCGTTTAGTGCCGTTTAATGCCGTTTTATGCCATTCAACGTCGTGTTTAGTGCCGTTTAGTGCCGATTAGCGCTGTTTAGTGCCGTTTAACACCGTTTATTGTCGTTTAACGTCATCGTAAACGCGTCGGTCGCTCCATGCTTTACATTAAAAGATGATACTCGTGAAACACTAGTCTACAACGATAAATTCTTACTCGAGTCTCGAAAAAGGCCGTCAAAACTTCAAGGAAAACCTGATCAGTTTTCCTAGAAGTTGGGGGGCAAATGATATGGGCTAAAAGTAAGCCCTAATGACACATTTAATGTGGCATTAATTATACCCAATATGGTCCAAACGTGGGGCCCATTTACGGGGCCCAAAACCCTAATTAAATATTAATTTCATAATTAATATTAAGGGTAATAAACAACTCAGCAAATAAGAGTCAGATAAGGATACTACTCCTGCTAGACTTAGCCTCCAAGGCATCCAATTCAACATGGAAACTGATTCCTACAAGGAAGGAGTCTAGGACCTTCCTGAAGGAGGTGACTTGCCCACCAAGTCTCCGAATCCTAACATAATTCTAAGGCTTCTCAGCCTATATAAAGGGCCTGACCCCTCATTCTCAGAACTACGTTGGCTTGATTCTCAATAACGAGATACGTAGGCACTCTGTGAGGACCGACTAGTCTCGAAACACAGAAACGGCCATTAAAGTTCGAAGCTCAACCGCCATAGCATTAATTACATACAAACACTAGTTTTATTCCACAACACTACCTTAGTAAGAATGATGTTCGCACCTCCACCTTGTGTGCCTAAAAGTATGGCCTTAGCTTCCTCGAGGCCAAGATTAGGGCGTACGCTAGCTTCTATGTTAGTATACCTGGTTTCTACATCTAGAAGCCTTTTACTTATAAAATGAAAGGGTATTGGACTTGCTCTTCCTCACGGACCAAAGTAGCATTAATAGAGTATTCAGAGACTACCAAGTATAGAATTAGGATTTCACCATCTACGAGCTTAACCAACAAAGGAGGACTTTCTAGCTGCTCCTTCAATTTTGTGAAAGCAACTTCGCATTTGGGGGTCCACTCGAAGCCCTTTCCCTTCTTAATCGCTACAAAGAATCCTTTGCATCTGTTAGAGGACTTAGACACAAACCTGTTTAGAGCGGCCACTCGCCCTATGAGGCATTGAACCTCCTTCATATTTCGGGGGGACCACATTCCAATCAGTACCTTTATTTTGGTGGGGTTCGCCTCAATACCCCGGTGGTTCACAATGAAGCCCAAGAATTTCCCTGACTCAACCCCAAACACACATTTTTGGGGGTTCAGCTTCATCCTGAATTTTCGTAAAATATCAAACATCTCGTTGAGGTGGGCAACATGGTCACCTGCAGCCTTAGTCTTTAGAAGCATATCATCCACGTACACTTCCATGGTTTTTCCAATTTGGCCTTTAATCATCATATTTACCAATCTTTGATAGGTTGCATCGACTTTCAACAATCCGAAGGGCATCCCAATATAGCAGTAGAGACCCCTATTGGTTACAAAGGAAGTGTGCTCCTGATCAGGTTCGTACATCGGGTTTTGGTTCTAACCTGAGTACACATTCATAAAGCTCAAAAGAGCATGGCTAGCAGTAGCATCAACCAACTGGTCAATACATGGGAGTGGAAAGCTATCCTTGGGGCATGCCTTATTCAAGTCGGTGAAGTCCACATGTATGCTACTTTCCATTGGATTTCTTTACCAAAACCGGTTTTGCTAACCACATAGGATAAAAAGACTCTTTCACCAATCCAGCCTTCAGCAGCCTATCCACTTCTTCTTTCAGTGCTACGGCTCTTTCTCCACTTATTGCTCTTCTTTTCTGCCTTACGACCTTCTTTTCAGGGTCGATGTTCAGTCGATGGCACATCACCCTTGGGTCTATTCCCACCATATCCTCGTGGCACCAGGTGAATATGTCTAAATTTTCTTTCAAGAATGAGGTCAGAGCTTCCCTATCTCGGGGTTCAGCTTCTTACCAATCTTTAGCACAAGCACATTTTAGTGAGTCAAGAGTGAAGTTTTAGGGAGGTTTAGTAGGATTAATTGCATCTACCAGGATGGAGATTGTGTCCCCAGCTGCACCAGTCTTCTTTCTATTTTCTAACATTCGAGGATCCAGATCAATTTCCACAGGGTTCCCTTCACTTGTACCCTGACCAGATTCCAACAACCGTCCTTCGGGCTTCCTGGCATGGGCCTTCTCTATCTCCATTAAATCATCCCCATTATCCAAGCCTTCAATGTTACTATCATTAACCTCTTCGACCATTCACTCAACCAAGGGTTCAACTGTTTCAGAAGCCTGAGATTTTGGGGCTTCCAGCATTAGAACCTCCTTATGGGTATTTACCCCCGGAAAAGATGCAACATCAGAATAAGGCTCCTCGCCTGGATGTTGTATGATGACAATTGGCATTACAAGTTTTTTTAGCTGGCCTTGTTTTTTTTCGACGTAAGACTTCACCCACTTGTTGTTCAACAGATTCCAGGTAGCGATAACATTGTTCGCTTGAACCCCATTTACCAGTGGCAAGTGCTTGCAAGACTGCTCAGCTGCATGCAAGGCCTTGCTATAGCATTCCCTAGAATCAGATTGGCATCTTTGTATGCATCCATTCCCACCTGGAGTCGGAAACTTAATTGATAAGTGATAGATTGAGATTACCACTCGCATCTCCTTGAGGAGCGACCTTCCCAATATTCCATTACATGAGATATCTTCATTTACCACCATAAATTTGTCTACTTTCTTGTGTGACAGACCGGGGTTTCTCCCGCAAAATTGTAAGGAACTTCACCCATCCTACAATCTGTACAAAATTTCCAATAAAACCATATAAGTCATTATAAGAAGGAGTCATTTCCAAAATTGATAAAACTTATGCACTATGTTTCTACGTTTTACATTCAGTGACAGGTTTTACATGAGTTCATTTAACATATTTGTACAATACTCCTATTTATAAGTTCCATTGTTTTTTTATTTTCGATTATGAAGAATGACAACTATTTTAGAAACCATTACAACTTATTTATTCTAAATTATTAGTTTTCCATTTTTGATTAACACATTTATTTGTGGCTTTTTTTAATATTAAACAAATATATAATATATAATACTGTAATAAACTATAAATTTATTCTAAATTAGAATTAGCAAAACATGACACTGTAAAAACACCTTTATTTAATTAATTTTAAATAAGAAAAAATTATTAAATAAATATAATATATAACAATAAACTATTAATCAATACTAAATTACAATAAGCAAACATGAATATAATTGTTTGTAATTTGGTTCAACAATTCAACTATAAAAATAAATGATCTTCGATTTTTTAGTAGGTATATAACCGTTATATCTAATACTAAGGAGTATTTTATATTTAAACTAATTTACTATAGATTATATTCACATAAATAAACAATTTTAATCAATACCAGCGATCTACCCGTGCTACGCGCCGAACGATAAAATTTATTAATTAATTAATATAAACATGTTATTTTAAACATTGTTTAAAAAATGATAATTTAATTAGAAAGTAGTTAATTTGAGTACAAAATTACTTATTAATCAATTTATACCAATTCCATTAATATTAATATTATCGAACAATTATCATAACATTCACATCTCCCGCTGAAACGCTTTATTGTTTTTTTTTAATTTTGTTTTTCATTTGATTTCTCTCATTTTTATAATCCTTCTACGAAGTTCATAAGTTTTTTTACCCATATTATAAGTTTTACTTCTTTGAAAATTTGGTATATTTAAATGTGTAGTACTGTGGGTTTCTATAATTTTCATTATATTAGTTCTTTCAAAAAAATTGTATGGGTCGCGATCAATTTTTCGAATACATATTAAAAATTCACAAACACTTATTTCACATGACTGTTATAAATTATTAGATTGTCTTTCAGAAAAAGGTTGCATATTTCAGCAAAATGATAAAGGATATCTTTCGTGTATGATCCATTAAATGAATGTAGATATGATGAAGAGAACTTTCATCTAATCTAGTTTCCTATGTGTTTATCAATATCATTTTTACAAATTGTATATTCTTTTATTAGTGAATTCATTTACTCTAGAAAAATAAACATTATCAATCAACCAAACACATCCAATATATCTCGTTCTTAGAGCAAGATATGACTGTTAGAGTTTATGGTGATTGCCCTCGGCTTGTTTTTAATGACTACTTAAAATGTGTATATTCATTTTGGGAGTTTGTATGTTAAATATTTTATTTTTTTTCAATTAGAATATAGTATATTAAATATTGGTTTTCTTTTACCCATTAAATTAATTCGATCAGATGGTACCCAATTTGAAACCCAAAATTTTGGATATACCGAACTCAAAATTTTGGATTATTTAAATTTTAAACCTGAAATAGTTTCGATTTGAATTTTAATTATACCGATCCGAAATCCGAAACCCGATCCAATATCGAAACCCGATACATAAATAATATAATATCATAATTTGAAATTTTTTTAGGTAATATATTTTAGAATAAGACATAATTTATTCATTACTCTTCAAATATTTCATTAGAAATAGTCAATACTTATTTAGTAATTAGAACTTCTATTTCTCAATCTCAAGTTTTATTTTAATATTTAAGATGTTATTTTCTTTAATTTACATAAATTTTCATTTGTGTTGTATTTACGAAGAATTATTTTTTTACATATTTTAAATTTTACTTAATATGTTATATCAATTCATACAATATGTTACATTTAACAACTTACCTAATTTAATCATTTTAATTTTAAGTATTTTGTGAATATAATAAGTAATGTTTGCGTGTAGCAATTTTTTAAATTTGACTACATTATTACTAATTTTGGATACACGAAATCCTATCTAGTTCAAAACCCGACGAATTTGTTTTTGGATATTGAGTTTTGGATTTGGATTAGAAAATATCTTTAAAACCCGAATATATTTGGATATGGGTTTGAATTTTACAAAACTCACATTATTTTATATGTGTCCTTGTAGTTTATTTATCGGGTTTGAAAACATGAAATTCATTTTTTTTAATAGTGGGTATATATGTTAGAAGAAAACCTTACGTGTAGACCTGATAAATCGTTTGTGTTGTGTACATTAATTCATGACGTGTGTGTTTGGGGTCTTGTATGAAAATGACCTGAAATTATTTTGCGTCCAAAAATTCGAACAAAAAACGCTACTAAACTACACAATTATTTTTGGTACACTAAATAAAAATAATATGGGGGAAAAAAATATGACAATCACATATAATGTTACTTTCTGCCTAAATTATCTATGTCTGTTACTATATATATAACTGAAAACAACATTGAGATGATACAAAAAAAAACTAAGAGTATAGTACATAAAATGAAGCCCTTTTCTTTGTTTATTGTTAATAAATATTTATGTTATCTACCAAATTATTAAGTTTTCTTACCTATATTTAAGGTTGTGTTGATATTAAAAACCAAATATTATCAATCAACCAAGAAAATTTGATATGTCTGTTCTTAGGTTAGTGTATGGGAATTGAATACTATTACTTTTATTCAAGAATACAAAATTAAAAAGGGCACCTTTTATTAGAAGCTGTATATAATTTTATATTTATCGACCGATCTACTTATCCAATATAACCTAGTACCTCGTTGGTGGGTTTTATCTACAGATATATTGGATGTTGTACTTTGTCCTTGTGAATGATAACTCCAGTTTTTTTTCCTTGATTTTACTTTATTTTTTAATAAATATAGGGAGTCTAATACCCAATTACTGGATTTTGTCTACCCATATTGGGTTCTGTTTTCCTCTTTGTGAGAGTATGTTCTTTTATTCTGGCATCCGGGATCTTAGATCTACATGATTTTATTATATTGGTTCGGTGATTTGGATAGTATAGAATCGCAGTTATGGTTGGTTGTTCGAATACGTTTTGACAAATCAGATATATATTTTCCTCACGATTACAATAAATTATTGGATTATTTTGCCAAAAAGGCTATATATTTTAGTGATATAAGCGATGGATGTACAACAATTTAAGATCTGATTAGTGATCGGAGTTTGGTTGAAGGAAACTTTAATATGATCTATTTTAATATGTGTTTGTCCGATCTTGATAATTTTTTCAAATGTTGTATGACATTTTATTGATGAATTAATTACCCATAAAAAATTGCGATTTTTAAGAAAATTTGAAATTTTGATTATTTTTGTAGATGTCATATGCCCTTTTATTGATAAATTAATTATTTATCAAAAAAATAGTGTATTTAGAATAGTGTGGTAAACATTTTTTTTAAAATTTTGGGATATTTCATTTGGTATCATTGTACAATTCGCTTTTTCATTTGGTATCACTCGAAATTTTTGACTTCCAAGTGGCACAATTATACTTTTTGCTTCATTCACATAATACCATTCCGTTAACTAAATGTCCATTGACCGTTATAAAATTATGGGATTTTCTATTTCGTACCACTCGAAATTTTTGACTTCTAAGTGGCACCACTATATATTGGGTTTTAGCTCCATAATACCACCCATATTAATGAATATGATGATTTGGTTTTTGGTGGGCAAGGTGATGCCCAACAATATTTTGAGGGGTATAAAATCAAGAAGTTCTAATAAATTCATCAAAATCAGTAAAAGTTGGTATTTTGGAGTGAAGCCAAAAGTAGAATGGTGTCATTTAGAAATAAAAACTTTCAGAGTGGTACCATATGGAAAATCACAAAATTATATAACGGTTGACTAACGTATGGTTAACGGAATGCGGATGCAGCCAAAAACATAATAGTACCACTTGAAAGCAAAAAACTTGGAGTGTCACCAAATGAAAAAGCCAGTTGTATAATAGTACCAAATGGAATATCCATTTAATTTTTAAAATTTTTAATTCAATGATAGTAGATTTATTCAAATTTGATTGCACCTTATGATTGTAGATCGAGAGTTTGTGATATTAAAATATTAATAGTATATAATATTGATAAAATAGACTCTTGTATTAAAATAATATATTTAAATTTAAATCAACTGATAAACATGCAATTTTGAAAAATGCTTCTATACATAAAGAGGGGTGCAAAGAATAGATGTGCCGGTAATAATAATATAATTGTGATTTACTTTAAATAAAAAATTATGACTAATTAGTTAATAAGTATTTATGAAAGTTAATTTGTAATATATAACTATATATTATAGTATGATTGTAGTTGATTTTCATGAAAATTAGCTCATAATATATGATAGTATAATTTTGATTGACTTTAAATTAAAAGATCGATAAAAAAAATTGTATTTCAAAAAAATTGTTAAATAAGCACGATAAGTAAATTAGGATGAGAATGATATGGATTAATTTAATTTTAGTGGTAAACTCTTATTGGCTCTTATATATATTTACGAAAATTAATTCGTAATATATAATAATATAATTATGATTAATTGTAAATCAAAAGAGGGGAAAATTAATATTACGAAAATTGCTTAATATTATATATACTAGTTTATAACCCGTGCAATGCACGGCTCCTTTTCAAATTTCTATATAATTATATTAATTTTTATGTCAATGATTTAAATCATATATAATTAGGTTTTCTACATTAAAGAGGATTACCAATGTTGGTCTTCTACACTAAATAGAATTAAAGTAAATATTTGCAATTATTTTTTTTCATGAGATTCTGAATGTTTTCATTTGGATAATAATTGTTAAGTCATCAATAAATTAAAGATAATTTTATGAGCTTCGCGTGGTCTGTAAAATCATCCAAATCTAATTTCTAGATCTCGAGATAGAGCCCAAATAATAAATATGAACATTTTTTAATAGTAAAAAAATAAATAAAATTCAATTATAATACAACTTTTTTTAATTATGTCCTTTTTAGATTATAAATTTCTTTTTAAAATTCAGTTCTAATACAAACTTTTTTAATTATATCATTTTTAGACTATAATTTTCTTTTTAATATAATATATTCTTGCTCGTCTGCTTTTAAAAATATTATATTCGACGGTTAAGATTATTTTGGCGGTACATGGATCAAAATTATGGATTAGATCTCTCTTACCCTTATTATATATAAAAAAGATATTATTGTTATATAGCCAATAAGAAACCCCTTGATCTTTGGTAGTACACTCTTATTATCCCTCTTACTCTTATTTTATAATATAGAATATAATTTTTTTCCAGTAAAACCTATTCGGGTAGTTTTATTTAAGCAAAATTAAATAAATAATAATATTATAATAACTAATACCTAACTGATTATGTTTTTCAGCTAAAACATTTCGTCTTTCAACATTTTCAAACTAAAATTCATTCTTTTCTGAAAATATCACAGACAACATATATAATTATTATCAGATTATATCATTTAAAATTTTACCTACAAAATTCATGTCTTAAAATTTTTGATTAAAATTAAAAAAAAAGTTTTCATTTTATTAAAAAAACCGTGCATCGCACAAGTTTTAAGCTACTTATCTTTATTTTAATAATAGTTTAACAATTATTATCCAATAGAAAACACTCAAAAATTGAGGAAAAACAAAAGTTACGAATATTTATATTGAGAATTCTATTCAATTTAGAAAACTTACATGTATTTGGTGTAGATTATTAAATGTATTTTTTCAAATTTGAATATAATTCTACTATCAATCAAATAAACTTACTTTTTACCATTAGATCGGTACTACTTTGATTGACGCCGTATCACAAAATTTTTGGATATATGAGGATATAATTATATATTAGGATATAATAAAAAAAAATTATATAGATTAATTAAGTTATTATGTTACTTAAGGGTATGATACTTAAGTTTTAATATTAAGACTTTTACTTAAATTATAATAAAATTTGACTTATTATATAATAACTTATATTTGTATTTGAATTTTAATACATATATCTATACTATTATATAATAGCCGAAACATTAAAAGTTTGGTCGGTCGGTCGGTACGGTATCTATTGATTTTACTTATTTACCCTTGCTTAGTGATACATGTTATTTTTACTTAATTATCCTTACTTAATTACTCATAGTTACTAAAAACTAATAAATTTCTTTTTTTTTTGTTACCTTTTCTATTTTTCAATAACAAATCATTTTCCTTTTCACGTAAAATACATTAACTTTTATATTTTTTCTAACTAAAATTTTTCCTTTTCTAAAAACACTATGTGCAATTCTATATATAATAATTAACACATTAAAAATTTGGTAGTAGTGTATTATCTGACCAGAATGACATATCTTTGACCATTAGCAAATCATCTCAACTAGTCTTTTTTGCCCGCGCTTTGCGAGCGGGCGTCGATTGCTCTTGTTTATTATAAAATTCTAAAGATATATTAATATAAATATTTAATTTGTAATTGGCAAACCAAATAAATTAGTTTGAAAACAGGGAATGTTTAATAACGCTAAATAAAATTATGAATAATATAGGAAAACATAATAAAACTGTAACAACATAAAAATCCACGATCTACTAATAAAAATACACGTTCTACTCCCTCATTACATATATCTCCAAAATATGAAGGAAACTTTGTTTAAAAATACAACACATAGCTCAATTTATAAACGACGGACAACAAATGAAAGTACATTGTCCTCCTCCTTCATTACAAAGTGTAGTTTGTCATTGAAAACAAACTTGTTCTCCTTTACAAACTTATCCCAGCCTTTGGAGAATCTTGGTCTACTACCTGACAAAACGATTCCAACCTTCCACTTTCTTCGTTTAATTCTCAGGTACACATGAAGGGTTTCGAGGCAACAAACGCAGCGGAAAGCATTAATTAAAACAATAAAATCGAAACCCTACCGCAGGATCCATGCAAAAAACATGATATTTAATTCGGAATTAGATGATTACCTTAAAGAAGCTTTACAAATTGATGACAGATGGAGGTCCAAAGCAATCACCACGCAGCCCTCTTCGAGATCCACGTTGCCAAAGTAGTCCACACGAACGCTTGATCGTCCAACGATCACCGGAGCCGGTACTAGCCGAAGAACATGCCTATCTCTCTCTCTCTAGCCTCTCATACGTTTTTCTCTAAAAACGAATTGCAAAATTGTAACCCTAAACAATACATCATAATGTATTTATAGGGAAGAGAGATTGGGCTAAACCATAAATAGAATTGGGCTTCTCCAAACCCATTCTTATTTGGTTTTAATATTAAATTCGAATTATATTTAATTATAATTAAGACTAGCTCAATTAATTAAATATCCAATTTCAAATTTAATAATTTAATTTAAATTCTTAATTTAAATTAAAACTCCTTTTAAACGTTCTTATTGTGTAACCCTTTAGGTTATTATTACGTTGGCAATAATTTTAATGTCCAATAATAAAATTATAAACAATGAGCGGCATCTAGTAATACATCATTGCTACCCAAGTAATAATAATAATTGGTAATCCAATTAAACCTTTCGTGATTAATGTTTCCATGTAATATAATCCCTTTAACCATATATTATAGATTAAACTCGAGGCATGTCATTAGTCATCCTCTTCAACGTTTAATCCGGATTTCCTTGATCAATGAGTAGACTATTAAAACAAATCAATATTTGAGCATGGCCATGCATTTTCATAGTCTCACTCAATCAAGAGGCCAATAATATCTCTCCTAATAATTGGAGGGTTAAATCCTATATCTATCATTCATATTTCTCATACGACTCATAATATACCCGATCTCCACTTTTATCATCACCCGATCAAAGGTAACTTTTAATGTAGTCAAAGTATATTAATCCTCATATAGAAATATAATGATGTCAAGTCTAAGGATCATTGCACCATTATCACTGTGAGTCTTTCTAATGACCTTATTAACATGTAGAATCTCACAACGGGTTAATCCAGTGCCATGTATAATAGTACATGCACCTATGTTATTGACTTTAGTATCACTATACCTGTGACCAATGAGATGTGGTCATCTGTCAATAAACATACTAATCTTTATGCATTATAATTGTCCCTTAATAATAATGCTCGATTAGGGATATTTTGGAATATAAACACTATTCATAAAATCTCATTTTTAAGTCACATACTTAAAGATATAGAATACATGTTCTATATTCCAAGGACATTTATTACTATAACATTTATATCGCAGTAAATTAAGACATAATAAATTAATGTAGAATAATCCATAGAACATAATCATCAAATAACAAAATAGTCTTTCCTAGAAGCACAACTACATTGTCTCTAGGGCACTAACACTATCAATCTCCCAATTGGACTAGAGCCAATCACCCATGTATCTAATACCCATGGAACTAGTGTGACTTTCGTGCTTCTGCTGCGACAAAGCCTTAGTCAGTGGGTCCGCAACATTATCATTAGTATGCACTTTACATATATGCATATCTCCTCTCTCGTTTATCTCTCGAAGAAGGTGATATCTCCTAACTATATGATTTGCCTTGGAATGAGACATTGGTTCCTTAGCCTGCGCAATGGCTCCATTGTTATCGCAATACAGATCAACTGGATCTGCGATCGATGGAACCACACCAAGTCCTATAATAAACTTCCAAATCCAAACAGCCTCTTTGGCTGCTTCACTGGTAGCAATATACTTAACTTCCATTGTAGAATCAGCTACTGCCTCTTGCTTTGAACTTTTCAAGCTTACAGCACCTCCATCTAGACAAAACACGAATCCAGACTGGGACACAGAATCGTCCCTATCTTTCTGGAAACTAGCATTATTGTAACCTCTTACAACCAGCTTCGCATCTCCTCCATATATCAAGAACGAATTTTTAGTCCGTTTAAGGTACTTAAGAATATTCTTGACAACTATCCAGTGACCCTCACCTGGATTAGACTGGTATCTGCTCGTCATACTAAAAGCATACGAGACATCAGGACGAGTACATATCATTACATATATTATAGAACCAATTGCCGAAGCATATGATACTTTACTTATACGGTCCTTATCATCTGATGATATAGGACATTTTTCCTTTGAGATCGCTATCCCATGAGACATTGGGACATAGCCCCTCTTTGCCTCTTGCATCCCAAAACGATGCAATACTTTGTCAATGTATGTACTCTGACTTAAGCCGATTAATCTTTTAGATCTATCTCTATAGATCCTGATCCCTAAGATGTAGGTAGCATCGCTTAAGTCTTTCATCGAGAAACTTTTTCCCAACCAAGTCTTCACAGCCTGTAGAGAAGGAATGTCATTCTCTATTAATAATATGTCATCTGCATATAATACTAGGAATGCCACATGGCTCCCACTAACTTTTTTGTAAACACACGGCTCATCCTCATTTTGTATGAAGCCAAACTCTTTGACTATTTCATCAAAACGGATGTTCCATCTCCTTGAGGCCTGCTTCAATCCATAAATGGATCGTCGCAACTTACAAACCATTCTAGCAAACCTTGAATCGATAAAACCCTCAGGTTGTGTCATGTACACATCCTTTTCTAAGCTCCCATTTAAGAAAGCGGCACATCCATTTGCCAGATTTCATAGTCATAATAAGCTGTTATCACAAGCAAAATCCTGATGGATTTGACCATAGCAACCGGTGAGAAAGTTTCATCGTAGTCAATACCATGAATTTTCTTGAAACCTTTCGCCACTAGTCTTGCTTTGTAGGTCTGCAAATTTCCATCCATGTCAGTTTTCTTCTTGAAAACCCACTTGCACTCTATGGGTTTTACCCCATCAGGTGGTGCAACCAAAGTCCATACTTGGTTTTCATACATGGAATCCATCTCAGATTTCATGGCCTCCAGACATCTCTCAGAATTTGAATTATTCATAGCATCCTTATAGGTGAGAGGCTTATCATTATCTATAAGCATCACATCGCCACTTTGAGTCAGGAGAAATGCATAATATCTCTCCAGCTCATGGCGAATCCTACTGGATCTACGAACGACCTGTGTTTCTTGAGCAACATCGTTCTTAACATCTTGAGTCTCATTCTGCTCATGTTCCAACTCTGGTTCAACATTATCTTGTAGTTCTCGATCCTCATCGAGATCTATTGTCCTCCCACTATTTTTCTTAGAAAGCAATTCTCTCTCTAGAAATACAGCCGTACGAGCAACAAACACTTTGTTCTCGGAAGGTTTATAGAAATAATACCCTTTAGTTTCTAATCGGTATCATAAAAAATTATATTTGTCTGATTTCGGTCCTAGCTTATCAGAGATAAAACGTTTCACAAACGCTTCACATCCCCAAACTTTCATAAATGACACGCTATTACATTTCTCAGTCCATATCTCATATGGTGTCTTTTGAACCGATTTTGAAGGAACTCAGTTTAGTGTTTGTGTAGCCGTCTCTAGGGCATAACCCCAGAAACTGATTGGAAGATCCGCATGACTCATCATCAACCGTACCATGTCTAAAAAGTTACGATTTCTCCTTTTAGACATCCCATTCCATTATGGTGTTCCAAGAGGAGTGAGTTGTGATACGATACCACACTCCTTTAGGAAATTCTTGAATTCCAAGCTTAAGTATTCTCCCCCACGATCAGATCGTAGAGTTTTAATACTTTCGCCTAATTGCTTTTCAACTTTAGCCTTATACTCTTTGAATTTTTCAAATGATTCGGATTTGTTCTTCAAAAGATACACATATCCGTATCTACTAAAATCATCAGTAAAGGTTATGAAATAATAAAAGCCACCTCTTGCCATCGTACGTATTGGACCACATACATCACTATGTATCAATTCCAATCGTTGGTGGCCCTCTCACCTTGACCGGTAAAAGGAGCTTTAGTGATTTTGCCAATGAGACACGGTTCGCATTCTTCGTAAGATTCAAAATCAAACTTATCCAAGTATCCATCCCTATGTAATTTGGAAATGCGATTCTCATTTATAAGGCCTAAACAACACTGCCAGAGGTATGTTTGATTTGAGTCATTTGTCTTAAGACGTTTATTACTTATATTATAGACAGGAGTATCAAGATCAAGAACATATAAACCATTAAACAAACGTGCAACCCCATAGGTAACATTATTAAATGAAAACGAACAACCATTGTTCTGAATCAAAAATGAAAAACCAATCTTGTCCAAACAAGAAACGAAAATAATGTTTCTACAAATCGCAGGCACGTAATAACAGTCCTCAAGTTCTAAAATAAGCTTAGTGGGCAATGATAAATAATAAGTCCCTACAGCTAAAGCAGCAACCTTTGCTCCATTGCCAACATGTAGGTCGACTTCTCCTTTCGCCAAAGTTCAACTTCTTCTAAGTTCTTGCACATTTATACAAATGTGAGAATCATATCCAGTATCTAATACCCATGATGAAGAAGTAGTCAAATTGACTTCTATAACATAAATACCTAAATCAGAAATCTGAACAACATTCAATTTCTTTAGATCCTCCAAATAATTTTGACAGTTTCTCTTCCTTTTCACCCTGTTTACACACATACAAGGCCTTGCTTGTATCAAATCTCTCTTGACGAGCATGTCCTTCAAACATACATTTAAGGTGCTCGATCATCATATAAGAATCAAAATTCTCATGTTGTTTCTGCAGCTCAGGACACATAGTCGCAAGCATCAAACAGGTGACATCGGTGTCAACATCTAAATGCTTCTGATAAGCATTTCGTTGAGCCTCCGTTGCACCTTCAGAGAGAGATCCAGGGCGGGGAATATATATGACATAGAGCTTTCGCTCTTGCTTGAGGACAATCCTCAAATTCCTTTGCTAATCTAGGAAGTTAGTTCCTGTCAACTTGTCCTTCTCAAGGAGTGATCGTATAGAGAAGTTTATTTGAGTTGTTTGCCATTTGAATATCCACAATGTTAAAATTCATAAAATAATTAGTCTGCGGTATTATTAAGTTATGTTCAAGTGATTATTCATATATATTCAAAATATATATCTCCCACTATTTTTATCAAATTAATAGCCCTTACTATTAATTCGGAAAGTATATACCATAAATCTTTCTAGTGAGCCAAGATCCATATTTCGTCATGTCCTAAGTCAACCACTGGTAGTCCTTAAAACATGATTATTTAGGTAGACAACATTTGTCAATTATATCACATATAACTCTTGGATAGTTTGGTAGAACAACATTTGTTCACATAACAACATTTGTTCCTATTTATCCAATAAATCTTACCAAACTCTATGCTTCTAAGTTCATAATAGTTGAATATAAGCTTTTATTTTCACCTTATTATGACGACTCAGTTAAGTTAGACCCAATGATACAACGGTCGAATATAACCGTTTATATTCGTCGCATCTCACCACGATAGATAAGAGTCCCCTGCCACTGACAGCCTTTCCCCTTATCGATCTAGGATTCGATGAGTGTTCATTCATTGGAAAGCATCTGATTAAAACTTAATATTTTGTTAAGGGGTTTAGAAAATTTATAACGATCATGATCACATCATAAAGAGATCCTCAATTTTTCCTTGAACCAAATATTTCAAATTGACATCTTAAATTGTTCATTTCCCAGGTAGATGGAGGATCCCAATGGTCACACTTAATACCCATTAACCTTACGAATACGCATATCCGCTTTTGTCAGAAAATCCCAATTTTAGATATCAAAAACCCATATTTAATTCCGTGTTTTAAAAATCCATATTTCATAAACACAAGAATCTCATGATCGTTTGTTAATTTTAAAATCTTGAATCGTTACCAATTTTATCTTGTTTAGCAGGCATGGCATGGGTGTCGTATCTAATACATACATGATTAATCTAATTAAACATGCATCTTTATCTCTACACATGCATTGTATCGCATACATTCATATATATGTAAAGTGCATAAATTAAACGTGTTTGGTTATGGCCCATCCTATGTGATCTTTTCAAGCTAATGAAAAGATCAAGGTCAATCTATGGTGGTTAACAAAATACAATTACATACAAGTCTTCTCCATTGCATCTTCGTGGGGAATCGCCTCCTTGCTTCCTTGTTCTTCTTGTCGTCTTTAAAAGTTACATTGAATTCTTGAAAAACATGCTACACTAATAAACTTACAAGATGAACTCGAGTTACATTCAAGATTTATTAATTACAAGAAATAACGACATGCAAGTCGTATTTAGAAACCAAACCATAAAATCAAAACCACTATCCTATTGGTCTTAGGGCCATAACCAATCACCATGCTCATATAACAATTAAGAACATGTAACCATATCATATTTCAGATGATCCAATCAAAGAAATCATATAACACAAAAAATCAGAAAATTAAAATCAAATTCTGATAATAATAAATCGCCGTTTTCAGGCACTAAGCGGCGTCAAACGCCTTACAGACGAGTCGGTGATAGCTATGCTATCAGTTTTGTTCAGACGGTCGTTTCCAGTCAGAAAACACATATCATTTGCGCAAATCGGACACTGGACAAAGATTTCACC
The DNA here is from genome assembly GCA_036435485.1 of Saposhnikovia divaricata. NCBI lineage: Eukaryota > Viridiplantae > Streptophyta > Magnoliopsida > Apiales > Apiaceae > Saposhnikovia > Saposhnikovia divaricata. The sequence goes on along the minus strand of CM071596.1, from coordinate 147,261,988 downwards.
AAATCTGCGCAGCGTATACAGAAATCGTATCGTATATAATCCCCCTATCAAGAACAAACATAAATCATATATATATCAGTATATATACAGATTATATAATGATCATATGATTATCTCAATCATCATCAACATACAGTTTATACATATATATCAAAATCAACGCATCATACATGACAATCATCAAACATGCTCGTATATATATCAAAACTGTAACATATAACCGAATTAAAACGTTTTTACAAGTAGCTCTGATGCCATTGAAGGGTTTCGAGGCAACAAACGCAGCGGAAAGCATTAATTAAAACAATAAAATCGAAACCCTACCTTAGGATCCATGCAAAAAACATGATATTTAATTCGGAATTAGATGATTACCTTAAAGAAGCTTTACAAATTGATAACAGATGGAGGTCCAAAGCAATCACCACGCAGCCCTCTTCGAGATCCACGTTGCCAAAGTAGTCCACACGAACGCTTGATCGTCCAACGATCACAGGAGCTGGTACTAGCCGAAGAACATGCCTATCTCTCTCTCTCTAGCCTCTCATACGTTTTTCTCTAAAAACGAATTGCAAAATTGTAACCCTAAACAATACATCATAATGTATTTATAGGGAAGAGAGATTGGGCTAAACCATAAATAGAATTGGGCTTCTCCAAACCCATTCTTATTTGGTTTTAATATTAAATTCGAATTATATTTAATTATAATTAAGACTAGCTCAATTAATTAAATATCCAATTTCGAATTTAATAATTTAATTTAAATTCTTAATTTAAATTAAAACTCCTTTTAAACGTTCTTATTGTGTAACCTTTTAGGTTATTATTACGTTGGCAATAATTTTAATGTCCAATAATAAAATTATAAACAATGAGCGGCATCTAGTAATACATCATTGCTACCCAAGTAATAATAATAAATGGTGATCCGATTAAACCTTTCGTGATTAATGTTTCCATGTAATATAATCCCTTTAATCATATATTATAGATTAAACTCAAGGCATGTCATTAGTCATCCTCTTCAACGTTTAATCCAGATTTCCTTGATCAATGAGTAGACTATTAAAACAAATCAATATTTGAGCATGGCCATGCATTTTCATAGTCTCACTCAATCAAGAGGCCAATAATATCTCTCCTAATAATTGGAGGGTTAAATCCTATATCTATCATTCATATTTCTCATACGACTCATAATATACCCGATCTCCACTTTTATCATCACCCGGTCAAAGGTAACTTTTAATGTAGTCAAAGTATATTAATCCTCATATAGAAGTATAATGATGTCAAGTCTAAAGATCATTGCACCATTATCACTGTGAGTCTTTCTAATGACCTTATTAACATGTAGAATCTCACAACGGGTTAATCCAGTGCCATGTATAATATTACATGCACCTATGTTATTGACTTTAGTATCACTATACCTGTGACCAATGAGATGTGGTCATCTGTCAATAAACATACTAATCTTTATGCATTATAATTGTCCCTTAATAATAATGCTCGATTAGGGATATTTAGGAATATAAACACTATTCATATAATCTCATTTTTAAGTCACATACTTAAAGATATAGAATACATGTTCTATATTCCAAGGACATTTATTACTCTAACATTTATATCGCAGTAAATTAAGACATAATAAATTAATGTAGAATAATCCATAGAACATAATCATCAAATAACAAAATAGTCTTTCCTAGAAGCACAACTACATTGTCTCTAGGGCACTAACACTATCAACACATGCTAGACTGAGTTCCAAGCATGGTTTTCAAGAGTTATCCAAGGTGGAATGTACTGCGAAATAATTAAATAACAAAGTTACTTATATTGATAAACATGTGACATTGATGCATATATATTAAAAGGTGTAAGACATTGTAAATACCAGTCCATGAGTATTCATATCAAAATTTGAGCTGATCAAATTAGCTTCAACGGTTGTCCGGAAGTCATCCATTTCTTCTGTTGCTATGACATTGGCTGCACCAGAATCACACTTACATGAAGTACTACTTAGTTAACTTGGAATATATGACCTGCTATCAACAGATATACTTACACAAACATAGCATCATGATGTGTTTTATATAGCAGTTGATAACAAACTTTCTTGAATATAGCAGTTTAACATAGCAGTCAAACATAGTAAACTTATCATACTACTAAGTAGCATGCTGTTTTACTAACAGATTTCCTTCACATGCCAAATGATATTTCTGTTAGCAAAATAAGATTTTCTTGTAGTGCTGTTTGTTTCAAAGGATTCGTATCAGCCTATCTATTAATTTCGTCTATATCAATTCTTATGTTATAAAATTAATCTGCACCAAATCTAGAATCATGGTCCACTCAGCCGAAATTCAACCTGTCTATTCTTCTAAAGTAACTATACTGAATTACATGTGCAGTTGTATTAAGTATCCATCCTCCAACTGTTTTTTAGTATTTAATCTTTTTGTTTAACCTTTAAACTTCATCAAATACTAATAGACTCATTTTCCACACCTTTTAAACAGGAAGCTATAGAGGGATTTCACCTTATCATACTACTGAGTAAACTTAGTAAGAAAAGCATCTTGTTATATTTCTTACACAAATATAGCAGTTGATAACATACTTGTAGTTGATGTCATAGTAGGAAGATTCTTTTCAACTCCTTTCCTGGAGAATATAGTAGCAGAGAATTCAGTCTTATCCAAGAGCTCGAAAAGAAGAGTATCTCCGATTTTACAGTATTTGCCCTTGAGCATCACTTCCATACCAACAAACTTTTTCATATTAGCTGAAAAAGTGAACTAAAATTTATCTCCATTCTTCAAATTTAGATAATTTTTCTTCTTCAGCATGTGTCGAAACCGATCAACTAACACAGGAGGAATAACCTAATCAATTCATTACAGAGTTACAATTTATAAGATACATTAGTCTAGGTAATGTACTTGTTGAAAAATCTTATACAGTGGCAAGTTAAGGACTTACGATCTCAGCTGATTCAATATGCTTTTCGTGAATATGAACAATAAATTTCTTCCCAATTCCATCAATATTGTCTGTCATAACAAAAATATATGCTAACATTAGTTAGAAATTTTACTATTTTCAGAGATATAAGTTACACTACTAGAAATCTGTTCATAGACATCACACTTTAGACATCGGTCAGAGATCTCACCGATGTTAGAGTCATTTTAGACATCGCTTTTCCATTTTCCGATGTCAAATATTATTTAGACATCGATATTTAAAAATAGCCGATGTCTAGTTCTCTTTTTTTTTAAAATGAAAAAGTAAAGACATCAGTTTATTAGAGAAGCGATGTCTAAACTAAGACCAGACATCATTTGTTTTAAGAAGCGATGTGAAAATAAAATATAGACATCACTAGATAATGTAGTGTTGTCTAAAGCCAAGTCCAGACATCGCTTGTTAAACAAGCGGTGTCTAATCCTATTTTTTATAAATTAAAAATGCCGATAGCTGCAATTGCTTTTTACTTATAACAATTTGGTTTCCCCCCTTTAGCATTTTTATTTCCCCGCTCAGACACAATTACTCAGATCCCCTTTCAGACACAACTCTCTCTCTCACAATTATTTCACTCTCCCCTCTCTCCCCGACTCTGCACTCTCTCTCTCAACACTGTCTCTCTCGGCCGTCTCTCTCTGCTGTCTCTCTCTCAACGCTGTCTCTCTCTCTCTCACCCATCTCTCTCTCTAACTCATCTCTCCGAATCTCTCTTCTCACTCTCCCTCAGGTACCGCTCTCTCTTCTCAGTCTCCACACTCTCGCTTTCGAAACCCATTTAAATTGGAGCTTGGAGGTGCTTAAATTAACGAAATCCAGCTTGTAGGAACTTCAATTGAGGTAAATTACCTTAAACCCATTTAAATTATTGTTTTCAATTACTGGGTATTATTGGGTATGTATGTATATATGTTTTTCAATTGAGGTTTGTATGTATTTATGTATTTATGTATGTTGTCTGTATTTATTTAAATTGTTTGTATGCATATATATATATTGTTGGGTTTGTATGTATGCATGTGTATATTATTTGGGTATATGGGGAATAAATTGGTGTTTGTCTCTGTTTGTATGTATAACATTTACCTCTAATTTACCTATAATTTACCAATGAATGGGGTTACTGTTTGTATGTATAACATTTACCTCTAATTACTGTTTGTATGTATGCAAATATATGTCTTAAACCCCTAATCTTAATCTAATCTAATCTTAATCTAATCTTAATCTTAATCTTAATCCCCCTTGTTTTGCATTTGATGATCGCTTTTTCTTATTCACCGTAAGTTCTTGTTTTAATCCTGTTATGCGCTTATTCAGAAAATCAAACATATATTAATTTACAAATACATGTCTGCATATATTAATTTTGATTGACGTCGTATATAATTGGTTAACTTTACAGATTTTGATTATCCGTGTTTGTTGTTTATGTGTTACAGATTATTTGGTGTTTTACTATATCTGCATTGTAATAGTTTTATGAAACTTCAAGTGTTAAATTTATGATTTGGATTATGGTACATGTTATCTTTAAAATAAAAAATAATCTAGACTTTAATAGCGGTTCCAAAAGATTCACACGGGTATATTTAGTATTTACTCGCTACTAGGGGCTAGGGGTGAGGTCTGAGCATAACTCACTTTCCATGCATCCTAGTTTCGAGTTACTAGCGGGACAATCGTGGCATGTTTGGTTTATTTATATTATTGTTAAGATAATTGACTTGAGAAATTGTTAAGATAATTGACTTGAGAAAGTTAATTTGATATTTGGTTATGCCTTTTCCTGGTTTGGACTTTAGGCGCCGTGCATGAATGTCATGATCGTAAAATTGTTAACCTGGTCGTATAACTTAAATGCAAAGATATCATTAATATGTATACACATATGTGTGTTTCTGTTTTCTGAAAATGATGTTAATGCAATATGTGAATGAAGAATGATTTGTAAGTGGCTTTAATCTGCAAACTATTTCTTTTAATAATTTGCTCCCCTGTCTTTCATTTTTTTTTAATTAACTTTTCTTTGTTTTTTAACCACAAACAGTGAATCCATATTAGTTGCTCGGTGTAAATGAGAAACTGTGTGGCTGTGTGCAGTACTGTACACATGCATGACAGGCATACTTTTTAGTTGCAGATCAAGTTTTTGCTTTTGTTGCTTTCGCTTGAATACACTCTTTGCTGTTGCTGTCTTAGTTTTAACACTTACATTTTTACCAGATAAAAGCTGATGGTTACAATATGTTCCTTTTGAGTTTTTTCTTTACTGATGCAGTTATAATGAAATGAGAATTTTGTTTAAAATGGTAATCAGGTAGGTAAAATTTTGTATTTATATGGATAAGTCATGGATTCGGAAAGACAGGGATTCTTTTGAATATGAAATTGGGGTCGAACAATTCTTGATATATGCCGAAGAAAATTCTCCTGATCCTAAGGAAATTCCCTGCCCTTGTTCACGATGCGCTAACTTCAAAAAATTCTCTGTAAAAACAATCAGAGGCCATTTATATGATAATGGTTTTAGTTTAGGGTATGTTGATTGGATTTGGCACGGAGAAAAGTGTAAGCCTAGGTCATCAGTTGCTTCGACATCAGACACCGTTAATGTTTGTGATGCAGCATCTAATTGGGGCGAGGGCGAGGGCGAGGGCGAGGGCGAGGGCGAGGGCGAGGGCGAGTACGATAATGATTCATATGAGTTTAGTAGGTTTGTGGCTGATGCTGAACAACGTTTATATGAGGGTAGCGAATGTACTAAGTTGGAGGCAATGCTAAAATTGCATAATTGGAAGGCTAGGTTTGGTATAAGTGATAGCTCTTTTACAGAGCTGCTCTCTTCTGTTGGCTCTCTCCTGCCTAAAGACAACGTTTTGCCACCTAATGCATATGAAGCAAAGAAAACCCTATCAAATTTAGGCCTTGAGTACATAAAATACCACTCATGCCCAAATAATTGTGTACTATATAGGGGTGCATATGTTGATGCTTCCGAGTGTCCGAAGTGCCATATATCTCGTTGGAAGGTAGGAAAAGATGGTAAAATACGGGTTAATGTTGCTGCCAAAACCATGTGGTATTTTCCAATTATTCTGAGATTTAAACGGATGTTTAAATCTCCTTCTACTGCCGAACTAATGACTTGGCATGCGAAGCAGCGAATACAAGATGGAAAGATGCGGCATCCAGCCGACTCTCCTTCCTGGAGAAATATCAATTACAGATGGCCTGCCTTTGGTAGTGAATCAAGAAATATACGTTTAGCTTTGGCCGCGGATGGTATAAACCCACATAATAATGGCTTAACTAATCGATACAGATGCTGGCCGGTAGTATTGGTAACATATAATCTTCCTCCCTGGTTATGCATGAAGAGGAAGTTTATGATGTTAACAATATTAGTTTCTGGTCCACATGAGCCTGGTAATAACCTTGATGTTTATTTACAGCCGATGATTGATGATTTAAAGAAGCTTTGGGAAGAAGGTGAACCAAATGTATATGATGCCTATAGTAAGTCATATTTCACTTTAAAAGCAATTTTGTTGTGGACGGTAAACGACTTCCCTGCATACGGAAATTTGTCCGGCTGTGTCAATAAGGGTTATATGGCTTGTCCAATATGTGGTGATGACACCGTAGGTAAGTATTTAAGCCATAGTAGGAAAATGTGTTACCAAGGCCATCGACGATATTTGCCAAGTCATCATCCTTATAGGAGGCAGAAGGCCGCTTTTAATGGAGAACAAGAGTTTGGGAATGCACGTCAACCCCTTTCAGGAGAAGAAGTGTTAGCGCGGCAGAACCGTATTAAATATGAATTTGGGAAGGAAGTAAGGCAGTCAAAAAAGGTGGACTGTCCATGGAAGAAAAAATCAGTTTTTTTCGAGTTGGAATATTGGAAGTTTCACCATGTTCGTCACTGTCTTGATGTTATGCACATTGAGAAAAACGTGTGTGATAATTTGATTGGGACACTACTAAATATGAAATATAAGTCAAAAGATAGTGCGGCATCTCGTCTTGATATGAATGAAATGGGGGTTAGGTTAGCTTTAGCTCCACAAACAGGAGAAAAAAAAACCTACTTGCCTCCTTCGGCTTTTACTTTGTCAAAGGCAGAAAAAAAGAAAGTGTTGTCAACATTCATGAATATGAAACTTCCTTATGGACATGCATCTAACATAAAAAATTGTGTATCCATGGGTGATTTAAAGATGTATGGGCTGAAGTCCCATGACTGTCATATCCTCCTCCAACAATTACTTCCGGTTGCAATTCGTCATGTTCTCCCGAAAAATGTAAGGGTCACAATAATAAGATTGTGTTTCTTTTTTAACTCTTTGTGTAACAAAGTTGTAGATGTATCAAAACTGGATAAAATGCAGGCAGATGTGATAGTAACATTGTGTGAGCTAGAAAAAATTTTTCATGCATCATTTTTTGATGTAATGGTACATGTCGTAGTCCACTTGGTTCGGGAATTACGGTTATGCGGGCCGGTGTTTTATAGATGGATGTATGCATTTGAACGGTTTAATAAAGTGTTGAAGAGTTATGTACGAAACCGTTACTATCCTGAAGGTTGTATAGCAGAAAGTTATCTTGGAGAAGAATCGATAGAATTCTGCCAAGAGTTTGTCAAGGAGAAATGCACAACTGCCGGTCTTCGGAAAAATCAAGGCAAGTTGTCCGGTCCATTATCTATTGTTACAATGAAGGTAGTAGAAGAAAAAGAGCGAGATGAGGCACATCTACATGTCCTTCTAAACAACCCTGAAGTGTATCCATATATTATGTAAGTTAATATATTTCCTCTGTAAATTCTTCCTTTTGTATTTTTCTCTATAAGTATATTTCTGCCTGTTTATTGAATATATGCATTTTCTCAGAATGCATAAGGAGTATCTTGAAGGAGTCCACCAGGGGAAAAAAAAAGTGTTCAGTGGATCATGGGAGAGCACAATCGGCTTTTTGCTGATTGGTTCGAAAAAACCGATGGAGATGGCTGAACTAAAGAGTTTGCTTAAATCAAATTATCCATCTCCAGTGTTGTCTGATAAAGCAAGTTGCCAAACAAAACAACTGCCTCAAGACACAAAATCATTGGCTGCCAAAGTACTAAAGGTCGATGATGATGAATGTGTTGCTGTTATTAACCCTACACCACCACAGATAAAGGTAAAATATATAGTTTATTGTTTAATTTATAAAGTTTTGTTGTTTTTAATGATAAATATAATTCTTTAAATATAATTTGATCTAATAATAAACGTGTGTAGGGTCCGCAACAATGTGAGTTGGCAATAGACAACATAGAAAATAAGGTGGCATTCGGTATGGTTTTTGATGAGGAAGAGTTGAATAACTCTTTACATGGAGGGCCTCTACTACCTGGATGTGCTCGTGTGTCTGTGGATGGGAGCATTCAAGGAGATGCCTTGATTCCCGTGCCGATAGCAGGTGAAATAGAGACGGTCCAGCAAGCTGTTGGCTCTCACGTCTCATGGCCTCGGGACTTGATCATATTCCCAAATGTTAATGTCGTGGTACGCATTTTTAATTATATTCATAGTTTGTGTGCATATGATCGGAAACGAAATGTGTCAATGTTTAATTATATATTTTTTTGCAGAAAAAGAAAAAAGAAAGGGAACCTAAAAATGAGTTGCAGAAAGTACAATCTTTATTTAATCAAGTGGCGATTAATAAGAATGTGCCAAATCGCTTTAGGTTGTTGTATAAACATGCAACAACATTCATGAAGTCTACTGGGGCCTCAATACAGATGCCATGTGATGCGAAGGTCTTCGGAGCTGAGAAAATAATATATATATTGCAGGAAAATGTAATTGCTTTACTAGAGTATGAAATGATTGGTCAAGCTGCAATATCTGCATATATGGCGTAAGAATATTTATATTTTCCATTCTTTTGTAGTCTCATTCTTCACATTCTGCATATTATTTCCGCTTTGATCACTTGCAATGTTGATTTTTCATCTGTAGGTACTTGCATACTGTGCTTAGTGCTGATGACAAGTTGGACACATTTGCTTTTTGTGATCCCGGAGCCATGTTTACCCTGGGCAGCGATTTCGAAGCGTACATTGTTACTCGTTTGAAAGAGGGTAATCCCGATCGTCTTTTCTTAATGCCGCATAATAGCAAGTAAGTATTGTAAGTGTTTGTAATTAATTAAATAGACTATTTATCATGAAATTTAAGACTCTGACTCTGGTATATTATAAATATTTAACAGTTATCATTGGATATTGATCATAATATGGGTTGGTGAAATTTATATTCTCAATCCTCTGCCTCATACAACTGGTTATCTCGATTTGGAAAAACAAGTAGCAAGGTATTTTACTGTAAGATGTTCAAATATATATATATATATATATATATATATTTGATTATTTGGATTATTCACCTTTGTGTTATGTGTCATGCAGCGCGGTCAAGACTTTCAATGCAGAGACAGGAAGGGGAAACAAAATTCCTAAAGTCAAATACATTGCAGTAAGTTTTTCCTTTTAGTTTAATAGTATTGCATTTTAGATTTTTTGTCAAGTACTTTCCTGCATTGACATATAATGTTTAAAATCAATAGTTGTTTGCGATTTGTTTATACCATTATGTAAGAAGGGTAGGGATTAGATGTTATCACATGATTTACAGAGCAACGGTGTGTGTAAATAACAATCTCAAACAACAGCAGCCAACCATTTTATAATAACAGACAGAGAGACGACATCATTGATATCTAAGCAGAAATAGTACAGCAGATTACATATTTTACAAGTAAAAGGGAAATTCTTCCATCTAAGAGTCGAAGCAATTTGACGTCTACACTTTTTACTGTGCCTTCACTTTTGACTGTTCTTGCTGAGTTGAAATTTCTTTACAATTGTTTGGGTCTTTGCCAAGAACATCCAAAAGCATAACTCTTTGCCATTCCCTGCCTGTCAAAATATGTTCAAAATAAACAAATTACTTTTGAAGTAACCTGCATAGAAATGTGTTGATTATTTCCTGCATTTGTGATTTTCTTCCTGGGACAGGAATGTCCAAAACAACCAGGGGGCTTCGAATGTGGCTATGTAGTCATGCGCTACATGAAAGAGATCATTGAGGACTCAGAAATGTCTTTTCTGAAAAAGGTATAATACATGACTGTGTTTGCGATGTGTAATTGGTACATAAAACTACAGTAATATATGCCTACACTAATTACCTTGTGTGTGTGTTTGACGTTTCTGCAGTGGGCACCGAAGACTCGCAAGTCTTACACTAGGCATGACCTTGATGAAGTGCGGTTTGAGACTCTAAGCCATATCGAAGCTTACATGTAAAAGGCCATGCACTCTTCTTCGATATTGATCCAGCTAGCTGCAACTTCTATTTTAATTTTGTCTGTCTTGGATTTATATTAGTTATTTGCGTGTATAAGGCAGATTACTAGCTAATGTATGGATTGATATGGTTTGAATATTGTAGTTGATGGGATAATGTAGTTGGATTAGATATAATGGTTGTATGGATTGGATAGTATTGCAGAATTTGTTGGAATTAATGGTTATTTTGGTTTTGAATGCATGGTTTCTCTATTTTAGCAATTTGAGCAATTTTGGAAGCTATGAAAAACACTACTAGAAATCTGTTCACAGACATCACTTTGTACAGGAAACTGATGTAAAACACCTAAACTAATATCACATTGTTGTAAAAAAGCGATGTTAAAATGACAGAAAGACATCGGTTTCTACAAGGGAATGATTTCTAATTATATAGGAAGACATCACTTTGTAGAAGAAACTGATGTAAAACACCTAAACTAATATCACATTGTTGTAAAAAAGCGATGTTAAAATGACAGAAAGACATCGGTTTCTACAAGGAAATGATTTCTAATTATATAGGAAGACATCGCTTTCCCCAGAAAACTGATGTCCCAAACATTTATAGACATCGGCTAAAAACCGTTGTCTAAGACCCCCCCCTTTCTCTACACTCACAAAGACATCACTAGATTTTCTGCATAAACATCGGCTAAAACCCGATGTCTAAAACAGAAATACACATCGCTTACATAAACGACCGATGTCAAACTGCTCATAGACATCGGCTAAAAACCGATGTCTAAGACCCCCCCTTTCTCTACACCCACAAAGACATCACTAGATTTTCTGCATAAACATCGGCTAAAACCCGATGTCTAAAACAGAAATACACATCGCTTACATAAACGACCGATGTCAAACTGCTCATAGACATCGGCTAAAAACCGATGTCTAAGACCCCCCCCTTTCTCTACACCCACGAAGACATCACTAGATTTCTGCATAGACATCGGTTTTTAGCCGATGTCTATGAACTGATTTCTAGTAGTGTTAATGTAATATGAACAATTTGATATAGCGTGTTACATACCTTCCACATAAACAGGAGCTAGTTGAAACCTGTTCGATGCTGGATAATCTATTTCCATACCAGTGTCATCAAGTATGAATACAGTAAATGTCCCAGAACCATTGTAGTAGAACAATGCATAGAAACCTTTTTCAGTTCGAAAATCATTAAAAAACAGAGCCAAGTTGGTAAACTCATTTCTATCCTTATGGAAAATAACATTGTATTGGTATCCATTTCTATGAATGATCAAAGTGACTTGCTGTGGTACATGTTGTGCACATTCTCTAACAAAGCCTGAAGGAAATTTCTACATAAACCAAATAGGGTTATATGAATTAGAAGGTATGTACAATAATTGTGCGATATTAAATTCTTCTGGGAGATTTGTTTTGTATACGAATCATGAACAACATTTATGTTATTACCATCGACGTCTTTGCGAAATCTCTGGGAAACAGTCTAACCATGAATGTTGGGTGTTTGTGTTCCTGATAATGAGTTGTGTCAGTTTATGTTCCGAATAAGGCTTATACAAATGAGATTTTTGAAAAGCTTGAAAGTATAATGATCACCAAGGCATTAAACTAAGCAATTAATATGATTTTTGTGATCAACATTGCAAATCATATTACTGATACAATCTAATACTTCTCAACGAAACAAAACAATAAAATGTATGCATGCCAAAACATTCTTACATTCCTAAACACAAAACAATAAAACACAAAAGAATATAGTACCAAAACAATATAGAAGTTAATTTCTCTGTTCAACGATGGAGGTAAATCATATGGAAATAAGAATAATCGTGATTCAGCAAGGAATGAAGAAGACGATTAGTGAAGACAGAACAGTAATTAGGGATTTTAAACAGTACTCATGTATAAACACGGGTATGAAATGAGGCATGTATAAGTGTACAAAGAACGGTATTAACTTACTATATAGGAACTTATAGTCCCTAAAATATGTCCCAAAATTGTTCCCAAATCTTTGTATAATTGGTAATTTTCTTAAAATAATATGGAACCCCGCGTGCATAAATATGCGTCCATTAATTAAAATCAGGCATTTGTCAACGTCACGTTATTTGGGAAAAATTTTGGGAATATTTTTGGGGTACCTAGCATTTTTAATTCGTTCCTAATTTTTGGGAATACTTTCTCCGTTCCTAATTTTTTTCCTCGTTTTGACTTTTGGTACTGTTTATTATACGCTATTGACTATTAATTTATGTATAATTTATTAGATAAAATATATTCACGAGTGATTTTGTTTGATTCGTATTTATGAATACTTTAATACAGTGAAGTTTTTATATTGGCTGTATTAGGATTGAGGTAAAAAATAGAATGTCTTTATTATGTTGGAACCGGGAAAAAATTATTAACTGAATTTAGCAATTTGTTTTTTGAATATTTATTTATCGAGGTTCTATTGTAACAATAAAATTCAATTGGACAATGGACATGATAAGGGAAGACAAAGCAAAATTTAAGGAAGTCATGAAGACATGTCCGTTCAGCTCAATAATTGTTTCAATTAAATATTTGATTTGGTTCTTACAACATTTGCTATAAATACCTATAATCTTAGCAACTCATGATTATTGGCAGTGATATACCTATTTGACATCATTGCATTGGTGTAATTAAGGTGTACATCACTTAAGTACTTAGGTACCCAAAGTCATAGCTGCATAATCAACCAAATGGAAAATGTTGATTTAGACACTTAATTAAAAACTTAATTAAACGCAACAACTGTAATTATTTTAAGAACGAACAATAATTTGTCGGATTAAAATCTTGCTTTTTTAATTTGGTAAAACATTATAATCCCTGAATTTATGTTTATTTGAGATCCAAATGGATATGTTGTTTTATGTTAAAATATACTTTTGTAATTTTAAGTTGTAATGTTGATGAATGAGAGCAACATAGCAGAGGTTAGTCCATGTGCAATGTTGATGGACAACATAGGTATTTTGTAATCATTATTGAATGTTGTTTTGCATTACTTAATTACTTAGGTACTGAAAGTCATAGCTGCACAATCAACCAAATGCAAGATGTTGGTTATGAAACGCAACATCTGCAATTACTTTGAGAACCAAGAGTAATAGTTCGGATTAAAATGTTGCTTTTTTAATTTGGTAAAACATTATCAATATCCCGTAAGCAGACATATTGCCTCAAAAATTAAAAGCGTATGACATTATTCTATGATACACAATATCCCATATATAAAACGTAATTCTTCAGTTGCAAGATATGATATACTCTCCGTACGGAGCAGATGTAGCACTGGAAAACATAAGTAATTTAATTATGACTTGCGACAATAATAATGAACATGTCCAAAGCAAGAACATTTCTTATTGACTAATTTAAATACCAAACATCACCAAAGCAATAAGTTTAAATTTTAGAAAACATGTTGTAAATGAAATCAGGGCATCACATCACCCGAAACAAACAAAAGTTCGAAACAAACAATTTTATTGAGATGTGGAAATTGAAAATGATCCTGCACGAAGAAGTCATCACTTGAAACTGCCATCCTTTTCAGACCTGTAAATTTGAATGAAACATGTATGAGTTAAGTCATGTGTCTGTATAACATGTTTGTGTTTCATAATGGTGCAAAACAGATTGACAAAATGATTTACCTTTTCCTTTTTAATTTGTTTAAGTGGGATAGGTTTTGGTTTATTTTCTTTCTCAACTGCATTCTCAGAGTCATCATCCAGGTCTGTTATAGAAATGACAGTGCCATCATTTAATCTCTTGAGACGATTTGATATAGATTTCTCAGTATCTGGAGTCTTGGATTCAGAATTTTGGACAGAATATGTTGATGAGTACTGTGCACAAAGAAATTTAAAATGTTTATGAGTAAAAAAATGAAATGTAATGTTTGCAGCATTGACAAATAAGTATGATCTGATAAGAATATATAAGAATCCTTTTCGTCTATACCTGGGAAATCTTAGAACCAAGAAAGCAATCACTATCATCTGGTTTATTGTTTTCAATGATTTCAAAACCCTTGTAGATATCAACAACTGTGTATGTGTAAGAATTCTTCTTGACATTGTCCTCATTGATACGAATTGTTAATGTATATTCATTGCCTACAAAAACCTTTAGGCTTTTTGGAAACTCTTCATGTTTCCCTTCCTGGTTCATCAGATAAAATAAGGATTTCAGATATTTAAAACTATTTGTAAAATAGTTAAACACGTGTACGAAAATGTTAATGACTAAATTAACTTGTATTTGCAATGATCATACCCTATCTTGCTCTGCCAGAACATCAAACACAGTTTTACCAATTACATTCTCAACCTCACGATCATATAAGATAAATGCAGCTACACCAGTAGAATCTCCAGCAATCAAACATATCCTAAACCTTTTGAACAGAACCAAGCATATATATGGATGAATATCCTACATAATAATAATATAACTAACATTTCTGTAGCAAAGACATGTTTGATTACCTCTTTTCAGGGAATGGAATATTTCTTTTACAATCCACACATTTAAATTTTCCTTCAATCATATATGTAAGAACCCAGATTTTGGGTGGAATTAAAACTTTTATGTATTTAATGATGTAAGAATGAATAGTGGTTGTGGCTACAATGTAATAATTGATATTTGGAAAGAATGAATGGAATTCGACTTTATTATTTCTATGTCTTGAAGAATGCTAAAGGGTGACAACATAGGTAAGAATAATCTATCTTTTAAGGGAATAAGAGATGGCAAATTCAAGCAGGAGAATATTCTCATGTCATCCAGATCGGTAACGATTAATCCAGTAGTTCCGTAAAAAGGTTAAGGAACGATCGAAAGAGAATACGGACAATTGTACAACCCCTAAGAGAATAAGTAAAGAATAAATAATGAATAGTGTTTTGGTGGGAGTATAGAATAATATGAGACGACACTATATAGAAGTATTCGGAACGGATTTCCGAGTTCGTATTAGTGATCCAGGGGGAAAATAAGTGTATGTAAAAGCTGTCGGATTCTGAAAAACCGCACTTTTATTTTCTCCGAGATTTCCCTGGACACTGATAGCCTTAAGTATTTAACGAATGGATTTAAGGAATATAAATTGGAAAGTTAGAATGAAAGATGGAGAATGATAGTATTATTATTAAAAAAGATTCCCGGTAAAACCCTAATTAGAAATCCGGGAAATATTCCTACGAACGATCAATCGAAACGGGCAATAACCGGACACAGAAACAAGCAGAGGAAGCAAGAGTCTTGTGCAAGCTACTAGAATAAATATCTAGCAACCAAGTGGCTTAAAGTAACTAGCATACTTGGAGATGGAGGTAGTACTTAGAAAAACCAACCAATACTTAGCGTTCCACCATCCAAAACATAACACTTGTCTCTCCAAATTGCCTCATCCATGAAATCACACTCCACTAACACAACTAGGATGAGATATTATCTATCCAAATTCACTTTATGCATAATTGACCAAAGAAAAGCAAGAAACCAAGCAAACACTCTCCATTCCTTTTCTTTCTTCAAACTTTCGGCCAAGGAGCTAGAAAAGGAGGTTCCCACCATTGTTTTATCTTCAAATTTTTAGGGTAAGTACTACATATCATAACTTAGATCCCCTAGAAATTTCAGCCTCAAATTCACTTTCTTTCATTTTCAAATAAATCATCAAAGGTGATGATGAATAGTGTTTTCAAGAACTAATCCTTGTTTTCTTGTTTTCATGGTTGATCCTAGCTAAGTTAAGGCTATCCAAGGGCAATACCAAGCTTTGTGAGGCTAGTACATACTACAAGGAAGGTATAAGACTTGAAAACCCTAGATCTACTTTGAGTTTTAAGCATGTTCTTGATGTATCTAGCTTAGTTATGATTATGTTCATGTTATAAGCATGTTTAGTTAGTGATTTAGTGATTTGATTAACATGATGATTTTGATACTAAGATCAGTGGCTTCTGGACTTGTTGAGGTGCTTAATATGTGTATAAGTTGTTTAGATGCCCGGTGTGGCTTGGGTTGTTGATTGTGATTTTTGGAACGTTCGTATTATAGCCGTTATAATGTCCGATTTTACAATACCATGTTTTGTATGCCATTTTCCATGTCAAAACCCTATTATCCAGAGACTTTATCTGCCATGATAGGATAGGTAATGTTCTAAGCTTTGTTTTGAAATAAAGATCACGTGAAACAGACTTATGGTTTAGGATTTATGACCGATTTACTAAAAGTAGTTCGAATCCGTAAACGAAAGTTCGTAACTTAAATTGAACCCTTGTAAACTATGTAACGTCATGGCGAATCTTGGTAAATAAATACTACAGGTAAAAAGGAAGGTGTGAAAGAAAACCGTATGTCAAAAGGATCATTTTTCGATTTATTAAAAATGTTCGAGTCAAGGTTAAACGCGAACGAACCCCTAAAAGACGACTCTTTTATAACTTCGGTAAAACACTTAGAAAACGGGCGATAAAACTCGGAGTATAATATTGGTTCGTAACGATCGACCTTAGAACTTGTATGACTTAAGTATGTCCCAAGTATAAGTACAGTGACATGTCGTTTTAACGAACAAATGTCGGGTCGGATCAATGATAAAAAGGAATCCACTAAAAGGGATATAACGAGATAACTCGAGAACGTGTTTCGATTTAAGTATAACTTAACTTTTAAGATGTTAAGTGATTAATCCCGAATGCCTTGGCTATTTATAGATCACCAAGCTGAACCGGGACCCGCTACCAGTACCCCTTACCGTACTCGACTACCAGGCAAGTTTCAATTCCCTTCTTTTAGGCTGTTGTTGTGATTGAATATATATATATATATATATATATGTTTTCTGTTATACATATGCCATAGCATGCATGCCTACTTTCAAGTTATATCATTATGCTTGTTCCCTGATTGTTATTGGCTTATAAATTAGATAGCTATCGTATCAATTATAAGCCGGTTGTTATAAGACCCTCAGAGAAGGGTGTATACATCTTATTCATCAAATATAGATCGGGAGTCAATATTTCTTGACATATCGAGATTACCTCGGAGGAAAATATTTAAGTAAATATTTTCTATTATTTGGGCGACGAATATTATTTGAACATTCGTTCCAGATTATTTATTTAACGATTCTTACTTCAAATAATTATTTGAACGTAACTATTCGACGCATAATATTATTATTTTTTATATTCATTCAGAGTGGAATTATTTATCGATTATTATTTCGAATATTCTTCTAAAGATGAGACTACTAAATGAATATTATTTGGATATTCATTTAGAATATTATTTTATTAAATAAATATTACTTTTGAAAATTCATTTAAGATATTAATTACTTGATGAATATTATTTTAAATATTCATCTGAAGCCTGATTTATTTATCGAATATTATCTCGAATATTCCTTTAGGGCTTGGATTACTAAATGAATATTACTTGATATTCATTAAATGAATATTACTTTTTGAATATTCATTTAAATTCCTAATTAATTATGAATATTGTCTTAAATATTCCTTTCAAGTCCTATTAAGTAATGAATATTATTTTGAATATTCATTTAAATATTTATTTATTCAATAAATATTCTCCTGATATTTCTTCAGGGATTATTTTGAAAAATACTCTGATTAAAGATATTCTTTCATATTCCTAAATATTCTTTAAATATTTTTAATTCAATAAATATTCTCTGAATATTTATTCCATATTTAGAATAACCTCAATAAGGTTTATCTTCTTCGATTATTACAGAAAATATCTCGGAGTCATATTATTATTAATCTTATATCAAGAAAGGTTCTCAGACATCATTCTTCTTTGAGTCTACCTCTCTAATAATAATGGAACCTTACTTGGAAAATGTTATTTATCTTGTCGACTTCCCGGTCATAGAGTATTCTCTTCACTCGCAACTCGGGTGCTGTTGACTTATTAAGTCGTTGTTTACCTTCTCATCTTTCGAGGGGTAAGATGGTTGGAACAAGTTGATATTCGTTACCAAGCAATAGCTTGGAAGTTATTGGTGAATTTTCCTTTCCAACTAGATACGACTACTTTGTGGAGTCTTATCAACAAGTATTATACTTGGGGAAAGGGGGACGAACGTTACATTCAGAATCATGAATTCTTTTTAAACTAGGAGTCGTGTAAGAGGCCGAGTAGCGCCGGTCCATCCCCTTTGGCCCAACCGTTGGCCGGGGAAGCTAGTAAGGCGGTAGACAAGTAAAGCCGTCAGTTCTTCCTTCTACCGGTAGTAAATCTAATTTGAGCTGTACGATCTCGACTGATCATCAAGATTGGAACAGCGGGCGCGGTGAATACTCCATCATTGGTTCATCATCCAAACTTATTTATTTCCTGCAACATGATTACTGTTGGCAGAGCTGGAAAAGTGTTCATAACTGGAATTGCAACCTTTTCATGCAAGTTCCTCTTCTTAATAACAATGAGAATATCTCGCTTACTTTTGATGTAGCAGATATTTCTACAAACAAATACTTTAAGTTACCTTGTAACTTCATCGTTCATATTATACTGGCATCATTTCTGTAAATGCATGGCATATGGTTTGAAAGATACTTTTGAACTGTTATATATTATCGTTCATTTATATATTATTGTTGGTGGGCGTTCGCTCACCCTTGCTTTGTTCACATTATGTCACAACAACAGCTAGGACAGATGGCTCGCGTCAGGCGCACTCGGCGCAAGCAGGTTACCCGACCCACCGGACTACCCGCTGAGATGCTAGCCGCCATTGCTGAGGTAGCATAGTTAGACAGATTTTGTTTCCTGTTTAACTATATGTATAATTAAAGTAATTAACGGCAAAACTTTTAAACTTATGATGTTATCCTTTTGGGATTGTAATAACTTTTATTCGTAACCCTTTAATGTAAGACTTATTTCAATTTCATCTCTGGGACTATAACTGTTATGCGTGTGAGTGGATATTATTGTGGGGTCACAGCATGTGATTTAATTATTGTGGACTCAAGTCAAGTATTATGTATGGATGTAAGATCGTAACCACCAGATCCCTGACCCCGGATCTGGGGGTGTTACAGAGATGGTATCAGAGCGAGAGTTATATATCCCAAGAGATGATACGACGTTATATAATAATAAATTCAATAATATAATAAGAACCCTTGCCAGGTTCACCTAAAACCCTTACAGGAACTTTTTAAGTATCATGATAGTAACATAGTTCGTCTTGTGTAGGCGAGCGACATGTCGGCCCAGGAGGCAGCTGCGAGACAGCATGATGAGGACATGTTCCGAACTAGGGACCCATACTATGAGCACTTGCCTGAGGAGGATACTGAGCCTGAGGAGGATGACGCTGAGGAGGTCCAGGTTGATGCTGATACTGATGTGATCGAGTCTGAGGAGGAGGACCCTGAGGAGGTCCAGGTTGATGTTGACACAGATGTAGTTGAGACTGAGGGGGAGGAGGACCTGGAGGGGATCCAGACAGGACAGGACGCTGAGTTAGTTACTGAGGATGAGGATTATTGGGTGGTATCTGAGATTAGGACCATAGAAGAGGATACTGATAAGACCACTGAGCAGGTCATGGCTGCTGTTGTTGGACAGGCTGTGGTTGAGGTTGAGCCAGTGGAGGATGCAGTAGGGAGTTCCGGACTACGAGTGCCACCCCTCCCTGTTGAGAGAGCCCCTACCCCACCACCACTACCTGTGAGCCCATACCCCGATGAGTTTGAGGAGCTTACCCTAGAGCCCCAGCAGATAGAGACTGCTGCTCCAGCTGAGCCATCCACCCCACCTCATGCCCCGATAGGAGGAGTCCCAGTATGTGTTCACAACTTGATTGTGAACAGGCTTTATAGAGAGTTGTCTGTGGCAGATGCCAGATTGGCAGAGTCTAGGAGGGAGTTAGCAGCAGAGAGAGCCGCCCGGATGAGGTTGCAGGGCAGGAGGACTATCAGTGACAGGGTTGGGTATAGGGCTGTGACCCGCATCGAGCTGAGGGCTCGGGTGAGGGTGCGATAGTTGCCTACTAATGGGCATGGTAGGGTAGACAGAGCAGAGGCTGAGGAGATTTTCTGCATCGCCATGGGGAGGGTTCGGAGAATGTTTCGTCGTGGAGGCTGATTTCAGATGTAGTGATGCAGTGGTCTAGTTGTCTAGTCATGTACGGACGTAGTAGTGCCGGCTTTTGTAGGGATGGTTTTCTTGTACTTGTTTTCCCATTTTGCAGACTAGACAGATAGACAGCGTATTTCACTTTTGACTTGTTGTTGTTGTTAGGATGGCTGTACTTTAAACTAATGTTGTAACTCGGATGTTGTACCTTTTCGGTACCTGGTATATATTTGTTTCCTTTTCAGTCATTACAATTTTGTTGGGATGTGATCACGAGTTTATTAGCATATGTACTACTTTTCGATTAAGTTGCCATGAGATATAAAACTGTGGGATTTTAAACCCAATCATGTAAAGAATTATGCAAGGAAAAATCCTTTAAAACAGGTAAGTGAACCTAATGTATAATTTTCCAAATTTTCAGTAAAATGCCTCCAAGACGAATGGGCACTAGGGCTAACCCCCGAGAATCTACTGACCAAGAGAGTCACAACCAACACGAGGAAAACCATGAAAGTAGTGAAGAACAAGATCAGGATTATAATGAGCAAGAAGATTCCCAGTATGGAGCAGAGGATGAACCCCTGTACTCTGAAGAATTTGAGGGGGAAATCGAGGGTGGAGAAACTGAAGTAGAACAGGAAGGGGAGAACCAGGGCGGAAACCCCATGGGCCAGTTTATGGATCTACTTAGGCAGAATTTGAACCAATACCCCCAGCCACCACCAGGCAACAACACTTCAGTGGCAAATTCCTTTAGGGCCTTTAAATCCCTTAAGCCCCCAGAGTTCCATGGATCGGCTGATCCCGTTGAGGCGAGGGCCTGGATCAAGGAAATGGAAAAATCTTTCGAGATTCTGAGTATCAATGAGGCTCAGAAGACTGTTTTTGCTACTTACCTACTAAAGGGAGAGGCCAATTATTGGTGGGAAGCCAAGAAGAACATGGAGACTGATGCTGTCATAGTCTGGGAAAGGTTCAAACAATTGTTCCTGGAGAAGTACTTCCCGAAGTTCATGAAAACCCAGATGGAACTTAAGTTTTTGGAACGGAAACAGAACAATATGTCAGTGGCTGACTATGAGGCCAACTTTACTGAGCTATCGAGATTTGTGCCAGAGTTTTTAGACACAGAAGAAAAGAAAGCTAACAGGTTTCAACAAGGGCTGAAGCAGTGGATCCAGAATAGGGTGGCGGTTTTAGAGATTACAGATTATGCCACCTTGGTGCAGAAGGCAACCATTGTGGAGGCTGGTAGTGATCAGATGCAGAGAGAGAGAGAGAAAGGGGGGATAAAGAGAAAGCATGTTAGTATGGGCGGAAGATCCGCTGGAGGAAAACCCCTAACCAAGTTTAATCGAGGAGCGGTTTCCCTACCTGGGAGGAATGTAGGGTTTAAACCATCTGCGAGTGTAAGTGTGAGCCAGGGCGGCCATCAATCAGGAATGTCCCGTTCCAACCCTTCTCGACCTCCATTGCCATTGTGTGCTACTTGTGGGAAGAGGCACTCCGGGGTGTGCAACCTGAAGCAGATAAACTGTTATAAGTGTGGGCGAGCTGGGCATTATGCTACCTCTTGCACCACGGTCATCCCTAACAGCACAACCTGTTTCCAGTGTGGACAGCGAGGGCACATGAGGAAGGATTGCCCAAGGAGCAAACCAGCAGCATCAGGGGCAAGAAAGGTTGCCTCCAATAGGCCACCAACTGCTAGGACTTTTAATATGTCAGTACAAGATGCCGTGAGGGACACAGATGTGATAGCAGGTACATTTTCTCTCAATTCAGTCAGTGCAAATGTCTTATTTGATTCAGGAGCAACTAAGTCTTTTATATCTAGAGATTTTGCGTATAAATTAAAACTTAAAACCCAGCAACTAAGAGATTCCTTACCAGTAGAAATAGCTAATCAGGAAATCGTACCGGTTAATCAAATTCACCCCGATTGTAAGCTAGAAATAGGAGGACGATCCTTCTATGTCGATTTAATTCCTTTTAAGCTAGGGGAATTCGATGTCATTTTGGGTATGGATTGGTTGTCTCGCAATGATGCGCGGATAGATTGTAAAGGGAAAAAGGTTAAGTTGAAAACCCCAGGGAAGAAAGAAATAGTGTTTAAGGGGATGCGACAGACCCAGAAAATTCTGACCATGGCGCAAACCAAGAGATTGTTACGAAAAGGTAACGAGGCTTATTTAGCCTACGTTATAGACACTCAGAAGGAAGTGCCAAGATTGCAAGACATTCTGGTAGTTAATGAGTTCGAGGACGTGTTCCCACAAGATCTTCCCGGACTACCACCTGATAGGGTAATTGAGTTTGCCATCGAGTTAGCCCCGGGGACGGTGCCGGTTTCGAAGGCCCCGTACCGACTAGCCCCAGTAGAAATGAAGGAGCTAGCTAAACAATTACAGGAATTGTTGGATAAGGGCATGATAAGGCCCAGTGTGTCGCCTTGGGGCGCACCAGTGTTGTTTGTTAAGAAAAAGGATGGGAGTATGAGGTTATGCATCGACTACAGAGAATTGAACAAGCTAACCATAAAGAATAAGTATCCATTGCCCAGGATAGACGATTTGTTTGACTAGCTAAGAGGCGCTGAATACTTCTCAAAGATTGATCTGAGAACGAGATATCACCAACTGAAGATCAAACCTGAAGATATCCCGAAGACTGCATCCGTACCAGATATGGACATTATGAGTTCTTAGTTATGTCATTTGGATTGACCAACGCCCCAGCAGCCTTCATGGACCTAATGAATAGAGTGTTCAAGGAATATTTGGACAAATTCGTGATAGTCTTCATTGATGATATTCTCATCTACTCAAAGACAGAGGCAGAACACGCTGAACATTTAAGGATAACCTTAGAAATACTCAGGAAGGAGCAGTTATATGCCAAGTTCTCCAAGTGTGAGTTCTGGAAAAATGAGGTACAATTCTTAGGGCACGTAATCAATAGAGAAGGAGTGTTGGTTGACCCCTCCAAGATAGAAGCAGTTTCAAACTGGGAACGGCCAACTACTCCAACCGAGGTGAGAAGTTTCATTGGACTGGCCGGATATTACAGGAGATTTGTCCAAGACTTTGCGAAAATCGCAGCTCCATTAACTCGACTTACCCGTAAAACCGAGAAATTTGAATGGAATGAGAAATGCGAGAAGAGTTTCCAAGAGTTAAAGAAGAGGCTGGTGACAGCCCCAGTGCTGGCATTACCTGATGGAAAAGGAGATTTCGTGATTTACAGTGATGCTTCGCATAAAGGACTGGGATGCGTGCTTATGCAGCATGGCAAGGTAATAGCGTATGCGTCTAGGCAATTGAAGGATTATGAGGTCAGATATCCCACGCATGATCTAGAACTAGCAGCCATAGTCTTCGCTTTAAAGATTTGGAGACACTACCTTTATGGGGAAAAATGCGAGATTTACACTGACCATAAGAGCCTCAAGTACATTTTCACTCAGAAAGAGCTTAACATGCGCCAGAGGAGATGGTTAGAGTTAATCAAGGATTACGACTGTGAAATTCGCTATCACCCGGGCAAAGCCAATGTGGTGGCTGACGCCCTTAGTAGGAAAGAAAAGCTCAAGATGATAACTTCAGAGGAAGAACTAGTGAAAGATTTTGAGAAATTGGAAATTGAGGTTAAGTTACCTGGAGAGGACCAAGAAAAGTTGATGGAAATTAGAATCCAACCTCCATTGTTAGAAAAGATTAGACTGTGCCAGGAACGGATGATGGAGGAAGAAAAGAACTCCACAGAAGAGCTAATGACCGGAGAGGAAATTAAGTTCGAAAGAGACAAGGAAGGGATCATGAGGTACACATACAGGATATGGATCCCAAACGTTCAGGAACTCAAGGATGAGATTTTAAATGAGGCACACAACTCAAGATACTCAGTGCACCCCGGTAGCACCAAAATGTATAGGGATTTGAAGGAGTATTACTGGTGGCCCAACATGAAAAAGGACGTAGCAGAATGGGTAAGCAGATGCTTGACCTGTCAACGAGTGAAAGCAGAGCACCAAAAGCCCAGCGGACTTCTACATCCCTTAGAGATTCCAGAATGGAAATGGGAACACATAGCCATGGATTTCGTAGTAGGTTTACCAAGGACCAAGGCTAATCATGACGCCATATGGGTAATTGTAGATCGACTGACGAAGTCAGCTCACTTTCTCCCGATCAACGAAAGGTACACGGTCGACAGACTAGTGGACATCTACTTAAAAGAGATAGTGGCGCGATATGGAGTCCCAGTCGCAATTGTATCCGATCGAGATCCTAGATTTAACTCCAGGTTTTGGAGAAGTTTTCAAGAATGTGTAGGGACCCGGCTGAACATGAGCACAGCCTACCACCCTCAGACAGATGGGCAAAGCGAGAGGACCATCCAAACGCTAGAGGATATGTTGAGAGTCTGCGCGATAGACTTCAAAGGCAATTGGGATGATCACTTGCCATTGATTGAGTTCTCCTACAATAACAGTTATCATTCAAGCATTGGGATGCCACCTTATGAGGCCCTTTATGGAAGAAAATGTCGATCTCCCTTGTATTGGGATGAAGTTGGAGAGCGAAAGATGCTCGGGCCCGAAGTGGTCCAACGAACTAAAGATGCAGTAGATAAAATCAGAGGACGGTTGGTAGCAGCCCAAGATCGACAAAAGAAATATGCCGACTTAGCTCGGAAAGGCAAGGAATACGAAGTAGGGGACCTAGTGTTCTTGAAAGTGTCACCTTGGAAAGGTTTAATGAGATTTGGGAAGAAAGGAAAGCTGAGTCCCAGATACATTGGACCATTTGAGATCTTGAGACGGATTGGGGAACTAGCTTATGAGCTCGCATTGCCCCCGAATCTACATCAGGTGCACAATGTGTTCCATGTTTCGATGCTGAGGAAGTATAATCCGGATGCCAAGCATATTGTAGAGTATGAGCAAGTGGACATGCAACCAGACTTGACCTATGTAGAGCAACCTGTGGAAATCATAGACCGGAAAGAACAAGTGATCCGAAACAAGGTCATTCAGCTAGTCAGAGTCTTGTGGTAGAACCACAATGTAGAAGAATCAACCTGGGAACTTGAAAGCGCAATGCAAGAGAAGTACCCCCACTTGTTTTCAAACTGATTCCGGGACGGAATCCTTTTAAAGAGGGGAGACTGTAAGAACCCAGATTTTGGGTGGAATTAAAACTTTTTTGTATTTAATGATGTAAGAATGATTAGTGGTTATGGCTACAATGTAATAATTGATATTTGGAAAGAATGAATGGAATTCGACTTTATTATTTCTATGTCTTGAAGAATGCTAAAGGGTGACAACATAGGTAAGAATAATCTATCTTCTAAGGGAATAAGAGATGGCAAATTCAAGCAGGAGAATATTCCCATGTCATCCAGATCGGTAACGATTAATCCAGTAGTTCCGTAAAAAGGTTAAGGAACGATCGAACGAGAATACGGACAATTGTACAACCCTAAGAGAATAAGTAAAGAATAAAGAATGAATAGTGTTTTGGTGGGAGTATAGAATAATATGAGACGACACTATATAGAAGTATTCGGAACGGATTTCCGAGTTCGTATTAGTGATCCAGGGGGAAAATAAGTGTATGTAAAAGCTGTCGGATTCTGAAAAACCGCACTTTTATTTTCTCCGAGAGTTCCCTGGACACTGATAGCCTTAAGTATTTAACGAATGGATTTAAGGAATATAAATTGGAAAGTTAGAATGAAAGATGGAGAATGATAGTATTATTATTAAAAAGGATTCCCGGTAAAACCCTAATTAGAAATCCGGGAAATATTCCTAGGAACGATCAATCGAAACGGGCAATAACCGGACACAGAAACAAGCAGAGGAAGCAAGAGTCTTGTGCAAGCTACTAGAATAAATATCTAGCAACCAAGTGGCTTAAAGTAACTAGCATACTTGGAGATGGAGGTAGTACTTAGAAAAACCAACCAATACTTAGCCTTCCACCATCCAAAACATAACACTTGTCTCTCCAAATTGCCTCATCCATGACATCACACTCCACTAACACAAATAGGATGAGATATTATCTATCCAAATTCACTTTATGCATAATTGACCAAAGAAAAGCAAGAAACCAAGCAAACACTCTCCATTCCTTTTCTTTCTTCAAACTTTCGGCCAAGGAGCTAGAAAAGGAGGTTCCCACCATTGTTTGATCTTCAAATTTTTAGGGTAAGTACTACATATCATAACTTAGATCCCCTAGAAATTTCAGCCTCAAATTCACTTTCTTTCATTTTCAAATAAATCATCAAAGGTGATGATGAATAGTGTTTTCAAGAACTAATCCTTGTTTTCTTGTTTTCATGGTTGATCCTAGCTAAGTTAAAGATATCCAAGGGCAATACCAAGCTTTGTGAGGCTAGTACATACTACAAGGAAGGTATAATACTTGAAAACCCTAGATCTACTTTGTGTTTTAAGCATGTTCTTGATGGATCTAGCTTAGTTATGATTATGTTCATGTTATAAGCATGTTTAGTTAGTGATTTAGTGATTTGATTAACATGATGATTTTGATACTAAGATCAGTGGCTTCTAGACTTGTTGAGGTGCTTAATATGTGTATAAGTTGTTTAGATGCCCGGTGTGGCTTGGGTTGTTGATTGTGATTTTTGGAATGTTCGTATTATAGCCGTTATAATGTCCGATTTTACAATACCATGTTTTGTATACCCTTTTCCATGTCAAAACCCTACTGTCC
This sequence comes from Saposhnikovia divaricata, assembly GCA_036435485.1. NCBI lineage: Eukaryota > Viridiplantae > Streptophyta > Magnoliopsida > Apiales > Apiaceae > Saposhnikovia > Saposhnikovia divaricata. The sequence goes on along the minus strand of CM071596.1, from coordinate 147,234,610 downwards.
AGAGACTTTATCTGCCATGATAAAATAGGTAATGTTCTAAGCTTCGTTTTGATATAAAGATCACGTGAAATAGACTTACGGTTTAGGATTTATGACCGATTTACTAAAAGTAGTTCGAATCCGTAAACGAAAGTTCGTAACTTAAATTGAACCCTCGTAAACTATGTAACGTCATGGAGAATCTTGGTAAATAAATACTAGAGGTAAAAAGGAAGGTGTGAAAGAAAACCGTATGTCAAAAGGATCATTTTTCGATTTATTAAAAATGTTCGAGTCAAGGTTAAACGCGAACGAACCCCTAAAAGACGACTCTTTTATAACTTCGGTAAAACACTTAGAAAACGGGCGATAAAACTCGGAGTATAATATTGGTTCGTAACGATCGACCTTAGAACTTGTATGACTTAAGTATGTCCCAAGTATAAGTACAGTGACATGTCGTATTAACGAACAAATGTCGGGTCGGATCAATGATAAAAAGGAATCCACTAAAAGGGATATAACGAGATAACTCGAGAACGTGTTTCGATTTAAGTATAACATAACTTTTAAGATGTTAAGTGATTAATCCCGAATGCCTTGGCTATTTATAGATCACCAAGCTGAACCGGGACCCGCTACCACTACCCCTTACCGTACTCGACTACCAGGCAAGTTTCAATTACCTTCTTTTAGGCTGTTATTGTGATTGAATATATATATATATATATATATATATATATATATATATATATATATATATATATATGTATATATATATTTTTTGTTATAGATATGCCATAGCATGCAAGCCTACTTTCAAGTTATATCATTATGCTTGTTCCCTGATTGTTATTGGCTTATAAATTAGATAGCTATCACATCAATTATAAGCCGGTTATTGTAAGACCCTCAGATAAGGGTGTATACATCTTATTCATCAAATATAGACCGGGAGTCAATATTTTTTGACATATCGAGATTACCTCGGAGGAAAATATTTAAGTAAATATTTTCTATTATTTGGGCGACGTATATTATTTGAACATTCGTTCCAGATTATTTATTTAACGATCCTTACTTCAAATAATTATTTGAACGTAACTATTCGACGAATAATATTATTATTTTTTATATTCATTCAGAGTCGAATTATTTATCGATTATTATTTCGAATATTTTTCTAAAGATGAGACTACTAAATGAATATTATTTGGATATTCATTTAGAATATTATTTTATTAAATAAATATTACTTTTGAAAATTCATTTAAGATATTAATTAATTGATGAATATTATTTTAAATATTCATCTGAAGCCTGATTTATTCATTGAATATTATCTCGAATATTCCTTTAGGGCTTGGATTACTAAATGAATATTACTTGATATTCATTTAGAATAATATTCATTAAATGAATATTACTTTTTGAATATTCATTTAAATTCCTAATTAATTATGAATATTGTCTTAAATATTCCTTTCAGGTCCTATTAAGTAATGAATATTATTTTGAATATTCATTTAAATATTTATTTATTCAATAAATATTCTCCTGATATTTCTTCAGGGATTATTTTGAAAAATACTCTGATTAAAGATATTCTTTCATATTCCTAAATATTCTTTAAATATTTTTAATTCAACAAATATTCTCTGAATATTTATTCCATATTTAGAATAACCTCAATAAGGTTTATCTTCTTCGATTATTACAGAAAATATCTCGGAGTCATATTATTATTAATCTTATATCAAGAAAGGTTCTCAGACATCATTCTTCTTTGAGTCTACCTCTCTAATAATAAGGGAACCTTACTTGGAAAATGTTATTTATCTTGTCGACTTCCCGGTCATAGAGTATTCTCATCACTCGCAACTCGGGTGCTATTGACTTATTAAGTCGTTGTTTACCTTCTCATCTTTCGAGGGATAAGATGGTTGGAACAAGTTGATATTCGTTACCAAGCAATAGCTTGGAAGTTATTGGTGAATTTTCCTTTCCAACTAGATACGACTACTTTGTGGAGTCTTATCAACAAGTATTATACTTGGGGAAAGGGGGACGAACGTTACATTCAGAATCATGAATTCTTTTTGAACTAGGAGTCGTGTAAGAGGCCGAGTAGCGCCGGTCCATCCCCTTTGGCCCAACCGTTGGCCGGGGAGAGCTAGTAAGGCGGTAGACAAGTAAAGCCATCAGTTCTTCCTTCTACCGGTAGTAAATCTAATTTAAGCTGTACGATCTCGACTGATCATCAAGATTGGAACAGCGGGCGCGGTGAATACTCCATCATTGGTTCATCATCCAAACTTATTTATTTCCTGCAACATGATTACTATTGGCAGAGCTGGAAAAGTGTTCATAACTGGAATTGCAACCTTTTCATGCAAGTTCCTCTTCTTAATAACAATTAGAATATCTCGCTTACTTTTGATGTAGCAGATATTTCTACAAACAAATACTTTAAGTTACCTTGTAACTTCATCGTTCATATTATACTGGCATCATTTCCGTAAATGCATGGCATATGGTTTGAAAGATACTTTTGAACTGTTATATATTATCGTTCAGTTATATATTATTGTTGGTGGGCGTTCGCTCACCCTTGCTTTGTTCACATTATGTCACAACAACAGCTAGGACAGATGGCTCGCGTCAGGCACACTCGGCGCAAGCAGGTTACCCGACCCACCGGACTACCCGCTGAGATGCTAGCCGCCATTGCTGAGGTAGCATAGTTAGACAGCTTTTGTTTCCTGTTTAACTATATGTATAATTAATGTAATTAACGGCAAAACTTTTGAACTTATGATGTTATCCTTTTGGGATTGTAATAACTTTTATTCGTAACCCTTTAATGTAAGACTTATTTCAATTTCATCTCTGGGACTATAATTGTTATGCGTGTGAGTGGATATGATTGTGGGGTCACAGCATGTGATTTAATTATTGTGGACTCAAGTCAAGTATTATGTATGGATGTAAGATCGTAACCACCAGATCCCTGACCCCAGATCTGGGGGTGTTACAGAGATGGTATCAGAGCGAGAGTTATATATCCCAAGAGATGATACGATGTTATATAATAATAAATTCAATAATATAATAAGAACCCTTGCCAGGTTCACCTAAAACCCTTACGGGAACTTTTTAAGTATCATGATAGTAACATAGTTCGTCTTGTGTAAGCGAGCGACATGTCGGCCCAGGAGGCAGCTGCGAGACAGCATGATGAGGACATGTTCCGGACTAGGGACCCATACTATGAGCACTTGCCTGAGGAGGATACTGAGCCTGAGGAGGAGGACGCTGAGGAGGTCCAGGTCGATGCTGATACTGAAGTGATCGAGTCTGAGGAGGAGGACCCTGAGGAGGTCCAGGTTGATGTTGATACAGATGTTGTTGAGACTGAGGGGGAGGAGGACCCGGAGGGGATCCAGACAGGACAGGATGCTGAGTTAGTTGCTGAGGATGAGGATTATAGGGTGGTATCTGAGATTAGGACCATGGAAGAGGATACTGATAAGACCACTGAGCAGGTCATGGCTGCTGTTGTTGGACAGGCTGTGGATGAGGATGAGCCAGTGGAGGATGCAGTAGGGAGTTCCGGACTACGAGTGCCACCCCTCCCTGTTGAGAGAGCCCCTACCCCACCACCACTACCTGTGAGCCCATACCCCGATGAGTTTGAGGAGCTAACCCTAGAGCCCCAGCAGACAGAGACTGCTGCTCCAGCTGAGCCATCCACCCCACCTCATGCCCCGATAGGAGGAGTCCCAGTATGTGTTCACAACTTGGTTGTGAACGGGCTTTATAGAGAGTTGTCTGTGGCAGATGCCAGATTGGCAGAGTCTAGGAGGGAGTTAGCAGCAGAGAGAGCCGCCCGGATGAGGTTGCATGGCAGGAGGACTATCAGTGACAGGGTTGGGTATAGGGCTGTGACCCGCATCGAGCTGAGGGCTTGGGTGAGGGTGCGATAGTTGCCTACTGATGAGCATGGTAGGGTAGACAGAGCAGAGGCTGAGGAGATTTTCTGCATCGCCATGGGGAGGGTTCGGAGGATGTTTCGTCATGGAGGCTGATTTCAGATGTAGTGATGCAGTGGTCTAGTTGTCTAGTCATGTACGGACGTAGTAGTGCCGGCTTTTGTAGGGATGGTTTTCTTGTACTTGTTTTCCCATTTTGCAGACTAGACAGATAGACAGCGTATTTCACTTTTGACTTGTTGTTGTTGTTAGGATGGCTGTACTTTAAACTAATGTTGTAACTCGGATGTTGTACCTTTTCGGTACCTGGTATATATTTGTTTCCTTTTCAGTCATTACAATTTTGTTGGGATGTGATCACGAGTTTATTAGCATATGTACTACTTTTCGATTAAGTTGCCATGAGATATAAAACTGTGGGATTTTAAACCCAATCATGTAAAGAATTATGCAAGGAAAAATCCTTTAAAACAGGTAAGTGAACCTAATGTATAATTTTCCAAATTTTCAGTAAAATGTCTCCAAGACGAATGGGCACTAGGGCTAACCCCCGAGAATCTACTGACCAAGAGAGTCACAACCAACACGAGGAAAACCATGAAAGTAGTGAAGAACAAGATCAGGATTATAATGAGCAAGAAGATTCCCAGTATGGAGCAAAGGATGAACCCCTGTACTCTGAAGAATTTGAGGGGGAAATCGAGGGTGGAGAAACTGAAGTAGAACAGGAAGGGGAGAACCAGGGCGGAAACCCCATGGGCCAGTTTATGGATCTACTTAGGCAGAATTTGAACCAATACCCCCAGCCACCACCAGGTAACAACACTTCAGTGGCAAATTCCTTTAGGGCCTTTAAGTCCCTTAAGCCCCCAGAGTTCCATGGATCGGCTGATACCGTTGAGGCGAGGGCCTGGATCAAGGAAATGGAAAAATCTTTCGAGATTCTGAGTATCAATGAGGCTCAGAAGACTGTTTTTGCTACTTACCTACTAAAGGGAGAGGCCAATTATTGGTGGGAAGCCAAGAAGAACATGGAGACTGATGCTGTCATAGCCTGGGAAAGGTTCAAACAATTGTTCCTGGAGAAGTACTTCCCGAAGTTCATGAAAACCCAGATGGAAGTTAAGTTTTTGGAACTGAAACAGAACAATATGTCAGTGGCTGACTATGAGGCCAAATTTATTGAGCTATCGAGATTTGTGCCAGAGTTTGTAGACACAGAAGAAAAGAAAGCTAACAGGTTTCAACAAGGGCTGAAGCAGTGGATCCAGAATAGGGTGGCGATTTTAGAGATTACAGATTATGCCACCTTGGTGCAGAAGGCAACCATTGTGGAGGCTGGTAGTGATCAGATGCAGAGAGAGAGAGAGAGAAAAGGGGGATAAAGAGAAAGCATGTTAGTATGGGCGGAAGATCCGCTGGAGGAAAACCCCCAACCAAGTTTAATCGAGGAGCGGTTTCCCTACCTGGGAGGAATGTAGGGTTTAAACCATCTGCGAGTGTAAGTGTGAGCCAGGGCGGCCATCAATCAGGAATGTCCCGTTCCAACCCTTCTCGACCTCCATTGCCATTGTGTGCTACTTGTGGGAAGAGGCACTCCGGGGTATGACACCTGAAGCAGATAAACTGTTATAAGTGTGGGCGAGCTGGGCATTATGCTACCTCTTGCACCACGGTCATCCCTAACAGCACAACCTGTTTCCAGTGTGGACAGCGAGGGCACATGAGGAAGGATTGCCCAAGGAGCAAACCAGCAGCATCAGGGGCAATAAAGGTTGCCTCCAATAGGCCACCAACTGCTAGGACTTTTAATATGTCAGTACAAGATGCCGTGAGGGACACAGATGTGATAGCAGGTACATTTTCTCTCAATTCAGTCAGTGCAAATGTCTTATTTGATTCAGGAGCAACTAAGTCTTTTATATCTAGAGATTTTGCGCATAAATTAAAACTTAAAACCCAGCAACTAAGAGATTCCTTACCAGTAGAAATAGCTAATCAGGAAATCATACCGGTTAATCAAATTCACCCCGATTGTAAGCTAGAAATAGGAGGACGATCCTTCTATGTCGATTTAATTCCTTTTAAGCTAGGGGAATTCGATGTCATTTTGGGTATGGATTGGTTGTCTCGCAATGATGCACGGATAGATTGTAAAGGGAAAAAGGTTAAGTTGAAAACCCCAGGGAAGAAAGAAATAGTGTTTAAGGGGATGCGACAGACCCAGAAAATTCTGACCATGGCGCAAACCAAGAGATTGTTACGAAAAGGTAACGAGGCTTATTTAGCCTACGTTATAGACACTCAGAAGGAAGTGCCAAGATTGCAAGACATTCTGGTAGTTAATGAGTTCGAGGACGTGTTCCCACAAGATCTTCCCGGACTACCACCGGATAGGGTAATTGAGTTTGCCATCGAGTTAGCCCCGGGGATGGTGTCGGTTTCGAAGGCCCCGTACCGACTAGCCCCAGTAGAAATGAAGGAGCTAGCTAAACAATTACATGAATTGTTGGATAAGGGCATGATAAGGCCCAGTGTGTCGCCTTGGGGCGCACCAGTGTTGTTTGTTAAGAAAAAGGATGGGAGTATGAGGTTATGCATCGACTACAGAGAATTGAACAAGCTAACCATAAAGAATAAGTATCCATTGCCCAGGATAGACGATTTGTTTGACCAGCTAGGAGGTGCTGAATACTTCTCAAAGATTGATCTGAGAACAGGATATCACCAACTGAAGATCAAACCTGAAGATATCCCGAAGACTGCATCCGTACCAGATATGGACATTATGAGTTCTTAGTTATGTCATTTGGATTGACCAACGCCCCAGCAGCCTTCATGGACCTAATGAATAGAGTGTTCAAGGAATATTTGGACAAATTCGTGATAGTCTTCATTGATGATATTCTCATCTACTCAAAGACAGAGGCAGAACACGCTGAACATTTAAGGATAACCTTAGAAATACTCAGGAAGGAGCAGTTATATGCCAAGTTCTCCAAGTGTGAGTTTTGGAAAAATGAGCTACAATTCTTAGGGCACGTAATCAATAGAGAAGGAGTGTTGGTTGACCCCTCCAAGATAGAAGCAGTTTCAAACTGGGAACGGCCAACTACTCCAACCAAGGTGAGAAGTTTCATTGGACTGGCCGGATATTACAGGAGATTTGTCCAAGACTTTGCGAAAATCGCAGCTCCATTAACTCGACTTACCCGTAAAACAGAGAAATTTGAATGGAATGAGAAATGCGAGAAGAGTTTCCAAGAGTTAAAGAAGAGGCTGGTGACAGCCCCAGTGCTGGCATTACCTGATGGAAAAGGAGATTTCGTGATTTACAGTGATGCTTCGCATAAAGGACTGGGATGCGTGCTTATGCAGCACGGCAAGGTAATAGCGTATGCGTCTAGGCAATTGAAGGATTATGATGTCAGATATCCCACGCATGATCTAGAACTAGCAGCCATAGTCTTCGCTTTAAAGATTTGGAGACACTACCTGTATGGGGAAAAATGCGAGATTTACACTGACCATAAGAGCCTCAAGTACATTTTCACTCAGAAAGAGCTTAACATGCGCCAGAGGAGATGGTTAGAGTTAATCAAGGATTACGACTGTGAAATTCGCTATCACCCGGGCAAAGCCAATGTGGTGGCTGACGCCCTTAGTAGGAAAGAAAAGCTCAAGATGATAACTTCAGAGGAAGAACTAGTGAAAGATTTTGAGAAATTGGAAATTGAGGTTAAGTTACCTGGAGAGGACCAAGAAAAGTTGATGGAAATTAGAATCCAACCTCCATTGTTAGAAAAGATTAGACTGTGCCAGGAACGGATGATGGAGGAAGAAAAGAACTCCACAGAAGAGCTAATGACCGGAGAGGAAATTAAGTGCGAAAGAGACAAGGAAGGGATCATGAGGTACACATACAGGATATGGATCCCAAACGTTCAGGAACTCAAGGATGAGATTTTAAATGAGGCACACAACTCAAGATACTCAGTGCACCCCGGTAGCACCAAAATGTATAGGGATTTGAAGGAGTATTACTGGTGGCCCAACATGAAAAAGGACGTAGCAGAATGGGTAAGCAGATGCTTGACCTGTCAACGAGTGAAAGTAGAGCACCAGAAGCCCAGCGGACTTCTACATCCCTTAGAGATTCCAGAATGGAAATGGGAACACATAGCCATGGATTTCGTAGTAGGTTTACCAAGGAGCAAGGCTAATCATGACGCCATATGGGTAATTGTAGATCGACTGACGAAGTCAGTTCACTTTCTCCCGATCAACGAAAGGTACACGGTCGACAGACTAGTGGACATCTACTTAAAAGAGATAGTGGCGCGATATGGAGTCCCAGTCGTAATAGTATCCGATCGAGATCCTAGATTTAACTCCAGGTTTTGGAGAAGTTTTCAAGAATGTGTAGGGACCCGGCTAAACATGAGCACAGCCTACCACCCCTAGACAGATGGGCAAAGCGAGAGGACCATCCAAACGCTAGAGGATATGTTGAGAGTCTACGCGATAGACTTCAAAGGCAATTGGGATGATCACTTGCCATTGATTGAGTTCTCCTAAAATAACAGTTATCATTCAAGCATTGGGATGCCACCATATGAGGCCCTTTATGGAAGAAAATGTCGATCTCCCTTGTATTGGGATGAAGTTGGAGAGCGAAAGATGCTCGGGCCCGAAGTGGTCCAACGAACTAAAGATGCAGTAGATATAATCAGAGGACGGTTGGTAGCAGCCCAAGATCGACAAAAGAAATATGCCGACTTAGCTCGGAAAGGCAAGGAATACGAAGTAGGGGACCTAGTGTTCTTGAAAGTGTCACCTTGGAAAGGTTTAATGAGATTTGGGAAGAAAGAAAAGCTGAGTCCCAGATACATTGGACCATTTGAGATCTTGAGACGGATTGGAGAACTAGCTTATGAGCTCGCATTGCCCCCGAATCTACAACAGGTGCACAATGTGTTCCATGTTTCGATGCTGAGGAAGTATAATCCGGATGCCAAGCATATTGTAGAGTATGAGCAAGTGGACATGCAACCAGACTTGACCTATGTAGAGCAACCTGTGGAAATCATAGACCGGAAAGAACAAGTGCTCCGAAACAAGGTCATTCAGCTAGTCAGAGTCTTGTGGCAGAACCACAATGTAGAAGAATCAACCTGGGAACTTGAAAGCGCAATGCAAGAGAAGTACCCCCACTTGTTTTCAAACTGATTCCGGGACGGAATCCTTTTAAGGAGGGGAGACTGTAAGAACCCAGATTTTGGGTGGAATTAAAACTTTTTTGTATTTAATGATGTAAGAATGATTAGTGGTTATGGCTACAATGTAATAATTGATATTTGGAAAGAATGAATGGAATTCGACTTTATTATTTCTATGTCTTGAAGAATGCTAAAGGGTGACAACATAGGTAAGAATAATCTATCTTCTAAGGGAATAAGAGATGGCAAATTCAAGCAGGAGAATATTCTCATGTCATCTAGATCGGTAACGATTAATCCAGTAGTTCCGTAAAAAGGTTAAGGAACGATCAAAAGAGAATACGGACAATTGTACAACCCTAAGAGAATAAGTAAAGAATAAAGAATGAATAGTGTTTTGGTGGGAGTATAGAATAATATGAGACGACACTATATAGAAGTATTCGGAACAGATTTCCGAGTTCGTATTAGTGATCTAGGGGGAAAACAAGTGTTTGTAAAAGCTGTCGGATTCTGAAAAACCGCACTTTTATTTTCTCCGAGAGTTCCCTGGACACTGATAGCCTTAAGTATTTAACGAATGGATTTAAGGAATATAAATTGGAAAGTTATAATGAAAGATGGAGAATGATAGTATTATTATTAAAAAGGATTCCCGGTAAAACCCTAATTAGAAATCCGGGAAATATTCCTACGAACGATCAATCGAAACGGGCAATAACCGGACACAGAAACAAGCAGAGGAAGCAAGAGTCTTGTGCAAGCTACTAGAATAAATATCTAGCAACCAAGTGGCTTAAAGTAACTAGCATACTTGGAGATGGAAGTAGTACTTAGAAAAACCGACCAATACTTAGCCTTCCACCATCCAAAACATAACACTTGTCTCTCCAAATTGCCTCATCCATGACATCACACTCCACTAACACAACTAGGATGAGATATTATCTATCCAAATTCACTTTATGCATAATTGACCAAAGAAAAGCAAGAAACCAAGCAAACACTCTCCATTCCTTTTCTTTCTTCAAACTTTCGGCCAAGGAGCTAGAAAAGGAGGTTCCCACCATTGTTTGATCTTCAAATTTTTAGGGTAAGTACTACATATCATAACTTAGATCCCCTAGAAATTTCAGCCTCAAATTCACTTTCTTTCATTTTCAAATAAATCATCAAAGGTGATGATGAATAGTGTTTTCATGAACTAATCCTTGTTTTCTTGTTTTCATGGTTGATCCTAGCTAAGTTAAGGCTATCCAAGGGCAATACCAAGCTTTGTGAGGCTAGTACATACTACAAGGAAGGTATAAGACTTGAAAAACCCTAGATCTACTTTGAGTTTTAAGCATGTTCTTGATGGATCTAGCTTAGTTATGATTATGTTCATGTTATAAGCATGTTTAGTTAGTGATTTAGTGATTTGATTAACATGATGATTTTGATACTAAGATCAGTGGATTCTGGACTTGTTGAGGTGCTTAATATGTGTATAAGTTGTTTAGATGCCCGGTGTGGCTTGGGTTGTTGATTGTGATTTTTGGAATGTTCGTATTATAGCCGTTATAATGTCCGATTTTACAATACCATGTTTTGTATACCATTTTCCATGTCAAAACCCTACTGTCCAGAGACTTTATCTGCCATGATAGGATAGGTAATGTTCTAAGCTTCGTTTTGATATAAAGATCACGTGAAACAGACTTACGGTTTAGGATTTATGACCGATTTACTAAAAGTAGTTCGAATCCGTAAACGAAAGTTCGTAACTTAAATTGAACCCTCGTAAACTATGTAACGTCATGGAGAATCTTGGTAAATAAATACTAGAGGTAAAAAGGAAGGTGTGAAAGAAAACCGTATGTCAAAAGGATCATTTTTCGATTTATTAAAAATGTTCGAGTCAAGGTTAAACGCGAACGAACCCCTAAAAGACGACTCTTTTATAACTTCGGTAAAACACTTAGAAAACGGGCGATAAAACTCGGAGTATAATATTGGTTCGTAACGATCGACCTTAGAACTTGTATGACTTAAGTATGTCCCAAGTATAAGTACAGTGACATGTCGTATTAACGAACAAATGTCGGGTCGGATCAATGATAAAAAGGAATCCACTAAAAGGGATATAACGAGATAACTCGAGAACGTGTTTCGATTTAAGTATAACTTAACTTTTAAGATGTTAAGTGATTAATCCCGAATGCCATGGCTATTTATAGATCACCAAGCTGAACCGGGACCCGCTACCACTACCCCTTACCGTACTCGACTACCAGGCAAGTTTCAATTACCTTCTTTTAGGCTGTTGTTGTGATTGAATATATATATATATATATATATATATATATATATATATATATATATATATATATATATATATATATATATATATTTTCTGTTATACATATGCCATAGCATGCAAGCCTACTTTCAAGTTATATCATTATGCTTGTTCCCTGATTGTTATTGGCTTATAAATTAGATAGCTATCGTATCAATTATAAGCCGGTTATTGTAAGACCCTCAGAGAAGGGTGTATACATCTTATTCATCAAATATAGACCGGGAGTCAATATTTTTTGACATATCGAGATTACCTCGGAGGAAAATATTTATGTAAATATTTTCTATTATTTGGGCGACGAATATTATTTGAACATTCGTTCCAGATTATTTATTTAACGATCCTTACTTCAAATAATTATTTGAACGTAACTATTCAACGAATAATATTATTTTTTTATAGTCATTCAGAGTCGAATTATTTATCGATTATTATTTCGAATATTCTTCTAAAGATGAGACTACTAAATGAATATTATTTGGATATTCATTTAGAATATTATTTTATTAAATAAATATTACTTTTGAAAATTCATTTAAGATATTAATTACTTGATGAATATTATTTTAAATATTCATCTGAAGCCTGATTTATTTATCGAATATTATCTCGAATATTCCTTTAGGGCTTGGATTACTAAATGAATATTACTTGATATTCATTTAGAATATTATTCATTAAATGAATATTACTTTTTGAAAATTCATTTAAATTCCTAATTAATTATGAATATTGTCTTAAATATTCCTTTCAGGTCCTATTAAGTAATGAATATTATTTTGAATATTCATTTAAATATTTATTTATTCAATAAATATTCTCTTGATATTTCTTCAGGGATTATTTTGAAAAATACTCTGATTAAAGATATTCTTTCATAATCCTAAATATTCTTTAAATATTTTTAATTCAATAAATATTCTCTGAATATTTATTCCATATTTAGAATAACCTCAATAAGGTTTATCTTCTTCGATTATTACAGAAAATATCTCGGAGTCATATTATTATTAATCTTATATCAAGAAAGGTTCTCAGACATCATTCTTCTTTGAGTCTACCTCTATAATAATAAGGGAACCTTACTTGGAAAATGTTATTTATCTTGTCGACTTCCCGGTCATAGAGTATTCTCTTCACTCGCAACTCGGGTGCTATTGACTTATTAAGTCGTTGTTTACCTTCTCATCTTTCGAGGGGTAAGATGGTTGGAACAAGTTGATATTCGTTACCAAGCAATAGCTTGGAAGTTATTGGTGAATTTTCCTTTCCAACCAGATACGACTACTTTTTGGAGTCTTATCAACAAGTATTATACTTGGGGAAAGGGGGACGAACGTTACATTCAGAATCATGAATTCTTTTTGAACTAGGAGTCGTGTAAGAGGCCGAGTAGCGCCGGTCCATCCCCTTTGGCCCAACCGTTGGCCGGGGAGAGCTAGTAAGGCGGTAGACAAGTAAAGCCGTCAGTTCTTCCTTCTACCGGTAGTAAATCTAATTTGAGCTGTACGATCTCGACTGATCATCAAGATTGGAACAGCGGGCGCGGTGAATACTCCATCATTGGTTCATCATCCAAACTTATTTATTTCCTGCAACATGATTACTGTTGGCAGAGTTGGAAAAGTGTTCATAACTGGAATTGCAACCTTTTCATGCAAGTTCCTCTTCTTAATAACAATGAGAATATCTCGCTTACTTTTGATGTAGCAGATATTTCTACAAACAAATACTTTAAGTTACCTTGTAACTTCATCGTTCATATTATACTGGCATCATTTCCGTAAATGCATGGCATATGGTTTGAAAGATACTTTTGAACTGTTATATATTATCGTTCAGTTATATATTATTGTTGGTGGGCGTTCACTCACCCTTGCTTTGTTCACATTATGTCACAACAACAGCTAGGACAGATGGCTCGCGTCAGGCGCACTCGGCGCAAGCAGGTTACCCGACCCACCGGACTACCCGCTGAGATGCTAGCCGCCATTGCTGAGGTAGCATAGTTAGACAGCTTTTGTTTCCTGTTTAACTATATGTATAATTAATGTAATTAACGGCAAAACTTTTAAACTTATGATGTTATCCTTTTGGGATTGTAATAACTTTTATTCGTAACCCTTTAATGTAAGACTTATTTCAATTTCATCTCTGGGACTATAACTGTTATGCATGTGAGTGGATATTATTGTGGGGTCACAGCATGTGATTTATTTATTGTGGACTCAAGTCAAGTATTATGTATAGATGTAAGATCGTAACCACCAGATCCCTGACCCCGGATCTGGGGGTGTTACAATATAAATTTCCTTTTGGCAACTGCTGCAAGCATCATAGTTCCAGTCTTTTGTTTCTTTCACTGAACTAATAGTCACTTGGCACATAACTGATTTCTACATTCAGTTATAAAAGAATAGATTTCAGGCAATGCATTGTAGATATTCACACATAATCAGACATAAAAGATCGCAAACAATACCAGAATGTAAGACTCATCCAGTGTTCGCAGTTCAGCAATGGTGAAGATACTTGTTCTTTCTGGTTCTGCAATAACAGCCTCATCCAGGTTGAATTCCGGTAGAATGGACCTACGCATTAAACGAATTAATGATTAAAAATCAATCTATTTTCAATGTACTACATTTTATTTCTCACAATCGTGTATATATATACCTTCTTTTCATTTCCGATACACTACGATGATTGTAGTTTATGAAGAACCTCGTAGCTCCAACATTAGACACATATGTTTCTCCTAAAAATACCAAAGTCTTAGAGTCAGAATTTTATAATCACAAACAATAGTGCATACTATTTTGTCAGACTTATAACATGCTAATAACATAAAACTTTAACAAAATTTTCTAATACAAAGTAGAGTAAAGTGAAATACCCTTGAACTCATTAACTCTGCAGCTAGCGACAATAACAACTATCGGGGTTTCAGTAATTTTCAGTACTTCTGCTAAGAAAGATTCTCCCAAGTTGTCCCAGAAACATGTTTTGATAGATGCACTATAAAATAATTGTTTAAGGCAGCCAAATAAATAAATAATCGCATAACAATTCAATTGTAATTAGAAGATTGTCATTAATATGCTTCAGAGAGAATACCTGCCATCACTAAGAGTAAACCTGATGCAACGTTGATCGGCCTCCTTTTGATATATTCTGTTTCTAAGAATATACTTATCTTTTAGCACACCAATGATATCTACAGAAAATGATCAAATTATCAAGAGATATGTGTTTGAATGAAACAGTAGAGAATACAAAATTATAACCATACTTATTATTCCATATCAATCAGATAATTATTGTCGGATTTCCTGTTCATCTCGCGAATATCACCAATATCAAAGAAATCAAACTCCATGTTACGTATCATCCTGTCCATCCTCTCGGAATCTTGAAATACCATAACTTTGGTATAATTGGATAACCAAATCTGTTTGTCATGTCTTGTGCATCGAAGCGTTTCTTTGCGATATGTTTTCACTGAGAAGTTCCTTATAGAATATACCTTTCCTTCTTCAAACGTTTTTCAAACGTATCAATGTAGCTCGGCCATATGAAAGCATGCATTCTGACATGCTATTGATGTAGATGTAAACAAATGAAATATGAGATAATATAACAACATGTTCATTGAACAATGTAAATTAATTCTGCTTTTGTATAAGGACCTTATCATCCAGCAAAAGCATGTTACGGCCTTTAAACTCTTTATCTCCTTTTGAACTGTAGCTATCCCATATACGAATGACCCTAACCTTAATAGTCCACTCATACTTACTGTCATTCAGCACTTTCAAGCTATCAAACTTGACATTACTCATCCTGGTTAACTGCAAAACGAAGATATATGAACAACATTAAAAATCTAAAACAGTTTAAAACTTCATTAGTTTACGATGAAACAAATGTAATGTACACTTAGAAGATACCTGTTTTGTGATAATGTAAAGTCGAGAAGTTTGTGTGTAATGAGTTTTAGGTTTATAGACTATTTATATATGACCTAATATCGTTTAATGTGAGGGGAATACGCAGCAAGATATGGCACTAATGTTAATCGTGTTGTATCAATACAAATCTCTTTAATTAAGGCTACATTTGTGGGGTGGTTATTGATATGAATCTTCTACATTATTATGCAAATCCGATATATAAATATATGATATTTCGTATTACATAAAATTAGATTCTTAGGAGCGAATATTACTTTAGTTTAGTACCATTGATTGTGTGTGCAAATTATGTTGATTTTTTTTAAAAAAAAAATAAATGAGATGAATATCAATCTATTAAATTTAATTGTATTCATGTTAAAAACGAATTTAAAAGAATGAATTAATGAAAGCTGTAACAAACTTGCATAAAAAAGATTACAGTCTTTAACAACCTATAATTTAATGTAAATCACTACAATTTAGTACAATGTGTTGGTTGCATAAAAAAGATTACATTGGATTAATATTTGTTCCAATCTTTAACAACCTATAATTTAATGTAAGTCCCTACAATTTAGTACAATGTGTTGGTTCAAATATTTTGAGATATTTTGGAGGGAATATAAGCACTCGAAAAAAATAAAAAATGCATAGACACATAAATTATGGATAATTGTTGTAAAAAATTGAAAATTAATTTTTCCATTATTAGTAAGAAATTAAACGTCATGTATAATAGTTTTGTAAATATAAAAATAATTTGGAGGAAATATTATTTTTGACTTAGTGAACCATATTTAAATGTCTCATTACATGTATCAGTTAAACATGTTTACAATAATTTTGTACACAACTTCAAAAATGTAATTTTAAAATTTTTTTAATACTGTTAAAAAAATGCAAACCTCAAAACGTGTCCTTAAACAGAAGAGTATTAAACAGGAAATTTGTAATTTTCATTTTGTCAACGAAAGTGTTGCTCTAAATAAATAATGATAAAAAAAAAGTTGTTATGAATTTTTTAAATATATATTTTTTGTTTTGCGGAATAATGATCTTTAAGTAAGAACATTTTACTATAAAATTATTGAGTAAGTTGATAATAGATTTTAATATTAAAAATTCTACATTAAAAAGTATTCAATTAGTTTATAATAAGTTGAAAATTTTTCTATTCAATAAGTATCCACATAAAAAATTCCACTATTAACTCAGTTATTGATAACAACCTTTAAGTAAGAAAATTTAAAATTCAGTACATATTGCAAGCTGGAAAATTTGATATTACAATAAAATAAAGTTGTTTAATCAATTACGAATGGAATAAAACGTATTATTCTGAAAGTTGCTTGTGTTGCGATTTTGTACGCTTAATATTAAATCATTGATCATTTGGAGGCTCCTCAAAACCATCAGTATCAAGCCTGTAATATATAGTAAGGAATCAGTATTGAAATTGATATGTATCTACATTTTTTTTACCAATATGTATGTACAATTTTAAAAATAAATAAATGGAAAAATTATTTTACCTATGGCGCAGGTTGAAAACAGCTTGTACATTTGGGTTAATATAAACCTTTGATGGTGCAACATTTGTAATTGTTATTCTATATGCAAATGTTAATGTGAAATAAACTAAATTATAAAAAAACAAAAAAAATTGTATTTAAAAGAAGATTATACTTGTGATTGATAAATCTTAATAAAAAACTAACCCATACAAAGGTGAACCTTGACAGCTGCCAAAATGACCACAACTGGTCTTTCAATAACCTCTTCAAAAATTGGATTCATTTCCTCTGTAATCTCTCCCCATAGGTGAACGGATAAAGATTGGCTTAAATATAAAGTCACAATGATTAGAAAAGCAATGAAGATTCACACATAAATATAATTAAACGGAAAAATATGAGATTATTATACCTTCCATCACCAAGCCTGAATCTAATCATTGGACTTATTCCTCGTGGTGTGTACTTCATCTAAACTGGTTGTATGTTTTCAACAACTCCAATGACATCTGTTTGCTATGCAAACAACATGATTAAACAGCTAAAATTCATTGAAATAACAATAAACATAAGAAAATAATGTGAGTTCAATCACCTATTGCATAGGTACGATCTTTATGGTAATCTTCAGCATTCTCAAAGATGTGGGTGAGCTGGAGTAAATCAATTTTTTTGGATGGTATGGAAAGATCTTCCGGAACAACCATATTAACGGTGGTTTTATTTGTAAACATTATACACATGGATGAACGAACAGCTCTGTATTGACCAAATGCATATCTAACGTTAAACTCGGATATTTCGTAAACATTTCCAACCATGATATTATGGGCAAAGGCATTCCAAATATCAAGTCTCACAGATGCTTGTAAATGGTAATTCTGTCATATGTAAATATCATATAAGAAATTTAGACACATGCATATTACCTTAACATTCGTAGAGAGTGTAAATTGCATAATCTTACTTGGTTATCGAGAAGTATAAGATTAATTCCGAGTACTTGTCCCTCGAAATTCCTTGTTGGCCATATTCGTGTTACTCGTACCTTGATCCTCCGTTGGTTGTTGAAGATGTTAAGCGATTCAAGGTGATCAAACCTTTCTCCATCTGTAAAAGAAATAAAGATGTACGTAAGGATGGAAGCAAAAAAGATTGACGAATATATTAGTGCTTAAAATATGAGTTGCATGATGAGATCAGTGTTAGAATTAACCCATGAGACCACTTCTTCAAGAGGAAAAGGAAGAACAACGCAATTTATTTTAGTTATGATATTTTTATTTAAAGAGAGAATAATACTTATCACCTTGGAGGATTTGTTGCTGAAAATAAGGAATCAGATATATATGACACCTTACAATACAATATTGATTGATTGCATTTATATCATCAATTCTTATTAGTTCATGTAATGGTGTGCAAGATGGAATAAATCATTATGCATTATACATTAAGCAAGTCATTGTCATATTTCTATAAATGTATTGTATTGTATGATGTTCAAATAGTTTGTGAAGGATGTTAAAAATAGCAAGAAACGTGGGCTTAGGTACAAACTTTTATATGCATTCACCAATTTATGCATGAAAAGCATAGTCAAAGTGATTTAATTGAAGAATTTTGTTAGAATCAAATTTCAAATTGTAGCATATTATCAAAGACTCCCAAATGGGAACAACAATGGCCTTGGAGTGGTGCTTCGGGACCATTGTGCTTCTATCATCCTGATGGTTTCAGGATGCATTAGAGGGTTAACGCACAGAGAAAATGAATTCTGAACAATACTTATACAACTTAGTTGTGCTGACATTGAAGATAAAGACCTCATACTTTTGGAACCGGATAAAACTAAAGCACTGAGATAGTAGAGGTATTGGAGTTGGTTATTGAAACTCAATCTTTCTGGAGTAATTCTGCAGCTTGCGTACAAAAAAATTTGGACCTATTTATGCCCTGGAACTGTTTGAATTGCAGGAAAGCAAGGATAGAATTCCTTATTCTTTGCAACATATTGAACTCATGACAGAACCAAAATGGTAGTTTTTAGGATGACGGGTGGAAGAGTTAGAGATTTATGGAAGCTAGACATTTGTTTGGGGTAAGGTGATGAAAGGTATCTATTGCTTGAGGAAAATCATCACTTAGGTACATAAGTAATAAAAGAAGAAATGGAACACTTTTGACACTTGAAATACACCAATATTTGAAAAGTCCATTATCTCACAATTGAAATACAACAATTTATTAAGTTGGATGAAAACAAATACAAAACTAACATACAACTTTGTTTGAGCCTGTTACCAATATTTTGTTCGTAGATAGTTTAAGGTATTTAATCTCTATAAAGTTCATACATAAATAAGAATTTATTTTAATATTATTTATTAACCAATTTGTTTCAGAAAAAATATTTTTGGATTTCTGTAAAATTCAATATTTTATGATTACAAAGTTTTTTTAATAAAAAATTATCTGTTAATCAAAACTCCATATGACAAATAATATTTATTACATTGTATACGTGCAAAAATCGTAGAAGAACAATCAAAAAATTAGTTGGAGGATAATTAAATAAGAGACATTAAATGTGACAACTTGATATTGTGTTCCTAAATAATGTCGTTAGTATATAATATAATTAACAAACATGATCCTAACAAATTAATTAATATCTTAATTTATATTAATGATATTCATAAAGTTTGTTTTGACCTTAATATTTCCATATAAAAAATTCTGAAATTTGAAGATTAAATTAAGCAATTTCCAACACTTAAAACATTTGTATTTTTAACAAATAATTGTAATTTAATTATAAGACAAAATGCATATTTCAAATTGCACAACAATTTTTTTTTAATTTAGTTTACATTTCGCTTACTAAAATTTTGTAAAATATTGAATGAATTACATTAAAAGTGTCAAAATAAAAGTATAAATTATATAAATAATATCGAGTAAAACGTATATGTGCAATCATTATAGAAGAACACTCACAAAAGTTACGTAGATGCCTAATTAAAAAAAATTGATAAGCTTCCAAATTTAAAGGTCGTGGTAGTTATAAAACCAAACACTATCTCTACTGTTTAAAGAAAATGTTCAAAAATCATACATATACCAAGCTTAAAGGATTTCATAATGGATTAGTATAGAACGTGGGTTACAACGTGGAAGTAAAAAAACCAACCAACAACTTTGCCAGTTAATCAAATGTGTATAAATTCAAACAGTAGTGACCATCATTTTTGCATATTTGCTTATTAGTTAGTATAAAAAACAATGAGTTCAAGATCAGCAAAAAGGAGAAGGTACTCAAACATCAAGTCATTGTTGGTGAATGACTTGAATAACATCAATCTTACTTTTGCAGATCTAAATGAAGACATTCGTTCAGCAAATGAAGATTTCGATCTATTTTTCAGGAGTATGGAGGATAGGCAGACAGAACTATTTGCTCGAACCATTGGAATTGAGGAAAAATACATGTACATATCTATGTCAAAATTTTATTATCATGCTTTTGTTTACATAGATTATAACAATGTTTGTATGGTTTTAAAATCTAGGAACATAACAGAGGTGCTGACAGGAAATCAACATGTATCGGTTGGTCAATCTTCACAGCAAGAAGTTCAAGTTGACAATCCTTATGTAGGGAGAGAACGCAGATTCGTAGAAGATACCCAGGTATCTCTTGTTGGGCATGTGTAGCAGTTGCGAGGGCTTTTAGAAGAGATGTTAACAGGATTCAAGAAATTTGAAGCACATTGGACTCAAAAACTGAATGACTGGTTAACCAATGCAGGTGAAGTCGAAGAACACCGGGCAAAAATGAGCGCAGGACTTGTGGATTTCTAACGTAATACATAGTTCTTTAAGAGTCTTAGACTATTGATATGCATTGGTACTCATTAATTCTATATTGTCTGAACTTTAATGTTTAGTTATTATGTTAAGTCTCAGGAAGAGATTGGTTTAGTATTCCTAATTTGTGTACTATTGTTTGACAGACGTTATCTTTGTTTTATCCTACATACATATAATTTACCATTTTACTATGTTGTTAAATGTTGTAATGTGTACCATAATTTGGAAAACAGTAAAGTACATATTTAAAACTTATTGCAAAAGGCATAACAATAGTATACATCACTTAACATTCTGTACATTAGCACAACATGCAACAATAATTGACAGGAACTTAACATTGACTGAGTTAAGGCAAACAGTAATCAGTGTCCACAATCAGAGATGTTCTGGAAATGTATTAGAGTGAATGCAACATGCATCCATAAAACAGGGTCATCAAAAATTCATCAATATAACAATTAGACAACGTTTAGAGAAACACAATATTTAATCAACAACAGCAGACAGGAGAATCTTGAACAACAGGATCTGCACTTTGCAATAAGCACAATCGGTATTCCACATATGTGCCATTGCCAAGCGTCTGCCATCTACTTGACTCTTATGGCAAATACTACTTTCAACAGTTTTATTGCAGAGTGAATCCCACAACTCATCTCCAAGGGGATGACCTTCCAGTTGATACATTGGTTTTTTGTTTCTTGCATTTGGACAGAACTTGTAAATTGGCAAGAGATGATCCTTCTCAAACAGAAAACAGTACATTTCTTCTAGATACTTTATAAGTTCTAGTATCCTAGATCTCAAATGTGTTTGATTAAGCAGTTCATACATCTCTTGAACAATCTCATCTCTATGAAAAGTTTTATAAATTGCTTTAAAAAAGATGAAGCAAAAGGAAGAAGGAAAATGATTACCTAATAGAAAGGATAGTACATGAAGATGATGTGCCACATCCTGTTTCAAAAATAAGCATCGGATGGAGTTGTAATACAAAGCTTGATCAACATTATGTCTTACAGCAAAAGCGATATAACCATGAAATTGATCCCGAGTAACCTCTGTATGATAGTTATGGAATTGGTACAAAGAATCCCAGTCAAGCCTTTCAAGAACATCTCTAATTCTAGGAAATGTTTGCTTAGTCACCCATGCCATAAGACACTTAACAAAACTGTTGAAGTCTCCTACATCTATTATGATGAATGAAAACAGCAAAGCAAGAGTATCTGAACGTAGATTCTGAATCATTTTGTTTATAGATTAAGAAGATTGATAGTTGTAAATTTTTTATAGAGAAGAAAACTGAAAGAACAAAGGACTGTAATTTCTGTCTTGGAGAATGCGAGGAGATGGAGTAAATGTATGTATTTTGTTGTGCTGCACAGCTCGCATGCAAAGTGAGTAAGGCTTGACTGTTGATCTTCTTACACCTTTTTAATCCTTTTAATTTCATGTAATCATGTAGCCTATACTATTAGATAGCGTATATAGATCTTTAACTTGCAATTCAAAACTTAATCATGACGTGGTTAATCTTCTATTTAAATCAATTAGATTTAGTATATTGTGTGCAATGAAATATACTCTATTTTTCATAGTATTAGTAATACTGTAATACAAAAATATAAATAATAAGAATACTAAAATAATATTTTCTAAGATTTTATATCTCACAGAGCCATAAGTAAATATAACGATGGTTAAATAGCATTTTTGTTCATAACTGTATTATACTTTTTATGTTGTTACATTAATATAATTCTTATTTTACAATTGCAAATTAAAACAAATCTTAATATTGTTTATTTGTTTTCTAAGATTTTTTAAGATTAATGATTACTAATGCTCATTAATATTGTTTATTTTTCAGTTGCAATTTTTATTCTAAAAAGCAGTGATTAGTTGAGATTAATTGCCGATTAATCATTGTTCGGTGCCTCTCCGAATCAAGATTAATCGGGAGTAGTCGGTATTAGTCGGGATTAGTCACAATTATTAGCCGATTAATTGCTGTTAGATGCCTCTACAGATTAAGTCCGATTTCCACGTTTTATAAAACTGGTTCTGATCATGAGTGTTTGAAATCATTGTATTAAATTTATATTATTATATTATAATAAGACTAAAAAAAACATTAAAAGTAATTTCTTACGTCGAAGTAAACAGTGAATCTAATTTTATTAATTTAGATTTAATATCTTGGATGCAATAACTAAGAGAAGTTTCATATTGAACAATAATGTTATACACAAATATCTTCGATACAATAATTAATTGAAAATAATTCATAAGCAGTATGTAAAATCAGATTTTTGTATCATTGTACCTCAAATAGAATTCGTATACATGTACATGATAAAAATTGGACATTTAGGAATGAAATAATACCTGGAAGGCACTTTCCAAAACTATTCTTATTCTTTATATCATCATACAATTGGTCCAATTTTAGCTTGAACACGCGAGCAATTATATCAGGACAGTCCTCAGGACTGCAATGAGGAAGGAGTGAAAGTAAACAATAAAAGAATAAAAGTAATTTGTTACGTGAAAGTAAACAACATATATATGCGTTACTTAATTCCAAAATTAGAAAGAATATCTTCAATGACTTAACGAAAAAATCGCTTCATATTGCCCAATAATACTTGTTGTCGTCTCCATCAATACATATATACTTAAATTTATGCAATATTAAAAAAAAACACATTATATCAATACATATATACTTCATATTACATTCATAGAGACAAAACACAATATATCATTATAGAATTCGATTTAATACTTTTTTAAAAAAAATCCAATCATATTTACATATTAACGGAATCCTCATCACACAGGTTCTAATGTAGTGAGCATAAATTATGAATAATTTAATAAAGAATCTGATTTAAACAATATTGGTTATCATTATATGTATAACATTTTTTTCATCATTTTTATTTGTTTCAAATTAAAAAATTAATATTTTCGTTATTTCTAATTTTTGGTTTTACAATAAAGTAAAGAATATTTTGATTGGAATCAGATATATTAGTATAAATATAGGTTCGTGAATATAAATAAAAAAAATATAAACGCTAAGTTTTTTTGAATTTTTCTTGTCAAATGGTAAGTTTTTTTGAAATACAATTAACCGTAATTTATATAGCATATGCGTAATATTTTGACGCGTTTTGCATAGCCAAATAATTGCTAAAAGGTAGACTCTCCCCCTACAACTAATATCTTTAAATAAAATAATATACATTTACACATAATTAATGACTAATGTTTGACATTGATAAGAATTCATGTCATGGGTCCCTAATTTATAGGGAATTAATTAAAACCATAACCACCATGTAATTTGATATATAAAACTAATGTAACTAAGAAGTAAATAGGAAAGGCCAAATCAATATTTTGCATGATGAGTTCTCCGTTGCAATACAAAAGCAGTGCTAATCATAAGAACATGATCGTATCTTCAGGAATCGAGGTAAACGATTCCTTATGTTTATATTAGTTTCCCAATAGTGATGATGAGCATACTATCTTTTTGTTACTACGATTTAGATGAACTTTACATTGGTGTATATAAGGTCGCATTAATCAATTTATTGGGTGAATCATTCTTTATGATTCTATGTGTTGATGTAAACCTTCGTTATGTGTAATAGATTGCAGAAATCAATTAGATTATTTACCTTACTGGTACATGTTCTTTTGATGTAGATGTCATATTCAATCTACATGTTCTAATGATGTAGATGTGATATTCAATCTATAAGCAGTTATCCATAGATGTGCTATTACTGTTAAGGTTATTTAGTGTGTTCTTCATAATTGTAAACCCTATAAGGAATCATCTTAACTGCTTTATCCTATACTATTATTCAAGCATATATGCTAATATATATTACCATTGATCATAAGATAAAAACTTACATCTTGCTTTTGAACACAGGAAGGAATGTTCACAACACAGGAACATTCTCATATTCAAAATCTTGGTACCAAGGATTTCTGTTGATAACAATTATAGCCTCATATGTCATAGGTGTTTTCCGATTTAAGTTTTTTTGTTAAACAGGAGATAAAAAAATATTGTCAAGTTTCCTTTCTGCCAACAATGATGAAAAAACTTTTGGATCATTTGTAAGTGAATTTACCAATATTAACACATATATTTACAAATTCAAGTTGCATAACTTATTCAGATCAATATTTTACACATATCAAAATTTAATATTTTTGCAGAGGATACCTAAATCGTTCCATGAGACCTTTGGAAATCATCTTCCTTCAAACTTAATTTTACATTGCAATTCTTTGGTATGGGAAGGAAAATATGATGCAAGAACCAAAAGAATATATGATATGAAAAAATTCATGAAGTTCTATGGCGTTAAAATTTATTATCTACTTCAATTCGACTACTATGGAGAATCTGTGTTTGTTATTAAAATATTTAAGGACACAGCAATTGAGTGCACTTATCCAACAGAGATGGTGGAAGTATTGTTTCAGAATGCAGAGTCACAGAGTTGGAAAAAAAAATCAATACATCCTTGATTCTTCTTCTTTAGAATATGAGAAAGTATGTGCACGATGGCTATTTAATGCATATCACAACTATGCCGAATATGTTAAGATTCAAATTAAGAATTTGGATATTGATCTTGAAATGATTAATATGGTAAGCAAATTTTTCCTCTCAAACAATAAGTGCACTATATGAACATGAATGTACTCTATTCTTACAATCTGTATACCTTTGATATTTTTTAAAACAGAGTATGAATTCTGGTTTGGAGAAACTTTACAGTAATTGGGAAGATGGGAATAAAGTAATCTAGAGATTCATTGATAGAGGCTGGGTGATTTGTATAGAGCAGAAACATGGAAAATGCACTTTTCGAAATGGATGGAAGACTTTTGCAGAGGAAACAGGGTTGCAGACTGGTGACACTGTGGTTTTTTTTAAAACATCTGTTCTGGAAGAAAACACAATCAATGTGTGTATATTTAAATCCGAGGACAATAATTTTGATCATCAGAAAGGTATTACATTGAGCTAACATATTTTCAATCAAATCCATCAAGGTGTGAATATTTTGTAATTAATTTGGGTATGAACATTTTAACAGAAAATGAAGATTCGAATAGGTCCTTTTTTAAAGTAATTTCTGAGCCTTGTTTGCATGAAGGAATGTTGGTATGTAACATTGTAACTTCCTATATTTACAATTTCACATATGTACTGTAAAGTTATATAAAATACATCTACCAGCATGCAATATAAAAAATGAAATTGTTCTTCAGGTTGTTCCCAGATGTGTTAAGAGGAATTACGGGAAGTTATTTAGTTGTATAAACCAAGTCATAGTTGGCGGTTCAAAGATATTTTTCTTCTACAGTATTATTGGAGGTTATATGGCCAATGTAGGGAGGATTTTTGAGCTATTTAACATAAGATCAAGAGAAACTATCATATTTACAATAACCAATAATAGCTTGTATGGACGTGTTTACCAAGAAGATGGTAAAGAGATAGATTACTTTCAACGTCGTTATCAGTATTCAAATAATGCAAGTAGTTCTTGGATATGGGCTATTGATTGGAGTCTTGGAAAAGGTAACTGTATTGGCTAAAATGAATAATTTTACAATATGTGTATTTATACATGATTTTTGTTACATTTTAATTGCAGAAGCACATGAGGAGAAATTACCTGTTATTGCACATGAAAGAGTATGTTTATTAATTTGTCTATTGCAATAAATTATACTGGATAAATACTGGTAACAATATATAATGTCTTATGCATTGTTACCAATTTGATTGCTTTGTCTTTCTCAATAAATACAGATGCATATGGATGCTGTAGTTTATCCACAATTTATCATTGTGGTCAAGCCAAATTTTTATGATACCTTAAGAATCGTAAGTCAGATCAAAAATTTGTTCAATGCATCTAAAGTTTCCATATTACACATCTTATGGAATCTATTCAATAACAACATATTTCTTTCTATGGTTCACAGGAAATCCCTGAAAAGTTTGACTTTGACTATGGACATGAGATACCGTGTAATGTAAAATTACAGTTTCCAACGGGGAGTGAAAAACATGTTAAACACAATGAGAAAGAAAAATGTTTTATAGAAACGATTTCATTCATGAAGGAAGTTATAAGATTGTCAGCTACCCTCATTGTAATGAATTACACGGGTAAAGGTGTATTCTCAGTAAATTTACTGAATGATGATGGATCGGAAGTGGAATACATTCCATATCGACCAACTGCAACAGCACCCTTGAAAATTAAGGGTAATGATGTATATTTTTTCAAATGGTTATATAAAATGCCATTAGTACTATGCTCTAATCCTTTACAATACTAAAAATGATGTAAATGTGATTTTTCTTTTAAAATATTCATATGCAGATAAGAATAGTGGAAATGGATGGAAATTTTTAACAGTCGGTATTGGCTATTCTTTTGGCAAAGGAGAAGTCGTGAGTATTTGCACTTTTCGGTTTTTTATATTTTCAAATATAAAAATTTTACTTTTACAATTTATCAATCCAAGTATATATTAATATTCTTCTATTCACTCATATTATGTTTAGCTAAAATTAACTAAGATTATTGTGTTATATTTAGGGTATACCAGAAACCTTTTTCAAGATGTTTGGAAATGTAATTCCAGATGAAGTAACAATTGTGCTGTTGAATGGAAGTCAATTTAAAGGATATGTTTCTAAAACTGACAGAAGAATTGGAGGTCTTCTAGATATCATTGAAGCAGGGTACTTTCAGAAAAGAGATTCTATATTGTTTACTTATCAAGGAAATGGAAAGTTTGAGGTAGTGGTATTTGATAGGTCCAAGGTTGAAAAAACTTTGCGTGATATTGTTACAACTACAGGTTTGATTATTTAAATACGTCTAATTAATATTGCATAAAATCTTTTGGACATGTTGTGATTTGTTGACACTATGATCCTTTTTACACCCTTCAAAAACTGTAGGATTCCAGACTCAAAGCCAGGCATCTGGATTCCAGACTGAAGGTCAAAATTCTGAAAAACATTTGAATGATCAGGTTTCTGAATTAAAAAATGAAAGTGGGACAATAGAAGATATGGACAATGCAGTGATGGAAGAAACCGAAAATGATGAAAATAATTTGATGGAGATCCAGGAAATGAACAATGGGCCTATGGTTTTCACTGTGACGTTAACAAAATGTAACGTTAATAAATCAAGCCATGGAGTGGTATGGTTTTATATATCCATTCTTCTGTAATTTTTTTAGCCTTAATAGTACTAAAAAGTAGTGTCTCTAATCTGTCTAATTATTGAATCTTCCTTGTGTAACAGTACATACCAGATTTTATAACACCAGTTAATAGAAAATGGCAAGGAGGAGAACATGTAATATTGCGAACTGCTCTTGGATCTTGGACTGTTGGAGTTGTTACTTCAAAGACAAATTCCAGATTTTCAGCTGGATGGAATACATTTGCTCAAAAGAATAAGTTTAAAGTAAAACAACAATTGATGTTCACCTTGGTTGAAGAAGAAGAAGGAATATTTTTTAATGTTGAAACCACATAGAATACAAAGTCCTCTATATTATCTTTTGGAACATGTTTAGATGTGGACAAAGTCATATTTATTATCTTTTGGAACATGTTTAGATGTGGACACAATTTCTAGTTTATGATTAACTATTCAGTTCCATGAAAATATGCAAATGACTTTTAATTTTTTTCATTTGTTTGATCAGACTTAATATTAATCTAATAGATCATGATTGAAATTTTTATGTAGTACATTTCAATACATTTCCATTCTTAAATTTTATCACAATATTATAAACATAGAGCAAGAACATTGTATTGTTATTTTAAAAAGGAATTCAATTTACATTATTCAATAGTTAGAGTAAGTTATGATAAAACCTACATCAGTAAACAATCATTTTGCAAAAGATGTCTTCCATTATTTGGGGTTGAAATGTTACATAAAAGATTTGCAACACCAATTCACAATTTTGATAACAAATCATAAAATATTTCTTCATAAACAATGTTACTCGTACTACTACATGTTGCTCCTTCTGGATTTTCTATAAAGAAAATAAGACCTTCTGGAGATGTTACACGGCTGACAGCAACATACAATTGTCCGTGACAAAAAACTGGTTTTGGCAAATAGATTCCAACATGATCAAGGGATTGCCCCTGTGCTTTATTGATTGTCATAGCAAAACATACCTGTAGTGGGAATTGCAAACGAACTAAATCAAATGGAAGATTTGTATCAGATGGACAAAGCTCAATCCTGGGAATAAGATGTTTCACTCCAGCATGACTTCCACCAATGATTTCACATATAACAGTATGTTTCAAACACTTTCTGACAATCATCCGGGTTCCATTACAAAGTGCAACAGTCTGATTAAAATTCCTCAACAGCATTACAACAACACCTTCTTTCAAAATCAATTTGTGAGGAGGCATTCCAGGAACCTAAATAGAATTAAGGTACTCAACAGGGAATGCAGAACTTAAGTTTTCATGGCAACCAACAGGGCATTGAACAGAATCAGCAGAATTATATGTAAATGACTCGCCATCTATTTTCTCAAGAATAAGATCGTTAACATGATCAACAATCTTATTTGTAGGTGTCAATATAGCTCGCTCGCGTAAGTAGCTGACTTCATTGAATCGAAGTTGCAAATCTGGAAAGATAGATTCAATGAGCTGGTTTAGGTCAGAAGTATCAGATTGTATGCAATATTGGCTGTGTATACTGATAGATTTAGAATTATCATCACCACAACTACTAACTGAATATGGTATTTTTCCATCACCAACATCAAGAACCCACTGACTAAAATCTTTAATCCGTCGTATATCATCCTCTGAATTTCCTCGTCGTAATCTCATGTTATCTTTAAGTTCAAATAGATGACATTCTGACCATAAATGAGATCTTGAAATAGAAGCGGTCAATATATCCGCGCGAGACCCTTTACAGATAACTGGTAAGATTTGCCTAAAATCCCCACCAAGTAATACAGTAATTCCGCCAAAAAGTTTGTCATATCTTTCAGCACTCACAGATTTCATAATATCACGAAGAGTGCGATCCAAGCATTCAAATGCAAGTTTGTTTTGCATTGGCACCTCGTCCCAGATAATAAGACTTGTTTTTTTAATAAGCTCCGCAATATCTGAATTTTTCGGAATGGAACATGAGGATTCGTCATCCAATTTCAAAGGTATTTTAATCTTGAATGTGCTGTTCTGCCTCCAGGTAATAGAGTAGCTGCAATTCCAGAAGATGCAACTGGAAGAACAATCTTCTTTTCAGATCTGAGTTTAGTAATGATAGTGTTCCAGAGATACGTCTTTCCACAACCTCCACTACCATAGACAAAAAAGAATCCTCCATTATTCTTCTCAACTTTTCCGAGAACTGCGTCGTATACTTTTTTCTGTTCAAAATTTAAATTTTGAACCAAGCGTTGGTGCGTTTCTGCCATTTCTTTTTCACAATAACTTGTCTCTTCAAAGACCAGTTTATTCTTGCAATTGTCGAGGTATTTTGCTGGAGGCATTGGCAAAGTTGGATAATTCCTTATTGATCTACCAATAGAATTTAATAAATGCTCAATCTCTGTAAAATGTAGAAACATATTTCAATACATCTCCTTAAAATTGTAATAATCATATTTATCAAAACTGATATAAAAATGAATGAATTTTTACCTCCGAGAGTGTAATATTCTAATTCTTGATCACTTAAGGAGAGCTTATCTTTCCCTGTTAATTTCCGTCGTTTCATTAATATATCATCAGACATTGGCCTCCAGTGAGATGTCCATAGTCTGAGTATGTCACTGACCTGACAGTTGACAATGATATGAACAAAGAGGGATCGTAGCTGGCAAGGCATAGCAGTATCAATGTTTTCTTGAATCGCATCATGCCATTCATTATCATCATTAAGTAATCCCATTGCTGTACAGGCCTCTTGGAAGGTATCGTACGTATTACCTTCAAAAGTTCGCAAGTCTCTAAAGCATCTAGGTCCTTTAACTCGACATAAGAGCATACGCAAATACCACAACTCTCCAGAAGAATAATGGGAAGAATTCAACCTACCTACCTTCTGACCTTTTTTTCTATGATTCCATGCAGACTGTTGAGCATCCCAAACAAAATGCTCTGGAATTTCTTGATCGGTGTATTGTCTTGCTTGAGGATAATCTCGGCAAAGCTGGAAAAAAGCTTCTAACTTGCTCTTTTTAAAAGATGCTCTTCTACAAACATTAACCAGATTATCATTATTGTTAAATGTAACATACTTTTCATTTGGCAAATGAAATGATAACCGTTCAACATATATACTACGATGGTGCATATCAAAACCAAACATCCTATGAGCAGCTTCAGCCCCACAAACATACCTACAAAGTAAAAGAATATTATAAAATTCGTCAAAAATATTGTTGTAATAATTTTAAAATATGTTAATTAGGAATGATACAAACCTGCCATCCAAATACATTTTAATTTCATTCCTAGCTTTGTTATTTTCTGTACTCGCATTGCTTGAACCCTGGACCATAACAGTAGCACGGTCGGGACCTTTCAAACAATACTTAAAAATGTATTTGATACAGCGGCCATGATTGCAAACTTCAAGATTTATGTGACATTGATACTGAACTATCAAATCCCTGTTATAAGGAACTACCCATTGGTTATCCAAAACAGCGTTTCTGACATTTACGGTGTTGTTTGTTTTCCTCCTTCTATAAGCAGGGAATCCATATTGATCAAACGTTGTAGTTGCACAATACCTAGAAAGCAGTAGATATAACATACACATCTATTTTTGTAATTGTTATTAAAAAATTAGACATATTAAAAAAAGAATGTGAGGCTTATTAAATCTTACTGTTTCGGAAAACCTCTTGTACATTTATTATCTTTCATGCATGGTGAATAATTGTGCTGAACACCGCAAGGACCATGTATCATATATTGTTTCACAGCAGCATATCCATTAGGATCGGCTAGTTCGTCAAGTATTTCAGCAGAGACAAAGCTGTCAATATCTCTATTCAATCTAGATTTTGCAGCAGGGTCCAACCAAATTAACATATGAGCATGAGGCAAACCTCTCTTCTGGTATTCCACAACATATACATGTACATGACAATATTTGGACATTTAGGAATGGAATAATACCTGAAAGGCACTTTCCAAACCTATTCTTATTCTTTATTTCATCATACAACTGGTCCAATTTTAGCTTGAACACGCGAGCAATTATATCAGGACAGTCCTCAGGATTGCAATGAGGAAGAAGTGACATCATCTGCAGAATCTCATCCCAATAAGGATTGCATGTCATGGTTAAAAAAAGGTCTGGATAACCAATTTTCCGACACATGGCAAGGGAATCTTGGAAATTCTGCTGCATATATTGAGCAGAACCGACAAAGCTAGATGGTAATATGTATCCTTGTCCTACATTTGATGCTTCAACATTATCAGTGCTATAAACTATATCACACAGGTTTCAGTACAATTTTGCTCTCAATTTCTTCTGATTTTTTCGAATATACCATAACCTGGATTGTTCAACAGCTAGAAAATGCATCCACTATAAACTGATGATATAGTCTACCACCAAGTCTAAGAGTATGACCTGTTAGTAGCAAACATATTCATAATTTGAAGACAATCATGTAATTTAAATATGATTTTATTTGTATGAATGAGAAAGTACCTTGGTCCAATCTAACCATAAAAGTGTGGCAATAATACTCTCTCATGGTAACATTTTCTCTTTTCTTCAAACCCTTTCGAAAACCGTCTTCACCATGCGGAAATAGTATAGGATATTGGAGTGCCATCATCAATGGATGCAAAGTACTAATGCGTTGTAAACCATCGATCTTACTTGAAACAACAATATCTCTGTCTTCACATTTTGGGTCATCATCACCAACCATTATTACATAATTTCATCAGAAGGCATAATGTGATTTTCACGACCATTGGTAGACCTTGAGATTTTCATAACTATCTTCAAATCAATAACATTATCGTTCTTAAAATGATCTCTGGCCATTCTAAACTTTTGAACTAAGTGATTATTTTCTTCAAGCATTTTGATCAATCCTTCCACAATCTCTGGCTCTATTTTGGAGGAATGTCGTACATTTATAGACTTCAATCTATTCTCAACCTCATTCTCGGTATCATAAATATACAACTGACAAAACTTAGGCGGCTCTCCATCATTTGGTAGCAGGCTTCCCATTTTATGGTGATTAATTCCAGTCATTCTGAAAACATTAAGTCCTCTACCTTTATTTATTCCATGATCAATTTTTCCACCAATGGAGGAAAAATTTAACATGGCATTGTATGGCCTAATTTACGCCTGAAATGAGGACCTATCTTTTTGTCCAGGTACAAATCAAGCAAATATTTAGGAGTAGGCCTTACCTTAGGAAGCTTAGTTTGCCCTTTACCACAGCACAAAGAGAACATGGGTGGTTTATTCCTATTTCCTTTATTAACACGCTCCTTTTCCCACATTTGAGCATTGCAATGAGTACATTTTGATGTTGGACCTCCAAGGCTACGGTACTCGGAACAAATAGGTAAATGTCTCTTTCCAATGTTCAGACTAACATATGGATCTTTATTTTTATCGTTGACATTAATAGACGTGCTTGTATTATATGTGGAAGAACGCTGATAATTTTGTCGATCATTCTGGAATTCCTCATCTTCATAATCATTATCAGAATGACTACCATTATCAGAATCTCCAAAAAAAATACCATCAGAATGTCCTTCACTACTGAAATCATCACCTTCAGACTCAGCATTTGGAATATCAAACAGGTCTTTTTCTGGAATAAGAATATTGCAGTTATTGATTTGATAAAAAAACAAAATTGTACCACTAATATAACATTGAAATGACATACCAAAATAAGATGAAACTGGTGGCTCTCTTATAAACTTGGAAAATTGTTTGATGGTGAAGCATCTCCGTAGCTTTTATTTATTTCATTCGTAAAGTCTGATTCCGAATCAGATCCAAAATCAGAGTCAGGCCGGTACAAATAATGGAAATCATCATCAAAATCGCTATCAACAGTTTGGTTTGTAAGAGGGATTCCATCTAAATTTGAGACAACTTGATCAGATGTAATAATTAAAAATAAAATAATATATTTCATATAATTCAGCACATGAGTATGATAGATGCATATACCATAATTCTCAAAATCATATTCTCTTGAATAATATGATTCAGGTTGATAGTCGGAAGACAACTCTATTTTATCTCTTGACATATTATGACTTCCACCTTGATGTATTTTTGTAGTTCCTGAAATCAGGCATATAAACATAACGTGTCAATGGTATTTATAGAATTAAACGTATCAAAAGATCTGAAATGCAGCTATATGGAGTAATCAGTAAAATATACCATGTATATTCATATTCATATACTGATCATTGGTGTTTCTTTTGGATACAATTTCCTTCCCGGGCCTTCTTGTAAAATGCGGAACGTTTGACGTTGATATATGTTTAAGTTCACCAGATATTTGTGAAGTTGTTCTATGTCCATGCATTCTTGATGTCTCTGTTTCATTATCTACAAAAAGCGTGCAAATATTTGACAGAATAGGATTAAGATACAATGTTTAATTGAGATAACATCAAAACCAATTGCAATTATTAAAATATACGCTTGGTATGTGTCATGTCAGTTATAACACTCAAATTCATTTGGTTTGAGGACAAATGAATTCCTCTAGGGGGATGCATCTGCGTCATATTTTGTTAGATACATGATATCTGGCTCAAAGATTCATTGAAAGTATTGTTATGTCGGGGTACATCTGTAATAAATGGTATAAATTTTAGCAAATACATTTTTTATAATGGATACAACCATTCAGTATATGTAGGATAAAATTGTATCTTACAATCTTTGTTTGTTATATCAGAGAAAGGATGTGAAGATGTATGACTTGGTAAAGTATTGATTCTTCTTCTGGAATTTAATTTGCCTACCTGTTCTTCAGTCGCTGCAAAAAACGACGATAGTAATTGAAACATCATAAACATAATACCATGTGGTGTGCACGATATGAACACAATAGGACACAATTGATTAAAAACCTGGAATAAGTTTTGGAGTACTGCCTGGTAAAACATTAGAATAGTTGGACTTTAACGATAAATCCAATTTTCATGGTCTTCCACGCTTTTTGTTAATTGGTAAAGCTGTATTTATCATAATAGCACAGTATGTGTTAGTAATCTTAATCATTCAAAGTTTGTAAAAGTTTCACCTTATGCTTTGCACCAAGATTTATACAGACATTGTTCTTCACTTTGAATAGTGGAATCCAACTTTAAGGTCTCAGAATCAATGCTAAGCTTCTCATTTGAAGAAATTCCTGAACATGAAGCTAATTCAAATCCAATTGCATGTAACATTTATGTATACTAATTGTAGCCAAGATATCAAATGAAAGAAATTAGAACCTGCAACAGATTCGGAAGTACTATTTGCATTGACACTAACATTGTTGGAACTCAATGATATATCCACCTTTCTTGGCCTTCCTCGCTTTTTAGTAATTGGTACATCTGTAATAATCACATTAGGACACAATAGAAAATTCTGCGATTATTTCTTCCTCATCAGGTCATGAATACATTAATGTTCATGAGATTAGAATATAAACAATTACAAAAAAAACCAATCACACAAACATAAAGAAATTATAGCATAACGTAACTTTGAAATTCAGTTTTACACATTGGCTGAACATTCTCTTTATTTCTGGTGATTTGTGAATATTTGCTACCAATTAACGAATGAGAACATTGTGCATCTATCTGCATATCATTTGTTTGAGGAGAGAATGCGGCGTCTGCACAAAAAAACGACGATACAAACACGGGTTTTAAACATTACATAGGGTATTCACACATGTGCAACAAACAACTTGTAATCATACCAGTGATTGTATTTTTACAAAAGAAACTCATTGATTTCTTTCGATTGCTCTTGTTCGAATCATCAGAAGAAGAACCTAGAATGGTTTTATGTTGTACGTTAATGCTCAGTAACGTTCCAGACGCCGTAGATTCTACATTTTTAGGTCTTCCTCTTTTTCTTGGAATGAAATCAAGATTCGACGAAATACTGTACTCATCGATGGGATTAACACGATCAGAAGGAGTTTTTGTTTTCTTCGATTGTTCATCCATAGTAATTTTTGTAGGATCGATCATTGTATTTCAGTATTGATGGATTGTTCAGGGTTTGATTTTGAAATCATTGATAGAGATTGAATCAAGGACTCATGATTTTGAAATAATGATGATAGAGTATATTGTTGTACGTGATCTGTTTTTGAATTAATGAAAGAGAATAGGGTTTTCATATATCAAGGATAATCAGTTGAGAATGATTTCTGACGTGGCTTTTATTTTTTGCAAGTGATTTTACAGGTATGCCCTTAACAAAGGGTAATAAATAAAGGAAGAGTAAGGACATAAAAGGTAGAATGTGGCAAAAAGTATTCAGGATTTATATTATACATAGATATCATTGGCAGACTAGTAATTATATCCTATCCTATTATATAATAAGAGTAGAAGGGATAATAAAAGAGCACTATCATAGGTTAAGCGATCGACTCCTAACAACAATATATATTTTAAATATTAAATTTTTTTGAGAAAAAAAATAACACACAGCTTAATAAGCGTACTGAATTTACACTTTTAATTTGTTTATGCCTCGATCTAAAAATATTCTAATCATATTTTGTCTGTATATGCTTTGCTAATAACAAATAATTTTTAAAAAATTAATATAATAATACATATTAGAAAAAGGAATCGTGCATTACACTGGTTATAAGCTAATACTGTATACTATAATTGGATCTTTTGACCAAATTTAACAGTCTTAAAGTAATGGTATAATTTACAACTTACAATAGGTATAATCCTAAAGCATGTTTTTCTCTACTCTAAACTAATTCCAAAATATATAATCGTTTTGCTCGAGCTTGTGTATTCAATTCGGATTTTAACGAATTATTAATAACTCATGAATTTTGGTAGATTGTTGCTGATTTAATATTCTACGTGGAATCCATGCAGAATTGGTAGAGTACATGCAAAATCGACGTAGAATTGAGCTTAAATCCACTAAAATCTCTTGTATTTTGGTGAGATTTCAAAAAATTAAAAATACACTATGAAATCCAACAAAATTCCCGGATTTTTAAAATCCTTCAAAGTCAATAAGTTTTTGAATACCACCAGATTTTAATAGATTGTTTGATATTTGGATTGAATACCTCCAAACTTTTTAAAATCTGAATTGAATACCATCAAATTTTAAAGGATTGTTTAAATTCTTTATTGAATTTACCTAGATTTTAATGAATTTTTTAAAATATTGATTGAATACCCTCAAACTTTTCAAATCCAAAAAATCCTACAGAATCTAAATTAAATATCAACACCCCTTAGAGAAGATTTTTGGATGCAGAAACAAATTACAGTGGTCTGTTTCCTACTCGCTTAATCCTCTACTTGTTTTCTCTTGCTTTGGAAGATATTGCTGATATTAGGCCCAAGTACTTTCTTTGACAAAGAGATCTTAGCTTTCTCGATTCCACAACTTTCTCGAGTTGTGTTGGACCACGAAGCCCAATGGAGTAAATTGTATTTAGATTAATATTAATGGAATAGTTTAGAATATATTAAGGCCCATTTAAAAGTCAATTTAGATTGTATTAGGCCCATTAACCTTTGTATTTATATTAAGGCCTTGAAGCCCATAAGTGTAAACCTAAGGGACCCACAAAGGATCCCCTATAAATACTAATCAAACCACACTTGTAAGGAGGTTGGCAATTGTAAATTAGAGAGTTGTACCTCCTAAAAGGAGAGAAACACATTTTAATGAATACTTACTTCATCTTAACCTAGATCTCTTCCCTAATATTGTTATTAATATTATAATTACGATTAACTCTCCATCATTTGGCACTAGAAGGAGCTCTTTAATTTAAGATTCCAACCGAAAAGAATGGATGTAGATGAACCAGTTTTTGAGCAAATCGGTTCGAAACAAGAGATGTTAACGGCCCCCTGAGCTGGGGACCAAATGGCACCTCCTCCGTTAAGGCCGAGACAATTGTTTCTGGCAACACAAGATGATGTTGATGGATCCCAAAGACCCATCGAGGCAGAGCAATTAAATACGAGGCACACGACACAACCTGATACCCGCATGAGGGTCGCTACGGCCACAGGCAAAAAGGTGTTAACAAGCGACATGCGATTGCACCTTCAAAAGATTAAGAAAGACAAGAAAGTTGCTCTTGAGGCGTAGGACGACCTCCAGAAATCAGATGAAGAGCTGTTCAATTTAGAGCAGCAGAAATGAGTTCTAGAGGAAAAATTAAGGAGGCACCGACGAGCTCGACAGTTGCAGAGGGGTTTGAGGAATATCACTACTTTAGCTCGCTGCGAAGACGTCGATGCCGAGGATGAATATCGAGAAAATGAATACGAAGACTTTGGAGATGAGGAATCGATAGAGTCAATTTACTCACGACCTTCTGCTCGTAAACGACGACAAATGCTGTCGGTGAGTCAGTCATCTTGGCGAAGTGATTCAAATGAATCAGTTAGATCTAAAGATATCGCGGAAATTCGAAGTGACCTCGCTATGTGTAGGGAATTTATTCGAAACCAATCTGGTCAGGTCGCATCTACTGAAAGCCCGTTAATGAGAGATATCGAGATCGCACGTATTGATCGGACGTTGAAGACGCCCTCATTGGATCATTTCGATGGGACATCGGACCCTAGTGGATTTCTTAACACTTTTGATGGCCGTATGGCTTTATATGGACACTCAGAGATAGCGAGGTGTCAGTTCTTCTCCACATGCCTCCAAGGCACAGCTTTACGTTGGTATAATAGTCTTCCTCCTCGCTCAATAGAGTCTTGGCAGTCTCTGAAAACAAAGTTTCAAACCAGGTTTTCTAGTAACTATAAGGAGGGCAAAATAATAGCCTCGTTAATGACTGTCTGACAACGACACAATGAATCCTTGCGAGACTTCTTAATTAGATTCCGAAGCGAAATTTCTGACATACCTAACTTGGTTGAAGAGCTGGCGATTAATTATTTGGTTGCGGGAATAGATAAACATCGCCATGCTAATTTGCTAGAAGAGTTCTTTGAAAAAAGCCCCTGAACTTTACAATCAACCTTTCAAGTAGTTGAGCATCGAATGAATCTGCAGGAAGCTGTCGGGAGCATTCAATCACTTCGAAGAGCTTTCAAACGAGAACACAGCAGAAGTCCTCGACGACATCCTCCGAGAACAGACTACAAACAAAATTATGACTCATATTCAAGGACGAATGATGCTCGTACTCCTCGAAAAACAAGAACCGAGAGATCGGATAATTAGGACAAATCATGGAAACCAAGAGACAAACAGGAAAAAGAATTTACGAAGCTTACTGTCGACAAGGCTACGATATTAGCCATTCTAAATTCAGAGCCTGATTATCGACCACCAAGGCCGATGAAACCAGGTCGACCTCCAAGCTCCCGTTATTACGAATACCACGAAGATACAGGTCACACCACAGACCAATGCTACCAATTGAGCATCTTATTGAATCTAAGATCAAACGAGGACAGTTGACTCACTATATCGATCATGATGCCGCAAGACAAAAGGATCGCCCCCATGATCCAGATTGCGTCATTGACATCATAGCAGGAGGATTCGCTGCAGGAGGCACATCGAATAATTCCAAAAAGTTATATGCTAAGGAAGTGTTCCATGTAAATCCCGAGGCTCCTAAACGCCAACAACCTAACCCATCTCCTGCGATCTCCTTTTCCGATAACGACTACCCTTCGGGGATAATTGAGTCCCATCAGGATGCTCTGGTAATTACAGCCAAGATCGACACAAATACAGTTAAGAAGATCTTAATCGACAATGGCAGCTCTGTTGACATACTATATCACCATGCCTTTGCACGGATGGATCTCGGTGACAGAAAGTTGGAGAATGTGAACATGCCTTTATACGGCTTCACTGGAAATGAGGTCAAGGTCGTTGGCACCATCGACCTTCCGGTCTTATTTGGCTCGCTCCCATCCCAAACGTGGCAAATGACCAAGTTTCACGTCATTAACGCCAACTCAAGCTATAATGCCATTCTCGGCAAAACAACTCTTACGGCCTTGAAGGCCATCACCTCGATTCCCCATCTCAAAATGAAATTCCCAACCGAGTTTAGAATTGGCGAGGTCGTGGGAGATCAGTTTGTAGCACGCTAGTGTTATTTATCTACTGTTATACCAAAAACAAAACATGAGGACGATTCGTCAATCAACCAAATCGTGGATATGAAGATCGGGCTATCCTTGAAACACCCAATTAATCCTCTGGTGTCGCTATAGAAGAATGTGAGGACACAGAGGTCGCGGAAGGCAATCCCGACAAGATAATCAAAATTGGAAAATGTTTGAAAGGCGAACTCCGCCAACAAATTATTGATCTTATCAGAGAATATGCCGATATTTTCGCTTAGGATCCTAAAGACATGCCGGGAATTCCCGAGATGGTAGCTCGTCACTCACTCCATATTAAACCTGGAGCGCGGACTGTAAAGCAAAAGAAACGAGTATTCTCGGAGAAAAAAACAAAAGCCATCGATGCTGAACTTGATCGGCTCCTCGAGGCTGGGTTTATTGAGCCCGTACAGTTCCCAGAGTGGATAGCCAACGCCGTATTAGTAAAAAAGAGTAATGGAAAGTGGAGAATGTGTGTGGACTACTCCGATATTAATCGAGCTTGCCCAAAAGACTTTTACCCTCTGCCAAATATTGATCAGCTTATTGACGCCATAGCTGGTCACAAGCTCCTATCATTTATGGATGCATTCTCGGGCTATAATCAAATTAAGATGGATAGTCAAGATTGGGAAAAGACAGCTTTCATCACACACAGAGGTATTTTCGGGTTCAAGAACATGCCTTTCGGCCTCATCAATGCAGGGGTCACGTTCCAGCAAATGATGGATACGATCTTTGCCTTACAGATCGGTCGCAACCTACAGGACTACGTTGACGACCTCATCGCAAAATCAAAAAAGTCAACAGATCATGTGACTGATCTCCGGGAAACCTTTGATAATGTTTGACGTCATAGCATGCGTTTGAACCCCACCAAATGTTCCTTCGGGATGACTACGGGGAAGTTCCTGGGATTTCTT
This sequence comes from Saposhnikovia divaricata, assembly GCA_036435485.1. NCBI lineage: Eukaryota > Viridiplantae > Streptophyta > Magnoliopsida > Apiales > Apiaceae > Saposhnikovia > Saposhnikovia divaricata. The sequence continues at coordinate 147,193,327 of CM071596.1, read as the reverse complement.
TTGACCTAAAGGGTCATTGAGGCCGACCCGAGTCAGGTCAAGGCTATTGTCGACTTGCAAGATCCTTCTTCTCTCAAAGAGTTCCAAACACTAACGCCCTGCGAAGGTTTATTCCGCAATCGTCTAAATGATGTGCTCCATTCTTCGAAGCCATTAAGAACGCCTCTAAAAAATCAAAGATCGATTGGAATGACAAATGTAAAAGGGGACTCGAAGAACTAAAGAAGTTCTTAAGTTCGCCACCAATCTTGACACAAGCTCAACCATGAGAACCCTTGCGGTTATACCTGTCCGCGTGCGACAACACCATTGCCGCAGTATTGATCAGACTCATTCAAGGCAATGAACTGCCTGTCTATTACATAAGCCATACCCTGCGAGATGCAGAGACCCGATATCCTCAGGTTGAGAAGTTGGTATACACCTTAGTCATGGTAACTCACAAACTTAGGCACTATTTCCAAGGACAAGAAATTCAGGTTACGACAAACCAGCCATTAAAGCGGATATTGCATAAGCCTAACATGACAGGTCGACTTGCGGCGTGGACAATAGAGTTAAGCCAGTTCTATATCGAGTATAAACCTCGCACGGTGATGAAAGCTCAGGCACTCTCAGACTTCGTGGTCGAGTGCCAATTCGATAAATCAGAAACCTTAAAACTCGATGACGAGCGAACTCAATCTCGACCTTGGGTCCTTTATGTGGATTGGTCATCGACCTCAGAAATGAGCGGAGCAGGAATCATATTAATCAGTCCGAAAGGATTCAAGGTACAACAAGCTGTTACTTTTGCTTTCCAAGCCACAAACAACGAAGCCGAATACGAAGCAATGATAGCAGGCTTGAACCTCGCGATAGGCCTTGAAGTTCACGTCATCGACGTCTTTAGTGACTCACAGATTGTATTAAAGCAAACATCAGGGGAGTTTCAAGCCTACAATGACAGGATGGCAGCCTACTTATGTCGAGCTCAAACCCTCCTCACGAGGTTTCCTTCATGGAAATTAACAAATATTGACAGATCCGAAAATCAATGGGCAGACGCCTTGTCCAAATTGGCATCGTCCACAACCATTACAAATGGTGAGCCCGTGTATGTGGAAACGCTTCAATCTCCAACAGTTGAATCAGCTACAATACACAACATTTCGTTGAAACATGACTGGTGGGTTCCTCTTTTAGATTACATCATTAAAAATCAGTTGCCTGAGGGCAAAAATGAGGCTAGGTCGTTGATATACAAAGCGAGAAACTATTGTGTAAAAGATGCAAAGCTGTACCGACGAGCTCTAACTGAGCCTCTTCTCCGTTGTCTCGCTCCCGAGGAAGCAGAAATAGCAATTTTTGAGGTTCATATGGGAATATGCGGTGAACATCTCGGTGGCAAAAATCTAGCTCATAAGATTATACGACAAGGCCTATATTGGCCAACTATGAGGAAGGATTGTGATGACTTCGTGAAAAAATGTGTCTCTTGTCAATTATATAACTCAGTTACCCATAAACCCTCGCAATTATTATCTCCAATTTTGAGCTCATGCCCCTTCTTTCAATGGGGAATTGACATTGTGGGACCGTTCCCAAAAGAAAGGAGTCAACTCCAACACATAGTCGTTGCCATAGACTATGCTACAAAATGGATCGAGGAAAAGCCGTTAGCAAAAATCAGGGAAAAAGAGATGATCAATTTTTCATGGAGTACATAGTATTCCGCTTCAGAGTGCCCAGGTCTGTTGTTACAGATAATGGAACCCAGTTCGTGGGTGAGAAATTTGACTCGATGTTGAGCAAACTAAAGATAAGATACCTCAAGGAGTCGGTAGCATATCCCCAAGCTAATGGGCAAGTCGAGGTTTCTAACAGGACAATCCTCCAAGGACTTAAAAAAAGATTGCAGGATCAGACTCGCAATTGGGTCGATGAATTACCCAATGTCTTTTGGTCTTATAGAACCACTCCACGGACTGCAATGGGCGAGACCCCCTTCCGCCTTATATATGGCACGGATGCCATGATCCCTGTTGAGATCGGTTTAGAATCCCCAAGAATTGAAAGTTTCAACGAACGGGATTCCCTTGAAGGAGTTAAGCTCGACAATGATCTCCTTGAGGAGGTCAGGGATGAAGCGACCTTAGCTATCGCTAAATATCAAGGCAAAGTAGCGAGGTACTTCAACAAAGGTGTAAGGCCAAGGTATTTTCAAGTCAACGACCTCGACGGTCGCAGGCAAGCTGAAGGCTCCATGGGAAGGTCCATACAAGATCGCCAAGGTGATCCGCCCAGGCACTTACGAACTAGCTCAACTCGACGGGAGCTAATCAAAAATGCGTGGAATGGTGTCCACTTGAAGAATTTTATCTGTAATTGTATTTTATTTCCAGAACAGTGACAAACTTCATTACCACCCGCCTATAAAATTGCTAAAGGTGAAAAGGATCTGAAATGAGGATCCCACCTTAGCTCCACTAAATTATTATCGAATAAGAGATTGTCGTAATTCAATGCCCGCATTATAAATCACAATATGTCGATTATCACCTATACACTGCTACTAGAACAACGTTCCAAGACAATTAATCAAGTTATTTAAAATCAATACAATTTCTTTTTTACTTTACAACAAAATTTTCGACAAGATTTTCAAGTCATAATAAACAAGGGATATTCTGAGCTATCATGACTAGGTACATCTAGCTCTAAGTAATAAAGCCATGAATTTCATCTTTCACTTTCGACTCCATAAACTATTTAACTATGCAAGGCCTCGAAACAACATTATTTATCAACAATTAACTTAGGTCCCCCATCCTAATCCTTGTTAAGTTACTATGACGTAATTTATCTCCATCTACTTTTGTTATTCGCGATCTTCATCAACAATTTTTTGCAAAATTATAAAGATAATACTGGTAAAGTTGTGAGATAGAGTGTATTTCACCCATAATACACCAGCAGTAATCTCAAACAGAAAGGCCTTTGGCTTTACATAAAACGAAAACAAGGTTCGAACTTTATAAAGCACAATAGTTTGTGTCTTTATTTCCTAAAAACAAATATCGTTATCGATGTAATCGAAATCATAAACTTTACACCTCGAGACCGACAAAAGCAAAGCCTAAGAAAGACAGGCTAAAAAAGATAAAGTCAAATAAAAGCTAAATACGACAAGGACATCATGGTTGATACTATGAGGAACAGGCAACATGAAAACTAAAGATGACTAAGAAAGTTCTTGGGTTCAAATATAAAAAGTGCAATATGAATGAAGCTCCAAGAACTGCAATAATTTGCACTTAAAAACAAGGTCAAAAAACCATAAATAATCCACCAGACATAAAGACCAGAATTCGAAAGACAGAGAACATTACATATTAATGGGGCATTCCCCACCTTCAATTAGTTCTCGGGGTTCATGACGCCGGCATCGTTGGGGAGATTCTTTGCTAAGTCAGCACAGCAATCATCAAAACTGTGTCCAGATAGATCAACACCAACCTCCTTCAAACGATCATAGCAACTCTGATAGCCAGTTCCAATCCCTTGTTGCCACGTCCGCAATGCTCTTCTGCAAATCTAACTTCAAATCGACAACAGTTTTTTCAAAAACTTCATTTGCACCATTCATTACGGACAGCTCACTCTTCGTAGAGTCCAATTCCTTAGTCCCAGCAGTGACTCGTTCTATCAGCTCTTTCAGTTCATTCGCCCTAGATTCAGAAACTTCCTTCATCTTCTCGTTCTCGAACTTCAATTTTTTCAATTCATCAACGTACTCAGTTTCTCGCTTTTGCAACTCCTCAACACGTCGCTCAGCAGCGGCCTTCTCATTCTTCAATTCAGTTAGCTCACGAGTGCTACCGACCTACCGTCCTTCCATTGCCTATCAATATCAGCTCGATAATCCGTAACAATGTGAACAATATCAGCCAAGAACTGTGAAACAGTACCAAAAACACATAAGGTCGCGTACACATATCAGAAAACATCATAAGACAATTACACAAAGTAAAGAAAACAAATAAAAACTAAAATTGAAAAATAACGGGGTTGAGTAGAAAAGTTACCCGGCCTCCACGAGCCAAGCGGCGCTCAGCTATCTCATCTCGAGTCTTATCGACATAAGCGTTAAAATCTTGCGGCAAATTAAATGCCTTGAATACTTACACAGGAAAGTTTGATCCGGCAGTCCACTTCTTACCTGGTTGCACCTCGATTTGAAGAGGAGGGACAGGAGTAGAACCCTGCAATATGGGGGGAGAGAATCCTTGCGAACACCAGTGATAGTCAAGGACTTACCAGGACCAAACCGAGCAGGATCTAGGGTCCTTCTTAAAACAGTTCGACGTGAGCCGTCATCTTTACCATCACGATTTTTCTTACTTGAACGTGGCATCAGCTCGCCATTACCATCAATCACCTCGACAACAGGCTCAGGATTAAGATCATTAACAGCCTTAGTAATACCAGGAGACTTCGTCGCCTTTGAAGAACTCGCACCTTGACTCGATTGACTACGACTGACCTCTTAGCGAGCAAAGCTAAATCCTGATTCATCTCTCCGGGAACTCCGCTACTGAGGATTTTCTTTAAGGACGCTCCTGCCACTGAAAACAAGCAAAAAGAATCGTACAATTCAATAAACAAGCAATGTTTAAATAAGAGAAAATTTATGAACAGGCAATAATAACAGAATCTTACAATTATGTTCTTCTAAAAATCTCAAATTTTTTAGTTGGTTATGCGTATAAACAGGGTTAAGACCCAAGAAGCGAGTCACAGTCAACATATCAAATTTCTCCAGTCTAGCAACTCGCTCCACTACATCCTCACTAATGTGCTGACACGGGCGCACAAGTTCTAGGTCAGGTCCATGGTAATACATCCACCTACCATGCCACCCAGAATTGGAAGACTTAACATCGACAATTTTTGTAAAACCTTCTCGTTTACTAAAGTAAACCAACCCTTCCTGGTATTTCATGCTATATATTGAAACAAATAAACTTAAAGAAGGCACACAATCCTTCTCTACGCAAAGCGCTTTGAAGCCGCTAGCTTCCGCTACAGAGTTAGGCGACAATTGTGCCATACCACAACCAATGAACTCATAAAGACCTAGGTGAAACGGGTGCATTGGCAAACGCAGCCCATACTCAAAATGGCACATCGGAATGCCGTGCATCCCGAACTCGGGCATCTCCAATATTTTATTACTCAACCTAGGGCTAACACACCTATAACCATTATCTAATTGCACCCACGACCTAACGTCAACATCTAGAGGTCGATTGGAATAAATACTTGGATACCATAGATTAGACTCTTTTAATTCCTCGAGCCCCGCGGCGGCGGCCTCGGCTAATACCCTCTCACGGGCAACGATGGTTCGAGGACTCAAAGGAGGCGGCGGCAAAGGAGCTCCAACACTTTCAGACACTACTTCATCAAGAAAACCAAAACTTCCCCCTGAAATATTTTCTGGGATATCTAAATGTCCTAAATCTATGGGACTATCTAACAACCCCCCATCAATAGGCTTCTTCCCAAGATTCCTATTATCCACGTGTGAAGATGAGGAATTTGCAGACATATTTGGGGTTTAAACAAGAACACCGAAGAGATAACAGATAAACACGAAGGCAAAGAAGAAAAACAAAACAAAAACAAATACTTACAAAGAATTTAGTGACCAACAGCCGGGAAGCGTCTCTCCAACTCTTTTAATCTGTTTCTCGAGAGCCGAATCGTCCAAAGCCTAAAACAAACCAACTATCAAAATAGTTGAGAATGAGCGTATATTTATAGACTAAAAAAAAGGGGGGAGAACGAAAATATGAAAATATTACCCATCCTTTTAATTTACAATAAAATACATATACACTTTATTTTTGCAGGTCTTATTGAAGGAATCTGAAGATATCCTCTAAACTAGCTAGGGGGACAAATGTTGGACCACGAAGCCCAATGGAGTAAATCGTATTTAGATTAATATTAATGGAATAGTTTAGAATATATTAAGGCCCATTTAAAAGTCACTTTAGATTGTATTAGGCCCATTAACCATTGTATTTTTATTAAGGCCTTGAAGCCCATTAGTGTAAACCTTAGGGACCCACAAAGGATCCCCTATAAATACTAATCAAACCCTACTTGTAAGGAGGTTGGCAATTGTAAATTAGAGAGTTGTACCTCCTAAAAGGAGAGAAACACATTTTAATGAATACTTACTTCATCTTAACCTAGATCTCTTCCCTAATATTGTTATTAATATTATAATTACGATTAACTCTCCATCAAGTTGGTAAATATTTTGGAGGCTTTAATGGTTGGGTGATAACTCTGTTGACAATTCTGTTTTTCCCAGAATCCGAGATACAGCTTCTGCTGCCTTCTTTCGTTCCCGCTCGCGCCACCTTTTTTGCTCTCCCTCCACTGCCTTCTTGGCTGCCTCGACCATCTCAGTTTTCTTTAAACACTCCTGTGTTACAGCTTTCATCTCGTCAATCTCCTTCTGCGTAGCCTCAAATCTCTTCAAGGCCTCATTCTTACTAGCTTTTACAGCCTCAATCTGAGCCATGGCAGCAGCTACTTTCATCTCTACTAATATCTCAGATTCTTCCACCTTCCATTTCAGTGACTAAAACTCTTGAGCACTGGATTATGAAGTAGAGGCACGTGCAATATTGGTACTCTCAGACATTATTTTAATCTGATCAAGGGCACTTGATTCAGCTGCCTTGGCCTTTTCTGCTACCATAAGTTTATTTTGGAGAATGTCTTTTGCTTCTTTGTGTACAATTTTCATCTTTTCATCTTCCTTTTTTACCTCCTCACTTGCTTTTGCATAAATACTGATTAATGTTTCACATCTTTATTTTCTACTGACAATTGATTGATTGTTGAGACCAAATCTTCAGAAGCACCCCTTACCTTAGATTCTTCAAAAATACTAGCTTCAAGTTCAGATTTACACTTTCTGAGCTTGACATGCAGGTTTCCAGCAATGGATGTTGTTCCATTATCCTTTTCGTTCAATACAAAATGCTCTATTTTCACTTTCTTCAGCTCCATCTTTAAGAATTCACCAAGCTTTTAAGCGAGCTTTCCTCTTCATCCACTTTTTGCCATGATTCCTTAACATCATCCAGCTCCAAAGTGAGGAATTTCAAATAATTGTGTTCTGAAGTTCTTGCACAATCGATATCTTTTACGTAGATCACCTATCGAAGTGGCTGCTTCAGCCAGCTCAGATTCAAGTTGTTTAGCGAGTTCAGGATCAAAATCCTCCTTTAATACAAGAACTTTTTTTGCATTTTCTTCAAGCTTACCTTCATGAAATTGCTTCTGAACATCTTTCTTAGCGTATATCTTTTTTCAGCCTGCTGAGTTTGTATAGTTGCAAGTTTCACCTGCCTGATAGACTCTTGGACAGTTGTGATTTCTTTAGATAACTCACCAGCTCTTACCATGCTTGCTTTTGCCACATTTTCAGCCTCTGCAGTTATCAACCTTTCAAGTAATTGAGCATCGAATGAATCTGCAGGAAGCTTTCGGGAGCATTCAATCGCCTCGAAGAGCTTTCAAACGAGAACACAGCAGAAGTCCTCGACAACATCTTCCGAGAACAGACTACAAACGAATTTATGACTCATATTCAAGGACGAATGATGCTCGTACTCCTCAAAAAACAAGAATCGAGAGATCGGATAATTAGGACAAATCATGGAAACCAAGAGACAAACAGGAAAAAGAATTTACGAAGCTTACTGTCGACAAGGCTACGATATTAGCCATTCTAAAGTCAGAGCCTGGTTATCGACCACCAAGGCCGATGAAACCAGGTCGACCTCCAAGCTCCCGTTATTGCGAATACCACGAAGATACAGGTCACACCACAGACCAATGCTACCAATTGAGAAATCTTATTGAATCTAAGATCAAACGAGGACAGATGACTCACTATATCGATCACGATGCCACAAGACAAAAGGATCGCCCCCATGATCCAGATTGCGTCATTGACATCATAGTAGGAGGATTCGCTGCAGGAGGCACATCGAATAATTCCAAAAAGTAATATGCTAGGGAAGTGTTCCATGTAAATCCCGAGGCTCCTAAACGCCAACGACTTAACCCATATCCTGCGATCTTCTTTTTCGATAACGACTACCCTTCGGGGATAATTGAGTCCCATCAGGATGCTCTGGTAATTACAGCCAAGATCGGCACAAATATAGTTAAGAAATCTTAATCGAAAATGGCAACTCTGTCGACATACTATATCACCATGCCTTTGCACGGATGGATCTCGGTGATAGAAAGTTGGAGAATGTGAACATGCCTTTATACGGCTTCACTGGAAATGAGGTCAAGGTCGTAGGCACCATCGACCTTCCGGTCTTATTTGGCTCGCTCCTATGCCAAACGTGGCGAATTACCAAGTTTCACGTCTGTAAGAACCCTAATTTTTGATATATTTTCTTTTATATAATGTCATGTGACATTGTCAAATTGGAACCTTTCTAGTCATCCCTGTTGTTAAATGGAATTGATTGTTTGAGAAAATATGTTGTTACATTCTCTATGTAAGGTAAAGGGAAGATTGTTGAAGGCAAGAATCTCATTGTTAGTAAGATTTATAAAACTTGGGATTTGAGAATGATTAGAGTATTAAAAGATTTATTAGGAATTATGACGAGGAGTTATGGAGATTCGAGGAATTTCTACAATTAAGTACTTGAGGAATTATAAGGGAAATCTCTACGCGACAAAATATTATTACGAGAGATTAATTAAGATACGATACGAATGAAAGGTTAAGTGACAAGCATTGGTGGAAGAATAATGATACAAGGAGTAGTATTGCATGCAAGTCCCATGCAACTAAGTAGTTAGGAAAAGCAAACTAGTAGTACCAAATGGACAAGAGGAATAGTAACTAGTTGGCATTTCTTTTTCCAAGGAGACAAGAGTACATGGTGGCCATACCTAGACTTGTACCATGTATTACATAACTAATACATGTATCACCCAACCACTTAACACAATTATTCAACCAACCACAAAAATTAAGACGAATAAGTGACGAGCGTAATCGAGTGATGACATGAACCTATAGTAGGGCTAGAGTGTCATAAGATGAAGTCATTAAGTTAATTTTGTACCCCCTAAAACCCCGTAATTAAAGAGGTATTGTTAAGGTACTAACGAACGGTTATTGCTTATGTATAGATCATTCCACTCCGCACGTTCGACCACCCCAACCACACCAAGGCAAGTTTACTTTTCAAAACTTACATATACAAAGACTTTCACTATTGTGTTTGTAGTTTTCAATCATATCAAATGTTATGTTTATCGAAGCATTGATGAAATTGAGTTGTATAAGTACATATATGTTTGTACCCCTTGAATTTAGAATGAAATGTTTTCTTCGGACAACGACTCTAGCAATAGAGGTCGTAGCGGTCCGTATATACTATTGACCGGGGAGCGGTATATTATTATATCGTAATTAAATTGCGAAAACCCGAAGGGTCATTCGGGGAGTATCGTATACTCAAGTAATTATTTTTATATCTTCGTAAATACTCAAAATACCTATCTTGGATTAAAAGCTTATTTAATTAAATAATTATTTTATTAATTATTAATATTAAATCTTAAAATATCATTTATTAATTATTATTCATTATTTTAAAGACAAAGCTAATCCAAGATACCTTTAGCACTTTCAAATTCGAACTCTTTCGAACTCAAAACATTTTCGAAAACCCCCGGTCAGGTTTATTTCTTGTATGATTTCAAGAATCATCGGTCGACTGATGTCGGACCTCAATTACTCAGTTTTCAATCAAAATCAAGTTTTAAAAGAAAAAGAAAAAGGGACTCTGGCAGGTGTGGGAACCGTTGACGAATGATTCCCGGGATGTGTAAGCGGCCGTGAGCCAGGCGGTCCATCAATTATTATTCCGGCCCATGTGTTGCCGAAGGATGATTACGGATGTAGTTTTCATCGAGGGTGATTACGGATGTAGTTTTCACCCGGGGATAGTTACGGATGTAGTTTCTATCCTTCTACCGGTAGAGAAGACCCGCGGATTATTGGACTTGGATGTTGCGACTGATCATCGTCAATCCCTGTCAGGTTTTATGTTTTCTTTAAGTCCCATTCCTCCATTTTGGAAAATGCTCTTACACTGCTTCTTAGGCTTATGTGCCAAGTTGCTGATAGTGTTCTATTTTGATGAGAAAGATGTTGACTCTATGCAGTATCTAGAACTGCAAGTTTATTTTGAAAACAAGGGCACGTATTGTTGCACCTTCGGAATTTATCAAAAATGACAAGTGATTTTATATCTGATTGATACAAACGAGTTTAATAACTGCTAATCATATGAAATGTTATATTGCTTACCTTATACATATATTTCTTGCTGAGCTATAGTTGCTCACTCTTGCTTGTTTTCAAATTTACAAACACAACAGCTAAGCGAAATGGCAAGACCCAGACAGACTGCCCGAAAGCAGGTGACTAGACCCGAGGCAGCAGTTGAGATTCCACCGGTAGGCCCCATTAGCCGGATTGGTTGGCAACTTTTGTTAGTTCGTTTTATTTATAACTATGACCTGTGCAAAGCAGTGTATCGTAACAAACTTTCAAGCCGCCAACTTCGCTTCTTATCGAAGTGTTGCTGGTAGCATAAATGCTATTTAATTCGGTCTGTAATAACTCTGAAACTTTTATTTCCGGTTAATCAATTGTGTGACGTTTCTGAGACTCTAACCTCTGTGTGTGTGTGCAGTGTGAGTTTATTGTGGGGTCGATGGCTGGTTTATATATTATGTGCAAGAACAGGTATGTTATTAATGGAAAATGGACCGTGAGCGCCTAGATCTCAGACCTCGGATCTGGGGGTGTCACAGAAATGGTATCAGAGCGAGGTTACAGTTCTCAGAAACGATAGTAATTTAAGAAAGCAACCATAATAATAATAACAATAATAATAACCCTAATAACAACCCTAATAATACTTAGAACTCTCATCGAGTTTGCAGTCGGGTTATCGGATATATCCCTGACTTTAAGGCCCGTGAGGGAACTACTCCTTAAACCTTTCTTTATGGTTAGTGACCCACCTTATTTCCCTTGTGTAGATGGAGGAGATACCAGACCCTGACGCTTTCAAGAGAGAGCATGATGAGGCAATGATGCGAGATACCGAGGATCCTGAGGAGGATATGGGTGCTGACTCTGAGCTTGGCCCCTGGATTACGCTGATAGGAGATACTGATGATGAGGATCCCGTTGAGGAGCCCGTTGAGCCTGAGCCTGAGCCAGAGCCTGTTACCCCATCTCCTTTAGCTACTGATGAGGAGAGTGTGAGATCCGGTGATGGCCGTGTTGTGTCACCCCCACCTTCTCCGCAGTCACCGAGCCCTGTTTCATCGGACGGTGACTCCGAGGATGATACTTCTGGCGAGGAGGAGCTTGACCCTACCCCTGCTCCAGCTACTGCTGCTGCACCTGCTCCTGTTCCTGTAATACCACCCCCGCCGATGGACCTACCCCCAGTGTCTGGCACTGAGCACGCCTACGTAGTGCAGTTCCTGACCCGAGACTTACTTTCTGTAGAGGCCCGACTTAACGAGGCGAGGCGGGCACTAGTGGAGGAGCGCGAGGCGCGCTTGAGGATCCAGGCTGAGACGAGGACTGCTGTTGCTAGGAGGACTAGGGCTCGACTCCATAGGATTGAGAGGAGGAGTCAAGAGAGGATTCTTGGTTTAGGGATCCGCGGGGGCGGAGTGATCCAGGCTAGGGATGTTAGGCGTGTTGTGCGTCGTGCATTTTCCCGAGTGAGGACCTTGCTCCGTCGCGGTGCGGCCCCATGATGTGTTACGGATAACTCAGTCCCCTAGTTTCAGATGACATTAGTGTGTCGATTTTGCGGGATAGTTGACTTGTGCAGTGGTAGCCTTTCTGACCAGTGGATGAGTAGACTGACCTAAAGATATGTAGATGTGACTTCGGATAGTATGTATGGATGTAGCCCTACTTTTGTGTAGCCCTGACTATTCAGATGATGTACTTGTTATTGTCCCACTTTTGCTAGACTTTGACATCGGAACTATGTATTTGGCTCTAACATCCAAACTTTGTGATAACCCTTGTACCGTACTTATTTAGTTTCAGTTTCCTTGATATTGTTTCAACTGCCTTACTTTCCGATGCCATGCTTTACTGTTTGGATATACAACTGTGAATATACACAATTGCTACAAGCCACAAATACAACCATGCTGTCTCAAATTTACGACATGCGATTTCAAATTGTTCTCTACAATTCCCAAAATGTTCCTACAATTTTTAAAATAAAATTTTTCAAAAAAAAAAAATTGAGGTTTCGAAATCTTGAAAACTCTTGTAAATGTTTTCGCATCCCATAGAGATTTTTTCCAAAAAAATGTTTTGACGTTTTATCTCCAGCATCGGGATATTAAAACTTTTGCAACTTCCACCCTTATGAGGAGAAACGATACGTTCCTGACCCGTGTAAACGCTGTCAGGTAATTAGAAAACCCTAACCCATTTCTTGTTTCATTATCAGAATCATGCCACCCAGAAGAATGAACACTCGAGCTCACCCGATCAATTCTGAGGGCCAGGGTAGCCACCATGGGACCGGAGGCCACCAAAACCATGAAGGGGAGAATGTCAACCTGAGTGAGAGTGAGGGCAACGATCATAACTTGTTTGATGACTCTGAGTATGACGAAGAAGAAGCTGGTAATGACACCCGAGAGGTGGAACATCCAAGGGGAGGCCCTATGGAACAGTTCATGGAACTACTTAGGCAGAACTTGGACCGTCCCCCGGTTCAGCAACCACCCAGCAATGCTAATGCAAATGCTTTCCGGAACTTCAAATCCCTGAAACCCCTAGAATTTAAAGGAACTGCCGATCCGGTCGAGGCAAGAGCCTGGCTGAAGGAAATGGAAAAATCTTTCGAGATACTAGGTGTCGCTGAGGAGCAGAAGACTGTTTTCGCCACTTACCTTCTGAAGGGTGAGGCAAACTATTGGTGGGAAGCTAAGAAGAATTTGGAAGGAAGAGGTGTGGTGACCTGGGAGAGGTTTAGCGAGCTGTTCTTGGAGAAGTACTTCCCTAGGTTCATGGAGACACAAATGGAGCTGAAGTTTTTGGAACTAAAGCAAGGTAACATGACGGTGGCCGAGTATGAGGCCAAATTTACTGAGTTGTCGAGGTTTGTGCCGGAATATGTGAACTCTGAGGCAAAGAGGGCCCGAAGGTTTCAATTGGGGCTAAAGCAATGGATTCAAAATCGTGTGGCGGTTCTTGAGCTGACAGACTATGCCACCCTGGTACAGAAAGCATCAATTGTTGAGGCTGGGAGTGAACAGATGCAGAAGGAGAGGGAAGGAAAGAAGAGGAAGTTTGATAGTCGGAAGGGAAATTCTGCTGGTGGGAGCTTTTCGAGCAAATTTAAGCGAGGAACGACGTCCCAACCCAGCGGAAACTTTGGAACCAAGAGAGCTGAAAGTTGGAGTGTGGGCCAGAGCGGCCGACCACAGGGATCGTCTTACTCTACCCCATCCCAAGCCCTACCCCCAGAATGCAATAAATGTGGAAGGAAACATGCGGGTGTGTGACACCTACAGGATGTGAAGTGCTTCAAGTATGGGCTGACAGGACATTATGCTAACGCCTGTCGAGGAACTAGTAACAACACCAGTGCCGGAGGTAATTGCTTCAAGTGTGGGAAACCAGGGCACCGAATGAGGGAATGTATGTCCTCTGGGCCAGCTGCATCGAGAGTGAGTGGAACTGCTTCTAACAAGGCCCCTACTGCAAGAACTTTTAACATGACGGTGCAGGATGCCGTGAGGAACACGGATGTGATCGCAGGTACTCTACTACTCAACTCAGTTAAGGCAAATGTTTTATTTGATTCGGGAGCTACCAAGTCTTTCAAATCTCTAGATTTTGTATGTCAGTTAGGCCTTAAGACTGAACCATTGAGAGACAGACTGCAAGTAGAGATAGCTAATCATGAAATTATTCCTGTTAACCAAGTATGTCCAGGTTGTGACCTAGAAATAGAAGGGCGACACTTTAGGGTAGACTTAATACCTTTTAAACTAGGAGAGTTTGACGTAATAGTAGGTATGGATTGGTTAACAACCCACGGAGCCCAGATTGATTGTGTAAAGAAGAAAGTAAGTTTGAAACTGCCAGGGGACGAGGAAGTAGTGTTTAGTGGAAAACGGCAAAACCAAAAGTTCCTGACTATGATTCAAGCTAAGAAGCTGTTACGTAAAGGATGCGAAGCCTATTTAGCCTATGTGAAGGATACCAAGAAGGAGGCACCAAACCTACAGGAAATCCCTGTCATTAATGAGTTCACGGACGTATTTCCGGATGATCTTCCCGGACTACCACCTGATAGAGACATCGAGTTCGCTATAGACTTAGTTCCAGGTACGGCCCCGATTTCGAAATCCCCATATCGGCTAGCCCCAGTGGAGATGAAAGAGCTGGCCACTCAGTTACAAGAGTTGTTGGATAAAGGGATGATAAGACCTAGTGTGTCACCGTGGGGAGCCCCATTGTTATTCGTGAAAAAGAAGGATGGTAGTATGAGGTTATGTATAGACTACAGAGAGTTGAACAAGGTGACTATAAAGAATAAATATCCCTTGCCCAGGATAGATGACCTGTTTGATCAATTAAAGGACGCAGTTTATTTTTCTAAAATCGATTTGAGGACCGGGTATCACCAGTTAATGATTAAACCAGAAGATATACCAAAAACGGCCTTTCGCACCCGGTACGGACACTATGAGTTCCTAGTGATGTCATTTGGGTTAATGAATGCCCCTGCAGCTTTCATGGATTTAATGAATCGAGTCTTCAAGAAGTACTTGGACAAGTGTGTTATAGTCTTCATCGATGACATCTTGATTTATTCCAAGATGAAGGAGGAACATGCAAAACATTTGAGGATTGTATTGGGAGCATTGAGAGAAGAAAAGTTGTATGCTAAGTTCTCGAAGTGTAAATTTTGGTTGAAGGAAGTTCAGTTTTTAGGGCATGTGATTAGCGAACAAGGCATTCTAGTGGACCCAGCCAAAATAGAGGTTGTATCAAATTGGGAGAGACCAACCACTCCGACAGAGGTAAGAAGTTTTATAGGATTGGCTGGCTACTATAGAAGGTTTGTCCAAGACTTTGCCAAGATAGCAGCCCCTTTGACCCGACTAACTCGCAAGACCGAGAAGTTTGTGTGGACTGAAAAATGCGAAGAGAGCTTCCAAGAGTTGAAAAAGAGGTTGGTGACAGCACCAGTACTAGCCCTACCTGATGATAAGGGAGATTTTGTGATTTATAGCGACGCATCCCATAAAGGTTTAGGGTGTGTGCTTATGCAGCACGGTAAAGTGATTGCGTATGCGTCCGGACAACTTAAGGAATACGAGATAAGATACCCCACCCATGATTTGGAATTAGCGGCGATAGTTTTCGCTTTGAAGATCTGGAGACATTATCTTTACGGAGAAAAGTGTGAAATCTACACGGATCACAAGAGCTTGAAGTACATATTCACTCAGAAAGAGTTAAACATGAGGCAGAGGAGATGGCTAGAGCTAATCAAAGATTATGATTATGAGATTCATTATCACCCAGGGAAGGCCAACGTGGTGGCCGATGCACTTAGCCGAAAGGAGAAACTCAAGATGATAACGTCAATGGACGAATTGATCAAGGACCTTGAGAAACTGGAGATTGAAGTGAGGTTACCAGGAATTGGACAAGAGAGTCTAATGGAAATAAGAGTCCAACCACCGCTATTGGAAAAGATTAAGTTATGCCAGGAAAAGAAGATAGAAGAAGAAAAGAATTCGATGGAGAAAATTTTGACTGGCGAGGAAATTAAGTGTGGAAAGGACGGGAATGGAATTATGAGGTACGCATCTAGGATATGGATCCCTAACGTTCAAGAATTAAAAGACGAGATTTTGCAAGAAGCTCATAGTTCAAGGTACTCAATTCACCCTGGAGGCACTAAGATGTATAGAGATCTGAGAGGATACTATTGGTGGCCAAATATGAAGAAGGACGTGGCAGAGTGTGTAAGTAAATGCCTGACATGTCAAAGAGTAAAGGCCGAACACCAAAGGCCCAGTGGATTGTTGCAACCCTTAGAGATACCCGAGTGGAAGTGGGAGCATATTGCGGTGGACTTTGTGGTCGGACTACCAAGGACCAAGACTAATCATGATGCCATTTGGGTAATTATCGATAGATTAACCAAGTCAGCACATTTTCTTCCAATCAACGAGAGATACACTGTTGACAAGCTGGTGGATATTTACTTAAAGGAGATCGTGGTAAGGCATGGGGTTCCTGTGAGCATTGTATCAGATAGAGACCCAAGATTCAACTCCAGGTTCTGGAGGAGTTTTCAGGATTGTGTGGGGACCAAGTTGAACATGAGTACTGCATACCATCCCCAATCAGACGGACAGAGTGAGAGAACCATCCAGACCATAGAGTATAGGAATGCCCCCATATGAAGCTTTATACGGACGAAGATGTCGGTCTCCCTTGTGTTGGGAAGAGGTTGGAGAACGGAAGATTTTAGGGCCTGAACTGGTCCAACAGACAAGAGAAACTGTCGAACTCATAAGAGGACGGCTGGTAGCGGCCCAAGACAGACAGAAGAAGTATGCGGACCAGACCCGCAAGGACAAAGAATATGAGGTAGGAGAGTTTGTGATGTTGAAGGTATCACCGTGGAAGGGATTGATGAGATTTGGTAAGAAGGGGAAACTAAGCCCAAGATTTATTGGACCTTTTGAGATCTCGAGACGAGTTGGAAAGTTAGCCTATGAATTGGCTTTACCCTCGAGCTTGCAGCAAGTACATAATGTGTTCCATGTGTCCATGCTACGACCCTACCATACCGACTTCCGACATGTGATAGAATATGACCAAGTGGATCTGCAACCAGACTTAACCTATGTGGAGCAACCCGTAGAAATCATGGATAGGAAAGAATAGGTGATGAGGAACAAGGTTGTCAAACTAGTGAGAGTTTTGTGGAGGAACCAGAATGTCGAAGAATCAACATGGGAACTAGAGAGCGCGATGCGTGAAAAGCACCCCCAACTGTTTTCAACCTGATTCCGGGACGGAATCCTTTTAAGGAGGGGAGGCTGTAAGAACCCTAATTTTTGTTATATTTTCTTTTATTTAATATCATGTGACATTGTCAAATTGGAACCTTTCTAGTCATCCCTGTTGTTTAATGGAATTGATTGTCTGAGAAATTATGTTGTTACATTCTCTATGTAAGGTAAAGGGAAGATTGTTGAAGGCAAGAATCTCATTGTTAGTAAGATTTATAAAACTTGGGATTTGAGAATGATTAGAGTATTAAAAGATTTATTAGGAATTATGACGAGGAGTTATGGAGATTCGAGGAATTTCTACAATTAAGTACTTGAGGAATTATAAGGGAAATCTCTACGCGACAAAATATTATTACGAGAGATTAATTAAGATACGATACGAATGAAAGGTTAATTGACAAGCATTGGTGGAAGAATAATGATACAAGGAGTAGTATTGCATGCAAGTCCCATGCAACTAAGTAGTTAGGAAAAGCAAACTAGTAGTACCAAATGGACAAGAGGAATAGTAACTAGTTGGCATTTCTTTTTCCAAGGAGACAAGAGTACATGGTGGCCATACCTAGACTTGTACCATGTATTACATACACTAATACATGTATCACCCAACCACTTAACACAATTATTCAACCAACCACAAAAATCAAAACACAAAACACTCCCCCCCCCCCCCCCCCCGTAGAACAAAAGCTCTCGGCCAAGAAGAAAAACCAAGGAAGAAATTTTTCTTTCTTCCACTTCTCCTCATTCATAATTCAAGGCATAATTCCTAGGCTCTCTACATCATCTAAGAAAGGTATACTAAGAATTCCAAGCCCTTTCATCCATTAATTTTCAAGATATTAATTGTTAAAGTTATTGTGAATAGTAACATGGTTAAGTTTTCTTTTAGATCTTGGATTATAAGGAGTGTAGAAGCTCATTCAAGGTGTTCTTGAGATTTGTAAGGCTTACCCAAGGCTCCTAGATACTCAAGAAGGTATAAAAACCCTAACCCCTCTTGGCCATGTAGTGTTTATGATGTTCAATGATAGATCCATGTATATTTGTGTTAATCTTGGATGTTCAAGTGATGGATGATATAGATCTTGAGTTTTAGTATTGTGGTTGTGATTTTGATGCTTGTGGATAGTATATTTATCACCATGAATGTTATAAAGTATGAACTTGGTGACTTAGATGTTGGTTGTGTTGTGGAAGTAAGAATCTTGATTGATTTAAGTGAAACAAGCATGCTGAGTTTTTCCAGGAACTTGACCTGTCTTGTAAGATGGTTTTGAACCCCAAAATCATGTCCCCTGAGGTCCTAATATATATTGTTGGAAAGGTATTTGAATGTAGTTTCCAAAAATATAAGGTTCATGACTAGGTGATGTATGGATTTTTAGTTATGGCCGGAGAAGTAAAATGTGTTTCTGGATTCCGGGCTGCAATAAATGGTCCCCTTGTGAACCTTGTTTAAACCCGTAAAAATTTATGTGGGATCATGGAAAAATTAGCGAAGCTAGAAAATTAAGTGGTGAAGGCTACCCAAAAAGAATTGGATTAAAATATGAATTTTTCAATTTTATAAAAATGCTAGAGTAAAATTCGCGCAAGGGAAAAAGTCGTTAAGTGGAGTATAATTCTAGGGGTAATGGACGTGACTCGGATATGGTAACTAAATTAAGTCGAATAAGTGACGAGCGTAATCGAGTGATGACCTGAACCTATAGTTGGGCTAGAGTGTCATAAGACGAAGTCATTAAGTTAATTTTGTACCCCCTAAAACCCCGTAATTAAAGAGGTATTGTTAAGGTACTAACGAACGGTTATTGCTTATGTATAGATCATTCCACTCCGCATGTTCGACCACCCCAACCACACCAAGGCAAGTTTACTTTTCAAAACTTACATATACAAAGACTTTCACTGTTGTGTTTGTAGTTTTCAATCATATCAAATGTTATGTTTATCGAAGTATTGATGAAATTGAGTTGTATAAGTACATATATGTTTGTACCCCTTGAACTTAGAATGAAATGTTTTCTTCGGACAACGACTCTAGCAATAGAGGTCGTAGCGGTCCCTATATACTATTGACCGGGGAGCAGTATATTATTATATCGTAATTAAATTGCGGAAACCCGAAGGGTCATTCGGGGAGTATCGTATACTCAAGTAATTATTTTTATATCTTCGTAAATACTCAAAATACCTATCTTGGATTAAAATCTTATTTAATTAAATAATTATTTTATTAATTATTAATATTAAATCTTAAAATATAATTTATTAATTATTGTTCATTTTTTTAAAGACAAAGCTAATCCAAGATACCTTTAGCACTTTCAAACTCGAACTCTTTCGAACTAAAAACATTTTCGAAAACCCCCGGTCAAGTTTGTTTCTTGTATGATTTCAAGAATCATCGGTCGACTGATGTCGGACCTCAATTACTCAGTTTTCAATCAAAATCAAGTTTTAAAAGAAAAAGAAAAAGGGACTCTGGCAGGTGTGGGAACCGTTGACGAACGATTCCCGGGATGTGTAAGCGGCTGTGACCCAGGCGGTCCATCAATTATTATTCCGGCCCAGGTGTTGCCAAAGGATGATTACGGTTGTAGTTTTCATCGAGGGTGATTACGGATGTAGTTTTCACCCGGGGATAGTTACGGATGTAGTTTCTATCCTTCTACCGGTAGAGAAGACCCACGGATTATTGGACTTGGATGTGGCAACTGATCATCGTCAATCCCTGTCAGGTTTTATGTTTTCTTTAAGTCCCATTCCTCCATTTTGGAAAATGCTCTGACACTGCTTCTTAGGATTATGTGCCAAGTTGCTGATAGTGTTCTATTTTGATGAGAAAGATGTTGACTCTATGCAGTATCTAGAACTGCAAGTTTATTTTGAAAACAAGGGCACGTATTGTTGCACCTTCGGAATTTATCAACAATGACAAGTGATTTTATATCTGATTGATACAAACGAGTTTAATAACTCCTAATCATATGAAATGTTATATTGCTTACCTTATACATATATTTCTTGCTGAGCTATAGTTGCTCACTCTTGCTTGTTTTCAAATTTACAAACACAACAGCTAAGCGAAATGGCAAGACCCAGACAGACTGCCCGAAAGCAGGTGACTAGACCCGAGGCAGCAGTTGAGATTCCACCGGTAGGCCCCATTAGCCGGATTGGTTGGCAACTTTTGTTAGTTCGTTTTATTTATAACTATGACCTGTGCAAAGCAGTGTATCGTAACAAACTTTCAAGCCGCCAACTTCGCTTCTTATCGAAGTGTTGCTGGTAGCATAAATGCTATTTAATTCGGTCTGTAATAACTCTGAAACTTTTATTTCCGCTTAATCAATTGTGTGACGTTTCTGAGACTCTAACCTGTGTATGTGTGTGTGTGTGGTGTGAGTTTATTGTGGGGTCGATGGCTGGTTTATATATTATGTGCAAGAACAGGTATGTTATTAATGGAAAATGGACCGTGAGCGCCTAGATCTCCGATCCCGGATCTGGGGGCGTCACAACGTCATTAACGCCAACTCAAGCTATAATGCCATTCTCGGCAGAACAACTCTTGCGGCCTTGAAGGCCATCACCATAAATTTACGTAGATCACCTATCGAAGTGGCTGCTTCAGCCAGCTCGGATTCAAGTTGTTTAGCGAGTTCAGGATCAAAATCCTCCTTTAATACAAGAACTTTTTTTGCATTTTCTTCAAGCTTACCATCATGAAATTGCTTCTGAACATCTTTCTTAGTGTATATCTTTTTTCAACCTGCTGAGTTTGTATAGTTGCAAGTTTCACCTGCCTGATGGATTCCTGGACAGCTGTGATTTCTTTAGATAACTCACCAGCTCTTACCATGCTTGCTTTTGCCACATTTTCAGCCTCTGCAGTTATCAACCTTTCAAGTAGTTGAGCATCGAATGAATCTGCAGGAAGCTGTCGGGAGCATTCAATCGCCTCGAAGAGCTTACAAACGAGAACACAGCAGAAGTCCTCGACGACATCCTCCGAGAACAGACTTAGAATTTCATTTTCTGTTGGGAATTTTAATGAGGATCCCACCTTAGCTCCATTAAATTATTATCGAATAAGAGCTTGTCGTAATTCATTGCCCGCATTATAAATCACAATATGTCGATTATCACCTATACACTGCTACTAGAACAACGTTCTAAGACAATTAGTCAAGTTATTGAAAATCAATACAATTTCTTTTTTACTTTACAACACAATTTTCGACATGATTTTCAAGTCATAAAAAACAAGGGATATTCTGAGCTATCATGACTTGGTACATCTAGCTCTAAGTAATAAAGCCATGAATTTCATCTTTCACTTTCGGCTCCATAAACTACTTAACTATGCAAGGCCTCGAAACAACATTATTTATCAACAATTAACTTAGGTCTCCCATCCTAATCCTTGTTAAGTTACTATGAAGTAATTTATCTCCATCTACTTTTGTTATTCGCGATCTTCATCAACAATTTTTTGCAAAATTATAAAGATAATACTGGTAAAGTTGTGAGATAGAGTGTCTTTCACCCATAATACACCAGCAGTAATCTCAAACAGAAAGGCCTTTGGCTTTACATAAAACGAAAACAAGGTTCGAACTTTATAAAGCACAGTAGTTTGTGTCTTTATTTCCTTAAAACAAATATCGTTATCGATGTAATCGAAATCATAAACTTTACACCTCGAGACTGACAAACCTAAGAAAGACAGGCTAAAAAAGCTAAAGTCAAATAAAAGCTAAATACGACAAGGACATCATGGTTGATACTATGAGGAATAGGCAACATGAAAACTAAAAGGGCAAAGACAGATAAAGATGACTAAGAAAGTTCTTGGGTTCAAATATAAAAAGTGCAATATGAATGAAGCTCCAAGAACTGCAATAATTTACACTTAAAAACAATGTCAAAAAACCATAAATAATCCACCAGACATAAAGACCAGAATTTGAAAGACAAAGAACATTACAAATTAATGGGGCATTCCCCACTTTCAATTAGTTCTCGGGGTTCATGATGCCGGCATCGGTAGGGAGATTCTTTGCTAAGTCAGCACAGTAATCATCGAAACTGTGTCCAGACTAATCAACCCCAACCTCCTTCAAACGATCATAACAACTCTGATAGCCAGTTCCAATCCCTTGTGCCACGTCTGCAATGCTCTTCTGCAAATCTAACTTCAAATCGGCAATAGAAAATTTCATTTGCACCTTTCATTATGGATAGCTCATTCTTCGTAGAGTCCAATTCCTTAGTCCCAGCAATGACTTGTTCTTTCAGCTCGTTCAGTTCATTCGCCCTAGATTCAGCAACTTCCTTCATCTTCTCGTTCTCGAGCTTCAATTTTTTCAATTCATCAACGTACTCAGTTTCTCGCTTCTGCAACTCCTCAACACGTCGCTCAGCAGCGGCCTTCTCTTTCTTCAATTCAGTTAGCTCACGAGTGCTACCGTCCTTCCATTGCATATCAATATCAGCTCGATAATCCGTAAAAATGTGAGCAATATCAGCCAAGAACTGTGAAACAGTACCAAAAACACATAAGGTCGCGTACACATATCAGAAAACATCATAAAACAATTACATAAGGTAAAGAAAACAAATAAAAACTAAAATTGAAAATTAACGGGGTTGAGTAGAAAAGTTACCCGGCCTCCACGAGCCAAGCAGCGCTCAGCTATCTCATCTCGAGTCTTATCGACATAAGCGTTAAAATCTTGCGGCAAATTAAATGCCTTGAATACTTGCACAGGAAAGTTTGATCTGGCTCTCACCTAGTTGCACCTCGATTTGAAGAGGAGGGACAGGAGTAGAACCCTGCAATATGGGGGGGGAGAGAATCCTTGCGAACACCAGTGATAGTCAAGGACTTACCAGGACCAAACCGAGCAGGATCTATGGTCCTTCTTAAAACAGTTCGACATGAGCCGTCATCTTCACCATCATGATTTCTCTTACTTGAACGTGGCATCAGCTCGCCATTACCATCAATCACCTCGACAACAGGCTCAGGATTAAGATCATTAACAGCCTTAGTAATACCAGGAGACTTCGTCGCCTTTCAAGAACTCGCACCTTGACTCGATTGACTCGCGACTGACCTCTTAGCGATCAAAGCTAAAGCCTGATTCATCTCTCTGGGAACTCCGCTACAGAGGATTTTCTCTAAGGACGGTCCTGCCACTGAAATCAAGCAAAAAGAATCGTATAATTCAATAAACAAGCAATGTTTAAACAAGAGAAAATTAATGAACAAGCAATAATAACAGAATCTTACAATTATGTTCTTCTAAAAATCTCAAATTTTTTAGTTGGTTATGGGTATAAAGAGGGTTAAGACCCAAGAAGCGAGTCACAGTCAACATATCAAATTTCTCCAATCTAGCAACTCGCTCCACTACATCCTCACTAATGTGCTGACACGGGCGCACAAGTTCTAGGTCAGGTCCATGGTAATACATCCACCTACCATGCCACCCAGAATTTGAAGACTTAACATCGACAATTTTCGTAAAACCTTCTCGTTTACTAAAGTAAACCAACCCTTCCTGGTATTTCATGCTATATATTTAAAAAAATAAACTTAAAGAAGGAACACAATTCTTCTCTGTGCAAAGCGCTATGAAGCCGCTAGCTTGCGCTACAGAGTTAGGCGACAATTTTGCCATACCACAACCAATGAACTCATAAAGACATAGGTGAAACAGGTGCATTGGCAAACGCAGCCCATACTCAAAATGGCACATCGGAATGTCGTGCATCCCGAACTCGGGCATCTCCCATATTTTATCACTCAACCTAGGGCTAACACACCTATAACCATTATCTAATTGCACCCATGACCTAACGTCAACATCTAGAGGTCGATTGGAATAAATACTTGGATACCATAGATTAGACTCTTTAAATTCCTCGAGCCCCTCGGCGGCGGTGTAACACCCTCACTTTACCATATTAATAAACAGACTTTTATAAGAAAATAAATATTTTCACAGGAAAATTTCAGAAAATTTTGACATGATGTATTTATAAATATGACTAACCACCTGTTCAGTTCAACAAAACTAATCCAACTATATCCAAATCTGCTCACAATATAATATTAACAAAATCATAAAGAAATATAAATTCTAGCTAACCAAGACCGCTCACATGTCACAGTATGAAACAACTACTAATTAACTATTACAACCCGAATCCGAATAAAATAATATACAATTAATGTGAATAAATAAGGTCACCGTTTAACTAGATATTTAACCTTGCCCAGTTCACAACCACTAACCAATGAGAATCTGTAACCAGGACGTCTCCCTCTCGCTGTCTATAGAGCTATACCATCTGACCACTATGTTCTCTGATCACCTCTAACAACTGGAGAAATAAACAGAAGCAAGAGTGAGCCAACAATGCTCAGCAAGTGTAAACAGTGATGACAATTTCAATAATGACAACAATTTTGATAAACAATAGGGTTTCATCTCATTTAATGAAGGAATTAGTTACATCAACTTTTCAATTGCCACGAGGGCCAATAACTCACCATTCATAAGGTGCATCAAGAAATAGAACTGACAAGAATTCTGATATCAAGATATTATACAAACAGACTTTCAAGGAGTCAAGAATTAAACATCTCAATCGCAGAATATAGATTAGAATTGGAATTTTTATTTATTTTTTTAAAAAAAACATCAAGGTTAGGCTGTTGATCAGTCAACACTAACCCCGGACAAACGCACACAGCAATGTCCTAGGACAAACGCGCACAACAATGTCCTTAATTGGATCCATGGCACACATTGGCCTTAACTTCCGACCATAATAAGGTCCCACCCCGAAGGGTTTTACGCCCCAAGGGCCACATTTAAAAAAACATTTCCAATTCTAAATCATCCACACTAGGTGTCGGGACAATCGACAACCTTTGATCTCCAAACAACTGGAAACTCACGTCCAGAATAATAACTCAAGATTAAGAGTTAATAAGAAACAACAAGATCACTTAGTATCGACAAGTTCGATACACTACAAGGAGCAAACGAACCATCAAGATTTTTAAAAGATATCGACAAGTTCGATACCAACTAGGGTGAGGAATATAAAGAATGACAATTCAAATAAATACCAACAAGAAGAATATGAATAACTGGAATTATTAACGTTATCAACTTAACAAGAGAGAGATTTCACTTGAGCACATAATAGATATACATTGCAATAAGATTTTCAATCATAAAAATTCTAAATTAAAGCGAAGGTGTGGTCAACACTAGGCACATTGTAAAGTTCGAGTTTCTATAAACAGATAAATTAGCTCAAACATTTGTTTGTAAAACGACTCCAATATGGAAAGGTTCAAAACATTTTGACAGAAAACATTTTTTTTTCTAAATGGAGTACTTTTGTGAAAATATGCTAGAATCAAGAGTTTCGCTAGCAGGCTTTCTTAATAGTTTAAAATCTTGGGCTTTCTTTTGTTTAGAAAATTCTTAGACAATTTCGACGAGAATAGGCGAAATGGCATTCCAAGAATTAGAAAATAAGCGAGAAAGGTTATTTGTCAAATTCTTTGTAAATCATGGGTAGGGGAGATAAACGGCATCATACTATACGAAAAAGTATGTCATCTGCCATCTATACATAGCCAGATCATCACATACTACAAGTAAATTAAACTGCATCACTTGAACAATAAGTGATTAGCAAAAACACTTGCCTTGATTTACGAAATTCCTGATTCCACATCGGTACTCATTTGTCTTCTCTTCAGTTTCTTTCACTTACATGTGGCTTCTCACTCGGTCTCACTTTCATTCTTTGCACTTTACCAGTTCCCACATTAGTTCACCCATAGGCTTGATACTTGTCCTTCTCTTCCTCTTTCAGGTCACCCGCACTGTCCTTGGCTAGGTTTCCTATTCGAACCTTTTCAAGATCAAATACTATTTTAGTATCCAACTAAGCAAAAGCTTATTGTTTTGCCCTACTCTACCCATCTGAGTCCTATAACGCTTACTTATATAACTTATACAACCATACTTAATCACATTCACAATATAATTCAAGACAACCTCTAAGGCAAATACTCACTTCACAGAAATACTTAACACATATGGTTACTCGATACTTAGATACCATCTAGGCAACCACTTCGCAGCAATACATATCAATTATAATATTTACCTAGACTCTCGAAAATCACCATATAATTTCAAATCACCAAATCAAATAAATTAAATAGGTTCTAAATAGATTTGCAGGGGATTTTTAGAAAATTTCGGCATGAAGTCTTCGTTTATCGGACTATGGGCACAGCCCCTCAATATCAATTAAAAACAATTCAACCCTGTTTTTACAAAAATAAAGCTGCCTCAACTTGCAGCAACATAAAAGTAAACAATTAATGAAAAGTACCCGCCCGAACATGCAGCACATAGCACATAAGAAATTTATATTAGACTACTACTTACGCTACACCAATGATCGTATTTCTCACGCATTTTAATGATACACGTGACAATCAATCATTGATGTTCGTAAGCCCTAGGGATCAACCCCCAGCACTAACTATTACTTACGCTATATCAATGATCATACCACTAGAGCATATTAATTATACCCGTGGCAATTAATCATTGGTATTCGTAAGCCCGAGGAACTAGTTGAAGAGAATTACACAAGTACTTAAATATTGACATTTAAGACTCGAGATCTCATTTCAACTCCTCGCAGATAAACACATAATAAAATGAACCTCACAGTTAATCTTCGATAAATAACATTTAAACCGAAATATACTGCTTAAGCAATTCTCAATACGTACTCGACTCCAAATGTTTAACAAGCATAACATTTAACCGATACTATAACTCGACTACAACATTCAATCTATATAACTCATTTACAATTAACAACTCATGTAAACTTCAAAATTATACGACAATAATAATTAGTAACTAAAACAAACTCTTAGCACATATACATTTCCGACGCCATATGCAACTAGCATTTAAACATTCATGACAAGTACAACCATATAACCTTTACATATTATTCGCCCGTCACAATTAGCAATTTACAATAAACATTACACAATTACTAACCGGCACATTAGTCGGGCCCCCAATTAACCTCAACAATTATACTTAACAATTATACCCTCCGAATTAAATCACAAAAATTAACACAATAAACTCTCACTTTAAAACAATTTAAATTACGACAATATTCCTGAAATTCAAATATAATCTAATTACAAGAATTAACATATTAAACTAGCCATTTAAGCTAATTAAATTACAACAATTAAATATCAAAATTTAAATCTAATTAATCACAACAATTCACATAATTAATCTAAAATGCAAATTAAATAATTACATCAGAAAATACATTAAATAAATTAAATAAATAAATAAAAGTTTATACCTTTCCGAAAATCAATGATTCTCCCGCGACAATCTCTCTCTCTCTCTCTCTCTCTCTCTCACCATAACACGCACCATAGGCACCCACGAACTCATACACATACACATACCATTGTAATTATACACACATCACACGCACGCACGCACAGCAACACCACGCATACACACACGGTCTACACAACGACACTACTCGACCACACCCAGCAACGCACACCTGATTCCCACATAGTACACATACCCACATACAGAGCACAGCACCGAAATCACACAGACGAGAGGGAGAGGAAAAGAGTTTGAGAGAGAGATTCGAGAGGGATTAGAGAAATCAAAGAAATGGGAGAGAAAAATCCACAAGAACCGGGTAGAACAATCTCGAACACTGAAGAGAATGGGGAAGGAAACTGCTAATTTAGGAAATAAAAAGGGGAAAGTTATTTAATAATTCTACAATGCTGAAAAGAAATAACTAAAATCACATACTCAACTTTTCTTAAAAATCGAGAGGAATTAGAAAATTGGTGGAAAATTATACTTTTCATTTTTAAAATAAAGAATATAAATTTACGAGCACACACATATTTTCAAAATATTTTTCGGATCAAAAATGAATTAAATATGAATTTTCAAAGTTTTGATCCTTTAAATACAATAAAACTCTAAAAATCATTTTAAAATACCGAAACATCCAAATTAATTCACCCAACCATTTTAAAAACTAAATAATATTATAAAGATAATATTACAAAAGATTTCATGATTTTTAATCCCTCCGATAATTTTATAAAATTTACAGAGGATCAAAAATGCATGATTTAAATATATTTAAATCCTCAAAATAAAAAAATAAAAATACACCAATCTTCACAACTTACCCAAATCATCAAATAATCACATAAACAGCATCTCACATACATTTCACCTTTACAACAATACTCACATAATATAATTTATAATTTATAATAAATAAATATTATTAAAAACCGGAATTTTCTAGGTCGTTATATCCTTCCCCCCTTAATAGGATTCTGTCCTCAGAATCAATCTTAAGGACACTAGTAACAATTCTCGTTAAACATCTTACTTCCACTTCCCAGGTCGCACTTTCAACTCTAGGATTTCGTCACAATCTCTCATACTTTTATAAGCTCATTCCATGAGCCTTCAATTCCCGTGATAACCTTAAGCTTTGGTTTTCGAATTTCTAACGTTCATCACACGTGAACGAATAACTTTCCGTGAAATTCAATATGTCTTTTTCGCATAATGAACTATACTCTACGTCAAAACTATATTACCGCGCCAACCCCTCGCAATAATACGACCGTGCATTTTGCCTCAATTTATAATGAGCTACCCTTGGTATAGTTTCCCACGCTTTACTTATAACCACACGATTTCAAAAAGAATTTCAAGAAAAGAGTCAAGAAATCCTCCGATCGTAACCAATCCACTTTTCAAGTACAGTGTTAATCGAGAAGGGAATAATTAAAAAGTTTCTTTCTTTAGTCCTAAAATTTCACCGAGTACCCAATCGGAAACTTAACATCATTTTGTCTATTCTTAGTCGCATTCTCGAAATCGAATACTATAACCAAATACATACGTCCTTAGATGCACATTAAGCATAATTTAATTAACGACCCGATTCTCAATCTTATAAAATGGTCTAGGTTGCTTAATCTTTTGAAACACAGCCTCGAATATCTGTAGCCTTTGGAAGCTATTATACCCGTCACCTTGACTGTAACTTCACTCTATACATGAACAATTCCTGAGGTCACAACTCCACTTGAAATCAATCATGATACAATCCTTTAACAATTCTCAACAAGCTTCCGCTTTAACAACACGCATATACAACTTAATACGCATCATTGCTTATTGATGTCTCTTAAAACAAAATCTTCCTCAATTAAAACTTTGAGAAAAGGAACATCAAGAAATTCCCCGATCGTTCTTACTCCTCTTTCACGTGCAATGTTACTTGAGAAGGGAATAATCGGAAACTTCTATCCATCCTTCATCTCATTGTTTCACTGAGTACCTATCGTGGAAAAATTAACCTTATATCATCTATTCTCAATTGCTATTTGAACGCGAACAACACACTAAATTCTTATAGCATGGCATTTGCGCCAACCACCATTCGGTTTAATACTCAATTTCTACCTTCTTACAACACCGGTTTGCTAAAACATTTAAAAGAAACAAATATTTTGTTGATATAAAATGATTTAAAAACCATTTGAACCAACTGAAAATCCTTTTAAAAGATATTTTAGAAAATCATTTTAAGAGAAAACATTTAAAATAATAGTGTTTTTAATCAAAAAGCCTTTTTGAACCAAAATATTTTTGAAAATTTTAAAAATCAATTAGCAAACCATGACCTTGGCTACGACCTAATTCCTTATGGTACAACATATTTAAAACTTTCTTACGACTTCACTGCCTTGCATCCTCAGAGTTCCTTCCAAATCATAACTTTGCATACTTGGCGAGTCCTCGAATTTTACTCTTCCTATTACAACTCCAACATTTAACATCACTACCATTAACCACAGAATCATAACATTCGAAATTCACACTAGAACTCTTATGCAAAATTTTCTTCCTTTTCTTGTAAACTCTTAAAAGCACTCTCAATTGATTTGCATACGCTTCCTGAATCTTCTATCATCTTGTTATGCGATCTACAATCATATTAAATTTTATATTCTTAATAATCATAAAAGCAGTCTTTTCACTCTTTTCAAACTTCGGCCAAAGTTAATGTAATACTATTTTCGGCAAAATTTCCATCTTTCCAAGCTTATAACTCATAGCTTTAATTTCTGACTTTGTTACTTGTTACCACACTTCCCTTCAAGTTACAGCCACAACTTCCCACATTTATCTTAATAAAATCTCTAGGGATTCTACTCCCGAAATCTTATTCTCTGATCATGGGATCTCGTTAATTTCTGCTAATTCTCTTTCTGTAGGCAACTACGGTGCCCCTTTCTCTTCGAACTCCACATCTTCGGGATTTCACATTCTTTTCTTAACTAAATTTTATACGTCTGCTATTTAATCACTTCTGGAAACTTTCTGATTTCCTTGTCTTCCTCCTTATTGACATTTATTTCATTTTGGTCACTTTCCACCATCCTTGATAATTATGACTTTCTACACTGGCTTGCATAAGTTATTTACTCCACATATTCACCTTACCCCTCATTCAGTCTTGGTTCTTCTCGTTAATTCTTACAAACCTTTCCGTTCTGCTTCACTCTGCTTTACTCAAGTCAGGCTTCCTTGATAGTAAAATCTTATATCCAACGATGGATTTGAAACTTTCAAAATCTTATGATATTTCATTTACTATCTCTGCCCTTCAGTAGGTGTCCAAAACAAAATCTCTTCGACATTGAACATCTTATACTCAATATCTCCATTACCATTCTGCTTTCGCCCTTAACAATATCTGCAATCATGCCCTCTTCTTCACTGTCATTTTTCCTATCTTCAATTCTTATTAGCCTCGGACCTTGTCCATGCTTTATCGGTTCAGTAATTATTCCAATTTAACATGACATATCTGTTTTAATCACCAAACTCTTAAACTTGCATAACCAATTCTTCATCCACGCAGCTATAGTTCTATCACTTAAGACGTCGTCACGCCCATCTTCGCATTTCTTCATCATTAGGGATTTTTGAAAATATCGAATTTCCGACAAAGGAAGTCAATAAAATGAATGGCATCAAGTATTAATATATATACTGGGTTTATTTGATAAAACTTTTGTAAAGGAATTTAACCGAGAGATCAATATGATTTATGAACTATTTTCAGGTTGCATTTGTCACTTGGTCAACCACCACAGTACATAAAGATGGCCAGTCTTTAGTATCTTCATGACAAACACAATCAGTGGCGTCCCACTGGACTTCTATCACAAAGATAAGATGTCCCTGAATCCCCTATCTGTATAGGTTGTTCATCTCAGCTGGAATAGAGAAAATAAGTTTTCATGGAAAATGGAAGGGATTCAAGATTTTCAAAAAAATCTTTATGTAAAGTTGGATCAAGTGCCCTCTGAAAATTTAGATATTTCTAAAAGAAGGAGATTAAAGTCAATTAAATCTGAATACGAAACTCATCATCAACTGAGGTATAAAAGACTTTTCAATAGATGCTTCAATGATTGATCAAGCAAACATTCAAGAAATTCCTATTTTTTTCATAACCTCACTCTTGTCGACTAAGCATTAATATACTTAGCTGCCAAAATCGGCCTGACAATAATGAGTTGAATAAATAAGAAGATCTCAATTCATTCTCAATTTTGGACCATCACTGCGCAACGAATGCCTCAGTAACAATACCACCCGAGAATTAATTTACGATAATTCAAAGAAAGAATAGAGAATTTCTCCAGATAATGACTTGGAATGAATCAATAATTAGGGGTGCACGACTATGCTTAACCTTCAATCCTTGTTAATACTTGTTTCTCACTTCGCATTCTTAACCTTCTCGTACCATCTCCAAAATGTTCATGTCGAAACTAATCTTGTAGGATGTCCTAAATTCTACGCGAAAATCTCAAGATAACGTCTCTCGGACTGATAGCTCCAGCTGCCCACTTAGCTTACGCCGCTTCAGGTTCGCTGTGTTGCTAATAGCCCAATCCTTAGACGATTCGAACTTCTACTTGCGCGATATGCCGAACCATTCAACGTCACAACGCTTGCTGAAGTATCCTTTCGCGATCCTTATCATAAGTCGTTCTACCCGACATCTATCTTATACACGTACCCTAACCTTTCTATTACTCTATCCCAAATTTCCCACCTAATTGTTTCAGTGACTGTGACCTGTAGCTCTGATACCAACTTGTAACACCCTCACTTTACCATATTAATAAACAGACTTTTATAAGAAAATAAATATTTTCACAGGAAAATTTCAGAAAATTTTGACATGATGTATTTATAAATATGACTAACCACCTGTTCAGATCAACAAAACTAATCCAACTATATCCAAATCTGCTCACAATATAATATTAACAAAATCATAAAGAAATATAAATTCTAACTAACCAAGACCGCTCACAGGTAACAGTATGAAACAACTACTAATTAACTATTACAACCCGAATCTGAATAAAATAATATACAATTAATGTGAATAAATAAGGTCACCGTTTAACTAGATATTTAACCTTGCCCAGTTCACAACCACTAACCAATGAGAATCTGTAACCAGGACCTCTCCCTCTCGCTGTCTATAGAGCTATACCATCTGACCACTATGTTCTCTGATCACCTCTAACAACTGGAGAAATAAACAGAAGCAAGAGTGAGCCAACAATGCTCAGCAAGTGTAAACAATGATGACAATTTCAATAATAACAACAATTTTGATAAACAATAGAGTTTCATCTCATTTTATGAAGGAATTAGTTACATCAACTTTTCAATTGCCACGAGGGCCAATAACTCACTATTCATAAGGTGCATCAAGAAATAGAACTGACAAGAATTCTGATATCAAGATATTATAAAAACAGACTTTCAAGGAGTCAAGAATTAAACATCTCAATCACAGAATATAGATTAGAATTGGAATTTTTATTTATTTTTTTAAAAAAAACATCAAGGTTAGGCTGCTGATCAGTCAACACTAACCCCGGACAAACGCACACAGCAATGTCCTAGGACAAATGCGCACAGCAATGTCCTTAATTGGATCCATGGCACACATTGGCCTTAACTTCTGACCATAATAAGGTCCCACCTCGAAGGGTTTTACGCCCCAAGGGCCATATTTAAAAAAACATTTCCAATTCTAAATCATCCGCACTAGGTGTCGGGACAATCGACAACCTTTGATCTCCAAACAACTGGAAACTCACGTCCAGAATAATAACTCAAGATTAAGAGTTAATAAGAAACAACAACATCACTTAGTATCGACAAGTTCGATACACTACAAGGAGCAAACGAACCATCAAGATTTTTAAAAGATATCGACAAGTTCGATACCAACTAGGGTGAGGAATATAAAGAATGAGAATTCAAATAAATACCAACAAGAAGAATATGAATAACTGGAATTATTAACGTTATCAACTTAACAAGAGAGAGATTTCACTTGAGCACATAATAGATATACATTGCAATAAGATTTTCAATCATAAAAATTCTAAATTAAAGCGAAGGTGTGGTCAACACTAGGCACATTGTAAAGTTTGAGTTTCTATAAACAGATAAAGTAGCTCAAACATTTGTTTGTAAAACGACTCCAATATGGAAAGGTTCAAAACATTTTGACAGAAAACATTTTTTTTTCTAAATGGAGTACTTTTGTGAAAATATGCTAGAATCAAGAGTTTCGCTAGCAGGCTTTCGTAAGAGTTTAAAATCTTGGGCTTTCTTTTGTTTAGAAAATTCTTAGACAATTTTGACGAGAATAGGCGAAATGGCATTCCAAGAATAAGAAAATAAGCGAGAAAGGTTATTTGTCAAATTCTTTGTAAATCATGGGTAGGGGAGATAAACGGTATCATACTATACGAAAAAGTATGTCATCTGCCATCTATACTTAGCCAGATCATCACATACTACAAGTAAATTAAACTGCATCACTTGAACAATAAGTGATTAGCAAAAACACTTGCCTTGATTTACGAAATTCCTGATTCCACATCGGTACTCATTTGTCTTCTCTTCAGTTTCTTTCACTTACATGTGGCTTCTCACTCGATCTCACTTTCATTCTTTGCACTTTACCAGTTCCCACATTAGTTCACCCATAGGCTTGATACTTGTCCTTCTGTTCCTCTTCAGGTCACCCGCACTGTCCTTGGCTAGGTTTCCTATTCGAACCTTTTCAAGATCAAATACTATTTTAGTATCCAACTAAGCAAAAGCTTATTGTTTTGCCCTACTCTACCCATCCGCGTCCTATAACGCTTACTTATATAACTTATACAACCATACTTAATCACATTCACAATATAATTCAAGACAACCTCTAAGGCAAATACTCACTTCACAGAAATACTTAACACATATGGTTACTCGATACTTAGATACCATCTAGGCAACCACTTCGCAGCAATACATATCAATTATAATATTTACCTCGACTCTCGAAAATCACCATATAATTTCAAATCACCAAATCAAATAAATTAAATAGGTTCTAAATAGATTTGCAGGGGATTTTTAAAAAATTTCGGCATGAAATATTCGTTTATCGGACTATGGGCACAGCCCCTCAATATCAATTAAAAACAATTCAACCCTGTTTTTACAAAAATAAAGCTGCCTCAACTTGCAGCAACATAAAAGTAAACAATTAATGAAAAGTACCCGCCCGAACATGCGGCACATAGCACATAAGAAATTTATATTAGACTACTACTTACGCTACACCAATGATCGTATTTCTCACGCATTTTAATGATACACGTGACAATCAATCATTGATGTTCGTAAGCCCTAGGGAACAACCCCCAGCACTAACTATTACTTACGCTATATCAATGATCATACCACTAGAGCATATTAATTATACCCGTGGCAATTAATCATTGGTATTCGTAAGCCCGAGGAACTAGTTGAAGAGAATTACACAAGTACTTAAATATTGACATTTAAGACTCGAGATCTCATTTCAACTCCTCGCAGATAAACACATAATAAAATGAACCTCACAGTTAATCTTCGATAAATAACATTTAAACCGAAATATACTGCTTAAGCAATTCTCAATACGTACTCGACTCCAAATGTTTAACAAGCATAACATTTAACCGATACTATAACTCGACTACAACATTCAATCTATATAACTCATTTACAATTAACAACTCATGTAAACTTCAAAATTATACGACAATAATAATTAGTAACTAAAACAAACTCTTAGCACATATACATTTCCGACGCCATATGCAACTAGCATTTAAACATTCATGACAAGTACAACCATATAACCTTTACATATTATTCGCCCGTCACAATTAGCAATTTACAATAAACATTACACAATTACTAACCGGCACATTAGTCGGGCCCCCAATTAACCTCAACAATTATACTTAACAATTATACCCTCCGAATTAAATCACAAAAATTAACACAATAAACTCTCACTTTAAAACAATTTAAATTACGACAATATTCCTGAAATTCAAATATAATCTAATTACAAGAATTAACATATTAAACTAGCCATTTAAGCTAATTAAATTACAACAATTAAATATCAAAATTTAAATCTAATTAATCACAACAATTCACATAATTAATCTAAAATGCAAATTAAATAATTACATCAGAAAATACATTAAATAAATTAAATAAATAAATAAAAGTTTATACCTTTCCGAAAATCAATGATTCTCCCGCGATAATCTCTCTCTCTCTCTCTCTCTCTCTCTCTCACCATAACACGCACCATAGGCACCCACGAACTCATACACATACACATACCATTGTAATTATACACACATCACACGCACGCACGCACAGCAACACCACGCACAAACACACGGTCTACACAACGACACTACTCGACCACACCCAGCAACGCACACGTGATTCCCACATAGTACACATACCCACATACAGAGCACAACACCGAAATCACACAGACGAGAGGGAGAGGAAAAGAGTTTGAGAGAGAGATTCGAGAGGGATTAGAGAAATCAAAGAAATGGGAGAGAAAAATCCACAAGAACCGGGTAGAACAATCTCGAACACTGAAGAGAATGGGGAAGGAAACTGCTAATTTAGGAAATAAAAAGGGGAAAGTTATTTAATAATTCTACAATGCTGAAAAGAAATAACTAAAATCACTTACTCAACTTTTCTTAAAAATCGAGAGGAATTAGAAAATTGGTGGAAAATTATACTTTTCATTTTTAAAATAAAGAATATAAATTTACGAGCACACACATATTTTCAAAATATTTTTCGGATCAAAAATGAATTAAATATGAATTTTCAAAGTTTTGATCCTTTAAATACAATAAAACTCTAAAAATCATTTTAAAATACCGAAACATCCAAATTAATTCACCCAACCATTTTAAAAACTAAATAATATTATAAAAATAATATTACAAAAGATTTCATGATTTTGAATCCCTCCGATAATTTTATAAAATTTACAGAGGATCAAAAATGCATGATTTAAATATATTTAAATCCTCAAAATAAAAAAATAAAAATACACCAATCTTCACAACTTACCCAAATCATCAAATAATCACATAAACAGCATCTCACATACATTTCACCTTTACAACAATACTCACATAATATAATTTATAATTTATAATAAATAAATATTATTAAAAACCGGAATTTTCTAGGTCGTTATAGGCGGCCTCGGCTAATACCCTCTCACGGGCAACGATGGTTCGAGGACTCAAAGGAGGCGGCGGCACAGGAGATCCAACACTTTCAGTACTTCGTCAAGAAAACCAAAACTTCCCCCTGAAATATTTTTTGGGATATCTAAATGTCCTAAATCTATGGGACTATCTAACAACCCCCCATCAATAGGCTTCTTCCCAAGATTCCTATTATCCATGTGTGAAGATGAGGAATTTGCATACATATTTGGGGTTTAAACAAGAACACCAAAGAGATAACCGATAAACACGAAGGCAAAGAAGAAAAACAAAACAAAAACAAATACTTACAAAGAATTTAGTGACCAACAGTCGGGAAGCGTCTCTCCAACTCTTTTAATCTGTTTCTCAGGAACCGATTCGTCCAAAGCCCAAAACAAACCAACTATCAAAATAGTTGAGAAAGAGCGTATATTTATAGACTAAAAAAGGGGGGGAGAACGAAAATATGAAAATATTACCCATCCTTTTAATTTACAATAAAATACATATATACTTTATTTTTGCAGGTCTTACTGAAGGAATCTGAAGATATCCTCTAAACTAGCAAGGGGGGGACAAATGTTGGACCACGAACCCAATGGAGTAAATTGTATTTAGATTAATATTAATGGAATAGTTTAGAATATATTAAGGCCCATTTAAAAGTCACTTTAGATTGTATTAGGCCCATTAACCTTTGTATTTATATTAAGGCCTTGAAGCCCATAAGTGTAAACCTAAGGGACCCACAAAGGATCCCCTAAAAATACTAATCAAACCCCACTTGTAAGGAGGTTGGCAATTGTAAATTAGAGAATTGTACCTCCTAAAAGGAGAGAAACACATTTTAATGAATACTTACTTCATCTTAACCTAGATCTCTTCCCTAATATTGTTATGGGTAAAGAGTTTCTACCTGACACTGTAGGAAACTTTTCTACAGTGTCGCCTCAAAATCACGATTTTGCTGCACATATGATATGCAAACTGATCGTTGAGAGATGGAGAAAAATACAGTGAAGTCGGATTTCAAAAAAAAATTCACTAATTAACGGGAAAAATCAAATTAAGAATGGAGGAAATTAGGTGGGATTGTGTGTCTGAGGGTGTATTCGATTTGTGTGTCGTTCCCCTAGCGGGGCCATTGGATTAGATTAATATATGGCCCAGATTTAATTTAAGGCGATACTGTAGAAAAGTTTCATACAGTGTCAGGTAGAAACTCTTTTTCCTATTATTATTAATATTATAATTACGATTAACTCTCCATCAAGTTGGTAAATATTTTGGAGGCTGTAATGGTTGGGTGATAACTCTGTTGACAATTCTGTTTTTCCCAGAATCCGAGATACAGCTTCTGCTGCCTTCTTTCGTCCCCGCTCGCGCCACCTTTTTTTGCTCTCCCTCCACTGCCTTCTTGGCTGCCTCGACCATCTCAGTTTTCTTTAAACACTCCTGTGTTACAGCTTTCATCTCGTCAATCTCCTTCTGCGTAGCTCCAAATCTCTTCAAGGCCTCATTCTTACTAGCTTTTACAGCCTCAATCTGAGCCATGGCAGCAGCTACTTTCATTTCTGCTAATATCTCAGATTCTTCCACCTTCCATTTCAGTGACTAAAACTCTTGAGCACTGGATTATGAAGTAGAGGCACGTGCAATATTGGTACTCTCAGACATTATTTTAATCTGATCAAGGGCACTTGATTCAGCTGCCTTGGCCTTTTCTGCTACCATAAGTTCATTTTGGAGAATGTCTTTTGCCTCTTTGTGTACAATTTTCATCTTTTCATCTTCCTTTTTTACCTCCTCACTTGCTTTTGCATAAATACTGATTAATGTTTCACATCTTTATTTTCTACTGACAACTGATTGATTGTTGAGACCAAATCTTCAGAAGCACCCCTTACCTTAGATTCTTCAGAAATACTAGCTTCAAGTTCAGATTTACACTTTCTGAGCTTGACATGCAGGTTTCCAGCAATGGATGCTGTTCCATTATCCTTTTCCTTCAATATAAAATGCTCTATTTTCACTTTCTTCAGCTCCATCTTTAAGAATTCTACCAAGCTTTTAAGCGAGCTTTCCTCTTCATCCACTTTTTGCCATGATTCCTTAACATCATCCAGCTCCAAAGTGAGGGATTTCAAATAATTGCGATCTGAAGTTCTTGCACAATCGATATCTTTACATAGATCACCTATCGAAGTGGCTGCTTCAGCCAGCTCAGATTCAAGTTGTTTAGCGAGTTCAGGATCAAAATCCTCCTTTAATACAAGAACTTTTTTTGCATATTCTTCAAGCTTACCTTCATGAAATTGCTTCTGAACATCTTTCTTAGCGTATATCTTTTTTCAGCCTGCTGAGTTTGTATAGTTGCAAGTTTCACCTGCCTGATGGACCCCTGGACAGCTGTGATTTCTTTAGATAACTCACCAGCTCTTACCATGCTTGCTTTTGCCACATTTTCAGCCTCTGCAGTTATCTTATAGGCAGAGGCATTTTCTTCTATAATTGCATAACAATGCTGATGTACCCTCTGTAGTTCTTGATTTGCAACAGCTAGCTCATCAAAAGCAAGTGTGTACTGCTTTCTTGTCGTATCTGAATCATAATTCTGAGCAAACATCGGTTCCTGTAGTTATACCACTTTTTGATTTCTCAAGTTTTTTTGCCTGATCCGTCACAGATTCCATAGCTTTTATTGATAATTCCTTCGCCTCATGAATTGTTTTGAGTTTATGTGATAGATCCTTTAGAGTCCTTTTAGCTCTTTCAAGCTCTGCGGCTCGTTTCAACATTTTGTAATTGTTCTTACAACTTACTTGGCTCCTTCTTTGCCAAATGAAGTTGTGATTCCTTTGCCAGTACCCTCTACAAGGAAGAGAAAAATGGAGGAAATTAAAGCAAAAAGTTTACTCAAACCCTTCTACTTGGGTAATGATCATATCAGAATGATGAGAAGAAGGAAAATATAGTGATGATCAGAGATAATAGCAAAATTAATTCAGTACCAGTTTAATACTTACATAGCGTTATAAAGTCAATGAGGGTTATTAGCATTTACTTTCTACAACAAAGGGAGCGTAGGGGAACTCAAACACTTTAATGTCATTTTGAAGACTTGTTAGTTTGTTCTCTAATGCCCAAATGTTTAACAGTCTTAATGTCTATGGAGAATTGCTACATTGAACTCGCTGAATTAGCTTTTCATTTTCTTTAAGTGAAATTTTGTACTACATCCTCAGCATTGTAGTTTTGTGGATACCCCTCTTCCCTTGGTAGCATGAGGTGGAGTGTTCGAACTCGAGTGGAAGTGAGTGAATAATTAAATTTATGACACGACCATTACCCAAAAAAAATAATACGACGAGTGACCATACATCCAACAAGAACAATCATGGAAAGAGCAAAAGGAAAACACATAAACGTAGCTACATCAACACAATTTAAGGAAGATATATCACAGAGATGTTATTGCAATTTAATACTAAAAAATTCTACGATGGTTAAGGAACATTTAAAATTTCTAACTTGTGTAATATATTCATAAACATCATCAAGAAACTATTCTTCTTTTGCCATGCAACCCACTTCTCAGAGTTTACCCATCCTGCTTTTACGTTACCAGGGAGGACCAACTGACCAAAAAAAAATAGAGAAAAACCAGTTTTATGTTGGAGATCTGCTACTATCTTAGGATACACAAATAAACTACCTTGCAACTTTAAGCCGGTTCTACTGTGTAGCGGAGTATAGGTTCATAATTCATTGATTGACCATGTACCTAGAACATGATGATTATTACATGCCTTTCGAAAAAAATTATTCAATAAGAATGTAAACTAAATTGGGCCGAGTGGCAGGACTCCAGCAGGAGAGCAAACAATTATGACGTACACTTACAGCATACACTTTAAATCTGAAGAAATGATATATAAGCTCTGAATAGTGTAGTTACTGCAGTACATACTGAATAAATTTTTTTACTTGGAGTGCAGTATAGGTGTAGTAAGAACTTGGGAGCTTACTTATTAATTACCTTTATTTATTGATTATTTGATTGTGACTAGAAGGAACTCTTTAGGTTAGATAAGTTACTGTCCTACAGTTCTATAGAACAGAAACTAAACATATTCACAGTGTCAAGCCATAGTAATGAACATTTAATCCAAGAATGACGCACATTAAGAGGTCAATACTCAATACATACCTCTACAGAGTCGGGCCTTGGCTTCCTAATTGCTGGCTTCTCCCCAGAAAAAGCACCTTCCCCAAACAAATTGACAGTATCTTTGACAGAATGAAATGGTGCCTAATTTGTGTCTATCTCGCCAACCTGAACTTTAGGAGATTCCGTACTCTTGTTGTCTTTAGCAACCATATCTGTTATTTTTTTTATTTTTGGTGGCAACCACTAGAAACGTAGAAATAACAAATTAGGAATCTTACACAAAATAAGAAAAAAAAAAACTGAAAAACCATTCATGCAACCTGATAATTAAAAAGAAGATACCACTTCATTATATTAAAAACTATATTACATAAACACTCGATATGTATTAGTGTTTCAAGTAGAGAGGATCATGGGAAACCTATGAAGGTACATACTGCGAATGTATGCCAACACGCAGGATACCACAACTGCACACATAAAACCAGAACTTCGATTTAACTATCTTATTCGCCTGCTACTGGCATAACTGGCATAACTGGAGATTTGCTACTTGGGACAAGTGCAATATGAATAAGATTTGGGTCTGCACAATCCAGTTACTATTATTCTGAGTTACAAAGTGTAACTGTGGAGTTGTTCATATATATTAAGTAATTAAGCCACTCCTCCAGTCAAGTGAAAAATATAACGTCTCTTCTTTAGCAAAATCACATTAGAAATCAAGAACATACACATTTATCGAAACATGATTCACTACATATTACTTTGGGTGATATATGTTCTTCCTTGCACGCATCACTACATCATTGAGGTGCATCACCCCTATGCTATATGTGATTGACAAAAAATCAACAAAACACAATATGGGAAAGGGTTGCATATAAATGGCAGATGTAGCTCACGACTTGTCTAAAAGGAAGAAATTCAGATAATTTATTTATTACCATCGAAAGTCTACACTACATGTATGATACTGAACTCTAAGAGACTGTAAGTGTTCCACTTCATTTAAAACTTGGAGGTAACATCTGAATCTAATATAAAATTTGTTGCTTATTAAATATTCTATTCACGTTCATATTGCTTTCTCACTAAGTCCCTGGATTTATTGATTAAATCTTAATATATAATGGTAATTTCCTTACTTCATCCCAGAATATATGACAAATTATCTTCTTGATTTATGAAGGTAAGTTATCATCTAGTGTGAAAGTTAAAACAGAACATATGTTTTATTCATTACAGAATACATATTGATTATGTCCAAACAGAACATATGTTTTATTCATAAAAGATGCTAGTGTGCATCCCAAATCGAACAATGAAAGAGTTTGAGTTCATTTTTCACATGCACATTGTTGGGGAATATGGGTAATTACTTGGATTTTTCTGAAGTCGTGTGAACACTTTCAGATTGAAGTTATTTGTGATTCACCCAAATAATTCAATCGGATAAAGTCAAAAATTCTGCAAGAAGAGAGAATGTGTTTTGCTCTGAATTTCAAATGAACCTATGCAGAAAATGATCAATGCCACACCTATATATAGATGTCAACAGATGTGTCTTTTGCCAATAGACACATCTCATCTCAAGATGTGTCTTTTGCCAAAAGACACATCCCATTTCCAACAGTCATGTCCAATGCTAATAGACACATCTCAAGATGTGTCTTTTCCCAATAGACACATCTCATTCTAGCAGATGTGTTTGAAGCCAATAGACATGTCTCATAAGCAATAATTCTGAAATCATAACAAACTCGAACAGAGCATGCACTCCGCATTCTCCCGACTTGTTCGATGTAACATTACGATTACATTGATCAACTACCCAATCCAATTACACTAAAATATCCAACAATCCTCCCCCATTTTA
The DNA here is from genome assembly GCA_036435485.1 of Saposhnikovia divaricata. Classification (NCBI taxonomy): domain Eukaryota; kingdom Viridiplantae; phylum Streptophyta; class Magnoliopsida; order Apiales; family Apiaceae; genus Saposhnikovia; species Saposhnikovia divaricata. Next base: position 147,150,202 of record CM071596.1, on the reverse strand, counting down.
GCGTAATCCATGATTAACTAAACAAAATCACAACAAACAACAAACTTATGCATAAATGAAATATCGTGACGATTGAATTTCACATTAGTATATTACACATTCCAAATATTCGAATACCAAGGTGTCACTATGGATTGAACCTTGGTTATTCATAGTGAATACATGAAGATAATATACAAATAAATTTACATTCTCAAATGTTCTTACTCGACACTATGTTTTACTAGCCTAGTGTCCTAATCCTTCTTAAGCATATCAAAGCCAAGTCCAAGCTTCTTGAAGCGGCTAAACTTCATGCTCAAATAGGTAGTTCTTTTATTCTCGCACCTGCATATGCAATTTTTCAAAAGAACTATTATGAAGATAAACTTCAACCTCCTTAACTTGCAGGTCTGAACACATACCTTGGGATGATGCTTTAATGTGTTCCAATCTTTAGATGTTAAGCTTTCCACATTGAATTCAGCACCTAATGTCATATTAGATGGGAATTGGGTATCTCAACATGAGAGGTTATTCGATGGACTTTAATCCCATCCCCACAGCCGACTTGTGCACAAGATCTCTACTCAACCCTTTGGTTAGATGATCAGCTAAATTATGTTGAGTTCTTATAAACTCCACTGATATAACACCATGCGTGATAAGCTCACGAATCATGCTATGTCTAACACCTAATTGTCTAGACTTGCCTTTGAACACTTGTCTATAAGCATTAGACAAGGCAGACTCACTATCACATATGATAGATATGGGTGATATCGGTTTAGGCCACAATGGAATCTCATAAATCAGATTTCTTAACCATTCAGCTTCTTTACCAGTCGCTGATAATGCCACAAATTCAGATTCCATCGTTGAATCAGTAATGCAACTCTGTTTCTTTGATGCCCAAGAGATAGCACCTCCCCCAAGTAGGAATACCCATCCACTTGTGGAAGAATGATCTTCCTTATTGGAAATCCAACTTGCATCTGAATGACCTTCAATAACCGAAGGAAATCCAGTATATGTCAAACCATAATCCATGGTTCCTTTCAAGTACTTGAACACTCGGCTTAAGGCTTGCCAATGATGTGAACTTGGTTTGCTAGTATACCTACTAAGCTTTCCAACAGCATAGGCAATATCTGGCCTAGTGCTTATCATGGCATACATGAGACTACCAATAGCCCTTGAATATTCAAGTTGTGATACTGCAACACCTGTATTAGGTAGGAGTTTAATACTAGGATCAAGAGGAGTGCTAACAGGAGAACAATCCTTAAAGTTAAATCTTTTCAGAATCTTCTCAATATAATGAGATTGAGAAATTGAAATGCCATTGTTCTCACGCTTGATTCTTATACCAAGAATCACCTCAGCCTCCCCCATGTCTTTCATATCAAAATTAGATGACAAGAACTTCTTGGTTTTATCCACTTGATTTTGGTCAGTACCAAAAATCAACATGTCATCCACATATAAACAAATTATAACTCCTTTACCAGAAGCATCAAATTTGCTGTATACACACTTGTCTGCTTGGTTAAGAAAATAAATGTTAGACAAGACCACAATATCAAATTTATCATGCCAATCCTTCGGTGCTTGTTTCAGACCATAAATTGATTTCTTCAATTTACACACCTTGTTTTCACAACCAGGCATAACAAACCCTTCGGGTTGTTTCATATAAATCTCTTCATCTAATTCACCATTCAAGAATGCAGTTTTCACATCCATTTGGTGAATGACAAGGTTCTGTATAGCAGCAAGTGCTATTAACAACCTAATAGTAGAGGTTCTAGCAACAGGAGCATAAGTATCAAAATAATCTATCCCTTCTTTTTGTCTAAAACCTTGGATTACCAATCTGGCTTTAAACTTATCTATGGTACCGTCCACCTTCATTTTGCTTTTGAAGATCCATCTGTTTCCCAATGCCTTACAGCCAGGGGGCAGATCACTCAATTCCCAAGTATTATTATTCATGATAGAATCCATTTCATCTTGGATAGCTTCTTTCCAGAATGCAACATCCCTAGATTTCATAGCTTCGCTAAATGTATTTGGATCCTCCTCAATAACAAAACAATATTGGTATTGATATTCAATTTCATCTCTAGAGCCTTCTACTAGATAAAGATGAAAATCATCTCCAAAAGACTTTGCTTTTCTAGCTCTAGTGCTTCTCCTTGATTCAGACGGTCCATTCACATCTTCAGTAGAAACTGAGTTCCTACTAGAAGAATTCTGAAGCATGTCCCTTGGTCTAGGTATAGATGTAAACCTGTTTTCATCAAATATAGCATCCCTTGACTCGATAATCGAGTTCACAGATACATAGTCATTAGATTCTAACACATAGAATCTATATGCTATGGAATGCTCAGCATAACCAACAAATATGCAATCTATACCTCGTTCACCCAAGTTTCTTCTTTTGGGTTCAGTGAGTCTTACAACTGCTTTACATCCCCAAACTCTCAGAAAACTCAATTTTGGTGACTCTTTATACCAAAGTTCATAAGGGGTAATCTTATCCCTCTTGCTAGGAATTCGATTCAATAAATAACAAGCTGTTAACATAGCCTCACCCCAAAAACCCTCACTCAATCCCGAGTAGGATAACAAGGAATTAACCATTTCTTTCAAAGTCCTATTCTTTCTCTCTGCCACACCATTTTGTTGTGGTGTATAAGGAGCCGTGGTTTGATGTATTATACCAGTAGATTGAAAATAAACCGGATCATAATACTCACCTCCTCTATCAGTACGTAGATTTTTAATCATGGTACTCTGATGTAGCTCTACTTCTTCTTTATAAATTTTAAAGAAGTCAAGAGCTTCATCCTTAGCATGCAATAAATATACATAGCAATATCTAGTAGCATCATCAATAAAAGTAACTACATACTTTTTATTTCCTAATGATGGTGTAGAATGGAAATCACACAAATCACTATGGATTAGTTCTAAAACATCAGACACCCTATTAACCTCTTTAAATGGCATTCTGGTTATCTTCGTTAACATGCATGTTTTGCATTTTTCATTATCTAAATCAATGGCAGGTATGAGACTCATTTTTGACATATCCTTTATTCTTTTGTAATGTACATGTCCTAGTCTAGCATGCCATAATTCAGATTTATTCAAATCATTGCTAGTACTAGTAGAAGCCATGCAAGCAGATTCATCAGTAAATGGAGTATTTACATTCAACATAAACATACCATTACACAAATAGCCAAAGCCAACAAAAGAGTCATGTTTTGACAATATATATTTGTCACTTTCATAAACTTGTTTATATCCACAATTGTTCAATACAACACCAGACAAGAGATTCTTCCGAATCCCAGGAACATACAACACTTTATTTAACAATATACATTTGCCAAAAGTAAAAACTATCTTGACATTTCCTAGTCCTTTGATCGGTTCAGTTGCAACATTTCCCATCTTTAAGATAGATCCATCTTCGATTGGTTGAAAGTCTATGAACCAACGAAGATCTTTGCATACGTGACTCATTGCTCCTGAATCAATCCACCAAGCAACATTGTCATCATGCACATAAAATGCCTCAGATATTAGTGATACATAATTCTGACCAGAAATATAATTCTGTATTAAAATCTGACCTTGTTGCTTTTCTGGATCCTTGGATCCACTTGGACCAGCAATCTGCTTTTCTTGCTTGCATTTACCAACCCGACAATCCTTCTTGAAATGTCCAGGTTTGCCACACTTCCAACATGCCATCTTAGGCCTTTTATTGGAAGAATTGTTGTTGTTTCCTTTAAACTTTCGTATATCACCCTTGCCATTCTTAGAATTCTTGGAAGATCCACCATCTTCAACCATATTCACAGAAGAGTTACCGACTTGGTTCTTTCCCTTAGGATTATTCTCAATTTCTTGAGTCCTCAAAGCCTCTTCAATTCTGAAGTGACTTCCAAGTTGAACCAGAGTCATATCATCTTTATTATGTTTCAAGGAGTGTTTAAAATCCTTCCATGATGGTGGTAGTTTGTCTATAACACCAGAAACTGAGATAGATTCATCCATCTTCAGATTGTGTTGGGCAAACTGCCCCAGAATCCTTAACAATTCATTGTATTGTTCCATCACTGGTCTAGAATCGACCATTTTATAATTCATAAAATTACAAACCAGAAACTTCTTACTAGAAGCATCTTCTGCCATGTACTTGGATTCAAGAGAATCCCACAATTCTTTCGCTGACTCAACATTTTGGTATATATCGAAAAGGGAATCAGACATACCGTTTAAGATGTGGCCGCGACAGATGTAGTCATCGTTTTCCCACTTGCACCGCTCCCTAGTCTGTTCAGCGGTTTCATTTTCGATCACTTTTGGAATGGGGGTGCTTAGAACATACACAACTTTCAGCGTGGTCAACAGAAAATGCATCTTTTTCTGCCATCTTCTAAAATCCTGGCCCTCAAACTTGTCCAGTTTTGCAAACTTGCTTGTCATGTCTTTTGCAGATTCTGCGTTCGCCATCTTCAGAAACAAATGACTTCAATCTTTGTTGGGGAATATGGGTAATTACTTGGATTTTTCTGAAGTCGTGTGAACACTTTCAGATTGAAGTTATTTGTGGTTCACCCAAATAATTCAATCGGATAAAGTCAGAAATTCCGCAAGAAGAGAGAATGTGTTTTGCTGTGAATTTCAAATGAACTTATGCAGAAAATGATCAATGCCACACCTATATATAGATGTCAACAGATGTGTCTTTTGCCAATAGACACATCTCAAGATGTGTCTTTTGCCAAAAGACACATCCCATTTCCAACAGTCATGTCCAATGCTAATAGACACATCTCAAGATGTGTCTTTTCCCAATAGACACATCTCATTCTAGCAGATGTGTTTGAAGCCAATAGACATGTCTCATAAGCAATAATTCTGAAATTATAACAAACTCGAACAGAGCATGCACTCCGCATTCTCCCGACTTGTTCGATGTAACATTACGATTACATTGATCAACTAGCCAATCCAATTACACTAAAATATCCAACACACATGTGGAAAGAAGTGTGTACTATAATATAGTTAAGAGACTATGTAAAGTGTAAACAATTATACTAAAACAAAAACAAATTAGCCTACATGAAACTGCACAGGCAAACAAAGGATAGAAAATCAAGTTAAGGAAATAGTAATATTGTGTTTGGTTGGGGGAATGAAATGGAATGGAATGCAATGAGAAATTGTCACTAAGATTAAAGGAGAAAGAATACAGGTAGGAGGGAAGAATGAAAGAAAATGAGTTAGATGGAGCGCAGAGTATTAGTACTCAAATTGGGGGGTTTTGAGCTTTAATATAGATTGTTGGGAACAGATTGGAGGAAAGAATGAAATTAGAAACATTTTGAAAATAAAAAAGTAAAAATTTCATTCAATTTCCTCCAATGGCATTCATCCCAACTAAGCATAGTAAAGGAGAGACTCGCAAAATAGGAGAGACTAGCTGACAAAGCTAATATTGCAATCCGTTCGTCCCCAAAAAATAGATGAGTTTCTATTTGAATTTGTCCCAAAAACATTGTTGGGATTCTTTTCAAATACTTTATCCTCCTTTTTACCATTATCCGAAGAAAATAAATGGATAGTTCTGATACTAGCTCTGATACTTTATTTAAAAATTCCTAGAGTACGATAGTTGTCACATTTAACTCCTCTCTCTTTCTTATGGGCACACATATGTCATTACTCGAAAACATAGAGTTTACACTGCCAATTTGAATGAAGCAAGTGAATCCCCATAAAAAAGCAAAATTTAAGTTTTCTTAATCAGTTTTCAAAACTTAGAACAACTCCAAGAGATCCCTTATATGACCTCCTAACTCAAATTATAAGGGATTATGTTTAAAATTGTACTCCTACAGGCTCTTAACTTTTCCTTAAAAAGTTAAGAGCATCATGTCATCCCTTATCTTTAAGGGCTCCCTTATTTCACTTTTATCAATAAAATATTATTTTCCCTCCTCTTTCCAATTGTTTCCCTCTTCTTTTGTTCTTGCTTCCTTCTTTTTATTTATTATTTAATAATATAAGGATCAATTATAAGGAAGCTTGTTGGAGTTGTCATACCTTATAATATCCTAAAATCTAAATTAAAGAGCCTAATATTTTATAATATTTATAAGAAAAACACAAGGATGCTGTTGGAGTTACTCTTAAACCACCCATTTTCCCATGGGACGGAGGAGTATTAATTTAACTATGGAAGATCAGTATTCCTTCTCTGTGAAAAACCTAGGGATGTGCACCATAGACCATGAACACCACGCATATGTCGTCCCAAGTGGAAAGTCCATCAGTGACCATTAGAAATCCCAGAAAAATTCAGAGCCTAAAAGAGCTAATCATGTCATAGCTCATCTACTAGTTGCTCCACAGATTACATATAAAATAATACTGTACTAGTTTACATATAAAATCGGGAAAAAAAAAAAATTGGCTGCATTCCCATATACATTTCGTGCTGAAAAACAAAATTTAAAATGTGATTGCTTTCACATATTGATTAGAAAAAGCACCGAAATCACTTACAAAATCATGTACAACTAGTAGTAATTTATCCAGGTGGGCTGAAAACAGAATTGACATTTGAACATATATGATAAGTAATCAGCAGCACTCATAAAAAGGGAGAGGGTAGAAAAATATACCTTAGCAGCTTCAACAATCATCATGACGACCCAAAAGTCAAAAAGAATGGGTAAATGGAAGTTCAACTTAAAGTTGAAATGGGATTTGCCATGCTTTAAGCAACCCAAATAAGAGTTGACACAGGCGGAGACTAAGGAAGTGGGAACAAAAATTTAAACATGCGCCTCCTCCCTAGCCAATTTTTATAAACTACGCTATGTTCTTGATATTTTTTTTATTGATACCTTTCTTTTGGTGCTTCTTTTGGCCTTGTTTTTAGAGAGTCGTATTGTATAAGACTTTTAAAGAGGTATTCAATTCACTCTTGGAGATGCTCTTGAGCATCTCCAAGAGGTTCTCTATTGTAGCTCTTAACTCAAAAAGTGAGGAGAGGGAATAAAAATCAAGCTCCAAGAGACTCTTAGAGGCTCTTTAAAAGTGAAGAGCTTCTTCTCTCTCCTCTATTTTAGGAGCAACTAGTAGCTCTTAAATTAATATTTTATTAGTAAAATAGTGGTTCTTCTCTCTCATCTATTGATTGTTTGTCCAAGTGGAATTGAAATATAAATAAAATATAAAATAAAGAGCCATAATAGAGAGCATTGTTGGAGTTGACACACAAATCAATGTAATAACTTGCTAAAAGCTTAATTGTTTATAATATATTTAGGAGTGAGCTAAGAGACTCTTGGAAATGCTCTAACATTTAAAGAGTCTTTGAAAGTATGGTGTTATTCAATTAAGACTTTTAAGAAATATTTAAAAGTAGGGCGGCATTGAATTTAGACATTCGTGTTATTCAAAAAGTCAAGATTATTTGTCAAGAATACCAACTTTAGAGTAGTTTATTGCAAATATACCAACTTCTTACCTTTATTGCAAATATACGGTTTTCAGAAATTAAGTTTAATTAATTTGCAATAATACGGACAACTTGCCAACCACTTTCTCTCTCTTCATTCAGTTTTGCTCTTAGTCTTTTTCTCATCACTCTCTCTCTATCTCTCTCTACCATTCTCTCATTTTCCCTTTCTCCCTGTGTTGTTGATATCTCCGATTCGTTCCTTGGCGAGCTACTTATCTCATTTCATTTGGTTGTTGTTACTATCTCCATATTTCGTATTACATAGGTGATTTTCATATCATTGATCGATATCCTAATTTTAATTGAGTTGCATGCTTAATTTTGATATTTGGGGGTTTCATTCTTTGTTATAAAACCCTAAATGTTTGAATTCTATAGTCTTTTGTTACAATCGAGTTATATAAGTGTTTTTATGTATTATGTTTTTATGTTGTAATCGGTGTTTTGCCTTGTATTGTTTGTTCACAGCTACTATGGTTCATACGAGATTTTCATCTGCTTCTCCTTCTATATCGGAAGACCCTGTATCGCGTAAACTTAAGTTTTCTCCACATAATGCAAGGGGAAAAAGCTGAAAAAATCACCAGTCAAGCTGAAAAAATCACCAGTCAAGCTTAAAAAATCCACCAAATTTATGTGTGAGACAGAGCTTTTTGCACCTCCTCAGGTACAAAGTATTGTAAAACTATTGCCTAATATGTTTACATAGTTTAGTGCTTTTGTATTAATGTGAGTAAATATTGACTGAGCTTAAAGCTTACTTGCCCATATATATGAATTCAGTTGGTATTAATTTTGTACATTGCATATTCAATATGAATTTATGTGTTTATGTGTTTATTGCAACTGCATAACCATATCTGCAATCATCTTATCTTACAACGTTTTATTTGTGTGATTGGGGCGTGAAAATTGTATTCAAGTTCTAGATTCACAATGCATGTAGACTGCAATTCATTATATTCTTTCTATGCTCTGCTGTGCCGCCCTACCTTTCAATCGAGTCATGGTTAAGTAGGTTGATTATGAGGCAAATAAAAACAAGTAGCCTAGTTTACATAGTCTACTGTTTTCTTATTAAATTTGCTACACGTTGTGATAAAATGTGTTATTGGTTTTATGTATATAATAAGCCTATGTTGTGTTTTACATTGCTGTCTGTATTGAGCCGGTGGAGTGTTTACAGCTACAATATGTAACAACATATGGATATATTTACTGTATTTGTATTGCATACCTTATGGTAAAATTTCAAATGCAACAACCTAGCTGTTGCATACCCTGCTGGTCTTGTTCGTTTCGTGTTATGTGTTTAGGTTTATTTACGTTAAAATTATTTACATATTTAGTTACATGAATACATTTTGTGGCTTTCTTTCAAAGTTGTTGTTCCAATTGAACTAATGATATTCATGTTCTTTTTGCAAAGGGAATGGTTTATGATATCCTTGTTCAGAATCATCAGTCTGCTAAGATTACGACCCTTAACAAGTATGAGCCCATTACAGATCTGAGGGCGTTGTTGTCCAAAGAACAGCTCATTGCTTTATCTCAGTCTTGCTTTGGGCATTTCATGAATATGCCGCATTTCAAGATCCAGCATCAACTTATTCACAATCTTCTCATTAGGCAACTGAAGCAACCTAATCCGAATGAGCTCTGGCTTGGTTTAGGTGGTATTAAAATGAAATTTGGACTAGAAGAATTTGCTATTGTCACCGGGCTTCTATGTGTTGGGACATCTGATAAAATGCGGTTTTCAAAGGCTGAGAACTCTATTGTAACTGACTACTATGAAGGTAATAATTCTGTTGCCAAATCTGCACTTAAGAATACAGTGTTTCGTAAACAGTGGAAGACTGATGGTGATGCAGTGAAGCTTGCAAAGTTATATTTATTGCATCACTTCCTTCTTACGTCAAACACTGAATGTCAAATTCCGAAAGGCGATCTTGATCTCGTAGATAGTGACGGATTTGATAAATATCCATGGGGCAAAGAAGTTTTCAAGCTAACGATTGATTCATTAAAACATCATGCGAAGACTACTTCTAAGGATAATTACTACAGACTCATTGGGTTTCCTAATGCCCTCCAAGTGTGGTTTTATGAGTGTTGTCCTTACATGAATGGGAAGTATTGTGATCGTATCAGTGGTTCTATACCACGTGTTTTGAACTGGACAAGCAACTACACTGCTAAATTTGGTGAAGTTTATACCACTCTGTCATTGGATGCTAAAGAAGTATGGTTTAGTATTATTATTTCCCTGTTTTCATTTTGTTTAAAGTTTATTTTGCAAAAAACTAATTTTTTGGTGGTTGTTTTTACTTGTAGTTGCAACTTACAAAGCTTACTCCAACTACAACGGAACTTGAAGCCCTTCAGTTGAAGGAGTTGTTTGTGAAACATTCTACTGCGGTTGTTGGCTGCAATGAAATTTTGACCTATGATAGTGATGATGATTTCGTTTCCCCTGCTCCCCCCGTCGTACTGGTGTTGCTTCTTCATCAGTTCCATCTAAAGCTAATATATCATTGACTAAACTACAAATTCAGATGCGAAAACTTGAAGCAGGACAGAAAAAATTAAAAAACGAGGTCAATGATCTGAAATTTATAGTGAATGATTAACGTACTTATTTTGATTTGGAATTGTCAAAGATTCGAGACACATTGGTGACGAAGGTAGAGATTTTCTTTATTTTTACATGTTTCTTAATTTAAATGGTTGTTTTCCTATTTTTCCCCCTTTATGTACAACCTAATCATTGCTTATTTGTGTGCAGTTTGTAGTTGAGCCTGATGCATATGATAAAGTGAACAATGAAGCCAATGACGAAGCTTTTAAATTTGATAACATTTTAGGGGGGGGGGGAGGTTTGAATACTACATTATGCTTTTGAAAATTTGATGTCTACTGTACATGTTATTTAGTTATCCTTTCATGCTTTGTTTTTTTAAAAAACATTTTTCTAACACCAAAACAGGTGTCACCAAGGATTGTTGAAGATGTAACAAATTATCCAAACGTAGTTGAAACTTGCACAACTGATGTTGTTGGTGTTGGAAATGACCAAGCACGTGAGAACGAACCCATTTTACATGGTGATTTCTCTCCAGGAACAATAGAAAAGGTTGAATCTTTTATGAAGGGATTTGATAATGATTCAAATCAGAAAAGCCCAAATTTGGTAATTTTTTATACCTTTTTGCTTGTAATAATTTTCTATCACTGCCAATTCATATATAATAGTTTGATGTGCACTCCTGTGATACAGGTTACAGAGGTTGAATGTGAGCTGCAAAAGGTTGTATCAGTTGCAGCTAATGGTCAAAAGGTTGCTGAACCAGTTGAAGAATTCATAAAAGAAAGTGCACAAACTCCAGAGATGATGGCAAGTGCTGAAGCTTATGTACTACAGGTACCTTTTCATTTCTCCAATTTTGAGTGACTTTACTATCTTGGTTTTTAACTTGCTTCTGGTGCCCTGTTTTTTGTTAATTTTGCACCCTATTCTAATTTTCCATATCCAATATTTCACATATAATTTTCGTTTTGTTTTAGTTCTATGTGTTTACTTATAACCGAACAAGCGTCTCGAAAATGTTTAAATATATTTAGTTGAATAGGCCCCGCAGGGGCACCGTTGTAATTACAATGTTCAGATATATTAAAATTAGTTGTATATTTTTGTTGAATTAAGTTGCTATTTTAGTTGAAAGGGTTGCATTTAGTTGCAAACTTGGTTGAACATAGTTGAATATTGGTTTAAATTTAGTTGCATGCTTATTAGTTTTATACTTTCATTGTTCCTGGACAAAGATGCAACTATGCATCTTTGTTTTAATACAGTTACATGGTTAGATTCCTTTATATTTTGGGGGTTTAGTATTATAAAGATTATGTACTACACAGGTAGCACGTGAGATTATTAAGGATATTGTTCCTAGTGACACAATGGATGAAATGGGAAATGCGTTTAAAAACTCTATAGATGTTGAGATGAAAGATGCAGGAGGGGTAAATTTCATTTTATTTATCTAATTTTGATTGATTTTACTATCCTGTTTTTAAACTTGTTTTCGGTGCCCTTTTTTTGTTAATTTTGTACCATATCCATATTCTAATTTGTTAAAAAATATTCCTTTTTTTCAGGACAAGTCGAAAGCTATTGTCTTACGTGATGTTGAAAGTGGTCCGAGTGGCTTGGGCAAGATGACTCCTGCTTTACCAAAAAGAGGGGTCAAGCTCCCTGCGTATTTGTGTTCGCCATTCTTGCAACACTTTGGATCTAGTACACAAGAAACCACTGAGCCTACCATCGTCAATAGTGTTAAAGGCATTACTCCACTGGATAGTGAGATTGGGAAGTTGCCAACTATGGATCAAAGTTCAGATTATTACATTTGGCTAGAGAAAGGACTTTCCATGAAGGCGACCAAGTATATGTTTATATACTTGTACAAATATATATATATATATATATATATATATATATATATATATATATATATATATATATTCATATTCATATTCCCCCCTAACTTGGTTGCATATGTATTTACTAGTTTTATTATGTTTGCTATTAGGAAAAAGTTTTATTCAAAAGAAGACAACGATATCAGTCCTCCCATGAAGTTCGGCTGTGAGATAATATCTGAGAAAACTTGGTTTCACACCATTGAGTATGGTAGCAACGATTTATCTATCTCTGTAAGTTTTACCGTTACTTTTACAGTTGTTTTAATTTGTTTAGTTCTACGTCTTACCGTTATTTAGTTGTTTTTATGTCATAAGCAGTTAATATTTGTTATTAATTTTTTGTATGTAAACTTGTTATGTCAAGTAACTTTTTAAATTTTTATTTTGTAGCATGTCAATGCGTTTTTCTATTATTTGAGGAAGATGTCGAAGTCCCGTGATGACTGTAAGATAAAGTTTACTACATCTGACTGCAAACTTCAGAAAGCAATTGCTTCTTTTAATGCTGGTGGTTCAGAATTTGATAATATCCAAAGTAAGCTCACAGCAAAACGGGGTATTTTAGATGTTTTTAATGGAGTTGTGCTGCCTTTTAGTACTCCTTGGTACTTGGTTGATTATGTCTTTATCCCAATTTGGTTGGAGTCGAAAAAACATTGGGTTCTTGCTGTTATAAATTTTAAACAAAGGCATATACGTGTATGGAATACATTAGCTTGTGAAGGTATTGCATTGATTGCGAGGGATGCACTGATGCCATTGTCCAGGATACTACCTCACTACTTGCTCCTTACTGACTTTTACTCGAGGACCGATATCAATTTCTCCGGTAAAAGCTATGCAGACAAACCTAAGACTGATTGTTTCAAAATGACAATGCACAATGTTTATAGTTGTGAAAAATCAGTGTGAGTATTTACATTATATGTAATTTATAGTTTATTGGTTTTGATAACGTTCTCAGGTTTATGATTTGTTTTTATGTTATTTCATGCAGTGATAGTGGAGTAGCTATGATCGCAATTGCTGAGTATCTTGTTTTGTATAAGGAACTCCAGAAAGATTCCTTTGACATTGCTAGTTATAGATCGAGGATTTCATTTTCATTTTATGCATATGGAATGGCAAAGCTGATATATTCATATGAAAGCGAGCATGAGTACTTTGATGATGGACGTGGAGATGCTGTAGCAAAAAGGACAAGGGCTGGAAGGGTTCAGACTAGGAAAAGAAATCTGGGAAATGCTTGTCCAAACAGCAAGAAGGAAAGGAAGGGCTAGGCTTTATTAGTTCTATCAGTTAAACTAAAATTGTTCTTGTGTTACTCTGTACTTATTTGTCTGTGCTAAACTTTTAATTTATCCAGACATATTAATACTCTAGTTGAAGGAAGCGTTAACTGTTTAAAAAAAATTATTTGTTGCATCTTGTTATGGTGTTTCCCATATCCAATATTTCACGTATAATTTTTGTTTTGTTTTAGTTCTATGTGTTTACTTATAACCAAACAAGTGTCTCGAAAATGTGAAAATATATTTAGTTGAATAGGCCCCGCAGGGGCACCGTTGTAATTACAATGTTCAAATATATTAAAATTAGTTGTATATTTTTGTTGAATTAAGTTGCTATTTTAGTTGAAAGGGTTGCATTTAGTTGCAAACTTGGTTGAACATAGTAAAAAATGGACTACGTGTAATTGCATGGTCAGCAGTTTTATATTACATTGTTTCTTAACAAATATGCCTACTTGCATCTTTGTGTTAATGTAGTTGCAAGGATAGCTTTCTTAAAATTTTCGGGGTTTAGTATTCTGACTTTATCATGATGTTTGAAGCAAGTTGTATTTTTGGTTAAAACTAGTTGCAGCTTCGGTGGGAACAGTTAAATCTAGTAGCATATTTAGTTTTTAAACTCTAGTCTACATCTTTATTATAGTTTAGCTTCGAGAGTTGCAACTAGTTGTTTTTTGGGTTGAAAATAGTTGCCAATTGAATTGTTTGGGTGTTTGGGATAAAGGGTTTGCGTTTAAGGGTAAAAATTAGTTGCATTTTTGGTTGAAACTAGTTGCAAGATGTACTGAAATAAGTTGAATGTTTAGTCTCAAGAATTTGGCTTTTGTCTTTCTTGGCATTGGTCCAAAATAGTTGCATATTGTGTTGAAAATGGTTGCATGACTAGTTGCATATTGGGTTGAAAATAGTTGCATGTTTACTAACATTAAGCTAAATAACCAAGTCCACCTGCTTGCTGCAAATTGTAGTCCACCTGCTTGCTGCAACAAAACACCAAAACAAGTACTCCGAGACACCAAAATAACCAAGCTGAACAGGGCCACCTTGAATTTTGGAAACTGCATAACCATGCTTAGAACTAGCACCTTGATTTTCCAAGAGAAATTACAAACTTTTCTACTAGCATCCCACCTCTGGTAGCACTCAGAAAAACCCAGAAAAAGTGGTGAAAGTAGCACACGCAAATCAGCACACAACAACTTCAACAATAAAACCCAATCATGGTTGTATTTGCATTAATATTTAAAAGTTAAAACCAGTCGTAAATTAAGCTAAATTTTATAATGTATATTAATGGGAAAAAAACCCTAAATAAAGCTTTCAGAAATTATATATATTAAAAATTATATCGCCAATATCATATACACGAAACTCCAAATTATGGTAAATGTACTTATAAAAAACAATTAAACATCCACTCGTGGATTTCTACAAGTCCTCCTATTATGCCCATTTTGGTTGCATTTACTACATTTTATTTGCTTCAATGTCTTTGCATTTATCTCCCAACCAGCTTTACTTCTTCTTTTCTTCGGTCTTCCAACTCGAATTCTTCCTTCAGGAGGACATACTACCACTGATTTAACAGTTTCTGGTATTTCCCAACTCTCTTTGTTTCCAACTGGATAGACATTTTCTTTATAAGCTGCAACCATTGTTTCTTTTTGGAAATAAGGTGAACAGTAATTATAAGGATCCAGGTTATATTTTTGAAAGACGGCAATAGCATGGGCACATGGAATTTGATCCATTTTGAACCTGCAAAATTACAAAATGATAAAGAAAATATATTAAATACACTAATTTCGACATAGACACCTATAAAATAAAACTACATTTACTACTGAAATTAACTTAAAACAACTCATAGCAACTGAAAAAAAAGTAGTTGCACGAACCTTTTGCATGTACAACTTCTAGCACTGAGATCAACTACATTCTTCCCGTCACCATTAAGGACTTCAAATAAGATGTGATTTGTTGGGTTCACCTATTAATTTATTTGCAATTTAGTCAAGCAAATATAAACTTGTAGAAAATAAAGTTGCAAGTGAAAGTTTAAGAAATTTACAGTTAAATCAACAGATAAGAGATAGTTTTTCTTCAGAATATCTTCATATTTCCTAGTTAACCTTGTGCAGGTTGCATTTGCTTCATTTCTGTTTCTCCAACTCCATTTTTGTATTAAACCTCGCAGACTTTCCAACAACGTACATATATGTAGCTCTCTGATGGACATAGTTACAGAATTTAAAGACTCCGCAACATTAGATGTCATGTTTGAGTATCTATTATTCAGTGAATAAACCTTCGCCCACTTCTCATAACCAACCTCTTTTAAAAACACATATACTCTACTATCAACTTTCTGTAGTTCTTTCATGTGATACTCAAATTTTTTCACAGTATAAGCATTTGCAGCAGCAAAGAACGCATCTTTTATCTTCTTCAAATTTTTCTTATACTTACTTTTAATGTTGCCAAGTAGATGAAAGATGCAAAACACATTTGGTACCTCAGGATAAACTTTATTTGCTCCTTTTATGATGCTTTCATGACGATCAGATACTATAACCATATCCTCTCTTCCGCAATAAGCTTTTCTAAATTTCTGAAAAAACCATTCCCATGAGCAATCATTCTCGGAATCAACAACAGCAAATGCTAATGGAAAATTTTTTCCACCTGCATCTTGAGTTGCTGCCACTAACAATGTACCTCCGTACGTTGATTTTAAAAAAGTTCCATCGACGACGACAACTGGAAGGCAGCAGTTCCAACCTTTTATCGACGAATGCAATGCAACAAAAACATAGAGGAAACGATTATTTCCTGTCAGCTGAAGTTCAATTACCGATCCTGGATTTGTAGTGTGGAGCATATGCAAATAACTATATAGTTCAGTAAATGAATCAGTTGCATTTCCTCTCATAATTTCCAGGGCTTTCTCTTTAGATCTCCAAGCTTTATTGTACTTCACTTCCACATTAAAATCGTGCTTCATATCTCTAATTATATCTGCAACACTGTAATTTGTCTTGATATTTGTGAATTTGTTCTTGATAACATTTGCAATAACACTTGTGGTTGCTTGTCGTTTATCATTAAACCTTATCTCAAGAGAACAAGTATGAGTGTTGAACAACCTTCGAACAATAAACTGACTTGTGTTCCCGTTACTTAAAGCACGCAACGACCATTTGCAACTCTGATCAAGGCATTTAACAAAATATTCCTTTTTGCAAGACTTTTGAACTTTATACTGAAAATTGTTCTTGATCGCATAGTGACTAAGAACCATCTGCAATGTCTCTTTATCTTTATATTTTTGATGCACTGATATCTCTCAATCGTGGTGGTTGTTGACTATGTCGCCTTTATCAATTTCTATTATCTCATAATCTGTACTTGCTTCAGGTGACATGTCAACCATCTGTCGAGAAATTTGTTCAGCAAAATCAACATAATCTTCAATAATCTCTTTACTTGCCCCATCACTGTTGTTATCAGACATATTAGATGAGACCCTTTCTGCACTTCCAACTTCCAAACCAACATAATCAGCTGATGTTAATCCACTGTGATTTGCATTTGAAGATAATTGCATATTTGTTTTTTCTATTGTGAGACACAGAGGATAGATAGTGAAGTCTGCTTCTTTTTTTTTTCATCTCAATGTAGAAGCTTACATGCTGATCATCAACAATTTTCAAAGGTGGATAACCATCTTTGACTTGATATTCTATTTTAACACATGTTGATTCTAGTTGTAGCTTCAGTTCATTACATATCATTGACTCTAAGTTGGCATAGTTGCAATTGATTGGCACAAGGAAACCAAATACCTGAAAATTTATATATCTCAAATTCTCATCCCACTGCCCACTGTGTTGTACTATAACAGCAATATTATCCATTCCTAAAAAAAAAATTTATAATGAATAACACATTTCAAACTGAAAACAATTGAAAACAACTCAATAAACTCAATATACATGATGATGATGAACAACTCAATTTTGTACTGATATCAACTGAAAACAACTAACAGCAACTTATCATAAACATCATTTCACATTAGAATTTATATATAATAGGCCCCGCAGGGGCATCATTACGAATTCAATATAGACGATGGTCTGCAACTGCATTTACTACTGAAATCAACTGAAAACAACTCATAGCAACTTATCCTAAATTTAAAAACTAGGATTCAAATATATTAATATCACAAAGTTGCTGCAACAGTTGCAACATTTGAAACCATTGTTGCAAATGTTGCAACCATGGTTGAAATTGTTGCAACTGATAGAAATAAACAAAATCCACAAATAAACTATTTAAATTCAGTAAAGCATAAATTGTATTGATTCTTTTTGCTCAATTTGTACAATATGTGTCTCATATCTAGAATAAAAATATTGAACTGCCCTAATTACATTGTTAATTGAAATCATTCCCAACTGATTTAGATAATTCATTACATGAAACCTAAATCTAGATCTAAATCCCTCAGTCGATGGTGTCAAAGTTGTCCAGAAAGTAAAATTTATCCAGCATTTGTGGATTCTTAGAGATCTTCGGAGGTTATTGTTAAAACGAATCTGGATTTCTATAATATCCAGATTCATGTTAAATGGTCTTTGTAGATGCCTTACTACCGTGAAATATATAGGGTTTGGAACATCCCAAATGAATATTCCACTAATGCACTGAGAGATAGTTAATTCTTCCCCGGTTCTTTCATCCATATTTTCAAAGAGCCCTGCAATGTAAAATGAATCCCTACTCACAATGCTAATATTTGTGCAATAACTAGGACTATTTAAAACAAGTCAAGTTCGTACATACAAGACGCAGCGCAACTCTATATCTTTTGAAAATCAACTAAAGAATTCAAATCATACTAAATAAATCCTCTTAGAAAAATACATACACAATATACATGATGCTTCGCAACTCAGTTTCTTACAGACATCAACTCAAAACTACTCACAACCACCACTCCTCCAGAATTGCAATCATGCTAAATCAAGAATTTTAGAAAAGTTCAAATATCCAGCGGACATAAGCTACGCAACCTATATGGCACTGCCCAATTCAATTTCTTACCAAAATCAACTCAAAACTACTGACAACAACCACTCCTGCAGAATTGCAATCATGCTAAATCAAGGATTTTCGAAAAGTTCAAATATCCAGCGGACATAAGCTACGCAACCTACATGACACTGGCCAATTCTATTTCTTACCAAAATCAACTCAAAACTACTGACAACAACCACTCCTACGGAATTGCAATCATGCTAAATCAAGGATTTTAGAAAAGTTCAAATATCCAGCCGACATAAGCTACGCAACCTACATGACACTGTACAATTTTATTTCTTACCAAAATCAACTTAATACTAATCACAACAACCGCTTTTACAGAATTCCAATCATACTAAATCAATCCTCATAGAAAATTCAAATATGTGGACATTAGCTACGTAATATAGATAATGCTGAGCAACTCAATTTCGTCCTGAAATCAACTTAAAACAACTCACAGCAACCTCTTTTACAGAATTCCAATCATACTAAATCAAAAGTTTAAAAAATTTCAAAAAATTTGTGGACATTAGCTCCGCAATATACATGATGTTGATTGTAATAACCCTAACTTTAGAAAGGCTACAGTGCCCAAATGAATAGTGATCTTGAGGAATCCAGGGAAATGTTGTGTAGGTACTCTATATTAGGGATGGAAAATGAGTAAACAGAAACCATATTAGTGTTGTACATTGAAAATAAGTGACTCGAAATGACGATGGATTTTAGAAATTCCTGAATTTTGATTTTGAGGATTTTGAGCTCGAACGAACTTCTATATCTTGGATATTAAGGAGTATAGAAATACTAAAGGAATTATATATTGAGGAATTAGTGAATTTAAGTTAAACCAGGGGATTATTAAGTTAAGAGAATACCAAAGGAAATTGGATTTGTAAATGATTTCGAAAACCACTGAGATAATGAGGTATACTCGAAACGAACCACGATTAGACGAGTATGGAAACCAAACAACCAAGATTAGTAATTTAACAAGGATGCATACCACATTATGATTATCCAAGGTTAGTAGCATAATACTTAGAAAATAAGTAAATGAGAATATGAACTCATCTTAATGACATCACTAATGACATCATTTTCCACTAACTAGTTTTAAGGGCAAATTAGTACTTTAGCATGGTTTTTAATCACAAATATCTCCAAGCTTCCACAAGACACTAGACTAATCAAGATTTAGCTAAGATAATAGCAAGTAAACACAAAAATCTCTCTCCCCCATCCATACTACTACAATCGGCCAAGAGGAAAAAAAAGAGGAGAAAAAGAAAGAAAAAAATTCCAAAACCCTAGCTCTCTTCAATATTAAATCAAGGGATAAATCATGGGTGTTCTTGGAGGTTAGGAAGAAGCATATACAAAGTTTCATAGCAAACCAACATCATTTACCAAGGTAATAAAATCATTCAAGTTACTAGAAAAGATGAGGAATAGTGTTTTCTAAGTGTTAACTTGTTTTAATGGTTCCTTTAGTTGATTCAAGCTAATTCAAGGTGGTTTAAGGATTACCCAAAGCTTGTTAAGTGTTGTTAGAGCTTCAAGAAGGTATAAACACTCTTGCCCCTTTTTATATTATGATGGATATTGTTGGTTTAGTGATTAAGTAGTGTAGAGATTAAGATTATGATGTTATATGTGTTTGTAAGTGGTTTGAGTTAAATATGGAAGTGTTTGGGATTGTAACCATGGCTGGTGAAGAAGACCACATGGTGTAGGTGATGATTATTGTGGTTGATAATTGATTTGGAGGAATTGGATTTATGGAAAGTACGAAAATATAGCCGTTATAATGTCCGTTTTTCGTTAGAACTACAAACTGCCCTGTTTTGTGACCCCTGTATTCGTACGGTACCTCACTGCCTAGGTTACCAATTGACCATGAAATGATAGAGCTTAGTTCATAGATCGTTTTGATATAAGGCACGTTAAAATCTGATGAACGGTTTAGGAGAAAAGTCAGTTTTAGTGAAAGACGTTCGAAAACCGAGAAACCGCAAATGTATCAAACTTGAGGTTACAATTACCATACTTTAACATTGTTAAAAGTCACGAAATTTTGGGATATGGTAATAGTGTGTTCAAAGAAATATTTCCAGTTGACCTTACATTAAAATTCGAAATTAAAAAATTATAAGAAATTCTGCAGTCGAGTGTGGTCGTTAAGGGAAATGGTGAAAACCCCTGAAACTTCGATTTAGGTTATAAATGGTTAAGTTCTTGAACCTTTGGGGTAATAGGAATACGTTAAACATATATTAAAGTTTCAAAGGTAATGTTATACAAGAGTGTAGTGAGTAAGAGATGTGGTTCTAACGACGGTCCTATTGTATTTATAGAAACTCCAGAAGAGGGACGAGCCATACCGTCAGGATACCGAAACCGAGGCAAGATTCCTTCTATCCCTACTTGTAAAACTACTTATCTTCACAAAGAAACTTGGTTTCATGGAATATATATATGTGATGCTATTATTACTATATGGTGAAGAAATTGTTTTCTTTGAATATTGATATTGAAAAGAAGGGTATACGAAGATGTATATGAATATGACTATGAGTACGAAGATGGATATGTATAGAGATGATTATGCATGAAGTGAACATGCCTTATGATTAAAAGTAAATAAAAGAATGGTATCAGTTGTTATCTAGGGTTATATGATTTATAATATTTTGCTAAAGATATTCTTTCCAAACATCAGTGGTTTAATAAATAATAATTGATTATTATTTACTACTCTTAAAATAGATGAAATATTTTATGAATATAAAAGTATATTTGATTTCTGAATATGAAAGAGAGGTCTGGATCATAATCAAAGTATTATGATATATATATATATATATATATATATATATATATATATATATATATATATATATTTTATAGAAGTAATGTGCGAGAATGGAAATGATATGAGAGAATGATATGTGGAAATGAAAGCGGAAAATGGAAATGTGGAATGATATTTTGAAAATGGAATAATGATGTGACAAAAAGGGGGATTGCAACAGACTTGCGTAAGTGGCTGTGTCAGGGCTGTGTGCGACACAGTCCAGCATTTATTATTTTTATTTTTATTTCGGCGCGAAGATGCCAAGGGAGGATGTTAGCAGGTGGCCTTCCTCCAGGGATGATCTTCATTCCTTCTACCGGTAGTAAAAAGAGAGCAGGTACGATTAGGCGACTGATCATCGTCCTAATGTATCAGGCGACAGCAGATATCCCCAATGTTTTTGAAAAGAAAGTGTAGACAATGGTTTTCAGATTTCTATGCTGAAAACAGAATAATGATACGAGATGATGGAATTATGGTTACAGATGAAGAAAAACTGATATTATATTAGATGAAGAAAAACTGATATTATATTATTTCAGATTTCTATACTGAAAACAGAATAATGATATGAGATGATGGAATTATGGTTGCAGATGAAGAAAAACTGATATTATATTAATTTAGATTTCTTTCTTATAATAGTGAGTGGATGATGTATTATTAAATAAGGGCTTTATTCTTCCTTAAGGATTTTAATTGTTTCCTGCTATTATATATGCATATACATATATATATATACCTGTTCACATTTTAAATTTTAGTTATAGTATTATCTTGCTGAGCTGTTATAGCTCACTCTTGCTACTTATGTATATAGCAGCTAGGTCCCACGCCGATACTACGTACCACACCCCGCAAGAGGGTAAGGGAAAGGAGACCTTTTGAGCGAGTGCTGGCGACCATCCCCGAGGTAGTGACAAGCGAAGGGGCTTAGTAGATTTATGTAAATTAAGTGTGTAAGTTGTAATAAACTTTAGTTGTTGAAGTGCTTCCTGTAGAAGCTTTGTTCAACAATGTACTTAGTAAATTCTGGGCTTGTAATAACTGTTAACTTTAAAACTTTTAAATATTGTGGATGTTGTTCTATGAGCATATGACTGGTGTGTGTGTGTGTGTGTATTAGTGTGGGGTCAACCGCTTATTTAAAAAAAAAGACTACAGAGATATTGATATTGATCGAAAATTGGACCTTGACGGCCCGGATCCTTGACCCCGGATCCCGGGGCGTCACAGATGGTATCAGAGCTAAGAGTCATAATGCTCAAGAACAAAAGTAATAATAATAAATATATCAGTTATAATATAAATTGTGAACTTCCATCAAGTTCAGGGGTGGTATATCGCAGGTAGTATTTACTTTAAGCATATATTATAATTTTATAGACTGTTACTAATAGAATTTTATGTTTTATTATAGGGAGCGGAGATGGGTGAGCCGAGTCAGGACCCCCAGTGGCTAGGGATGTCAGAGCAGGAGCTATTAGATCTTCAGCTGGCCGGGGTAGAGGTCCCCGAGTATGCAGTTGAGGACCTCAGGGAGAGACGCCGGGCGGCGACTAGAGAGCGATTAGAGAGAGAGGAGGCAGAGGAGCAGAGACGGAGAGATGCTGTGGCCATAGTGCCATATATGGGTAGACCTTCTACAGGATCTGACGAGGCAGGTCCTTCCAGAGTGAGATCGGAGATCCCTGAGGAGGAGAGGCCACTGCGTAAGAGGCCTAGGTTGTCAGTTATACCTGAGGAGCCGATTGAGTGGAGGGATATTCAGATGGTTTCCACCCCTGTCCGACCCGTCCCAGTGCCGTCACCAGTTCCATCCCCTCTACCTAGTCCTGACCCTATAGATGATCCTTTTGAGCAGTTTACCCCTCCAGGGCATTTTGGTTTTTTTGAGGAGGAGGAGGATCCTTCAGAGGATGCTGAGACAGAGTCGGTTCCTCCATCCCCACCCTTTGCACCTCCACCTGTAGATGCACCTCCCCTAGATGTACCCCCTCAGGAGGCACCCCTACCGGCGGGTGACCCACTTTCAGCTACCTTATTGACCGAGTACTTTGCCCTTCAGGGACAGTTGGAGGAGTCCCGCAAGACTATAGACACCTTTCTACAGAGGTTAGAGAGAGGGAGAGGAGGGGTTATCCCGGATGGGATGTCTCTGGGGATGATCAGTATTGAGCTACGAGCATTAGGAGATATTAGGAGGTTGTTGGGTGATAGAGGAGACCCGGCATGGATGGCCCAGATAGTTGATACGGTTACTACCATGGTAGTCCAGATCCGGGATGTTGTCAGGGCAGGGCTGTGAGCCGGGATAGTAGTTTCGTCACTAATCAGACTAGTCATCTTGTTGATGTCATTTTGGGGATTAGTTTAGTTGTTCACTGTTTTAATCCCAGTCTGATTAGAGGACAGTTAGTAGTACTTTTGTGATATTGGACTAGTATGTACGGCTATGTTTTGGGTTTCGAACCTTGTATTAGATGATGTATATTATTAGCAGTAAAAGATGTTGTACTCAAATTGTAAAATATTTGTGTACATTAATGAAGTTTGTGCATTTCTATCTAAATTTTTGCTGCAATTTTTTTTATTTTATATAAATGTTGAGACTCAAAAATATTGATGTATAAAAGGTGATTGACTTAATGAAAAGGCTATCGTGTTAAGGGCGATACAACTACCTACTAAAGTTATGGTATAACTAGATGCAAATCGCGTGATGAAGATATTGTGATGTGCAAATGAGTTAATTAATGATATAATTGTGTATATAGAAATGATGTATATAGTAATCCAAATTCGGGTAATTAATAAGGACTATTGTTATGTACAGAACCATGCCGCCTAGACGTGATAGTAGAGCGAATGCAAGGGGAAATGAGAGAGACGAAAGAAGTCGAAATATAGAAGGTACTAGACTGAACGAAAATGCTCATAATGAAGAAAATCATGAAGAAGGAGAAGAGGAATCAACTGGCCAACAAAGGAATCCGGGAGGTGATCCCTTTACCCAATTCATGGACTTATTAAGACAGAATTTGGCTAATCCACAGAATCCCCAACAACCACCTGTTCTCCCCAATCAGGTAGCTAATTCCTTTCGTGCCTTTAAGTCATTAAAGCCCCCAGAATTCGAGGGAACCACTAACCCAGTAGTAGCTAGGGCATGGCTAAAAGAAATGGAGAAAGTTTTCGAAATATTGAGGATAGAGGAAGATCAGAAAACAGTTTTTGCAGCCTATCTCTTAAAAGGAGAGGCAAATTACTGGTGGGAAACTAAGAAGAACCTAGAAGAAGCGGGAGTGATAACCTGGGAGCGTTTCACTAGGGTGTTCTTAGAAAAGTATTCTCCTAGGTATTTAGAAAACCAAATGGAATTAAAGTTTCTGGAGTTAAAACAGGATAACCTAACAGTGGCAGAGTATGAAACTAAATTTACAGAACTGTCGAGGTTTGTTCCCGAGTTTGTGCGTACTGAAGAACAACGAGCAAAAAGGTTTCAACAAGGATTGAAACCCTGGTTACGAACGAGAGTGGCCCCATTTGAGTTGACTGATTATGCTGCAGTGGTTCAAAAGGCATCAATTATAGAGGCCGAGAGTGAGCAGGCTCAAATAGGTCGAGAGAATAAGAAAAGAAGATTTGAGGGCCCAAAAGGAGGTTTAAGTGAGGGAAGCTACTTTAACAAAGGAGGTAAAGGACAAAAATCTCAATTTGTGGGAAAGTCGGGGGGTAACAAGACTACTAGTGAGACGGTGAATCAGGGTGGTAAATCTTCAGGGACATTTCAGTCCAATCAATCACGACCACCATTACCAGATTGTGACACGTGTGGTAAGAAGCATATAGGAGTCTGTAGAGTGCTGGGAGTAACTTGTTTTAAGTGTGGACAAAAAGGACACTACCTTAACCAGTGCCCATCAACTGATGCAAACCCTAAAAGAGATGTTAAGTGTTACCAGTGTGGGAAATTAGGACACATTGCTAGAGATTGCCGTTCAGGTGGGTCATACGCGCCAGGACAGAGTGGGGCTGCTTCAAATAGGCCTACTGCTAGAGTGTACAACATGACCTTAGGGGAAGCGTTGACGAAACCAGATGCGGATACAGGTACTTGCTTTTCGATTTAAATTTTGTGTGTAAGTCTTTGGTTAAGGATCGACTTAATCAATTAATGGAATAAATAAGTTAATAATATAGATAAGGAAAATCGGTATCTGTTAAGGGCTAGGAAACGTTATGAAAAGAAAAGTAGGAGTGTTTTGGGAAAATACAAGCTCGTTGAGACGAACAGGAAATATATATATTATAGGTGGTATTTTCTTACAATTGTTTTAAAGAATATTATTAGAGCTTATTTTCTGGAAAATTTTACAGAGAGAAGCTATAGGAATATTGAGGAATTAATATTTATGTCATGATAGAGATCAGAAGATGGTCAAACCATAAGTGAGATACACTACCATTCAGAAAAGGTCAATGTAGTGGCGGATATCTTCGTCAAAAAGAGGAAGGAGAGACGAGATAACATGGAATGACTGGAAACAGGAGGAGATTTGTGAGGAAAAGACAGTAAAAAGGACTGCTATTGATAAACTAAATGGCATGTTGATGAATGACAAGGAAGTTATGTTAGTGTATTTCTGTGTAAACAAGATAGAGATATTACAACAGGAAAAGGATAAAGGAAATAGTGTGGAAGTTAGAAGGTGTGGATGAAAAAGATACTTATAGACATTTCCAACATGATTCCGGGACGGAATCCTTTTAAGGGGGGAAGACTGTAATAACCCTAACTTTAGAAAGGCTACAGTGCCCAAATGAATAGTGATCTTGAGGAATCCAGGGAAATGTTGTGTAGGTACTCTATATTAGGGATGGAAAATGAGTAAACAGAAACCATATTAGTGTTGTACATTGAAAATAAGTTACTCGAAATGACGATGGATTTTAGAAATTCCTGAATTTTGATTTTGAGGATTTTGAGCTCGAACGAACTTCTATATCTTGGATATTAAGGAGTATAGAAATACTAAAGGAATTATATATTGAGGAATTAGTGAATTTAAGTTAAACCAGGGGATTATTAAGTTAAGAGAATACCAAAGGAAATTGGATTTGTAAATGATTTCGAAAACCACTGAGATAATGAGGTATACTCGAAACGAACCACGATTAGACGAGTATGGAAACCAAACAACCAAGATTAGTAATTTAACAAGGATGCATACCACATTATGATTATCCAAGGTTAGTAGCATAATACTTAGAAAATAAGTAAATGAGAATATGAACTCATCTTAATGACATCACTAATGACATCATTTTCCACTAACTAGTTTTAAGGGTAAATTAGTACTTTAGCATGGTTTTTAATCACAAATATCTCCAAGCTTCCACAAGACACTAGACTAATCAAGATTTAGCTAAGATAATAGCAAGTAAACACAAAAATCTCTCTCCCCCATCCATACTACTACAATCGGCCAAGAGGAAAAAAAAAAGAGGAGAAAAAGAAAGAAAAAAATTCCAAAACCCTAGCTCTCTTCAATATTAAATCAAGGGATAAATCATGGGTGTTCTTGGAGGTTAGGAAGAAGCATATACAAAGTTTCATAGCAAACCAACATCATTTACCAAGGTAATAAAATCATTCAAGTTACTAGAAAAGATGAGGAATAGTGTTTTCTAAGTGTTAACTTGTTTTAATGGTTCCTTTAGTTGATTCAAGCTAATTCAAGGTGGTTTAAGGATTACCCAAGGCTTGTTAAGTGTTGTTAGAGCTTCAAGAAGGTATAAACACTCTTGCCCCTTTTTATATTATGATGGATATTGTTGGTTTAGTGATTAAGTAGTGTAGAGATTAAGATTATGATGTTATATGTGTTTGTAAGTGGTTTGAGTTAAATATGGAAGTGTTTGGGATTGTAACCATGGCTGGTGAAGAAGACCACATGGTGTAGGTGATGATTATTGTGGTTGATAATTGATTTGGAGGAATTGGATTTATGGAAAGTACGAAAATATAGCCGTTATAATGTCCGTTTTTCGTTAGAACTACAAACTGCCCTGTTTTGTGACCCCTGTATTCGTACGTTACCTCACTTCCTAGGTTACCAATTGACCATGAAATGATAGAGCTTAGTTCATAGATCGTTTTGATATAAGGCACGTTAAAATCTGATGAACGGTTTAGGAGAAAAGTCAGTTTTAGTGAAAGACGTTCGAAAACCGAGAAACCGTAAATGTATCAAATTTGAGGTTACAATTACCATACTTTAACATTGTTAAAAGTCACGAAATTTTGGGATATGGTAATAGTGTGTTCAAAGAACTATTTCCAGTTGACCTTACATTAAAATTCGAAATTTAAAAATTATAAGAAATTCTGCAGTCGAGTGTGGTCGTTAAGGGAAATGGTGAAAACCCCTGAAACTTCGATTTAGGTTATAAATGGTTAAGTTCTTGAACCTTTGGGGTAATAGGAATACGTTAAACATATATTAAAGTTTCAAAGGTAATGTTATACAAGAGTGTAGTGAGTAAGAGATGTGGTTCTAACGACGGTCCTTTTGTGTTTATAGAAACTCCAGAAGAGGGACGAGCCATACCGTCAGGATACCGAAACCGAGGCAAGATTCCTTCTATCCCTACTTGTAAAACTACTTATCTTCACAAAGAAACTTGGTTTCATGGAATATATATATGTGATGCTATTATTACTATATGGTGAAGAAATTGTTTTCTTTGAATATTGATATTGAAAAGAAGGGTATACGAAGATGTATATGAATATGACTATGAGTACGAAAATGGATATGAAGATGGATATGTATAGAGATGATTATGCATGAAGTGAACATGCCTTATGATTAAAAGTAAATAAAAGAATGGTATCAGTTGTTATCTAGGGTTATATGATTTATAATATTTTGCTAAAGATATTCTTTCCAAACATCAGTGGTTTAATAAATAATAATTGATTATTATTTACTACTCTTAAAATAGATGAAATATTTTATGAATATAAAAGTATATTTAATTTCTGAATATGAAAGAGAGGTCTGGATCATAATCAAAGTATTATGATATATATATATATATATATATATATATATATATATATATATATATATATATATATATATATATATATATATATATATATATATATATATATATATATATATATATTTATAGAAGTAATGTGCGAGAATGGAAATGATATGAGAGAATGATATGTGGAAATGAAAGCGGAAAATGGAAATGTGGAATGATATTTTGAAAATTGAATAATGATGTGACAAAAAGGGGGATTGCAACAGACTTGCGTAAGTGGCTGAGTCAGGGTTGTGTGCGACACAGTCCAGCATTTATTATTTTTATTTTTATTTCGGCACGAAGATGCCAAGGGAGGATGTTAGCAGGTGGCCTTCCTCCAGGGATGATCTTCATTCCTTCTACCGGTAGTAAAAAGAGAGCAGGTACGATTAGGCAACTGATCATCGTCCTAACGTATCAGGCGACAGCAGATATCCCCAATGTTTTTGAAAAGAAAGTGTAGACAATGGTTTTCAGATTTCTATACTGAAAACAGAATAATGATACGAGATGATGGAATTATGGTTACAGATGAAGAAAAACTGATATTATATTAGATGAAGAAAAACTGATATTATATTATTTCAGATTTCTATACTGAAAACAGAATAATGATATGAGATGATGGAATTATGGTTGCAGATGAAGAAAAACTGATATTATATTAATTTAGATTTCTTTCTTATAATAGTGAGTGGATGATGTATTATTAAATAAGGGCTTTATTCTTCCTTAAGGATTTTTATTGTTTCCTGCTATTATATATGCATATACATATATATATATATATATACCTGCTCACATTTTAAATTTTAGTTACAGTATTATCTTGCTGAGCTGTTATAGCTCACTCTTGGTACTTATGTATATAGCAGCTAGGTCCTATGCCGATACTACGTACCACACCCCGCAAGAGGGTAAGGGAAAGGCGACCTTTTGAGCGAGTGCTGGCGACCATCCCCGAGGTAGTGACAAGCGAAGGGGCTTAGTAGATTTATGTAAATTAAGTGTGTAAGTTGTAATAAACTTTAGTTGTTGAAGTGCTTCCTGTAGAAGCTTTGTTCAACAATGTACTTAGTAAATTCTGGGCTTGTAATAACTGTTAACTTTAAAACTTTTAAATATTGTGGATGTTGTTCTATGAGCATATGACTGGTGTGTCTGTTTATTAGTGTGGGGTCAACTGCTTATTTAAAAAAAAAAAACTACAGAGATATTGATATTGATCGGAAATTGGACCTTGACGGCCCGGATCCTTGACCCCGGATCCCGGGGCGTCACATTGATCACCTCATTTTGTCCTGAAATCAACTTAAAACAACTCATAGCAACGTCTGCTAAACAATTCAAAGCATCCTAAATCAAATTTACAGAAAAATTCAAAATGTACTGCACATCATCTACACATTATACATGATGTTGAGCACTTCGATTTCGTAGTGAAATCAACTGAAAACAACTCACATCAACCTCTCCTAAACAGATCCATACATAGTTACTCAATGTTTACTGAAAACTTCAAAAAGTACTCCAAATTAAATACACAATCATATAACAAATGAATCTAAATTAAACTAAAACTAAAACTATACAGATCCAATCGAATTCAGAAACAGCAAATCTAAATATAACAATTCAATCCAGGTTCACAAATTTTTCAACTAAATATAACAAAACTTCATAAAAATTTAGGATTGAAAGCTTCGAATAGATGATTAGAACATACCTTGTCACTAATTAGGAGAAAATCGTAGTTAGAGTTGAATCAATTAGGAGAAAATCGTAGTCAGAGTTGAATCAATTAGTTTTGATGTCGGGGGAAAAACGGTTTTAGTTGATAAAGAAGTAAATAGCAACAGAAATAACGAACCCAGCCCAGCAACTAATAACTACTACAACGTATTTTTTCAAATTTTATGGAAAAGACAGTATAATTACAATTAAAACAGTATTTTTGCAAATACCTTCTTTTAACAAAAGTAAAAATGCAAAAATTTACTTTTATCAATTTATTTATGAAAAAAGCTCAAAAGTCAATGACTTTTAATGAGAATGACTTTTATTGACTTTTAACAAAAATTATAAATACATCCCTTGAAAAAAAAGTCAAAGATTTGACATGACTTCTAATAATTCTATAAAAATCATCTTGAATAATATTATTTCATTTATTGTCAACAAATTTTTTAAAATTTCCTGTCGCTTTTCTTCTCTTTCTTCCTCTTCTTCCATCTCTTTTTCTTCCTCTTCTTGGTTTTCAATTCCCATATTTATATTCAATTTAGTAAACGATATTGTTAAGGGTGCGATCTTCTGCAATTTTGTAAAACTAGATCATAACACACAAAGTAAAATAAGAATCCATCAAACATTATAGTAATTCATGTGCTTCTTAACATATTGTGCTGGCAAACAGAGCCGGGGAGTCCTCCCATGTTCCTGCCTAGAGCCTCCAATTTTATAGGGGCCTCTTTTTAATCAGCATGTATATATATAATGTATATCTATAAATATTAAGAATTGTTATTATCATAAAAAATTAATAAAATAAATTGTTATCAAACTAAAAGAGTAGTAACAGACATGCGCATCATCTTTAATTCTTGTTTGGAGTTATAATTATCTTTATTTAGAAGACCAATAGCTCATCCATTAGTTATCTTTCTATATATAATAGGAGAACAGGTACTTGTCAAACCTGCATCCTGAGCAAATAAATTATCTCCCGAACCTAACTCTGAACCTATCTTTCTATATATAATAGGAGAACAGGTACTTGTCAAACCTGCATTCTGAGCAAATAAATTAGCTCCCGAACCTAACTCTGAACCTAACTCAATTATAATATTTAAAAAATATTGTTGTTCCAAGGAGTTGAACCCATGATCTCTCATAATGAAACTAAACTCACCAACCAATTTGGCTAGATGGAAATTTATACTTGCGAATTCATTAACTACATACATAAATACTTTTTGGGTTATATTATGTTTAATATATATTAAACTATTCATTTAAGATAAAATTACTTATATTATAACTTGTGCGCATTATTTTTTTATAATTATTTATAGACCTACCCAGCTAAATAAATTTTATAGAACATTTTCTTATATTTTTTAAATGGAGAAAATAATTATTATTTTGAGATAAATTGTTTTGTTCATAATCTCATATATGAAATGCATAGATAAAATAATTATTCTTTGAGATCAACTATTTTGTTAACAATATCACATATGAAGTGCGTGTGGTTAATTTTGTTGTGAAATTTAATAAAAAAATGCACTAAATTAAAATTGGTTCGTCAAATTAGAATTAATTAAACTATAGGCATACTAAAAATATGAATTTTAAGAAAATTTATAAAAAAAATATACAAATGCAATTTGGATTACATATCGATTATTGGTTAATAATTACATATAATAAATATATGGTTTATTTATAAGACGTATGATAAATACTATACAAAATATAACAAATTAATTAGCGAAATAAGAAAGATATGAAGTTTTGAAAGAAAATTTGAAACATCTCCTTTATTATATTATATAAAGGAAATTTTCCGGGCGTTTGGTGGAGCTTTGTAATCACTCGAAAACTATTTATCTAATTTTCTAAATTATCTAATTTTTTAAATTATCTCAATTTTCAAATATAAAATATGCAATCAAGGAAATAATTGTTGTTATTAGAGGCAAGTCTCAACTATATTATAGTTAGGATATAACAAAAAAGAAGTTCTAACCTTTTTTTTACAACAAAATCTTCCAATTCTAATTGAATCATAAGAAAATCTCAACAGCGTGCACACCGAAATCAAAGCCAAAGAGGATTTTAGTATTTAATTTTTTATTATTGTGTACGTTTAGTATTTTTATAATATAGACAACGGGTGTCGGTCTAAAAAATAGTTAGACAAAATCGGTATAAAAAATATATTAATAATTTTATTTTATTATCATGTATATTTAATTTATACAATATGTGTTCACTATCTATATTGATACTAGCTTCAATACCGGTGCAAGGCACGGAATTGCTCTAGTTTACGATAAGAGTTTTTATTTAATTTTCTTCATTTTGCGTTGATGTTAATTGATAAATGGATTTTATATCCATTTAGAGCATTTCAAATTGGCTTAAATTGATTGCTTTGGCCTCAAGTTTGTCGTAGTTTTGATGTGTTTTGCGTAATTGTGCAGGGTTGAAGAAATGTCAATTAAGGGGGAAGTTTTCGTCATTTTGGAGTTGATTTATGTTATGGACTGAAGAATGGAGGCTAATGTCAGCTACCAAGAAGTATGCAAGTCAAGAAGGATTAAAGACGGAAGCTCATGCAAAAGGAACGGGAAGAAAAGGCTGAAAAACGAAGAAATCATGCAGAAAAAAATCCATCACATTGCCGCTGGGCAGTCTGCGCCAAAAGCTGAGCAAATTGCGCCAGAATGGGAGCTTGTATGCAGATTGAGCCCGCGCAGACTGCGCCAAAGCCGCGCAGGGTGCGCCAGGTGCGGCCAGAATTGCAGAAAATTAACATTTTGCCCCTGTTCGAGTCCTGGTTGAATTTTAAGTAGTTTCTTCTAATTCTAATTGTAATTTAGGATATTTTCTTGCTGGGCAAGACTTGGAGTGCCTATATAAACACATCAAACCCTTGTAAAATGGTACAATTACTTAGAATTAATTAGCTTTGCAAGGGAGAAAAGGAGAGAAGGATTCAATGCTCGTGACAAGCAACGGATCTAGATCTACTTCATCTTTTGTGTTATTCTGGATTTTAGATTTGTTTTCTCAACTCTTTATTTTATTAATATTATTGCGTCTTTCTTTCATATCTTGTTTATTATTATGTTTTCATCAAATCCCATGACGATGAACGGTTCAATTATGAGCTAATCGTTGTCATGGGATTCTAACGGATTTATCTATGTAACTTAGTAGTTTGATTAAAGATTTATGTGTGGTGAATTCTTGATATCCTCGTATGGTTAATCTTAATGCTTTTAGATGCGTAGCTAACATTTAAATTGAATTGTTAATCTCTTGCGAGACGAGAGTGGATCTTGAGATTTAGAACTTGCCATGCTAGCATAGGATAGGTTGATGTTTTAACATCATGATTTGTGGCGTAAATAGAGATATTATGCTGCCCTATGTGATCTTAATAGACAACTTGTTCTTCAACCGTTATGTTTTCAAATCTTATAGAGATATAGGGTCTAAACATAATTGGTGTCTACCCATCTTCTATCTATTTTGTGGATGTATGTGTAGTTTGGTGTTAGTATACCGAGAGGTAGCTTATACTTGTTTCGTGTTGTCTGATCAGATATCAAAACCATCACATGCATTGATTAAAGGCATCGACTCTAAGTGAAGTATTTAATGAAGTTAGGATCCCATGTTGATTCTCTTATAAGTAATTCGATTTCAATTCTCATTAGTTAATTTAATTCTTAGTTTAATATTTTGCTTTTAGTTTAATTTAGTTAATTAAAATCCCAATTAGTTAATTGTCTTAGCAGTGAGTTAAAACTGAACATTGTTGCATAAGTACATCTACTGAATTAAAACCTATATCAGATCTCTGCGGAACGAACTCGATTTTATCTATATTACTTGTGACCACGTATACTTGCGTGATATTGTGTTAACAAGTTTTTGGCGCCGCTGCCGGGGATCATCGGTGTTTTATTTTTGGTTTATGTGCTTGTCAATAGTGGTCGTTAGCGTTCACTGACTCGGATTTCTTACTTAGTTTGTTTGTTTCGTGGTGTGTCAGGTACTTGGGCGTGTATGCGAACGCGTTCTCAAACTCGAGACCGGGAGCTAGGTGTAGATCAAGGCAAAGAAGATTGTGTAATACCAGAAGAGTTAGTAGAAAAGAAAATCGAAGAGGAACTAGAAACTACAGTAGAGATGGGTGATGCAGCAGCAGCAGTTAAGGCTTTGAAGGACTATTCTCAGCCGAAGATCAATGACATACAATCTAGTATTGTCAGGCCAGCTATTGCAGCTAACAACTTTGAAATCAAGCCGAGCACGATTCAGATGGTGCAGAATTCGGTTCATCGAGATCTGCGACACTTTCAAGTGCAATGGTGTGTCGGAGGATGCTATCAAGTTGAGGCTTTTCCCATTTTCTTTAAGGGATAAGGCTAAGGGCTGGTTACACTCTCTACCAGCTGGATCCATTACTACATGGGAGGATCTAGCTCAGAAATTTCTTACTAAATTCTTCCCTATGGCGAAAACTACAGCAATAAGGAACCAGCTAACTCAATTTCAGCAGCAATCTGGTGAATCTTTGTGTGAGGCTTGGGAACGTTATAAGGAGATGCTTCGTAGGTGTCCACATCATGGTATGCCTGATTGGATGGTTATTAACGGTTTCTACAATGGGTTGGGAGCACAGTCTAGACCTTTGCTAGATGCAGCATCAGGTGGAGCTCTGTGGGCTAAGAGCTATGAGGAGGCTTATGATCTTATTGAGATGATGGCTGCTAATGAATATCAAAATCCAACCCAGAGGCTTTCTCAAGGCAAGGTAGCAGGTATTTTTGAAATGGATACAGCTTCAGCTATTGCAGCTCAGTTGAAGGCGTTGACTATGAAGGTGGATTCTCTTGCTAATTGTGGAATTCAGTAGGTTGCTAGTATTTGTGAGTTATGTGCAGGCGCACATGAGACAAGTCAGTGTGCTATCTCTTCTGAATCAGCACAGTTCGTGAGTAATTTCCAGAGACCTGCGGCACCAGTTCCAGCCACTTATCATCCAAGAAACAGGAATCATCCCAATTTCAGCTGGAGCAATAATCAAGGTGCTCAATAACCTTATCAGCAACAGTTTCAGGGACAGCAAGCGAAGCCATTCGATCAAGGATTTCAGCAGCAGTATCCTCCAAGGCAACCATATCAACCTCCAGGTTTTCAACAGCAGTCCCAGGCTCATGTGGGGCAATCTTCTAATGAAAAATCATAAATGGATGAGTTGAGGATGATGATTAAAAGCCTGTCAGTTTCTCAAAAGACCTTGGAGAACCAGATGGGGCAACTTGCTAGTGCTTTACTTAGTAGGCAACAAGGAAATCTGCCTAGTGATACGGAGGCTAATCCAGGCAGAAGGGAAGCAAAGAACAGGTCAATGTAGTTACTTTGAGATCTGGAAAAGTCACAAGGGATCCTAAATCAGCAGCTAAGGACGATGAAGATGTTCAGAATCAGCAGGTTGAAAAATCTGCAGTGTTAGAAATTGAGAAATCTGATTTAGTGGTTGATTAGCTTGATGGTGAGAAGAGCAAAAAACCTGTTGAAAAGTCTACTCCGGAGCAATCTTCAAAGAATAATCAGATCTATCCTCTTCCTCCATATCCTGGATGCTTGCAGAAAAGTCAAGAGAAACAGTTTCAGAAGTTTATGGATGTCTTCAAGAAATTGTCCATTAACATTCCTTTTGTTGAAGCATTGGAGCAGATGCCGAGATATGCAAAGTTCATAAAGGATATTTTGTCACGAAAGAGAAGGTTGGAAGAATTTGAAACAGTGGCTCTAACGGAGGAGTGTAGTGCAGTTCTGCAGCAGAAGTTGCCACCTAAACTTAAAGATCCGGGAAGTTTCACCATCCCTTGCACTATTGGCGACCTTTCTTTCAGCAAGTACTTGTGTGACTTGGGAGCTAGCATCAATCTCATGCCTTTATCTGTTTTCAAGCAACTTGGTCTACCGGAGCCAAAGCCAACCAACATCTCTTTGCAGTTGGCTGATCGATCTATCACGTATCCGAGGGGTATAGTGGAGGATGTCTTAGTGAAAGTTGATAAGCACATATTTCCTGCTGATTTTGTGATTCTAGATTTTGAAGAAGGCAAGAAGATTCCCATAATCTTGGGAAGGCCGTTTTTAGCTACGGGTCGTACTTTGATCGATGTGCAAAAAGGAGAGCTTACAATGAGGGTGCAAGATCAGAATGTGACCTTTAATGTCTTCAAGGCCATGAAATTTCCGACAGAGGATGAAGAGTGTTGCAGGGTGGAATTAGTTGATATGGGTCAGAGAAAGAAGTTTGATCAGTTATTAAGCAAAAAGTCGGACACACACATGCTAAAGCATCACATCAGTGATACCATTGACAGTTCTTCAATTCGAGATCTCTCGAGTATAAAGCTTGGGAAGCTTCCACCACATCTGAGGTATGTCCTTTTGAATAATGGGCTAGTTATTTTTGAAGAGGGGCATGATAATGTGTTGCGAAGGTGGAAAACCGATGATAAGGAAGAAGAAAGTTTTGTTCAGCCGTTCGAGTCGGAAAAGCACCTTAGAGGTGTGAAGAAGAAAAAGAAGAAGATTAGGCCGTTGGGTAGTAAAATCAGGTTGAAGTCTGATGGAAGAAATTTGTGGAAAGCAAGCAAACAAGATGACAACGTTCATATGAATGGTCTTTCTGTTGAGGACGGTTCAGTTATTCTTTTGAAACCGCCATGAGTTGAGGAAGTAACGTCAAGCTATTGATGTTAAACAAGCGCTTCGTGGGAGGCAACCCACGTGTTTCAACAATTAGGTATGCTTTCTGCTATCCCTTGTATTTACTTCCATTCAATGCGGACATTGAATCTTTTAAGTTTGGGGGTGGTTTGGGGATAAGTAGTGTATATGTAGTTATTTGTGATTGTCAGTCATTGTGTTCATATAGATATCATGCTTTGCATATTAGTAGTAGTTCATGCATGTATGTTTGTATTATCTACGTTTGTTTCATGTAGGACATTTTTTTTTGTTTTTATTTTTCGTAAACCATGTGAGTTCATTTTAGTTGCATTTTCATGGCATGCATATTTCATGATTCCTTAGAATGAGCTAATTCTGATTGGTAGGTAGGTGTCTAATTGAGTGTAGTAATGATGAATAGAGGGTTGATTTATAGTTCTTATGAAGTTGACTTGCATGCTTCAGAAACACAATTTTTACACAGTCTCATCATTTGCTTTTGGGCTAGGTTGAGGTTATGCTTGTTTGGTTGTTTGAGATTTAATCACTTGTTTATATTTAGAATTTTCGTTATTCCCTTGATAGCGTAGTAGCACAAAAGTCTAAGTTTGGGGGAAAACAGGGATTTCATGCTAGTTGTTAGCTAGGTGTCAAATGGCTAGTAGCCGGCTCATATTTATATGAGTAGTCTAGGGTTGGAAATGAGAAATGCTCATTCCAGATCGCAAAAAAAAAAAAGAAGAAAAAAAAGAGTGATGTGAATGTTTATATGCAAAATTAACCAGGGTGAGCTCTTTAATACTCGAGCTATTAAGTTCGCGGGGACTTTGTGCCTAGTGACCTAAGGCTTTTATAGTCTGGGATCCACTAACCTAACGCTCGCTACATGGGTATTATTGTATAAGCCTTTTGGGGTCTCATCCATTGCACGGTTAAATAAGCATGCTTGTATATATGTGTCATAGTAGTTAGTAATAAAGCATGAATTTCTGTCTACCTTGGATAAGGATGGAGGTGTTTCTAGGTTATGAAGTATTTACCGTCTATTCTAGTTATAAACCTGTGATTGTCTTGACGAAGGGCATGTATGATTTTGATCTAGTGTTGGGAGTATTCTGATGATCATCGCACACACGCACTTTCTGTTAGTTGTACTCATGCATTGCATTGTTTTCGCATTGTTTAGTTAGAAGAATTTTGTGGGTACATTCACTATAGGCCCTCACGAGACCTTACTCGTCCACTAGGGCTGCCTATGGGTTTAAAGGGCTTGTTGCATATGCCAAATGCAACCGTGATCACCTACGGAAGTGGTACTAGTTAGTTAGATAGTTTGTAATTGTTTATGCTTGAGGACAAGCATCGGTTTAAGTTTGGGGGTGTGATAAATGGATTTTATATCCATTTAGAGCATTTCAAATCGGCTTAAATTGATTGCTTTGGCCTCAAGTTTGTCGTAGTTTTGATGTGTTTTGCGTAATTGTGCAGGGTTGAAGAAATGTCGATTAAGGGTGAAGTTTCCGTCATTTTGGAGTTGATTTATGTTATGGACTGAAGAATGGAGGCTAATTTCAGCTCCCATGAAGTATGCAAGTCAAGAAGGATTAAAGACGGAAGCTCATGCAAAAGGAACGGGAAGAAAAGGCTGAAAAACGAAGAAATCATGCAGAAAAAAATCCATCAGATTTCCGCTGGGCAGTCTGCGCCAAAAGCTTAGCAGACTGCGCCAGAATGGGAGCTTGTATGCAGATTGAGCCCGCGCAGACTGCGCCAAAGCCGCGCAGGGTGCGCCAGGTGCGGCTAGAATTGCAGAAAATTACCCTTTTGCCCCTGTTCGAGTCCTGATTGAATTTTAAGTAGTTTCTTCTAATTCTAATTGTAATTTAGGATATTTTCTTGGTGGGCAAGACTTGGAGTGCCTATATAAACACATCCAACCCTTGTAAAATGGTACAATTACTTAGAATTAATTAGCTTTGCAAGGGAGAAAAGGAGAGAAGGATTCAACGCTCGTGACAAGCAACGGATCTAGATCTACTTCATCTTTTGTGTTATTCTGGATTTTAGATTTGTTTTCTCAACTCTTTATTTTATTAATATTATTGCGTCTTTCTTTCATATCTTATTTATTATTATGTTTTCATCAAATCCCATGACGATGAACGGTTCAATTATGAGCTAATCGTTGTCATGGGATTCTAACGGATTTATCTATGTAAGTTAGTAGTTTCATTGCTTTAAAGATTTATATGTGGTGAATTCTTGATATCCTCGTATGGTTAATCTTAATGCTTTTAGATGCGTAGCTAACATCTAAATTGATTTGTTAATCTCTTGCAAAACGAGAGTGGATCTTGAGATTTAGAACTTGCCATGCTAGCATAGGATAGGTTGATGTTTTAACATCGTGATTTGTGGCGTAAATAGAGATATTATGCTGCCCTATGTGATCTTAATAGATAACTTGTTCTTCAACCGTTATGTTTTCAAATCTTATAGAGATATAGGGTCGAAACATAATTGGTGTCTACCCATCTTCTATCTATTTTGTGGATGTATGTGTAGTTTGGTGTTAGTATACCGAGAGGTAGCTTATACTTGTTTCGTGTTGTCTGATCAGATATCAAAACCATCACATGCATTGATTAAAGGCATCGACTCTAAGTGAAGTATTTAATGAAGTTAGGATCCCATGTTCATTCTCTTATAAGTAATTCGATTTCAATTCTCATTAGTTAATTTAATTCTTAGTTTAATATTTTGATTTTAGTTTAATTTAGTTAATTAAAATCCCAATTAGTTAATTGTCTTAGCAGTGAGTTAAAACCGAACATTGTTGCATAAGTACATCTACTCAATTAAAACCTATACCAGATCTCTGCGGAACGAACTCGATTTTATCTATATTGCTTGTGACCACGTATACTTGCGTGATATTGTGTTAACATTAATGTTCGATGTTCGTATTGTGATGATAAAAATCATTTTAGGTATGCATAAATTTTTTAAAATATGTACCTAAAGAGGCCGATATTTTGTGTCTCTATCTTTTTATTGTTGTTTTTAAAGTGTTGATGCCTTTCTTGCGATTAGAGTTAGAAAAATAATTGACGAATGTACTTTCAACGTTTTTCATAAGTTTATTAGGACGATCATCTCTTAATCTATTGAACTATTATATTTGCATTCAATTATATATTATGAAATTATATGAATGTGACTTTTGATTTAATACTACTACTAAGTATTATTGAAGCTTCAATAATTCGTTTATGGATTTATAAACTATGAATTAATAAAAATAAGGTTATTGTTATAGATGTTAAAGGTTCAGTTCTCGCTTATGTGACGCAATTTTAATATATTGTAGCTTTTAATTTCAGAGGATGCTATGATAAATCATAACAAATTGAGAAACATAATGGTAAAATTTGATTGATTAAAATGTGACATGTTGCCCTATCATAATTTATCATTTCATATCCACTAGTTACCTCGAGCCTCATATACTGTAATTACTACATGTCCGATTAATTATCTAGGATACATGCCTAGAATTTGATATAAAAAGTTTGACCATACATGAGTTATAAATGTGTAAGGTCATAATTAATATGCATCGGTTTAGTAACCAACTCTCCAAAATTGCAATTCACATCACATGTATCGATTAAGTATTCGAACCTCCCAAAAAAATTCGAGAGAAAGCGATGCGCCGGTCAGTTAGGACGGTAGTTTGGAAATATTGTAAAAAATATATTTTCTAAGAAGACAAGCAATAAAAAAAAAAAGATCATTCAAAATTTAAATGAGTACTAAGATTTGTTATCACATTTCTAATCCGAATATTATAAATTGTATAATTATACAATATCTTTAATATTTTTTACATTTCTATTAGTGCTTTCATAAACAACTAGAATAATGATGATTTTTTTTCTGCAAAATATCCTTCAAATATTAGTAGACATAGAGATTTTTGTTTATAAACAAATAAAAATATGTAAAATTATAAAACAAATATTGATAAAAAACACATGATTGATAGGTAAATAAGGTAAATAATATAGGACATAATATAGGACACAC
This sequence comes from Saposhnikovia divaricata, assembly GCA_036435485.1. NCBI lineage: Eukaryota > Viridiplantae > Streptophyta > Magnoliopsida > Apiales > Apiaceae > Saposhnikovia > Saposhnikovia divaricata. Next base: position 147,109,251 of record CM071596.1, on the reverse strand, counting down.
TGACACTGGTGAATGTATCTAATGAATCATAAAATTTAATCAAATATACATGTAGATGAATGGTCATAATGGTGAATTTGAATTCATGATTAGTAGATTCCTTAAGTCAAAGGTTCGATCGTCACCTATATCATAATATTTTTTTTACTTGACTTGACATTTAGGGGCATTTTTGTAAAATTAAATGGATTAAAATGTGACATGTTGTGGTATGCATTTAAGTGGTTAGATTATTACGTGTTCATTAACCATTTTTAAAAAAAACATGCATTTAAATTTAATAAATTTATTATAATTATCTATGTATTGCAAATACTAATTATTAATATTATTTTATTAAGTCGAATAATTCCGAAATATCTAAGTTCACTAAATATCATATATCACTCATTTATACTAAACTATGACATAATAAAATATAAATATGTAAATGTAAAATGAAGAAAAATAATTAAAATATCTTAGAAATCAAAATACCAAATATTCTTCATTCATCACCCAACATACATAGCATATTTATGACTTACAACACATGTGATTTGTTAGCCTAGTGGTAAGGTAGTGTGCAAATGAATGGAAAGACCTAGGTTCGATTCTCATTAGCAACAACTTTTTAAAAAAAATTAATCCATTTATGTGACATGTTGTGGTATTATATATATAATAATATAATAATAATATATTATAGATATATTTTTGTAGATTTTTTAAAAACTCGAAAGCCATTTATCTAATTTTCTAAATTATCTCAATTTTCAAACTAAAATATGCAATCAAGGAAATAATTGATGTACATCAAATATATAATCGAGGAAATAATTGATGTTATTAAAGGTAAGTCTCGCATCTAAATTATATTATAGTTAGGATATAAAAAGGAAGTTCTAACCTTTTTTTTACAACAATATCTCCCAATTCTAATTGAATTCTAAGAAAATCTCACCGACGTGCAAATCAAAATCAAAGAGAATTTTAGTATTTAAATTTTTATTAGTGTGTACGCTTTTTATAATATATACAAAGAGTGTCGGCTTAAAAAATTATGAGACAAAATCGATATAGAAAAATATATGAATAATACATCTTATTATCTATGTATATTTAATTTATACAATATTTTGTTCATCAATCTATATTGATATTACACATATTTTTATCAATTTTTTCTTAACTAATCTTTATTTAATTTTTTTTTAAAAAATGTTACAAGGCCGCTGCAAAGCGCGGCTTATATTTGTAATCTAGAGCATGCCCGTGCCTTACACGGGCTACAAAGCTAGTAAAAATAAAGCCCACTTAAATTAATAACTTAATACTACGTATCTTACAATGAAAAGGGGAAAACCTAATAAAATATGGTAATCCTCTCTTTGTAACATACAAGAACCAGTGAGGTAGTGAACCACAATAGAAAGAATATTAAGGTTTATCTTCTTATCGAGGAGATTTTGCACATTTAAAAGCGAGGAGGATAATAATTTTTTAGCTTCAAATAGCTACCGTTATTATATTTCATTTGAAACTTCTGGAGTAATGTATTATTACAGTATCTTGAGTAATTTTTGTTAGTCACAGAGACATGCCTGTACTCATATAATAACAAGCCTAAGTATGTGTAATGCTATGCATTACCTACATGACCTCTTAACTGAGGGAACCTCTAGTTGTAGAGTTTCTGGTTGTTGTTTAATTATAAGAGGCATCAAATTCTAGTTGTGTAACTGTACTTATAAAGTCATGAATAATGCTTGAAAGAAGTTCCAAGGTTCATGCCTCAAGCAAGAAGATAAAGACTGTCGAATAATCACAGTTGGGATTTGAGGAAAACTGAAGAATTTGCCTAAGTACCAATTCGAGAAGTATGTTTGTTATATTCGAGAAGTCTAGCATTCGAGAAGTTAGGGATTCGACATCTCAAAAGACACTGTTCGATATCTCTGGAGGTCAACTAGTCAAAGCCTCATTCGAGAACTCAGAGATTCGACATGTCTAATACTCTATTCGAGAACTCAAGAAGTCAACAAGTCAAAGCATCATTCAAGTTCTCTAAGAGTCAACAAGTCAATGCTCTATTCGATATCTCAAGGACTAAAGAAGCTATTCGATATCTCAGGGATTCGATAAGTAAAATGCTCTATTCGATATCTCAAGGATTCCTGAAGAAAAGACTTATTCGAGAAGTGATTCGATATGTCAGTTCAACAGTATTCGAGAACTCAGAGTTATCGATTAAGCCAATTCTAGTTCTCGAATCACCAACAGAGTTACTTCTCGAATACAATCTTGGAGACAAAATACTAAAGAATTGTACAAGTCAGAGACCTGCAACAAGCAAGCATCAAACAGAGTGATCTAGAGCTCTTCCAAGTAATATCTCTCTGAGAAAGAAGCTGAGAATACTAACTTTTGTATTCACAGATTATAGCAGATCTTTATCTAATACAATATTAGATTAAAGTGATATCGTGTTCTTGTGTTTATATTCCGCACTTACATAATCTGTTAAACACAAACACACACTCTGTTACACAACCAGATTCAAACCAAGTTAAAACAACTTTCACCAAAAACACTTATCGTAAGAAAAGTTTGAGAATCCATTCACCCCCCTCTGTATTCTCGTGTGTGTGTTCAATACTCAACAAGTGGTATCAGAGCAGGCTGTTTATTCAAAAACAGAAAATGATCATGAATACACCAAAGACTACAGGAACGGTGAAGGTCCCTAAGTTTGACAAATAGAACTACAACCTCTGGAAGACCAAGATGCAGTTGTTCATCAAAGCTGCTAATCCTCTACATCCTGAGATACTCAAGAATGGTCCCTTTGTTCCACAACAGGAGGTTCCTGAGAAGACGGTTGGAACTGTAACCATTCCAAGATCCTATGTGGCTAAAGAACCATCTAAATGGACAGAGACAGAAAAGGAGATGGTTGCCCTTGATAGTCATCTCATGTTATTAATCATAGATTCTATTGAACTGTCAATGGTTGCTAACATAGCCTCTTGCAAAATAGCAAAGGAGATGTGGGATCATATTGAGGTGTTATGTGAAGGAACAGAGGAGGTTAGAGAAAACAAGAAACAGATACTGGTCACACAGTATGAAGCTTTCATGGCTCAGACCAAGGAAAGCATTACTGACATGTTTGAAAGGTTTCACAAGCTGGTGACTGAGCTACAGATGAATGGGAAGGTATACAGCTCCAAGGGGCTGAACATGAAGTTTCTACTGTCTTCACCAAACCATCTAGAGCAAAGGGTCATTTCTCTAAGAGAAAGAGATTTGAACAAAGTCACATATGATGTGCTCTATGGGGTTTTAAAAACTCATGAGCTTGAGTTGCTTCAGAAGAGGGCTATCCAAGCCAATCAAGGCAGAATAGTAAACACATCATGTGCCTTGATTGTCAGCAAATCTGTTCAAGACCTAGAAGCATCTACAAGTCAGCTTAGGATAGAAGAGATAGTTGATGATGAAGAAAATGACGGTGAAGTGACTGAACCTGTTGAGGAGAAGGAAGAAGAAGAGTTCTATACTCTTGAAGAGCTAGATGGCATGGAAAACACTTCATATGCTTTCATGGCCAAAAAGTTTCCAAACATCAGATTCAAGAGGATCCAACCCTTCAAACCTAGACCTCAAAACCATTCATTCAACAAGAGCAAGGCACCTGTGAAAGCAAACAAGAACAAATTCAAAACCAGCCATGTGGATAGGTCATCTATAAGGTGTTATAGATGCAATGACCTAGGGCATTTTGCCAGTGAATGCAAGAAGCCTAAAAAGAAGGATAAGGAGTTTCTAGAGCTTGAAGCCAAGTATGAGGCCCTTCCGAAAAAGCAAACACAAGGCAAGGCCTACATAGCTGAAGGGAAGTGTTGGGATGACTCTGATAGTGATGGAGAGGAGCAAGAATTCTGCAACTATGCCTTGATGGCTGATTCCGAGGATGAACAATCTCTATCTGACTCTCAGCTACCATCCCTCACTACCATAGATATGTCTGTTTCTGAGTATAAATGCATGGTTGAACAACTATCTATTGAAATGTTTAATATTCATACAAGTATGACTGCTGCTAATGAAGAGATTGCTAAATTGTCTGCTAAGAATGAATTGTTAAACAAGAAAAATGAGGAACTTGAGCTAACTGCTATGCAAGTAGATAACCTTAAGAAAGAAGTTGAATATTTGCGGAATAAGGTTCTATGTGCTAGTCAGGTTGAGAAGGCTCTTAGGGATGAACTAGCTGAGAATGAATTCAAACTGAAAACCTTTAAGAACTCCTCTAGTCTACTGCAGTCCTACCATGAGAAAAATCAAGCTAAACCCAAGGCTACCATTGGACTTGACTATGAACTCTTAAACAGAGGAAAGGCTATGCTGTCATTGAAGATGACATAGTTGTTCAGGATGAAGTGCCTCACATTTTGAAAAAGACTGAGTCTCCAATTTTTAAAGAACCAACATTTGAAATTGATAAGGATGCCTTACTCATTAAGCAAATGTTGAATGATGAGGATGAGGCATAGTCTAGTGAACAACCAGCATCCTCTAAGAGTGAGAGTGTCAAGACAAAAGCCAAGAAGCCAGTAGGAGGTAGACCTAGACCTGAGAAGTTTGTGAAGTTTGTTTCAGCTGGGAAAAATGAATCTGAGAAGAAAGTGGCTAATAAAAAACAAAACAGAAATGGCAAGCTAGGGATAAACAAGAATAATAATTATGCTTATGTGCCAAATGCTCCTAGGAAAGTTTGTCAAAACTGTTTTAGCACTAATCACTTAACTCATGCATGCAAGAAACCAACTGGTAGTGTAGCTAAGCCTTTCTATGATTGTTTTGTGCCTTTAAAACATAGAGATTCACCTTTCTGTGATAAACTTGACTGTATGCCATGCAACATGAATGTTATGACTAGCTATTTTAATTTGAGAAGACAATTCATGGATGGTGTGACACCCCTAGATCCGGGGTCAGGGATCCAGGTCATCACGGTCCAATTTCCATTTAAACATATTTTACTCTTGATACGTAATTAATTTAATGACATTATATACACACACTATTGACCCCACACTTATAACAACAGACACCAGTCATATGCTCAGAGAACAGCATCCATCATTAAAAACAGTTAATGTAAAGTTATTATTACAAACCGAGAATATTTAAGTAGCATTGTTGAAAATACTTCTGCAGGAAGCATATCAACAACCAAAATATATTACAACAGACTTTTGATTAACTTACACACGTCTACTCATACCCTGGATATATATATATATATATATATATATATAGGCTACCTCAGGAATAGGTGACAGATCCCTATCATATATCCCCGCCCTTACCCGCTTCCGGGGTGTGGTGCGACGTATCGGCGGCATCTGCTATAGCTGTGATATAAACATAGGCAAGAGTGAGCTAAAATAGCTCAGCAAGATAAAGTTTTAAATCCTGTTTGAAGTAGAACAATTTATAAAAGCTTTGGAAGTGTTGGTTGTTCATTTAACAAAGTTGTTTCAATAAAGAATAAACGATGAAATTACAAAGTAAAGTAGGGAAAACATTTTCAGAAATATCTATATTTTGTTTGCGCAGCAATACACAAACATAAACTAGCTTGTTATTCATTATAAAGATATAATATCAGTTTCTCTTCTAATTCCTTGATTCCATTCATTGTTTCATACCATTTCATTCTTTTCCAACATGCTAATGCAATGAAATTTTCAGCAATTATTTAAGAGTTTAGGGGATCTTCATCATTGCCAGATACGACAGGACGATGATCAGTCACCCTATACGTACCTGTTCCTATTTACTACTAGTAGAAGGAATGACCCTCTCCGGTAATCATCCCTGGAGGAAAGTTCTCCACAATCCCCCCCTCGGCAACACATGGGCCGGAATAAAATATTGCAAGCTAGACTGCATTGAACTCAGCCCCAAGATAGAATCCCCATTATCGAAGTTCTTATTCCATTTATTCCGAAAAATTTTCCTTTTTATAATACCATTTACCAAATTACCCTTTTTTATCCACAAAGTACCTCGCATTATTGGTATTCATAAATAATTTCAAAAATCAGAAACATGTCCATTGCATCGCAATAATATGTAATCATGTGTACATATATACATTTTCAACAAAACCGTTTCCTGGAATTTTATAACTTAATAGAGTAAAGATAAAAGTGCTCTTGCCTGGAAGGGTCGTAGGGGTAACGTGTCTCCGATCAGTCCGGTGATCTATAAACAATCCCAAAATTATTCAAGGTTAGTCACTTAACATTTTTGAAAAGCTAAGTATATACTTTACTTAAGCTAAACTCATTTTCAAGTTAACTCATTGGACATCCCCTTAATCATAACTCTTTATTATCATCATTATGATCAACACTGGCTCAATATCAAGGCATTGCATGGTACTTATGCTTGGGGTACTTAAGTCATATAAGTTCTAGCGTCGATCATTTACTATAAAAGATTACACCTCGCGAGTTATTGACCGTTTTCTAAGTGATTTCCCAATGTTATTACTAAGTACGCTCTTAAAGGATCCGTTCGCACTTAACTTAGATTCGAACATTTTTATAAAATTGAAAAACAATCCAATTGACATGGGGTTTTCTCTCACACCTTCCTTATGGTATCTATTGTTTAACTACCATGATTCGCAACCAAATTATACATATTAAGGGGGTTCAATTCCGGTTAGGAACTCGTACTTACGGTTTTGAACCACTTTTAGTAATTCGGTCATAACTCCTAAACTGTAAATCCGTTGTTTCGATTCTTTCGCCAAAACGATCTATGACTCGAGAACTACAAGGATAGGTTAGGTTCTTGTTAAGGTCAGAGGTTATTTATCTCGGGTATGCTATGTTTTAAGGGTTAATGAAATTTCGGCATTACGACGGCTATAAATCGAATAATCCCAAAATTTATAACCTCCAAATATCATAGTTTCCATTCCAACAACTCATGCATGTTAATTAACATTCAACCAAGGCTAAACACTACCTTCATCTCCATCAAAACCATTTTAACAATCACCAAAGCCCAATCATAATCATAATGCTCCAAACATGCATCAAATCTTTATAACTCATCTAAATCATCAAAATTCAAAATATGAGCTAGGGTTTAAAGAGTGTTATACCTTCCTTGATGTATGTAGGCACTTATCAAGACTTGTTTAAGCCTTGACTAGCCTTAGTATAGCTTGGATGATCAAAAGAAATCAAGAAATAAAAGTTAGTTCATGAAAAACACTATTCATCATCATCTTTAACTTGAATTTTGATTATGATAAACTTAATGGATGGTGATGAGATTTAAGATATACCATCTACCCTCCTTCCTCTTTGATTTAAGCTCTAGATGGTAGGATTTCGTTGGCTAAATCTTCCTCTTTCCCCCCTTCTTTTCCTCTTGGCCGGGAGTTCTTAAGGTTGTGTGTTTGTCTCTCTCTTTTTTTCTTTCTTGTTTTGTTTTGTTTTAATAACTAATACTTGTAATTATCTACTTTGCTTTTATGTTGGCTAACTAGCATTGGTCCAAATGTCATTACCATGTTAATCAAGTCTATTTTTTTGTAAAATTACAACTTCACCATTCCTTTATTAGTTGACTTGCACTTAAGTCACTTGATTTCTCCTTTTTCCACCAATTTGATTCTCCTTGTAACTCGTTAATAAAATCAATGCAAACTTAGAAATCCGTTCCGGGTACTTCTATATAGTATCATCTAATAATATTCTAATTTCCACCAAAAACACTATTCATCACTTATTTTCTTTTATTCCTTATATATTATAAAAATGTCCTTGTTCCCTCTCGAGCGTTCCTTAACTCTTTCTCGGAACCAGTGAACTAATAATAGATATTGATTTGGATGACATGAGAATATTCTTCCTCCTTGGAATTACCATATCTTACTTCCCTGGGAGATAGATTATTCTTACCTAAGTTGTCAGTCCGTTGCATGGTTCATGGCATATAAGCAATTGAATCCAAATCCATTCCATAATCATTCATTATGACCACCGTTACACTGATACTCCATTACATAATAAAGGTTTTTAATTCTTCCAAAAAATCTAGGTTCTTACAGTCTCCCCCCCCCCTTAAAAGGATCCCGTCCCGGAATCAGTTTGAAAATAGATGGGGGTACTTTTCCAGCATTTCGCTCTCTAGTTCCCAAGTCGATTCTTCCACATTATGGTTCTGCCACAAAACTCTGACTAGCTTGACAACCTTGTTTCGGAGCACTTGTTCTTTTCGATCTATGATTTCCAAAGGTTGCTCTACATAGGTCAAGTCTAGTTGCATGTCCACTTGCTCATACTCTACAATATGCTTGGCATCCGGGTTATACTTGCTCAACATCGAAACATGGAACACATTATGCACTTGCTGTAGATTCGGGGGCAATGCCAGTTCATAAGCTAGTTCCCCAATCCGTCTTAAGATCTCAAATGGTCCAATGTAAAAGTCCTTTGGGGTGTAGAAGTCCGTTGGGCCTTTGGTGCTCTACTTTCACTCGCTGGCAGGTCAAGCATCTGCTTACCCACTCTGCTACGTCCTTTTTCATATTGGGCCACCAGTAGTACTCCTTCAGATCTCTATACATCTTAGTACTACCGGGGTGTACTGAGTATCTTGAGTTGTGTGCCTCATATAAAATCTCGTCCTTGAGTTCCTGAACATTTGGGATCCATATCCTCCATGCATACCTCATGATCCCTTCTTTATCTCTTTCACACTTAATTTCTTCTCCAGTCATTATCTCTTCCTTCAAGTTCTTTTCTTCCTCCACTATTCGTTCCTGGCATAGTCCAATCTTTTCTAACAATGGGGGTTGAATTCGAATTTCCATCAACCTTTCTTGACCATCTCCTCGTATTCTTACCTCGATTTCCAACTTCTCGAAGTCTTTTATCAACTCTTTCTCTGAAGTCATCATCTTTAACTTCTCTTTCCTGCTAAGGGCATCAGCCACCACATTGGCCTTACCCGGGTGATAACGGATCTCACAATCATAATCTTTGATCAATTCTAGCCATATTCTCTGGCACATGTTAAGCTCCTTCTAGGTGAAGATATACTTAAGGCTCTTATGGTCAGTGTAAATCTCACACTTCTCTCCATATAAATAATGTCTCCAGATTTTCAACGTGAATACTATGGCAGCTAACTTTAGGTCATGGGTAGGGTACTTTAACTCATACTCCTTCAATTTTCTCGACGCATATGCAACCACCTTGCCATGTTGCATAAGTACACAACCTAAGCCCTTATGGGATGCATCACTGAAAATTACAAAGTTCCCTTTGTCATCTGGTAAGGTTAATACTGGAGCTATCATTAATCTTTTTTTTAGCTCCTGGAAACTCTCCTCATACTTATCCGTCCACACGAACGTCTCAGTTTTACGAGTGAGTCAGGTTAATGGTGCCACTATCTTGGCAAAATCTTGAACAAACCTCCTATAATATCCATCCAATTCCACAAAACTTCTTACTTCCGTTGGAGTCTTTGGTCTTTCCCAATTTGAAATTGTTTTTACCTTCGCGGGATCAACTAACACTCCTTCCTTACTTATCACGTGTCCTAGAAACTGGACTTCTCGCAACCAGAATTCAAACTTCGAAAATTTAGCGTTCAGCTGCTCTTGCCTCAAGGTTTCTAAGACTATCCTCAAATGCTCCTCATGTTCTTTCTGAGTCCTTGAATAAACCAATATATCATCAATGAAGACTATAACAAACTTATCCAGATATTTCTTGAAGATCCTATTCATTAAATCCATGAAAGCTGCTGGCGCATTAGTTAAGCCGAAAGACATTACCAAGAACTCATAATGCCCATAACGTGTGCGGAATGCCGTCTTGGGAATATCCTCAGGTTTAATCTTTAGTTGGTGATATCCGGATCTTAAGTCTATTTTTGAAAAGTACTCGGCATCCTTCAATTGGTCGAACAAGTCATCTATCCTCGGTAATTGATATTTATTCTTGATCGTCAACCTGTTCAGCTCTCTATAATCTATGCACAGCCTCATACTCCCGTCCTTCTTCTTAACAAATAAAACAGGTGCTCCCCACGGAGATACACTAGGTCGAATAAAACCCTTATCAAGAAGTTCTTGCAATTGGGAGGCAAATTCCTTTAGCTCAATCGGGGCTAGCCTATACGGGGCTTTTGAAACTGGTGCTGCTCCTGGCACCAAGTCTATAGCAAACTCTATCTCCCTATCAGGTGGCAATCCAGGAAGATCTTCTGGGAATACATCCGTAAACTCATTAACTATAGGAATCCTACTTAAGTCAGGTGCTTTCTTAGTGGCATCTATCACATAAGCTAAGTACGACTCACATCCTTGACGTATCAATCTTTTAGCTTGTATGCTAGTCAGAAATTGTTTACTTTGTCTTTGCCCTTTGAACACCAACTCTTTACCTTCAGGTAACCTTATCCTTACTTTCTTTCCCTTGCAGTCAATATTAGCTTCATTCTTTGATAACCAATCCATTCCTAAGATAACATCAAACTCTCCTAATTTCAGAGGAATCAAATCTACTTGAAGTTGACATCCTTCAAATTCTAGGTCACAGTTTGGATATACTTGTTTAACTGGAATGAATTCCTGATTAGCTATCTCTACCCGTAAGGGTTCTTGTAATAATTCAGCCTTAAGTTTCAGTTTACTAGCAAAGTCTTGAGATATAAAAGATTTGGTCGCCCCCGATTCGTATAGAACATTTGCACTTAAAGAGTTGAGTTGGAGCGTACCTGCAATCACATCTGGATGCCACACCGCGTCCCTCAATGTCATATTAAATGTTCTGGCAGTAGGAGGTCTATTCGAAGCACTACCACTTTGCCTTGTTGTAGATGAACCACCAGAACGGCAATCTCTGGCCATGTGTCCCAATTTTCCACATTGAAAACATTTGAGGTCTCTCTTGGCATTGGTGTTAGTTTCTTGACATTTGTCAGAATAGTGCCCTTTATGTCCACACTTGTAACAAGTTATTCCTGGTAGTCTACAGATGCCCGTGTGCTTCTTACCACAAATATTACAATCAGGTAGAGGTGGTCTTGATTGATTAGGTTGGGATGTTCCCGATGGTTTACTTCCCTGATTGACTGTCTCACCTTGACTTCTACTAAATCCTGGATTCCTTGCGATTTGAGACCCCTGTCCTTTACTGAATTTGCTAGGAAAATTCCTTTCACTTGAACTTCCTTTCTGACTTTCAGCTTTCCTTTTCCTATTCTCTCGGTCTCTTTGCACTTGTTCGCTTCCTGCCTCTATTATCGATGCCTTCTGAACTATCGCGGCATAATCAGTTAATTCGAAGGCTGCCACTCGAGTCTGTATCCATGGTTTCAACCCTAACTGAAATTTTCTTGCTCGCTTCTCTTCAGAATTTACGAACTCCAGTACAAACCTAGACAGTTCCGTAAACTTAGATTCATATTCAGCCACTGATAGATTATTCTGCTTTAACTCCAGGAATTTTGTCTCCATTTGGTTTTCCAAATATTTAGGTGAATACTTGTCTAGAAACATCCTGGTAAATCTCTCCCAAGTTATTACTCCTGCTCCTTCTAAGTTCCTTTTTGCCTCCCACCAATAATTAGCTTCTCCTTTTAGGAGATAGGCAACAAAGATCATTTTATGTCCTTCATCCACATTCAGGATTTCAAAAGCTTTCTCCATTTCTTTCAACCATGCCCTGGCTGCAACTGGATCGGTAGTTCCCTCAAATTCAGGGGGTTTCAATGACTTAAAAGCACGGAATGAATTGGCTACAAGATTTGGTGGAACTGGTGGTGGTTGAGGGTTCTGATGCATAGCTAAATTCTGCCTCAATAAGTCCATAAATTGATTTAAGGGATCTCCTCCCTGGTCCCCTTCTTGATCAGCAAATTCATATTATTCTTCTTCATAATCTGATTCATCAATAGCCCTTTTATTTTGTCTAATATTCTCTACGGTATGGATGCCTTGGTCCGTAGCATTTGGATTTGATCTTGTATTTCTTCTAGGCGGCATGATTCTGTAAATAACAACATTCTCCATTAATTACCCAAATTGGGGCACAATATTCATTGTTCCCATATTCTATAATATATCACTAATTAACAAATTTATTTACCACCATTTTAATTAACAACAAGGTATAAGATGACTTAAACAGAATATAAGTAAACTGCACTGGTTAAGATAAATACATCACAACCTGCGAATAACATTTTCATTACCATATATGCTTCATAATGTACACAGTTTAAGCTTCAAAAGATACTAGTACATGCTGATTCTGATACAACAAAAGTACTACCAACAGTCCTCTAATCAAACTAGGATTAATACAGTAAACATACTAGACTAATCCTCCAAAATGACACCACTAAGGTGACTATAGTTTGATCAGTGACTGAGAACTACGAACTACAGATCATGGCAATCCTGCTCTGATAATATCCCTCAGCTGAACCATAGCAGACGTAATAACCTGGTCTACCTCATCTCTCCACTCTGGTGCCCCTCTCCCTGCCATCAACTCCCTAATACGAATAAGTGATCGCATCTCTACGCTGATCAGCCCTACAGATATCCCCTCTGGAATCTGGGCTGCCCTGCCCGTAGGTCCAGCCAACCTCTGCAACAATATACCCACCATACGACGGGACTCTGACAACTGTCCCTCCAAAAGCTGATAATCTGGCAATAGAGTAACATGAATAGCATCTCCCACTGGTGGGTGGGCCTCTGGTAGGGGTGCCTCTACAGGTGAGGGTGGAGCTACAGGTGGGGGTGGATCATCAAAGGGAACTGTGTCTGCCTCTGAATCCTCCGAAGGATCTGAATCCTCCAAAGGGTCTACCTCCTCCTCAGGGTCGTCCAATGGGTCTGGACTCGGTGTCGGTGATGGCACTGGAACAGGTGGAACAGGAATTATTTGAATATCTCTAAACACCGGCTGCTCCTCTACCTCAGTCTCAATCCTAGGTCGTCTAGCTGGTGGAACGTCCTCCTCCGAAATCTCTGGCCTCACCCTGGAGAGACCTGCCTCTCCCGACCCGACTGCTGGTCTCTGTCCCCTCACATATGGCACTAGTGCCATAGCCTCCAAATACTGCTGTCTATGTCCGACCCGGACTCTCCTCCTCAAACCTGCTACGACATGCGAGGGAATCTCAATACCGCGCTCCTCTAACTATACAGCCTCCTCCTTTGTAATCCCTCGCCACCAATCATGACTCGCCTCACCAGTCTGCTCCTCCTCCTCCTATAATAAAACATAACTCTTATTAGTAATAATATATAAAATCTTAATCCCTACTTAGGGTTAGTACTATGTCCGATAGACCGACCTTGAACTCGATATGAGTTCACGTATTTTATCATATATATATTCATATATCTTTACCTTATTAACACTCTTGTTCCTGAGCAGTATGACTCTGAGCTCTGATACCATTTATGTGACACCCCTAGATCCGGGGTCAGGGATCCAGGTCATCACGGTCCAATTTCCATTTAAACATATTTTACTCTTGATACTTAATTAATTTAATGACATTATATACACACACTATTGACCCCACACTTATAACAACAGACACCAGTCATATGCTCAGAGAATAGCATCCATCATTGAAAACAGTTAATGTAAAGTTATTATTACAAACCGAGAATATTTAAGTAGCATTGTTGAAAATACTTCTGCAGGAAGCATATCAACAACCAAAATATATTACAACAGACTTTTGATTAACTTACACACGTCTATTCATACCCTGGATATATATATATATATATATATATATATATATATATATATATATATATATATATATGTAGGCTACCTCAGGAATAGGCGACAGATCCCTATCATATATCCCCGCCCTTACCCGCTTCCGGGGTGTGTACGACGTATCGGCGGCATCTGCTATAGCTGTGATATAAACATAGGCAAGAGTGAGCTAAAATAGCTCAGCAAGATAAAGTTTTAAATCCTGTTTGAAGTAGAACAATTTATAAAAGCTTTGGAAGTGTTGGTTGTTCAATTAACAAAGTTGTTTCAATAAAGAATAAACGATGAAATTACAAAGTAAAGTAGGGAAAACATTTTCAGAAATATCTATATTTTGTTTGCGCAGCAATACACCAACATAAACTAGCTTGTTATTCATTATAAAGATATAATATCAGTTTCTCTTCTAATTCCTTGATTCCATTCATTGTTTCATACCATTTCATTCTTTTCCAACATGCTAATGCAATGAAATTTTCAGCAATTATTTAAGAGTTTAGGGGATCTTCATCATTGCCAGATACGACAGGACGATGATCAGTCGCCCTATACGTACCTGTTCTTGTTTACTACTAGTAGAAGGAATGACCCTCTCCGGTAATCATCCCTGGAGGAAAGTTCTCCACAATCCCCCCCCCCCTCGGCAACACATGGGTCGGAAAAAAATATTGCAAGCTGGACTGCATTGAACTCAGCCCCAAGATAGAATCCCCATTATCGAAGTTCTTATTCCATTTATTCCAAAAAAAATTCCTTTTTATAATACCATTTACCAAATTACCCCTTTTATCCACAAAGTACCTCGCATTATTGGTATTCATAAATAATTTCAAAAATCAGAAACATGTCCATTGCATCGCAATAATATGTAATCATGTGTACATATATACATTTTCAACAAAACCGTTTCCTGGAATTTTATAACTTAATACAGTAAAGATAAAAGAACTCTTGCCTGGAAGGGTCGTAGGGGTAACGTGTCTCCGATCAGTCCGGTGATCTATAAACAATCCCAAAATTATTCAAGGTTAATCACTTAACATTTTTGAAAAGCTAAGTATATACTTTACTTAAGTTAAACTCATTTTCAAGTTAACTCATTGGACATCCCCCTAATCATAACTCTTTATTATCATCATTATGATCAACACTGGCTCAATATCATGGCATTGCATGGTACTTATGCTTGGGGTACTTAAGTCATATAAGTTCTAGCGTCGATCGTTTACTATAAAAGATTACACCTCGCGAGTTATTGACCGTTTTCTAAGTGATTTCCAAATGTTATTACTAAGTACGCTCTTAAAGGATCCGTTCGCACTTAACGTAGATTCGAACATTTTTATAAAATTGAAAAACGATCCAATTGACATGGGGTTTTCTCTCACACCTTCCTTATGGTATCTAGTGTTTAACTACCATGATTCGCAACCAAATTATACATATTAAGGGGGTTCAATTCTGGTTAGGAACTCATACTTACGATTTTGAACCACTTTTAGTAATTCGGTCATAACTCATAAACCGTAAGTCCGTTTCCTGTTCACTACTAGTAGAAGGAATGACCCTCTCCGGTAATCATCCCTGGAGGAAAGTTCTCCACAATCCCCCCCCCCTGGGCAACAGATGGGCCGGAATAAAATATTGCATGTTGGATTGCATTGAACTCAGCCCCGAGATAGAATCCCCATTATTGAAGTTCATATTCCATTTATTCCAAAAAAATTTCCTTTTTATAATACCATTTTCCAAATTACCCCTTTTTATCCACAAAGTACCTCGCATTATTGGTATTCATAAATAATTTCAAAAATCGGAAACATGTCCATTGCATCGCAATAAT
This sequence comes from Saposhnikovia divaricata, assembly GCA_036435485.1. Classification (NCBI taxonomy): domain Eukaryota; kingdom Viridiplantae; phylum Streptophyta; class Magnoliopsida; order Apiales; family Apiaceae; genus Saposhnikovia; species Saposhnikovia divaricata. The sequence goes on along the minus strand of CM071596.1, from coordinate 147,093,564 downwards.
ATATAATCATGTGTACATATATACATTTTCAACAAAACCGTTTCCTGGAATTTTATAACTTAATAGAGTAAAGATAAAAGAACTCTTGCCTGGAAGGGTCGTAGGGGTAACGTGTCTCCGATCAGACCGGTGATCTATAAACAATCCCAAAATTATTCAAGGTTAATCAATTAACATTTTTGAAAAGCTAAGAATATACTTTACTTAAGTTAAACTCATTTTCAAGTTAACTCATTGGACATCCCCCTAATCATAACTCTTTATTATCATCATTATGATCAACACTAGCTCAATATCAAGGCATTGCATGGTACTTATGCTTGGGGTACTTAAGTCATATAAGTTCTAGCGTCGATCGTTTACTATAAAAGATTACACCTCGCGAGTTATTGACCATTTTCTAAGTGATTTCCCAATGTTATTACTAAGTGCGCTCTTAAAGGATCCGTTCGCACTTAACTTAGATTCGAACATTTTTATAAAATTGAAAAACGATCCAATTGACATGGGGTTTTCTCTCACACCTTCCTTATGGTATCTATTGTTTAACTACCATGATTCGCAACCAAATTATACATATTAAGGGGGTTCAATTCCGGTTAGGAACTCGTACTTACGGTTTTGAACCACTTTTAGTAATTCGGTCATAACTCCTAAACTGTAAATCCGTTGTTTCGATTCTTTCGCCAAAACGATCTATGACTCGAGAACTACAAGGATAGGTTAGGTTCTTGTTAAGTTCAGAGGTTATTTATCTCGGGTATGCTCTGTTTTAAGGGTTAATGAAATTTCGGCATTACGACGGCTATAAATCGAATAATCCCAAAATTTATAACCTCCAAATATCATAGTTTCCATTCCAACAACTCATGCATGTTAATTAACATTCAACCAAGGCTAAACACTACCTTCATCTCCATCAAAACCATTTTAACAATCACCAAAGCCCAATCATAATCATAATGCTCCAAACATGCATCAAATCTTTATAACTCATCTAAATCATCAAAACTCAAAATATGAGCTAGGGTTTAAAGAGTGTTATACCTTCCTTGATGTATGTAGGCACTTAGCAAGACTTGTTTAACCCTTAACTAGCCTTAGTATAGCTTGGATGATCAAAAGAAATCAAGAAATAAAAGTTAGTTCATGAAAAACACTATTCATCATCATCTTTAACTTGAATTTTGATTATGATAAACTTAATGGATGGTGATGAGATTTAAGATATACCTTCTACCCTCCTTCCTCTTTGATTTAAGCTCTAGATGGTTGGATTTGGCTGGCTAAATCTTCCTCTTTCCCCCCTTCTTTTCCTCTTGGCCAAGAGTTCTTAAGGTTGTGTGTTTGTCCCTTTTTTTTTCTTTCTTGTTTTGTTTTGTTTTAATAACTAATACTTGTTCGCCTCTCTCTCCCTCTACCAAGTCTCTGTAAACATTCAAGACAGTTCCCCTCCGGCGGTGGTTTATCCACCGGCCGGAGGCCTTTTCTCTCTTCTGATCTCCTCCTTCTCTCCCTTACTTCCTCTCCTCTACTGCCTTATTTTGGTTTTAGTGTTTTTCATCCAATAAATCGAGCTTTAAACCTCGAAAATTCCTTTCGGATTTTCTTAGATCAGCTTAGGATTAGAGCTCGTTTTTGCAAATAAACACAATTCTTAGACTCAAAATCTCTTGCTTAACATCATATCAAAATTTGGTGTGAATCCGAGATTTTTGACTTTTTGAATTTGTATCACTTTGAGGCGAAGTAACGCATTATGCGTCGTGTGTTTGTTTTATTGTTAGTTGTATTGCTCTGTGCGAGTGCTCCCTCAACTTCGTCATTGAAAATGAATTATATGGTTTATTGGGAGATCTGGATTTACCGCATCGTTTGTTCTTTCGGCATGTCTATAGCTGGTTTCCGGCATGTAGATAGCTGGGGTACGATTGGGACGGTGGTGAAAATCGCATGTGCTCACCTTTCACAACAAAAGTTTGTTCATAATATGAGGCCTTTGCTACCTCTACCTGAACACTGCTATATCCACAGAATTATTGTGAGGGTCAATTGTGAAGCTACTGATTCCAGGAATGATGCAGATTGGATTGCTCGGACGGCCATGGAAGTCATTTTTAATTTTAAGAATCTTTGTATTCAGATGTTTAAACAATCCGGAAACAAAACGGCTAATTGTTTAGCTCGTTCATTTGTTTTTCAACCTGGTTGTATGATCAGTTGGGGAGTTGTCTCGACTGAGTCTCTTTCATGTTATTAATGAAATCTGCTTTTTACTTTGTCAAAAAAAAAATAACTAATACTTGTAATTATCTACTTTGCTTTTGTGTTGGCTAACTAGAATTGGTCCAAATGTCATTACCATGTTAAGCAAGTCCATTTTTTTGTAAAATTGCAACTTCATCATTCCTTTATTAGTTGACTTGCACTTAAGTCACTTGATTTCTCCTTTTTCCACCAATTTGATTCTCCTTGTAACTCGTTAATAAAATCAATGCGAACTTAGAAATCCGTTCCGGGTACTTCTATATAGTATCGTCTAATAATATTCTAGTTTCCACCAAAAACACTATTCATCACTTATTTTCTTTTATTCCTTATATATTGTAAAAATGTCCTTGTTCCCTCTCGAGCGTTCCTTAACTCTTTCTCGGAACCACTGAACTAATAATAGATATTGATTTGGATGACATGAGAATATTCTTCCTCCTTGGAATTACCATATCTTACTTCCCTGGGAGATAGATTATTCTTACCTAAGTTGTCAGTCCGTTGCATGGTTCATGGCATATAAGCAATTGAATCCAAATCCATTCCATAATCATTCATTATGACCACCGTTACACTGATACTCCATTACATAATAAAGGTTTTTAATTCTTCCAAAAAATCTAGGTTCTTACAGATGGTTGCATCAGTCACAACATACACACACATTACACAAGGCCAGAGTCTTCAAGTACTCCTCGAGTTAGGAAGGTACCTCTGTCACCTCAGTCTAAGAATTTAGATTCTAATACTTCTAACAGTGACAAGAAGACCAGTCCTAAGAAAGTTGATGAGCATGCTGTTTTTGATAAATCTGTTTCTAAGCCAAGTGGACCCAAACTTGTTTGGGTACCAAAGAAGAAGTAATACCTTTGTGTTTGCAGGGCAAAGAAAGTGAAAAGAAGTTCATGTGGATTTTGGACAGTGGATGCTCAAATCATATGACCGGTGATATGGCCCTACTATCACAATATGAGGAGAAGGCTGGCCCAATGGTTACTTTTGGAGATGACAGCATGGGTAACACATTGGGATATGGCAAGTTAAAAGTTGGTAATGTCATCATTGAAGATGTAGCACTAGTCATGGGTCTCAAACATAATCTGCTAAGTGTTGGTCAGTTTACTGATAGAGGATTCAAGATAAATTTTGACCAAGATGAATGTTTGATCACCCACAAGAAGACTGGTGATTTTGCTCTATCTGGAGTAAGAAAAGGAAGCATGTTTGTAGCCAATATGGACTCTTCAAACAAGGACAAAGTTTGTTGTTTCTACTCAAAAGCATCAAATGAAGATTGTTGGCTATGGCACAAGAAGTTATCACACCTGAACTTCAAGGCCATTAATTCTTTAGTCAAAAGAGAGTTAGTGAGAGGCATGCCCACACTTGAATTCTGTCAAGAAGGAGTGTGTGAGGCTTGTCAAAAAGGAAAGATGAAAAGGTCAAGCCACAAGTCAAAGACAGTGACATCAATCACCAAGCCCCTGCAATTAATTCATATGGATTTGTTTGGGCCTGTCTATATTATGTCACTCTCAAGAAAGAAGTATGCCCTAGTGATGGTTGATGACTACACAAGGTATACATGGGTAGAATTTCTAGCATCAAAGGATGAGGCTCCTCAAGTAATCATTGAGCACATAAAGAAAGTTGATAAGGAAGCAAAAGCCAACAATGCAAGTGTGATTGCATTGAGAAGTGATAATAGAACATAGTTCAGAAATGCCTTACTTGAAGCATTTTGCAAAGAGAATGGCATTTCTCAATAATTCTCAGCTCCAAGGACTCCACAACAAAATGGAGTAGTTGAGAGAAAGAACAGAACTCTAATTGAGGCTTCTAGGACAATGTTTCTTGATGCAAAGATGCCTACATGTTTTTGGGCTGAGGCTGTGAGCACTGCATGCTACATCCAGAACAGAACCCTCATCAACAAAAATACTAGAAAGACACCTTACAATTTGATGACTGGAAAGAAGCCTACTCTAAAGTATGTTCATACTTTTTGAAGCAAATGCTTTGTGTTGAAAGACAATTCAGAATATGTTGGGAAGTTTGATGCAAAGGCATTTGAAGGAATTTTTCTTGGCTATTCTATGGAGAGAATTGCATACAAGGTTTATGTCATCAGTCAAAAGAAAGTTATGGAAAGCACAGATGTGACATTTGATGACAGCAAACTACCTGGATTAGAAGAAGCCAATGATGAAGATAGAGATCCATTAAAGTTTGATAATCTAGATGATTCTGATGAAGAGATTGAAACTGAAGTTGAAACTCTAGTTCAACAAACTCAAGTGAATGATGAAGCAAGAGAAGAATCTAATCCAACCAACAGTGAAGATACTAGCATCCAAGACACACCTGTGAATAGTATCAACTTCATAGGGGGAGGAAATGAAGATGATCATGTCTTGAATGATGAAGCAACATCAAGGTTGAGAAATCAAACTGAGCACTCAAGGAAATGGGATAGGTCACACACTGCAGAGCAAATTATTGGAGATCCAAATGCAGGAGTGAGAACTAGGAGAGCAACTCAAAATGAGTGTCTCTATGGTTGCTTTCTATCTCAAATTGAGCCTAAGAAACTTGATGATGCACTGTTGGACCCAGATTGGATTATTGCTATGCAAGAGGAGCTGAATCAATTTGAAAGAAACAAAGTAATGGAACTTGTACCTGCACCACAGAACAGAACCATTGTTGGAACAAAATGGGTTCTGAAGAACAAGATGGATGAAAATGGTGTGGTAGTAAGAAACAAAGCAAGGTTGGTTGCAAAAGGATACTCTCAACAGGAAGGCATCGATTATGATGAGACATTTGCCCCTGTTGCTAGATTGGAAGCCATCAGAATATTCTTGGCATTTGCTGCTCATTCAAATTTTAAAGTATATCAAATGGATGTCAAGAGTGCATTTCTGAATGGAGAGTTGGAAGAAGAAGTTTATGTGCAACAACCACCTGGCTTTGAGGATCCACATTTCCCAGAATTTGTCTACAAATTGCTTAAGGCATTGTACGGACTTAAGCAGGCTCCAAGGGCATGGTATGATACTTTATCACAATTTCTTCTTGAAAATCAATTCACTAGAGGCACATTGGACAAGACACTGTTTTACAAGAAGCATGGTGATGATATTATCCTAGTTCAGTTCTATGTGGATGATATCATATTTGGCTCTACAAATGAGAAGCTGTGTGAGAAATTCTCTAAGCTCATGCAGAGCAGATATGAGATGAGTATGATGGGAGAGTTGACATTCTTTCTTGGGTTGCAAGTTAGTCAGAGGAAGGATGGTATCTTTATCAGTCAAACCAAGTACATCAAGGATTTATTGAAGAAGTTTGACTTAGAAGATAGCTCACCTGCTAAGACACCCATGGCTACTGCCACTAAATTGGATGAAGATGCTAAAGTCAAGAAAGTAGATATCTCAATCTACAGAGGCATGGTTGGTTCTCTACTCTATCTCACTACAAGTAGGCCAGACATCATGTTTGCAACATGTTTGTGTGCAACATGTTTGTGTTCAGTCTGGTTGGTTACTCTGATGTTGATTATGCTGGATGCAGAGTAGATAGGAAAAGAACCTCAGGTAGCTGCCAGTTTCTTGGACAAAGGTTAGTCTCTTGGTACAACAAGAAACAACAATCTGTGTCAACTTCCACAACTGAGGCTGAATACATAGCTGTTGGGAGTTGCTGTGCTCAAGTGCTTTGGATTGGAAATCAACTTAGAGACTATGGACTTGTGTTGGAAAGAATTCTAATCATGTGTGACAACACAAGTGCAATCTCTATAGTTGCCAATACTGTCAATCATTCTAGGACAAAGCACATTGACATCAGATATCATTTCATTAGGGAGCACGCAAATAATGGAACCATTGAGTTACAGTATGTTCCTACGGATAAACAATTAGCTGATATATTCACTAAGCCATTGGATGAAGCCACCTTCACAAGGTTGGTTAGTGAGATTGGAATGCTGAATTCTTCAGAATCTGGATAAGTGAAAATATCCACTAGATTGTTGCAGCAGTAAACACTTACTTTATCTAAATTCTCAATATTTTTGAAGTAAGTGTTGGCTAAAATATGATCTATAAATATTTCAAATCTGTTGCATATGTTGAAAATCATATTCGAATTAGCTTGAAATTTCTATGAAATTTTAAGACTATCAATATTTAATTTGTTAGAATATTCTTCATTTGAATAATACTGGTAAATTAACTTTTATGAGTGGAAAGTGTAGCTCGTAAGTCAGACTTCTCGAATGACTTTCATGTCTATGGTCGACTTCTCTGACAAGTCTATTTGGAACACTCTTGAGTTCTCGAATAGTGCATTTTGGAGAAATCGAACATAGACTTGCTTGACTTCTCGAATAGGACATTTGAGTTCTCTAATGACTGAGTTCTCGAATAGGACATTTGAGTTCTCTAATGACTGAGTTCTCGAATAGAACATTTGAGTTGTCGAATCATTTGAAAAGGCTGAATTCTCGCTGAATCTTAACCGTTTTTGGATTTTTATCCAGAATTTTTAAATCACTCATAAAAAAACATATTTTATTTAATTTGGAATTATTTCTAAGTTAGATAATAACCAGCTGTGAGTTGCAAACTGCTTGAGATATCGATTAAGCCTTTCTTGACTTATCGAATAGTTGATTTCTACTTCTCAAATGACTGACTTGTCGATACAAAACATATATCTAATCGACAATTCAAGTACTTCATACTTATACAGCTTTACATCTACTCGTTTCATTTTATTCGATTTCTCAAGCATCTAAAGTCCAAAACCTCTGAAAACCCTAACCTCAAAAGCTAAATTTCTTCTTCAACCTTCATTCTCTTCTCTCATCTCTCTTTGTAACAATGGCAAATACCCAACTCACAATTCCTACCCACACCAACTTCATTGCTATTACTAGTGATGTCGAAGCACCCAATGCTAATTTTAAGTGCTTTGTTCGTTGGATGTCTGAGTCCTACATCAAGGATGCACTTTCAGCCAACCCAATACGGTATCTAGATTTGCTAGAACATTTTTGGAGGGCAGCCACTGTGGAAGTCATTGCTCTTGAGAATGCTATAACCTCATATGTAGTCTACTGCAAGATTCAGGACAAGGAGATCACCATCACTACTGCAGACATGAATCAAGCACTGGGGCTACAACAAGGAGTGTATGACCCACTAGCCACTAATGCTGAATTGGAGGACTTCTTTGATTTTATCAACTACTCAGATAAAATCAAACTTGGAAATTTGAATAGGAAGTTCTTGAGGAAAGAATGGAGCTATGTCTTTGCCACTCTTCTCCAAGTCTTCACAGCAAGGAAGTCTAGCTTTGACCAAATTAGCACACTTGTTCAACAAATAGGCTATGCCCTGGCGTATGGGAAAAAGATTGATGTTGGACAAATCATAATGCAGGAGCTGTATGGGAGACTTGGTAAGAACTCAACCAAGAGAGGTAATGAAATCTTCTTCCCTCGTTTTATTCAATCTGCTCTTAATTTTGTAGATAATAAACTGATTGAATTGCCTGGGATGAATAGAAATAGAATGGGCTATCCGAAATCCATGACCAAACTCATTTTTGGTAGCTTGGAGACTAGGAATGATGTGGATGTAAGACTTAAAATAACTCCCCATATGGAGAGTTTATTTAGGACTTACCCCCACAACATGCCAATATTTACCTCTAAATCTGAGTTAGCTAGGCCCAAGCAAGTAGAACAAGATGCTAACCCAGGGCCTGCTAACCAACCCCATCAAACAAACACTCTACCAAACACAGAGCCACCTACATCATCCTCTCAACAGGGTGGTGTTAGTAAAAAGGAGAAGAAGAGAAAACAGGTTGCTTCTGAACCTCTAAAAATCTTAACTGAAGTAGCCTTGGCTATGGAACTAGGTTTAGAAAGTGAGGCACCTGAGTCACCTTTACACAGACTAAAGAAGAAGAAAGTTAAGCAAACCACCTCTTCAGTCACACAAATGGCTGAAGTTGTAAAATCAGGGGCAAACAGCTCACTAGATGTATCCTTTCAACAGGGTGCATCTATAGAATCAAGCATCCTCCCCAATGCACAATCTTGTAATGAGTCAGCACATGGGAGTGATAAGGCTGACACAACATAGAGTGGAGAGCACATCAATATTGAAACTCCCTCTATTTCTCAGGGGGAGTTGCCAAAATCCATTCCAAAAGACACTACTCTTCCAGAATCTAACACTCAAATTTCCTTGGAGCCAGCAACTCAAGCAATTGAGGAGCAAGGCATTGATCACCAAGAATTTTCTTCTCTTGGTGAGCCAATGGACTCAAGTGACTTAGTGCATGACACTTTTCTCACCACCCAGGAACCACATTTAGATAGTGAGGGAATGCTAGTTGGGGCATCTCCTGATGACACCATCAAAAACAAAGAGGATTCACTAGTTTTCACTAGAGACTCTGTGCCTGTGTCAACTATTGGGGTAACTCATCCCACTTCTGTGGAGACACCAGTAGTAGAGTCATTCCATCCGGTTGCAGAAGTTGCATCTGTAACTGAGGAGTCTAGCTTGCCTAGCTCTAGCTCTGACTTTATGTCACAATGGCTGAAGCCTGTGCAACATGGCAGTGCTTCAGGATCAGGATCTGTTCCACCATAATTGACGGTTGAAGCACTTCAAAGCTTAGCTGTGGATGAGATTCCTGAGTTCACAAAGATTGCTCAACACCTTCTCACTGCAGACATGCCTGATCCAGACTATGAAGCTATTCTCCTATGCCACAGAGATGATGTGGAGATGCAAAAGGCAAATATAACAGATGATGCTGAGAGATATGGCAATGTAGATGCCTGGTTGCAAGGAAAATATGATATTACTCTCAATGACGCTCTTCAATATCTAAGGGAGGAGTACATCACTTCACTAGGTTCTAATGCCAAATATCTGACTCCTGTTGAAGTGTATGAGGCTATGAATGTTCTTACAAGGGATTCCTCAAAGCTGCACACTATCTTGGGAAGGGAGTTAAAACTGAGGTCAACCATGTATATGATAAAACAGCCACTACAGTGGAAGAAATCAAGAGAGCTTTTGATGCAAAATTCCCTCAGTTGGACAGTGTTATCAAGGATGTCAAATCCTGCAACTCCACCTGCACCAAGATGGATAATGGTCTAGCTATACTGAAAGATGCTATCACAAGTCTGGGGCATAAATTTCAAGCTCTATCAGATCAGACAACAGATGCCAATGCCATGCTGAGGACTCTATTTAAAAATCAATATGGAAATAGGCTGGTGACTGAAGTCCCTATGCATGAGATGACCAAGTTTGAAGTGGAGAGACTGAAAGATCAATCACTATCTGGTTTGAAAGCCACTAAGTTGTTCACAAAGGTGGAAACTCTTGAACAGGAGGTGGTCTCTCTCAAACAGTCCAATGCTCATCTGATAGACCAAGTTGCAACTTTCACTGAGCAGTTGAACACTCAAGCCACCACCACAGCTGATGTTCTTCTGCATCAACAATTGATGATGTCTGCCATAATGAAGCATATGGGTCTCCCTCTTCCAGATGAATCTGCCAACCTCACCTCTTCCAACCCCAGGGCCCCTACTAAAGCCTCAGTGCCTGACACCAAGCCTAAGCGGGAGAAGCAAAACCTAAGGGACTCAAAGCCTAAGAGGGAGTCAAAAGAGTAGAAGCCTAGAAAAGAGAAACCCAAGGAGAAAGGTATTATAATAAATAAGGGTGGTCATCAAAGGAGTTCCAAATCTATAACCCATGTTCCAGGAAAAGGGAAAGGCAAAGTTGATGATCCTCCATCCTCACTGCCAGTTGTCACTCTACCAACTATGCACATCACTACTCCTAGTGGCCAGAAGCAATCTATCACCACCACAGTGGTTGCAGGGAGTATGCCATCTGATAAACCTCCATCCTCTAAACCTGAAAGTGCCAAGCCTGTAGAAGTGAAGCTGATTACTGAGGCCAAGCTACAAAAAATTGCTAACTCAAATGTCTATCATGATGAAGCATTCTTGGAGTTCCTGAAAGCCCTAAAGGAACAGGCTGGTGACACTCTACTCTATCTGAGGAGTTTGAAGGATCAGATTGAGTATTTCATTGTGATACCCAAGAAGGTCAACAGCTCATGGCTCAAGGAAATACTAATGATTTCAAAATCTAAGATATGGCATCTAAACTACAAAACTCTACAAGCTCTAAAGTTCACAGAGGTAGATGCCCTAATCAAACTGATTGAGAAGAGAGATGTCAATGTGAACAACAGGAGTCTGTACAATGACTTAAGGAATGAGCAACAGTCTACACTACCTGAAGTGTGCACTAATCCAAGAACCATTCTTTACCAGTCTGGTACCAAAATTCAAGATGTCAAGCAGCTGGTCATTCCTAGTCATCTTACTCTTCAGAACCACAGACTCATCATTGATATCGTTGATCAACTGCAGAAGAAGAAGGGGAGAAGAACTGCTGAAGAGATAGAGGCACTGCATATTCTCAGATCATTCATTGCTACTGGTCCAATTCCAGAAATAGCCAAAAATAGGAGGGATAAGGATGATGAGAATGAAGACAAAGGTGATGGAAGAAGAAGTCATCACAGGAGTGATAAGGGGTGATGAGGACAAAAAGAAGAAGAAGGATAGCAAGGATAAGAAATGAGATGATGACCAAGGCAAAGTCTATGAGAGGAAGAATGGAAAACAGCAAGCTATAGGCATTGCTAGCAGTAATCTCACCACAACACAAGATTCCAAGTCTAGGGTGAATACTATTAGTAATGACCTATCTAAATCTACATCTATGGCTTTTGCAACTGTTTTTCCACCTCAAGAAGAGAAGAAGATACAAATCAAGAAACCATCTGTATGTTTCCAAAAGCACACTGCTAATAGTATACTACAGTGGTCTACAAGCAAAGGTTATAAGTTTCTGCCAAGCATTGAAGTGAAAAAGATTAAATTCAAGCATGCTACAAGAAGAGTGAAGCCATCTAAGTCAAGGGCCCTAACTATCATTCTAGGACTGAAACTCCAACCACTAGATGAAGATTTTGATGAAGACCAACTGCAATTTCTAAGAGCTCAAATAATCTACTATGCTGCAATTGTGAATGACTACCTTGAGATCAAGTACACTGATAGGAGACAAAGGAAATTTAAACAAGGGGGTTGTCAAAATTGGGGCAAGTTATATGATATAGAGAGAATCATTGCACTGTTGGACTCTGAGGACAAAGTGGAGAGAGTATGGAAGCTAGAGTTGATTGATTTTGTGAAGATGAAGAGAGATCATGGTGAAGAAATAAGAAAGGGATGCTTTGAGAAATGGCTAGAAAGGGAGAAGGAAATTGATAGACTGGAAGTTGAAGCAGAAAAGCTAATGGCAAAAGGATTGTGTAGAGTTCAATTCAATCCCTATGTGGTGAAGTATAGGAGAAGAAATGGAGATAATGTCAATATAAGAATGAACCTACTCAGTCACTATCCTGCCAACATTCTGAAACCAGTACTTGAAGATTTCAAGAACTCAATTCTGCTTGAAGAATTGGATGCAATGGTAGAAATCATAAGAGCTATGGATGATAATGCAAGGAAGGAAAAAGAAAGAAAGCAGAAGGAATATGATGACCTACTAGCCAGACATATGGAAGAGGAATCAAATGAGAATGGATAGTACTTTACCATATTGTGTAAGATTGTTCACCCTGCAGTTCTATCCATGTTCTTAATCAAATCTACATACCTGTACTCTTCAAAGTTTTATCTTTATGTATGTTAGGCTTGTTATCATGCATGAAATTGTGACTAAGGGTCTTACTCACAATTTGGGGGAGATTGTTAGTCACAGAGACATGCCTGTACTCATATAATAACAAGCCTAAGTATGTGTAATGCTATGCATTACCTACATGACCTCTTAACTGAGGGAACCTCTAGTTGTAGAGTTTCTGGTTGTTTTGTACTTATGAGAGGCATCAAATTCTAGTTGTGTAACTGTACTTATAAAGTCAAGAATAATGCTTGAAAGAAGTTCCAAGGTTCATACCTCAAGCAAGAAGATAAAGACTGTCGAATAATCACAGTTGGGATTTGAAGAAAATGAAGAATTTGCCTAAATACCAATTCGAGAAGTATGTTTGTTATATTCGAGAAGTCTAGCATTCGAGAAGTCAGGGATTCGACATCTAAAAAGACACTGTTCGATATCTCTGGAGGTCAACTAGTCAAAGCCACATTCGAGAACTCAGAGATTCGACATGTCTAATACTCTATTCGAGAACTCAAGAAGTCAACAAGTCAAAGCATCATTCGAGTTCTCTAAGAGTCAACAAGTAAATGCTCTATTCGATATCTCAAGGACTAAAGAAGCTATTCGATATCTCAGGGATTCGATAAGTAAAATGCTCTATTCGATATCTCAAGGATTCCTGAAGAAAAGACTTATTCGAGAAGTGATTCGATATGTCAGTTCAACAGTATTCGAGAACTCAGAGTTATCGATTAAGCCAATTCTAGTTCTCGAATCACCAACAGAGTTACTTCTCGAATACAATCTTGAAGACAAAATACTGAAGAATTGTACAAGTCAGAGACCTGCAACAAGCCAAGATGCTTTATGGACCACATACTATAAAACACGTTGGAAAGCCTACAAAGAAGCTTGGAGAGATAGTACAAGAGACAAAGAGCTAAAGAAATGGATCTGAACAGAGTTCTAAGAAGTCAAATCTGTAGCCGTTTGGATGTTTACTCAAATAGGATAGACACATTAAAAAGCAGATTTGTTTGCTACCTTATTTGTTGTAAGCAAGTTGTTCACGTATTATAAGTGAACAACCCTACTTCTTTAGCAAGCATCAAACAGAGTGATCTAGAGTTCTTCCAAGTAATATCTCTCTGAGAAAGAAGCTGAGAATACTAATATTTGTATTCACAGATTGTAGCAGATCTTTATCTAATACAATATTAGATTAAAGTGATATCGTGTTCTTGTGTTTACATTCCGAACTTACATAATCTGTTAAACACAAACACACACTCTGTTACACAACCAGATTCAAACCAAGTTAAAACAACTTTCACCAAAAACACTTATCGTCAGAAAAGTTTGAGAATCCATTCACCCCCCCTCTGTATTCTCGTGTGTGTGTTCAATACTCAACAATTTTGATTTATGAAATTTATTTGGTTCAAAAAAATTAGGGCCTCCAAAATGCTAAAAAACTAGGGCCTCCAAAATGTTGGAGACGGCCCTGCTTGCAAAAATTCACACAAAACACCAATAAAATTACCTTTGCATCATAAAAATATTGATGGCTAATGACATAGCTCTGCATCATAATTAGCTATGAATAGTGACAAATATATAATTCTCAAATAAAAATATGCAATGAATACTCAATTTAACAAGAAATATACCTTGTACTCAATTTTCTGGTGGCCGGATTGATCAAAGAACATACGATCGAAATTTGGTTGTAGTGAAAAAAGGTTAAAGGGTTTCACAACATTGGCTAATATATGATCTTTGTAGTTAGTCTACTACACCACAAAATCTATCAAAAAGTCTATGAAAATTTTTAGAAGTCATTTTATTAGTAGTCATCAAAAGTATTTCAAAATTTTAGTGAGTTAATAAGAATCATAAAAAGTCATTAAAAGTCTATAAAATCCATAAAATCATTACCCCAAGAATTGTCACTAAAAGTCATAATACAATACCACCCCCTTAGTGTTGTTTTAGGATTTGGATTCTAACTCGTATCTCTTGTACTTCTTTCTTGTTTAAAAAAAGATTTAACCTTTGTAAGGTCAAGAGTCATAAGCTAGTTATTTGCTTGTAAATTATATATTTGTTCTTGTTATTGTTAGATCTACTTGCTCTATACTTGTGGTTAAGCTTTCTTGCACTTTGATACCAAAATATGAACTAGTTCTTGAATATTTCGTATTGTGTGTATTGACAATTTTTAAGATTTTTTAGAAGAACTTCTTAAAGTGTTTCTTGGCTCTTCTTTAAGTCCTTGACCATCTTTTGGTGGACATTTGGTTAAAAGGCAAAGAACAATCTTTTAATTTATAATTAAGTTGCATAAACTAGTTTATACCTTAAGTGTTTTAAACTAGTTACATTTTAAGTCAAAAAAAAAACTTCTTATTATCTTGGTTTATACAAGTCTATTTAACTTTAATTGAACTCAAATCTTTAAGTACTATACCAAGGTATCTTGAACTTGTTTATTGACTGAAATCAAGCTCAATATATTCGACAACTACTTGAATTATCATTTGGCTGAATACTTTTATATATATATATATATATATATATATATATATATTTATATACTTTGTTGTCATTTAAATTATTGTACGCGTGTGTTTAGTTGACGCATAATAGCATGGCGAAAACCTAATATATATTGTGAGTTGCATTCACGATTATTACTTGCTTGCACATTTAATTTATTGTCTTTCATACCTGTAAAGCATAATGTAATGTAATATGTAATAGAGGACATATATAACTCAACTAGGATAAAAGATAAATAATATTAACTCTATACAGGGATCGTGAAATTTGAAGAACAGGCACCGACAAGGATCAAGTCACTGAAAGAAGTTCATTAACATGATCAAGCCTCAATGAAAGAATAAGATGTACAGATGATTCAGTTGAAGGGCCAAAAGATTCCATGTATTTAAATTATTTGAAGATACTGCTGCAGGCTAATCAATTGGAATGTAACGAAGGTGTGAAGATCAAGATCAGTGCTAGTCACTTGTGAACCAGACCAGTGTACTAAGTGTCAGCACATACGAGAAGGATCAACACATTAATTCACAGAAAGAATTGCTAAAGCCTATTGATGATCAAGGACAAACATAATATCTCAAGGTATTGTCAAAAATTAATTTACTCTGAAAATTAAATAAGTAACAGATTAATTAATTATTTATAACAAAATAATTAAATTAATCTGGTACTTGGATTATTTTCTGAGATGAATTAAAACAGCGCAGAAGAGAGAAAGAATAGTAATACTATGCGCGGTTACTATACAAGGTTACTCTGTGCAATTACTATGCACGATTACTATGCAGGTACTGTGCAAATAGTGGTTACTATGCAAATAGTAGTTACTGTGCAAATAGTGGTTACTATGCAAATAGTGGTTACTATGCAGGTGGGTCCCACGTCCAAAATATTTTCAACAGACACATTTTTGTGGTTGGTGGAATAGTACTATGAAGGTGGGGCCCACGTCCAAAATATTTTCAACAGACACGTTTTTGTGGTTGTTGGAATAGTATAGCATAGTAACTTTCTATAGCCTATAATTAGGCCTGTTGTATTTCATTTCAAAATACACCTCAACACACAACTCTCTCTTCTCTCTCTTATATCTTCTCTGTGTAAGCTGCTAGACAGTCCATCTAGTAGGGAAGCCGGCTTAGCCCGCTTTCAAGAAGTGTCGGGTAGAAGGTCCTCGTGCCTAAACTATCCTTAGGAGTGTTCTGGTTTTGAAGCTAATCCATTGGATTAGAAGTTATAACACCCCTTCGAGTTTATTATCAATAAAGATATATTCTCGAAATTTTTTTTTGGTAGTATCGTATTCAACCCCCCTTCTACGATACTTCGAGACCTAATAATTGGTATCAGAGCAAACTTCTAGCATACAAGAAGTCTAAAGATAAAAACCATGGGAAGGAAGGCTACAGGTGTGAAGATTCCAATGCTTGACAAAGATAATTACTTTCACTGGAAAGTAAAAATGCACCTTCATCTCTCAGCCATCGATGAAGGCTATGTAGATTGCATAGAGAAAGGACCTCATGTTCCAATGAAGGCCAACTCTGGGATTGGTCAAGATGCTGGCACTGTAGCTGCTGGAAGGCCTATTCCAACGACTCAAGCTGAGTACATAGATGAAGACTTGGAGGAGATTCACAAAGATAGGAAGACCATGAACATTTTGTTCAATGGAATCGATCAAGATATGTTTGATAATGTCATTAACTGCACCACTGCTAAGCAAGTGTGGGACATTATCCAAACCATCTGTGAAGGAACTGAGCAGGTCAGAGAGAACAAGATGCAACTCCTCATACAATAGTATGAACACTTCCACCATAATTCTGGTGAAAATTTAACAGATATATTCAGTAGATTTCAGAAACTACTGAATGGCCTGAAGTTATATGGGAGAACATATGAAGTCAAAGACTCCAACTTAAAAAATTTCTGAGATCTCTTCCTAAGGAATGGAAGCCAGTTACAGTCTCGTTGATAAACTCCCAAGATTACAAAAGTTTTACACTTGAGAGACTATATGTCATCCTAAAAATATATGAGCTTGAAATGCAGCAAGATGAAAAAGTAGAAAAGAGCCAGAAGAAGAGTGGAGCTATAGCCTTGATGGCCAATAATCAACAATCCAAGATGGTGGAAGAATGAAGAGTGTAGAAGCCACACTAAGTTCAAACACTTATGAAGGTAAAGCTGAAGCTAGCAAGGGCAAGGGCAAGATGATTGAAGAACTTGATGCATCCAGTGGAGACGAGTCTACTGATCTGGATGAATATTTGACATTTTTGTCAAAAAGATTCTCAAAGCTCAGATTCAAGAAGAATCCATCAGGAGCAAGTCAACTAAGAAAGAACTATCAACCCTCCAAAGATGTGGTTGAGAGATCGAAGATCAAGTGCTTTAGTTGTGGAATTACTGGTCACTTTGCCAATGAATGCAGGAAATCTCAAGCTGAGAAAGAGAAGAAGCAGTTTGAAGCTGTTGATTACAAGAAGAAATATTTTGATCTTCTCAAGCAACAAAGGAGAGCATTCATGTCAAAAGATAGTGACTGAGCTGTTGGAGGTGACTCAGATGCAGAAGTGGAGTTTGTTAATCTTGCAGTCATGGCAAACGAAATTGATGAAGAAGCTAGCTCAGCAAGCAACCAGGTATTCTCTACAGTCTTAACTGATCTTTCTAAAGCTGAATGTGCTAGCACAAATGTTGAAATGTGTATTGAATTGTACAACATGCATGTTACCTTGAAATCACTTAACAAAGAGAACAAGAGGATTAAAGACCTTAATGACAAGTTAAGTGATAGGAATGCTTTAATAGAAACACAGTTAATTGAGTTTGAAAATATGAGAAGAGATTGCTTGGATGCTAAAAATGAAATGATTGAGGCTATAAAGAGAGAGGAAGTTTTAAAGAAACAGTTAGTAGAGGAACAGAGTCTGATTGCTAAATGGAAAGGATCAACAGTTATAACTGAGGAAATTTGTAATGTTCAAGGAATTGATTCTTTCTGCAAATTAGCAGAAGCTAAGTTAGATGTTGATAGGGAAGTTACTTCAGACCGTGATTTAGTCGAAAAAGAATGTTCTTTGAGACTTAAGCCTGTTACCAAAGCAACTTTAACTAAATTGAATAAAAAGTACGGGCCTGTCAACAAGAACTTTTTTAATGGAGAATGTAGCAATATTGAATCAGTTGAGAAAAGAAACATAGGCAACTTGTCCCACAAGCAATTGAAGGACTTGCTATAAAATGTTAAGTCAGGTGTTAAGGACAAGAAAAAGAACAGAAATGGTAAGGTGGGGATTAAAAAACACAACAATTACACACCTGATAAATATGCTCCTAGGAAAGAATGTGTAAAGTGTGGAAGTATTAATCATTTATCTACTAACTACAAAGCTATGAAAAATCCTTTGATGCCTAACATGCCTATGCTTGTGCCTACTGTGAATGTTATGCCAAATATGTATGCTCCCTCTGCTCATGCATCTAGTCAATGTGCTAACATGCCATTCATGCATAATCCATACTACAATGCTTTCAATATGCCACAGATGCCATGGATGATGAATAACATGTTTGCACTGACTATGCCTAACAATGCTATTAACTATAAAAAATATAAGCAAGTATCAAATTCTGTCTCTCAAAGGCCCAAACCTAAAGTCAAAATTGATTTAACTCAATCTAAATTTTCGATTAAAAGGGATTTGAAGGATAAGAAATTGGCTAACAAGGCAGGACACAAGAAAACTTGGGTACCAAAATCAACTTGATTTTGTTTTGATGTGTGCAGGGAAATAGAAAGAATCTTTGGTATCTGGACAGTGGTTGTTCTAGGCATATGACTGGAGATTCTACCCTGCTCACTAAGCTTGAGGAGAGAGCTGGCCCTAGCATTACCTTTGGAGACAACAGCAAAGGATATACTAGAGGATATGGCTTGATTTCACAAGGGAATGTTGTCATTGAAGAAGTAGCATTGGTTGATGGACTTAAGCATAACTTGCTAAGTGTCAGTCAACTGTGTGATAAAGGCCAGAATGTCTGGTTCACATATGAAGCTTGTGTCATTTTCAATAAAAGTGACAACAAGGTAGTGTTGACAGGAGATAGAAGAGGAAATGTGTACATTGCTGACTTCAATTCAACAAATGCAAACATGACTACATGTCTTCTCAGCAAGGCAAGTGTAGATGAAGGTTGGCTTTGGCATAAAAGACTATCACACTTGAGTTTTAAAGCAATGAATGAGTTGGTAAAGAAGGATTTGGTTAGAGGTATTCCAAAATTGGATTACTCCAAGGATGGATTGTGTGATGCATGCCAGAAAGGGAAGTAGAAGAAGGCCTCTTTCAAATCAAAGTCAATGTCATCAATTGATCAACCCTTGCAACTACTTCACATGGATCTCTTTGGACCAGTCAATGTGTTGTCAATCTCAAAGAAGAAATATTGCCTTGTGATTATTGATGATTTCTCAAAATTCTCTTGGACATTCTTTCTGCACTCTAAGGATGAGTCGAGTGAAGTCATTATAAATCACATCAAGATAGTCAACAATAATTCTCTACACAATGTAAGGAGAATTAGAAGTGACAATGGAACTGAGTTCAAGAATTCTGTAATAAGAGAGTTTTGTGAAGAAGAAGGAATTATCCAAGAATTCTCTGCACCAAGAACTCCTCAACAAAATGGTGTAGTGGAAAGAAAGAACAGAACTCTAATTGAAGCTGCAAGAACAATGCTTGAAGAGTCTAAGCTACCAACATACTTCTGGGCAGAAGCTATAAACACTGCATGCTACACTCAGAATATTTCTTTGGTCAATCAAGCAAAAGGCATGACACCTTATCAACTTTTCAAAGGCAAGAAACCAACAATCAACTTTTTGCATGTATTTGGATGCAAATGCTTTGTACTGAAAAATCATGGTGAGCATCTTGGAAAATTTGATTCAAAGGCAGATGAAGCTATCTTTGTTGGATACTCAGTTGCAAAATCCTATAGAGTCTACAACCTAAGACTAAACATTGTAATGGAGTCCATACATGTTGTCTTTGATGACAAGAAAATATCTGGTCTAGTAGATGAAGGTTTTTATGAGTCTCTCTCATTTGAGAATGAGAGAAGCGGTGAAGAAAGTGAAGATGATGATGAAGAATGAAGATCAAATGGTGTGAGAAACAGACAAGGATCATCAGTTGAAGTGCAGAATGAACCACCTGTTGAAGAGCAACTTACACCATCAATTGGAAATCAATATGAAGCATCTGTAGGAAATCAAAGGGAAGCATCTATTGATGAATCTGCAAGAACTCCATCAATCTCGAGGGCCATACACTCATGGGGAGTTTCTCATAGTCAAAACTCAACAACAAACCACAATGATCAACACAGAGAAAATGAAGCCACTTCATCAAGGTCAAACTTACCACCACAAAGAAAATGGACCAGGGATCATCCATTTGAGCTTATCATTGGAGATCCTAATGCAAAGGTCCAAACCAGAAGAGCAACTCAAGAAGAATGCTTGTATAGTAGTTTTCTATCCAAAGAGGAACCTAAGAGAGTTGAAGATGCTCTTCTGGATCCAGACTGGGTTTTAGCAATGCAAGAAGAGCTAAACCAGTTTGAAAGAAATGAAGTATGGAAACTTGTACCCAAACCTAAAGACAAATCAGTGATTGGCACTAAGTGGGTATTCAAGAACAAGATGGATGAGAATGGCATAGTCACAAGGAATAAATCTAGATTAGTGGCTAAAGGCTACTGTCAAGAGGAATGAATTGACTTTGAAGAAACCTTTGCACCAGTAGCAAGGTTAGAAGCAATAAGGATCTTCCTGGCCTATGCAGCGCATGCCAATTTCAAAGTCTATCAAATGGATGTCAAGAGTGCATTTCTGAATGGTATTCTGGAGGAGGAGGTGTATGTTAGTCAACCGCCTGGTTTTGAAGATCCAGACTTTCCAGAATATGTGTTCTTTCTACTCAAAGCACTCTATGGCCTGAAGCAAGCACCTAGAGCCTGGTATGACACACTCTCACAGTTTCTTATTGTAACACCCCCAGATCCGGGGTCCGGGATCCGGTGGTTACGGTTTCCAATTCTGTCCACAACAATTGAACTTTCCTTAACATAAAATAAATTACGTCTCTATGACCCAACACAACAATATAAAACACACCCGTTATAGTCCCAGAGATGAAATCAGAGTAACAATCAAATTTTTATTAATCACATTATGAGTTCTTACAATCCAAAAGAGTTTCAATATAAATGCATACTCTTTGCCATCCATTTACATAAGTCATACTAGACCATATTCTTGGTACTGAAAGAATAAATATATCCTACCAATAGCTTCTTCTTCAGCTCTGGTAGTCTCATCGTCCTCGCCCGCGTCGAGTGCGCCTTGTGCGAGTCATCTGGTCTAGCTGTTGTTGTAATATAATAATAAAGCAAGGGTGAGCAATAGCCCACCAACAATAATATATAACTGAACGATAATATATAACAGTTCAAAAGTATCTTTCAAACCATATGCCATGCATTTACGGAAATGATGCCAGTATAATATGAACGATGAAGTTACAAGGTAACTTAAAGTATTTGTTTGTAGAAATATCTGCTACATCAAAAGTAAGCGTGATATTCTCATTGCCATCAAAAAGAGGAACTTGCATGAAAAGATTGCAATTCCAGTTATGAACACTTTTCCAGCTCTGCCAACAGTAATCATGTTGCAGGAAATAAATAAGTTTGGATGATGAACCAATGATGGAGTATTCACCGCGCCCGCTATTCCAATCTTGATGATCAGTCGAGATCGTACAGCTCAAATTAGATTTACTACCGGTAGAAGGAAGAACTGACGGCTTTACTTGTCTACCGCCTTACTAGCTCTCCCAGGCCAACGGTTGGGCGAAAGGGGATGGACCGGCGCTACTCGGCCTCTTACACGACTCCTAGTTCCAATAGAATTCATGATTCTGAATGTAACGTTCGTCCCCCTTTCCCCAAGTATAATACTTGTTGATAAGACTCCACAAAGTAGTCGTATCTAGTTGGAAAGGAAAATTCACCAATAACTTCCAAGCTATTGCTTGGTAACGAATATCAACTTGTTCCAACAATCTTACCCCTCGAAAGATGAGAAGGTAAACAACGACTTAATAAGTCAATAGCACCCGAGTTGCGAGTGAAGAGAATACTCTATGACCGGGAAGTCGACAAGATAATAAACATTTTCCAAGTAAGGTTCCCTTATTATTAGGGAGATAGACTCAAAGAAGAATGATGTCTGAGAACCTTTCTTGATATATGATTAATAATAATATGACTCCGAAATATTTTCTGTAATAATCGAAGAAGATAAACCTTATCGAGGTTATTCTAAGTATGGAATAAATATTCAGAGAATATTTATTGAATTAAAATATTTTACAGAATATTTAGGAATATGAAAGAATATCTTTAATCAGAGTATTTCTCAAATAATCCTTGAAGAAATATCTAGAGAATATTTATTGCATAATTAAATATTCAAATGAATATTCAGAATAATATTCATTAATTAATAAGACCTGAAAGGAATATTTAAAATATTTAAAATAATATTCGATGATTAAATAGAACCCTGGATGAATATTCAAAATAATATTCATAATTAATTAGGAATTTAAATGTTCATTGAAAAATTAATATTCGTTTAATGAATAATATTCTAAATGAATATCAAGTAATATTCATTTAGTAATCCAAGCTTTAAAGGAATATTCGAGATAAGACTCGATAAATAAATCAAGCTTCAGATGAATATTAGAATAATATTCATCAAGTAAGTAATATCTTAATTGAATATTCAAAAGTAATATTCATTTAATAAAGTAATATTCTAAATGGATATTCAAATAATATTCATTTAGTAGTCCAATCTTTAGAAGAATATTCGGAATAATAATCGATAATCTATTCGACTTTGAATGAATATTGAAAAATATTATTCGTCGAATGGTTACGTTTAAATAATTATTTGAAGTAAGGATCGTTAAATAAATAATCTCGAACGAATATTCAAATAATATTCGTCGCCCAAATAATAGAAAATATTTACTTAGATATTTTCTTTCGAGGTAATCTCGATATGTCAAGAAATATTGACTCCCGGTCTATATTTGATGAATAAGATGTATACACCCTTCTCTGAGGGTCTCACAATAACCGGCTTATAATTGATACGATAGTTATCTAATTTATAAGCCAATAACAATCAGGGAACAAGCATAATGATATAACTTGAAAGTAGGCATGCATGCTATGGCATATGTATAACAGAAAATATATATATATATTCAATCACAACAACAGCCTAAAAGAATGGAATTGAAACTTGCTTGGTAGTCGAGTACGGTAAGGGGTAGTGGTAGCGGATCCCGGGTCATCTTAGTGATCTATAAATAGCCAAGGAATTCGGGATTAATCACTTAACATCTTAAAAGTTAAGTTATACTTAAATCGAAACACGTTCTCGAGTTATCTCGTTATACCCCTTTTAGTGGATTCCTTTTATCATCGATCCGACCCGACATTCGTTCGTTAATACGACATGTCATTGTACTTACACTTGGGACATACTTAAGTCATACAAGTTCTAAAGTCGATCGTTACGAATCAATATTATGCTCCGAGTTTTATCGCCCGTTTTCTAAGTGTTTTACCGAAGTTATAATCAAGCGGGTTTTTAGGGGTTCGTTCGCGATTAACTTTGATTCGAACATTTTTGTAAAATCGGAAAACGATCCGTTTCACATGAGGTTTTCTCTCACACCTTCCTTTTTACCTCTAGTATTTAATTACCAAGATTCGCCACTGACTTACGTATTTTACGAGGGTTCAATTTTAATAACGAACTCGTACTTACGGTTTCGAACGTCTTTTAGTGAATCGGCCATAATTCCTAAACCGTAAGTCCGTTTCACATGATCTTTATATCAAAACGAAGCTTATAACATGATATATCTTGCCATGGCAGAACATGATACTGGACAGTGATTTATGGCTACTGTCAAACACGATTTCTTAAGGTTAACTAAAATTGGGCATTACGACGGCTATAAATCGGACGTTCCATAAATCGTAATCAACAACCCAAGCCACACCGGGCATACCAATCATCTTACATTCATAATACTAATCTCATAAGTCCAGGAACATCATATTATATCATCATATTCATCACATCTCTTAAATCAAACAAACTAACTACATAATCTTGTAAACATGCTTATAACAACATTATCACCAAAACTTATCCAAAACTCCATTAAAACTCAAATCAAAGACTAGGGTTCTTGAAGTTTATACCTTCCTTGGAGTAGATAAAGACCTTGCTAAGCCTTGTATAGTCCATGAACATCCTTAACCAAGCTTAGATCATCCAAAAATCAAGAAAACCAAGAATTTTGTTCTTGAGGTTACTATTCATCCTCCACTTTCTTGATTTTATTGAAAATGGAAAGAGTGGTGTTTGAGGCTAAGATTTCTAGGGTATCATTTTTATGAAATATAGGGTCTATGATAAATTTTAGGAGATCAAACAATGGTGGGAAGAATGATTTTTGTTTTTGAATTAAGGAGGAAGTCGAATGGTGCTAGATGGGGGAGAGGAAGAGGTTTTGCTTGACTTGCTCTTGGAAATAATGCATAAAGTGATATGTTTAGCATAATATCTCATCCTTGGTTGCTTTAATAAAGTGATGATGCATGCAATGATGTAATTTGGCAAGACAAGTGTTGATATTTTGGTGGTTTAAGGCTAACCAAGTGGTTTGTGTGCTAAGTACTTGGTTGCATTCTAATTAATCTAGTTCCTTGCTAGTTACTAGATATTTATCACTTGCACATGCATGTATCTTGCTTCCTCTGCTTGTTTCTTTGTCCGTTTATTGCTCAATTCATTGATCGTTCGGACGAATAACTAAGTAGTTTCACCTCTAGGGTTTACCCGGAAATTTCTCGATATTCATAATACCTTCCCCAATCCTTAATATAATCCTCGTGATGACCATGTAGGATATTTAATCTCGATACGAACTTAATCCGTAATCTAGGATTCGTTCGCTTTATTGATTAATCTCGTTATAACGTTTTTAGCGGTTTCTAGAACGCTTGTTTCACTGCCTCAGTGGTTTCCTACCTTCATTCTTAAATCAAATATAATAACATCCCAAAATATCAAATCCTCAAAGTTAATATCTCAATTCTTGGATTATAATAATATTTAATCCACTGTCCGGTCAAATATTATACCGAAAAAGAATTTGGAATTTCTGAATTCCGATCGTCTCTGCATTCACTTATTTCCTCCGCGTATTACTAATATGACTTCGAAACATCCATATCACGTCCCGTACATAGGGTGGCGTGAAAAGTTTTCCAACTTCCAAAATCACTATTCATCCACCAAATTACTATGCACGTACAGGAAACACTATGCATGTACGGGAAACACTATGCACGTACGGGAAATACTATGCACGTACGGGAAACACTATGCACGTACGGAAAACACTATGCACGTATGGGAAACACTATGCACGTACTCATTTCCCTTCAAGGATCCATTAGCTCCTTCCTGGATGGTAGATTATTCTTATCTAGGTCCTCAACCATCTAATTACTCTATTCTGACAATATACCAATGCATCAGGATCATTGTCCAAAGCAATATCCATTCATTACAATCATTGTTCTTTAAAACCACCATTCATTAGAGCTGGTGACCTTGTTGTCGGAATCATTGTTCCTCATTTTATCATTACTTAATAAAAAGTTTTAATTATATCCAAAATTTGGGGTTCTTACAGTCTCCCCTCCTTAAAAGGATTCCGTCCCGGAATCAGGTAGGAAGCAAAGAGTTGTTTGCCTGTCGTTCACTTTTTAGCTTCCCGGTCAATTCTTAGTCGTTCTACCCTTCCTCAGCACATCTTCTAGTGCTACAATCCATACTGTATCCTTTTTCCATCAACGTTGCTACTTTTCGTACAACTCACTATCCGGGTTATACTCTTACTCAGTCTTATCCTTATTGATACCTGTAATAACATTGGTATCACTATCACCCTACGAATTCGGAGGTAACCTCGCTCGTACTGTGCATTTCCTGATCGCTTTAATCTTCGCAATCTCGATCAATATAGAGAAGTGGAAAGATTTATTGAGAGATCACTATGATCAATTGAACATTTGTTATATTGCATAGTTAGTACAGAAGGGGGCCAGCCTTTAGTACTTGACAAGCAATTAAACAAGTCATGGTATTCCACTTAGACTTCTATCACATAGACAGATAGTCACGTAGCAGTACCTCCCCTCCTAAAAGGGTTGTTCTTCTCAATTCATAAAGAAGATGAATAAGAGAGAAGAAGAGAAAAGAGTTCTAAAGGATTATAGAAAGCTTTCATGATTGTAGAATATCATACTCAGAATTTACCTCTGAACTATAGAGGTTTATCAAAGAAGAAATTAATCATAATTATATCCAATACTATTTGATCGCAACCTCACGTGTCAACATATCTTGCTGCTTTGTCCACTATTCTCTGGACCTGTACTCTGGTTCAACCTTAGCAACACTTACTTTTGGAAAAATCTTTGAACCTCTCAGGTTAAATCTTAGTTTTCTCACTTGACATCATTATTACTGACATCCCATATCATGTTACTAGCTTTTTCATAACTATAATATTGACACTATCATGTTGTCATCCTGAGAATTCATTAGAAAACCCATTCATAACATTCCTTGCTTATCATTCCATAGTTGCTTTCCCATCCTTTTCTTTATCAATCACATCCTTCTTATTATCTGATTCTTACTCATTTCTATTATTTACTTTCACCTTCACCTCTTTATTGAGACACCTTTTTGCACTTGGTACCTCCTTATCAGTATTCCGTCACATTTATTCTATAATCATCACGTTATTCCAATTTAAACTTTCCAAAATGAATCTGGCCCGATCCCTTTAACTTAGATTCATATAATCTACTTCTGCCAACCTTGTTTCTCATCACTTGTTCTTTTCTATCCGTGGTTTTCCACAGGTTGTCTTTCGTAAGTCAAACCAGGTCGTATATCTACCGGCTCATGCTCTTATCATCTATCGAGCATCTGCATTTTACTGGCGTAGCCTGGCCACATAAAAACCCGTTACGACCGTGCTATAAGTTTTGGGGGTAAGGCTGGCTCGAATACCGCCGTCCGAACACTTTTAAACTCTCAGGTGGCCCAATAAGTCTCGGGCTCAACCGCCCTTCCCTCCAAGTCTCATTAATTCTTTCCATGGGAATATCTTTAACATCATGAATCATCAACCTCATATTCTCTATCTTGTTTGCGCAGAAGTACACTAACATAAACTTGTTTGTCATTCATCAACATGCCATTTAGTTAATCAATGGCAGCACTTTCTTTATCTTTACATTGTCATCTACTTTCTTAGAAGAATCACCATCGCTTGTTGTTTACGTAGTGCATTAATAGCTAATTCTACGGGTTTCAAATCCTTTAGGGAGACAAAGTAACCACTATTCCTCATCCATAAGGAACACTTCTTGAACTTGATGTAGATATTACATGAAGTAGATACAATTGCAGAAGAGTTTCAAGCATCGCAGCTATGTCAGGTTGATGAAACTATCTCTCATTCAGCTTCCATAAAAGACTGGAAACTTAACGGTTTACTTCGTTAATTTTGTATCATGGTCTTGGTCTGCCTCAAAACGGGAAATTCTAAGATACGTAATATGCTTAAGACTCCATCAGGAATCGAATCTTTACTTAAACTATTATTACCTTCGATTCTTGCACAATCATCAAAAGGAATGTAACTTCCTCCACTCCAATATGACCTTCAAGGTCTTTCCAAATATCATTTTGTTTCTTCGGTATGAACATTTGTAATTATTCCTTTATACTTAGACTGTCGGCCACCTCATTGGCCTTTCCTGATAATAATAATTTCTGGTAATCCTTGTTCTCTGGATATATTCCAATTCAAACATTTCAACCTCATTCCCATCATTGTTGGGTGAAAGCATTCTCCCTTAAGCTCTGCTGATGGAGAAAAAAATATATTTATCAGTCTTTCTCCATAAGTCATTGCTTCCACCTACCCGTGGGAACTTTATCACGTTTATTCCCAATCCTACTTAGGATACTTCTTTTCTTAGTTCTTTCCTTATCTTAGGATAATCTCAACCTTTATAGGTTCAATCCATACTTCCTCAGGGTTTCATACATGCCTCATCTGGCATTATTGTTACTATGTCATACATTCCTTACCAAACTTCCATTTTGAAGTTCGAAATATTACCTTTTTCCTTGTAAGGTTTCATAGGTCATCCTCATCCTTCCTCCTGTATATTCTGGGTACAGGGTATATCAAAATGTCATTGATCAATACTCTAATAATTCTATCTATGTTCTTTCCAGAACTCTTTTTAATAATCCTTACCGGTCATTGTTGCCATAGCAAGTCCAACTCATATCATCTGAAGTCATAATGTCGTTATTAGGGTTAATGCCACCCCTTGTGCATTCCCCAGGGTTTGTCTTAATTTATGGATATCCTATCCTTAATTCAACTGCCAAGGAATTCTTGCATCTTATAATTGGCAATCAGATCATGTATCCTTAATAAAGGTCTTTTTTTTTTCAATCATTCTCATTTGATAATCGATCGGTGGCTTAATGCCACCCTCTTCTTTCAGATAGTTGTCAGCCTATTTGGCCTTCCAAAAGGCAACGTATGCCTATCTGCTCTCTTACAGAACTTGGTAATGGTAGCAAGGATGTTTTGGAAGATATTGGTCGAGTTCAACGTGAATCTCTTAGTACTTATCGTTCTTCTCAAATGTACTTGCCTTAGACAAAATTTCTACAGCATACTGATCCATCTCTGACCATTTCCATACTCTCTTCATAAACCTTCGTTGTTTACTTTCCTTAGTCATAATATATTCATGGTATTTATAATACCCTAACATCAAACATCTCAAGTCATTATACTTCTATTTTTACTCGTAATCTTGGGTAATCATATATACATGAATCACTTTAGTACGGGTGACCCTATACAAAAAAAATCTAGCAAACTCCCAATCAAAACATGGGTTGCAAAGGGTTCAGTAGAAGATTCCTACGATCTCATTAATGTTTCCTTTATATCAGAAGCCCTTGCAGTCGGCGCTTTCTTAGAAGCAACCCTGCTTTGTCCTTTCATTGCTGGTCTAGTCACTTGATAATCCTTTGTGACTTGGCCTCAACTGGCCACACAAAAAAAAATAATATATATTTGATTTTAGGGGTTGGCTAATAGCATTACTTTTCTAGCAATTACCGGCATAGTGCCTTCTTCTTTGATACCTTTCTACCTTTCTAAAACTTTACTTCCTATAAGTCTTAATCGGTTACTCAGCACCGTCTCCGGTCGCCTTTCCTCTATTTTTATCTTTTCAACTATTCTTATCAATCCCGCGTGCCACGCAAGCTTACCATTCCTGGCATAACAGCCTTTTCACTTAAGTCAATCCCGGAGTTTCTCCGTCCGGCTAATTTCTTACTTACATTTCCTGTTTTCGTCCAATCTCACTTCATCATTTTATCACTACCGTCGATTGTAATGCTCAGGGTCCGTTCACTAACCCATTTCACAGCATCCTTACCCAAATCACAAGGTTTGCTCCAGTTTCTACTCTCTTCCATGACATTCTTTGATAATCAGAAAGACAAGGTTTGCCAAAATTCACCGAATTCCTTTCCAGACTCAGGGAAATTCTGGTCAATCTATCCATCTACTGGTAACATTTAAGGAGACCAGTTTCGAAACCTGAAGAATAATCCTATGAATCACCAAACAGGTAGAACCATAAGCAGTCATAATAACGGAATTATTGACATAAAGTTGGAAGTTTAACCACTAGAAAGGAACCAAATATATATATCCCATAGAAGGGAAATCAAAAGTTTCAAACTGAAACATGCCACCTCTTCCTGATACATATACATCTTAGTTGTCGATAATATCAAATGTCAGTCTTCCTAACCACAGGTTTCAGAAGGAACACTACCGTCGGAGTTAGTCGTTTCATAAAAATTGGCACTACTAAGGTCATCCTAGTCTGGTGTACCATGTTGTTCGAATGCATCCGTAATTACTCTGCCGTGCTGCATAAGCACACCACCTAAACCTGTATGAGATGCATCATAGTGTATCATAAAGTCTTCCTTCTCCCGTTAGGCAACACCAACGCCGGGTCGTTACCAATTTCATCTTAAAACATTCTCTACTACCTCTTAACCACTAATCGCATTACTTGATCCATTTGCAATTCAGTGTCAGAATAAACTTAAGGTAACTACTATAATCTATTCGGGGAAAAGAAGGAATTTAATATTCTTCTGAATCACATGCATCTAACGTTCCTGATTCACCATTTTACTGAGTTAAAATAAACTTATACTTAGTACCTGATAGTAGTCATATTACGAGTTCATCATAGACCCACTGATCTTTTCCTCTGGTAGTTTCTGAGATCATCGTCTCGCGTACTACTTTATATAACTTTATCCAATCAGGCCATCAGTTTCAACTATCTTTACTTTCGAAGCTGGTTCATTCATAATATGGACATTTCGCTGAATAAAACCACCTCAACAATCTCAATTTGGTTTCATAAAATATAACCCATGAAATCCGCCTTCTCATGGCGAATTACCATTGACAATATTCACACTAATCCATTTATCCGATAATATGGCACTTGTTGCCTCTATCTCAACTGCTCCTGGGTGCTCCCCGTCCTACATCGACGTCTTTGATAATCATGCATCATTCTAACTCCTTTCTCATTAATCTGAAAGTCTCTAATGATCTTTATCTATCCCCATATAAGACCTCAAGTAATCCTTCCAATCTGTCTTAATTGCTGGTACTACCTCTCGTAGTCCGGCTATAAATCCAACATAAAATTTCATTTCTCTTAATAATATCTCAGTTCTTTGTGCTCACTTCTCTGAGCACTATAATCTTAACTCTCGATATCCCTCTAGCTACAGCCCTCATTTCCTTGGAGTAATCTCCTCATCCTCAATAGAATTTTCCTCTGCTGGAACCTCTTTCGAGTCCTCAATAGGGTACTCTATCGAATTCACAATCCGATCGTCAGCATATAATACAACATCATCATGCTGCTGCTCGTATGCCTCAAGGTCTGTCGCCTTACTAGTCGATACGAGAACGAGCTAAGTTACTATCATGATACTTAAGAGTTCCCATAAGGGTTTTATATGTCAGCACTACATTAAGTAGTCCGACTATGAACTTGGCAAGAGTTCTTATTATCTTAGTAAGTTTATGGTTTTAACGTCGCCTCATCTCTGGGATTTATAACATAACGCTCTGATACCACTTCTGTAACACCCCCAGATCCGGGGTCCGGGATCCGGTGGTTACGGTTTCCAATTCTATCCACAACAATTGAACTTTCCTTAACATAAAATAAATTACGTCTCTATGACCCAACACAACAATATAAAACACACCCGTTATAGTCCCAGAGATGAAATCAGAGTAACAATCAAATTTTTATTAATCACATTATGAGTTCTTACAATCCAAAAGAGTTTCAATATAAATGCATACTCTTTGCCATCCATTTACATAAGTCATACTAGACCATATTCTTGGTACTGAAAGAATAAATATATCCTACCAATAGCTTCTTCTTCAGCTCTGGTAGTCTCATCGTCCTCGCCCGCGTCGAGTGCGCCTTGTGCGAGTCATCTGGTCTAGCTGTTGTTGTAATATAATAATAAAGCAAGGGTGAGCAATAGCCCACCAACAATAATATATAACTGAACGATAATATATAACAGTTCAAAAGTATCTTTCAAACCATATGCCATGCATTTACGGAAATGATGCCAGTATAATATGAACGATGAAGTTACAAGGTAACTTAAAGTATTTGTTTGTAGAAATATCTGCTACATCAAAAGTAAGCGTGATATTCTCATTGCCATCAAAAAGAGGAACTTGCATGAAAAGATTGCAATTCCAGTTATGAACACTTTTCCAGCTCTGCCAACAGTAATCATGTTGCAGGAAATAAATAAGTTTGGATGATGAACCAATGATGGAGTATTCACCGCGCCCGCTATTCCAATCTTGATGATCAGTCGAGATCGTACAGCTCAAATTAGATTTACTACCGGTAGAAGGAAGAACTGACGGCTTTACTTGTCTACCGCCTTACTAGCTCTCCCAGGCCAACGGTTGGGCGAAAGGGGATGGACCGGCGCTACTCGGCCTCTTACACGACTCCTAGTTCCAATAGAATTCATGATTCTGAATGTAACGTTCGTCCCCCTTTCCCCAAGTATAATACTTGTTGATAAGACTCCACAAAGTAGTCGTATCTAGTTGGAAAGGAAAATTCACCAATAACTTCCAAGCTATTGCTTGGTAACGAATATCAACTTGTTCCAACAATCTTACCCCTCGAAAGATGAGAAGGTAAACAACGACTTAATAAGTCAATAGCACCCGAGTTGCGAGTGAAGAGAATACTCTATGACCGGGAAGTCGACAAGATAATAAACATTTTCCAAGTAAGGTTCCCTTATTATTAGGGAGATAGACTCAAAGAAGAATGATGTCTGAGAACCTTTCTTGATATATGATTAATAATAATATGACTCCGAAATATTTTCTGTAATAATCGAAGAAGATAAACCTTATCGAGGTTATTCTAAGTATGGAATAAATATTCAGAGAATATTTATTGAATTAAAATATTTTACAGAATATTTAGGAATATGAAAGAATATCTTTAATCGGAGTATTTCTCAAATAATCCTTGAAGAAATATCTAGAGAATATTTATTGCATAATTAAATATTCAAATGAATATTCAGAATAATATTCATTAATTAATAAGACCTGAAAGGAATATTTAAAATATTTAAAATAATATTCGATGATTAAATAGAACCCTGGATGAATATTCAAAATAATATTCATAATTAATTAGGAATTTAAATGTTCATTGAAAAAGTAATATTCGTTTAATGAATAATATTCTAAATGAATATCAAGTAATATTCATTTAGTAATCCAAGCTTTAAAGGAATATTCGAGATAAGACTCGATAAATAAATCAAGCTTCAGATGAATATTAGAATAATATTCATCAAGTAAGTAATATCTTAATTGAATATTCAAAAGTAATATTCATTTAATAAAGTAATATTCTAAATGGATATTCAAATAATATTCATTTAGTAGTCCAATCTTTAGAAGAATATTCGGAATAATAATCGATAATCTATTCGACTTTGAATGAATATTGAAAAATATTATTCGTCGAATGGTTACGTTTAAATAATTATTTGAAGTAAGGATCGTTAAATAAATAATCTCGAACGAATATTCAAATAATATTCATCGCCCAAATAATAGAAAATATTTACTTAGATATTTTCTTTCGAGGTAATCTCGATATGTCAAGAAATATTGACTCCCGGTCTATATTTGATGAATAAGATGTATACACCCTTCTCTGAGGGTCTCACAATAACCGGCTTATAATTGATACGATAGTTATCTAATTTATAAGCCAATAACAATCAGGGAACAAGCATAATGATATAACTTGAAAGTAGGCATGCATGCTATGGCATATGTATAACAGAAAATATATATATATATTCAATCACAACAACAGCCTAAAAGAATGGAATTGAAACTTGCCTGGTAGTCGAGTACGGTAAGGGGTAGTGGTAGCGGGTCCCGGGTCATCTTAGTGATCTATAAATAGCCAAGGAATTCGGGATTAATCACTTAACATCTTAAAAGTTAAGTTATACTTAAATCGAAACACGTTCTCGAGTTATCTCGTTATACCCCTTTTAGTGGATTCCTTTTATCATCGATCCGACCCGACATTCGTTCGTTAATACGACATGTCATTGTACTTACACTTGGGACATACTTAAGTCATACAAGTTCTAAAGTCGATCGTTACGAATCAATATTATGCTCCGAGTTTTATCGCCCGTTTTCTAAGTGTTTTACCGAAGTTATAATCAAGCGGGTTTTTAGGGGTTCGTTCGCGATTAACTTTGATTCGAACATTTTTGTAAAATCGGAAAACGATCCGTTTCACATGAGGTTTTCTCTCACACCTTCCTTTTTACCTCTAGTATTTAATTACCAAGATTCGCCACTGACTTACGTATTTTACGAGGGTTCAATTTTAATAACGAACTCGTACTTACGGTTTCGAACGTCTTTTAGTGAATCGGCCATAATTCCTAAACCGTAAGTCCGTTTCACATGATCTTTATATCAAAACGAAGCTTATAACATGATATATCTTGCCATGGCAGAACATGATACTGGACAGTGATTTATGGCTACTGTCAAACACGATTTCTTAAGGTTAACAAAAATTGGGCATTACGACGGCTATAAATCGGACGTTCCATAAATCTTAATCAACAACCCAAGCCACACCGGGCATACCAATCATCTTACATTCATAATACTAATCTCATAAGTCCAGGAACATCATATTATATCATCATATTCATCACATCTCTTAAATCAAACAAACTAACTACATAATCTTGTAAACATGCTTATAACAACATTATCACCAAAACTTATCCAAAACTCCATTAAAACTCAAATCAAAGACTAGGGTTCTTGAAGTTTATACCTTCCTTGGAGTAGATAAAGACCTTGCTAAGCCTTGTATAGTCCATGAACATCCTTAACCAAGCTTAGATCATCCAAAAATCAAGAAAACCAAGAATTTTGTTCTTGAGGTTACTATTCATCCTCCACTTTCTTGATTTTATTGAAAATGGAAAGAGTGGTGTTTGAGGCTAAGATTTCTAGGGTATCATTTTTATGAAATATAGGGTCTATGATAAATTTTAGGAGATCAAACAATGGTGGGAAGAATGATTTTTGTTTTTGAATTAAGGAGGAAGTCGAATGGTGCTAGATGGGGGAGAGGAAGAGGTTTTGCTTGACTTGCTCTTGGAAATAATGCATAAAGTGATATGTTTAGCATAATATCTCATCCTTGGTTGCTTTAATAAAGTGATGATGCATGCAATGATGTAATTTGGCAAGACAAGTGTTGATATTTTGGTGGTTTAAGGCTAACCAAGTGGTTTGTGTGCTAAGTACTTGGTTGCATTCTAATTAATCTAGTTCCTTGCTAGTTACTAGATATTTATCACTTGCACATGCATGTATCTTGCTTCCTCTGCTTGTTTCTTTGTCCGTTTATTGCTCAATTCATTGATCGTTCGGACGAATAACTAAGTAGTTTCACCTCTAGGGTTTACCCGGAAATTTCTCGATATTCATAATACCTTCCCCAATCCTTAATATAATCCTCGTGATGACCATGTAGGATATTTAATCTCGATACGAACTTAATCCGTAATCTAGGATTCGTTCGCTTTATTGATTAATCTCGTTATAACGTTTTTAGCGGTTTCTAGAACGCTTGTTTCACTGCCTCAGTGGTTTCCTACCTTCATTCTTAAATCAAATATAATAACATCCCAAAATATCAAATCCTCAAAGTTAATATCTCAATTCTTGGATTATAATAATATTTAATCCACTGTCCGGTCAAATATTATACCGAAAAAGAATTTGGAATTTCTGAATTCCGATCGTCTCTGCATTCACTTATTTCCTCCGCGTATTACTAATATGACTTCGAAACATCCATATCACGTCCCGTACATAGGGTGGCGTGAAAAGTTTTCCAACTTCCAAAATCACTATTCATCCACCAAATTACTATGCACGTACAGGAAACACTATGCACGTACGGGAAACACTATGCACGTACGGAAAACACTATGCACGTATGGGAAACACTATGCACGTACTCATTTCCCTTCAAGGATCCATTAGCTCCTTCCTGGATGGTAGATTATTCTTATCTAGGTCCTCAACCATCTAATTACTCTATTCTGACAATATACCAATGCATCAGGATCATTGTCCAAAGCAATATCCATTCATTACAATCATTGTTCTTTGAAACCACCATTCATTAGAGCTGGTGACCTTGTTGTCGGAATCATTGTTCCTCATTTTATCATTACTTAATAAAAAGTTTTAATTATATCCAAAATTTGGGGTTCTTACACTTATAGAGAATCACTTCATTCGAGGTACTGTTGATAAAACTCTCTTTTATAGAAATGTCAATGGCTCTATGATACTTGTCCAAATTTATGTAGATGATATAATATTTGGGTCTACAGATGAGAAACTTTGCAAGAGATTTGCCAAACTCATGCAAAGTAGATATGAAATGAGTATGATGGGTGAATTAACTTATTTTCTTGGTTTACAAGTTAAACAAGTGAATGAAGGAATTTTTATAAGTCAAACAAAATACATTTATGATCTTTTAAAAAGGCTTGATTTAGCAGATTGCTCCTCTGCAAAAACACCCATGGCTACTGCCACTAAGCTTGAACTAAATACTAAGGAAAAGAAGGTGGACATGACAAGCTATAGGGGCATGGTTGGATCTCTTTTATACTTAACAGCTAGTAGACCTGATATTATGTTTGCTACATGTTTATGTGCTAGATTTCAAGCTGATCCTAGGGAATCTCACTTAGTAGCTATTAAAAGGATTTTTAGATATCTCAATGGAACACCAAACCTTGGCATTTGGTACCATAGAGATTCTGGTTTTGATCTAATTGGTTACTCAGATGCAGATTATGAAGGTTTCAAAATGGATAGAAAAAGTACCACAGGAACCTGTCAATTCTTGGGAAATAAGCTGGTCTCATGGTTCAGTAAGAAACAGAACTCAGTATCTACCTCAACTGCAGAGGCTGAATACATAGCAGCTGGGAGTTGTTGTGCACAGATTCTATGGATGAGGAATCAACTACTTGACTATGGAGTTAAAGTTAAAAAGATCCCAATTTTCTGTGACAACACTAGTGCAATTGCAATATCACAGAATCCAGTGCAGCATTCTAGAACCAAGCACATAGACATCAGATACCATTTCATCAGGGAGCATGTGATGGAAGGCACTGTGGAACTGCATTTTGTTCCTAGTGAAAAACAGTTGGCAGACATTTTTACTAAAGCTTTGGATGAAGCAACCTTTTCAAGGTTGGTAAGTGAGCTTGGTATGTTAAATTTCACATGATCTTTTAAAATTTCTGTTTAATTACTTGCAGCCAGTAAATTTCTTTCTCTGGATTTTGTTTGTTTTATTTGCTTATCTGCATGATTATTCTGGAGATATCATTGTAGCATAATTAAATAAATATTTTATTGACATATATCAATTAATGATATTTTGTTAATTTTATGTCTATTTAATTGTGAGTTTATCTAATTAGTGTGGATTAATTCTTGATTTACTGCGTGATTATTTTTAAATCCATAACAATTAGAAGTATTAAATATTTGTATATGTATATAGGTTGATACGTTTCAGTGATAAGATGTTTTTCGGCTGACAGGTTTCAGTGATAAGATGTTTTTCGGCTAATTAGGTTGTTAGGTGATAAATTATTGAGCGGTGTTATTTTTTCAACATAACCTATCACTATCACACCTAACCCACTAAACCTTGAAACCTTATAAATGATGAGTTTTTGTTTGTGTTAAACATCATCATTTTTCAGATATATAGAGCATATACACACAATTGCTGAATATTTCGAGTTTTGATTGGAAAGATCTCTCAATCTAGCTGGTGGTTTTTAGATCGGATTTCATATTCTTGCTTTATACATCATCCTTTATAAAAACTAACCCTTGTTTTTGAATTTCCTCAAAGTTTTGAAAATGGCATTGCAGGGAAGCTTTTTAATTGCTAAAGTTAATCCTATTTCCATTCAGCAAATCGAAACCATTCTATATGAGCAATTTCGGGCTTGGACACAATTTCTGAATGAACATTCATTAATTCGCTATGCTTTAGTTACACCAGTGCAGCTTAACCATGATGCATTGCGTGACCTATATTGTAGTGCGGTTAACGGGTGTGCAATCACATATCGACTGTTTGGTAGGTCGATTAGGGTCACTAAACGAGATGTTAATCGAATTCTTCATTTTCCAATGGAAAATCTTGTTTCTGATCCTACACCTGAACAGATTGAAATGTTCTTTCGTTTTATAAGGTACCAAGATGGCAATTTCAACACTGGTAATCTTTCTAGAACATTTCTAACCCAGTACTAGAATTTCTTCTTTCACACTCTTAACCATGTTTTTTCCTCAGATAGAGCAATCAAGATCGAATAACTGAATTTATTCAAAAAATAGGGTATGCGGTCGCCAATAATTTGAGGATTAATTTTGGAAAAATAGTGCTTGGACAAATCATTTTAAAGATGAAACACTTGGGAAGAAGAGATGTTCGGACTCAAAATGTCAAATGTCTATATCCAAGGTTTCTATAGCTAATATTAAATGATTTTTTGAATGATGAAGATACGCGTAGAAAATGGTCGAAAGGTGGAATGTTCTTACATGAAGACGAATGTAATTAATTACATAAGCAAAAAAGAACTATACGAATGTGCCTACAGTCCTAACTGAATATCTAAAGACTGTCCCACTTCCGTTTAGGGGTTTTCAAACAATTCGTCAAACCGTCAATCCGGACTGGACCACAACAATCCGAACCAACAAAAACCGAAACCGTAAAAACCGTTGTTAGTGGTTCGGTTAACCGGACCGTTTATACCTAAATGGTTTGGTTATGGTTTTTAATATTTTAAAACCGGTTGAACCAAACCGGACCATTATATAATAATACGCTAAAAATTCTATTAGATAGTTATAGGTTAAGATTATAACTTATAGCATGTAATGTATGTACGTATATAAAATAAAAGTATTAAATTACTTAATAATATTGAATTAATTGTCAATATGTTGTAGTTCTACACTAAATTAATTTGTTTACCATTTATATAAATTCAATTGAATTATATAAATGTAATACGCAAATAGTAGACTAAACATTGATAAACAAATATTGTAATACATATATGTAGTGTATAATATTAATTTGTATTAAATTTTACTTTATATATTTATTTAAAGTAGAATTTCATTTTTAAGTTTAGCAAAAATTAAAAAATAATATGCTATAAAGTTCAAATCGTGGTTCGAAACCGAACCAATCCGTTCTTCTGTGGTCTGGTTTGGTCTTGGCATCTAACTGGTCTGGTTTGGTTTTGATTTTTGAAAAACCGTTTATATTGGTTTGGTTCCAAAAAAACAAGAATCCGGACCAAACCAATCCGTGAACACCCTTACTTCCGTTGTTACCAAAACCAGTGAGAGCAGGTACACGACAAGGTAATATTTCAATCCCTGCTATTCCAACCTCTGTATTCCCTGTTGTGTCACAGGAAATACAGTTTCTACAGTCCCTAGTGGCCATCTTACCCGATCAAGAGCAGGAAATCCCAACGACTCTAACACAGGTCGAAGAGCCCATTCTACAAATGCAAACACAAACACAACAAACTCTTACACCTCAATTGTCACTTAAACGACCAGCCATCAACACTTTTGAGGGAGATAGTGCCACCACATAAGGAGTTAGTTACATCAGCCGCTCTACCTCATTCTAAACGGAGTAAACCCAATGAACCTGAGGTAACGGCAACTGTTAATGAAACAATTCTTTCTTATCCAATGAGTGAAAATGTAAATGAGGTTGAATTGATGGGAGCAACTATCTTGAGTTCCATTTCACGGAACATAAGAGTGGTTGATGATCTTTCTAAAGATCAAATGCCTTCACGGGCATCCGAGGTGGAATTACCTACCTCAATAACTGCTGGTGAATCTTCCATTTTACGGAAAGATCCATCGGTAGGTGGTTCTTTTATGAACCAAGTGTCTTCACAGACATACAAGGGAAACTTGGGTTTTGTGCCATTTAATCGATTCAAGTTTAACCTCCCAAAGGGAAAATCTCTGGATCTCTTTCGAGATTTACCACTCTTTACCAGTGGTCGGCAACTCGCTTCACGCGAGGACGGAAGCTCACGAACTTTCATTGTACCATCCGTGACCTCTGAACAAGGGGCTAGGATGATTTCATTTGCAGGTACACTTA
This sequence comes from Saposhnikovia divaricata, assembly GCA_036435485.1. NCBI lineage: Eukaryota > Viridiplantae > Streptophyta > Magnoliopsida > Apiales > Apiaceae > Saposhnikovia > Saposhnikovia divaricata. Next base: position 147,053,704 of record CM071596.1, on the reverse strand, counting down.
TCGGTGGAAGCTCTGGGGGAGAGTTGAGGGAAACACGAACAGAACATGTAAGTGTATCCCAAACCACTAAACCGAGTGAATATAGAGTGTTGAGTGAAACACCTGCAGAACGTACGAGTGAGCAACTTACGGGTGTCTTTGCATCATGAGGAGGAGAAAAGATTCAAGATCTAATATATAAGATCCAAGATCGGCTAATGGTGTAGATATGAAGTCTACGCAAAGGGTTACTTACATAGTATTTAAGGAGGTAACAGAGAGTTACGCTTCAAGATAATCTTGTAAGGGGTACTTACATAGTATTTGAGGAGGTAACAAGGAGTTACGCTCCAAGATAATAGGGGTAACTTTAGTATTTTGAGGAGTTAACGGGTAGTTAGGCTCTAAGATAAATACATAGTGGTTGTAAAGGCTACTCCGCCTACTATAATGAGTGTGTTTACTTATAGTGGAAGAAATCTCGAGTCCGTGAAGGAGCTCGGGGACCGGAGTAGGGGCGTTCAAATTCGAAAGGGGGGGCATCGCGAACCAGGATAAATTGATCGTGTAAAACTCTATATTACTTATTTCTTTTATTTTTCGCATTTTATATTACTTATTTATAAGTAACTAATTTTAAAGGGAGAAAGAAAATTTAAAAAATGCCAAGCTCAACTATTAAAAAGGTGATATGCTATCCACCTCCCCTTCTAGCTTATCTTACCCTCATTATGGACTTATCAGGAATGCAAACTGTTGATACATAAAGTTTAAAACCCTATCTGCAATAAGCTAAAACCGAAGGAATGTAAAATGAATTTAACTCATAAAGTTTCATACAATATCAAAGAAATCTGTGAATTGTACGAGTTTTAAGCTAGTAAGTATATAATAAGCATTAAAATGATCCTATCCATAATTTTGGTCTCCCTTTCACCAAAATTATAAGAACTGTTACATCTTGACGCAAAGAGAATCCTTTGATCTTATATTGAAAGAAAAAATGTTTGATTGTTATTAGAATCATATTCAAATACTAGAAATCCATTATATCTATTATAGGTGAACATGAGTTTTGTGCCTATTTAGTAAATTACTAATTTGTCCTTAAATATAAATGAATGTTAAAAATTTTGAAGTTGGAAGGAATTGAACCCATGACCTGCCAACACTTGTAACTTTGTGTTCACATGTTCAACCACTAAACCAAATCACTTCTTTATGCAACTTTTTAAACTCATTCACTACATGCTCAAATAACTCACCTATTAGCCATATTTATTTTATAATTTATTCAAGATAAAATTGCCCACATAATTTTTATTAATTTTAATAATTTGAATTTTGATAATTAAAACTATGCCATTCATATACTCATAAATTTATGCTCACGTTTGTTTTTATGATTTATTAGGGATAAAATCATTAAAATATTTGCACATATAATAGTAAAAAATGGTAGTCGGGGAGGGAAAATATAAATTGACAAATATCATGTCATCGAAGTCAGAATTAAGAAAGGTACTGAGTGGCTGAAAATTGGTCCAAAAAAAAAACCAAAGTGAGGAGGTAGGTGACGGAAAATAAGTTGACGTCTATGTCAAGTAGGTAAACGGGCGGAAGTGAAAATAGATCTATAAAATTTTATTATAATATTTCTCTTTTTTAACAATTATATCTATATATTAGTCAAATGACCAAATTATGTTTATTATTAAATTGTTACATTGATGAATGAAGTGTATAACATATTTTTACTCGGTATCATTATAATATTTTATTTTATGTATGAAAGGTACTGAGGTGGCCGAAAATTGGTAAAAAAAAATCGAAGTGAGAAGGTAGGTGACGGAAAATTAGTAGAAGTTATCTCAAGTAGGTAAACGGGCGGAAGTGAAAATAGATATATAAAAATTTATTATAATATTTCTCTCGTTTAACAATTATGTTTATATTAGTCGAATGGCCAGAATACAAAAAATGATAAATAAGGTGTAAAACATATTTATACTCGATATCAGTATAATATTTTATTTTAAGTATATTTGCACTATATCGGTTAATCCTATTATCATCAGGTAATTTATAGATTGATTAACAAAATAGATTAAAATATTAAAAATAAGAAATAATTTACATATGGGATTTGGATTTGGTAAAAAAATGTCAATATGGTTTTGATATCTATTGTCCCTCGCACTTTATTTTTGCAGCATTTTCGTAATATGCTAATGTTATTAACTTCATACAAAATGAGTTTTGCAACCATATATAAGATAGTAATTTTTACTAATTTTAATAATTTATGCCATTCATATACTCATAAATTTATGCTCACGTTTATTTTTATGATTTATTAGGGATTAAATCATTAAAATATTTTCACATATAATAGTAAAAAATGGTAGTCGGGGAGGGAAAATATAAATTGACAAATATGATGTCGTCGAAGTCAGAATTAAGAAAGGTACTGAGTGGCTGAAAATTGGTCAAAAAAAATCAAAGTGAGGAGGTAGGTGACGAAAAATAAGTAGACGTCTATGTCAAGTAGGTAAACGGGCGGAAGTGAAAATAGATCTATAAAATTATATTAGAATATTTCTCTTTTTTAACAATTATATCTATATATTAGTCAAATGGCCAGATTATGTTTATTATTAAATTGTTATATTGATGAATGAAGTGTATAACATATTTTTACTCGGTATCATTATAATATTTTATTTTATGTATGAAAGGTGCTGAGGTGGCCGAAAATTGGTAAAAAAATAAATCAAAGTGAGGCGGTAGGTGACGGAAAATTAGTAGAAGTTATCTCAAGTTGGTAAACGGGCGGAAGTAAAAATAGATATATAAAAATTTATTATAATATTTCTCTCTTTTAACAATTATGTCTATATTAGTCGAATGGCCATAATACAAAAAATGATAAATAAGGTGTAAAACATATTTATACTCGATATCAGTATAATATTTTATTTTAAGTATATTTGCACTATATCGGTTAATCCTATTATTATCGGGTAATTTATAGATTGATTAACAAAATAGATTAAAATATTAAAAATAAGAAATAATTTACATATCGGATTTGGATTTGGTAAAAAAATGTCAATATGGTTTTGATATCTATTGTCCCTCGCACTTTATTTTTGCAGCATTTCCGTAATATGCTAATGTTATTAACTTCATACAAAATGAGTTTTACAACCGTATATAAGATAGTAATATACCAATTTCACTTGAATTTTATACTCCAATGCGAGTTTCAACCCGGTGTGAGACTAATAAACTCGAAAATTGCTGATATATACAATGTCTTATGATCACGGATGTGGTATGTGTATTTTTTATTTTTCGGCTATCATTTTGCTGTTACCCCAAATTAAAATGATATTCGGGATGCTTCATTATCGTAGTTATGTCTATCTTATTTCGTAGATTGAATTTTATTGTACATATGAACTTTTACAACATAATTCATTTGGTGCTTACATTAACACATCTCATTTTAAAAACCCGTTATGAGTTATGACACTTTAATTTTAGTAACTCGTGTATTTTGTTGAATTTGTACATGTCTAAACATGGATTGTCTTGAAATTTGAGATATTACCTTGGGGTTTTGAAAGTTCACTTCTGAGAATAGATATATAGTACAATGTATTTGAAGAAAAGATTTTGTTATGGTCAATTTACTTTTGAAAGGATATATCTGCGATGGTCAAATACCATGATCTTAGAAAAACACACATCACATATTTATTTTGAACGTGCACAACTATTAGAATAAATTTATTATACTCCTTGTTCTCCGAAATTGGTCGGAGAAAAGGATCCAAAATTGGAAATGTGCGCTGAAATCAAAAATTGGAAATATGCGCTGAGATTTTATTAGCAGAACTATATGACTCTATTACTTTTATTTTTTCGTCACATTACATTATTTCTTACAATATTAAATTAAAAATAATATAATATTTAATTCTTTATCCACCCAAAATAAATATCTCATGTATTTCAATACAACAAGATTATTGTGGTAATACTTGGCATTTAATTAACTCTTACTTATAGCTTTCAGTCGGTCATTCTTCTTACACTGACCAAACATAACTAAAAATATAACTTTCGCGGTTCAGAATCTAATAATATTTTGAAACTATAACATCTTAAATAGATCAAAATACGTAAATTAGACTAATACGAGAAAATTATATGAATTATTATAAGGCCCGTGCTTTGCACGGGCTATCATGCTAGTTGTATTATAATAAACCTAATATATATAGATTTTTCAAATTGAATAAAATTTATAATGTTAAAATTCCTATCTTTTTCTAGCTTCAATTTTAGGATAATTCCTGTTGGATAATAATTGTTAAAACATCACTAAATTCATGAATATTTTGTAAGTTTCACGTAGAATATAAAATTATTGAAATGTGAATTTAAAATTCAAGAGAGAGCCCAAAGTGTAAAGTGAATGTCTAAAACCTAATTAATATTATTTTTGTATTTATTTTAACTCCAGTTTGATTGTTTATTTATTAAAATGTAATATTTTATTTTTAATAGTAAATTAATTTTTTTAAAATTTAAAACCCTCTATTCAACATATTAAACAATAAATACTGTTTGTATATTGTTAGATTATTATTTTAATAAAATTTTAAAATTAATAAATTGTGAATATTTAAAAAAGCATTGTGAATTATAATTAAAAATACTAGATTATAGCCCGTGCAAAGCACGTGTTATTTTTTTTTAAATTTGTTTATAGTTTAGTATATATAATATTTTAAACATTATTTTTAGTTTAATATTAAATCTAAATTAATATGCTGTTGGTGGGAATCAAACCTTCAACCTTTCTATATAACATAATCTAGTATTAATTTTATATTAAAATGTTGTTGGCGAGATTCGAACCTTAGACCTTCAACTTTTAGTATTGTTGTATTTAACGGTCATGATCTATTTGAATTGAAGATCTAACGGTTGTGAATGAGGATAACCAAAAATAAGAGGATAACCAAAAATAAGGGGGTAATCAACTACAAATTATACCCCCTTTCACTTATTATAATATAGTATAGATTACAAAGAATCCGTGCATTGTAAAATTTATAAATTAGTTAAAAATAAAACTGGCAAGACAATTGACTATATAATATATAGAGAAAAATGTTCCTAACGTTAACTTTAAATATCTTATCTAAAGTCGACACATTTTGTGTATAAAATGTGGATGGTATTTTTGTAATAATAGAATTTACCTTTTTGTATTTACAAAAATAGCCTTCATATTTTATTTAAATATCTTTTAACTTTAGGTAGTTAGCTAAAAGTAACTTTAGGGCCATCAAGCCCTAACATATATAAGTAACAATTTCATGTATTAACATCAAAATTTTTAAGTTATTTAATTTTAAATTTATTTTTAAGTTATAGTTTGAATTTATTTTTATATCTAATATTTTTTCAAAATATCATACTTATATAATCTACTTTATAATTGGGTATTGGTAAGAGCACCTTGCAAGAATTAATCATTAAATCGGAGATTAAAAATCGGATGTTTTTAATATTATATTATTATTTAGTATGTTATTATGATTTTATTGGTTATTTATTAATTGATATGTATTTATCATATAAAAAAATATAAAATAATTTATATTTGATTAAAATATTATTTAATTTTATTAATTTATTATAAATATTTTGATCAAGAAGTAATCATAAAAATTAATGAAAAATTTTAAAAATCGAATCGAAAAAGGAATTAAGAATCATGAATTTTTAGAACCAGGATTAGTGAGGGTGAAGTACAACTTTAACATGTTTTTGGATAAAATTAACAAAAATAGCCTATTTTAATTGTTTGGCCAATAATAGCCGGCGGAATACGCATTTCATGATAGGGTAATATCAAATACGCATTTCACAATAACTTAATACTATTTTTCAGTACAAAATACGCATTTTGTAGTGACTTATTCAATATTTTTTTTTAAAAAAAATCAAAATACGTATCTTCAATTGGAGTAATATGAATAATAAGATAAATGATATGCATTTCATGAATGCGTATTGTAAGCATGGTTATTCAAAGATGTCAGCCTGTCCATCATGAATGGGGTCCACCACTGAAAAAGATCGGTGTTTGAATTGCCTTCAGCAAAAAGGAATCGTTTTAAATCTTTCAGCCTTTTCTATAGCTGCCATGTCAACGTCAATACTAATACGCATTCCACGTTTATGTATTAGAAAGGCTAAAGTTGGCCAATTATTTAAAAGAAGCTATTTTCGTTAAGAAAGTAATAAAAAAGTGTTATTCTTGTCATTTTTTCGATTAGTGAGGGATTAAGAATCATGAATTTTTAGAACCATGTCTAATCGATAAAAATTTGAACGGTACTTCGGTTGGACCTCCTCCATGAATATGAAATAGAGAAAACACACATACACGCACACACGCAGTTGGAGGTGTGTATTATACTACATATAGATAGAGAATATATTGGAAGTGAAGCCCTGTGTTAATCCAACAACTCATAAACCCTAACCAAAATGGCGTCGGGATTGGGGTCCCTCAAATCCGCAATTTTCGATCGCCAAGCAAGAAAACAGTGCGTCACTTGATTCTTACTTTACTACACTAGTTTTATTTATACTCTAATATATTATTTATATTCATTTTCTTGTTTTTCTAACTGATTTATTTTCTAGGCAATATCAATCTCATATATTAGGCCTCAATGCTTACGACCGCCACAAGAAATTCATCAATGATTACGGTAGCTACTCTTTTTAATTTCAGTTTACGCTTCTTTTCGATTGATTGTCCAGAATTTCGATTGTTTACTTTCAGTTTTAGGGATTTTTATGCCTTGGCTTCCAGAAATATGTCTTATATTTAACAAACATAATTGCTTGGACTATAAAGGGATCATACAAATAGTCAGATGTTTATTTGTTGGATCCTTTTGTCCTAAATCGCTTGAAGGATGAACGATCTCCTCCACTGAGAAAGGAAGGGGGCTACAATCATTCGTACATTTCACTTTTTTTGTGATTTTAAAAAATGTACTAGTCAATTTGTGATGCAAACTTATGTTTGGTCTGCTTTCAACATTTAAGCATATTTATGTTTGATTTATGTGTTTCAGATTATAACATTGCAACTCTTTCCCTTTTCAGTTTTAGTGCTAGATGTTATTACTTTTCCAGGCTATTATCTTCTTATATTACAAAACATTGGAGGAAGTTGAAGTGATTAAAAATGTCAAACTTGAAACTTTTAAAAAGACATGACATAGAACTAACAACCGTTTCAAAAAAATGCCACGGATTATTTTCTAGCTCAACTTGAAGCTGGAAATTTTTTGACAAGGAATACATGTCAGTTTTTTGATGTTAAGTTCTTTGCCAAAATAATGGGACATTCTTTTTCTTTATTCGGATTATCTGTTTATTAATTTTTGGGATTTATACCTAAAGATTTTGATATTTATATACAAATTTGTGACTTGCAATTCATTTTGAATGTAAGACTTTAAATTATACCAAGTTTAAAAATACAAAGCAAACTTGCTTTTAATTTTTGGGCTTCTTATGTATTTTTTGCCTTGCTTTATCCGGCACTCTGAGATCCGTAAAAAAAATACACAAGCAAAATTGCTTGGACTGTAAAGGGAACTTGCAAATAGTGAGATGTTTATTTGTTGGATCCTCTTGTCCTAAAACTAGTGAACGATAAAAGGGGGCTACAGTCATTCATACATATCATTTAAATATTTTATTAATTTCGTGCTTGTTGATTAATGTCAATATATGTAATGTAAACATACCTATCAATATTTGGTCTTGTCTCTGATAGTTAAGTGTAGTTATGTTTGATTATGTGTTTCTGTGATAACTAATGATGTTGCAAAATTTTCCTTCATGGAAGTGGAGGAAGTTGAATTGATAAAAGGTCAGGCATGTAGATATATATGCTAACATTTGAGAAGCAAAATAATAAATAAGTAAAATAAGGAAATTAATTGTTGTAGTATTATTTTTATTGTTAATAATTAAAAAAAAATTAGATGGATGAGAAACAAACTGAAATCATTTTGTTTTCCGACTAACCAACAGTAACACCTTAGGTTCCACATCAAGGAAACTAAAAACTTGAGGGCATAACATTGGAAATTTTCTTTGCCTTCTAGTTGAAATGATCTTTGTATGGGTGACCTCGCTTTTACTAATTTTAACCAAGTTGCACATGAAGCATAAAACAGATATTAGACAATGTGGGAAGTATGCCATTGATGACATGCTTATTTGTTAGATCCTGCTGTCCTATATCAAATGGATGATAAATATTTTCCTTATGAAAGGAGGAAGGGGGATAAATTATATTTTATATAGGTAATTATAATTCTATTTGTTATGTGCTATTTCAACACTTGTGATTCAGTTTTTAGTATATGTATGCATGATATCCTGGACATAGGTAGGGCGGTCAGATATTTAAACACAGATTAAATGGAAAACACTTGTTTGTACCTCTTCTCCTTGAAAGATACCTTTCAATTAAAGCCTTATTTTGTAAAAATAGTCATTGTTTATTTAGGTCTGAATAGTGAAGCTCTATTTATCATATCCTATTGTTTATCTAGGTTTGTAGTGGAGCTTTATTTATGTATCTAATACCGTTTATCTTTTGTGTATCAACTTTAGCTCTAATGTAAATATGGGATACATAGTATGACAATTCATGTTCTCTACAGTTGACTTCTATGGGAAAGATGTGTCAGCAGAAGAAAAGCTGCCTGTTAAAACTGATAAAGATACTCTTAGAGAAGGTTATAGGTATGGCCTTCTTCTTGCCCTCTTTAATTATGTGCTTTGTTTGTTCGTTTATACTATTGGGTTTGAGTCGTTTGACATATTTACTGTATTACTAGCTAACTTTAAAAATTTTAGATTTTAAATTTATACTCTGTTAATCTTCTTCTTTCACGGCGTGGTTGCTTAAACTCAACTATCTATTGCAGATTTATCCGGTCCGAGGAAGATGATCTGGATCCTTCCTGGGAGCAAAGACTAGTGAAGCGCTACTATAATAAGCTTTTTAAAGAGTATCCTTTTAAACCAGATATTGGAGTTCTACTAACATCTTGCTTGTGTAGTTGGTGATCTGGTGTTTTCTGAATCCTTATGTAAGGAATTACAAAAGAAATTCTTCCAACAAAAATGTGAACAAAATCATTAGGAGGCCCAGGGTGTAGATACCCTTGCAACATCCACATCAATATGATTTCACTCCAAGCCAACAAACCTGAATCTACAGAGGAATTAAAAGGACTCAGCCTGAGAGTTAAAACTGTTTATTTTATATTAGAGACGTTTGACAAATGTGATTACCTTTATTACATGTTGGGAGTTGTAATTATCTTTTACGAATTAAAACTTCACTGGTTGTTTTTTTCCTTGAACATGACTAAGATACTGTTTAGCTGATATGTCAAGATACAGGACAGGCAAGGTATGCATTGAAGTCTTACATGATTCAGAACTTTATCTTGTGATCAATTGCAACTTTTGTATTAAGTTTCTTCTTAAGAAACTGCTTTAATGCCCAAGGGAGGGTAGATGATATATGTAATTTTTGTATTACCTCATCTTTCCTAAAAGTCAGATTGTGTTTATCTTAAACTACGTGTTCACACATAACCCCGTAAGGGAGGGTAGAAGATATATGTAATTTTAGTATTACCTCATCTTACCTAAAAGTCAACATTGTGTTATCTTAGACTAACCTAGTACCTACTGCAATTACAGATGTTAATTAACCTGAAGATATAAGCACTTCATATCTCCATTAACACTCCTATAAATGTATTCAATTCAAATGGTTATGCGCCAGCGCTGCCTTATTTCGGTGAGCCTGATGTCGTCTTTTTAGAAGATTTAATTTTTTGCAATGTATCCAACATCCATTAGTAGCTATTTGTGATGAAGCGTTATATCGATAATGTAAGGCCATGCAATGTTCAGTTCAAGTAGTTTCACTAATAATGCTTCTAGTCATTCACAAAGTATATTGTTCTCCTTGAACTTGTCAAATCCATTTCATGACAGGTCCCGGATTAGCTTGGGCCTTGGAGCCATCAGGCCTTGTGACAAATATACTATTCACTAGCCTTATATGAGGAGTATTTTGTATTTCTCGTGCACTTGTCTGCTCTTCCTGCATTGACTAGCTAGTGCCTAGCATCTTAGTGGCATGTTGCATGTTTCATGTTTGTGCTAGTTGTAGGCAAGTGCTCAGCATGTTTATTGGTGTGCTGGAATATCTTAATTAGGCATTATTGGAGTACTAGACTCTGTCATGTCAGTAACATATTAACAAAAGGGCATTAAACGTAACTGCAATTGTGATAATCGCTACTTGGTTGAGAATGAAACATCTTGCTAAATAAATAAATTTCTGTCTACAAGTGATGAGTAAACATCTTGTGTGCATCTTCTTAGTTTGATATATTGAAGTAAACTAGATATTGTCTTTCATGGAATTGTTCTTACTATTGGTACTTGCTTTTACTAGATTGGGCTCAGATGGAGAACAGAAAAGGAAGTAATATCTGGAAAAGGTACATTATTACTTCAATGACTATCCAAGAATGCTACTTCGCATGTTTCAAAGTATCAAATGATGTTTAGCATCTCCGTATTCTGTATATCGTCAAAAATGTCTTTGCTTACTAAAGATCTTGTGTTCTAGCAATACTGCCCTCACTTGATCGAATTTGAGGGTTTATGTAACACCCCGTCCCACATCGAGGAGATTGGGATAATTAGTTCAGTTTATGAGGCAAAGTAGTACTACCAAGTGCACCGACAAATCATGATCTTTTAAGTGCCTGTGAACTACCCAAGTTGTTGTAGTTGGGCCAGTATGCTTTGGCTTATTCTGGATTTGTGATCGGGACTTGACCTGATTTTTCGAAAAGTTGACCCGAGTTGTAAAATTAAGCCTTTTCAAAAGAAAAGTGGGTGTGCTAGTCTTTAATGAAAGAGAAAAAAAACACCGGTATATTCATGGCTGTCACTGTTGTCGTGATTACACGTAGTTCAAAAGAGTATGAGACAGCAGTTGCCATATCAAGTGCTTTTGAGCTTTCGGCTACCATTATTTCTACGTGTTTTTCTGCATTTTGGTATTGAAATGTAGAAATTCTTGGAATCGTTAGATAATGATTTGGTAGTCTAGATGTCCCTGGATAATTGTGGATGGCACATTCCTCTTCTTACTCCAAGCCTACCTTTTATCATAGTAGAACATGTGCAAAAATTGAATGTTTCCGCTATGAGAATTATAGTTCAGTTTTCGAACTATAATGGTTTCATTTCAAAATTATCCATTATTGATGGTGTATATACATGCAGTACTTAATGACCTATTCTTTATAAGGTACCTTTAGTTCCTCTGCAGCACCTCGAGTAGCCCTACATTGGATTTGGGATATTCTCCTTTTTAAAATGACACTAAATAGGATGTCTGACTTGTGTTCTCTGTGTTTATTTTTTAAATTAAATCAATTCATGTTTCCTGGACTCTGCTGGATATATTCAACATTTTCTTACGTGTCAAAGTGTTGGACTCAGCTATATATTGAAAATTTTTATGTTAGCCCAAAGTGGAATGTTGAGGGCCCATATACCTTTTTTGGTGTTATCTATATTATACTATTATAAGCGAAATAGGGTATCTTTGGTTGGTAGTTTGGTATACTTTCTTTGGTACACTTTTTTTGGTACACTCAATAGCAATCGTTGGATTGTGAGATAGATTAATGAGAACCGTTGGATGTAATGCTAAAAGAATATTCTTTTTATAATATATAAAATACTCCTATAGGTTCAAGGTTCGAATCCCGTCAACAACATATTATTATTAAACATTTATATCTTCTTATAAACTACTCCTAGAAGTTCAATGTTCGATTCCCCTCGACAACATAGTTTAGTTAAAAATTTATGTTATCTATTTTCACCATATTGTTATTAAACATTTATATTACTCCCTTCGTCCCACTTATTATGTCCCATTTTGACTTTTCAAAGTCAAATTCATCGAAATTTGATTGTGAATTATAATTTATTGTTTTATATTTGGGAATTTGTCTAATATGTCCCAAATTAAGTACTCAATTAAGAATATATCCTTTTTTATTCAATAATTATAATTATGTCCCATGGTTAAATTTAACTCATATACATATAATTATATATATATATATATATATATATATATATATATATATAATATATTATATATTAAGACCATATTGCCTATACCCATAATAGACACAGATATGGCAAGAGACTAGAAAATAGGTTATTTCATTTTCCAATGATCACGTAACTACGTATACCGTCAGTAAAGAAAGAGAGGAGCGACTTCAGAATCATGGAGAAGAAGAAGATGCAAGAGATTATATCTACCAAGTCTTTGAGGTCCGTTAGTCCGTTAGCTATATAAGCATTATAGTTGATAAGTCGAACAGATTTGCAAGTGTTTTTACGTTTTGTGGAAGGGGGACTCTGTCATTTATTAAATGTTTGGAAGGATTTCTATTTTGTAATCACAAAGGTCTTGGTAGATCGTTATGCCTCAAACTTTTTGTAGCCCTCAAATTTATGGTCTCCTATCTCCTTAATAGAAATCTGTAGATGTCAGTCAGCTAACCATAAGATCAGCAATGTACTGTATAAAAGGTTTAACTTTCTTCCAACACAGCCCTCAGTATAAACTTGTTTATGGAGCAGAATTTGAAGATATCTTTATTTTCCTATGTGTTTGGAATTTCACCTTCTTGGTAAGTCAAGGCTTATTCGGCATCATTGCATCGTCTTATATGCTGATTCAAAATTTATTTCAATACTTTGGGACCTCCAAATTAATGATAAAAATTAAAAATAAATAAGTGAAGGACAAAATTGTCTTTTAATAATGTATAGTTAGTGAGTTAATCATGGTTACAATTAAAATGGGAACATATTAATAAAAAGGGACATATTTATAATTACAATTAAGAATGAGATATATTCATAAATGGCTTATTCAAATGGGACATATTAGAAAAAAAAACCCTTTATATTTTTACAAATTTAAAAATCAATTTTAATAATACTTCACATAAATTTTCTTATGATCATTTTTTTGTAATTATATGTTTATCAATATTTAATGATTATTAGTCAAAATTCGATCAGTTTGACTTTGAAAAGTCAAAATAGGGATAGAGGAAGTATATTATAAACTACTTCAAGGATTTCAAGGTTCAATTCCCATCAACAACATATTAAATTTAAAAAATTATTTATCTATTTTCAATTTACAAGCAAAAAACTATCATTTAGAATACTATCAAATACGTATTATTATATTTTATTATCTTCTATAATTTATTTTCTTACTAATTAAAAAGAAAATATTAAAATTATGAATAATAAGATAAAAATATTAAATATTAAGATAAAAATATTTAAAATCTTCCGTGCATCGCACGGGTTACAAGCTAGTATACATAAAAACAATATAAGAGCATCTACCATTGGATCCCCCATCTGATTGACTACATAGTTGAATTTGCTTTTTAGAAAAGTAATTGTAAAAGAGAATATTCCAATAATTATGATGATTTTTGGTAACCATGGCAGATACTCCCAAGATTGAAATCTGCTACTTTTAATCCTTTTTTTGTTTAGACCAAGGTCCAATGACATATGAAGTAGAGCGAGAGGGGTATCTGCCAAAAACTCTAAATGTAATACCCATGATCAATGTTTTTCTTCTTAGCATTGTAGCCTAGTTCGAAACTCATTGCCTAACGATAAAGAAAAAGCGTTTCAACATCAAAAGCAACAAAAGCTAGAATGGATTCGAAATTGTAACCAAGCATTGCCCATTGGTTCTACCCTGTTGCTTTTGGTAAAAAGAGATCAAGGGTTCAAGTTTTGGTGGAGGCATGTCTGTGAGTAATTAATTACAATAGGTAGGGTTGTCAAATGGATATTTTGGATGTGGATCTGCCAATATTCGAATCCGAAAATTCGAATTCGTATTTGAATCCGGATCCGAAAATATTTTAAAAAAAATAACCAAATCCGAATCCGACGGATATTATCCGGATCCGGATAATATCCGAATCCGTTTTCCAGTCAGATTTTTCTATTTTAAATTCAGTTTTTAATTCAAAAAAATATAAAAATAATAAAAAAAATATCTTTTTAACTTGTCTAAAACTAAATAAAAAATAAAATTTACTTGGACATATTTTTTTTTTTTTAAAAAAATTAATATAACTTCTTGTGTATATTTTTGTTATTCTTAAAATATTGAATTTATATGATATTTATATAAATTTATACCTATATTATGTTTACAAATATATTTTTCTCATATTAATAAATTATTTGATGAATAAAGAACATAATAATTTCTAAATTATATGAATCTAAATATAAATATAAATATAAAATTTATAATGTATATGTGTAATTTCGGATTCGGATATTATCGGATACGGATGTGCCTATATCCATATCCGTATTCAAAATTGTCGGATCCGAATACGGATAATATCCGATTAATTTCGAATACGGATAATATCCGATTTATTTCGAATACAAATATAGATATTTCGATCGGATTTTTCGAATTTTTTTGACAGCCCTAACAATAGGAGCAGACTTGATGTGGATTATTCAAGAATCAAAGTCGATTTGCTTTATAAAAAGAAGGTAGCAGTAAACTTCTATGAAATGGTTTCACATGATTCAGCCAATTAGTCTATATCATGAAATATCGTTGAGAAATAAATCAGTGTTAGCAAAGGATTTCTTATGACTGTTTTTGGTATGGAATGAGTCAATCATCCACTTTGGTTTCTTATTGTTCCTCCATTGATCGAGAATTTCAATTTTGGGAAATATCATGATCATCCAATAAGAAGGGTTTCAAATTTTTTTAAATGAACTGTTTGAAGACCTATTGCGAGTAATTAAATTCTGCAATTTCTGCAATGTGTGAATAATGGGAAATGTATTGCTTTAAAAATTTCCTATATTAGTATAGATTACAAAGAGATTTTTTAAAGTTTTCCTGTTATATTGTGATCACGCAGCTGCAACTCTTAGATTTTAGTTTAAAGTTTCTATGGAGAATCTATGGAGAATATTTATTGTCGTTAACCTGTTAGTGAAAGATGGAAATTAGAATTGGTCATTGACTTTGCACCTTTACATGCCAGGGCAGTTTGTATGCGGTAATAAACATTGTGGTGAAAAAGATGGTCTAGCAAGCTACGAGGTAGGTTGTTTTTGTGAAATACTGTCTCTCTAGGTGCTACCTTGTTCATTTTTTTTGGGAGGTATCTGTAATTGTGACATCTGGAATATGTTTTACTTACTATTTAAATGTATTGCAGGTAAACTTTTCTTATATTGAGGCCGGGGAGAGCAAACAAGCCCTTGTGAAGCTAGTAGCCTGTGAGAGGTGTGGGGTTCACTACTAATTTGTGCTTATCTTTGTGTCTGAGTTTTACGTGTACTTCTTGATTTGCATATTACTTCCTTGTCAAATTTTATGTTTTCATAATATATTTTAGAGAAGTAGGGCACTTTTGCTGATAAAGTGGCCTGGCTATTATGCCTTAAGGTCCTTACATAATACCAAACTTCCTGCCCTAGAGATTAACAGTTCCTGGTCAAATGGCAGCTTAGACGTTTTAAACCCTAAGATATGTCTGTATTTTCTTGTCTAACCTTAATGTTTGCATATCGAGCATTCAAGCTTCTGCACTAGTTTTTTTCTCTTCCTTATTCATCTTTCACATCACTCTTCTCTATTGCCTACAACTGGCAGAATCTAAAACCAAAATAGGAAACAGGTGAAAGAATCTATTACAAAGTAGATCCAATGTAATTATAAAAAGGGCTTTTTTGAAAAATACCTTTTGGTTTTGAACTTTTTGCAAAAATACAATCTTTTTTACAAAAATACTGTTTTTTTGAACAAAATTGCAAAAATACGATCTTCCTGTACATACAAATAAGAATATGGTTGCTGTCATCATCCGTCCACGTCATCATCCTCTTCACGCACACGCTTCCCGAGGAGAAACGGCGTCGTATTAATCAACTATTGTTGAGCTGGCTTTTGGTCTAGTGAAACTAATAGAGAAGAGTTCGTAGAGTTATGGAGAGAGACAGAGACGGTAGAGAAGCTCGCCGAAGTTGTTCCGGTACCGGTGGCGGCGATGATCGACGGCTCCGCTTGGCAGCGATGCTCGACGGCTCCGCTTGCGGTTGTGGTTGCGGTAAGGAGGAAGATGGGAGGTGGTGGAGCGGCCTGCGGCCCCGGGTTTCGGGGAAGGGGGAAGGGGGCGGGGGTGGGTAGATCGGAGTCGGCGATGTGGCGGTGGTTGTGGTTATGGAGGTGGGGTGGGTTGAAGGGAGGGAGAAAAGAGAAGAAGGGAGATGGGGAGTATATTTGCAATTAAGATAGTATATTTGCAATGAATTTGAAAAGATAGTATATTTGCAAAACAAAGTAGAAAACATAGTATTTTTTATAAATTCTCTTATAAAAATTGAACGTTATAGATTCATATCCTTTTTTTTTCCAACTTTTTCCCACCATTGTCCTACATCAGTTTCCTTTTAGGTGCATTTATATGACATTATCAATTCCTCGTAGATAGTACAAATAGTGAGCAAGCTCTTGATACGATTTCAGCGATACCGCCCTTCCTTGCATCTTTACGCTGAGGGTGGTGTGATGGTTTTATGATATGTTAAAAATTTGGTCTCGACACCAATCATCTGTTTATCTGATTCATATATTGTGGTTAATATTTTTTTCCCTTCAGACAAGCCTACCGAACATCTTGTGGTTAATATATCTTACTCATTGTATTGACTTAGGTGTGCGAAGAAGCTGAATTACAAAAAACAGAAAGAGAAGGAGAAATTAGAAAGAAATGAGAAAGAGGTGCTTCAAAGAAAAAGGTATACCTTTAAACTGTTATACTTCCTTTGCTAATGACAGCATACTTTTTACCTGGCATTCTGCAATATAGACAAGAGTCATATCTTTCTTGCAGAGAAAGGTCAGAAAGTGATGATGATGATATACCTACCGAGTACAAGGGCAACAAAGACGGGAGGAAAGGTACCCACAAACATCAATCCTGTCGATTTTATCTATTAAATTTCTAGTTCAAACTTTGGTAAGGAACCTATATATTTGGTAGTCGTAATTTAGATTACGGCTCATGTTATTGGTCAAGCATACCTTTCAGCTAGATTATAAGCTTTTGTGGATAAAAGAAACCCTCGTAATCCCTTATCTTTGTTAGGATTCTTTCGATTTATTAATACCTCTAATATTTTGGTGTTCTAGAAATTCGGTGATTGATTTATGCCATCCAGAGGGAAGACTGATTGTTTTTCAACTTGGTTAATAAGAACAGAGACTGTTCATATGACTTTCTGATTATAAATTTACTGTTATCAACTGAATTTTTTTTTTTTTGCAGTCATGAAGACCTCCACTTCTTTAGGAGACCAGAAGGCTGGTGAAACTGAGAACTTTGACGAGTTTCTTGAGGGAATGTTTCTTTAAGTTCGAGTCGACCATGACTGCTGCAACATTATCTGCCTTTAGATTATCATCTCTCTCCGGTAGTGTGAATTATAGTGTAGTTGTAACTGGAATAGTCTGAATCTCCCAATACCTAAACTCTGCAGTCTGTAATTTCATTCTGTTGTAATGACCTAGCATTGGACTACAGTGACTTATATTTTATGGTAATCTTTTCCTTGTATAATGGTGACTAGTTTAAAATTTGGGTTGTGATTCCCTTTTCTTTTAGTTGCAGAGTTTTGAATAAAAGACGATACAACCATACAATTCTGAGGTAGAAGAGAAGAGAAACGGATTAGATTTTTCAATATTTTTTTTACAAGTTGTGCTCCCAGAGTTTTCTAAAGACGGGCTAACGTGGGCTCCGCTCAAGGACCATTTAAAAAAATACTGGTAGAGAAGTTCTCAAACATCTTTTCCTTTGATTAATACAAAACATATCCATTTTTTTAAACTATTCACTTCTATAATTAACTCTGTAGCAAAAGAAATTTTCATTTATAATTTTTCTTTTTGGTGGGATTCTCGTTCTTCAGTTTCTCTTTATTGTTTACAGAACAAGAGTCTCCGAGGCATAGTGCAAAGTCCTTTCTCGGGAAGAAGACTTTATTTTATTTTTGAGAAAACTGGACCTCAGGACAACCTCAGGGATGTATGTCTTTTAAGGTTATAAATGATTTGTACTTATAAAGTAAAGGGTTCCGCAGAGACATTTTATAAATATAATTTTTTTCAGTGATTTTACAAAAATACCCTTAAATTTGTATTAAAAATGTTTTAATATAATAACCTTGAAGTCATCCTCAGGCACATGAAACCCCTTTATTTTTTTGCTATATAATAAATGTATAGCATAAATTTGGATTACTGGGATATAAGAAAAGGCCAAAATAATCAAGACAGGCCAAAATAATCCAGTGTCTTAAACAAATTACAGGAGCATTGACTCAAAATCCAAACACCGACATCATACACCAAATCTAAACTACAAATCTACATTGTGCCTTAAATATCGGAAATCTTGATGAATTGCCTGGTGTGATTCAGTCAAGTAGCAGATGTGGAAACATAGTCGTTGGTAGTCATTGCATCAATAACACTCACTCATGTAATTACTACATACATGTTGAAAGAAGGCGATTGATGTTACAATCAACTAAAACATGCTTTACAATCGATATTCACTGATGTTACAATCAACTAAAACATGCGGTGCATGTATTTGTTTCTAATTTGGTGCTTCTACCATTTCTTCCCCTCAATGAATATCAGTCATGCGCTTTACCAATAAAGGCCATTAAAATCAATATTCATTATCGTGACAGGACGGAGCCAGAAGTTTGAGTTTGTGGCTCATCGAGTCCACCAGCAATCAGCCTTTTCACAAACCATAGACCTTCAGGTACATTCTTGCCATGTCTCACTATGCTGATACGTATACCAAATGGGCCCCAGTTGTTTGCACATGGTTTCTGGATTGACCATTGATTATTCCATTCCATTTAATACAAGATTTATACAGTCGGTCTCTATGTACTCGACCAAACAAGCATCCACATGTAACATGTTTAATTCAAAAATCATTAAGCACATGCACACTTTATAAATCATAAAATTTGATGTGTCATTTGAGAAAACAAATACATGTACTGATAAGATAATCTACAAGGCATAGACCAAGGGCTTAAGTTTAGAAACCCACAAAACTAGTATACGTTAAAAGTATTATCTGTCTTCCAGTATCGAATTCCCCACAAACGAGATTTTATAAAACACAAACATGGAATCCACTAGGCCCATTACCACTTTACAGCTCCTATCTGAAGGAAAATTGGTGAGGGCAATTTGTGCACAAGCTCTACTATAATTGGAGCTCCATTTGATCAAGACTCTGCAAGTGACCCATTTGCGCAGCAAAACCACTTTTTCTGCACATCAATAGACTCAAAGGATCAATAGTAAACAAATAATGTCTTCAATTGTTGATATAATTAAAAAATGAGTAGCTTCTGAAACGGTTTTCCAGTTATATTGGAAAAAAAAAAAAAATTAACTTTCAATACAGAAAAATCCAAAATGGCAACTAATAAGGCAGTCACAAACAGTGCACAGATCAAGAATTGCTACGACAAGATTTATGAATCTTTTGCATTCAACAAAGCAGTGAGGCTTGTCAGCTATTGATATAACAAATTTCCAAACACAATTTTAATCACAACTATGATTTAAGGCCATCTCCTTATATTGATGACATCCAAATAATTGTCTGAATACGTAGTAAGGAACTAGTAGAACTACCAACATAACAGCAGTTTGAATCACCAAAAAAATACCTTCCGTTGCAAAATACCTGATTTTAGAGAGAAACAGCTTTAACCTCTTAAGTCGGAAAAATATATATTTCCAAAAGACACTTCCTCCATGTTCGATTTTGGATATCTCCGGAAACAAAATTGGAGATGCATTGCATACATATTTGACTTTGCCATCTTAAACAACTTGCAACATCCTTCTCTTAAAACCGGCCTTAAAACCAACAAAGTTTCAGGTAGTTTTAAGAATTCTAAATGAATTTTTTCGTTCTCATTCAGAAAATATAACTTACTTCCAACCTAGTCAGTTAAAGCCAACAGAGATCGGTGACTAAGGCAAAATTTACCTCAAAAATGTCCACTTCTGCTGACATATAAGATTTAAGGGAATATAAGAGTCCTATACACCCCTAGTTACTGTTGTACTTGTTGATTTACTATCTCTACTTCTCTTCACCAGTAATTTAATGTGTTTAGGTCTAAGGCTTGTGGAAAGTAATCATATTCTCACCACATGGGATTATTTTCATCTTTTAAGATGTAAGGATAGATAGCAGATTTGGCTTACTCCTCTAGGGGTGAGCATTTAATAAGATGTACGGTCTTCTCCATCAATATTTTCTCTTACGCGAGGACAGACAGCTAATTTTGCAGAAAACGTAGACAGGATTCTCAATGTCTTAACAAAACGAAAGATGTAACAGATGTAACTGCTTTTTATTGCCGGTTAACTTTATTCAAATGTAGGTAAATCTAGCCTACTTCCAAAACTTCTAGAATTTAGCCTGTTCAGTGTTTTCTGCACAATTGACTGCATTCCCGCTTCCTATCGGCAAGTCTCTAGAAGTGAAGATGAGCTCGACCAAAGTACATCCCAAACTGTTTGTTTTGTTAGGCCTATTCCTTGGCTTCCACTTAAAAATTTGTGTAAGCATCTCATAGCTCAACAATGAATTATCCAACTTCATGAGTATACAGAGAGTTACTTTCGTCACTTCTATAAATATATGTAACTGAACTCAACTTATAAGTCATTTTTACAAACACAAACAATAAACTTAACTTATTTTAGGTAATAAATTACTTATTTGACTATACGAACACACTTACTCTACGATGTAAACGGTCAGGTGTGTCTAATTTCAAGTACTTGCTTTCTTAGTCTACAATGTAACAGTCACGTGTATCTAATTTCTAATTATTTTCTTTTGGGACCACGGGTTAATCTGCTCGATTGTTGCGGAGCGTCTTCCGCATCAAGAATTAAGAATACAAATCAAGTGTGATTAATGTAGCAGCTTAATTATACTAAAACTACTTACATGTATCCTTATCAATTATGGTAGTCCATATTTACTTCGAAGTACATGTCAATCAGAAGTTGTTTCCTTTCAGTCAGGATTTTACTTGATGGCCTGGTCTTAGGACGTCTATTTGAAAGTCATAACCTTTATTAATGGATAGATTTTATGAATCAACTGGAGTTTTTAAGAATTAAGAGTAATTAATCAGATTTATAGTGTTTGTATCAGATTTATAGTGTTTATTAAGCCTTGTCCAAACCTTAAATGACATCTCGAATGGGGGAACATACCTTCTAAAACACATATAATCCTCAGTGTGTAGCACAGGATTCCGCCACCCTATTTAGTATAAGGGTATCCTATTTAATATCTGGACTTTCACATGTGTCACTGAAAGCAGGAGACAAAGTTGCTCATATGGTGGTCAAAAGCAACCAATTGCTTTCAAAACAGTTGTGTTTGTCTATTATTAATAAAATTAATTTCATTACAGTCCCTATTGTGGAACATAAGGAAAAATGATATATATGATGGTCTGATGCAATAGTCAAAACCCAGCACTAGTTTATGAATAATTTTTCTTGTAGTACTATGGCATATCCGATGGTCAAGACAATCCAACTTGCAGTGTAATGTTTATGACTGCTTGCACCTGATCTGGTTTGCCTAGTATTCTGAAATCTAAAAATTCACTTTATTAAAAGACACAACAAGCCCTCCCTCACCATGGCTTTTTCATCCCCTATATACCAATTAAATATGGAGGAGAAACAAACATGAGCCATTAGCATATAATGACAACGGGACAAACTAATGAAGAAATTATCACTTCATTGATGTTGGAAATCAGCAAGTTACAAATAATGCTTCGCCAAAAAGGGGTACTGTAGAGGATTCCAGCCACAGTAAATGCATAAGTGAGCAAGTACATAAATTTCTGTAATTGACTATCACCAAGAAAGAGGGTACCAGAGTGGTGATTATCAGTTTGTGTGAGTGGGAGAGGGGAGG
The DNA here is from genome assembly GCA_036435485.1 of Saposhnikovia divaricata. Lineage (NCBI taxonomy): Eukaryota > Viridiplantae > Streptophyta > Magnoliopsida > Apiales > Apiaceae > Saposhnikovia > Saposhnikovia divaricata. The sequence goes on along the minus strand of CM071596.1, from coordinate 147,031,388 downwards.
AGATGAGGGAGAGAGAGAGAGAGAGAGAGAGAGAGAGAGAGAGAGAGAGAGAGAGAGAGAGAGAGAGAGAGAGAGAGAGAGAGAGAGAGAGAACTTACAGCCTGAGGCTTCACAGGATCCACTGCATACTTCATGTTGTGATCTGCTTTTGATGGTGACTCAGGCTTTCCACCAGTCTTTTTCTCATCTCTGGCCTTGTTGAAAATAACAGTGAACCCTTCAGCTGAAGCAGGATCATTCACATCCCATTCACCAAACTTGGGCAATGGCCTGCCCTTATCCTGCCAATACACAACAGAAGAAGCTCTTAAGTATGTAACATTAGTCTCTAAAATTCAAGGGTTGGATGAGGTCAAATTTAACTCAAAACAGTGGATCTCTCTGGTAGAAAATTTACTACTATATTACTGCTCAAACAGAATCATCAAAATGTACCAAATTTTGTTTAATGAGACCTGCATCTTTTGTTCCTCACTTGAGTTGATGAGAACATTTTATGGAACTACAATTAATCTTACACTATTTTTTAGTCAGTATGAATATAAAATATCTACACTATGGTCCCCTCTTCAAATGTCGTACTCACACCATTTTACAGTGGACACAAATACTTGCTAACACGCCAAAAACGCAAGACAACTGAAGGAACAAGCAGAAAGGCGATATGGTGGAAACAAGTGAGGCCTAGAAGCTCAACTCTCTAATATGATCTACATTAAACTCAGTTAAATCAGACTTTGTAGTCTGTAAATAAAGTGGGGCTAAGTACGACCGAGCCTTCACAAATCATCAATTAAATCACCTTTCTGTGAATCTGAGTTGCAGTATTAGGCTAAAGCACGCAATCGTTACAGTTGGATAAAAAGTAATCACCTACTCTAATTACAGAATTAAAGAATTTTCAATCTGAAACCTTGTGTTGCTAGGTCATTAACAAAAGACAAAACAACAACAACAAATATTTATAAATTATACACAAAGGCAAGAATATATGAAATTCATAACATTTTAATACCATCTGAATCTGATCCATATATACTAAAAACTGGCTGTGGAGTTGACAAAACAATCATAAATGAATAGGATATTTTAACCAAAACAAATACAACTAGTAGAAATTTTGGTTAAACAGCGACTGAAATAAGAGGAAAACCCAAAAACAGTGAATTACAAAAATTAAACAAAGCAACACTAAAAGATGATAAAGTGAATCAAGAAAACATAAAGTCAAAGCAAGCAATAAACAAGGATGAGATCAGAAAAAATAATGAAAACAATAGCAATAAATGAAAAGAGGGAATAAAAATCAAATCTTGAATACAGGTGAGAACAGAACCGATCACGTACCGACATGAATCGAGAGATGGGGGTTAAAAAGTTGGTGTTGGGAAGATAAAGAGGAAGGGGGAGTAGCAGAGCAGAGAGAAAGAGAAAAGAAGATCAAAGAGAAAAGAGACTGAAAAACAAGAGTCGTGTCAGTTGGGTATTCATTGTAATAGCCAGGGGTGTGCATCAGATGGTTTGGGCGGTTTGGGACCGTCAAACCAACCAACCAAACCATAAATTTCGGGTTTTTAATTTTCCAAACCATAACCAAACTAAAAACCATACCATTCTAAAAAAACCAACCAAATTATAACGGTTTGGTTTGATCGGTTTCGGTTTAAAACCGTTATAAAATATATATTTATACTTGATGTTATTTATTTTCTCCAACACTAAATACAAATACAAGATTCAATTTTATTTTAAAAGAGCCAACAAAATAAATGCACAAATAGTAGCACAAAATATTATCAAAAATAGTTATAAAATAAATTATACTACTCAAATATTTTCATTAAATAATAAAATAAGTCTCAAAAGTCTTATATATAGCTTCTTAGTACTTTCTTCTTTTAACTGGTTTTTGATATGAAATAAAACAAGTTAACCACTATAAATCTAACAAAATACAAAACACACGTGCACGTAAGCATGGTTAAGGCATATAATATTATAGTCTATAAGTGTGTTGAAGAAATAACCACACGAAAAATATAATATATATATATATATATATATATATATAATATTTTTATACGATTTGATGGTCGGGTTGGTTTAATCGGATGGGTAAACTAGTGAAACCTAACCCAAACCAAAATTTTCAGTTTTTAAAAATATAAAATCATAACCAAACCAAACCCAAAAAAAACCTAAATTTTCGGTTTGGTCGGTTTGGTTTGGTCGGTTTGGACGGTTTTTGGAAAATCATGCTCACCCCTAGTAATAGTGATGCAAGCATCTATGGCATAAATATTAGTAAACATTTTTGTTTCTTGATAGTTTTTTCATACTAAATTGGAGTAAATTTATGTGTATCTTTATGAATTTATATCATCAAAACAAACTGTTTATTTATTTGTTTGACTTATTACTCATTTTTTTTATTTGAGATTTTAAATATAATTACCATACAAGCCCGCAAAGCATGGACTTGTTATTTAAATTGTATTTTTTGTTATTTTATTTATTGTGATTAGAAATTTAAATTTAAAATTTTTTATTACATATTTATTTTTAGTGAATTTTAAAAATAAATTTATTTTTATAATTTATTTCCAAAAAATCAATTTTTTTAATAATATATTAAATAAAATTAGATTCTGATTATACGATCATTTAAAAATATTTACTCAAATTTAACAATACAAATAATTTTATTTAAAAATATTAGTAAACAGTAAAAAATTGATTTAACTACCCGATGATCTTATATTTTAAATTTAAATATTTCTCGATGAATGATATTTTTAATTTGTTCAAACACATGTACATAATATATACATTTAGCAAAATTTATTAATAGAAATGTATACTTTAAGTCGATTATTTGTGCATAATTTAAAACATTATGCTTAAAACCGAATCACTTATTTAAATTATTTTATGAACTAATTCGCTAGACTTAAAAGATCTTGAACATTTTGTGTACCTACTTATTTTTACGCGATCTTTTCTTCTGGTATAGTTGGATTTGTAAAAAAAAAATGTTAAAAACATGATTTCAAGTCACTTATGTAAATAAATTTTCTATCTTGGTATCCTATTTTTAAATTCTATACGTTAATAGAAATCTGTAATTTAATTCGATAATTTGTTTATAATTTAAAATTTTATATTTAAAACCAAAATACTTATTTAAATTACTTTACGAACCAATTTGTTAAACTAAAATAAACTTTAATATTTCGTGTACCTACTTATTTTTACGCGATCTCTTCTTAATATGATTGGATTTGATAAAAAATTGTTGAAAACATGATTTCAAGGCACTTATGTAGATAAATTTTCTACATTGGTATACTATTTTTAAATCTTATATGTTTATAGAAATATTTACTTTTAAGTCAACGATTTGTGTATAATTCAAAATTTTATATTTAAAATCAAAGCACTTATTTAAATCATTTTATGAAGCAATTCGTCAGAGAAAAAATATCTTTAACATTTTGTGTACCTCCTAATTTTTAGGCGATCTTTTCTTCTAGTATGGTTAGATTTGTAAAAAATTGTTAGAAACATGATTTTAAGTCAGTTGTGTAGATAAATTTTCTATCTTGGTATCCTATTTTTGAATCTTACACATTAATAAAAATCTATACTTTAAGTCGATTATTTGTGTATAATTTAAAATTTTATATTTAAAACCGAATTAGTTATTTAAATTATTTTATGAACCAATTCGTTAGACTAATTTTTTTTTTTTTAACATTTTGTGTACCTATCTTCTCGTATGGTTGGATTTGTAAAACGTTTGTTACAAACATGATTTCAAGGCAGTAGATAAATTTTCTATTTTGGTATCCTATTTTTAAATTTTATACGTTAATAGAAATCTTTATTTTAAGTCAATTATTTGTGTATAATTTAAAATTTTATATTTAAAAAAATCACTTATTTAAATTATTTTACAAACCAATTCGTTAGGCTAAAAAGATCTTTAATATTTTATGTACCTACTTATTTTTATGCAATCTTTTCTTCTAGTATGGTTGGATTTGTAAAAGAATTGTTAAAAAACATGGTTTCAAGACACTTGTGTACATAAATTTTTTATCTTGTCAAATTGCTACAACTGAATACAAGACATAATAAAAAAAGGTTAATATAATATAATATATTGGGTGCTTACACATATAGATAAAGAGTTTTATTTTTTTATCAAAATGAGCATAGTTAAAATTGTCGTCTTTAAATCTAAGGTCATGGGATCAATTCTCATCCATACTATAATTTTTTTAATAAAATTATAATGGCATTTTTGTAATTATGTGATAAATAAGGGTATATTAAATATTTCACCGTCATTTTTTTGGCACTTTTTACCCTTGTGTTCTCCTTTAATATATAGTAAAAGATATTTAGTATGTGAAAATATTTTAACAATAGAATGTTTACTTGACTAGTACTCACTTTTTCAGATTATCTTGCATGTTGATCACTGTTTATTTGTGACTTTAAACCTTATATTCGATATATGAAAGTGTTTTATGTTTTTTTATTAATAATTAGATTTATATAATTTATAAATGAGTATCTGTTTTCATAAATTATACCATCGCTATTAGTATGTAAAAATATATTAAATGTATTGTTGACGGAGGAATTTGGGAACAACAAATTTTCGGGTACGTCGCCGGAAACAAGATCTGTAGCAGCGGTTCCTCGTCGGAAAAAGTTGTTGTGTAGGTGGCTGTAAGTAAGTGGTGGCTGAGATTGATAGGGTTAGTGGCGGCTATTCAGAGCTCTCGACTTCCCACACCTCAATCGGCCTACGTACCCCTCTATTTATAGGGGATCAAGCCAGACGTAGTTCTTGGAGAACAAGAAACCCAAATGGGCTTAGATAACGGACCAGCTTCCGGAATGTTCTACTATGAGGCCTAACCACAAAGGCCCAAGGCTCATCCAAGATCTCAAGACTTCACGGATAAGGAAACTTCCCCCGTCGAGGACTAGTCCTATCCGTTACCAGCTATTTCTTGATTTCAAGGATGCAGGTATAGCCGTGGTTTACCCCAAGTGCAGAACGCATCCCTGTCCCCCGAATGAGAAGCACCCACCAGATAGCAGGACAGGTGATCCAGAGCTTTTGGGTGCAAAGTGCAGGATTACTCCAAAGTTCCCCAATGAGAGCGCGCCCATTGGCTACAGGAACAGAGCTCCCAAAGCACACACCAGAATTCCCCATCTTTCCACCATAGGGCGCGCCCTTAGTGTTTAAGAAGGGTCCTTATATCCAGGCAAACCCCTGGAGGCCTTCTGCGACGGACATCCCCCTCCTGAGATACGACAGGAGGGAATTCTTCAATTTCTGGAATTCCAGCTTGAGTGGAATCCAAGTTTGAATGGAATTTACATTTGAATGGAATCCCAGGAGAGATTTCTTCAATGTCTTCTTAGAAAATCAACTTAAACAAATTTGTCACTTTATTCGAATACTTAGGGCGCGCCCTCTTTAATGAGAAAGAGAGGACGCGGCTTAACTTCCTCATTTACTTCCAAAACCCTAATTTATCCTAGAATTCCCCAACTTTAGCCCATATTTGACCCGAATCCATTTTGAAAATACCCGAACCAAATTTTGGCTATAACAACTACCCCACAATTCCATATGAAATCAGAGATGATGTATGGAATTTTTTCTGAAAAGCCAAAAATTCTTTCACAATTCCTCCTCAGGGCGCGCCTTGGCAGAGGGCGCGCCTTTTAGAATACTAAACGACTTGGTGGAAAACAGCTGTTTTCCACTATTTTTCCAAACCTCTATAAATACCCCCCTTTCTATTCACTTTACCCTTTTTACTTTCTCTCTCTCCGAAAACCCGACTCCGACGACTTCATCTTCTAAACATCAATCCGGCCGTCTCCGTCAAGTTTTCTGCCGTTTTCTTCATCGAATCGCACTCCAAAACTCACAAGGTACGTTTCCATATCCTTATTTTTCATTTTGACCGTGTAAATTGTCCATTCCGACGTTGCAACTGTTCACATATCCCATGTTCTTCGTTTTCCGTTGTATGTATATATGTATGTATATGTGTTTGATCTTATTTTCTAAACATATGCCTATTTCAATATGATTTTGAACACTAGAATGAGCCCTTAAGCGCGTCCTATACTAAGGGCGCGCCCTAAGGTCTCTTAATAAATACTAAATGCTCGTCAAATAACTTTAGGGCGTATCTGATTTAGTTTGCAATACACTCTTTCATTCTTCTTCCCTTGGGCGCGCCCTTAGTGCTTTTATTTTCAATTTTTTGCAGCTGGAGGGCGCGCCATCACCATTTCATCCTTTCAAGGAATTCAATAAAAACATAGGGATATACTCTCCCTTACCAGCTACACTTCCTCCAAATCATTACCGACCTCTCTTCTCATTTATTTCTTCAGAAGAGAGGGCGCGCCTTATCAAAGATTTTAACGAAGAAAATATGAGTTTTTCCAGTGAAGACTCCTTGGATAATATTCCCCTTAGCAGCCGTATAAAGAACAACACAGAAACTTCAAAACCAATACCCAAAAAAACTCCAAACCCTTTGCATACAGATCCCTCAGACAATGATTATATTCCAAATTCCAATTCCTCCAACGACACACACTCTTCTGACACTTACTCCTCTGAGGGCGCGCCCTCAGCCTCTTCTATTTCACCTATAGCCAATTTCGAACCTACATCTCCATTACCTTCTCCAGTCCCGTTTAGACATTGGGAAGTCCTTGATGAAGAAATCGATATTGATTTTGGTAAATATGATACCATGTCTGAAAAGGATAAAAATATTCTTAGAAAGAAACGAGGCAAATTGGCTTGTGTGAATATGTCTTCGACAGCCACGAGCGACGAAGTAGGATGGGCTATGCAATATTATGGCCAAGAAGGAATCTGGGCCATTCCATATGCTCACCACCGCCCACACATCTTCAATTATGGTAAAAATTTCAAAATTCCGAGGATGGTCTTAACTCCAAAACTTATAGCTCTTGGTGTGGGCGCGCCCTTACACCCATATCTAAGGCAAGTACTCGAATGGTACAATCTTGCACCCATTCAACTTAGTCCCAATAGCTACAAACTTTTACTTGGTTTATTCATTCTCTATCACGATCTTGAATTTGGAGCTCCCTCCATGCACGAAGTCAGTTTCTTCTACAGCATTCGTCAATCCAGTATAGGCTATTACTATTTAGTAATAAATAAGCCTCACAACAATAAAGGATTTTCTGAGGGTAGGGTCAGCCACACCAAACATTGGAAGGAACCATATTTCTTCGTTTGGGATGTCCCTCGAGTTCGTGTGCAGTTCAACACCGATCCCTGTAAGTTAGGGCGCGCCTTAAATCCTTTTTTCCTTAATAACTTTCCACTCTTGAACTTTCATTAACTTTGAATTAACACTGATAGAAGAGTTCAGAAAACTCTCCAAGGCGCGGCCTTTCTCAGGGCTCAGGCTGTCCTCAAAATTGCCGAAGAAAAATTCAATCTTCAAACTCTTATCACAGAAGAAAACCTAAAAAGAGTTGGGATTCTCTCTGAGAGGGTTGGTTCCTTTTGTAAATTTAAGAAATTTAGAAATGGCGTTGCCGTTCCCTCACCCTCTAGTGATAGCGACGAAAATTATGACTCCAATGAAGGTAGAAAATTATAGATTAGGACGCGCCCTAATATTTATTACTTCTTTACTTAACATGTTATGCTTCATAACCTTTTCCTAAGGCGCGGCCTAATTGTTTCTCTTGTCTTGTGCAGATATGGCTCCTCGAATTCCTCGTGGTTTCGGAGGTACAAAGAAAAATGACAAGGAGAAAAGCGATGAAAAAGCTGGTACCTCCAGAGCGCGCCCAGCAAAAGATTCCAGCAAAAGCATTCCTTCAAGTGATTCCCTGAAGAGGGATGTTGAGGTTCTTCACGAACCTGTTGAAAAAAGCAAAAAACAAAGGATCGAGGCCGCGCCCTCCTATGTTGAAACTCTTATTGGGCCTTCTGCGTCCTCATTTGTCAAGGAGAACGAAGTGGATAAATGGCAAAACATGGATGCTGAAGAGGAAATTCATTCCATGATCCATGCCTCCTCCCAGCTCCTCATTCAATCTCTAGGGCGCGCCCAAAGAGTCCACAAGGAAAAGCTTCACCTTAACAAACTCGAGGCTGAAAATAGGAAGTATTCAAAGATGAGCATTGAGAATGATAATAAATGGAAGAAAGATCTAGACGCCAAGGATGTTACAATTGCTGATCTGAAACACGACCTTGATGAATCTTGTGAACATCGTGATCTTCTGAATTCCAAGAATGTCAGGTTGGAGAAAGAGATAGAGGAGTTGAAAATACAGCGTGACAGTCTTGAGATCGAGAAGGCTGACTGTTGGAAAGATGAGAAACATCGTGTCGAGGATGAAAACTTCCAAAGGGGCTTTGACTTCTATCTCCTTGGTTTTCTGGCTAATGATCCCGACTATAACTGGGAAGAAAAGTTTGGTCGCGAAAGTGCTAAGGATATCGAGGACTTCAAGAGGGTGCACGCGAGCGCAATCAAAGCAAAGAGGATCGAACTAGGCTTGGACAAAGATCCTCAGGGCGCGCCCTCTTCCACAGTTATTCCTGAAGCCTAAAATCAAGATGCTCAAACATTTCCTCCTGTAACAGATCAAGCCTCCATTCCTGAAGATGCAACTCCTCTCTCCATCATCCAGTCTACAAACAACCAGGACGCGTCCCCTGCTAAGGACGCGCCCTAAAACTTTTATCATCTTTGAACTTTTGCTTGGTTTTAACATTTAAGGTGCGGGCCCTTTGTAAAACCCTACAAATTGTATTTTGAATGTCTTGAATATTGTCCGTGTTTTTTTGACTTTAAATATTGTGTTTCTGCAAAATTCTGTCAACTGCCAAATTACTTTTACCGTAAAACAGCTATAAGGCGCGCCCTAACATATAGGGGGCGACCTTTGTAAAATTTTCTTTATCACTGTTAAAAACACATCTTCAAAAATTTTCAGATAATTCTTCTATGCAAACATCATATGATGTGAAAAGTTGTTAGTTAAAATTCTTCAGCCAATATTCTTTCAACTCTTGAAAACATTGAAACGCATAGAATTAAGTCTTCATTCATGTTGAGGGCGCGCCCTAAGGCATTACCCTTTTCAATATTCCTTTAACTTGTCAATTATTGCTAGTAATTACACAGAATTTCACAGGGCGCGCCCTAAGGCATAGAGCACGACCTCTTGTAAAAAAGAATCTTCAAAAAACTTGAAAAAATGTCTTGATAAACTTTATTAATCTTCAAATAAACTCAAATCTCAACAGAACAGGGGAAGGTATACATGAACTACCCCCCGAGCTAAGGAGAATAAACTTCGAAAAAACGTGGAATAAAAACAGCAAGTCTCGACTAGAACTAAAGAAGGCGTATGTGTACTACCCCCCTAGACTAGGAGAAGATTTATTTATACTAGTCTATAACTTAAATATAAGCCTTCATACAATAGGGGGTCAAAGCCGCATCCTACTGATAGTATTTCCTCAAATGCTCTGCATTCCATGCCCTTGGAATTGTGTTGCCATCCAAGTCTTCTAGATGATAAGTTCCTTCCCAGATGATAGACTTGATCTTGTAAGGTCCTTCCCAGTTGGGACCAAAGACTCCATGTGCTGCTATCCTTGTATTTGGCATGACTTTCCGCAGAACTAAATCTCCTACATTAAAAGGACGAATCTTCACCTTCCTGTTGTAATACCTTGCAACCCTCTGCTGATAAGTTGCCAACTTCATCTGCGAATTAGCCCTTGTTTCCTCCAACAGGTCAAGACTCAACCTTTGGTTTACCAAATTTGCTTCTTCATCATAGAAATCTCTTCGGAATGATCCTGCCCCAATCTCTACCGGAACCATTGCCTCACATCCATAAGACAACATAAAAGGGGATTCCCCCGTTGTGGTCCTTGGAGTTGTGTTATATGACCATAAGACCATAGGAAGTTCTTCAGGCCAATTCCCTTTGCTTTCTTCCAACTTTGTCTTCAAGGTATGCTTGATTATTTTGTTGATAGCCTCTGTCTACCCATTACTTTGAGGATGATACACAGCTGCAAACTCCTTTTTTATCCCCAAATCATCACATAACTTTCTCAATTCCTTGCTGTCAAACTGTTTTCCATTATCCGACACAAGTTTATACGGAATTCCAAACCTGCACACAATAGAGTTGAAAACAAAATCTCGAATCTTCCTTGCAGTAATTGTGGCCAGGGGCATTGCTTCCGCCCACTTGGTAAAGTAATCCACAGCAACAACAGCATACTTCACTCCTCCTTTAGCTTTAGGGAGCTCTCCAATGAGATCTATTCCCCACATAGCAAATGGCCATGGACTCATTAAAGACGTCAAAGTAGTAGCAGGACTGGTAGAATAATTGGCGAACCTTTGACACTTGTCACATGCCTTAACAAACTCGTAAGCATCCTTCTTCAAGGTAGGCCAATAATATCCTTGCCTTAATACTTTCATTGCCAACGAACCACCCCCCGAGTGATTGCCGCAAATCCCTTCATGAATCTCCCTAAGGATGTAATTGCATTCATCTCCATCTATGCACTTGAGAAGTGGTTGATTGAAACCTCTCTTATATAATATCCCATCATACTCCACGAATCTAGCTGCTTGATACTGAAGCCGCCTGGCCTCCAGCTTCTCACTTGGAAGTATACCTTCTCGAATATATTTTTGAATAGGAGTCATCCAAGTAACATTGGGAATAGATTCCACTTCCATGACTTCAACCTCTGGAATGCTAGGTACTTCCTGTACTTGCAAAGGTACTGTCCCCAACAGCATAGCATCTTTCTGTGACCCTAACTTGGCTAACACATCTGCACTACAGTTCTCATCCCGTGGAATACACTCTACCCGCACTTCTCGAAACCTTTTAATCAACCGCTGAGCGCACCTCATGTAAAGCTCTGTCCTTGGACCTCTGCACTGAAATCCACCTTTCACTTGTCCAACCACTAGTTCTGAATCACTCAACACAATGAGATTTACTACCTTCATCTCCAAAGCCATCTTCAGCCCGTTAATCAAGGCCTCATACTCCGCATCATTATTGGTTGCTTGAAATTTGAAATGAATAGCGCTCATGAGTTGATTCCCTTCAGGGGTAAACAAGATTACTCCAGCTCCAGCTCCTCCATTGTTGACAGCTCCATCTACTTGTAACTTCCACCAAGGTTGAGGAACTCCTTCAAATGGAGTCGCCCTCTTAAGTAGAATTTCAGGCTCAACCAATACAATTGATTTTTCTTCATTTTCCGACTCAAATTCTAGGATGAAATCAGCTAAAGCTTGACCCTTTATAGCCGTCCTTGGAGTATATTCCAATTCAAATTGTCCCAGCTCAATCGCCCATTTTAACATTCGACCAGAGGTTTCCGGCTTGTGGAGAATTCCTCTCAATGGATATGCCGTACGAACTTCAATCTTGTGAGCTTGAAAATAAGGACGAAGCTTCCTTGACGCCAAAACTAAGGCATAAACCAACTTTTCCATGCTAGTATATCTGGTTTCCGCATCAAGCAAACGCTTACTCACATAATAAACCGGAGACTGATGATCAACTTCTTCTCTTACTAGTACCGCACTGATAGAATGTTCCGAAACAGCCAAATATAAAATTAACGTCTCTCCTTCCACAGGCTTAGCTAAGAGAGGAGGATTTCCCAAATGCTCCTTTATTCTCCGAAAAGCTTCCTCACATTCATATGTCCACGCAAAATCTTTGGTTGCCCCCTTTATCGCCTTGAAGAATTCTCTGCATTTATCCGACAATTTTGACACGAAACGATTAAGGGCAGCTATCCTTCCTGTGAGACTCTGAACTTGCTTCACACTAGACGGAGATTTCATGTCAAGAAGAGCTTTTATTTTTGTTGGATTTGCCTCGATTCCACGATGATTAACAATAAATCCTAGAAACTTCCCGGATTCTACTCCGAAGACACATTTTTGAGGATTCAACTTCATCCTAAACTTCCTTAAAATCTTGAACATCTGTTCCAAATGCTTTACATGGTCCTCCGCTCTTAAGGATTTAACAAGCATATCATCCACGTATACCTCCATGGTTTTCCCTATCAAATCCTTAAACATCATGTTCACCAACCTCTGATAGGTTGCGCCAGCATTGATTAACCTGAAAGGCATGCCAATATAACAATACAATCCTCGATCTGTAATAAAGGAAGTGTGCTCCTGATCCGGCTCATACATAGGGATCTGGTTATAACCAGAGTAAGCATCCATGAAACTTAAAAGAGCGTGTCCTGCCGTAGCATCCACCAACTGATCAATCCTTGGGAGTGGAAAACTATCCTTCGGGCATGCCTTGTTCAGATCAGTGAAATCCACACAAGTCCTCCATTTTCCATTTGGTTTTTTCACAAGAACTGGATTAGCCAACCAATCTGGATAATATGACTCCTTGATCAGCCCAACATCTAGAAGTCTATCCACCTCTTCTTTCAATGCTATGGCTCTCTCTCCACTTACTGGCCGGCGTTTCTGGCGAATTCCCTTCTTAGTAGGATCTATATTCAGACGGTGACACATAACCTTCGGATCAATCCCAACCATATCAGCATGACTCCAAGCAAAAACATCCAGATTGTTTAAAAGGAAATTGGTGAGCATGCCTCTTAACTTGGAGTTCAACTGCGATCCAATCTTCAGAACCTTAGTTGGATCCCTTTCATCTACAAAAATAGAAATTGTATCCTCTGCAGGACCAGTCTTTTCCACTGGTTGCGGTGTCTTTGGGTCAAGATCGAAATCAAAATTTCGAGGATCTTCAACCGGTGCTGCATCCTTGGAGGGCACGTCCTCTTTAAGAGGGAAGTCTTCCTCGACAAGGGTATGCACCAAACCTTCAAGTAACATTCGTCTCCCTTCAACCTGCTCACCCTTGAGATCAAATGTGATTACCTCCTCTGCGTCTTCCTCTATTTCTTCCAAAATTCCTTCTTGAAGCTCATCAAGAACCGAGGTATCATCCTCAGGGCGCGCCCTGTATAGCAGTCCTTCCTCTTCAGGTTCCTGGACAAGATAATGGGCTTTTACCTCTTCCGGGACAACACTCATGACTCCTGAACCACTCTCACGTAGGGCGCTCCCTCCATCTTGCTGTCTTCTAAACCCTTTAATCGCCTTATGGTAGCAATCTCTTGAGTCATGCTGAGAGCCCCGTACAGTTCCCACACCATTTGGCGTAGGAAATTTCATCGCGAGATGATAGATGGAGGTTACAACTTTCATTTCCTTCAACAGGGGTCGTCCTACCAGAGCATTATGTGATGAATCCACATTCAAAATCATGAAATCCATCATTTGAGTCACAGAAAGGGTTCCTTCCCCAAGAGTTACCGGTAATTTGATAGCTCCCATAACTTTTACAGATTCTCCTGAGAAACCATAGATCCATCCGTTGTCTTGAATCATATCCTTGTCTAAGAGTCCCAGCTTCTTATAAGTACTGTAGTAGAGTATGTTCACCGAGCTTCCATTGTCCACGAAAACCCGATGGACATTCTTCGAACCAATCTGAATCGCTACTACCAGAGCGTCATTATGAGGATGATGTACCCATCTAGCTTCTTCTTCGGTGAAAGTAATGTCAGCACATTCCCCCTTGAACAACTTAGGTGGCCTCAATTCCAAGCTATTCACATTTGTGAGAGGTCGATACCTCGCTTCTCTGGAATACCTCTCCATAGCGTGATTGCTATCTCCCCCTAAATGGTGTCCTCCAAAGATGGTGTGAATACTCCCTTCTTTGACGAATTTCTTCTCTTCCAGCTTACCGTCTGCGTGGAGGGCGCGCCCTCCATCTCTCCTGTTGGGATTCTCCCTATGCTTCTTCACCTCCCTAACAATCCATTCCGTCAGGTATCCTTCCTTAATCAAATCCTCAATCTCTTCCCTGAGTTGACGACATTCATGAGTGTTATGCCCTGAGGATTCATGGAATTCACAATACTTTTTCTTATCCTTACTCTGCCAGAAAGTCAATGGTTCCGGCTTTCTGAAGAACCCTTTGTTCTTATTCACTTCAAAGATATGTTCAATAGAAGCTGCCAAAGGAGTATAGTTGCCCGGCCTTTGATCGTAAGTGTATGTATCAGGTGGACCCCAATTCCTTCCAGTTTCAGCCAAATTTACCCGGTTAGCACCAGTTGCTATACGACGGGTAGGACTGGGAGACCTATCCTTCCTTTTACCGGTCTTTCCCTTAGAACCGTTCTGACTGTCAGTTTTTCGGTTATCCGCCAAGGATTGTTCCACAATCTTGAAAGACTCGGCTTGTGCAAACACATCAGCCAACGTGGGTGGATCCCGTCCCTGAAGATGTTTCCAGAATTCAGTTCCCACCGACAATCCAGCTATTAGGAAACTCTTGAGCGTTTCATCTGTCGCTCCTCTCACCATTGTGGATTCCGAGTTGAATCTCTTGAAATAGGATTGCAAACTCTCTCCTTCCCTTTGCTTGATGTTGGCCAAGGTCGTGACCGGAGGAGCATATTTTACCGCAGCCTGGAACTTAGTCAAGAACAAGTTCCTCATCACCTGCCACGACGTAATTACCCCCGGACCAAGCTTCTGAAACCATTGCTGAGCACTCTCCCTGAAAGTTGCCGCCAACAATCGACACCTAGCCAGTTCCGTAACCTGATAGACATCCATCTCAATATCGAAACGTCCAAGGAATTCCACAGGGTCTGCATTTCCATGAAATCGCAAATCATTTGTCATTGATCTATACCCAGCAGGGAGCTGCGCCTCTCTAACCTCAATTGAGAAGGGAGAAGATGTTGGCGCAGTTGCAGATATTCTTCCTCCATCTAGGTGAGCAAGGAGTTTCTTTAAGTCATCCACATTAAATGTTCCCACTCCAGGAATATTCTGGATATTTGGTTGTTCCACGGTCAGAGTACCCCCCGGGGGTGGAGGCGGCAATGGAGCCGCTGTCTGAATGCCTCCTTGAACCTCTACTTGTGGTTGAATCACAACCTCTTGAGTTTGAGTTTGATGACCCTCGGGATTTTCATGAGGTTGTGAATTCCCTTGAGAACCTCTCTGATACTGTCCTCCCGAGTGAGAGCGCGTCCTCGACCTGGACTCACTAGAGGTGCTTGAGGGGATTTGATGGATACGGGGGGATCTCCCACCTGAGGGCGCGCCCTGATTATGGGGGCGCCTATTTCCCTGGTACCAATCCATTCTTCTGTCACCGTTATCACGGTTTCTTCTTCCGGTATTATCACGATGTGGAGTTTGGTGGAATCCAAGGGGCCGCGACCTGTTTTGAACAGGGGGCACGCGCTGTGGATTATCATTTCGAGCAAGAGTTCTCTCATGTCCAAGGGGCCGCGACCTGTTGTCAGGGGGCACGCGCTGTGGATTATGACTCTGAGGAAGGGCTCGCTCATGTCCAAGGGGCCGCGACCTGTTATCAGGGGGCACGCGCTGTGAATCATGGGGCCTCAATTCCATATATTTGTCCTTCTTCTGAAGCTCGAGGAGCACCATTCTCAAATCATCGTCATCAAGCCTTATTCCAAGGCGTTCTTTCAAGCTGGCAAAATTTCTCCTTTCTTTAGCCATTTGCTCCTCATCCCTTTGAATCTCATGAGGAGTGCGCCCTGAACGGTGAGGATGAGGGCGCGCCCTCTCTTGTGGATTCACCAACCTGCGCTCAGAATTATTTTCACTAGGATGTTCAATAATAGGATCAGAATAATCTAACCTTCGAGGAGTGACCAGCTGGAATCTCCTTTCGTGACTTTCCTCCCTCCTTCGAGAATCTTCCTCGACGTGAGGGGATTTTCCTAATCGGCGATGATTTCGTGGGATACTCCGAGATTTTCTCCTTGATTCTTGCTCTTCCTCCACAGAACCCAATCTCGCCCCGAAATTATTTATGGCATCTTGCATAACATACAGCTGTTCCATTAATGCCGAATTACTGAAAAGAACGGGCGGCTGTCCACCGATGGCGGCCGGAGTTCCTTGATGTCGCGGAGGAGCAGCAATATTTTCCGGGACATAAGCTTCATGACGCGCTTGGTTATCTCCCAAGCTATCTTCAGAATCGTAACCATCTTCTTCTTGAGAACCTCTGCCATGATTGTGAGACATCTTTTCCTCCTAAGATGTAGATCTTGATTGGCTCCCCTCCTTCTAGCGCCAATTTGTTGACGGAGGAATTTGGGAACAACAAATTTTCGGGTACGTCGCCGGAAACAAGATCTGTAGCAGCGGTTCCTCGTCGGAAAAAGTTGTTGTGTAGGTGGCTGTAAGTAAGTGGTGGCTGAGATTGATAGGGTTAGTGGCGGCTATTCAGAGCTCTCGACTTCCCACACCTCAATCGGCCTACGTACCCCTCTATTTATAGGGGATCAAGCCAGACGTAGTTCTTGGAGAACAAGAAACCCAAATGGGCTTAGATAACGGACCAGCTTCCGGAATGTTCTACTATAAGGCCTAACCACAAAGGCCCAAGGCTCATCCAAGATCTCAAGACTTCACGGATAATGAAACTTCCCCCGTCGAGGACTAGTCCTATCCGTTACCAACTATTTCTTGATTTCAAGGATGCAGGTATAGCCGTGGTTTACCCCAAGTGCAGAACGCATCCCTGTCCCCCGAATGAGAAGCACCCACCAGATAGCAGGACAGGTGATCCAGAGCTTTTGGGTGCAAAGTGCAGGATTACTCCAAAGTTCCCCAATGAGAGCGCGCCCATTGGCTATAGGAACAGAGCTCCCAAAGCACACACCAGAAGTCCCCATCTTTCCACCATAGGGCGCGCTCTTAGTGTTTAAGAAGGGTCCTTATATCCAGGCAAACCCATGGAGGCCTTCTGCGACGGACATCCCCCTCCTGAGATACGACAGGAGGGAATTCTTCAATTTCTGGAATTCCAGCTTGAGTGGAATCCAAATTTGAATGGAATTTACATTTGAATGGAATCCCAGGAGAGATTTCTTCAATGTCTTCTTAGAAAATCAACTTAAACAAATTTGTCACTTTATTCGAATACTTAGGGCGCGCCCTCTTTAATGAGAAAGAGAGGGCGCGGCTTAACTTCCTCATTTACTTCCAAAACCCTAATTTATCCTAGAATTCCCCAACTTTAGCCCATATTTGACCCGAATCCATTTTGAAAATACCCGAACCGAATTTTGGCTATAACATGTATTTATATGAATTAATCATGAAAATAAAATTTTTACTTTGAAATAAAGTAAATCCATTGTCAATTCCATTTACTACATTAAGTTATATGAGTAACTAGGTAAATTAACCGCGCTTCGTGCGATTTGTGAAACAATTGAGAGTTGCACATTGATTTATTGAGGTTATTGCAAAGGGTTCCAAATCTGATTGTTGAGAATCAACCTCGATAGATATGGCTTGTTGCATTCATGAATTTTTCATCATAAAACTTTAATTTATATGAAGTTCAGATCTACATCTAATAAGTGGCAGAGCATTTGTTCTTTGTAAAACATTGCTACCTTGTTTATATGATGCTACCTTGATAGTAGCGTGGTATCAGATGCTATGCTCCAATTCATAACCCGAATAAATAACATTGAAGTAAAACATGAATGTATACTTTCATGGTTCAAATTAGTAGGTGTCCACAAATCCAAGTTAGGCATTACATTTTTAAGCTATTAGAGTTACGTTACGAATAAATTGAAATATTACTACTTAGTTTTGTATTGTATTAAGTCATAAAAAGTGCACAATATTGATTGATTATTGAAGGTGGTTTGTTCATTTGCTACGATGATAAAATTAGTCTTAAATTTTATACTTAAGGCACGTGGGGTGAAAAAACAATGATGTTTTTTAGGGAAATCAAAATTTGAGATCGGTTCTTCACCTAAATAATAACTTTTAAAAAATTTAATCCCTTAATTGTAGTAGTTATTATTAATTTAAAATTTTAGTTGCTAATTATTTGTATATTGGTTGATTTTTGAAAATGGTTTGCTCATTTGCTACCATCATAAAATAGGTCTTAAATTTTGTATTTAAGTTAATAATTGGTGGGTAAGAAAACATTGAGGTTTTTTGGCAAAATTTAAATTTGAGACCAGTTTTTGAACAAAAAGATAAATTTAAAAAAATTGAGACCTACTTAATCACAATATTTAATAATAATTTAAAAAGTAACTTAAAATTTTATCTGCGAAATATTTGTGTATGGGTTGATTTTGAAGTTGATTTACTCATTTGCTACTATCATAAACTAGGTTAGTACGCAGGTCAAAATACATTGATGATTTTTGGTGAAATTAAAATTTGAGACATGTTCTTGACCAAAAAAATAAATTTTAAAAAATTCCCGTTTGTCTTTTCTGTATATAATTTTAGGTGCTTTGACTACATAGCTAAAATTATTATTTTTTAATTTTTATTTTCAAAATAAAAATATTATATTTTTATTCAAAAAAAAATTGAAAAATAATAATTTTTAATATGTTACGTGCAAAAAAATCAAATGCCTTATATAATGTACCAGAGGGAGTACTACTTTAGAAAGTAATTTAAAATTTTATCCATTATTTATTTGTATATTGGTTGATTTTTTAAGATGGTTTGCTCATTTGCTACTATCAAAAAATTGGTCTTAAATTTTATATTTAAGTTAATCACTGGCTAGCACGCGGGTGAGAAAACATTGAAAATTTTTAGCCAAAATTAAATTTTGAGACCAATTCTTGACCAAAAAGTTAAATTAAAAAAATTGAAACATGCTTAATTACAATATTTAATAATAATTTAAAAAAGTAATTTAATATTAAAAAAGTATCGAGTCCGGCTTAACCACAATATTTAATATTAAATTAAAAAGTTATTTAAAATTTTATCTACTAATTATTTGTGTATTATTTGATTTTTAAAGGTGATTTGCTCATTTGCTACTATCATAAAATTGGTTTTAAACTTCATTTAAAAAAAATTGGTCTAAAATTTTATAATTAAGTTAATTATTGGGTGATAAAAACATTAATAAGTGTTGGTGAAATTAAAGTAATTAAAAACAAATTGAGACCTGCTTAATTACAATATTTATTAATAATTTAAAAAGTGATTTAAAATTTTATTTGTTAATTATTTGTGTATTGGTTGAGTTTTGATGGTGATTTGCTAATTTGATACTATCATAAAATATGTCTTAAATTTTATATTTAAGTTAGTTACTGGGTGAAAAAACATTGATGATTTTTGACGAAATTAAAATTTGAGCCCAATTCTTGATCAAAAAACATAGAGACCTGTTTAATTCCAATATTTAGTATTAATTTAAAAAGTAATTTTAAATTTTATCTGCTAATAGTGTTTCCAAAAATTCAAAAAAAAAAGAGTAAAAAAATCCTTTTCTCACAATGCAGCCACCCTTTTTGGAGTTCCATTTCGTATAATATCCAAAGTTTTGGTTTTTTCCTAGGTTTTTGGCTAGGTTATGCAAGAGTTTGCAAGTCTTACGCACAGGTACTTTTTGCAGTTTGTAAACTAAGAATGTATTCTAGGTAAAAAATATGGCGGAATATTGCAAAAAAAATTCAAGCTCTTACATTAATATAATATTTAGTTTAAAATTTATAAACTCTCCGCCACTGTTCGACATGTTTTTGCAAACGAGGTTTTAAGTAGCTAGAACCCTGACATTCTTTGCAGGAGTAACATAGCAGTAGCAAATAAACCATTAAAGTTTCAGAAGTAAAACACGCTTGTGAGTTGTGACCTTGGTCTATGCATACATTTGCTCATTAAAGGTGACTAAATAGCGGATGGGACCATATTCTTCACAAAAACAGTACACAGTTACAATTTCACATAACATTCCTGATTTTCAAACTATAATTGTGCTTGGAAAGAAAAAAATCATACCTCACGAAACCATTATTGTCAATGTCCGCTGCAAGAAATTGAGAAACAAATCCTGACCAAGCACCCAATTTTCCATCTTCCTGTGACGCCTATACACTCTAGCCTCTGCTAGGTACAGAAATGCTCGAGCAACAGCAAGTGTAGAAACAACAACCAAATTGATGCAAAAACCCGACCAGCCATAGTGGAAAAATGCTCTGTCTCCATATCCAACAGTAGTAACCGACATTACCGAAAGATACAGTGAATCCGACCATCTAAGACCTTCAACAAAATGCATAACATTAACTCCAACGCCAATACAGAGAACCACAACTCCCAAAGCTACATTCATTCTAATCCGCATCCTCCCTTTCTTAAAATCAATTATATACAATCGTCGAGCCTGATAAACCACAATTTTAAAAGTTCTCAAGAGATGATTCTCTTGCTAATCAAGAACATAAAGTTTTTAGTACTTCTAGAAAACAACCTTATCCAAGCTCATAAGATTAATGCAGCTAAAGAAAATCAATCTAAAAAATAATAATCCTTTAAAAAGTATTTGAAACTGTAAATATAATATATTATGTGAAAAGCTTTAGTTATAAACTTTATACCTGTTTGTTCAATAACCTACCTTTAAATCAACCTCAGAAATAATAATTCTTCAAAAAGTATTTGAAACTGTAAATATAATATATTATGTGAAAAGCTTTAGTTATAAAATTTATACCTGTTTGTTCTATAACATACCTTTTCAGTTAAATGTGACCGGTAACTAATATACAGTTCGATTCCGAATGAGAGCTTTGGAACCAAATTAATTTTAAGAAACTGAACAATGCTAGGTTATGCTATAAAGATTATTTCTTCATCAATTGGAGGGACGACTAACCTTAGCCCAGCCATATGATTAGTATTCAGAATATGATATACTGCAATACATTGCCTTACAATATAATAATATTCATAGTTCATGGAAAACAATTTCATCATCCTTACAAGGGGAAAATTTGCTTGTCGAAATGCGCAAAAGATTATAAGTAGGTCGCCAATTATGACCGATTCTCATGTTAAACGTGTATTAGACCCAGTGTGCATAACAACCAATGGACCTTCATAATTATGATACTTCCTGGACATCTCATGGATAAATTTAAGAAAACAAAGTTGTTCACTTCGATTAGCCTACACTATCGGGATCCCGAAAATTCAGTAAAGTTGACCGACCTTCTATCACCCGAGATTTCCTAACCTTTTCTCCATCATTAGGCTTTGACCCATTGCTACCATGTTTATTGATTATATACAAGTTGTGAAGAGCAATCTTTCTGTTATATCTGTTCCTATAAACCACCTAATTATATTTGTTCTTATAAACCACCACAAAAGAACACTGTAACAAATAGAAAGACAAAAAATGATATACAGAAAAAATTTCTTAGCTATAGTCTATTATGTATACTCCACTTTGTCTAGAAATACTCAAGCCTGATCCTAATCCGTTAATATTTTTTCAAAGATATTAGAGCATCTCCAAGGGTGTTATGTATATTTGTTAGCTATAATATAATATATTGATAATTATCTAAAATTATAGTTAAGAGGTTCTAGGTTTACTCCAATGGTATTATGTATAATTATATTATCTAAAATTATACCTAATAGATTTAGAGGGTTTACAAATGTAGCTAACCCAATTTTAGTTATCTATATTTTTTTGCTAATGGATAATGGTTGGAGTATTGAATTTTTACCTAATATCTAAAATGTGCCACATAAATGCCATATAGGTGACACGTAGATGAATTTAACTAACAGGTTTTACTCTCTTAGTACATGTTTTACCAACATATTGACCAATTCAGAGCAACTAAACCACATTGTACTCTTCAGATACACCTCCGCAATAGATCACTCTATCCTAGTCCATATAACGCACCTTAAAATAACTCATTACATGCCATCTTTCGTACTAAAAGGCAAAAGATAAAGATTCACGTTACAATAGATCATGACCTTGGGCTCAAAACCTATCTTTACAAAACTTTATAAGATTTTGGAGTCCCAAACATCCTATTTACGGTGCTGGTGCAGCATTTAAATTTCCAAGATTAAGGTCTTAAATTTTCAAGATTAAGGTCCAAAGGTCAAGTAGAAACTGAACATTTTGCAGAAATTAAATAGAAATTAACTTTTGCGACAAAGGATACAACACATACAAACAAAAAAGAGATGAAGGAATGATACCAAGACATAAAAATATACCCTCTTTAATACACTATTCTAACATTTAACCTCCGTGCCCAAACTAAGTTAACCACCATATCGGCCGGACCAGTTACAAATTGAAAATGGAAGCTTATGTCTCTCAGGCTAACTGTAACATCCCGTATTTTTCGATTAATAATAATAATAATATTAGTGAGTTATTAATATTTTTTTATGAGTAAGTATATATTTATTTTATAATTAGAATTTGTTTTAGGAGTAGTAGTTAAAAGAATATAAAAAAAATTGGAGAGAAAAGAAAACAAGAGCAAGGGTTTTAAGAAAATCAAGGAAAAAAGAAAAGGGTATTGGCCCTTACTATCACAATTAGGAGTCAAAAGGTCCCAAATCTCACAATCCACCAAAATGGCCCTTTATATCACAGAAAAACGCTACTTAATGTTGGGTTTCTTAAAAACGCAATGTCGTGTGGCGTTTTTGCCCCTTTTATTTTTTAAATCGTGATTTTTTTTTAAAAAAAAAATTAGTAACGCAACTTAATGTTGCGTTTTAAAGAAATGTAAATGAATCATGCGTTTTCAAGGTTTGCCCCTGCGGGGCCCAACAGCATAAACGCATTTCAATCATGCGTGGCTAAAAAAAAATAAATAAATAGAAAACGCAACATTAAGTTGCGTTAATACCCCAAAATCAGAAACGCCACACGCCATTGCGTTTCTTTGTGATAAAAAGGGCCATTTTTTCAGTTTGTGATAATTAGGGCATTTTACCTCCAAATTGTGATAAAGAGGGCCTTTATTGAAAAGAAAACATACATTACTTTGGAGGAAGGAGAAGAGTAAAAGAGAGAAAGAAGATAAGGAGAAGAAGAGAAACAAGAGATTACTAGGGTTTTGAGGACAAATTAGGGTTCTTGAAATTGAGGTAAGATATGTTTATTGTTATTTTCGTTTTTGTTGTAGTACTTACGAATTATGTATCTTTGTTATACAAATTTGGATTCTTTGGATTGGGAAAACTGAATTTGATGAGGATTAGTGATAATCATCAAGGTTAAGGTACGGATTTTTATGTTATTCTCTTTGTTCTTCATACCGGACTCCAAATCCATATGTATTGCAAATCTGATTTCTTGTTAAATTCGTATCCGATTCATTGTTTGTCGGAATATTATGATTTTTGACTCGTTGGAAAGATATTTCGATTATCTTCCTTTTTTGTTCTTTGTGTTTTTTGAAATTCAGCTTGTAAACATGTGAAAATTTGCTGTTTGTAAATATGTTGTGTTAATTTCTGTTTGTACATTCTAACTTCGGAAATTCATAGTAAATCGGAAATTTGTTCAAAAACTATGAGCAATACCATTTTGGAAAGCTCGTTTCGACCTCTGTGTTTTGTATTCATGTTCCTCTAACCAATTCTGTGATTTCGATGTCTTAAATATTGAATTACTAAACTGATCAGGGGCTGATTTTGTTCTGCCAGTCCGCATTTTCATTGTTTCTGAATTCGTTACTTCTCCATTTTTAACGAGCCTTACCATTCTGGAAAGGTCTCAAAATCCTCTACGACTTTCGTGTTTCACACGTTTTCATTTGAGTTCATATTTATAGAGTAAATTGCCTTTCTTTGGGACTGGTCTGTTCTGATTTTTAGCTTCTATAGTCTATTTTGTTTGATATTTTGTTTTGTGATATTAGATCAACGTATTTCCGATTATTTGTGATATATGTATGATTTTGAGACATCTTTTTGTAGTAAGTCATGTGTAAATTATATCTAAGTTATTTGTGATGTTAATATGATTTGGGAGTTCGTATTACATCCGTCGCGAGCGGATAATCTCGTGTTTTGGCACTTCCTATGCGGTGTATAAATAGCGTAGGCTTGTCGCCGGAGTAGTGGGACACGTATAGTCATGACTAGTCAGTTTGTGTGTTTTTGGCCATTCTGGGAGCATGTGCTTATTGCCTTGTGATCCCTGTCTGAAATTTGGGTGGTATTTGCTTTGTGCTTTGCCCCTGTTTGTGTAAGATCGTCTCCCATGTTAGTAAATAAGTTATTTTGGATATTATGTGTAAGTATCAGAGTATGACATATTTTATCGGTTATGCTTTTCTTTATGTTAATGTGATAATTATGCCTTAGTGATATGATTATTTGTTAGAGTAAGTTTATTTTGTTTTGAGAGCATTTATTTTTATATTGAGTTGAGTCTCCATTTTATATTGTCTCATTTGCTATGTCTCATTGTTCTTTATTCGGATATTCAATTTTGTTCGTAAACTCATCGTCATTAAATTTGTTCAGTTATTTTGTCTTCGTATGTAGTTTTCATCCAGCTTTTATTCATTATTTTGTTATCCGTATATGAGCCTTTCGCTCACTACCGGTTCTTTGTTTTTCTTATTCCTCCCGGCAGGTGATCTTATTTAGGTGGCTACCTTTGGGAAGAGTGCGAGTTGCGATATTTGGAGATTTTAGGTGTATTTTTAATTTATGAATTGTAAGATATTTGATTTGAGAAGTTGTATAGTTTTACTAGATTTTTAGTGGATTTTATAATTAAGTATAATTGTAGGGATGTTAATTTAACCGCAATCTAGATCACTGGATCAACGCAACAATATATTTTAAGCATTCAAAAGTAAAAGTAAGTGACTTGAATAAACTTCAGTATATCACTAATGGGAATTTAAAACCTTCAGTCGCGAAATTTTTTAACTGTCGAATTAAATGCGTACACAAGTACTTGAAAGTTGGAACCTTGCAAAATTTAACAATAAACCCACATCAAACTAACAATTCTATACATACACAAGTACTTGAAAGTTGGAACTTTGTAAAATTTAAAACTAAACCCACAACAAACTGTACAAAATAAGCAACAGAACAAACACATATACATACAAATATACAAAAAATGAGAATTTAAGCACAAAAAGGACAGAAACTGACCACAAATCATGAAAAATGCTTAAATCACCATGAAAAAACATAAGCAATGAATTTGACATACACCACTAAATCAATTTATCCAACATCTTTCTGAGAACGATCATGAACCCAAAACCAAAAATAAAATGCATAATAAAACGCACCTTTTTCAATAACCCACGGATATGTACCATTATCACCGGCTGCGAATATATATAGCTAATTGGAGAGTAGCCGATGGGTTTTCGGTTACTAAAGCACTTAACCGGCTCTGAACTCTGAATTTCCAAAAGGGAAGGCAAGAAGGCGTATATAATCGTAGTAAATATATATCTATATACGATTTCTGAGAGACGTTAAAAAAAAAGCCCAAAATGGGAGAAAGCTGTAAAATGAGAGAAATTAGCGTGAAGGAAGCTGAACCGTGCCACGTCACACTCCCGAGATTTTCCTTTATATTGATATATAGATATAGATGCTAAAGATTTCAAAAAATTTCCCAAAAAATCTCCTCAAATGATGTGGTACCACATGTAAATGTATAGTTGGCACGTTTTTATTCATGGATGCATATGAATACACACGAGATCTCATTATTTTATTAGGAAAGTTAATAAATATTTAAGATTTTGGAAAAAAAATTGAGTTCACTAGCATTTTTCAAGTTATATACCTTTATTACAAGAGCAATTTTATCCTATAACTATTATGGAGAAGGATCACCGACAAACGTTTATTATCGTTTGCTGTTACTGTACACGTACCGCAGAAGTTTTTGCGGTATGTAGAGAGATCGACCTCTCCTATATTCACACCAAAAATTATATTATGCACGTACCGTGGAAATTTTTTGCGATACGTATTTTACCATTTATTTTTACAACCGTTTGCTCCTGACCGATTCGTAACTATTATAATTGTGATAATGGCTACGCAGCAGGTTGCATTCAGTTGCATATGTGCTTGCATATGCAACCTCATATCCAACTGAAAACTGTAAGTTGAATTTTCATGTTTTTTTTGCCAACTTCCAGTTGTATATAAGGGCTGCGCAGCAGCAAAAAATCGAAATTCAACTTTCAGTTTTCAGTTTCATTCAGCTACATAGGTTGCAGATGCAATTGAAAACTAGAAGTCAAATTTTCATTTTTTGTTGATGGGTAGTCCTTATATATACAAATAGAAGTTGGCAAAAAATGAAAATTCAACTTTCAGTTTTCAGTTGCATTTAGTTTTATAGGTTGTATAAGTTGCATATGCAACTGAATGCAACTGAAAACTGAAAATTGAAAACTGGAAGTTGAATTTCCATTTTTTGCTGCTGCACAGCCCTTATATTCAACTGGAAGTTAGCAAAAAAATAGAAATTGAACTTCCAGTTTTCAGTTGTATTCAGTTGCTTAAGTTGCATATAAGGTTGTATATGCAACCTAGGTTTTTTTGTAAATAAATTGGTATTTTTGCAAATATTTTTAGAATATGGTAAAATGGTAAATTTTTTTTTAAGAAAAAGTAGTATTTTTGGTAAATATCCTAACTGTTTTTTTATTCATCATATATATATATATATATATATATATATATATATATATATATATATATATATATATATATATATATATATATTAGCTTATAATTCATGTAATATACGATTGTTTTTATATATTTTATTAATGGTTGCAACTAGTTTTCTTGTGGTTGATATTTTAGGATATTTTTTAAAAGTTTTTTAATATTTTTTATTAGTGATCGCAATTAATAAAGATGTAACTAATATTTTTAGATATTTTGAAAGTTTGATTTTTGAAAAGATATTAAAAATATTGTTTTTAGTGAAAATAAATAATTGGTGATTAAACTATTAATATTTGTCTAATTATTTTATTTACTCCATTCCATTTTATATAATTATTTTAATATTTAAATTTTTATTTAAAGAAATAAAATTTAAAATAATTTGTACGACTATGCGGTAAATGTACCTTAACATACGTGCAAAAGTCAAAATGGACAAGTAAAAAGGGACAAATGGAGTAATAGAATGATCGATCGAAAATCAAACCTACAAATTTTTAGTATTTCGGCTTTAATAATATAATACATAGTATAATAGTACTTTCTCCGATTTTCTTATATAATTCATGACATTTTTAAAACACTTCAAATCATTTTGAGTGTATTTTTAAAAATATTTTCATTTTCCAAATAAAAATTTGTTAAAAACATTTTAATTCAAAAATAATTTATTAAGAAAATTTCAATTATAAAATAAAATTACTTTGAAATGTGTGCAAAAACTCAAGTGTCATATAAATAGAAATTATATCCTGTTGTGCTAAAAATTAATACGTTTTAAAATTGCAAGCGAACAATTTGTTTCGTTGTAAAATGTGAGATTCGTTCCACATGAACTAATGTTTTCGCATTCCTTAATTTCTAATTTAATCGAATTAGAACAAGTGGATTTTTGAAAATTTTGATTTTAAACTATTTAATTACTAAAAAGAAATCTATTTTAAAGTAAGTAATTAAAACTAAATTATTCTACAATTATTTAAAACTAAACTAAATTAATAAAAGAGAATTAAGTTATTCTAATTATAACTAAGTGATTAAAAATGAAAAGAACAAAAACTAAATTATTCTAAAAATCCTAAAATTGAATTAAAAATAAGAAATTTTATTCACATATAATTTTGGAAAAATTGGACATGAGATGTTTAAAAATAAACAACCAATTCACAGAAAACCAGTCGACTCGCAATAACTCGGCAAACACAAACTCAACACGACTCAACACTAAATGAAACACGGTAAATTCAGATCGTTTGAAATTACTGAATGTTTGTACGAGAACAACACTAAAGGCATGAAACAAAAATAAATCAGATCACGAGAGAATAGTTTTTAAAATGAAAACAAGTTCTCCACATACTTCAACTTTGCTGTTCCACTACGAGGAAATTGATAGTGTTAGTGCCCTAGAGACAATGTAGTTGTGCTTCTAGGAAAGACTATTTTTTTATTTGATGATTAAGTTCTATGGATTATTCTACATTAATTTATTATATCTTAATTTACTACGATATAAATGTTAGAGTAATAAATGTCCTTGGAATATGGAACACGTATTCTATATCTTTAAGTACGTGACTTAAAAATGAGATTATAAGAATAGTGTTTATATTCCTAAATATCCCTAATCGAGCATTATTAATATGGGACATTTATAATGCATAAAGATTAGTATGTTTGTTGACTGATGACCACATCTCATTGGTCATAGGTATAGTGATACTAAAGTCAAGAACATAGGTGCATGTATATTCTACATGGCACTGGATTGACCCACAGTGAGATTCTACATGTTGATAATGTCATTAGAAAGACTCACAGTGATAATGGTGTAATGATCCTTAGACTTGAGATCATTATATTTCTATACGAGGATTAATATACTTTGACTACATTAAAAGTTACCTTTGACCGGGTGATGATAAAAGTGGACATCGGGTATATTATGAGTCGTATGAGAAATATGAATGATATATATAGGATTTAACCCTCATATTATTAGGAGAGATATTATTGGCCTCTTGATTGAGTGAGACTATGAAAAATGCATGGCCATGCTCAAATATTGATTTGTTTTAATAGTCTACTCATTGATTGTGGAAACCCGGATTAAACGTTGAAGAGGATGTCTAATAACATGCCTCGATTTTAATCTATAATATTTGGTTAAAAGGATTATATTACACGGAAACATTAATCACAAAAGGTTTAATTGAATCACCAATTATTATTATTACTTGGGTAGCAATGATGTATTACTAGATGCCGCTCATTGTTTACGATTTTAAATTAGATTTAAAATTGTTGCCAATGTAATAGTAACCTATAGGGTCACACACAAAGAACGCTTGATGGAGAAATAATTTAAATTATGAATTTAAATTAAATAAGTAATTTGTTCTATTTATAATATTAATTAAGTATAACTTAATTAATTAATTAAATAGAAAAATGGAATTACTTCAACTAAATCCGAAATTAGTTATTAATTAATTAAGTGTGACTTAATTAAATAATAAATTGGAATTTCGGATTAGTATTAATTATAATTGGATTATAATTAGAAAACTAATTCTCTTCTCTCTCTCTCTCTCTCTCTCTCTCTCTCTATATATATATATATATATATATATATATATATATATATATATATATATATATATATATATATATATATATATATATATATATTTTATGGTTGATTTTATTTGGGGGTTAAAAAAACAAGTTTTACAAAACCCTAGCCGTTCTTGAGAGAAAGAAAGAAGATAGAGAGAGAAACAGTTTTTGGGTGCTAGTACACATCAATCCTTCAAGAAAAGCATTCGTGTGGATACCGGTAGAGCGTAGATCGCAAAAGCGGGATGCGTGATGATTCAAGTAGCTAGGATCTCTAATTGTCATCCGTTCATAAAAGCTTCTTTAAGGTAATCATCTAACTCCGAATTAAATATCATGTTTTTGCATGGATCTTGCGGTAGGGTTTCGATTTTTATTCTTTTTCGCGTTTAATTCCGCTGCGTTTGATGCTCGAAACCCTTCAATGGCATCAGAGCTACTTGCAAAAACGTTTTAATTCGGTTGTATGTTACAGTTTTGATATATACACGATCATGTTTGATGATTGTCATGTGTGATGCGTTGATTTTAATATATATGTATAAACTGTATGTTAATGATGATTGAGTTGATCATATGATGATTATATAATCTGTATATATACTGATATATATGATTTATGTTTGTTCTTGATATGGGGATTGTATACGATACAATTTCTGTATATGCTGCGCAGATTTGGTGAAATCTGTGTTCAGTGTCCGATTTTCGCAAACGATATGTGTTTTCTAACTAGAAACGAGCGTCTGAACAAAACGGTGATTTATTATTATCAGAATTTGATACTGATTTTCTGATTTTTGCGTTATATGATTTCTTTGATTGGATCATCTGAAATATGATATGGTTACATGTTCTTAATTGTTATATGAGTATGGTGATTGGTTATGGGCCTAAGACCAATAGGATAGTGATTTTGATTTTATGGTTTGGTTTCTAAATACGACTTGCATGTCGTTATTCCTTGTAATTAATAATTCTCGAATGTAACTCGAGTTCATCTTGTAAGTTTATTAGTGTAGCATGTTTTTTCAATTATTCAATGTAACTATTAAAGAAGACAAGAAGAACAAGGAAGCAAGGAGGCGATTCCCCACGAAGAGGCAATGGAGAAGACATGCATGTATTTAAATTGTATTTTGTTAACCACCATAGATTGACCTTGATCTTTTCATTAGCTTGAAAAGATCACATAGGATGGGCCATAACCAAACACATTTAATTTATGCACTTTACATATATATGAATGTATGCGATACAATGTATGTGTAGAGATAAAGATGCATGTTTAATTAGATTAATCATGTATGTATTAGATACGACACCCATGCCATGCCTGCTAAACAAGATAAAATCTGTAACGATTCAAGATTTTAAAATTAACAAACGATCATGAGATTCTTGTGTTTATGAAATATGGATTTTTAAAACACGGAATTAAATATGGATTTTTGATATCTAAAATTGGGATTTTCTGACAAAAGCGGATATGCGTATTTGTAAGGTTAATGGGTATTAAGTGTGACCATTGGGATCCTCCATCTACCTGGGAAATGAACAATTTAAGATGTCAATTTGAAATATTTGGTTCAAGGAAAAATTGAGGATCTCTTTATGATGTGATCATGATCGTTATAAATTTTCTAAACCCCTTAACAAAATATTAAGTTTTAATCAGATGCTTTCCAATGAATGAACACTGTATAGAATTATTTTCCAATGGAAAGAGAGTACTAATGTTATAGACGGAAAAATAACTAAATGAAACACGGTAAATTAACACTCACCGAGCTAAACCGAGTCTACTCAGCGATTATAAGAAATTAACACAAAGCTCGGACAAAACAGTAACCCAACTCGCAGAACCAATTATACTTCTGTGCATTTGTACCAATCCGTGACCGTGTGATAAAATCAACAACAATGATACAAGTAAAAGGCAGTGACAGATTACGGAGCTACTTCTAATAAAATTATACCCTAATGTCTAACCAATCACAAAGCTAAAATCTTACAAAACACAAAGCCACTGTTCGACAAAACTCAGAAATAACTCGAAATTTAAACCAGAAAGGGGGAAGACCAGGAGAGGGTTTGAGGATGTTTGTTCGAGGAGAAAGGAAAAAGAAATGGGGGAAGTGGTTTTGTAGATGAAAAGAGATAAAGAATAAGGAGATGGGCTGGGGACTTGGGTTTGAAACGTAACAGGGGAGAAGGGAGAGAGAGAGAGAGAGAGAGAGAGAGAGAGAGAGAGAGAGAAGGGGCTTTGAACGGAAATAGAAGGAGGAGACGGTTATTTTTTTTGTTTTTGTCGAAGAAGAAGATACAAAAAAGGAGATGCTGGGTTTTTAATCGTATAAA
The DNA here is from genome assembly GCA_036435485.1 of Saposhnikovia divaricata. Taxonomy (NCBI): domain Eukaryota; kingdom Viridiplantae; phylum Streptophyta; class Magnoliopsida; order Apiales; family Apiaceae; genus Saposhnikovia; species Saposhnikovia divaricata. The sequence goes on along the minus strand of CM071596.1, from coordinate 146,999,673 downwards.
CAGGGGAAGCATTCGAATTACTACAAAATAAAAAGAAAATGAAAATAAGAAGAAAGTGATGGGTTATGGGTTCGATGGAATTGGAAAAAAAACAAAAGGAGGAGGCTGGGTGTTGTTTGTTCGAAGAAAAAAAAAGCAGGGGAGAGGGGAATGGTTAGACTATAGAGAGAAGATAGGATTGTTGATTTGGAGATTGAAACAAATAAATAAAACAGGGAAAAACTGGGTTTTGTTGCTGTGTATATGAATTGAAGAAAAAAAAAGGAGGGGTGCTGGTTTGCCGTGAAATGAAAAGAAGAAAAGGGAATAAAGAAGAAAAGGGAGTAGAGAGAGAGGCTGGGACAAGAAAACGCAGAGAGAAAGATTTTTTTTTTTTTTTTAGAAAAGAGAACTAAAACAGGGGAGCTTAAGAAGCTTCGAATTATCACCAGAAAATAAGTAAACAAGTATTGGTAATTAATGAAAATTAACGAAACAAATATTTTTGTTTTTTTTATATAATTAAATATGAAAATAAAGAACTTAACTACGAAAATGAAATTTACACTAAAACGATGGTTTAGAATTAAAATGGCCCACAATAAAATTGAAATTTAAAGGGACAAAATTACGATTTAAAAGTTAAATTATAACTACGAACAAGAAAATAAAGATCGTTACTTTCAACCCATAATGGTTAGCATTTTGCTACCTTGTCCACTAATCGGATTTACGAAAATAACGAAAGCTATTTAAAAATATTAGAGAGCAAGACAAGAAATTAAAGGAAATGAAATTGCATTAAAATTAAAAAGAGTGTTTACAAGATTTGAAACTAAAGAAAATACAAGAAATTAAAACTACCCTAAAATCTAAGTTACTAAATACAAGGGGGTGAGGGGGTATTTATAGGATAGGAATTAGGGTTAAGGGGGGTGTTGGGTAAATCCCCACCTTACATTTGTGGTGTATGGTGGTGAAATCCTAGCCATCTATTTGTTTCCTTCCCCCTTAAGCTTTGAAGAGTTGATCTTGGCCATACACTTATGTAATGTGTTGGGATGATCTCCACCTTCCACTTGTCTTGAAATATTCCTTTTGCTCCAAGCTACTAATTCTTTTCCTTCTTTCATTTTTGGTCCTTTTTCTTCCTCTTTTTCCCTTCCTTTCTCTTTATTTCTTTGTTTTGCCATTTCTTTATTTATTTACGAATTTCATGAAATGCAACAAAATGAATTATTAAAATACGAGTTCAAGCAATAAATAGGTAATAAAAATATGCAAAAATATGCACTTATCAAATGCCCCCATACCTATCTTTTGCTCGTCCTCGAGTAAAACAAAAAGAAAATCTAGATAAAAAGTCATATACTCCTTTTCGTAGGTGTGACGGTTGCATTTGGCATATGCAACAAGCCTTTTAAACCCCTAGGCAGCCCTAGTGGACGAGTGAGATCTCGTGAGGGCCTATGTAATAACCCGGATTTTCAAGAAATGATTTATTATTATTTCAATAATAATAATGTTTTTCCTAAAATGAGGAGGAATTTTTTTTATTTTTATTTTTTTTATTTAAATATTTTCGGTTAAGTGGAACCGGGACCCTTTTTAAAATTTTATGGACCGAGTAGATATCTCGAGTCAATAAATTATTTGGATAAAGATTTAATTTTGGAGTGTGGAATTATTCAGTGGAGATTTTATCTTAAATTATTGAATAAGTTGGATATTTTAAAATCCTTAGAAAATGATTATTTTAATTATTTGAGGATTTGTAGAAATTGCTCGACTATTATATAAAATCGAGAATTCGAGGTTTTACTAAAACAATAATATTTGTGGTATTTTATAAAGCCCTGTAAATTGTAATTTATGAATCAGAATTATTATTTTTATGAATTGTTTTTCTAAATTATCAATAATTTTTAGAATGCAAATCAATTTAGAAAAATTAGATTTAATTCTAATTCTTTCTCCAAAAGTCTTTAAAAATATTCTAGTATTTAATTATACTAGAAATTTTATTTTTACAAATTAGAATTATTAGTTAAAATATTATTTGAGGTATGTAGTAATTATTTGTATTGTTTTTAAATGTTATTGGGCCTAAGCCCATTAGGGTAAAACACAGCACACATACATACATACAACACAGCAGCCGAGGGAGATAGTCGGGGAGAGAGAAAGTGAGATTAGGAGAAAAATTAGGGTTGAGAGATTTTGGGGGTTTTTGATTTTGAACCAATTAAAACCTATACATACATATATAGCTCGTGTGTGCGTGTATATATAACTGGTGTGTGTGTGTGTGTGTTAAGGGGAGGAGAGGCTGGGCAGTGGTGGCGCTGTGGAGCCGTGGCGGGAAGGAGAACGGCATCGGGGCGGCGTCGGGCTGCTTTGCGCGGAGGGGGAGGCGCGCGGAAGTGATGACCGCGAGCTTTGAGGCAGCAGTGATGCTGTTGGTCGATAGAGAGAGAGAGAGAGAGAGAGAGAGAGAGAGAGAGAGAGAGAGAGAGGGAGAGAGGAGAGAGATGGTGGAGATTTTCGTGGTGGTCACCGGAAACAAAAATGGTATAATTTCGCATATTAATTATTTAATTCTTTTTTTATTTATTATTAAATTAGTTGTAAATTCGATATAGTTTAATTGTTGTAATTAATTTAGAGATGAATTGCGATATTGCGAGATTATTGTTGTAATTTAGTTAGTTTAAATTATGAGTCAAGGTGTTAATTGTCGTATTAGATTAATGTTGTAAATTATGAATATTGTTGAATTTCCAAATTTAATTCGGAGAGTTTAGATAATTATAATCGTTGAGTTTAATTATGAGTCCGATTAAATGTTCGAGTTAATAATTGTTAATTGTTAAATTGTTAGTTGCTAATTGGAATTGTGAGATAAGTTGTGGTCTTGTTAATATTCGAGTTTAATAGTCGGAGTGGGTGTTAGATTTAAAGATTATTATGATTCGTGTTAAATGAATAAAATGATTAAGTGGTTATATGAAATTGCTATGCTTAATTGATTAAATGATAATCGAGTTAGTCAACAATCGAGTTGACCATAGTATTTGATAAATGTCTTATATGCGAGAATTAGATTTAATCGAGTCGATAATTAAGGTTTATGTGACTTACTTGTAACATATGGTCATCAATAAATGTTTACGTGCTAAGTGCTATAAGTCGAGTCGTGGTATTTGATGGCTGTACTAATTATGAATGTTATACGTAAATGTTAGAATTTTGTAATAATTAGATCTGTGTTAGGGGTTATGAGAAGATCACAAGTTTTTAAATGACAATATTTAAAAGACTTGTGTAATTCTTTTCGACTAATCCCTAGGGCTTACGAATATCCATGATTAGCTATCACGGGTATAATTAATATACTTGAGTGGTGTGATCATCGATATAGCGTAAGTAATAGTTAGTGCTAGGGGTTGTTCCCTAGGGCTTACGAACATCAATGATTGATTGTCACGTGTATCATTAAAATACGTGAGAAATACGATCATTGGTGTAGCGTAAGTAGTAGTGTAATATAAATCATTATGTGCTATGTGCCGCATGTCAGGGTGGATACTTTCTTATGTGTTTATTTTATGTTGCTGCAAGTTGAGGCAACTTTATTTTTGCTAAAACAGGGTTGTATTATATTTGAGGGGCTGTGCCCATAGTCCGATAAACGAATACTTCATGCCGAAATTTTCTGAAAATCCCCTGCGATTAATTATATTTAATTTATTAAGTTTCCGTGGTCTAGAGGCATGAAGTGGATGTTAACTGATTATGTGTATATGTGTTAAGTGGTTGATTTGAGGATTAATTGTTGTCTCGAGGATTTATGTGCTAAGTTAAGTATTAAAAATGGTGTTGAGGATCAATGATGCTTTGAGGATTAATTATATATTAAATTGGTTTAAGTCTATTAAATGGATATAAATGTGTTATGTGCATTAAGTGGTATTAGAATAGTTAACTATGGGGAAGACGCCTATAGTTTTTCTTTAAGTGACTTAGTAGTAACTCTGAGTCGGGACTACTCGAGATACGTGGGAGGACTGGCACGTACTCGTAACCATTTCAGTACTATTAGGGCGTAATCAAATTGGAGTGACGTGCATCCAAAAAGGAAGATCGAGACGTCAGGGAAGGTCCATGGAATTGCTTGGACGAGGTGCGAAGGATTTGTCCGCGGTTTCTATTTTCTGCTAAGGACCAGAGGCAAGTTTACAATGCATACTCTATTGTTCAGAGTATATTTATTTTAAATATATGAAATGTGTTAAATAAGTTTTCAATCCGTATTCGCGAGTTTTCCAACCTTGTACTTCTTCTTCCAAATCATTGTATTCCTGGCTTTGCCAACAATATTAAATTCTGCTCGTGTAATAACCAAAACCCCATGGCTTATAATACTGTTGACGGGTAGTGATATTTTTATGGCTCTATATCTTGATTTATACGGTATATATATATCTATAAACTTTTCGTACTATGGTAGTGGACTATATGTTATGAGGTATGTATTTATGTATCGGAATGAGAGAGGCTCAGAGGGTAGAGCATGTATTGAGTTTTAGAACTTAGCCGCGTGTCGGGGCTATTTTGTATTGTATGTTTTTGAAAACCCGGGCAAAGCTTTTAAAAAGGATTTCTCAATAATTAACCTAAAGGCAACATCACCAATAAACCAGTGTTTATTTAATTAATAGATGCTTCTGAAAGCATTCACTAATTAAATAAACCTCATTCGCCTAATTAAATTTATTTAATTAGATGAATATCGTTTTCAAAACGCTTTCTTAAAATCACTTTGTCCCGGAGAAATAATAAAATAATTAAATGGAGTGATTCTATCTAGTATATTATTTATCGGAGATAGGTTATTTTCAATACGGATTAAAGATATTCCAATGGTTATAAATTGGTTATTTTCAGCTTAAAACAGCTAGATTGATATCGATATATGTTATTTGAATGCTTATTTAAATTGATGAATATTAATTATAATATTCATTAACAAAAAGAGAGAAAGAGAAAAAGGATTTTCAGGCTTATTAATTATTTCTTACTGACCGAGAGTCAGTAGTAGTTAGTTGATAAAGTGGCTAGAGTTTAGAGACTGCCGGAGAGATTGTGTCTTGATTTTGATTAGAAACATTCCAAGAGTTGTATTTGGGTGTTTTGAGGTTATTAAATATTTCAGTATTAGTAGTAAATATTATTTGAATATTATTTAATAAATGAATATTATTTTGAGTATTCTTTTAGAAAGGGATTATTGAATATTTATTATTTGTTACATATTAGTCAAATAATTATTAAATACTTTGAGTGTTTTGAAGATTATAAAACACTATTCAAAGGATGTCTAAGGACTTTCATAGTCATTTAAAATATTATATTTTGATTCTATCTAGGTAAGTTACTTTTCAAGAACTTATATATATATGGAATTACCCTGTTGTGTTACAAGCTTTATGCGTACCATTTTCCATATGTGAACACAAAACCCTGTGTCGGGATTGATATAGGTATAAGTGTATACCTATACTCGAACTCTTTCGAACTCAAAATATTTTCGAAAACCCCCGGTCTGGTTTTACTTCCTTGCACATTTTTCAAGAATTATCGGTCGACTGATGTCGGACCTCAACTACTCGATTTTCAATCAAAACAAGTTTTGAAAGAAAAAGAAAAAGGGGACTCTGGCAGGTGTAGGAATCGTTGACGAACGATTCCCGGGATGTGTAAGCGGCCGTGAGCCAGGCGGTCCATCAATTATTATTCCGGCCTATGTGTTGCCGAAGGATGATTACGGATGTAGTTTTCATCGAGGGTGATTACGGATGTAGTTTTCACCCGAGGATAGTTACGGATGTAGTTTCTATCCTTCTTCCGGTAGAGAAGACCCGCAGATTATTGGACTTGGATGTGGCGACTGATCATCGTCAATCCTTGTCAGGTTTTTTATGTTTTCTTTAAGTCCCATCCTCCACTTTGGAAAAATACTCAAAAACTACTTCTTAGGCCGAAGTGCCAAGTTGCCGATAGTGTTGTTTTCAATTATGAAAGATGATGATGAATTCATGCAGTATCTAGAACTGCAAGAATATTCTAACAATAATGGCACGTGTTTGTGCACTTTTGCAATTATTCAAAAGATGAAAGATGGTTCATCGGTTATTGATGTCAAATCTCGAATGTTTTGCTTCGAGAGCTTTGACTCGCTTCCTATCGGTTATTTCTGAGTTTAGATTTATCAAGTGGTTAAAGAACTTATACCCGGTACATGATGTTGATCTGTAAGGTGTTTGATGGAAATGACATACTTATATGTATATACTTTCAGACTTGAGAACTACTAAAAATGAAACCTTCTAATGGTTTGGTTTGTATACGATGATAAACAACTGTCTTAGCAGCATATTGAACTGCGTATTTTGAAAAGCTTTCTAAAAGATTAGCAGTACTGTAGTGTATACTATTCGCTAAGATATGAGGATTACTATAGTTATTATAAACTTATCTGTTCATTGGATGTTGCGTTAAACGTCATATTTTCCTTATTGAAGTTTCATAGTTATAAATGTTTCGGAAATGATGTTAAGTATTGTTGGATTTTAGAACCCCTGTGTATATTGGATTATATATTGTTAACTCTATTAATACTTGCTGGGCAATTCCTCCGCTCATACTTGTTTGTTTTTAATATTAACCCTTCAGAGAAAGGTAGGCGGATGATGCTTATGTGCATAGCTCGGAAGAAGCAGGTAGTATGCCCTTATGAAGACGATATGATCCAGAAAATCTATAGCTGGAGTAAGTTATATGTAATCATATTGATGTGTAATAATTATATTACTTTGCACAGGATAGCACTAGTTGTTGGTGTACTTCTCATCGAAGCTATACTAGTAGTATAGGATTTGTAATACACGATGTGATGTAATTGAATGGCTGTAATGAATCGAGTAATGTAAGGATTTTAGTTCTTGTTTCTAGCCCTATAACCCAAAAGATGCTTGGTAGTTGGGGTCTCAATTGTTGTATTTCTGTTAGTAAGTGACTACAAATGGTTTAATATTGATAAACAAGTGATTTGTTATTGAGGATTTCCGCGTGACGACCAAATCCCTGACCCCGGATTTGGGGTGTTATAGAAATGGTATCAGAGCTGAGGTTATAGTAAACTAGAAACGAGAGTGAGTAGGAGTGTGTATAGTTATGTGAGAACGTCAGAACTCATGTAGAGTTCATGTTGGACTACGGGACGTAGTGCCAATGATTAAGTTAAGATTGGAATGCCATGCTGAGGAATGTGTTGTGATAGAATTCACTTCTTGTGGCGATGGATGTCTACTAAAGAATTCTCATAGACGAGTATTGGTCGGCAGGGGCATAAATCGCCCGAGACCAAAGATTAAGATGATTTTAGGGGATTCATTGAAACAGTTATGTATTCTTCGAACTATCGGAAATCTTAATATGATGATGAAGGATGGAAAGTTCGCATCTAGTATTATGGCAAGGATGTGTTGAGAACGTACTCATGCTGTTAAAATTCCGAAGAAGGAAGTAAAACAAGATCATTATGAAAGATCATTGGTCGAAGTTGCGGGTATTTAAATCTTCTCGAGTTTAGGAGAACTTGAGGTAATATTATGAATGGAGTGGTGGGCAGACACCGGTTGTTTCAATTAATGATAGAGGTAAAGTGGTTAAGATGAGATTGGTCAATAAAGACGAAATGTGTTTTAAGAACCAAGATAGACTGAGAAAGTCAGAGAAAGACTTAAATAAGAAGGCTGTTATGCCAAAGGTGTTAGCTTATGTAGCACATATGATTGATATTAGAAAAAGGAATGTTTGGTATGAAGACGGTAATACCAGTAGCCAGATTTAAGTACGTATTTTCTAACGATGTTCTGGAGTATCGCCTAGTCGAAATGAGGAATTCGTCATTGCTAGGGGCGACACCGGTATCGAAGTCTGCTTAAAGAGTAGAACACTTGCTTGAGATGCTTGCGCTGAGTCGATTAGAACTCCCTGCGATTATAAAGGTCGATGGTTGAATCTTTAGCGACTATTACGAGTCGACGATGACGTCAGCTATCGAGCACCATAGGGTGTGCGTGGAAAAGAAGATCGTTAGAATCGAACGATTATCTGTCAGAGGAGCCGATATAAAAAGGCATCCGCAGAGACCTTGGCAGTACCATTCCCATTTGGGAATCATTTTGATTACCTCCCCAATCGTGAATCATTTGGATTACCTCCCCAATTTATGAATTATTTGACACCTCCCCGTGCATAAATTATTTTGATTACCCCCTAATCTATGACCTATCTTGACATCTCTCCAAGAAAGAATTTTTAATAAAGAATACATTCCCTCCTCGAAGTTATTCTTTAATACTTATGTTAAGCCATATTTAATTTCGATTGTGCCAGAAGCTGTCATTATTCCTACTTTCAGGTTTCTGAAGTCCTGATGAATGAGGATATTTCAAACTTCCACTTTCCTCCAATTGTGGATGATTCTATGGTGTATAGCTAGCACCACTTGCTTGTTGAATACCAGTATCTTTCTGGTTATCCTTTTTCTTTGGAAATCACACCTTTGGAATCCGTTCAATTCAACTCCAAGGTGTCCCTCTGAGAATTAATTGTCAAATACGATAATCATTAACTTGACTTCGAATTGCTTTCATACTAAACAACTTCCACTGAGACGAACAACCCTATACTTATAGGGGTCACAAGGACCATCTGTCTGTGTGATAGAAGTCTGATGGGATGCCATCACTTGTGAGTTGTGAAATACAAGAAGGCTAATTACCTTTAGTAATGTCTTAACTGAGACACGCAACGTGAGTTCTTTCGATCATATTGATCTCTCGGTAAATTTTCTTATCTCAAATAAGGTTTGCTTTAACACTCTTAACATTATGATCACCAGTGTGTGGCAATAGCCTTAATATGACAGCTACCTTTTCAAAGCTCCATAATTCTAGTTGTCTCTAATGAATTTCAAGGGGATGCCAACCAGGTCGGCCAAGTCAAAATCCGTCTATAGAAATTAGATTCGAGCGGAATCGCCAAGAGCAGGAGCGAATCCCAAAATGAATAAAATATTAGTGGCGTATCAATAGAATTAGTTAATTCTTTCTCTCTCAATGATATTATGTTAATGGAATTAGTGTATTCTCTCTCTCAAGGATGTTATGTTAATGAAATCAGTGAACTCTCTCTCAAGGATAGTACGATAATGGAAAGTTGGTCGAGATATATGTGTGAAAGGAATAACGTGGTAAGACTCAAGTGATAACTGTGTCAAATAGAGATCCTATGGTTGGATTGAGGTTTCGGAGAAGTTGTTTACGAATGGACACTTTCCGGTTTGGCAGAATAAATGTTGATGATGAAAGAGTTAAGGAATCCTAGTAGTGGCCTTAGCTGATTCCGTGGACGGAATCCTTTTAAGGAGGGTAGACTGTAATAACCCGGATTTTCAAGAAATGATTTATTATTATTTCAATAATAATAATGTTTTTCCTAAAATGAGGAGGAATTTTTTTTTAATTATTTTCGGTTAAGTGGAACCGGGACCCTTTTTAAAATTTTATGGACCGAGTAGATATCTCGAGTCAATAATTTATTTGGATAAAGATTTAATTTTGGAGTGTGGAATTATTCAGTGGAGATTTTATCTTAAATTATTGAATAAGTTGGATATTTTAAAATCCTCAGAAAATGATTATTTTAATTATTTGAGGATTTGTAGAAATTGCTCGATTATTATATAAAATCGAGAATTCGAGGTTTTACTAAAACAATAATATTTGTGGTATTTTATAAAGCCCTGTAAATTGTAATTTATGAATCAGAATTATTATTTTTATGAATTGTTTTTATAAATTATCAATAATTTGTAAAATGCAAATCAATTTAGAAAAATTAGATTTAATTCTAATTCTTTCTCCAAAAGTCTTTAAAAATATTCTAGTATTTAATTATACTAGAAATTTTATTTTTACAAATTAGAATTATTAGTTAAAATATTATTTGAGGTATATAGTAATTATTTGTATTGTTTTTAAATGTTATTGGGTCTAATCCCATTAGGGTAAAACACAGCACACATACATACATACAATACAGCAGCCGAGGGAGATAGTCGGGGAGAGAGAAAGTGAGATTAGGAGAAAAATTAGGGTTGAGAGATTTTGGGGGTTTTTGATTTTGAACCAATTAAAACCTATACATACATATATAGCTCGTGTGTGTGTGTATATATAACTCGTGTGTGTGTGTGTGTGTGTTAAGGGGAGGAGAGGCTGGGCAGTGGTGGTGCTGTGGAGCCGCGGCGGGAAGGAAAACGGCATCGGGGCAGCGTCGGGCTGCTGTGCGCGGAAGTGATGACCGCGAGCTTTGAGGCAGCAGTGATGCTGTTGGTCGATAGAGGGAGGCGCGCGGAAGTGATGACCGCGAGCTTTGTGGCAGCAGTGATGCTGTTGGTCGATAGAGAGAGAGAGAGAGGGAGAGAGATGGTGGAGATTTTCGTGGTGGTCACCGGAAACAAAAATGGTATAATTTCGCATATTAATTATTTAATTCTTTTTTTATTTATTATTAAATTCTTTGTAAATTCGATATAGTTTAATTGTTGTAATTAATTTAGAGATGAATTGCGATATTGCGAGATTATTGTTGTAATTTAGTTAGTTTAAATTATGAGTTAAGGTGTTAATTGTCGTATTAGATTAATGTTGTAAATTATGAATATTGTTGAAATTCTAAATTTAATTCGGAGAGTTTAGATAATTATAATCGTTGAGTTTAATTATGAGTCCGATTAAATGTTCGAGTTAATAATTGTTAAATGTTAAATTGTTAGTTGCTAATTGGAATTGTGAGATAAGTTGTGGTCTTGTTAATATTCGAGTTTAATAGTCGGAGTGGATGTTAGATTTAAAGATTATTATGATTCGTGTTAAATGAATAAAATGATTAAGTGGTTATATGAAATTGCTATGCTTAATTGATTAAATGATAATCGAGTTAGTCAACAATCGAGTTGACCATAGTATTTGATAAATGTCTTATATGCGAGAATTAGATTTAATCGAGTCGATAATTAAGGTTTATGTGACTTACTTGTAACATATGGTCATCAATAAATGTTTACGTGCTAAGTGCTATAAGTCGAGTCGTGGTATTTGATGGTTGTAGTAATTATGAATGTTATATGTAAATGTTAGAATTTTATAATAATTAGAACTGTGCTAGGGGTTATGAGAAGATCACAAGTTTTTAAATGACAATATTTAAAGGACTTGTGTAATTCTTTTCGACTAATCCCTAGGGTTTACGAATATCCATGATTAGCTATCACGGGTATAATTAATATACTTGAGTGGTGTGATCATCGATATAGCGTAAGTAATAGTTAGTGCTAGGGGTTGTTCCCTAGGGCTTACGAACATCAATGATTGATTGTCACGTGTATCATTAAAATACGTGAGAAATACGATCATTGGTGTAGCGTAAGTAGTAGTGTAATATAAATCATTATGTGCTATGTGCCGCATGTCAGGGTGGATACTTTCTTATGTGTTTATTTTATGTTGCTGCAAGTTGAGGCAACTTTATTTTTGCTAAAACAGGGTTGTATTATATTTGAGGGGCTGTGCCCATAGTCCGATAAACGAATACTTCATGCCGAAATTTTCTGAAAATCCCCTGCGATTAATTATATTTAATTTATTAAGTTTCCGTGGTCTAGAGGCATGAAGTGGATGTTAACTGATTATGTGTATATGTGTTAAGTGGTTGATTTGAGGATTAATTGTTGTCTCGAGGATTTATGTGCTAAGTTAAGTATTAAAAATGGTGTTGAGGATCAATGATGCTTTGAGGATTAATTATATATTAAATTGGTTTAAGTCTATTAAATGGATATAAATGTGTTATGTGCATTAAGTGGTATTAGAATAGTTAACTATGGGGAAGACGCCTATAGTTTTTCTTTAAGTGACTTAGTAGTAACTCTGAGTCGGGACTACTCGAGATACGTGGGAGGACTGACACGTACTCGTAACCATTTCAGTACTATTAGGGCGTAATCAAATTGGAGTGACGTGCATCCAAAAAGGAAGATCGAGACGTCAGGGAAGGTCCATGGAATTGCTTGGACGAGGTGCGAAGGATTTGTCCGCGGTTTCTATTTTCTGCTAAGGACCAGAGGCAAGTTTACAATGCATACTCTATTGTTCAGAGTATATTTATTTTAAATATATGAAATGTGTTAAATAAGTTTTCAATCCGTATTCGCGAGTTTTCCAACCTTGTACTTCTTCTTCCAAATCATTGTATTCCTGGCTTTGCCAACAATATTAAATTCTGCTCGTGTAATAACCAAAACCCCATGGCTTATAATACTGTTGACGGGCAGTGATATTTTTATGGCTCTATATCTTGATTTATACGGTATATATATATCTATAAACTTTTCGTACTATGGTAGTGGACTATATGTTATGAGGTATGTATTTATGTATCGGAATGAGAGAGGCTCAGAGGGTAGAGCATGTATTGAGTTTTAGAACTTAGCCGCGTGTCGGGGCTATTTTGTATTGTATGTTTTTGAAAACCCGGGCAAAGCTTTTAAAAAGGATTTCTCAATAATTAACCTAAAGGCAACATCACCAATAAACCAGTGTTTATTTAATTAATAGATGCTTCTGAAAGCATTCACTAATTAAATAAACCTCATTCGCCTACTTAAATTTATTTAATTAGATGAATATCGTTTTCAAAACGCTTTCTTAAAATCACTTTGTCCCGGAGAAATAATAAAATAATTAAATGGAGTGATTCTATCTAGTATATTATTTATCGGAGATAGGTTATTTTCAATACGGATTAAAGATATTCCAATGGTTATAAATTGGTTATTTTCAGCTTAAAACAGCTAGATTGATATCGATATATGTTATTTGAATGCTTATTTAAATTGATGAATATTAATTATAATATTCATTAACAAAAAGAGAGGAAGAGAAAAAGGATTTTCAGGCTTATTAATTATTTCTTACTGACCGAGAGTCAGTAGTAGTTAGTTGATAAAGTGGCTAGAGGTTAGAGACTGCCGGAGAGATTGTGTCTTGATTTTGATTAGAAACATTCCAAGAGTTGTATTTGGGTGTTTTGAGGTTATTAAATATTTCAGTATTAGTAGTAAATATTATTTGAATATTATTTAATAAATGAATATTATTTTGAGTATTCTTTTAAAAAGGGATTATTGAATATTTATTATTTGTTACATATTAGTCAAATAATTATTAAATACTTTGAGTGTTTTGAAGATTATAAAACACTATTCAAAGGATGTCTAAGGACTTTCATAGTCATTTAAAATATTATATTTTGATTCTATCTAGGTAAGTTACTTTTCAAGAACTTATATATATATATGGAATTACCCTGTTGTGTTACAAGCTTTATGCGTACCATTTTCCATATGTGAACACAAAACCCTGTGTCGGGATTGATATAGGTATAAGTGTATACCTATACTCGAACTCTTTCGAACTCAAAATATTTTCGAAAACCCCCGGTCTGGTTTTACTTCCTTGCACATTTTTCAAGAATTATCGGTCGACTGATGTCGGACCTCAACTACTCGATTTTCAATCAAAACAAGTTTTCAAAGAAAAAGAAAAAGGGGACTCTGGCAGGTGTAGGAATCGTTGACGAACGATTCTCGGGATGTGTAAGCGGCCGTGAGCCAGGCGGTCCATCAATTATTATTCCGGCCCAGGTGTTGCCGAAGGATGATTAAGGATGTAGTTTTCATCGAGGGTGATTACGGATGTAGTTTTCACCTGAGGATAGTTACGGATGTAGTTTCTATCCTTCTACCGGTAGAGAAGACCCGCGGATTATTGGACTTGGATGTTGCGACTGATCATCGTCAATCCTTGTCAGGTTTTTTATGTTTTCTTTAAGTCCCATCCTCCACTTTGGAAAAATACTCAAAAACTACTTCTTAGGCCGAAGTGCCAAGTAGCCGATAGTGTTGTTTTCAATTATGAAAGATGATGATGAATTCATGCAGTATCTAGAACTGCAAGAATATTCTAACAATAATGGCACGTGTTTGTGCACTTTTGCAATTATTCAAAAGATGAAAGATGGTTCATCGGTTATTGATGTCAAATCTCGAATGTTTTTCTTCAAGAGCTTTGACTCGCTTCCTATCGGTTATTTCTGAGTTTAGATTTATCAAGTGGTTAAAGAACTTATACCCGGTACATGATGTTGATCTGTAAGGTGTTTGATGGAAATGACATACTTATATGTATATACTTTCAGACTTGAGAACTACTAAAAATGAAACCTTCTAATGGTTTGGTTTGTATACGATGATAAACAACTGTCTTAGCAGCATATTGAACTGCGTATTTTGAAAAGCTTTCTAAAAGATTAGCAATACTGTAGTGTATACTATTTCGCTAAAATATGAGGATTACTATGGTTATTATAAACTTATCTGTTCATTGGATGTTGCGTTAAACGTCATATTTTCCTTATTGAAGTTTCATAGTTATAAATGTTTCGGAAATGATGTTAAGTATTGTTGGATTTTAGAACCCCTGTGTATATTGGATTATATATTGTTAACTCTATTAATACTTGCTGGGCAATTCCTCCGCTCATACTTGTTTGTTTTAAATATTAACCCTTCAGAGAAAGGTAGGCGGATGATGCTTATGTGCATAGCTCGGAAGAAGCAGGTAGTATGCCCTTATGAAGACGATATGATCCAGAAAATCTATAGCTGGAGTAAGTTATATGTAATCATATTGATGTGTAATAATTATATTACTTTGCACAGGATAGCACTAGTTGCTGGTGTACTTCTCATCGAAGCTATACTAGTAGTATAGGATTTGTAATACACGATGTGATGTAATTGAATGGCTGTAATGAATCGAGTAATGTAAGGATTTTATTAGTTCTTGTTTCTAGCCCTATAACCCAAAAGATGCTTGGTAGTTGGGGTCTCAATTGTTGTATTTCTGTTAGTAAGTGACTACAAATGGTTTAATATTGATAAACAGGTGATTTGTTATTGAGGATTTCCGCGTGACGACCAAATCCCTGACCCCGGATTTGGGGTGTTACAGCCTATAGTGAATGTACGCACAAAATCCATCTAGTTTGTATAAAAGATTACATGGCAATGCAACACCACACATACATGTCCTCTCATGATACATCAACTTAAGAATCAAAATGAATTTGCAAAGTCATGGTGTGGAAAGTGCAAGGATTCACATAGTCTACTTAAAGAAGCATGCACGAGTGATTACGAGTTCATGTCAAGTGCAAAAATTATTGGAGACCATGCTAAGTCTACAAGAGCACACCTTAGAGTCAAAAATTGAGATCTCATATGCAAAAGAAACAAGCAATACCTCATATTTCACTCACAAAAGAACATTCACTCAAGAACAAGGGTAAGTGTATCACTCAATTCCAACAAAATCAAAATCATGCTTGACATTTGGTATAATTCTAACTTAAACACAACATACATAAATGATGACAATCAAAAGGTCTTTATTTGGGTTGTAATGGGGCTAGGGACAGGGTATGTCAAGTAAGGCCAAAACAAGGTGAAGTGTCAAAAGCTAGTAGTCACCATGCACAACACCAAACTTCCTCCCCACACAATTATTATTTTTTATTTTCAACAAAAAGACTTGACTAGTCGATTGAAGGAGGATTACAAAAACATAAGTATGCTCTCATATGTATTTTTTTATTTTTTTATTTTTTTATGAGAGCTAAGATAAACATAAGCAACCATAATCCTCCTTTAGATTTAACTTGAAAATCGACTAGCAAGGTAACCAGCGAAACATATATTTCCTCAAAAGTTGTGAACAAAAGTAAACCCATTTCACACACCTTATTACTCCCTTAAGTTCCTACCAGCCTTTGACAAATTGGGATCAAGTATACGTAAGGCTTTACAAGAAAAAGGTCTTAGGCGAGTAATGTGGTGTGTCACCGAAAGAATTTGATTAAGCTCAAAGGGGTAACTAATTGATCACATAAGAATGGTGTGGATATTTTGGGAAATATGGGTTATTCCTAAATGCCTTTATCATCTTATCATCAATCAATGTCATGTGTTACAAGAAAGAATTCAAACAAGTGCTAGCAATGCAAAAGACAAGTGGACACTCAAGCAAATGAATATAAATGCAAAAGATGTGCATATAGGCTCAAAACTCACTTGGTGTGGTAGAACATAATTAATCTCAAGTAAAGGTATCCTCAATGCACCTATTTGTACTCAAAGCATGAGAACCAAATCATCTTACACCTAATCATGACCTTATAATTTCTTTCACAAATCAAATAAGTCTACTAGTTTCACCTTGCTAGTGTAACTGTGTGGACAAGAACTTAGCAAATCACTTCTCAATCAAAAGCTAAAGGATCACAAGATTATCATAGCATGTAAGGGTGCATCAAGTAACTAGCAATCAATTAACAAGACTAGAATAAGATTAGAACTCTTTTTGTGATTTTTTCATTTTAATTTTTTTTTTGATTTTTATATTTACACTAAAAAAAACCTCCCCCATACCTAAATCATGCATCGTCCTCAATGTATGCAAATGCAAGAGAAATGAGTAAAGGAGAACGAGGAAATACCTGATAAGGGATGACGGAGAGAATGAAAATGAAAAACAACTAATTAACACTACTCACGCACGGTACTCCTCCCTCATACCTGAATTTCACGAGGGGAGGCAAAACAAAACAACCGAATCAGCCGATGCTGATTGGAAAATTGGGGTGCAGCTTTGAGAGAGAATCAAGACATTTTTGAAAATTTCGATTAGAAAAGACTTTCTCAAGAAACACGGTGTCATTGAACCTTATAGAACAAGTTTCACTAATGTTCTCCCTAAACCAACTTAAGGCTTCTTTATTTTGATCAAGCAAATTAGAGATAATGAAAGTTTGGTCATGGGGTGAATCACTAGGAATGACATAGGATAAGGGTCCATCTTTTCCTAAAGGCTGTTGATTAAACTCGGGAAGATACAAAGTCGAGTCAAATGTAGGAGGTGTTCCCACTAGACTCTTAACAACATGCGCAACACGAACAACCTCGGGTGGGGTCTCCCACTTGGAACAAATTTCTTCCAACTCTCTCAACATCTCTTCTAAGTTCATATCCCTAAACGACTCATGAAGCTCTTTATTAGACGCATAGTTGACTTTGAAATATTCTTTTAGAAGAGACTCAACCTCACTATCTTCAAAGCTAGACCATGTGACAAACTTATTGACCACATTAACCCCTATTGGTTGCTCAAAAAGCTCATTGGGTTCTTTTCCGACATTGAAAATGTTAAGATCAATGGTCATGTTCCCGAAAGTGAGTTTCATCGAACCATCCCTACAATTAATCAAGGCATTGGATGTAACAAGAAAAGGTCATCCTAGAATGATCGGGATTTAGTTCTTAGGATTCATGACGGGTTGAGTCTCGAGGACAACAAAGTCAACCGGGAAGATAAAATCACAATTTTAATCAAGACATCTTCAATTAATCCCTTGGCCATTTTTATAGAACGACCGGCGAGTTGAAGTGTCATATTGGTCTTTTTGAGCTCGTCTAAACCTAGGGCTTGATAAACGAAAAATGGAAGCAAGTTCACACTAGTACCTAGGTCAAGTAAATCCTTGTCCACGAAAGTATTACCTATGACACATGAAATAGTTGGACAACCGGGGTCCTTGTACTTCACGGGAATTTGGTTAGAAAGAATTGAGCTCACTTGGGACGTCAAGAAGGCTTTCTTAGGGACTTGGGTGGTTCGTTTATGAGTACACAACTCTTTAAGACTTTTCGCATAGGAGGGAACTTGTTGAATTACGTCTAAAAGAGGAATGTTTATCTTGACTTGTTTGAATACTTCTAGAATTTGCTCCATTTGGGCCGTTTGTTTAGGAGAGATGAGGCGTTCTGGGTAAGGAGCCTTCGGTTTAAAGATTCATTCTTCTGGAACAGGTTCCGAGGTTGTTCCATTTGAAGAAGATGGTTTGCTAGAAGGAGGTGATGATACGGGAATTGGAGTTTGATTTGAAAGATCGAGAAGAGGGGTCGGTTAAACGTTTGACTTTTCCTCTTCGGGGGACTCGACTCCTACTCGGTTATCGACTCGATTTCCCGATCTTAAAGAGATGATGGCATTCACACTCTCATGAGGGCGTTGATTGAGAGGAAACTTAGGATTGACCTCAGTTTGACTCGGAAGCTTGTTTTTATCACGCTCATGGATGGTATTAGCTAATTGGCTCACTTGAACCTCTAACTTAGATATGGCTTGGGTGCTAGCATTTAAGATTTGCCTATCTTGAGTCATGGTTTACATGAAGTTTGTTGCGATTGAGCTAAATTAGTGGTGGTCTTGAGAAGCACATCGAGACTCTTTTCTAACGAAGTAAGTCGCTTATCCGACTCAGAAAAGCCGGGAGGGTGGGAGGGAGCTTGAGTCAGATAAGGAGCATGATTTTGATGTGAAAACGAATTTGAGTGAGGTTTATAAAAAAACCGGAGGTTGAGATTGGAATTGAGGAGGTTGAGATTGTTGACCTTGACCTTGATTCCATGAAAAGTTCGGGTGATTTTTCCAACCGGGGTTATAAGTGGGAGAATAAGGATCATTTCGAAGACCCGATTGTAACATCGCGTTGACTTGTTGAAAATCTTGAGGACTTTGTATCCCTTGATTGGTTGAGTTATAATTCGAGCACATGGATACTTGGGAGGAGGACCCGTTGGTTTCTAAAGCTTCCAAACGTCGAGTGAGAGTGGCTAATTTAGCCTCGGTCGTGATAGAGTTACCAACTTGATGTAAACCCTTTTGATGCATGGTAGCTATAGAATCGTTCGGTTTCTCGGGTTCTCTAGTGGGCTCCCTAGTCGATTCCCATAACATAGTCTTTTCCGCGAACTCTTCAAAGAATGCCCAACCCTCATCCTCGTCTTTCTCCATGAATTTCCCTTGGCACATAGATTCCAACAACGCGGTTGTTGAACTATCTAGGGCCTCGTACACAAGCTTACAGAGCCTCCATTTTTCGATACCATGGTGGGGACATTGAGATAGAAGATTTTTAAAATGGTCAAAACACGTCCAAAATGGTTCGTTACGTTTTTGACGAAATTGATTAATCTCATTCGTGAGTTTCGTAGTCTTGTGGCTTGGAAAGAATTTTTTAAGAAAGATGACTACGAAACCCTCCCAAGTGGAAATCGAATTGACGGGTAAACTATACAACCACTTTTTCGCATTATCTTTAAGGGCAAAGTTTATTAGTCTAAGCCGTATGGAGTCCTCAGAAAGTTGTTGGAGTTTTTGCAATGCGCAAACCTCCTCAAATTCATGAATAAAAAGATAGGGGTCCTCACCATCACTCCCGGTAAACTTAGGTAACATGCTAATGAAATGAGCTTTAATCTTGAAGTTATTACCGTTAACCGGTGGAAGAGTGATACACGAGGGTTGAGCGGAACGGGTGGGATAGCAACGGTCCTTAAGAGACATGGCCATGTTTACTATCGGTTCGGAATTATCTAAAGATTCGGAATCAGAAGAGGAAGAAATCTCAAACGATCTCACTAGTCTAGAAGAATTATCCCTAATCCAAATAGTTCGCATAAACCATGAATGGGAACACATAGCAAATAAGTGCGATAAAATAAACACACAAACAAAAAAGGGTGAAAATCAAAAGAAAAATCCTATATCTAGGATTTCCTAAAAAAAATTGAACTAGACCTTGCTCCTAACTTTAAGGGCTACCAAAAACTAGGTAAATCAATAATTATTCGAACCGGCTTGGCCAGGTAGGTGCAAGCATTGCCAAGAGGCTAAACACCAGCCTAGACACCAAAACCTTAATTGGCCAGGTCAGCTTTTGCTTTCCTGGACACCAAAAAGTTGGAATAATTAAAGATTACTTCGTTTCTTAAGCACCTTCCTAAATGAGCGCGAGATTCCTAGGGGCAAACGTCTAATTAATTTTATTAAAGGATATGGTATGCAAAATGAAGGATTAAATTGTTTTTGGGGTAAGAAAAGAGTGATGAAATCCCCCCTTATCTTTTGAGAGGTTTTGCCTTTAAGATTTATTTACAAAATGATGCAACAAACAAGAGGTATAAAAAAACTATAAACATTTATGGATGCTTAACTACGTGCTCTAACTAAAGAAAAGAAAGAATTTAACGTACCTTGGGGTCCTCCAGCGATCACCACAATTATATGGTACGAAAAATTAAAAACAAGAAAATAAAAATCTAGATGATGTGCCCTAAGTGATTAAATGCATGATGCAACAATTATGTAATTACAACTAATTTTTTTGGATTTTAAATTTTGAATTTTTTTGTGATTTTTGTGATTTTTTTTGATTTTCTAAATAAAAAAACGAAAGAGGAGAGAGATACGGTTTACCCAAGCAAAAAGCTTCCAAAATTCCGAGAAAATTCTTCCGCTTTAATCCAAGTTTCCCGAATTTTCATCCAAATTCCTCGAAAAAATGCAAACAAGAAAAAGGGTGAGAAAAGAGCTAATCCGAAAAATTAAGAACTAAGGTGCGAAAAATAATTAGTCCCCGGCAGCGGCGCCAAAAACTTGTTGTGCTAAAAATTAATACGTTTTAAAATTGCAAGCGAACAATGTGTTTCGTTGTAAAATGTGAGCTTCATTCCGCAGAGACCAAATGACTCGCACAAGGCGCACTCGACGCTGACGAGGACGATGAGACTACCAGAGCTGAAGATGAAGCTATTGGTAGGATAGATTCATTCTTTCAGTACCAAGTATATGGGCTAGTATGACTTATGAAAATGGATGGCAAAGAGTATGTATTCATATTAAAATTCTTTTGGGTTGTAAGAACTCATAATTTGATTAATAAAATTTGATTGTTACTCTGATTTCATCTCTGGGACTATAACGGGTGTGTTTTATATTATTGTGTTGGGTCATAAAGATGTAATTTATTTTATGTTGAAGTAAGTTCAAGTATTGTGGACAGAAATGGAGACCGTAACGACCGGATCCCGGACCCCGGATCTGGGGGTGTTACAGAAATGGTATCAGAGCGTACGTTATAAACCCCAGAGATGAGGCGACGCTAAAACAATAAATTCACTAAGATAATTAGAACTCTTGCCAAGTTCATAGTCGGACTACTTAATGTAGTGATGACATATAAAACCCTTATGGGAACTCTTAAGTATCATGATAGTAACTTAGCTCGATATCGTATTGACGAGTAAGGCAAAAGACCTTGAGGCATACGAGCAGTAGCACGATGATGCTTTATTATATGCTGAAGATCAGCGGGTAAATTCGATAGAGTACCCTACTGGAGACCCGGAAGAGGTTCCAGCAGATAAGGAAAATCCTGTTAGGATAAGGAGCTTACCCTTGAGGAATGAGGGCTGCAGCCAGAAAGACTGTGATGATTAAGATATGGTGCTCAGAAAATTGAGCATAAAGAACTGAGCTATTAGCAAGAGAATTGAAGATTCATGTTGGATTCGTAGCTGGACTACTGGATGTAGTACCAACAAGTAAGACGGATTGGATGAATTACTTGAGATCTTATACGGGAATAGATGAGAATCCTTAGAGACTTTCATATTAACGAAGAGAGTGCTAGAGGGATGTATGATTATCAAAGACATCGATATAGGACGAGGAGCAGAGTCCCTAGGAATAGTTGAGAAAGAGGCAGTAAGTGCCATATCATTTGATAAATGAATTAGTATGAATATTTTCAGTAATAATTCGTCATGAGAAGGCAGATGTCATAGGTTATAATTTATGGAACCAAATTGAGGTTAATGAGGTGGTTTTATTCAGGGAAATGTTCATTTTATGAATGAATCAGTTAGAAAGTAAAGACATTGGGAAGTGACAGCATGATTGGATAAAGTTATATAAGGAAGTAATAAGCAAGACAATGAGCTCAGAACCTACCGGAAGATAAGACCAGTGAGTCAAGATGAACTCGTAATGAGACTACTGTCAGAGATTGAGTATAGGGTTATTTCAACTCAGTGAAATGATGAACCAGAAATGTTAGATGCATGTGATTCAGAGGAATATTAAATTCTTTCTTTGAATGAATTATAATAGTTACCTTTAGTTTACTCCGACGCGGAATTATAATGGATCAAGTAATATGATCAGCAGTTAAATAGAAAAATGTGAGAAAATCTTCCTGGAGCTAAAAGATGAAATTGGTGACGACCCAACGTTGGCGTTGCCTCATGGAAGAAGGAGACTTTATGCTTCCAACGATGCTTCGCATAAAAGATTAGGATGTGTGCTTACGCAGCACGACAAAGTACTTGCGGATGCATTCGGACAGCACGGTTCACCAGATACGAATGGCTTTGGTAGTGCCGATCTTATGGAACGATTAACCCCGACGGTAGTGGTCCTTCTGAGACTAGTGGTTAGGTAGACTGACATTTGGTAATATTGAATATCAGGACGTATAGGTATCAGGACGTTGTGACAGGTTTCAGTTTGAAACTGTTGATTCCCTTCTAAGGGATGTATATAATTGGTTCCTCTCCAGTGGTTAAACTTCCAACCTGATGACGATTATTTCATTAATTATGACTGCTTATGGTTATACCTGCTTGGAGGTTCATAGAATTATTCTTTAGGTTTCGAAACTGGTCTCCTTAATGTTACCAGTAGGTGGATAGATTAACCAAAATTTCCCTGATTCTGGAAAGGAATTCGGCGAATTTTGGCAAACCTTGTCTTTCTGATTATAGGAGTACATCGTTGAAGAGAATGGAAACTGGAGCGAACCCTGTGGATTGGGTAAGGTTGTCGTCATATGGGTTAGTAGACGGACCCTGAGTATTACAATCAATGGTAGAAATTAAATGATGAAGTGAGATTGGACAGAAACAGGAAATGTAAGTAAGAAACCAGCCGGACTGAGAAATTCCGGGATTGACTTAAATGCAAAGGCTGTTATGCCAGAAATGGTAAGCTTGTGTGGCACGTGGGATTGATAAGAATAGTTGAAAAGATAAAAGTAGAGGAAAGGTGACCGGAGACGGTGCCGAGTAGTCGATTAAGACTTATATGAAGTAAAGTTTTGGAAAGGTAGAAAGGTATCAAAGAAGAAGGCACTATGCCGGAAATTGCTAGAAAAGTAATGCTAATTAGCCAACCCCTAAAATCATATATTTTTATTTTAGTGTGGCCAGTTGAGGCCAAGTCACAAAGGATTATCAAGTGACTAGACCAGGAATGAAAGGACAAAGCAGGGTTGCTTCTAAGTAAGCACCGACTGCAAGGGCTTCTGAAAGAAAGGAAATATTAATGAGATCGTAGGAATCTTCTACTGAACCCTTTGCAACCCATGTTTTGATTGGGAATTTACTAGATTTTTTTTGGAGTGGGGTCACCCGTACTAAAGTGATTCATTTGTATATGATTGTCCAAGATTACGAGTAAAAAGAAAATAGAAGTATAGTGACTTGAGAAGTATGATGTTAAGGTATTATAAATACCATGAATATATTATGACTAAGGAAAGTAAACAATGAAGGTTTATGAAGAGAGTATAGAAATGGTCAGAGATTGATCAGTATGCTGTAGAAATTTTGTCCGAGGCAAGTACCTTTGCGAAGAACGATAAGTAATAAGAGATTCATGTTGAACTCGACCCATATCTTCCAAAACATCCTTGCTACAATTACCAAGTTCTGTAAGAGAGCAGATAGACATACGTTGTCTTTTGGAAGGTCAAATAGGCTGATAACTATCTGAAAGAAGGGGTTAGCATTAAGCTACCGATCGATTATCAAATGAGAATGATTGAAAAGAGACCCTTATTAAGTATACATGATTTGATTGCCAATTATAGGATGTAAGAATTCCTTGGCAGTTGAATTAAGGATAGGATATCCATAAATTAAGACAAACCCTAGGGAATGCACAAGGGATGGCATTAACCCTAATAAAGACATTGTGAATTCAGATGATATGAGTTGGATTTGCTAAGGCAATAATGACCTGTAAGGATTATTAAGAAGAGTTCTGGAAAGAACATAGATAGAATTATTAGAGTATTGATCAATGACGTTTTGATATACCCAGTACCCAGAAAATACAGGAGGAATGATGAGGATGACCTAAGAAACCTTTCAAGGAAAAAGGTGGTATTTTGAATTTCAAAATGGAAGTTTAGTAGGGAATGCATGACATAATGATAATACTGCCAAATGAGGCGTATGCGAAACCATGAGGATGTATGGATTGAACCAATGAAAGTTGAGATTATCCTAAGACAAGAAAGAATTAAGAGAAGAAATATTTTAGATATGATTAAGAGTAACCGTGACAAAGTTTACACGGAAAGCTGGAAGCAATGACTCATGGAAAAGACTAATATATATTTAACCCCTTCAGTAGAATTAAGGGAGAATACTTTCGCCCAACAGTGATGTGAACGAGGTAGAGGAATTTGAGGTGGAATAGATCTAGTAAACATTGATGGTAAGAGATAATTATTATCAAGAAAGGCCAAAAAGGTGGCCGACACTATAGGTATTCAGGGATAATTACAAATGCTCGTACCAATGGAGTGAAGGTCATAAAAGGTGGAGGGAATTCACATTCCTTCTAATAAAGGTGCAATACTCGAACCATAATAGTAATTTAAGTAAAGATTCGATTCCTGATATCGTCTAGAACATATTATGTATCGAGAAAGGTCCTATCCTGAGATGGACCAAGACCATGATACCAAAAGAACGAATAATTGAATCTTTGAGCTTCAAGTCTCTTGTTAAGGACAGATGATTGATGAATTGAACAACTGGTCAGCATTACTTTGGTTGAGACTCTTCTGCAATTTTATCTACTTCATGTTATATCTACGTCAAGTTCAGGAAGTATTCCCTTGTGGACAAGGAATAATAATTATTTTGTCTTCCTTGGAGATTTTTGCTTAACGATTATGAAACCCATATGGTTAGCCGTTAATGCACTGCGTAAACCACAAACGATGATGAATCAAACGACTATAGGGATTTCAGAATGACGAAAATAGATTGCATTGAATCTAAGTTAGAGAATCGTCAAGGTTATTTTGGATTAATCAATTTCTGAATAACGTGATGTTAAAATAGATAATAATGCCATGATGACCCATAAAGAGATTGTGGTCGAAATAGAAACAAGACGGCTGGTATAAAGGAAATAGAGTCGAGGATCAATAAGGGAGTTAGGCATGCAAACTCCTAAGGAGCCTTGGCAAGGCGGATAGAAAAAGTAGTAAATTATCATGGTGAGTGTTGTTATTCACAATGGAAAATTTAGATTTGAAAGCATAAGCGGTATATAGATTAAATTTCCTTTGAGGTGAAAGGATTCAAAGAAAATTTGGAATGGACCGATTGATTAATATTGATAGAAGGAGGAGGCGAGAAAGCAAGAATCTGGATTGCTTAACCAAGGGGAATTTGAACCCCAGGAAGTGATGCCTATTGAGCATATGTGACGAGATACGAAGCGGGAAATATCAAGTACATAGGATTTCCCCGTAATGAAATAACAGTCGAGATAAGTAACAGAAATATTTGTGTATTGAGTAATAAGTAGGATAGAATTGATGTGGAAAGATTATGGAGGTAACTATGAAGCGTACAGCAAGGAATGTTATGAATAGATTATAGATGTATCTTTAGCAATCTCCCGGGATTAAAACCGGATAGAGTACTATTATGCATACGACGGAAATCGCGGTAAGGCGAGGAATTCCAATAACAATGGGGTCAAGTGAGGAACCCAAGATTAACTTTTAAAGATTGAAAAAGATGTTGAAAGAGATTGTTAATGAGATTGAACAAAAGCATGGGTTCATAGAATGATGGACAGAACGGAGAGAATACGCCGACACGCAAATATTCGATAACATGATATTGGATACGGATATAATTATTTTCTTCTCTAATGAACCTCTATAGTTCAGAGGTAAATTCTAAGTATGATATTTTACAATCATGAAAATTTTCTGTGAATCTTGGAAATTCTTTTTTTCTCTTCTCTCTTATTCATCTTCTTTTTGAATTGAGAAGGACAACCATTTAAGGAGGGGAGGTACTATTGAGCGACTATCTGTCTATGTGATAGAAGTCTAAGTGGAATACCCTAACTTGTTGAATTGCTTGTCAAGTACTAAAGGCTGGCCCCCTTTTGTACTAACTATGCAATATAACAAATGTTCATTGATCATAATGATCTCTCAATAAATCTTTCCACTTCTCTGAAGGGATCGAGATTGCGAAGATTAAAGCGATCAGGAAATGCATAGTGTGAGTGAGGTTATCTCCGAATTCGCAGCGTGATAGTGATACCAAAGTCAATGCAGATACCAATAAGGATAATAGTATATGACTGAGTAAGAGCATAACCCGGATAGTGTGTTGTACGAAAAGCAGCAAAGTTGAATAAAAAGGTTAAATGGAGTATTGTAGAACTGGTGAGATGTGCTGTAAAAAGGATTTGAATGATTAAGAATTGACCGAGAAGCTGAAAAGTGAAACGACAGACAAACGACTCTTTGATTCCTACCTGATTCCGAGATGGAATCATTTTAAGGAGGGGAGACTGTAAGAACCCTAATTTTTGGTAGGAATTAAAACTTTTATTATGTAATGGAATATAAGTGTAGCAGTGGTTCCGATGAATGAATATTTAATGGATATGGGTTCCAATGTTTATATGCCATGAAGAATGCAATAGGTTGCCAACTTAGATTAGAATAATCTATCTCCTGGAAAGAAAGATATAGTAAATTCCAAAGAGGAAGATTATTCTCATGTCATCCAAATGGATATCTGTTATAAGTCCAGTGGTTCCGTAAAAGGGTTAAGGAATGCACAAAAGAGAACAAGGACCTTATTTCTAATTATAAGGAATAAAGAAAGAATAAGTGATGAATAGTGTTTTGGTGGAATTAGGAATATTATTAGACGACACTATATAGAAGTACCCGGAACGGATTTCTGAGTTCGTATTAATGATCCAAGGGGAAAAAGAGTGTATGTAAAAGTCATCGGATTCTAAAAAATAGCACTTTTATTTTCTCCGAGATTTCCCTGGACACTGGAAGACTTAAGGAATTATTGAAAGGATTTAAGGAATATAGGTTCAAGAATTATTAAAGAGAATGGAGAATGATAGTATAAATATTAAGACGGTTTCCGGTGAAACCCTAACTAGAAATCTTCGAGATATTCCTCTGAACGATCAACGAATTAAGCAATAACTGGACAAAATAGAAAGTAGAAAGCCAAGGTTCATGCATGTGCAAGAAGATAAGAGCAAGTAACCAAGCTAGTTACAAGGGAACTAGAACAATTAGCAAGCAAACCAAGTACTTAGCTTAAAAACCATAAGAATGCAACACTTGTCCCTTGCAATTGCATCACCCATGACCTAATCACTTTAATAAAGTGGCTTTAGGCTAGATATTATCCATACAGCACAATAATTCAAGATATTAGATCAAGAAACAAGCCAAGCAACTCCATCTCTCCATCTTCTTCAAACTGCCCAGCAGGAGCATCAAGTAAAGAAAAATTCATATCTCCACTTCTACCCATTCTAAAATCACCAAATTTTAACCATAGCTTCTCCACTCCATGGGTAAGATTCGTTCAAAATTTCATGACCAACAAAGGAGCGTAGCCTAGTCAAATACCTCCCCCAAGTTGAAGAAACCAAACTGCCCTATCTTGACAGTTTCTGTCCAGCGGAAAAAGGGGGCTCAAAAACCTAGCTAGGAAGCTTCAAATTTGATGAACTAGGACTCAAAACAAAGCTTATGAAGAGTCCAAGATGTGGTAAAAATTTGAGAGCTAAACTCTTATTTTTCGATTTTCTATGATTTTTACAAGTTTAAGGTGAATAGTAACTTTCAAGAAACTAACTTTGTTTTTGTTGATTTCTTGGATGATCTAAGCTTGGTTAAGGTTGTACAAGGATTATTCAAGGCTTAGTAAGGTCTTACACACACCAAGGAAGGTATGGAACTCATGAAACCCTAACCCTTACTTTGAGATTATGCATGTTCTTGATGGATTTTAACTTAGTTATGATTATGGTGATGTTATAAGCATGATTAGTTAGTGGTTTAGTGATTTAAGTAAAATGATGCACATGATGGTGAAGTGTAATATTTATGGACTTGTTGAGATGAATATCATGTGTACGAATTGTATGGATGCCCGGTGTGGCTTGGTTGGATTGTTGTAATTTTTGGAATGTCCGAGTTATAGCAGTCGTAATGCCCGATTTTCGATAACCTTAAAGAATTCGTGCATCACAGTAGGGTTAATTGTCTTAACTGGTTATGAGCATGACATGTACTTGTATATCTCAAAGCCATAGATCGTTTTGGCGCAAGAATCGAAACATTCCGACTTACGGTTTAGGAGTTATGGTCAAATTACTAAAATCGGTTCGAAACCGTAAGTAAAAGTTTGTAACTTCAATTGAACCCTCGTAAAGCATGTTACTCAGTGGAGAATCTTGGTAAATAAATAATAGAGGTCATAAGGAAGGTATGAGAGAAAATCACATGTCAAACGGATCGTTTTCCGATTTTATAAAAATGTTTGAATCGAAGTTAAACGCAACGAACCCCTAAAAACCCGCTTGGTTATAACTTTGGTAAAACACTTAGAAAACGGACGATAAAACTCGAGGTATCATCTTGATTCGTAAACGACCTACTTTAGCACTTACATGGCTTAAGTATATACCAAGTGTAAGTGTAACGATGAGCCGTAATGACGAACAAATGTCGGGTCAAAACGAGGTTAATAAGGGTACACAAAAAGGGTGCATAACGAGATAACTTGAAAACGTGTTTCGACTTAAGTGAAGTTTATACTTAGACTTTTAAAAGGTGTTAAGTGGTTAATCTCGAATGTTCTGATTGTTTATAGATCATCGAGCAGACCCATGACACGCTATCTCCACCCACACCCGATTACCAGGCAAGTTTCAATACCTTGGAACTGTTGTTGTGATAATATGTATATCTGTTGTTTCTGATACATATGTCATAGCATGCATGCCTATTGTCAAATTATATTATGATACCTATTCCCTAAATTGATATTGGCTTATAGACTAGATACGAATTATCAGTTATAAGCCGGATTGTTTTGGTAAGACCCTTAGCGAAGGGCATATGATATTCATTCTTAAATATAGACCGGGAGTCGGTATTTTGAGATATATAAATAGTCGTGGAAACCCGAAGGGATTCCAACAGCAGATTATTATTTATTTTGAGGAATGTTATTCGAGTATTATCTCAGTCGAGAGATATTAAATGAATGTAGTTTCGAATATTCATTTAGAGTTGATTATTTAATGAATATTATTTTGATATTCATTGGAATTTTATTTATTAAATGAATATTACTTTCGAATATTCATTTAAGGTTTTATGTACTTGATGAATATTATTTTAAAATATTCATTGGAAGTTCTATTTACTTAAGGGATATTATTTCGAATATTCCTTTAAAGTTTTGATTACTAAATGAATATTATTTGGGTATTCATTTAGAAGATTATTTATTTAATGAATATTATTTTCGAATATTCATTAAGGTTTGACTTATTTATTTAATATTATTTTAAATATTTATTGGAGTTTAATTATTTAATGAATATTATTTTGAATATTCATTTAAGGAGGGATTTATTTAGTAAATAATTCTAGATATTCATTCGAGGATTACTTACGAGCAATATTATGATTTAAAAATATTCCGTAATTATTATTGAGTTAATAAATATTCTTGGAATATTTATTTAATTCTTTTAAATTCTTTTTAAAATGATTTATATTATTCAGAGATTATCTTTCACCTCCAGATATTATGTAAAATATTTCGGAGTCTTTTTACGACTATTTTATCAAGGAAAAGTTCCCAACTCTTTATTTTTCATTTAAATCTATCTTTAAAAGGATTTAAATGCTCGATCAAACTTCCATATTATAGGGGAACCTACTTGAGCAATGTTATTTATCTTGTTGACTTCCCGGTCATAAATCTTGTAAAACTATTCGTTTCACTCGCAACTTGGTTGCTGTTTATCAATTGAATCTTTGAGTAACCTTCTCATCATTCGAGGGGTAAGATTATTGGAACAAGCTGGTATCCTCTAACAAGCAGCAGCTTGGGAGAAATGATGTTGAATTTTCCTTTCCAACTAGATACGACTACTTTGTGGAGTCTTATCAACAAGTATCATACTTCGGGAAAGGGGGACGAACTTTACGTTCAGAGTCAAGAACTTCTTTTCGAACTTGGAGTCGTGTAAGAGGCCGAGTAGCGCCGGTCCATCCCATTGGCCCAACCGTTGGTCGGGGAGATCTAACAGGGCGGTAGACAAGTAAATCCGTCAGCTCTTCCTTCTATCGGTAGTAAATCTAAATTGAGCTGTACAATCTGCGACTGATCATCGTAAGGATTGGAACAGCGGGCGCGGTGAATACTCCAGCATTAGTTCATCATTCAAATTTATTTATTTTCTGCAACATTATCATTGTTGGTAGTATTGGAAAAGTATTCATAATTGGAATTGCAATATTTTTCCTGCAAGTTCCTCTTTTATGATAAATGATAATATCTTGCTTATCTTTGACATAGCAGATATTCCCACATATATATGCATTTTGAGTTACCTTGTAACTTCATCGTTTATGTTATACTGCCATCATTTCCGTAAATGCATGGCATATGGTTTGAAAGATACTTTTGAACTGTTATATATTATCGTTCAGTTATACATTATTGTTGGTGGGCTATTGCTCACCCTTGCGTTATTATTATATCACAACAACAGCTAGACCAGATGACTCGCACAAGGCGCACTCGATGCTGACGAGGACGATGAGACTACCAGAGCTGAAGAAGAAGCTATTGGTAGGATAGATTCATTCTTTCAGTACCAAGTATATGGGCTGGTATGACTTATGAAAATGGATGGAAAAGAGTATGTATTCATATTGAAATTCTTTTGGGTTGTAAGAACTCATAATGTGATTAATAAAATTTGATTGTTACTCTGATTTCATCTCTAGGACTATAACGGGTGTGTTTTATATTATTGTGTTGGGTCATAAAGATGTAATTTAATTTATGTTGAAGTAAGTTCAAGTATTGTGGAGAGAAATGGAGACCGTAACGACCGTATCCTGGATCTGGGGGTGTTATAGCAGCCACCATTAAAGCTCGAAACTCTCAATCCTTAGCAATCAATACACGAATTAATTACACCCTACTTTTTATTCCACAACATTTGGCGCCGTCTGTGGGACAAAAGACATCAACCATGGTTACCACATGAAGAACATCAATCGCAAAAACTATTGAAACGCCCATCGGCACTTCCGTACCCTCAGTGACGGAACAGGTACCGCCAGGAGTGGGATCCCAACCTCAGATTACTCAACCTCAAGGGCCAGATCCCCCGAGGTCTGAAACTCAAACTCAGAGGTCATTACCCCTAATGACGAACCCCTTCAACTAATGGACGAATCCCCTTCAGATGGTTGTCTCTCCCCTCGGAGGATGTCTACTTCACTGCCCTAGTGAACGAGTTTAAACTCTCCAGGGGCGAATCCCCAATCCTTGGCATGTCAATCCCCATAATAGGCAAGCATGATTACAAATCTCTACCATGGAGCTTCCACCACTAACAGCTTAGAACCCAAGTTATGGGCTTCCACCCCAACGAGAGGATGATTCGCCCCGTATTTAAGGCATGAAACCTCCGCATGTAGTAGGAGGAAGAAGTCTCGATCGTACACTAAAGATGATGATAGAGCAATCGGACTGATAATCCACTCCCCTTGACTTTTATTCAGGGAACAACTCCCCCAAAGACGCGTCTGCAATGGGTGATCCCCATGGGGTGACCCAGAATCCACTAACTCAAGGAGCGAATCCCCAATTACAGATGATGGTCTTACATATGGCCAATGGAGCACAGATCGCCACCACTGTCATGCTAATCCTAATAACTCAAAACCCCGTTTATGGGTTGTCACCGTTCCCAATTGTTGATGGAACCATCGATTTACTCATGAGAAGTATGTGCCTCAATACATCGATTTACACAAAAGTTTCTCCGAGTCATATGCAAAAGATGACTCCTCATCTGAAGAAGATGAGCAAGAAGCCGTCCGTCCTAGCAAGAGACATCAAGGCAAGGAGCCCACCATAGAAGCAGGACGTTCTCAACCCCGAGAGACTTAAGGAACGACTCTTTAGGGCATAATAAAACGATATGGGGGCTCAAATTACTCATCCGTAGCAGCCGACTGTGGGTTCAATGAATTCAGGGATGAATCCCCTCCGGATAGTGGTGTAGCCCCTCTAGCGCACTGTTGGGACTATAGATGTCCATCTCCATCAATGGGATGTTGTTCATCGATGGTAGAAGTGGCTAGCAACATGAGGCACATGTACCTCAATGAATTCAAGGCCTAGAACACCAATGAAGGAGTCATGATTTTTCCGGGCCCTATATTGTTGACAATTCATCCTCCACTAATGAAGATAACTATCTCAGAAGGAGAACCAGGCAAGGAGCTCGAAGGAGGGTCAGGGCCTTCTCAGCCCCGTGGATCCAAAGGATTTGCTCCCAAGACTTTAGGAGGGAGGATACTCCCTCATGAAGCGCATATCCAAAAATTAAAGAAAAACTTGGAAGTACAATAGGCTAGGCAGCCCCCAAGGGCTAGGATCCCCCATGTTATTAATTTGAGTGATACCCCTATGAGGAGAAGGGTTGATACACAAAGAGCTGATCCCGATGACTTGATGTCTCTAAGAGATCATGATGATCCAATCATGTCCTTCACCAACGAGATAATGAATGCTCATATATCAAGGAAATTCAAGACGCCTACTATCGAGGTGTGTGATGAGGCAGGAGATCCCACTAATCATGTGAGGACATCCTCCAATGCACTACTAATTTTAACCCGTGATTGACACAATCAAGTATAGGGCATTTCCTCAAACCTTGGGGGGGGGGGGCATGACAAAATGATGGTATAGTGGGTTGCCCCCGTACTCAATCGGCTCTTTTAAAGGACTAAGAAGGGCATTTATCGCCCCGTTTATTGATGGAAAGTTCATGAGAAACGTTTTATATCTCCATGAATGTGTAACAAGGAAAGAATGAATCCTTGAGGGATTACATGAACTGAATCACCAAGGAACCATTGAAGGTCCCGAACTTGGATGATAGAGTAGCTATCAAGGTAGAGGAAAGTGTAAGGGAAGCCTCAACCCCTGCTAGAGGCAATGAAGGTAATAACAAGAAACGAAGGTGATTATGAGTATGATGTTAAGGA
Organism: Saposhnikovia divaricata; assembly: GCA_036435485.1. Classification (NCBI taxonomy): domain Eukaryota; kingdom Viridiplantae; phylum Streptophyta; class Magnoliopsida; order Apiales; family Apiaceae; genus Saposhnikovia; species Saposhnikovia divaricata. The sequence goes on along the minus strand of CM071596.1, from coordinate 146,966,139 downwards.
TAAATATCCTCGAATAAGTAAAGACTCCGACTCCACCTGGAAGAAGAGCAATCAAGGATCGAGGTTCACCAGCTATGCATGTTTGAATACTCCCAATGTAAGAACCCCAAATTTTGGATATAATTAAAACTTTTTGTTATGTACTGAGGTAATGGTGAATAGTGATTACGACTACGATGTAACGATTGAGATAATGAATGAAAGGAATAGATTTGGATCCAAATGTTTTTATGTCTTGAAGAATACTATTGGTTGACACTTTAGATAAGAATTATCTATCTCCTAGGGAATTGAGATTCGATAATTCTAAAGGAGAAGATTATTCTTATGTCATCCACATCGATATCTGTTATTGGTCCAGTGGGTCCGTAAAAAGGTTAAGGAACGATCGAAAAGAAATCAGGGACAATTGTACAACCCTAAGAGGATAAGTAAAGAAAAATGGATGAATAGTGATTTTGGTGGACATAAGAATATTATTAGACGACGCGATATATAAGTATCCGGAACGAAATTCTGAGTTCGATTAGTGATCCAAGAGGAAAAAGAGTGTATGTAAAAGCTGTCGGATTCTGAAAAATAGCACTTTTATTTTCTCCGAGAATTCCCTGGACACTAAAAGACTTAAAGAATTATCGAAGGGATTTAAGGAAAATAGGTTCAAGAATTATTAAAGAGAATGGAGGATGATAGTATAAATATTAAGACGGTTTCCGGTAAAACCCTAACTAGAAACGAATGAGTTATTCCTCCGAACGATCAATGAATTGAGCAATAAACGGACAAAGAAACAAGCAGAGAACTAAGATGCAAGCATGTGCAAGTGGATAGAGCCAAGTAACCAAGTGAGTCACCATTTAACTAGCATCTTTATAAACAAACCAAGATAGTTAGCAAAAAGGTGAACCATAAGACTCCAACACTTGCTCACATGGTAACAAACCCTTAACCAAGCCTTAACCCATCAACTAGACCATGGTTCAACCAACAAATATCTATCATTATTGATCACTTTATGCAATCAACCAAGCAAAAGCAAGCAAGCAACTTCATCTTCTCTCCAAAGGAAGCCATTCGGCTTTTTTGCTTAATTCAAGAAGCAAAATCCCACTTCCCACCATTGTTAATTCTCAAGATAATTATGGTGAGTCCTATATTTCATATCATGAATATCCTAGAAGTTTGAAAGCAAACAAACATCTCTAGCATAGTCAATAAAATCACCAAAGTCTAGGGTGAATAGTAAGTTTCAAGATCTAACCTTGTTTTTCTTAATTTGTTTGGATGATCTAAGCTTGGAAAAGGTATCCTAAGGGCTATACAAGGATTATTAATTTCTTAGACACTCCAAGGAAGGTATGAACCTCATGAAACCCTAGCTCTTACTTTGAGATTATGTATATTCTTGGTGATATTTGGCTTAGTTATGATTATGGTGATATTATAAGCATGATTATGTAGTCGTTTAGTTGATTTTATAACATGAAGATCAATATGATGAAGTGATATGTTCTTGGACTTAATAAGATGAGAATCATGTTTGTAAGTGGTATTGATGCCCGGTGTGGCTTGGGTTGTTGATTACGATTTATGGAACGTCCGATTTATAGCCGTCGTAATGCCCGATTTTCGTTAACCTTAAGAAATCATGTTTGACAGTAGCTATAATTCACTGTCCAGTTTCATGTTTTGCCATGGCAAGATAGATCATGTTATAAGCTTCGTTTGGATATAAAGATCATGTGAAACAGACTTACGGTTTAGGAAATATGGCCGATTTACTAAAAGTCGTTCGAAACCGTAAGTACGAGTTCGTTATTAAAATTGACCCTCGGTAAAATATGCAAGTTAGTGACGAATCTTGGTAAATAAATACTAGAGGTAAAAAGGAAGGTGTGAGAGAAAACCTCATGTGAAACGGATCGTTTTCCGATTTTATAAGAATGTTGGAATTGAAGTTAAACGCGGACGAACCCCTAAAAACCCGCTTGATTATGACTTCGTTAAAACACTTAGAAAACGGGCGATAAAACTCGGAGTATAATATTGATTCATAACGATCGACTTTAGAACTTGTGCGACTTAAGTATGTCCCAAGTGTAAGTACAGTGACATGTCGTATTAACGAACGAATGTCGGGTCGGATCGATGATAAAAGGAATCCACTAAAAGGGGTATAACGAGATAACTCGAGAACGTGTTTCGATTTAAGTATAACTTAACTTTTGGAGATGTTAAGTGATTAATCCCGAATGCCTTGGCTATTTTTTTAGATCACCAAGCTGACTCGGGACCCGCTACCACTACCCCTTACCGTACTCGACTACCAGGCAAGTTTCAATTCCCTTCTTTTAGGCTGTTGTTGTGATTGAATATATATATGTTTTCCGTTATACATATGCCATAGCATGCATGCCTACTTTCCAGTTATATCGTTATGCTTGTTCCCTGATTGTTTATTGGCTTATAAATTAGATAGCTAACGTATCAATTATAAGCCGATTATTGTAAGACCCTCATAGAAGGGCGTATACATCTTATTCATCAAATATAGACCGGGAGTCAATATTTCTTGATATATCGAGATTACCTCGGAGGAAAATATTTAAGTAAATATTTTCCATTATTCGGGCGACGAATATTATTTGAATATTCGTTCGAGATTATTTATTTAATGATCCTTACTTCAAATAATTATTTGAACGTAACTATTCGACGAATAATATTTTTAATATTCATTCAGAGTCGAATTATTTATCAATTATTATTTCGAATATTCTTCTAAAGGTTGGACTACTAAATGAATATTATTTGGATATTCATTTAGAATATTATTCATTAAATGAATATTACTTTTGAATATTAATTTAAGATAGTAATTACCTAACGAATATTATTTTAATGTTCATCTGAAGCTTGATTTATTTATCGAGTCTTATCTCGAATATTCCTTTAAAGCTTGGATTACTAAATGAATATTACTTGATATTCATTTAGAATATTATTCATTAAATGAATATTACTTTTTCAATATTCATTTAAATTCCTAATTAATTTTGAATATTATTTTGAATATTCATCCAGGGTTCTATTTAATCATCGAATATTATTTTAAATATTTTAAATATTCCTTTCAGGTCTTATTAATTAATGAAGATTATTTTGAATATTCATTTGAATATTTAATTATGCAATAAATATTCTCTCGATATTTCTTCAAGGATTATTTGAGAAATACTCTGATTATAGATATTCTTTCATATTCCTAAATATTCTGTAAAATATTTTAATTCAATAAATATTCTCTGAATATTTATTCCATACTTAGAATAACCTCGATAAGGTTTATCTTCTTCGATTATTACGGAAAATATTTCGGAGTCATATTATTATTAATCATATATCAAGAAAGGTTCTCAGACATCATTCTTCTTTGAGTCTATCTCCCTAATAATAAGGGAACCTTACTTGGAAAATGTTAATTATCTTGTCGACTTCCCGGTCATAAAGTATTCTCTTTACTCGCAACTCGGGTGCTATTGACTTATTAAGTCGTTGTTTACCTTCTCATCTTTCGAGGGGTAAGATTGTTGGAACAAGTTGATATTCGTTACCAAGAAATAGCTTGGAAGTGATTGGTGAATTTTCCTTTCAACTAGATATGACTACTTTGTAGAGTCTTATCAACAAGTATTATACTTGGGGAAAGGGGGACGAACGTTACATTCAGAATCACGAATTCTATTTGAACTAGGAGTCGTGTAAGAGGCCGAGTAGCGCCGGTCCATCCCCTTTGGCCCAACCGTTGGCCGGGGAGAGCTAGTAAGGTGGTAGACAAGTAAAGCCGTCAGTTCTTCCTTCTACCGATAGTAAATCTAATTTGAGCTGTACGATCTCGACTGATCATCAAGATTGGAATAGCGGGCGCGGTGAATACTCCATCATTGGTTCATCATCCAAACTTATTTATTTTCTGCAACATGATTACTGTTGGCAGAGCTGGAAAAGTGTTCATAACTGGAATTGCAATCTTTTCATGCAAGTTCCTCTTTTTAATGACAATGAGAATATCTCGCTTACTTTTGATGTAGCAGATATTTCTACAAACAAATACTTTGAGTTACCTAGTAACTTCATCCTTTATATTATACTGGCAATAACTTCATTAATGCATGGCATATGATTTCAAAGGATATTTTGAACTACTGTATATATGTATCACTGTTCAGTTATATTATTGTTGGTGGGCTTTCGCTCACCCTTGCTTTGTTCATATTATGTCACAACAACAGCTAGGACAGATGGCTCGCGTCAGGCGCACTCGGCGCAAGCGGGTTACTCGACCCACCGGACTCCCCGCTGAGATGCTAGTCGCCATTGCTGAGGTAGCATAGTTAGACAGCTTTTGTTTCCTGTTTAACTATATGTATAATTAATGTAATCAACGGCAAAACTTTTAAACTTATGATGTTATCCTTTTGGGATTGTAATAACTTTCATTCGTGAACCCCTTTTATGTAAGACTTATTTCCATTTCATCTCTGGGACTATAACTGTGTGTGTGTGAGCGGATGTTATTGTGGGGTCACAGCATGCTACTTATTGATTTTGGACTCAAGTCAAGTATTGTGTATAAGTTATGAGACAGTAACGACCCGATCCTGGACCCCGGATCTGGGGGTGTTACAGAAGTGGTATCAGAGCGTACGTTATAAACCCCAGAGATGAGACGACGTTAAAACAATAAATTCACTAAGATAATAAGAACTCTTGCCAAGTTCATAGTCGGACTACTTAATGTAGTAATGACATATAAAACCCTTATGGGAACTCTTAAGTATCATGATAGTAACTTAGCTCGATATCCTATCGAAGAGGAAGGCGACAGACCTTGAGGCATTCGAGAAGCAGCGCGATGATGCTTTATATGCTGAAGATCAGCGGGAAATTCGATGGAGTACCCTACCGGAGACCCGGAAGAGGTTCCAGCAGATAAGGAAAATCCTGTTAGGATAAGGAGCTTACCCTCGAGGAATGAGGGTTGTAGCCAGAAAGACTGAGATGATTAAGGTATAGTGCTCAGAAAAGTGGGCATAAAGAACTAAGCTATTAGCAAGAGAACTGAAGATTCATGTTGGATTCGTGGCTGGACTACTGAAGGTAGTACCAGCAAGTAAGACGGATTGGAAGAATTACTTGAGATCTTATACGGGAATAGATTAGAATCATTAGAGACTTTCATATTAATGAAAGAGTGCTAGAAGGATGTATGATTATCAAAGGCATCGATATAAGGCGAGGAGCAGAGTCCTTAGGAATAGTTGAGAAGAGGCAGTAAGTGCCATATCATTTGATAAATGAATAAGTATGAATATTGTCAGTAATAATTCGCCATGAGAAGGCAGATGTCATAAGTTGTAATTTATGGAACCAAATTGAGGTTGATGAAGTTGTTTTATTCAGGAAAATGTCCATTTTATGAATGAATCAGTTAGAAAGTGAAAACATTGGGAAGTGATAGCATGATTGGATAAAGTTATATAAGGAAGTAGTAAGCAAGACAATGATCTCAGAACCTACCGGAAGATAAGACCAGTGAGTCAAGATGAACTCGTAATGAGACTATTGTCAGAGACTAAGTATAGGGTTAATTTAACTCAGTGAAATGATGAACCAGAAATGTTAGATGCATGTGACTCAGAGGAATATTAAATTCTTTCTTTTCTTTGAATGGATTATAGTAGTTACCTTAAGTTTACTCCGATGCGGAATTATAACGGATCAAGTAATACGATCAGCAGTTAAAGAGAAAAATGTGAGAAAATCTTCCTGGAGCTAAAAGATGAAATTGGTAATGACCAAGAGTTGGCATTGTTTAATGGAAAAAGGGAGACTTTGTGCTTCCAACGACGCTTCGCATAAAAGATTAGGATGTGTGCTTGCGCAGCATGACAAGGTACTTGCGGATGCATTCGGACAGCATGGTTCACCAGGTTCGGATGGCCTTAGTAGTGCCAATTTTTGTGGAACAACCAACTCCGACGGTAATGTTCCTTCTGAGACTGGTAGTCAGGTAGACTGACATTTGGTAATATTGAATATCAGGACGTATAGGTATCAGGACGTTGTGACAAGTTTTAGTTTAAAACTGTTAATTCCATTCTAAGGGATGTATATTCTTGGTTCCTCTCCAGGGGTTAAATTTCCAACCCGATGACGATTATTTCGTTAATTATGACTGCTTACGGTTCTACCTACTAAGAGGTTCATAGAACTATTCTTCAGGTTTTGAAACTGGTCTCCTTAATGTTACCAGTCGATGGATAGATTGACCAAAATTTCCCTAATTCTGGGAAGAACTTCAACGAACTTTGGCAAACCTTGTCTTTCTGATTATCAGAGACATCATGGAAGAGAGTAGAAACTGGGGCAAACCCTGTGAATTGGGTAAGGTAGCCGCTACATGGGTTAGTAGATGGACCCCGAGTATTACAATCGATGGTAGAGATAAAATGATGAAGTGAGATTGGACGAAAACAGGAAATGTAAGTAAGAAACCAGCCGGACTGAGAAACTTCGGGATTGACTTAAGTGAAAATGCTGTTATGCCAGGAATGGTAAGCTTGCGTGGAACGTGGGAGTGATAAGAATAGTTGAAAAGATAAAAATAGAGGAAAGGTGACCGGAGACGGCGCGGAGTAGCCGATTAAGACTTATATGAAGTAAAGTTTTGGAAAGGTAGAAAGGTATCAAAGAAGAAGACACTATGCCGACAATTGCTAGAAAAGCAATGCTAATTAGCCAACCCCAAAATCATATATTTTTATTTTAGTGTGGCCAGTTGAGGCCAAGTCACAAAGGATTATCAAGTGACTAGACCAGCAATGAAAGGACAAAGCAGGGTTGCTTCTAAGTAAGCACCGACTGCCAGGGCTTCTGATATAAAGGAAATATTAATGAGATTGTAGGAATCTTCTACTGAACCCTTTGCAACCCATGTTTGGATTTGGAATTTACTAGATTTTTGGAATGGAGTCACCCGTACTAAAGTGATTCATGTATATATGATTGTCCAAGATAACGAGTAAAAATGGAAGTATAGTGACTTGAGATGTATGATGTTAGGGTATCGTAAATACCATGAATATATTATGACGGAGGAAAGTAAACAATGAAGGTATATGAAGAGAGTATAGAAATGGTCAGAAATTGAACAGTATGCTGTAGGAATTTTCTCTGAGGCAAGTACCTTTGCGAAGAACGATAAGCACTAGGAAATTCATGTTGAACTCGACCAATATCTTTCAGAACATCCTTGCTACCATTAACAAGTCTGTAAGAGAGCAGATAGACATACGTTGTCTTTTGGAAGGTCAAATAGGTTGACCACTATCTGAAAGAAGAAATTAGCAGTAAGCTACCGATCGATTATCAAATAAGAATGATTGAAAAGAGACCCTTATTAAGGATACATGATTTGATTGCCAATTATAGGATGCAAGAATTCCTTGGCAGTTGAATTAAGGATAGGATATCCATAAATTAAGACAAACCCTGGGGAATGCACAAGGGATGGCATTAACCCTAATAAAGACATTATGAATTCAGATGATATGAGTTGGACTTGCTAAGGCAACAATGACCGGTAAGGATTATTAAAAAGAGTTTTGGAAAAAAACATAGATAGAATTATTAGAGTATTGATCAATGATGTGTTGATATACCCTGTACCTAGAAAATACAGGAGGAATGATAAGGATGACCTAAGAAACCTTACAAGGAAAAAGGTAATATTCCGAACTTCAAAATGGAAGTTTGGTAAGGAATGTATGACATAGTAACAATAATGCCAGATGAGGCATGTATGAAACCCTAAGGAAGTATGGATTGAACCTATAAAGGCTGAGATTATCCTAAGATAAGGAAAGAACTAAGAAAAGAAGTATCCTAAGTAGGATTGGGAATAAACGTGATAAAGTTCCCACGGGTAGGTGGAAGCAATGACTTATGGAAAAAGACGGATAGATATATTTTCTCCTTCAGCAGAGCTTAAGGGAGAATGCTTTCACCCAACAGTGATGGGAATGAGGTAGAAAAGTTTGAGTTGGAATGTATCCAGAGAACATGGATTGCCAGAAATTGTTAGTATCAGGAAAGGCCAATGAGGTGGCCGACAGTCTAAGTACAGTAGAATAATTACAAATGTTCATACCGAAGAAACAGAATGATATTTGGAAGGACCTTGAAGGTCATATCGGAGTGGAGGAATTTACATTCCTTCTGATGACTGTGCAAGAATTGACGGTAATAATAGTTTAAGTAAAGATTCGATTCCCGATATTATCTTAAGCAAACTACACACCTTAGAAGGTCCCGTTTTGAGGAAAACCAGGACCATGATACAAAAATTGACGAAGTAAACCGTTAAGTTTCCAGTCTTTTATGGAAGCTGCATGAGTGATAGTTTCATCAACCTGACATAGCTGCGATGCTTGAAACTCTTCTGCAATTTTATCTACTTCATGTAATATCTACATCAAGTTCAGGAAGTGTTCCTTATGGATAAGGAATAGTGATTACTTTGTCTCCCTAAAGGATTAAAACCCGTATGGTTATCTATTAACGCACTACATAAACGACAAGCGATGGCGATTCTTCTAAGAAAGTAAATGATAACGTAAAGATAAAGAAAGTGATGCTATTGATAAGCTAAATGGCATGTTGATCAATGACATGCAAGTTGTGTTAGTGTACTTCTGCGCAAACGAGATAGAGAATATGATGTTGATGATTCATGATGCTAAAGGTATTCCCGTGGAAAGAATTAATGAGACTTGGAGGGAAGGGAAGTTGAACCCGAGACTTATTGGGCCACCTGAGAGTTTAAAAGTGTTCGGAAGGTGGCATTCGAGCCAGCTCTACCCCCAAAACTTATAGCATGATCGTAACGTGTTTCATGTGGCAAGGCTATGCCAGTAAAATGCAGATGCTCGATAGATGATAAGAGTACGAGCAGGTAGATATACGACCTGGTCTGACTTATGAAGAACAACCTGTGGAAAATCACGGATAGAAAATAGCAAGTGATGAGAAACAAGGTTGGCAGAAGTAGATTATATTGAATCTAAGTACAAGGGATCGACCAGATTCATTTCAGAGAATTTAAATTGGAATAATGTGATGATCATAGAGTAAATGTAACGGGATACCAATAAGGAGGTACCAAGTGCAAAAGATATCTCAATAAAGAGATGAAGGTGAAAGTAAATAATAGAAGTAAATAAGAATCAGATAATAAGAAGGATGTGATTGATAAAGAAAAGACTGGGAAAGCAACTATGGAATGTGAAGCAAGGAATATTATGAATGGAATAATAAATGGGTTTTCTGATGAATTCTCGGGATGACAACCTGATAGTGTTAATATTCTAGATATGAAAAAGCTAGTAGCGTGACATGGAATGTCAGTAACAACGATGTCAAGCGAGAAACCTAAGATTTAACCTAAAAGGATGAAGGAATTTTCTGGAGTGAGCGTTGCTAAGGTTGAACTAGAGTATACGTCCATAGAATAGTGGACAAAGCAGCAAGATGTGTTGACACATGAGATTGCGATCAAATGGTATTGGATATAATTATGATTAATTTCTTCTTTGATGAACCTCTATAGTTCAGAGGTAAATTCTGAGTATGATATTTTACAGTCATGAAAACCTTCTATAATCCTTTAGAACTCTTTTCTTTTCTTCTCTCTTATTCATCTTCTTTATGAATTGAGAAGAACAACCCTTTAAGGAGGGGAGGTACTGCTACGTGACTATCTGTCTATGTGATAGGAGTCTAAGTGGAATACCATAACTTGTTTAATTGCTTGTCAAGTACTAAAGGCTGGGCCCCTTCTGTACTAACTATGCAATATAACAAATGTTCAATTGATCATAGTGATCTCTCAATAAATCCTTCCACTTCTCTATATTGATCGATTTTGCGAAGATTAAAGCGATCGAGAAATGCACATTGCGAGCGAGGTTATCTCCGAATTCGCAGCACGATAGTAATACCAAAGCCACTGCGGATATCAATAAGGATAAGACTGAGTAAGAGTATAACCCGGATAGTGTGTTGTACGAAAAGTAGCAACGTTGATGGAAAAAGGATAAAGTATGGATTGTAGCACTAGAAGATGTGTTGAGAAAGGGTAGAATGACTAAGAATTGACCGGGAAGCTAAAAAGTGAACGACAGGCAAACGACTCTTTGCTTCCCCTTGGATTCCGGGACGGAATCCTTTTAAGGAGGGGAGACTGTAAGAACCCCAAATTTTGGATATAATTAAAACTTTTTGTTATGTACTGAGGTAATGGTGAATAGTGATTACGACTACGATGTAACGATTGAGATAATGAATGAAAGGAATAGATTTGGATCCAAATGTTTTTATGTCTTGAAGAATACTATTGGTTGACACTTTAGATAAGAATTATCTATCTTCTAGGGAATTGAGATTCGATAATTCTAAAGGAGAAGATTATTCTTATGTCATCCACATCGATATCTGTTATTGGTCCAGTGGGTCCGTAAAAAGGTTAAGGAACGATCGAAAAGAAATCAGGGACAATTGTACAACCCTAAGAGGATAAGTAAAGAAAAATGGATGAATAGTGATTTTGGTGGACATAAGAATATTATTAGACGACGCGATATATAAGTATCCGGAACGAAATTCTGAGTTCGATTAGTGATCCAAGAGGAAAAAGAGTGTATGTAAAAGCTGTCGGATTCTGAAAAATAGCACTTTTATTTTCTCCGAGAATTCCCTGGACACTGAAAGACTTAAAGAATTATTGAAGGGATTTAAGGAAAATAGGTTCAAGAATTATTAAAGAGAATGGAGGATGATAGTATAAATATTAAGACGGTTTCCGGTAAAACCCTAACTAGAAACGAATGAGTTATTCCTCCGAACGATCAATGAATTGAGCAATAAACGGACAAAGAAACAAGCAGAGAACTAAGATGCAAGCATGTGCAAGTGGATAGAGCCAAGTAACCAAGTGAGTCACCATTTAACTAGCATCTTTATAAACAAACCAAGATAGTTAGCAAAAAGGTGCACCATAAGACTCCAACACTTGCTCACATGGTAACAAACCCTTAACCAAGCCTTAACCCATCAACTAGACCATGGTTCAACCAACAAATATCTATCATTATTGATCACTTTATGCAATCAACCAAGCAAAATCAAGCAAGCAACTTCATCTTCTCTCCAAAGGAAGCCATTCGGCTTTTTTGCTTAATTCAAGAAGCAAAATCCCACTTCCCACCATTGTTAATTCTCAAGATAATTATGGTGAGTCCTATATTTCATATCATGAATATCCTAGAAGTTTGAAAGCAAACAAACATCTCTAGCATAGTCAATAAACTCACCAAAGTCTAGGGTGAATAGTAAGTTTCAAGATCTAACCTTGTTTTTCTTGATTTGTTTGGATGATCTAAGCTTGGTAAAGGTATCCTAAGGGCTATACAAGGATTATTAAGTTCTTAGACACTCCAAGGAAGGTATGAACCTCATGAAACCCTAGCTCTTACTTTGAGATTATGTATATTCTTGGTGATATTTGGCTTAGTTATGATTATGGTGATATTATAAGCATGATTATGTAGTCGTTTAGTTGATTTTATAACATGAAGATCAATATGATGAAGTGATATGTTCTTGGACTTAATAAGATGAGAATCATGTTTGTAAGTGGTATTGATGCCCGGTGTGGCTTGGGTTGTTGATTACGATTTATGGAACGTCCGATTTATAGCCGTCGTAATGCCCGATTTTCGTTAACCTTAAGAAATCATGTTTGACAGTAGCTATAATTCACTGTCCAGTTTCATGTTCTGCCATGGAAAGATAGATCATGTTATAAGCTTTGTTTGGATATAAAGATCATGTGAAACGGACTTACGGTTTAGGAAATATGGCCGATTTACTAAAAGTCGTTCGAAACCGTAAGTACGAGTTCGTTATTAAAATTGACCCTCGGTAAAATACGCAAGTTAGTGACAAATCTTGGTAAATAAATACTAGAGGTAAAAAGGAAGGTGTGAGAGAAAACCTCATGTGAAACGGATCGTTTTCCGATTTTATAAAAATGTTGGAATTGAAGTTAAACGCGGACGAACTCCTAAAAACCCGCTTGATTATGACTTCGTTAAAACACTTAGAAAACGGGCGATAAAACTCGGAGTATAATATTGATTCATAACGATCGACTTTAGAACTTGTGTGACTTAAGTATGTCCCAAGTGTAAGTACAGTGACATGTCGTATTAACGAACGAATGTCGGGTCGGATCGATGATAAAAGGAATCCACTAAAAGGGGTATAACGAGATAACTCGAGAACGTGTTTCGATTTAAGTATAACTTAACTTTTGAGATTTTAAGTGATTAATCCCGAATGCCTTGGCTATTTTTTTAGATCACCAAGCTGACCCGGGACCCGCTACCACTACCCCTTACCGTACTCGACTACCAGGCAAGTTTCAATTCCCTTCTTTTAGGTTGTTGTTGTGATTGAATATATATATGTTTTCCGTTATACATATGCCATAGCATGCATGCCTACTTTCCAGTTATATCGTTATGCTTGTTCCTTGATTGTTTATTGGCTTATAAATTAGATAGCTAACGTATCAATTATAAGCCGGTTATTGTAAGACCCTCATAGAAGGGCGTATGCATCTTATTCATCAAATATAGACCGGGAGTCAATATTTCTTGATATATCGAGATTACCTCGGAGGAAAATATTTAAGTAAATATTTTCCATTATTCGGGCGACGAATATTATTTGAATATTCGTTCGAGATTATTTATTTAACGATCCTCACTTCAAATAATTATTTGAACGTAACTATTCGACGAATAATATTTTTAATATTCATTCAGAGTCGAATTATTTATCGATTATTATTTCGAATATTCTTCTAAAGGTTGGACTACTAAATGAATATTATTTGGATATTCATTTAGAATATTATTCATTAAATGAATATCACTTTTGAATATTCATTTAAGATAGTAATTACCTGACGAATATTATTTTAATGTTCATCTGAAGCTTGATTTATTTATCGAGTCTTATCTCGAATATTCCTTTAAAGCTTGGATTACTAAATGAATATTACTTGATATTCATTTAGAATATTATTCATTAAATGAATATTACTTTTTCAATATTCATTTAAATTCCTAATTAATTTTGAATATTATTTTGAATATTCATCCATGGTTCTATTTAATCATCGAATATTATTTTAAATATTTTAAATATTCCTTTCAGGTCTTATTAATTAATGAATATTATTTTGAATATTCATTTGAATATTTAATTATGCAATAAATATTCTCTCGATATTTCTTCAAGGATTATTTGAGAAATACTCTGATTAAAGATATTCTTTCATATTCCTAAATATTCTGTAAAATATTTTAATTCAATAAATATTCTCTGAATATTTATTCCATACTTAGAATAACCTCGATAAGGTTTATCTTCTTCGATTATTACGGAAAATATTTCGGAGTCATATTATTATTAATCATATATCAAGAAAGGTTCTCAGACATCATTCTTCTTTGAGTCTATCTCCCAAATAATAAGGGAACCTTACTTGGAAAATGTTAAGTTTTAACTGGTTATGAACATGACATGTCCTCGTAGATCTCGAATCATAGATCGTTTTGGCGAAAGAATCGAAACATTCTGACTTACGGTTTAGGAGTTATGGTCAAATTACTAAAATTGGTTCGGAACCGTAAGTAAAAGTTCGTAACTTCAATTGAACCCTCATAAAACATGATTCTCAGTGGTGAATCTTGGTAGATAAATACTAGAGGTCATAAGGAAGGTATGAGAGAAAACCACATGTTAAACGGATCGTTTTCCGATTTAATAAAAATGTTTGAATCAAAGTTAAACGCGAACGAACCCCTAAAAACCCGCTTGATTATAACTTCGGTAAAACACTTAGAAAACGGGCGATAAAACTCGGAGTATAATATTGATTCGTAACGATCGACTTTAGAACTTGTATGACTTAAGTGTGTCTCAAGTGTATGACTTTAGATAACTCGAGAACGTGTTTCGATTTAAGTATAACTTAACTTTTAAGATGTTAAGTGATTAATCCCGAATGCCTTGGCTATTTATAGATCACCAAGCTGACCCGGGACCCGCTACCACTACCTCTTACCGTACTCGACTACCAGGAAAGTTTCAATTCCCTTCTTTTAGGCTGTTGTTGTGATTGAACATATATATATATATTTTCTGTTGTACATATGCCATAGCATGCATGCCTACTTTCAAGTTATATCATTATGCTTGTTCCTTGATTGTTTACTGGCTTATAAATTAGACAACTAACGTATCAATTATAAACCGGTTATTGTAAGACCCTCAGAGAAGGGTGTATATATCTTATTCATCAAATATAGACCGGGAGTCAATATTTCTTGATATATCAAGGTTACCTCGAAGGGAAAATATTTAAGTAAATATTTTCCCTTATTCGGGCGACGAATATTATTTGAATATTCGTTCGAGATTATTTATTTAACGATCCTTACTTCAAATAATTATTTGAACGTAACCATTCGACGAATAATATTTTTCAATATTCATTCAGAGACGAATTGATTATCGATTATTATTTTGAATATTCTTCTAAAGGTTGGACTACTAAATGAATATTATTTGGGTATTCATTTAGAATATTATTCATTAAATGAATATTACTTTTGAATATTCCTTTGAGATAGTAATTACCTGATGAATATTATTTTAATGTTCATCTGAAGCTTGATTTATTTATCGAGTCTTATCTCGAATATTCCTTTAAAGCTTGGATTACTAAATGAATATTACTTGATATTCATTTTGAATATTATTCATTAAATGAATATTACTTTTTCAACATTCATTTAAATTCCTAATTAATTATAAATATTATTTTGAATATTCATCCAGGGTTCTATTTAATTATCGAATATTATTTTAAATATTTTAAATATTCCTTTCAGGTCTTATTAATTAATGAATATTATTTTGAATATTCATTTGAATATTTATTTATTCAATAAATATTCTCCTGATATTTCTTCAGGGATTATTTTGGAAAATACTCTGATTAAAGATATTCTTTCATATTCCTAAATATTCTTTAAATATTTTTTTAATTCAATAAATATTCTCTGAATATTTATTCCATACTTAGAATAATCTCAATAAGGTTTATCTTCTTCGATTATTACGAAAAAGATTTCGGAGTCATATTATTATTAATCTTATATCAAGAAAGGTTCTCAGACATCATTCTTCTTTGAGTCTATCTCCCTAATAATAAGGGAACCTTACTTGGAAAATGTTATTTATCTTGTCGACTTCCCCGTCATAAAGTATTCTCTTCACTCGCAACTCGGGTGCTGTTGACTTATTAAGTCGTTGTTTACCTTCTCATCTTTCGAGGGGTAAGATTGTTGGAACAAGTTGATATTCGATACCAAGCCACAGCTTGGAAGTTATTGGTGAATTTTCCTTTCCAACTAGATACGACTACCTTGTAGTGTCTTATCAATAAGTATTATACTTGGGAAAAGGGGGACGAACGTTACATTCAGAATCATGAATTCTATTTGAACTAGGAGTCGTGTAAGAGGCCGAGTAGCGCCGGTCCATCCCATTTGGCCCAACCGTTGGCCGGGGAGAGCTAGTAAGGAGGTAGACAATTAAAGCCGTCAGTTCTTCCTTTTACCGGTAGTAAATCTAATTTGAGCTGTACGATCTCGATTGATCATCAAGATTGGAACAGCGGGCGCGGTGAATACTCCATCATTGGTTCATCATCCAAACTTATTTATTTCCTGCAACATGATTACTGTTGGCAGAGCTGGAAAAGTGTCATAACTGGAATTGAAATCTTTTCATGCAAGTTCCTCTTTTTAATGACAATGAGAATATCTCGCTTACTTTTGATGTAGCAGATATTTCTACAAACAAATAGTTTAAGTTACCTTGTAACTTCATCGTTCATATTATACTGGCATCATTTCCGTAAATGCATGGCATATGGTTTGAAAGATACTTTTGAACTGTTATATATTATCGTTCAGTTATATATTATTGTTGGTGGGCTATCGCTCACCCTTGCTTTATTATTATATCACAACAACAGCTAGACCAGATGACTCGCACAAGGCGCACTCGACGCAGGCGAGGACGATGAGACTACCAGGGCTAAAGAAGAAGCTATTGGTATGATAGATTTAGTCTTTCAGTTCCAAGTATATGGTCTAGTATGACTTATGTAAATGGATGGCAAAGAGTATGTACTTATATTGAAATTCTTTTGGATTGTAAGAACTCATAATGTGATTAATAAAAATTTGATTGTTACTCTGATTTCATCTCTGGGACTATAACGGGTGTGTTTTATATTGTTGTGTTGGGTCATAGAGATGTAATTTATTTTGTGTTAAGGAAAGTTCAATTGTTGTGGACAGAATTGGAAACCGTAACCACCGGATCCCGGACCCCGGATCTGGGGGTGTTACAGGAAACTTTGATTCCAAGAGGCAGGAAGGCCAATGGAGAATGAAGGATTTGTATGGACTTCATTGATATGAATGATGCATGTCTCAGTGACTACTTTCCCCTACCAAGGAACGATACATTGACCAATGCAACAAAGGTGAAGACCCAAAGAGGCGACATATCGAAGATTAATGAATAAGATTTTTACGCATCTTGTTGGGGAGAATATAGAAGTCCATGTAAATGACATGCTAATCAAGAGCATCGATAAGGCACATCACATCGAAAATTTTTGGGTTTTATGGTCTCTAAACATGGAAATTGAGGCCAATCCCGATAAGAGTAGAGCAATCCTTGACACAGAACCTCCACGTGTTGACATAACTAAATTACAAAAATGTTACTATATCTATACTTGGTTGTATTTTATACGGCTTTGAGTGTCGTCCTCGTGAAAGAGGAAGACAAGGTTTAGAACCCCATCTGTTATGTAAGAAATGTCTTCTATGAGATAGAGTAACCACAATAAATCCCCAAGCAATCGCTGACTTCGTGGTTGAATACACCATTGACAACCAAGAAGTCGGGGGGCAGGAGGTAGTACCCCAGGAGGGCAAAGGATTAGAGAAGGAGAATCCAAAAGCGGTACTCAAGGGGTATGGATCAATTTTGATGAAGAATCAAAAACAAAATTAAGTGAGAACACACCCCGATGGGTTTATGATTTCCCAACAATAAACAATGAGGCTGAATGCAAAGCCGTGATAGCCATACTTGGTTTGTCCAGAGCCCCGAGGGTCAAAACCTTAAAGTTTGTGAAGACTCAAGATTGGTAGTACCAAAAGTGAATCGTATGAGTTCGAGGCCAGGGCCGGAACCGTGACAAAATACTTGAAACTTGACTCAATTCAATGAGTGTTACATGAAGTAAATCTAGAGGAAGGAAAACGTAAAGGCTGATGTCCTACCCAAGTTTGCATCCTCAGAGTTAGAGAATTTTATAGAAGTTTTCACTTCCAAGTCTTGAAGACCCGAAGCAATGACAGAAAAGCTGATAACACCTGCAGGTGTGGAAAGCTATTGGATAGATCCTACAAAGGCTCACCAGGAAACCGGTTAGTTACCCGACAATGCCTTGGAGGCACGAAAGTTGTCAGTTGGTACACTAGTGCCTCAAAACGTGAAGTTAGCCCCGAAAGAAATCCATGAGGAAATTTGTAAGAAGTACTCGGGGGAAGGACCCTTACCCATAAGATGACCCGATTGAGATTCTAATAGCCAGACCTGATGGTTGATGCCAAGAGTTATGTACGATCGATTTCAAAAATACGCAATTGTTGATCAATCCCCTGAAATGTTAAAAACCATAAGTTCCCTCATTCCCAGTGGCAATGTGGGGATAAGTGTCCTTGGTTCATTCCCTTTGACAAATGCCTAGAGGAAGTTCCTGATAGTTGCAATTGATTCCTTCATAAAATAGACTAAGGCCAAACTCCAAGCCATGATAACCACCAAGTAAATGCCACAATTCCTGTAGGAAAGTGTGATACAAAGATATGGACTTTCATCAATCCTAGTAGCCAGAAATGGATGACAATTCAAAAACGAGGCTCATGGAGGCCCCGTTCCATCCAATTGAAGGCTCGAATAGGCCACGTTCCATCTAATTGAAGCTTCGAATAATCCACGTTCCATGTAATTGAAGGTTTGAAAAATGCGAGCAATAAGCAACAAACTATCGCAAAAAGATAGACCTTGGGATGAGATTCGATTCGATATATTACAAAATCAAATCGGAGCAACGAGTAAAAAGTTATGAATATTTTTGTGTTCCTGATCTACGTGATCAGAATTCCTGGTCTAAGGGGTCAGGATTCCTGATCGAAAAGCCTTCGACCAGAGTGAAGAAAGTGGCCTTAACTCGACCAGGATCCTGGTCTAAATCAATCAGGATCCCTGATCGAAAAGCCTTCTACCAGAATGAAGAAAGTGGCCTTAACTCGACCAGAATCCTGGTCTAAATCGATCAGGATCCCTGATCGAAAAGCCTTCGACCAGAGTGAAGAAAACGGTCATAATTTGACCAGAATCCTGATCTAAAAGGTCAGGATTCCTGGTCCAAGGGGTTAGGATTCCTGATTTACGGGGTCAGGTTCCCAAGTCAGAATTCCTCGTCTACGGGATCAGGATTCCTGATCGAAATTGCATCGATCAGACTGTAAAAATGGCCCATAATTCGACCATAATCCTGATCGAAATTCGATCAGGATCATGGTCGAAAAGCCGTCGACCGGAGTACATTTAAAGCACATAATTCGACCAGAATCCTGATCTAAAAGGTTAGGATTCCGGGTCCAAGGGGTTAGGATTCCTGATTTGAGAGGTCGGGATTCTTGATCTAAGGGTTCATAATTCATGGTCAAAGGGGTAAGGATCCCCGATCGAGAATCCCTTGATTAGGATGCGTAAACCACCCATAATTCAATCAGAATCCTAGTCTACGGGATCAGGATTCCTAGTCTAAAGGGTCAAGAAGCATTTTCGAAATAAATATTTTCTGCAAAATGAATTATTGTTATGCATATTGCACAAAAAAAAGAGAGGTATATATTAAAAATTTATATGTACCTAGAGTCATGAATGACCTTAATTCGGGACGAATTTCGCATATTTGGGAGCCAACAAAACCAAAAATACGATCTTAAATTACGAAAGTATTAGGGCTGAAGGCCCCTCTAAAATTACAAATATATTATTATTTATAATAATATAGAAAAATTATTATTATTATTATTGTTAAAAATAATAATAATAAAATCCGGGTCGAATATTATTCGAGTGAAATTTTATCCGAGTGGGACACCTCCGATTTGGGGACCGAAATTATCCAAAATTCGGACAAAGTAAATATTATTATTGAATAATAATATTTAAAAGTAAAAAAAAGTTAATTTTTGACCTCAATCCTGCTCGATTTCGAGCAGGATTCCTCCTCGAAATGGCTGAGACCAGACTGCCAAAAATCAACTTAATTCGACCACAAACCTGATCGAAATCGACCAGGGTAAATGGCAAAAAAGCAAAAGGGTCATCAATGTTCTGAAGATATGGCAAGTTGCCCCCTCTACAATTTTTTTTTTTATTATCTGTAATAAATATGAGAGTATATTTATTATTATTACTAAATAATAATAAATAAGAAAAATCCGGGTTGTACTTTATTCGATTGAAATTTTATCCGAATTGGACACCTCTAAATAAGGGGCCAAAATTATCCAATTTTGGATAAAATAAATATTACTATTTGATAATAATATTTAAAAGAAAAAAGGAAGAAAAAACAAAAAAAAAGAAAACAAATTCGACCTCAATCCTGCTCGATTCGAGCAGGATTCCTAACCCAGAAAGTCATCGACCAGACTGTAGTTTTGGCCATTTTTTCAACCACAATTCTGGTCGAAGTAGGTGGTTAAATGCTAAAGTGCAAAAAAGCCACCAAGGTGTTGAGGTACTTTCAAAACGATATTTGTAGTTTGGAAAATGACAGAACAGGGAGCTGAATGATTCGTGAATGACATATTTAAATTGTCCAAAATGATCCCAAAAGTACCTGTGGGTACCAAAAAAAAAAAAATCCTAAAATATTTGGAATAATTAGAAAAAATACTTGTGGGTACAAGAAAATTCCTAAAATATTAGGAATAATTTAGAAAAATACCTGTGGCTACCAAAAAATTCCTAAAATATTTGGAATAATTAGAAAAAATACCTGTGGGTACAAGAAAATTCCTAAAATATTAGGAATAATTTAGAAAAATATCTGTGGGTACAAAACAATTCCTAAAATATTTGGAATAATTATAAAAAATATCTGTGGGTACAAGAAAATTCCTAAAATATTAGGAATAATTTAGAAAAATACCTGTGGGTACAAGAAAATTCCTAAAATATTAGGAATAATTTAGAAAAATACCCGTGGGTACCAAAAAAAATTCCTAAAATTTTATAAATAATTTAGGAAAATACCTGTGGGTACCAAAAAATTCTTAAATTATTGGGAATAATTAAGGAAAATACCTGTGGGTACCAAAAAATTCTTAAATTATTTGGAATAATTAAGGAAAATACCTGTGGGTACCAAAAAATTCTTAAATTATTGGAAATAATTAAAGAAAACACCTGTGGGTACAAGAAAATTTCTAAATATTGGCCAAGAATTTAAGGTTAAAAGACCTGTTAGAAAACTTCTAAGCCCTAAAAGTTCTGGCCCAACTCAAAAATGCACAATCCCAATTTATCAAGGTAATAGGCCCAATCCATAGGCCCAGTAACAAAAAAAGAGAAAAATAACCCAGAATATTTTGATAAAATTAATAAAAAATAAGGAAAATGCCTGTGAGCACTAGGAAAAATCCCAAAACATGCAAGAAAATTATAAATAAATTTTCTATGAGACATGAAAACTGTTGTTTAGCATCGAATAGGGCAAATTGTCGTAAATGTGTAGGTCACTCCACACTTTACAATCAAGGCAATACCCGTCAAACACTAGTGTACAAAAATCCCCGGTTTAGGGTATGTAGTCCCAGGAAAGGGATAAATTGGACCCCGAGTCTTGATAAGGACCAATTATAACTTCAATGAAAACCTGATCAGTTTTCCTAGAAGTTGAGGGGCAAATGATATGGGCCAAAAATAAGCCCTAAAGACACATTTAATGTAGCATTAAATAAACCTAGATTGGTCCAAGGTTAAAGTCCATTAATGGGGCCCAAAACCTTAATTAAATATTAAATTCGTAATTAAATATTCAGCCAATAAAAATACTCCGTTATTGAGTCGAAAGGAAAACCAAATCATCTAAGGAGTAGCCCCCAAGGCATATAAGTCCTAAGATATCCACCTTCTTCATGGAAGGATCTAGAATCGGGCCTGGGTAGATAACTTGCTCACCAAGTTACTAAACCCTACCCTAATTCCACCACATTCAACACCTATATAAGGACCTGATTCCTCACCTCTAGAACAACTTTTTTGGGGCACAGCTCCATACGTCATCCACCACGTTTTAGGCTTAATCCTCGAACAAGGACATACAAGCCACTACGTCCTTGGTGTGCCCCTGCCGCCATAGCCGAGGGCATCACCAAGAACTACGTTTTGGCTTGATTCTTGGTATTCATCAAGGTACGTAGGCATCTTGCGAGGATCGACTAGTCCCGACCGCAAGAGCAGCCACCATTAAAGCTCGAAGCTCTCAATCCTTAGCAATCAATACACGAATTAATTACACCCTACTTTTTATTCCACAACATATATAATTAACAAAAGGAGGTTTATGTGATCGATCGTCTGGCCATCAGGGCTAAAAAAGTAATTTCATTAGAAATGGGCCAGAGAACGAGTTTAGAAATGGATCAGAGAACGAGTTGGGCCAGAGTATTGGTTTAAAAGACCAACTAAAACTATGCTACCAAGTAACTAATTAATGTAATTTTTAATTTAACAAACAAGCAGATCAAAAGAGGAGCACTAAAATAACACATGATAAAAGAAAAAAAAATTATAATTGAGAAAATAATTGTTAACTAAAATTAATACAAAGATATTTTAGACTAAAGTTTAAATCTAATTAAAAAAAAACCTTACCACATAAAAGATTTTCAAGAAAACCTAATTTTTAATAAAATTAAGTCATAAAAAAATTTTACGTATAAATTTTTTAAAAAAACATGTTTTTAAAATTTATACTAAGAAAAGTCAACACAAATCAATAAATTAACATTTTAATAAAATAAAAACAATCCAAAAATCCAAAAAACAATCCGAAAATCCAAAATAAAATAATTTATAGGGAATCTAAATATAATAATCATAAAAAATCGTATAATAATTTAAAAGTTACAAAAGTATTAAATTTCATCAATAATAAAATTAATAGTAAATTAATAAAGTCTTAAACTAATAAAATATTCATCATCAACTTAATTAATTATTATTATAAGTTAACATATTTTCCGTAATGATTTTAGTATATATACAAATATAAAATACATGCATCTTATTAATTTGTTATCATTAAATGTAAAAAAATAATTCAAAATGTTATAAAAATACTTTTGACAACAAAAATCATAACAAAAAATATTTTATAAAATATTAATAAAGAAACCCGTGCTTTGCATAGGTATAAAGCTAGTAAACAGAAACAGAAAGAATAACTTTTATTTACACGTCATAGAATATGTTCTTGAGGTAATCCAAACTGCACAGAAGATTATAACATTGTACACCGAGACTATAAACTAAACTTTAACTAACATTTCAAACCTGTTTCTTAGCCTAGAAAATGCAAGCATCGAGTAGTTTTAAAATAAATTATTAGAAAAGAAGAACTTGAATAAATATATAGACTTGAGATGAATTTTGTATGGCGGAGAAAACACTTATTGATAGGATACTTTCTACAAGCAGTCCAGATGTTATAATCCAGACCCGAGGAGGTCGTCAAGCCCGGAGCCATGCCACCGTTAACCAATCCGGATCCACGGAGATAATTCAAGCTCTGGGTAGCAGAACATGTGGCATCTCAAAATCCCTGTCATCATCAGGGGTCCTAGTTGACAACGATAGCTATTGATTACCAATAATTGGCACAATCCAAGAATGAGGATGTCACACTCTAAAAGGTGCCTGACACACTTTTCCACAATTATTCTCATGGACAGGTGTCGCACATTTATGCGCCCCAAGCGTCCTACCTACCTAGGAATCAACGATCATGATTAAATGTACCAACCCCTAAACCCTAATTCTTGGTCTATAAATATACCAAGAAAAGAAGGTTTAGGGGTTACATTCTGGTTACACTCTCACCACCTACACAACCCTCCACTTTAGATACTTCATATTCTTGATATTATCTTCCCAAGCCTTCTCTCATTCTCACGCCGGAGGCACCGCGGGTCCAAAACCCCCTTCCGGTGTTGTTTTGCACTAGCCCAATCACCAGCTAAACCATACCAGGAAGAGGGAATGGGAGTGGAGGAGCCCATCAAAATCTGGAGTTATTATCGGCGCTAGAAAGAGGGGGTGTGGCTCTGTCCTTTGGTCTCGGTGCCACTGGACTCGACTCCATCAGCAAGCTTTTGAAATAAGAGTCCAAAGAAATAAGTAAGATCTAAACCCACTTGAAATCTGTGACAAAAATGCTACCCTTATACCTCTTGAGTTATGTATGCACGTCTGATAGCCTTGTTTAGCCTTTATTGCTCCAGATCTGTTACCTGATGTTGATAAAGTTTTAATTTTTAACCCTCAAACATAATTTGTAGTTAGATTTGTAGACATGACTGTCTGATTTTGTTTTGGCTTGCTCTTGTTCACCTGTGTTTTGATCCAAAAAGTGTATACATACATAAGTCATTTTCTCAAATCAACTTAGATCTTTGTAAAATTGTGCTTTGTGAAATATCTTGTTTGGAAATCGTATTCTGATGAAACCATGCCGAGAGGAAGCAAATCTACTCAAAGAACCAATACCAAGGCACAATACCCTAACCCGGCTCCGGACCTGCCCCTAGTACCGGCTGACACAACCCCGGTCCTAGAAAGGGTAGGGATCGGTCCCGGTGATGCCAGAATCGAAATTGAAGTCAACCAATATAAGTATACTGATGTGCCTTTGGCTGTAATGCACATGGAAAACCTCACTAGGGATGATTTGGCAGAGGCAATTTGGGCTTTCCGAACATCCCCGATTGTACCGCACCCCGAACCTGAACAAGCTGAAAATTTTAAAGAATCTGAACATTTTCACGGTTCCCGGAGGCTAGTTTTTGACGGTATTGGGGATAATGGCAAAGAAAAGCAAACCGCACACAAAGCTCAAAGCAAAAATCATGAAGTTGACAAAGTCAAAAAACTGGCTGAACTCAAAGAAAAAATTAGGCAAGAGGAGGAGGCAAAACTTGAACTCAAAATCCCGAAAAGAATCCAAGAAGAAGAGGACCGGGTCCTGAGGAGGTCCGGATCCAAGAGTGTCTAGAGGGATGTTAGTCCGGAGATCATCTCAGATGAAGAGGAACCTGAGGACAACCTGATCCAAATGATTCATGAACTACAAAGAAAGGTCGGACATGACTCTGGCTTGGAGATTAAAGGAACCCTGACCCGATTTAGCCGATCTCTAGAAGCCATGCCAAGGCAAAAGAGCTTAAAAACTACAACTTTGACTCATTCGATGGAATGAGAGACCCCGAGAAACATGTCAACTACTTTGAGCAGATTGCTCTCATCTACTTTTACAACGACATCACCAAATGCCGATTCTTTGCATCAACCCTGAAGGGAGGGGCCCAGAGATGGTTCAGCCGGGTTCCCTCCCGGAGTATTCACAACTGGAAGCAATTCCGTGAATCTTTCCTGAAGAGATTCAGAGCAAACCGAACCCATGAACTACACATGTGACATCTGGAGACAATCCGACAATATGACAATGAATCTCTCTCAGATTATATGAGGCGTTTCCAAGAGGCCATCAACTGGATCTCGCGACTAGACGAGCATGAAGCTCTCAGCATCTTCCAGAGGAATCTAGACCCAGAGCACAATGAAAGGTACGTTTATGAATTAATCAACAAAGAACCCCACAGCCTGGTAGTAGCATATTCCATGGCAGCCCGATTTATCAAAGAAAGCAACGTACTACAAGCTATGAGGATGACCCGATAGGGGAATTCTTCTTCTCGAACAACTCAAGATGATCGCCCTCGGGGTGGTTATCAGCCAGATAAGAAGTTTAAATCGAACACACAAACCAACTATATTCAAAGTTCTCAACCTTCAGTCCTAGAAAAAATCTCCGAACCAGGAGCAATAGAACCCAAACCGGACTCAAGGCCGCCGAGGCCGCAAAAATCTG
The DNA here is from genome assembly GCA_036435485.1 of Saposhnikovia divaricata. Lineage (NCBI taxonomy): Eukaryota > Viridiplantae > Streptophyta > Magnoliopsida > Apiales > Apiaceae > Saposhnikovia > Saposhnikovia divaricata. The sequence continues at coordinate 146,940,620 of CM071596.1, read as the reverse complement.
ATCCCAAACCTGAGCCAGAGTGGACTCCTTTAAGTCGAACACGGGCAGATATACTGAAGGAGGTCCAAGACAAGCCATACTTTTACCTGCCTAAACCAATGTTGACGGCCCCAGAGAATAAGGCTGTACACAAGCAATGTGATTATCACGGAACTCATGGTCACACTACTGAAAATTGTCTCTCTCTTAAGTACTTCATTGAAGACCAAATCAAGAAAGGAAATATGGGCCAATATATTGCAAGATGAACCATGGAGAAAGGGGAAGGCTCCGGAGCTGGAAAAAAGCATGTGATCAACGTAGTGATGGGAGGATCCAGATCACCAACTCCTAGTCCAGGTTCCGGAGATGAGGTGATGATGGTTCAATCTTTCCCCGAGCAAGTCATAACCTTTAGCAACTCCGATTTTAAGGGCATTGACCCAAATCATAATGAAGCCTTAGTAGTGAGTTTGGAGATAGCTAACAACGATGTAAGAAGGATTCTTGTTGACAATGGCTCATCAGTTAACATCATCTTCAAACACACCATGGACAGAATGCAATTGGGCAGCGTCAAAATGAACGAATTCAGAGAAGATCATCTCTTTGGATTCGGGAACAACTTAGTCCCAATCCAAGGAACTCTCTATCTCTCGGTCTCATTCCGGGCCAGCCCCAAGCAAGTAACCCACACCGTAAAATTCTATGTAATCAACTCCTCCTCATCCTATAATGTGATTCTGGGACGCCCAGCATTAACCCAACTCCTGGCCATCACCTCAACCCCGCATTTGAAGTTCAAATTCCCAATCCCTTCGGGGATTGGAGAAGTAAAAGGAGATACAGAAATGGCAGGACGTTGTTAAGGGCAGGCCTTAATAATGGCGGAAACCGATCCTGAAAACAAGAGAAAAGCCTCCTAATACCAGAAGAACATAATCCGGAAAAAGCACCGGGCAAATTTCAAAAGTGGGCCCAAAAATGAAGTGCAAAACATTGAAAATATTGAAGCACCCACCGAAGAAAGTTTAATCTCAAAAGCTCGCGAGTATCTGGAGTCAAATACCCAAGCCCGGGTTCAGCAATTTACCTCCAAAAAAGAGCAAGGCAAAGTTGAGCCAGCTGTCCAAACTGAAGCCATCCCGATTAATGAGGAGAATCCAGACCGGAAGATAAAAATTGGTGCAGATCTACATCCAACTTTTAAAGCTAGCCTAACCCAACTACTCAAAGATTACTCTGATAAATTTGCATGGAGCCCGGAGGATATGCCTGGTCTTGATGAGTTTGTGGCAATGCATACACTCGATGTGCTCCCGAACAAGAAGCAAGTAAAACAAAAACGAAGAAACTTTCCTCCGGAAAGACAGAAAGCCATTGATAAAGAGGTAGAGAAACTTCCAAAGCTGGGATCATCTGTAAAATCAAATACCTAGACTGGGTAGCAAATATGGTCCTGGTCAAGAAGCCAAACGGAAAATGGTGAATGTGTGTCGACTACACCGATCTCAATGCGGCTTGTCCGAAAGACCCTTACCCTTTACCCAGCATCGATCAACTTATCGACGCAACTTCCGGACATGTGATGTTCAGTTTCATGGATGCCTTCTCCAGATACAACCATATAAAGATGAACCCGGTGGACATAGCCAACACTATCTTTATTACGTACCGAGCTGTGTAAGCCTATCGATATATGCCATTTAGATTGATGAATGCCTGATCAACTTATCAAAGAGCGATGGTCGAGATATTCAAAGATCATCTCGGCAGAAACCTAGAATCTTATGTGGACGATATGATAGCCAAGTGAAAAATAATTGAAGAGCACGTTCCAGACTTAAAGGAATGTTTCGAGAATTTGAGGAAGCACAATATGAAGTTAAACCCGAAGAAATGCACATTCGGGGTTGAAGCATGAAAGTTTCTTGGATTTATGATAAGCCAAAGAGGTATTGAAGCCAATCCAGAGAATATAAAAGCAATATTGGAAATGGGACCACCCCGGACCCGGAAGGTTATTCAGAAGCTAGCAGGATCTTTGGTAGCCCTAAGAATATTCATTCCAAAGCTCGTAAAGCGATGTTTACCCTTCTTTAACCTGCTTAGGGGAGCCAAGAACAAGAAAGAAATAGTCTAGGGGTAGGAGCGCCAGGAAGTGTTCGATAAACTCAAAGAATATTTATCCTCACCACCAACTTTGATAAAAGCCGAACCTGAAGAGCCTCTATTCCTTTATCTTTCTACAGGACCCCGGGCTCTCGGGGCTGCATTGATCCGAGAACATGAGGGACAACAAAAACCTGTTTATTATGTTAGCCAAGTTCTGAAAGACGTCCGAACCTGGAAAAGTTTGCCTTTGCTTTGGTAACTACATCTAGAAAGCTAAGACATTATTTCCAGGGCCGTGAGATCAAGATAATGACGGATCAACCCCTTAGAAAGATCATTCGTAAGCTAGATGTTTCCGGTAGACTTGTCAACTGGGCAGTGGAGCTCAGCCAGTTTCAATTAACCTTCATACCCCGGACATCTATAAAAACTCAAGTCTTGGCTGATTTTGTTGCGGAAAGCATTTTTCCAGAGCAGTAGGAAAGTCCTATGGAAATTGACTCCGGAGAAATGATAAACAAAGATGTGGAAGCTTGGAGTCTGTATGTCGATGGTTCATCAACAAATGAGAGATCCGAAGCAAGAGTAATATTGAAGAGCCCGGATGGGTTTCATGTGAAGCAAGCCATAACCTTCAAATTTTTAGCCAATAATAACCAGTCCGAGTATGAAGCAATGTTGGTCGAGCTCAGGTTAGTCCGAACTCTAAAAATTCAGGACCTAAATATTTATAGCGACTCTCATATTGTGGTCAAGCAAACGAACGACGAATATATTGCCAAGGATCCGAAGTTGGCACAATACCAAGCTTTGGTAAAGAATTATCTAGCCTCGGTTCCGAGGTACCAAGTTAGCCAGATAAGTAGAGAGGAAAACTCCGAAGCAAATTTATTGTCCAAACTAGTCCAGAATGCTGCAGAACTTGACGGATCAGTTTACTTTGAAGAATTAGAGAAACCAACTATTGATAGCCTGGAGATTATGGAGATCGACAGTCAACTGAATTGGATGACTCCTTTTATTCTTTATCTAGACAAAGGGGAACTTCCTGAAGATAAAAGCAAAGCTAACAGCATTAAAGCTAAAGCTACTAAGTTTTTTATGGAAGAAGGACAGTTGTATCGCCGAACATTTTCAAGCCCGGTCCTCAAATGTATTGGTCCGGACGAGGCCACGTATTGCCTGCAAGAAGTACATGAGGGGATTTGCGGAGATCACATGTCTGCTAAATCCTTGGCGTATAAGATAATCAGGCAAGGATATTACTGGCCAACTATCCACTCCGATGCAGTGGATTTTATCAAGAAATGCAAGAATTGCCAGCTCTTTAGCAACGTTCCTAGGCAAAGCCCGGTCTTACCATCTTTATTGTTATCCCCGGTCCCTTTTGCTGTGTAGGGGATTGATATTATGGGTCCTTTTCCTCGGGAAAAAGGAGACTTAAGGTATTTGTTAGTAGCTAATGATTATATGACCAAGTGGGCTGAGGCTAAAGCCATGAGGACCATAAACCAGCAAGATTGTATCCAGTTTATAGACAACATATTGACGAGGTTCGGGCTACCTCAGGTTTTGGTTTCGGATAATGGACCGCAATTTGTTGGTTCAAACTTTGAAAATTACTTGAAGGAGAGGGGTATCAAACATAAGAAGTCTTCGGTTGCTTATCCTCAAGGAAATGGACAGGTGGAAGTAAAAGACAGAATTTTACTAAGGGGAATTGAAAAGAGACTTTAGGAGAACAAAAATAAATGGCCCGAGGAGCTTCCTAATGTGCTGTGGGCTTACAGAACTAGCCCTCGAACCAGTACTGGAGAAATGCCGTTTAAACTGGCATATGGAACCGAAGCAATGCTCCCAATTGAAGTAAGCTCACCTTCTCATATGAGCATTAACTTTGAAGAAATTGTGAATGAGGAAGGGCTCCGAATCAACTTGGATCTGCTGGATGAAGTCCGGGATAAAGCTGTTGAAAGAATGGAAAAATACAAGGAGAAGATAAGAGAGTATTTTGGAAAGAAGGCTAGAGTCAAGAACTTTCAGGTTGGAGACCTAGTCCTTCGCGATACTGAAGCTTTGGACCCGACCAATACTGGGAAGCTCATGCCCAAATGGGAGGGCCCGTATAAAGTTAAAGAAGTCCTTCATCCCGGAACATACAAACTTGTCAACATGGACGAGTCCGAGGTACCCAACACTTGGCATGGCCTCAGACTCAGGAAATTCTATCAGTAAGAAGAAGTCAAAGCTTGGAAACCCAATCAAGGAGCACTATGAAGCCCAAAGTCTTCAACAGTTAGAGTTAGTCACTGTAATGAAGCAAGAATAAAGAAGCTTTGTAATCGAATTATTTATTATAAAGTCTCTGGTTTCCTATTTTTGAATGTTCTATTATTTGTATTTCTTTTTTGTAATTATTAGCAAGATAAAAGTCCTCGGCCCGGAGCAGTAAGCAAAAAAAGGGCCGGGGCGTGAGCAATAAGCAAACTAAATCAAAAAATTTCTGAGTTAAAAGACCTCAGCCCGGAGCAGTAAGCAAAAAAAGGGCTGGGGCGTGAGCATTAAGCAAACTAAATCAAAAAATTTTTAAGTTAAAAGACCTCAGCCCGGAGCAGTAAGCAAAATAAGGGCCAGGGCGTGAGCAATAAGCAAACTAAATCAAAAACTTTCTAAGATTAAAAGACCTTAGCCCGGAGCAGTAAGCAAAATGTGGGCCGGGGGGGGGGGGTGAGCAATAAGCAAACTAAATCAAAAAATTTATAAGATTAAAAGACCTCAGCCCAGAGCAGTAAGCAAAATAAGGGCCGGGGCGTGAGTAATAAGCTAACTAAATCAGAAAAAATTTCTAAGTTAAAGGACCTCGGCCCGGAGCAGTAAGCAATATATGGGCCGAGGCATAAGCAATAAGCAGGTTTTATCAAATTTTTTGTTTTTAAAAAATTACAGTAAATAAGAAGCAGAATGAACACGACAGAATATATTTAAACCATTTTTATTCATAAGCAGAGTACGGTTTACAATTTGGTGATTAAAACAAAAACAAAGAACAAAGTTATGTTCTTCAGCAGCCTCCAAATCTACGTAACTTTGGAGGAGGAACCGCCAGAGCTTCCCTCATCTCCACCACCTTTCTTCCCTTAGGCTGCTTCTGCTTGGGCCTCCTTCCTCTTGACCAGCGCCTCCTCAATTCTTCGAAGGAGGTCAGGAAAATCTGCTTCTGATTCAGGTCCGTCGACCACGATCCCATCCACTATCACTTTATTGTTGTCGTAGTCATATATCAGACCAGGACCCATCTTTGAAGAATTTTTGAAGTTAAGAGGAGGAGAAGAAGTATTCAAGGAAAAAATGCTGAGTCCTTATGAAAGTTCTAGCACTATTTATAGGGGAAGAGTGAATTCAAAGATTTGGGAGATTAAAAGGTTTGGAAATTCAAAGCTTTGAAATTCAAAGGTTTGGAAATTCCAAATTCCAAGTCCCCATGATAAGTGGATTTTATATCCACTTGGAGCATTCCATATCGGCTTAAATTGATTCACTTGGCCTCAAGTTTGTTGTAGTTTTGATGTGTTTTGTTAATTGTGCAGGGTTGCAAGAATGTTGAATAAGATTGCAATTTTCGTCAATCTGGAGATGAATTCGAGCTTAAGAATGAGCAATGGAGTCTTGTTGTGAGCCACCATGAAGTTTCCAAGGCAAGGAATTGAAGTATGGAAGCTTTGAGAAAAAGAACGAAAGGAAACGGAGGCAAAACGAAGAAAAAACGAAGGAAACAACATGCTGAAAAATACCGGACAGATTTGGAGCTAGGCCGCAGCCTAGCTACCTTGGCCGCAGCCTAGCTACCTAGGCCGCAGCCTAGCATGGCCGCTGTCCATGACAAAAATTGCACTAAAAACCCTCCATAACTTTCCTGTTTTGACTCTATTTGGTATTTTTAGTATTTCCTTGTTGGATAAAACTTCTAGGGCCTTTAAAAACATATTGTATCATTGTAAAATCATATCATCACATAGTATTACGTATCATATCATTGTAACACAATAGAGAGATCAAGAACAAGAGGAGAAGCAACTTCCAAGGTGACGGCAAGGAAGAATCACACTCAAGTTCAAGATCTAGGGTTTTCTATATTGTTTCTTTTCTGAATCTTCAACTTAATACTTTATTATCTATTAGATTTTTATCAAGTATTCTATTCTCAATCATTATTTGTTTTCAATTCTTTGTTTTAATTATGTTATCAATTGAACCCATGATGGTGCTAAGTTCAATTATGAACTAAACACTTTCATGGGGTTCTAATGGAGTGTTTTGTGGATTCTAGTAGTTGATAGTTTTGACAACATATGCTTGTGATTGAAAATAAGGTTGCCTGATGTGGTTGTGTTAATTTATATAGATGCGTAGCTAACATCTATTTTTTCAATCTCTAATGAATGTGAAAGTGGATTTAGAGATTAGGGCTTGCCATGTTAGCATAGGCTTATGACGGCTTCTCCGCATATCGGTAGTATAGATTCGAAAGAACATTACTCCCCTATGTAGTTGATAGTGGAACTTATGATTAAATTGATTATGTCACCCAATCTCATAGACATATAGTGATTTGGATGTAATTGATGCCCGTAAAACTTCTATCTTAATTGTAGATGATTTATGGATTGGTATGAGTTTATTGAAAGATAGCTTGTACTTCCTTCGTGTTCCCACTAGCTACCTTAATAATCACAGTGCATTGAGTCTTGACGGTTAATCTAGATGAAACAACTCATGAAGTTAGAACCCTGTGTTTTTCTCATATAAGTAAAATCACCTAAGTAAGTTTTTAGTAGTAATAATTCAGAAAACAACCCAAATTTGTTACTTCACCAAGCTAATATAATTTAGCCATACATTGTTGAATAGGCACATTTACATAATTCACCGAGTCTTCGTGGGAACGATCCCTATTTATCCATATTACTTTTGACTCCGTATACTTGCGTAGAAAATTGTGAACAAGTTTTTGGCGCCGCTGCCGGGGACTTCGGTGTTATTTTAGTTTATGTGTTTGACATCAGTGGTAGTTAAGTTTTATTGACTTGGATAATCTTTCTCATCTATTCGAGTGTCTTGATTGTGTGTTTTAGGTACCTGAAAGTTTATGCTAACACGTTCTAAAGCTAAACAAGCAAAAGAGCAAGCAGAAGCTTTAAGTATGGGAGACGCACCAGCACTACCAACAGTACCAAGGGCTTTATTGGACTGCTCTCAGCCAAAAATTGAAGATATTCAGTCGAGCATCATCAGGCCAGCCATTGCAGCCAATACCTTCGAGATCAAACCAGGTACTATTCAAATGATACAGAACTCAGTGCAGTTTGGGGGATCTCCAACTGAAGATCCCAACATGCACATCAGGAATTTCATTGAGATTTGCGACACCTTCAGATTTAACAATGTGTCGGAGGATGCTATTAAGCTGTGGCTCTTCCCATTTTCTCTCAGGGATAAAGCCAAGGGTTGGCTGCACTCTCTACCAGCAGGCTCTATCACTACTTGGGCTGATCTTGCTCAAAAGTTTCTCACCAAGTTCTTTCCCATGGCTAAAACTGCAGCAATCAGGAATGCTCTAACTCAATTCTCTCAGCATTCCGGTGAATCTTTGTGTGAAGCTTGGGAGAGGTACACGGAGATGCTGAGAAAATGTCCTCATCATGGTATGCCTGACTGGATGGTAATTAATTGTTTCTACAATGGGCTTGGATGGCAATCTAGATCGAATGTGGATGCAGCTTCTGGCGGAGATCTGTGGGCTAAGAGCTATGAGGCCGCTTATGAACTGATTGAGATGATGGCAGCGAATGAGTATCAGAATCCTACTCAGAGAATGCCACAGCAAAAGGTGGCAGGAATTCTGGATGTCGATAAGGCCACTTCTTTGGCTGCTCAGCTAGAAGCACTGAACTTGAAGGTTGATTCTTTGGCGAATCAAGGGGTGCATCAAATTGCAAGTGTCTGCGAACTTTGTGCGGGCACACATGAGACCAACCAATGTGCAATTTCTAATGAGTCGGTTCAATTTGTGAGAAATTTCCAAAGACAGCAACAGCCAGCTCCTAACACTTACCATCCCAGTAATCGGAACCATCCAAATTTCAGCTGGAACAACAACCAAGGTGGTTTACAACAGTCAAATCAGCCGTATCAACAGTCTCAGAATCAGCAGTTGGGTGTTAGGCCATTTAATCCTTCTGGGTTTCAACAGCAGCAAGGGCAATAGTTTCAACAGCAGTATGCCCCGAGGCAATTTCAACCACCAGGATTTCAGCAGTAACCTTATGGGAATTCTTGGCAATCTGCTAATGAAAAATCAGAACTAGAAGAATTGAGATTGATGTGCAAGAGCCAGGCCGTTTCTATCAAGACTTTAGAAAATCAGATGGGGAAACTTGCAAATGCTTTGTTGAGCAGACCACAGGGAACTCTTCCCAGTGATACGGAAGCAAACCCAGGGCGGAAAGACAGCAAGGAGCAGATTAAAGCCATAACTCTACGGTCCGGTATGGTCACGGAAAGCACTACACTTGAGAAAGAAGAAAAAAATCTGCCAGGAAAGGAAGGAGAGAAAGAGGATTTGGGAGGTTCAGTTGACAAGGGTAAAAATTCAGATTCAAGCAATGGAGAAGAGGAAAGCGTACTGACTCCTAAAAAATCAACCCCTGAGACAAAGGATGTAAAGAATCAGGTCTTCCCACCTCCACCATATCCTCAGAGATTGCAGAAACAGAGGCTGGACAAGCAATTCGGTAAATTTCTTGAGGTATTTAAAAAGCTGCATATTAACATACCTTTTGCAGAAGCTCTGGAGCAGATGCCGAGTTATGCTAAGTTCATGAAGGGTATTCTATCGAGAAAGCTAAAATTGGAGGAGTATGAAACCGTCGCTTTGATGGAGGAATGCAGTTCTGTTCTGCAACAGAAATTGCCTCCGAAACTGAAGGACCCTGGAAGCTTCATTGTACCATGTACTATTGGTAATCTGTCATTCGACAAATGCTTATGTGACTTGGGAGCAAGCATAAATTTGATGCCTCTATCAGTTTTTGTTCAACTTGGTCTTCCGGAGCCGAGACCGACCAACATCTCTTTATAGCTAGCAGATCGTTCGATCACTTACCCGAGAGGCATAGTCGAAGATGTCTTGGTAAAGGTTGATAAACTTATCTTTTCGGCTGATTTCTTAGAACGGGCTATTTCTGTTGGTAGGTGGATGTTGATTTGAGTGTGGTAATGATGAATAGAGGGTTGATTTATAGTCTCTAGGAAGTGACGTACATGTTATGGAAACAAAACTTTACACAGTCTCATTGGGTACTTTTGGGCTAGGTTAGGGTCATGCTTGTTTGGATGCTTTGAGATTTAATCACTTGTTTATATTTAGAATTTTCGTTATTCCCTTTATAGCGTAGGAGCACATAAGTCTAAGTTTTGGGGAAAACAGGAATTTCATGCTAGTTGTTAATAATGGTTAGATGTCAAATGGCTAGTAGCCGGCTCATATTTATATGAGTAGTCTAGGGTTGGAATTGAGAATTCTCATTCCAGATTGCATAAAAAAAAAACAGAAAAAAAACAGAAAAAAAAGAAAGAAAAAAAAAAGAGTCAATTGTTAAATGCAAAATTAGCCACGAGTGAGCTCTTTAATACTCGAGTAATTAAGTCTGAGGGGACTTAGTCCTAGTAACCTAAAGCTTTGTGGTTTGGGATTGCTGACCTAACACTCGCAACATGGGTATTATTGTATAAGCCTTTTGGGGTCTCATTCATTGCACGGCTAAATAAGCATGTTTGTATATTATGTGTCGTAGTTGTTTAGAAATAAAAGCATGAATTTCTGTCTGCCTTGGATAAGGATGGAGGTGTTTTTAAGTTATGAAGTGTCTACAGTCTATTCTGTTTATAAACTTGTGATTGTCTTGGTGAAGGATAGGTATGATTTTTGACCTAGTTTTGGGAGTATTTCTGATGAGCATAGCACACACGCACGTTTCTGTCATGCATGTTAGAGTACGGGGACTTAGTCGAGCTCAATTTGGATTTATTTGCATTCATTGAGATATTTGCTTGCTAGTTGGTTTTGGTGAGTTTGAAGGGGATCTTTGCGTTTTTCATAGTAGTTGCATTCATGCATTGCATTATTAGGTTAGATGGATTTTGTGGGTACATTCGCTATTGGCCCTCACGAGACCTTACTTGTCCACTAGGGCTGCCTAGGGGTTTAAAGGGCTTGTTGCATATGCCAAATGCAACCGTGATCACCTACGGAAGTGGTACTATTTAGTTAGTGTAGATGTTTATACTTGAGGACAAGCATCGGTTTAAGTTTGGGGGTGTGATAAGTGGCTTTTATATCCACTTGGAGCATTCCATATCGGCTTAAATTGATTCACTTGGCCTCAAGTTTGTTGTAGTTTTGATGTGTTTTGTTAATTGTGCAGGGTTGCAAGAATGTTGAATAAGATTGCGATTTCCGTCAATTTGGAGATGAATTCGAGCTTAAGAATGAGCAATGGAGTCTTGTTGTGAGCCACCATGAAGTTTCAAAGGCAAGGAATTGAAGTATGGAAGCTTTGAGAAAAAAGAACGAAAGGAAACGGAGGCAAAACGAAGAAAAAACGAAGGAAACAACATGCTGAAAAATGCTGGACAGATTTGGAGCTAGGCCGCAGCCTAGCTACCTAGGCCGCAGCCTAGCATGGCCGCTGTCCATGACAAAAATTGCACTAAAAACCCTCCATAACTTTCCTGTTTTGACTCTATTTGGTATTTTTGGTATTTCCTTGTTGGATAAAACTTCTAGGGCCTTTAAAAACATATTGTATCATTGTAAAATCATATCATCACATAGTATTACGTATCATATCATTGTAACACAATAGAGAGATCAAGAACAAGAGGAGAAGCAACTTCCAAGGTGACGGCAAGGAAGAATCACACTCAAGTTCAAGATCTAGGGTTTCCTATATTGTTTCTTTTCTGAATCTTCAACTTAATACTTTATTATCTATTAGATTTTTATCAAGTATTCTATTCTCAATCATTATTTGTTTTCAATTCTTTGTTTTAATTATGTTATCAATTGAACCCATGATGGTGCTAAGTTCAATTATGAACTAAACACTTTCATGGGGTTCTAATGGAGTGTTTTGTAGATTCTAGTAGTTGATAGTTTTGACAACATATGCTTGTGATTGAAAATAAGGTTGCCTGATGTGGTTGTGTTAATTTATATAGATGCGTAGCTAACATCTATTTTTTCAATCTCTAATGAATGTGAAAGTGGATTTAGAGATTAGGGCTTGCCATGTTAGCATAGGCTTATGACGGCTTCTCCGCATATCGGTAGTATAGATTCGAAAGAACATTACTCCCCTATGTAGTTGATAGTGGAACTTATGATTAAATTGATTATGTCACCCAATCTCATAGACATATAGTGATTTGGATGTAATTGATGCCCGTAAAACTTCTATCTTAATTGTAGATGATTTATGGATTGGTATGAGTTTATTGAAAGATAGCTTGTACTTCCTTCGTGTTCCCACTAGCTACCTTAATAATCACAGTGCATTGAGTCTTGACGGTTAATCTAGATGAAACAACTCATGAAGTTGGAACCCTGTGTTTTCTCATATAAGTAAAATCACCTAAGTAAGTTTTTAGTAGTAATAATTCAGAAAACAACCCAAATTTGTTACTTCACCAAGCTAATATAATTTAGCCATACATTGTTGAATAGGCACATTTACATAATTCACCGAGTCTTCGTGGGAACGATCCCTATTTATCCATATTACTTTTGATTGCGTATACTTGCGTAGAAAATAGTGAACACCCCACAATCTTTGGAGATGTGAAACGAAATTAATTACCATGGTTTTCGGATATTTGACTGCGAAGACTACAATTCTCGAGATTCTCTACTAAATTCTGCATAAATTCAGAAGAGAATAATCTTCATTTTATCCATCTGTTATTGTTTAATTAAGTTCAACTTGCGGAGAAAGATCAACCATAATTACAGTGATCCGGGTTTAATACAAAACCTCATCCCGGAGCAATAAGCAAAATCGGGGCTGAGGCAAGAGCAATATGCGAATTTTACAAAATCTTTCAAAGGCAACATACAAAAAGTCCCCAGCCCGGAGTAGCAAGCAGCAGAGGGCCGGTGATGAGCAATAAGCAAAGGAGATGCATCGTCCGGACCCCTACGATACTCCGGATTGAGACCCATAAATTTTCCTAAAGTTGTCAAAAATTTGGACTTGGAAAAATCTGCATTCACCACAATCCGGACTCCCTTTTTTGAATGAAATCCGGATTGGGGGGCCTATGCTTGTAAAGATTTCTAACTGACCTAAAGTTGTCAAAAACTTTGGACTGGGGAAATTTTTATAGCTATAAAAATCATTATGCATGATAATAAACGAAGACAATATGGATAAAAGGAAAGCATACTACAAGGGACCGAACTAGCCATATGATTCGAAACATCCCAGCGAAAATTTGGTTACAAACAAATCCACAAATTCAAAATTCAAGAGACAACAAGTTTATTAAGATAGAAAATTTTAAAGTGATCATTTTGTAGGAGGGTCCTGAGGAGGAGGATCCTGATTGCCGGCTTCCTTATCTTGAAGAGGATCCTGAGCGTCTTTTTCGTTTCCTTCCTCTTCATCTTCTTCAGAATCTGAATCATCCCCAGAGTAATAAGGCTCTGGTTCCTCTCCGGTTGCAATGAAATGCTGCTCAACTCCGATGAAAAGAGGTTGGAACTCATCCCAGGTAGCTTTGGGGTTAACTTTCAACAGCTTCTGAGCAACAACCCAGGAACGGCAAATCTTGGATGTAGCCTTCTTTCCTAGTTCAGTAAAGTACTCCTGATAGGTTCGGAATTCAGCAATTGTGGTGGATGGATCTTTATAGTTGCCAACCTTTGTTCGGAGCTCCTCAAGTTCTCTTTCTACAGTCTGGGCCCGAGCTTCAGCATTATCAGCCTTTTTCTGGAGAACGGAGAGCTTGTCTTCAGAATCCTTAACTTTTAGCTCCAGGTCCCCAAGGCTTTTCTTCAATTTGAAGTTGGCATGATCAAGGTCAAAGATTTTAATGTCCTTCTTCTCCCAATCAGCGATAGCGGCTCGGGCCGCTTTAACAGTTTCCAAACCCTTGCTACCAACTGAAAATACTCCAGCCATCTTGGAGCCCAACTGGAAAAAGATGCAAAGTAAATTAGCAAAATATCCCTCAGCCGAAGATAAAAGTTAATAATACGAGGAAATTACCTTCAGCCAGGTTTTCATCATCTCCTTGGAAAGAGGGTCAAACCCTAGAGACTGGTAGAGTTCCCATTCTGCCTTTCTTGGGAGATTGGAAAGTATCTGGCTGCATTTCTCAACCTCGGACATTGGACCCTTACCCTTGTCACTTGGCCGTGTGGGTCCAGAGATTGTACCCCAAGTCTTAGCATGTCCAGGCGCTCCGGGAACAACACCCAATGGAGGAACACCAGAACCACCTCCTTCAGTAAGATCCACAATAACATTGCCCTCCCGAGTTCTCTTTGACTTCCTAACAAGCTCCGGAGCTATCTCATCCTCTGGCCCCATGTAAATAGATTTTCCATCCTGCACTGCTCCGGTCTCCAAGGTTTGCTCAACGCTCGGATCCGTCTTAGAGCCCTCTCCTTCACCAGCTTTCTTTTTGTTGCCACTTTTTTTAGTACGCTTGTGGACCTTGTGAACCCCACCAATTTCTTGGAGAGCCGTAGCCAGACCCTCCGTCTCCGTGTCCAAATTTTTCATCCTCTCCTTGTAGTACGGACTATAATTAGGCAGACCTGAAAAGAGGAAAAAGAGTGAAGAAGTTAGAATAATCAACATTGGGAGATAACAAGTCAAAGCATAGACAATTATACACTACTTACATCCACAAGAATGTAATATATTATGATCCATGAAGGAATGCCAGTTCATGGAAACTCCCAAGGCCATACAGAAATCGTGAACCTTGGTCTGGGCATCTCCCTCTAACACATATTCCAGAAAATCACGGAAAGCTTCAACCCAGAATAGAGGCATGAATTCCATGTCTTCAAACTACAGGAACCCCCACTCCTCATGCCAACCCTTGAGGGAGGACTACATTGTAACAGGCATGGCCCCACCCTTCTTGAAACCACATCTATCTTAGTTAAACCGGAACTCGTACAGGGTTTCAAAGTTGGATTTGGCTAAAGAAAAAATGTAGTGGGAAGGTATCCCTTGACGTTACAACAGCCCAGGAACCATATAATCCATTTAACTGCGTTATGAGCGAGCTGGGATATGGGAATCTCGTACTGAAACTTACACAAACACTTGATGAATTGGTGGCAACGGGGATTGAACCCGGACCTAAGGTGCTCCAGAAACATACCCACCAACCCATCCCCGGGCCTATGATAAACTCGCTCATTGGCTTTGGGCCACCTCCAAACAACCTTATCCTCTAGACGAAAGCAAGCCCTGAAACACTCATCTAATTTGTCATTTACGGCGATGTCTAATAAAGGTGTCATATGAGTGTTGGCTCCGGGGAGATTCGACAGTTCTTCATCTATTGAGCCATTATCATATAAGATAGGGCCTCCAGGAACAGAATTGAAGTGTTTAGATAAATCTCTATAATAATATTCATCCGGAATGGAAGTATCCTTTTGAACAAAAAACTAGTCAACGTCTCTTCACAATCCGTAAGGGGTACCAAGGGTTTCTCCGGGCGGAAGTATAAAGGTAGGAAGCTCGGCCAATGTTGTCTTAGTGAGTTTCCTAGTTCGTTTTGTCATTGTGGATGAAGATGTAGAACACGGTCCGGACTCAGAAGAAGGTTCAGGGTCTGAGGAAGAACTTGAGGGTTCAAAGGAGGATCTTGGTCGTTTGGCCAATTGTTTCTTATACACCATAAAATACTACGCTACCCCGTATACCCACCAACAACATGGACCCGAACCAAAAAACAAAAACAAAAGAAAAGCATAAATATCAGAAACACTTACACGAAACCCAAAATCAAAGCCAAAGATCTACACAGATATATACACAAATATACATACACATTCATTGAAAACCTCTAAATATAAAGCCCAGAAGTCCTAAATACTAAGAACCAAGATCAAAATCGCAAAATTCAAACTCACAGAAACACTGGGGGTCGAAACCAACAGTATCAATTACAATTGTGAAAACTAAGCAGAGATTTGACAGTTACGGACACGGATTCAAACAGCGAAATATGAACAGCTTAAAGCACGAACAGTTCCAAATTGTTATGAATAGAGTTAATGGGCAAGCAAGAAAAGAAAAAGGATATAGAGAAAGGAGACTTACAGAGAGGCAGAGAAGACGGGGGGAGGTCAACCAGCGATCAACGATTGTCAACAACGAAAAATTTGAAGAAAAGAAAAGGCGGAAGAGTTTTTCAGTAAAAGTAAAAAAAAGGGGGGAAGAAGTACAATTGGGTTGTACTTATAGAGAGGTTAAAACAGAGATGTGGCTGGGATGTGGCCACATAGATTAATCTCGAGTAAAACAAAAACGGCTGTCAGTAAAAAGGTAATCATGGCTGCACGTCTCGCGAGAAAAATGGACAAGCTTTGGAAATTCAGGATTAAAGAGAAATAGAAAAAATGTTATAAAAAAAATGTTTGAAATTCTATGAGACTCTATTACTCTCAGCCTCGGATCATGTGCTTTACTCACAATCCGGTCCTGGAGGGCAAGAAATATGGAATTTTTCTTCTAAGTTACCCAAAGCGTTTAAGTTTTGGACTTAAGAAGGGTTATCACTCCAAGCCCCGGATCATGTGCTTCGCTCACAATCCGGGCCTGGGGGGAAAGAAATATGGAAATTTTTCTTCTAAGTGCGTTCAAGTTTTGGAATTAAAAAGGGTTATCACTCCAAGCTCCAGATCATGTGCTTCGCTCACAATCTGGGCCTGGGGGGCAAGAAATATGGAAAATTTTCTTCTAAGTGTGTTCAAGTTTTGGACTTAAGAAGGGTTATCACTCCAAGCCCCGGATCATGTGCTTCGCTCATAATACGGGCCTGGGGGGGCAAGAAATATGGGAAATTTTCTTTTAAGTTACTCAAAACGTTTAGTTTTGAATTTGAGAAGAGGGATCCTAACTCTCAGCCCCGGATCATGTGCTACTACTCCACCATCCAGACAAATCTGCATAGGGGAGTGGGGGGCAAATGATAGGCTACTTTTTACAAGCAGTCCAGATGTTATAATCTGGACCCGAGGAGGTCGTCAAGCCCGGAGCCACGCCACCGTTAACCAATCCGGACCCACGGAGACAATTCAAGCTCTGGGTAACGGAACATGTGGCATCTCAAAATCCCTATCATCATCAGGGGTCCCAGTTGACAACGACAGCTAATGATTACCAATAATTGGCACAATCCAAGAATGAGGATGTCACACTCTAAAAGGTGCCTGATACACTTTTCCATAATTATTCTCCTGGACAGGTGTCGTGCATCTGTGCGCCCCAGGCGTCCTACCTATCATGAGTAAAGGTACCAACCCCTAAACCCTAATTCTTTTCCTATAAATAGACCAAGAAAAGAAGGTTTAGGGGTTACATTCTGGTTACACACTCACCACCTACACACACCCTCCACTTTAGATACTTCATCTTCTTGATATTATCTTCCCAAGCCTTCTCTCATTCTCACGCTAGAGGCGCCGCGGGTTCAAACCCCCCTTCCGGTGTTGTTTTGCAGTAGCCCAACCACCAGCTAAACCGTACCAGGGCGAGGGAATGGCAGTGGAGGAGCCCATCGAAATCTGGAGTTATCACTTATATTATTTAGTCTTAGGAAATAGATTATTCACTATTATTTTTTAGATCTACCAATTGAAAGTAGGCTTGTCAATGGACCGGAGTTCCGATTCGATCCGAGGCCTTATAACTGGATATGGATTTATCTAAAATTATACTAATTCGATAAAATTCGATCCGATAATTTCATATATATTATGTTTATATAAATACATATAAGAAATTTATATTAAACAAAAGAAGTCAAAAACCCTAATCCTTTTTCTTGTTGTGCATTCTTCAGACTCATGATTTGACTGCTAGTATTTTAAATTGAAAGGCATATGACAAAGCCTATTTGTAGTTCGAGGATCCTAATCAACTTAAACCAAATTGTAATAAGTAAATAATATATTGATTATCACAGGAATCTCAGAAAGTATTATCTGTTAGAAGAAAGAAGAAAGTCAATCTATAGTTTTGATGTTTTACACTGGAAGAAGATTCAGTTTTGATCAAGCCTCAGTGTGTCGTTCAAGCTAGTGGATTTATTTGATATGACAGAGATTTCTGTGGAAACAGTATCAGTACAGAAGATTTGAATAGAGATGAGAAGAGAAAAAGAATCACATATTAAAGTCAAGAATGAAGAACAATCATTGAAGATAGTAGCTTATGAACCAGACTGTACATCAAGCTTCATCAAATTATTCAGTGGTTGCTCATTATATTTTACAGTGGTTCAGAAGAGTTTTGGTTATTAAGAATTAATAATAATTCTTTTATTAATTAACTAAAATTAATGATTGATTTATTTAATAAATTAATTCTACTTGAATTAATTTATTCAATAAATTAATTATATTAAGTTAATTAACATTAGAATTATTAATTAAGTGAATATGTTAAAATATGAACTAATAAGAGTTAAATATATATAACGACCTAGAATTTTTCGCAATTTTATAAATATTTATTTAATTGATAAATGTGCCTTATGTGATTTATATGGCAGACATAATTTTTTTTTGTAAAGTCAAGATATATGTGAAATCATGTTTATCTGATTGTGTGATGATTGGTATGTGTCATATATGTTCGTGGAATTTTACTTGTATTTTTAGAGCAATAAAAGTATTTTTAATGTGCATTTTAATCTTCCAAAAATCTTATAAAATCATTAGAGTCGTTTTAAATCACGAAATCTTTTACATTATCATCTTGGTGATATGATTTAGTTTTTAAAATTAGTAGGGATACTTAATTGTGTGTTTTGGTATTTTAAATTGATTTAAAAAGCTTTATTTCTTTTAAAGATTCTTTATTTCGAAAATTCATAATAAATACATTTTCGACTCTAAAATTATTTTTAAAATATTGGGAGGTTTGTAATTTCATAAACCTTATTTAGAATTTTTAAAATTATTTTTCCCCTAATTTTTATATTTTATTTCGATTTGTTATTGTTTAAAACAGATTTTTGATAAAAAGAATTTCAGAATTGTGAAAAGACTTTTATGCCCCTGAGTTTACTGTATAGAAGCGATATCCTCTTTCCCTTTTCTTCTAATTCTCTCTTCGTCAATCTCTCTGTTCTCTCTCCGTAAGTCTCTCTCCCTCGACTTACCTTCAACCACCGCATGCAATGGCCATTTCTTGGTCATTTTCTTCGATTTCAGTCTTAAAATGCTCCTATACACTTCTAGTTTACTATCCCACTTCGTTCTTGTTGATTCGTGTATATATATATACCCGTTCGTGTATGTATATGTTCGTATATGTGGGTTTTGTGCTGGGTTTGTAATGATTCTTTCGGTTTGATTATCTGAGCATACCTTCGAGTTTAATGAGTTAATCGGAGGAATTTCGAGGTTGGAAGCCCCAATAGGGGAACCCCTGAATTCCACCGCCACCAGTGATGAACTCCGGTGAACCGGTGGTGGCCAATGATGATCCTTGTGGCCTAAAAATCGTTATGTTTAATGTTTGTATTGATTCGTAGTTTGCATGTGGGTTTCGAGAATTTTTATGATATATTCTTTGATTTATTGTTCGAATTTTATGATAAATTTGAAAGTTTTGATTCGTTAAATTATGAAATTGTTATTCGAGTTAGGGATTCATGATTATATAGTTTTATTCGAATGTTTGTATAGATTAAATAGGCTCCATGCTCGATTTTAGATTTTTGGTGTGAATTTTTGAATTATTAACTAATTAAATTCGATATATATGAATTGTTAGATATTTATAAATTCGTATGAATACGTATGTTTAATTCTTGTTGATTAAAAGGTGTTAATTATGAGTTTGATGATCAAATGTTATGTATGTGTAATTTCTTGAATTATAGTAAGTAATTCGAATTTTTGATTAAGATATGAGTTATTATGAAATTAGAAATCCATTGGGTTGTGATTTGAGTCGGTTATGTTTCGACGGAATAGTCCATTTTACAAAGTAGACTCTGCCCGATTTTCGTTAGAATCATAAATCGTAAATGAATAGTGGAATGGTGTAAAGTATTTATAACCTAAGTGATCTTATATGCTAAGTGTTTAAGTGATGTGTGTATGATTTACATATCTAATATCTTATGTGCTCAAATGTGTATGTGACTTTATTGAGTTTTATTGTAAGTCTGGTCAATATGTATGATATATGTCAGGTATTAACGCGTTATAAGAATCGTTTGAGTAGAATAGGATTAGACGGTTAAGAAGTATAGTATTCTAAAGTAGTACTTATGTTTATGTAGATACGAAGGACGTAGGACCTAGAAACAAAGGAAAAGCTAAGGTTGATTATCAGTGACTGAGTTGTTAGCTATTGCATTCTATCGGAGGCAAGTAACTCTGTCTCTTCTTGAAGTTTATATTCTTGAACTGTTATATCCTGTTGATTCAAGCTTGTCTATCTTATATCATATTGATCATAAATCTTGTTGAAGCTATCTTTGCATGTACCCAGAATTCTGCTAACAACTACCAAACAGAATAATTCTTTCTAATTGCTTCTTGACCATATATGTCCAACATCTTGCTATAATTAAACTATATTGAGTGACGGATAAACCAGTGTTCTACTTAACCCATGCCCGTAGCCATTAAACCTGTGTTGACCTTAAAACTTATAAATTTCATTGTGACCTAATCACTAATTCAAGAACTCAATTACCCATGTTACTGTTCCTTAAACTCTGTAACTTGATCATTTACCTTTAACTATTTCAAATGTACATCTTTGACCTTTGACTTGAGTTCTTTCCTTGTACCCCGATCAAAGCCTTGATTACTTTTGAGTCTATATCTTCTTGATTCAGACTTGTATCCCTATTTTCTTTATGTTAGAGAACTAGTCAAACCGTTTGACTTTCATCATTGCAAATCAAAATGAGTTGTTTTCTTAAAATACTTTGTAGTTACTTAGACTGGGCTGATTTGTTATCAGTCAGTCGAAGGTGCTTCGGAGTAAAGGTTTTTGAATGGATTTAAGTACTCCAGTATTTTACAAATTTAAAAAGGTTTTCTAAATCTTAAATGTTTTCAGAAGATGATTTATAAAATGTTAGGAACTCCGTCAAAATGGTTTCTACGGATTCTTGACGATTGGAGAGGCGTGAGTGAACGGGTAATGCCGGTTCCGCCTGTTTGTGTGCATTATGGTGTAGTTCTGGTCTGTCCAGTCCAACACCTTTATAGGCCAATGTGTTGCCTCTTAGGAACCCAAGCTATCCCAATGAAAGGATTAATGTCCAGAGGGACTTTGTGTCCGTTATGGGGACTTTATGGGCTGATCACCCGTATTGTATGTGTGAAGTAAAATCTCCAATCAGTTTTCTTAAAGTAAATGATTAATTTTAAATACTGTGAAATAAAATTCGTTTACCGATTGAAATGTCAATTGCTTTACACATATTTTAGTAATCATTGTTATCCTGTTTATCAGTTGAACTCCTGCTATATTCAAATACCAGCATTACTTCTCAGTTTCCAGTATTCATATGTTATTCCATGATTCTACTGTCATCCCTTGAGTTATCCTGCTATACTGCTTTCAGTTTGAGATTTTTAGTTACTTGCTGATATAACGCCCCCGTACCCGGTATCCCGGATTTGGCGCCACCCAACCAATAATAAATACAAATACCTGGATAGTGAAACTTAATACCCCAACGATTCCTCTTTGAGGAACGATTCCAGGTTATGGTATGAAACAAGAATCTAATTTATACAAATTATTACAATTTCTATCTCTGCTCTAAATACAAAATACTGCACCATCTAATCCGTAGCTCAATCCCAATCTGTCCTTACCCGCTCTAGCTCCGAAATCTATCCTGTATAGAATGCTTCATCGCTCTCATTCGCAGGGATAAATGTAGTAGATCATCCTTAAACCTAATTGCAAAGGGTTAGGTAAAATAAAGCAAGAGTGAGCCAAAGAACGCTCAGCAAGTTAATAATATAGTGAAACAACAATATCTTGATAATTCATTGATGAACAATATCAATGATCAATTAATCTCAAGAAAAGAATTCAATTTCCATCATAGAATAAAACTTTCCATTTTCTTCAAATCATCTTTCATGAAAACATTCCTTTTCTTAAAACCATTTCATCATTAAAACATACTTTTCATAAAACATTTTTTAAAAAAAATTTAAGCTGATTGGAGTTTTTCCCTTAACATCGAACAATACGGGTGATCAGCCACGTAAAGTCCCCATACCGGACACGAAGTCCCTCTGGACCTTGAAATTGGGTTCCCAATTAGGCAACACATTGGGCTTTAATGCTGAACTAGGACCACCTTAGCCTCTTACGCTAAATAAAAAAAAGTGCTGGACTACGACCACCCTAGCCTCTTACGCCTCCAATCTGAAGGAATCCGTGGAAAACATTTTAACGGAATCCCCCACATCAAAACCTTTAAAACTTTTAAAACCTTTAAAACATTTCACTTTCAAGTCCTTATACTCACTGATAACAGATCAGCCTAGTATAAGGAAGCAGCAATAAAAGATTGAGAATCTGGGAAGCAATTGATATAAGGAATCATAGACCACAAAGAAATAAGATTTTACTGAACATGATAGGGTTCAGCAAGATAGAATCATATATCAACAAGGAAGCATAAATCAATTAAATAACGGAGCAACTATTAAGATTCTAGAAATTGAACAACAATTATAAAGAAATCAGGGAATAAAGAAAATTCGAAGTTCAACATAAGATTTAAGTTACTGGTTATAACCACTTATTTCAAAAGTTACTAACTGATAAAATTCCGCTGCAAAGTTTGAACTAATATTAAAGATTTGAATAGTTTAAAACGAAGATTTAAGAAATTCTCAGTTATTCAAGGTCTCACTTTTGTCGGCTAAGCACTCATAGGCTTTAGCTGCCAGAACCGGCATGACAATAATGAGTTTGAATAATTAAGAAGATCTCAATTCATTCTCTGCTTTAACCGTCACTGAGCAACACATGCCTCAACAACAGTATAAACCTCGAATTAGTGTACATCAATTTGAAGGAAAACATACTTTGAAGAATATTATCAAAAACGAGGAATATTGAACTAAAATAATTTTAAAAGAGTTCAACACATGAACGATAGGTGAGGAAAATTAACAATGACAGAATAATTTGAGAATGAGTGATTGTAAATTATTAGAAGAAGAATGTCTCTGAAAATAAAAATAAAGGATATAGACACTAGCAACATGATTTGAAACGAATATCGCATAATTAACAGAACAGGTTCACATGAGTCAGAATAAATATGAAGAGTATAACTATTTGCAAGAAGGAAATTCAAAAGAACAAATAAATAATACCAGAGGTTTCACATCACTTGAACAATAAGTGAGGGATAGTATACTTGCCTCAGTACACAGGGTTTCCATTTCCAATACTTTAACTCTTTATCACTTTACATCCGTCTCTACTTGACCTTTCTTCGATCACACATCCATTTTTCCTTTATCACTTTATCAATCCCGAAAAATCTCTCATTCCTCTACATTCCATCTACACCTGCGCTGGCTTTTAGCTGGCCTCCTATGCGTACCTATATACAGGTAAAGTACTACTTCAGTACACGTATAACCTTAACCGTCTAATCTTGTTTTACCCAAACGCGTCCTATAATGCTTTACACTTAACACATATAGTACATATTGGTTATACTCGTAAAATAATTTAGTAAAATCAAATAAACCACATAAACACTTAGCACGTATTATGACTCGACATCATATATTAATCACGTAAATATGAGTCACATATACCTATAAACTATTAACAATCAAAGCATATTTTCAGATCATGTGAAATTGAATAAGTTAAATAAATTTAGATACAGAGGATTTTTAGAAAATTTTGGCATGAAGTATTCGTAAATAGGACTATCCACCTGTTTTTCAATTCAATAATTTAACCTTGTATACAATAAAAGAAAAATAAGGCTATTCCAACTTGCAGCAAACAATTAAGAAAATAACTGTCCAGACTTGCAACACCCAAACAATTAAGAAAATAACTAACAGTTTTCCAAATAACTAGTTAACACTTGACAATTTATAATAGTTGAACTTTCGTCACTTTTCTCCATAAATCCAAAAAAATCAAGTTATAAATCTACATACACACATGCATCCTTGTACTATTACAACCCAACTACAACACGTAGATGTACACTATTTATAATCAATTAAATCGAAATCCCTGTAATCATTTATAATCGAACGTATACTTATTTAATCTACTCATTAAATCCCATAATTAATATTTAAATAAACATTTATACGACACATGATAATATATAACTTACTCCCTAATCCACAGTCAAACCAAATCAATTCATAATTTATAACCATCATTTAAATACTAGATAATAACATAATTATAATTATTCGCTAAATATGAAAACAATATTTATAGAAAGTTTATAATTTTAGAAAATTCGGGCAGCATCCCCTTTGTACAGGTAGCCTACCAATGGGACACAGCCGACAGAATTCAACAAAAATCGTCAACTCAATATACATTACAATCACTACTACATCCCAACATTCAATTCATAATTAACAACATCCAATTTACAAAAATTCACTGAATTCAATGTATGATTCAAATTATACCCAAATATTGGTTATTAAATATTTTTCGGACTCAAGAAATCATCATTGTCTAGTTCCATCGACTCAAATGAAATCATTGTCGATGGGGTAAAATTCCGAGGGTACCCGAATTGGGTTTTCGACTCGAAACTCCGTACCAAAAATTATATTCGGACAATTAACAAGTAATTTCACAGAAATAATCAAACAATTAACCCACTGTACACAACCAAATTGAGGAGGACACAGTACGATCAATTATACATTCGAATATTACAGAGATTCGAACCAACACTTTACTAACAACTGAATTTCACCGAGGACATCAAGCAGGTCACCAACTTTAACAGAACAGGACCAGTGCAACATAGCCAGCCACTCTACACATTGCTTAACACATACATATATGTAAACAGTACCATACGCACGAACCCAACTCGCATATATACACACACACTCGAATTCCACACTTACACACCACATATACATACGTATACACACGCACGCCACTCATCACTTACACGCATACACTTGATGACACACTGCAATCGCAGCCACACACGACCCGCACAGCAGTAACGGAGACCAACAGAGGCTGGGTAATCAGCAGGGAAAGACCAAACAAGGTCGAGAGAGAGAGAGATATCGAGAGAAAACGAGGGAGAGACGGGGGTGAATTCGAGTGGGTTGAAGAGAGATCGAGAGGACTCTCGAGAGTTCTTGAAAAACCCAACTGAAAAACTGAATTGGGGAAGAAATGATCGAATTAGGGATTTAGAAAAAAAAAAGAGAAAAGAATTGTGGTTTTTACAAAATTTTCTGATTTAAAAATAATTCAAAATCACCTGGTAAAATAGAAAATAAATGGGTTATAATTGAGAAAAATCTAAATTTCATTTTTAAAATGTAGAAAATGAAATTATCTATCTCCCCATATTTTTAAAATAATTTTAGAAACAAAAATGAATTAAATATGAATTTTACAAGTTTGGATCCTTAAAATGCAATAAAACTCTTAAAATCATTTTAAAATACCAAAACAACCAAATTAATACACCCAATAATTTTAAAACTAATTAAACATACAAAGATGATATTACAAAAGATTTCGTGATTTTTTTATAACTCCATTGATTTTATAAAAAATTTCGAAGATCAATAATGCATAATTTAAATAGATTTTAATCATAAAAATACACGGACTCACAATTCACATATAAGTAATCATATAACATGTAAACACGATGTCACATATATATTTAATCTTTAAAAAAAATCTCCTCATATAATCCACATTTAATATTAAATAATAACAATTACAAGTACCATATTTTCTAGGGCATTATAGCTGAGCGTTAGCTCGTTATTATTTTGTCTAACCCTTTTGAAAGTAACTTGAGAATCACGGCTCGTATTAGAGAAGACTGTGTTAATTATGAAAATTTAATATTGATGATATAATAGAATATTAAAATTTTTAGTTTTTCTAATTTTTTAGAATTTTAGGATTTTAAATACTAACTAGCTTTGTAGGACTAGTACATTCTCTAGGATGCGATCCTTAGTACTAGACTTTAGGAAGATGTATCACGAACTTTTTGGAGTTTAGATTGTTGGAGAATTTGGGGACCAAATTCTTTTTAAGGAGGGTAGTATGTAATATCCCGTAATTTTTAGATTAATAATAAAAAAAAGAGTAATAGAATAAAAAGGATTAAAATTAGATTCTAAATAGGATTTAAAATTGAATTAGCTTAATTGGGCCTAAAATATGGATCAGACTTGAATACGGATTACTAGTAGGTCTCGAATTAGGGTTGTAAGACATTATAAATACATCATATTCTCCTTCAATCAATGAATTCTGACTTACGATGAATTTTCTACGAATTTTACAAGACTGCTGAATTGTGTGAAGAATAGACCTACGAATTTTGATATTAAAGATGAATGAGGAAGAATAAGATGTATATATAGCATTACAAAACCCTAACTTTAAGCCCAATTAAACTAATTCAATTTAAAATCCTATTTATTATCTAATTTTAATCCCTTTTTTAATATTGTTCTATTATTATTATTATTATTCAAAAAATTACGGGATATTACATACTACCCTCCTTAAAAAGAATTTGGTCCCCAAATTCACAACAATCCTAACTCCAAAAAGTTCGTTATACATGTATTCCTAAAATCTAGTCCTAAGGATTCCGTGACCCTGTTGTGGTTTCTTTTGAAATAGCTCCCGAGGTAGATGCAATAACAGCTCAGTGAGGAGATTTTCATAGTTGGTTTCTAAGTTAGTTGTGAGAACTAGTTGGTGTAAGAATTTGAATTCATGGGTTGTAATAATAATAATTTGAATTTGGATTTGTAATATTAATCGTTAGACGTTGGCTTGCTTATTTCATACCATTACCTGTGAAAAATCCCGGTGAGTAGAGTTGGGGTCAGTTAGCATGCTTTATCTATATTTATTTAATTTAGGGTGTATGTATCTAGTGTGTTATTGACTCCCCAATCTAGACCCCAGATTGGGAGTGCGTCACAATATAACTCTTATTTGGTCTAACTCTTTCTAGAGTTAATTCTGACTCTTACTAGCAATAATCTGACTATTTCTTAAGTGATTTGAAGCTGACTCCTTCCAGTACAAATGCTGACTCTTGCCAAGCCTGTCTGACTCTTTCCGAGCTTATTGAACCTGACTCTTCCCAATAATTCTGTTAACACTAGGAAGTGTCACGCTGACTCTTCCCGAATTTGCTGAGTACATTAGAAAGAGTCAGCCTGACTCTTTCTTGTGCAAAAGGAGATCAGAATGGACAGAAGGTCAAATTGATTCATATAAATACCAAGCAGGCGGCTCACACATTAGACACGACACACGAACATCATATCCAAAGAAATACACACAGCAATCTCTCTCTCTCTCTCTCAAAAGAAAAACACAGGAACTCTTGTTTAATTCATAGTAAATCAAGCTTTCTAGATTTGTAACATTCTATCAGTTAAAGCTTGATTATTTGTGACTCTGGTACTACTAGCGAATTAATTTTCCTAGTTCTTGTCTTGATTTTTATTAACTAAATTAGAAAAGTTCATGTCGAATTTTCTAATTAGTTTTTATTAACTTGATTATACTCTGTACTGATTTTGTAACAACCCTCAAGTTGAATATATCGTTATATTTAACTTGAATCTTGTTTCAATTAATTCCGCAAAAATTTGTATAAATTAAATTTTATTCTACCAGACAAATTTCGATAAAAAGGCATAGATTGTATTCAACCCCCCTTCTACAATCTTAACGGACCGAACATAAATTCACTAAATATTTTATATATTTAAAATATTTTCATGCTTTAGAATTCAGAATTTCAGATGTTACTTACCTATTTAATAAATTTCAAGAAATTTCTATTTTCAGTTTAGATTTCATTTCTTTTTGGTTAATTGAATTTAGATTTTGCTCTAACTGTCTTCATGTTTATTGATTAGCAACTATATAGTCTAATGTTAGTTCAATGTTAGGCTATATGTACTGAAAAAGTGAAAATCTTATGTTTAAAATTAATTTAAAAAATTATTAAAGAAATTAATTGGATTGGATAATCCGATCCGATTATCCATGATCCTATTGGAGTGGATATGGATTGAGATTTAAAATATCCGATACTTGATCCGATCCGATTTGATCTGAAAAATTAAATGGATTTGGATATGGATTTATGATGATCCGGTCCAAACCCGATCTATTGACAAGCCAAATTGGAAGTCAATATGAATTCATAAAAGATAGTACAAGTTCGGATCTTAAACCTTAACCAAGCGAAGGGTATCTAAACTCAAGTAAAGTTAGAGGTCATCGAAATCAAATAAAATGGGGTAGAATAACCTTTCATAATTCGAATTAAGAGAAAATTCTTGTCAAAACATACAAAGATAAATAAGAAAAATTATTAATTCTTCTTATAATTGTTAGTAACAGAGACAAGTTTGTACACATTTTATATAGCAAGCCTACTTGATCACAGTAATACTGTATATGACTTACATGACCCCTTAATTGAGGAACTCAAGTTCATTTTCTGTCATGTAATTGTACTTAGAGATAGACATCAATTTCTTCTATATACTGTACAAATTAGTCACTTAATAATGCTTGAAAGAAGATCCATGGATCATGCAGCATGCATCAAGGTTGAAGAAGAAGGATGTAATAAACATAGTTGCAATTTGAAGAATAAAAAAAATTGTCTAAGTACAAATTCGAGAAGTAATTTGTTCTATTAGAGAAGTCAAGAATTCGACATCTTAAGAATTCGATATGTCAAAGACATTATTCGATATCTGAGGAAATCATCAAGTCAAAGCTCAATTTGACATTTCAAGGAATAGGTATGCCAAAAACACTATTCGATATCTCAAGAAGTCAACAAGTCAATTCGACATCTCGAGGATTCATTGTGTCAAAACTCTATTCGATATATGAAGGACTTCATCAGTATATTTCAAGGATTTCACAAGTCGAAAGAGTAATTTGATATCTCAAGGACTCCAGAAGTAAAAGACTCGTTCGAGAAGTGCGTTCGATATCTCAAAATGATTTGATAGAGAATTGAGAGATATCTAGCCATTCAAAAGTAGTTCTCGAATCAAGTACTTCGCCAATTCTCGACCTTTCAAAGACAAATTAAAGAAGATTCTCACAATAGAAAATCAACACAAACCAAGACACCTGCAGTTGTCCAATTGTTGCAGTGTGCTCTTAGCAAGGCTACAAAGAAACTTGGAGAGAAATTCAAGGATAAATAGCTAAAGAAGTGGATCTAGTTAGAATGCAAAACAAGAAGAAATAACATGTTACCAGCATTCACCAAAATAGTATAGATAGGCTTAACATTGTAGTTTGTCTGTTTACTAGTTTTGTAAAAGTGAACTGAGCATATGTCCTATAAGTGCACAGTCTCACATCTTTAGTTGTTAAGTTTTTTAATTGTAATATCAAAGAGTTCTCTCTCTGAGAAACTGAAGCTAACAATACATCTTCGTATTCATAGTTTGTAGTAACCTTCGAATCTAATACAATATTATATTTAAAGTGAGTTTGTGTGTTATTTATATTCCACATTATCTATTGTTCAAACATACATACTCAAGTTACAACTATCAAACAGATTCAAACAAGAAACATGTCCAGAAATTCGAAAAAGGTAAAGTAAAACATTCACCCCCTCTAAATTACATATGGTTTATTTCATACTCAACAAGGGGTATCAGAGCAAGTTGTTATGCAAAACAATAAAAGATTAGGATGAATACACCAAAGACAACCGGAACTGTCAAGGTCCTAAAGTTCAACAAAGAAAACTACAATCTATGAAAGATAAAGATGTTAATGTTCATCAAAGATGGTAACCCTATGTATCCTGATATTCTCAAGAATGGTCCTTTTTTCCATAAATAGAGGTCCCTGAAAAGATAGTTGGAACTGTTATCATTCCAAAGTCATATGTTGCTAAAGATCCATCAAAGTGGACTGACATTGAGAAAGAGAAGGTAGCACTTGACAGCCATCTCATGCTTATCATTATTGATTCTATGGAGCTCTTAATGTTTGCAAGTATTGCTTCCTGTACCTCGGCAAAAGAGATATGGGATCACATTGAAGAGGTTAGAGAAAACAAATACTTGTCACTCAGTATGAGGCCTTCATGGCTCAACCCACAGAAGGCATTATTGATAGGTTTGAGAAGTTTCATAAAATTGTGAATGAGCTACAAATGAATGGAAAGATCTATAGCACAAAAGAGCTGAACATGAAATTTCTGCTATCTGCACCAAATCACCTTGAGCAAAGGGTTATCTCTTTAGGAGATAGATATCTAAACAAAATTTCATATGATATGCTATATGGTGTGTTAAAAACTCATGAACTTGAGTTATTGCAGAAGAGAGCCATTCAAGCTAACCAAGGCAAGATGGTTAACACATCATGTGCCTTGATTGTGAATTAATCTATCAAAGATCTTGAATCTTCTACAAGTCAGCTAAGGATTGAAGAAATCATTGAAGAAGAACCTGAAGCTGAAGAGACTGAGGTTGTTGATGAGCCAAGTGAAGTGATTTCTACACTCTTAAGGAGTTAGATTCATTCACATCTCCCCATTTCAAATAAGAATTCAAGTAAGAATGAGGGAGCACATCTCTCCCTTCTAAGTGAGCTCTCTTATCAACAATACCCATGTAAGCATAGTTCCAAGAGAAAACATCTTTCATAGAATTAACCAAATTAAATTCATCTTTCTTGAATCCTATCTCATTCGGGTATGACAAAATAGGTAATTCATAGTACAAAACAACATCTGAGTGACCACCATCATAATTAAGAGATAAAAAGATATAAACTGGGTTGGAATTCAAGAAGATAAAACCTTCTAAATTCTTGAGAGAGATCAAAATCACCAATTTCTCCATGCTCCTTATCACCTCCTAAATTGGATCTTTCTTAAGTATTATTATTCTTTATCTTTCTAACACCCTCTTCCAAGATAATAATAGAATTTAGTTACTGGGGATGAAAAATGGGTTCATGTGTAGGTTAATCAACTTGTTCGGACCGAGGAGAATCGATCACGAGAGGTACAATGTATGCACTTCATTATTATAAGATAAACTTCTAAATTTTGATATAGTATCCTCTTTGTGAGTTGAATCACAACAAGATAAATTTTAAGATTAAAATCAGAGATCTCATAAGAAGTTAAAAATTCAAAGGAAGATAAAATAATTGAGGGTTCTTGTCCTTAAAAAATTTAGGAAAAGTATTAGGAGATTGAGATTCATGAGAAGAAAGTAAAAAAGGGGAATATTTGAAAGAAGGATGCAAAGAAGATAAGAATTAGGGTTAAAAAGCAGGGAAAGTGGAAAAGAAAGGAATGTAGAATTGACTATCATTTGAGTATTTGGCTTCTTATAAAATTATTTCTTCCAATACATATTTGGTGGATCAAATTATTGGTAATTTTAAGGTGATGGCCCTTTACGGCACAATTTGAAATAAAATAGCACCATTTGAAAAATTTTGAAAAAATGACCATTTTATAGTACTTAAAATCGCAACGTTAACTTGATTTTTAGAAAATGTAATTTTATTCACGTTTCTATTAAATTTACTTTTTCAAATCAGTATACACAAGTCCAAATTATGTTTTTTTTTTAAAAATGGAACATGGAATTGCATTTTAGAAAAGATGGTAGATATACTTTCATTTGCAAGCCCAAATAGATAGACCCAATACGCAAAAACAATTGTTTAGCTTTAAAAAACATTAACGTGACACGATCTCACGTTTAACTATGCCACAAAAATCATTATTTTCAAGATGTGCTATTAGGGGCATTTTAACTCTAAATTGTGCCCTAAGGGGTATTTTCTTGTGATTTTACTATTTATCATTGCAATTATAATAGCACCTATTTTGATATAAAAATTAGGGTGTATTTATTGTGTATTGTTTGTTAGAGTTTGGGAGTTTCGAGCTTTAATGACTGATCAAGTGTTTTGTGACTCAATCTATCCTCACAAGATGCCTACGTATCTTGCAATTACCAAGAATCAAGTCAAAAAATGAAGTTCTGAGAATGAGGGGTTAGGCCCTTTATATAGACGTTGAGAGCCTTAGATTGAGAGTAGGCTTAGGAGACTTGGTGGACAAGTTATCTCCTTGAATAGGATTCTAGATCCTTCTTTGTAGGAACCAATTTAAATATATTATTAGGTGCCTTGGAGGCTACTCTTTGTAGAATTTATATCCATGTTTGACTCCTTTTACTAAGCTATTAATTAGCCCTAATATTAATTACGAAATTAATATTTAATTAGAATTTTGGGCCTCATTAATTCATCTCGTATTTGAACTAGGCTAGGTCTAGTTAATATTAATGCATCATTAATTGTGTCTTTAGGGCTTATTTTTGGGATCTTAATGCCCTTACAGAGATCTTTTGTGCCTCCAAGGCATTGTTTGGGAGCCAACCGGTTTTGAGGTGTGCCTTGATAGGGTCTATCCAGCATTCCCTTATTCCAATTGGTGCCACCACCTTCGAATCAATGGTGGGGCTTCTCAGAACTTGGAAGTAAACACTTCCTGAATATTTCTCTATCTCTGAGGAGGCAAACATAGATAGGGCATCACCTTTACATTTTCCTCCCTAGGAATGTGCTCAATGTAGCATACATCAAACTGAGTCATCACGGCCTTCATGAACCTTAGGTACTTGGCCATATTTTCATCTTTTGCCTCAAACTCTCCAATGACTTGTGCAACTACCTTGAGTCTCCACAAACCTTAAGGTTCTTTACCCTTAAGACTCCTGCTAGGCCAAGTCCGGCTATCAAATCTTCATACTTTTCCTCATTGTTGGTTATGGGGAAATCCAACTTTAGGGCATATTCAATCATGAATCCATCGGGACTTTGCAGGACAAGACCCGCACCTCTTGTTTTTATTTTTGATGCCCCATCAAAATAGAGCATCTAGTATTCCTTCTCCTTGACTACGGGTTTTTCACTATTCTTCTGTAGTTCATTGCCTTCCTGAGATACTATCTCCTGCCCCCCGACTTCTTGGTTGTCAATGGTATATTCAACCACGAAGTCAACCAATGCCTGGGCTTTAATAGTCGTCCTCGGCTTATACTTGATGTCAAACTTTCCCAGCTCAATAGCCCACTTGATTATCCTACCACTTGCTTTAGGGTTGTGCAAAATATTCCTTAACGGTTAGCCTGTAAGAACCTCAATCTTATATCCCTGAAAATAGGGTCGAAGCTTCCTAGAGACAATTACTAATGCTAATGCAAACTTCTCAGTTTTGGAGTAATTCAACTCTGCTCTATGCAAGACCTTACTCACATAACAAATGGGTTTCTGAACCTTATCTTCCTCCTTCACAAGTACGGCACTCACGGCCTGATCCGAGTCTGCTAAGTACAAGTATAGTACATCTCCCATCCTCGGCTTGGCCTACAACGGGACTTCAACCATGTATTTAATCAACTGCTCAAAGGCCTCTTGGCTTTCCACTGCCCATTCAAAGTTTTTCACTTTCTTCGAAGTTTTGAAGAACGACAAACACTTAACCCTAGATTTGGAGATGAATCTCTCCAATGTTGCAATCCTTCCTGTTAACTTCTATACGTTCCTTGTGGAACGTGGTGGTTCCATGTCTTGGATAGCCTTAATGTAAGAACCCGAATTTTTGATAGAATTAAAACTTTTCTTATTATGATTAAGTGCATCAGTGAATAGTGATTTTGTGGAGGAATAGTGATTTTTGGGAACCAAGAAATTTTTCATGCCACCCTATGTACGAGACATGGTATGGATATTCCGAGGTCATATTAGTGATCTACGGAGTAAATAAGTGTAAGTAAAGATGATCGGAATTCAGAAATTCCAGTTTCTGTTTTGGTGTGATATTTGACCGGACAGTGAATTATATATCAGTATTATCAAGAAATGAGATATTAAATTTGAGGAATTGAGGATTTAATATTTTGGAATTTTATTATAATTGATTTGAGAATTTAGAACGAAAACCACTGAGACAGTGAAACGAACATTTTAGAAACCGCTGAGACTTTATAACGAGATTAAACGATAAAGCGAACGAATTATGGATTTTGGATTGAGTTCATTACAAGATTAAATATCCTACATGATCATCAAGAGAATTATATCAAGTGGATTGAATGATTTAATCAAAGATTAAATCAAGAGCAATTAGGATTAAAGTGATTAAAACACTTAAATCATTTCTAAAAACAAAACAATTAGCAAAGCTTATCCAAGACTCTTTGCACAAGCCCCAAGGGGATCAACACAGCCACACACCTCTGATAATATCAAGATATTATGTCCATAAAGTGGTTTGACAAGTCAAGATGGGTGTGAAGGAATGAAAGAAAGCAAATTTTCCTTAAGAAAAATCTGCTCCTTTTTAGCAAATTCAAATGTCACTTCCAAGCATCCAACAATGGTGATCTATAGCTTAAAACAAAGCTCTTTTATAGGACAAGGTATGGTAAAAATTTGAGAACCGTCCAAGGATTTTTCCATTTTCAAATAATTAGCAAAAGTGATTAGGCTTGTCAACGGGTCGGATTTGGATCGGATTATCCTAAATCCATATCCGAATCCATGAAGATTTTTTGGGTTCGGATCGGATTAGGGGCGGATATTTTTTAGTCCGATCCATACCCGATCCGTTCGGGTTTCGGGTTTTCGGATCGGAGTTCCGACCCGTTTAATTAAAAAAAACATGCAAAATTATAAATTGACATATCTAAATTTAAAATTCCATAAAGTAGCTTATAACAAGTTCCAATTACATTGTACATTAAAAAACGGGCTAACTTTAAAATAATTTTTTTGACAAAATTTGTTTAGTATCTATTTTAAAATATTTTTTATTGGAAATTTTTTTATCTATTTAAACCCTAAACCCAACCCTAAAGGATTTCGATATTTTTCAAAATATTTCTCGACGATCCAACTGTACCGATGTCAAAATCCATCATTCTTAGTATTATTGCCAAAATTTCAGAAAAAAATAAATTCATTTGATTTGGTAATTTAACGATCAACTAGTGCTTTGACTAGTACCTTTAAACAAAGTTTCGTCCCTGATTCGTGTTCCATTTTTTTCAAAATATTTCTCGATGATCCAACCGTACGAATGTCAACATCTATCCTTTTTAATGTTATTGCTAAAATTTAAAAAAAATAAATTCATTTGATTTAGTAATTTAACTTTCAACTAGTACTTTGACTAGTACCCTAAACATGGTTTTGTCCTTAAATCGTGTTTCATTTTTCTTCAAATATTTCTCGACGATCCAACCGTACGGATGTCAACATCTATCATTTATAATGTTATTTCCAATATTTTAGAAAAAAGTAAATTCATTTGATTTAGTAATTTAACGGTCAACTAGTACTTTGACTAGTACCCCTAAACATGGTTTCGTCCTTGATTCATGTTTCGATTTTTTTCAAAATATTTTTCGATGATCCAACCGTACGGATGTCAACATTTATCATTTTTAATGTTATTGCCAATATTTTAGAAAAAAATAAATTCATTTGATTTGGTCATTTAACGGTCAACTAGTACTTTGACTAGTACCCCTAAACATGGTTTCATCCTTGATTCGTGTTTCGATTTTTTCCAAAATATTTTCCGACGATCAAACCATACGGATGTCAGGATCCATCATTTTTAGTGTTATTGTCAAAATTTTAGAAAAACATAAATTCATTTGATTCGGTAATTTAACGATCAACTAGTATTTTAATTAGTACTTTGACTTGTATTCAATTTTTTAGATGTTAATCGAAAAGTCTATATATTTTTTATAAATTTTATATTATATTTGATAAATAAAATATATATAATATATACTAAAAAATAAATATATTATATTATATATTATATTCATATAAATAATAAACATAACATATATATATATATAATAGTATAGATATTAGATATGTAGATATATTTTTTATATTATATATATTATATATAATAAATATATTATATATAATATATAAAAAATACTAAAAATATTTAATATATAAATATATTCGGATCGGATCATGCTAAATCCATACCCGCTCCTTATCGGATCGGATCCTTATCGGATCGGATTTTATCGGATCGGATATTTTTTTAAAGGATCCATACCCGCTAATTTCGGATCGAATCGGATTCTTGATCCATTGACAGGCCTAAAAGTGATGATGAATAGTGTTCTAACTTGTTTCCATGGTTTTCATCTTTATGTTATAGCCTTCCATGGATCATCCAAGCAAGGTTTAAGTGTTGTGAGACCTTACTAGCATCTTTAAGCTTCCTAGGCAGGTATAACTCTCTTCCATGCCTTCTAAGTTTGTGAGATTTTGGAGAGTTTTGAGTTATAGTTTCAATGTTATGGTTTTAAGTGGATGACTTGCATATTCATCTTATATAAGTTTTATAAAAATGGAAAACCATATTTTTAGCCTCCAAGTCAGTTGACAACTTGAGATAGGTGATGAATAGTGAATATGAGTCTTGAGAATTGATTGTAAGCTTCGTTGGGTTGGTTAAAATTTGGAAATGTTCGAGTCATAGCCATCGTAATGGCGAAATTTCTTTAAGTCTTAAAAATAGTCAATACCCGAGACATTAAAATGATTTTTAGCACCACCACTGACTATGGTTACAAAGATATGATTTCCTAGTTTGTTTTGCCGAAAGAATCGAGTTAAAAGAGTTTACGGTTTAAGAGTTATGCTAGTTTTAGTGAAAGGGGTTCAAAGGATTTTATCGCAGAAATATAACCACTTTGATGATGAGTTCAAGACCCTTAAATGTCGAATTAAGATGTGAAATTTTGTGATAAAATGCTAAGGATAGTTAGCAAGGTGTGTGCGAAGGTTTCGAGTCAAAAAGATCATTTTTCGATTTTATAAAAATGCGACAGCAGAGATTGCGAAAGTGAAAACCACTAAGAACGCGACTTAGAAACCAAAGTTCTAAATGGTTTAATATAACTTGAATTCGAGGACCGGTTTCGAACCAAACTTATGACTTAAGTATTTGACGAGTAGGATGGACATAGTATGAGTCTAGATGATGCCATTAAGTGTTGGTTTCGATCATCAATACGCAGCGAAAAACAATAATAAAATAAATCGAAACCAAACCCGGGATCCATGTTTAATGCTAGAATAATCATGGTAGTAAGAAAAATACCTTTTGAAGCTTTACGATTATGGATGTCAATTAGAGATCCTAGCTTTTCACGATCGTTGAGTGCTCCTCTTCGAAGCCTCCTCTACGGTATCCACACGAACACCCCAAGAGCGTCTCACGATCTTGTACGGAAGTGAGGTACTAGCCTCCAATAAAAGATAAAGATTTTAGGGTTTGGTTTATGCGGCTTAGGCTTTAGTTTCTGCCGTGTGTTCTATATCTCCATCCCTCACATCTTTATGTATTTATATGGTAGTGTGTAGCAAAAAGCCCAAGCCAAAAACCTAGCCCAAATAGAAATATTAAATAATAGAATCAAATCCTATAATAATAAATAATAATTAAGTCATACTCAATTATTAAAATCATAAAATCATATCTCATTTGTATTTTATTATATCTTAATTAAGTCCCACTTAATTAATATAAAAAAATCCAACTTATCATTAATTAATTTAAATTCATAATTTAAATTAATTCTTCCTTTAAATGTTCTATGTGTGTGACCCTGTAGGCTATCATTTAATTGGCAATAATTTTATTTTCTAATAAAATTATAAACAATGAGCGGCATCTAGTAATACATCATTGCTACCCAATTAAATAATAATTAAATCGTGATTCGATAAAACCTTTTGTGATTAATGTTTCCGTGTAATATAATCCATTTAACCAAATATTATAGATTAAACTCGAGGCATGTTTATTGTCATCCTCTTCATAATTTAATCCGGGTTTACTTGATCTATGAGTAGACTATTAAGACAAATCATTATTTGAGCACGGCCATGCATTTTATAGTCTCACTCAATCAAGAGGCCAATAATATCTCTCCTAATTCTAGGAGGGTTAAATCCTTTATATATCATTCATATTTCTCATACGACTTATAATATACCCGATGTCCACTTTTATCATTATCCGATCAAAGGTAACTTTTAATGTAGTCAAAGTATATTAATCCTCGTATAGAAATATAATGATCTCAAGTCAAAGGACCATTACACCATTATCACTGTGAGTCTTTCTTATGACTTTATTAAACATGAAGAATCTCACTGTGGGTCTGTCCAGTACCATGTACCCCTACATGTACCTATGTTTTTGACTTTAGTATCTCCATACTGATAACCAATGAGATGTGGTTATCTGTCAAACAACATACTAGTCTATTTATGTATTATTATTTTCCTATATAATAATACTCGACTAGGGACTTTTAAGAATATGATATATTATATAATCTCAAGTTCAAGTCATGTACTTAAATTATACAATGTGTATCATGATTCTAAGGACATTTATTATGCTAACAAATATATCGCAGTAATCAAAGTCATAATAAATACGTTTATTGAATAATCAAATGACATAAAGGTTTATTAAAAGAACCAATGTATTGCCTCTAGGGCACCTACACTAACAATCTCCCACTTGCACTAGAGCTAATCACCCATGTATCTAATACCCATGGAACTAGTATGACCTTCGTGCTTCTGCTGCGACAAAGCCTTGGTCAGTGGGTCCGCAACATTATCATTGGTATGCACTTTACATATATGTATATCTCCTCTCTCGTTTATCTCTCGAAGAAGATGATATCTTCTAAGTATATGCTTTGCCTTGGAATGGGACCTTGGTTCCTTAGCCTGCGCAATGGCTCCATTGTTATCGTAATACAGATCAACTGGATCTGCGATCGACGGAACCACACCAAGTCCGGTAATAAATTTCCGAATCCAAACAGCCTCTTTGGCTTCTTCACTGGCGGCAATATACTCAGCTTCCATTGTAGAATCAGCTACTGTCTCTTGCTTCGAACTTTTCCAGCTTACAGCACCTCCATTTAGACAAAACACGAATCCAGACTGGGACACAGAATCGTCCCTATCTGTCTGGAAACTAGCATCAGTGTAACCTTTTACGACCAGCTTCTCATCTCCTCCGTATATCAAGAACGAATCTTTAGTCCGTTTAAGGTACTTAAGAATATTCTTGACAGCTGTCCAGTGACCCTCACCTGGATTAGACTGGTACCTGCTCGTCATGCTTAAAGCATACGAAACATCAGGACGAGTACATATCATTGCATACATTATAGAACCAATTGCCGAAGCATATGGTACTTTACTCATACGGTCCTTCTCATCTGATGATTTAGGACAGTTTTCCTTTGAGATCACTATCCCATGAGACACCGGGACAAAGCCCCTCTTTGCCTCTTGCATTCCAAAACGATGCAATACTTTGTCAATGTATGTACTCTGACTTAGGCCGATTAATCTTTTAGATCTATCCCTATAGATCATGATCCCTAAGATATAGGTAGCATCGCCTAAGTCTTTCATCGAGAAACTTTTTCCCAACCAAGTCTTCACAGCTTGTAGAGAAGGAATGTCATTCCCTATTAGTAATATGTCATCCACATATAATACTAGGAATGCCACATGGCTCCTACTAACCTTCTTGTAAACACACGGCTCATCCTCATTTTGTTTGAAGCCAACCTCTTTGACTGTTTCATCAAAACGGATGTTCCACCTCCTTGAGGCCTGCTTCAATCCATAAATAGATCGTAGCAACTTACAAACCATTCTAGCAAACTTTGGATCGACAAAACCCTCAGGTTGTGTCATGTACACATCCTCTTCTAAGCTTCCATTTAAGAAAGCAGTCTTGACATCCATTTGCCAGATTTCATAGTCATAATAAGCCGCTATCGCAAGCAAAATCCTGATGGACTTGACCATAGCTACCGGTGAGAAAGTTTCATCATAGTCAATACCATGAATTTCCATCCATGTCAGTTTCTTCTTGAAAACCCACTTGCACTCTATGGGTTTAACCCCATCAGGTGGTGCAACCAAAGTCCATACTTTGTTTTCATACATGGAATCCATCTCAGATTTCATGGCTTCCAGCCATCTCTCAGAATCTGGACTATTCATAGCATCCTTGTAGGTGAGAGGCTCATCATTATCTACAAGCATCACATCACCACCTTGAGTCAGGAGAAATCCATAATATCTCTCTGGCTCATGGCGAATCCTACTTGATCTACGAACAACCTGTGTTTCTTGAGCATTATCGTTATTCTGCTCTTGTTCTACCTCAGGTTCAATGCTATTTTGTGGTTCTCGATCTTCATCGAGATCTATAGTCCTCCCACTGTTTCTTTTGGAAACGAAATCTCTTTCCATGAAAACAGCATCTCGAGCAAT
Source organism: Saposhnikovia divaricata (assembly GCA_036435485.1). Taxonomy (NCBI): domain Eukaryota; kingdom Viridiplantae; phylum Streptophyta; class Magnoliopsida; order Apiales; family Apiaceae; genus Saposhnikovia; species Saposhnikovia divaricata. The sequence goes on along the minus strand of CM071596.1, from coordinate 146,900,520 downwards.
GAACACTTTCTACTCAGAAGGACTATAAAAATAATACGCCTTTGTTTCTTTAGGGTATCCCACAAAATTGCACTCTTCGGATTTAGGTCCAAGCTTGTCAGATACTTGACGTTTTACAAACGCCTTGCATCCCCAAACTTTCATAAAGTTCATGCTTGATCGTTTCTCCTCCCATATCTCATATGGAGTCTTTTGAACCTTCTTAGTTGGAACACGGTTAAGTGTGAAAGCTGCTGTTTCTAGAGCATAACCCCAGAAACTTATTGGAAGATCTGCATGACTCATCATCGATCGTACCATGTCTAACAGGGTACGATTTCTCCTCTCTGAAACTCCATTCCATTGAGGTGTACCTGGCGGAGTGAGTTGTTATACAATACCACACTCCTTTAAATACTCTTTAAATTCGGTGCTTAAGTATTCACCCCCACGATCGGATCGTAAGATTTTAATACTTGCACCTCCGCCTATTTGCTTCTCTACTTCAGCTTTGTATTCTTTGAATTTTTTAAAAGAATCGGATTTGTTCTTCATAAGATATACATATCCATATCTACTGAAGTCATCAGTAAATGTTATGAAGTAGTAGTAGCCTCCTCTAGCCATTACACGCATTGGGCCACATACATCACTATGTATTAGCTCCAAACGTTCAGTGGCCCTTTGACCCTTTCCAGTAAAAGGGGCTTTAGTCATCTTACCAAGCAAACAAGATTCGCATTTTTCGTATGATTCAAAATCAAACTTATCCAAGTATCCATCTTTATGTAATTTGGAAATGCGTTTCTCATTTATATGGCCTAGACGACAATGCCAGAGGTATGTTTGATTTGAGTCATTAACTTTAAGTCGTTTGTTTTCTATGTTACAGACAGGATTATCTAAATCAAGAACATATAAACCATTAAATAAACGAGCAACACCATAGGTTAAATCATTTAAAGCAAAAGAGCAACTATTGTTCTTTATTATAAACGAAAAACCTTTCTTGTCCAAACAAGAAACAGAAATAATGTTTCTGCGAATCGCAGGCACGTAATAACAGTCTTCAAGTTCTAAAACAAGCCCAGAGGGCAAAGATAAATAATAAGTTCCTACGGCTAAAGCAGCAACTCTTGCTCCATTGCCTACTCGTAGGTCCACTTCTCCCTTAGCCAAAGTCCTACTTCTCTGCAGTTCTTGAACATTTATACAAATGTGAGATGCACATCCAGTATCTAATACCCAAGATGTAGAAGTAGACAGATTGACTTCTATAACATATATTCCTGAAGTAGAAGCTTGTTGAGCCTTCTTCTTCCTCAGATCCTCCTTCAATCTATCCTTCTCAAGGATTGATCGAACGGATAGAGAGTTTGTGTTGTTTGTCATTATTCAGTATCTACAATGTTAAAAGCACATAATAAACATTAGATTGTCCGAGTTATTATTATTATGTTCAAATGATTATGACATATTCCTAATATATCTCCCACTATTTTTATCAAATTAATAGCCCTTACTATTAAATCGGAAAGAATATCCCATAAATCTTTCTAGTGAGCCAAGATCCATATTTCGTCATATCCTAAGTCAACCACTGGTAGTCCTTAAAACATGATTATTAAGGTAGACAACAGTTGTCAATTATATCATATATAATTCTTGGATAGTTTGGTGAACAGCAATTGTTCTTGTCTATCTAATAGATTTTTGAACCAAACTCTATGCTTCTAAGTTCATAATAATTGAATATAACCGTTTATTTTTCACCTTATTATGACGACTTAGTTAAGTTAAACCCAATGATACAACGGTCGAATATAACCGCTTATATTCGTCACATCTCACCACGATAGACAGGAGTCCCCTGCCACTGGCAGTCATTCCCCTTATCGATCTAGGATTCAATGAGTGTTCATTCATTGGAAAGCATCCGATTAAAACTTAATATTTTGTTAAGGGGTTTCAAAATTAAAACGATCACGATCTCATCATAAAGAGATTCCCAATTTTTCCTTGAATTAAATACTTCAAATCAATATTCATCAATAGTTTGATTTCCAGGTTGTTGGAGGAGTCACAAGTGGCCTCACTTAATACCCAACTTCCTTACGGGAAAAACCTGTTTTTGACAAAATCTCCCCATATCTAAATAATTAAAAATTCGTATTTAATTCCGTGTTTCATAAACACAGAAATCTCATAATCGTTTGTTTATTTTAAAATCTCGAATCGTTACAGATTTTATCTTGTTTAGCATGACAAGCATGGTATGGGTGACGTATCTAATACATGCATACATCATTAATCTAATTAAAACATGCATACATTTGCTACTCTACACATACATTATATGTAAAGTGCAACACATAAATTAATATGCTATGGTTATGGCCCAATCCTATGCGATTTTTCCAAGCTAATGGAAAAATCAAGGTCAATCTATGGTGGTAATAACTAATTATTACAAAATCTCTTGCTTCGCTTCCAAAGCTGCCTTGATTGCCTCCAAGCCTCTCTTGAAACAAATTACAAAAGAACTCGAGTTGCATTCGAGATAAAATAATTACAAAAAGGAAAACGACATGCAAGTCGTATTTAATTATTACAAACAATAAATTAAAATTAATAAAATAAATTGAAAACTAGGTCTTGGGGCCATAACCATGCATCATGCTCACATAGCAGTTAAAAGCATCACATATTGTATAATCACAATTTTATACAACTTAAATTAAATATGATCAAATCATAAATAATAAAATTAACGCACTTTAATTAAAAAATTAATCTAGTAATCAAAATTACTAATTAATAAAATTTTGCATACTCCAAGTTAAACATTAACATTTATAATTTAATCTTAGTATGCAAAACCTGGCTGAATTTTTTTTTTTTTTTAAATAAAAACAGCAGATACGCATCTCTAGTATGCGCATATGGTCTAATCAATTAATTTTATCAGACACGCATTCCTCGTATGCGTGTATGACCGAAACCCTAGCAGATGCGCATACTCAGTATGCGCATCACCTGTACATGCAATTTTTCTGCAGATTTTCCAGAAAACCCAGAACGATCGTGTGATCATTTTTTAGTCGCGATTTTGATTCCAGACTTTATATATAGACCCACGAATACACAGCAGCACTTACATAATCATACATCACGGATTCATGAAGGTTTTAAAAACTAAACCTATACGATATGAACATGTATGTATATGTTTTACGTATAAACTGTTCTTATGCCTCCCTGATTCGATTCCAACTGAATTTTAGAAGTTTATGTTACGAATTAATCCCATTAACACATAACAGATCATCTTAACGTAACAAAACAGGAGAAAATCAAACAAGCAGATCGTCAAAACAGTTCGCGTTTTTGCAGTAGGGTTCTTCGGGAGTTTAGAACTGGTATAGCTTAAAATAAATCGTTTACACCAATATAGCCCAGATAATGTTACGATTTAATCTTATTGAAGCACAGCAGGTTGTAACAGATCGCAAAACCAATAAAAAAAAAATAGACTATATATAAATATATATAAACACGTATGTATATATACGTGGTATGCATGAACTGATTACTATCTCTTAATCATGCTATTCGACTGGTTTCCAGATCATTAAGTCACGTTTACAGCTTATTAAAACGGAGCAGATGCATCAGATCATAGACAAACAGCCAAGTTGAACGCATTCAGACGTGGGTTATTCATTAGGGTTCTTCGAAAAATAACAAAACCATAACAGTTCTGGAAATCATGCAAACAGATCGTATACATCACATATTCACCAGATTATCTATTAAACATGTAGCTCTGATGCCATTGTTGTTGGTTTCGATCATCAATACGTAGCGAAAAACAGTAATAAAATAAATCGAAACCAAACCCGGGATCCATGTTTAATGCTAGAATAATCATGGTAGTAAGAAAAATACCTTTTGAAGCTTTACGATTATGGATGTCAATTAGAGATCCTAGCTTTTCACGATCGTTGAGTGCTCCTCTTCGAAGCCTCCTCTACGGTATCCACACGAACACCCCAAGAGCGTCTCACGATCTTGTACGGAAGTGAGGTACTAGCCTCCAATAAAAGATAAAGCTTTTAGGGTTTGGTTTATGCGGCTTAGGCTTTAGTTTCTGCCGTGTGTTCTATATCTCCATCCCTCACATCTTTATGTATTTATATGGTAGTGTGTAGCAAAAAGCCCAAGCCAAAAACCTAGCCCAAATAGAAATATTAAATAATAGAATCAAATCCTATAATAATAAATAATAATTAAGTCATACTCAATTATTAAAATCATAAAATCATATCTCATTTGTATTTTATTATATCTTAATTAAGTCCCACTTAATTAATATAAAAAAATCCAACTTATCATTAATTAATTTAAATTCATAATTTAAATTAATTCTTCCTTTAAATGTTCTATGTGTGTGACCCTGTAGGCTATCATTTAATTGGCAATAATTTTATTCTCTAATAAAATTATAAACAATGAGCGGCATCTAGTAATACATCATTGCTACCCAATTAAATAATAATTAAATCGTGATTCGATAAAACCTTTTGTGATTAATGTTTCCGTGTAATATAATCCCTTTAACCAAATATTATAGATTAAACTCGAGGCATGTTTATTGTCATCCTCTTCATAATTTAATCCGGGTTTACTTGATCTATGAGTAGACTATTAAGACAAATCATTATTTGAGCACGGCCATGCATTTTATAGTCTCACTCAATCAAGAGGCCAATAATATCTCTCCTAATTCTAGGAGGGTTAAATCCTTTATATATCATTCATATTTCTCATACGACTTATAATATACCCGATGTCCACTTTTATCATTACCCGGTCAAAGGTAACTTTTAATGTAGTCAAAGTATATTAATCCTCGTATAGAAATATAATGATCTCAAGTCAAAGGACCATTACACCATTATCACTGTGAGTCTTTCTTATGACTTTATTAAACATGAAGAATCTCACTGTGGGTCTGTCCAGTACCATGTACCCCTACATGTACCTATGTTTTTGACTTTAGTATCTCCATACTGATAACCAATGAGATGTGGTTATCTGTCAAACAACATACTAGTCTATTTATGTATTATTATTGTCCTATATAATAATACTCGACTAGGGACTTTTAAGAATATGATATATTATATAATCTCAAGTTCAAGTCATGTACTTAAATTATACAATGTGTATCATGATTCTAAGGACATTTATTATGCTAACAAATATATCGCAGTAATCAAAGTCATAATAAATACGTTTATTGAATAATCAAATGACATAAAGGTTTATTAAAAGAACCAATGTATTGCCTCTAGGGCACCTACACTAACATTAAGTGCTTTGATTACGATTTGTTTAAGTACACGAGCATTATTAATAAGTGGATTATCCAGGGGACTAATCGTATGTTTTATTTTACCTTGTCTAGATTTTTCGACATTGTCGTGAACCCCTAACACTTCTCGAGCATCAGGTAAGTTTTCTTAAATTGTACTTTTGAAGTATTGTTGTATAATACTGCTTTTTGCCATATATAGTATTATACTGTTTTGCGATAAATGTTATATCGTGTTGACTTTGAATTTGATTTTGGTTTATATACTAGCTTTGAGATAAGGAGTTATAAACCGGTATACCTTGTAGCTCTAGAGACATGAGCATATTCATTGTTTTCGACTCTAAACCGGGAGTCGGTATTTTGAGATATAGAGATAGTCATGAAAACCCGGAGGGATTCGAGCGGATGATTATTATTTATTTTGAGGAAGGTTATTTTTAAACATTAATTATATTTTCATAAAGTATTAATTACTTAGAAACCATTCGAGGACTGTTATTTGAATATGATATCCTTCGAGGAATGATATTTGCTCACTATATCTTTCAAGGAATGTTATTTGAGTATTATCTCAGTCGAGAAATACTATTTGAATATTATTTCTGTTATATATGCTAATGGAAGGCATAACTGTTTTCGAAAGTATAAGTATATTGTGATACTTGATTTACGAATTGATATTGGCTTATAAGCTACATATGTGATATATTAGTTATAAGCCGAATGTTTCGCTAAGACCCTTAGTGAAGGGCATGTGATTTTCATTCTTTAAATATAGACCGGGAGTCAGTATTTCTGTATATCTTGTGATTATTTTCTGAGGAAACATTAAGTAAATGTTTTTCCTTATTTCTTTAAGGAATATTATTTCGAATATTCATTTAGAGTTTTATTTATTAAATGAATATTATTTTGAATATTCATTTAAGGATTTGATTTATTTAATGAATATTATTTTGAATATTCATTCGAGGATTTATTCATTTAGTGGATATTTTTATATATTCATTCGAGGAGTATTTATGAGCAATATTTTTGATTAAAAATATTCTTTAATTATTTATGATTTAATAAATATTATTTGAATATTTATTTAATACTTTTTAACTAGTTTTAAAGATGATTTCTCTTATTCAAAATTATCTTTGACCCTCAAATTATGTAAAATATTTCTGAGCTTTATTATGATTATTTTATCAAGGGGAGGTTCCCAAAACTCTATTTTTCCATTTAAATCTATCTTATAGGAAGATTTAAATGTTCGCTCAAAACTTCCAAATTATAAGGGAACCTTAGTTGAGAACTGTTATTTATTATGTTTGATTGCCCGGTCATAAATCTTTTAAAACTATTCCTTTCACTCGCAACTTGGTTGCTATTCATCAAATTGAGTCTTTTTGTTACTTCCTCATCAAATTGTTGGAACAAGTCGATATCCATTAACAAGCAACTGCTTGGGAAATATTGGTGAATTTTTCTTTCTAACTAGATACGACTACTTTGTGGAGTCCTATCAACAAGTATTATACTTGGGGAAAGAGGGACGAACTTTAAGTTTCAGAGTCATGGATTTATTCGAACTAGGAGTATTTGTGTAAGAGGTTGTGGGACAGCCCATCATTAGAATCGGTGTAAGAGGCTGTGGGACAGTCCATCCTTGAAACAGGGTCCGAGTGGCGCCGGTCCCGTCTAAGCCCAAAGATGGCTAGAGAGATCCGGCGTATGGTGGTGTCCATATGTTCTTCCTTCTACACGTAGAGAAACAAATCTTGAGATGCACGACCTACGACTGATCATCGTAAGGTGGTGTCGTCTGGCACGACAATACTCCAATATTAGTTCATCATCCAAATTTGGATATTTCCTGCAACACGTATCGAAGAGACTTCTTTCAGGTTGACGGGTATTTCCTGTAACACGTATTGAAGAGACTTCTTTCAGGTTGGCAGGGGTTTGAAAAGTGTTCAAACCTAAAGTTGCAATATATTACCTTGCAACTTCCTCTTTTGAGATTCATGTTGATACTTGTGTATACTTTGTATAGCAGATATTTCTACGGAAGTTATATAATTAAATTACCTTGTAACTTCATCTTTTATATTATACTAGAACTTTATTCATAGTATGAATAACGAAAGTTTAATGAGATATTATGAAAATGATATTTGAAGTACTACAATGGTACTATTTTTGAATATATATTCTGATAAAGGAAATACTTTCGGTAAAAAGATATTTTGACAAATATTGTCCTATACCCGTTTTATTCTGGGTTTAAGTTAAAGGAAGAGTTATGCCCTACTTTCATTACCTTGGTGAGCTATTGCTCACTCTTGCTATTTTTTTATATATATTATAGAGCAGTGAAGCAGGATGTCAAGGATACAACACATACCTCGCCAGCGAGTGGTAACCGCAAGACGTTTTCCAAAAGCAGCTTCTAGCAATAATCCCGGGAGTAGTATGAACTAGTCAGATAAGACTGTAGTTTTGTAATTCATCTTTTGTATAGATATGAATAGTATGAGAGGATTGTAAGCATCGGAATGCTAAGTTGGTAATGTAGCATTACTCAGAAGTTGTATCAGTGACAGATTAAAAAGACATTTGGGTATTGTAATAAAAATTATTTATTCCGCAGTTGTTATATTAGGTCGTTCCTGAGACTCTAACCTGTGTGTGTGCGTGTGTATGAGATATATATTGTGGGGTCACAAGTAGTTGAATTGTGTACATTACAAGTAATACAGGTAAGACAAGGAGTAAATGGATCGTGACTACTCCAAATCCCTGACCCCGGATTTGGGGCTGTTACACTTAATCTTTTCGGGGTTAGCTTCAACTCCATGCTTTGAGACCATGAGACCCAAAACTTTCATGACTTTACGTCGAAGGCACACTTGGCCAGATTTAACGTCATTTTGTGGTGCCTCAGCACTTCAAATGCCTTACGTAGGTGTTCAATGTGATATGCCTTGTGCAGGATTTTCAATAACATGTCATCCACCTAGTCTTCCATAGTCTTCCCAATGAGATGGGCAAAAATCTTGTTAACCAACCGCTGACAGGGGGCTCCTGCATTTTTCAATCCAAAGGCCATAACAAGGTAACAATACATACCAACATCGGTGATGAATGACACCTTAGGAATGTCATCCTTATTCATCTTAATCTGATTGTATCCACTGAAGCCATCAATAAAATTTAACATCTCATTCCCAGCTGTGGCATCTATCAATGTGTATCTATCCTTGGCAAGGGAAAATAGTTCTTTGGGCATGCATCATTCAGATCAGTGAAGTCAATACACATCCTCCACTTTCCATTGGCCTTTTGATCATCACGGGATTGGCCAACCATTTTGAAAATTGAATTTCCTCGATGAACCCTGCCTCCAGTAGCTTATCAACTTCTTATTTTACGGTTTTTTGCCTCTCAGGTATGAAGTTTCTCTTATTTTGTATCACTACCTTCCGCTCCGAATCTACATTCAGTTTGTGTGTGATAAGTTGGGATTTATCCCTGGCATACCAGCTACTATCCATGCGAACACATCACAATTGTCTTGCAAAAAGGTGATCAACTTGCTTCGCAGTAGTTCTTTTAGAGATGCCCAATGTAAGTAACCTTTTCAGTATCTTCTACCTCCAAGGGTATGGGGACCAAATCTTCTGCCGGCTTTCCTCGTCGCTCTTCATCCTCACGAACATTCATATCCTCAATCGGGAGGACCTACCCCCGATTCCATCTAGTCTCAAGGCTGTTAAGTAATAACTCATTACCATCTTTTGATCTCCTTTGCTCTTCTCCCACACCATTTTTGGTTAGAAATTTGACCTTTAGGTGATAGGTAGAGGTTACGGCCTCGAAAGCGTGGAGACATGTCCTCCCTAGGATTGTATTGTATGTGGAAGTCACCTTAATAACCAGGAAGTTGAACATCTGAGTGGCTTCCCTTGGCTCCTGCCCTATGGTCATGGGTAGCTGGATTGTGCCTTTAAATTTAGACTTCATCCCATTGAATCCATATATGGGCATATTCGAAGATGTCAACTGAGACTCACTATAACCCATCTTTAAAAATGCGTCATGGAAGAGAATATCAATAGAAGCTCCATTGTCTATCAAGACTCGCTTCACTTGAGAATTGCCTATCATGGGTGAGATAACCAATGGGTCATCATGTGTAAACTTCACCCCTTCAAGATCTGAATCATCAAATCCAATAACGACTTCAGTCTTTGCATGCTTTGATGCTTCTCCGATAATGTGCATGACTTCCCGAGCGTATGCCTTTATAGACTTCCCGGGGATTGCGGTCACGCTCATCATCCCTTCTATCATAATCCCTTCTCGGGTTTCCACGATCTCCATCCTTGCAAAATGATAAGTGCATTTTATATCCACTTAGAGCATTCCATATCGGCTTAAATTGATTCACTTGGCCTCAAGTTTGTTGTAGTTTGATGTGTTTTTGTTTAGTTGTGCAGGTTCATGATTTGTCAACTAGGGTTGTTGTTTTCGTCAATTTTGGAGTTGAATTCGAGCATAGGAATGAAGAATGGAGTCTTGCTTTAAGCCACCATGAAGATTTGAAGTCAAGAGAAGAGAAGATGGAAGCAAATGCATAAGAAACGGACTAAAACGGAGCAAGAAAGAAGAAAAGAGAACAGAAAAAGCAAACCGGTAGAATCTGCCAATGCTGAGAGCGCCCATTCAAGGCTGAGAGCGCCAGAATAGTAGAGTGCCGTGCTGAAAGCACCCTGCCCACGCTGAGAGCGCCCGAACATCCTGAAAATTCTATTTTTTTTATTCTATTTCGAATTTAATTGTATTTTAGGGCTTTTCTTGTTGGGCAAGACTTCTAGGGCCTATTTAAACACATTGTATCATTGTAATTTTGATTATTACTCATCATAACATAGAAAAAAACACAGAGAGAGCTGGATATAGAGATTCAGACTTGGAGACAGAATCCGAAGGACGTGACAGCAATCGGAGTTCTAGATCTACTTTTGTATTCTTCTAAATTAGGCGATACTCTAGATTCTAGATTTGTTTTCTCAACTCTTTGTTCTATTAATATTACTACTTTCATTCATATTTTGTTTAATATCATGTTTTCATCAAATCCCATGGTGACGAACGGTTCGATTATGAACTAATCATTGTCATGGGATTCTAACGGATTTATCTACGTAGTTTAGTAGTTTGATTGCCTTAAAGATTTGTGTGTGATGAATTCATGATATCCTCGTATGGTTGTACTTATTGTTTTTAGATACGTAGCTAACATCTAAATTGTTAATCTCTTGTGAAGCGAGAGTGGATCTTGAGATTTAGAACTTGCCATGCTAGCAAAGGATAAGTTGATGTATAATTGACATCATGATTTGTAGCGTAAATAGAGATATATTATGCTACCCTATGTGATCTTAATAGACAACTTGTTCTTCAACCATTATGTTTTCAAATCTTATAGAGATATAGGGTCTAAACATAATTGGTGTCTATTCGTCTTCTATCTCTTTTGTGGATGTATGAGTAGTTTGGTGTTCGTATACTGAGAAGTAGCGTATACTTATTTCATGTTGTCTGATCAGATATCATAACCATCACATGCATTGATTGAAGGCATGAACTCTAAGCGAAGTATTTAATGAAGTTAGGATCCCATGTTTATTCTCATATAAGTAATTCGATTCCAATTCTCATTAGTTAAGTATTTCTTAGTTTGTTAATTTGCTTCTTAGTTAAATTTAGTTAATCAAAACCTAATCTTGTTAATTATCTTAGCAGTGAGTAAAAACCAAACATTGTTGCATAGGTGCATTAACTGAGTTGAAACCTAAACCAGATCTCTGTGGGAACGAACTTGACTTATATCTATATTACTTATGACCATGTACGTTTACGTGTTTATTGCAAAAAAAATTTTGGCGCCGCTGCGGGGGATAATCGGTGTTTTATTTTTAGTTTATGTGCTTGTCATCAGTGATTGTTGGAGTTCACTGACTCAGATTTTCTTACTTAGTTTGTTTGTTTCGTGGTTTTTCAGGTACTTGAGCGTGTATGCGAACACGTTCTAGATGCTAGATGAGGAAGCTTATGATCTAATTGAGACGATGGCTGCCAATGAATATCAGAATCCAACTCAGAGACTATCTCAAGCCAAAGTAGCAGGAATTCTTGAAGTAGATGCAGCTACAGCTATAGCAGCTCAGTTGAAAGCTTTGACCATGAAGGTGGATTCTCTTACCAACTATGGAGTTCAGCAGGTTGCTAGTGTTTGTGAGTTATGTGCGGGCGCACTTGTGACGAATCAGTGTGCTATCTCTTCTGAATCAGCACAGTTTATGAGTAATTTTCAGAGACCTGCTACACCAGTTCCAACCACCTATCATCCGAACAACAGGAATCATCCTAATTTCAGCTGGAGCAATAATCAAGGTGCTCAACAACCTCAGCAGCCTTATCAGCAATATGGAGCGCGGCCATTCAATCAAGGCTATCAACAGCAGTATGCTCCAAGGCAACAATTCCAACCTTCGGGATTCCAGCAGCAACAGCCTCATGCAAGTGCGGGGCAATCTTCTTCTGAAAAATCTGAACTGGATGAATTGAGGTTGATGGTTAAAAGCCAGGTGGTATCTTTAAAGACTTTGGAGACTCAGATTGGGCAAATTGCAAGTGCCTTATTGAATAGGCAGCAAGGAACTCTTCTGAGTGATACAGAGGCTAATCCAGGAAGAATGGAGGGCAAAGAACAGGTGAAAGTAGTAACTTTGAGATCGGGAAAGGTTACAACAGATCTTAAATCGGCCGCTAAGGAAGATGAAGAAGTTCAGAATCAGCAAGTTGAAAAATCTGCGATGCGCGAAATTGAAAAATCTGACTTGGTAGCCGATCAGCTAGATGGTGAAGTGGAAAAGAGCAAGGAACCTGTTGAAAAAGCTTCTCCGGAGCAGTCTACAGAGAGCAATCAGATCTATCCTCCTCCTCCATATCCTAGAAGACTCCAGAAGCAGAATTTGGATAAGCAGTTCGCTAAATTCTTGGAGGTGTTCAAGAAGTTGCAGATTAACATACCTTTTGCGGAAGCTCTTGAACAGATGCCGAGCTATGCTAAGTTCATGAAGGGGATTTTATCAAGGAAGTTGAAGCTCGATGAATTGGAGACAGTTGCTTTAACGAAAGAGTTCAGTGCTGTTCTGCAGCAAAAGTTGCCTCCTAAACTTAAAGATCCGGGAAGTTTCACCATCCCGTGCACTATTGGCAACTTATCTTTCGACAAGTGTTTGTGTGACTTGGGAGCTAGTATCAATCTAATGCCTTTATCTGTCTTCATGCAACTTGGTCTACCTAATCTGAAACCTACAAATATCTCGTTACAGCTGGTTGATCGATCAATCACGTATCCGAGAGGTATAGTGGAGGATGTCTTGGTGAGAGTTGATAAGCTCATCTTCCCTACTAATTTTGCTATCTTGGACTTCGAAGAGGATAAGAAGATTCCCATAATCTTAGGAAGACCATTTTTGGCTACGGGTAGAACTTTGATCAATGTGCAGAAAGGGGAACTCACCATGAGGGTGCAAGACCAGAATGTCACTTTTAATGTGTTCAATGCAATGGAATTTCCCACAGACGATGAGGAATGCTATAAGGTGGATTTGGTCGATTCTACGGTCACTACAGAGATTGAGCAGTTGCTAAAGTCAGATTCTTTCGAGAGAGTTTTAGTTGGGGAATCTGATTTTGAAAATGAGGAAGTAGCCGAGCAAGTTCAGCAGTTGAATGCAGCTCCATGGAAAAGGAAGTTTTATATGCCATTTGAATCTCTTGGATTAGCTGAGCTTAAGAACTCTCAAGGGCGTCTTAAACCATCTATTGAGGAAGCTCCTACACTTGAACTCAAACCGTTACCAGAACACTTGAGGTATGCGTTTCTAGGTGATGCATCTACATTACCTGTTATTATTGATTCTAACCTGTCATGTAGTGATGAAGAAAAGCTCTTACGAATTCTGAGAGAGTTCAAATCGGCAATTGGTTGGACCATAGCAGATATCAAGGGAATCAGCCCTTCTTATTGTATGCATAAAATTCTGCTAGAGGAGGGAGCTAAGCCTACTATTGAGCATCAGCGGAGACTTAATCCGATCATGAAAGAGGTGGTGAAGAAGGAAATTCTAAAGTGGTTGGATGCAGGCATTATCTATCCTATCTCCGATAGTTCTTGGGTGAGCCCGGTGCAGTGTGTGCCTAAGAAAGGAGGCATGACAGGTTTTACTAATGAGAAGAATGAGCTCATCCCTACTCGGACAGTCACGGGGTTGAGAGTTTGCATGGACTATCGAAAATTGAACAAAGCCACGAGAAAAGATCACTTTCCTCTTCCGTTCATTGATCAGATGTTAGACAGGTTGGTGGGACACGAGTATTATTGCCTTCTTGATGGTTATTCGGGTTATAATCAGATTTGCATCGCTCCAGAAGATCAAGAGAAGACCACATTCACATGTCCTTTTGGCACTTTTGCTTTCCGACGGGTTTCTTTCGGACTTTGTGGTGCTCCAGCCACTTTTCAAATGTGTATGATGGCTATTTTCTCAGACATGATTGGCACGAATGTGGAGGTTTTCATGGATGATTTCTCAATTTTTGGTACTTCTTATGATGAGTGCTTTCATAATCTTGGCTTGGTATTGAAGCGGTGTGTGGAGACCAATTTGGTGCTTAATTGGGAAAAGTGTCACTTCATGGTGCAAGAAGGAATCATTCTTGGGCACAAGGTATCTAGCAAGGGGCTTGAAGTGGATAAGGCTAAGGTGGAGACTATTGAGAATCTTCCTCCACCGATCTCTGTTAAAGGAATTCATAGTTTTCTTACTCATGCGGGATTCTATAGGTGATTCATTCAAGACTTCTCCAAAATCTCTAAACCTTTGTGCAATTTGTTGGAGAAGGATGTTCCTTTCAAGTTTAATGAAGAATGCTTAGCTGCTTTTGAGCTTTTGAAGAAGAAGTTGACTACTGCACCTGTCATTACCGCTCCTAATTGGGAGGAACCTTTTGAGCTAATGTGTGATGCTAGTGACTATGTTGTTGGAGTTGTGCTTGGTCAAAGGAAGAGCAATGTTTTTCATGTGGTTTACTATGCTAGTAAAACCCTCAATGAAGCACAGCTAAATTACACCACTACGGAGAAAGAGCTTCTAGCAGTTGTCTATGCTTTCGAGAAGTTTAGATCTTATTTGCTTGGGACCAAGGTGATAGTCTACACGGATCGTGCAGCTATCCGATATCTGATTTCGAAGAAAGATTCAAAGCCTAGGTTGATTCGTTGGGTTCTTTTGCTTCAAGAGTTCGATTTGGAGATCAAGGATCGGAAAGGCACGGAAAACCAAGTGGCGGATCATCTATCACGTTTGGAGGACCACGGTAAGGAATCACATGACAAATCTTTTATTAATGAATCTTTTCCCGATGAGTACCTTTTTGGGGTGCAAGGCGAAGAACCATGGTTTGCAAACATTGTGAACTATCTTGTGAGTATTGTCATCCCTCCGGATTTCTCTTATGTTCAAAGGAAGAAGTTTCTACATGATGTGAAGTGGTATCGTTGGGACGAGCCATTCTTGTTCAAGCTTGGTATGGATCAGATCTTAAGGAGGTGCATTCCGTATAGTGAAACAGAAGGTGTGTTGCATGATTGTCATTCTACCACATATGGGGGCCACTATGGTGGTGATAAGATAGCTCAGAAAGTACTTCAAGCGGGATTCTATTGGCCAACTCTGTTTAAAGATGCTCATCGGTTTTTGATGAGTTGTGATCGATGCCAAAGGGTTGGTAATATCTCTAGGAGGAACGAGATGCCTCTTAATACGATACTTGAGGTTGAGATATTTGATGTGTGGAGAATTGATTTCATGGGTCCGTTTGTTTTATCTTGCAATAATCAGTACATACTCTTGACAGCGGATTACGTGTCTAAATAGGTCGAGGTGAAGGCGTTACCAACCAATGATGCTAAGGTGGTGCTGAATTTTCTTCATAAGCAAATATTCACGCGTTTCGAAACTCCACGAGCTATAATCAGTGATGAGGGGACACACTTTTGCAATCGTCAGTTTACTATGTTGATGGCAAAATATAATGTGACGCATCGTGTTGCCACTGCTTATCATCCCCAAACTAATGGTCAAGCGGAGGTTTCGAATCATGAAATCAAGAGAATTCTCGAGAAAGTGGTGAATCCGTGAAGAAATGATTGGTCTATGAAGTTAGACGAAGCAGTATGGGCATACAGAACTTCTTACAAGACACCCCTAGGTATGTCTCCTTATCAGTTGGTATTTGGTAAGGCTTGTCATTTGCCGGCCGAGCTAGAGCACAAGGCCTATTGGGCGTTGAAGAAATTGAACTTGGATATTAAGGCTGCGGGTGAAAAACGTCTGCTTCAGTTGAATGAGCTCGAGGAATTTCGTTCACAGGCTTACGAGAACAACAAAATGTACAAGGAGAAGGTTAAGAGGTGGCATGATAGGAAGTAAGGAGAAGGTTAAGAGGTGGCATGATAGGAAGTTGGTGCGGAAGACATTTGTGCCGGGTCAATAGGTGTTGCTATACAATTCTCGCCTCAAACTTTTTCCTGGTAAACTCAAGTCAAAGTGGTCGGGTCCGTTTACAGTCAAGATAGTGTTTCCACATGGAGCGGTGGACATATTTAGGGGGTCTTCTGATGATGCTTTTAAAGTGAATGGACAACGACTTAAGCCTTATTATGGAGGAACGGTGAACCGTGAGAAGGTTGCCGCCGTTTTGTCAACAACGTGAATTCTCGAGAGAACGTCAAGCTATTGACGTAAAACAAGCGCTTCGTAGGAGGCAACCCGCGCCTTTGTGTATCATTTTGTATTGCCTAGGAGATATATATAAAATATATATATATATATATATATACGTGAACAGTAACCCCCCCGCGCTGACAGCGCCCTGCCTGCGCTGAGAGCGCTGCTCACCACTGCCCAGTTCGAATTTTGTTCTTAAAACACCCAAAATTCATATTCTTATTTCATATTTCCTATATCTAATTCCTATTTCCCCTCTAATTCAGAACCTAACATCTCCCATTACAATTCTACATCTAGTTCACTCTTTAATCCTAACCCTCATCCTATACATACACCTCCATACTTTTATATACACACAACCTCATCTCTTAACCTCAAAATCTTTAAACCTCCATTTCATTCAAGTTCAAGGAAGATTGATTCAAGTTTGGGGGAAGTTTCATTGCGAGTTCACCTCTACGATTTGTGTGGGTAATTTCGATTATCATCTCTTTGTTTTATTCGAGTTTGTGTCTTGCGAATTAGGGGTTTGTTTTGTTCTTGATTGGGTGATTAATTATAGTTGATTATTATGATTGTGTGTTGAGATGGCTTCTAAAATACAACGAGTAGTGGGTGGTAGTAGTGGTACTCATCCATCATCGGACGAGGATTCGAATTCGGGGGGTGAGGTGGAGAAGTTTATGTCTCCGGAGGCCGAGACGGAGTTTAATCTATTATTATCCAAGGGAATTATTAAGGAGAGCTGGTTGTTGCCTTCTAAGGATGTTGAGATGGTGGCAATTATTCGTGAGAGGGGATGGTCTCTGTTTTGTGAGTTTGCTAATGACTTGTCGTTGGATATCATTCGCGAATTTTATGTAAATGCTAAGGTGGATAAGAACAATTACACCGTTGTGAGAGGGATGGCAGTGGATTATACGCCCCGTGCTATTCGTACTCTTATTAGGCTGCCACCTAAGCCTAGGGGTGTCGTGGATTGGTCTAGCAAGACGAGGGAGGATGTTGACTTAGATGCTGTGATAGCTGAGTTGTGTGTTCCTGGCACAGTGTGGAAGTGCAGGACAGGCACCAACGAGAAGACTTGTTTTCCTGCTGTGTCATTGACTAGATTTGCACGGGTGTGGTTTTTATTCATTTGTTCTAATATTTTGCCATCTTCGCATTCATTTGTCCTAATATTTGTTCTAATATTTCTTCTGAAGGGGGAATACATTGACCTTGGATATGTTATTAATCAGGGTATACTTAAGTTTTTTGGAGGTCGTGCACCTGGTAGTATACCTCATGCTTCGATTGTCTTTAGGTTGTGTACTGCTGTGGGGATTAGATGGTTCGAGGATGAGCCTGGGCAGGCAGCCGGGGCTCCTATTGATGCTTCTATTGAGAGGATGGTGGAATGGTCGGGCGGCATTCCCCATCCTAGAGGGTTAGGCTATGTTGTAGATGGTGCTGGTGGTCAAAGAGCGGGCGCTCCGCCACATGTTCCTAGGGCACCGAGAGTTAGTAGGGCAGGTCCTTCTCAGGGTATGGTGGACATGATAGCATTGGATACACACTTTCGATGCCTGAATAGGCGTATTGATGCTATGCATGCTAGTAACCGTGAGTATGCTGAGGACATGGCTGCAGCTTTGAGTACAGCATTCCAGTCTATAGGGATTACAGTCCAGTGGCCGGTCTTCGGAGCTCGTACTCAGAATCCACCACCTGATTCACCCGAGGAGGGTGAATTCGATGAGTAGGTATGTTTTCTACTATCCCTTGTATTTACTTCCATTCAATGCGGACATTGAATATTTTAAGTTTGGGGGTGGTTTGGGGGATAAGTAGTGTATGGTAGTTATTTGTGTGTCATTGTGTTCATGTAGATATCATGTTTTTCATATTAGTAGTAATTCATGCATGTTTGTTCATATTATTTATGTTGTTTCATATAGGACATTTTTTTATTTTGTTTCCGTATACCATGTGAGTTCCATATAGTTGCATTTGTATAGCATGCATATTTCATGATCCCTTAGGATGAGCTAATTCTGATTGGTAGGTAGATGTCTTATTTAGTGTGGTAATGATGAGTAGAGGGTTGATTTATAGTTTCTATGAAATTGATTTGCATGTTACAGAAACAGATTATTTTCACAGTCTCATTAGGTTGTTTTTGGGCTAGGTTGAGGTCATGCTTGTTTGGTTGTTTTAGATTTAATCACTTGATTATAATGAGAATTTTCGTTATTCCCTTGATGGCGTAGAACACTAAAGTCTAAGTTTGGGGGAAACCAGGGATTTCATGCTAGTTGTTAATAATGGCTAGGCGTCAAATGGCTAGTAGCGAGCTCATATTTATATGAGTAGTCTAGGGTTGGAATTGAGAATTCTCATTCCAGATTGCATATATATATATATATATATATATATATATATAATATGAAAAAAAAGAAAAAAAAAAAGAAAAAAAAAAGAAAAAAAAGAAAAAAAAGAGTCAAAAGTTTAAATTATTAAATGCAAAATTAACCAGGGTGAGCTCTTTAATACTCGAGCAATTAAGTTCGCGAGGACTTTGTGCCTAGTGACCTAAGGCTTTTATAGTCTGGGATCCACTAACCTAACGCCCGCTACATGGGTATTATTGTATAAGCTTTTTGGGGTCTCATCCATTGCACGGTTAAATAAGCATGCTTGTATATTATGTGTCATAGTTGTTCTTTAGTAATAAAGCATGGATTTCTGGCTAACTCAGATGAGGATGGAGGTGTTCCTAGGTTATAAAGTGTTTACAGTCTATTCTATTTATAAACTTCTGATTGTCTTGGCGAAGAATGGGTATGATTTCGATCTAGTGTTAGGAGTATATCTAATGAGCATCACACACACGCACATTTCTGTTCATGTATTGTTAGTATATGGGGACTTAGTCGAGCTCTATTTGGAGTTAGTTGCATTCTTTGAGATATTTGCTTGCTAGTTGGTTTGGTTAGTTCGAGGGGGTCCTTGCATTTTCATATTAGTTGCCTTCATGCATTGCATTGTGTTGCATTGATTAGTTAGAAGAATTTTGTGGGTACATTCGCTATAGGCCTTCACGAGACCTTACTCGTCCACTAGGGCTGCCTAGGGGTTTAAAGGGCTTGTTGCATATGTCAAATGCAACTGTGATCACCTACGGAAGTGGTACTAATTATTTAGTGTTTAGTTGTTTATGCTTGAGGACAAGCACCGGTTTAATTTTGGGGGTGTGATAAGTGGATTTTATATCCACTTGGAGCATTCCATATCGACTTAAATTGATTCACTTGGCCTCAAGTTTGTTTGATGTGTTTTTGTTTAGTTGTGCAGGTTCGTGATTTGTCAACTAGGGTTATTGTTTTCATCAATTCTGGAGTTGAATTCGAGCATAGGAATGAAGAATGGAGTCTTGCTTTAAGCCACCATGAAGATTTAAAGTCAAGAGAAGAGAAGATGGAAGCAAATGCAAAAGAAACGGACTAAAACGGAGCAAGAACGAAGAAAAGAGAGTAGAAAAAGCAAACTGGCAGAATCTGCCAATGCTGAGAGTGCCCATTCAAGGCTGAGAGCACCAGAATAGTAGAGTGTCGCGCTGAGAGTGCCCTGCCCGCGCTGAGAGTGCCCTGCCCGCGTTGAGAGCGCCCGAACATCCTGAAAATTCTATTTTTTTTATTCAATTTAGAATTTAATTATATTTTATGGCTTTTCTTATTGGGCAAGACTTCTAGGGCCTATTTAAACACATTGTATCATTGTAATTCGGATTTTTACTCATCATAACATAGAAAAAAACACAGAGAGAGCTGGAGATAGAGATTCAGAGTTGGAGACAGAATCCAAAGGACGTGACAGCAATCGGAGTTCTAGATCTACTTTTGTATTCTTCTAAATTAGGCGATACTCTGGATTCTAGATTTGTTTTCTCAACTCTTTGTTCTATTAATATTACTACTTTCATTCATATTTTGTTTAATATCATGTTTTCATCAAATCCCATGGTGACGAACGGTTCGATTATGAACTAATCATTGTCATGGGATTCTAACGGATTTATCTACGTAGTTTAGTAGTTTGATTGCCTTAAAGATTTGCGTGTGATGAATTCATATATCCTCGTATGGTTGTACTTATTATTTTTAGATGCGTAGCTAACATCTAAATTGTTAATCTCTTGTGAAGCGAGAGTGGATCTTGAGATTTAGAACTTGCCACGCTAGCATAGGATAACTTGATGTATGATTGACATCATGATTTGTAGCATAAATAGAGATATATTATGCTGCCCTATGTGATCTTAATAGACAACTTGTTCTTCAACCATTATGTTTTCAAATCTTATAGAGATATAGGGTCTAAGCATAATTGGTGTTTATTCGTCTTATATCTCTTTTGTGGATGTATGAGTATTTTGGTGTTCGTATACTGAGAAGTAACGTATACTTGTTTCGTGTTGTCTGATCAGATATCATAACCATCACATGCATTGATTGAAGGCATCAACTCTAAGCGAAGTATTTAATGAATTTAGGATCCCATGTTTATTCTCATATAAGTAATTCGATTCCAATTCTCATTAGTTAAGTAATTCTTAGTTTGTTAATTTGCTTCTTAGTTAAATTTAGTTAATCAAAACCTAATCTTGTTAATTGTCTTAGCAGTGAGTAAAAACCATACATTGTTGCATAGGTGCATTAACTGAGTTGAAACCTAAACCAGATCTCTGTGGGAACGAACTTGACTTATATCTATATTATTTGTGACCACGTACGCTTGCGTGTTTAGTGCAAACACAAAACTTGTTCAACTTTTCTCTACGGATCAGAAACTCAATTTCATCCTTCAGCTGCCTACAATCATCAGTGTCATGTCCCATGTCCTTGTGGAACCGACAGTACTGGTTCTTGTCCTTTTTTTGGATCAGTCCTTAGTGGCTTTGGCCATCGTATGTCCATGTCCTTCTCTATATCCCTCAGGATTTGACTTCTAGGGGCATGCAACATGGCATATTTAGTGAACCTTTGTCCTGGATTGCCCTTCTTAGAAGCTGAATCAGAATCCCTGCCCATTCATGGGCACTTGTCTTTGCCATCGTATTCCTATTTTGCCTTCCGCTTCTTAAAGTTATCGTTGTTTCCACCATTCTCTGTTATGGTTTCTTTCTTCATGTTATCCTCAGCTTTGATGTATTTACTCGCCCTCTACTAGAGTTCAATCATGCTCTCGGGGGGATGCTTACCCAATGGCATCTTAAAGAAGACATTTGAGATTCCATGCTACAAGGCTACCATGGCCACTTTGTTCTCCAAATCAGTAATGTTGAGTGTCTCCTTGGTGAATCGTTTGAGATCATCTCTCAAATTCTCATTCTTCCTTTGCACCATGGTCAAAAGGGATGCAAAACTTTTCTCATGGATCCTTCCACTAATGAATTGGCTGATGAAACTGGTAATCAACTCCTTAAAAGAGCCAACAAGTTCAGGGGTACTCAGCTCTACCAACGCTGCACCATGCCCGCTAGGGTTTAAGGGTACGCCCTACACTTGAGAGCATTGCTAGAGGGTTGCAACAACAGTGTATTAGAGAAGGTTCTCACGTGGTTAGGGGGATCTCCTATTCCATCATAAGCCTTTATAGTGGGCCGCTTAAACTTCCGAGAAATATGCGCATTCATCACCTCCTAGGTAAAGGGGGGAGTCGGATCGTCAGGATCTCCTAATTGCATCAAGTCTTTAGGATCAGTCCTTGGGATTTTTGCCCTTGTAGTATCGTTCCTAGGGATCTCAGTCCTTCTTTGTCTTCTTGACGGCCTTTCCAAGTCAACAATGGGAATCTCTCCTGATCTCGGAGGGTGGGTAATTCTACCTTTGTTGTTCCTTTTCTATGTCTTCCTTCAATTTCTAAATCTCGGCTTTATGAGCCTTGGTTCTCTCCATAGCTGACATCGGTGGTCCGTCATGGACTCTTCGAGACCACCTATCGGGTTCCTTGCTAGCATGTCGCCTCATAGGGGCTTCAATGCGATCTTCTTCCTCAGAGGAGGAATTGTCAGAGTAGGGGCCAGAGTAATCATAATACACCTGCTCATGGATAGGGCCTAGACCAACGATGTATGGGGGATTATACGGTTCATGCTGCAAGTGAGTGTGGCCACACCCTCCAGCGTCTCCTGGATTTTAGGGATAGTTACGCAGCCCATACACTGGGTTATTGCTTGGAGGTGTCACAATGGAGGAGATTTGGGCCCCATACTACACTTAATATGGATGTACATGTCTTGCTAGACATTTTCAAAGATCATAATAGGTTAGATCCCAAGATTTCTTTGGGTAAGGAGCTTTAAATATGTAAAAATATGATGCATCGTAAATCAATATTTTATTACTTCTATAATTTACCTTATTGGATATTAGAGCATCTCCAATGGTGTTCTGTAAAGTGATTGTTTAAATATTGATTATGTAAAATTTTGCTGAACTTGTAACGTGTTTTACTCCAATGGGATTCACTATATTGGTTGGCTATATTTTAAAAATGGTATGTTATTATTATTTCAAGTTATTAAAAATAGAATGTATTATTCCAATATGTTAATTGATGATGTGGAGTTTTACTACGGTTGCTAAATGTTCGACAAATATAACCAACCTATTGTGGTTGTTTAAATTTTTACTTAAGGGTTTTATCCTTTTGGAGTGGACAAAATTTTAAAAATTCTGTATAATTCTTATTTAAATTAATTTATTTTGATTTTTACTTAAGGACTTTACATGGTTTGAAATGCCCTTAATCAAGTAATATAAGAGAACAATTGCTCAAGTTAATGATTTCGTCAAGAAATATAAAATCAGTCTGAGTGTTCTCAGTAATATAAGAGAATAATTGCTCAAGTTAAGGATTTCGTCAGGCGATATAAAATAAGTCTGAGTGTTTTCCGCATCACAAATGCCAAAATTATCATGTGTGTTTGAGTCTGAATCTACGTCTATGTTTGTCACATTAATCTTTTCTGTCCAGTTTATCTTTATGAGTCATATGGGCTAAAAATAAGCCCTAAAGACACAATTAATAATGCATTAATTAGACCTAGCATGGTCCATATACGAGGCCCATTAATGAGGTCCAAAACCCCGATTAAAAATTAATTTTGTAATTAATATTGAGGGCTAATTAACAGCTTGGTAATAAGAGTCAAATATGAATATAACTTCTACAAGAAGTAGCCTCCAAGGCACCTAATCATACATGGGAACTGATTCCTACAAAGAAGGATCTAGAATTCCATAAAGGAGGTGACTTATCCACCAAGTCTCCTAACCCTACTCAAAATCTAAGGCTTCCCAAGCCTATATAAAGGGTCTGGCCCTTCATTCTCAAAACTACGTTTTTTGGCTTGACTCTCAACTCTGAAATACGTAGGCATCTTGTGAGGAACCGATTTAAGTCACGAAACACTTGATCAATCATTAAAGCTCGAAGCTCACCAACCCTAGCCGCAATCTTAAACCCTCATTTTTATTCCACAACATTTGGCATCGTCCGTGGGACACGAATATCAACCATGGTTACCACCCGGAGAACACCAGTACCATCTGAAATCACTACCAGCACCACCGCACCCCCGATCGGAGAACAGGTACCCCAGGAGCGGGCTCCCAGCCGCTAGTCACTCAGCCAAGGGATTGAAGCTTAAACTCAGGGATCGTTACCCTTAGTGACGAATCCCTCCAACCAAGGGACGAATCCCCTACAGATGGTAGTCTCCCCTCTTGGAGGCCACTCCGTTCCCCCTAGAGCCCAGATTTCTACCACCATGATTCCTGTAAGTACGAACTCGATGTACGGGCTACCCAATTATCCCCCGTATCAAGCTGGACCAAGCGATCACACCCTTCAAATACACGAGCCATACCATCCTCCATACATCAAGGGCTTAGGACCCAACCAAGGCCAAGGATACCGCGACTACTCCGGCCTGTATTCTAATGATTCATCCTTGTAGGAAGAGGATAGAGATGAACCCCCGAGGAGGCGACGTCCAAGTAAGGAGCCTATGAGATGTACATGATAGATCCACGATGGACCCCCTCTTACAGCTGCTGGGAGAATCAAGGCTCATGAAGCCGAGATCCAAAAGTTGAAGGATGATATAGCAAGAGAATAGCAGAGACAAAAACCGGAACCGACCCCCTCCAAGGTCAGGGGGAGAGGTTCCCTTTGTTGATCTGGAGAGACCTTCAAGGAGAGAGAGAAGGACTGAGATCCCTAGGAACGAGACTACCAGGATAGAGATCCCAATGGCTGACCCCAAAGATCTGATGTAGTTAGGAGATCATGATAATCCAACCCCTCCATTCACCGAGGAGGTGCTGAATGCGCACATCTCTCGGAAGTTTAAGATGCCGACCATAAAGACTTGTGATGGAACAGGAGATCCCGCTAACCATGTAAGAACCTTCTCTAATGCATTGTTGTTGTAATCTGCCAGTGATGCTTAAGAGTAGGGCATTTCCCCAAATCCTAGCGGGCATGGCGCTGCGTTGGTATAGTCGTCTACCCCCGAATTCAATTGGCTCGTTAAAGGAGTTGAGCACTGCCTTCATCAGCCAATTCGTCAGTGGTAGGACTCATGAGAAAAGTTCTGCATCCCTTATGACCATGGTGCAAGGGAAGAATGAGAATTTGAGGGATTATCTCAAACGATTCACCAAGGAAACACACAATATTACTGATTTGGAGAAAAAAGTTGCCAGGGTAGCCCTGGAAAATGGAACCTCGAATATCTTCTTTAAGATGTCATAGGCTAAGCATCCGTTGAGAACATGACTGAGCTCCAATAAAGGGCAAGTAAATATTTTAAGGTTGAAGATAGCATGAAGAAAGAAACCACAGTTGGAAACGGCGGAAGCGGTGACAACTCCAAGAAGCGGAAGGCGGAACAGGAGTATGATGGCAAAAATAAGTACCCGTGTACAGGAAAGGATTCTGATTTTTCTCCTAGAAAGGGTAACCCGGGACAGAGGTTCACCGAGTACTCCAGATTGAATTCTCCAAGGAGTCAGATCCTGATGGATATTGAGAAGGATAGGGATCTACGATGGCCGAACCCACTAAGGACGGACCATGAAAAGAGGAACAAAAACCAATACTGTCGATTTCACAAGGATGTGGGACATGACACCGAAGATTGTAGGCAGTTGAAGGATGAAATTGAGTTCCTGATTCGAAGGGGAAAGTCGAACAAGTTTTGCAAAGATGATGATTCTAATCTTGAAGGGGTAAAATTCCCTCATAACGACCCGCTGGTCATCTCACCTGTGATAGGCAATTCTCAAGTGAAGCGAGTCTTGATAGACAACGGAGCTCTGTCGATATCCACTTTCATGATGCATTTTTGAAGATGGGGTATAACGATTCACAACTGACACCTTCGAATATGCCTATATACAGCTTCAATGGAGTGAAGTCGAAAGTAGAAGGAACAATTCAGCTACCTATGACTATAGGGCGAGAGCCTAGGGAAGCCACTCAAATGTTGAACTTCCTGGTTATCAAGGCAACCTCTACTTATAATGCTATCCTAGAAAGGACAGGTCTTCATGCATTTAAGGCCGTTGCCTCGACCTATCACTCGAAGGTCAAATTCCCAACCCGAAACGGTATGGGAGAAGATAAAGGAGACCAGAAGATGGCAAGGAGTTGTTACGTAGCAGCCATGAGGCCTGATGGAATCAGGGGGCAAGTCCTCCCGATCGAGGATATGGATACCCGTGATGATGAGGAGCGAAGAGGAAAACTGGCAGAAGATCTTGTTCCCATACCCTTGGAGGTAGGAGATCCTGAAAAGTTCACTTACATCAGGGCATCTCTGAAAGAACCCCTATGAAGCAAGCTGATCACCTTCTTGCAAGACAATAGTGATGTGTTTCCTTGGACAGTGGCTGATATGCCAGGGATAGATCCCCAACTTATAACACACAAATTGAATGTGGATCCGGAGCGGAAGATGGTGAAACAAAAGAAGAGAAATTTTGCACCTGAAAGACAAGAGGCCATAAAACAAGAAGTTGAAAAGCTCCTAGAGGCGGGGTTCATTGAGGAAATTCAATTTCCAAAATGGTTGGCAAATCCCGTGATGGTCAAAAAGGCCAATGAAAAGTGGAGAATGTGCATAGACTTCATGGATCTAAATGATGCATGCCCAAAGGATTGTTTCCCCTTGCCAAGGATCGATACGTTGATAGATGTGTTGGGCACGAGATGCAAAGTTTCATGGATGGCTTCAGCGGCTACATTCAAATTAAGATGCATAAGGACGACATCCCTAAGGTATCATTCATCAATGATTTTGGTGTATATTGTTATCTTGTTATGGTCTTTGGACTGAAGAAAAGATGATGTTGAATCCAGCCAAGTGCGCATTTGGCGTTGGGTCAGGAAAGTTCTTGGGTCTCATGGTCTCAAAGCCTGGAATTGAGGCTAATCGCGACAAAATCAAGGCTATCCTAGACATGGAACCACCACGTTCCATAAGGGACGTACAGAAGTTAACTGGGAGGATTGCAGCATTGGGGAGATTCATCTTCAAGTTTGTGGAAAAGTGTTTACCATTCTTCAAGACTTTGAAGAAGGTAAAAAAACTTTGAATGGACAGAAGAAAGCCAAGAGGCCTTTGAACAGCTAAAGAAGTACCCCATCGTTGGCCAAGCTGAGTATGGGAGAAGTTCTCTATTTGTACCTAGCAGTCTCGGATCATGCCGTGAGTGTCGTACTCGTGAAGGAAGAAGATAAGGTTCAGAAACCCATTTATCTATGTGAGCAAGGTTTTGCGTGGAGCAGAGTTGAACTACTCCACTATTGAGAAGTTTGCCTTGGCGCTGGTGACTGCCTCTAGGAAGCTACAACCCTACTTTCAGGCACATAAGATTGAAGTACTTACGGGTCAGCCGTTGAGGAACATTTTGCACAGCCCTAAAGCCAGTAAACATTTAAAAAAAAACATAATCCGAATATTAGTCTGCTAATAACAGCTAGGTTATACTCGAGAAAAGGTAAAATAATAAATAATATTTTTAGAAAATTTTTGATGGCATCCCCTTTGTACGAGTAGCCTACTAGTCGGACACAACCGACACAAAATCAACAACAATCAATCCTTTTCCACTATCTGTTCAAATCAAACTCATACTATACAATAACTTTTCGGATACAAGCAGATGTGCTAGAAATATACATTTTAAAATTTTTAAGTCTAGAAATTAAACATATTTTATTTGAGAAGAAATTTATTACAGAAAATTTTTGAAAAAAAAATTGACATGATGTATTCGTACATTGAACTAGCCAAAAATGAAACTCAACAGCAATCCTACTCAATAGTTAATTAAATCCAACGAACCAAACAACTCAAACAAACTTGACAAAAACCAGCAACTGATAAACAAAACAGATAGTAACAAAACGAAATTACAAGACCAAACTATTCGACACAAGCTATTCGACAGAAATTTAAAATCAAAAACTTCAACACGAACCAACAACAGAATAACCACAAACTCATATTCATCCTAACCAAAAATGAAATCACTAAACCGAAGACAACAACTCGAACTCAGCAACACGAAGAACTCGAAAAGAAACACAACTCAGCAGCTCAAAGAAAAACACCAATCGCTCCAAATAAATCGAGTCAACTTGGTGACAAACAGTGACTCGGCTAAACCAGCAAAACTCACACACAGAACCAAGATACGAGGCAACAGGCAGCTAAAACTGCACAGCTATAACACGATTAAGCTCCGAATTGAAATCATACAAGGAATCGCACCCACATAGCAGATATACACACACACCGAAGTCATAAATACATACTATATACACACTGCACGACTGCTGCCATACAATCACAACAATAGATTGAATTAAACCCCCCAATTCGTACATCAATGCGACCACACACACCCCCGCGATAGAGCACACACATATACACACAGTATATACACATACGCACACCACGGTTTACACACACGCGGCCACACAATGAAAGAGAGGAGAAAAAAGTGTGGGAAATATATAGATTTGCGCGAGAGAGATTGAAGAAGAGAGATTGAGAGAGAGATAAGAGAAATCGAGAACCTTCGAGAGAGATAAAGAGAGCAGCGTAAAAACAGAGCTCAGGACTGGGTTTGGGGAAAATGGGTGAATTTAGGGATTTAAGGGATAAGGGTAGTTTAGAATTTTTTTAATCCAATTTCTGAAAAAAAATCACTAATAAAATGGAAATTAAAAAGGTAATAAGTCAGAAAATTTTCAAATTACTTTTTAAAATGTAGAAAATGAAATAAGCTCTCTCCCCATATTTTTAAAATATTTTTTGGATCAAAAATGAATTAAATATGAATTTTACAAGATAAGATCCTTTAAATGCAATAAAACTCTTAAAATCATTTTAAAATACTTAAACACCCAAAATAATTCTCTCAATAATTTTAAAAACTAAATAACATTATAAAGATGATATTACAAAAGATTTCGGGATTTTTAAATACTCCGAAGATTTTATAAAATTTTAAGAATATCATTAATGCATAATTTAAATAAATTTTAATCACCAAAAATACAAATAAAAATACACGGACTTATCCGGCACACATAAATCACCATATAAACATGTAAACATGATGTCACATACATTTAACCTAAAAAAAATTTCACACCATAAAATCCACATTTGACATTAAATAATGATATTCATAATTACGAATTTTCTAAGGCGTTATATTTTAACCGGGCTTTTCGGGCTTCGGGCCGGGCCGGGCTTCATGAAAAATAAGAGGCCCATCTTAGGTCCTTGGACCGGGTTTTTCGGGCTTTTTTGCGGATCGTATCGGGCCGGATTTTGGGCTTCAGGCTTTTTGAACATCTCCACCTTCGAGCAGCATCACTCGGTGAAAGGAAGGATTGCCAAAATAAAGAATTGGAAGTGGGCTCCACACGAACAATTTATTTTAAAAAAAGGGAAAAATCGAATGGGAATTTTGACAGGAAAGAAAAAAGGACCCCCACCTGCAATTTTCATTCGAAAATTCTAAAAAAAATTATTATTTTCGAATGGGTTGTTTCGAATGAAGAGCAAATAAAGGATGGGTCCCTCAAAAAAAATGTGGAAAAAACAATTCTCGACTGGAAGTTTCCGAGAGGAAAGGGGGTTGGATGGCAAAATTTCTATTTGATCCCTGAGGTTTTGCGTGGTTAACAAAGCAGCCCTTATAGTTTGTAGATAAGCAAATAAGCTGCTGAAGTTTACAAAGTTACGAACTAGCCCTGGAAAAATCAAAAAATAGAGAAATAATTTTTAAAATTATTTCCAACTTGAAATAAAATACTTGTGGGTACAAGAAAATTCCTAAAAAAATTAGGAATAAATTAAGAAAAATACATGTCACTACACAGAAATTCCTCAAATATTAGGAAAAGCACTGAAAAATATGAGGAAAATTATAGAAATATTTTCTTGATAAATTGAGCAATAATTTATGCTAATAATGCATAAAAGTTCTTTAATAATGCAAGCACAACTTAAAACCTCGAGTAAGGCAAATCGTCTTAAACGTGTAGGTCGCTCCACACTTTACAATAAGGCGATATATGTGAAACACTAGTGTAAACCAAAATCCCCATATAAGGGTAGGGAGTCCCAGGTAAGGTATAAAAACGACCCCGGGTCTCGAAAAAGACAATTATAACTTCAACGAAAACCTAATCAGTTTTTCTAGAAGTTGGGGGCAAATGATATGGGTTAAAAGTAAGCCCTAAAGACACAATTAATGATGCATTAATTAGACCTAGCCTGGTCAATATACGAGGCCCATTAATGAGGTCCAAAACCCCGATTAAATATTAATTTCGTAATTAATATTGAGGGCTAATAACAGCTTGGTAATAAGAGTCAAATATAGATATAACTTCTACAAGAAGTAACCTCCAAGGCACCTAATCATATATGGGAACTGATTCCTACAAAGAGGGATCTAGAATTCCATAAAGGAGGTGACTTGTCCACCAAGTCTCCTAACCCTACTTTAAATCTAAGGCTTCCCAAGCCTAAACAAAGGACATGATCCCTCATTCTCAGAACTACGTTTTTTGGCTTGATTCTCAACTTTGAGATACGTAGTCATCATGTGAGGACCCGATTTAAGTCACAAAACACTTCATCAGTCATTAAAGCTCGAAGCTCACCAACCCTAGCCGCAATCTAAAACCCTCGTTTTTATTTCACAACAATGAGAATGTTTACATGATTAATAATATCATATTCATTTTGACTTTTGATGATAAATACACAAAAACTTACATTGATATCCAAAAAAGTAGTGTGTTGTACAGTTAAACCTCTTTAAAGTAATACGTTCGGGATCGGAAAAAAAATGTTATTTTATCGAATTTATTACTTTATTGAGAGTAGAAATACGCTGTCTTCATTATGTTGGGACTGGAAAAAATAATACTATAACAAATTATTACTTTATCAATTATTATTTTATCGAGATTCAACTGTAATTGTTTTCATTATATTATATCCCAAAATATATATATTCATTTTCCAGTTAAAAGAAAAAAGGAACAGAATCTGTCTCTTGAGGATACAATTGTATTATATATTAGTCACAATTTTTCTAACTCAAAAATCTAATTTGATATTTATGTATATATTTTTGGAAGGACTTGGGTGGATTCACTTTAGGAAGATTTTTGGGAAGCAAATTCACCATTGAGGTTGCACCTAGGTGGTATCTGGGGAAGCATATTGAGGTGGAATGCAAAGATTTTTATTTCGAGGGTGACAGATATACGAAGTTACTGTAAATGTAACTTGAAGTTGTTTGGTAGAAAAATCAGTATCGATATTTTTCAAAAGGGCAAATGGTCACTTTCTATAATAACCCTAACTTTAGAAAGGATAGAGTGATTAAATGAATAGTGATCTCAAGGAATTTAGGAAAATGGTGTGTAGGTGCTCTATATTAGAAATGGAAAATGAGTAAACAGAAACCGTATTAGTGATGTACTATGAAAATAAGTGACTCGAAATGATAACGGATTTCAGAAATTCCTGAATATGAATTTTTGAGGATTTTGAGTTCGAGCGAGCTTCTATTTAATTGGATATTAAGGAGCATAGAAATATTAAAGGATTTATATTTTGAGGAATAGTGAAATTAGGTTAAACCAAGGCGAGAGCAAGTCAAGGAAATGTCAAGGGAATTTGGATTGTTAAACGATTTCAAAACCACTGGGATAACAAAGTATATTCGAAACGAATCGCGATTAGACGAGTATGGAAACAAAACAACCAAGATTAGTGATATAACAAGGATACATACCACATTATCATTTACCAAAATTAGTAGCATTTTACTTAGAAAATACAAGAAAAGGATTAAAGGATCATCCAAGTGACATAAGTAATGACATCACATTCCACTAACACTTATTTAAGGGCAAATTAGTCATTAACCATGAGATTTATCCACAAAACTCTAGAATTCTCAAGAGATTAAGATAAGATGAGATAAGATTAAACAAAAAGCAAAAGAACTCTCCCCATCATCATCTTCTTCAATTCGGCCAGATTTCCAGGAGCTGAGTAAAATAGGCATATCTCCCTCGTTTCTCAATGGAATTTTGTATTCTTTAGTTTTTTTGGAAAGGTATTGAGATGCCCTACAACTCTTCTTTAGGAGCCTTGTCCAGAAAACCAAGGTAAGGACCTCGTTTTTCATCTTCTTTCAGCTGCAATTTAGTAACTCTAAGAACTAACTTGTGTTTTATGGTTTCTTTAGACTATCCAAGCTACTTTAAGGTTGTTTAAGGACTAGCCAAGGATTATTAAGTGTTGTTAAAGCTTCAAATAAGGTATGGAGTTCATGAACCCTTAGTATTATCTTGAGGTTATGATGATTTATGGTTAGTTTAGTGATTAAGTGTATATAAAGCATGAAATCATGGTTATATGTATGTTTATAAGTGATTAATTGAATATGGAAGTGGTATGGACTTGTAACCATGTCTGGTATGATGACCACATGGTGTAGGTGATGATGTATGTGTTGGAGGATGAGTTTGGAGATGAGAAAAATTTGGAAAGTATGAAAGTATAGCCGTTATAATGCCCGATTTTCGTTAGGACAAAAACTGCCCTGTTTTGGACAACCATGCCCGTACGGTAGCATTCTGCCTAGGGTACTAATTGACCATGAGATGATAGAGCTTAGTTCATAGATCGTTTTGATATAAAGTACGTTAAAATCTGATGAACGGTTTAGGAGAAAAGTCAGTTTTAGTGAAAGTGGTTCAGAAACTGAGAAAATGCAATTGTGTCAACTTTGAGGTTATAATTGACATACTTAGACATTCTTAAAAATTATGAAATTTTGGGAGGATATAGTAGGGTGATCAGAGAAGCATTACCCACTGACCTTGGGTGAAATTCAAAATTTATATTTTATGAGAATTTTTACAGTCGAGAGTGGTTGTTAAGAAAATGGTGTAAATCGCTAAAACTTTGATCGATTCTAAAAATGATTAAGTTCTTGGAACTTTTGGAGTATAAAGGCTATGTTAAACATATATTATGTGTCAAGGGTATTACTATATAAGGGTTAAGTGGTTAAGTGAAATATAGTCTGATGGTGATCCTTTTCGTTTCTATAGATACTCGAGACGAACACCGGATCCTTCCTCTTGGGACTTAGAGATCGAGGCAAGATTTCTTCTATCTTTACTTTGTAAATTATTTATCTTCAAAGGAAAATGGTTTCATGGATTATGGAGATGATTTTATTATGACTGTATTGTTAAGGATTTGTTTTCATGATTTTGGAAATTAAAGGGAGATGTACATGAATATGAATATGGATTATGGATATGGATTATGGATATGGAATATGGATAGGGATTATGGATATGGATATGAATATGGATAGAGCAAATATACTTTATGGTTTAAAGAGATATGAAAGAATGGTATCAGTTGTTATCTAGGGTTATATGGTTTATATGATTATGTTAAAGATAATCTTTTAAACATTTGTAATTTAATAAGTATTATTTGATTATTATTTTAATACTTTTAAATAGATGGAATATTTTATGTATATAAAGACATATTTGACTTTATTAAATATAGAGAAGATGCATGAGTCATAATTCAAGTATTATGACATATATATTTTTTAAAGGTGATGATAAATGGAAATGATATATGTGAATGGAGATGTGAATGGAAATGGAAACGGAAAAATGGAAATGTGGAATGATATTTTATAAATGGAATAACGATTTGAAAAAAAGGGGGATAGCAACAAAAAGCGTAGGAGGCTGTGTGCGGCACAGTCCAGCATTCAATATTTATTTCGGCCCAAGAGTTGCCGAAGGAGGATGTAGTGGTGTACCTTCCTCCTGGGGGATGGTGGAGTACCTACCTCCGTCTACCGGTAGTAAAAAGGGACGGGTACGGAGGGCGACTGATCATCGCCCTTACGTATTCGGCAACAGTGAAAATCCCCAAAATTTTCTTTAAAGGAAGAATTGATAATGATTTCAGATTGGTATATTGAAAAAGGGAAAATGGTATGAAATGATGGAATTATTTCTATGGCTAGAAGACAGACTGATTTTATATTATTTTTTTTATATAATTGTGGTATAAAAGAAAATGGAAGGAGTATATTGAAAGTTTTTACTCAAATGTTATATTATCTTGAGATATTATACTGGGATGAGGTATTGATTATTATATTGTTTTAGAAGAGAAACTGATATTATATTATTCTTTATGTCTTTTTCTTATAAACGAAAATGAAGGTTATGTGGAGTAATTAAGGATAAATTCTTTTCTTGAATTAGTATAGTAAATTTTCGGTTTATTAAATGATTTTATATATGTTAATTGTGATACTGCTTTATAAAAAAAATTATCTTGCTGAGCTATTATAGCTCACTCTTGCTATTTTATTTATATAACAGCTAGATCAGGTGCCGAAACGTCGCAGTACAACCCGGAAGAGGGTAAAGAGGAAGTCTACCTTATGAGAAAGTATCGACACCTGTTCTCAAGGTAGTATATACTTATATATGGGTATAATAGATAGTATTCTGGGATTGTAACAACAGTTCATCTTTAACTGTTATCATTAATGGATGTTGTTCTCTGAGCATATGACTGGTGTGTGTGTGTGTGTGTGTGTGTGTATTAGTGTGGGGTCAATTGTTTAAGTATTAAATGGTATAAAAAAAAGAGACCAAAGAGATATTGATATTAAATGGAAATTGGACCGTGATGACCTGGATCCTTGACCCCGGATCTAGGGGTGTCACAGATGGTATCAGAGCTAAGAGTCATAATGCTCAGGAACAAAAGTGATAATAATAAATATATCAGTAATAATATAAATTGTGAACTCACATCGAGTTCAAGGGTGGTTTATCGAATGTAACATTTATTTTATGTTAGGCCAAATACACAATTAATAATCAAATTCGTATGAGAGTTTAACAAGTAAGACGTTTATGCACTTAAAAACTTCTGGTATTAAGAACCCTCTTCGTGATGTAAACTATCACAAAGAGCTGCTAGGTTACAATAAAGATAATTCGTTGTACGATACCCTTCTAGGGTTAACCTAACTGTATTTATAAAACATACAGCTACGATACAATCTCTAATTGATATTCCTAATAATCAGCTATACAATGATATCAATTACAGATTGTCACACGTCTCCTAAGTCAACTCAATCTCTTTGATAGCTATCCAATCTTCAAAGATATCGCTTCCATAATAAATCTTCAATCACTGTTGACCAGTAGACGCTGCCTCCAGACAGAGTTTGACAAACTCTGTCGAGCTTCCATCTGTCAGAGTTTACACTAAACTCTGACCGCTTCCAGCTAAACTCTGATAATTCACTGTAACACTTAAACACTGATTAAAACACATCAACTATATTTAACAATCTCCCCCAACTTGTTTATTAGCAAAAATGCACAAGTTAATGACAATAATTGATGATGTCAAAACAAATAGACAAATACAGTGTTTATACAAATTCAGAGTTTAAGCTTCTACTTACCAAAATCTACAGAGAATAAGAAAATCCTTACAGACCTTAATCTCTTATCTCTTCAAGATCTGGTATAGCTCTGAGATAATCTATGAGCAATCTTCTTTCTGCATTTTCATGCTCAATCTCCATAGCTTCTTTAATCTCTCTGAGCTGAGGATCACTCTCATCTGTCTGGTAGATAGCAGCCCTAAGATCATAGATTTTGTTCCTTCTCATCTCATTTCCCAGTCTGATAAATTTGACTTCTTCTGACTGTGAATTGAAGTCAAGTACTGTGATCCCCAAATCAGTCTTTAATTTTGCAGTACCTTTCTTCATTTCAATAAGATTTCCATTGTAATCCCTGTACTTAGGAACATATCTGCTATTATACTTCTCTCCTCTGATTGCCAAATTCTGAAGCATCCTCTTTCTGAGCACATTAGCAACTGATTGAGTCCTTTGACTATTCACCTTGAAAAGATATAGAACATATTCTAGTTCTTCCCAATATTTCAAGCCAATATCATTCTCACCAATTTTAAATACTGTCCCATCAGCCATGAAGTACAAGAGAAAGTCCTTCTTTAAACTCTTCTGATGAACTAACTGTACTGATTCCAGTCTGTCCAAACTCTCTTGAGTGACACCACGACCTGGAACAGCCAGTGAAGAAGGATCTCTAGGACCAGTATATTGCCTTTTGTCTTTGTGTGAACCTAGTCCACCCTTATTGTTTCCAACTTTACCAGACAAGGCTCTTCCATCAGAAATATTCACAGAAACTCCAGATAATATATTTGGATCTTGAATTGTTCCTTTCCCAAAAACCGATTTCAACTGAGAAGATTGTAAAGGTGTGGTCATAACTTGTGATGCAACAGAAGTTGTAACTTTCTTCTGTGAACTTTCTCCTTCAATGCCTTTCAGCTTGAGTTGAGCTTCTGCTGCCATTATTTCCTTTGAAAACTGAGATCTTTGACTAACATCAGCCCTTTCCTTGATCACAACACCTTTAACAACAGGCCTAGGAGCTTTTCCTCTTTTTAACTTACCAGACTTTAAAGCCTTGAGATGTTCTTCTTGTAAACTCTTTTCTTCAGCTTCAATGTCCTCAATTGTAACTCCTTCCTCATTCTCTTCAATAAACAACTTAGCAGCCAATTCTTCATCAGTCTGTGGATTAGAAGGTAATAGCAAACTCTTGGTCTTTGAAGTACCTTGAGTATCAGTATTTATCCCAACAAACTGTGATTTAGATGACTTGCAAGTTTTCAAAGTTTGAAATTCTTCAGTTTTATTCTTTCCTTTACTACTTGCTCCTCCATCTCCAGCACTATCCCTTCTGATCAGAGTTTGAGATTGCCTGCACTTGTCTTTAGCAACTCTCTCCCCCTTTTTGACATCATCAGGC
The DNA here is from genome assembly GCA_036435485.1 of Saposhnikovia divaricata. Taxonomy (NCBI): domain Eukaryota; kingdom Viridiplantae; phylum Streptophyta; class Magnoliopsida; order Apiales; family Apiaceae; genus Saposhnikovia; species Saposhnikovia divaricata. The sequence goes on along the minus strand of CM071596.1, from coordinate 146,863,776 downwards.
ATGAGTATAGAGGTGATCAACTCCAAAGAGGTAGCAATAGAATCAATTTTAACAGACAAGGCAGACTGATTCTCTTCAACTTTGCCCAGCCTGGCAAAGAGATTGTCTTGAGCTTTAGAAAATTTTGTATTCATTAGTTTAGACTCTCTTTCCATTTTCATTTCTTGAGTTACGATCTCAGTCCTCAAATCAGTAATTGCCTTTGTAGTTTCATCAAATCTTCTATCCAGAGTTTTGACTTGAACTACAGTTGCTTTTAAGCAAGAAAGAATCTCTGGATTGGAGATAGTATCAGCAGTTTTCTTAACAAAATTAGCTACTCTCCCTCTTGGAAAAATGCAATCCTCTTTGTACCAGTCAGCAGCAAATTGTGCAAGTTTTGCTTTCTCAATTTCATGAGACTTACAAGGTTGAGTGAAAGATGTATGTTTATTGTCTGTTTGTACTGGTGCACTCAGAGAAGAATCAGAGTTTGCACTGCTTTCACCTTCAGGTTCAACACTTGCAGCTTTAGCATGTTTATCTTCAAGTAAAACACTGTGCTGAGCATTGTCAGTCACAGTTTCTGCAATTTCTTCTGCAGCCTTGTCAAGATTTGCTTCATGTTGCTCAGACTCAGCAACAGAGTTTACATTTTTGTCACCAACAGGCATAGACTGAGAAGTAGCCTTGGTTGCTTGATCAATCTCATCTCCTCCTTCAACAGTTTGGTGAGCATCTAAGAGTAACTATGTATGTGATGCTACAGTTTCAGAAAGGACAACTGTAGGTTGATCAGCTGCACCAGTATCAGAGATAGGATCAGAGAATGGCATGAATGAATCAAGAATATCATTCATTAGAGAAAAGCCATCTCTAGTATCCTCTTCTGCAGGCATTTTGTCCTCTGCAGGCATTTGAACTTCTACAGGCATTGAATCTTTTGCAGCCTCAACAGTAGATGGTTGCTGTGAAACTACCTCTGGAGCTTCAACATTTTCATCAACAAAATCAGAGATTACCAGTTTTCTTCTCTTCACTAGAGGCACTTCTTCTGAATCCTCTTCACTAGATTCTGCTACCACTGAGAGTGACTTAGGTATGTTTGCCGTTTGTTTTATTCTTTTCATTCTTCTAGTATAAACAGCTCCAGGAGATGTCTATTTTGCTTTCATTTGTGTCTCTATTGCCTTCTTAACTCTTGCATGTCGTTCAGTGATTGCCTTCTTGACTCTTTTTGCTTTAGACTGTGATTGTGGTGGAGATTGTGATGATTCAGAGTTTGTTTGTGGAGTGTGTGAAGGTTGTTTTGTAGGTGCTGAGTGAGTAGGTGATGTAGGTGGTTCAGTGTTTGGTGTTTAAGTATGATCAATGTTTATTGGTTCAGGTTGTGGTTCTGGTTGTGGTTCTGGTTGTGGTTCTGAGGTTGGTTGAGAAAATTCTGCAAAGCAAGTGGCAGAACAAAGGCAGGTAGATTTTCTTTACCAACATCCTTATTAGTCATATTAGAGAATATTCTCTTGTTGACTCTAAAGGGCTGAATTTCATCAGTATCAGCAATCTCTAGACCAGGTACACAAGCATTGAACAGCATTTGACAAAATCGAGCATAATAAACTGTAGTAGACTCTGACAGTTTATCACCTAAATTCATCAGAACATATCTACCAAAATCCAAATTACTACCATAGAGTAGAGAATACCCGATTTGTAGACTGTCTATTGGAATGGCATCCCAGTTGGTGACTTTCTTCTGGAATGTCCTTGTAATGCAATCAAAGAAAAAGTTCCATTCCTTCCTGAGATTAGGCCTCTTTACACTGCCAAGCTTGTCAAGAGATTCCATGTAACCTATCTCCTGTAGCATCTCTCTCAATAGAGTTTCATTAACATAAGTATAAGATGTATGTGTATCAAACCCCATTGTATCTCTGACGGTTTGTGGAGTAATCACAAACTCTTGTTCTTCATAAGTGAAAATTATGTTAGGAGTCCCACTCTCTCCTCCATCCACATAGACTGAGTTTTGCCAAAAAGTGGCAATTTGAGATGCAGAGAGAGTACCAGGTCCAACTAGAGCTTGTCCAATCTCTGAGTCTCTCAAGAAATTCTGCATTAGATGAAACGCTTCTGGAACACGTTCATGATAGAGTGGAGCTTCATAGTTGTTAGGGACAAACCGTTGACCAAGAGCAGTAAATGGTTTAGAAGCCATTGAGTTAAGAAATTTGCAAGAATCCCTAAGAGAAGTGTATGTAGGAAAGGTGTTTGCGAGAATGCCCAAGTGAAAAGTAAGAGAACTGTGAGATGTAAAAATAAAACACAATCGTTTGGACACAAAAGTAATTAGAGTAATTAAAAACTCAATCTCTTATGTAATCAAACACTCAATCAGTTCCTAGATTAATGTGTTAGTGGGACACGATAATGAGTGAGTGGGACACAGTAATTGGTGAGTGGGTCACGTGCTCGTATTTTTAAGAAGTGTATTTTGCAAATTATAACAATAAAATATTTGATTTAAAAAAAATCAAATAACACTCTCTTAAAATACCTGGACCCAATTAAAACCAGAATATGAAGCGTTTACCTGTAACCATTAATAACCAGAATACGAAGCATTTTAGTACTTCGTTGCTTACCCATCTCTATTTAAGGCCTAGAGACTTGTTCAGATTTGTTCACTATCCCTTTAACCTTTCATTCTCCCCTGAAAAATCAAAAACCCTTCAAACAACACACTCTGAATAACAATGTCAAACCTTACCATCAAAGAAAAGAATCTCCATCTCGTAGAGAATAGAGATATCTTCAGCTATACGCGTGAAGAGTTTGATGCGTTTGACTGGGAAAGGCAGCTTGAGACTTTGTGGCTGCAGATGGATGCTGGTCTGGAAGAGATCGAGAGAGAAAAACCTGCAAGAGTGATCGACATCGATGCTGCTCTCCAAGCAACATTAGCATGGCTTTCCTCGAAGGCATCCTCATCCAACACCACCAACCATTGTTAATGAATATGTCAGCAAAAATAACCTTATCCCTTCAACTTCCACCCAAATAAAGTGGCAAAGATAGGATCTGGGATGTTTGCTAACAATGGAGTGGTTTGGACTTGACCTTTTATTTTCCTGTTGAATAGATTAGCAGATAGAGAGAACAAAAAGATGTAATACTTACTTGTAATCTCTTTCTTATTATCAATGAAAAATTCTGTTTCTCTAATCTTATTCAGTGTGTTCTGCAATTTTTTTATGTTTATGAACTGTTCTTCAAGGAATTAAATCAAAGAAGAGAATATGAAAACTAATTAAAGTAATCATATAAGGAACAAATTCATCAACAATACACTTTTTAACAGTTGTCAAAAGCCCTATTTACTCCAAAATTTTCAAATTATCCAAATGAAAATTTACCTTAGAGTACGAACCACGAATCAACAGCGTTTGTCAATTCTCCAACTTTATCACCGAAACCCTTTCATAAATTGCACAGTTGTGAAAATATGTGTGTGTGAAGCAGAGTTTACTAAATCAATTTTTAGAGCATCTAATTTTTCATAAAATCCATAAAGTAAATCAATAAACACTGGATGCACAAACTTTCATAGTAAACACTGACTGTATGATGAAAGCTAAACTCTGTAGTAATCAATCTATATACAGTAACTTTTAATTTATTTTATACCCCCTATATATATATATATATATATATTTTTAATTCTATTCATTCCAGTAATTAGAGGTTGGAACCAGTCACCAAAAATTCAAAAATTTTAGCCCTTATCATTTTGATAAGTTCCTGGGTCATCCTAGTATTTAACTAGTCACCAAAAATCAGAGAATTTTAGCACATATTATATACCAATAAGTTCCTGGGTCATCCTAGTACCCAACATAATCTCAAAGGAGTATAACAACCTATATACATTTTCTTTGGGGTATTGCAGTAAACATTTTATTCTACCAGAGTATAACTAACAGAGTTTAGAGTTCATCAACATCAGTAGTTATTCATGTAAGGTAATGCACACAGTATTTATAGACTCAGAGTTTAGGACAAAATAAATTAAGAGATGCTATAAATATGAACCAGTATCATGCTGTGTTAACTTTCTGCACAATCTAAGATTAGATCACAATAACTCAGAAAGATTCATGATTAATTGCTGAGAATCATGCTTCATACATGTTTCTTCATTGGTGTTTTCATTCAGACAAAAATTAACTCAGAGTTCACAGTGTATGACATACAGGCATGCTGACAGAGTTTAACAGAGTATGCATAACAGAGTTTAATCAACAAAGTTCACTTAGCATTTAACCAATCAGGAAATATGAGTAATACAATACATAAGTAAAATTTGAATCTAACCAACATTCCTAGTCAGAACCAGAGACCATTCCTAGTTCATTGACCAGTCTTGTAAATGTAGCTTCACTCAATGGTTTAGTGAAGATATCTGCAAGCTGTTGTTCTGTAGACACAAAATGTAGTTCAATATTCCCTTCTTCCACATGTTCTCTGATGAAGTGGTACCTTATGTTGATGTGCTTGGTCATTGAATGCTGTACTGGATTACCTGTCATAGCAATAGCACTTTGATTATCACAGTAAATAGGAATTTTACTGTACCTCAATCCATAATCCAGCAATTGATTCTTCATCCACAAGATCTGTGCACAACAGCTACCAGCTGCAATATACTCTGCTTCAGCTGTAGATGTGGAAATTGATTTCTGTTTCTTGCTGTACCAGGAGACAAGTCTGTCACCAAGAAATTGACAACTTCCACTAGTGCTCTTTCTGTCTACCTTGCAGCCTGCAAAGTCTGCATCAGAATACCCAAGTAGCTTGAAATCTGATTCTCTGGGGTACCACAGACCTAATGATATGGTGCCCTTGAGATACTTGAAGATTCTTTTCACAGCTGTCAGATGTGGCTCTCTAGGATCTTCCTGAAACCTTGCACAAAGACAGGTTGCATACATGATGTCAGGCCTACTAGCTGTCAAGTATAGAAGAGATCCTATCATGCCCCTGTAGTTTGTCATATCCACTGAAACTCCTGTGTTTTTCTCCAATTTATTTGCTGTTGCCATGGGAGTTGATGCAGATGAACAGTCAAGCATACCAAATTTCTTGAGAAGATTTCTGGTATATTTTTCTTGATTAATGAAAATACCGTCATTTGTTTGTCTCACCTGTAGGCCTAGAAAGTAACTAAGCTCTCCCATCATGCTCATTTGATACCTGGACTGCATGAGCTTGGCAAACTTCTTACAGAGTTTATCATTAGTAGACCCAAAGATAATGTCATCAACATATATCTGAACTAAAAGGAGGTCACTTCCTTGATTGAAATAAAACAGAGTTTTGTCAATTGTTCCTCTGTTGAATCCACTTTCTAGAAGAAATTGAGCAAGTGTCTCATTCCATGCTCTTGGTGCCTGCTTAAGTCCATATAGTGCCTTACCTAGCCTGTAGACATAATCTGGATATTTGGGTCCACAAATCCTGGTGGTTGTTCAACGAACACTTCTTCTTCAAGCTTTCCATTCAGAAAAGCACTTTTCACATCCATCTGGAACACTTTGAATTTCTTGTGAGAGGCATATGCTAGAAAAATTCTGATTGCCTCCAATCTTGTAACTGGAGCAAATGTTTCATCATAGTCTATTCCTTCCTGTTGTGAATAGCCTTTTGCTACCAGTCTAGCCTTGTTCCTTATGATAACACCTTCACTGTCTGTCTTGTTTCTGAAAACCCATTTAGTACCAACAATAGATCTGTTCTTTGGCCTTGGTACAAGGGTCCAAACTTCATTTCTTTCAAATTCATTCAACTCTTCCTGCATTGCTGTTATCCAGTCAGCATCTTGAAGAGCTTCTTCCACTTTCTTTGGTTCATTTTTAGACAAGAATGCATGAAACAGACATTCACTTGCAGTAGCACTTCTTGTTTTCACTTTTGCATCTGGATCACCAATTATCAAATCAGGTGTATGTGATTTAGTCCATTTCCTAGCAGAAGGCAAATGACTTCTGTCAGCATGTGATCCTCCCCCTTGATCCATGCTCTCCTGATTTTGTTGTGATCTATCTTCGTTTTCTGAGACTCTCCCTGAACTTGACTGCCCACTCAGAATTTGAATTTTCAGAGTTTGAATCATCAGAGTTTGATCCAGATTTTTCAATTGACTCAGTATCAGTGTTTGAGTCTTCATCTTGATCATGCTCCCCCTCAACTGGTTCTTCCCTTTGTTGTAGCTGAGAAGTTTCTCCAGTGTTTACCAGTAGAGGTTCAGAGTTTGTTTCAACAGAGTCTGTCAGAATTGTTTCATCAGAGTTTACTTCATCAGAGTTTAAATCTTCATTTTCAAAGTTCAGTTGATCATATTCATCTTTGTCTTCAAGTCCAGTTATCTTCTTATCATCAAAAGACACATGTATAGATTCCATGATCACTTTAGTTCTCAGATTGTAAACTCTGAATGCCTTTGTTGACAGTGGATAGCCAACAAAAATTCCTTCATCTTCCTTTAGCTCAAACTTGGTCAACTGTTCAGGATGAGTCTTCAAAACAAAACATTTGCACCCGAAAATATGAAAGTATTTCAGGTTAGGCTTCTTTTTCTTCACCATCTCATATGGTGTCTTTCCATGCTTATTGATCAGTGTAGCATTTTGAGTAAAACAAGCAGTTTGAACAGCTTCTGCCCAGAAATAAGTTGGCAATTTTGCTTCATCAAGCATAGTTCTGGCAGCTTCAATCAAGGTTCTATTTTTCCTTTCAACTACACCATTTTGTTGTGGTGTACCAGGGGCTGAAAATTCTTGCTTCACTCCATTGTCCTTGCAGAATTCTTCCATTGTTGCATTTCTGAACTCAGTTCCATTATCACTTCTGATGATTCTGACTTTGTTACTTGATCCTTTGTCCAGAAGCTTCACATGCTCCATCAGAGTTAATGCAGTTTCATCCTTCTTTGCTAGAAAATACACCCAAGTGAATATAGTGTATTCATCAACAATGACTAAAGCATATTTCTTCCTTGCTATAGACATAACATTTACTGGACCAAAGAGATCAACATGCAGAAGATGATAGGGATCAGTGATTGAAAATTCTGTCTTGCTCTTGAAAGATGACTTCCTTTGTTTAGCCTTCTGACATGAATCACATAGGCCATTAACATTTAACAGAGCCTTTGGGAGTCCTCTTACAAGATCCTTTCTGATCAATTCATTGATGTTGTTCAAGTTCAAATGTGAGAGTTTCTTGTGCCACTTCCAACTCTCTTCACTCCCTTCTACCTGAATAAAACGCCTTCTATAGGCTAGTCCTGATGCACCACAATTCTTACGAGCGGTCTCAAGTGTCCTTACCATCTTCAAGTTTCACTGTAAGGTTAGGAAGGAAAACAAAATAATTGAGCCAAATGCCCAGCAAGTGTATAATCCAACAATGTAAAAACTCGTAGAATTAATCAAATGTAAAGCAAGATATAATAATCTGCAACTGAAAGTTATCAACTGAATCAACAACAAATAAGATGAATAGGAATTGGAATATCTGATAAGACGCTACGAGCAAAGCTTGGTGATCAGCCCACGTCAGAGCTCCGAACCCGTATATCCAACGTGTTCTCAAATATAAGGGGATCCCAGGCACACATTGGCCTATAATGATAACATAATAATTTGGACCGGCGCCTCGGTCAAAATAAAATTCCATCCAATTCCATTAGAGTCAAATGAAAAATTTTGTCAAGTTCAATTCGTCTCAATGAAGCAATAATATCAATATCATAACAATTTCTGATCAACAAGAATAGGAATTTAAGATTTCAAATAAATGTCAAGGCAAAGTGAAGAAAGTTAATCAATTTGGATTCTTGGGAGTTGGGATTCTGTTTAGTATAATTTGGTCAAGTCAAGAAAGATAAATCAAGAATCAATAAATGTCTCAAGGTAAAAAGAAGTTTATTGTACAAGAAGACATTTATATGATCGGTTCAAGAATTCAAGAAAGTATGAATTGGTTCTAAGTAATATGGTCATTGTAATTGAAGTGAAAGAATGTAGTTATGAATTTAGTTAAGCAAATGAGTTTCGAAATTTTGGTATTGGTTAACAAATAAAATTAGGTTCAAGGGTTATATAATCAATCACAAGGTACGCAAAGGTAATAAGGTCAAAAGAGCGTGATATCAATTCGAAACAAAACAACGATTTAATATCTCATAGCATTTATCATATGGTAACAATAAAGGTAGGGTAGTACACTTGCCTTAATACTCGAGATTGCACTTAATTAGCTTCTTCTTAATCGGTTCCTTGCCTGGTCTCCTACTCGGACCTATAACAATATAATCAATACCTTATTTTCCCCCTCATTGTTTACATGCCACAAGACAACTTATTATACTATCGCCCCAACGACACTGTTATATACATATGTCTTTATATACACATAATCACATAAGTCACATAGCACGTAAAGCCATATAACATATAATGTAGTATAGTATAGTACTATAATGATATCACGATTAACATTAGAGATGTGCCATAAGGCTTTGAAAGTCGTCTTTATAATTTCTTAAAAATTTTGGCAACATCTCCTTTGTATTATCGTCATACCATACCGGAATACAACCGGTCCAAACAATCACCATTATAATTACACTCTACTACCTTAATCAATAATCAACAAATAAATTACAAGTAAGCAATTTCATCACCCCATGTCCATGTTATCATGATTGTACTATTAACTATACCTTTCTACTAAGAACGATTTCAAGTAACAATTAATTCAAGTAGTACACATATGGTTAAGAATTTAACTCCCAATCATAACACCATTTTCTTGTAGTACTTATAAACAACAACCAAGCAATTTGAAATCAAGTTACTATCCCTATGATAACTAGCATTTTGCCCGTACTTCGTACACGGCATTTATTTAATTTAAAATGTCATTTTAAATAATTTTAGGAGTTTGATTGATCACCTACAAACATGTTCCATTCAATTATACAATTATATAATTATTTAATGAAATAGTGTTATAAAAAAATTTACATAAAGAGTAGCATACAATTCAATTTTGACAATGCTAAAAATTTATTCTATCCATCAAAATTTGTAATTTAAGTAAAAAATATTTTTGAAATTTTGTTCTCTAACTGAAAATAAATAATAAATTGTCTTCATTATTCAAATGAGAAAATAATTTCCTTCATCGCCAACAGTTTCAAAGCATTAAACCTGAAACATATTTTTAAAAAAATACTTGTAAAAGAAATAAAACAATAATAGTCAAAATTGTCAAAATGAAAAATTAAGATATTAAATCATTTTTTGTTTTTTGCTCTGATTGTCAACTGATGATGTGTTAGAAGATTTCTCTGTTCCGGGTATTTCAGTAAACATTTTACCAGAATATTTTGAATTTGATGGAGTAGCATCACACTCTTGTGAATTTAATCCCTGTTAATAAAATAATAATGCGTGATTAAGATAAATAAATAAGAAAATTATATTTTATATATATATTTTTTTATATATGAGTAACATACATCATCTAGATTGATTGTGACATAAGATTGAGATGGTTAGATACTTGTTGATGAAGATCAGATGCATAAAAAATGTCAGAATTATTCAAAATAATTTCTTTATTGAGAATTATGGTGAATGTAAATTCTTTCCCAACAACATCTTTGAGCTCTTCCAGAAATGTATCAGCTGTTTTTTTCTACAAAATATGAAGACAAATATAATTAAGAGTTTCATCCTCTACCAACATTAGCACCTTAAATCCGAAGTTTAATTATAAGGGATTATAATATTAAATATATAATTAATCGAATATATATTTTTTCTAAAAAGTAAACATATATACAACGCAATTAGTGAGTTAGAATTACTATAAATACCTCTTATTAGGAACAGGAAAACTTCTTGGACAAATTAGGCATTTAAATGTGGCATCAATCTTATTAACTTCCCTTTCGCACTGAGGGCAGTAATTGTAATACCATTTGTACTCCTCATTGACCTTACTAATCTTGACTTAGATATTGAAATGAAGGTATACTGAAATTCAAATTTTTATAACACAACATCGATCAATTCGGCATCTTTTAAATTACGGAGACCATTCAAAGTGTAAAGTTTAGTTTGAGTGTTGTCAACTTGTTACTGGATGATTGAGATAGATTTAGATGCCACATATCATAAATATTATTATTAAATTAATTTAAAATTAATAAATAATAATAATAATAATAAATAAACAATAGTATAATAATAATATTAATATAATAATTAATATAAAAAGAAATAATAATAATATTAATTTAATAATAATAATAATAATAATAATATTAATATTATTAATAATAATATTTTTAATAAAATTATTAAAAATAAAGATACCACACGAATAATATTAATTATTATTATTATTATATTATTATTATTATTTATTAAAATATTAAAATAATAATATAAACAACTTAATTAAAATATTAATATCAATATAAATTAAATAAAATAATAATATATTAAATTATATTTAATAATAATATTAATAATATTAATAATTAATATATTAATAATATAAAATTAATATTATATAATAATAATAATAATATATTTATAATAATTAATGTATTTATATTAAGTCACGTGTTAAAGACGAAGTACATAGAATTTAATTGAAGAAACGTAGCAGCAGCATACATTTTTTGTATCTGCACTTATTAATATAATATTATTATATTATAATAATAATAATATATTATTATTATATAATAATAATAATAATAATATATTATTATTATTAATATATTGTTAATAAAAAATATGTAAAAAATATGTTTATATTTCTTGATTATATTGTATTTTTTGTGTGGTTATAATAATAATAATAATAATATTAATATTATTAGTTTAGTTTAATTAAGTTTTATTATATTATTTATCATATTAATATTAATATATTAATATGATATTATTTATTATAATAAATAATAATATTATTATTATTATTAAATAATATTAAATTAATATTATAATTAATATTATTATAATATTATTTATTTTAATAATATTATGTTAATAGTAATTATTATAATAATAAATAATAATTTATTATGATATTATAATATTATTATTATTTAATTTAAAATGACAATACCAAATATTTAACAAATTTGATTGATTTCTTAGAAAAATATTCTATGCAGTTATATAAGTAATCAGTTCTTAGAAAAATATTCTATACATTAATATAAATGTTTAATAAAATAATGATATACTAAAATTTATATAAAGAATAGCATATAACTCTATTTTAACAATGTTAAAATTTTATTTAATCCATCAAAATCTGCAATAACAAAAGCTAACAATTCCTAATACGATAGCACCCGTGCTATGCACATTGTGATAACTTATTAATGGTCGCATTTGTTATTTTTGTAAAAGCAACTTCCTTATTGTTCTCTGTTTGAATCTCACTCTCAGAAATAGAAATAGAAATAGAAATATCAAAACTCTCACATTTTTCCATAATATGCGTCCTCATTATCACTGTCTTTAACTCTTGTGGTGGAGAGAGGGGGACGTCTTTAGAAACAACAGGCCTCGGCTCGCAGCGCCAGGCTTTCTTTTTTGAACCTGGCTAATTTGAACCCTTCATTTCCGTGTTTTTTCATTTGTTAAACATCGAGGAAAGTTATACATATCATCACCTTACAAATGTAGGCACCAGAAGAAAACAAATACATAGCTAAAATTGTACCTTGGAGGATACAACACCCTTCTCTCTTGCTAGCAAAAGATCAACTGAATCAAGTACAGTGGTTCCATGTGTATAGTTCAATGGTGCTCCTATTAAATCTAGCAAAATATAATATTTCAGCACAACAAATCTGACTATACTCTACACAACTTAGACACTTAACCACCTTAACATAGATCATAAGTTTTACTAAAACCTGAATGTGTTTCTGTTATATGTTTATTAATAAAAATGGGTATCCGATGTGCTTTGCGGAATGTGTTCTATATTTCTTATGGCCATTTATAAAATTTGTTACTGTTTAAAGTTATAAAATTCAAAGTAACTGACCCTTCCGTATATTTTGATTAGCAGTAGCAAATTAATCATATCCATGAGCATTAGTTACATCTGATTAATCTTTTTGGATGATTTTATCAAAGAATAAAACTCATACAATGTGATGAGAAATTAATGTCAACTTGTGAATTATAATCCACACTATGTACTTGTGCTGTAAATTATTTACAATATGTGTCAATGTCTGCTTTTGAAGATCTGAATCTGTTCCTACATGGGTGCATCATTTCTGCACACTGATTTAGTGTTATTAAGTTGGCTATCTTATGTCAGTCAATGTTCTAGATATTTTCTTCTAAGAAATATGTTTTGTACTTTCGGAAAACATGCTTCATATGTTTGGCTACCATGAAACGCGGGGATGGCAATGCTATTTTCTCTGCAGAGTGTTCACATTCTTTCCATGCTACCTTCACTGCAGAGTGTTCACATTCCTTCCATTTCCATTGTATTACGTCAAATGTTAGACATGGAAATCAAATTTGCCCAGTTTGCAGAGCAAAGTGGAAAATTCCATGGCAAGCTACTACTCTGGAACCTCTTCCTGGAAGGTCTAGAATCAATCCTGTCGATTTGTCGCAGAACAATGGTCTACTGACAGTTGCACTTCAACTGCCTCCTCGTCCTATTCTTAATCGACTTGCTTCACAACTATTTTAGTCTCCTGAGCCTGATGTCTATAATGACGACGAATCCTTAGATCACAAAATAGAAAAGGCTGAGAAAATTTTAAAAGTTTAAGTCCTATAGATGTGGAATCCTGAATCATAATGGTCAAAACGTACAAAAGTTCCAGCAGTCCCACAATTCGATGCTTATAATAACTTCACTGACCTGATCCATGTGAAGGCCCCTGGTTCATTTTCAGGTCACAGTTAGAATTGATCAGTCTAACGTGTCTCCAATTCCTCAAACTCCTCGTGCTAATTTTTGATGAAATAAGCGTGAGTATTGGAGTTTGAGTCAAAACTAATAGCAAACGCAAGTGAATGACATATAATAGTCACACAATAATCATTAAGAGTTTTAATACCGAATAAGAATTTTAGTGTACCAATCACAAATTCACGAAACACATCATAATTCAAAGTACTAATATGTAAATGAGATTAATATGCCGATATGATATTATTGTTTATCAAGTTTATACAGCTAATTTCTTAAAAGCAACCTAAAGCAAAAATTAGTTAAAAATGAAATCTGGTTATAATATAAAGGCTAACTATATTTTTTTCACTTTGTAAAACAAATTCTCGAATCATGTGTTGTTTTGACAGATAATCTCTGATGGACTTGTCTCATGCAGGAAGGAAGCAGTTAGCCCACTTATTTCTATTATCTAGGAAAAAGAAGATATGCATCACACAAACTCAATTTGTTAAATGCAGCTTAAAATAAAAAGAAAATCTTACCCAAAAACTCAATTTGATATTTCCTTCTTGGAAAGTGAGGTCCCTTATAGATGCACTGCAATACAAAACACAAATTTAAAATTTAGAATATGCGAGAGCACGATTAAAATTTAGTGTCAAATTTAACACGATTAAAAATAAAAAATTAAATCTAATTGACAAAGAGCATTAGTTAACCCACAATATGTTAAACTCACTTCAAGTTACAAAATTTGTGGCACTCACCATCCTGGTTCACTTTGTTTCTGGTTGTATTTGTTACATCATTCCGAACTAAAACCACAAAATGTCGTAGCTAATCTGGGACCTAAAAGTATAACAAATATATTGAGAATACATAGAAATTCAGAGTATTTTGATATTTGAGCACAACATGAACAACACATATAAAGTCAAGTCACCTTCCATCATCGTGATCGCTTGCTTTGCAAATAAACCGTTAAAATTGAATTTATATCTAGTATACATCTTAAATTTACCTTTGTCCTTACCGATCCTTGGCGCATAGCAACAAAGACTTAACACCCACCACGTCCAATTCCTCTTGATGGACCTTGATGAGAAGGGCTATAGCTTTTTGGATTTGACCTGCTAAATTATTTGCAAACTTTCAATATTTAATATCCAACTAAGTAGCTACAATAAGGAGACACAAATATATGGGGAGTTAAAATCCATCTTTTTAAATACAATACACTAATTTAAAATTTAGAATCTGCAAAAACACGATTAAAATCTAGTGCTAAAGTTAACATGATTAAAAAAAAATATTAAGCATAATTGACAAAGAACATTAGTCAACCCACAGTATGTCAAACTCACTAACAAAATTGGTGGCACTCACCATCCTGGTTCACTTTGTTTATGGTTGTATTTATTGTATCATTTTCCGAACCAAAACCACAAAATGTCGAAGCTGATATGGGACCTAAAAGTATAACAAAAATATTGAGAATACATAGAAATTCAGAGTATTTTGATATTTGAGCACAACATGAACAACACACATAGAGTCAAGTCAAGTCACCTTCCATCACCTTGATTGCTTGCTCTGCAAATTAATCGTTAAGCATCCAGTATACATCTTAAATTTACCATTGTCCTTAGTGATCCTTGGCGTATAGCAACACAGGCATGCTTAACACCCTGCACGTCCAATTTCTCTAGTTGGACCTTGATGAGAAGTGCTACAACTTTTAGGATTTGCCCTGCTAAATATTTTTGCACCCATTCAATATTTAATATCCAACCAAGTAGGTACAATAAGGAGACACAAATATTTGGAGTTAAAATACATTTTTCTTAATTACCCATTATTTGATAATCCCTACTTCTTACTTTAGTGATCTACCGGGTTTGCTTTCTCCTGGACTACATACAAATGACATAAGTGTAATGTAATATGGTGGGTTTTGTACATACAACTGGAATTTCAAAGTAAACAATAATTAAGCGCGTCAATGCAGGTTAGTATTTGTGTAAACGCAGGTTACATCAATACAATTAATTAATAATTTACTTGCAAGTGGTTCTTTTGCCGTTGATGTCTGCTGCTAGGCAAATTAAGCCTTTTCTGTTACATTCGTTGAGGACAAAAAAGAATCATAGCACTACATGTTTATAAATTCATGATTATAAGCTAACTGGTAGTTGGGCAAAATCATTTTCAGCTAATTTTGAGAAATTGTTTCAAGGGTTAAATCAAATCGATTTTGGCTCATTTTTAGATATGTTCTAGTATAAAGAATCCAATAAATATGATAAAAATTTAAACACTTTTTGAGCTTCTTAAGGTTAGATTTTCATTAGTTTTCAGCAACTCACCTATCATATGACATACATCTTTACTGAGTTTGGGTAATTGTTCCAAGGCTTAAACTGACTTGGTTTTCACTGAAATTTAGATATGTTGTAGTCCTAAGGATCATATACTCCTGGTTAAAATTTAAAAAATTTCAGGATTACAGAAGGTCAAATCTTTATCAGTATTTGGTTGCTGGACAGAATCGTTTTCAGTTGCTGGAGAATTGGTTATTAGAATCTTTATTAGTATTATGGATCACAACTATTTCATCTATAAGTTGTTAGAATACGAAAATACCTATATTGAGTAAGAAACAATAATCAAGTGCATCTATGCAGGTTAGTATTATGTTGACTCTTGCACTAAGCAAGGTTTTTTATGACATTACAACAATTCTGTTATAAGTGCATAACTTAGCTCTGCCGTCATGCATGAATGCCAATCACTTGATAGAAACTAATTTCTATGGCATGCAGGGTTCAAACAAAAGAATACTTTGTCAATTATCAATGCTTGAAAGAAGAATGGCCCAAGGCAAGATTGAATCTTTATTAGGCTTCTAAATAATTACCTAGTTTACATAGATTTTGATCGATTCTGGATCATGCATAGTTTATGTTGTTCGGTCTGGTTTAAGATGAATCAGTTGGTAGAAAGATATCAATATGATAGCATTTTCATACTTCTACGTTGACATAATTTTATTCTATTTTCTAGGTAAGAAAGCATTAAACATGCAAAAGAAGCTATTGCTCTGGATGTTAAGGACGGAAATTCTTGGTGTAAGTAATAACTCGTAACCAGTTTAGCCAAAGATGATTAAAACTTCTTTGGTGAAAATTGGCATTACTTAATTACATATACTTAAAGCATATTCAGTGCATCTAGTCATCTAGATAAGAGATACTTAATTACTATTTTTTTGTGGCTGGAGCATGGGACCATAGCAAGCTTCTGCAATCTTTAAAAGCATATCAGAATGCTTTAAGTATGCACATAATGAAAGCCGAGCTCTGCTTCTGTGATTGTGGGCTAAAAGTTATTTTGCTAGTGATATTAATTCTGCTATGATAATTAGTAATTTTTTATGCACTTCAGGAGAAAGATGAGGGAATGAAATCAAATCCAGATCTGTACTTCAACTGTGCTACTGTAACTTTCCATCACTCCTCTACTAATATTATACTTCCTGGAGAAAAAGCAAATGAAGGAAATTTCTAGTCTTGAATCGAGTTTTGGCGGAAGGGATTAAAGGCTGAAACATAAGTTCCTAGTACTATTGAAACGTAAGTTCCTAGTTCACTTACGTTTTGGCGGACGTAAGTTATATTATGCACAAACATGATCGCTTGAAACAGTGCTCATAATCTCTCAGGCATACCAACGTGTTTAACATAATTGACTAGAGAATAAAAATACCTGAACCAATATATTCTTTGTTACAGGTTTGATCGCAAAAAAAAGCTCCAAACCGAGTTATTCAAAACCAAAAAGTTCCAAACCGAGTTATTCAAAATCGAATAAGAATTCTATATATTACAAATATGTTTGATTCATTACTTACTGAGTTTTATTTCAATTTATATTTAAGGGGTCATTTGGCAAATCTGAATAATATCTTTCTCAACGGTTAAAATTCTGAATGAATAGTTATCTGAATTCTGAAAGAATAAGATTATTTGGTAAAAAAATTATTAAAATATCTGAATAATACTGATTTATTATTTTACCCTTATAAGTGGGTGATATATTTAACAAATCCTTTTAGTGCTCTATTCGAATAATAACCTTTTATGTTTGATGAAATAAAACTTTTAATCCTATTAATTCTTTTAAAAAATATTTCATAAAATCTTCATTTACAAGGTAAAACATAGAAATATAGTGTAAAGAGTTTGTTAAAAAAACTAAAACTATATTTAAATATTAGTATAATATATCTATAATTAATTATTATGACAATAAAAATAATAACAACAAAATATATATAATTACGATTATTTTATGTTGTCGTTATTGCCTCTAAGCTTTCCTGGAAAGTAACGTGCAAAGTCCGGTAATAAAAATATCTTAATCATTGAGTCAGGTTTTACAATCTTACCGATTAAGACATTATTAACGATTCAGAAGATATAAAAGTAGAGCCAAACAATATTAATTATCTTAACCATTAAAATAAGCTTCATTAAGTAGTATTAAGAAGTAAACAAATGAGGCCTAAATTTCCTGTAATCATGCCGCTAGCTCTGTCAGAGGCACATACCTCACCTTACCACCTCCTGATTTGCTTACCAGAGGGTCTATTTGCACAGCCCCTGCGGGGCCAGTCAGGATGAGAGAGATACGGACTACTCTATACATTCTTAGGTTGTACTAAACGAAATCAAACTTGAATCTTTATAGGCACCTTACGATTAAGCTAGACCAATAAGTAAATGGATACCATTCAGATAAACATACAGTACCAGGATTGTATATTCAGTACAGTGTTCGAAAAGTCGCTAGGCGATAAACCTTTGCACAGCCCCTGCGGTGCCAGTCAGGGTGAGAGAGATACGGACTACGCTCTTCCGTATCACGCAAAAAGCATGTCTTTTTCAGTACATTCTTAGGTTGTACTAAACGCAATCAAACTTGAATCTTTATATTTATAGGCACCTTACGATTAAGCTAGACCAATAAGTAAATGGATACCATTCCTAGGCGATAAACCTAATCAATGGAATGGGACTGTAATGCTAGGCCTTAACAGATTATTGAAATAATAACACAATCACAAAGACATCTAAAATAGCAAAAAATTAAATTCAAAGGAAAAAAAAACCAACTTTGCAAAAGCTATCATTCCAATAAATCAATTGGAGCGTAGAATAACATATGAATAGATGAATAAACACAATTAGTAATCAACCCCATAAGAAAGAAATCACACCCAACAAAACCCATAACTTAATAATCAAGAATCTTGTGTTTCAGGTCTCACCTTTTTGCCCAATTCTTCAGAGGTAAATGTTGGGGTTTTTGTGACCGCAATAAACATTTGTAAATTATTATGGGTTGACCCATGGTTTACTTTACCCGATCAATTTCCGAATAATTGGTAGTAATTGAGAAAAATGAATAAAAGATGGATTCTGAAAATACAGATCACAAATTTTCCGAGCACCGACATTCGTGTAATTTTTTGTTATGTCTTTGATTTGTGCGGGAGATGATCGACATGTATATTCGGGTTGATCCAGTATAATTTAGGTTGCTCCAAATGATGGTGTAATTACCAAAAGGGGCAGAAAATAAATATAGAAGAAAGAAAAAATGAAGGATAATAATAGTAATTTTCGAAATGTAATACTAGTAGACATTTTGATTATATTGATTTGCTTATACATTGTTTTATACACTTAGTTAAATTCAAGTAACACTTTAAACCAATTAACATTCAAAATCATTAAGCAATTTAACTCCTAAAAACCATTTAATTTTTACCTCAATCTCTCTTCTCCTTCCTCCTTCTTCTTGACATCTCTCCCTCTCCCTCTCGGCCTCTCTCCCTCGACCTCTCTCTATCTCTCTCTCGGTCTCTCTCCCTCGGTCCCTCTCCCTATCTCTCTCTCTCTCTCTCGGCTTCTCCCTCTCCCTCTCTTCTCCTCTCTCTCGGCTTCTCTCATCAACAACATCATCACCCACAACTCAACAATACTTACACACTTTAAGTCAATTAATCACATAACAATCACTTACATGCAATTTAAATCAACTAACCCTCTAATTTCAAATACCCACTAATGTTATCATACACAAAATAAAATTATAACTATTACCCATCAAATTTCATAACATATAATCATCAAAATCTCAAACCCTTTTTAAATTACACCTACTAACAATCATCAATTAACAATACTCAACTAATCACACCTTATAAACTCATAATTTCATACCAATCATGAAACTCAATGTAATAACCTATAATCACCAACATGCATCCACATAACACATGTAAATCACTCGAAAAACCCAAAACAAACCTTGCATGTAAACCCTAGTTCGAAAATTGAAGAAAAAATATGATTCATGGGTATAGGGTTGTAGAGAATTGAGAGTAGATTGTTTTTCTTACCAAAAACTTGAATTTTAATGGAGGGAATACCTTGAAAAGCTTGAATCTTCAATGGAGGGTTAGAGAGAATTTTGAGAGAGAAGGGGACGGGTGGAAACACGGGGGGGGGGGGGGTTGCCGAAATAAAAAAAAGAATGGGGAAGGGTTTGGTTTTATGTAACACACCCACTAATTCAATTTTTAATGATATAATTTTAATGAATAAAAGACTTACAAAATCCTAATTACAAGATACTTTGGTTTTAAAAATAAAAGATGGACATAAATATTTAAAACACAATTTTCTCTTTATCAAGATATTTTTAAAATATTTTTTTAAGATTGTTTTATAAAAAGATTTGGATTTTACAAGAATAATAAATAGAAAAATTATTATAAAATATTTTAATTCGAAATTAAATCAAACCTTTATTTTTAAAAAGTATCTAAATACATAAAGACAATAAAACAAGAAATTTCATGATTTTTACTAACTCCAATAATTTTACTAAAATGTTTAAGGGAATTAAAAATCATATTTCTACACATTTTTAAAAGTATGCAAAATTTAATATAAATTCATATCAATACATTTAGAAATTATTTAATCATATAATGACTCACCAATTAAAGCACATATTTTACTTTTACTAGCTCCAAACATTTTACACAATTATTTAAGCGAATAAAAATTATACTTAATATCTTTTAAAAGTATTCTTAAAATCAAAATAATTTCACCTTAACACACCTAACAATTATGTTCACATAAACACGTCAACAACCATATTATCACATAACAACTCATCAATTAAAATATTTTTATATTAATATAATATAATTACAAGGTACGAAATTCCCAGATATTACATCATTCCCCCCTTAAAAGGATTTTGTCCCCAGAATCGGCTATGTAAACAAATGAGGGTACTGTTCTAACATATCACTTTCTAATTCCCAGGTTGACTCTTCAACCCTTGGGTTTCTCCACAAAACTTTTACTAAAGCAACTGATTTATTTCTAAGCACTTTCTCTCTACGATCTTCTATTCGGATCGGTCGCTCTATATAATACAAATCTGGTTGAATTTCCACTGGTTTATATTCTATTACACATTTAGTGTCAGGATGAAACTTCTTAAGCATCGATACATGAAAAACATTTTGTATATGCTGCATCTGAGGTGGTAAAGCCAATTCGTATGCTACTTTGGCCACGCATCGCAAAATCTCGAAAGGTTCTACAAATCTTGGACTTTACTTTCCTTTCTTCCCGAATCTGGTTAATCCTTTCCATGGTGAAACTTTCAGCAGTACTGAATCTCCGTCTTCAAAATCTACTTTCTTCAAAATCTACTTTCTTTTATATAATAGTATAGATTATAAGCATGCATTAATGTCAAAAGCAGCTTTAAAATAAATAATTTGTAAAAAACAATAAATTAAATAGCATGAAATCTATATATATAATTTGCAACAACGCATTTTAAAAGAAAAAAAATTACAACAATCAAGTAAAACCTTTCACGTTTATATATTATTCAATTTTTTCAAATTAAATAATTTTAAATGAATTTAGTTGAATTGAAAGAATTTTAAAATCGGGGATGTAGGGTCATATACTTTTCTTTCATGAAATTTTTTACTCTTTTTTTGATCGATTTTGACCATTTTAATCGATTCTTAACTAATTTTTCAAGAAATCGTTCTTTCATCCAATTTTCGTTTAATCGAAACAAAGCCCACCTATCTAATGATCAGTTGGCCAATTAATTGGGTTAATAGCCAATTTTTAGGATGGAGGTCATGGGTGTTAAATTGTATTTTGTCCATTTTTTAACACTATAACTCTGTAAGAGCTCTATTTTCAGGAACATATATCATACATGCACAAAATGAGTACATTCAGTTTGACAAGTTCTGACACAAATTTTTAAAAAGCTAAATCTTCATATAAATATATAATTATGTACTCTTGCTACTGTAGGTTCTTACCTTTTTTTTAATAGTTTAACTTATATATTTTATAATTGGATATTTATCCTAACAAATGTCAAATAAATATGGGGCATCAATGGATGAGAAAAATAAGTTTCTAGGTGGAGAAATGGATGTACATAATTTATTTGCACGGTTAAAATAACCAATTAATTTGAATTTTTCTACCTGTCTTAACTGTATCCTGCAAGTTTTTTCTATTGCGATTCATTGTAGTATTGTGGTTTAGTTACATGTTACTAATCAAAATCTGTCTGTAGTTATGTCTTTCCATATCGTGAATACTATCTACTAAATCAGGGTTTTCAGTTTTCTCTCTAATGAGAGTTGATAAAAGCCTAATCCTCCTTTCATTTCCATAGCCGTCGTCTCCTCATTTTCTTTCGATCTACCTCTATCTTCTCCGTTTAAAGCCCTCATTCCTCCCTTCTAATCCTCCTTCAGTCCTCCATCCATTCTTCTAAACTTCTTTTTTCTAGTTTCAATAAAATCGAGCCGCATGTTAGTTTTTTGTTTATTTTAAATCTGTTCTTTGTTGAGTTTGTTCCCAATTTATTTGGGTTTTGTTTATTCTCTTCTTGTGAGAGCTTTATGTGTTTTTGGTTTGTTTTGCAGTGAATTAATATCCAGGATATTAGATCTGCTGGATTTTCAAGGTTTTGATTTAACGATGAAAGTTTTTGTGGGATTGCATTTACGGTCAATAACTCAAACCAGATGTGGCTGATGTGTAAAATAACTGCAAGCACACAGTATTTAGTTGTAGCAATCACAGATCGATCCTCAGAGGCTAAGAATTTTCAAAACCCTAACAATTAACTCAGGCGAACTAGACAATAAGATTTGAGATGAGATTTAATTAACCTAATTGCAAAGATTATCAAAAATCTAGGAATCTGAATCCATTAATCAATCACAATTAATATTAATTCGCCCTAAAATCAACTCTCTTTTCTTCACAAATAAGATATACCAATCAACGAGACAAGCATATACTATGAAATTGTTATCTAACAATAACATATCAAAACTTCAAGGAGCAAGCATAAGCTATGAAAAATAAATCCGGTAACAATAATATATCAAAATCACTTTGTCAATTGAACAATTAAGCACCAAGAAAAATTATGAGAATTAATTAATAGTAACGAGAAGAAATCAAGAGTAATTAAATTAACTTCATCTTCATCCTAGGAAATTAAATTAGCTACTCATAATTATAAAATAAACGAAACAATTATTATTATAATGTGAACAAAACATGAATATTCGAATTAAGCAAAACTAATATTTAATGCAATATGATCACGAATTTATTTAACAGCCTAAAGTTATTTTTATTTTTTTTTTGAAACGGAATAATTTTATATTAAAGGAACGAAGCATCGTACATGAGTTTCTCCAACATTAAATGTGGAAGAGACGAAATATCATTTAAACAATTAACCTCACAAGGCACCCTAGCTAACATATGGGCTACCATGTTGGCATACTTGTTAACAAACGAAATAGATATATCCGGGTGTTCATCTAGTAATACTCGACTCTCTTGAAGGTAGTTCCCCACTTCTAAGTAATTAATCGTTCCTCTTTGAATGGCGTTCACTGTGAGTATCGAATCACTTTCAATAACCGCTTCTACTATGCCTATTTCAATCGTCCACCTTATAGCTTCCAGCACTCCCCATGCTTCTGCTTCAAAAACTGTGACTCCACACTCTTTTCAAATATTCCTTGCATTGCAGAATCCCCCAGTGTGGTCACGCAAGATCATACCTACAGAAAACTTTGAAAACCCTGGGAAAATAGATGCATCTACATTAATCTTGAATTTACCTGTCTCTGGTGCTTTCCATTTTCTCTCATTAATCAAATTAGCTTGCAATTTCGGCTAATTGCAGCACTAGAATTTCTTTTCTATACCTGCATCTCACACCACTCACCACTGAATAATTTGGTGATTACTCCATTGCACAGCCGTATCAGAAGATAATGTCTTTTGCACCCAAACCTTCATGTTTCTCGCTGAGCAAATTCCCCACAATACTGTAGTCATCTTGATAAGTGCATATTTTTGCATATTTTATTTACCTATTTATTGCTTGAACTCGTGTTTTAATAATTTATTTTGTTGCATTTCAGGTAAATCGTAAATAAATAAAGAAATGACAAAATAAATAAATAAAGTTGAAGGAAGGGAAAAAAGAGGAAGAAAAAGGACCAAAAATGAAAGAAGGAAAAGAATTAGGAGCTTGGAGCAAAAGGAATATTTCAAGACAAGTGGAAGGTAGAGATCATCCCAACACATTAGAAAAGTGTATGACCAAGATTAACTCTTCAAAGCTTAAGGGGGAAGGAAACAAATAGATGGCTAGGATTTCACCACCACACAACCCAAATATATGGTGGGGATTTACCCAACACCCCCCTTAACCCTAATTTCTATCCTATAAATACCCCCTCACCCCCCCTTGTATTTAGTAACTTAGATTTTAGGGTAGATTTAATTTCTTGTATTTTTCTTAGTTTCAAATCTTGTAAACACTCCTATTATAATTAATGCAATTTTTATTTTCTTTACTCCTTGTCTTGCTCTTTCATTATTGTTGCCTTGTTTCGTTATTTTCGTAAATCCCGTTGCTAACCACTTGGGGTTGAAAGTAACGAAACTTTATTTTCTTGTTCGTAGTTTTAATTCGTAATTTTGCCCCTTTAAAAATCCATTTTATTGTGGGCCATTTATTTTAAATCATCATTTTAGTGTAATTTAATTTTCGTAAATAAGTTGCTTTATTTCCGTAACTAATTTTCTAAAAAAAAAATTAGTTTTATAAAAATTTCCATTACGTATTTTTAGTTTTTTTTTTATTTTTTATATCTCCCCTTTTCTGTTTAATTCGAAGCAAACACTTATCTCTCTTATCTTTTCTATCGTTTTTTTTTCTCTGCAACCCATTTCCTTGATTAATTCCCTTCCCCTGTTTTGTTTTCTACGAAACCCACTTCTCTGTTCATTTTCAAACCCGAAAAAAAAAACCTCACCACTAGCCTTATTCTTCTCTTTTCAATCGCAACAAACACACAGATATAGACCTCCTCAATTTCCTTCCCCTTTCCCCTTTTCTTATCTTTATTTTGAATTCTGATGTGCTGAGTTCGTGGGTCTGTCCTAAGTGCTGCTGCGATTTGAATTTCTGTACCTAGTTCGAGTAAACGAGTTTTGAATTGTGGGTTTTTAATGAGTTGCATTTTGAATCTCTCGCTGGTTTCACTGTTCTTGAATGTCGTTTGTTTTGATTGGGTGTTTGTAATGAGTCGACTGAGTTTGTAATGGTCTCTGTTCGTTTGTTGTTTGATGTCGTAGTTCATTGCTAACCGAGTTGTGTGGTTCTATAATTACGTCGCGAGTTTCGTTTTTGCTGTTATGAGATGAGCTTTTGAGATTTGATTTTCGAGTTCTGCTATGTGTGTTTCCACTGAGTCACGTTCGAGCTATTGTAATGGGTTGTTAGCGTAATGAGTCTAATTGTCTGAGTTCAAGTTTTAGTTTTGCGTTTATGGTTGCTTGGTTATTTGGTTATGTTTGGATATTCAAAATTGTGCTCTGTGTAATCTGTAGGTGCGCCTATGCTGTTTTGTATGATTGCTGTTGATCGATTTGTCGATTTGTTCTTCTATGTTATGTTGTCGTTTTCCTGTTTTCTGAGCTGCTTTAACCGAGTCAATTTGCTGAGTTCTGTGCTTGAATCACTTTGCTTATGTACTAAGTTCGAGTGTTTTGTGCTGTGAGTAGTTAGGAATTTTGCAGTTGAGTTTTTTTTTTTTTTTGTCACTGTTCCCGGTCCTAAATGTTTCCGTGTTGTCACTGAATTTGATTTCCGAGTTTGCTGCTTAACGAGTTCGTTTTAGTGAGATGTTTTACAGAGTTCAAATTTCTTTGATCAAGAATTTACTACGTTTGTTAGTTTTGGTTTTTCTTAGCCTGGATTTCAGTTTTTCTAAGTTTTTCTAGGAGCTCATGTAAAAAATCTCTTTTCAATCCTTTGAATAAAATCTAATTTTAATTCGATTTTAAAATTTTTAGATTAATTTAGCTTTTGTTCTTTTTATTATTTAGTTAGAATTAGAGTAAATTTAATTTTCCTTTAAAAATAGATTAATCTTCTTTTGCTAATTAAATAATATAAAAAATCGAAATTTTCAAAAACCCAATTGTTCTAATTCGATTAAATTAAAATTTAAAGTTTGCGAATTAAATTAGTCTCCGAGGAACGAATCACAAATTTTACAACGAAACGAATTGTGCGCTTGCGATTCAAATGTCTTCATTATTTTTAGCACAACAAGTTTTTGGCGCCGCTGCCGGGGACTAATTATTTTTCGCGACTTAATTTTTAATTTTTCGAGCCTTAATTTTTAATTTTTCGAGTTAGTTTTATTTCTTGTCTTATTTTTTTTTATTTCGTTCTTTTTAGGAAAGCTTGAGATTTCGGAACTCTTCTCAACGAAGCGTGGAAAAATTGGAATTTATGGAAAGCAAGCTTCGGTAACCGTATCTCACTCTTTTCGTTTTTTTTTATTATTTTTAGAAAAATACAAAAAATTCAAAAAAAAATTTGAAAAATCAAAAACCCAAAAAAATTAGTTGTAAATACATAATTCTTGCATCATGCATTCAACACGTAGGTGCACATCATGCTAGATTTTATTTTTTGTTTTTAAATTTTTCGTACCTATAATTGTGGTGATCGCTGGAGGACCCCAAGGTACGTTAAATTCTTTCTTTTCTTTAGTTAGATCACGTAGTGTAAGCATCCATATTTGTTTATAATTTTTGTATATATCATTGTTTGTTGCATCATTTTGTAAATAAACATTAAGGGCAAAACCTCTCAAAAGATAAGGGAAGGGATTTCATCTCTCTTTCCTTAGCCCAAAAACAATTTAATCCCTCATTTTGCATACCTAGCCTTTAATACATTTTGCATACCTAGCCTTTAATAAAATTAAGTAGACGTTTACCCCTAGGAATCTCGCGCTCAATTAGGAAGGTGCTTAAGAAACGAAGTAATCTTTAATTATTCTTACTTTTTGGTGTCTAGGAAAGCGAAAGCTGACCTGGCCAATTAAGGTTTGGTGTCTAGGTTGGTGTTTAGCCTCTTGGCAATGCTTGCACCTACCTGGCCAAGCCGGTTCGAATAATTATTGATTTACCTAGTTTTTGGTAGCCCTTACAGTTAGGAGCAAGGTCTAGTTATTTTATTAGGGAACCCTAGGTTTAGAATTTTTCTTTTAATTTTTCACCCATTTCTTTTTGTGTGTTTTAATTTATCGCACTTACTTGCTACGTGTTTCCTTTTGTGGTTTATGCGAACTACGTGGCGTAGGGATAATTCTTCTAGACTAGTGAGATCTTTCGAGACTTCTTCATCGTCTAATTCCGAGTCTTTAGATTATTCCGAACCCGTAGTAAACATGGCCATGTCTCTTAGGGACCGTTGTTATCCCACTCGTTCCGCCCAACCTTCGTGTATCACCCTTCCTCCCGTTAATGGTAATAATTTCGAAATTAAAGCTCACCACATCAGTATGTTACCTAAATTTAACGGGAGCGAGGGTGAGGACCCGTATCTCTTTCTTCAAGAATTTGAGGAGGTTTGTGCCTTACAAAAGCTCCAACAATTAACCGAGGACTCGATTAGGCCTAGACTCATTAATTTTGCGCTTAAAGAAAATGCTAAGAAATGGTTGTATAGCCTACCGGTTAATTCTATTTCTACGTGGGAGGGATTTGTGGTAATTTTTCTTAAAAAATATTTTCCAAACCATCCATAAGACTACAAGAATTACAAACGAGATAAATCAATTTCATCAAAAGGAAAATGAGTCTTTTTGGAAATATTTTGATCGTTTCAAAAATCTTTTATCACAATGCCCCCACCACGGAATAGAAAAAATGGAGGCTTTGTAAGATCGTTTATGAGGCCTTAGATGGACCAACAACCGCGTTGTTGGAATCTATGTGCCAAGGAAAATTCATGGAGAAAGATGAGGACGAGGGTTGGAAATTTTTCGAAGAATTAGCCGAGAAGACCATGTTGTGGGAGTCTACTAGGGAACCTAACAAGTCTAATGAGTCGTCTAGTTCATCTAAGGGTTTGCATTCGATTGCAACCGATGCCAAATTAGCCACTCTAACTAGGAGACTCGAAGCCCTAGAAACTAGTAAGGCCCCCTCAAATGTGTCTATGTGCCCTAATTTCAATCAAGGTTTTTCGGACTATCCCGCTTTTGATCAAGTTAATGCGATGTCTCAACCACCCACTAGGAACGATCCGTTTGCTCCTACTTATAATCCCGGGTGGAGGAATCACCCGAATTTCTCGTGGAACCAAAGCCAAAATTACTAAAATCCACCTTCTCTTCAACCTCCTTTTCAAAATGCTCCATTTTTCAAAGGCCTAATCAAAATTCTTTCTCGACTCCAAATCAAGGTCCCTTTCCAAACCCTACTCAAAATCTCAGTCCTTATCCGACTCAACCTTCTTATCCAAATCAAGCACCCGCCCACCCACCCGGCTTTAATGAGTCGGATAAGAGAATTACTTCTTTGGAAAAAACTCTTAATGCGCTTTTAAAATCAACGACTAATTTGGCTCAATCTCAACACACTTTCATGCAAACCATGACTCAGGATAGGCAACTTTTGAATGCTAGTACTCAAGCCTTGTCTAAGTTAGAGGTTCAAGTGAGTCAATTAGCCAACGCCATGTGTGAGCGAGAGAAGAATAAGTTCCCGAGTCAACCAGAGGTTAACCCTAAATTCCCTCTCAACCAAAGACCTCACGAAAATGTTAATGCTATCATCTCTCTTAGGTCGGGAAACCAAGTTAATAATCAAGTAGGTGTCGAGTCTTCCAAGGAAGAAGAAGAAAAAGAAGAGTCAAATGTTGAGCCAAACCCTACTCCAATTTATGAACCTCTCGAGTCATCTATTCCCACACCTCCACTCGAACCTTCATCATCGAAATCCACTCCCGAGTCATCAAATTCTTCTCTTAAATCATCCTCAACACCTAACAAATCTTCGAATATCGTTCCACTTTCCACTTCTCTTCCCGATGTGTCTAACGAACGAGTCTTTAAGCCTAAAGCTCCTTATCCTCAAAGACTCCTTCCCAACAAGCAATCACCTCAGATAGAAAAGATTTTGGAAGTTTTCAAGCAAGTTGAGATCAACATTCCTCTTTTAGATGCCATTCAACAAATTCCCTCTTATGCCAAGTGTCTAAAAGATTTATGTTCTCACAAACGCTCCACTCATGTCCCTAAGAAAGCATTTTTGACTTCTCATGTTAGTTCAATTCTTTCGAACCAAATTCCAGTGAAATATGAGGACCCCGGTTGTCCTACAATTTCATGTGTCATAGGCAATACTTTTGTGGACAAGGCGTTACTTGACTTAGGCGCTAGTGTGAACTTGCTTCCATTTTCGGTCTATCAGGCCCTAGGTTTAGGCGAACTTCAAAAGACGAACATGACAATTCAATTAGCCGATCGTTCTGTCAAAATGCCTAAGGAAATAATTGAGGATGTGCTAATTAAGGTTGGTGAATTCATCTTTCCAGTTGACTTTGTTGTCCTCGAGACCCAACCCGTCACGAATCCTAAGAACCAAATCCCGATTATTCTAGGACGACCTTTTCTTGCTACATCCAATGCCTTGATTAATTGTAGGGATGGTTCGATGAAACTCACCTTTGGTAATA
Organism: Saposhnikovia divaricata; assembly: GCA_036435485.1. Taxonomy (NCBI): domain Eukaryota; kingdom Viridiplantae; phylum Streptophyta; class Magnoliopsida; order Apiales; family Apiaceae; genus Saposhnikovia; species Saposhnikovia divaricata. Next base: position 146,834,562 of record CM071596.1, on the reverse strand, counting down.
TGACAATTAACCTTAACATATTTAATGTCGGAAAAGAACCCAATGAGCTTTACGAGCAACCAGTAGCGGTTAATCTTGTTGATGACATTGTTAATTGGTCTAGCTTCGAGGATAGTGAGATTGAGTCTCTTCTCGTTGAGGATTTTAAAGTCAACCATGAGTCTAATCGAGAGTACTCTGATTCGTTAAGGGACATGACTTCGGAAGAGATGTTGAGAGAGTTGGATGCCATTTGTTCCCCGTGGGAGACCAAACCCGAGGATGCTCTTGTTGAACCCATTGTCAAAACTTCCGTTGGTGAACCACCTACATTCGGTGAGTTCTTAGGGGATTTATTAGAAATTCGTTCCAAGTCTGAGATTCCACCTGAGGTTATTAGTAGTGAGCCCGTTCTTAACACTTCCGTTCTTAAGAGTCTCGTGGGTACACCACCCGCATTTGCCTTAACTCTTTATCATCCCGAATTTGATCAACAGCCGTTAGGGAAAGAGGAACCCTTGTCTCATGTTATTCCTAGTGATTCGAACCCTAACCAGACTTTCATTATCTATAATTTGCTTAAACAAAATAAAGAAGCCTTAAGTTGGTTTAGGGAGAACATTAGTGACAATTGCTGTTTAGGGTTGAATGATTCAATGTTAATTAAGAAAATCTGTGCTAATAAAAATTTTCACAAATTTCTTGTTATTTTCTCAAAGTTACACCCGAATTTTCCTACCGGCATCGGCTAATTCGTTTTTATTCTTTTGCCTCCCCTCATGTAAGATAGGTATGGGGGAGGAGTGTGTGCGTGTGTGAGTTGTTTTCTCTTGTAATTTTTAGAAGTTTTCAGTCTCCGTCATCCCTTATCAGGTATTTCCTCACCTTTCTTCTTTCTCATTTCTCTTGCATTTGCATACATTGAGGACAATGCATGATCTAGGTATGGGGGAGGGTTTTTAGTGTAAATAGTAAAAATTGAAAAATCCAAAAAAATTAAAAAATCAAAAAGAGTTCTTTTCGTATTCTAGTCTTGTTAATTGATTACTAGTTGCTTGATGCACCCTTGCATGCTATGATAATCTTATGATCCATTAGCTTTTGTTTGAGAAGTGATTTGCTAAAGTTCTTGTTCACACACTTACACTAGCAAGGTGAAGCTAGTAGACTTATTTGAATTGTGCATGAAATTAGAAGGACATGATTAGGTGTAAGATGATTTGGTCTTCATGCTTTGAGTACAAGTAGGTGCATTGAGGATACCATTACTTGAGATTGATTATGTTCTACCACACCAAGTGAGTTTTGAGCCTATATGCACATCTTTTGCATTTATATTCTTTTGCTTGAGTGTCCACTTGTCATTTGCATCGCTAGCACTTGTTTGAGTTCTTTCTTGAAATACATGACATTAATTGATGATAAAATGATAAAGGCACTTAGGAATAACCTATATTTCCAAATTATCCACACCATTCTTATATGATCAATTAGTTAACCCTTTGAGCCTAATCATTTTCTTTCGGTGACACACCACATTACTCGCCTAAGACCTTTTTCTTGTTTAGCCTTACGTATTCTTGATCCCATTTTGTCAAAGGCTAGTAGGAACTTAAGGGAGCAATAAGGTGTGTGAAATAGGGTTTACTTTTGTTCATAACTTTTCTGGAAATATTTGTTGTTACCTTGATAGTCGATTTTCAAAGTTAAATCTAATTGAGGATTATTGTTACATTTATCTTAGCTCTCATAAAAAAAAAATTAAAAAAAATGAAAAAAAAAAAAGAAAAAAAAAAGAATAAATATACATGAGAGCATACTTATGTTTTTTGTAATCCTCCTTCATTGCGACTATTCAAGGCTTTTTGTTGAAAATAAAAATAAATTGTGTGGGGAGGAAGTTTGGTGTTGTGCATGATATTCATGGTGACTACTAGCTTTTGACACTTCACCTTGCTTTGGCCTTTCTTGACATACCTTGTCCCTAGCCCCATTACAACCCTAATAAAGACCTTTTGATTTTCATTATTAATGTATGTTGTGATTTAAGTTGGAATGATACCAAGTGTCAAGCATGCATTTGATTTTGTTGGAATTGAGTGATACACTTACCCTTTTTCTTGAGTGAATATTCTTTTGTGAGTGAAAGGTGAGGTATTGCTTATTTGTTTTTTGCATAAGAGATCTCAAGTTTTGACTCTGAGGTGTGCCCTTGTAGACTTAGCATGGTTACCAATAATTTTTGCACTTGACATGAACTTATAATCACTCTTGCATGGTTCTTTAAGTAGACTATGTGAATCCTTGCACTTTCCACACCAAGACTTTGCAAATTCATTTTCATTCTTAAGTTGATGTATCATGAGAGGACATGTATGTGTGGTGTGCATTGCCATGTGATCTTTTATACAAGCTAGATGGATTTTGTGGGTACATTCACTATAGGCCCTCACGAGACCTCACTCGTCCACTAGGGCTGCCTAGGGGTTTAAAGGGCTTGTTGCATATGCCAAATGCAACCGTCACACCTACGAAAAGGAGTATAGGACTTTGCATCTAGATTTTCATTTTGTTTTTATTTTCCTTGAGGACGAGCAAAAGATAGGTATGGGGGCATTTGATAAGTGCATATTTTTGCATATTTTATTTACCTATTTATTGCTTGAACTCGTGTTTTAATAATTTATTTTGTTGCATTTCAGGTAAATCGTAAATAAATAAAGAAATGACAAAATAAATAAATAAAGTGCAAGGAAGGGAAAAAGGAGGAAGAAAAAGGACCAAAAATGAAAGAAGGAAAAGAATTAGGAGCTTGGAGCAAAAGGAATATTTCAAGACAAGTGGAAGGTGGAGATCATCCCAACACATTAGAAAAGTGTATGGCCAAGATTAACTCTTCAAAGCTTAAGGGGGAAGGAAACAAATAGATGGCTAGGATTTCACCACCACACAACCCAAATGTATGGTGGGGATTTACCCAACACCCCCCTTAACCCTAATTTCTATCCTATAAATACCCCCTCACCCCCCCCTTGTATTTAGTAACTTAGATTTTAGGGTAGATTTAATTTCTTGTATTTTTCTTAGTTTCAAATCTTGTAAACACTCCTATTATAATTAATGCAATTTTTATTTTCTTTACTCCTTGTCTTGCTCTTTCATTATTGTTGCCTTGTTTCGTTATTTTCGTAAATCCCGTTGCTAACCACTTGGGGTTGAAAGTAGCGAAACTTTATTTTCTTGTTCGTAGTTTTAATTCGTAATTTTTCCCCTTTAAAAATCCATTTTATTGTGGGCCATTTATTTTAAATCATCGTTTTAGTGTAATTTAATTTTCGTAAATAAGTTGCTTTATTTCCGTAACTAATTTTCTAAAAAAAAAAATTAGTTTTATAAAAATTTCCATTACGTATTTTTAGTTTTTTTTTATTTTTTATATCTCCCCTTTTCTGTTTAATTCGAAGCAAACACTGATCTCTCTTATCTTTTCTATCGTTTTTTTTTTCTCTGTAACCCATTTCCTTGATTAATTCCCTTCCCCTGTTTTGTTTTCTACGAAACCCACTTCTCTGTTCATCTTCAAACCCGAAAAAAAAACCTCACCACTAGCCTTATTCTTCTCTTTTCAATCGCAACAAACACACAGATATAGACCTCCTCAATTTCCTTCCCCTTTCCCCTTTTCTTATCTTTATTTTGAATTCTGATGTGCTGAGTTCGTGGGTCTGTCCTAAGTGCTGCTGCGATTTGAATTTCTGTACCTAGTTCGAGTAAACGAGTTTTGAATTGTGGGTTTTTAATGAGTTGCGTTTTGAATCTCTCGCTGGTTTCACTGTTCTTGAATGTCGTTTGTTTTGATTGGGTGTTTGTAATGAGTCGGCTGAGTCTGTAATGGTCTCTATTCGTTTGTTGTTTGATGTCGTAGTTCATTGCTAACCGAGTTGTGTGGTTCTATAATTACGTCGCGAGTTTCGTTTTTGCTGTTATGAGATGAGCTTTTGAGATTTGATTTTCGAGTTCTGCTATGTGTGTTTCCACTGAGTCACGTTCGAGCTATTGTAATGGGTTGTTAGCGTAATGAGTCTAATTGTCTGAGTTCAAGTTTTAGTTTTGCGTTTATGGTTGCTTGGTTATTTGGTTATGTTTGGATATTCAAAATTGTGCTCTGTGTAATCTGTAGGTGCGCCTATGCTGTTTTGTATGATTGCTGTTGATCGATTTGTCGATTTGTTCTTCTATGTTATGTTGCCGTTTTCCTGTTTTCTGAGCTGCTTTAACCGAGTCAATTTGCTGAGTTCTGTGCTTGAATCACTTTGCTTATGTACTAAGTTCGAGTGTTTTGTGCTGTGAGTAGTTAGGAATTTTGTAGTTGAGTTTTTTTTTTTTGTCACTGTTCCCGGTCCTAAATGTTTCCGTGTTGTCACTGAATTTGATTTCCGAGTTTGCTGCTTAGCGAGTTCGTTTTAGTGAGATGTTTTACAGAGTTCAAATTTCTTTGATCAAGTAATTTACTACGTTTGTTAGTTTTGGTTTTTCTTAGCCTGGATTTAAGTTTTTCTAGGAGCTCATGTAAAAAATCTCTTTTCAATCCTTTGAATAAAATCTAATTTAAATTCGATTTTAAAATTTTTAGATTAATTTAGCTTTTGTTCTTTTTATTATTTAGTTAGAATTAGAGTAAATTTAATTTTCCTTTAAAAATAGATTAATCTTCTTTTGCTAATTAAATAATATAAAAAATCGAAATTTTCAAAAACCCAATTGTTCTAATTCGATTAAATTAAAATTTAAGGTTTGCGAATTAAATTAGTGTCCGAGGAACGAATCACAAATTTTACAACGAAACGAATTGTGCGCTTGCGATTCAAATGTCTTCATTATTTTTAGCACAACACATCTTAACCAACCTATCCTTCCTCTCAGAAGCTAAACAATTCAACAGCCAATCTGGGCACGACTCCACTATAGACGTATCAAACTCCATCTTCGTTACTTTCCAGCATTCTTTTGCATACTGACAATCAAGAAAAACATGTAAAAGATGCTCAATGTCCACTCCACACATTGGACACATGATTGTGGTTTGAACTCCTCTTCCCCTTAACACATTACGTACAGGTATGTTATTTTTGCACAAACGCCACAAAAAATTCCTTACTTTATGAGGTACCTCCAACTGCCATAACTTCGCCCATCCTTGACAAATAGGTTCTCGATGACACACATTTTCTTGATTTTACCAATATCTGTATCCTGACTTCACAGAGTACTTTCCATCAACTGTACTAGTTCAATCTATGCGATCTGATACCTGATTTTTTGGGATAGGCATTGCCAAAATTGCTTTGACATTGCAATCTGAAAACATATTGCTTACCTTATATCACTAAAGTTATTAATCCTAATATCACTAACGTGAATGGAAGCTAGGCAATTAATATTAAAAGATTTGAACTAACCAACGAACTTAGCAAACGAACAAGTAACAACTTGAACAAATTTAGAAATAAAGTGCTGTTCAAAACAAATAATCTAATCTACAACGAAAGTAAAATAGCTTATAAAATTATAGGTGTCTAAATTGGTGTCTCAAATACAAGAGAGAAGGCCATATATATAGGAAAAAATATTGGATTTGGGCACTTTGATTACAATCCGATCTTGAATATAATTTCTTCAATTTTCTTTTCTTCTCGGATAAATATTCGATTTTTCCTCCAATTTCTTTGGCTTCAAGTATTTTCCACCTCTTTGACTTTTTTCACCTTTTCCTGCTTGAAATCTGGTTTTATTTATTTTCCTACAAAACAAAATAAAATAATTTATTAATTAATAAAATTATGAAAACGGATATAAAATAGATATTAAAAATATGATGAATTATGGACCTATCAGTGGCGAAGCGTTTACATGTACATATATCAGTTTCAACAAATCGCTTAATGGTATATCCAAGAATTCTAAGAAGACTGGATTAATCTACGATGTATCTTTTTACGGTTTATTCGACTCGATTATTTTTGTAGATGTCGTTTGTTCGAAAAAAAAAAATGTGTTTGTAGTTCTATCAAAGCTTCAAACTGAAAAAAAAACAATATTCACAAATTTCAGTTTTCTTTCACATTACAAAATTATATACACTATTGATCATATTATTGGGAGAGGTTTATGTAAATACAAGCTCTAACGGACTATCTTACTTTGCTTTTTTTTTTTTGGCCTTATAAATTTAGAAAAAGTTAAGTGTTAAAGAAAAATGATATTATATTTTTTTCTACAATTACTTTTATATTACTTTATTTTCTTATAAAAGAGCGTTCTTTCAATTTATTATTAATCAGAATCAATTCTTCTAAATTTTAAATTTTTTCCTTTCATTATATTTAGGAATTAGGATCTTGTGCTCATTTAGCTGTTTTTAATAGAAAAAACTTAACCGTGTGCGTAAAATTAAAATACTGCAACTTTCAATAAATTATCACTTTTAAATTCCTTTGTTTATTATATTTATTTCTTATTCACATAATAAGTACTTCAAATATAAACATTTTAATACTCCCCCTGTCCTCTCATTTCTTTACAGTTACTATTTTGGGATGTCCTTCTCATTTCTTTACGTTACCATAAATAGTAAGTTTCTCCAGTATTACACCCACTACTTTCCCCTACTATTTCATATTTAATAATAAAAAACACTATTACACCCACTACTTTCTTCCACTATCTCAAATCTATTATTAAATATTGATAGGTCCCACCACTTTATTCACTTTTCATTTAACTTTACTCATTTCTTATACATTTTCTTGGTCTCCGCGCCTATCCCCAATGTAAACAACCTAGAGGGACGGAGGGAATAGTATTTTGTGGATTACAAAATTCATCACATTAAATATAACATTTCAAAATATAAGCTCGAGTGAACTTAAATAATTTTAAAATTTGAAGGACTCTGAATATTTTCATTAGAAAATATAGCTTTTAAAATTAATAAAGACTAAAAAAAAAAGTCATGCAGTGCGATTAAAATCCCTTATTTTTTAGATTTTGGAAGATGGACCTAAATAATATTTAAAAAAATGATTATTTTGGGACTTTTTAGTTATCAATATATTTAATTTCTTCTATGTTTTCTTGGTTCATGATGCAATAGTTCTAAAATACTTAATTAAATTTGAAAATAGAAACTCTTAAAATTATATGTTCCTTGCTGTTTAATAAAAGTTACAATATTATTTACATTTTATATTTATTTAAAAAACAAAATTACCCAATTCCCGTGCACCGACAATGAATACTAGTAAATCATTATGAATAATTATTGCATGGCACGTTTTCTAGAAATATAACTAATATATAAGATATTATAGAATATCAGAATATATATTATCATTCATTATATTCTGGCAGAGTAATATCAGAATATCAGAATATATATTATCATTACATCCCAGTTAATTCTTTAACTTATTTTGGCTGAGTAATAGATTAATCCCTGTACCTCAACGATTTGTTGTTCAACCATGATCGTAAAATGTCCATAGTTTATTATCGCATCCAATGCGAAATAATAGGTATAATGTACTCCAATGCACAACCCTTTCAGTGTAAATTATAAAAGAATAACTGGAAATTAATTAAAAAAGTTAATGCAAGTGCAATAGAGTCCTCTGCCACATGGGAACTTTTAGTTCTCTAGAACACTGGTGTAGTGAGCAAGATATGCCAGAAAAATAAAAGACCAATAACTCTAATGCTCATTTCATAAGACTTGCAACATTCTTAATACCAGAGGACTTGATTAAAGGCCAGTAAGCCACCAAAAAGATACTAAAGAATATCAAAGATTGAATAGCAAAAAAAGTTTCTATCAGATACAACAGCCCAGATATTGCAGCATCAAAACTGCTGAATCAATATTTGATAATAACATCTAAGGTAACAATAGAATAGCATCCCTAGTATCATTGAAGTGTACATATCCTTTCCCAGGCATGTTCACCGATTCTGCTTCAGATACTCTAGTCCTGACACAACCCCCACCTTCAGTTGTGATAATTACAATGATCAGATATCTGCCGAAAAATTCACAACAAACCTGATCATTTACAAGTAGAATTTTTTTAAACCAAATACTATGAGAAGGGTTTAACTAAACTAACATGTACAGACAAATAGCAAAGCTGAAAGTGATGCCCTTGTATTCTTTCAACCAAATCCAAACCCTTCACTAGCTTCATGGATGGCAAGCAGCAAGCGTTCTTGAAGTTGATCCTTGGAAGTATACTCAGGAAGGTCTAATTGGTTAAAGCTGGCAAAAGAAAAACAAAGTTTCAACTTAAGTTACTTTAATGATTGGAAACAGTGAGCCAACCTCATTACAAATATAAAAACATAACAAAACCAGGAGTCAAACTCAGATTACTGACCATGTATGTGCTGATGGCAACCTCTCAGGAGCTCCATAGGCCTTGTGAATCTGGAACTTTTGTGGACCAGAAATCCCTTGCAACGCTTTAAATCCTTCCAAAGGAACCTATAGAACAGTAAATATTGGTGTCAATCTATAAAAATAAAAAGTAAGACTATTCTTCAAAAGGATGCTATTAGTAATTTCATATTTTAATGACTGTGGATCCTTTTGCACAGCATTAAGTGTATTTTGCCTCGGCCACTAAAACAAAATTCAGTGTGTGGGCACAAGAATAAATGATTAAATAAACAAAAGAGCTCTCACTTCCACGAGAAGACATCTGCTATCTATATCTACTGAATTTTTTACTTACAAGGTGCCTAACTTTTGAACAATTAATTCAAGGACAAAACCTTTACTTGTAAAGGTTCTCAAATTATAAAAAAGGATAAAGATACCCAAGGAGGTACTAGTGCACTTATAAGTTGCTTTCAGCTCTTATATCCAAAATCCAAGCTAGCTAACTTCATATTGTAAGAGCTTTTCCTAAAAGAGATACAAGGTAGTTTCTGTTTTTAACTTCCTTCCTTGCTCACTAAACTGTAGTGATTTCCCTAAAATTTTCAAACATAGGTAAAAGAAAGGGGGTTCTGTTTTGGATGTTTGTGATGCAGGAAGAAAGAAAGAGGAAGTCGGGTCATTTCCGGCTATTGACGGTGAAAATAAGCAGTTTTATTTCTTTGGAAGTACTATTACCTTCGATGTACCAGTTACAAATTGCAAAAATCTTGCTGTATCTTCCTTGTTAAATGTTTTGACAACCTCCCAAAACCACTGAACAACATGTGATGCCACTGTGTACCCAGTGTACTCTGTATTGGCCTTCAAATCATCCACTGCAAGTAAATTGTGTTACTAAAGATTCAGATGAGGAACAGATGCAAATGTCTCTAAATAGACAAGTTATTAAAGCACTTACAATCAATTTCTGGAAGGCCACTAATTAAAAGCTCAAGTTCTTTATCATTAAATATAGATATAAGTTCCCTTGGTATCAGCTCATTGAACCCTTCTAGGAAGGAATTAATTTGAGGACGAATTGCATTTGTGAGAATATGATCAGCCACAAGGTCAACATACTCGTGCTTTGTTTCCTCAGTGACCCGTAAATTTCCTCCTCCAGGCTTAAGCTCGTATTCTGTAACCTGATAACAAGAATTGCAATAAAACTAAGCACACATTTGGTTTTTGAAATTTGAACAAAAATTGAGGAAAATTAACTGCAAAAATAATAAATTATACTGAAGAGAAAAATGACTTGCACTTGTTAAACACTAATAACAAATTTAATCATTACTTATTTTCAGAACAGTACTAGAGAGAATGTACCTCTGTTTTTTCATAAAGAATGTGTTTTTCTTCATCCGCGTCCATACTAAATGTCAGATCAGGTATCTCACTTACATCATTCTGATTGGACACAAAGAAAAGAAGCTAAGGAAGAAGGTCTCAAGTACAACCTGTTCCAAAAACAACTGACAAACAAGTATATTTACCTCCAGCATCCACTTTAAATTTTTGTAGTAATCGGGATCAACGGCCTCTATATCATGGTAAGTAACCTTCACACCAAGAATGTGCTTGTAGAAGGACCTAGTGAAGTACACATCTAACAGTTGCCCATCATAAAGTGCCTTTGCAACCTACACGAGGATTTGCACATAAGATATATTTCAATTAAAGTAAAAAACGTTAAAGATATCTAACAACATTATAGCAACAATATATATCATAGCTTAGATCATTTACTATACCACTCGGCCCACAAATTTGAAGTACGAAAGATGTTCAGTCTGGTAGACAGAATTAGGATTAGGCTGGAAAGTTGCATTGTTTCCTCCAGTGGTGAAAAGTAAAGCTCCTTTGTCAAATATAACCCTTGACAGCAATTGATACCACTCTCTCGTCAAACCACCAGCATCAATACCCTCTTCCCCTTGAAAATGTACGTTCAATCGCCCCTTCAGGTCCTGAGTAGGTCGCATTCGCAGCTGGTTATACGAGTCCTCCAAAACATATGCCCGTCGAACACCAACCCGCAATGGACCAGAGATATGCTGTTCATGCTGCTGTCTGATTCTTGAACGAAAATAGGCTCTTTTGTTATCAAAGTCAATTAGTCTTGGTGCTTTTAGAATCATGGAAAGAGACTTCTCCAGCAAGCTAGGATTTTGCCTAACAAAGGCATTGAGAAGGCGACGATGTTTTTCAGCAAACCTCATAAACGTAATAGCACCATCAAGCCTTCTCAAAGAATCCATTCCACACTTCGTAGAAAATGATGTTGAACTCCCTGAAAATTCTTTTACTTCTCTTGCAGTTGCATTGGCATGATCTTGCTGTGTGATTGTAGATTTTGCTTGTAATTTTTCACATAACACCAGGAAAGCTTCAATAAAAGGCAAGAGTCTCTGAGTTCCAGGTGGAAGAGGAGATAGAGAGGAGGTACCCTGTATCTGCTCCCCCACATTTGTGTTCGACATTATTGAGTTGAGAGAGCTCTGTGCCAACTGTGATTCAGTTGCACTTACGCAGTTGCTCAATTCTTGCCACAGGGGATCAAGAGACACATTTAAATTCCACAGAGTGGCAAGCTCTTCCTGTTCACCATCATTTATGACATTCTCCCCCTCTATCTTTGGCAATGTGAGAGAACTAAGTGTCTGTAGCACACGGAGTATTGCTGCCCCAGCCATGGATCCAGCACTCAAACCCAACATTTGGGTATTTCTCAGTGTCACTAGCTCGCTTACAGCTGAGCTGCTCAGATTATGAGCCAACTCTGAAAGCTCTAAAATAAAGAATTTCCGATGGGGAGCAACAACTAGTGCCAACTTCTTCAGAATCTCACCAGCAAGCAGATAAACTTTGTCTGAAAGCCTGGCCATGAAAAAAAACTAGCTTATAGTTGAGGTCATAATTTAAGTGCCACAGAAAGGTGATGAGTGTAAAAAATACAATGCTAGACCACACAAGACAATCACGCAATAATAGAACAGTTGAACGCAGTACTGAGAACTACCAAATATTGTAGTATAGTAATTACCCTTCATGCCCGAGAAGACTGCAGAGACTATGTAGGTCAGACTGCGGCAGTTGCAAAAAGATGTCCAGTACATTGGAACTTTTCTGCCCAACTGATGTTAACCCATCACTAGATTTTATGTTGTCCAGAGCTAATTCCCCTTCACACTGCACTGGGTTCTGTAGAAGACTGCTCGAATTTGATTCCCTTTCCAACACAGACGAGCTGTCTTGAACACCGCTCACTGCATTGCCAGACAAAGTCTCGGAAATTGAAGCCCCCCCTGGTTCAGAACGAGTCTCGCAGTCCAGATTTGATGCAGCAGCAAAGACTACTACTTGAAGCAGGCCCATTACCTACAGCAGAATATATACGATGATCTTTAATATATTATCAGCCATACCTGACAAGTTGTAGCACAAGTGATAACGAAATGGTAAAAGAAAACACCAGTTAACCCACCTGCTCCAAATGAGCAACACTGCGTAAGAAAAGTGGCTGACTTAAGAGCTTTAGTAACAAAATTAAAGGCACATCCCTTTCTATCGACCTTTCTGTACAAGTTACCAAATCTCTTTCTTCCACAATCTTTTCTTTCCCCTTGTCAGTTTTCATCTCCAAGGAATTTGGATGCAAAGAGTTCTGGGCAATAGATGGATCAAAATAAAATAAAATATTGGCAACAGCAGAATGGTTGGTGGCCAAATAAGTCATTATCTCAAGTACTCGACGCAACACCAGAGGAGGAAGACCTGTCAAGTTCGTAAAGATGTAGGTTTTTAATGTAAAGAAATAACACTTAACTCAATTCAACTGTGTGAAAAAGAAATAGTACCATGCAACAGCTGAGATCGACCATAAACAACATTAGAGTGACACCCAAACAACCTTTGGCAAGTTGATTCAGATGACCCTTCAGTTCCGGGATCGATCATGTCCAGAAGATAGCGGATTAAATTTGCCCTTGTGCAGCTATGTGCACACAAGTTTAACAAGAGTCTTTGCAGAAGACCTTTCCCAAGGGGCTACAAAAATAATGCAGTTCAGGTTAACAACATATCCAAAACTCAGAGCTGAAAGGTATGATTTTACAAGTTGCAAAACAGACATAGGCCTGCAAAGAAGTGAACCTCACAGATAAAAAACACTAATAATTAAATTTCCTTTTCTAACTTCATCTAACACACAATAAATCCCTAAAAAACACTTTGCATGAATTGGAGAACAATAAAATCTTGAAACCAGTTGTGTGGCATCTATTTGATGATTCTAGTTTCAAACAATATTAAGAGGAGAGCAAAATATCTACCTGTGCTAAGCGAAGGAGCCTAATCAGTGCTTTCAGAGCATTGGCATCCAGGAGAGGTTCACCTTCAACTTCCTTTAATTTTGAACCCTCAGCAGCGGAAGATGTCCGTCGACCTATTGTAACACCAACACCCCTATCCATCACCGCTTGGCGGTCAAATCCTAAGCCATTTCTACGATGAGTATGCCTGTGGTTATTCCCAAATAGACTATGAGCCTGATAATGACTCATTGCCCTGTCCCTGAGCATTTGAGCTTCAGCAAGTAATGGAGATGGTAATGCCGATAAAACAGCTTCAGATGAAGTCAAAAGTACCTAGCATTAAGAAACAGGAAATTAGCATAGTTCAGCGATTTATTGAGCCAGAGATCAAGATGCAAACCTCTTCACGCAAATCTGGAGGAAAAGTAGCTATAATTGAAGCATTATCCATTTCAACAGGTTGTCCTTCAGCCTGCTGTGCAACCCTCTGTGCACGCTGTTGGGCTAATACTTCTGCTTGGATATCTGGGGGAAGGGCGGCTAAAAATTCTGGATCTATTTCTTCAGCAGTAGGTTGTGCATACGTAGGAGCAGGAGCAGGTTGAGCAGGCTGAGCTTGCTGCGAAGCAAGAACTTCCGCCCGGAGATCTTCAGGAAGCGCTTCTAAAAATGTCGGATCAATTCCATTTGCATTAGGAGCTTCATTATTCGAACGTGATTCATCAATATGACTAGTGTCTTGAGCGACCCTAAGGTTTGGTATTAGAGGTTGGTCCTCTCCATCAGCTTGAGAAGGTACAGGTACACCAGTCGGATTCTCTTCCATCTGGCTACCATTCATATCAATATCATCTTCATGAGCTGAAGAACCATGGCAATCACCACGTCCAAGATTAGGCATTTCTAAGTTTGATGTATCAATATTGGAACGGCAATCTACTGTCGCTGACCCATCATTGTTCAAATCCTGAAATGGCACATCACTTTGCTGTATTTCTTCTCCGATGTCCATATTATCAGGAACATTTGATGTACTGTCAAGATTATCTTCACCTGCTTCTTCGACCCCAACAGCAACGCTGTCACCAATTTGATTAATTTCTTGAGCTGTTTCATGACCACTTTCACAATGTTGATCTTCACTTTGCTGTGCTTCACTACCATCAATCCGTACAGCTATTTGACTATCACTGATCAAGGGACCATCAGAGTGTTTCTCCTGCGATTCTGAGTTATTTGCCTGGACTTCCGGAAGATTTTCTGAGGGAGCATTACCACGCAGCTGATGTATGAACTGTTCTTCAACTGCTTGTGCAACAGTTGCAGCCTGACTGCCTACTTGGGGATAACCATCATCAGTCCACCGACCCACACCTGGTGCTCTTCGTCCCGGAACCCGTAAAGACTCTAGACCAACAGAAAAATCAGCCAATGTAGGTGCTGACGCACCACTTAGTCTTTCACCAAACACACCGGTTGGGACATTATCATAAGGGAGGACGGGTGCATCAAACATGTACAAATGAGCTACATCAAAGCTTCCAGCTGAATGTGACTCTAAATCCCTGGATGAGTTTCCTCCTGAAGACCAAGTTGATGCAAGATCACTAGACTGTGATGTTCTCAACAGGAAAGGATGCTGAAGACCATTTCCTTCCGTATTTGACCGTTCCAAGGAATTCCTACTTGTCTGACGACGGCGATCAAAACCCATGGGCCTGCGAAGGCCGAAAAGATCATCAACATTTACTCCTTCAAAAGGCTCAGCAGCTACATCAATTATGCCACTATCAACTCCAGGTTGCCCGAGTACCTGTAAGTGATCTAGCCCATCAAGGGCCTCCCTCCACCTCACCTCAATAACACGATTCTCATGGAAATCATCTTCATCTTCATCAACCATGTCATCATTGTAATCATCTCCCAGTGCAGCTTCATCATGATCTTCCACATCTGTATCAGCTAGCGACATAAGGGCAGTACCATCCTCTCCAAGGTCTTCCTCATCATCCTCACCCTCATCATCATCCTCATCATCATCCCCATCAACCCCCATATCATCATCTTCTTCACCCATATCATTGTCGCCCCTGTTCTCCACATGAAAAGTCATCTCGATTTGTTCTGCATTATTTATCATGTCGCCATCTTCCATCTCATCACGCATAAAATCTATCCCCATATCAGCTGTTGTATTGCTAGTAACGGCTTCGTCCACCTCAATTCTCATATCTTGCTCTAAGGATTGGTTAGGAACTGCATTTTCACGCTGAGCACTTCCTTGAGGTTGTTGGTTTGCATCCCCCTCGCCGTTGCTTTGATGTAGACTATGGTTCTGATCAGATTCTACAGTCTCAGTGGCCAACGTAGCATTAACATGATTATCCAAATTTTGACCTGCACCAACAAGCTTTTTCTTGTCCAAAGTTTCAGACTTAAAGAGTTGTTCACCAGCATGAGCAGCTCTTGTTAGGATCTCCAAAGCCTTGAGTATGAGATTTACAACTTCAGAAGCATCAGGATGGTCTAAATCCATCACTTGAAGAATGCTTGATAAACACTGAACTATTCCTCCATCTATCATGCTTTTTGCAATATCCGGAGAGCACCCTGTACCAGGCAAGTTACTAGAAGACGAGTTCTTCGACAAAATTGAATACACCAGGTCAACAAAAGAGAGAACCTTCTTATCTGGCCATAAATTGTTTCTGGATGAATTGCTTTCTAAATTGGACAGAGATTTTAAAGTTTTTACAATTTCACTTATCACACGTCTACGTCCTTCACTTGATCGACCACACAAAACCACTAGGAACCATGAAGCTTTCTCAGATAACTTGACTCTCCATTCATCAGGTCCAGATGTTCTGTCAACAGATGGAGGAACAAGATAATTCAAAACATAATGCAGTATCCCACAGTTTCCAGCAGATTCCAAAGCATTAAGTCCCCGGAGTTGACAGATTTCCAGATCTCGTTTAAGCATAACTCCAACAGCATGTACATACATGAGAAGAATATCACTCAGTAACTTCAACACAAAAGTTACCTTGGCAAGCGCGGCTGATTTCTCTACTGTGTTAGACTCGGTCTTCCTCGTATCATCAACCTTCGTCTTACCTTTCACCTTGGTTAGAGATTCATCTACCTCCATTGCACTTGGATAACAATCTTCCTCACGCTTAGGTGCAGGGTATTTCATTAAAATTTCAAGAAGCTGATCAATAACCTGCGTAAGATTTGCAGGAAATTTTTTGTGTCCTTTTGCACACTTACCTGGCACGTCATGGATTTTACTTTCAGATATCTTGAGACATTCATTAGGTAGAGCTCCTGATTCTATGCGAACTTTTGATTTATCTCTTTCTTTCTCTTTTTCTTTCGACAATACAACAAAAGTTCTTCCTCCTGACGATTCCAACTGGCACACGCTTGCTGCTGCTCTCATGAAAACACCAGGATCTCTTGAGATGACAGGTGCCATTGATGTCAAAAATGAACGTACTGGAACACGCCCAGCATTGCGATTCCCACTCAGTGTCTGCCGAATTTCTAACTCCATTGCGGTTTGTAGTGTCTGTGGATCTTCAATGAGATGCCGAATGATAGCAGAAGCCACAGTGTCATATCCAGGAAAGAAGCAGCTTGTTGGAATATTAAAAAGAGCGATCAATCCTCCAAATTCAAGAAATTGCAAAGCTAGAACATGTGTTTTTGTCAAACGAGCACATAACTGTAAAAGGGCCTGCATGACGAGAGGAGGGACATGAAGCTTTATCAACTCACAAGCTACAACCAGTAACCTACTGCTGTCCTCAAGAGTCAGATAACCTGTTGAACTCCCAAATATGTTCTCAATTGCTCCATCAATTCCCACATCCATAGCATCAGGAGCTGACTTTTTCCCTACTACTTCAGGAGCTGACTTTATCTCTGATGCATGTTCTGCAGCTGAAACTGGAGATGGCTCACTGATGGAATCAGGTAAAGAGCCTACAGGATTAGCTTCGGTGCTCTGAGATGGAATCTTAGGCTTGGATTGTGACAAAATGTCCAATATAAGAAGCAAGGCAGTAATACATTTTGGTACCACAATCTCATCATCTGGTACAATTCTAGCTTTGAAGTTTATCAGAAAATCTATTGCTATGACAGCAATACCATCACGTGCAGCAATGTCTCGCGAATTTTCATCTTCATTAAGTAGCAATGCAAGAGTATGAGAGACCATACACAAGGCTGTTGAATCCTTTACAAGTTGCAGAGGACAAAGCTTTAGCTGCTGAGTAAGGTATGCAGTAACTTTTGCACGATCTTCGCCTTTATTCCGACTGCAAAGAGTAATAAGCAAATCTGTCAAGGGAAATGCCATTGTATCACTAGTATGAAGCAGTTTCATTGCTGATGCAATGATGTCATCAACAGGGGGCACAGTTGCTGATCCCTCTTCTCTTATATCATCAACTGGTTTATCAGTGTTATCAACTTTTGACATCTCAGAGGAACTACCTAGGGACAAAGCAAGAGCCCGTGCTAGTTCATCATCCTCCTGCACAGGATCTTCAACATGTGAGAAAAGCCACTCCATCGCCATCTCAACACTATTAGCCCCAACATGTCTTAGTGCTTCCTCAGCTCTTGCTCTTGTAAAACCCATCTCTACGATAGTAGCAATAGTACTTTCATCAGGTGGAGGAGCCACCAGTCTCTGGTTTGTACTTCCTGACACTCCAATCTGCTTCTTCGCATCTCCGACACCACTGTATATATGTGTAACAAGTGAGACAACAGACGAAATAAAACCCGGGTTACAATTTGGAAACATAGCTTGATTCCAGACAGGAAGTATCACGTCAAGGACCTGAGACTGCAACATTCGAACAAATACTTCTGGGTCTCTAGGAACCGGGAATAACCCAATTGACAAACCAACTGCAACAGGCTGAACGAGCAACTGGGCCTGAGAAGCAGAAGCCGGAGATAGAAGTAGAGTTGAATTAACAAAGTACTCGAGCACACGACAATAACTCAACAATGTCTCAACCAACCACGAATTATGAGCTAATTTCCCTCCCTCTGAACTATTATCATGTTCAATAGTAGATTGTGGCAGTGCATAAGGCAGCGTCCACAACAACTGGCTCGTAGCTTCAAATGTTGTTAGCAGCTCCTTGAAGGTGCCATGGACATAAAAGTTATTTATCATTGCTGTATAACAAGTGCGTCGTCTATTATCAAATACAAGAGCCGTCATGTCATCCACTACCTTGCCCAAGTAGCGGCACTTGACAGATAACGATAGCTCAGCCGAAGTCGAATATGTTGAAAACCCAAAAGCTTCCAGAAAAAGCTTCGCAAGGGCTGTCCCAATGCTCTTAGAAGCAGCGCCTAATGAGCCAGTCTCAGACCTCCTACGGTTCGGCAATGTGAAACCTTTGACGAGAGCAACAAAGAAACACCGCAAAGTGGATGCAAGTTTTTTAAGAATTTCCATTGTAAGTACTTCAGGGCTTTTCTTTTTCATATCTTGAGAAGAAGGTATCTCAATACTATTGGCTGTCACCTCAGAATCCATCTGTAGAGTTTCCAAATGTCTACTTGTCCTCCCTCCCCGTATGCGTGCCAACCCATGTCGACTACGACGACTAAAACCTTCACTGGAGCGAACCACTGAAAGAAAATCACGTCCTATACCCCACTGGGGATGTGAGTTGTTCCTCCCAGAACCAGGATTCATGTACCTCACTACAGGAATAGTTACATCATCATCGCTCTCCCGTCCAGCAGTAGTTGAAACAGCAGCCTCTGCATTTTCAGATTCTGCCATGATATTCTGCTTCTCATCCACCTTAATATCACTACACAAAGAAATTTGCCAATGTATCTCCCTATAAACCCTCCCAAGTTCTTTCAACAAATCTGCATCTGAAGTGGCCAATTCAGATATAACAACAGTTGTTGTCTTCAGCAAAGAACTGCAAACAGAGACAATACCATCAAGACCAGCAAGGCACCTCAGCAGCTTCATCAGGTTTACAACTTCCAGCTGAACAAAGTGTGTTCCAGCAGATGAACTTAAAAGTTCGTGTGTCAATTTTAAATGCTCTCTTAAAAATAAACAGGCTGCCCGAACAAGAGATGCAGAATGCTGTGGCGAAAAGTTTTTAAATGCAGCAGATATACTCTGACCAACAGAAGCTGAAAGAGGCATAAGTGGCAATCTGAAAAATTGCAATACAGCTTCAGTTCCCTTTTTCTCGATAAAAATACGGCATGTGTCAGAATTTTGAAGAATTGTTTCAAGAAGGCGAGTAGCATTTGTTATATATTCCGGAAGGAAACACTCAATATTTGTCAGTAAGGCATCAGAAGTTGGCTCAAGGAGCTTTTCGGAGCTTTCAACCTGGCATGATTCATCACCTCCCGTTTGGATCAGATTCTGTTCTTCGGGATCAGTAACCATAAGAACAGGAGTAGAGCAGCCTTGAGAGTCATTGGATGAGTGAGATACCTCCGAACTGGAACCTAATTTTGCAATGGCATTCAAGATTTCAATTAACATTTCCACTCCAGGGACACGCAATGAGGAAGCATGGCGCATTAACTCATCAAGTCCGCTAGATAAGGATCCTGGAGTATCTCCTGTAAGTACACGCAAGTACATCTTTGAGGTAAATATCTTTACAAAACACCTTAAAGCACCACGGTCCCTCACAGCCTGTAGACCAATATTGCTCAGACACAACGCATCCAAGCACTGTGGTATGCATGTTATAGCTTCGGTGGAACAAAGGACACCATCCATTATAGCATCTAAGAAAGCAGAAGGAAGGCCAGCTGCTTCTAATACAGAAAAGCATGTAGGATCTTTATGTATGAGATCACTCATTACGGTTGATGCAAGGGAAAACACTCCACCACCAAACTCTTGTGCCTTTCTAAATATAATGCATAAGCAAAGTGGTAACAGACATTCCTCAGAACCATATATCCGTGATGTACTTCCAGGAGCATAAGTCCCCAGAGATATGGCACGCAGTAAAGCTTTCATCAATGACCGGCGATGTGATGCAACCAATGCTTCTGAATAAAGTGGTTGCCCACTATCAAGCTCGGAAGACGAGGCAACAGCTATTTCGGTACGAAATGCAGGACTCACAACAGACGTACCTTGTTGGTTTTTAAGGTTTTCAACATAGGAAACTTCTACTTTTAGACGTGAAATTGTATCATCCAAGCCACCCAAGTCCCTGAACAGTGCAGCTGCAGGATTGCTGTAATCCATGAAAGCTTCTAGAACATGCACTGCAGTACTGACTAAATGCAAGTGCTGCGGATCTGTATCCTTAAGAAGTGGTAGAAGAGTGGGTATAAACCCTGCTTCCCGCATAGCAGAGCAACCTGATGAAGAGGAAACCAGAACAGTAACAAGAGATAACAATGCCTCAGCGAAAATGACTGACCATTTTGACGAACTACTGACCGAATCAATAGCCTTCTGCATAAGGCTAGACAAAATGCCACGGTGACCACCAGAGGTTACAGCAATTAAAACACTTGGTTGGCGTGAACGATCTTGACAAAGAGCAACCAAGCAAAGCAGACTGAGAATTCGGATTTTTCCGGGAACTGCAGCTTCATAGCTTAATAATGTAACCAATTCATTAATGAACTCAGGCTCGGTGTTAAAAAAAGATACTAGATCTTCTGTATCACTGCACGATTGTACAAGAACCATAAATGCATAAAGGCGGACACATGTGTACTGTTGTCGGGAAGCCAAAGAGCTGAAAGCTCTAGCAAACCGCAATCTTGTCAATAGGAAAAATCTCAATGCAGAAGGGACTTGGTACTCCAGAACTAACTTATGCAGAAGTTCAATGTCAGATACCTGGTAGCTGTTAACATTCGGCAAATGAATAATCTGCAACCCTTGAATTGGTTTCTCTGATGAAGGTAGTGCATTTGAAGAATCATCTGCATAGAACTCAAAGTGAAGGGTGCTACCTAAGTCATTAGAGACTTGATCTGATCCATCCTGTACAGCACACGCAACTAGTCCAAGTCCTTCTTCCTTTCCTCCCCAACCTTGCGCAAAAGCAAATAATTTCGAATGAAGACCAGAATCCCTTATGACATACTTTCCAACAGCCTTCTTTAAAAATGCTGCTAATGTTTGCAGGCAGGCCTCAACCACGTCAGCATCAGTGGAAGCAAGTAGGGATGAAAGATGCTGCTGCATTTTGACCAATATGCATATATTTAAGGTTGCCAGAAAATAAAGAAAATTTTGACAAAGGAAACAAGCTAAACTTAATTAATAACGAAACTATTAATAACATACTCATCCCATAAGCACACTAAGATACAATACTGGAATTCTACAGACCCACTACATTAGGATACCGACATACATATGTAAGACAAGCACTTACCTCATAGGAGCTATAAAAGTGCTTATTAGTGCAGTTCTCCAATATAATTCTAATCAGTACATATGTAAGACAAGCACTTACCTCATAGGAGCTATAAAAGTGCTTATTAGTGCAGTTCTCCAATATAATTCTAATCACACGGAGAATCTGAAGAACAGAATCTTTTGGGAACGGAGGATCTAATCCCAAGAAGTTGTCCTCAACCTGCAAATCTTTTCTTGATTTTATGTACTTCTCAAAAAAAGAATCGAAGTGATTAAAAAGATCAACCCATTGGTGAAAATCTCCCTGAAAAACAATCACATCAGTATGAGCTAAACTGCAAGAGAGCGGAAAGAGTTACCACAATCAGTATGCATACAGTACCTTATCGAAGTCCCAGACAAAGCTTCTTAAGGGTTCACCTATACTTTCAAGCGGAGTAGCAATGACATTATTGATGAACAACCTAATTTTTGGTGGCTAACAGATTGAGGAAATAAAAAATGGCCAAGTCAGTATTATCGAATATATAACCCAGCTCAATGAATTTATTCAGACAAAT
The DNA here is from genome assembly GCA_036435485.1 of Saposhnikovia divaricata. Taxonomy (NCBI): domain Eukaryota; kingdom Viridiplantae; phylum Streptophyta; class Magnoliopsida; order Apiales; family Apiaceae; genus Saposhnikovia; species Saposhnikovia divaricata. Next base: position 146,812,815 of record CM071596.1, on the reverse strand, counting down.
ATTGCTTCTACCATATATATAATATTAAAATTTTCCCCTTTTTTCTCCATTTTGTTTCAGAATGTGTTTTTCTGAGTGGATGTAAGAGCAACTTGTAACATTACACACCAAACACCATATTGTCTGACATTAAACATTTCTATCACGTAACAGAAGTTTCACTCAAGAAGTAATTCCTAAATAATATACAGATAGGATGACTTTTAAAATATTTATTGCAAGATTTGCAAAGAGCTTTAATCTTGCAACTTGAAGTGAGCTGAAAAACCAAATATCATCATACTGTGTCCATTCTTAAGCATCGGGACAAAGACAAGAAAATCACTATAAAAAAAAAAAAAAAAAATCCCACTCATATCCTAACAATATCGTTCCAAATCTAGTTTCACCACTTCTAGTTTAACCTCTTTCTCAACCCAGTAATTCAACTGTCCAAATCAACCATAATTAATACTAATATGTGCCAAATTTAAAAACTGTAGTTTCGCAACCCAGTACAAAAACCGTCCAAATCAACCATAATTAACACCATACATGCACAAAATATAATACTACAGTCTACAATAACGACAAAAGGCTTATCAAAATTTCTGAAAACTTCCACAAGACCTAAACATTCATTAAACACATATAGAACATAATTCTCATCGATAACATAAGCATTCCACTTTTCATCAAAACCGCATAACTACATCGAAATTAAAGCCACAAATAAATCAAAGGCTAGACAAAACCAATTAATCAGCACAAGCACTTTAACTACACTTAACACCACTTCTCATACAAAAATCCCAAAACATAAAATCATATCATTTACTTGGTCAAAAAAACATGTTGAATTTCACAAACTACAAATAATCATCACTAAAGTTCCATTCGTTAAAACAACAATAAAGAGTATTTACTTAAGTGCTAAGATATATACACATATTCTAACCACACAAACAAACCCCAACCCATCAAACAATAATAAAAATCAAAACTTTATTGCATAAAACAACAAGGAACAATCAAAAACACATATTATACACAAAAAACACATAAAGATTGAAACTTGATTGCAGCCATACCACTTCGACGGCCCTCTTGCGCTTTAACTTCATCTTAAAATCAAAAAGAAGATAAAAACATTGGCTTTACAAGTGAAGAGTCGATCGATTCTATAATTAACGGAGAATCGATCGAAGAAGACACTGATCCAATGATAATAAATCAAAATTGAGAGGGTTAATTAATTAGATTCGTCAAGAATCGAGGTTTAGAAAAATCTAGTGTTTCTTCGAGGAGAGGGTTTTGTTGTGTGCGTAGAGAGATTGATCTAAGATAGAGTTTGGAGAGAGAGAGAGAGAGAGAGAAACCGAAACTAAGCAGGAGCTCCTCTTGGAGTGTATTTTCATATAAATACAGAGATATAATTGAAAAAGAGGGCTTAATGCTCTAAGTTTTATTTTAAATAAATGAATTTATGCATTATAATGAGGAGGATAGGGAACTGAGATGTATGTCAGTTAAATTACCTGATTACATGAGATATATGAGATTTATATGTAAAAATAAGAGAGGCAATTTTGTAAAATCAAACATTTTTAATTAGCCTTGCGGGCCTATTTATATTTAGAGTATATTTTGTACATATCTTAGGAAAAGTTTTCTGAGATAAATCTCAGGATTCTTTTTCTCTATAATGAGTATTTGTTTTTAATAAATTTTGAATTTGAATTCAAGAGTTACAACCACTTGAATTATCTCATTTAAGTTAGATGAATATAGAGTATATTTTAATGTTAATACATGAGGAATAGGTTTGTAATTGCAGAACTTTGAGTAATTAACTATAATTTTGTCTTCTATTCTATTATATATACTAGCTTATAACCCGTGCAAAGCACGAATTATTTTTAATTTCTTATAATGTGTTTATAATATAATATAATATTATAAATATTAATTTTAATATATTATTAGAATAATTCGAATCTTACATCTTTGTATATTAACACTTCTAATATTAAATATAAATTAATATGTTGTTGGCGGGAATCGAACCTTGAACCTCTGTTTATAACAACTTTTAGTATTATTATATCTAACGGTCATGATCTATTTGAGTTGTTGATCTAACGGTTGTAAATGAGGGATAACCAAAAATGAGGGATAACCAAAAAATGGGTTAACCAAACTACAAATTATACCCCATTTCGCTTATTATAATATAGTATAGATAATACACCAACACAAAATAAAATTGTGAGATTTTTTAATGCATTTGAAATGACTAATTTATCCCCATGTTTAATGTTTAAATAAAAAATGTTAATAGTGGAAATCGAACTTAAGTCTATCAAGTAACTTATGCATTCTCTTACCTACACCACATTGTCACATGTGTTTTCACATCATACACGTAATATGTAAATGTCATTTAACAGTAATGCATTTGTCTAATTTCAAAACATATAAATATAACTGTGGAGATAAATTAAACTTGGCTAATATTTTTAAGTTGTACATGTTCGTAACACTTGAGCACAATAGACATGTATAATCAATTATACATATGTATGTGTTGCGTGAATATTAAATATATAGTATTTTGATTATTGAGACGTATTAACAATATGTTAGTCACAATTTCATTTGTACATTTATATATAAATTAATAATATATAGTATGTAATCTACTTATACATATTCCTGAATTATTCAAACTAGCTAAAAACCCGTGCGATGAACGAGATTTTGTAATGAAATTTTTTTAATTTTAATTGAATTTTTTGGTTGGTGGAATTGAACTTGGGTCATACAACAAATTTAGACCCAATCATACCACTAGGCTAGCCATTCATTTGTGTCATAAATCATACACATAATATGTGAATGCGTGTGTGCGACTTGAATGAGAAATAGTTGGAACATATTATTTTTTTAAAACGAAAAAATGCATAACTTCTTCGTTAAAATAACAAACAAAATAAGATTAATTGATTGTAAAACTAATATCTAAAATCTATTTTATGGAGTATATAATATATGAACAAGACTTAAAATTTATGAGATATTTTATTCATAATTTAAAATGACTGATTATCTCTACATTGTTGTTTATGTATAAAAAAATTCATTTTTAGTGTAAATCAAACTTGGATCATCAAGTTAACTTGTGCATCTATATACCACTAGTTCACACTTTTACATGTGTTTTAGATCATATACACAGTTTGTATGTGTATGATATATGAAATTATATTGGCTAAATATTTTGGATTTTAAATGAGATTTGGACTTTTTATTAATTTTCATTGATTGATGAAATGACCACATAAAATATATAATTGGGTTATAAAATGATATTATAATTAATATTATGGATACTATCCAACAATATATTATAATGAAAATATTTAGTTGTTCACGTAATATGAAAATTGTATATTATTACACAAGATGCAATAATTCATCAGTCAAACACTTCAGGTTGTAGAAATATTTGGCTTGAAAAGACGAATCCTAAAAATAACATATTAAATTTAACATAGAAATTGACTAATGTTCGATTTAAAATATGACATTTGAAGAAAAAAAGGTTAATATATAATATATGGTGTATTATTTATAAAGGTAATTCAAAAGATATATATATATATATATATATATATATATATATATATATATATATATATACAAGATCATGTATAATTTATGATTTGCGGAACTTATATTATATATCATAGACATCACCTATTGAACACTCAAATTCTATTCAATGATCCACAATAAAATTAAAAACTGACAATCTTCAATGCCTTTTGCAATTTACATCATACTAGCTTATAGTCCATGCAAAGCACGGGTTACTTTTAAATACTCTTAAAATTGTATAACTAAATAAAATAAAGTATAATAATTTATTATGGATATAATTTAACTTTGTAATTATTAATAAAATTATTAGTAATAATAGTAGTTATTTAATAATGATATGTATTAATTAGAACTAATAATATAAAATCTTAATGTAAATTTGTTGTTGACGGGATTCGAACCTTTGATCGTTAGAAGAGGGATTTAAATATAGAATATTCTTTATTATTAGATCTAACGGCTATCATCTATTTAATAATTATCTAACGGTCACTATTCTTTTAGATGGTTGAACCAAACACCAATTATACCCCTGTTTGCTTATTATATAATAGTATAGATTAGTTGATAACCCGTGCGAAGCACGGACACAAATTGAACACGAGCCGAGATTAAAATATTAATATTAATAAATTAATAAACATTATTTAATTATATAGTTATAGATAATCGGATCCGAGATAAAGCTAAAAAAAATTAAAATAAATAAATCTTTATAAATATGTAGTTGTAAGGAATCGAACCCGAGATGAAGCTAAAAAAAATTAAAGTAAATAAATCTTGTATAATTATGTAGTTGTAAGGAATCGAACCTCGAATTTAATGATAACCAAATTTGGTATTTTGGTATTTTGGTACTATTGTCTACCATTAAAACATGATTTTTCACATTAATAAAGAGTATAGATATGACCTATCATAAACACTGCAACAACTCACACTTCAACGACTAAGAACTATAAAATCCATACTATAGCATGCCCCGTGCCTCGCATGGGTTCTCATGCTAGTTAAAATATGATGGTTAATAATTCGTGCGATTTAGGGAATATTTTAAATATTTTTATCTTAAAATTTACTATTTTTATCTTATTATTCATAATTTTTATATTTGTTTTTTAATTAGTAAGAAAATCTATACTATTATATAAAAGCCGAAACATTAAAAGTTTTGGTACCTGTTTTTTTGTACTAAGTGAATTTACTTATTTACCCTTCATTATAAAGAAAAATATATATGATATCTATACGATTAAAACTCCTAAAATAAATAATAACATAATATAATTAATAGTAAGTAGTCGATTGCCTTTTTTCACATTTACTTTTAATTGAACGTATTACTTTTATAAACACCTACTAATCTTAAAATCATTAATATATACCCGAAAATATCACATCATATATTTATGATATCTATAATATTAAAACTCCTAAATTAAACAATAACATAATATAATTAATGGTAAGTAATCGATTACCTTTTTTCACATTTACTTTTAATTGAACATATTACCTTTTATAAACACCTACTAATCTTAAAATCATTAATATATACCCGAAAATATCACATCATATTTTTCAATTATTAATAAAATATATTAAAAATCTGTATACGTTATTTATAAAAACATCAATCGTATCATACCGTATAATCATTAATATTTCCTTTCAAATTAAAACACGTTAACTTTTTAATTTAAAACTAATATTATAATCATTAATATATACCCAAAAATACTACATCATATTTTTCAATTACATTAAAAGTTTTGGTACATATTTTTTTGTACTAATTGAATTTACTTATTTACCCTTCATTATAAAATATATATATATGATATCTATACTATTAAAACTCCTAAAATAAATAATAACATAATATAATTAGTGGTAAGTAGTCGATTGTCTTTTTTCACAATTACTTTTAATTGAACATATTACCTTTTATAAACACATATTAATCTTAAAATCATTAATATATACCCGAAAATATCACATCATATATATATATATATATATATATATATATATATATATATATATTGATATCTATACTACTAAAACTCCTAAAATAAATAATAATATAATATAATTAATGGTAAGTAGTCGATTGCCTTTTTTCACATTTACTTTTAATTGAACATATTACCTTTTATAAACACCTATTAATCTTAAAATCATTAATATATACCCGAAAATATCACATCATATTTTTCGATTATTAATAAAATATATTAAAAATCTGTATACGTTGTTTATAAAAACATCAATCGTATCATACCTTACAATCATTAATATTTCCTTTCAAATTAAAACACGTTAACTTTTTAATTTAAAACTAATCTTACGATCATTAATATATACCCGAAAATATTACATCATATTTTTTAATTATTAATAGAATATATTAAAATATTTATACGTTGTTTATAATAAGGAAACATTAGTATAATCCGTAAACATGAATATATTAATTTATATTAAATTAAAATTAATGGTCAATAAGGTTAGCGTTAGCTAGCCCGTTTTTTCCTTAAGAGGGGCATAGCGCTTGCTAAAGGAATGCTTACCGAGAAGCTTCCCTGGGACCCTGCCGGGCTCCCCCCCCCCCAAAAAAAACAAACTGCTGCTTGCTCGCTGTCTACTAAATGGGCCTTCACTGCCCGGGATTTGAACACCTACTACCATAGACTTCTGCTTACATGACTTTCAGCGAAATAGCACTTCTTCTTTAGGGAATCGTGGGCAGGTCTCATGAGATCTATGCCGGCCGTCGGAATCAAACGAAGGTCGAAGGACCATTCGATTCATTAAGGGGCATAGATCTAGGGAAACATAGAGTCCTCTATTCCATCGGAAAAGCGGATTTTCTCTCGACATCTGTCTTTTCTTTTAAGTCATTGAAGACGGGGGGGGCAAGTGTTCTTCGGAATGACTGGGCGTAAAGGGCTCTCACGGTACGTCCGCCGGTCTCTTTGATTCCGTCCTTGCTGGAAGGCTGTTTCTGAGCGGAAGAGAAGGGGCTTAGCTCGGCGTTAGGTAGTTAGGAGCAAAGGTAGTACGAGGCAGCGCCAAGACTAACAGAGGATGGAACTATCAATACGTTAATTAAATTATAATTACTATAAACTATTCACTTACCTTTTTCACATAAATCATATAATCTTCACGTTACCTTTCTATTTCTTTAACTAAAATATCTCTTTTTCCAATTATATCATGGGCGGTTCTATTTAATATAATAAACTAATAATTTATAATATTAATAATGAACTGATTACCCTTTTCAGGTAAAACGTATCATCTTTTATATATTTTCTAACTAAAATACCTCTTTTAATAGAAATATCACGTACAATATTAATTTCTTCTTTTCAAAAAATATTATGAGAGCAATTGTATTTATTAAAATAACGTAATTAAATTATAAATACTATAAACTAATCAATTACCTTTTTCACCTAGACATGTCAAATTTTAATTTTCTCTAACTAAATCCTCTCTTTTTCTAATCATATCACGGGCATTATATTTAATAAAATAAAAAAATTATTTTATAATTATTAATAATTAACCAATTACTTTTTTTAACTAAAACCTATCATTTTTTCTATATTTTCTGATTAAAATCTCTTCATTTCTAGAAATATCATGGATAACATTTATATAATTATTATCAAATTATCTCATATAAAAATTTAAGTCTCCAAAATTAATGTTTTAAAAAATTAATTTCAATTAATGAAAAAAATTCATATAATATTTAAAAAAATCCGTGCATCGCATGGGTTTTAAGCTAGTAAATTATAAAAGATAATAAAATGTAATAATACGTATTTGATAGTATTCTAAATGATTATTTTGCTTGTATATTGAAAATAGATCAATAAATTTAAATTTAATATGTTGTTGACGGAAATTGAATCTTGAAATTTTTGGATTAATTTATAATATTATATAAATTTTTAATTATATGGTGAAATAAAGAATATAAATTTTTAACTAAAATATATTGTTGAGGGAAATTCAACTTTGAACTTCTGGGAGTAGTTTATAAGATGATATTAATGTTTAATGATAATATGTTGTTGACGGAATTCGAACCTTGAACCTATAAGAATATTTTATATCTTATACAAAGAATAGTATTTTAGCATTACATTCAATGGTTCTTTTTTATTTATTTTACAACCGGTGTACCAAATTTAGCGTACCAAAACAACAACCAACCAAATATATCCTATTCGCTTAAATCTTGAAATTATTGGAGTAATTTATAATATTATTGATAAGTGCATATTTTTGCATATTTTATCTACCTATTTATTGCTTGAACTCATGTTTTAATATTTTATTTTGTTACATTTCAGGAAAATCGTAAATAAATAAAGAAATGACAAAATAAATAAATATAGTGCAAGGAAGGGAAAAAGGAGGAAGAAAAAGGACCAAAAATGAAAGAAGGAAAAGAATTAGGAGCTTGGAGCAAAAGGAATATTTCAAGACAAGTGGAAGGTGGAGATCATCCCAACACATTAGCAAAGTGTATGGCCAAGATCAACTCTTCAAAACTTAAGGGGGAAGGAAACAAATAGATGGCTAGGATTTCACCACCACACACTCCCAAATGTATGGTGGGGATTTACCCAACACCCCCTTAACCCTAATTCCTATCCTATAAATACCCCCTCACCCCCCTTGTATTTAGTAACTTAGATTTTAGGGTAGTTTTATTTTCTTGTATTTTCTTTAGTTTCAAATCTTGTAAACACTCCTATTATAATTAATGCAATTTTTTTTTTCTTTACTTCTTGTCTTGCTCTTCCGTTATTGTTGCCTTGTTTCGTTATTTTCGTAAACCCGTTGCTAATCACTTGGGGTTGAAAGTAACGAAACTTTAATTTCGTGTTCTTAGTTTTAAATCGTAGTTTGCCCCTTTAAAAATCTCAATTTTATTGTGGGCCATTTTAATTCAAAATCCTTGTTTAGTATAATTTTAATTTCGTAGTTAACTTTCGTTATTTGTGTGTTTAATTTTCGAAAAAAAAACCAAAAAAAAAAATAGTTTTATAAAATTTCATTAATGAATTTTTCTATTTTTATTTCCTGTTTTAGACCTTTAATTCGTGGCTTAAATTTTTCTTTTTCCTTGCTTTCAAAACCGCAAACCCAGTTTTTATTAATCCTCTTCTTCTCCGTTCAAAACAATCGACCATCCTCTATTTCTTTCCCACAAAACGAACGCAGACTTCCTTCCCTCATCTCTCTCTCTCTCTACAAATTCGTCTTACAACACTCTTCTCCCACAAATCTCTTTCGAACCCACAAATCTCTTTCTTTCTTTCACCGAAAAAATCCCAACCCATTTTCCCCTGTTTTTAAGTTTTTTTTTGTAGTGAATGTTTGTGTGTGTTTGAGGTTATTGAATATATTTCTGTGGGTATGTTCGTATTGTAATCAAGTCTGTATCCTATTTACTGGATCTGTTTTGCTGCAGAATTTCGTTATAGAGTTTAATTATTCGATCTCCCTGTTTGCTGGTTTCTTTTTGTGCGTACTGTATCTACTGATTTGTGGAGTCGAGTCGACTCAGTCGCTGTTGTTATTGTTGTTAATGTTGTTAAGTTGCGAGTTCTTGAGGCTGGGTTCGTCGATTGCCTGCGACTTGAAATTTCTTGCTGTGTGATCGTTCCGAGTTTAGAATAACGAGTTTAGGTGTCTGGGTCACTGTTTGGGTCGTTGTTTTTAATTGTTTTTGTTGATTGTTGTTTGAGTTTACGTTGTTTGAGTCGCGAGTTTCGGGTTTGAGTCTGTAGGATTTTATTGTTTGTTGGTTTTTCCTGTGAATTGATGTTACTACAGTTGAGTTCATCGTCCTGTCAATTGCTGTTTGTTGCTGAGTATGCTGTCTGTTTTGGGTTGTTTGAGCGTCGCTAAGTAATGCTAAGTCTGAGTTTTACAATTTTTTTTACGTCTGAATTTGCGATTTGGTGGTCGATAGTTGACATGATTTGAGTCACTGGATTGTAGAGTTTGTCATGATTTGGCTAGTGTTTGTTACGAATTTTCTTAGTTTGTTTGTTCGTTTAGGCTGGGTTGTGAATTTTCTTGCGTGTACTAAGTTTAGTGGCCCTGTGTTAGCTATCGAAGTGCTTGTTTGTATGATTCCGGAGTCCTTAGTTTAAACTTCGTTGTAATTGCTGAATTCTGGTTGTTCAAATGGTGAAATGCTTGCTGCAATTTTGATTTGTTCCGGGTCGAATTTTTTCTTAAAATTTTGTAAATAAAATCTGAGTTTTAATTCTTATTTTTAGGATAATTTAGTTAATTAGTTTAGATTTTAGAATTAGAATAAGTTTTTTTTTTTTTAAAAATAATAGTTTAAATTTTCTTTTAAATGAAATAGTAAAAAAATCTAAATCTTCCAAAATCATTTGTTCTAATTCGATTAAGTTAGAAATTAAGGAATGCGAAAATATTAGTCTCCGTGGAACGAATCAATAAATATTACAACGAAACGAATTGTGCGCTTGCGATTCAAATTCAATGTCTTTATTTTTAGCACAACAATTATATAAATGTTTAATAATTATATGGTGAAATAGATAATATAAATTTTTAACTAAAATATGTTATTGAGGGAAATTGAGCCGTGAACTTTTAGGAGTAGTTTATAAGATGATATAAATGTTTAATAATAATATGTTGCTGACGGGATTCGAACCTTGAACCTATAATAGTATTTTAAATATTATAAAAAGAAATATTCTTTTAACATTACATCAAATGGTTCTTTTTTATTATCTTACAATCAGTGTACCAAATTTAGCGTATCAAAACAACAACCAACCAACCAAATATACCCTATCCCACTTATAATAGTATAGTACAGATAGATTGTGTACTCACCCAGTGAATAAAAATATTTCTAGTCAAATTTATCAGAAGGTATGTTTATTTATTAATTTTTAAATTAAAGGCATTCAAGTATGTTATTATATTTTCGCTGGAATGAATTTAAATAAATCGTTAAATTAATTTAAAAAATGTTATTATATTATTCATTTTTCCTCTTTTTTTAAAAAGGAATACCTATTAAAACAAATCAACAAATAACAAAAATGTTGAGATGGATAACTTTTATTCTATGCTCCCGATTTTTTTCAATAAAAAAAAGAATAAAAGGAAATTAAATTTATAAAAGAAAATTTTCAATGTAAAATTTACTTTCTTGTATTTTTGAGGTTTATAAGAAAAAATATTAAAAAAAATTGAATCATATTTAACTTTCCATTCTTTTCTTAAAATAACTTAAAAACACGTTAAAGAAAATATGTAAGTAGAAACTTTTCTTTTCACTCCAATATTAGACTTGGAAAAAGTATCATTGTATTGGCTATAAAATTATTGTTTTACTCCTATTTGTTGAAAATTAACAAAATGCCAATCTTTTAATATCTGTGTTAAAATTAGTTGAATTTTTGTTGGTGTTGGGAATCGAACCTATGACCACTTCTCTCAAACTCACGACATAACCATTATGCTACACTTAGTTTCGAATATGATTTAAAAATCTTATTAGATAAAACACATCATCTCTTTTTGTTCCATTTTTTTTATTTAAACTATATATTGAACCTCAACACAAGTGCAAAAAAGTGCCAATAAAATGGTTGTGAAATTACTATTTCACTCTTACGTTCTGGAAATAACAATAGTGTCACCCCTTTGTAATCTATGTAAAAAATGGAAAATTTTGTGTTAACTTTCGAAGTCGAGTCATCAACCTCGTTTTAAGAGGTTCATGTCATAATTACTATACTACATCACTTGTTAAAACAATTTCCAAAACATGAGCAAGATCAAGATGCATGCATTGTATATTACATAAACTACATATCCCATGCATGCGTGTGACCTCCTGGGATCCACTCGGGCAATACTGAAAAAACTGCATATGGTCGTAGTTTTCCAAGTATACACGCACACTACATTTGCGTATATAGATACACGCAATAGTCAAATGCGAAGTTGATGAGAGATTTTGGGCAATTTTACATAAACTAATCATATTAACGTTTTCTGGGTCGGTGCGTAACACAGGTAAAAAATAAATTAATATAAGATCTATTTTAATGAATTTAATTCATTTAAGAATCTATTATACAAAAATAAATATTAAAATATTAAAAATAACCCATACATTACACGATATATAAAGAGAGTATATTCTTTAAATTGCAAAGTATAAGAATTATGTCAACTACTAGAAAATGCAAAGATCATTATATTAGTTCAATAAGTAATATTTATACAAAAATAAAAAAGAAAAAAAATAGTATAAAAGACTAGAAGCACGCAATTAGGGATAATTTATTCATTCGTCTTCCAATTATATTTCATTTTTGGTCTAGGACCCCATACTAAAAAATATATATTCGATACGTTAACTTTCAAAATTTTAGATTCGCGTCCTTCCGTCTAATTTTGACTAACGTCTGTTAGTCTTTGTTGATGTGGAAACTTAAAAAAATGAAATGGAATGTATAATTATGTGGCAAATTATGTGGCGGATAATGTGGCACACCTCTCACTTTCTCTCTTCTCCCTCTTCTCTCTACATACCAGTACATATACATCCTCACACCACTCACCCATTTGATCTCACCGAAATTCGAATTTACTAGAATTTATTGGTTTCGATATCACCGAAATCCAAACACACTTATACATAGCAAACTTATGCACACACATACAACGTTAACAAACTCCAAAATATAATTCGGAATGTGAGAGACAAAGAGAGTAAAAAGATCGACAATAACCCTAATTCCCAATTCGGCGAAAAATAATGACAGTGGTTGTGTGTGTATGTAAAGTCTTATGTGTTTTTTGTATTATTTTTCTATTCTAAAATTTGAATTTGTGTGATTTGGAGAAAATTAGGGAAATTTGGTATGTTTGTGATCGAATGATTATAGGGGAGGGTATGGCCGATGAGGTCACCAGATCTCAACCGGACGATGGGCGACCTTGATGGTGCAAGTGATTGAAGAGGAAGAGTGGAGATATGTGGATATTTATGTATATGTGAGTATATAATAGCCACATGAGCTGTCATGTAATTACACATTATATTTCTTTTTTTTTTAAGTTTCCACGTTACCAAAGACGGAAGGACGCGAAATAAAATTTTTTATAAGTTAAAATGTCGAAATATTTCCTTTTTAGTATAGGGACCTAAACCAAAAATAATATATAGTTGAAGGATGAATGAATTAAGTATCCCCACGTAATTATGATTTATCATGTGTAAAAGCGATAATAATTTAACGGTGGAGAAGAATCCTAGCATATCTTTAAGTTTAGTTTCTTAACTAATAAATACGAAACACAACTCTTCGATACAATTGTAAAATAGATGACATCTGTAGAAATTTACCGTTGGAATTTCAAGGAAATGTTCAAAGCATTCAAGGAAGCTGCTAAAATATATCCAGGAACAAAGTCTCAGGATTTAGTTGACACCTAGTTCTCAGGATTTTCGGAAAGAAAATCTGTATTTACAGGTACGTATGATGTTTACGAACAAAGTAAACATAATATTGGTTTAACAAGACTTATTCATGTTGGGTTTATTATCCAATATAAATGGGGATTTATGTCATTGAACGTATGTTTTACCAATTGTGTGAAATTTTAATTTGAGGTTTGATAAGGAAAAAGATCCATACGTGCAAGAACTTTTAATGTACTCACGAAAAATGAGATAACTATTGAGATGCACAAAGAAAAAGGAATACTTTACTCAGAATTTGTTGAGCATTTTGTGCCATGAAAATTATGATCTTGGTCTATTAATTACAAATTTTAAAAGTCATACGCTGAATTTAATTGCTTAGTTACTGGTTATTTCGGTGATCATGTATACGATGTGAAGACCATGGCTTTGCAAGTTATATTCCGTGTGCAAAAAGTTACGTGATTATGCAACCCATCTCAGTATTCCATTCGACGGCATGATACACCAAGCCGGATCAAACACATAGGTAACTCTTTTGGTATACCACAAGCTCAAGGACCTACTGTCATCTGATTGCTTGAATGATTTTGGGAAGTTTTACCGACTTGTGCAACTTGTGATATTTTGGACAACCAAAGCCTTAAAAAATGATAAGACGGTCATTAACTCCTTTGAATGTGTGTACATGTAATAATTTTAATTTGAAAGACAAAATACAAAATTTTAAAATATTTTTACAATTTGAACTGTTAAATTATATTTATTAATTTTGAAATTCATATATTCATATTTAAAATTAATTTTTTTGTAAGACAATGAATTTTCCAATATCGTGATTACATATTTAACAAAAAATTTAGTATTGTAATAACATTTTAGTTTAGTATGAATATTAAATGTATGTTTTATAGTTGAATTTGATATTTAAAAAACATTCTCGACCCGTTTTCGGCAAAACTTCAAATCCTATATACTTGATAAAATAATATATTACACAATAATAAACAAAACACATTATTTACACAAAGATAAAAGCAAAAAAAAATAGTGTGGGTGTGTGTCACTCCTCCTCCCTCCTCTGTTTGCCCCTGCTATATGAAACCTCTATGGATGTGTGTGTAGAGTTATATCAGTGTATGCGTGTGGTGTGTACATATGTGATATGCGTGTGTATGTGGCGGACTTTGTGTATGCTGCAGTTGTGTGACCGTGTGTGTGTGTGTCGAGTGTGTGGTTGCGTGTGTTTAGTGTGTGTTATTTGATGTGTGTGTGTATATGTGGTTTGTATGTGTGCGTAGTGTGTGTATATGGGTTGTAAGTGTGAGTGGGTGTCGAGTTTTTGTATGGATGAGTAGTAAAGTTACAGTGTTGCTGAAATTGGGGGCTTGTAGCTGTTTTGTGATTCGTTGTGGTTACGGTGCAGCGATTATTGTTAATACAACTCAGTGCTATGTTGATTTATTTCGTAATTTTATTTGATTTCAAGTTGATACTCTATATGATGAAATCCGAGAAAAAAATTGTAAATTGTTCGAATAAAAATGTGTGCGGAGTTTCGAGTTGGAAACTCGATTCAGGTACCCTCGGAATTTTGCCCCATCAACGATGATTTTATGAGTCGATGGAAATTGGTGATGATGATTACGTGAGCCAAATTTAATTTTAATCATTAGACAATAATTTTAAATTTCAAGTTTCGTGTTTGTAAGTTTCGAATTGTACATTCGGTTAATGTAAATTAGTGACTATATAACGGATTATCCGGATTGGTGAAATGGTAGTTCAAATTGGTTAGTACTTGATGTGGGTTTTAAATGGTAATTGTAATATGAAGATTGTTGTTTGTATGTCGGTTGTGGTCCGACGGGCAGTGTACCCGTACAAAGGGGATGCCATCAAAATTTTCTAAAAATCCTAAATTTTCTAAAAGAATTATAATTTTTCTAAAAAAATCTTATTTGTACATGTAGCGAGTATATGTATTTATGTATATATATATATATATACACACACTACCAATTTGTAGTAGTACATGAATTATATTTTAATTACGAGACTACCTGCTAAATGTTAATTGTTATAGCTAAATGTTTGTGTAAGTGGTCGGTGGTTGATATTTTGTGGTTTAAATGAATAGTTTCAGTGGTTATCGCAAGGGTAGATTAAGGTTAGACGGTCGAGTATTGTATAAAATTCTGAAATAGTGTTTTTATGTGTAGATTCGAAGGACGTAGACCCCAGGGGTAAAGGAAAAGCAAAGGTTGAGGACTTTTGAGCTAAGTGACTAGTGTGAAAGTATTTTGTTAAGGCAAGTGACTCGAACCTTGTATCGAAGTTCAGATTCCTTGAACTATTTATGGATTGTTGTTGTTTAAATTCTTGTACCTTACTGCTATTCCTTATGAAGTATCGTTTAACTCGTGTACTTTATTGCTTATTCTTATCAATTGCTGCTTAAACTCTTGTACCTTACCGCTTATCATTATGAATAATTGTTGGAACTTTTGTACCTTACTGCTTATTCTGTTTCTTGTTGAACTATAAACCTTAATTTATAAATTATGACTTGCTTTAACTATGACCTTTCCTTATGCTTATTACCTTAAACCACATTAACAAAACATTACCCATAAGCCTGGAACCTTATTTCTTGAACCTTAACACTTACTGTATTCCTCACTAGTTAATAACCCTTTTTATTGGATATGATCCTGTTTACTGAAACCTACCAGGTTTAATTCAGTATTTCCTTATATTATCTTCTTATATTATCACGGGCTTGACAAACACATATTTTCAAATACCTTTAAATCACACTTGCATCCCTATCTTGTGTCACTTATGAAATTTCACTTCAATGCTTCCCTGACCCTTAATCTTTATAACTACAAATCAAAATGGCTTGTTTATTTAAATACTCTTTAAAAATTCCTTATAATAGGCTGATCTGTTATCAGTGAGTTTAAGGATTGCAAAGTGAAATGTTTTAAATGTTTTAAAAGTGATAAATGTTTTATTGTGAGGGTTTTCGTCTAAATGTTTTCTACGGATTCCTTTAGATTGGAGCCGCGTAAGAGGCCGGGTGATGCCGGTCCAGCATTTTTATTTAGCATAAGAGGCTAGTGGGACTAGTCCAACAATTTACAGGCCAATGTGTTGCCTAATTAGGAACCCAATTTTATGTCTAGAGGGACCTAGTGTCCGGTATGGGGACTTTACGTGACTGATCACCCATATTGTCCATAGTCGGGAGAAAACTCCAATCAAATCAAATGTTTTAAAAAAAAAGTGAAATTATTTTAAAAGCTTGAACTGATGGTTCTTCTAAAATGGTTGATAACTTTCCTACTTTTGGAAATTTTAAAGATGATTTTAGAATGTTGAGAATAAAATATTTTATTGCTAGACAACCTTTCCTTTTGAAATTGTGAACCCGATAAGAGTATTCTGAATTATTTTTGGAACCTGTATATTGTTGCATCCAGTTTTCAGTTGTGGATCCTTTACATTCATACTGTTACTTGTTGAGCGTTTGGCTCACTTCTTGCTATTGTTTCTAACCCTTTTTTAGTTAAGAGAGAAGATGGTACTTCTTAATATCGTTGTCAGGAGAAGTGTGTGTTGTGGACCTTAGGCATACTAGTTTTGCTTTGGTAGCTGGAAGATATTTGGGCAACAGACAGGACTAGAAGTAATAGTGCCAGCTTGTTGTATTAAAACTTATGTAGTGTATTAAACTTTTGATAAAGGATTTGGTATTGTAATGTAATAACTTAGTTTAGTAGTTTGCTTGTTTCATACCACTACCTGTTAAAGATCTAGGTTAATAGTGGGGTCGTTATATTATGTTTTATAATTATTGTTATCAGGGTTTGTGTTTAGTATTGTATGGTGACGCCCCGATCTTGACCCCAGATCGGGAGGGCGTTACAATTTCGGGGAGGCAAACCCGTACGTCTGGGACCTCACCAAGGAGATTATGAGAATACGACCTTCTTTGAGGAGGGTGTTCGCCAAAACACATACTGAGTACGTCCTTCTTTGAGGAGGGTACTCGTTGTGGGAGTATGACCTTTTTTGAGGAGGATACTCGTATAGGTATGTGACCTTCTTTGAGGAGGGTATCTCTCATGCCTTTGAAAACCCGTACTTCCGGGGAGATAACCCGTATTTCCGGGACCTCATCAAGGAGATTCTAGAGGGTACGACCTACTTTGAGGAGGGTACTCTCTAAAATTCTGTGGAATATGACCTTCTTTGAGGAAGGTATTCCTCGGAATGCATTATAGAGATTCTAGGGGGTAGGACCTTCTTTGAGGAGGATACTCTCTAGAATGCATTTTTGAAAAGTCTGTGGAATATGACCTTCTTTGAGAAGGGTATTCCTCGGAATGCATTATGGAGATTCTAGGGGGTACGACCTTCATTGAGGAGGGTACTCTGTTAGGAATAATTCATAAGTTGTGATGTTAAGAATAGAATTTGCTTATACTTCTTGTAAATCCTGATATTATAAAGGATTTAGTACTTTGTATAGGATATATGTGCTAGACAGAAATCTGTAGAGTTTAGTTAGGAACAGCAGTGCATCAAGGACTACATGTCAGGAACTGAGATCAAATCCTGATACGCCAAGTCAAATACTGATGGATGTCAAATCCTGATGCAAATTGGAATCCTGATATCAGTCGTGTTACTGATGATGTCATTATGGATGCTACAGAAACTGGCAAGTGCTGTAAAACAGGATCGTTGTTTTGAAGAACAAGCAAGAAGATATCATGAAGGAAAGAATTTTCTATTGATGGAAACTATCAACTGGACGGTAGAACATTGTCATGTATAGATCATTACTTTCTGTTATTAGTTGATAGGTAGCATTATAAATACTCTCTCTATATCATTGTGAAAGAGCGAATTGTGAATTTTAGAGTGCATATCGTGTGAAGCTCTGTGTAAGGTTTATATTCGAGAGTTCAAAACAAACAGAGAGAGAGATTTGTATTGTCAGCAGCTGCTAAAGGTATTGTACACCTTTGGTAGAGTTTGTATTTGATTTATTTAATACAAACAAAGTTTGATTCATTCGTTTGTTCTTGTTCATCAAATCAAGCAAAATCAGACACGATTATATAACTTGTATTCAACCCCCCCTTCTATAAGTTATTCGAGTTAACAATTGGTATCAGAGCAGGTTGATTTCGAATAATCATAAAGATCTGCAATCATGTCTGGTTACAAGGATGGTAATACTAAGATCCCTATGCTCAAGAGAAACGAATATACTCTATGGGAAGTGAAGATGTTGCATCACCTGGAAGCAACAGATCCTGATTATCTTGACAGAATCAGAGATGGGCCTTTTGTTCCAACAAGGCTTGTTCCTCAAGCAACTGTCGAAGGAAAAGTTGTTCCAGAACATATAGCAGAGAAGCCTAAATCTGAATGGACAGATAAGGAAAAGGAGAACGTTCTTAAGGATGCTAAAGTGAGAAACATACTATTCAACAATCTTGATTCTGTTCTCACTAACTATGTTCTCTCTTGTAAAACTACTAAGGAGATATGGGACAATCTAAAGGTTCACTGTGAAGGAACAAAACCTGTCATGAAGAATATGAGGACACTTCTCATACAACAGTATGAGTACTTTGAATCCAAGTCTGGTGAGTCACTTACTAACACCTTTGATAGGTTTACTAAACTCATCAATGAGATGGCCATGCATGGTAAATATTATGACTTGGAGGATATGAATACTAACTTCATGAAAGCTCTTCCTGATTTCTACAATGAGAAGATATCTGCAATTGAGGAAGCTAATGATCTGGATGAAATATCATTAGAAGCAGTTTATGGAAAATTGAGAGCTTATGAACTTGACAGGCAACAGAAAAAGAGCAGGAGTGAAGGAAAGTTGAAAACTGTTGCACTCACTGCTCAGTCTGAATCAAAGAAGCTTCCAGAAGAAAAGTCTGAATCTACTGAAAGAGACTTGAGGAAGAAAAAGAGCAAAGAAAGTTTTGAGTCAGAGACTACAGATATAGACTCTGAAGATAATGATTCTGAATCAGAGATGCAAGAACTCTTTGCTATGTTTACTAAAGCTTTCAAGAAAGGAAGATTCAATAGGAGAAGATTTAGCAAAGGATCTTTTCAGAAGAAAGAGGAGAAGAAGAGTGACAAAGGCAAGAGTACAATTATCAAGCTTGATAAGGCCAAGATCAAGTGCTTTAACTGCAGTGAGCTTGGACACTTTGCTAGTGAGTGTAAGAAGCCTAGGAATTCAGGGAAGGGTAATGCATTCATGGTCACACAGAAGGATTGGGCAGACTCCAGTGATTCTGAAGATGAATTGGATTATGACAACATTGCATTGATGGCAAGTGCTTCAGACAAGCCTGGATCTCCAAAGAAAACTTCTTCATCTTCTGTTAAGGTATCACTTCACTCTCTTGATTCATTTGATAGCTTAGATTCTGATGATATTAGATCTATTCATATTGAGTTTAAGAATCTTATGACTAATTTCAAAATTCTTGCTAGTGAAAAAGATGAACTTAAGGCTAAGAATGATGAATTAGTTAGTAGAAATAATTTTCTTGAATCTGAGTTATTTCAAATGGAAGAATATAGGTTAAGTTCTGATAAAGCTAAGCATGATTATGGTGTTATCCTTGAGGCTTATGACTATGTCAGAAAAGAACTAGAGGAAGAGAGAGATATGATGAAAACCATTAACACTTCTGGTAAAAAGACTCAAGAAATCATTGACAATCAAATTCTTGGTAAAGTCTATTGCTTAGGTTTTGGAAAGAATAAAAGTGAAAATTATGTAGCTATTGTCTAGGATGATAGGAAAGAAGAAGCTAGCATATCCAAATCTGAAGGTAAGAAGATAGTTTTTGAACCTAAACATGTTAAATTTGTTGATTCTAAAGGTACCCCAGTTGTGCACAAAAGAATTAACAAAAGCAATTCAGATGAGAGAGTGTTAGAAAAACCTAAGAATGTCAACATAGGTTTTCTGTCTAAGTCTCAGTTGAAACAGAGACTAGAAGGTATTTCAGAGTCTAGCAAGATCAGAAGAAATAGGAATGGAAAAGAAGGTATTAACAAAGAATAATTACAAGAATGACCTGATGCACCTAGGAAGAAATGCTATAAATGTGGAAATCATTATCATTTGGCCCTAGACTGCAATCAAAAACCTTCTTGGAAAACTGATTCCAGATTTCCCAAGACTCAGAGAATTCAATACCAACCACAAGAACCCTGTTATCATTGTGGTAGTTTACTTCATTCCATTTATATGTATAAGGAATATCATGAACTGTATTATGACTATTATTCTCTGAAATCTGAAACTCCTAGTCACAAACAGTTTGTGAAATCAAAGTCTAAGGTTGACTCTGCAACAGGTAAATCAAAAGCAAAATCTTCAAAGCTTGTTGGTTCAAAAGTTAGTAAGAAAGGATCCAATCAAAGTTGGGTCCTAAAAAATTCTAACTAGCTACTTTTTGCTTGCAGGGCACTGGAAAGAAGCATTCAATTATCTTGGACAGTGGATGCTCTGGACATATGACTGGAAAGAAGTCCCTGCTTACAAAGTTTGAGAGGAAAGTTGGCCCAGTTATATCCTTTGGAGATGGCAACAAAGGAGAAACTCAGGGATATGGCTCAATTATTTTGGGGAATGTCATCATAGAAAACGTAGCACTGGTTGAAGGCTTGAAACACACACTTTTAAGCATAAGTCAACTGGGTGATAAGGGTTACCAATCAATCTTTGACAATGAAGGATGCAAAATCTTGAATATGAAGAATGGAGACATTGTTCTGACTGGTCAGAGACATGGTAACATATATGAAGCCAGCTTGAGTGACAAATCTAAAGGAACTGTCAGATGTCTTTAAAGCAAGGCATCAAATGATGAAAGCTGGAACTAGCACAAGAAGCTCTCACATCTCAATTTTAAGAAGCTTAATTAACTTGTTAAGCACCATCTGGTGAGAGGCCTACCTCAGGCAAATTATGTGCAAGATGGACTTTGTGATGCTTGTCAGCTTGGAAAACAAAGAAGAACCACTTTCAAGAGCAAGACAGAAAATTCAATTACTGAACCATTTCATATGCTTCATCTTGATTTATTTGGTCCAGTAAACATTATGTCTATCAACAAGAAAAGATATGCTCTAGTTATAGTGGATGATTACACAAGGTTCACATGGGTATTCTTTCTACACAAAAAGGATGAAGCTCCTCAGCAAATCATTGAACTTGTCAAGAATATTCAAAATAGCTTTGAGTACAAGGTCAAAGTGCTCAGAAGTGACAATGGTACATAATTTAAGAATTCTACAATGGAGGAGTATTGTGCAGACAATGGAATTACTCAACAGTTTTCTGCACCTGGAACACCTCAGCAGAATGGTGTAGTAGAAAGAAAGAACAGAACTCTCATAGAGGCAGCAAGAACCATGCTTGTAGATGCAAAGCTTCCAACCTATTTTTGGGCAGAAGCTATTAACACTGCATGTTTCACTCAAAATTGTACCTTGGTAAATGGCCATGGAAAGGCTCCCTATGAGATGATCAAAGGAAAGAAACCAAGTGTGAAATACTTTCACATCTTTGGATGCAAATGCTATTTCCTAAAAGTTCTTCCAGAACAACTTGGAAAATTTGAAGCCAAATCGGATGAAGCAATCTTTCTAGGATATTCAGCATCAAAGGCCTTCAAAGTTTACAATCTCAGAACTCACATTGTTATGGAATCAATTCATGTTACATTTGATGATAAGAAGTTTGGAATTTTGCAAACTGATGAAAGCCATGACAATCTGGAATTTGAAAATCTTAAGTATTCTGAGATTCTCTCCAGTGATGATAAAGGTTCTCCAGAGGAGATCTCTATTGCTTCTCAAAGGAATGCTACTGTTGAGGGGGAGCAATTCAATCAAGGAGAACATAGTGATCATCAGGAGCAGACTAGTCGTTCAGAGTCTACTTCATCAGGAACTGATCCTTCAGAGTCTAATGAAGGAAGATCAGAAACTAGCAGCAGTATGGAATCTACTGATTCTACTGATCAAGGTGGAGCTTTTGAAGGCAGAGAAAGTTCTTCTACAAGAGATAGCACTAACTTAGGGGGAGAGTCTAGCAGGAGTAATCTACCACCTGTTAGAAAATGGACAAGGGATCATACTGAAGATTTGATTATTGGTGATCCAAATAGTGGTGTTCGAACTAGAAGATCAATTCAAAATGAATGCTTGTACAGTTGTTTTCTCACAAAGAATGAACCTAAGAAGGTTGAAGAAGCCTTACAGGATCCTGATTGGGTAATAGCAATGCAGGAAAAATTGAATGAGTTTGAGAGGAACAAAGTTTGGAAACTGGTACCAAAACCTAAAGATAGATCTATTGTTGGTGCTAAATGGGTTTTCAGAAACAAGCTAGATGAATCTGGTATGATTGTAAGAAACAAAGCAAGACTGGTGGCCAAGGGATACTCTCAGGAGGAAGGAATTGATTATTATGAAACCTTTGCACCTGTAGCAAGATTGGAAGCAATCAGAATGTTTCTTGCATTTGCAACTCATTCAAAATTCAAGGTATACCAGATGGATGTAAAGAGTGCTTTTCTAAATGGCAAGCTTGATGAGGAAGTGTATGTGGAGCAACCACCTGGTTTTGTTGATCCAAAGTTTCCAAATCATGTCTACAAACTTGACAAGGCACTCTATGGACTAAAGCAGGCACCAAGAGCATGGTATGAGACTTTGTCTAAATTTCTTCTTGAAAATGGCTTCACAAGAGGTACAATTTACAAAACTCTATTCTTTAGAAAGATAAAAGGTGATTTGCTTTTAGTTCAAGTTTATGTTGATGATATTATATTTGGTTCTACTAATAAAAAGTTATGTGCTAAGTTTAGCAAGCTTATGCAGTCTAAGTATCAGATGAGCATGATGGGTGAACTAAATTACTTTTTAGGCTTGCAAGTCAAACAGACTGAGACTGGTATTTTCATTAATCAATCAAAGTATATCAAAGATCTTTTAAAAAGGTTTGACTTTCAAGATTGTGTAGTTGTAAAGACACCCATGGCAATAGCCACTAAGCTAGACTCTGATCATAAGGGAAAGATTGTTGATAACACTAGCTATAGAGGCATGATAGGTTCACTGTTATATTTAACTGCAAGTAGACCAGATATAATGTTCTCTACCTGTTTATGTGCTAGATTCCAAAGTGATCCTAAGGAATCTCATTTAATTGCTGTGAAGAGAATTTTTAGATATCTCAAGGGAACTCCAAATCTTGGTTTGTGGTATCCAAGAGAATCTGATTTCTCCCTAATTGGCCATTCAGACTCTGATTATGCAGGGTGTAAAATAGACAGGAAAAGCACTACAAGTACATGTCAATTCTTGGGAAACAGATTGATTTCTTGGGCAAGCAAGAAGCAACAATCAGTTTCAACCTCAACTGCAGAAGCTGAATACATTGCAGCAGGCAGTTGTTGTGCTCAACTCCTTTGGATAAGAAATCAGTTGATGGATTATGGTATGACACTTAGTAATATTCCTATGTTTTGTGATAATACTAGTGCTATCAAAATTGCAGAAAATCCAGTTCAACATTCAAGGACTAAGCACATTGATGTCAGGTATCATTTTATTAGAGAACATATTGAAAATGGTACTGTGGAACTTCATTTTGTTCCTACTGACAAACAACTTGCAGATATTCTAACTAAACCACTTGATGAGGCTACATTCATTAGATTGGTTAGTGAGTTAGAAATGTTAAACTTTTAGATCTTTAACATCTGCACAAGTGGCAAGGTATGTTGTTTCAGCTTATAGACTTGATATCCTTGTCAGGATCTATACTTGATTGTTAAATGCTTAAGCTGTAACACTTTACTTTGATAAATTACAGTATGATAGACTTATTAATAAACATCAGGATCAGGATTGCTATCAGGATGCTGACGTCATCAGTATTGACATCAAGATTGTATCGTCAGTATCAGGATTGTGAAATTTGTGTGTCTTACTATTTCAAATTCTGAAGATCATTCTATACAGTGGTTCAATTCTGAGTTTTGTTAGGTCTATGTTAGCAAATTTTACCACATGCATACTGATAATTTATATCATTATTCAGATCAGTCAATAAACAACAATAGACAAGTAGATAATAAGAAAACTTGTATTTTCATTAATTAAAAGCATTACATACATGGAAATGAAATACAATTCTTCTTTTTGTCTAATTACTACTGATAATTCTATTGTTGTCTAAAGTTGTTGCTGCTTCAATCTTCAACGATCGACTTCAGGACAAGGAGCATCTC
This sequence comes from Saposhnikovia divaricata, assembly GCA_036435485.1. Classification (NCBI taxonomy): domain Eukaryota; kingdom Viridiplantae; phylum Streptophyta; class Magnoliopsida; order Apiales; family Apiaceae; genus Saposhnikovia; species Saposhnikovia divaricata. Next base: position 146,788,278 of record CM071596.1, on the reverse strand, counting down.
AAGATTGGATTCCTTGTCTGGGCGACTTGAATGAGAGCAGCTGACTCATTTTCATGCTTATTGAAGAAAATGAATAGCATCTCCATCAAGATCAACCTCAGACTCTTTGCCAAATTCTTCATCCTCAAGGTGTGAAGAGATTAGAGGAGGATTGTATCCAACTGGTAGATGTTTTAGAGGAGATTCGTGGAAATCATCTGGGTTAAGACCAACCTTATCTAACTCGATGAGAAAAGTCATCTCTTCTAAGAGATAGTTTACTTGCTCCTGATTATCAAGAGTAAAGAACTTCTCAGTGGTAATGAACCAAAAGCTAGGGTTCATATGAAGTTTTGGGTTGAAAGCCATGGTCTAAAGAGAAAAGAATGAAAAGGTTTTGGAGTATGGCATAAGACGTCGGTTTCTTTTATAGAAAGACGTGGGAAACTGAATAGTCGTTTGGGGGTTATCAATGCAGTCAGTCATAATTATGTGTGACTGTATTTCTTATATTTTCAAGAAATGTTGAACATATCAAACCAATTGATTTTGTTCAGATTTTATTTATTTCTTTTATAGGTAAAAGAAAATGCCACGTGGAAACTCCATTTAGTCTCTGGAATCAAGATGATATTGATCAGGAATACAAGTGTGTTCACATCAGGATTAGTAATTCTTTCTATTCAGAAATCACATTGAATCTTGTGATTATCTTGGTGAGAAGATCACATCAGGAGAGGAAGCTGATGAGTATTGACTTTTATCTTGATTTTACCCTGATTTATTTGGATTTTATTTTTAAAAAACAAATCGTGGGTAACTGCATTTTTCAGGGACTGACACCTGTCAACCTACGTGTCAACATGGGATAATGGGTCTGAAGGATTTTTGAAAAATAATTATTTTGAAACTCTAATCGTGTAATTGCTTTCTCTAATTTCACTCTTGAGTTCTCAAAATCACTAATCAATTTCAAAGATTTCTGAAGTTCTTTTCAGATCAAAATGGCAACTCAAAGAAGACTACCCAAATCAGTAGCTTTCAAGTTTGGTGACTTTGATTTTATGATGAACAATCATGTTGCAGCTATCACCAACAAAGAAGGGGTGTCAACTGATTTTCACCCAATTATGGACTTTATGGCGAAAGGACCATTAAGTTATGCCTTGACAATATCTCCACAAATTAATCAAGTAGCTGTTTCACAAGCTTGGGAGAATGCTGAGGTAATTGATTCTACTCAGAGTCAATCAGGTAAGATTGTTCTACACTTAGGACAAGACTCATTTGATATTACTGAATCGGTTGTTAATTCAGTACTTCACTTACCTGTTAGTACGAATTTTGAAAATGTACCATCTGATGATGATGTTAGAACTATGTTATCTGAGTTAGGGTATAATGGACCTCTAGATAACATGAGCCAGTTAAATATATCCTTTCTTAGGAAAGAATGGTCTTTCTTTTTTTGATCAAATTGCTAAATGTTTTACTGATAAATGTAGTTCTTTCCAACAAATTACTGCTGTTACATCACATATTGCATATGGCTTGCTTTATAACAGAGTAATTAATTTTGGTCACATTATCTTAAGTCAGATGTGTATTAAACTTGGGTCAAGAGATCATGACAGGAATATGGTTTATTATCACAGATTCATGCAACTGTTTATTAACCATTTCATTCCTGATGTTGAAGCTAGATTTGGTAGAGAATATTGTGTTTCTTCTTATGTACAGCAAAAGAGAATTTTCTCTGACATTACAAAGAAGGACAGTGAAAAGAATCTAGATGAAATACCTGCATTACACTATCCAAATCATGTACAAGTACTTCTAAGAACTCATCTTCCTACTATCTATAATTCTTCTTTCTTTGGTGGTGAAATGACTCAGGAATCTCAATTGGAGGAGAACCCCCCTGTGTCTACCCAAGTAGCCAAAAACATTACAGTCTCTGAAACAATTCTAGAACCAAATTTTGATCCACAGCCTATTGTTTCAAAGAAGCCAACCTCTGGTGTTTCTCAAAAGACATCAGTTATAAAGAAGAGAAGATTTGTTATTTCTAGTAGTAGTTCTAGTGAAGATGATGATAATATATCTCTTGCTGAGAGAGCATAATTGAAGGCTGCAATTCAACTTTCTAAGCTAGGACAAAGAGATGGAACACCTAGTCACAGCCAGGCTGCAGTCTCCCAAAAGGCTGTAGTTCTTAAAAAGGGAAAACAGTTACTGGATACTGTCTCTTAAAAGACTGTGTCTATTGAAAAAGGATCTCATCCCAAGATCACTTCTGTGTCTACACCTCTTGAGTCTTCTCAAGATAAATCTGTTGCTTACTATACTAGGAGAACAAGGAGAAAGATTCATTTGTCACCTACACACACAGTGTCTAGTCCAACTAACATTATGCAGGTCTCTACAAATAAGGCTATATCCACGTCAGTATCTGACAAGAGAGATCTGGATCTTGATTCTTCATGGGAAACAACATTGACAAACAGACTGGCTATGGAACTTATTTCTCTAAAAGTGAAGCTTTCCAGGCCTGTTCTAGATTTTCTGATTGAAAGAGTTCCCAAACTTTCATTTCCTGGAGAATATGGACTGTTACATCAAAGACTTGATTTATTGAAGATGTACTTCTATGTATCAGTCAGAAAGGAATTGCACAAGAAATTTGGATTTCCTAAGCATGTTGCACTTCAATCACTTCATGCATATTTATTTGACAAGGATGTCATTGTTGAAGATGCTTCAGCTCAAGGTGAACAAGAGGAGGTAGTTGATAGAGGGAAGCAGTCAACAGAAGATACTATTGCACCAGTGGTGAATAGTAGGATAGATCAGATCACAGTCACTGCAACACAAGAACCATCTAGTCAGAGGTTGGATGACTCAGGAACTGTGATTGATGCTGCTGAAAGGTCTTCTGTGATGACTGAAATTGCAAGTGAGAAACCCTATGATATGGGAGGAATGACTTTGATTGATTTTCCTGAAGATCAAACCAATATTGTTCTTTCAGAGTCTATCCACCTTGAGGGTGTGTCTCAGCAACCAACACTTAAAGACAGTGACATACTAGCTATGGTGTCTAATGATGTATTACTGAAGACATCAGAGTCTAGTGTAGATCTTGAAAGTGATATACTGGAGCCTGTAGTTTCTGGAAAGAAAGTAGATGTTTGTAAGGGTTTAGAAACTATAGCAGCTCACTCCTTGGAGAAAACCTCAAGCCTCTCTCCATGTGAGTTCAGGTATAAAAACTTCTTCTAACCCCTATTTTTCTGTAGGTCATGAGAGCACTTATCCAAATTTGAGTGATACACTTGAAAAGATGGACATAGATCCACACATAGAGAGGCTGGCTCCTGACCAGGCAAAAGGAGAGGTAGAAAGAGTGTTGACTTTAGATAGTCAAAGTGAGAATGAGGGTATGGATGATCAACTCCATAGTAAGGGAGAGAAAGTTAGGAAATCACCATCGTTTGATTTCTAGGATCAGGTTTTTCCTGAATCTTGGTCTGAAAATCTTGGTATGGATGCTGGTACTTATTCTTTTATCAAGATGTATGAGAAGAATGACTTAGCACATCACAATGCAAAGCCAGAAGTTAAAGCTCAGAAACAGAAAGAAAGGCTTGCAGGAATCATCAACAGAAGAGGTGAAAAGCTAAGACGAACTTCTACTCAACCAGTACTAGAAGATATTCCTAATGATCCTAGTATTCCTTTGTATGTACTTCCAATATCAGCTAGAATTGAGACATCAATAGTATCTGATCAATCTAAGGAGGAGTCAGGATTTGTATATGTTAGTACACAGAATACTGGTGAAGGACAGGATGATCATACTTCAGCTTCAGATCAGAAAGATGAAAATGTTTGTACTTCTACTCAAGTATTATTACTTGAATATCATTCTATACAGGCAACTTCTTCTACAAGGATTGAAGATAAGGTTATTTCTACATCTAAGTCTGAAGATACAACAAGCACTTCCAACATTGAAGTCAATTATGGAATTCTACAGAACATTCAGAAATCTCAAAGTGATATTCAATCGAGACTTCAAATTCTTGAAGATAACCAAGTCACTATCATGGAAAATCAAGCAGTTCTGATGAATCTCATTTGTTCTGTTACTGAATCTCTTGGAATTAATATTGCTGATGTCAAAAAGGGGGAGATAAAGACAATTCAGAGACAACAACAACAGACTAGGGGAGATAAACAGACTGGGAGAAGACCTAAGGGTGACAGAGGTGGTAAATTTCATCATGGGAGTGGTAAAGGAAAAGAAGCATCAAATAGTTGAATTCTTTCTTCTAAGTACTAGATACATGTCTACATCTGAAGAAGGAGGTACTTAACTTCATGATCTTAAATTCATAAATTCTATTCTGGTTGTATTGTTATATGTTTTGACATCTACAACTTAGATTTATGCTTCAGATTCTAAAGCATAAATAGGGGAGATTGTTAGGAATAATTCATAAGTTGTGATGTTAAGTGTTAGGCCGAATACACAATTATAATCAACTAAGTACGAGAGAATAACAACAAGTTCTTAAAAGACTTTAAAAAACTGTTTGGAATTAGCTCCTCTCTCAGTGATGTAAAATATCACAAAGAGCTGCTTAGGTTACAATGAAAAGATATTGTGTTACACGATCGATACCCTTCTAGGGTTAACCTAACTGTATTTATAAAGATATACAGCTACGTACAATCGATAATTGATTCTCCTATAAATCAGCTATACAAATATTATCAATTATGATTGCTACACGTCTTTCTAGTCAGCACGACTTCCTTTGACAGCTATCCAATCTTCAAAGATATTGCTTCCATAATTATCTACAATAATGCTGTTACTGACCAGCAAACGCTTCTGTTCAACAGAGTTTAGCTGCTTCCTCTTGTCAGCGTATAGCAAACTCTGTTGAGCTTCCAACTGTCAGAGTTTAACTAAACTCTGACTGCTTCCAGTTTCAGTTAAACTCTGTTTTTCCCTGTAAAACTTAAACACTGATATTAACCATATCAATTATATTTAACAATCTCCCCCAACTTGTTCATTAGTAAAAATGCACAAGTTAACAGTAATTGATGATGTCAAAACAAATACACAAACACAGTGTTAAATATACAAACAGAGTTTAAGCTTCTACTTAACAAAAATCTACAGAAAACAAGAAAATTTTTACAGACTTCAATCTCTAATCTCCACAAGACCTGGTGTTGCTCTGAGATAGTCTATAAGCAATCTTCTCTCTGCATTTTCAAGTTCAATCTTCATAGCTTCCTTGATCTCTCTCAACTGAGGATCACTATCATCAGTCTGATAAATAGCAGATCTTAGATCGTAGATTTTGTTCCTCCTCATATCATTTCCCAGTCTGATAAATTTTACTTCCTCTGACTGTGAGTTGAAATCAAGAACTGTGATTCCCAGATCAGTCTTCAGCTTTGCAGTACCCTTCTTCATTTCAATGATATTTCCATTCCAGTCTCTGTACTTAGGAACATATCTACTGTTACACTTCATTCCTCTAATTGCCAAATTTTGAAGCATTTTCTGTCTGAGCACATTTGCAACTGATTGAGTCCTTCGATTATTCACCTTGAAAAGATACAGAACATGTTCTAATTCTTCCCAATATTTCAAACCAATATCATTCTCACCAACTTTAAATACTGTCCCATCAGCCATAAAGTATAATAGAAAATCTTTCTTTAAACTCTTCTGATAAACTAACTGTACTGATTCCAGTCTGTCTAAACTCTCTTGAGTGACACCACGACCTGGAACAGCCAGTGAAGAAGGATCTCTAGGACCAGTATGTTGCCTTTTATCTCTGTGTGAGCCTAGACCAGCTTTATTGTTTCCAATCTTACCAGATAAGGCTCTTCCATCAGTAAAATCCATAGGAGCTCCAGATACTAGATTTGGATCATGAAGTGTTCCTTTTCCAAAGACTGACTTCAACTGAGAAGATAGAGGTTTAGACACAACTTGTGTAGCAACAGAGGTTGTGTTTTCTTTCTTCTGTACAACTGGTGTAGAAACAGAGGTTGTACTTTCCTTCTTCGAAATTCCTTCTTCTTCAGCAATGCCTTTCAGCTTTTGCTTAGAATCTGCATCTGTTGGTTTTCTAGATACCTGCATCCTTTGATCAGTACCAACTTGTTCTTTGATTTCAATACCTTTAAGAACAGGCTTAGCAGCTTTCTCATTTTTCTTAGACTTCCCAGATTTCAAAGCTTTCTGATGTTTTGCTAGAAACATTTTCTCTTGAGCTTGAACATCTGCAAGTGTAACTCCCTTTTCATTCTCTTCAAAAAACATCTTAGCAGACAACTCCTCATCAGTCTGTGGATTAGAAGTTAATACTAAACTCTTGGTCTTTGAATTACCTTGAGTATCAGTGTTTATTCCAGCAAACTGTGATTTAGAAGACTTGCTAGATTTCAGAGTTTGACTTTCTTCAGCTTTACCTTTGCCTTTATTACTTGCTCCCCCATATCCAGCATCATCCTTTCTGATCAGAGTTTGAGCAGACTTGCATTTTGACTTAGCAACTCTCTCCCCCTTTTTGACATCATCAAGAATGAGTATAGATGTAATCAGTTCCAAGGAGGTAGCAATGGAATCAATTTTAGCAGACATGATAGACTGATTTGCTTCACCTTTACCCAGCCTCTGAAGTACAGTCTCTTGAGCTTTTGAGAAATTTTGAAACATTTTGTTGTTGTCTTTCTGTAGAGTCATCTCTCTACTTACAACTTCATTTCTCAGATCTATAATGGACTTCTGATTTTCATTAAATCTGTGATTCAAGGCCTTAACCTGAATCACTGTGCCTTGTAAGCATGTCAGAATGTCTGGATTTGAAATCTTTTTAGAGTTATCCCTGAGAAAATCAGCTGCCCTGCCAGTAGGAAATATGCAATCTTCCTTGTACCATTCTGCAGTTTGTTTTGCCATGTAATCATTTTCAATTTCTCTTGCAGAAGGTCCAGCAAAGTCTGGCTTCTCCCTTGTTTTCAGTCCATCAGTTTGAACTTCAGCATTTGGAGCAGATCCAGCTTCTGCACTCACTTCTTTAGAAGAATCATTTTCAGAATCATCAGCATCTGCAACTGAGGCGGTTTCTTCATTAAATGTAGGAATAGGTTCTTTTTGAGCAACCTATTTTTCTGGATTGGCAGAGTTTGTCTTGACAATATCTGATGAAACAGATTTAGCAGGCTGATCAATTTCCTCACCATGGTCTGAGATTTGATGTGCATCAGAGAATAACTCTGTGTGAGATGCAACCTCTGTTTCTTCTAGCACCACAGTAGGTTGATCTGCAACACCAGTTTCAGCAGAGTTTGCAGCCATGGGTGATGGAATAGGATCTTCAACTTCAACAGAGAATGACATGAAGTTTACAGCCATGGGTGATGGAATAGGAGCTTCAGTTCTATCATCATTTCCAACTGGAACCTCAGCAAGTACTGGTGTATCAACTCTGAGTTCAGATTTTGCTATAGTAGGTTCTGAGTTAATAGCTGTCTCAACAGCAGGAGTCTCCTTAGAGATATCCGCTGGAGCTTCAAGATTCACTTCTTCATCAGACTCATCAATAATCAGTCTCCTCCTTTTAACTTGAAGCACTTCTGTTCTTTCTTCTTCTGAAATAGAATCATCTAGAGTAGATGGAGATGGAGGTCTGTTTGCTCTTTCCTTTCTAGCTCTCTTTGGTCTAAGAGCTTCAGCAGTCCTATGCTTTCTTAGTGGTCTTATAGCTCTGTGTTTCTTTGGCATTCTTGGCTTTGATTGTGGTTGAGGTTGAGGTTGTTAAGTAGTAGCAACAGTGGATGGAGTGGATGTAGATGTGGGTTTAGAGGTAGGTTCAGTGTTTAGGGTTATGTGAGGTTCAGTGTTTGTAGGTTGAGGGTTTGGCTGTAGAGGTTCAAGTACAGGTTCAGGTGCTGGTGCTTGTGGTTCTTGTGCTTGATTAAGAAAGTTTCCGAGGGCAAGAGGAAAAATAAACTCTGAAACTTGATCCTTGTTGGCATCTTTGTTTGTCAAGTCAGAGAACATTCTCTTATGGACTTGGAAAGGTTGAATGACATCCTCATCAGAGATTTCCACATTAGGCAAACAGGCAGAGAATAAACTTTGACAAAAACGTGAGAAATAGACAGTTGTATTAGACTCTGCTAGTTTTTCACCTAGATTCATAAGAACTAGTCTACCAAAATCAAAATTACTCCCATTGAGAAGAGAATACCCGATTTGAAGACTATCAGTGGGAATTGCATCCCAGTTGGTGACTTTCTTCCCGAATGCTCTAGTGATGCAGTCAAAGAAAAAGCTCCACTCTTTCCTGAGCCCCGGCCTTTTAACATTACCGAGCTTGTCCAAAGGGCCAGAAAACTGCGGTTGCTGTAACATTTCCTTCAGTTCATTCTCACCAGCCACAGCATATGAGGTGTGAGTGTCAAAATCCATAACATCTCGAACAGTTGCAGGAGTGATTACAAACTCTTGGTCTTCATGAGTAAACACAATGGATGGAGTCCCATTCTCACCACCATCATCATAAACAGAGTTTCTCCAGAAAGTAGAGATTTGTGTGGCGGAGAGTTTTGTTGGTTGAACAAGAGCTTGACCTATTTCAGAATCCTTTAGGAAGTTCTGAATCAAATGAAATGGTTCTGGGGCTTTATCAGTGTTTAGTATTGCTGCATAGTTGTTAGGAACAAAAGATAATCCCTGAGCAACAAAAGTCTTGGATGCCATTAGAACAGTTTAGAAATTGTTAGAAAAGAGAATGTGTAGAAAAGTGTTTGTGAAAATGCTTAAGTGAAAATAACAGAGAAATTATGTGTAAAGTTGTGTGTTCGTGGGTGTAAAAGTGAAAAAGATGAATAATGAATCGAGTGTGATTAGATCTGTAATTGAAAATTAAAAACCCAATCGTTTTAGACATTAAACACGCAACCAATTTCTTGTTAAGTGGGTGAGTGGGACACGTGTCACGTAAATAGTGGAACAGTCGTTTACACGCGCAGTAATAATGCCTATTATTACTGATGCCTATTATTACTGCTATTCTCTCTCCTATTACCAATACGCTTTAACTATCTGACACCATTAAACAGTTGGCACATATCACATGCAAATTTCAAAAACTCTTTTTTTTTGTACTCCAAGTATATGCTTTGTCTGAAATAAAATATTACCTTAGAGTACTCAACAGAATCCAACAGTGTTTATCAATTCTCCAACTTTGTTACTGTTATCCTTTCAAACACTGCACAGTTGTGAATATGAGTGTGTGTATAGCAGAGTTTACTAAATCAGTATTTAGAGCATCTAGTATTTCATAAAATCCATAAAGTAAATCAGTAAACACTGGATGCACAAACTCTCATAGTAAACACTGAATGTATGATGAATGCTAAACTCTGTAGTAAACGATTTATATACAGTAATATTTGATTAATTTATAACCCCCTATTTTTTTTAAATTTCTCCAGTAATCAGAGGTTGGAACTAGTCACCAAAAATCCTATAATTTTAGCCCTTATCAGTTTGATAAGTTCTTGGATCTTCCTAGTCTTCGACTAGTCACCAAAAATTAGAGAATTTTAGCCCTTACTATATACCAGTAGGTTCCTGTGTCGTCCTAGTTACAAACATGATCTCAAAGGAGTTCTAACAGTCTATATATATAAGCTTTGGGGTTATTCTAATAACAGAATCTAATTTAACAGTGTATAACTAACAGAGTTTAGAGCTCATCAACATCAGAAATTATTCATGAGAGGCAATGCACACAGTATTTACAGACTCAGTGTTTAGGATAAATAAACTAAGAGATGCTATAAATACGAAACAGTATCATGCTGTGTTAATTTTCTGCACAATCTAAGATTAGATCACAAATAACTTAGAAGGATTCATGATTAATTACTGAGAATAATGTTTCATACACATTTCTTCATTGGTAATAACATTCGGACAAAAACATTTTCAGAGTTTATTAGAGTTTATTCAACATGTCAACAGTATATGACTTACAGAGCATACTAACAGAGTTTAACAGTCATTGAGCAGAGTTTGCATAGCAGAGTTTAACATACCACAGAAATATGAGCAACACAGTACATAAGTAGAATTTTGAGTCTAACCAATATCTCTAGTCAAAGCCAGAGACCATCCCTAGTTCATTTACCAGCCTTGTAAATACAGCTTCACTCAATGGCTTGGTGAAGATATCTACAAGCTGTTGTTCTGTAGACACAAAATGAAGCTCAATATTCCCTTCCTCTACATGTTCTCTGATAAAATGGTACCTTATGCTGATGTGCTTGGTCATTGAATGCTGTACTGGATTACCTGTCATAGCAATAGCACTTTGATTATCACAGTAAATAGGTATTTTACTGTACCTCAATCCATAATCCAGTAATTGATTCTTCATCCACAGAATCTGTGCACAACAGCTACCAGCAGCAATATACTCTGCTTCAGCTGTAGATGTAGAGATTGATTTCTGTTTCTTGCTGTACCAAGAAACAAGTCTATCACCAAGAAATTGACAACTTCCACTGGTACTTTTTCTGTCTATCTTACAGCCTGCAAAGTCTGCATCAGAGTAACCAAGTAGCTTGAAGTCTGATTCTCTTGGATACCACAAACCTAAAGTTATGGTGCCCTTAAGATATTTGAAAATTCTCTTTACAGCTGTTAGATGTGGTTCTCTTGGATCTGCCTGAAATCTTGCACAAAGACATGTTGCATACATGATGTCAGGTCTGTTTGCTGTTAGATAAAGAAGAGACCTAATCATCCCTCTATAGCTTGTCATATCCACTGGTGAACCTGTGCCTCTATCCAACTTTGTTGTTGTTGCCATGGGAGTTGTTGCAGATGAGCAGTCAAGCATGCCAAATTTCTTGAGAAGATTTCTGGTATATTTTGCTTGATTGATAAAGATTCCATCATCTGTTTGCTTCACCTATAGCCCTAGAAAATAACTAAATTCTCCCATCATGCTCATTTGATACCTGGACTGCATGAGCTTGGCAAACTTCTTACAGAGTTTATCATTAGTAGATCCAATGATTATGTCATCTACATATATTTGAACTAATAACAGATCACTACCAAGATTGTAGTAGAACAAGGTTTTATTAATTGTACCTCTGTTGAACCCACTTTTTAAAAGAAATTGAGCCAGAGTTTCTACCATGCTCTTGGTGCCTGCTTAAGTCCATAGAGTGCCTTGTCAAGCCTGTAGACATAATTTGGATACTTGGGATCTACAAATCCTGGTGGTTGTTCAACAAACACTTCTTCTTCAAGTTTTCCACTCAGAAAAGCACTTTTCACATCCATCTGAAAAACCTTGAATTTCTTGTGAGAAGCATATGCTAGAAAGATTCTTATTGCCTCCAACCTTGCAACTGGAGCAAAAGTTTCATCATAGTCTATGCCTTCTTGCTGTGAATAGCCTTTGGCCACAAGTCTAGCCTTGTTTCTTGTAACAACCCCATCACTATCAGTTTTGTTTCTGAAAACCCATCTAGTACCAACAACAGATCTATTCTTTGGTCTAGGTACAAGGGTCCATACTTCATTTCTTTCAAATTCATTTAACTCCTCCTGCATTGCTGTTATCCAGTCAGCATCTTGAAGAGCTTCTTCCACTTTCTTTGGTTCAGATTTGGATAGAAATGCATGAAACAGACATTCATTTGTTGTAGCACTTCTTGTCCTGACTTTTGCATCTGGATCTCTAATTATTAGATCAGGTGTATGAGATTTTGTCCATTTCCTAGCTGAAGGTAAATGACTTCTGTCAATAGTTGATCCTCCCCCTTGATCAATGTTCTCCTGATCATATTGTTGCCTTTCTTCATTCTCTGAGGCTCCCCCTGAATTTGATTGCTCAGAGTTTGAAATGTTAGACTTTGGACTTTCAGAGTTTGAGTCATCAGAGTTTGAGTTTGATCCAGATTTTTCAGTTGACTCACTATCAGAATTTGAGGCATCACTATGATCATGCTCCCCCTCAACTGGTTCTCCTCTTTGTTCTGGCTGTACTATTTCTTCTGTGTGTACAAGTAGAGGTTCAGAGTTTGCATCAACAGAGTTTGTTGGACTGGTTTCATCAGATTTTATTTCATCAGAGATTAGATCTTCATTTTCGAAATGCAACTGATCATGTTCATCAACATCTTCAAGTCCAGTGATTTTCTTGTCATCAAATGACACATGAATAGATTCCATAATCACCTTTGTTCTCAGATTATAAACTCTGAATGCCTTGGTTGACACTGGATAGCCAACAAAAATTCCTTCATCTGCTTTCAACTCAAATTTGGTCAACTGTTCAGGATGAGATTTCAACACAAAGCATTTGCACCCAAAAATATGAAAATATTTCAGGTTTGGCTTCTTTTCCCTCACCATCTCATATGGTGTTTTTCCATGCTTGTTGATCAGTGTGGCATTTTGAGTAAAACAGGCAGTTTGAACTGCTTCTGCCCAGAAATAGGTTGGCAATTTTGCTTCATCAAGCATAGTTCTGGCAGCTTCTATCAAGGTTCCGTTCTTCCTCTCAACTACACCATTTGGCTGTGGTGTACCAGGTGCAGAAAACTCTTGCTTCAATCCTCTGTTCTTGCAGAATTCTTCCATTGTTGCATTTCTGAATTCAGTTCCATTATCACTTCTGATTATTTTGACTTTGTGTTTTGATCCTTTGTCCAGCAGCTTTACATGCTCCATCAGAGTTAATGCAGTTTCATCCTTCTTTGCTAGAAAATACACCCAAGTGTATCTGGTATATTCATCAACAATGACTAGAGCATATTTCTTCCTTCCAATTGACAAGACATTCACTGGTCCAAAGAGATTAACATGTAGAAGATGATATAGATCAACAATTGAAGATTCAGACTTGCTCTTGAAAGAAATCTTCCTCTGTTTGGCCTTTTGACATGAATCACACAGACCATCAACATTTAACACAGACTTTGGAAGTCCTCTAACAAGATCCTTTCTTATCAGCTCATTGATGTTGTTCAGATTCAAATGAGAGAGTTTCTTATGCCACTTCCAACTCTCTTCATTGGACATTCTTGTTGACAGGCACATAGTTTTTCCATCAAAGTTTGTCAACAAGCTTGCTTCATAGATATTATTGCACCTTTGTCCAACTAAAACAACTTTCCCTGTGGTTTTGCTGATAACCTCACAGTATTCAGGTTTAAAATCTACATGAAAACCTCTATCACAGATTTGACTCACAGATAGCAGATCATGCTTGAGTCCTGGAACCAGAGCTACATTTGTGATGATGACATTTCCAAGATTGATATTGCCATATCCTAGAGTATGTCCTATGTTGCCATCTCCATAGGAAACTCTCGGGCCAGCCTTCTCCAGATACTCTGATAGCAGGGCTTTATTTCCAGTCATGTGTCCTGAACATCCACTGTCCACGACTAGGATACTTTCCCTGATGTCCTGCAATCACAAACAATTACTGAAGATTAGATTTAAGGATCCAGACTTGCTTGGATCCTTTGGCTTTCTTAATTTTGTTAGCTTTAGCAGCGGAATTTACACTATCAGAGTTTAAGCTAACTTTGTCAGAATTTACACTTGCAAAATTAACCCTGACCCATTTCAGATTAGGTTTTAGTTCATAGTAATTATGATAAATAGCATGATAATTTCTGCAAGTATAAATAGAATGCCAAGTGCTTCTACAGTGTTTGCATAAAGTCTGTGGTCTAGTTCTAACATTATCTTTCTTTACTTCAGACTTGGAAGGTAAAGAATTAATGTTTTTGTTCTTCCTGCAAAAGCTAGCAGGATGGTTAGTGCTACCACAGTTATGACATGTCTTTCTTGGAGCTAAAGTAGCAAGCATTGGATAATTACCTTGAGTGATGCCTACTTTACCATTTTTGTTCTTTCTAGACACTTTCTGTTTCTTAACAGATTTTAACTCCTTAAGCTTATGCTTAAGTTGTTTATCTGTCATTAAACCAATATTAACCTGTTTAACACTAGTTTTTACTGGTTCTTTCTTAACAGCTTTTTTTCCACATTCAAACCTAGGTTCACTTAGTCCATTAACAAATGTTCCGAATTTCTTAGGTGGAAGAGGTGGTCTAATCTTGACTGTATTCTGAAACCTAAGTTCATCTTCCTCAGAATAACCTAGACCTACAGTGTCAGATTGAAAAACTTCTTGAGTGTCTTTTCCAGAGTGAGTCCAAGTTTTAATAATGTGATTTGCCCTCTCCAACTCAGATTCTAGTTGTTTATACTTACTTAACAACTCTTGTTCAAGATAGACAGCATCATCTCTCTCCTTTTGAACTTGCTGCATGTTAGCAAGTTTCCCTTTTACAACCTTGTTTCTCTATTTGAGTTCAGAATTCTCAGTTTTGATTCTCTCATTCTCTAAAGTCTGATCCCTATAACTGATATGCAAAGCCTTAAGATATATTCTTAATTCAGTTATATCATCAGTATTATAAGCATAGGTAGTTAGAGGTACCTTGTTTTCAGAATCTTCAGCTTCATCAACAGTAGTAGCCATGAGAGCATAGTTCACATCCTCATCTGAGTCAGAGGTGTCTGCCCAATCTCTGCCTTTAGTGAAGAGTGCATTCTCAGTTTTACCCTTCTTGCACTCAGAAGCATAGTGACCCATCTCCTTACACTTGTAGCATTGAATCTCAGACTTGTCTCTTTTCCCAGATTTGGTATCCTTTCTCTCAGATTTGCTGAAATTCTTTCTGTCAGACTTTGAATCATTCTTGGAGAATCTCTTCCCTTTCTTGAAGTTCTTGAATCCCATCTTCTTGAAGGTCTTTACCATCAAAGCAGCCATTTGCATCATTTCCTCATCATCTTCAGAATCAGATGATCCATCTGTGTTTGAGTCAACATCAGAGTTTGATGACTCACTTTCAGAATGAATGACCAAAGATTTTCCTTTTGCTTTCTTCCTTGATGCTTCCTTCTTTGAGGGTCTTTCTTCAACTCTTAGAGCAACAGACTTTGACTCCTGCCTGATCTTCTGCTTCTCTGTTCCATTTCCAGTTCATGAGTCTTGAGCAACCCATAGATCTCATCAATATCAGTATCAGCCAGATCATAGTTGTCTCTAATAGTTGTTGTCTTAACATCCCACTTTTCAGGTAGAGAAAGAAGAAACTTGAGATTTGAATCTTCTAGATCATATTCTTTATTAACCAGTGACAGATCATTAAGTAGCTTACAGAATCTATCAAAGGTTTTTGTCATTGATTCTTCAGATTTAGCCTCAAAGTGTTCATACTCCTGTTTGAGTATGTTCCTTCTATTCTTCTTGACTGCAGCAGTTCCCTGACATCTAACCTCCAGGGCATCCCAGATCTCTTTTGCAGTTTTACAATTGATCACTTTGTTAGACATAACATTATCCAATGAACTATGAAGCAAATGTCTAACCTTTGTATCCTTAGCAATGGATGAAATGTCCTCAGGAGTAAAATCTTTCTTCTCCTTTGGAATAGATTTAGCTTCCTGTCCAGCAGTAACAACAGATAATTTTGTAGGCTTATGAGGTCCTTCATGAATTCTGTCAAGATATTCTGGATCTGTAGCCTCCAGAAACATAGCCATTTTCACCTTCCAGGTTGAGTATTCTGCTGGCTTGAGAATAGGAACCCTGATTGTTTCATATCGGCTCACAGTTGCAGGTTGAGCCTTCTCAACACTAGAGCCTGTTGTTGGAGGAGGAATTTCTACCATTGATTATAGTTGTGTGTGTGTGGATCTTAAACTATATTAAATTAACAGATCAAGCTCTGATACCAATTGTTAGGCCGAATACACAATTATAATCAACTAAGTATGAGAGAATAACAACAAGTTCTTAAAAGACTTTAAAAAACTGTTTGGAATTAACTCCTCTCTGAGTGATGTAAAATATCACAAAGAGCTGCTTAGGTTACAATGAAAAGATATTGTGTTACACGATCGATACCCTTCTAGGGTTAACCTAACTGTATTTATAAAGATATACAGCTACGTACAATCGATAATTGATTCTCCTATAAATCAGCTATACAAATATTATCAATTATGATTGCTACACGTCTTTCTAGTCAGCACGACTTCCTTTGACAGCTATCCAATCTTCAAAGATATCGCTTCCATAATTATCTACAATAATTCTATTATTGACCAGCAAACGCTTCTATTCAACAGAGTTTAGCTGCTTCCTCTTGTCAGCGTATAGCAAACTCTGTTGAGCTTCCAACTGTCAGAGTTTAACTAAACTCTGACTGCTTCCAGTTTCAGTTAAACTCTGTTTTTCCCTATAAAACTTAAACACTGATATTAACCATATCAATTATATTTAACATTAAGAATAGAATTTTGCTTATACTTCTTGTAAATCCTGATATTATAAAGGATTTAGTACTTTGTATAGGATATATGTGCTAGACAGAAATCTGTAGAGTTTAGTCAGGAACAGCAGTGCATCAAGGACTACATGTCAGGAACTGAGATCAAATCCTGATACGCCAAGTCAAATACTGATGGATATCAAATCCTGATGCAAGGTGGAATCCTGATATCAGTCGTGTTACTGATGATGTCATTATGGATGCTACAAAAACTGGCAAGTGCTATAAAACAGGATCGTTGTTTTGAAGAACAAGCAAGAAGATATCATGAAGGAAAGAATTTTCTATTGATGGAAACTATCAACTGGACGGCAGAACATTGTCATGTATAGATCATTACTTTCTGTTATTAGTTGATAGGTAGCATTATAAATACTCTCTCTCTATATCATTGTAAAAGAGCGAATTGTGAATTTTAGAGTGCATATCGTGTGAAGCTCTGTATAAGGTTTGTATTCGAGAGTTGGAAACAAACAGAGAGAGAGATTTTTATTGTCAGCAGCTGCTAAAGGTATTGTACACCTTTGGTAGAGTTTGTATTTGATTTATTTAATACAAACAAAGTTTGATTCATTCGTTTGTTCTTGTTCATCTAATCAAGCAAAATCAGACACGATTATATACCTTGTATTCAACCCCCCTTCTACAAGTTATTCGAGTTAACAATTGGTATCAGCCCGTAATGTCCCCATACCGGACACTAGGTCCCTCTGGACTTTGAAATTGGGTTCCCAATTAGGCAACACATTAACCTTTAATGCTGGGCTAGGACCACCCTAACCTCTTACGCTAATTTAAAGTGCTAGACTGGGACCACCCTAGCCTCTTACGACAATTAAAAGTATTTTATTTTAAATAAGAACAAGATGAAGTAAATAAATTGTTAAACATTCTTTTCAAGCAAGATAAATCCTTTCAACTGATAATGATAAATGAATAAGGGTCAACATGGAAGCATTTAGATATAAGGAAATCATAACAGCAAAGCAATAAAACTTAACTAAACATGGTATAGTTCAGCAAGACAGAATTATGAATCAATAAAGAGACATTAATCAATTAAGGAACAACGCAATTATTCAAGTTCTAGAATTTAACAACCTATAAGGAAATCATAGGATGAATGAATCTCATTATATATTTTGAAACTAACATAAGTGATTCAAATAATTAAAAATAAACATTCAAGAAATTCTCAATTACTCGTAACCTCACTCTTGTCAGCTAAGCACTCATAGGATTAACTGCAACCCTGGCCCGACAATAATGAGTTGAATAAATAAGAAGATTTCAATTCATTCGGTTTTAACCGTCATTGAGCAACACATGCTTCAACGACAGTATAAACCTCGAATTAGTTTACATTCATTTATAGTAAAAATAATATCAGAGTAAATAGTTGTACAGTAATTTGAAGAAAACATTCCTTGAAAAGTATTTATTGAGGGAAAATCATAAATCATATTCAGGAATTATACAAAAAGATTTTTTATAAATTTTTAATTCTTGGATTTCCTCTGTTTAAAATATTACTTAATTTCTTTTGGAGAATATAAAATAGTACACGACTGAGAAATCCGATAAAATACCATGTATTAGAATAATAATAAAAAATGAGGAATATTTATATAAAATAATTATTTTTAAAAGAGCCAACACCTAAACGATAGGTATTGAGGAATCCGATAAAATATCGAGTATTGGAATATTAATAAAGATTAAGAATATTTATTTAAAATAATTTTAAGAGAATCAACAATTTTAAGATAATTTGAGAATACTAGTTGAGGGAAAATGTCACTTGAAACAAAAGTAAGGGTATAGACCCTAGCAAAACGATTTGGAAGAAAACCTTACGAATAATAGGAATAGGTTCACATCATCCAAAATAAATATGAAGGGTATACATGCTTGCAAGAAGGGATTCAAAAGAACATATAAATAAAACAGGAGGGTTCACATCACTTGAACGATAAGTGAGGGATAGTATACTTGCCTCAATACACGAAGTTTCCAATTCCAATATCTCAATTCTTTACTCGCTTCACATCAGACTCCACTTCTTTACACGTTGGCCTCTGTTCGGCTACACACTCATCTTTCCTCTATAATTTGTCCGCCACTCTGCTATTATACTCGCTAATTCCGATGAATATCACCTTTCTCAAAATTTCATCCTTACGTACACTGGCTCCAAGCCGGCCTCTTACTCGTACCTATAAGTAGGTAAAATACTAATTCAGTACACTTACAACCTTAATCGGATAACTCTATTCTACCCAATCGTGTCCTATTATGCTTTACAACTTTAACATATACAACAAGTATTAATCAATTTCTTGTTTGAGTTCCTTCTTGAAATACATGACATTAATTAATGATAAAATGATAAAGGCACTTAGGAATAACCTATATTTCCAAATTATCCACACCATTCTTATATGATCAATTAGTTAACCCTTTGAGCCTAATCATTTTCTTTCGGTGACACACCACATTACTCGCCTAAGACCTTTTTCTTGTTTAGCCTTACGTATTCTTGATCCCATTTTGTCAAAGGCTAGTAGGAACTTGAGGGAGCAATAAGGTGTGTGAAATAGGGTTTACTTTTGTTCATAACTTTTGAGGAAATATTTGTTGTTACCTTGATAGTCGATTTACAAAATTAAATCTAAAGGAGGATTATTGTTACATTTATCATTTTCCTTTATAAAAAAAATAGAAAAAAAAATAGAAAAAAAAAGAAAATGAAAAAAAATATGAGAGTATACTTATGTTTTTTGTAATCCTCCTTCATTCGACTAGTCAAGTCTTTTTGTTGAAAAATGAAAATAAATTGTGTGGGGAGGAAGTTTGGTGTTGTGCTTGATATTCATGGTGACTACTAACTTTTGACACTTCACCTTGCTTTGGCCTTTCTTGACATACCTTGTCCCTAGCCCCATTACAACCCTAATAAAGACCTTTTGATTGTCATTATTAATGTATGTTGTGATTTAAGTTGGAATGATACCAAGTGTCAAGCATGCATTTGATTTTGTTGGAATTGAGTGATACACTTACCCTTGTTCTTGAGTGAATATTCTTTTGTGAGTGAAAGGTGAGGTACTGCTTTTTTTTTTTTTTGCATAAGAGATCTCAAGTTTTGACTCTGAGGTGTGCCCTTGTAGACTTAGCATGGTTAGCAATAATTTTTGCACTTGACATGAACTTATAATCACTCTTGCATGGTTCTTTAAGTAGACTATGTGAATCCTTGCATTTTCCACACCAAGACGTTGCAAATTCATTTTGATTCTTAAGTTGATGTATCATGAGAGGACATGTATGTGTGGTGTGCATTGCCATGTGATCTTTTATACAAACTAGATGGATTTTGTGGGTACATTCACTATAGGCCCTCACGAGACCTCACTCGTCCACTAGGGCTGCCTAGGGGTTTAAAGGGCTTGTTGCATATGCCAAATGCAACCGTCACACCTACGAAAAGGAGTATAGGACTTTTTATCTAGATTTTCTTTTTTGTTTTTACTCGAGGACGAGCAAAAGATAGGTATGGGGGCATTTGATAAGTGTATATTTTTGCATATTTTTATTACCTATTTATTTGCTTGAACTCGTATTTTAATAAATTATTTTGTTGCATTTCAGGAAATTCGCAAATAAATAAAGAAATGGCAAAATAGATAAATAAAGAGCAAGGAAGGGAAAAAGAGGAAGAAAAAGGACCAAAAATGAAAGAAGGAAAAGAATTAGGAGCTTGGAGCAAAAGTAATATTTCAAGACAAGTGGAAGGTGGAGATCATCCCAACACATTACATAAGTGTATGGCCAAGATCAACTCTTCAAAGCTTAAGGGGGAAGGAAACAAATAGATGGCTAGGATTTCACCACCACACAACCCAAATGTATGGTGGGGATTTACCCAACACCCCTCTTAACCCTAATTCCTATCCTATAAATACCCCCTCACCCCCCTTGTATTTAGTAACTTAGATTTTAGGGTAGTTTTAATTTCTTTTATTTTCTTTAGTTTCAAATCTTGTAAACACTCTTTTTAATTTTAATGCAATTTCATTTCTTTTAATTTCTTGTCTTGCTCTTTCGTTATTGTTGCCTTGTTTCGTTATTTTCGTAAATCCCGTTGCTAACCACTTGGGGTTGAAAGTAACGAAATTTAATTTCGTGTTCTTAGTTACTAATTTTAATTACGCCCCTTTAAATCTCAATTTTATTGTGGGTGATAATTAATTTTAATTTTCATCTTGGTAGTGTCTCTAATATTTTAAATTTTCGTTTTTACTCTTTAAATTCCATTTTCAATTTCGAAGTTAGATTTTATTTTTTTTCAGTAATTTAGAATATTTTGTTAAAAAAAAATAATAATAATTTACTGCAAAATTTCTGTTCGTATTTCATTTATAATAGTAATTTCTGTTAGCTTTGCATCTGTGTCCTTTTGCATAAACATTACCCAGCAACTTTTATTTTAACCACACACAAACCCATTCCTGTTCTCTACCAATTTCACGAACCCAGCTTATAATTTTTTTTTTTCATATTTGTCTTCTTTAGTCCAACCCCCCCCGCTCTCTCTCTCTCTCTCTCTCTCTCTCTCTCTCAATTTATGCACGCGAAACCCCCTTCCCCTGTGTTGTGTTTTTTTTTCTGGGTTGTAATTTTGTTTTACTCTGTTTTGTGTATCGAGTTAAGTTGCTGTGAGCTCAGTTTTTCTGAGTTGTGTTTCTCGGTTTTTGAATAAGAGTTGATGTTTGTTTTGGATTTTTTTTTTCCGGGTACTGAGTTCATATGGCTATGAGTCTAAGTTGTTCGAATGGTTGTGGATTGCTTCATGTTTTTTTTCCGACTTGCTGAGTCGACTCAGTTGACTGTGTTCGATTCCTGCTGTTTTTTTTTCCCTGCATTACTGAGTTATTTCCTACGCTTGTACTGAGTTCTTGCTGCGTTGTTGGTTCTGTTCCCGAGTTGACTCGGCAATTGTTATGGGCCGCATTCTTGAGTCTGGTTGATTGCTGCATTTTATTTTTGCCACGTTTCTGAATAATTGCTGTATGGTTGAATTGTCTTTGGCTAGCTAATTTTTTCAAACACGTTATGTCAATTTTTATTTTTATTTTTATTTTTTTTTAAATTTCTGTAATTAAATTTTAGTTTTAATTCGAAATTAGGATTGTTTTGTTCTTTAAAAAAAAGAGTTTAAGAATAAAATCAGATTTTAGAGTAATTTAAGAATTTTTAGACTAACTTAGAATTTAGATTTAATTCGAATTTAGAATTTTTTTTATTTGTAGAATAATTCTAGAATAATTAAGTTTTAGAATAAATTAGAATAAATTAGATTTTCATTTAGTAATTAATTAGGGTAAAACCAAATCATCCAAAATCCAATTGTTCTAATTCGATTAAATTAAAAATTAAGGATTGCGAAAATTAAATAGTCCCTGTGGAACGAATCATTAAATTTTACAACGAAACGAATTGTGCGCTTGCGATTCCAATGTCTTAATTTTTAGAGCAACATTTGCCTAAGTACCAATTCGAGAAGTGTTTTGATCTATTCGAGAAGTCTAGCATTTGACAAGTCAAGGATTCGATATCTACAAGGACACTGTTCGATATCTCTGGAAGTCAACTAGTCAAAGCCTCATTCGACAACTCAGAGATTCGACATGTCTAATACTCTATTCGAGAACTCAAGAAGTCAACAAGTCAAAGCATCATTCGAATTCTCCAAGAGTCAACAAGTCAAAGCTACATTCGATATCTCAAGGACTAAAGAAGCTATTCGACATCTCAAGGAATCAATAAACTGAAAGCTCTATTCGACAAGTCAAGGATTCCTGAAGAAAAGACTAATTCGAGAAGTGATTCAATATGTCAATTAAACAGTATTCGAGAACTCAGAGTTATCTATCAAGTTAATTCTAGTTCTCGAATCAACCACTTAGTTACTTCTCAAATGCAGTGTAATGCCCCGACTACCCAATAATAAACATATACTTTTTATAATGAAAATACTCGAATACACTTGAATAAATATATATTCGACAGTGCCTCAAAACCTTTGTAGGAAATAATAAAACCATGATTTAACCATTTTTTTAAACAATCTGAGAAAAGTTAAAATAAAACTCACTGCACACATAACTCTATCAATTAAACTCGCTCTCCTTTATTGAAATTGATTAGATAAATAAATAAATTTTAATACAGGGGAATTTTAGAAAATTTCGGCATGAAGTATTCGTAATACGGACTATCCACCTGTATTTTTACCCAACCAAATTTCATAAAAAAAAACTGTAATTCCAACTACTTAAGAAACATAAGTTCAACCTGTCCTAACCGATCAGGTGAACCATACTACTATGCCCTCCCGATCATAAACAAGATCGGGGCACCACAAGCAAAATTAAATACATATAAGCTGATAACCAGACATTAAGTCATAATACAACACCCCACTACTAACCCGGATCTCTAACAGGTAGTGGTATGAAACAAGCAGCTACTAAGTATTACAACATAGCACTAAAACCTTAATTAAAAGCTACATACATTCCAAAAATATATACAACTAGCTGATACTATTATACAAGTCTTAACTAATTTTCAGATGTCCAACCTTCTAGCAGAGCAAATCTAGGCTGTCTATGGTCCACAACAAGTTCTTCTCCCCATATAACTTCTAATTTGTATCCTTCTCTTCTTAAACTGAAAAAGAGTTAGAAACAATGACAAGGAGTGAGCCAAATGCTCAGCAAGTATAAAATATGTGTGCATAACTGAATTAAACTGCAGGTTTGATAATGATCAATAATCAACAATATAAAAGCTTGAGAGCTGTAGAGATACATCATTTTATTTAAATCAGGAAATGGGATAGAATTGGACTATTATGCATTTTATAAATAAAACAATAATAAGGTTAGGCTGCTGATCAGTCACACACTAACCCCGGACAAACGCACACAGCAATGTCCTTAAATGGATCCACGGCACACATTGGCCTTATTAACTTCTGACCACGAATCTGGTCCGACCCTTACGGTCCACATTTAAAAAAAAAAAAACAGTCCAATCCTATCACTGAATGCCAGGTTTCGGAACAATCGACCACCTCAAACCGCCAAACACCCTGGAAACTCACGTTCCAGGTCAACAACTCAAATGTCAAGAAGAAATGAGGTCTGGTAATTCTGACCTAGATATCGACAAGTTCGATATAGAAAAGGGGTATTGGTTTAGGATACGTCACTAAAAGAATTAACGAGTTCAACACTACTGATTTGGGGTATAACGAACAGATATTCATATTTATTGAGAATTAAATGAATGATTATATCAATGGTAAATCAAATTATAATAATGATCAAGTTGCGATAAACATGGTTCACTTGAAAAAGAGGTGGAATAGTATACTTGCCTTAACCAAGTACTTTCACGCTAGGCTCTTAGCTTAAAAACTCTCAGCTTTTGCCTTTCCTTTATTCCTTGGGTCTATGTCCTTCAAATCTACACATAAAAAAAAACTATTTCAGAGTTCTATTCATTATTCGACATTCGCCTACTAACATCTAACCTTAATCTACCCTTTCGATAGTTCCTAAATTATTCACTTTAATCATATAATATTAATTCCTGATCACTGACACAAATATGTAATTATGACTGATAAATATTTAAATAATCACATAAATAAAATATAATCCAAATACCACTCTATACCAGTAGTACATACATATATATACATATACTCGAGAGAATAAATTTAAGATTTTTAGAAAATTTTGACGGCATCCCCTTTATATGGGTGACTGCCAATCGGAACATAACCGACACAACCCAACAAACATAAATACCAATAATCATATTACACCTAAAATTTACATTCACAACCAATAATCAACCAAACCGAATAATCATAATCCAACCCGAACAATCCCTTACACAATAAATAAATTGTACCGAACCGAAATTAAAATTTACAATATACTGTATAATTATTAAAATTAATCTGGCTCACGAATCATCATCGCAAATTTGCCCTCGACTCAAATTAAATCATTGTTGAGGGGGCAAAATCCCGAGGGTACCCTAATTTGGGTCTCCAACTCGGAACTCCGCTCAAAATTTTACTGAATTTCAGTAAATAATTCGACAAAGCTTCGATAAAAACATTAAATCATTGACAAGCTCAAACAATTCTCTGTAACATCACAAGATCAAGGCAATAACCGAATTAAACAGAGTCACCAGTGTATACACCAACACACAGCCATTGAAACACCAATCAGAACCTCGACAAAGCAGTAATCAATCAAAAGCAAGCTCAGAAATCAGACTCAGTCACAACTCGACCGAATTGACTCAGTGAAATCAGCACAAACCCACTTAGCAACTCACACACACTCGATTTACAGCACACACAGATCATGTATACACGCACGCAACCACAACAACCCACGAACACAACACTCGTCTTACACACAATCGACCCACACCTACGATTCGTACATACATGTTACACACACACACGCGCATACCCAGTTCATACATATATAGATATATATACCGAGTAGAGAGAATAAGGAGGTGAGAGAGATATGTACACGAGAGAGATTTAGCCAGAGAGAGAGACAAAGAGGAAGGGAAGAACCTTCGGGATAATTCAAGAACAGATAGACAGAGGAATTGAATTGGGGATGCTGGTTTTGGGAATTAAAAGGGATATAAGAGGTAGTTTAAGAATTTACTAATGGTGAAAAATAATGTTTAACCCATTTAAATCCTTCCTAAATTCAAAATTTATTCGAAGATTAGTAAAAAAAATAAATTTAAAATTTCTAAAATATAATTTATAAAATTACAAACATCTCCATATTTTTAAAATATTTTTAGGATCAAAAATGAATTAAATATGAATTTTGTAAGTTTTGATCCCTTAAATGCAATAAAACTCTTAAAATCATTTTAAAATACTTAAACACCCAAAATAATTCTTCCAATAATTTTAAAAACTAAAGAAATATACAAAGATGATAACACAAAAGATTTCAGAATTTTTAAATACTTCGATGATTTTATATGAATTTTCAAAGATCAATAATACACAATTTAAATAGATTTTAGACATAAAAATTCAAATAAAATATACGGACCCACATTTCACATATAATTCATCATATCAACATGTAAACATGACGTCACATATATTCAATTCCAAAAAAAATCACCTCATATAATCCACATTTAATTATTAAATAATAATAATTTTATAAGTATGATATTTTCTAGGACGTTATATGCAGTCTTGGAGACAAAATACTGGAGAATTGTACAAGTCAGAAACCTGCAGCAAGCCAAAACACTTTCAGAACCACAGTACTGTAAAGTAATTTTGGAAAGACTACAAGAAGCTTAAAGAGATGTCTCAGGAGACAAGCTGCTAAAGAAGTGGATCTGAACAGAGTTAAAGAAAGTCAAATCTCAAGCCGTTTGGATATTACTAAAAAAGGGATAGACATATTAGAAAGTAATTTTTTATGTCACCCTGTTTGTAGTAAGTAGTTGTACTCATGTTCTATAAGAGTACAACCTCACTTCTCTAGTAGTTAAGCTTTTCAAGAACATTTAGATAGATACATCTCTCAGAGAAAAGTGAAGCTGAGAATACTAACATTTGTATTCACAGTTTGTAGCAAATCTTTATCTAGTACATTATTAGATTAAAGTGAGTGATCATGTTCTTGTGTTTATATTCCGCACTTACATAGTCTATTAAACACAAACACACACTTTGTTACACAACCAGATTCAAACCCCTCAAATAACCTTCACCTAAAACGCTTATCAGAAGAAAAGTTTGAGAATCCATTCACCCCCCCTTTGTATTCTCTTCGGTATATTCAATACTCAACAAGTGGTATCAGAGCAGGCTGTTTATTTAAAATCCGAAAAAGATCATGAATACACCAAAGACTACAGGAATTGTGAAGGTCCCTAAGTTCGACAAAGAGAATCACAACCTCTGGAAGATTAAAATGCTATTGTTCATCAAAGCTGCTAACCCTCTATATCCTGAGATACTCAAGAATGGTCCCTTTGTTCCACAACAGGAGATTCCTGAAAAGACTGTTGGAACTGTAACCATTCCAAGATCCTATGTGGCTAAAGAACCATCCAAATGGACAGAGACAGAAAAGAAGATGGTTGCTCTTGACAGTCATCTCATGTTATTAATCATAGATTCTATGGAACATTCAATGTTTGCTAACATAGCCTATTGCAAAATAGCAAAGGAGATGTGGGATCATATTGAGGTGTTATGTGAAGGAACAGAGGAGGTTAGAGAAAACAAGAAATAGATACTGGTCACACAGTATGAAGCTTTCATGGCTCAGACCAAGGAAATCATTACTGACATGTTTGAAAGGTTTCACAAGCTGGTGACTGAGCTACAGATGAATGGCAAGGTTTATAGTACTAAGGAGTTGAACATGAAGTTTCTATTATCTTCTCCAAACCATCTAGAGCAAAGAGTCATTTCTCTAAGGGAAAGAGATTTGAACAAGTCACATATGATGTGCTCTATGGGGTTTTAAAGACTCATGAGCTTGAGTTGCTTCAGAAGAGGGCTATCCAAACCAACCAAGGCAGAATGATAAACACATCATGTGCCTTGATTGTCAGCAAACCTGTTCAAGACCTAGAAGCATCTACAAGTCAGCTGAGGATAGAGGAGATAGTAGATGATGATGAAAATGAAGGTGAAGTGACTGAACCTATTGAGGAGAAGGAAGAAGAAGAGTTCTATACTCTTGAAGAGCTAGATAGCATGGAAAACACTTCATATGCTTTCATGGCCAGAAAATTTCCAAACATCAGATTCAAGAGAAACCAACCCTTCAAACCTAGACCCTAAAACCATTCATTCAATAAGAGCAAGACACCTATGAAAGCAAACAAGAATAAATTCAAAACCAGCCATGTGGATAGGTCATCTGTAAGGTGTTATAGATGCAATGACCTAGGGCATTTTGCCAGTGAATGCAAGAAGCCTAAAAAGAAGGATAAGGAGTTTCTAGAGCTTGAAGCTAAGTATGAGGCCCTTCTGAAAAAGCAAACACAAGGCAAGGCCTACATAGCTGTAGGGAAGTGTTGAGATGACTCTGATAGTGATGGAGAAGAGCAAGAATTCTGCAACTATGCCTTGATGGCTGATTCCAAGGATGAACAATCTCCATCTGACTCCCAGGTACCATCTCTCACTACCATAGATATGTCTGTTTCTGAATATAAATGTATGGTTGAACAACTATCTATTGAAATGTTTAATATTCATACTAGTATGACTGCTGCTAATGAAGAGATTGCTAAACTGTCTACTAGAAATGAACTGTTAAACAAGAAAAATGAAGAACTTGAGCTAACTGCTATGCAAGTAGATAACCTTAAGAAAAAGGTTGAATATTTGCAGAATAAGGTTCTTTGTGCTAGTCAGGTTGAGAAGGCTCTTAGGGATGAACTAGCTGAAATGAATTCAAACTGAAAACTTTTAAGAACTCCTCTAGTCTATTGCATTCCTATCATGAGAAAAACCAAGCTAAACCCAAGGCTGCCATTGGACTTGACTATGATACTCTTAAATAGAGGAAAGGCTATGCTGTCATTGAAGATGACATAGTTGTTCAAGAGGAAGTGCCTCACATTTTGAAAAAGACAACATTTGAAGTTGATGAGGATGCCTTACTCATTAAGCAAATGTTGAATGATGAGGATGAGGCACAGTCTAGTGAACAACCAGCATCCTCTAAGAGTGAGAGTGTCAAGGCAAAAGCAAAGAAGCCTGTAGGAGGAAGACCTAGACCTGAGAAGTTTGTGAAGTTTGTTTCAGCTGGGAAAAATGAATCTAAAAAGATAGTGGCTAATAAGAAATATAATAGGAATGGCAAGCTAGGGATAAACAAGGATAATAATTATGCTTATGTGCCTAATGCTCCTAGGAAAACTTGTCAAAACTGTTTTAGTACTAATCACTTAATACATGCATGCAAGAAACCAACTGGTAGTGTAGCTAAACCATTCTATGATTGCTCTGTGCCTTTAAGACATAGAGATTCACCTTTTTGTGATAAATTTGACTGTATGCCCTGCAATATGAATGTTATGACTAGCTGTTTTAATTTGAGAAGATAATTCATGGATGGTTGCATCAGTCACAACATTCACACACACTACACAAGGTCAAAGTTTTCAAGTCCTCCTAGAGCTAGGAAGGTACCTCTGTCATCTAAATCTGAGAACTCAAGTCCTAAGACTTCTAACTGTGACAAGAAGATTAGCACCAAGAAAAGTGATAAGCATGCTATTTTTGATAAACATGTTTCTAAGCCAAGTGGACCCAAACTTGTTTGGGTACCAAAGGAGAAGTAATATTTTTGTGTTTGCAGGGCAATGAAAAAGAAGAGAAAGTCATGTGGATTTTGGACAGTGGATGCTCAAATCATATGACTGGTGATATGACCCTGCTATCACAGTATGAGGAGAAGGCTGGCCCAATTGTTGTTTTTGGATACGATAGCATGGGTAACACATTGGGATATGGCAAGTTGAAAGTTGGAAATGTCATCATTGAAGATGTAGCACTAGTCAAGGGACTCAAGCATAATCTGCTAAGTGTTGGTCAGTTTACTGATAAAGGATTCAAGGTAAATTTTGACAAAGATGAATGTTTGATCACCCATAAGAAGACTGGTGACTTTGATCTATCTGGAGTAAGGAAAGGAAGCCAGTTTGTAACCAATATGGATTCTACAAGCAAGGACAAAGTTTTTTGCTTCTACTCAAAAGCATCAAATGAAGATTGTTGGCTGTGGCATAAGATGGTATCACACTTGAACTTCAAGGCCATTAATTCTATGGTTAAAAGAGAATTAGTAAGAGGCATGCCCACACTTGAGTTCTGTCAAGAAGGAGTGTGTGAGGCTTATCAAAAAGGAAAGATGAAAAGGTCAAGCCACAAGCCAAAGACAGTGAAATCAATAACCAAGCCCCTGCAACTAATCCATATGGACCTGTTTGGGCCTGTCAATATTATGTCACTCTCAAAAAAGAAGTATGCCCTGGTGATGGTTAATGACTACACAAGGTATACATGGGTGGAATTTCTAGCATCAAAGGATGAGGCTCCACAAGTGATCATTGAGCACATAAAGAAAGTTGATAAGGAAGCAAAGGCCAATAATGCAAGTGTGATTGCATTGAGAAGTGATAATGGAACAGAGTTCAGAAATGCCTTACTTGAAGCATTTTGCAAAGAGAATGGCATTTCACAACAATTCTCAGCTCCAAGGACTCCACAACAAAATGGAGTAGTTGAGAGAAAGAATAGAACTCTAATTGAGGTTGCTAGAACAATGTTGCTTGATGCAAGATGCCTACATGTTTTTGGGCTGAGGCTGTGAGTACTGCATGCTATATCCAGAACAGAACTCTCATCAACAAAAACACAGGAAAGACACCTTACAATTTGATGACTGGAAAGAAGCCTACTCTAAAGTATATTCATACTTTTGGAAGCAAATGCTTTGTGTTGAAGGATAATTCAGAATATGTTGGAAAGTTTGATGCAAAGGCATTTGAGGGAATTTTTCTTGCCTATTCTATGGAGAGAATTGCATACAAAGTTTATGTCATCAGTCAAAAAAAAGTTATGGAAAACATAGATGTGACATTTGATGACAACAAACTACCTGGATTAGAAGAAGCCAATGATGAAGATAGAGATCCATTAAAGTTTGAAAATCTAGATGATTCTGATGAAGAGATTGAAACTGAAGTTGAAACTGTAGTTCAACAAACTTAAGTGAATGATGAAGCAAGAGAAGAATTTGTGCCAATTAACAGTGAAGAGACAAGCATCCAAGACACACATGTGAATAGTGGTGTGGTGGAATAAAAACTAGGTTACGATTTGTAATTAATGCTAGGGTGGTTGAGCTTCGAGCTTTAATGGCTGTTTCCGTGTTACGAGACTGATCGGTCCTCACAGAGTGCCTACGTATCTCGTTATTGAGAATCTAGCCAGGACGTAGTTCTAGGTGATGGTGCCCTCGAGGCTATAGAGGCGAGAGCTCACCTAGGACGCAGTGGCTTGCATGTCCTTATTCGAGGATTAAGCCAAAATGTAGTTCTGAGATGAGGGGTTAGACCCTTTATATAGGTTGAGAAGCCCTAGAATTATGGTAGGAGTCAGAGACTTGGTGGACAAGTCTTCCTTGAGGAAGGTTCTAGATCTCTTCCTTATAGGAATCAGTTTCCATGTTGAAATATGTATCTTGGAGGCTAAGTCAGGCAAGAGTAATATCCTTGTTTGACTCTTATTTGCTGAGCTATTTATTACCCTTAATATTAATTACGAAATTAATATTATAAATAGGGTTGGGCCCATCTGGTGGGCCCCACGTTTGGACCATTCCGGGTCTAATTAATGCCACATTAAATGTGTCTTTAGGGCTTACTTTTAGCCCATATCATTTGCCCCCCAACTTCTAGGAAAACTGATCAGGTTTTCCTTGAAGTTTTAACGGCCTTTTTCGAGACTTGGGTCAGGGTTTATCTTTGTACACTAGTGTTTCACGAGTATTGTCTTTATGTAAAGCGTAGAGCGACCGACGCATTCACGACAATGTTAATTCGATGATAATCGGCACTAATCAGCCTTAACGATGCTTAAACAATGTTTAAACGATGTTAAACGGCATAAAACGGCACTAAACGGCGCTAAACGGCACTAGACGGCGCTAAACAGCCTTAAACAATGTTTAAACAGTGTTAAACAATGTTAAAAGGATAAAATGGAACTCACGGTGCTAAACGACACTACTCGGTGCTAATCGGCACTAAACGGTGCTTAAACGACACTAATCGGTGCTAATCGGCACTAACGGTGCTATCGGCACTAATGGTGCTATCGGCACTACCGGTGCTATCGGCACTAACGGTGCTTATAGCACTAACGGTGCTATCGCCACCAACGGTGTTATCGGCACTAATGGCGCTAAATGGTGATCGGTTGACGTTTTCTGAAAACATTGAATCATCATTGTCATGTTTGAATCATCACTAACGTGTTTCAATGTTCTGAACCACTTTAGTG
This sequence comes from Saposhnikovia divaricata, assembly GCA_036435485.1. NCBI lineage: Eukaryota > Viridiplantae > Streptophyta > Magnoliopsida > Apiales > Apiaceae > Saposhnikovia > Saposhnikovia divaricata. The sequence continues at coordinate 146,756,627 of CM071596.1, read as the reverse complement.
AGGTATGAAGCGAGTCAGGGGTGTTCTGAATATCAAAGTGATTTTTCAAGGTTGACGGACCATCAACATCCACTTCCAGTTGGCTAAGGCCCTAAAAAAATGAGGTGGTCGGCAAAGGATGGTCCAAGACTATAGAAAATTCAATTAGTTTCGCGTGGACTGTAAGATCATCCAAATCTGACATTCGGAGCTCAAGATATGGCCCAAACAGCGTTGAAGGATCGCATTGAGTTCCCGGTCGGCCTAAGGGCTTCAAAATGCCTCGATCGGCCAGTACCCAGTCGGACAAGAGTCTCCAAGACTGTAGAAAACTCAGAGATCTTCGCGTGGACTGTAAGATCATCCAAATCTGATACCCGGAGCTCAAGATATGGCCCAAACAGCGTCAACAGTCCGTGTAGGACTTAAAATCAGTCTTGGTCGGCTGACGCCCTCCTCGGAGCTTGGTCGGCCAATGGTGGTCGGCTAGTAAACCCGGACCTGAAAATCATCCGTGGTCTTGAGGATCGAGAAACTTGATCTTGATTTCAAGTCATCCGTGATCTTAAGGATCAAGAAACTTGATCTTGATTTCAAGTCATCCGTGATCCTAAGGATCAAAAAACTTGATCTTAAGGATCAAGAAACTTGATCTTGATCTCAAGGATCAAGAAACTTGATCTTGATCTCAAATCACTATTTTGGTCATTCGTGACTTTGTTATCTTAAGGATCAAGAATCTTGGTCTTGATCTCAAATCATCCGTGATCTCAAGGAGAATCATCCAAGATTCGCTGAAAAATTCAAGTTCTACGACCACGAACTAACCCGTGATCGGCCGGATCATGGGCTAGCTCGTGGTCGCCTGGCTCATGATCGGCCAGAGGGTCCAAATCCATGGTGATCGGCCGTGTGCTGATCGGTTAAGGGGTGGTAGGCTGGAGCTCCTCCCGAGGTGGTGGTTGGCTGCATGGTGGTCGGCTACTGCTCCCTCGGGGTGGTGGTCGGCTGCTTCGTGGTCGGCCACCTCGTGGTCGGCTACGGCCCTCCGGGTGTCGTGGTCGGCCACTTCATGGTTGGCTAAAATGCCTGGATCTGAAAATCATTCATGGTCTTGAGGATCAAGAATCTTGATCTTGATCTCAAGTCACTATTTTGGTCATTCATGACTTCGTTGTCTTAAGGATCAAGAACCTTGATCTTGATCTTAAGTCGTCAGGGATCTAGGATTTAAAATCATTCGTGATCCTAATGATCAAGAACCTTGATCTTGATCGCAAGTCGTCAGTTTGGTCATTCGTGACTTCTAACGATATTACTCCTTAATTTATGATTAGCACTGCTAATATTGTAATTACTGCTAATCTCCTTAGTTAACTCCTTAAGCGTAATTAGCTTTTCAGAAGTCACTTATTTTGCAGCTCCAACAATTATATCTGCTATTTCTTCTCTGGCTTGTATGAATTATAACTATTATTTCTGCAGAACGCGGGTAATTTCTGCCCTTTTTTCATCTATAAACGATAGATGACCTTGGCTCAGAATTAAAAATCAGTCTTGGTATGTTGATGGAGGTGTTTGCTATGCCTTGAAGGGTTTCATGAACCTTGAACTCAAACGACTTGTTTCTTAATCTTCTTGACCTTCCGGGCTTTAACTTGTTTGCTGAATCCTTGGTCTTAAGGTTATCATCAAACCTTGACTCTCATCCTTGTGATGAAGTTCTTTAGTTCTTACATCATCCTTGTTTCTCATAGAGGAGGTCTTCCTTCTCGGTTGATCATTAAGATAGTTCACTTGCTTCTTAGCGCTTGACCTTAGGCCTGGTATGCCTTTATTGGTTTTCAACCCTTTAGCTTGATTCTAGGTTTCCAACCTTCTTCTTATGCTCATATAACCTTTCTTAGGTCTCAACTTGACTGACGACTCTTGATTTGAGTCCTTGAACTCAAACGACAAGCTCGATTGGAGGCAGTCAGCCTTGTTGGCCATCAAGGCTTAAATTTTGTGTCGGGATTTGAGATTCAAGATTTTACGTATGGAATGACAAAGGACCTCTTATCTAAACATTCTCACTAATAGTTTCTGTGCTTTGAAGGCATTATCAAGGGGACAACCAGTCTTAAGATGAGCTTTGAGAGGGTCTATCCTTCAGCTTACATCAATTGGTGCTACCAATTTCGAATCGATGGTGGGGTCTTCAGGACCTGGAAGTAAAAACTCTCCGCATAATTTTCTATCTCAAAAGAGCCGAACTTAAATGGGGCAGCAGCCTTAATGTTCTAATTTCTTGGAATGCGTTCCACATAGCGCTCATCATATTGAGTCATAACAGCCTTCACAACTCTCAAATACTTTGTCATAGTTTCATCCTTAGCTTCAAATTCACCATTCACTTGCGAGACTACTAGTCTTGAATCTCTAAAAACTTTGAGGTTCTTGACCCTCGGTATTCGGGCCAAGCCCAATTTGGCTATCAAGGCTTCATATTCAGCTTCATTGTTGGTAGTAGGAAAATCTAACTTCAAAGCATACTCAACTGTGAACCCATCGGGGCTTTGCAACACTAAGCCCGCGCTACTAGATTTTGTTTTTGATGCTCCATCAAAATAGAGCACCCAATATTCCTTTTGATCAGATACAAGTTCTTCATCTTTATCTCCACTTTCAGGGGTGGTTACCGTCTCCTGCCCCCCGACTTCTTGGTTGGTAATGGTACATTCAACCATGAAGTTAGCCAATGCCTGAGCCTTGATGGCTATTCGAGGCTTATACGTGATGTCAAACTCTCCAAGTTCGATTGCCCACTTAATCAATCTTAGGCTTGCTTTCGGGCTGTGCAATATGTTCCTCAATTGCTGGTCCGTCAGGACTTCGATTTTATGTGACTGAAAGTACGGTCGTAGTTTCCTTGAAGCTGTTATCAATGCCAAAGAAATTTCTCGATGGATGAGTAATTTAACTCGGCTCCGTGGAGCACCTTGCTTACATAGTAGATGGGCCTCTTAACCTTGTTCTCTTCTTTAATGAGGACGATACTCAATGCTTGTTCAGACACTGCTAGATACAGATAAAGAGTCTCTCCGGGACTTGGCTTGGCCAACAACGGGGCTTCGGCCATGTACTTCTTCAACTGTTCAAAGGCCTCTTGGCTTTTATTAGTCCATTCAAAATTTTTCACCTTCTTCAATGCTTGAAAGAAAGGCAAGCACTTATCACCAGACTTGGAGATGAATCTCCCTAGAGCGGCCACTCTGCCAGTTAACTTCTGTACGTCCTTCACAGAACGGGGTGGTTCCATGTCTAAGATTGCTTTGATCTTGTCGGGATTGGCCTCTATGCCTCTTTTCGAAACCATCAAACCCAAGAACTTTCCAGACCCAACGCCAAAAGCACACTTGGCTTGATTCAACATCATCTTGTGGTGCCTCAGCACTTCGAATGCCTCTCTGAGGTGCTTAATGTGATCTGCCTTGAGTAGGCTCTTGACTAACATGTCATCAACATAGACCTCCATGGTTTTTCCAATCAGATGGGCGAATATCTTATTCACCAATCGTTGGTAAGTAGCTCCTGCATTCTTTAGACCAAAAGCCATAACAATATAGCAGAAAACACCAAAGTCAGTTATGAAAGATACCATAGGGATGTCATCCTCGTGCATCTTAATCTGATTGTAGCCGTTGAACCCATCCATGAAGCTCAACATCTCATGTCCAGCTGTGGCGTCTATCCTCATGTCTATCATTGGCAGGGGAAAACAATCCTTTGGACATGCATCATTCAAATCAGTGAAGTCTATACACATCCTCCACTTTCCATTCACTTTCTTGACCATCACCGGGTTAGCTAACCATTCGGGAAACTGAAGCTCTTCAACAAACCCAGACTCTAAGAGCTTGTCAACTTCTTGTTTAATGGCCTCCTGCCTTTCAGGAGCAAAATTTATCTTTTCTGTTTTATTATCTTCCGCCCTGGATCAACATTCAACTTGTGAGTTATGAGTTGGGGATCAATCCCTGGCATATCAGCTACAGTCCAAGCAAACACATCGCTATTTTCTTGCAAGAATGCTATCAACGTGCCCTTCAGGGGTTCTTTCAAAGATGCTCCCATATAAGTAACTTCTCAGCTCGCTTGGCCGTCATGGATTCAATGTTTGTCTTGGTCGCAAAAGTTTGAAATCAATGGTTTTCAATCTCAATGGTGTTTTAAATCACCGAAATATCTATCAGAGCTGCTGGTCCAAGGCCAGGGGGTTTCTGGTTAGCCCCACGAGGTCTTGAACCTTCTCTAGGAGGTTTTCAAAGTTACATATTGGTTTTCAAGTCAACATGAAGTTTCAACCTTTGGATCTTAATTGGAGGTTCATGACCCCCCCTCAAATTTGGCCTTCATAACTAACCTTGGCCTTCATGGCTAACAGCTTCTATTCTTCAACCTAGGATTCGGGGTTGATTCCTCGATATAGATTTCGATAAATGCAATCCCGTTGGCTTCTTGCCTTTTAAACTTCTGAGACGAGAGCTTGCTTGAACTTCTTAATCCTTGCTTAAGGTTATCTATTGGCCTTCATCCTTGGATCCTTAATCCAGGTCCTTAATAAGTATTGAAGAGTAGCTAGTCCTTAACATCCTCGGCCTTTCATGGCTTTGACCGTCGGGATCTTCACCTATGCATTTGTTTGTTTTCCATTCGTTATTCTTTTATTTTCGGTACTCGTTCATCCTTGACTTGCACTCATCGGGTGATAGAGTACTATTGTCCTACTCGGAGCAACATGCTCTGCAATGGTTTCATGAACCTTATTTCTGCTTCTACTAGATGAAGCTAAGTCCTACTAGGATAACTTGAGCCCATCGGGGTATTGCAAGACTAGGCCTGCATCACTTGATTTTGTTTTTGATGCTCCATCAAAATAGAGCTTCCACCATTCCTTCTGGTATCATCATTTTTATTCTGAAGTTCACTTCCTGCTTGGGGTACTACCTCCTGCCGCCCGACTCTATTAGGCCATAACGAGGCTACATAACAGCTTTGTGCCATCTTTTGATCACCTTTATGTTCTCTAACGCCATTCGTGGTTGGGAACTTGATCTTCATATGATACGTTGAGGCAACAGCCTTGAATGCATGAAGTTGAGTCCTTCCGAGAATAGCGTTGTACGTTGAAACCGCCTTGATTACCAAGAAGTTCAACATCTGAATGGCCTCCTTGGGCTCCTGTCCAATAGTTATAGGCAACTGAATAATCCCTTCAACTTTGGATTCTACTCCATTAAATCCATATATAGGCATGTTATTGGGGGTCAATTGAAAATCATTATACCCCATCTTCATAAATGTATCATGAAACAGAATGTCAACGGAAGCTCCATTGTCCGTCAAGACTCGCTTCACTTCGGAGTTCCCAATCACAGGGGTTATGACCAACGGGTCGTCATGGGGAAACTTCACCCTTTCGAGGTCTGAGTCATCGAAACCAATTGCTATCTCAGTCCTGGCACGCTTCGGGGCTTCTCCCACGATGTGCATCACTTCTCTAGCATACGCCTTTCGAGAGTTTCGGGTTGTACCGGCCGCTGTCGGGCCTCCCCAAATCATGTTAATAACTGGCCCTCGGGGCTGTGGGTTACGATCCCGACCTCGATCATCATCCCTTCTATCATTGTCTCTTCTATCATAATCCCTCCTTTGAGTTCCACGATCATCACCTTTATTGAATTTGTTCAGCTTTCCTTTTCGGATCAAGAATTCAATCTCATCCTTCACCTGCCTACAATCATTTGTATCATGCCCCACATCGTGGTGGAATCTACAGTACTGATCCTTGTTTCTCTTTACGGGATCACCCCTAAGTGGCTTCGGCCATCGAAAATCTTTGTCTTTCTCAATATCCAACAAGATCTGACTCCTAGGAGCATTCAGTCTTGCATAGTCATTGAATCTTGGTCCCAAACTCTTCTTCGGTGGTGATTCAGAATCCTTGCTAGTCCGGGGATACTTGTCCCTAGCATCATACTCTTGTTCTTTCTTCCGTTTCTTAAAGTCATTGGAGCCCTTGCCATTGCCTCCAGCAGCTTCTTTTTTCATGCTATCCTCTGCCTTGATATACTTGTCGGCCCTTCGTTGGAGCTCGACCATGTTCTCATGGGGATGTTTCGCCAAAGACCTCTTGAAGAAAGGATCAGTGGTTCCGTGTTCCAAGGCTACCATGGCCACTTTATTCTCTAGATCTGTAATATTCAATGTCTCCTCGGTGAATCACTTGAGATAATCCCTTAGATTCTCGTTCTTCCCCTGCACCACATACATGAGGGATGCAGAACTTTTTTCATGAACTCTTCCACTAATGAATTGGCTAACAATGGCATTCTTCAACTCCTTGAAAGAGCCAATCGAATTTGCAGGTAGCCTGCTATACCACCTTTGAGCCATACCCGACAGGGTTTGAGGGAACGCCCTACACTTTAAGGCATCACTAGCAGGTTGCAGCAGTAGTGCAGCTGTGAACGTCCTGACATGAGTTTCAGGATCACCTGTTCCATCATAGGCCTTGATCGTCGGCATCTTGAATTTCTTTGAGATGCGGGCATTCATCACCTCCTCAGTGAACGGAGGTGTTGGATCATCAAGATCTAGCGGCATCAGATCCTTGGGGTTGTTTCTGGGGGTTTCCGCCCTCGTTGCTCCTTCAGTTGAGGTATCGGCCCTTCTTCGTCTCCTAGACGACCTCTCCAGATCTATGACGGGAACCCTTCCTGAGATTGGAGGAGGTCGATGCAGACTTTGATTCTGCCTTGCTTGCTCTTTGGCGGCGTCATCTTTCAGCCTCATGAGCCTTGATCCTTTCCTCAGTCGTTTGTGGAGGTCCATCATGGATTCTTCGGGCCCTCCTTCGGGGTTCTCTACTAGCACGTCGCCTCCTTGGGGCTTCGTCACGGTCATCATCGTCATCCTCAGATGTCGAATCAGTAGTATAAGGGCCGAAGTAGTCCAGATACTCGCGATCTCGGATCTACAAAGCATGACCACTCGGTCCAGGTTCTCGAACAGGGGGTAGTTGGGCAGCCCATACATTGGGTTGGTATTCACGGGGAGATCCGTAGTATGGATCTATACCCCAGATGGAGGGTGATTAGGATCAACCAGGGGAGAGATCACCATCTGAAGAGAGTTGGTTCCCTGATCTGGATGGACAACCATAGGCAGCGTACTCCCAGCAGGGGGATTCGTCCCTGGAGGCTGAGAAACTTGAGTTTTGGGGACCGTCCCTTGTTCAAACGTGGTTGTCCCAGAGGTAAGAGGCGGAGCGAAGCTGATTGGTAAAGCTTCGGTAGAGCTTGGTACAGTTCTTCGTGTGCTAACCATGGTTGATGTTTTCGTCCCACAGACGGCGCCAAATGTGGTGGAATAAAAACTAGGTTACAATTTGTAATTAATGCTAGGGTGGTTGAGCTTCGGGCTTTAATGGCTATTTTCGTGTTACGAGACTGATCGGTCCTCACAGAGTGCCTACGTATCTCGTTATTGAGAATCAAGCCAGGACGTAGTTCTAGGTGATGGTGCCCTCGAGGCTATAGAGGCGAGAGCTCACCTAGGACGCAGTGGCTTGCATGTCCTTATTCGAGGATTAAGCCAAAACGTAGTTCTGAGATGAGGGGTTAGACCCTTTATATAGGCTGAGAAGCCCTAGAATTATGGTAGGAGTCAGAGACTTGGTGCACAAGTCTTCCTTGAGGAAGGTTCTAGATCTCTTCCTTATAGGAATCAGTTTCCATGTTGAAATATGTATCTTGGAGGCTAAGTCAGGCAAGAGTAATATCCTTGTTTGACTCTTATTTGCTGAGCTGTTTATTACCCTTAACATTAATTACGAAATTAATATTATAAATAGGGTTTGGGCCCATCTGGTGGGCCCCACGTTTGGACCATTCCGGGTCTAATTAATGCCACATTAAATGTGTCTTTAGGGCTTACTTTTAGCCCATATCAAGTGGCAACTTCACAGAGGGAGGAAATGAAAATGATCATGACTTGTGTTGTGCTAAAAATAGTTATTTAAAATTGATTGTAAGTGCACAATCTCGTTTTAGTTATTTAAAGCGCAAGACACAAAATGCAGCTTCAACACACGTTCAAAACTGGGGAACCAATCTACTGTAACGCAGAGACAGCTAAAACAGCGAATAAAATTCGGAGAAAAGAATCAACAAACTCAACATTACTCACGAACTCAGCATATCTCGGACCTTTAGCAAGAACAAAAATACAAACAACAAATGGGACTCAAAAAAACTAAGAAAATAACAGTAATTAAACCACAAAAAAACTCTGTAGTAAAAAATTCGAACTCGAAAATAATCAATACAGACAGAACAGGTGAATTCAGATTGCAATTCGGAACAAAACAATGACCACGAAACTAAACTACAACAAATCAGCAGTAAACATTCATAAGGTCTAATCACACGAATAGTCAAGCAACATAACTCGACAGCGGATGCAAACTTATCATAAAAATATAGAAGTAGAAAACAAGGAATGGTTTTTTTTGTGTTTGCAGAATGAAAAGAAGAGGGGGTGAAGCTGGCGTTTCTATGGAAAAAGAAAAGAGAACAAAGGGAGAGATTTGTTCGTGGGGAAAGAGAGGGGATCAGGGGAAGGTAGAGAGAGAGAGAGAGAGAGAGAGAGAGAGAGAGAGAGAGAGAGAGGTAGAGAGAGGAGAGGTTGTTTTAGTTTCGTGGAGAATTAGAAAACAAAGGAATGAAGAAATAGTAGTGCTGGGTTTGTTTTAGGGATCGATTAAAACAGGGGAGACAAGAAAAATAAGGCTTCAAATTTTTAGATTTAAAACAGGTAAAGTAATTATTAAAAACTTGTATTTTTGGATTTTTGGATTTTTTTTCGAAAGTTAAAATAGGAAAACAAGGAAATTAAACTACGAATTTAAAATTTACACTAAGACAATGATTTAAAATTAAATGGCCCACGATAAAATTGAGATTTAAAGGGGCGTAATTAAAATTAGCAACTAAGAACACGAAATTAAAAATCGTTACTTTCAACCCATAATGGTTAGCATTTCGCTACTTTGTCCACTACATGGATTTACGAAAATAACGAAAGCTACGTAAAATAAACGAGAGAGCAAGACAAGAAATTAAAGGAAATGAAATTGCATTAAATTTAAAAAGTGTTTACAAGATTTGAAACTAAGAAAAAATACAAGAAATTAAAACTACCCTAAAATCTAAGTTACTAAATACAAGGGGTGTGAGGGGGTATTTATAGGACAAGAATTAGGGTTAAGGGGGTGTTGGGTAAATCCCACCATACATTTGTGGTGTTTGGTGGTGAAATCCTAGCCATCTATTTGTTTCCTTCCCCCTTAAGCTTTGAAGAGTTGATCTTGGCCATACACTTATGTAGTGTGTTGGGATGATCTCCACCTTCCACATGTCCTCCAAGATTCCTTTTCCACCAAGTTCCTAATTCTTTTTTCTTTCTTCATTTAAGTCATTTTCTTCCTCTTTTTCCCTTCCTTGCTCTTTATTTCTTTATTTTGCCAGTTCTTTATTTTGTTACGAATTTCCTGAAATGCAACAAAATAAATTATTAAAATACGAGTTCAAGCAATAAATTTGCAAAGCCCTAGGCAGCCCTAGTGGACGAGTGAGGTCTCGTGAGGGCCTATAGTGAATGTACCCACAAAATCCATCTAGTTTGTATAAAAGATTACATGGCAATGCAACACCACACATACATGTTCTCTCATGATACATCAACTTAAGAATCAAAATGAATTTGCAAAGTCTTGGTGTGGAAAGTGCAAGGATTCACATAGTCTACTTAAAGAAGCATGCACGAGTGATTACAAGTTCATGTCAAGTGCAAAAATTATTGGAAACCATGCTAAGTATACCAGAGCGCACCTTAGATTCAAAACTTGAGATCTCATATGCAAAAGAAACAAGCAATACCTCACATTTCACTCACAAAAGAACATTCACTCAAGAACAAGGGTAAGTGTATAACTCATTTCCAACAAAATCAAAAGCATGCTTGACATTTGGTATCATTCTAACTTAAACACAACATACATCAATGATGACAATCAAAAGGTCTTTATTTGGGTTGTATAGGGCTAGGGACAGGGTATGTCAAGAATGCCAAAACAAGGTGAAGTGTCAAAAGCTAGTAGTCACCATGAAAAACATGCACAACACCAAACTTCCTCCCCACACAATTATTTTTCTATTTTCAAAAAGACTTGACTAGTCGAATGAAGGAGGATTACAAAAACATAAGTATGCTCTCATATATATATATATATATATATATTTTATTTTATTTTTTTTAAATTTTCTTTTCTTTCTTTTTTAATTTTTTTATTCTTTTTTTAATTTTTTTTATAAGAGCTATAAGAAACCATAATAAGGTAACCAACAAAACATATATTTCCTCAAAAGTTATGAACAAAAGTAAACCCATTTCACACACCTCATTACTCCCTCAAGTTCCTACTAGCCTTTGACAAATTGGGATTAAGTATACGTGGCTGTATAAGAAAAAGGTCTTAGGCGAGTAATGTGGTGTGTCACCGAAAGAATTTGATTAAGCTCAAAGGGGTAACTAATTGATCACATAAGAATGGTGTGGATATTTTGGGAAATATGGGTTATTCCTAAATGCCTTTATCATCTTATCATCAATCAATGTCATGTGTTTCAAGAAAGAACTCAAACAAGTGCTAGCAATGCAAATGACAAGTGGACACTCAAGCAAAAGAATATAAATGCAAAAGAATATAAATGCAAAAGATGTGCATATAGGCTCAAAACTCACTTGGTGTGGTAGAACATAATCAATCTCAAGTAAAGGTATCCTCAATGCACATACTTGTACTCAAAGCATGAAAACCAAATCATCTTACACTTAATCATGACCTTCTAATTTCTTGCACAAATCAAATAAGTCTACTAGTTTCACCTTGCTAGTGTAAGTGTGTGGACAAGAACTTAGCAAATCACTTCTCAATCAAAAGCTAAAGGATAACAAGATTATCATAGCATGTAAGGGTGCATCAAGCAACTAGCAATCAATTAACAAGACTAGAATAAGATTAGAACTTTATTATTTACACTTCTACAACTCTTTTTGTGATTTTTTCAATTTTTAATTTTTTGGATTTTCTGATTTTTATATTTACACTAAAAACCCTCCCCCATACCTAAATCATGCATTGTCCTCAATGTATGCAAATGCAAGAGAAATGAGTAAATGAGAACGAGGTAATACCTGATAAGGGATGACGGAGAGGAACGAAAATGAAAAACAACTAATTAACACTACTCACGCACACTACTCCTCCCCTATACCTGAATTTCACGAGGGGAGGCAATGAAATAAAATCGAACTAGCCGATGCCGGTAGGAAAATTGGGGTGAATCTCCGAGAAAATATCAAGACATTGTTGAAAATTTTGATTAGCAAAGATTTTCTCAAGCAACATAGAATCATTCAACCTTATTGAACAAGTGTCACTAATGTTCTCCCTAAACCAACTTAAGGCTTCTTTATTTTGACTAAGCAAATTAGAGACAATGAAAGTTTGGTCATGGGTGGAATCACTAGGAATGACATAAGATAAGGATTCATCTTTTCCTAAGGGCTGTTGATCAAACTCGGGAAGATACAAAGTTGAATCAAATGTAGGAGGTGTTCCCACGGGACTCTTAAAAATGGTACTGGGTTTGACATGGTCATTATCAGATTTAGCTTCCCATTTAGGACAAGTGTGATTCAAGTCTTCTAACAATTCATCGAATGTAGGTGGTTCACCAACGGGAGTTTTAACAACGGCCTCAACACGAACATCCTCGGGTGGAGTCTCCCATTTAGAACAAATATCGTCCAACTCTCTCATCATCTCTTCCGAGGTCATATCTCTTAATGAATCAACATACTCTCGGGTAGACTCATGGTTGACTTTGAAATCCTCATTGAGAAGAGACTCAATCTCACTATCCTTAAGGTTTGACCAATTAACAATGTCATCAACAAGATTAACCGCTATTGTTTGCTCGTAAAGCTCATTGGGTTCTTTTCCGACATTAAATATGTTAAGGTTAATTGTCATATTACCAAAAGTGAGTTTCATCGAACCATCCCTACAATTAATCAAGGCATTGGATGTAGCAAGAAAAGGTCATCCTAGAATGATCGGGATTTGGTTCTTAGGATTCGTGATGGGTTGAGTCTCGAGGACAACAAAGTCAACCGAAAAGATGAATTCACCAAGCTTAATTAGCACATCTTCAATTATTCCCTTAGGCATTTTGACAGAACAATCGGCTAATTGAATTATCATGTTCGTCTTTTGAAGTTCGCCTAAACCTAGGGCTTGATAGACCGAAAATGGAGGAAGATTCACATTCGCTCCTAAGTCAAGTAAGGCCTTGTCCACAAAAGTATTGCCTATGACACATGAAATTGTAGGACAACCGGGATCCTTATATTTCACGGGAATTTGGTTCAAAAGAATTGAACTAACATGAGAAGTCAAAAAGGCTTTCTTAGGGACGTGAGTAGAACGTTTATGAGTACACAAATCTTTTAGACACTTAACATAAGAGGGAATTTGTTGAATGGCATCTAAAAGAGGAATGTTAATCTCGACTTGGTTGAAAACTTCCAAAATCTTTTCTACTTGAGGCGATTGTTTGTTTGAAAGGAGTCTTTGAGGATAAGGAGCTTTAGGCTTAAAGACTCATTCGCTAGACACATCGGGAATGGAATTGGAAAGTGGAACAACAATCGAAGATTCGTTAGGTGAATGTGGTTTGCAAGAAAATGTAGGGTCACTCGGTGATGATGATTTGAGAGGAGATTCTGATTACTCGGGAGTGGATTTTGAAGATGAAGGTTCAAGTGGTGAAGGTGTGTGACTAGATGACTCGAAAGGCTCGGGATTTGGAAGATGGTTTGAAGGATCGAGTTTAGGGTTTGGTTCAACATTTGACTCTTCTTCGTCTTCGGGAGACTCGACTCGTACTTGATTATCAACTTTGTTTCCCGACCTTAGAGAAATGATAGCATTAACATTTTCGGGAGGTCTTTGGTTGAGAGGAAATTTAGGGTTGACCTTGGTTTGACTCGGGAACTTGTTCTTCTCTCGCTCACACATGGCATTGTCTAATTGACTCACTTGAACCTCTAACTTAGATATGTCTTGAGAACTAGCATTCAAAAGTTGCCTATCTTGAGTCATGGTTTGCATGAAGGTTTGTTGAGATTGAGCCAAATTAGTCGTTGGTTTCAAAAGCGCGTCAAGAGTCTTTTCCAAAGAATTAATTCTCTTATCCGACTCATGAAAGCCGGGAGGGTGGGCGGGTGCTTGAGTCGGATAAGGAACGTTATTTTGAATCGGGTTTGGAAAAACACCTTGGTTTGGAGTCGAGTAAGAATTTTTATTGGGCCTTTGAAAAGAAGGAGGTTGAAAAGAAGGTGGCGGAGATTGGTAGTTTTGGCCTTGGTTCCACGAGAAATTATGGTAATTCCTCCAACCGGGATTATAAGTAGGTGCAACCGGATCATTCCTAGGGGTTGCTTGAAACACCGCATTAATTTGATCATAGCCGGGAAAGTCCGAAAAACCTTGATTAAAATTAGAGCACATAGACACATTTGAGGGGGCCTTACTAGTTTCTAGGGCTTCGAGTATTCTAGTAAGGGTGGCTAACTTGGCATCAGTAGCAATATTGTTTCCAATTGAATGCATACCCCTAGAAGAACTAGATGACTCGTTGGACTTATGAGGCTCCCTAGTAGACTCCCACAACATAGTTTTCTCGGCTAATTCTTCGAAAAACGCCCACCCTTCGTCCTCATCCTTCTCCATGAATTTACCTTCGCACATAGACTCTAACAACGCGGTTGTTGGACTATCTAGGGCCTCGTAGACAATCTTACAAAGTCTCCACTTTTCTATTCCGTAGTGGGGGCATTGTGATAAAAGATTTTTAAAGCGATCAAAATATTTCCAAAAAGACTCATTTTCCTTTTGATGAAATTGATTTATTTCGTTTGTAATTCTCGTAGTCTTATGGTTTGGAAAATATTTCTTAAGAAAAATTACAACAAATCCCTCCCACGTGGAAATAGAATTAACCGGTAGGCTATCAACCATTTTTTAGCATTTTCTTTAAGCGCGAAATTAATGAGCCTAAGCCTAATTGAGTCCTCGGTTAATTGTTGGAGTTTTTGTAAGGCACAAACCTCCTCGAATTCATGGATGAAAAGATACGGGTCCTCAACTTCACTCCCGGTAAATTTGGGTAACATGCTAATATGTTGAGTTTTGATCTCAAAATTATTACCATTTACGGGAGGAAGAGTGATACACGTGGGTTGGGCAGAACGGGTGGGATAGCAACGGTCCTTCAGAGACATGGCCATGTTTACTATTGGTTCGGAATTATTTAAAGACTCGAAATCAGAAGAGGAAGAAATCTCAAACGATCTCACTAGTCTAGAAGAATTATTCCTAATCCAAATAGTTCGCATAAACCATGTAAGGAACACGTAGCAAATAAGTGCGATAAAATAAACATACAAAGAAAGGGTGAAAAATCAAAAGAAAAATCCTATAGCTAGGTTTTCCTAAAAAAATTGAACTAGACCTTTCTCCTAACTTTAAGAGCTACCAAAAACTAGGTAAATCAATATTTATTCGGACCGATTGGCCAGGTAGGTGCAAGCATTGCCAAGAGGCTAAATACCAGCCTAGACACCAAATCTTAATTGGCCAGGTAAGCTTTCGCTTGCCTAGACACCAAAAATTCGGAATAATTAAAGATTATTTCGTTTCTTAAGCACCTTCCTAAATGAGCGCGAGATTCCTAGGGTCAATGTCTAATTCAATTTTATTAAAGGATAGGGAAAATGAAAAATGAGGGATTAAATTGTTTTTGGGCCAAGGAAAGAGTGATGAAATCTCTTCCCTTATCTTGAAGAGGTTTTGCCCTTAAGATTTATTTACAAAATGATGCAAGAAACAAAGAGGTATAAAAAACTATAAACATTTACGGATGCTTAACTACGTGCTCTAACTAAAGTAAAGAAAGAATTTAACGTACCTTGGGGTCCTCCAGCAATCACCACAATTATAAGGTACGGAAAATTAAAAACAAGAAAATAAAAATCTAGATGATGTGCCCTAAGTGATTAAATGCATGATGCAACAATTATGTAATTACAACTATTTTTTTTTTGGATTTTAAATTTTCAATTTTTTTGTGTTTTTTTTGTGATTTTCTAAATTAAAAAAAAACGAAAGAGGAGAGAGATACGGTTTACCCAAGCAAAGCTTCCAAAATTCAAAGAAAATTCTTCCGCTTTAATCCAAGTTTCCCGAATTTTCCTCCAAATTCCTCGAAAAAAATGCAAACAAGAAAAAGGGTGAGAAAAGAGCTAATCCGAAAAATTAAAAACTAAGGTGCGAAAAATAATTAGTCCCCGGCAGCGGCGCCAAAAACTTGTGCTAAAAATAGTTATTTAAAATTGATTGCAAGTGCACAATCTCGTTTTAGTAAATTTAGATTCGTTCCGCAGAGACTAATGATATGGGTGAAAAATAATCCCTAAAGACATAATTAATATAGTATTTATTGGCTCATAAATGAGGCCCAAAACCCTAGCTGGGCTTTGAATTCGTGGTTAGTGGCTAAGCCCAAAAAGAACAGCCCAAACCGGGGACGCCCGGTACAAGCTTGTTTATAACACGGGCCTGATCCACAAAACAGGAACGTTCTAGAAGTCAGGAACGTTCTGGAATATCCCAAGGATATTGTGTAGCCTCCAAGGCACCTAATCCAACAAGGGAACTAATTCCTATAAGGAAGGAGTCAGAACCTTCCTCAATAACGGTGACTTGTCCACCAAGTCTCCAAACCTTACTACGGTTCTGAGGCTCCTATAGCCTATATAAAGGGCCAGACCCCTCATCTCAGAACTACATTTTTTGGCTTGATTCTCGACATTGATATACGTAGGCATCTTGTCAAGACCCGAGTTAGGTCACAGTAACACAAGTGCAGCCATTAAAGAACGAAGCTCACGAACCCTAGCCGCACTTTGATAACCCTACTTTTTGTTCCACAACATTTGGCGCCGTCTATGGGAAGACAACATCAACCATGGTTAACACACGAAGAACGACATCCGAGAACGTTCCTATAACTTCTGATCCACCAGCCATCTCCACCGCTCCACCTGTTGTTACGGAGCAAGGGTATGTACCCCCATTAACAGAGCCAACCACTCAGCCTCAAGTTTCTCAACCCATAGGGACGAATCCCCATGTTGAGAGAACCTTACCAATGGACGTCCATCCAGGACGTGAAACCAATCAGCTTCAGATGGTGGTCTCACCATTAAATAGCCGTCCCCCACTCTCAGGAGTTCAGATCTCCGCCACTTCACTCCCCGTGAACACTGATCCGTTATACGGATTGCCTAACTACCCTCCAAATCGAAGGGATCCTGGACCAAGTGGTCATGCTCTACAGATACCTGAGTCGTATCAGCCTCCCTATGCTAGGGGTTTAGCCCCTCCTGAGCAAGGGTATTACGATTACTCCGGACCTTATACTGATGATTCTTCATCTGAGGATGATGATCGTGATGAAGCCCCAAGGAGGCGACGTGCAAGCAAGGAGCCTATGGGAAGGACTCGAAGAATCCATGATGGACCTCCTCAAACAGCCGCAGAGAGAATCAAGGCCCATAAGGCTGAGATCCAAAGGCTGAAGGACGATATAGCCAGGGAGCAAGCAAGGCTGAATCAGAATAGGCCCCCTCCAACTCAGAGGGAGATTCCCTTTATTGATTTGGAAAGGTCTTCAAGGAGACAAAGAAGGGCTGATGCCCCAACTGGAGGAGTTACAAGGGTGGAAACCCCCAGGGGTGATCCCAAAGACCTGATGCCACTTGGAGACCATGACGATCCCACACCCCCTTTCACTGAGGAGGTGATGAACGCTCATGTTTCCCGAAAATTTAAGATGCCCACGATAAAACCATACGATGGAACGGGTGATCCCTCAAATCATGTCAGGATGTTCTCAAACGCGCTGTTGTTACAACCCGCCAGTGACGCTCTTAAGTGTAGGGCGTTCCCTCAAACCCTGGCAGGCATGGCTCAAAGATGGTATAGCCGGTTGCCCGCAAACTCAATTGGCTCCTTCAAGGAGTTGAGCACTGCTTTCATCAATCAGTTTGTTAGTGGAAAAGTCCATGAAAAAAGCTCTGCATCTCTCATGCAAGTGAAACAAGGGAAGAATGAGAACCTGAGGGATTATCTCAAGCATTTCACCAAGGAGACATTGAATGTCCCAGACCTGGAGAACAAGGTAGCTATGATAGCCCTGGAGAATGGAACAACGAACACCTACTTTCAGATGTCGTTGGCAAAACATCCCCCTGAGAGCATGACTGAGCTCCAAAGAAGGGCGAGTAAATATATAAAAGTAGAAGAGAGCATGAGGAAGGCAGAAGCCCCTACAACGAATGGAGGAAACGGAAATTCCCGAAAGCGGAAGCAAGAGTACGATGCTAGGGACAAATATCCCCGGACTAGCAAGGAATCCGACTCTGCCCCTAAGAAAAATTTGGGACCAAGGTTCTCTGAATACGCGAGGTTGAATGCCCCTAGGAGTCAAATCCTAATGGATATTGAGAAAGACAAGGATTTCCGATGGCCGAAGCCACTCAGGAGTGATCCCGCAGAGAGAAACAAGGATCAATACTGTAGGTTCCATAAGGATATAGGACATGACACCGATGATTGCAGGCAACTCAAGGACGAGATCGAATTCTTGATCCGAAAAGGAAAGTTGAGCAGGTTCACGAAAGGCAAAGACCGTGGAAATCAAAGGAGAGAATATGATAGAAGGGATAACGATCGTGATCGTAACCCCCAGCTACGAGGGCCAGTTATTAACATGATTTGGGGAGGCCCGACTGCGGCTGGCACGACAAGGAACTCTCGAAAGGCATATGCCAGGGAGGTGATGTACATCGTGGGAGAGGCCCCAAAATGTGCAAAAACTGAAGTAGTAATTGGTTTTGACGATTCAGACTTGGAAGGGGTGAAGTTCCCCCATGACGACCCGTTGGTCATAACCCCGGTAATTGGAAACTCAGAAGTGAAGCGAGTCTTGATAGACAATGGTGCTTCTGTCGATATTTTGTTTCATGACGCATTTGTGAAGATGGGGTACAACGACTCGCAGTTGACTCCTAACAGTATGCCTATATATGGGTTCAATGGAGTTGAATCCAATGTTGAAGGGACCATCCAGCTACCGGTTACTATTGGACAGGAGCCCAAGGAAGCTACTCAGATGTTAAATTTCTTGGTAATCAAAGCAGCATCCATATATAATGCGATCCTCGGAAGGACTGGACTTCACGCGTTTAAGGCTGTTGCCTCAAGCTATCATATGAAAGTTAAGTTTCCAACCAGGAATGGCATTGGAGAACAGAAGGGTGATCAAAAGATGGCCAGAAGTTGTTATGTGGCCGCATTAAGAGCTGATGGAGTTGAGGGGCAGGTCCTCCCGATAGAAGACATGGATGTCCGAGGGGATGATGAATACCGCGGGAAACCGGCAGAAGATTTGGTTCCTATACCTCTGGATTCTCGAGACCCTGATAAAGTTACGTACGTTGGAGCGTCTTTAAAAGAACCTTTGAAGGGCAAGTTGGTAGAATTCCTACAAGAAAACAGAGATGTGTTCGCTTGGACGACAGCTGATATGCCAGGGATAGACCCCCAACTCATAACTCACAGGTTGAATGTCGACCCCAAGCGGAAGGCAATAAAACAGAAGAAGAGGAACTTTGCTCCGGAAAGGCAAGAGGCCATTAAGCAAGAGGTGGACAAGCTCTTGGAAGCTGGTTTTATTGAGGAGATTCAGTTCCCTGAATGGTTGGCTAACCCTGTGATGGTCAAGAAAGCCAACAAAAAGTGGAGGATGTGTATAGACTTCACCGATTTAAATGACGCGTGTCCTAAAGATTGCTTCTCTTTACCAAGGATTGACACACTAATAGATGCCACGGCAGGGCACGAGATACTGAGTTTCATGGATGGTTTCAGCGGTTACAACCAGATTAGGATGCACAAAGACGATATCCCTAAGGTATCTTTCATAACTAACTTTGGTGTTTTTTGTTACCTTGTCATGGCTTTTGGACTAAAGAATGTAGGAGCTACTTATCAACAACTGGTAAATAAGATATTTGCCCATCTGATTGGGAAAACCATGGAGGTCTACGTTGATGATATGTTGGTCAAAAGATTATATACAGCAGACCATGTTGAACACCTCAGATAGGCCTTTGAAGTGCTGAGGCACCATAAGATGATGTTAAATCTAGCCAAGTGTGCTTTTGGCGTTGGATCAGGGAAGTTTTTGGGCTTGATGGTTTCAAAACGTGGCATTGAAGCTAACCCGGATAAGATTAAGGCAATCCTCGATATGGAACCACCTCATTCTGTGAGGGACGTGCAGAAGTTGACTAGTAGAATAGCCGCATTGGGAAGGTTCATCTCAAGGTCTGGCGACAAGTGTTTGCCTTTCTTTCAGGCTTTGAAGAAAGTGAAGAATTTCGAATGGACTTCAGAAAGCCAAGAGGCTTTTGAACAGCTAAAAAAGTACATGGCTGAGGCCCCGTTGTTGGCCAAACCTAGTCCTGGAGAGACCCTATATTTATACCTAGCGATATCCGAACAAGCACTGAGTGCCGTTCTTATTCGAGAGGAAAACAAGATTCAGAAGCCTATCTACTACGTGAGCAAGGTATTGCATGGAGCTGAGTTGAATTACTCACCAATTGAGAAATTTGCTTTGGCGTTAGTAACAGCTTCGAGGAAGCTACGACCTTACTTTCAGGCACACAAGATTGAAGTCCTTACGGATCAGCAGTTGAGAAGTATATTGCACAGCCCCAAGGCCAGTGGAAGGCTGATTAAATGGGCAGTCGAACTCGGGGAGTTTGATATCGCATATAAGCCTCGGACAGCCATTAAGGCTTAGGCATTAGCTGACTTCGTGGTTTAATGTACCATCGACAACCAAGAAGTCGGGGGGCAGGAGATAGTGTCAGGCCAGGAAGGCGAAGGCAAAGTTGAGGAGCTTGCACCTGATCAGAAGGAATATGGGGTGCTCTATTTTGATGGGGCATCAAAAACAAAATCTAGTGGTGCAGGCCTGGTCTTGCAAAGCCCCGGTGGGTTTTCAGTAGAATATGCTTTGAAGTTGGACTTTCCAACAACTAACAATGAAGCTGAATATGAAGCCTTGATAGCCGGATTAGGCTTGGCCAGAATATTGAGAGTCAAGAACCTTAAAGTTTGTGGAGATTCGAGGCTCGTAGTATCGCAGGTGAATGGTGAGTTCGAAGCCAAGGATGAAACTATGGCAAAATACCTAAGGGTTGTGAAAGTCGTTATGACTCAGTTTGATGAATGCTATATAGAGCACATTCTGAGGGAGGAGAACATCAAGGCCGATGCCCTATCAAAGTTCGCCTCTTCTGAAATAGAGAATTATGCAGGGAGTGTTTACTTCCAGGTCTTGAAGGCCCCTTCCATCAATTCGAAATTGGTGGCACCCATTGATATAGGAAGTTGTTGGATATATCCTATTAAGGCACATTTGGAAACGGGATGGCTTCCCGAAGATGCCTCGGAGGCGCGGAAACTATCAGTGAGAGCATTGAGATATGTCTTGATTGAAGGCATCCTTTACAAGAGGTCTTTTGTTATCCCTTACTTGAAGTGTTTGAGGCCCCAAGAGGCAGAAGAAGCATTAAAGGAAGTTCATGAAGGGATCTGTGGGCAACACTTGGGGGGCAGAGCCCTAGCCCATAAGATCACCCGTCTGGGGTTTTATTGGCCACAGATGTTGGCAGATGCACAATGTTATGTAAAGAAGTGTGACAGGTGCCAGAAACAAGCTCCGATTGTTAGGCAGCCGCCAGAGATGTTAACGTCGATTAACTCTCCTATTCCGTTTGCCATGTGGGGGATGGACATTCTAGGTCCTTTCCCTGTAGCTTCACCACAAAGGAAGTTCTTGATAGTGGCCATCGACTATTTTACCAAGTGGATTGAAGCTAAGCCATTAGCTAAGATAACCACCCAGCAAGTTGCCCAATTTTTCTAGGAGAATGTAATTTGCAGATACGGAATCCCACGAATCCTTGTGACGGATAATGGGCGCCAATTCAACAATGAGGAGTTTAAGAAGTATTGTGAGGAGAACGCCATCGAACTTTGCTTCACTTCAGTAGCTCACCCTCAGGCTAATGGGCAAGCTGAGGTAGCGAATCGGATTATCCTTGATGGACTTAAGAAAAGGGTCGAACGTTCAAGAAACACGTGGGTGGATGAGATGTTGCCTATTCTATGGGCATATCGTACCACCTGTAAAGTGACAACAGGAGCTACTCCGTTTTTGCTAGCTTATGGAGCAGAGGCGGTAGTGCCCGTGGAGATCTCTCATACGTCTCCAAGGGTGGAAGCATATGATCAAGAAACCAATGAGGAAGGCATGAGGTTTGCCCTTGATTTAATTGATGAAGTCAGGGACGAAGCAAATGCCCGCAATATAGAACATCAGAAGAGGGCATCTTTTTATTATAACCATAGGGTTAAAGAAAGGTTCTTCAAACAAGGTGACTTGGTTTTAAGGAAGATAGAAGCATCTGGAGTTGGACAGACAGGCAAGTTAGCCCCTAATTGGGAAGGGCCATATAGAGTCAGCAAAACGTTGGGAAGAGGTTCTTACAAGTTGGAAACCTTGGATGGAAGCGAGGTGCCTCGTACTTGGCACGCCTCGAATCTTAAGATTTATTATGTTTAAGCTCTCCCAGTTGGGACTTAGCTTTTAGCCTATCTATTGAAGTAGAAATAAGGTTTATGTAAAACCATTGCAGAGCATGTTGCTTATAGTAGAACTTATCATTTTATGTAAGGGCAGAGCCCATTTCACGTTATTAATACAAGTTTGTTTTCTATTCTACGTTTCTGTGATTTTAATGATGTACCAAACACCTGATGTGTGTAAGTCTAGGATGACCAAGTACCGTAAATAAAGGAACGAATGAATTAAAGGAAACAAGCATGTAGATAATATACCCCTAGGGGACAGAGTTATAAGTTACAAACAACATCGAATAAAATATAAGTCCATGAAGGACCATGAGTAAAGTCAGGATAAAACGAGAACTGAATAAGAGCCACACGAGGCAAACATAAGCCATGCAAGGCCTAAAAGATAATCACTTGTTGATAGAAGCAGTCTTCACCAATCGCTTCTTGGCTTTAGGAGGAGCAACCTGAACATGGGCTTCTTCTCCGCTGGAGGACCCCATCTCACCTTCTTCCCTACTCTTGGAAGTCGAAGTTGAGGAACTGGTAACACTCACCGATTTTGGCTCGCGAATTCGGCCGGCTAATTGGCGTCCTGAACTATCACTTCGGTCTTTCCCCCGGGATCTCGAAGGGTGCCTCCCTGAATTGGATCCTGAAGGCTGGGAAGTGGCCTTAGCCCCGGAGCCTGAAGCACGTCTGTTTGCCTGGGAGGAAGTTCCAGCACCTTCAATAAGGTCATCAGCATCAGTCACCTTCCAAGGACTCGGATAGAAGGAAGGATAAACAACCCCTTTGTGGTCTTGGCTAATTTTATTCACAGCTTTTTCCCAACCTATGGACATGCTGTCCGGTTGGACCTCCCTGTCATGTTCATCGATGAAGGCAAGAAATGTATCCGAGCCCAAGTAGTTTTGGATGATAGAATCCTCATTGTTCTGGGTCCTGTTCTCCAAGGCTGCATACTTACCCCTGAGGGATGATAGTTGGTCTTCGGAGGTGAAGTATTTAGCCTCCCATTCTTGAGACTCTTTCTGATGCTTTTCCGCAGCCTTGAGGGCGGTTCTTTCCTTATCCTTATATGACCTCCCCAACTGGATAGCATTCTGTAAATGAGCATTCAACTACAAGAATAGAACACCATAAGAAATTGTTATGTTAAACCATAATGGTCAATGTTTAGTAAGAGTAATAAAAGATAAGGGGAGATAAGCGTACGTTATAGGCATGAAATGCCCCCAAGCTTTCATTCTCCTCAAGGTCCGTTGCTGTTACGAAGTGAACCATGTCAACCGGGGCTATAGCATTTCGAGACCATTCCTGAGCAAGGGGATGGCTATCTCGAATAGCGTCCTGCTCGCAAATCCCCCACTCAGGCATGAATGCAGTCTTCATACTCCCGTCCGAGCTCCTGATCCTTTTCCCAGCCTTTGAGCAGTGTTGGAGGAATTCAGGAACTGGAATATCGTCAAGATTGGCTTCTTTCTCATCCTTTTTGATCATCCTTTTAGTAATCTGGGGAGCATGACCCGGCAGACTGTCAATCTCCTCAGCAACTACAAGAAAAGACAAAGAAAACAATGTTGAAATAAGAACAAGTATGATGAGAATAAAAGAGTTAAAGTAAGAATTATCCTCGGGAGGGATACTACTAAGCCCTGTCTCTATCAAGTTATGCTCAGTCACAACTTCGCGGTAGTGGGCGTTTTGAAAGGTTGAAATAAGCCAGTCCCGATGGGCTACTTCTTCAGTTGAGAGCTGCAGCTCACTAACACCCTCATCGTTCACGTGGTTGAATTTAGTCCTGAAAAATTCACCCCAATCTCCTCCTTTCCACCTAAGGATAAAAAATTCGTGCCTCCAATTGTGGCATGAGTCAGGCACGGAGGCAGCGTTGATAATCATTCGGGACTTTGTGCGATGTTGGATGCTTACCCATCCTTTCCTAGTAACAGGGCTAATTTTAAAAGCAAACAAATGTCTAAATAAAGGAATGCTAAGGGGGACGCCTCCCATGATGCATTCAACCATAAAGATGAATATAAATTTCCAGGAGTTAGGATATAGTTGGCACGGGTTGATTTTAACTTCAGCTAGTAACCTAACAAGCCATGGGTGAACTGGAAACCTAAGGCCAGCTGTGATAGCCCCTTTGTACACATACAAATTTTCAGGGTGCCAATTACAAGTCCTATCTCCCGGTGAAGGGATTCTAAGTCTCAAACCAGAAGGAAATTCATACTTGAGTAGGTCGTTAATATCTCCTACGCCTGAAGTGCTAGGAAATATGAAATAGTCAAATTCAGCATTGTTCGGAAACACATCCCCGGGCTCTTCTAAGAGTTGGGGTAAAGTTAATTGATAACGAGGAGGAAACACCTTACCTTTCCTGTTCTTGTCCTTTGTCCTCCTGTTGATTGCTTGGAGGAGGGACTTAGAAGGGACTACGGTGCTCTGACCACCTTCACTTGCCATCAGATTTGTTTGAAATTGAAGTAGGTGTTTGAATCTTGAGAGCTCTTCAGAGAGAAATTTTCTTTGGAAGAAGATGGAAATGTGAAGAATGACTTCCACTCCATCTCTTTTATAAGGAAATGAGCGACCCCTCATAGCAGGTCATCTTTCCGACGACCTGCGTTTACAGGTTAAATAGCCGAAAACAACAGGAAAAAGGCGTTATGAACTCGGAAATGGGTCGAATAAACGATCTGATTTGTGAAAATAAACGAAAGAAATGAATGAAAATGCAGGCTGGAGCAGCAACATAGTTAACGACCTAAGAGGTTGAACTAACTTATGCTTAACGAGCCTAAACGGAGGATTAAGCCAAAATCCATGATTAAGGCACTAAGTAGAAAGATTAGCTAAAAAGCTAATACTTTATAGAAATATAGAAAATAGATTCAAAGAAAATGGTGGGAGTTTTGAAAACCTGCCTAAAATATAAGCCCAGAAGGCCAACGAGGTTGTATGTCCTGAATTAAGCCGGTTGATCGAACTCAAGGCCTAAAATTTAGGAACCTTTAAATAAAATGAAGCCAAGACATGGCCTTACAAACAAGGTAGGAGTTTTAAAGTCCTTGAGTATGAAATCAAGGATAAAAAATGACCATAGCACCCTAGACTTGAAGTCAGGTGTTGAAAACAAGAGAAAAACCATATATAAGCTAATAAAGGAGCAAAGACCTCCATGGCAAGGGGGCAAGGCCAAGGTTGTTCAAAGCACCCTATTGTAAGCATGGAATGGTGTCAGCAAGTAAAGGGCCATAGTATAGCCCAAGGTTATTAGAAACTAAGAGTTCAAGAACAAGTTAAAACCCAGAAGGTCTTGAAAACTAAGAAGAAGGTTGTTTGTGATTGAGGGTCACAAAATCAACCAAGGTGTTGTAAACTCACTCTAGAAACAAGGAGGGGAGTTTGAAACAAGTTTTGGTTTTGGTCAAAGTCAAAGTCAGAAGTCAAAGTCAAATAGTCAAAATTTGGCCAAAATTCAAAAAAAAAAAAAAAAAAAATTTTTTTTTGGGGCCCAGCCGACCAGGTCCCCATGGCCGAATGACCGACCAGGGTGGGATGACTAGAACACCTTGGTCAGGTGTTGTGAAGACCTGAACCCCCTAGGTGGTTTCATGACCCTCCAAAACGCTCAAAAATACTCCGTTTGAGCTCAAATTTGGGATTTGGAAACCTCTCAAGGTCCTCTACAAGCCTAGGTAGGTCTCTTAGTTGTTTCAAGAAGTTGAAAAAAAGAGGGTGTTTGAAACAAGGTCTGGTTTGAAAACCAGCTCAGAATGAGGTATTTGGCCCTAAAACGTTCAAAAATGCATATTTTCATGTGATTCTTGTTCGTACCAGGAGATAATAAGAATTTGGGTTTAGAAATGCCAGGGGTGTTCAAAGCCTGGAGGGTGTTCAGAAGCCGTGAGGTTGTTGAAAGACCCTGAAGATGTTTGAAACATTCAAAAAAGAAAAAAAAAATTTCATGGGGCCCAACCGACCAGGGGTGGCCGACCAGGTCCCCATGGCCAAATGGCCGACCAGGGTTGGCCGACTAGAACACCTTGGTCAGGTCTTGTGAAGGCCTGAATCCCCTAGGTGATTTCAAGACCCTCCAGAACGCTCAAAAATGCTCCGTTTGAGCTCAAATTTGAGATTCAAGAACCTTTCAAGGTCCTCTAAAAGCCTATTTAGGAGGCCAAGTGTTTCCTTGAAGTTGAAAAGATGACCTTGTTACAAACAAGGCCTGGTTTGAAAACCAGCTTAAAATGGGGGTATTTCACCTCCAGAACGTTCAAAAATGCCTATTTTCATGTGATTCTTCTTCATACCAGGAGATTATAAGAATCCCCACCATATAGGCTCAACTTCAAAGTTTGGGTTTGGAAATGCCAGGGGTGTTCAGAAAACGTGAGGTTGTTGAAAGACCCTGAAGGTGTTTTAAACACCTTCTAGGGGACAGTGTTTCTTGCCTAGACAACCCAAAAATGATAATTTTTACGTGATTCTTTCTACAACCATGAGGTTATAATAATCTCTATTAGATTGGCTTAACTCCAAAATTTGGGATTAGGGTTTCGCTAATCGCAGTTAGGGGGTGATTAACCTCGATTATCGACGTTTAAGGACTCTAACTCTAAAATTAACCTACCTCAAGGTTAAGGGTGGATATCCTAGTAGTAATCACATTAAATATGAATTATTTAGCCTCGGTTAAGGCCTTCGTAGCCCCGTTTAGGGTTGTTTAGCCCCGATTATGGCTGAATTAGTGTCTTTTGCTTAGAAATTAGCCCTTATTAAGGCTTATGGGCAATGACCGTCTGATATTAACCCTAACTTAGAAAAGTTGAGGGAAATAAATCATTAATGAATCTATGATAAAGGATCCTATGCACGAATTGCACTTGGATTAGTGTCTATGAGCTCAAAACGACACTAATCCTATTCTCGAAAGGCCCAGAAATCTTAAGAAAGAGGTTCAAGAGGTCAAGGAACGTTTAACTTTCTTTAGTATTAACTTATGAGAGAGTCTTAGTCGTCGTGAATGTGTAGGTCGCTCCATACTTCATTGTAAGACGATACCCTGGTAGGGCCGAACTGACCTTAAACTTCTACGAAATCAAGTTTTCCTAGAAGTTGGGGGGCAAATGATATGGGTGAAAAATTGTCCCTAAAGACATAATTAATATAGTATTTATTGGCTCATAAATGAGGCCCAAAACCCTAGCTGGGCTTTGAATTCGTGGTTAGTGGCTAAGCCCAAAAAGAACAGCCCAAACCGGGGACGCCCGGTACAAGCTTGTTTATAACACGGGCCTGATCCACAAAACAACAACGTTCTAGAAATCAGGAACGTTCTGGAATATCCCAAGGAATTGTGTAGCCTCCAAGGCACCTAATCCAACAAGGGAACTAATTCCTATAAGGAAGGAGTCAGAACCTTCATCAATAACGGTGACTTGTCCACCAAGTCTCCAAACCCTACTACGATTCTGAGGCTCCTATAGCCTATATAAAGGGCCAGACCCCTCATCTCAGAACTACGTTTTTTGGCTTGATTCTCGACATTGAGATACGTAGGCATCTTGTGAAGACCCGAGTTAGGTCACGGTAACACAAGTGCAGCCATTAAAGCACGAAGCTCACGAACCCTAGTCGCACTTTGATAACCCTACTTTTTGTTCCACAACAACTAATATTTTCGCAAACCTTAAATTAATTTAATCGAATTAGAACGAGGATTTTGGAAAATTTGATTTTATACTATTTAAATCTAAAAGGAAAATTTAATCTAATTTAAGAGAAATTAATTATTATTCTAATTTTAACTAACTAATTAAGAATGAAAAGAGTAAAACTAATTCATTTTAAGATTCTAAATTCGAATTTATTTACAGAGATTTTTAAGGAGAATTAGACATGAGGTGATTGAAAACTCCACTAAGCCACAAAACCATAATTCGACAAAAAACAAAACCAAAATCCACTTAAACGAAACAATCAGCAAAAACTTACTACAAAACTCGAAACAACGAAACATCAACTACGAAAACAAACTTGATAATAACAAAAATAACGACCCGGCACACAACTTAGAATTTCGAGCTCAGTACTATAAATGCAGTAACACAGTGACACAAATGGCACTTTAAAATGCCAAGACCCAGTTTGCTCATTACTCAGATTACCAGCACAGAACAGGAAGCAGTAACTTGGCCAAAACTCATAGTGAACTCGTAAAAACAGACTCACACTAACCATACACAGATGCAATACAACCTCGAAGAATCAGTAACAAACGTAGAACTTTACCAACTCAGCCAAGCAGATTACTAACTCAGATAAAACCCAATTCAATTGAACTAAACTAAACGAAAACAGACAACTAAAAACAATCCAGAAATTGATCTCGATTCAACTCACAGCAAGCATACTCGAAACACAAGTTTAACTTGGAAATCGCGAATTGAAAACCCACACATCAGGAACACACGAAAACAACAACTAAACTCAACTCAGTAACAAAAGCTACAAAACGGAAGTCTCGAATTAGACACTCAGTGACTAAAATAAACAAACAGGGCTCAGCATAACTAGTCATTGGAATTAAACGCAAGACACAAAATGCAGCTTCAACACACGTTCAAAACTCGGGAACCAATCTACTTTAACGTAGAGACAGCTAAAACAGTGAATAAAATTCGGAGAAAAGAATCAACAAATTCAACATAACTCACGAACTCAGCATATCTCGGACCTTTAGCAAGAACAAAAACGCAAACAACAAATAGGCCTCAAACAAACTCAGAAAATAACAGTAACTAAACCATAAAAAAACCTCTACAGTCGAAAACTCGAACTCGAAAATAATCAATATAGACAAAACAGGTGAATTCAGATGGCAATTCGGAACAAAACAACGACCACGAAACTAAACTACAACAAATCAGTAGCAAACATTCATAAGGTCTAGTCACACGAATAGTCAAGCAACATAACTCGATAGCGGATGCAAACTTATCATAAAAATAAAGAAGTAGAAAACAAGAATGGTTTTTTTTTGGTGTTTACAGAACGAAAAGAAGAGGGGGTGAAGCTGGCGTTTCTATGGAAAAAGAAAAGAGAACAAAGGGAGAGATTTGTTCGTGGGGAAAGAGAGGGGATCAGGGGAAGGTAGAAAGAGAGAGAGAGAGAGAGAGAGAGAGCGAGAGAGAGGTAGAGAGAGGAGAGCTTGTTTTAGTTTCGTGGAGAATTAGAAAACAGAGGAATGAAGAAATAGTAGTGCTGGGTTTGTTTTAGGGATCGATTAAAACAGGGGAGACAAGAAAAATAAGGCTTCAAATTTTTAGATTTAAAACAGGTAAAGTAATTATTAAAAACTTGTATTTTTGGATTTTTTTTTCGAAAGTTAAAATAGGAAAACAAGGAAATTAAACTACGAATTTAAAATTTACACTAAGACGATGATTTAAAATTAAATGGCCCACGATAAAATTGAGATTTAAAGGGGCGTAATTAAAATTAGCAACTAAGAACACGAAATTAAAAATCGTTACTTTCAACCCATAGTGGTTAGAATTTCGCTACTTTGTCCACTACATAGATTTACAAAAATAACGAAAGCTACGTAAAATAAACGAGAGAGCAAGACAAGAAATTAAAGGAAATGAAATTGCATTAAAATTAAAAAAGTGTTTACAAGATTTGAAACTAAGAAAAAATACAAGAAATTAAAACTACCCTAAAATCTAAGTTACTAAATACAAGGGGGGTGAGGGGGTATTTATAGGACAAGAATTTGGGTTAAGGGGGTGTTGGGTAGATCCCCACCATACATTTGTGGTGTGTGGTGGTGAAATCCTAGTCATCTATTTGTTTCCTTCCCCCTTAAGCTTTGAAGAGTTTATCTTAGCCATACACTTATGTAGTGTGTTGGGATGATCTCCACCTTCCACATGTCCTCCAAGCTCCTAATTATTTTTCCTTTCTTCATTTAAGTCCTTTTTCTTCCTTTTTTTCCCTTCCTTGCTCTTTATTTCTTTATTTTGCCATTTCTTTATTTATTTACGAATTTCCTGAAATGCAACAAAATAAATTATTAAAATACGAGTTCAAGCAATAAATAGGTAATAAAAATATGCAAAAATATGCACTTATCAACTTGGATGATGAAGCAACATCAAGGTTAAGAAATCAAACTGAGCATTCAAGGAAATGGGATAGATCCCACACTGCAGAGCAAATTATTGGAGATCCAAATGCAGGAGTGAGAACTAGGAGAGCAACTCAAAATGAGTGTCTCTATGGTTGCTTCTATCTCAGATTGAGCCTAAGAAACTTGATGATGCACCGTTGGATCCAGATTGGATTATTGCTATGCAAGAGGAGCTGAATCAATTTGAAAGAAATAAAGTATGGGAACTTGTGCCTGCACCAAAGAACAGAACCATTGTTGGAACAAAATGGGTTCTAAAGAATAAGATGGATGAAGATGGTGTAATAGTAAGAAACAAAGCGAGGTTGGTTGCAAAAGGATACTCTCAACAGGAAGGCATTGATTATGATGAGACATTTGCCCTTATTGCTAGATTGGAAGCCATCAGAATCTTCTTGGCATTTGTTGCTCATTCAAACTTTAAAGTCTATCAAATGGATGTCAAAAGTGCATTTCTGAATGGGGAGTTGGAAGAAGAAGTTTATGTGCAACAACCACCTAGCTTTGAGGATCTACATTTCCCAGAATTTGTCTACAGATGGCTTAAGGCATTGTATGGACTTAAGTAGGCTCCAAGGGCATGGTATGATACTTTATCACAATTCCTTCTTGAAAATCAATTCACTAGAGGCACATTGGACAAGACACTGTTTTACAAGAAGCATGGTGATGATATTATCCTAGTTCAGATCTATGTGGATGATATCATATTTGGCTCTACTAATGAGAAACTGTGTGAGAAATTCTCTAAGCTCATGCAGAGCAGATATGAGATGAGCATGATGCGAGAGTTGACATTCTTTCTTGGATTGCAAGTTAGTCAAAGGAAGGATGGTATCTTTATCAATCAAACCAAGTACATCAAGGACTTATTGAAGAAGTTTGACTTAGAAGACTGATCACCTACAAAGACTCCCATGGCCACTGCCACTAAACTGGATGAAGATGCTAAGGGCAAGAAGGTAGATATCTCAGTCTATAGAGGCATGGTTGGTTCTCTACTCTATCTCACTGTAAGTAGGCCAGACATCATGTTTGCTACATGTCTGTGTGCAAGGTTTCAATCAAATCCAAAAGAGTCACATTTGATTGCTATAAAAAGGATTTTTAGATATCTGAAGGGCACTCCAAACTTGGGTTTATGGTATCCTAAGGACACAGGGTTCAATCTGGTTGGTTATTCTGATGCTGATTATGCTGGATGTAGAGTGGATAAGAAAAGCACCCCAGGTAGCGGCCAGTTCCTTGGACAAAGGTTAGTCTCTTGGTACAGCAAAAAACAACAATCTGTGTCAACTTCCACAGCTGAGGCTGAATAGCTGCTGGAAGTTGCTGTGCTCAAGTGCTTTGGATTAGAAATCAACTTAGAGATTATGGACTTGTGTTAGAAAGAATTCCAATCATGTGTGTGACAACACAAATGCAATCTCTATAGTTGCCAATCCAGTCAATCATTCTAGGACAGAGCACATTGACATCAAATATCATTTTATTAGGGAGCATGCAACTAATGGAACTATTGAGTTGCATTATGTCTCCACAGATAAACAATTAGCTGATATATTCACTAAGCCATTGGATGAATCCACCTTCACAAGGTTGGTTAGTGAGATTGGAATGCTGAATTCTTCATAATCTGGCTAAGTGAAAATATCAACTAGATTGTTGCAACAGTAAACACTTACTTTATCTAAATGCTCAATATTTTTGAAGTAAGTGTTGGTTGGAATATGATTTATAAATATTTCAGATTTGTTGCATATGTTGAAAATCATATTCAGTTAGCTTAAAATTTCTATGAAATTTTAAGATAATCACTATTTAATTTGTTAGAATATTCTTCATTGAATATGTCTGGTAAATTTTAAAAGATAGTGAAAATTGAATTTTTATGAGTGAAAAGAATAATTCCATAAGTCAGACTTCTCTAATGATTCACTACTCGACTTCTCTAACAAGTCTCTTTGGATCACTCTCGAGTTCTCGAATAGAGGCATGATTGACTTCTCGAATATGGTAATTGAGTTCTCTAATGACTGAGTTCTCGAATACTGTACTTGAGTTCTCAAATCATTTGAAAAGACTGAATTTTCGCTGAATCTTAACCGTTTTTGGATTTTTATTCAAAATTTTAATTCACTCATAAAAGCATATTCTATTTAATTTAGAATTATTTCTAAGTTAGATAACTGCCAGCTGTGAGTTACAAAGTACTTGTGATATCGATTAAGCCTTTCTTGACTTATCTAATAGTTGATTTCTACTTCTCGAATACTTGACTTGTCGATACAAAACATGTAACTAATCGACAATTCAAGTACTTCATACTTATACAATTATACATCTATTCAATTCATTTCATTCGATTTCTCAAGCATCTAAAGTTCCAAAACCCCTAAAAACCCTAACTTCAAAAGCTAAATTTCTTCTTCAACCTACATTCTCTTCTCTCTTTTCTCTGTATCAATGGCAACCGTGAAATTCAACACCAACTTCATCGCTCTCTCAAGTGATGTTGAAGCCCCAAATGCTAACTACAAATGTTTTGTGAAATGGATTTCTGAATCATATATCAAAGGAGTACTTACGGCCAACCCAACTCTGTATCTAGACATTCTAGAACAGTTCTGGAGCACTGCAATTACTGAAACGGTTGCTCTTGAAGATGGTAGTCCGGGCTATGTCATAAACTGCAAAGTTCTGGGTAAAGAGTTTAACATCACCTCTGAGGACATGAGTAAAGCCTTGGGTCTTCACCAGAATGAATACAACAATCTAGTAACAGATGATCAACTGGTGGAATTCTTTGATCATAAGGTACTCAGATACTATCAAGGCTGGGAACCTAAATAGGAAGCATCTGAGAAAAGAGTGGAGCTATGTGTTTGCCACACTCCTGCAAGTATTCAGTGGAAGGAAATCCAACTATGATCAATTAAGTGCACCTATTCAACAGATAGGCTACTCACTTACCTATGACAGAAAGATAGATGTTGGAAAGCTCATAATGCAGGAGCTCTATGGAAAACTTGGTAAGAACACAACCAAGAGAGGTAATGATATCTTCTTTCCCAGATTCATTCAGTCTGTACTTAATTATTTAGATAAGAATTTAGCTGATTTACCTGGTTTAGATAAAACTAGAATAGGCTACCCTAGGACCATGACCAAACTTATTTTTGGTAATTTGGATACTAGGAATGATGTGGATGTTAGACTTGTAATAACCCCTCATATGCAGAGGTTATTTGAGTCTTACCCCCAAAACATGCCAATATTTGCCTCTAAATCTGAGTTAGCTAGGCCTAAGCAAGTAGAACAAAATGCTAACCCAGGGCCTGCTAACCAACCCCCTCAACCAAAAACTGTACCAAACACAGAGCCACTTGCATCATCCTCTCAGCAGGGTGGTGTTAGTAAAAAGGAGAAGAAGAAGAGAAAACAGATTGAATCTGAACCCTTGAATATCTTGACAGAAGCAACATTGGCTATAGAATTAGGTCTAGAAAGTGAGGAACCTGAGTCACCCTTACAGAGACCAAAGAAGAAGAAATCTAAAGCCACCTCTTCAGTCACACAAATGGCTGAAGTTGTAAAATCAGGGGCACATAGCTCACTAGATGTATCCTCTCAACAGGGTGCATCTATAGAATCAAGCATCCTCCCCAATGCACCTACTTGTAATGAGTCAGCACCTGGGAGTGATAAGGCTGGCACAACACTGAGTGGAGAGCACATCACACTTGAAAATCCCTCTATTTCTCAGGGGGAGTTGCCAAAATCCATTCTTAAAGACACTTCTCTTCTAGAATCTAACACTGAAATTTCTTTGGAGCTTGCAACGCAATTAATTGAGGAGCAAGGCATTGATCACCAAGAATTCTCTTCTCTTGGTGAGCCAATTGATCACCAAGAATTTCTTTCAAGCAATCAATTACATCCACAGCGGTGGCAGGTTCCATGCCAATTGATCAAACACAAGCCTCCAGATATGAAGATGATCCAGTTGAAGTTAATGTGGTTATAGAGGCCAAACTGATAGAAGTAGCAAATTCAGAGATTTATCATGATCCTACATTCTTGAAGTTTCTGCAAGCCTCAAAGGCAAAGGTTGGAGGAGAGACACTGCTGTACAGAAGGAGCCTCAAAGATCAAATTAAATATCTAACAGTGATTCCAAGAAAGCTAAATCAAATCTTTCTCAAGGAAATTATGATGGCGACCAATGGCAAAATACGACATCTATCTTATGACACCTTGAAAGTCCTAAAATTCACTGAGATTGATGCTATCTTGGAACTAATTGAGCAGAAAGGGGAGAACAACAAGAGTCTGTATACTGAACTGAGAAATGGTCAACAAGCTAGACTTCCTGAAGTATGCATTAATCCAAGAACCAATCTCTATCAGTCTGGTACAAAGATAGAAGATGTCAATCATCTTGTCATTCCCAAGGATCTCACTACCAAAAATCACAGACTTATAATTGACATCATTGAACAACTGCAAAAGAAGAATGGGATAAGAACTGCTGAAGAGTTGGAAGCATTGAATATTCTCAGATCTTTCATAGCAACTGGCTCTGTCCTAGAGATGGCTAAAGCAAGGAGGAATAAGAATGACAAAGATGAGGATAAGAATGATGGGAGGAGAAGACATCATAGGAGTGATAAGGATGATGAAGACAAGAAGAAGAAGGATAACAAAGATAAGAAGGGTGATGATGACCAAGGCAAAGTCTATGAGAGGAAAAATGGAAAATAGCAAACCCTAGGCATTACTAACAGTAATCTCACCACAACACAAAACTCTAAGTCTAGGGTGAATACAGTTAGTAAAGACCTACCAAAATCTACATCTATGGCTTCTGCAACTGTTTTGCTACCTCAAGAAGAGAAGGACATTCAACTCAAGAAACCATCTGTATGTTTCAAAAAGCAAACTGCTAATGGTGTACTACAATGGTCTACCAGCAAAGGTCACAAGTTTCTGCCAAGCAACCAAGTGAAAAAGATCAAATTCAAACAAGCTGCAAGAAGAGTAAAGCCATCTAAATCAAGAGCCCTAACTATCATTGCAGGATTAAAACTCCAACCACTAGATGAAGACTTTGATGAAGACCAACTACATTGCCTATGGGCTCAAAGAATCTATCATGTTGCCATTGTTGATGACTGCCTTGAAATTAAATATACTGATGAAAGATAGAAGAAATTCAGGCAAGGGACATGTCAGCATTAGGGCAAGCTAGATGATATAGAAAGGATTATTGCTATGTTGGATTCTAAAGATAGAGTGGAAAGAGTATGGAAGCTGGAGTTGATTGACTTTGTCAAGATGAAGAGAGATCACCAGGCAGAACAGAAAAATAAAAGTGAGGAGCTGTTAAAGAAAAGAGAGGAGGAGTTTGTTGCTATGGAAGCTAAGGCTAATGAGTTAAGAGCCATGGGTCTGTGTAGAGTCAAGTATAATCCTTACATTATTGAATACAAGAAATATGGAAGAACTGTGAAGATTAGAATGGACTACATCAGTTCCTACTTTGAGTAACAGCTGAATGAAGTTCTTAAAGATCTATCAGGCTTTCCTCTAATTGAGGAATTCACTGCTATAGAAGACATTGTTCTTGCTATGGAAGAAAATGCAAAGAAGAAAGCTAAAGAAGGTGAAGAAAAGAAGAAAAATGAGAATCTGCAAGCCAAATCTCAAGAGATGAATCCAAAAGGATATGGCTAGTAATTCTTCATAACTTGTAAGGATGCCTCTTTGTATTTTCAATCAAATTACATACCTGTACTTTTCATGTTTTATCTTTATGTATGTTAGGCTTGTTATCAGACATGAAATTGTGACTAAGGGTCTTACTCACAATTTGGGGGAGATTGTTAGTCATAGAGGCATGCCTGTATACATCTAATAACAAACATAATTGTCTGTAATGCTTTGCATTACCTACATGACCTCTTAACTGAGGGAACCTCTAGTTGTAGAGTTTCTACTTGTTGTAGTACTTATAACAGGCATCAAATTCTACCTGTGTAACTATAATTAAAGTCAGAGAATAATGCTTGAAAGAAGTTCCAAGGATCATGCCTCAAGCTTGAAGACCAAGACTGTCAAAATAAACACAGTTGGAATTTGGAGAATGAAGATTTGCCTAAGTACCAATTCGAGAAGTATTTTGATCTATTCGAGAAGTCTAGCATTCGACAAGTCAAGGATTCGATATCTACAAGGACACTGTTCGATATCTCTGGAAGTCAACTAGTCAAAGCCTCATTCGACAACTCAGAGATTCGACATGTCTAATACTCTATTCGAGAACTCAAGAAGTCAACAAGTCAAAGCATCATTCGAGTTCTCGAAGAGTCAACAAGTCAAAGCTACATTCGATATCTCAAGGACTAAAGAAGCTATTCGACATCTCAAGGACTCCATAAACTAAAAGCTCTATTCGACAAGTCAAGGATTCCTGAAGAAAAGACTAATTCGAGAAGTGATTCAATATGTCAATTATACAGTATTCGAGAACTCAGAGTTATCTAATAAGTCAATTCTAGTTCTCGAATCAACCACTTAGTTACTTCTCGAATGCAGTCTTGGAGACAAAATACTGGAGAATTGTATAAGTCAGAAACCTGCAGCAAGCCAAAACACTTTCAGAACCACAGTACTGTAAAGCAATTTTAGAAAGACTACAAGAAGTTTAGAGAGATGTCTTAGGAGACAAGCTGCTAAAGAAGTGGATCTGAACAGAGTTAAAGAAAGTCAAATCTCAAGCCATTTGGATATTACTCAAAAAGGGATAGACATATTAGAAAGTAATTTTGTATGTCACCCTGTTTGTAGTAAGTAGGTGTACTCATGTTCTATAAGAGTACAACCTCACTTCTCTAGTAGTTAAGCTTTTCAAGAACATTTAGATAGATACATCTCTCTGAGAAAAGTGAAGCTGAGAATACTAACATTTGTATTCACAGTTTGTAGCAAATCTTTATCTAATACATTATTAGATTAAAGTGAGTGATCGTGTTCTTGTGTTTATATTCCGCACTTACATAATCTGTTAAACACAAACACACACTTTGTTACACAACCAGATTCAAACCCCTCAAACAACCTTCACCTAAAACACTTATCAGAAGAAAAGTTTGAGAATCCATTCACCCCCCCTCTGTATTCTCTTCGGTATATTCAATACTCAACAATCCTTTATAATTATGCCAGAGTCCAGTAATCCATTACAAACCATCAACAATTCCACTTTATTAATCTCTAGAGATTAATAACATTCAAAATAATAATAATGATTTAAATATCACATTACAAGTCCCTCATTATCAACACATGCAACCTAATTTATACATAATTAAAATTTACAGATTAATCCACTGAACATCACTGTCCGACAATAATACATAACCGAGTTACTTATCCTTTAACAACCATTTGAGTATATATATTATCAACTATCAATCATATAATTCCAAATTAAGTACCTAAAATTCAAAAATATGCATAAGATTCGATACTATATATGCATATATAATCCATCTAGCAAGCAATTCAGCACATAGATTCAAGTATATAAACTTCATAGGTTGTTGTTCAACTCTATGCCCTTTGAACAACACGATACCAAGATCTCACATAGCACACGCCCGTCCACCGGCTCACATCTCTTGAACACATACATTGTCTAGTACCATCACTCCTCCCCTGCAGCCTTACTATCACACACCCATTTTCAAACTCAAACTAATATTACAACGACAATACTCATGTGGTAGAACCCGACTGCAACACCCCCTTCCCTGCTCCATTTCTCTCCGACACACCCACACCCCGGCCTTACTACAACCTCTCATTTCTTTGCCTCCAACGTATAACTGTGCGTATAAAGAAACACACCCACAGACCATATACTCCCCCGCTTCTTCCTCCTTCACC
Organism: Saposhnikovia divaricata; assembly: GCA_036435485.1. NCBI lineage: Eukaryota > Viridiplantae > Streptophyta > Magnoliopsida > Apiales > Apiaceae > Saposhnikovia > Saposhnikovia divaricata. Next base: position 146,718,546 of record CM071596.1, on the reverse strand, counting down.
CTCAATCCCCTTTGCTTTGTTCCTGCCCTCGCCCACGCACACATGCATGCCGTAGCATCAACACACGCATACCACAAACTTAACCCACAATAGCAACAAAAATATACTATCGAACTCGGCATACACCACCAACAACTCTTTTCCTCTTCAACTCTTCACCATCCAATGCCAAGGAGAACACACACCTCACTGTAATTTAGAAACACAAACCCAGCAGTACACCTGCGATTACACATACATCGTTCCCAATCTTCTCACACACAGGTCACGCATAAACATTACTCACAATCCCGAATCAGAAACACGCCCAACAGTTCTATACACACAATTCATATGCCCATGAAGCACACACATACACACAATTTCTACACACCCGCAGTGAACCCCAGCCACCTGCTTCGATCAACAGGATCAACACAACAGAAAACCCATCAAATTTAGCACCCAATTCGTCCCACAAACACATACCCGGTAGTACATACACTATATATATATAGAGAGAGAGAGTACACCAAACACACACCCATACTTGTATAATTTCTTGGAGAGATGAAGAGAGGTGGGATTAAAGAGAGGGATTCGAGCGAGGGAGAGGAGAGGAGAGAGCGAGACATGTCGAGAGAGATTGAGAGAGAGAGCGAGAGAATTGACATTTTCCAGAAAACAGAATAGAGGAATTGAATTGGGTGAACTGCCGAGAACAATCCAGAAGGCTGTGGTTTTTGACTAAATTAAAGATAAGTACAATTCTGAAATTTTGCATATGCTGAAGATAATTAAAAACTAATTTAAAATCTGAATTACATAGGAAAATTATTAGAAAAATAACTTTTAAGATTCTAAAATAAAATTTATAAAATTACAAACATCCCCATATTTTTAAAATATTTTTAGGATAAAAAAGGAATTAAATATGAATTTTGGAAGTTTTGATCCTTTAAATACAATAAAACTCTTAAAATCATTTTAAGATACCAACACACCCAAATTAATTCACCCAAAAATTTTAAAAACTAATTAAATATATAAAGATGATATTACAAAAGATTTCAGAATTTTTAAATAATCCGGTGATTTTATAAAAAATTTCAAAGATAAAAATGCATGATTTAAATAGATTTTAATCGTCAAAAATACAAATAAAAATACAGGGACTCACATTTCACATATACATCGTCATATAAGCGTGTAAGCATGATGTCACATATATTCAATCCTAAAAAAAATTCATCTCATATATTCCACATTTAATATTAAATAATAATATTTATAATTACAAATTTTCTATGGCGTTATACTAGGAATGCTAAATGGTTGATATTTCTTTGAATGTTTGCTTTTCAGGATATTGCTCGGAATGCATTCGATGACTCTATGAAATAATTCTTGGGTGACCCTCTATGATATATTCTCTCACACTTACAAACTACTCGTACATCTATTCTTTTTTACATCTCACATATTGTCTCGTTTACATCTACATGCATATTACATCCACCTAAGTGCTCCATATTTATTTACTAATTTTCCTCTCCTAGTTGTTTCAGTGACTCGGGAAATTTGGAAGATCGAAGCATGCTTAGTTCTCCAGTCCATCAAGCTGCACTGAAGAACTGGGGGGGGGGTAGTTGTTACACCATATTTCGGTTGCCTCAATCATCTTCCAAATTTCCCAATATTCATCTAATAATAATTAACTTAATTCCCAAGTTAATTATTTCCTCTCTCGGAAATGAGAAATAATCTCCAATTAATGATATAAAATATCTCCAAACGATATCCTTCAAATCAGGAAGGTATCCCAACGTGAATATAATTTAAAAAGATAAAATCTACTAATTCCTAATACATCCCTAAACAATCCTATGGATTAAAACTAATCATGAACAGAACTGCGTTGCCTTGATCTTTATAAATATAGAGTAAGCAGGCATCTTGGAAAAGGATCCGATACATCTAATAAAGTCGAGACACCTCTCAAGTCCAGCCCCAAACATCCAAAATCTTAAATCCCCCTATTTTTATAATTTCGTTATATTGGAAACCTCCAAAATTTGTTAGTGAATCAACAATGTTGATTAATAAGCCAAGTTGATATATTAAAGAAGAAAAAGGACAGTGATTAAGATTGGTGGGAAACTGGGAAACTACTAACAACACCCGCCAAAATAAATTTCGATTACATTAGATTTGCCTCCTTTTTATCTACATTAAATTACATCCAGCTAACATACATAACATTTTATACAAAAATAAGCAAGTCTCCATTTATACTTTATAAAAGATCCAATTTATAAAAGCTCTAGCAAAGGTGTTCATTTTGTCTTGTTCACCATTATAAGCAATAAAAGAAGACATTTTATTCTGCAAGAGCCTTCAATACCACTACACCCACCTTAATTTCAGCCTCCAATATTGTCACTGCAAATTTAAAGAGATTGAAAATTTCAAAAAAGAAGCAAATAACTCATTATTATCAGTACATTACAACAACAACCAACTCAAACGTGGGCTAATCAAGAAACTCTGCTTTGATTATGGAGGCAATAGAATAACAATATTTAAGATACATAAATTTGTCCTTATTGAAGGTGTACTTCCCAATGTGGACAGAAAATACAATGATGGAAATAAAAGATATGCTTTGGACTTGGAAAAGGTAAGACAAATATTTAAGATACGGAAAGTTGTCCTTAAAGCAACAGGAGCAACACAGAATGAAGCTGCAGAAGAGTCTTAATAGATGAATTAAATTAGAAAAGGTCTTCATTTGAAAGTTTAGAAATATTTAAGTGTTTTTGTTATTGGCAGTATGTAGTGTGTTATCTAAATTGTACATGTAATTTATAAGTATGCATCATGCAGTAGGCAACATGTCCTATAGCTAGTGTTTATGTAAGCAATGTTTTTTCATCTGAAAAGTAGTGTATTTCTTTTAGTTCTTATTGTTCTTTAAAGAATGTGTAGTTTGCCTGATGTAACAGCTATGCCATAAAGATTACTCAAGCCAAGATTATAGTTTTGATCAAGGCACATGTGATAAAAGTAAAGAGATAAAAGAAAGTAACTAGGGTTTTATTATATTGACATAACGTTTGTAATACATGTCTCGATATTTATATAATAAACCTTTATAAGCTAAATTACTAAACTACCCTTAATATTAATTATCACTAAAATATAATAATTATATATATTCTAACATCCCGCCTCAAACTCACGATGTTGCAACATTAAGCATTGAGAGTTTGTCAGACAAGAATCGGAAGCGCGAAATCGAGTGAGCTTTGGTGAAAACATCAGCAATCTGAAGTGAAGAAGAGACATAAGGTAAAGTGATGGTATTCTGCTACAAATGATGACGAGTGATATGACAATCAATCTCAATATGTTTAGTGCGCTCATGAAATAAGAAATTACGAGCAATATAAACTGCACTCTTATTATCACAATATAGCGGAGTAGGTTGAGTAAGCTTAACACCCAAATCTGCAAGCAACCAGCGTAACCAAACAATTTCACAAGTAGCAGAAGCCATTACACGATACTCAGCTTCCGAAGATGATCGAGAAACAACATCCTACTTCTTAGTCTTCCATGAAATAAGAGAATCACCAAGAAAAATACAAAAACCAGTAGTAGACTTGCGATCTTCAGGATCTCCAGCCCAATCAGCATCACTATAAGCACGCAACTCTAAAGATGAAGTAGAAGGAAATAAAAGACTTTGAAATTGAGTCCCTCGAAGGTATCTAAGAATACGAAGTACAGCGCCCCAATGCACAGTAGTAGGAAAAGTGATAAACTGACTAACAACATGAACAACATGCGCAATACCCGGACGAGTAACAGTGAGATAAACAAGACTACCCATAATAGTATGATATAAAGTATGATCTGCTAAAGGAAGACCATCAGATGATGAATAACAAACATGCATCTCAAGGGGAGTATCAACAGTCTTATTATCAGTAAGAGAGCACGATCAAATAAATCAGCAATGTATTTAGACTGAGATAAAAGATAACCTTGGGATGACGTAGCAACCTCGATCCCTAGAAAATATCGAAGCAAACCCAAATCTTTTATAGCAAAGCAACGAGCCAACTATCGTTTTAACGATTCAATACCAGCATAATAATCACCAGTAATAATCATATCTTTGATATACAAAGCCAAGAGAATATGACCTGCACTTGTACAACGGACAAATAAAGCAGAATCCTGATGACTAGAATGAAATCCAATTGAAATAAGCACAATAGCGAACTTCTCAAACCAACAGCGGGATTCATGTCGAAGACCATAAAGTGACTTACGAAGCCGACAAACATAACCAGGACGATGAGGAAAACCAGGAGGAGGCATCATATAAACTTCCTCATGTAGATCACCATACAAGAAAGCATTCTTAACATCTAACTGAAATATGTTCCATTCAGAAATAGAAGCAACTGCAATCAAAGCACGAACAGTAGTCATTTTGGCAACATGTGCAAATGTCTCCTCATAATCCAAACTATACTCCTAAGAATATCCCATAGCAACAAGCCGAGCTTTGTAACGCTTAACAGATCCATCAGATTTGGTCTTAATTTTATAGACCCAACGACAACTAATAGCATGTTTCCCTGGTGGTAAGGGAACCAAATCCCAAGTATGTGTCTGATGTAAAGAAGCAGTAAGTTCATCAGCTATAGCTGCCTGCCAAAAAGGATCACGAACAGCATCTCTATAGGACACAGGCTCAGATAAACCGTGAATAGATGTAACAAATGAAGTAAAGAAAGGAGAATAAGAGGAATATGAAAAATTAGGATGTCGTGTAGACTTACTGATACGAGTAGACTGACGAGTGGGAGGAGGTGGATCCAAAATCTCTGAAGAGGATTGAGTGGTCGTAGATGGAGGCGGAGATGCGGGAGTCTAAGATGTCTTAGGAATTGAAGTACTAGAACTTGTGGGAGAAGCTTCCTCAATATTTGAGTCAAAAGGATCAATACGAATGAGATTTGCCTATTGCATGTTATAGGAACTAGCAGGGACTGAAAAATATGGAATATGCTCAAGAAACACAACATGACGAGAACGTATAATTTTTGCCTAACAGGCTCAAAACAATGATATCCTTTCTGACTAACACCATATAACCGAAGAAAACACACAAAGCAGATTTAGGGGATTATTTTGTGCGCTTAACATGAGGGAGAAGAACAAAACAAGTAACCAAAAACACGTAGTGAGGAATAATCTGGCATATCTCCATATAATTTCAGAAAAGCAGACAAACCTGAATTATGAGAAGTAGGAATCATATTAATCACATATGTAGCAGTTAGGACTACTTCCCCCCAAAATACATTAGGAACTTGAGCTGACAACAAGAACGAGCGGGCTGTCTCCACAATATGACGATGTTTCCTTTCAGCAACACCATTTTGCTGAGGTGTGTCTATACATGAGGTTTGACGTATAGTCCCATCAGAAGCAAGTAATTGGAAAAATTCATTAAAAGTGTATTCAGCCCCCAAATCACAACGAAAACATTTAATAACAGCAGAATGTTGAGTATGTATAAAAGCACGAAATTCCTTGAATATATCAAGAAAATTAGATCTACGTTTCATCATATAAACCCATGTATAACGAGTATAATCATCAATAAAAGACACATAATATCGAGAACCCCCCTTTATGGGTACGGGTGGTCCCCACACATCGGAATATTATTTCAAAAGGAGCAACTGTATAAGAAATACTTTTATAGAAAGGCAAAGCAGCAAATTTAGCCAGCTTACAACCACTACAATCGGAAATATCATGAGTTTTCAAATGTCCTAAAACTCAAGTAGAAACCAAATACTGTAAACAAGGGGCAGAAACATGGCTCAAACGGGAATGCCAAAGATAAAAATCTGATGAAGAACTACTCAAACAAAAAGTAGTGGATTTCTTTCAGTTCTTCTTGTTCTTTAACGAATGTGTAGTTTGCCTGATGTAATAGCTAAGCCATAAAGATTACTCAAGCCAAGATTATAGTTTTGATCATGACACATGAGCTATTAGGAAATATGAAAGCACTAATGAAACTTAGAGGTCGTCTTAAGGTACTATACAAAATTAACAAACACCATACCACGTAAGGCGGGGGTGGGGGCTCTGGACACTACGAGGGTAACAGCGTATATAGTTTCCAAGAATTCAAGAACACGTTATAAGCCTGCCAAGCACGGGTAAAATAGTTTTCTTTAAAAGAATTAACAAAAAATTTAAAAATTGAACAAAAAATTTGAAAAATGAAAACCCATCCCTGGAGACCAGAGACTTTAATGTTAACTCAAATATACTTGTAGAAGGGGGGATGAATAAAAGTATAAGTAATCGTGTCTGATTTTTTTGCTTAAGTAAATAACAATAACAAACGAATGAATAAAACTGTTTGTATTAATAAGATCAAATACAAACTCTACCAAAGGTGTGCAATACCTTTAGCAGCTGCTCTCAAAACAAATCTCTCTCTGTTTGTTCACTCGTATGCTCACAATGTTCACAAATCTCACACACATTACAATGATATAGAGAGAGTATTTATAATGCTACCTATCAACTAATAACAGAAAGTAACAATCAATACATGGTAATGTTCTACTGTCCAGTTGATAGTTTCCACCAATAGTCTGATCCTTTTCTTCATGCACACTTCTTTCTATCTTCTGAATACCAGATCCTATAGTATAGAACTTTCCAATTCTGTAGCTTCAGTACAGTCTGGGTCTGTCCATAGTCCCTGAAACTCATAGTCCGTGACTTATAGTCTCTGATCGAATACTGTTCAGTTCTGCAGTTCTTGGATAACTAATTCATCCTTAATCAAATGCTAAACCCTTTATAAGATCAGGGTATTACAAGAAGTGTAATGTTATTCTATTCTACACATCAAAACTCATGAATTATTCCTAACAATCTCCCCCTGTTTATGCTTTATAATGTGAAGCATAAATCTGAGTTTTTGATGTCAAAACCTCTAACAATACAACTAGAATAGAATATATATATATATATATATATATATATATATATATATATATATATATATACAACTCTATTATTTACATGAAGTTAAGTCACACAAGTACCTCAATTACTCACTCAGCCTTAATTCTTCTGAACTTTGAATTATCTCTGAGAAATTCTTCAAGCAGAGCATCTTCAGTAACTTCAGCATTTTTATGTATCAAGAATCGAACATAAGCTAACTCCTCTTCCTTCTTATGATATAAGAACGTAGATAAGTCCATCCATCTCACTCTACCATCATATAAGAAGTACATAAGAAAAACATATTTTTCTTCTTTGTCAACCATTCCTCTTCTGGCATCATATTCGTGATATGTATTCACTCTATGAACAAACTGTGCAGAGATCAGTTTATTAAGATGTCTTTTAGTCATCTTTTCACCAACTCTATCCAAGAGTGAATGAGGATCAGCCTTCAGCTTTGCAACATATGTGGTGTGCTTAACCGATCCCACTCCTATCTTGAGGTATTAGCGACTATAAATTTTGACTCATAGTTCAGTAAGATGGTTTCTTTGTTGTTGAATGAACTTGTTTCTCAACACCAGAAGTAGTAGATTGAACATTTTGTGATTTCATCATCTCCTCCTATGTAAATCCTACATTCTTCAAATTGATGAAAGTCCCTGACACTACATCTTTTACAACTTGTTCCTGTAGAAGAATTGATGCAGTATCTGGTACTTGGAGAGTTTTAGCTTTCTTTGTTACAGACCCTGACTAGCTAGAAGCTTTCTTTCCTTTAGATCTAGAATGATTATATTTACCAGCTTCAGTGCCTATACCTACTTTATCTTTTCCTCTCCCAACATTCGAACCACCACTGCCACCACCATCACCCTTATCTCTTCTATCAGACTTGTCCTTAGTTGCATCAGCCTTACAAGTTTCTTTGATGACTATTCCTGTTTGCCTCCTCTTAATTGTTGTTATCTCCCCCTTTTTGACATCAGCAACGTTGCCTCCAAGAGTTTTAGTGAGAGAACAAATAAGATTCATCAAAATATCCTGATTTTCCATGATAGTGACCTGGTTATCCTCCAATGCTTGAAGTCTATGATGAACATCTGTTTGAGATTGTTGAATGTTCTCAAGAACTTTCTTGTGCGAATATAGTTGAACATCAATGTTGTGATAGTGTTAGTGCCCTAGAGATAATGTAGTTGTGCTTCTAGGAAAGACTATTTTGGTATTTAATTATTATGTTCTACTGATTATTCTACATTAATTTATCATGTCTTAATTTACTACGATATAAATGTTAGAATAATAAATGTCCTTGGAATATGTAACACGTATTCTATATCTTTAAGTATGTGACTTAAAAATGAGATTATAAGAATAGTGTTACTATTCCTAAATATCCCTAATCGTGCATTTATAATATGGGGCAATTATAATGCATAAAGATTAGTATGTTTATTGACTGATGACTACATCTCATTGGTCATAGGTATAGTAACACTAAAGTCAAGAACATAGGTGCATGTAATATTTTACATGGCACTGGATAGACCCACAGTGATATTCTACATGTTGATAATGTCATTAGAAAGACTCACAGTGATAATGGTGTGATGATCCTTAGACTTGAGATCATTATATTTCTATACGAGGATTAATATACTTTGACTACATTAAAAGTTATCTTTGACCGGGTGATGATAAAAGTGAACATCGGGTATATTATGAGACGTATGAGAAACATGAATGATATATATAGGATTTAACCCTCCTATTATTAGGAGAGATATTATTGGCCTCTTGATTGAGTAAGACTATGAAAATGTATGGCCATGCTCAAATATTGATTTGTTTTTAATATTCTACTCATTGATCAAGGAAACCCGGATTAAATGTTGAAGAGGACGACTAAAAACATGCCTCGAGTCTAATCTATAATATTTGGTTAAAGGGATTATATTACACGGAAACATTAATCACGAAAGGTTTAATTGGATCACCAATTATTATTATTACTTGGGTAGTAATGATGTATTACTAGATGCCGCTCATTGTTTACGATTTTAAATTAGATTTAAAATTGTTGCCAACGTGATAATAACCTACAGGGTCACACACATAAAACGCTTGAAGGAGAAATAATTTAAATTATAAATTGAAATTAAATAAGTGATTTGTTTTATTTATAATATTAGTTAAGTATGCCTTAATAAATTAAATAAATACAAAAATAGAATTACTTAAACTAATTTTGAAATTAGTTATTAATTAAATAAGTGAGACTTAATTAATTAATAAATTGGAATTTCAGATTTGTATTAATTATAATTGGATTATAATTAGAAAAACATATTCTTCTCTATATATATCTCTTTATGGGCTGTTTTAGAATAACAAGAAACATATTCTAAAATCCTAGCCGCACTGAGAGAGCGAAGAAGATAGAGAGAGAAGCTGTTTTCGGGTGTTAGTGCACATCAATCCTTCGAGTACAAGTGTTCGTGTGGATATCGTAGAGCGTAGAGCGTAGATCGCGAGAGCGGGATACGTGGTGATCGTGAAAGATTTGGACCTCCATGATTCTTCCCCCTCATAACTTTTAAAGCTTTAAGGTAAAGATTCTTACTACGAATTAAATATTTGTTTCGCATGGATCCTACGGTGGGTTTCGATATTATTATTTTAACTATTGTTTTCCTTTGTGTTTATGTGCTCGAAACCCAACAATGGCATCAGACCTACTTGCAAAACGTTTCAATTCATTATATGTTTATTAGTTTTGATGATATAAGCATGTATGTGATTATTTGCCATGTCTTCGTGTTGACGCAAGATGCTTATATGTATATATGTATGTATGTATATGTTTTGAATATTTGATATTCATGAGAATTGTATAATCATGTGATGATTGTATATATCGTTGTATGTATATGATATATGTTTGTTTTTATTATGGTGATTGTATACGATACGATTTCCGAAAAATTGTGCAAATTTATTGAAATTTGCGTACTGTGTCCTATTTTCGCAAAAACGATATGTTTTTTGACTGGAATCGGGCTACTGAACAAGACTGACATAATCAGGTTCACTTCTGTAAGCCATTTGACGTAGTTTACTGCATGTAAACAGTGATGTATGGTTTTTTGATTTAATTTCGAATAATCTGAAAAATTGTTTTTTGAGTTATAACTTATTAGATCATATTGGAAATGATATGTTATGATGTGTTGACGATGATCATATAATCTGCATATATACTGATATATACATGATATATGTTTGTTCTTATTATGAGAATCATATTTGATATGATTTCTAAAAAGCTATGTAGATCTGGTGAAATCTGTCTGGTGTCGGAATTTGACGAAATAGTACCTTTTCGGAAAGGGAAACGAGCGTTACAAAGCTATCATCGAGTCATCTGTAAGGCGTTTGAAGCCATTTATTACCTCAAAACGGCGATTTATTCTTTTCAGAATTTGATTCTGATTTTCTGGTTTTTGCATTATATGATTTCTTTGATTGGATCATATGAAATATGATATGGTGTAATATGATTAGATAATATGACATGTTCTTTAATTGTTACTTGAGCATGGTGATTGGTTATGGCCTTAATGACCCATAGGTTAGTGGTTTTGATATGTATTTATGGTTTTGGTTTCATAAATACGACTTGCATGTCGTTTTCTTCATTCTTGTAATTGTTTAACCTCGAATGTAACTCGAGTTTTATTATGTAAGTACATTAGTATAGGTTGTATTCAATTATTCAATGTAATGTTCTTGAAGATTGAAGGACGATCCAAGAAGAGGAGAAACCAAGGAGACAAGAAGAATGAAGACATGTAATTGTATTTATATTTTTCCTCCATAAATTGACCTTGATCATTTCATTAGCTTGAAAGGATCATATAGGATAAAGACCATAACCAAGCACGTTTACATACTGCACTTTATATATTGATGTATGAATGTATGTGTAGGATACATAATTATACATGCTTTAATTAGATTAATCATGTATGAATGTATGTATTAGATACATCACCCATGCCATGCCTGCTTAAACAAGATAAAATCTGTAACAACTCAAGATTTTATAATTAAACAAAACGATTATGAGATTTCTGTGTTTATGAAACACGAAATTAAATACGAATTTTCAATGATTTCGATATGGGGAGATTTTGTCAACAACGGGCCATGCCTGTAAGGAAGTCGGGTATTAAGCGAGACCACTGTGTCTTCTCTGACAACCTGGAAATCAAACTATTGAGAATATTGATTTGAAGTATTTAATTCAAGGAAAAATTGGGAATCTCTTTATGATGGGATCATGGTCATTTTTAATTAACAAATCCCTAAAGAATAAATATTAAGTTTAAGAGGCCTTCCAAATGGGAAACACTCGTCAAGACCTAGATCGACAAAGGGTGGGTTCGCCAAAGTGAAGTACCTTCGTCTATCGTGGTAAGGCGCGATGGAGTAAATTAGTGATACTTAACTGTTAGACCATTGGGTTCGACTTAACTAAGTGACCACAATAGGATTGTGAACTTAGAGGCATAGAGTTTGGTAAAATTTATTGGATAAATGTGAACAAATGTTGTTATGTGAACAAATGTTGTTCTACCAAACTATCCAAGAGTTTTATATGATATAATTGACAAACGTTGTCTACCTAAATAATCATTTTAAGGAGAAAAGCCAAAGCTGACCTTAAAAGTGACAAAATATGGATCTTGGCTCATTAGAAAGGTTTAGAGAAACTTTTTTGAATTGATAGGTAGGGCTATTAATTTGATAAAAATAGTGGGAGATATATATTTTGAATATATATGAATAATCACTTGAACATAACTTAATAATTCCGTAGAATAATTATTTTATGCATTTTTAACATTGTAGATAGTCAAATGGCAAACAACTCAAATAAACTTTTCTGTACAATCAGTCCTTGAGAAGGACAAGATGACAGGAACAAACTTCCTCGATTGGCAATGGAAAGGCAAGAAGACGATTGGATCCAAATCTAATGCTAATCCAAAACATGCTCCCAAAAGGGCTTTGATGCCTATAGGAGGTGTTGCAAAAGGTGATTGTCACTATTGCAAAAAGCCGGGTCATTGGAAGAAAAACTGTCAAACTAATTTGGAGGATCTGAAGAAAGTGAAGTATGTTCAGATTTCTAATTCAGGTATTTATGTTATAAAATTCAATTTGTCTACTTCTACATCATGGGTATTCGATACTGGATGTGGTTCCCAAATTTGTATAAATGTGCAAGAACTTCGAAGGAGTAGAACTTTGGCGAAGGGAGAAGTCGACCTACGTGTTGGCAATAGAGCAAAGGTTGCTGCCTTAGCTGTAGGGACTTATTATTTATCGTTGCCCACTAGGCTTTTTTTAGAACTTGAGAACTGTTTTTTTACGTGCCTGCGATTTGCAGAAACATTATTTTCGTTTCTTGTTTGGACAAGATTGGTTTTTCATATTTAATTCAGAACAATGGTTGTTCGTTTTCATTGAATAATGTTACCTATGGGGTTGTACGTTTGTTTAATGGTTTATATGTTCTTGATCTTGATACTCCTACCTATAATATAAATGATAAACGTCTTAAGACAAATGACTCAAATCAAACATACCTCTGGCACTGTCGTTTAGGCCATATAAATGAGAATCGCATTTCCAAGTTACATAAGGATGGATACTTGGATAAGTTTAATTTTGAATCATATGAAGAATGTGAACCATGTCTCATTGGCAAAATGACTAAATCTCCTTTTACCGGACAAGGTGAGAGGGCCACCAGATGACTGTAATTGATATATAGTGATGTATGTGGTCCAATGCGTACGATGGCAAGAGGTGGCTTTTATTATTTGATAAACCTTTACTGATGATTTTAGTAGATACGGGTATGTGTATCTTTTGAAGAACAAATTCGAGTCGTTTGAAAAATTCAAAGAGTATAAGGCTGAAGTTGAAAAGCAATTGGGCGAAATTATTAAAACCCTACGATCTGATCGTGGGGGAGAATACTTAAGCTTGGAATTTATGAATTTCCTAAAGGGATGTGGTATCGTATCACAACTCACTCCTCCTAGAATACCACAATGGAATGGGGTGTCTGAAAGGAAAAATCGTACTTTATTGGACATGGTGTGTTAACTTGAATAACTTGTAGAAGGGGGGTTGAATACAAGTTATGTAATCGTGTCTGATCTTTTCTTGAATAAATAAACAAGAACAAATGAATAAATCAAACTGTTTGTATTAATAAGATCAAATACAAACTCTACCAAAGGTGTACAAATACCTTTAGCAGCTGCTCTCAATACAAATCTCTCTCTGTTTGTTCACTCGTATACTTATGATGTTCACAAATCTCACCTTTCGCTCATATTACAATGATATAGAGAGAGTATTTATAATGCTACCTATCAACTATTAACAGAAAGAAAATAATCAATTCATAGTAGGATTCTGTCTTCTATTTGATAGGTTCCTCCAATAGTTTAATCATTTTCCTTCACGCATACTTTTTGCTGTTTCTGATATAACCAATCCTAAAAGATAGCGCTTTCCAGTTTCCGCAGCATCCATAATGACATCATCAGAATTATATCTGATTTCAGGATCTTACACCGTATCAGGACTTGACATTCCATCAGGATTTTACTTGTCATATCAGGATTTGATCATAGTTCCTGAAATATAGTCCTTGGCACACTGTTCCTGACTGTAACTCTGCAGTTACTGACTAACTTATATATCCTATACAAAGTGCTAAATCCTTTATAAGATTAGGATATTACAAGAAGTATATGCAAATTCTATTCTAAACATCACAACTCATGAATTATTCCTAAAAATCTCCCCTATTTATGCTTTAAAATCGGAAGCATAAATCTGAGTTGCTGATATCAAAACATTTAACAATACAACCAGAATAGAATTTATGTATTCGTGTGCATGAAGTTAAGTACCTTCTTTCTTCAGATGTAGATATAGTATTTGGTACTTAAAAGAATTCAAACTATTTTGATGCAGACTCTGACTAGTTGATTACTTACATTCCTTTAAATCCATTATGGCTAGATTTACCAGTATCAGCGTCTATTTCTTTTCCTTTACAAGTTCCATGCTGAGATTCACCTCTATCACCATCAGTTCTAACTTTATCTCCCCTAGTATTTTGTCTCTTAATCGTCTTTATCTCCCCCTTTTTGACATCAGCAACATCAATGCCAAGAGTTTCAGTGATAGAACAAATAAGATTCATCAGAACTACTTGATTTTCCATAATAGTGACTTGGTTATCTTTAAGTATTTAAAGTCTTGAATGAATAACAGTTTGAGAATTCTGAATATCCTCAATAGCTTTAGATTGTGAAAATTCCTTGACTTCAATATTGGAAGTGCTCGTTGTATCTTCAGACTCAGATGTAGAAAGTTCAGAAATGTTGATCTTTATAGAAGAAGTTGCCTGTGTAGCATGTTCTACTGAAGTGGAATAATATTCAAGTAAAAATACTTGAGTAGAACTACGTACATCTTCATCTTTCTGATCTGGACCTGAAATATGATCATCATGTCCTTCACCAGTATTCTGTGTACTAACACTCACAAATCCTGACTCCTCCATAGAGTGATCAGGTACTGCATGTGTCTCAATTCTGCTAAAATTGGAAGTACATACAGAGGAATACTAGGATCATTAGGAATTTCATCTGGTACATGTTGAGAAAGAGACTGTCTTAGCCTTTCACCACGTCTGTTGATAATCCTTGCAAGCCTCATCTTTTGTTGTTGAGCTTTAACTTCTGGCTTTGCATTGTGCCTTGCTAAGTCCCGTTTCTCATACATCTTAATAAAAGAATAAGTACCAGCATCCATACCAAGATTTTCAGACCAAGATTTAGGAAAAACCTGATCCTAGAAATCAAACGATGGTGGTTTCCTAATTTTCTCTCCGTCACTATGGAGTTGATCATCGATACACTCATTCTCACTTTGACTATCTAAAGTCAACTCCCTATCTACCTCTCTTTTTTCCTGGTCAGGAGCCAGCCACTCTGTTTGTGGATCTATGTCCATCATTTCAAGTGTATCACTCAAATTTAGAAAAGTGCTCTTATGACCTACAGAAAAATAGGGGTTAGGAGAAGTTATTATACCTGAACTCACATGGAAAGAGGGTTCCTCATATGGCAAGGGGCTTGAGGTTTTCTCCATGGAGTGAGCTGTTATATTCTCTGAACCCTTACAAACATCTACTGTCTTTTCAGAAACTACAGGCTCCAGTATACCACTTTTAGGATCTACACTAGACTCTACTGCCTTCAGTAATACTTCATTAGGCATCACAATTTGTGCGTCACCGTCTTTAAGTGTTGTTTGCTGAGACACACCCTCAAAATGGATAGACTCTGACTGAACAATATTTGTTTGATCTTCAGGAAAATCAATCAAAGTCATTCCTCTCATATCATAGGGTATCTCACTTGCAGTTTCAGTCATCATAGAAGACCTTTCAACATCAGCCATCATAGTTCCTGAGTCATCCAATCTCTGACTAGATGGTTCTTGTGTTGCAGTGACTGTGATCTGATCTATTCTACTGTCCACCACTGGTGCAATAGTATCTCCTATTGACTGCTTTCCACTATCTACTACCTCCTTTTGTTCACCTTGTGCTGGAGCATATTCAACAATGTAATCTTTGTGGAACAAATATGTATGAAGTGATTGAAGTGCACCATGCTTAGTAAGTCCAAATGACTTGTGTAATTCCTTTCTGACCGATACATAGAAAGGCATCTTCATTAAATCAAGTCTTTGATGTAATAGTCCATATTCTTCAGGAAATGAGAGTTTTGGAACTCTTTCAACCAAAAAATCTAGAACAGGCCTGGAAAGCTTAACTTTGATAGAAATAACCTTCATAGCCAGTCTGTACGTCAATGTGGTTTCCTATGAAGAATCAATATCAAGGCCTTTCTTGTCACTTGCTGACTTAGATACAGCTTCATTTTTACAGACCTGTAGAATGTTAGTTGGACTAGACACTGTGTGTGTAGGTGACAAATGAATCTTTCTCCTTGTCCTCCTGGTATAGTGAGCAACAAATTTATCTTGAGAAGACTCAAGATGTGCAGACTCAGTAGTGATCTTGGGTTGAGATCGTTTTTCAATAGACACAGCCTTTTGAGAGACTATTTCTAGTAACTGTTTTCCCTTTTTAAGAACTACAGCCTTTTGGGAGACTGCGGCCTGGATGTGAATAGGTCCTTCACCTTTTTGTCCTAGCTTAGAAAGTTGAATTGCAGCCTTCAATTCTGCTCTCTCAACAAGAGGTATATTATCATCATATTCATTAGAACTACTAGAACTACTAGAAGAAACAACAAATCTTCTCTTCTTTACAACTGGCGCCTTTTGAGAAACAGTAGAGGTTGGTTTCTTTGAAACAACAGGCTGTGGTTCAAGATGTGGTTCCAGAATTGTTTCAGAGATTGTAGTGTTTGGGTTACTTTGGTAAACACAGGGGGGTCCTCTACCAATTGAGGTTCATGAGTTATTTCACCACCAAAAGAAGAAGAATTGTAGATAGTAGGAAGATGAGTTGTAAGGAGTACCTGAACATGATGTGGATAGTGCATTACAGGTATCTCATCTAGATTCTTTTCACTGTCCTTTTTTGTAATGTCAGAGAAAATTCTCTTTTGCTGTGTATAAGAAGGAACATAATATTGCGTACTAAATCTAGCTTCAACATCAGGAATAAAATGGTTAATAAACAGTTGCATAAATCTGTGATAATAAACCATTTTCCTACCTTGATCTCTTGGACCCAAGTTTGATACTCATTTGACTTAAAATAATGTGACCAATGTTAATTACTCTGTTATAAAGAAAACTATATTCAATGTGTGAAGTAACAAAAGTAATTTATTCAAACGAGCTACGTTTTCAGTAAAGCATTTAGCAAGTTGGTCAAAGAAGAAAGACCATTCCTTTCTGAGAAAAGGCCTTCTTAACTGGCTCATGTTATCTAAAGGTCCACTATAACCTAATTCAGATAACATAGTTCTAACATTATCATCAGATGGTTCATCAGCATAATTAACACTAACAGGTAAGTGTAGTACTGAATTAACAATAGATTCAGTAATATCAAATGGGTCTTGTCCTAGGTGTAGAACAATCTTACCTGGTTGATCCTGAACAGAATCAACTACCTCAGCATTCTCCCAAACTTGTGAAATAGCAGCTTGATTAATCTATGGAGATGCTGTCAAGGCATAACTCAGTGGTCCTTTCGCCATATAGTCCATAAATGGGTGAAAATCAGTTGACACCCCTATCTTGTTTGTGATTGCTGCAACATGATTGTTCGTCATGAAATCGAAGTCACCAACTTGAAAGCTACTGATTTGGGTAGTCTTCTTTGAGCAGCCATTGATTTTGAGAACTCGAGAGTGTTTTTGCTTTTAAAAAATATTAAACCAAAGAAAGCAATAAACAATTAGGGTTTCAAAACAAGTATATTTCAAAAATTCTTCAATCCCACTATCCCACGTTCACACGTAGGTTGACAGGTGGCAGTCCCTGAAAAATGCAATTACCCAAGATTTTTGGAAAATAAAATCCAAAATTGATTTTAATTAAATCAGGGTATAATCAGAATATTAAATATTGAGATTCAGTATTGATCAGCTTTCTTATCCTGATGTGATCTTCTCATCCTGATAATTACAAATCCTGGTGTGATTTCCAAATAACGATGATTATGAATCCTGATGTGATCACACTTCATTTCCTGATCAGAATCATCCTGATTCCAGAGACCAATAAGGAGTTGCATACGTGGCATTTTTTTTTTGAAAAAAAAACCATCAATCTTGAACAAAATAATTTGGTTAGATACGTTCAACATTTCTTGAAAATAAAAGAAATACAGTCACGTGCGGTAATAATGACTGACTGCGTTGCTAATCTCTAAAAAGCCTGTTCAGCTTCTCACGTCTTTCTATAAAATAAACTGATGTCTCATGCCATTCTCTACTCCAAAACCTTTCAAGTTTTCTCTGTAAAACCTTTCCAAACACAATGGCTTTCAACCTAAATATTCACATGAACCCTAACTTCAGGTTCATTTCTTCTGAGGAGTTCAATACTCTTGATGATCAGGAGAAAATGGACTATCACTTTGAAGAGATGACTTTCCTCATCGAACTAGATATGGTCGGAATCGACCCAAATAACGTCCAAAACCCTCCTCTAGAACATCTACCAGTTAATTTTGATTTCCAAAAGTTATTTTTTTGATTTTTTTTCAGCTAGGTAAAGTCACCAAATTGCCCTTCCCCTTTCTTAATCCCTAAATTATCTATTCTTCCCCAATTTGTAAATTTCAGTGCTGCATTTTCTGGAACTCTCTCGAGTTCTCACCATCTCCCTCTCGAACTCTCTAACCTCTCACAATCTTTCCCTTAATTCAATCTCTCTTACCTTACTCTCTCCCAATCAATCTCTCTCTCACGTTCTTGTGTCTCTCTTGCTTGGGTAAGCTTCGGTTTTGACTATCTTAATGATATTTTTTACCAACTAATCCCCTCCTCTTTTCTCTCTCTGTTCACCCTGCTCTCTATGTGTTAGCTATTTGTGTGATTGTGATGTGTTTGTGGTGCAGGGTGTGTGTATCCAGCTGTGAGTGTGAACTCAATATGTGTGTATGTGCCTACGAATTCAGTGTGTGTGGTTGCGTCGAGTTGGGTACGTGGGTTCTGCAATTGGTTGTGTGTGTACGACGTATGATATGTGTGTATGCGTGAAACCGTGCATGTGTGTGTGGTGAATTCTTGTGTGTTCGGCCGGTTGTGGGAGCCGAGTCTGTGTGAGCAATTCCTTGTATTGTGTTGATGTCGACTGAGCATTGTTGCTGTGATGTGGTGTGGTCTGATATGTGATGCGTTTGTGAGTTATCTGTGTTCCTGTTGGTCTGATTGAAAACCAAAGAATGAGTTCGGTTTTTGATGGGTTTTATTTTAATGAATTTCTTGATTATTATTACAATTAATTATGATGAGGTACTGATTGTTTTGTTCGGTATTAGCTCAAAAATCGGTGGAATTTTGTGGAAGGAAGCCCAAAAATGGGAACCCCCAAAATTTTGCCGTCACCGGTGATGAACTTCGGTGAGCCAGTGGTGGGGTCGATGATGAAATTGAGACCCCTAAATTATAATTTTATTATTTAAATTCGAGATATGGACTGTATAGGTGGTTATGTATTATAACGCCTTAGAAAAGTTTTGATATTTATAATTATTTATTTAATATTAAATGTGAATGATGTGACGTGAATATTTTTGAGGAGGAAAATATGTGTGATATCCTGGTTGTGGGTTTATATGATGATTTATGTGTGTCGGATAAGTTTACGTATTTTTACTTTATTTTTTGGGATTAAATTCTATTTAAATCATGTGTTATCTATCGTTTGAGAATTTTATAAAGTTATCGGGATTAGTATAAATCATGAAATATTTTGCAGTACTAACTTTTTGGGTTTATTTGACTTTTAAAAATATTAGATGAATTATTTTTTATTTTTAATGATTTTAAAATGAATTAATAATTATTTTGCGTCTTATGGATTTATTCTTGTAAAATCCATATTTAATTCATTTTTTATCTTAAAAATATTTTAAAAATATGGGGAGAAAGATAATTTTATTTTCTATATTTAAAATTTAGTTTAAGATTTTCTTGAGTTGCATCTATTTAATTTTTATTTTATAGAGTAATTTTTAGTTGTTTTAAAACAGAATTTAATTAGCAAATATACTATTCTATTTTCCCCCAAATTCCCTTAAATCCCTAATTAGCTATTCCCCAAAAACAAAACATTAGTCTCTCGTTCTTGCTCTCTCCCGAAGGTTCCCTCTAATCCCCTCTAATTCCCCCCCTCTTTCTCTCTCTCTCTCTCTCTTACAGGCCCTGTTTTGATTCGGTTTTTTTCAGCAAATCATCTCCCTCCTCTGTTCATTATATATATATATATATATATATATATATATATATATATATATATATATATATATATATATATATATATATATATATATATATAAGTATGTGTGTACTGCCCTGTGTCCCCTTTTGTTTTGCTGCGTGTATGGCTGTTCATACATGGGTGTATATGGGTATGGTGTGTGTGGTTAATTAGTGTGTAAGATTTGGGGGTTTTCAGTGATAATAGTTCGTGTGTGTGCTGCTTTGAGTGCAGTGATGGTGTTTGTGGCTGTGATGCTTGTCCCCTCCCTCCCCTATTTTTAGCCTCAACTGTTAAGGTTGTGTGCGTGTATAAGTGAGTGTGTGTGTGTCTTGAGGTCGTGTGTGTGTGTGTTATATGTGTGAGCGTGTGTGCGTGTGATAGTATTGGCGGGTGTAACAACCTGTGTAGTTGTGGGTTTGGTTGTGTAGTCCTGTTGTTAATTCGATTAATCACAATTGATGTGCTTCAATTTCTACTGCTACAACCTAGTGCCTTGTTCGAATTGTTCTGTGATTTGATTGGTTGAAGCTGATGCCTTGTATGATGAATTTTGAGAATTGAATGGTTAATTATTCGAATAATATTTTCGTGCGGGATTTCGGGTTGGAAACCCAAATTAGGGTACCCTCAAAATTTTGCCCCCTCGACAATGATTTTATTTGAGTCGGGGGAAAAATTGGCGATGATGATTACATGAGCCAAAAATAAATTGTAACAATTACGCGAAATTTATTTTGTGTTTTCAAGTTCCGAATTGTATATTTGGTTGGTATGATTTAATTAAATTGAGGATTATTTTCATTGAAGTAAATTGAGCTCATATTGTTAGTATGTTGTTGGTTGTAAGTTTTATTTGGAATATGATGATTATTGGTTGGTTGTGTCGGTTATGTTCCGACTGGCAGTTACCCGTATAAAGGGGATGCCGTCAAATTTTTCTAAAAATATTAATTATATATTTTGGATATATATTTATATATATGTATGTACTTTTAAATTGGAGTGGCATTTGAACTACATTTTTAATCATGTGATTATTTGTTAAATGCTTACCAGCTCTAATTATATATTTATTTATGTCAGTGGTTAGAGGTTGATATTATATGATTAAAGTCAATAAATTTAAGGATTATCGTAAGGGTAGATTAAGGTTAGACGTTCAAAGACGAACGTCTAATATTGTATAGAATTCTAAAGTAGTGTTTTTATTGTGTAGATTCGAAGTACGTAGACTCAAGGGGTAAAGGAAAGGCAAAGGCTGAGGATTTTTGGAACTAAGTGATTAGAGTAAAAGTACTTTGTTAAGGCAAGTGACTCGAACCTTATATTGAAGTTCGAATTCTTTGAACTGCTTATGAATTGTGATTTAATACTTGTACCTTATTGCTTATCCTTATAATTGTTGTTTACCCCCTGTATCTTGTTATTTATTCTTAAGAATTGATTTCTTAAACCCTCGTACCTTATCGTTGATGCCATTAATAATTGTTTAAACTTCTGTATCCTACTGTCACACTAATTTTTGTTAAACTATAACCTTAATTTATAATTCATGCCTTGCTTTGTCATAAACCTTTTCTTTACGCTTATTTCCTAAACCACATAAATAAAACCCTACTTATAATCCCTGGAACCTTAATTCTAAAACCTTAACATTTACTTTATTCCTCATTAGCTCATGACCCTTTTTATTAAATCTTGTTTTTTCTGAAACCTACCAGAGTTAATTAAAAATTTCTTTCACATCACCTCCTTATATTTTTATGAGCTTGACAACACTTATTATTAAATACCTTTGAATCATACTTGAACCCTATCTTGTGTACCTTATGCAATTACTCCTAAATGCTTCCCTGACCCTTAATCTTTTATAAATGCAAATCAAAATGGCTTATTTATTTAAAAATGTTTTAAAATTCCTTAAGCTGGGCTGATCTGTTACCAGTCCAGCACCTTTAAAGTCTAATGTGCTGCCTAATTAGGAACCCAATTTTATGTCCAGAGGGATTTCGTGTCCGGTATGGGGACTTTACGTGGCTGATTACCCGTATTGTCTGGAGTCGGGAAAAAACCTCCAATCAAATTTAAATGTTTTAAAAATGAGATTGATTTAAAAAGAGAATTGATTGTTTTATTTCTCAAATGAATAGATTTTAGAAAATTTCAAGGATGATTTTAAAATGTCATGAACAGAATATTTGACTGCTAGACACGCTTACCCTTGAGATTATGAACTAAATCAGAATATCCTGAATTACCTTTGTTACCTTTATATATTGTTGTATTCAGTATTCAGTTATGGATTCTTATCTCCATTTTGTCACTTGCTGAGCATTTGGCTCACTTCTTGCTATTGTTTCTAACCCTTTTTCAGTTAAGAAAGAAGAGGATACATCTTAAGAGCTATATCAGAAGAAGTGCGTATAGTGGACACTAGGCACTTTAGTTTTGAGCTGGTAGCAGGTTGGACTTTTGAGCAACAGTCAAGACTTGTAGAAATATTGCCAATTAGTTGTATTTAAATTTGTGGGATGTATTAAACTTTTGATAAAGGATTTGGTATTGTAATGTAATAACTTAGTTTAGTAGTTGCTTGTTTCATACCAATACCTGTTAAAGATCCAGGTTAATAGTGGGGTCATTATATTATGTTTTATTATTATTGTCAGCAGGGTTTATGTATTTTGATTTGTGTTATGACGCCCCGATCATGACCCCAGATCGGGAAGGCGTTACAGGTTGGTATCAGAGCTGTCAGGTTTTGTTCACTGAAACAAGCCAGGATAGGTATAGGATAGGTGTAGGATAGGATTTGAACCCTTATAGACATAGGATAGGAGCGATAGGTGTAGGTTATCATTAGGATAGTAGGTAATAGGTTTAGGATATTCTTTTATCACTTTAGTACTCTCTTTTTTGCGCTGTATCGTTATCACAGGTTGTGGATGACAGGGATTATTCTCGGCATTTACCTTTTAGTAGTTGGATTGTTAATAGTGTACCTTGAACTCTGAAAATTGTTGTTCATATTATTAACGCCTTGTTGGTACCATGACCTCTGTTTTCTTGTTAATTACTCATTTTTCATTATATTCCTGAGTTGTTTGAATATTTCCTGTTAGAATTTCTTGTCCAAGATAATATATATGCTTCCCTGTTTCTGTACACCGTTATAACTCTTGTGATCATAAACAACTCAAAATTCAGGATTTGTAAACCTTATCTCTATACATATTTGCATGTTATTTAATAAACTACTTGTTTTCTT
The DNA here is from genome assembly GCA_036435485.1 of Saposhnikovia divaricata. Classification (NCBI taxonomy): domain Eukaryota; kingdom Viridiplantae; phylum Streptophyta; class Magnoliopsida; order Apiales; family Apiaceae; genus Saposhnikovia; species Saposhnikovia divaricata. The sequence goes on along the minus strand of CM071596.1, from coordinate 146,695,160 downwards.
ATCAATATAATGCCTCCAAAGAAGAAAACACCTGCTGCAAATCCCGAAAACCAGAACCCTCACAATCAAAATCCAGTTGACCCGACTATGACTCAAATTCTTCAACAATAGACAGCCGCACTAGCTCAACAACGACCCACTCAACCAATTGTGACCTTCAAAGCTTTTCAAGCTGTACACCCTCTAGAGTTTAAAGGTACTGTTAACCTTATAGAAGCTAGGGCTTGGCTGAATGATATGGAAAAAGCTTTTGCTTTGGTAAGGGTAGGAGAAGATCAAAAGACTGAATATGCGTGCTATTTCTTGAAAGCTGAGGCAAACTATTGGTGGGAATCAACAAAGCTGTTGGAAGGTGAAGGAGTGATTACATGGCAGAGATTCACAGAGTTATTTCACGAGAAGTATCTTCCAAGATATATGCAAGATCAGCTGGAGATTCAATTTCTAGGATTAAAGCAGGAGAATATGAGTGTGGCGGAATACGAGGCAAAATTCACCGAGTTAGCAAGGTTTGTTCCTGAATATGTCAATACTGAGGCAAAGAAGGCTAAGAGATTCCAACAAGGTCTAAAGTCATGGATACGTAGTAAGGTGGTAGTGTTTCAGTTACAGAATTATGCAATGGTGGTGGAGAAAACTATGATTGTTGAAGGTGAAAGCGAATTGTGTCAGAAGGAGAAGGCAGGAAAGAAAAGGAAGATAGAGAGTACTGAGGGAATTCAGAACCCAAAAGGTAATAATAATAATAACAAGTTCAAGCCAAGGAATGAGGGTCAGTTTGATAGGAACTGAGGTTTTCCGAAGCCGAAGAATGGAAATGGTGGTCAAGGTAAACGTTTTCAGAATACTAATTAGCAACTTGCAATCAGACCAGTTCTACCTGAATGTAAAATTTGTGGGAGGAAAGCACTCAGGAGTTTGCAACAAAAAAAATATTATATGTTTTAAGTGCAATAATAAGGGACATTATGCGGCAGAGTGCCTGACTCCGAAACCAGCGATAACGTGGTACAAATGTGGGAAACTCCATCATATTGCTAAGGATTGTAAGGAGTCAGTTCAGTCAGCAAATGTTTTGAGGATAGCCGGACCCCCATCGGCAAATGCTTTGAGGATAGCTGGACCACCAGCCCAGACCCAGATGTCTCAACCTAGAGCCAGAATGTGACGCCCCCAAATCCGAGGTCAAAGATTCAAGTTGTCACATCACCATCCAACCATATCATACCTGTATTAACTTTACAACTCAAAAATACATCCATCCAGACCTCAATCTTACGCACAAATAATTTAGAGCCTCAGAAACGATAATCAAAAGTAACACTAAATATTACAATTCATCTGTACAATCCAGAATCTTACGCACTTCCACTTATACAACTACACTTGAAGACAAGTTTTACTATTACAGTTGAAAACCTATCAGACTTACTCTGTAGTATTTATCAGGAACTAAATCATCTCCGGGGTAAATCTTCTACTCCTCTTCTGCTGGTGCGGAGTTAATCGGCCAAATTCTTCTCTTTCTGAAAAGTTTTTATAAAGCAAGAATGAGCAACATAATGCTCAGCAAGTTCACCATTTTGAAAAATAATAATGTGGTTTATTTCGAAAACATTCCCAACTATATGGGTATATATCTCAGACTTCAAAACATAATTGGACAATATATATGTCCGAGTTTGAATAAAACATCTATACTCACTAAGGAGCTTTAAGAATAACATATGAACCCTTTATAAGGTTCCCATTTCAATATATCTCAAGTTTGAAAATATATACATATGAGTATATCATTTTCGGCAAAACACTCTATGGTTAACATACTGTACAGGGAATACATCATTGCAAACCTCTTTCCTTCCATTAGCTTAGAAGGTTTCTCATTCAAAAACATTTCATTCTTTGAAATAATTGCAAGAGTGCACTAACACGTGCCAATCTTTATAGAAAATCTTGTAGTTCTAGATACTGCACGATGTCAATATTTTTCTTATCAAAAACCACACTATCGGCGACTTGGCACTTAGGCCCAAGAAGCAGTGTCTGAGTATTTTTCCAAAGTGGAGGATGGGACTTGAAGAAAACATAAAACCTGACAGGGATTGACGATGATCAGTCGCCACATCCAAGTCCAATAATCCGCGGGTCTTCTCTACCGGTAGAAGGATAGAAACTACATCCGTAACTATCCTCGGGTGAAAACTACATCCGTAATCACCCTCGATGAAAACTACATCCGTAATCATCCTTCGGCAACACCTGGGCCGGAATAATAATTGATGGACCGCCTGGCTCACGGCCGCTTACACATCCCGGGAATCGTTCGTCAACGGTTCCCACACCTGCCAGAGTCCCCTTTTTTTCTTTCTTGTCAAAAATCATTTTGATAGAAAATTCGAGTAGTTGAAGTTCGACCTCAGTCGACCGATAATTCTTGAAAAGTGTACAAGAAGCAAAACCTGACCGGGGGTTTTCGAAAATGTTTTGGGTTCGAAAGAGTTCGAGTTTGAAAACGATGGAGGTATCTTGGATTAGTTTTGTCTTTAAAATAATGAACAATAATTAATAAATGATATTTTGAGATTTAATATAAACAATTAATAAAATAATTATTTAATTAAAATAAGCTTTTAATCCAAGATAGATATTTTTGAGTATTTATAATAATGTAAAAATAATAAATACTTAAGTATACGATACTTCCCGAATGACCCTTCGGGTTTTCGCAATTTAATTACGATACAATAATATACCGCTCCCCGGTCAATAGCATATTTGGACCGCTAGACCTCTATTGCTAGAGTCGTTGTCCGAAGAAAACATTTTCATTCTAAGTTCAAGGATGTACAAACACATATGTGCATATATCTCAAACTTCAACATAACCTCATAAAGCATAAGCATATAATACGTTTGAAAGCCACAAACAATACAGTGAAAATCCTTATATATAAGTTTTGAAAAGTAAACTTGCCTTGGTAGGGTGGGGTGGTCGAGCTCGCGACGTGGAACGAAGGTCTATACATAATCAATATTCGTACGTTAGTACCTTAACAACACTACTTAATCGTAAGGTTTTAAAGGATGTAAGACCAACTTAAAGACTCCAATTTGTGACCACTAACCCTCCCATATGACCATGTCATCACTTTATCACATTCTTTACCCATTCGACTCGAATCCATTCCTCAAACTTGAAACACAAGTGAGTACTCTTAAAACTACGTTAAACTAACCTCCTAGGTGATTTTTCACTCGCGCGCACTTCGCTCTAATATTTTTATAAAATTGAAAAATAAAAATTTTATTCCAATTCTTTTTGGACAGCCTTCACAACTGTATAATCTGACTACCCTCAAATTTTCATAACACTAGCATAATTTTAAGGGGTCCTAACTCAGTTCACAAGTGGACAACACAGTGCAGTCCGAATTCCAGAACCACACTGCACTAATCCGGCCATAACTCAAGATCTACACATCTCCTGGGCATGAACCTTATATTTCTAGAAACTACATTCAATTATCTTTCCAACCATATAAATTAGGTCCTCGGGTGACAAGATTTAGGGGTTCAAAACCCTCCTACAAGACAGTACATGCTCCCAGGAATTTACACAGCACATATCCTTTCTCAAACATTCAAGAACTCACTTTATACATCACATCTATCATCAAAACCACCAAGACTTGTCTCTATAGCATACATGGGGTTACATACTCTAAGTAAAAGCCTTACAACCATCATAACAAGCACATAACTTCAAGATTTCATCATCTATAACTCATACTACCAAGATATGCACCAATACTTGTAGATCTAGCAATATGAACTATGAACAAGTCATGGCTAAGGGTTGAGAGGGTTTATACCTTCCTTGATGTGTTTAATATCTTTCTAAACCTTGTATAATCCTTGTATAGCCTTGGGTAAGCTTGGATGATCAAAAGAAATAAAGAAAACAAAGTTAGTAATTCGGAGTTATTAGAATCCGACTGAAAGATCAAGGAAAACGAGGCCCTTACCGAACTTTTCTGATCGAGGTTTCTAAATGAGAGTTGTAGAGCATCTTCACAGATTTCTAAACATATAAAGAACACAAAATTCCATTGAGTAATGAAGGCTCTAGGCCCGTTTTACTGAGCTGCTGTTCTGCTGGGCAGAATGGGTGTTTTCTTGTGTTTGTTTTGTTTTGTTCGCTAAATAATGACTAATACATGTATTATATATCTATCTCATTTGGATGCATCTTCTTGTAATGTGTTGTCAACACCTCATTGGCTCACTTGGATTTCCTTATCCACAACAATTGCAACAAAGTCCTCATCTTTTGTTTCTTTCATATTAGTCCCTTGGTTTGTTTCCTTCTCCAACAATTTGATTTCCTTGTTGTCTCGTGAATAAAATTAATACGTTACAACTTATACTTTGCATATTATTGCTCTAATATGGCACAATACCTCGAATGAATATTAATTCCAACATCCCTTGTTTATTTCTCTTTATCTCAGAAAACGTTCTCCCGATTTCTCAAGCATTCTCTATTTCTCAATTCTAGGAGTTTATTCTCAATCCTCTTTCTTTCTCATAATATATCCTTCCTTGGACTCTTAATATACCATAACCTTAATCCATGATTCGTTCGCTCAATCGCTTAATCTCATTGTAAAGTTTCAGCGGTTTCTAGAACGTTTGTTTCACTTCTTCAGTGGTTGTTAAATATAATTGATGTGTTTTAATCAGTGTTTATGTGTTACAGTGAATTATCAGAGTTTAGCTGGAAGCAGTCAGAGTTTAGTGTAAACTCTGATAGATGGAAGCTCGACAGAGTTTGTCAAAATCTGTCTGGAGGCAGCGTCTACTGGTCAACAGTGATTGAAGATTTATTATGGAAGCGATATCTTTGAAGATTGGATAGCTATCAAAGAGATCGAGTTGACTTAGGAGACGTGTGACAATCTGTAATTGATATCATTGTATAGCTGATTATTAGGAATATCAATTAGAGATTGTATCGTAGCTGTATGTTATATAAATACAGTTAGGTTAACCCTAGAAGGGTATCGTACAACGAATTATCTTTATTGTAACCTAGCAGCTCTTTGTGATATTTTACATCACGAAGAGGGTTCTTAATACAAGAAGTTTTTAAGTGCATAAACGTTTTACTTATTAAACTCTCATACAAAGTTGATTATTAATTGTGTATTCGGCCTAACAAGTGGTATCAGAGCCAATCTGTTACTTTACTACAAGTTAAGATCCAAACACAACAATAATCATGTCAGCAATTCCTCCACCAACACCTACTGTTTCTGAAAAGGCTCCTACTACTGTGAGTCGTTATGAACCAATCAGGGTTCCTATTCTCAGGCCATTAGAGTATGCTATGTGGAAGGTCAAGATGACTATGTTTCTGGAGGCTACAGATCCAGAATATCTTGACAGGATTTATGAAGGCCCTCACAATCCTACAAAGCTATCTGTTGCAGTTGCTGGTGAAGAAGCTAAAATGGTTCCAAAGGAAAAGAAGGACATGACTCCTGAAGATCTATCATCAATTGCTAAGGATGCAAAAGTTAGGCATTTACTGCATAGTGCTTTAGACAATGTTATGTTTAACAAAGTCATTAACTGCACCACTGCAAAAGAGATATGGGATGCTCTTGAAGTCAGGTGTCAAGGAACTGCGGCTATTAAGAAGAACAGGAGAAACATACTCACACAAGAGTATGAGCATTTTGAGGCTAAACCCGAAGAGACCATGACAGAAACATTTGATAGATTCTGTAAACTGCTCAATGATCTGTCATTGGTCAACAAAGAGTATGATCTAGAAGACTCAAATCTCAAGTTTCTTCTTTCTCTACCTGAAAAGTGGGATGTGAAAACAACCACTATTAGAGACAACTATGATCTTGCTGAAACAGAGATTGATGAAATCTATGGACTGCTCAAAACTCATGAATTGGAAATGGAGCAGAGAAACAGGAGATCAAGCAGGAAGGCAAAGTCTGTTGCTCTTAATGTTGAAGAGAAGCCTCAGAAGAAAGAGGCATCAAGAAGGAAAATGAAGGGAAAAGCTTTGATCATACATTCAGAAAGTGAATCATCAAACTCTGATTATGATTCAAACTCTTCTGAATCATCTGACTCTGAGGATGATGAAGAAGAAATGAGGAAAATGGCTGTGTTGATGGTGAAGACTTTCAAGAAAATGGGCTTCAAGAATTTCCAGAAAGGAAAAAGGTTTTCTAGAGATTCAAATGAAGACAGGAAAAGCTTCAGGAAGTCTGATAAGAGAGATTCTAAAGGGAAGAAGGATAAGTCTGAAATTCAATGCTACAAGTGTAAGGAGATGGGTCACTATGCTCCTGAGTGCAAAAAGGGTAAAACTGGAAAGGTACTCTACACTAAAGGCAGAGATTGGGCAGATACTTCAGATTCTGATGAAGAAGTGAACTATGCTCTCATGGCTACTACTGAATCAGAAACTTCTGAAAATCAGGTACCTCTAACTACCTATGCTTATAATATTGATGACATTGCTCAATTAAGAATTTATCTTAAGTCATTGCATATAAGTGATAGGGATCAGACTTTAGAAAATGAGAGGATAAAAGCTAAAAATTCTGAACTTAAGGTAAGAAATAAATTTGTTGAAGAAAAACTTGAAAACATGCAACAAGTTCAGAAAGAGAGAGATGATGCTGTTTGTATAGAACAGAATTTGCTTCAGAAATATAAACAACTAGAATCAGAGTTGGAGGAAGCAAATAAGAAAATTAGGACTTGGACTAATTCTGGAAAGGACACTCAACAGATTTTTCAAACAGACACTGTTGGTCTAGGTTATAATGAGGGAGATGAACTTAGATTTCAAAATAAAGTTAAAATCAGAACTCATTTTGTACATGGAACCAGTAAATTTTTGTCTGAAAATGAAAAAGAAGCTGTTAAAAGTGAACCAGTAAAAACTAGTGTTAAACAGGTTAATATTGGTTCAATGACAGATAAACAACTCAAACATAAACTGAAGGAGTTAAAATCTGTTAAGAAACAGAGAGTGTCAAATAAAAACAGAAATGGAAAAGTAGGCATCACTTTAGGAAATAAACCAATGCTTGCTAGTTATGCTCCAAGAAAGACATGTCATAACTGTGGTAGTACTAAGCATCTTGCAAATTTCTGCAAGAAAAATAAAAATAAAAATTCTTTACCTACCAAGTCTGAGGTAAAGAAGAATTTTGCTAGAACTAAGCCACAGACTTTATGCACACACTGTGGAAGTACTTGGCATTCCATTTATACTTGCAGAGAATATCATGCTATCTATCATAATTACTATATACTGAAACCCAATCTGAAATGGGTTAAAGTTGATACTGCAAGTGTAAACACTGATACTGTTAGCTCAAACTCTGATAATGTTAATTCCGCTGCAAAAGCTAACAAAGTTAAGAATGCCAAAGGATCCAAGCAAGTCTGGATCCTTAAAACTAATCCTCAGTAATTGCTTATGATTGCAGGGCAACAGGGAGGCAACCCTAGTTGTGGACAGTGGATGTTCAGGACACATGACTGGAAATAAAGCCCTGCTATCAGACTATGAGGAGAAGGCTGGCCCAAAAGTTTCCTATGGTGATGGAAATGTAGGAAGAACATTGGGATATGGCAATATTAATCTTGGAAATGTCATCATCAACAATGTAGCTCATGTCCCAGGACTCAAGCATGACTTGTTATCTGTGAGTCAAATCTGTGACAAGGGATATCATGTAGATTTTCAACCTGAATATTGTGAAGTTATCAACAAATCTACAGGAAAGGTTGTTCTAGTTGGTCACAGGCAAACAACATTTATGAAATCAAGCTTTTGATAGACTCTGTTGGAAAAGCTGTTTGCCTGTCTACAAGAATGTCTAGTGAAGAGAGTTGGAAGTGGCACAAGAAACTCTCACATTTGAACTTGAACAACATCAATGATTTGATAAGAAAGGATCTTGTAAGAGGACTCCCAAAGGCTCTGTTAAATGTTGATGGCCTATGTGATTCATGTCAGAAGGCTAAACAAAGGAAGTCATCTTTCAAGAGCAAGACAGAATTTTCAATCACTGATCCCTATCATCTTCTGCATGTTGATCTCTTTGGTCCAGTAAATGTTATGTCTATTGCAAGGAAGAAATATGCTTTAGTCATTGTTGATGAATACACTAGATTCACTTGGGTGTATTTTCTAGCAAAGAAGGATGAAACTGCATTAACTCTGATGGAGCATGTGAAGCTTCTAGACAAAGGATCAAGTAACAAAGTCAGAATCATCAGAAGTGATAATGGAACTGAGTTCAGAAATGCAACAATGGAAGAATTCTGCAAGGAAAATGGAGTGAAGCAAGAATTTTCAGCACCTGGTACACCACAACAAAATGGTGTAGTTGAAAGGAAAAATAGAATCTTGATTGAAGCTGCCAGAACTATGCTTGATGAAGCAAAATTGCCAACTTATTTCTGGGCAGAAGCTGTTCAAACTGCTTGTTTTACTCAAAATGCAACACTGATCAATAAGCATGGAAAGACACCATATGAGATGGTGAAGAAAAAGAAGCCTAACCTGAAATACTTTCATATTTTCGGGTGCAAATGTTTTGTTTTGAAGACTCATCCAGAACAGTTGACCAAGTTTGAGCTAAAGGCAGATGAAGGAATTTTTGTTGGCTATCCACTGTCAACAAAGGCATTCAGAGTTTACAATCTGAGAACTAAAGTGATCATGGAATCTATACATGTATCTTTTGATGATAAAAAGATAACTGGACTTGAAGACAAAGATGAATATGATCAACTGAACTTTGAAAATGAAGATTTAAACTCTGATGAAGGAAACTCTGATGAAACATTTCTGACAGACTCTGTTGAAACAAACTCTGAACCTCTACTGGTAAACACTGGAGAAACTTATTAGCCACAACAAAGGGGAGAACCAGTTGAGGGGGAGCATGATCAAGATGAAGACTCAAACACTGATACTGAGTCAACTGAAAAATCTGGATCAAACTCTGATGCTTCAAACTCTGAAAATTCAAATTCTGACTCTGGGCAGTCAAGTTCAGGGGGAGTCTCAGAAAACGAAGATAGATCACAACAAAATCAGGAGAGCATGGATCAAGGGGGAGGATCACATGCTGATAGAAGTCATTTGCCTTCTGCTAGGAAATGGACTAAATCACATACACCTGATTTGATAATTGGTGATCCAGATGCAAAAGTGAAAACAAGAAGTGCTACTGCAAGTGAATGTCTGTTTCATGCATTCTTGTCTAAAAATGAACCAAAGAAAGTGAAAGAAGCTCTTCAAGATGCAGACTGGATAACAGCAATGCAGGAAGAGTTGAATGAATTTGAAAGAAATGAAGTTTGGACCCTTGTACCAAGGCCAAAGAACAGATCTTTGCAGGCTGCAAGATAGACAGAAAGAGCACTAGTGGAAGTTGTCAATTTCTTGGTGAAAGACTTGTCTCCTGGTACAGCAAGAAACAGAAATCAATCTCCACATCTACAGCAGAAGCAGAGTATATTGCAGCTGGTAGCTGTTGTGCACAGATCTTGTGGATGAAGAATCAATTGCTGGATTATGGATTGAGGTACAGTAAAATTCCTATTTACTGTGATAATCAAAGTGCTATTGCTATGACAGGTAATCCAGTACAACATTCAATGACCAAGCACATCAGCATAAGGTACCACTTCATCAGAGAACATGTGGAAGAAGGGAATATTGAACTACATTTTGTGTCTACAGAACAACAGCTTGCAGATATCTTCACTAAACCATTGAGTGAAGCTACATTTACAAGACTGGTCAATGAACTAGGAATGGTCTCTGGTTCTGACTAGGAATGTTGGTTAGATTCAAATTTTACTTATGTAGTGTATTACTCATATTTCCTGATTGGTTAAATGCTAAGTGAACTCTGTTGATTAAACTCTGTTATGCATACTCTGTTAAACTCTGTCAGCATGCCTGTATGTCATTCACTGTTAATAAGTTTGATAAACTCTGTGAACTATGAGTTAATTTTTGTCCGACTGAAAACACCAATGAAGAAATATGTATGAAGCATGATTCTCAGCAATTAATCATGAATCTTTCTGAGTTATTGTGATCTAATCTTAGATTGTGCAGAAAGTTAACACAGCATGATATTGGTTCATATTTATAGCATCTCTTAGTTTATTTCATCCTAAACTCTGAGTCTATAAATACTGTGTGCATTACCTTACATGAATAACTACCGATGTTGATGAACTCTAAACTCTGTTAGTTAAACTCTGATAGAATAAAATGCTTACTGCAATACCCCAAAGAAAATGTATATAGGATGTTATACTCCTTTGAGATTATGTTGGATACTAGGATGACCCAGGAACTTATTGGTATATAATATGTGCTGAAATTCTCTGATTTTTGGTGACTAGTTAAATACTAGGATGACCCAGGAACTTATCAAAATGATAAGGGCTAAAATTTTTGAATTTTTGGTGACTGGTTCCAACCTCTAATTACTGGAATGAATAGAATTAAAAAAAAAGGGAGAAGTATATTGTTTGCACTAAATCACGCAAGCGTACGTGGTCACAAGTAATATAGATATAAGTCAAGTTCGTTCCCACAGAGATCTGGTTTTTAATTCAGTATTGTACCTATGCAACAATGTATGGTTTTAATTCACTGCTAAGACAAATAACAAATTGGGTTTTAATTAACTAAATCTAACTAAAAAGCAAATTAACAAACTAAGATTTAACTAACTAACGAGAATTGGAATCGAATTACTTCTGCAAGATAAACCATGGAATCCTAACTTCATTAAATACTTTGCTTAGATCTGACGCCTTTAATCACTATATGCAATGGTTATGATATCTGATCGGATAACACGAAACAAGTACACGCTACCTGTCAGCATACGTATACCAAACTAAACATACATCCACAAAAGAGATAGAAGATGAATAGACACCAATTATGCTTAGACCCTATATGTCTATAGAATTTGAAAACATAACGGTTGAAGAACAAGTTATCCATAAAGATCACACAGGGCAATATAAGTATTTTCATCTCATACTACGAATCATGTTGATAAACAATCATGAACCTATGCTAGCATGGCAAGTTCTAAATCTCAAGATCCACTTTCACTTCACAAGAGATTAACATATTAGATGTTAGCTACGCATCTAGCAATTAAGCACAACCATACGAGGATATCAGATATACATCACACACAGATCTTTAAAGCAATCAAGATACTAAAGCTCCATAAATAAATCCGTTAGAATCCCATGACAACGATTAGTTCATAATCGAACCTCTCGTCATCATGGGATCTGATGAAACCATGATAAAAACAAAGTATGAAAAGATACAAATAAAACTAAGTAATTGATATGTAATGGTCTCTCCTAATGATAATTATTCAATTTTACAAGGGTTGGATGTGTTTATATAGGCTCTAGACATCTTGCCCAACAAGAAAATACCAAATCAGAATTATAATAGAAGTACGTTTCCTAAACTGATGCTGATTTAAAGGGAAATTCGCAGCTGTCTTTCCTTCATTAATTCTGGAACGTTCCAGCTGCAATTGGGCCTCTGGACCACTTTAGAATGATAGAAAATCTCGTTATCTTCGCGTGGACTGCTTACGGGCCTCAAACGGAGTTGTAGAATTCAAGATATGGCCAAAACAAAAATCCGAAATCTGGCAGAATTTTTACGCGCGCTGGCTGCGCTGGTGGAGCGCTGGCTGCGCTGTAGCTACTGTTCATAGCGCTGACTGCGCTGGTTTGTGCGCTGGCTGCGCTCCTTTGGCTGCCGGGAGATGATTTTGGCTGATTTTGGTCTATTTTCTTCGTTTTAACTCCGATTTTCATTCCGTTTCTTCCGGCTCTCTCGCAATTTGATGTACTGTTATTCTTTTAGCTCAAAACCTACCATTTAAGCATGGAAAACATCATCCCACATCCGACTCTTATTCCTGCACAAATTCACTAAAAACACATCAAAAACACCACATACTTGAGTTCAAGTCATCAATTCAAGCCGATACGAAGCATTCCAAGTGGATATAAAATCCACTTATCACACCCCCAAACTTAAACCGATGTTTGTCCTCAAGCATAACAATTACAACTAACTAACTAACTAGTACCACTTCCGTAGGTGATCACGGTTGCATTTGGCATATGCAACAAGCCCTTTAAACCCCTAGGCAGCCCTAGTGGACGAGTAAGGTCTCGTGAGGGCCTATAGCGAATGTACCCACAAAATCCATGTAACCTAATGCAATGCAATGCATGAATGCAACTAATATGAAAAATGCAACTAATCTAGTACTAATATCCTACCATACCTTCAAATCCTCTCATGCCATATCAACTTAAGAATCAAAGTAAATACGCAATGTCTTGGTGTCGAAAGTGCAAGTATTCACATAGTCTACTCAATGAACATGCATAAGTTCTCACAAGTCCATGTCAAGTGTAAGAATAAGTTAGTAACCATGCTAAGCCTACAAGAGCACATCTTTGAGATAAAACTCGGGATCTCACACGCAAAAACAAGCAAACACTCACAATCCACTCACAAAAGAATATTCACTCAAGAACAAGGGTAAGTGTATCACTCAATTCCAACAAAATCATAAGCATGCTTGACATTTGGTATCAATCTAACTCTTAACACAACATACATCAATGACGATAATCAAAAGGTCTTTATTTGGGTTGTAACGGGGCTAGGGTCAAGGTATGTCAAATAAGCCAAAACAAGTGAAGTGTCAAAAACTAGTAGGAACTTATAATAAATCATACACAACCACCTATTTTCCCCCCACATAATTTATTATTTTTCTTCCAACAAAAATGCTCGACTAGTCGACTAAAGTAGGATCACAACAAACACAAACATGCTCTCATAATATAACTTTTTTTTTCTCTTTTTTTTTTTCTTTTTTTTTCTTCTGTTTTTCTTTTTTTTTTCGAGAGCTAAAGCAACAATAATATAGACAATAACAATGATCCCACGATTTTATTACACATGCCGACTATCAAGCAACAAGCAAACCCAATTTTCAATATTTCCCCCAATATTATGACCAACAATAAACCCCTCATTGCACACCTTATTACTCCCTTAACCACTCTACTAGCCTTTGACAATGTGGGTTCAAATTAATGTAAGGCCAATACAAGAAAAAGGTCTAGGCAAGTAATGTGGTATGTCACCGAAAAAATAGGATTAAGCTCAACGGGTTAACTAATTGATCATGTAAAATATGGTGTGGTAATATGGGAAAATATGCGTGGTTATTCCTATATGCCTTTATCATTTTAATCGTCAAATAATGTCATGCGTTTCAAGAAAGACCTCAAACAACTGCTAGCAATGCAAACAATCCGTGGACACTCAAGCAAACGAATAAATTGCAAAAAATATGCAATAAGGCTCAAAAGCTCACTTGGTAGGAAAACATACTCAATCCCAAGCAAAAACCTCTCTAATGTCCCTACTTGTATTCAAAGCATGCAAACTAAATCAACTTGCACATATTCATGTCCTTCTAATTACTTACAACATTCAATAAGTCTACTAGCTTCAACTTACTAGTGTATGTGTGTGCACAAGAACAAAGCATATCACTTCTCAATCAAAAAACGTCAACAACACAAAATTCCTATCAAGCATGGGTGCAAATGCAAACTATTATGAACTCACATGATATATAAAAACAGAATGTCCTATATGAAACAAACGTAGATATCACGAACATAAATGCATAATTTACTAATACTAATATGAAAAGCATGAAATCCTACATGAACACATAATACAACAACTACTAATCCCCCAAACCACCCCCAAACTTAAAATATTCAATGTCCACATTGAATGGAAGTAAATACGAGGGAAAGTAGAAAGCATACCAGTATACAACAATGCTTGGGTTGCCTCCCAAGAAGCGCTTCTTTAACGTCATTAGCTTGACGTTACTTCCAAGCCTCCATTAAGGATGATAATAGTTTGCCTGGTCCTTTCTTCGTGAGACTTCATCATCATCACGGCGACACACTTTCTGCCCCTTCTCCTCGCTTGGCCTATTCGTATAACAAATATGTCCTGTTCCAATGCCTTCTTCTGTTGACCCAAAATCTGTCAATTTGTAGAACAACACACCTTCGCGGGCTTCGGTTGAATATAATGGAGGAGGGTAAGTGTAGGTTACTGAAGCCTTTGGTTTCTCAAAGAGAACTTCCTCCATTGGCTCTAATGCGCTACCTCCATCTTTATACTCTGAGACAAGTAAAAGATCTGCATCTTTCCCATGTTCTTCAGCGTCTTGGTACGCACATACCAATTCTTGAAATTTGTGCAGCTCATCAGTGTCTGTCCCAAATAGTGCCCTTTCCAAATCATCCACCATCCTAACATGATCAAATTCCTCACATGGCTTGTGAACGCTCACCTCACCTTGGAATTTGTCTTCTTCGATTAAGCATGCAGTACCTTGCTCCAAGTCATCGTTATTTTCTGGTATTGCTTCTGGTGTGAATTGTTGTTTCTCTTGTTCCAAGGCTCTCACAGCTTGAGCAACTAGAATCTCCAAAGATTTGAAAGACTCCTCGCTACTCTTTACAAACATCATAATCTCCTTCCTAGTAGGAACCTCATCTGACTGAAAAGTAGGAGTAGGTTGCTGATGTTGAAACTCTTCACTTCCATAGTAATATGACATATCTCGAACATCTTGCTGGTACTGTTGAGGATGGTATAGAAAATATGGTTGTTCCTCATAAGTGACATATGGATCAACTTCTTCGTAGTAACAATATTGTGAGGGATCATGAACGCCCAAACACCGCTCACATTGATAAGGCATGGATGTCCTTGAATATGCCCACCATGGCAACTCCTCGCATGCCATCTTCAAAAACTCAAGTACCTGAACACACCAAACTAAACAAGATAGGTAAGAAAAAATCTGAGTCAGTGAACTCTAACGACCACTATTGACAAGCACATAAACCAAAAATAAAACACCGATGATCCCCGGCAGCGGCGCCAAAAACTTGTTTGCACTAAATCACGCAAGCGTACGTGGTCACAAGTAATATAGATATAAGTCAAGTTCGTTCCCACAGAGATCTGGTTTTTAATTCAGTATTGTACCTATGCAACAATGTATGGTTTTAATTCACTGCTAAGACAAATAACAAATTGGGTTTTAATTAACTAAATCTAACTAAAAAGCAAATTAACAAACTAAGATTTAACTAACTAACGAGAATTGGAATCGAATTACTTCTGCAAGATAAACCATGGAATCCTAACTTCATTAAATACTTTGCTTAGATCTGACGCCTTTAATCACTATATGCAATGGTTATGATATCTGATCGGATAACACGAAACAAGTACACGCTACCTGTCAGCATACGTATACCAAACTAAACATACATCCACAAAAGAGATAGAAGATGAATAGACACCAATTATGCTTAGACCCTATATGTCTATAGAATTTGAAAACATAACGGTTGAAGAACAAGTTATCCATAAAGATCACACAGGGCAATATAAGTATTTTCATCTCATACTACGAATCATGTTGATAAACAATCATGAACCTATGCTAGCATGGCAAGTTCTAAATCTCAAGATCCACTTTCACTTCACAAGAGATTAACATATTAGATGTTAGCTACGCATCTAGCAATTAAGCACAACCATACGAGGATATCAGATATACATCACACACAGATCTTTAAAGCAATCAAGATACTAAAGCTCCATAAATAAATCCGTTAGAATCCCATGACAACGATTAGTTCATAATCGAACCTCTCGTCATCATGGGATCTGATGAAACCATGATAAAAACAAAGTATGAAAGATACAAATAAAACTAAGTAATTGATATGTAATGGTCTCTCCTAATGATAATTATTCAATTTTACAAGGGTTGGATGTGTTTATATAGGCTCTAGACATCTTGCCCAACAAGAAAATACCAAATCAGAATTATAATAGAAGTACGTTTCCTAAACTGATGCTGATTTAAAGGGAAATTCGCAGCTGTCTTTCCTTCATTAATTCTGGAACGTTCCAGCTGCAATTGGGCCTCTGGACCACTTTAGAATGATAGAAAATCTCGTTATCTTCGCGTGGACTGCTTACGGACCTCAAACGGAGTTGTAGAATTCAAGATATGGCCAAAACAAAAATCCGAAATCTGGCAGAATTTTTACGCGCGCTGGCTGCGCTGGTGGAGCGCTGGCTGCACTGTAGCTACTGTTCATAGCGCTGACTGCGCTGGTTTGTGCGCTGGCTACGCTCCTTTGGCTGCCGGGAGCTGATTTTGGCTGATTTTGGTCTATTTTCTTCGTTTTAACTCCGATTTTCATTCCGTTTCTTCCGGCTCTCTCGCAATTTGATGTACTGTTATTCTTTTAGCTCAAAACCTACCATTTAAGCATGGAAAACATCATCCCACATCCGACTCTTATTCCTGCACAAATTCACTAAAAACACATCAAAAACACCACATACTTGAGTTCAAGTCATCAATTCAAGCCGATACGAAGCATTCCAAGTGGATATAAAATCCACTTATCATATATATAGAGGGGGTATAAAATAAAAGTTACTGTATATAGATTGATTACTTCAGAGTTTAGCTTTCATCATACAGTCAGTGTTTACTATGACAGTTTGTGCATCCAGTGTTTATTGATTTACTTTATGGATTTTATGAAAAATTAGATGCTCTAAAAATTGATTTGGTAAACTCTGCTTCACACACACATATTTTCACAACTGTGCAATTTATGAAAGGGTTTCGGTGATAAAAGTTGGAGAATTGACAAACGCTGTTGATTCGTGATTTGTACTCTAAGGTAAATTTTCATTTGGATAATTTGAAAATTTTGGAGTAAATAGGGATTTTGACAACTGTTAATCAGTGTATTGTTGATGAATTTGTTCCTTATATGATTACTTTAATTAGTTTTCATATTCTCTTCTTTGATTTATTTCCTTGAAGAACAGTTCATAAAACATAAATAAAAATTGCAGAACACACTGAATAAGATTAGAGAAACATAATTTTTCATTGATAATAAGAAAGAGATTACAAGCAAGTATTACATCTTTTTGTTCTTTCTATCTGCTAATCTCTTCAACAGGAATCTAGAAGGTCAAGTCCAAACCACTCCATTGTTAGCAAAAATCCCAGATCCCATCTTTGCCACTTTATTTGGGTGGAAGTTGAAGGGATAAGGTTATTTTTGCTGACATATTCATTAACAATGGTTGGTGGTGTTGGATGAGGATGCCTTCGAGGAGAGCCATGCAAATGTTGCTTGGAGAGCAGCATCGATGTCGATCACCCTTGCAGGTTTCTCTCTCTCGATCTCTTCCAGACCGACATCCATTTGCAGCCACAGAGTCTCAAGCTGTCTTTCCCAGTCAAACGCTTCAAACTCTTCACGCGTATAGCTGAAGATATCCCTATTCTCGACAAGATGGAGTTTCTTTTCTTTGATGGTAAGGTTTGCCATTGTTTTTCAGAGTGTTTTGTTTGAAGGGTTTGTGATTTTACAGGGGAGAGTGAAAGGTTAAAGGATTAATGAACTATTCTGAGCAAGTCTCTAGGCATTAAATAGAGATGGGTAAGCAACGAAGTCCTAAAACGCTTCGTATTCTGGTTATTAATGGCTACAGGTAAACGCTTCATATTCTGGTTTTAATTGGGTCCAGATATTTTAAGAGAGTGTTATTTGATTTTTTTTAAATCAAATATTTTATTGTTTTAATTTGCAAAATACTCTTCTTAAAAATACGCGCACGTGACCCACTCACCCATTAATGTGTCCCACTCACCCATTATCGTGTCCCACTACACATTAATCTAGGAACTGATTGAGTGTTTGCTTACATAAGAGATTGGGTTTTTAATTACTCTAATTACTTTTTTGTCCAAACGGTTGTGCCTTAATTTTTACATCTCACAGTTCTCTCATTTTTTTCTTGGGCATTCTCGCAAACACCTTTCCTACATACACTTCTCTTGGGAATTCTTGCAAATTTCTTCACTCAATGGCTTCTAAACCATTCACTACTCTTGGTTTACGGTTTGTTCCTAACAACTATGAAGCTCCACTCTATCATGAACGTGTTCCAGAACCGTTTCATCTAATGCAGAATTTCTTGAGAGATTCAGAGATTGGACAAGCTCTGGTTGGACCTGATACTCTCTCTGCATCTCAAATTGCTACTTTTTGGCAGAATTCAGTTTATGTGGATGGAGGAGAGAATGGGACTCCTAACATCATCTTCACTTATGAAGAACAAGACTTTGTGATTACTCCACAAACTGTAAGAGATATAATGGGGTTTGACACACATACTTCTTTTACTCTGGTTAATGAAACTCTTTTGAGAGAGATGCTACAAGAGATAGGTTACATGGAATCTCTTGACAAGCTTGGCGGTATAAAGAGACCTAATCTCAGGAAGGAATGGAACTTTTTCTTTGATTGCATTACAAGGACATTCCAGAAGAAAGTCACCAACTGGGATGCCATTCCAATAGACAGTCTCCAAATCGGGTATTCTCTACTCTATGGTAGTAATTTTGATTTTGGTAGATATGTTCTGATGAACTTAGGTGATAAACTGTCAGAGTCTACTACTGTTTATTATGCTCATTTTTGTCAAATGCTGTTCAATGCTTGTGTACCTGGTCTAGAAATTGCTGATACTGATGAAATTGATCCTTTTAGAGTCAACAAGAGAATATTCTCTGATATGACTAATAAGGATGTTGGTAAAGAAAATCTCCCTGCCTTTGTCATGCCACTTGCTTTGCAAAATTTTCTCAATCAACCTCAAGAACAACAACAATCTGAACCACAACCACAACCACAACCACAACCACAACCACAACCACAACCACAACCACAACCACAACCTGAACCACAACCTGAACCTCAACCTGAACCACTAAACATTGATCGTACTCAAACACCAAACACTGAATCACCTACATCACCTACTCACTCTGCACCTACAAAACAACCTTCACACACTCCACAAACAAACTCTGAATCATCACTATCTCCACCAAAACCACAGCCTAAAACAACAAGAGGCAGAGTCAAGGCAGCACTAAACACTGAACGGCATGCAAGAGTTAAGAAGTCAATAGAGACGAAAATGAAAGCAAAACAGACATCTCCTGGAGCTGTTTATACTAGAAGAGTGAAAAGAATAAAACAAACGGCAAACATACCTAAGTCACTCTCAGTGGTAGAACAATCTCCACAATCTAGTGAAGAGGATTCAGATAATGTACCTCTAGCAAAGTGAAGAAAACTGGTATTCTCTAATTCTGTGGATGAAGATATTGATGCTCCAGAGGTAGTTTCACAACAAATACCTACTGTTGAGGTTGAGAAAGATGCAATACCTGCAGAGGTTGAAATACCTGCAGAGGTTGAAATGCCTGCAGAGGACAAAATGCCTGCAGAAGAGGATACTAGAGATGGCCTTTCTCCAATAAATGATATTCTTGATTCATTTATGCCATTCTCTGATCCTATCTCTGATACTGGTGCAGCTGATCAACCTACGGTTGTTCTTTCTGAAACTGTGGCATCCCATACTGAGTTATTATCTGATGCTCACCAAACTGTTGAAGGAGGAGATGAAATTGATCAAGCAACCAAGGCTACTTCTCAGTCTATGCCTGTTGCTGAGCCTGAGCAACATGGAGAAAATCTTGACAAGGCTGTAGAAGAAATTGCTAAAACTGTGGCTGAAGATGAACATGCTAAAGCTACAAGTGTTGAACCTGACGGTGAAAGCAGTGCAAATTCTGATTCTTCTCTGAGTGCACCAGTACAAACAGACAATAAACATACACCTTTCACTCAACCTTGTACGTCTCATGAAGTTGAGAGAGCACAATTTGCAAAGTTTGCTGCTGAATGGTACAAAGAGGATTGTATTTTTCCACGAGGAAGAGCAGCTGATTTTGTTAAGCAAACTGCTGATACTATCTCCAATCCAGAGATTCTTTCTTGCTTAAAAGCAACTGTAGTTCAAGTCAAAACTCTGGATAGAAGATTTGATGACACTACAAAGGCAATCACTGATTTGCGGAATGAGGTTGTAGCTAGAGAAATGAAAATGGAAAGAGACTCAAAACTCATGAATACAAAATTTTCTACAGCTCAAGACAATCTCTTTGCCAGGCTGAGTAAAGTTGAAGAGAATCAGTCTGACTTATCTTTTAAAATTGATTCTATTGCTACCTCCTTGGAGTTAATTACATCTATTCTTATGCCTGATGATGTCAAAAAGGGGGAGAGAGTTATCAGAAGGGATAGTGCTGGAGATGGAGGGGCAAGTAGTAAAGGGAAGAACAAAACTGAAGAAGTTCAAACTTTGAGAACTAGCAAGTCATCTAAATCACAGTCTGTTGGGAGAAATACTGATACTCAAGGTACTTCAAAGACCAAGAGTTTGCTGTTACCTTCTAATCCACAAACTGATGAAGAATTGGCTGCTAAGCTGTTTATTGAAGAGAATGAGGAAGGAGTTACGATTGAGGACATTGAAGCTGAAGAAAAGAGTTTACAAGAAGAACATCTCAAGGCTTTAAAGTTTGGTAAGTTACAAAGAGGAAAAGCTCCTAGACCTGTTGTTAAAGGTGTTGTGATCAAAGAAAGGGCTGATGTTAGTCAAAGATCTCGGTTTTCAAAGGAAACAATGGCAGCAGAAGCTAAACTCAAGCTGAAAGGCATTGAAGGAGAAAATTCACAGAAGAAAGTTACAACTTCTGTTGCATCACAAGTAATGATCACACCTTTACACTCTTCTCAGTTGAAATCGGTTTTTGGGAAAGGAACAATTCAAGATCCAAATATATTATCTGGAGTTTCTATGAATATTTCTGATGGAAGAGCTTTATCTGGAAAAGTTGGAAATAATAATGGTGGACTAGGTTCACACAGAGACAAAAGGCAATATACTGGTCCTAGAGATCCTTCTTCACTGGCTGTTCCAGGTCGTGCTGTTCCTCAAGAGAGTTTGGACAGACTGGAATCAGTACAGTTAGTTCATCAGAAGAGTTTAAACAAGGACTTTCTCTTGTACTTCATGGCTGATGGGACAGTATTTAAAATTGGTGAGAATGATATTGGATTGAAATGTTGGGAAGAACTAGATTATGTTCTATATCTTTTCAAGGTGAATAGTCAAAGGACTCAATCAGTTGCTAATGTGCTCAGACAGAGAATGCTTCAGAATTTGGAAATCAGAGGAGAGAAGTATAATAGCAGATATGTTCCTAAGTACAGGGATTACAAAGGAAATCTCATTGAAATGAAGAAAGGTACTGCAAAGTTAAAGACTGATTTGGGAAACACAGTACTTGACTTCAATTCACAGTCAGAAGAAGTCAAATTTATCAGACTAGGAAATGAGATGAGAAGGAACAAAATCTATGATCTTAGGGCTGCTATCTACCAGACAGATGAGAGTGATCCTCAGCTCAGAGAAATTAAAGAAGCTATGAAGATTGAGCTTGAAAATGCAGAAAGAAGATTGCTCATAGATTATCTCAGAGCTATGCCAGATCTTGAAGTGATTAGAGATTAAGGTCTGTAAGGAGTTTCTTATTCTCTGTAGTTTTTGTTAAGTAGAAACTTAAACTCTGAATTTGTATAAACACTGTATTTGTCTATTTGTTTTGACATCATCAATTATTGTCATTAACTTGTGCATTTTTGCTAATGAACAAGTTGGGGGAGATTGTTAAATATAATTGATTTGTTTTAATCAGTGTTTAAGTGTTACAGTGAATTATCAGAGTTTAGCTGGAAGCAGTCAGAGTTTAGTGTAAACTCTGACAGATGGAAGCTCGACAGAGTTTGTCAAACTCTGTCTGGAGGCAGCGTCTACTGGTCAACAGTGATTGAAGATTTATTATGGAAGCGATATCTTTGAAGATTGGATAGCTATCAAAGAGATCGAGTTGACTTAGGAGACGTGTGACAATCTGTAATTGATATCATTGTATAGCTGATTATTATGAATATCAATTAGAGATTGTATCGTAGCTGTATGTTATATAAATACAGTTAGGTTAACCCTAGAAGGGTATCGTACAACGAATTATCTTTATTGTAACCTAGCAGCTCTTTGTGATATTTTACATCACGAAGAGGGTTCTTAATACAAGAAGTTTTTAAGTGCATAAACGTTTTACTTGTTAAACTCTCATACAAAGTTGATTATTAATTGTGTATTCGGCCTAATAGTGGTTTTCTTTCCAAATTCTCAAATCACTTATAATAAAATTACAAAATATTAACTCCTCAATTCCTCAAATTAAATATCTCATTTCTTGATATTACTGATATATAATTCCCTGCTCGGTCAAATATTACACGAAAATAGAATTTGGAATTTCTGAATTCCGATCGCATTTACATACACTTATTTACTCCGTAGATTACTAGTATAACTTCGGAATATCCACACTACGTCTCGTACATAGGTGGCATGAAAATTTTTCTTAATCCTCAAAATCACTATTCATCCACCAAATCACTATTCATTGATGCACTTCATCATAATAGGAAAAGTTTTAATTCTACCGAAATTTTGGGTTCTTACAGTCTCTCCTCCTTAAAAGGATTCCGTCCCGGAATCAATTTAGGAATCACTGGGGTTACTCCTTCTTTGTTTCACTCTTTCAACTTCCAGGTGGATTTTTCCACATCTTGATTTTCTCACAATTCTTTATTATTTTGAAAACCTTGTTCCTCAGCACTTGTTCTTCTCTATCCATGATTTCCACGGGTTGCTCCACATAGGTCAAGTCGGGTCATAGGTCCACTTGGTTGTACTCTATCACATGCCGATAGTCGGTGTGGTAGGGTCGTAACATAGACATATGAAACACATTATGAATTTGCTGCAAGCTTGGGGCAAGGCTAACTCGTAGGCTAACTTCCCAATACGCCTCAAAATCTCAAAAGGTCCAATAAACCTCAGACTTAGCTTCTCTTTCTTAACAAACCGCATCAATCCTTTCCAGGGGATACCTTTAGCATCACGAAGTTTCCCACCTCATACTCCTTTGATATCTCATAAAATTTGACCATTCGAAATAATGGGTTTCGTAAAAAAACTAATGACTTTTACATACACTCGTCTGTACCGTAAGGACGTAATATCAATTCGAAATCTTCATTTAATAATTCGTACATATCGTGATTGCAAAATTTTCTTATCCACCCATAAAATTACTATTCATCCAGGTTTCGAATATTCCAAAAAATTAGGGCTATTGCAGTCTCATCTCCTTAAAAGGATTTTATCTTAAGAACCTAAGGAAAATAGTTGTGGATACAATTCCAACTTTACCCTTTCCAACTCTCAGGTTGACACTTCAACCCTTTTGTTCTCTCACCTGGGTCTCACCAACGCTTTAATGTTGTTTCTCAACGCATACTCTCCTCGACCTGTATTCCTTATCGGTTGTTCTGTGAATGAAAATTTCTATCCCAATACTTATACATTCCTCTACTACCTTGTTCATAGTATCCGTGTTGAGTCCTTATATCGTTGGCCCGTGAATACTTTGTGGTCATGTTTTATATTCTGAGGCAACGTCAATACGCATGGTATTCCTCATATTCCTTGGCTTGATTAGCACGCATGTGTTGCCTCTCGTAGCCGTTACCACTTGCTATGGATACTGTATAGTCTTCGGTATACGTCGAACCAGTTCAGCTACTATGTCCCTCGTTCATTGACTTCTTCGTAATGCAAGAAAAGTGAAACTTCTTCTTTCGCAGTACGCTCTACAAGAGACATCCTTACGTTCGCATGGTGACGATCGTGATAACAACATTCATTTCATGGATAAGTTTTTATTCTCGACTGCCCCATGAAACCTAAGGCACGACACTAAATATAAATTCGATCGTCTGGATAATTCTTCTTCCCTGTCCGTCAGCCACAGATCAAATTAGTACATACGGTCAATCTCTTTGTTAAATATACTTGAAAGCACCTTCAATATTCGAAGTTTAACTTTAAGTCTTTATCTGACGTAATCGCTGCATAAGTTTTATATTGCACCACCATCTCTTCCGTATATAAATCGATAATCTTCTAAATGGAAAGTCTCTCGCAGGTAAATCACTTGGTTCAACAATATGAATCAACTAGGGCCATCTCTTGGCTCGGTCTTCGGCGACCTGCTTATGAAATTCATTATAATTCTGTCCACGTTCAAGAGTTTCTACAGGCGGAATTAATCCACTAGATCTCTATCATTCTACTTTTGACATGTCGCGTTTGTACTTAATAGTTTGCCAATACCATTCTTCATACCCATTTGCCAAACATTCTCTTAATTCTCTACACATCTTTGTCCTTCCCCATAATTTAGTCACTTTCCTCTAACATTATTCTTTATTGTATATACTCTATTTTTTTGGTCAATACTGACTGAATTCCAATTTCGAATAATCCCTTCGATAGGTATCGGCCACCCCACTGGCCTTTCCTGGGAAATAATAAATTTCTCCATTATACTCCCTGCTCCCTTTCGTCACCTTCTCTTTCTTATGTTTAGTTCTAATATGAAGATATACTTATGGCACTTGTGGAAAACTTTCACACTTTTCTCATAAAGTTAACGTCTCAGTTTTATGCGTGAACGCCATCATGACTAATCCCAGACTCACGGTTAGTATATCCTATCCCGTAACCTTTATGTTGTTTAGAAGTATAGGCTATCATCCCCTTTCTACTGCATCAGCACACCTCTTAAACTCTTGAAAGACGCATCATCGTGACTCTCAAAGTCCTCTTTTTATCATTAAGTATAGCTAACAACGAGGTTGTTGCTAATATCTCATTTCATTCCAAAACTTTGTTCATTAATCCATAAAGGCTTCTGACTCATTAGTCCACTCAAATGATACTACCATAATTTTATAACGTTTATATTAGTGTGAAATGCCAACTTTGGCACAGTACAGAGGTCGATCTTGAGTTGGTGAAACCCGCTTTTCAACCTTATCTTTGAAAAACAACTACGCGTTTTAACTGGTCAACAATTCCTACATCTCCAGTTAGGGGTATCGATTCTCGATGGTATATGTAAGATGTCATACGCTCGTCCTCTTTCACAACTGGCGCCAATCAGTCTGAGGCCTGCATGCTGCTGCGATTCCCAATAAACTTGATTAGGTGGTAATCTCGAAGGATCATTAGGATATATCCATGCATCCATTTGCTATTAGAGGCCTTTTAAACTTTATGTCTCTCTATGTGCATCAATCCCTTTAAGCTAACACTACTAGAAAAAGTAGAATAGACATCGCCCCTTTTACATCGGTTCCTGATTTACCCGATGTAAAAACTCTCAATGACATCGGTCGATAAAAAACTGATGTCTTTAATATATTATGAAATCACGTTACCAGCAAACCGATGTCATTGATATTTCATTGAAAAATCAATGACATTAGTCTGGAAAAAAACCGATGTCTTTAATACATTATAACATCGGTCAAAAATTAACCGATGTCTAATGCATGCTTTAAAAAAATTTCAGTCGCGCGCCCCCAATTTTTGTTCGCCCCTTGGAATATATTTTAGTTCCCCCTTAATTTATTTCCCCCCTTAGGCATTCCCCCCCCCCTTTTTTGAGATCTTTCAGACAAAACACAAACTACACTCTCATAATTAAAACAAAATAAACAAAAATAACTCTCATATTTTCACTCCTCTCTCTGGGCGACTCGACGGTGCTCTCTCTCACCTCTCTCGATAGCCACCCTCTCTCTCTCTCTCTCTCTCTCTCTCTCTCTCTCTCTCCCCCCTTCTCTCTCGCGCTCTCTCTCTCTCCCGCCTTCTCTCTCGCTCTCTCTCTCTCTTTCAGTTCTCAAACTGCGCCTCAGTTGTTAATTAGCCGATTCACTTCACAAATCCCTTTGTTTACTGCTTAAAATCTTGAATCGGTAAGTAAGTAAGCTTGTATTCAAATGTAAACTCGAATTATTACTCTGATTTTACCTGTTCTAAATTGGGGATTTTTGTGTTCGAGTTCTTAATTTCTAATTAGTTTTTTCTTTGTTCTTATTAATGCAGGAGCAACATTTTAAAGCTTGAATCGGTGAGTAAACTTGCATGTGTATGTAAACTCAAATTACTTTGATTTTCAGTTCTAAATTGGGGTTTTTTGGGATTGGAAATTTAATTTTCTAATTAGTTTGTTCTTTGTTCTTATTAATTCAGGAACAACATTTAAAAGGAGAATTTGTTTGGCTAAGAATCATTTATCCAATAATTTTATTAATTTGTTTATATTTTTATTTACTAATTTTTTGAATATGTCTGTTTTTTTAGAGAGGATCGAGGAAGAACTTGTTTGGGTAGTGCTCTAAAGCTCAAATTCGTAAGTGTTTATTTGTTTTGACGCTGCTATATATGTTTGAATGTTTATTTATTTTTTATTTTGTGTTAAATCTAACATGCATCTGTTCTTTGTATAACATTCGGAGTCGGAGTCTACATATGTTAAATGTTAAGGCTGCATATGCTGTTTTAATGTGTTTGTTTCATTTATGTTATTGTGAAAATAAATATGCTTATTGAACATAAATAATATGCTTAAGTTCAATCATTTATTATTCATTTGTGAAAATAATCCTATGTTTGTAATCGTTGCTTTTTCACTTGCTCTGTTGCTAGAACTGAATAGTGTATATGATAGTATATATATACTTTCTCTGTTCGCCTGTTCGCTAAGTACATATGTGTGAATTATAGAAATCGTATACCTTCGTCCCCATTTAAATGTTAATGACATAGCACTTGTTTAAAAAACAAGTTAAACTTAGAACAATACTATAACTATAAATATCAATCTTAACTCAGAACAATACTATAACTATAAACTTAGAAAAAAGTCGTGTGCATTACAACTTAATTATAATATATAATATAAATAATAAATATGCTTATTGAATATAAATAAATTGTTATTTATTTGATATTTAAAATGATAATATGGTAGGTTGTACGTGTCTCCTCATATATGGACAAGTCATGGATTTTTGCTGATAGGGATTCATTAGAGTATGAAATCGGGGTTGAAAAGTTTTTGATGTACGCCGAAGAAAATTGTAAAGATCCTAAGAGAATACCTTGTCCATGTGCACGCTGCGTCAATTTTAAAAAATTCTCTATCAAGATTATTAGGGGTCATCTGTACGAAAAGGGTTTTAGTTTGGGGTATGTTGATTGGATTTGGCATGGAGCTAAGTCTAGGTCTTCTATTGGTAGCACAGTTCCGGCTTCTAATCAGGAGAATATTTCTGCGTCACAACCATTACAAGCCGATGATGTACAGGATGTTTGTGAAGCAGCATATAATAATAATTGGGGTGATGATTTTGATAAAGATTCAGATGAGTCCAAAAGGTTTTTGGCCGATGCTGAACAACCTTTGTATGAGGGTAGTGAGTGCACTAAATTAGATTCATTGTTGAAATTACATAATTGGAAAGCAAGATTTGGTATAAGTGATAGTGCCTATACAGATTTACTCTCTTTTGTTGGCTCTTTACTTCCTAAAGATCATGTCTTGCCAAGTAATTCATACGCATCCAAGAAAACACTATCTGATTTAGGCCTAGAATATATAAAATTTCATGCATGTCCAAATGACTGCATTCTATATAGGGGTGTGAATGCCGATGCTTCTGATTGTCCGAAGTGCCACAAATCTCGTTGGAAATTAAGAAAAGATGGTAAACCGAGGGTTAACATTCCGGCGAAAGTAATGTGGTATTTTCCAATCATTCCTAGATTTAAGCGGATGTTTAAATCTGCTTCTACTGTTGCACTAATGACTTGGCCTGCTAACCAAAGAAGTCAAGATGGCCAGATGCGCCATCCAGCCGACTCTCCTTCATGGCGGAATATCGATTATAGGTGGCCAACCTTCGGTAGTGAGCCAAGAAACATTCGGTTAGCTCTGTCCGCAGATGGTATAAACCCACATACTAATAGCTTAAGCAATAGGTACAGCTGTTGGCCAGTAGTATTGTCAACTTATAATCTTCCTCCTTGGTTATGCATGAAGAGGAAGTTTATGATGTTGACGATATTAGTCTCTGGTCCACATGAGCCAGGTAATAACATTGACGTGTTTTTACAACCGTTAATTGATGATTTGAAGAAGCTTTGGGAAGAAGGTGAACCAAATGTGTACGATGCTAGTACTAAATCTTTTTTCACTTTAAGGGCAATATTAATGTGGACGGTAAATGACTTCCCGGCATATGGGAATTTGTCTGGATGCGTCAATAAGGGTTATATGGCTTGTCCAGTGTGTGGTGATAATACCATCGCTAAATATTTACCTCATAGCAGAAAAATGTGTTACCAAGGTCATCGTCGCTATTTGCCTAGGCATCATCCTTATAGGAGGCAAAAGGCAGCTTTTAATGGTGAATAAGAGTTTGGACAAGTGTGTCAACCCCTTTCCGGAGAAGAGGTTTTAATGCAGCAGGAGGAAATGAAGTTTACTTTTGGAAATGAAGTAAAGAAGTCAAAGAAGGTGGACTGTGCATGGAAGAAAAAGTCAATTTTTTTTGAGCTGGAATATTGGAAATTTCATCATGTTCGTCACTGCCTCGATGTTATGCACATCGAGAAAAATGTCTGTGATAGTTTGATAGGGACACTACTAAATTTAAAATATAAGACTAAAGACAGTGAGGCATCCCGTAATGATATGGTTGAAATGGGCATTAGAAAAGATTTGGCTCCACAAAATGTCGGGGAAAAAAAACCTACCTGCCCCCTTCATCTTTTACTCTTTCAACGGCAGAAAAAAGAAAACTGTTATCATCACTCTCTTCAATGAAACTTCCTTATGGGCATTCATCGAACATTAAAAATTGTGTATCGATGTCCGATTTAGTATTACTTGTATGCAGGTACTTAGTAAAAAACAAAGTAAGAGAGTGAGGAAGCGAAAATATCCGCACAGATCATCGAGGAAAGGATACGTTGGTTTAGAAGAAGAAGAAGTATGACTTAATATTTTTTTTTTGTAATTTTTATTTGTGTTGAATGTCTTGTAATGTTCCATTATTTGTTTCTGGAATAAGTAAAATCAGGGCGTATGGAGCCTGAAGAAATACCTGATCGAGCAATTATGTGGAAAATTGCCCGTATGCCACCGCTGGGCGAAGAGATTGATGAAGAGCTGGCAGAGAGATTTAGAAGAATTGTAAGTTTTTAATCTTTTAACTTTTTATTTGTAAAATACTCTGTATTAATGGACATCGTAGCATGCTCTGTATATATATTATACTCTCTATTAATTTTAGTTTTTTTTACTAGGATGATTTATTGGAAAAGAAGAATAAGGGTGAGTTCAAGCCATCTGGAAGTGAAGATGTGCTTTCTGTAGCACTGGAAACTCCTGAGCATTCAGGTAGGGTTCGGGGAGTTGGAAGCTTCGTAACTCCATCAACCTACTTCAATCTGCCAAAAGAGAAATAACCAGAATTACAAAAGCTAAGTTTGAGAAAACAAAGAACGAGTTTATGTCGCAGATTGCCGAGCTGAAGGCTGAGCTGAGGGCGGTGGTGGCTGGTACATCCACTCATCACTCACCGATTTTCTCTGACAAATCAAGTTGTCCAGATGAAAAAGGAGAAAAAGAACAGCTTGCTGAAGAAAAGAAAAAAAAGTGTAAACCTAAATCTGCAAAACTATTGGTGCTGAACGAGGACAAGGAATACGAGAATGACGATTGTGTTGCTATTGGTCCTGTTGACCCTTCTTCACATGGAAATAAGGTAAAAATTAGTGTATACATGGATGTCTCTCAATGTTGTTTATTTTGTGGATGTCTCGCAATACTTATTAATTGACCTTTACTTGTAAATTTAGAGTCCGCAAAAATGTGAGTTGGCCGTGGACAACATTGAGAACAAGGTAGCATTTGGTATGGTTTTCTCCGAGGGAGACATGTGTAACTCAGTACATGGAGTGCCTCTGCAATCGGGACATGCTCGTGTCTCAGTAGACGGAATTATCAAGGAAGACGCCTTGGTTCCAGTTCCGGTACCTGGTGAAATAGAGACGGTTCGCCAACCTGTTGGCTCTCTTTTAGCATGGCCTAAAGACTTGATCATCTACACTAATGTAAGTACTGTTACGGTTTTATGATAGCTAATAAAGAGTAGTTTGACGGAATTGCATCTACTTGTTATCATTTCTTTACTTTTTACGTTTTTAACCCATTGTTCATTTGTAGAAAATTCAAAAGGAAGTAGTGTGTAAGGCAAGGAAGCAAAATAATGAGCTGAATGAGTTTCAGAAAGTGTATGCGATGATGAAGAGTGTTAAGCCAAATAAAAATGTGCCTCGACAGTTCATGTTGCTGCATATGCATGCGGTAACAATTTTGAAACAAAATTCAGAGTCCATTCAGATTGAATGTGATGGCGAGGTGTTTGGTAGGGACAAAACTATATTTTTATTGCATGAGAATGTAATGGCGCTGTTGGAGTTTAATATGATTGGCCAGGCTATAATATCGACCTATATGGCGTAAGTTCTTTCCTCTTTTCTGAATCGTTTATCATATTTTCTATATTTCTGTAAGGATATTTTTATGCAAAATGTATTATAAATATGTGTAGGTATTTGCATACAGAGGTTCTCAAGAAAAAAGAAACGGACATGTATGCATTTATTGATCCAGCAGCCTCACATAAACTCGATGATAATTTTGAAGCTTATGTTGTTCGAAGGATGAAATCTGGACCTTCTCGCATATTCCTCATGCCTCATAACCAAAAGTAAGTGAATTGTTTATATGCAGTTAATTAAGACTTATTATAATATATAGTTGGATCTGTTCGTATTTATTTTAAATTCTCATGACTTTGATTTATTTATAATTAAAACAGTTATCATTGGATTTTGATCATGATTTGGGAATCTGAAATTTTCATTCTCAATCCATTGGCTCACCCACCACGTTTTCCAGAACTAGAAGAATCCTTAGTGTGGTAATTATATTTCTACATTTCGATAACTAGAATGTAGCTTTCATTCTCAATTTATTGAGGTTATAGTGGGATTTCTCGGGTTTGACTCTGCTACTAATTTTCTTCCACAGAGCAGTTAGATCTTATAATGCTCAAACAGGACGGGCCCTCAAAAAACCCATAGTTAAAAATCTTGCCGTAAGTCTTTTGCACACTTTGTTTTTATTAAGTTCTTTACTGTTAATTTGTTTTCTTTAGCAACTAATCGGTACTTATTATTATTAAAATAGGGATGCCCTAAACAACCGGGTGGTACTGAATGCGGTTATGTTGTCATGCGTTATATGAAAGATATTTTCGAAGACAAGGAAATGAAATACATTGCAAAGGTATATATGCTTTAATTTATGTGTTGACTCAATATGGTTGTACTTTAAAACCATATTATTTTATATATTGCTAAGGTATATGTATGCTTGGTTTCTATGTGGACAGTGGGCACCTAGGAGTCGCAAGTCTTACACAAGGGAGGAGCTTGATGACGTGCGTCTCGAGGCTCTTGGATACATCCAAGGATTCGTGTACTAGCTAGCTCCATGCATTTATTTTATTTCATCATGTGAACCTGTGAACCTCCTGAACCTTTGTTTTGTCAGTTTAGTTTAGTTTTTGTGGTCGATCTGGGCAGGGGTTATATATATGTGGAAGGTGGTCGATTGTGGATGAAATGTAGGAAGTTCATGTGGATTAATTAAATAGTTATTTTGTAAGGATCGAGTATTACTTGGTATTGTCATTTGAATGATGAAATGACATTTTGACTTGGTAATTAATATTTTGAGAACCATTATTGGTTGTTTTTCATTTTGGAATGGTTTTGATTTTCATTTTGGAATGGTTTTGATTGCATTGTTTTGTTTTGGCTAGTACTGTTATAATTAACACTAACACATCAGTTAAACTCAATGAAACCGATGTTTATAATAAGTAGAAACATCATTATTACAAAACAAACTGATGTAATTGACATACATTAACATCATTAACAACAAACAAACTGATGTAATTGAAGCACAAACGTGCCACATTGTTGATGCTTTTAACATCGGTGACTAACTGATGTTAATATGAATGAAAGACATCGGTTAGTTTTTTGTAACCGGTGTTATAGATCCTATCTAACATCAGTCAGGTTCCTGTAAACGATGTGATAGATACTCATTGACATCCGTTTAAAACCGATGTGAAAAGGCACCGAACGATGTGATAGATACTCTTTGACATCGGATTAAAACCGATGTGAAAGGGGTTGGACCTTTCTCTACACCCACAAAGACATCGGTTGAAAAAAGGCCAGACACCGGTTTTTAACCGATGTCTATTGACCTGTTTCTAGTAGTGTAAGTAAAGCTTCACATTCTTGCCACGATATTTCTTCCTTTCTTGTCCATCTCACTTCCATGTTAGTTTCCTCTAAGGATATGTCTTACATCGCAATCGATTTGAATTTCTTGGATCAGGAAATGGCTTGGTAACTCCAGAATTCATTAATATAACATCCTGACAACGGTTGGTAGGAGCGTACTCCCAACCACCTCATCATTTCTTATAACCTTCCTCAAACTAATATTAAAGGTCCTTGTGGTATGCCCCGACATGTTATTCCTACTTTAAATAATTACTCGGCATAACGCTCTGGCTGCACAATTACAACATTTGGTTTTTTTTTTGATCTCATATTGGTGCAACGGTTCACAATTGTACCTCCTGTTCACCTTAGAGTATTCACTTTTGAAAGGAATGGTTTCAAAATAACAAGGTCCAATAGATAATTTCAATAAGAATTCCACATTGGATGTTCCAAGAATGTTGATGGTTCCAAATACTAGGAGTCTCGATTTTTGGAGATGTAAGGATGGACAGAAAGAATACAACAAGGTTTATTCCTTCATGTCCTGATAATTTTGTAATGTGATATCATAGAGAGTGTTGCACGAGGGCAATGATTGTTGGATACAAAAGTCATAAAGACGATCTTTATACCATTCTTACATCTGGTGAATACTTTTCCTCAAAAATAGAGGATCTAAAAGTCCCATTGATAAATGTCAATCGATCGAAAGCAATTCTACTCTATGACAATAAAAAAATGAAGCAGTTTATCATTCAAGTAATCTATGGTTTCAAATGAATCTTCATTATATGAATGAAAGAACAGAATATTCAAGTGACATAAAGTCTGATACGAAGATGGGTAGAATTCAAGTTGAGTGGGCGACCTCACTAGGTCTCATCAAGTTATTCGTCAAAACTTTCATCATCATACTTTACCACATGCAAAATGCGTTGCGGAATGAATTAAATTGGGAGTTGGACCAGTGAAACAATAACTAGTCCTTTTCAAGAAACACTAGCAACTAGCTAGACAAAATTTGCTAGTTCACCTGTTTGAGACATCACCACTAGCTAGGACAATTAGCTAGGTGTTCTTCACAACATTACAATTTTGACTAGTTAGAACAATCAACTAGTCATTCATATTGACATATCGACTAGCCAGTTTCAATTGGCTAGAATGGAATTTCAACATCGTAGCCACTGAAGAAACTTTATGCTACTCGGACAACGAATGGAAATAAGAAGTTATTAAGTTTGAAAAGGAAAACTATAAAATCTGAAGAGAATGTTCTAGGTATCGGAACAATCGATAACCATTCATCAAATATTACTTACCAGTGAAACAGTCCTCCCAAGGGTGCCTCCGTACACATGCTTTATCAGATCCTACAATAGAATTAAATTCAGAATACCAATATCAAAATGATATCCTTACTATGATTTCAATGTACGATGTACAATCTCATATTGAATAGAAGAAAAAAATTCATGAAGGATGTCTGGATATTAGATCATCCATGTCCTCAGTAATTTGTTAAATATTTATGAGCTCAACAGAAGAGTGCAAGTATGAAAGAAGCAATCAAATATCAATATTCGTTAAGTAATATTCATCGATTAATTAAGGAAATATTTGTTGAACCTTCCTTGGATAATTGAAAGAAAGTGTAAATAGGTCTGAGCCGAACAAGATCATCATAAATTTTTGAATAGAATGTTCATGGATCAAATAAAATTACTTCGAATAAGTCCTGCTTTAGGGAAAGTATCTCACTGGTTGTTATTCCACAAGTTTGAAGTAGAAAGCTAGAAGGGTTACCTAATATAAACTAATCGAGGTAACAGGGTTAGTGAACAGTTTAAAATGAAGTAGTGCACCTGCCGGTAGTTACCAAAATAAGTTAATGATCATTCGTGCATCTCATTATCACCATTATGAGGGTAACTCCATCTCTTCGTCTTCGTAATACAAGACACCAACTAGTGCGTCACTCAATCATCATCTTAAAGTCATTTATCGAGTTGGGGTTTCACAAATATATCTGTCATTTCCGTGCTTTATCTTGAGGACCAAGCTTCACATCATTCCGGGGACACCTGCTAAGTCCATAGGGTCCTACTTCATGCCTTCCGACATGAATCACAAGTGGCCATTTCCCCCTGGGAACAGATCAAAGAGATCTCTCAGGGATCTCAGTGCAGTCCATAGGTTCAGTGGCGGGTGTGTGTATGTGAACATATATAAAAAATATTGAGGTCTACAATACATATATACGTAGTCCTTGATAACATCTTTATCAAAGGATCCCACTCTAGACCCGCTGGTCTTTTCTTTTGGTAGACTCTGAGATCACTGTATCGCTCGTTGCAACCATATTCAACTTCTCTTGAGTCCCTTTGTTAATTCTACTTGTTTGTTCTCTAAGTTGAACTACCATGCTCTAGCGTCCGAATCATGCATGGAATTATCTAGCACGCTCGTCTTATGATAACATTCTCGTATAACACATGTAAAATTCGCCATCAAGGGTAATGAAATCCACAACGACATAGTGACCAACTTTCAGGTAAACCCGTTACTTATCGAAAATCGGATCTTATAGCCAAAGTAAAAGACTTTCATTATTCCAAGTACTAAGTACCCTTAATTATGTAGGGAAGTCTAAACTTCTTGATTCTTAAAATGCCACCTCCTAAACTGTGGAGGACTATTGGCCACAAAATTTATGCCAGCCTAGTCATCCGATCATATTGGCAATATCGCCTCTACCTCAGCTACTCTTGAGATTTCGCTCTGCTTCCTATATCATTACCTATGATAGGTCATGTACGACTCTCAAACCTCTATTCATCATTCTGAAGGTCTCTAAGGATTCTATCGACCCTAGTATAATACCTCCAGTAAACACTCTAGTCCATTCTACTCACCGGTACCTCTTCCGGAAGTCCAATAATAAGTTTACTACGATCTCTTATGTCATTCTCCTACTTAGACTTAACTCTCAACACTCTCGTTTCTGAGTACTGTAACTTATCGCTCTGATACCATTTTTGTGACGCCCCCAAATCTGAAGTCAAAGATTCAAGTCGTCACATCACCATCCAACCATATCATACCTGTATTAACTTTACAACTCAAAAATACATCCATCTAGACCTCAATCTTACGCACAAACAAGTTAGAGCCTCAGAAACGATAATCAAAAGTAACACTAAATATTACAATTCATCTGTACAATCCAGAATCTTACGCACTTCCACTTATACAACTACACTTGAAGACAAGTCTTACTATTACAGTTGAAAACCTATTAGACTTAATCTGTAGTATTTATCAGGAACTAAATCATCTCCGGGGTAAATCTTCTACTCCTCTTCTTCTGGTGTGGAGTTAATCGGCCAAATTCTTCTCTTTCTGAAAAGTTTTTATAAAGCAAGAATGAGCTACATAATGCTCCGCAAGTTCACCATTTTGAAAAATAATAATGTGGTTTATTTCGAAAACATTCCCAACTATATGGGTATATATCTCAGATTTCAAAACATAATTGGACAATATATATGTCCGAGTTTGAATAAAACATCTATACTCACTAAGGAGCTTTAAGAATAACATATGAACCCTTTATAAGGTTCCCATTTCAATATATCTCAAGTTTGAAAATATATAAATATGAGTATATCATTTTTGGCAAAACACTCTACGGTTAACATACTGTACAGGGAATACATCATTGCAAACCTCTTTCCTTCCATTAGCTTAGAAGGTTTCTCATTCAAAAACATTTCATTCTTTGAAATAACTGCAAGAGTGCACTAACACGTGCCAATTTTATAGAAAATCTTGCAGTTCTAGATACTGCACGATGTCAATATTGTTCTTATAAAAAACCACACTATCGGCGACTTGGCACTTAGGCCCAAGAAGCAGTGTCTGAGTATTTTTCCAAAGTGGAGGATGGGACTTGAAGAAAACAAAAAACCTGACAGGGATTGACGATGATCAGTCGCCACATCCATGTCCAATAATCCGCGGGTCTTCTCTATCGGTAGAAGGATAGAAACTACATCCGTAACTATCCTCGGGTGAAAACTACATCCGTAATCACCCTCGATGAAAACTACATCCGTAATCATCCTTCGGCAACACCTGGGCCGGAATAATAATTGATGGACCGCCTGGCTCACGGCCGCTTACACATCCCGGGAATCGTTCGTCAACGATTCCCACACCTGCCAGAGTCCCCTTTTTTTTCTTTCTTGTCAAAAATCATTTTGATAGAAAATTCGAGTAGTTGAAGTTCGACCTCAGTCGACCGATAATTCTTGAAAAGTGTACAAGAAGCAAAACCTGACCGGGGGTTTTCAAAAATATTTTGGGTTCGAAAGAGTTCGAGTTTGAAAACGATGAAGGTATCTTGGATTAGTTTTGTCTTTAAAATAATGAACAATAATTAATAAATGATATTTTGAGATTTAATATAAACAATTAATAAAATAATTATTTAATTAAAATAAGCTTTTAATCGAAGATAGATATTTTTGAGTATTTATAATAATGTAAAAATAATAAATACTTAAGTATACGATACTTCCCGAATGACCCCTCGGGTTTTCGCAATTTAATCACGATACAATAATATACCGCTCCCCGGTCAATAGCATATTTGGACCGCTAGACCTCTATTGCTAGAGTCGTTGTCCGAAGAAAACATTTTCATTCTAAGTTCAAGGGTGTACAAACACATATGTGCATATATCTCAAACTTCAACACAACCTCATAAAGCATAAGCATATAATACGTTTGAAAGCCACAAACAATACAGTGAAAATCCTTATATATAAGTTTTGGAAAGTAAACTTGCCTTGGTAGGGTGGGGTGGTCGAGCTAGCGACGTGGAACGAAGATCTATACATAATCAATATTCGTACGTTAGTACCTTAACAACACTACTTAATCGTAAGGTTTTAAAGGATGTAAGACCAACTTAAAGACTCCAATTTGTGACCACTAACCCTCCCATATGGCCATGTCATCACTTTATCACATTCGTTACCCATTCGACTCGAATCCATTCCTCAAACTTGAAACACAAGTGAGTACTCTTAAAACTACGTTAAACTAACCTCCTAGGTGATTTTTCACTCGCGCGCACTTCGCTCTAATATTTTTATAAAATTGAAAAATACAAATTTTATTCCAATTCTTTTTGGACAGCCTTCACAACTGTATAATCTGACTACCCTCAAATTTTCATAACACTAGCATAATTTTAAGGGGTCCTAACTCAGTTCACAAGTGGACAACACAGTGCAGTCCGAATTCCAGAACCACACTGCACTAATCCGGCCATAACTACATTATATTACTAAATTCCAGAACCACACTGCCTCAAATTATCTACACATCTCCTGGGTATAAACCTTATATTTCTAGAAACTACATTCAATTATATTTCCAGCCATATAAATTAGGTCCTCGGGTGACAAGATTTAGGGGTTCAAAACCCTCCTACAAGACAGTACATGCTCCCAGGAATTTACACAGCACATATCCTTTCTCAAACATTCAAGAACTCACTTTATACATCACATCTATCATCAAAACCACCAAGACTTGTCTCTATAGCATACATGGGGTTACATACTCTAATTACAAGCCTTACAACCATCATAACAAGCACATAACTTCAAGATTTCATCATCTATAACTCAAACTACCAAGATATGCACCAATACTTGTAGATCTAGCAATATGAACTATAAACAAGTCATGGCTAAGGGTTGAGAGGGTTTATACCTTCCTTGATGTGTGTAATATCTTTATAAACCTTGTATAATCCTTGTATAGCCTTGGGTAAGCTTGGATGATCAAAAGAAATAAAGAAAACAAAGTTAGTAATTCGGAGTTATTAGAATCCGACTGAAAGATCATGGAAAACGAGGCCCTTACCGAGCTTTTCTGATCGAGGCTTCTAAATGAGAGTTGTAGAGCATCTTCACAGCTTTCTAAACATATAAAGAACACGAAATTCCATTGAGCAATGAAGGCTCTAGGCCCGTTTTACTGAGCTGCTGTTCTGCTGGGCAGAATGGGTGTTTTCTTGTGTTTGTTTTGTTTTGTTTGCTAAATAATGACTAATACATGTATTATATATCTATCTCATTTGGATGCATCTTCTTGTAATGTGTTTTCAACACCTCATTGGCTCACTTGGATTTCCTTATCCACAACAATTGCAACAAAGTCCTCATCTTTTGTTTCTTTCATATTAGTCCCTTGGTTTGTTTCCTTTTCCAACAATTTGATTTCCTTGTTGTCTCGTGAATAAAATTAATACGTTACAACTTATACTTTGCATATTATTGCTCTAATATGGCACAATACCTCGAATGAATATTAATTCCAACATCCCTTGTTTATTTCTCTTTATCTCAGAAAACGTTCTCCCGATTTCTCAAGCATTCTCTATTTTTCAATTCTAAGAGTTTATTCTCAATCCTCTTTCTTTCTCATAATATATCCTTCCTTGGACTCTTAATATACCATAACCTTAATCCATGCTTCGTTCGCTCGATCGCTTAATCTCATTGTAAAGTTTCAGCGGTTTCTAGAACATTTGTTTCACTTCCTCAGTGGTTTTCTTTCCAAAATCTCAAATCACTTATAATAAAATTCCAAAATATTAACTCCTCAATTCCTCAAACTAAATATCTCATTTCTTGATATTACTGATATAACGCCTTAGAAATTTCAGAATATTTAATTACTAAAAGTTATCTATTTTATATTAAATAAAAATTATGTGGTGTGTGAATTGGTTGAGGAAGTATTATATAGTGGAATAATATTTGGAGGTCAGATTGATATTTTATGTGTGTTATGTAAGCCCGACTATTTTAATTATATTTTTGGGATTTATTTCCTAATTAATATCGTTATATTTACTTTCTGAGAATTTTATAAAATCATCGGAATTAGTAAAAATTATGAAATCTTTCGTTTTATTAACTTTATTAGTTTATTTGAGTTTTAAAAATGTTGTATGGAATTGTTTTGATTTTTAACGATTTTAAAATGATTTTATGAATTCTGTTTCATTTTACGGATTTAAT
The DNA here is from genome assembly GCA_036435485.1 of Saposhnikovia divaricata. Classification (NCBI taxonomy): domain Eukaryota; kingdom Viridiplantae; phylum Streptophyta; class Magnoliopsida; order Apiales; family Apiaceae; genus Saposhnikovia; species Saposhnikovia divaricata. The sequence goes on along the minus strand of CM071596.1, from coordinate 146,655,472 downwards.
CTTGTAAAATCCGTATTTAATTCGTTTTTGATCCTAAAAATATTTCAAAAATATGTGGGCAATCGTAATTTTGTGTCTTCATTTTAGAATTTTAAATTTTAAAATTTCAATCATTTTCTTATTAATTTGAATTTCAGGAATTTAATTAGTGTTTAATTCAAATTGTAAAAATCATTTTTTTTGTTTTGTTTTAAAAGAGTCTTTCCCCTTTTTAGAACCCAAATCCCTAATTCCCAAATTCATTTCTCAGCAACATTGTTTCCCGAGCTCTAGAATCCTCCTCCTTCTCTCGAGACTCTCCCTCCCCTGCGCATGTAAGCTCCGATTCTTGCTATATTGTTGATCTTTGCTGAAAACTCAACCCATTCCTTTATCTACTTTCCCTCGCAGTCGTGTTGTACTGTGGTGATTGAGTGTTTCCGTGTGTGTGTATACACGAGCCGTGTGTGTGTATGTGTGTATAAGAGCCGTGTGTGCGTGTGTGGGTATTCTGTGAGTGTGCGTGTGTGCTAACTGCTTGTGAGAGCAGTTTGTGTGTGTGATATGTGTACAAGTTAAGTGGGTGTGTGAGTTTGGGCAAGGTGTGCTCGGTGTGTGCAGCAACTGTGATGCTCAGTGCGTGTATTGAGCTGTGTTCCCTCCCCTGTCCTTGTTACAATTGTCGAGTTGTGTGTGTGCAAGTCCGATTTGGAATTGTTATTACTGTACTGTTGTGGTGGTGCGGTTCGAACATTTGACTATGTTTATTCGAATTGATTAATTCCTGTCGAAGCTTGATGAATTGTTTACTGAAATTGTTAACTTTTCGAATGAAAATTGTGTGCGGAGTTTCGAGTTGGAAGCCCTAAATATATGGGAACCCTCGAGATTTTGCCCTCGACGATGATATTAAATTGAGTCGGGAAATCTGGCGATGATGATTATTTTCTGAGCCAAAAATATTTAATATTTAATATTTAATATTTACCTAATAAATTGTAATTTCTTATCGAGTTGTTATTAATTGCTTAAATTGTATTAGATTATGAATCAGTGAGTTGGAATGTGACTTGGGATTGGATAATAAATTATGGATTCGATTGGTAATTGAGATTTGTGTTGTTTGTGTCGGCTGTATCCCGACTGGCAGTCCCCCGTATAAAGGGGATGCCGTCAAAATCTTTCTAAAATATATTAAAATCATTTCTTGGAAATGAGTATATATATAATAATACAATTTATGCGAGTTGTGAGTCGGGCTTCATATTTTAAAATCTATGTGGTATGTGCTTACGTGGCTATATGATTAAATACTTTTGTCTGTAGCCTATGTATTGATATTATATGATTAAATAAACATAAATTAGGGAACTATTCGCAGGGGTAGACTAAGTGGAATGTTTACGTTGTTTAGTGAATATTGAGCAGGATTCTAAATAGTGTTATATTGTGTGTAGATTCCGTGGATAAAGGGAAGGCTAAAGCTGAGGACGTAAAGACACTTCGGATTCTGTGATTTTCTAGTTAAGGCAAGTAAATTGCTTCAATTATCTCTTAAATGAGTTATGATTACAAAAACCTGATTCATACGTTTATTCGAATTACTCTTGCCATAATTGTTCCAGTAATTTCCCGAAATTTTGAATACTTAATCGTTATGCCCCAAATTGGTTCTACTGAGTTGTTGATGCTATTAATGAATTGATTTACATCCATATTCCTTGCAAGTATATTATTTCACTTTTCTTTTAAGTAAACCACTTCACTTATATTTCCAGCGAATTATGACTATCTTAACCTGATTCCTATGCATTCGATTTATCCTTGATATAACTGCTCTGATAATTTTCATTAATTGTGAATATTCAATTGTTATGCCCCAAGTTGATTATATCGTTTTCGTTGATCCTTTTAGTAGCTTGACTTTAATCAATACCCTGTTTGCCATATCGAACTTGTCAATATTTAATTCAGAGATTACTTGGCCTTATTCTACTTGGTGAGATTCGAGATGTTGACCTGGAACGAAAGTGTCCAGAGTGTTTGGCAGTTGAGGTGGTCGATCGTTCCGACACCTGATGTTTAGTTAGGATTGGACTGTTAGTTTTTTTTAAAAATGTGGACCGTAAGGGTCGGACCAGATTCGTGGTCAGAAATAATTAAGGCCAATGTGTGCCGTGGATCCATTAAGGACATTGCTGTGTGCGTTTGTCCGGGGTTAGTGCGTGACTGATCAGCAGCCTAACCTTATAATTGTTTTTATTTATAAAATGCATGATAGTCCAATCCGCTTCTATTCTATGATTCAGATAAAAGATGAACTTTCAATTGAGCTTATATATTGTTGATTGTTAACTCTTGACAATCTTGTAGACATGTCAGTTGTTGATGTTTTAATTTTATATATATATACTTGCTGAGCGTTTTGGCTCACTTGCTTGCTAATTCTGTTTCCTCAGCTAAGCCAGAAGATGTCTAGAAGAAGTGGCCCGTCTGGTTGGGGTAGTCACCGAGGCAGTCAGAGGGTCGAGGTGGTTGGTTGGGTAGTGACATATATCTTTGTTTATATTATATCTGTATTTGTAGGCAGATTATCATATTTAATGGGTTGTATATTATTTGATTCAGTTCTGGGTTGTAATAGCTATTGGTAGTTGTTTCATACAGTGACCTGTGAGCGGTCTGGGTTGGTATGGTTTTATTTCCTTATGGTTTAGTATAACTTGTGCATGTGGACTGTTTTAGTTATACTTAGTTGCTTGAGCAGGTGATTAGTCCGGTTTATGATCACATCATGCCGAAACTTCTAAAATTTCTTCTATATTAATATTTAATTGAGTATAAATGTTTATATTATTATTGTGGGCATGTGAGGGTGTTACAAGTTGGTATCAGAGCCACAGGTCACAGTCACTGAAACAATTAGGTGGGGAGTCGGGGTAGAGTTATGAGAAAGGTTAGGATTGTTTCGTGAGAGATAGGAAGCCTAATTATATATATATATATATATATACTTCAGGCACCTGCTTCTGGTTCCGATTCAGATCCGGACGAGGATCCGGAAGGAGGGGCTTCTGTACCGCAGCAGATTTCCCCAGGGGTTATGCAGCCGTTCGTAGGATCGCAGGGCTCGGTGAATGGGCCAGCATATCAGTACACTCCTCAGCCTGTTCCATATCATGTGTACGAGCGAGTGGCCCGAGAGAGGGACTATCTCTTAGGGCAGATGGCAGAGTTGAGGGCTATGAGGGCTGGGGAGGAGGACCGGGCTAGAGATCGAGATAGAGCGGTAGCTGAGCTGGAGGATGTCCGGAGGCGAGTACGAGCTCTTAGACGTGTTGTCATTAGGCGGGGACGGATGAGATCCCGAGATGAGCCGGCATTTGTGACACAGCAGGTGACTCTAGGTCTGGTGACGGCAGAGCTGGAGAGCATTCTGGGATCAGCTTGGCGGGGAGAGTCGGATGACGATGATGACCAGTGATGATTAGGGTAGTATGATGATGTGGTATTTAGAGGCATGTTATGGCAGTAGTAGTACGTCAGGATTTGCAGTGCGACCAGTTTTGTTGTATATATCTGTTGTACTGTGACTAGATGTTAGCAGTCTTCTCTTTTAGTATTATGTTGTACCCTTATCGAAGCGTTGTTCTTACGCTTGTATCAGATCTATCTATATATGTCATTATCACTTTCGCAGAACTGTGTTAAATTTCCTTATACTGTCATTTACTTAAGCATCTTATTTACTGCTCGTTTCATATTTACCTTCAGCATCATTTCTTTCTAGCATAGTTTTTACTTTCGATACTATATTTGACCTTAGCATTATGACTATTGTTTCTTTATTGCACCTATTGAACGTTTGTGAATACCTTGTGTAACCTTGGATTGATATCCTATTGCACCCTGTGAATTAATTGTTGACCGGAATATTGGTTGGAGACCTCGAATTATCTTTCAGTAATATATGCATTGTTTGTTTAGGTTGGATCATTTTGAGCTATTATTTTTTGAACCTGAATCTAATATAATTGTTCATTGATTCCAGAAATATGCCTCCCAAAAAGAAGAAACAAAATACCCGCACCCCCGATCAGGGTGAACAAGCTAATCCACCTCCTGTTGGTCAGATGGATCCTGCCTTAGCACAAATATTACAAACTCTTGTTCAGCAGACTGCTACTCTGGCACAGCAACAGCAGCAATTACAGCAGCAGTTGTTGGCTCAACAGCAACAACAGCAACAACAGCAACAACAGCAACAACAGCAACAACAGCAACAACAGCAGCAGCAGCCACCTGTTCCTCCGGTGGTTACTTTTAAGTCTTTCCAGGCAGTTAAACCTCCTGAGTTAATTTTCATTTTTGTACTTTGACAAATCACCAAAACCTACAAAGAAAAGGCTGTCTTACAAGTAAAATGCAATGTGAAATTCAACCTTTGGAGCAAGCTTTCGTAATAGAGGTGGCAAACCAAGATAGAGTCCCGGTCAATCAAGTGTGTCCTCAGTGTAATATAAAGATAGGTGGTTACCTTTTCTATGCCAATTTGATACATTTCGAAATGGGAGAATTTGATGTAATCTTAGGAATGGATTGGTTGGCTGATTATGATGCACAAATTGAGTGTAGAAAGAAGCAGGTAAGATTAAGGACGGAAAATGATAAAGAGGTAGTTTGTCTTAATTACAGGCTTAGCAAGGCCATGCTTAGACATGAAAAATGCATTGTTATACTTGGCTTTTTTCTTCTTGTTTCTGGAACTAGAAGAAGAGGACTTGGGGATATGGTTGGTGTTGTTTTGTGTGCTGGGAAACAAGGACAGTGTTATGTTGATGGGGTTCAAAGGAATTGAGCAATTAAGACAATCAGGAGCCATGTTTAAGTGTATGAAGACAAACGAAATGAATGCAGGAATATGAAGTAAATGCAGCAAACATTTCTCTTAAATACACAGAATTGATAAGGTTTAAGCATGTAAAGATGTGCATAAACAGTTCAAGAACAGTGAATACAGTACAAGCACAGTGACACAGGACAGCCAAGTACACATTGAGATATGATATTGTGCAGAGAAGTAAGGCTACTTATCAGTATAGTACTAACTAATTCGGCTAAAAGCAAGCATGCAACCTTATTTATAGCAACTAACAGCATATAGCAATAAATGCATTTAAGGTAGTTGACAAGCAGAAGTTCACTTTTAGCAAAAGTAATACTATAAAACACATGTATCACATCTTAACATCTGTGTTTGTAAACTTAAAACAGGTCTCACACATACACACATAAACATGCTGCAGAGCATATATAGACATATATAGAGAGCACACACACACTCTCACACAGGGCACACAGACATTTATAAAATTAATTATGAACTCTAAGGATAGGAATGCAGGACTAGAACTTAGGAAATGACATGTATCAAATCAGAAAAGATATCCTAACTAAGCTGGTTACTAGATGTACAGGATTAACACACAAAAAGCTCATTCTTGTTAAGTAAACAATCCAACCAATTCAGTTCAAGCAACTAGAGGCATGCACAGATATTTGTCTAAGGAGATAATATCAAGCAATTTCAATGCACTTAGACACAAAATATGTAATCTGCAAGCTAATAAAGAAATGAGTCTCTAGAAGCTTAGGATATAAAAAAAAATTCCAGCACTAACAATAGGACTGAGGTCTAAAGATTATAACAATTTGAATCTTATCAGTTCCTAAATGATTCAAAGAATTCATTTTAATCCTAGTTAGTCTAAATGATCACATAATCAGATAGAACCCAATTTTATAACTCAATTAGCACTTGATGATCAAGGAGACAAATATTCAAGTAAGTTGCATTTTATTCATCTATAACATCCTAAGTGATCAGGAATAAAACTTATATGGATTGATATATAACTTTTGCAACCTAACTTAGATGCACACAGAGATAATGGACTCATGTGATCAAGCATGTAGTTGCACTTACATATAGCACTTAGAGTTAAATAGCACATTAGCAATAACCAATCTTTTGCAAGATTATGCTAACTGCAGAATAAATAAATCTATACTATTTGATAATATCACTTAGCACACAACCACACTGCAATCAGGAATTAAACAAATTAGGCAAGGCACAATTATGAGTTTACTAAATCTGATACAGGGTAAATAAGAGGCAATGCAGTTCACATGATTAAAATGCACACTAGTATCATAATTAATTCAAGTCATTAACAATATCTCATGCAACTCAAACAATTAATAGGCATAATTAAGACAGATAGAATCAAAATGCAAGGGTTTGATAATTGTGTACCTTGGCCATGGTGGTAATACACATGACAAATCCAATTAACACATAGACTAGGGCTTACAGAGGCAGTGCAGTAAACATAGTGACAAGATCTTACCAATGCACACCAATACTTACCAAGACAGTGCCAAAATCACATAGAACAATCATAAACTATTATGATTAGCACAATTAATTAGTAAAATCAATTGATAACAAGTAAGACAAGATATTAAAAGGTATGATCACTACAACTGTAATCAAACAACAATGTATTGAGGTGCCTCCTCGTTAGGCAGAAATCTTATACTCATACAACTAAGAATTTCAAAAATTTCTCTCTAACTAGGAGAACCTCATTACAAGATCATTGAGACAAGCTTGATTTTTTTTAGCAAAAGCATTGCACAGAGATGTCTCTTGGTACGCTAAAAATCTCAACAATCAATCACAACCAAATGAGAGTTTTCTGATGTGCCAATTAACTCTTCATACAAAAACATTGAGATGTCAAAATCTAAGCACATAAATCCCTAAATATCATCATAGCACTATGATTTTTATCTCTGTGCACAGAGATTATCGAACACGAGGACAACCACCTCTGTCCACAGGATAAAATCACAATACAGTGATGAGGAAACAGAGAATAAGTACACAAATACATACGATTATCATATGATCGATTTCACCGGATTAGATAAGACATGGTGCTTTAAAAACATCAAACATTTGCAACTATTACATCTTCTAATCGCCACGCTCGACTGACCCGATAAAGAGATCATATAAACACAAACAAATTGATTAATCGATTTGTTGAAGGCTTTTTGTTAAACCTATATCAAACTCGAATTTGGGGAAAACAAATATCGGATAGATACTTGAGAGTTTGGTAATAGGGTGTATGTATTTCGATGCGAGGAACAAAAATCTGGGGTTGGATTTTACAATCGATGATAGGTTTGGCTGGAATTTGGATTTCAAATACTAGGGTTTCGACCGATTTGGTAAGCAAAACATGAGGGAGAAGAGAAATATGATTAATTTCTATTTCTATAAATTATTTATAAATCTTATCAACGGCCCAGCTAAAAACTAACCTTTGAATAAATGGACCAGATCTTCTCGCACCTTTTCGATGCTTGATCGGCTGACTGTTGACTGTCAAAGCTCAGATACGCATTTCATACACACGCATCAGCTCCTGTAATTTTTTCTGAATTTTACATGATTTTATTTACTTTAAAAGCTGTTTTCGAAAAATCATATAAAATAATAAATAAATCAGAAAAATCCTCAAAAAATTTCTGTGCCACCAGAAAAATAGCTATTTTATTTTAGAATAATAAAATGCACAAAGTTCCAAATTTTTGAAAATAAATAAATTTTTAACTAATAAAAATAATATGGAACTTATTCAAATTAATTTGCAAAAATTAAACAAACCACATACTACTTTTGGTTTAATTATTTGCAGCTCACAACATTGTCGAAGAAATCTGAACGTTCAAGTCTCGCTTGAAAATCCGCTTAAACAATACTCTAAGTTGCAAAATAATTAAAATAAAGTAATATATACTTCGAATAAAATTCAACAAATTAATTCGGGCACTCCATCATTCCTAAATCAAACCGCAATTTAGAGAATCTTTCGGAGCTTAAAGGTTTAGTGAAAATATCCGCGATATTAATTTCGGTATCGATATGAACCAATTTAATATCACCTTTATTAACATGATCACGAAGAAAATGATGTCGAATATCGATGTGCTTAGATCTCGAATGCAATACCGGATTTTTACTTAAATCAATTGCACTTGTATTATCACATAAAATAGATACCGCATCGAATTTAACAACATAGTCGGCTAATGTTTGCTTCATCCATAAGATTTGAGCACAACATTTCGCGGCCGCTATATATTCCACTTCGGTGGTAGAAATAGAAACAGAGTTTTGTTTCTTCGAAAATCAAGAAACTAAACATCCATCGAGAAATTGACAAGTACCACTAGTGCTTTTTCTATCGATTAAATGCCCCGCATAATCCAAATCAGAAAGACACACTAAGTCAAATGGATGTCCTTTAGGATATCAAAGACCTAAATCTGTAGTACCTTTAAGACATCTAAATATCCATTTAACCGCGGATAAATGAGATTCTTTCAGATCCGATTGAAAGCGAGCGCACTTACCAATGCTAAATTGTATATCCGGTCTACTAGCCGTGATATAAAGTAAACTTCCTATCATTCCTCGATATTTCTTAATATCTACGAAAACACCGTCTTTATCTATAGATAATTTATCAGAGATTGACATAGGAGTACTAATAGGCTTTGCATTTTCCATTTCGAATTTCTTTAACATTTCCTTACAATACTTCGATTGTGAAATTTGTATACCGTCTCGAGAGTGTTTAATTTGCAAACCTAGGAAGAAATTTAATTCTCCCATCATGCTCATTTCAAATTCTTTACTCATCTTTTCCGAGAATTCGCTACATAGTGATTCTTTGATCGCACCAAAAATAATATCATCTACGTAAATTTGAACGAGCAAGATATCATCACCTTCATACTTCGTAAATAGAGTAGTATTCGCAATTCCCATTTTAAAACCATTATCGGTTAGGAATTTACTTAACCGCTCATACCAAGCTCTCGGAGCTTGTTTTGATCCGTATAAGGCTTTGTACAACTTGTACATATAATTTGGATGCCTATGATCTTCGAATCCCGGTGGTTGTCTTAAATATACTTCTTCTTCTAAGTCACCATTCAGGAATGCCGATTTAACATTCATTTGATAGACTTTGAAACCTTTATGACAAGCGTAGGCTAAAAACATGCGAATAGGCTCGATTCTAGCTGTGGGAGCATACATTTCATCAAAATCTATAACTTCCATTTGAGTATATCCTTGAGCAACTAATCCTGCTTTATTTCTTACCACTTCTCCACCTTCATCAAGTTTATTACGAAATGTAACATCCCGAGATCCGGGGTCGGGGATCCGGTCGTCACGGTCTCAATTTCCATCCATAACATCAACATAAATTAACTTACAACCTTGTGACCCGAAACAACAACACAAAACACACCCGTTATAGTCCCAGAGATGAAATCAGAGTAATCAACAAATATTATTAATCACAAGTTTTGTGTTCTTATAACCCAATAGAATTACAATTTAACTATTACATACTCTTCGCCATCCATTTACATAGGTCATACATATAATAAGTCTGATGAATCAAAAGATGACAGTCTAGCCTACTGGTTGCTCCTACCTCAGCAATGCCGACCATGACATCAGTGGGCAACCCTATGATTGCTGTCCTTGCTTGCACCGAGTGTGACTTGTGCTGGCCATCAGATCTAGCTGTTGTTGTGATATAATAAATAAAGCAAGGGTGAGCAATAGCCCACTAAAAATAATATGTAACTGAACAATAATATATAACAGTTCTGAAATATCTTTGAAACTATATGCCATGCATTAACGAACATAGTACCAGTATAAGGTAAACGATGAAGTTACAAGGTAACTCAAAAATATACTTCTGTGGAAATATCTGATATGTCAAAGATAAGCAAGATATCATTATTTATCATAAAAGAGGAATTTCCATGAAGTATTGAAATTCCAAACTCAGCCACTTTTTCACCTGCCAACACCGATAGTGTTGTAGAAAATTTCCAACATTTGAAAGGTGAACTAATACTAGAGCATTGACGCGCCAGGAGACATAACATTCACGATGATCAGTCGCAGGTTATGCTCCCCACCTCTTGTTCTCTAAATGTAGAAGGAAGCACCGACGGATTTACTTGTCTACCATCCTCTGGAACCTCCCGGCCAACGGTTGGGCCATTGCTGGACCGGCGCCACTCGGCCACTTACGCGGCTCCTAGTTCGTATATCATCCATAACTCTGAAACATAAAGTTCGTCCCCCTTTCCCCAAGTATAATACTTGTTGATAAGACTCCACAAAGTAGTCGTATCTAGTTTGGAAAGGAAATTCCCCAATATTTCCCAAGCTGATGCTTGTTAATGGATACCAACTTGTTCCAACACTCTTACCCCTCGAATGATGAGTGGGTACACATGATTCAATGAATAATAGCAATCAAGTTGCGAGTGAAAAGAATAGTTTCAAAGAATTTATGACCGGGAAGTCAGCAACATAAATAACATTTCTCAAGTAAGGTTCCCTTATAATTTGGAAGATGGATTTGAATGAAGTATATAAGTTTGAGAACCTTTCTTGATTTAATAATATTAAATAGGCTCAGAATAATTTACATAATACTCGAAGGTCGAAGATAATATTTGAACGAAATAAATCATTTTTAAACGAGTTAGAAGAATTAAATAAATATTCCAAAGAATATTTATTAAATCGAAATATCGAAGGAATAAATCTGATATATAATATTACCCAGAATAATCCTCGAATAAATATTCACAAATAATATCCATTAAATAATTAATGAATATTTAAATAAATAGTACTTATCAAATAAATAAAGCTCGAATTGAAATAATATTCACTGAACAAATAGTGAATATTCAAATTAATAATACTTATCGAATAATTAAAACTCGAACGAATATTCGAAATAATATTCACCGGATAAATACTGAATATTCTAATTAATATTACTGATTGCAGGAATAATTACTAAATGAATATTCGAGAAATACTTAGATATTTTCCTTCGAAAATAATCGCGATATATCAAGAAATACTGACTCCCAGTCTATAATCAAAGAATGAGATTCATATGCCCTTCTCTAAGGGTCTTAGCAATATCCGGCTTATAACTGATATATTTTCTATCTAGATTATAAGCCAACAATAATTCAGGGAACAAGCATATCAATATAACTTGAAAGTAGGCATGCATGCTATGGCATATGTATAATAGAAAGCATTTATATATTCACAACAACAGCTTTTAAAAGGATTTGAAACTTGCCTGGTACTCCCGCTATGCTAGTGGTATGACTCGGGGTGGTCCGGCAATCTATAAACAACCAAAATTATCTCGGGTTAATCACCTATCACTTTGAAATGCCAAGTGAATACTTAAGCTAAAGCACGTCTTCAAGTTATCGCTCATTAACACCGTTATGACCCGACACTTGCTCGTTATTACGGCTCGTCACTACACTTACACTTGGTATATACTTAAGTCATGTAAGTGCTAAGGTAGGTCATTTACGAACCAAGATTATACCTCGAGTTTTATCACCCGTTTTCTAAGTGATTAACCAAAGTTATAACCAAGTGTGCTTTTAGGGGTTCGTTCACGTTTAACCTCGATTCAAACATTTTTATAAAATTGAAAAATGATCCGTTTGACACGAGGTTTTCTCCTACACCTTCCTTATGATCTGTAATATTTAATTACCATGATTCGTCACTAACTTACATATTTTACCAGGGTTCAACTTTAATAACGAACTCGTACTTACGGTTTCGAACGACTTTTAGTAAATCGGCCATAATTCCTAAACCGTAAGTCCGTTTGTTTCGATTCTTTTGCCAAAACGATCCATGACTCGAGATCTACAAGGACATGTCATATAATCAACCAGGTCAAGAATTATACCAACTGTTATGAACGGATTCTTAAGGTCTAACGAAAATCGGGCATTACGACGGCTATAAATCGATCGTTTCAAAATTGTTTTCAACACAACCAAGCCACACCGGGCATCCATACATCTTATACACATGTTATACACCTCAATAAGTCCAGAAATATCATACTTCATCATCATGTTCCTTATACGCTAAACCAACTACAAAATCATGCTAACGTGCTTATAATTAACAATAATAACATAACTAATCTCAAGATCATCCAATAATCAACAAAACTTAAACTAAGAGCAAGGGTTTATTAAGATGATTACCTTCCTTGGAGTATCTTAAGACCTTAATAAGCCTTGGTTTGTCCTTGTATAGCCTTAGGATTTCTTAGATCATCCAAACAAAACAAGAAATCAAAGTTCGTTTCTTGAAAGTTACTATTCACCCTAAACTTGTAAAAATCATAGAAAATCGAAGAATAAGAGTTTGGCTCTCAAATTTTTACCACATCTTGGCCTCTTCATAAGATTTGTTTTGAGTCCTAGTTCATCAAATTTGAAGCTTCCTAGCTAGGGTTTTGAGCCCCCTTTTTCCGCTGGACAGAAACTGTCAAGAACAGGACGGTTTGGTTTCTTCAACTTGGGGGAGGTATTTGACAAGGCTACACTCCTTTGTTGGCCATGAAATTTTGTAATAATCTTACCCATGGAGTGTAGAAGCTATGGTTAAAATTTGGTGATTTTAGAATGGGTAGAAATGGAGATATGAATTTTTCTTTGTGTTTGGTTCAAGCTGGGCAGTTTTGAAGAAATGGAGAGAATGGAGTTTTGCCTTGGTTGCGTTGATCTTATCTTGCATAATACACCTTATCTTGATAATATCTAGCTAAAGTGAATTTAATAAAGTGATTTGGTCATGCATTGCATCATCTTGAGCCATGTGTTTGATTCTTGTGGTGGAAGGATGTCATCCTTGCTAACTAGCTTGGTTAGCTTCCAATGATGCTAGTTTCTTTGTAACTAGCTTGGTTACATGATCTTATCCACTAGCACATGCATGCACCTTGGTTCTCTGCTTGTTTCTTTGTCTGGTTATTGCTCAATTCATTGATTGTTCGGAGAAATACCTCGAAGATTTCTAGTTAGGGTTTTACCGGAAACCGTCTTAATATTTATACTATCATTCTCAATTCTCTTTAATAATCCTTGAATCCATATTCCTTAAATCTTTTCAATAATCCATTAAGTCTTTCAGTGTCCAGGGAAATCTCGGAGAAAATAAAAGTGGTATTTTTCAGAATCCGATAACTTTTACATACACTCTTTTTCCCCTTGGATCATTAATACGAACTCAGAAATCCGTTCCGGGTACTTCTATATAGTGTCGTCTAATAATATTCCTCTTTCCACCAAAAACACTATTCATCACTTATTCTATATTTATTCCTTATAATTAGAAAAATGTCCTTGCGCTTTCCCGAGCGTTCCTCTGTTTGTATGCCATATCCTACTTTCTTGACGATGGATTATTCTTACCTAAGTTGTCAACCCATTGCATTCTTCATGACATATAAATATTGGAATCCATATCCATTCCATAATAAAAGTTTTAATTCCTACCAAAAATCGGGGTTCTTACAGTCTCCCCTCCTTAAAAGGATTCCGTCCCGGAATCAGGTAGGAAACAAATAGTCGTTTGTCTTTCGTTTCGCCTTTCAGCTTCCCGGTCAATTCTTAGTCGTTCTACCCTTTCTCAGCACATCTACTGGTGCCACAATACATAGTTTATCCTTTTTCCATCAACTTTGCTACTTTTCGATCAACACAATATCCAGGTTATGCTCTTTCTCAGTTCTATACTATTATCCTTATTGATATCTGCAGTGATATTGGTATCACTATCGCATTGCGAATTTGGAGTTAACCTCACTCACACTATGCATTTCCTGATCGCTTTAATCTTCGCAGTCTTGATCAATATAGAGAGGTGGAGAGATTTATTGAGAGATCACTATGATCAATGAACATTTGTTATATTGCATAGTTAGTATAGAAGGGGGCCAGCCTTTAGTACTTGACAAATAATTAAGCAAGTTATGGTATTCCACTTAGACTTCTATCACACAGACAGATAGTCATGGAGCAGTACCTCCCCTCCTTAAAGGGTTGTTCTTCTCAATTCAAAAAAAGATGAATAAGAGAGAAGAAAGAAAAGAATTTCAAAGAATTATAGAAAATTTTCATGATTGCAAAATATCATACTTAGAATTGACCTCTGAACTAAAGAGGTTCATCAGAAAAGAAAAATAATCGTATTCGTATCAAATACTATTTTATCGTAATCTCACGTGTCAATATGTCCTCACTTCTCCGTCCATCATTCTATGGACCTATTCTCTTGTTTAATCTTAGCAACGCTCCTTTTAGAAAATTCCCTCAACCTTTCATGTTAAATCTTAGGTTTCTCGCTTGACATCATTGTTACTGACATTCCATGCCACGCTACTAGCTCTTTCATATTCACAATACTAACACTATCAGGTTGTTATCCCAAAAGTTCGTTAGAAAACCCATTCATCAATCCATTCATAACATTCCTTGCTTCACATTCCGTAGTTACTTTCCTAGTCTTTTCTTTATCAATCACATCATTCTTATTATCCGATTCTTATTTACTTCCATTTTTTACCTCCACCGTCATCTCTTTACTGATACATCTTTTGCACTTGGCACCTCCTTATTGGTATCCAGTCACATTTATTCTATAATTATTGCATTATTCCAATTTAAACCTTCCAAAATGAATATGGCCGATTCCTTTAACTTAGATCCAATATAATCGACTTCTGCCAAACTTGTTTCTCATCACTTGTTCTTTTCTATCCGTGATTTTCCACAGGTTGTTCTTCGTACGTCAGACCAGGTCGTATATCTATCTGCTCGTACTCTTATCATCTGTCGAGCATCTGCGTTTACTGGCGTAGCCTTGCCATATAAAACACGTTACGATCATACAATAAGTTTTAGGGGTAAAGTTGGCTTGAATGCCACCTTCCGAACACTTTTAAACTCTCAGAGGGCCCAATAAATCTCGGGCTCAACTACCCTTCTCTCCAAGTCTCATTAATTCTTTCCACGGAAATACCTTTAGCATCATGAATCTCCAACCTCATATTCTCTATCTTGTTTGCGCAGAAATACCCTAACATAAACTTTCTTGTCATTCATCAACATGCCATTTAGCTTATCAATAGTGCACTATCTTTATCTTTGCGTCGTCATCTACTTTCTTAGAAGAATCTCCACTACATTAATGTAGTCCATTGTTGAATCACCATCGTTTGCTGTAAATGTAGTGCTTTAATAGTTAATCAGACGGGTTTCATAGTTGTCATATCCAAAATTCTCTATGAAGACGAACTAATTACTATTTCTTATTCATAAGGAATACTTCCTGAACTTGATATAGGTATTAATAAAGTAGATAAAATCGAAGAAGAGTTTCAATCACCGCAGCTATGCCAGGTTGATGAAATTATTAATCACATGTCTTCATTAGAAGACTGGAAACTTCACGATTCACTTAATCAATTTCATATCATGGTCCTGGTTTACCTCAAAATGGGACCTTCTAAGGTATGTAATATGCTTAAGACGCCATCAGGAATCGAATCTTTACTTAAACTATTATTACCGTCGATTCTTGCACAATCATCAGAAGGAATGTAAATTCCTCCACCACATTATGACCTTCAAGGTCCTTCCAAATATCGTTCTATTTTCTTTGGTATGAGCATTTATAATTACTCCTTTATACTTAAAGTGTCGGCCACCTCATTGGCCTTTCCTGATAATAATAATTTCTCACAATCAATGTTTTCTGAATCTATTTCAACTCAAACTTTTCTACCTCATTCCCATCACTATTGGGTGAATGTATTCTCCCTTAAGCTCCACTGAAGGAGAAAGTATCTATCAGTCTTTTTCCATAAGTCATTGTGTCCACCTTTCCGTGTGAACTTTATCACGGTTACTCCCAATCATACCTAGGATATTTCTTTTCTTAATCCTTTCTTGTTTTAGGATAATCTCAACCTTTATTTGGTTAAATCCATACTTCCTCATGGTCTCACACATGCCTCGCCTGGCATTATTATTATTGGGTCATACATTCCCTACCAAACTTCTATTTTGAAACTCAGAATATTATCCTTAATCGATTCTATAACAATTCTGTCTATGTACTTTTCGAAACTCCTTTCAGTAACTCCTTAAAGATTATTGTTACCTTATTCAATCCAAATCATATCATCTGAATTCATAATATCTTTATTAGGGGTAATGCCACCCTTTGTGCATCCCCAGGGTTCATCTAATTTATGGATATTCTATCCTCAATTCTATTTTCAAAAATACTTACATTCTTTAGTTAACAATCACTTCATAATTCCTTAATAAGGGTCTCTTTTCAATCATTCACATCTTGATAATCTATAGGTAACTTCGTGCTAACCTTCTCTTTCAAACGGATGTCAGTCTACATGGCCTTCAAAAGACAACATATATTTGGTAATGGCAACAAGGATGTTCTGGAAGATATTGGTCGTGTTCAACGTGAATCTCTTAGTACCTATTGCTCTTCTTGAGGTCACTAAGTTTCAGATCACATTTTCGCATCACACTGCACTATCTCTAACAATCTTCATAACCTTCATTGGTCACTATCCTCAATCCTAATACGTCCATGGTATTTATAAAATCCCATCATCAAGTATCTCAATTCGCTTTATTACTTCTCTTTCTAGTGCATAAGTTGGTCAATCATATACGCCTGAATCACTTTGCTTTATATCCAAAGTTCTCGCGGTTAGTGCTTGGTTAGAAGAACCCCGCTTTGTCCTTACATTACTGGTCTAGTCACTTTATCATTCTTTTTCACATGGCCCCAAATGGCCACACTATAGTGTGTGAGTTCAGGGTTAGCTAATGGCATTACTTTTCTAGCAATTGCTTGTCATAGTGCTTCCTTCGTCCATAGCGAAAATAATTTATTTGGGGTGGTTACGCTTATCAACATACTTTGTCCTGTGTATTCTTCACCCTTTTCTTTTTGTATCTGTTCACTGCTTTCCTTTACACGACAATCCTAGGTACCAGAGTAGCACAGTCACTAAACATGAGCATTGCCACTCCTCGTTCATCCCTCTGCCTCGATACCTTCTGATCTTTTCAAAATTTTATTCCATATAAGTCTCAATCGACTTCTCGGTACCGTCTCCGGTCACCTTTCCTTTATTTTTATCTTCAACTTTTCTTATCAATCCCACGTGCTATACAAGCTTACACTTTTGGCATAATAACCTTTTCAGTTAAGTCAACCCCGGAACTTCTCAGTCCGTTTTGGTCCTTAAGTTCATTTCCCCTTTTACCGTCCAATCTCAACTTCATCATTATAAATCTACAATCAATCGTAATAATCAGGGTCTGTCCACCAACCCATATAGCGGCTACCTTACCCAATCCACGGGGTTAGCCCCAGTCTCCACTCTTTTTAGTAACGTTCTCTGATAACCAGAAAGACAGGGTTTGCCAAAGTTTGTTGAATTTCTTTCCAGAATCGGGAAAATTTTGGTTAATCTATCCACCCACTGGTAACAATTAAGAAAATCAGTTTCAAAACCTAAAGATCAGTTCTATGAACATCCAAGCAGGTAGAATCATAAGCAGTTATAATATGGAAAGTTTAACACAAAGTTGGAAGTTTATCCACTGGAAATGAATCAAATATATACATCCCATAGAAGGGAAATCAGAAGTTTCAAACTGAAACATGCCACACCCTCCTGATACATATACGTCCTAATAGTCAATAATATCAAATGTCAGTCTACCTAACCATTAGTCTCAGAAGTACCACTACCGTCGGAGTTTGTCATTCCACAAAATTAGCACTACTAAGGCTATCCGAACCTGATGAATCGTGTTGCCCGAATGCATCCGCAATTACTCTATCATGCTGCCTATGCATACCACTTAAACCTGTGTGAGATGCATCATATTATATCACAAAGTCTTCCTTCTTCCATTAGGCAACGCCAATGCTGGGTCGTCACCAATTTCGCTTTTAGCTCTAGGAAGATTTTCTCACATTTTCCTGGTGAATCTTATGAAATTTCTCACCTTAGTTGGTGTGGTTGGCATTTCTCAATTGAAACTACCTTTAACTCGGTTGGTTCAACCAACACTACTCACTATTGATCGCATGTCCTAATAGCTGAACTTTATTTTATCAAAACTCATACTTTGAGAACTTGGCATGCACTTGCTCTTTCCGGTTTCATCTCAAAACACTCTCCATTACCTCTTAACCACTGATCGTATTACTCGATCCATTTATGATTCAACGTCAGAGTAAACTTAATGTAACTACTATAATCCATTCAAGGAAAAGAAAGAATATAATATTCCTCTGAACCACATGCATCTAGTGTTTCTGGTTTATCATTTCACTGAGTTGAAATAACCCTATACTTAATCCCTGACAGTAGTCTTATTACGAGTTTATCATAGACTCACTGGTCTTTACCTCTTGTAGGTTCTGAGATCATCGTCTCGCTTACTACTTCTATCACATTGTCCAATCATGCCATTATTTCACACTGTCTTCACTTTCTAAGCTGATCCATTCAACAAAATATGAACATTTCCTGGATAAGATCACCTCCTCTATCTTAATTTGACTTCATAATTTATAACCTATGGGATCTACCTTCTCATGGCGAATTACCTTTGACAATATTCACACTAATTCATTTATCAAAGGATATGGCACTTGCTGCCTCTACCTCAACTGCTCCTAGAGACTCTTCTCCCCGTCCTATATCGATGTCTTTGACAATCACGCATTATTCTAACTCTTTTCTCACTGATCTGAAAGTCTCTAAGGATTCTCATCTATCCCCATATGAGTTCTCAAGTAATCCTTTCAATTCGTCTTACTTGCTGGTATTACATCCGGTAGTCCGGCTATGAATTCAATATGCATCTTCAGATCTCTTAATAATATCTCTGTTCCTTATACTCACTTCTCTGAGCACTATACTTTAACTCTTATAGTCTCTCTGGCGGCAGCACTCATTTCCTCAAGGGTAAACTCTTTATCCTTAACAGGATTCTCCATCTTAGCTGGAACCTCCTTCGGGTCCTCATTAGGGTACTCTATCGAGTCTTCAAGCCGATCGTCAACATATAATAAAGCATCCTCGTGCTGCTGCTCGTAAGCCTCAAGGTCTGTCGCCTTGCTCGTCGATACGATATCGAGCTAAGTTACTATTATGATACTTAAGAGTTCCCATAAGGGTTTTTATATGTCAGTACTACATTAAGTAGTCCGACTATGAACTTGGCAAGATTTCTAATCATCTTAGTGAATTTATCATTTTAATATCGTGCCATCTCTGGGGTTTATAACGTAACTCTCTGATACCATTTCTATAACAGCCCCAGATCCGGGGTCGGGGATCCGGTCGTCACGGTCTCAATTTCCATCCACAACATCAACATAAATTAACTTACAACCTTGTGACCCAAAACAACAACACAAAACACACCCGTTATAGTCCCATAGATAAAATCAGAGTAATCAACAAATATTATTAATCACAAGTTTTGTGTTCTTATAACCCAAAAGAATTACAATTTAACTATTAGATACTCTTCGCCATCCATTTACATAGGTCATACATATAATAAGTCTGATGAATCAAAAGTTGACAGTCTAGCCTACTGGTTGCTCCTACCTCAGCAATGCCGACCATGACATCAGTGGACAACCCTATGATTGTTGTCCTTGCTTGCACCGAGTGTGACTTGTGCTGGCCATCAGATCTAGCTATTGTTGTGATATAATAAATAAAGAAAGGGTGAGCAATAGCCCACCAAAAATAATATGTAACTGAAAAATAATATATAACAGTTCTGAAATATCTTTGAAACCATATGCCATGCATTAACGAACATAGTACCAGTATAAGGTAAACGATGGAGTTATAAGGTAACTCAAAAATATACTTCTGTGGAAATATCTGATATGTCAAAGATAAGCAAGATATCATTATTTATCATAAAAGAGGAATTTGCAGGAAGTATTGCAATTCCAGACTCAGCCACTGTTTCACCTGCCAACACCGATAGTGTTGCAGAAAATTTCCAACATTTGAAAGGTGAATTAATACTGGAGCATTGACGCGCCAGGAGACATAACATTCACGATGATCAGTCGTAGGTTATGCTCCCTATCTCTTGTTCTCTACATGTAGATGGAAGCACCGATGGATATACTTGTCTACCGTCCTCTAGAACCCCTCGGCCAACGGTTGGGCCATTGCTGGACCGGCGCTACTCGGCCACTTACGCGGCTCCTAGTTCGTATAACATCCATAACTCTGAAACATAAAGTTCGTCCCCCTTTCCCCAAGTATAATACTTGTTGATAAGACTCCACAAAGTAGTCGTATCTAGTTTGGAAAGGAAAATTCTCCAATATTTCCCAAGCTGCTGCTTGTTAATGGATACCAACTTGTTCGAACACTCTTACCCCTCGAATGATGAGTGGGTACACATGATTCAATGAATAATAGCAATCAAGTTGCGGTGAAAAGAATAGTTTCAAAGAATTTATGACCGGGAAGTCAACACGATAAATAACATTTCTCAAGTAAGGTTCCCTTATAATTTGGAAGATGGATTTGAATGAAGTATATAATTTTGAGAACCTTTCTTGATTTAGTAATATTAAATAGGCTCAGAATAATTTACATAATACTCGAAGGTCGAAGATAATATTTGAACGAAATAAATCATTTTTAAACGAGTCAGAAGAATTAAATAAATATTCCAAAGAATATTTATTAAATCGAAATATCGAAGGAATAATCCTGATAAAAAATATTACCCAGAATAATCCTCGAATAAATATTCACAAATAATATCCATTAAATAATTAATTAATATTTAAATAAATAGTACTTATCAAATAAATAAAGCTCGAATGAATATTTGAAATAATATTCACTGAACAAATAGTGAATATTCAAATTAATAATACTTATCGAATAATTAAAACTCGAACGAATATTCGAAATAATATTCACCGGATAAATAGTGAAAATTCTAATTAATACTACTGATTGAAGGAATAATTACTAAATGAATATTCGAAACAATATTCGTTAATTGAATCGACTTTAAACAAATATTGAAAAATAATATTTGGTGAATAAATGAAGTTCAAATGAATATTCAAGATAATATTTATTAAATGAATGAGGCTTAAAAAGGAATTTAGAAATAATATTTAAAACGTAATTAATCTCGAATGAATATTCAAATTAATATTCATTAAATAAATAATGGGAAAATATTTACTTAGATATTTCCCTTCGAAAATAATCGCGATATATCAAGAAATATTGACTCCCGGTCTATAATCAAAGAATGAGATTCATATGCCCTTCTCTAAGGGTCTTAGCAATATCTGGCTTATAACTGATATATTTTCTATCTAGCTTATAAGCCAACAATAATTCAGGGAACAAGCATATCAATATAACTTGAAAGTAGGCATGCATGCTATGGCATATGTATAACAGAAAGCATATATATATTCACAACAACAGCCTTTAAAATGATTTGAAACTTGCCTGGTACTCCCGCTATGATAGTGGTATGGCTCGGGGTGGTCCGGCAATCTATAAACAACCAAAATTATCTCGGGTTAATCACCTATCACTTTGAAACGCCAAGTGAATACTTAAGCTAAAGCACGTTTTCAAGTTATCGCTTATTAACACCGTTATGACCCGACACTTGCTCGTTATTACGGCTCGTCACTACAATTACACTTGGTATATAATTAAGTCTTGTAAGTGCTAAGGTAGGTTGTTTACGAACCAAGATTATACCTCGAGTTTTATCACCCGTTTTCTAAGTGATTAACCAAAGTTATAACCAAGTGTGCTTTTAGGGGTTCGTTCACGTTTAACCTCGATTCAAACATTTTTATAAAATTGAAAAACGATCCATTTGATACGACGTTTTCTCCTACACCTTCCTTATGATCTCTAATATTTAATTACCATGATTTTTCACTAACTTACATATTTTACCGAGGTTCAACTTTAATAACGAACTCGTACTTACGGTTTCGAACGACTTTTAGTAAATCGGCCATAATTCCTAAACCGTAAGTCCGTTTGTTTCGATTCTTTCGCCAAAACGATCCATGACTCGAGATCTACAAGGACATGTCATATAATCAACCAGATCAGGAAATTATACCAACTGTTATGAACGGATTCTTAAGGTCTAACGAAAATCGGGCATTACGACGGCTATAAATCGATCGTTTAAAAATTGTTTTCAACACAACCAAGCCACACCGGGCATCCATACATCTTATACACATGTTATACACCTTAATAAGTCCAGAAATATCATACTTCATCATCATGTTCATTATATGCTAAACCAACTACAAAATCATGCTTACGTGCTTATAATTAACACTAATAACATAACTAATCTCAAGATCATCCAATAATCAACAAAACTTAAACAAAGAGCTAGGGTTTAACATCTCAACATTTATCTTAAAATAATAAACATTTTCAAGTCCACTAAATTAAAATTCTCCAAGAAATAACCAATCCAAACATTACCAATCTCCAACTTACAGTCCATAAAGTAAAGCTTAAACTTATAGTGTCCAACTCCAAATTCAAAAGCACACTTACTAAAGTCCGAAATAAATTCTATAATTCTAATAAAAATGCAAGAAAATAAATAAGCTCCGCTAAACCCGCACTCGCGCTCATCCCATAAGTGGCCCAACTAGTTAGGATTACCTGCCGGGGAAAAACAAGAAACAAAAACCGGCAGTGAGCGAAAGCTCATATACGGATAAGAATGATGACAAGGTGAATAAGAGTTAGACATGATGACAATAATGAAATAAACAAAATATCTAAACGAGAAATAAAGACAAACTTGGACAAAATAAAAATACCACCAAATCTTAAAACCACAATGTAAACATACGTGCTTTTCAGTCCAAAATAGCCATGATTTATACATACACTTACACTTACGAATCATACTCAAAACAATATAATGGAAAACAAAACTTACACACTAATAGGGGAGACAATCTTACACATACAGGATGTCCTACATTTTCGGTTATCCAGAAATATGTAGTCATCAAAAGAAACTTACAGGGGCTTGCATAGCACAAAGCAAATGCTACCCAAAATGGCCAAACATACATATACAGAATAGTCATGACTATACGTGTCCCACTCCTCCGGCGACACGCCTATACTATTTAAGTACACCGCATAGGAGGTGCCAAGCACGAGATTATCCACTCGTGACGGATATCTTACAATCTCCCAAATCACATTTATATCAAAATATAACCAAAAACATAATCCTCAAATATCACAAACCCAATTATATTACAAAATAGACAAAGGATAGCGAAATCACAACTTGATCAGTTCTGAAAAATGGGAAATTACACTATGAAGATAAATTCAAATCAAAAAGTATAAAACACAAAAATCATAGGAAATTCCAGGACCTTTCCAGAATGGTAAGGCTCATTAAAAACGGATAAATAACGAACTCTGAAAGTAGATATTTGCGAACAGCAAAACAGAATCAGCACCTGACTTATTTAGTATTATGCTATTTACGACAATAGAAACATAGAATTTAGCAGCGGAGTGTAAACAAGAAACGTAGAACGCGGAAATACCTTTCTGTAGATATATTACTCATAAACTATGCACAAAATTTCAATTTAATACGAATTTTCAAAGTACGAGTATCAGTTCAGAAAATTCCCTGGCAGGTCACTAAAATCGTAGAATACACCTACTTACGCGTAGAATCTCAGAAAAGTTAAAGAAAAAAAGTTGTAGATAATTCAAATACCTTTCCAGGGACAGCAAAATCATCATCATACGACAAAAATCGAATTTTATACAGATTTTACAAGAACTCAGCACATGTAAAAGACCAATTACGACAATTTCTTACAATCGAAACGAGGTAAAAAACATAAAGATGATATCCGTACCTTAAAACTCAAAAATTATGAATGATGATCAAGAATTTCAGATTCCCCAATCACTCTAAAACCTAATACATGTATATATAGCATAAAACCCATAAGTTCTAAATTCTAAATCAAATATGAAAGTCTATACACAAGGGATTTGAATTTTTACCTTAAAACTCCAAAATCCTTCTCCTAATTAGATTGTAATACCCATCTCTTTCTCTTCCCACTTTTCCTTCTTCCCCTCTGAACAAAATAACGTAAGTTTAACTCATACCCCTTATTATTTTTATTTTTTTTGTAACGTCCCTTCCCCATTTTTTTATCTTTTTTTTAATAAATTAATTTATATTTAGTATTTAATCATATAAAATTATCGGGGTCTTACATTCTTCCCTCCTAATAGAAATTTCGTCCTCAAAATTTATCATACATACCTTTGCTCAAAAAGATACGGATAACGTGCACGAACAATTTCTTCCGTCACCCAAGTAGCCTCTCTCTCTGAATGTCCTTTCCACAATACCCTCACAAAAGGAATCGTTCGACGACGCATTACCCTTTCTTCACGCTCTAAAATTCTTTCGGGTTCTTCCTCATAGGTCAAATCCGGCCGAACTTTATCCAAGGGACAATTTACCACATGCGATGGGTGATAATTATATCCTCTCAATAAAGACACATGAAACACATTATGTACCCTTGAAAATTGAGGCGACAAAGCCAACTTATATGCTACCTCTCCTACTTTTTCTAAAATTTCAAATGGGCCAATAAATCTTGGATTCAGTTTTCCTTTCAACCCAAAACGATGTACTCCCTTCCATGGAGAAACATTTAAGAATACTTTTTCACCAGGCTCAAAACCTAAGCTCCTACGATGCACATTTACATATTTCTTTTGTCGGTCTTGAGCTTGTCTAAATTTTTCTCGTATCACCATTACCTTATCATTAGTCTCTTGAACTATTTCGGGCCCTTCCAACTTCCTCTCACCAACCTCATCCCAACATATAGGTGTTCTACATCTCCTCCCATTCAAAGCTTCATACGGTGCCATCCCAATACTAGCTTGCCAACTATTGTTGTAAGCAAACTCCACAAGTGGTAAGTGTTTGTCCCACCTTACAGCCCAATCTAGTGCACAAGCCCTCAACATATCCTCTAAGGTTTGAATAGTTCTCTCCGATTGACCATCTGTTTGCGGATGGAATGCTGTGCTGAAGCTAAGTTTAGTACCCCATGCCTTTTGAAATCCTTCCCAAAATCGAGATGTAAACCGTGGATCTCTATCTGAAACAATACTAACTGGAACCCCATGTAATCTCATAATCTCATCTCTATAAATTTCATCCAATTTGTCAACTGAATCATTTGCCCGAATTGCAAGAAAGTGGGCAGATTTTGTAAGTCGGTCCACGACCACCCAAATAGCATCATGTTTCTTCAATGTTCTAGGTAAATCCATAAGGAAGTCCATGCATATATGTTCCCAATTCCACTCGGGTATCTCCAATGAACGTAATTCCCCACCTGGCCTTTGGTGTTCAATCTTGACAAGTTGACAAGTCATACACTTTGACACATAATCAGCAATATCCTTCTTCATGCAACTCCACCAAAAATGATCTTTCATGTCCCTATACATTTTGGTACTGCCGGGATATACAGAAAATGGTGAGTTATGAGCTTCCGCCAAAAGCTCCTCTCGAATAGCTGACCTTGGAACGCACAATCGACCCAAAAGCCAAACAACGCCATAATCATCCACGTTAAAATCTGACGGCTTACCATCTTGAATATTTCGAACAATCTCTTGTATCTCTAAGTCCTCCTTATGTGCTTCCTTAATCCTAGAAATCAATGTCGGTTCCATTTTCAAATTAGCCAACACACCAGCCACACCTCGCATACCAAGAGCCAACCCCATTCTTTGTACTTCTTCTTGAAATTCATTAGGTAATGCAAACAAGAAAGAAAGCTGACCAGAATTTTTGCGACTGAGTACATCTGCAACAACATTAGCCTTATCAGGCTTATACTGAATCTGCACATTGTAGTCCTTAATCAACTCGAGGCATCTCCGTTGCCTCATATTCAGCTCCTTCTGGGTGAAGATGTATTTAAGAATTTGGTGATCAGTCCAATTCTTGCAAGAAACCCTATACAAATAATGTCGCTATAACTTTAGAGCAAACACGATGGCTGCCAACTCTAACTCGTGAGTCGGGTAATTTTCCTCATGTGTCTTCAACTATCTAGATGCATATGCAATCACCTTACCATGCTGCATTAAAACCGTTCCTAACCCCTTTCTTGAAGCGTCACTATAAATAACAAATCCCTCAGACCCTGATGGTAGTGTCAATACTGGAGCTGTAGTCAACCTCTTCTTCAATTCCTGAAAACTCTGCTCACACTCATTTGTCCACACAAATCGATTATTCTTCCTCGTCAACCGTGTCAAAGGCATAGAGATAGTAGAAAAACCTTCCACAAACCTTCGGTAATACCCAGCTAGACCCAGAAAACTCCTAACCTCTGTCACTGTAGTTGGTCTCGACCATTCTTTCACAGCTGCTATTTTTGACGGGTCCACATGTATCCCTTCCGCGAAAACAACATGCCCCAAGAATGAAACTTGCCTCAGCCAAAACTCATACTTTGAAAACTTAGCAAACAACTGATGGCTCCTCAAGACCTCCAAAACTACTCGTAGGTGTTCCTCATGCTCTTCTTCAGACCTCGAGTATACAAGAATGTCATCAATGAATACAATAACAAACTTGTCCAAGAAGTCCCTGAAGACCCTATTCATCAAATCCATAAAGACTGATGGAGCATTAGTTAACCCAAATGGCATGACAATAAATTCATAATGTCCATATCGTATTCAAAAAGCTGTCTTCGGCACATCCTCATCTCTCACCCGTAACTGATGGTAACCTGATCGCAAATCAATTTTTGAGAAAAATTTGGCCCATTGTAATTGATCAAATAGGTCATCAATACGTGGTAATGGGTATCTATTACGTACTGTGATCTTATTCAACTCTCTATATTCAATACAAAGTCTCATCGAACCATCCTTCTTCTTCACAAAAAGAACTGGAGCACCCCAAGGAGATACACTTGGGCGGATAACACCCTTATCAAGTAACTCTTGTAGAGTTCCTTCAACTCCTTTAATTCAGCTGGATCCATTCGTTAAGGAGCCTTAGAGATCGGCTCGGAACCTGGTACAAGCTCTACAGCAAACTCAACCTCCCTCTGTGGGGGTAATCCTAGAAGATCATCCAGAAACACATCACTGAATTCCCTAACCACTGGCACATCCTTTAGTTGCGGTTGTACCGTATTTGTATCAACTATATAAGCAAGATAACCAAAACAACCCTTCTTCATTGATCTCACAGCCTTCATGACAGATATCATCTTATATAAAGCACTAGGCTTGGACCCATGATATTCGGCTACCAAACTATCACCTAACTTGAACTTCACAATTCTACTCTCACAATCGATAACTGCCCCATACTTTTCCAACCAATCCATGCCTAAAATCACATCAAAATCTAGCATATGTAAAGGTAGAAAACTAGCTGGTAGTATATGATCCCCGACCCTGATAGGACAATTAGGATACTCAACATGCACATCTACACTCATACCTATAGTTGTGCTAATACAAATTGATGGAACTAACTCATATGATTGCACCCCAAGATGTTTAGCATAACTAGAAGAAACAACAGAATGTGTAGCACCAGTATCAAATTACACTCTAGCATCTTTATTGCCAACAAACAAAGTACCAGAAATAATACCCGGGATATTTGCTGCATCCCTAGCTGTGGTGGCATAAACACGACCGGTATTTCTCTGAACCTGATTGCCTTCCTACTGATGTTGTGCCTGGCCCGGATTAGCATTAGATGGAGTCTGAAGATGCTCCCTACGTTGCACAGTACAATCTCTAGCAAAATGTCCAGTCCTCCCACATATATAACAAGCTCCTGTCTCCCTAAAACATGGTTTTCCTGGATAGTTACCCCCACAAGTCCTGCATCGGTCCCTTGCCTGTCGGTTTCCTTGAAAGTTCCCTCTATTACAATTATAGGTTCCCGGCCTCCTTCCACTACCAATATTTTGCTGACCCCTCTGAAAACCTCGACTCCCTACATTATTTCGGGAGTAAAACGGCCCACTCTGTCGAGACAAGTGATTCCCCTACTGCTCTGCTGAGCACCCTGAAACTGATTAACTCGAAAGCTCTGTTGGTTGCGATTAAAACTCTGTGGCTCATCCCTAGCCCTCTTCCTACTGGGATCCTCCTTACCATCTAGAACAGATAACTCCTGATAATTAGCTGCACTAATAGCCTGCTCCATACTCGCAAACCTAGTAGAAATAATGTTATGCCTGTACTCCACCCTAAGACCCCACTTGAACTTATTAGCCTTATCTTCCTCTGACTTAATCTCTGAAGCTGCAAAACTAGCCAACCTGTTAAACCTAGAGATATACTCTGCCACTGTCTCGGTGTCATTCTGTCTCACTGTCTGATACTCACGCACATACCTCTCCCTATTAGCCACTGGAAGTTACATCTGATTAAAAAGCTCCTCAAACTCATTCCAAGTCACAACATCCATATAGTGCTCCGGTTTGGTGGCAGTTACAGTAGTCCACCATCTATCAGCATCATCTTCCAACTTATATGCAGGAAACCTCGCCATAGTATTATCAGAACCAATCAATCGGAAAAAATTTTTGAGGTGCCCCAACCAGTTCTCAGCTGCTTCCGGTCCACCTTGCCCATTAAAACTCCTAGGCTTCTGCTTATTAAATCTCTCCAACATATGAATGTCAGTAGCCTGATTATGGGGATATTCATATGTATCATGATCGGGAACCACAATTGTTTTTTGCTCAACCCCTTGCTGATTGTTAGTGTTATTCTGCACCACATTATTAGGTTGCTCCACATTTTGCCCCTGATTCTGACCAACCACATTAGGACTGATAATTCGCTCAAGGGAGCTAACCACTGCCTGACTCACAACATTAGCCAACACATTCGGATCAATAGCTAACTGATTCTGAGGTTGTGCCACTGGTTGCTGAGGTGCTGGCTGCTCATTTTCCCCTAGGACATTTCCCCCTTGCTCAGTTTGAGGCACAGTTTCTGGTTGTGTCGTCGTATTCTGAATAGCACGAGTAGCTCTTCCTCTACCCCTACTAGATGAAGCAGATCCTCTACCCCTACGCCCTGGTACAGAGCGGGTAGCCTCACTAGAAGGCTGCTCACCAGAAAGTCGGGTGGATCGTCGAGTAGCCATCCTACAATCACCAATTAATTCAGTTCCACAAGTACCAAAATATAGAGGTCAAATATATATGCAATGCAACGTAGTGAAATAACAAAAAAAACAACATATCCTACATCTACCCAATCCTCACAGGTCGAGCCTAATGCAAGTCTACAGAATCATAAAACCATAGCTCTGATGCCAACTATAACATCCCAACATTTATCTTAAAATAATAAACATTTTCAAATCCACTAAATTAAAATTCTCCAAGAAATAACCAATCCAAACAATACCAATCTCCAACTTACAGTCCATAAAGTAAAGCTTAAACTTATAGTGTCCAACTCCAAATTCAAAAGCACACTTACTAAAGTCCGAAATAAATTCTATAATTCTAAAAAAATGCAAGAAAATAAATAAGCTCCGCTAAACTCGCACTCGCGCTCATCCCATAAGTGGCCCAACTAGTTAGGATTACCTGCCGAGGAAAAACAAGAAACAAAAACCGGCAGTGAACGAAAGCTCATATACGGATAAGAATGATGACAAGGTGAATAAGAGTTAGACATGATGACAATAATGAAATAAACAAAATATCTAAACGAGAAATAAAGACAAACTTGGACAAAATAAAAATACCACCAAATCTTAAAACCACAATGTAAACATACGTGCTTTCCAATCCAAAATACCCATGCTTTATACATACACTTACACTTACGAATCATACTCAAAACAATATAATGGAAAGCAAAACTTACACACTAATAGGGGAGACAATCTTACACATACAGGATGTCCTACATTTTCGGTTATCCAGAAATATGTAGTCATCAAAAGAAACTTACAGGGGCTTGCATAGCACAAATCAAATGCTACCCAAAATGGCCAAACATACATATACGGAATAGTCATGACTATACGTGTCCCACTCCTCCGGCGACACGCCTATACTATTTAAGTACACCGCATAGGAGGTGCCAAGCACGAGATTATCCACTCGTGACAGATATCTTACAATCTCCCAAATCACATTTATATCAAAATATAACCAAAAACATAATCCTCAAATATCACAAACCCAATTATATTACAAAATAGACAAAGGATAGCGAAATCACAACCTGATCAGTTCTGAAAAATGGGAAATTACACTATGAAGATAAATTCAAATCAAAAAGTATAAAACACAAAAATCATAGGAAATTCCAAGACCTTTCCAGAATGGTAAGGCTCATTAAAAACGGACAAATAACGAACTCTGAAAGTAGATATTTGCGAACAGCAAAACAGAATCAGCACCTGACTTATTTAGTATTATGCTATTTACGACAATAGAAACATAGAATTTAGCAGCGGAGTGTAAACAAGAAACGTAGAATGCGGAAATACCTTTCTGTAGATATATTACTCATAAAATATGCACAAAATTTCAATTTAATACGAATTTTCAAAGTACGAGTATCAGCTCAGAAAATTCCCTGGCAGGTCACTAAAATCGCAGAATACACTTACTTACGCGTAGAATCTCAGAAAAGTTAAAGAACAAAAGTTGTAGATAATTCAAATACCTTTCCAGGGACAGCAAAATCATCATCATACGACAAAAATCGAATTTTATACAGATTTTACCAGAACTCAGCACATGTAAAAGACCAATTACGACAATTTCTTACAATCGAAACGAGGTAAAAAACATAAAGAAGATATCCGTACCTTAAAACTCAGAAATAACGAATGATGATCAAGAATTTCAGATTCTCCAATCACTCTAAAACCTAATACATGTATATATAGCATAAAACCCATAAGTTCTAAATTCTAAATCAAATATGAAAGTCTATACACAAGGGATTTGACTTTTTACCTTAAAACTCCAAAATCCTTCTCCCAATTAGATTGTAATACCCATCTCTTTCTCTTCCCACTTTTCCTTCTTCCCCTCTGAACAAAATAACGTAAGTTTAACTCATACCCCTTATTATTTTTATTTTTTTGTAACGTCCCTTCCCCTTTTTTTTATCTTTTTTTTTAATAAATTAATTTATATTTAGTATTTAATCATATAAAATTATCGGGGTCTTACATTCTTCCCTCCTACTAGAAATTTCGTCCTCGAAATTTATCATACATACCTTTGCTCAAAAAGATACGGATAACGTGCACGAACAATTTCTTACGTCACCCAAGTAGCCTCTCTCTCTCTGAATGTCCTTTCCACAATACCCTCACAAAAGGAATCGTTCGACGACGCATTACCCTTTCTTCACGCTCTAAAATTCTTCCGGGTTCTTCCTCATAGGTCAAATCCGGCCGAACTTTATCCAAGGGACAATTTACCACATGCGATGGGTGATAATTATATCCTCTCAATAAAGACACATGAAACACATTAGGTACCCTTTAAAATTGAGGCGGCAAAGCCAACTTATATGCTACCTCTCCTACTTTTTCTAAAATTTCAAATGGGCCAATAAATCTTGGATTCAGTTTTCCTTTCAACCCAAAACGATGTACTCCCTTCCATGGAGAAATCTTTAAGAATACTTTTTCACCAGGCTCAAAACTTAAGCTCCTACGATGCACATCTACATATTTCTTTTGTCGGTCTTGAGCTTGTCTCAATTTTTCTCGTATCACCATTACCTTATCATTAGTCTCTTGAACTATTTCGGGCCCTTCCAACTTCCTCTCACCAACCTCATCCCAACATATAGGTGTTCTACATCTCCTCCCATACAAAGCTTCATACGGTGCCATCCCAATACTAGCTTGCCAACTATTGTTGTAAGAAAACTCCACAAGTGGTAAGTGTTCGTCCCACCTTCCAGCCCAATCTAGTGCACAAGCCCTCAGCATATCCTCTAAGGTTTGAATGGTTTTCTCCGATTGACTATCTGTTTGCGGATGATCCTCAAGAATTTCAGATTCCCCAATCACTCTAAAACCTAATACATGTATATATAGCATAAAACCCATAAGTTCTAAATTCTAAATCAAATATGAAAGTCTATACACAAGGGATTTGAATTTTTACCTTAAAACTCCAAAATCCTTCTCCCAATTAGATTGTAATACCCATCTCTTTCTCTTCCCACTTTTCCTTCTTCCCCTCTGAACAAAATAACGTAAGTTTAACTCATACCCCTTATTATTATTTTTTTTGTAACGTCCCTTCCCCTTTTTTATCTTTTTTTTTAATAATTTAATTTATATTTAGTATTTAATCATATAAAATTATCGGGGTCTTACATAGGGTTTCTTAAGATGATTACCTTCCTTGGAGTATCCTAAGACCTTACTAAGCCTTGGTTTGTCCTTGTATAGCCTTAGGATTGCTTAGATCATCCAAACGAAACAAGAAATCAAAGTTAGTTTCTTGAAAGTTACTATTCACCCTAAACTTGTAAAAATCATAGAAAATCGAAAAATAAGAGTTTGGCTCTCAAAGTTTTACCACATCTTGGCCTCTTCATAAGATTTGTTTTGAGTCCTAGTTCATCAAATTTGAAGCTTCCTAACTTGGGTTTTGAGCCCCCTTTTACCGCTGGACAGAAACTGTCAAGAACAGGGTAGTTTGGTTTCTTCAACTTGGGGAGGTATTTGACTAGGCTACACTCCTTTGTTGGCCATGAAATTTTGTACGAATCTTACCCATGGAGTGGAGAAGCTATGGTTAAAATTTGGTGATTTTAGAATGGGTAGAAATGGAGATATGAATTTTTCTTTGTGCTTGGTTCAAGCTGGGCAGTTTTGAAGAAATGGAGAGAATGGAGTTTTGCCTTGGTTGCCTTGATCTTATCTTGCATAATACACCTTATCTTGATAATATCTAGCTAAAGTGACTTTAATAAAGTGATTTGGTCATGCATTGCATCATCTTAAGCCATGTGTTTGATTCTTGTTGTGGAAGGATGTCATCCTTGCTAACTAGCTTGGTTAGCTTCCAATGATGCTAGTTTCTTTGTAACTAGCTTGGTTACATGATATTATCCACTAGCACATGCATGCACCTTGGTTCTCTGCTTGTTTCTTTGTCCGGTTACTGCTCAATTCATTGAACGTTCGGAGAAATACCTCGAAGATTTCTAGTTAGGGTTTTACCGGAAATCGTCTTAATATTTATACTATCATTCTCAATTCTCTTTAATAATTCTTGAATCCATATTCCTTAAATCTTTTCAATAATCCCTTAAGTCTTTCAGTGTCGAGGGAAATCTCGGGGAAAATAGAAGTGCTATTTTTCAGAATTCGATAACTTTTACATACACTCTTTTTCCCCTTGGATCATTAATACGAACTCAGAAATCCGTTCCGGGTACTATATAGTGTCGTCTAATAATATTCCTTTTTCCACCAAAAACACTATTCATCACTTATTCTCTCTTTATTTCTTATAATTAGAAAAATGTCCTTGCGCTTTCCCGAGCGTTCCTTAACCCTTTTTACGGAACCACTGGACTTATACTAGACATCGATTTGGATGACATGAGACTACTTCCTCTGTTTGTATGCCATATCCTACTTTCTTGACGATAGATTATTCTTACCTAAGTTGTCAACCCATTGCATTCTTCATGACATATAAATATTGGAATCCATATCCATTCCATAATAAAAGTTTTAATTCTTACCAAAAATCGGGGTTCTTACACGAAAGACCCATCTCGTTCCAATAATGGAAGTATCGAGTGATGGAGTCACGAGTTCCCAAACTTTATTTCGAGTAAATTGATTTAGCTCATCTTGCATGGCATCAATCCAATCCTCGTCTAATAAAGCTTCTTTAGCCGATTTGGGCTCGATTTATGATAAAAATGCTATATTACTCACAATGTTTTGAACTTGAGCTCGAGTTTGAACGCCTTTACTAAGTTCACCTAAGACATTGTCTATATGGTGATTCTTAATTAATGGAATCTCCGGAGGCAATCGAACTTCGATCTCAATTGTTTCGAGAGGATTAGTAGGAATTTTAGTTCCTAGATCCATGGTTCCCATTTGACAAATAATATTCTCAACTTCGGCACTAGAACCATTTTTAGGATCATTAGAATCATCATCCTCTTCAACCAAATCTTTAAACTTAGATAGTGGTTTTGACTCATCAAATACAACATTCAATGTTTATTCTACTACTAAAGTTCCAAGATTAAATACTCGATAAGCTTTGCTAGTATTTGAATATCCGAGAAATACATCCTCACATGACTTAGGGTCAAATTTCGTTAGATAATCTTTTGAATTCAAAATATAGAATTTACTTCCAAAGACCTTGAAGTAGCTTATCTTAGGAGTTTTACCAAAATAAAGTTCATAAGGAGTCTTCATTTTGATAGGACGTAGTAAAACTCTATTTAGAACGTAGCAAGCTGTAGACATAGCTTCGGCCCAAAAATACTTTGGTCTACGATATTCATTCAACATCGTATTCGCCATTTCTTGTAACGTTCTATTTTTACTTTCAACAACCCCGTTAGATTGAGGTGTATAAGGAGCCGAAAAATTATGAGTGATACCACATTCTTCACAAAAGTTAACAAAATCCGAATTGTCAAATTCTCTACCATGATCGGTCCTTATATAGATGATCGTGTTATTTTGTTGGTTTTGTATTCTTTTGCAAAGTGCAACAAATGATTCAAATACATCACTTTTTTCTCTTAGGAACTCCGTCCACGTAAAGCGAGAGTAGTCATCAACTACTACAAGAGCGTAAGAACACCCTCCAAGGCTTTGTATGGGAACCGGACCTATAAGATCCATATGCAAAAGCTCAAGTGGTCTAGTAGTAGACACCATGAATTTGGATTTATGAGATGAACGAGTTTGTTTGGCAATTTCACAAGCTTCACATACATGATCTTTTACGAAACTTAGTTTAGGTAATCCTCGTACATGTTCTTTCGAACAAATGTTCTTAATGAGTTTCATGTTAATATGACCCAATCTACGGTTCCATAACCATGCATCCTCGTTCATGGATACTAAACAAACGTTCTTGTAATCATTTAAATCACACGAATAAACATTCTTATTCCGTGGGCACTTAAGAATTAATTTCCACTCTTTGTCATAAATAGCACAATGAGATGCAAAGAAAATTACCTTGCAACCATTATCGTAAAGTTGACTTATTGAAAGCAAGTTGTACTTTAGTCCCGTGACTAATTGTACATTCGAAATTTTAACGCTTTCATTACCAATATCACCAATACCAACAATAACACCTTGACTGCTATCACCAAAAGTTACACTTTCGACGGCTACCTTTTTAATGTTGTTCATCAAAGATCTATTTCCCGTCATGTGCCGTGAACAACCACTATCAAGATACCATACATTCTTCTTAGCAGTAAGGCACACCTACATGAATGATTAATGAAAACGATTGGTACCCTTTTTGCTTAAGGGTCCGGGAGTTAGCACATTATAAGGTAAACTAGTACTTTCATAAATAAATCTAGGCATAGGATAATCATTCACGTAGACAATATCATTTCTAGATGCTTGATTCCTATTAAATACATGATTAGGATTTCTCCTAGGCATATATTTAGAACCACCACGAAAAGTGTGACCATTATTACTACGGGGAAATATAGTAATAGTGGAATCTCTAGAATGATTATTGGCATGATAATTCACATGATTATTTCTAGCATGAGCATTGTAATATTAGGATATGCATGATGACTCACATTAGCATGTTGACTCGATCGAACATTATAATGACTTACATTTCTAGGCATATAATCATTTTGATTCCGAACATAAGCATTATTATTCGAACTTTGAGCAACAAAATTTCTTCTAGGAACATCCGGTTGCCTAGTATTGTTAGTACTAGTACTTGCAACATTTTTAGAGTTCCATGGTTGAAATTTAATCGGCTCTTGATGATAAGAGTGCTTCGGTTGTTTGTTGACATTTTTAACCGAATTCTTTTGAGCAATGTTGGCTCCTTTAGGCATCCACTTATACTTTCCCTTACTAACACCTTCTTTAGCTTTGAAAAATAGACTTTCATGTCCACTTTTGTTGTAAAACGTGCATAGCTTCATAGGTGCTTTCGGAGAAAAATTTTTGGTGGGAGTAGGAATAAGTGCTTTTCTTTTAGGAGGTTCATTCGCATCATATCCTAAACCTTCTTTGTTAGAATATACCTTTGAGTTGTATATCATATTTTCAAACATAGTATTGCTCTTAGTGAATTGCTTAACTTTAGAATCAAGATTATGCTTTTCTTGCATCAAGACATTAAATCTTGTTATTTAGCACTTTTTCTTGATCTATTACTTGAGCCATGAGCTTAGCATTCTCATTTTTGAGCCTTTAGCCTTCTAAGATACTTGATTTCATTTCCAAAAACAAGTATTCTTTTTCATTGACCTCAATGTTGAATCGCTTTCTTAATTTAGCAAATTCGACATCCTTTTCGGCTAATGTTATTTGGTGAACAAGATTTAACTCTTCCAAGGCTTGTCTAAGCTATTCTTCTTTATCACCCGTTAAAGATCGTACAAGTTTGCTTATCCGATCTTCTCGTTTAGCTATTTCATGTCCCATTGATTCATTATAAATATTTAAATTCAAAATTTCTTCTCGTGTGGCTATACTGCCTCTATCGCTTCTGCTTTGGAGACTCTACTCCATTCTCTTTGTCATATCTCTTGATGAATCATAAAAGATTCTAAACTTTCATCCCGTCACTTAATCGACCTCTAAAGATTCTTCCCTTGACCCTCCATGGGGTTCTCCTCTAGATCCTCCTATGGATATTCCTTTATCGGGCTCCGTCTGTCTCAAGGAGCGCATCATCAAATGCTTACTCGAAGGCCTCGGGGTCTGGTATCTCAGAATCCTATCTATCTATAAGTCGTACGAATCGAGGTGACTGACCATGAAGTCCTAAGTATGGTTTCCCAAAAGAAGTCCGCTCTCGGGCTTCATCTCAACAGTCAGGGTCATGTCCTCTAACCCGACTACGAACTTGATTTGAACTCTAGTTATTGTCCTCATTCTTAAAGGTATTGTAAGACTCGATCTCCTATAATTTCTGAGAACTGTAACCTAACGCTCTGATACCATTTCTATAACAGCCCCAAATCCGGGGTCAGGGATTTAGAGTAGTCACGATCCATTTACTCCTTGCCTTACCCGTATTACTCGCAATGTTCATAATTCACCTGCTCATGACCCCACAATATATGTCTCACACACACACATACAGGTTAGAGTCTTAGAAACGACACAATATAACAACTGCAGAATAAATAAATTTTATTACAATACCCAAATGCCTTTTGAATCTGTCACTAATACAACTTCTAAGTAATGTTACATTACCAACTTAGTCTTCTGATGCTCACAATCCTCTCATACCATTCATATCTATACATAAAATGAATACCAAAAGCTGCAGCCTGATTCGACAAGTTCGAAACTACTCTCGGGATCACTGCTAGAAACTGTTTATGGAAACGTCTTACGGGGTATGTGCTGTAGCACCCCCAGATCCGGTGTAACAGTCCCAAAATTCGGGGTACAGATATGGGGCCACTAACTATAAACAATATTATACATCTCTGAATACAAACAACATTTAATAATAAAACCCCTTAACCAAATCGCATACAGGTTATGGTATGAAACAACTATCGAATATCATTATTACAACCCAGTCTCAGAATACAAGAATATTATGTAATTTATATGAATATACAAAAAATCACTGTCTAACTAAATATCCAACCTTGACCAATTCCCAACCACTAACCGACGAAAATTCATAACCCGATCGTCTCCTCTTGCTGCTAGAAAGCAATACCCCTTGACCATTACTAGGTTCACTAATCTCCTCTATTAGCTGAAGAAAACAAACAAGCAAGAGTGAGCCAACAATGCTCAGCAAGTGCAATGGTGATAACAATTTTAAAATAACCGTTGACAATTCTGATAAACAAAAGGAATTTCTTCTCATTATTTGAAAGAATCAGTGAGATCAACTTTTAGATTGCCACGAGTGCCAACAATTTACCATTAACCAAGAGCAACTGAAACTAGAACTGATGAAAGTTCTGATATCAAAATATTATCAAAGCTGTCTTCGAAGGAGTCAAGAACTAGACATCACAGTCTCAGAGTATAGATTAGAATTGGAATTTTTTTATTTATTTATAAAAAAAAACATCAAGGTTAGGCTGCTGATCAGTCACGCACTAACCCCGGACAAACGCACACAGCAATGTCCTTAATTGGATCCATGGCACACATTGGCCTCAATTTTGACCATTAAACTGGTCTCCCCGAAGGGACTCCTCTGACCATAATATGGTCTCCCCGAAGGGACGTCTGAAAACATTTCCAATTCTAATTCAAACACATTAGGTGTCGGGACAATCGACAATCCTGATATCCAACCACTGGAACCTCACGTTTAGAATAACAACTCAAGATTAGGAGTTAATAAGAAACGACATCATCTTCTAGTATCGACAAGTTCGATACAACACAGGGAATAACCAGATAATCAAGATCTTAAGTAAATACCGACAAGTTCGGTACTAAGTAGGGTGGAAAATATAAAGAATGACAATTCGAATAAATACCAACAAGATGAATATGAATAATTGGAATTTATAACATCAGCAACTTATGCAAAGAGAAATTTCATTTGAGCAAGAATAAGGATATAATTTACAATCAGATTTCAGCAACTTAAATTCTAGACTAAAGTAAGGATATGGTCAACTGTGGGGCTTTTAATAAAACTTATACACAATTAAGAGTTTGAGCTTACATAACTGGATAAAATAAATTAAAACAAGTATTTGCCAAAACAGTTTCAATATGGAAAGGTTCAGATCAATTTGAAAGAAAACGTCTTTCTAAATGGGGTCCATTGGTGAAAAATATTCTAATTCAGGAATTTTGCCAGCAGGTTCTCATAAAAGTTAAGAAAACTTGGTTTTGTTTAGATAATTCTTAAGAGTATCTGACGAAAATAGAGGAAATGGCATTCCTTTGTCAAAATGTGAAAAGAATTATTTATAAGATACTTTGTAAAATCGACATGTGGATTATTGGTAGGGAAATTAAACAGCATCATGCTAATTTGAAGAAGTTCATATGTCATCTTCCACTATACTTGACCAAATTAGTTCGCACAATAGATAACTAAATTGCATCACTTGAACCATAAGTGAATAGAAATAACACTTGCCTCGATTTATAGAGTTCCTGATTTCCGTATCGATACTCAATTTAGCTTCTCGTCAGTCTCTTTCATTTACAGGTGGCTTCTCATTCAGTCCTACTTTCATCTTTACTTCATCGTCCGATAATCTCAACGTCACTTCACCCATCGACTTTAATACTTGTCCTTCTGTTCCTCTTTTAGATCACCCGTGCACTGTCCTTGGCTAGGTTTCCTATTAGAACCTTTTCAAAGTCAAATACTATTTTAGTATCCAACTAAGCAAAAGTCTTATTATTTTGCTCTATTCTACCCATACGCGTCCTATAACGCTTACATACTTATCATATATACATATCCAATTACATACATAAATTAATCTCAATATAATCAACCAAGTCAAATAACACTTAACGCATATGGCCACTTATTACTTAAACATTATCCAGTGGCAACCACTACACAACAAAATCACACCTCAAATCCTCATGTCAACTATTACTTATTCACTTAGACTCTCGATAATCATAGCATACTTTCCAATCACCAAATCAAATAAATTAAATAGATTTTAAATAGATTTGCAGGGGATTTTTAGAAAATTTCGGCATGAAGTATTCGTAAATAGGACTATTCCCCTGTTTTTCAACTCAACCATTTAACTCAAAATCATATGAAAATTAAGCTGCTTCACTGGCAGCAACATAAAAATAAACAAATAAAGAAAAGTACCTGCCCGAACATGCGGCAACTAAACATATAAGAAAGAGTATCCACCCAGACATGCGGCACATAGCACATAATAATTTATATTAGCATTAACTACTACTTACGCTACATCAATGATCGTATCACTCACGCATTTTAATGATACACGTGACAATCAATCATTGATATTCGTAAGCCCTAGGGAACAACCCCTAGCATTAACTATTACTTACGATATATTAATGATCA
This sequence comes from Saposhnikovia divaricata, assembly GCA_036435485.1. Taxonomy (NCBI): domain Eukaryota; kingdom Viridiplantae; phylum Streptophyta; class Magnoliopsida; order Apiales; family Apiaceae; genus Saposhnikovia; species Saposhnikovia divaricata. The sequence continues at coordinate 146,614,995 of CM071596.1, read as the reverse complement.
CATCACTCAAGTATATTAATTATACTCGTGATAGTTAATCATTGATATTCATAAGCCCGAGGAACTAGTTGCAGAGAATTACACCAGTCCTTAAATATTGACACTTAATGTAACACCCCCAGATCCGGGGTCCGGGATCGGGTCGTTACGGTCTCATAACTTATACACAATACTTGACTTCAGTCCAAAATCAATAAGTAGCATGCTATGACCCCACAATAATAACCACTCACACACACACACAGTTATAGTCCCAGAGATGAAATTGAAATAAGTCTTACATAAAATGGTTTACGAATAAAAGTTATTACAATCCCAAAAGGGTAACATCATAAGTTTAAAATTTTTGCCGTTGATTACATTAATTATACATATTGTTAAACAGGAAACAAAAGCTGTCTAACTATGCTACCTCAGCAATGGCGGCTAGCATCTCAGCGGGGAGTCCGGTGGGTCGGGTAACCCGCTTGCGCCGAGTGCGCCTGACGCGAGCCATCTATCCTAACTGTTGTTGTGACATGATAAATAAGCAAGAGTGAGCAATAGCCCACCAATAATAATATAACATGACAGTGATAGTATATAACAGTTCGAAGTATCATTATTTTCCATATGCCATGCATTAACGAAGTTAGTGCCAGTACACTATAAAGGATGAAGTTACAAGGTAACTTAAAGTGTTTATTTTGTGGAAATATCTGCTAAGTCAAAATAAGCAAGATATCATTATTTATCATATTAAGAGGAACTTGCAAGGATAATATTGCAGTTCCAGTTATTAACATTTTGTTGAAGTTCTACAACCTGAAAGAAGTATCTTCGATACGTGTTGCGGAAGACACCGTCAACCTGAAAGAAGTATCTTCGATACGTGTTGCAGGGAATTCCCAATTTGGGAGATGAACCAATACTGGAGTTATCACGCGCCAGCTATCCCACTCCCTGATGATCAGTCGGGGATGGTACAGCCCAATATAGTTTACTACCGGTAGAAGGAAGAACTGACGGCTCCACTTGTCAATGGCCTTTAATAGGAACTCCCTGGCCAATGATTAGGCCTTGTGATGGACCGCGCGACTCGGCCTCTTACACACGACTCCTAGTTCGAGTAAATCCATAGCATTGAAACGTATAGTTTATCCTCCCTTCCCCAAGTGAAATACTTGTTGACAAGACTCCACAAAGTAGTCGTATCTAGTTGGAAAGGAAAATTCACTAACATTTCCCAAGCTCTTGCTTGTTAATGGATATCAACTTGTTCCAACGATCTTACCCCTCGAATGATGAGAAGGTACACACAGACTTAACGAGTCCGTAGCAACCAAGTTGCGAGTGAAAAGGATAAACTATGACCGGGAAGTCAACAAGATAAAGAACCTTTCTCAAGTAAGATTCCCTTATAATTTAAGAGATAGATTCGAGTGAAGAATGGAATCTAGAGGACCTTTCAGAATGACTCCGAAGAATTTTCAGAATGATCGAAGGTCGAAAATAATATTTGAAGAAAAATAAACAACCTTGAAGTTGTTTCCAAGTATTGAATAAATATTTATAGAATATTTATTGAGTCCGAAGTATTTAATGAATGAAAGAATATTTTTAATCAGAGTATTTCTCAAAATAATCTATGAAGGAATATTAAGACAATATTTATTGAATAAATAATTACTTAAATGAATATTAAAATAATATTCATTTAATAAATAATTTTGAAAGGACTGTTTGGAATAATATTCGTTAAATAAATAAGACTTCAAATTAATATTCAAAAATAGTCTTCATATAATAATTAATAATTTAAATGAATATCCAAGTGATATTCATTTAATAAATTAAACCTTAAAGGAATATTCGAGAATACTATTCCCTTAATACATGATGTTCTAAATGAATGACCGAAGGATATTTATTTAATAATCGAAGGTTTTATAGAAATATTTGAAATAATATTCGATAAATGGTTCGTCTTTGAATGAATATTGAAAAAAAAATATTCATTGAATTGATAACGTTCAAATAAATATTTGAAGTAATGATCGTTAATTAAATAATCTCGGACGAATATTCAAATTATATTCGTCAACCAAATAATGGAATTTATTTACTCAAATATTTCCCTCGAAAATAATTACGATATATCAAGAATTATAGACTCCCGGTTTATATTCAATAAATAGGAATCATATGCCCTTCTCTAAGGGTCTTAACGACATCCGTCTTATAATCGATATATTATCTATCTACTTATAAGCCAAAGAACAATCAGGGAACAAGTATATCAATATGACTTGAAAGTAGGCATGCATGCTATGGCATATGTATAACAGAAAGCATATATTATCACAACAACAGCCTAAAAAGGGAAAGTTGAAACTTGCCTGGTAATTGAGCACGGGTAGGGTTAGTGGTAGGGTATCCCGGGTCAGCTCGGCGATCTATAAATAGTCAAGAGATTCGAGGTTAATCGCTTAACACTTTTTAAAAAGGTTAAGTATTAAATTAAGTCGAAACATTTTTTCGAATTATCTCGTTATACCCCTTTTTAGTGTAACTCTTTTTATTACCGATACGAATCGACATTTGCTCGTCATTAAGACATGTCTTCGTACTCACACTTAGTGTATACTTAAGTCGTATAAGTTTTAAATTCGATCGATTACGAACCAAGATTATATCTCAAGTTTTATCGCTCGTTTTCTAAGTTATAACCAAAGTTATACTTTTAAGGGGTTCGTTCGCGTTTAACCTAGATTCAAACATTTTTATAAAATCGAAAAACGATCCGATTCACATGAGGTTTTCTCTCACACCTTCATTTTTACCTTTAGTATTTAATTACCAAGATTCGCCACTGACTTACATATTTTACGAGGGTTCAAGTTTAGTTACGAATTCTCGTTTACGGTTTCGAACTACTTTTAGTAAACAGGCCGTAACTCCTAAACCGTAAGTCCGTTTCACACGTTCTTTATATCAATACGAAGCTTGGAACATTATCTATCCTATCACGGCAGATTACAAAGCTAGGCAGTGAGTTACATCTACTGTCCAAGTCGTTTTTCTTAAGGTTAACGAAATTTCGGCATTACGACGGCTATAAATCGAATATCTACAAATTTCAAATCGTTCCATAAACATGGTACCCATTCCAAACAACATATACATGATTCATATACATGAACTGAGGCCAAGCATTGCCTTTCCATTCATCTAACTATTTTTAACATTTATCCAAGATCCATACATAATCATGCTTTAAACTTAACATAATCATAACTAACTTATATAACTCAAGAACATTCATAAAAAATCAAAGTGGATCTAGGGTTTCAAGGACTTTATACCTTCTTGAGAGTGTTTACTAGCCTCACTAAGCTTTGTATGATCCTTAGGAGTGATTAAGCTTGCTAAATCAACCATGAAAAACAAGAAAATTCAAGGTTAGTCATAAGAAACACTATTCACCCTCACCTTTCTTGATTTTTTTGAAAATGGTAAAAGAGGAGATTGAAGCTACAATTTCTAGGGTATTACTTTTATGAAATATAGGACTTACCCTAAAAGTTTCAAGATCAAACAAGGAGTGGAAGATGGACTTTGGATTTGGAATTTCTTCCTTGGCCGAATGGATGAAAAAAGAGAGAGATGTGGTGTTTGTTTGTGTTTTTGCTTTATTATGATCTATACATGTATTATATGGATGCATCTCTTCCTTTTTGTGTTGTTGGCAATCCATTGGTCCATGTGTCACACTCTTATTTGGCCAAGTGTAAGGCTAGAAACATGCATCCCCCTTTTTGGCAAAGTGCAACCACACCACTTAGCTTATAGTTGACTTACATGTGACATACTTTAGTTTCTATTACTCCATCTACTTGCACATACATGAATCTTGCTTTCTCTGCTTGATCCTGTGTCTGGTTATTGCTCGTTTCGATTGATCGTTCGTAGGAATATTCCACGGATTTCTAATTAGGGTTTAACGAGAATCCTCTTAATATTAATACTATCATTCTCCATCTTTCTTTCTATCTTTTCAATTTATATTCCTTAAATCCATTCATTAATTCCTTAAGTCTGTCTGTGTCCAGGGAACTATCGGAGAAAATAAAAGTGCAGTTTTTCAGAATTCGGAGAAAATAAAAGTGCGATTTTTCAGAATCCGACAGCTTTTACATACACTTATTTTCCCCTGGATCACTAATACGAACTCGGAAATCCGTTCCGGATACTTCTATATGGTGTCGTCTCATATTATTCTCACTTCCACCAAAAATACTATTCATTCTTTATTCTTTACTTATTCTTTTAGGGTTGTACAATTGTCCGTATTCGCTTTCGATCGTTCCTCAACCTTTTGACGAAACTACTGGATTAATCGTTATCGATCTGGATGACATGAGAATATTCTCCTGCTTGGAATTGTCATACCTTATTCCCCTAGGAGATAGATTATTCTTACCTAAGTTGTCAATCATTAGCATTCTTCAAGACATAGAAATAATAAAGTCGAATTCCATTCGTTCTTTCAAAATATCAACTATTTCATTGTAGTCGTAACCACTATTCATTCTTACATCATTAAATAAATAAAAGTTTTAATTCTACCCAAAATCTGGGTTCTTACACTTAAGACTTGTGATCTCATTGCAACTCCTCGCAGATAAACACATAATAAAATGAACCTAACAGTTAATCTTTGCTAAATAACATTTAAACCGACATATATTGCTTAAGCAATTCTCAATACATACTCGACTCCAAATATTTAACAAGTATAGCATTTAACCGATACTATAACTCGACTACAACATTCAATCCATATAACTCATTTACAATTAACAACCTCATGTAAACTCCAACATTATACGACAATAATAATTAGTAACTAAAACAAACTCTTAGCACATATACATTTCCGACACCATATGCAACTAGCAACTCATAATTACCCACTAACGACCACAAATTAATTCCCACCATTACACTTAGCAATTAGCACTTAAACATTCATAACAAGCAAGACCATATAACCTTTACATAATATAATTTATAATTTATAATAAATAAATATTATAAAAAAATTGAAATTTTCTAGGTCGTTATATCCGGGGTCCGGGATCCGGTCGTTACGGTCTCCAATTCTATCCACTATACTTGAACTTACTTCAACATACAATAAATTACATCTTTATGACCCAACATAACAATATAAAACACACCCGTTATAGTCCCAGAGATGAAATCAGAGTAACAACCAAATTTTATTAAACACATTATGAGTTCTTTCAATCCAAAAGAATTTCAATATGAATACATACTCTTTGCCATCCTTTTGCATAAGTCATACTAGACCATATACTTGGTACTGAAAGAATAAATCTATCCTACCAATAGCTTTCTCTTCGGCTCTGGTAGTCTCATCGTCCTTGCCAGCGTCGAGTGCGCCTTGTGCGAGTCATCTGGTCTAGCTGTTGTTGTGATATAATAATAAAGCAAGGGTGAGCAATAGCCCACCAACAATAATATATAATTGAATGATAATATATAATAGTTCAAAAGTATCTTTCAAACCATATGCCATGCATTTACGGAAATGATGCCAGAATAACATGAACGATGAAGTTACGAGGTAACTCAAAATGCATATATAGGTGGGAATATCTGCTATGTCAAAGATAAGCCAGGTATTATCATTTATCATAAAAGAGGAACTTGCAGGAAAATATTGCAATTCCAATTATAAATACTTTTCCAATACTGCCAACAATGATAATTTTGCAGAAAAATAAAAGAATTTGAATGATGAACTTATGCTGGAGTATTCACCGCGCCCACTGTCCAATCCTTACGATGATCAATCACAGATTGTACAGCTCAATTTAGATTTCCTACCGGTAGAAGAAAGAACTGACGGCTTTACTTGTCTACCGCCCTACTAGCTCTCCCCGGCCAACGGTTGGGCCAAAGGGGATGGACCGGTGCTACTCGGCCTCTTACACGACTCCAAGTTTGAAAAGAAATTCATGACTCTGAACGCAAAGTTCGTCCCCCTTTCCCCAAGTATAATACTTGTTGATAAGACTCCACAAAGTAGTCCTATCTAGTTGGAAAGGAAAATTCAACATCTTATCTCCCAAGCTGCTGCATGTTAGAGGATACCATCTTGTTCCAATAATCTTACCCCTCGAATGATGAGAAGGTTACTCAAAGATTTAATTGATAAACAACAACCACGTTACGAGTGAAATGAATAGTTTTACAAGATTTATGACCGGGAAGTCAACAAGATAAATAACATTGCTCAAGTAGGTTCCCCTATAATATGGAAGTTTAAGCGAGCATTTCAATCCTTTTAAGAAAGATTTAAATGAAAAATAAAAAGAGTTGGGAACCTTTCCTTAATAAAATAGTCGTAAAAAGACTCCGAAATATTTTACATAATATTTAGAGGTGAAAGATAATCTCCAAATAATATAAATCATTTTAAAAAGAATTTAAAAGAATTAAATAAATATTCCAAGAATATTTATTAACTCAATAATAATTACGGAATATTATTAAATCATAATATTGCTCGTAAGTAATCCTCGAATGAATATATAGAATTATTTACTAAATAAATCACTCCTTAAATGAATATTCAAAATAATATTCATTAATAATTAGACTCCAATAAGTATTTAAAATAATATTCAATAAATGTGTCAAACTTTAAATGAATATTTGAAAAAAATATTCATTTAATAAATTATCTTCTAAATGAATATCCAAATAATATTCATTTAGTAATCAAAACTTTAAAGGAATATTCGAAATAATATCCCTTAAGTAATTAGAACTTCCAATGAATATTTTAAAATAATATTCCTTAAGTACATAAACCTTAAATGAATATTCGAAAGTAATATTCATTTAATAAATAACATTCTAACGAATATCAAAATAATATTCATTAAATGATCAACTCTAAATGAATATTCGAAACTAACATTCATTTAATATCTCTCGACTGAGATAATACTCGAATAACATTGCTCGAAAGATTTCCAAGTAATTGATACTTTATGGAAATATAAATAACGTTTAATAATAACATTCCTCAGATAAATAATAATCTGTCGTTGGAATCCCTCCGGGTTTCCACAACTATCTATATCTCAAAATACCGACTCCCGGTCTATATTTAAGAATGAATATCATATGCCCTTCGCTAAGGGTCTTACTAAAACAATTCGGCTTATAACTGATAATTCGTATCTAGTCTATAAGCCAATATCAATTCAGGGAACAGGTATCATAATATAATTTGATAATAGGCATGCATGCTATGGCATATGTAAAATGGCAATCACATATATATATATATATATATATATTATCACAACAACAGGTTCAAAGTTTTGAACACTTGCCTGGTAATCGGGTGTGGATGGAGATAGCGTGTCCTGGGTCTGCTCGATGATCTATAAACAATCAGAACATACGAGATTAACCACTTAACACCTTTTAAAAGTCTAAGTATAAACTTCACTTAAGTCGAAACACGTTTTCGAATTATCTCGTTATACACCTTTTAGTGTAACTCTTTTTATCACCGATACGATCTAACATTCGTTCGTTATTACGACATGCCATCATACCCATACTCGGTATATACTTAAGTCGTATAAGTTCTAAAGTTGATCGATTACGAACCGAGATTATACCTCGAGTTTTATCGTTCGTTTTCTAAGTGTTTTACCAAAGTTATAACCAAGCGGGTTTTTAGGGGTTCGTTCACGTTTAACTTCGATTCCAACATTTTTATAAAATCATAAAACGATCCGTTTGATATGTGGTTTTCTCTCATACCTTCCTTATGACCTCTAGTATTTATTTACCAAGATTCGCCACTGAGTAACATGCTTTACGAGGGTTCAATTGAAGTTACGAACTTTTACTTACGGTTTCGAACCAATTTTAGTAATTTGACCATAACTCCTAAACCGTAAGTCGGAATGTTTCGATTCTCACACCAAATCGATCTATGGCTCGAGATCTACAAGGACAAGTCGTAACATTACCAAGGTCAGAAAATTATCTCAACTGTTATGATCGAGTTTTTAAGGCCTAACGAAAATCGGGCGTTACGATGGCTATAACTCGGATATTTCCAAAATCAAAACCCTCCAATTATTATACCATCCACTCCAAATCACACATACATGTTATTTATCCTTGAACTAAGACCAAGCAATGTCTTTCCGTTCATATTAACTATATTATCATCTCATAAAACCCACACATAGATCTAGTACTCTAAATATGCATAACATCACTAAAACTCATCCAAAATCCATGATTCATCAAAAGGGGGGTTCAAGGATTATACCTTTATTTGAAGCTCAAGAATGATATTAAGGCCTCACAAGTCTTGGACCTTTCTTAGAACATCCTTTGGAAGCCATACAATCAAGAAAACAAGACATGAAAATCATGAGTTACTATTCATCATCAACTTCATGATTTTATAACTCTTGAATGGAATGGATTTTGAAGCTAAAATTCATAGGACATCTTAGTTATGAATTATAGAACTCACCTATTTAATCTTCTAATTGTTGAATGGTGGCAAGCTTGATTTCCCCCTCCATTTTTGTGCTAGGTCTAGAGCTCCTTGGAGCTTGGTGGTGGTGTTGTTTTGATTTCTTTTGTTTTTGCTAATGCTTGTATTATTGCTAAGTATTGATGCATCTCTTGCTTTTGTGGTGTCCCCCATCTATTGGTACACTTGTCAAGCTAAGAATACATCACCCCCTTTTTGGTAAAATGCTAGAAGGTCACTTCTTTGTTTAGTTGACTTGCATATAGATCACTTTCTTTGCTTTTCCTTCCACCAATTACTATCAATTTTGTCTCATTAATAAAATCAATCCATTACGACTTATATGTTGCATTCCATTGCTTTATTGTGGCACAACTTCATTGATCGTTCGGATGAATAACTCAATCATTTCTAGTTAGGGTTTTACCGAAAACCGTAATAATATTTACACCATCATTTACAATTCTCTTTAATAATTCTCGAATCCATATTCCTTAAATCCTTTCATTAATTCCTTAAGTCTTTCAGTGTCCAGGGAAATCTCGGGGAAAATAAAAGTGCTGTTTTTCAGAATCCGACAGCTTTTACATACACTCTTTTTCGCCCTGGATCACTAATACGAACTCAGAATTTCGTTCCGGATACTTATATATCGCGTCGTCTAATAATATTCCTATGTCCACCAAAATCACTATTCATCCATTTTTCTTTACTCATCCTCTTAGGGTTGTACAATTGTCCCTGATCTCTTTCGATCGTTCCTTAACCCTTTTACGGAACCACTGGACTGATAACAGATATTGATTTGGATGACATGAGAATACTTCCTCTGTTTGCATGCCATATCCTACTTTCTTGACGATAGATTATTCTTACCTAAGTTGTCATCCCCTAGCATTCTTCATGACATATACATATTGGAATCCATATCCATTCCTTAATAAAAGTTTTAATTCCTACCAAAAATCAGAATTCTTACAGTCTCCCCTCCCTAAAAGGATTCCGTCCCGGAATCAGGTAGGAAACAAAGAGTCGTTTTATCTGTCGTTTCACCTTTCAGTTTCCCGGTCAATTCTTAGTCGTTCTACCCTTTCTCAGTACATCTACTGGTGCTACAATACGTACTTTATCCTTTTTCCATCAACTTTGCTACTTTTCGTACCACACGTTATTCGGGTTATGCTCTTATTCAGTCCCATACTATTATCCCTATTGATATCCGTAGTGGCTTTGGTATCATTATCGTACTGCGAATTCGGGGGTAATCTCGCTCGCACTGTGCATTTCCTGATCGCTTTAATCTTCGCAATCTCGATCAATATAGAGAAGTGGAAAGATTTATTGAGAGATCACTATGATCAATGAACATTTGTTAAATTGCATAGTTAGTACAGAAGGGGGCCAGCCTTTAGTACTTGACAAGCAATTAAACAAGTTATGGTATTCCACTTAGACTTCTATCACCTAGACAGATAGTCACGTAGCAGTACCTCCCCTCCTTAAAGGGTTGTTCTTCTCAATTCATAAAGAAGATGAATAAGAGAGAAGAAAAGAAAAGAGTTCTAAAGGATTATAGAAATTTTTCATGATTGTAAAATATCATACTCAGAATTTACCTCTGAACTATAGAGGTTCATCAAGGAAGAAATTAATCATAATTATATCCAATACTATTTGATCGCAATCTCATGTGTCAACATATCTTGCTGCTTTGTCCACTATTCTATGGACCTATACTCTGGTTCAACCTTAGCACACTTACTTTTGGAAAATCTTTGAACCTCTCAGGTTAAATCTTAGTTTCTTGCTTGACATCATTGTTACTGACATTCCATGTCACGCTACTAGCTTTTTCATATTTATAATATTAACACTATCAGGTTGTCATCCCGAGAATTCATCAGAAAACCCATTTATTAATCCATTCATAACATTCCTTGCTTCACATTCCATAGTTGCTTTCCAAGTCTTTTCTTTATCAATCACATCCTTCTTATTATCTGATTCTTATTTACTTCCACCTTCATCTCTTTATTGAGACATCTTTTGCACTTGGCACCTCGTTATTGGTATCCCGTCACATTTACTCTCCAATCATCATATTATTACAATTTAAACCCTCCGAAATGAATCTGATCGATCCCTTTTACTTAGATCCAATATAATCTACTTCTGCCAACCTTGTTTCTCATCACTTGTTCTTTTCTACCCGTGGTTTTCCACAGGTTGTCTTTCATAAGTGAGACCAGGTCGTACATCTACCTGCTCATACTCTTATCATCTGTTGAGCATCTGCATTTTACTGGTGTAGCTTTGCCACATGAAACATGTTACTACCATGCTATAAGCTTTGGGGGTAAAACTGGCTCGAATGCCACCTTCTGAACACTTTTAAACTCTCAGGTGGCCTAATAAGTCTCAGGCGCAACTGCCCTTCTCTCTAAGTCTCATTAATTCTTTCTACGGGAATACATTTAGCATCATGAATCATCAACCTCATATTCTCTATCTTGTTTGCGCAGAAGTACACTAACACAAACTTGCTTGTCATATATCAACATGCCATTTAGCTTAACAATAGCAGCACTTTCTTCATCTTTACGTTGTCATCTACTTTCTTAGAAGAATCACCATCGCTTGTTGTTTACGTAGTGCATTAATAGCTAACCATACGGGTTTCAATCCTTTAGGGAGACAAAGTAATCACTATTCCTTATCCATAAGGAACACTTCCTGAACTTGATGTAGATATTACATGAAGTAGATAAAATTGCAGAAGAGTTTCAAGCATCGCAGCTATGTCAGGTGGATGAAACTATCACTCATGCAGCTTCCATAAAAGACTGGAAATTTAATGGTTTACTTCGTCAATTTTGTATCATGGTCCTGGTTTGCCTCAAAACGGGACCTTCTAAGGTATGTAACATGCTTAAGACTCTATCAGGAATCGAATCTTTACTTAAACTATTATTACCGTTGATTCTTGCACAATCATCAGAAGGAATGTAAATTCCTCAACTCCGATATGACTTTCAAGGCCCTTCCAATTATCATTCTGTTCCTTCGGTAAGCACATTTGTAATCATTCCTTTATACTTAGACTGTCGGCCACCTCATTGGCCTTTCCTGATAATAATAATTCCTTGTAATCAGTGTTCTCTGGATACATTCCAACTCGAATTTTTCTACCTCATTCCCATTACTGTTGGGTGAAAGCATCCTCCCTTAAGCTCTGCTGAAGGAGAAAAATATATCTACCAGTCTTTTTCCATAAGTCATTGCTTCCAACTTCCCGTGGGAACTTTATCAAAGTTACTTTTCGATCATACCTAGGATATTTGTTCTCTTAGTTTTTTTTTCTTGTTCTAGGATAATCTCAACCTTCTTTGGTTCCATCCATACCTCATCATGGTTTCATACATGCCTCATCTGGCATTATTGTTACTGGGTCTCACATTCTCTACCAAACTTCTATTTTGAAACTCAGAATATTAATTTTTTCCTTGTAAGGTTTTCTTAGGTCGTCCTCATCATTCCTCCTGTATTTTCTAGGTACAGGGTATATCAAAACATCATTGATCAATACTCTTATAATTCTATCTATGTTCTTTCCAGAACTCTTTTTAATAATCCTTACAGGTCATTGTTGCCTTAGCAAATCCAACTCATATCATCTGAATTCACAATGTCTTTATCAGGGTTAATGCCATCCCTTGTGCATTCCCCAGGGTTTGTCTTAATTTATGGATATCCTATCCTTAATTCAACTGCCAAGGAATTCTTGCATCCTATAATTGGCAATCAGATCATGTATCCTTAATAAGGGTCTCTTTTCAATCATTCTCATTTGATAATTGATCGGTGGCTTAATGCTAACCTCTTCTTTCAGATAGTTGTCAGCCTATCTGACCTTCCAAAAGACAACGTATGTCTATCTGCTCTCTTACAGAACTTGGTAATGGTAGCCAGGATGTTCTGGAAGATATTGGTCGAGTTCAACGTGAATCTCTTAGTACTTATCGTTCTTCGCAAAGGTACTTGCCTTAGACCTAATTTCTACAGCACACTGATCAATCTCTGACCATTTCAATACTTTCTTCATAAACCTTCATTGTTTACTCTCCTTAGTCATAAGATATTCATGGTATTTATGATACCCTAACATCATACATCTCAAGTCACTATACTTCCATTTTTACTCATAATCTTGGACAATCATATACACATGAATCACTTTAGTACGGGTGACCCCATACTAAAAAAAATCCAATAAATTCCAAATCAAAACATGGGTTGCAAAGGGTTCAGTAGAAGATTCATACGATCTCATAAATGTTCCCTTTATATCAAGGCCCTTGCAGTCGGTGCTTACTTAGAGGCAACCCTGCTTTGTCCCTTCATTGTTGGTCTAGTCACTTGATAATTCTTTGTGACTTGGCCTCAACTGGCCACACTAAAAAATATATATGATTTTAGGGGTTTGGCTAATAGCATTACTTTTCTAGCAATTGCCGGCATAATGCCTTCTTCTTTGATACCTTTCTACCTTTCCAAAACTTTACTTCATATAAGTCTTGGTTAACTACTCGGCACCGTCTCCGGTCACCTTTCCTCTACTTTTCTCTTTTCAACTATTTTTATCAATCCCACGTGCCACACAAGCTTACCATTCCTGGCATAACAGCCTTTTCATTTAAGTCAATCCCAGAGTTTCTCAGTCCGGCTGGTTTCTTACTTACATTTCCTGTTTCCGTCCAATATCAACTTCATCATTATATTTCTACAATCAATCGCGATAATTGGGGTCTGTCCGCTAACCCATATAACGGCTACCTTACCCAATTCACGGGGTTCGCCCCAGTTTCTACTCTCTTCCATGACGTTCTCTGATAATCAGAAAGACAAGGTTTGCCAAAATTCGCCGAATTCCTTTCCAGAATCAGGGAAATTTTGGTCAATCTATCCACCTACTGGTAACATTAAGGAGACCAGTTTCGAAACCTGAAGAATAGTTCTATGAACCTCCAAGTAGGTAGAACCATAAACAACCATAATTAACGAAATAATCGTCATCAGATTGGAAGTTTAACCACTGGAGAGGAACCAATTATATACATCCCTTAGAAGGGAATCAACAGTTTCAAACTGAAACATGTCACAACGTCCTGATACCTATGTTAAATATAATTGATGTGTTTTAATCAGTGTTTAAGTGTTACAGTGAATTATCAGAGTTTAGCTGGAAGCGGTCAGAGTTTAGTGTAAACTCTGATAGACGGAAGCTGGACAGAGTTTAGTAAAGTCTGTCTGGAAGCAGCGCATACAGAGTCAACAAAAGATATTAGAGATCAATTGAAGATTTATTATGGAAGCGATATCTTTGAAGATTGGATAGCTATCAAAGAGATCGAGTTGACTTAGGAGACGTGTGACAATCTGTAATTGATATCATTGTATAGCTGATTATTAGGAATATCAATTAGAGATTGTATCGAAGCTGTATATTTTATAAATACAATTAGGTTAACCCTAGAAGGGTATCGTGTAACGAATTATCTTTATTGTAACCTAGCAGCTCTTTGTGATAGTTTACATCACGAAGAGGGTTCTTAATACCAGAAGTTTTTAAGTGCATAAACGTCTTACTTGTTAAACTCTCATACGAATTTGATTATTAATTGTGTATTCGGCCTAACAAGTGGTATCAGAGCCAATCTGTTACTTTATTACAGGTTAAGATCCAAACACAACTATAATCATGTCAGCAATTCCTCCACCAACACCAACTATTTCTGAAAAGGCTCCTACTACTGTGAGTCATTATGAACCAATCAGGGTTCCTATTCTGAGGCCATTAGAGTATGCCATGTGGAAGGTCAAGATGACTATGTTTCTGGAGGCTACAGATCCAGAATATCTTGACAGGATTTATGAAGGCCCCCACAATCCTACAAAGCTATCTGTTGCAGCTGCTGGTGAAGAAGCTAAAATAGTTCCAAAGGAAAAGAAGGACATGACTCCTGAAGATCTATCATCAATTGCTAAGGATGCAAAGGTTAGGCATTTATTGCATAGTGCTTTAGACAATGTTATGTCTAACAAAGTGATTAACTGCACCACTGCAAAAGAGATATGGGATGCTCTTGAAGTCAGATGTCAAGGAACTGCTGCTATTAAGAGGAATAGGAGAAACATACTCACACAAGAGTATGAGCATTTTGAAGCTAAACCTGAAGAGACCATGACAGAAACATTTGATAGATTCTGTAAATTGCTTAATGATCTGTCATTGGTCAACAAAGAGTATGATCTAGAAGATTCAAATCTCAAGTTTCTTCTTTCTCTACCTGAAAAGTGGGATGTGAAAACAACCACTATTAGAGACAACTATGATCTTGCTGAAACAGAGATTGATGAAATCTATGGGCTACTCAAAACTCATGAATTGGAAATGGAGCAGAGAAACAGAAGATCAAGTAGGAAGGCAAAGTCTGTTGCTCTTAAGGTTGAAGAGAAGCCTCAGAAGAAAGAGGCATCAAGAAGGAAAATTAAGGGAAAAGCTTTGGTCATACACTCAGAAAGTGAATCATCAAACTCTGATTGTGATTCAAACTCTTCTGAATCATCTGACTCTGAGGATGATGAAGAAGAAGTGAGGAAAATGGCTGTGTTGATGGTGAAGACCTTCAAGAAAATGGGCTTCAAGAATTTCAAGAAAGGGAAAAGGTTTTCTAGAGATTCAAATGAAGACAGGAAAAGCTTCAGGAAGTTTGATAAGAGAGATTCTAGGGGGAAGAAGGATAAGTCTGAAATTCAATGCTACAAGTGTAAGGAGATGGGTCACTATGCTCCTGAGTGCAAAAAGGGTAAAATTGGAAAGGTACTCTACACTAAAGGCAGAGATTGGGCAGACACTTCAGATTCTGATGAAGAAGTGAACTATGCTCTCATGGCTACTACTGAATCAGAAACTTCTGAAAATCAAGTACCTCTAACTACCTATGCTTATAATATTGATGACATTGCTCAATTAAGAATTTATCTTAAGTCATTGCATATAAGTTATAGGGATCAGACTTTAGAGAATGAGAGGA
Source organism: Saposhnikovia divaricata (assembly GCA_036435485.1). Taxonomy (NCBI): domain Eukaryota; kingdom Viridiplantae; phylum Streptophyta; class Magnoliopsida; order Apiales; family Apiaceae; genus Saposhnikovia; species Saposhnikovia divaricata. The sequence continues at coordinate 146,599,314 of CM071596.1, read as the reverse complement.
TAAAATCTGAAAATTCTGAACTTAAAGTTAGAAATAAACTTGTTGAAGAAAAACTTGAAAACATGCAACAAGTTCAGAAAGAGAGAGATGATGCTGTTTCTATAGAACAGGATTTGCTTCAGAAATATAAACAACTAGAATCTGAGTTGGAGGAAGCAAATAAGAAAATTAGGACATGGACTAATTCTGGAAAGGACACTCAACAGATTTTTCAAACAGACACTGTTGGTCTAGGTTATAATGAGGGAGATGAACTAAGATTTCAAAATCAAGTTAAAATCAGACCTCATTTTGTACATGGAGCCAGTAAATTTTTGTCTGAAAATGAAAAAGAAGCTGTTAAAAGTGAACCATTAAAAACTAGTGTTAAACAGGTTAATATTGGTTCAATGACAGATAAACAAATCAAACATAAACTGAAGGAGTTAAAATCTGTTAAGAAACAGAGAGTGTCAAATAAGAACAGAAATGGAAAAGTAGGCATCACTTCAGGAAATAAACCAATGCTTGCTAGTTATGCTCCAAGAAAGACATGTCATAACTGTGGTAGTACTAAGCATCTTGCAAATTTCTGCAAGAAAAACAAAAATATAAATTCTTTACCTTCCAAGTCTGAGGTAAAGAAGGATTTTTCTAGAACTAAGCCACAGACTTTATGCACACACTGTGGAAGCACTTGGCATTCCATTTATACTTGCAGAGAGTATCATGCTATCTATCATAATTACTATGAACTGAAACCCAATCTGAAATGGGTTAAAGTTAATACTGCAAGTGTAAACTCTGATACTGTTAGCTCAAACTCTGATAATGTTAATTCCGCTGCAAAAGCTAACAAAGTTAAGAATGTCAAAGGATCCAAGCAAGTCTGGATCCTTAAATCTAATCCTCAGTAATTGCTTGTGATTGCAGGGCAACAGGGAGGCAACCCTAGTCATGGACAGTGGATGTTCAGGACACATGACTGGAAATAAAGCCTTGCTATCAGACTATGAGGAGAAGGCTGACCCAAAAGTTTCCTATGGTGATGGCAATGTAGGAAGAACATTGGGATATGGCAATATTAATCTTGGAAATGTCATCATAAACAATGTAGCTCATGTCCCAGGACTCAAGCATGACTTGTTATCTGTGAGTCAAATCTGTGACAAGGGATATCATGTAGATTTTCAACCTGAATATTGTGAAGTTATCAGCAAATCTACAGGAAAGGTTGTTCTAGTTGGTCATAGGCAAAACAACATTTATGAAATCAAGCTCTTAATAGACTCTGTTGGAAAAGCTGTTTGCCTGTCTACAAGAATGTCTAGTGAAGAGAGTTGGAAGTGGCACAAGAAACTCTCACATTTGAACTTGAACAACATCAATGAATTGATCAGAAAGGATCTTGTAAGAGGACTCCCAAAGGCTCTGTTAAATGTTGATGGCCTATGTGATTCATGTCAAAAGGCCAAACAAAGGAAGTCATCTTTCAAGAGCAAGACAGAATTTTCAATCACTGATCCTTATCATCTTCTGCATGTTGATCTCTTTGGTCCAGTAAATGTTATGTCTATAGCAAGGAAGAAATATGCTTTAGTCATTGTTGATGAATACACTAGATTCACTTGGGTGTATTTTCTAGCAAAGAATGATGAAACTACATTAACTCTGATGGAGCATGTGAAGCTTCTGGACAAAGGATCAAGTAACAAAGTCAGAATCATCAGAAGTGATAATGGAACTGAGTTCAGAAATGCAACAATGGAAGAATTCTGGAAGGAAAATGGAGTGAAGCAAGAATTTTCAGAACCTGGTACACCACAACAAAATGGTGTAGTTGAAAGGAAAAATAGAACCTTGATTGAAGCTGCCAGAACTATGCTTGATGAAGCAAAATTGCCAACTTATTTCTGGGCAGAAGCTGTTCAAACTGCTTGTTTTACTCAAAATGCTACACTGATCAATAAGCATGGAAAGACACCATATGAGATGGTGAAGAAAAAGAAGCCTAACCTGAAATACTTTCATATTTTCGGGTGCAAATGCTTTGTTTTGAAGACTCGCCCTGAACAGTTGACCAAGTTTGAGCTAAAGGCAGATGAAGGAATTTTTGTTGGCTATCCACTGTCAACAAAGGCATTCAGAGTTTACAATCTGAGAACCAAAGTGATCATGGAATCTATACATGTGTCTTTTGATGACAAGAAGATAACTGGACTTGAAGACAAAGATGAATATGATCAACTGAACTTTGAAAATGAAGATTTAAACTCTGTTGAAGTAAACTCTGATCAAACAATTCTGACAGACTCTGTTGAAACAAACTCTGAACCTCTACTGGTAAACACTGGAGAAACTTCTCAGCCACAACAAAGGGAAGAACCAGTTGAGGGGGAGCATGATCAAGATGAAGACTCAAACATTGATACTGAGTCAACTGAAAGATCTGGATCAAACTCTGATGATTCAAATTCTGAAAATTCAAATTCTGACTCTGGGCAGTCAAGTTCAGGGGGAGTCTCAGAAAATGAAGAAAGATCACAACAAAATCAGGAGAGCATGGATCAAGGGGGAGGATCACATGCTGACAGAAGTCATTTGCCTTCTGCTAGGAAATGGACTAAATCACATACACCTGATTTGATAATTGGTGATCCAGATGCAAAAGTGAAAACAAGAAGTGCTACTGCAAGTGAATGTCTGTTTCATGCATTCTTGTCTAAAAATGAACCAAAGAAAGTGGAAGAAGCTCTTCAAGATGCTGACTGGATAACAGCAATGCAGGAAGAGTTGAATGAATTTGAAAGGAATGAAGTTTGGACCCTTGTACCAAGGCCAAAGAACAAATCTATTGTGGGTACTAAATGGGTTTTCAGAAACAAGACTGACAGTGAAGGTGTTATCACAAGGAATAAGGCTAGACTGGTAGCAAAAGGCTATTCACACCAGGAAGGAATAGACTATGATGAAACATTTGCTCCAGTTGCAAGATTGGAGGCAATCAGAATTTTTCTAGCATATGCCTCTCACAAGAAATTCAAAGTGTTCCAGATGGATGTGAAAAGTGCTTTTCTGAATGGAAAGCTTGAAGAAGAAGTGTTTGTTGAACAACCACCAGGATTTGTGGACCCCAAATATCCAGATTATGTCTACAGGCTAGATAAGGCATTATATGGACTTAAGCAGGCACCAAGAGCATGGTATGAGAGACTTGCTCAATTTCTTCTAGAAAGTGGATTCAACAAAGGTACAATTGACAAAACTCTGTTTTATTTCAATCAAGGAAGTGACCTCCTTTTAGTTCAGATATATGTTGATGACATTATCTTTGGGTCTACTAATGATAAACTCTGTAAAAAAATTTCCAAGCTCATGCAGTCTAGATATCAAATGAGCATGATGGGAGAGCTTAGTTATTTTCTAGGCCTACAGGTGAAACAAACAAATGATGGTATCTTCATTAATCAAGCAAAATATACCAGAAATCTTCTCAAGAAATTTGGTATGCTTGACTGTTCATCTACATCAACTCCCAATGCAACAACAACTAAATTGGACAAAGACACAGGAGTTTCAGTGGATATGACAAACTACAGGGGCATGATAGGATCTCTTCTTTACTTGACAGCTAGTAGGCCTGACATCATGTATGCAACCTGTCTTTGTGCAAGGTTTAAGGCAGATCCTAGAGAGCCACATCTGACAGCTGTGAAAAGAATCTTCAAGTATCTCAAGGGCACCATATCATTAGGTCTGTGGTACCCCAGAGAATCAGATTTCAAGCTACTTGGGTATTCTGATGCAGACTTTGCAGGCTGCAAGATAGACAGAAAGAGCACTAGTGGAAGTTGTCAATTTCTTGGTGACAGACTTGTCTCTTGGTACAGCAAGAAACAGAAATCAATTTCCACATTTACAGCTGAAGCAGAGTATATTGCAGCTGGTAGCTGTTGTGCACAAGTCTTGTGGATGAAGAATAAATTGCTGGATTATGGATTGAGGTGCAGTAAAATTCCTATTTACTGTGATAATCAAAGTGCTATTGCTATGACAGGTAATCCAGTACAGCATTCAATGACCAAGCACATCAGCATAAGGTACCACTTCATCAGAGAACATGTGGAAGAAGGGAATATTGAACTACATTTTGTGTCTACAGAACAACAGCTTGCAGATATCTTCACTAAACCATTGAGTGAAGCTACATTTACAAGACTGGTCAATGAACTAGGAATGGTCTCTTGTTCTGACTAGGAATGTTGGTTAGATTCAAATTTTACTTATGTAATGTATTACTCATATTTCCTTGATTTGTTAAGTGTTAAGTGAACTCTGTTGATTAAACTCTGTTATGCATACTCTGTTAACATGTTTTTCTGTCAAACTCTGTTAAACTCTATCAGCATGCCTGTATGTCATACACTGGTAATAAGTTGATAAACTCTGTGAACTCTGAGTTGATTTTTGTCTGAATGAAAACACCAATGAAGAAATATGTATGAAGCATGATTCGCAGCAATTAATCATGAATCTTTCTGAGTTATTGTGATATAATCTTAGATTGTACAGAAAATTAACACAGCATGATACTGGTTCATATTTATAGCCTCTCTTAGTTTATTTTGTCCTAAACTCTGAGTCTATAAATACTGTGTGCATTGCCTTTCATGAATAACTACTAATGTTGATGAACTCTAAACTCTGTTAGTATACTCTGGTTGATTAAAATGCTTACTGCAATACCCCAAAGAAAATGTATATAGGTTGTTATACTCCTTTGAGATTATGTTGGATACTAGGATGACCCAGGAACTTATTGGTATATAATATGTGCTAAAATTCTCTGATTTTTGGTGACTAGTCAAATACTAGGATGACCCAGGAACTTATCAAAATGATAAGGGCTAAAATTTTGGATTTTTGGTGACTGGTTCCAACCTCTAATTACTGGAATGAATAGAATTAAAATATATATATATATATATATATATATATATATATATATATATATAGAGAGAGAGAGAGAGAGAGAGAGGAGGGGTATAAAATAAATTAAATATTACTGTATATAGATTGATTACTACAGAGTTTAGCTTTCATCATACAGTCAGTGTTTACTATGACAGTTTGTGCATCCAGTGTTTATTGATTTACTTTATGGATTTTATGAAAAATTAGATGCTCTAAAAATTGATTCAGTAAACTCTGCTTCACACACACATATTTTCACAACTGTGCAATTTATGAAAGGGTTTCGGTTATAAAGTTGGAGAATTGACAAACGCTGTTGATTCGTGGTTCGTACTCTAAGGTAAATTTTCATTTGGATAATTTGAAAATTTTGGAGTAAATAGGGCTTTTGACAACTGTTGTTGATGAATTTGTTACTTATATGATTATTTTAATTAGTTTTCATTTTCTTTGATTTAATTCTTTGAAGAACAATTCATAAACATAAAATTTGCAGAACACAATGAATAAGATTAGAGAAACAGGATTTTTCATTGATAATAAGAAAGGGATTACAAGCAAGTATTACATCTTTTTGTTCTCTCTATCTGCTAATCTATTCAACAGGAAAATAAAAGGTGAAGTCCAAACCACTCCATTGTTAGCAAACATCCCAGATCCCATCTTTGCCACTTTATTTGGGTGGAAGTTGAAGGGATAAGGTTATTTTTGCTGACATATTCATTAACAATGGTTGGTGGTGTTGGATGAGGATGCCTTCGAGGAAAGCCATGCTAATGTTGCTTGGAGAGCAGCATCGATGTCAATCACTCTTGCAGGTTTTTCTCTCTCGATTTCTTCAAGACCGGCATCCATTTGCAGCCACAGAGTTTCAAGCTGCCTTTCCCAGTCAAAGGCATCAAACTCTTCACGAGTATAACTGAAGATATCTCTGTTCTCTACGAGATGGAGATTCTTTTCCTTGATGGCAAGTTTTGACATTGTTGTGTGAAGGTTTTTTTTTTTATTTTCAGGCGAGAATGAAAGGTTAAAGGGATAGTGAACAAGTCTGAACAAGTCTCTAGGCCTTAAATTGAGATGGGTAAGTAACGAAGTACTAAAACGCTTCGTATTCTGGTTCTTAATGGTTACAGGTAAACGCTTCATATTCTAGTTTAAATGGGTCCAGGTATTTTAAGAGAGTGTTATTTGATTTTTTTTAAAATCAAATATTTTATTGTTATATTTACAAAATACACTTCTTAAAAATATGAGCACGTGACCCACTCACCCATTACTGTGTCCCACACACCCATTATCGTGTCCCACTCACACATTAATCTAGGAACTGTTGAGTGTTTGAATACATAAAAGATTGAGTTTTTAATTACTATAATTACTTTTGTGTCCAAACGATTGTGTTTTACTTTTTACATCTCACAGTTCTCTCACTTTTCACTTGGGCATTTTCGCAAACACCTTTCCTACATACACTTTTCTTTGGGATTTCTTGAAAATTTCTTGATTCAATGGCTTCTAAACCATTCACTGTTCTTGGTCTACGTTTTGTCCCTAACAACTATGAAGCTCCACTCTATCATGAACGTGTTCCAGAAGCGTTTCATCTAATGCAAAATTTCTTGAGAGACTCAAAGATTGGACAAGCTCTGGTTGAACCTGGTACTCTCTCTGCATCTCAAATTGCCACTTTTTGGCAAAACTCAGTCTATGTGGATGGAGGAGAGAATGGGACTCCTAACATCATCTTCACTTATGAAGAACAAGAGTTTGTGATTACTCCACAAACTGTCAGAGATACGATGGGGTTTGATACACATACATCTTATACTTATGTTGCTGAACCCCAATTGAGACAGATGCTACAGGAGATAGGTTACATGGAATCTCTTGACAAGCTTGGCAGTGTAAAGAGGCCAAATCTCATGAAGGAATGGAATTTTTTCTTCGATTGCATTACAAGGACATTCCAGAAGAAGGTCACTAACTGGGATGCTATTCCAATGGACAGTCTACAAATCGGGTATTCTCTACTTTATGGTAGTAATTTTGATTTTGGTAGATATGTTCTGATGAATTTAGGTGATAAACTGTCAGAGTCTACTACAGTTTATTTTGCTCGATTTTGTCAAATGTTGTTCAATGCTTGTGTACCTGGTCTAGAGATTGCTGAAACTGATGAAATTCAGCCTTTTAGAGTCAACAAGAGAATATTCTCTGATATGACTAATAAGGATGTTGGTAAAGAAAACCTACCTGCCTTTGTTCTGCCACTTGCTTTGCAGAATTTTCTCAACCAACCTCAGGACCAACCACAACCAGAACCACAACCTGAACCACTAAACATTGATCGTACTCAAACACTAAACATTGCACCACCTACATCACCTACCCACACTGCACCTACAAAACAACCTTCACACACTCCACAAACAAACTCTGAACCATCACAATCTCAACCATAGCCTAAAGCAAAAAGAGGCAGAGTAAAGTCAGCAGCAATCACTGAAAGACATGCAAGAGTTAAGAAGACAATAGAGACACAAATGAAAGCAAAATAGACATCTCCTGGAGCTGTTTATACTAGAAGAATGAAACAAACTGCAAACAGACCTAAGTCACCCTCAGTGGTAGCAGAATCTAGTAAAGAGGATTCAGATGAAGTGCCTCTAGCTAAGAGAAGAAAACTGGTAATCTCTGATTCTGTTGATGAAAATGTTGAAGCTCCAGAGGTAGTTTCACAGCAAACACCTACTGTTGAGGCTGACAAAGATAAAATGCCTGCAGAGGTTGAAATGCCTGCAGAGGTTGAAATGCCTGCAGAGGACAAAATGCCTGCAGAAGAGGATACTAGAGATGGCTTTTCTCCAATTAATGACATTCTTGATTCATTTATGCCATTCTCTGATCCTATCTCATCAATTTTTGCTCAATCTGAAGCAACTGGTGCAGCTGATCAACCTACAGTTGTCCTTTCTGAAACTGTAGCATCACATACAGAATTACTCTCAGATGCTCACCAAACTGTTGAAGGAGGAGATGAGATTGATCAACAACCTAAGGAGATAAACTCTGAGACTATTGTGCAATCTGCAGAGGATGTTGTACAGCCTATTGTTGACTCTACTACTAAACCTGTTGCAAAGGATGTTATTGGCACTGTTGATGCATCTATTCCTATTCCTTCATCCACTCATCATGTTGAAGCTGAGGTTGGAGATGAAACTGAAGGGACTACTGAGTCAAGCCCTTCTCAGAGTTTACCAGTCCAGACTGATGCTAAGGTTAAGGATTTTGCTGGTCCTTCAAATCAAGAAGATGCTGAAGAAGAACACCTTGAGCAATTTTCAAATGACTGGTACAAGGACACTTGTATCTTTCCTCCTGCAAGAGCAGCTGAATTTGTCAAGAGAACCTCCAGAACAATTACAAATCCAGAGATTCTATCTTGTCTTAAGGCTACAGTTGTACAAGTGAAGACTCTCAACTCGAGGTTTGATCTGTGTCAAAAGGCAATCTCTGATGTTCGAGGTGATGTTGTTAGAGGAGCTGAAATGATTAAACTTGACAACAAGAATAAATTTCAATATCTTACTCAGAATCAAGACACTTTGTCTCACAGGCTGAGTGATCATCAGTGGTGTATGTTGTGTTAGAGTGAGATTAATTGCGAGTGTGAAGCGTGTTTATGATTTGTTAGAATAGAGTGATACGCTTAACCTTGTTTTTGAGTGAATATTCATTTGTGAGTGAAAGGTGAGTTGTTACTTGTTTTGGTATAGGAGATCCCAGGTTTAGACTTAAAGATGTATTTCTTGTGGGCTTAGCATGCTTACCACCTATTTTTGCACTTGACATAAAATTTTGTGATCTTATGCATGTTCATTGAGTAGACCACGTGAATACTTGCACTTTCGACACCAAGACATTGCATACTCATTTTGATTCTTAAGTTGATATGGCATGAGAGGACTTACATGTGTGGTGTTGTATTAGCGTTTAATCTTGTGCATGAGCTAGATGGATTTTGTGGGTACATTCACTATAGGCCCTCACGAGACCTCACTCGTCCACTAGGGCTACCTAGGGGTTTAAAGGGCTTGTTGCATGTGCTAAATGCAACCGTGATCACCTACGGAAGTGGTACTAGTTAGTTAGTTTAGTTTATTTTATTTAGTTTGCCCGAGGACGTGCAAAAGACTAAGTGTGGGGATATTTGATAAAGTGTATATTTATATATACATTAGTATGATTTTATTCTCATATTTATAGGATTTTGTAATTAATTGGGTATTTATTAATTATAGTTTAATGTTTTATTGCAGATAATAAATAATTCCTAAAGTTGGAAGAAAAGGAGCTTAATTGGACTTTATTAATGTGGAAATTCGGATTTAACGGTGGGCCTGCGCAGCAATTCTTATTTTGGTCATATCTTGAGTTCCAGGAATCAGAATGGGGCGAAATTACAGCCCACGCGAAGGTATTGAAATTCCCTACAGGCCTGGAGCAGCCTAGAAAGCATATTCCTACTGTAGCAGTCCAGAATCAGAACGGAACAGCTGGTTACGAATTTTTACAAAAGCCCAACTTATTTTAGGAAAGAGAAATTATTATTATTAGATAAGGGTTGGAAAATAAAGGGGGGCGATCAATTTTTGAGATTGAGAGCGTGTATTATTAACAAGAGGGAGAGAGAGAAAAACAATTTGGAGAGAGGATTTGAGAGCAAGGATTGAAGGGATTCATTCCAAGCTTTACGAGATTCTTCAAGTTGTATCTTCTTTACTCTTTTCTCTTGTAACAATGATTTTGCCCATCAATATATGTTTGTTTTCTTTATTTGTCATGGGTAACTAATTCCCAAATCTGGGAATTAGGTAGTATTCAGTGGTTAATATGTTTGTGTGATTTTATTAAGTGATATCTCATTCTTGCTAATTTGTTGTTGAGCACTTAACCCAATTTAGGGAGTCATGAACCCTAGATTGTATTTTAGGGATTGTAACGATTCGGGAGATGAATTATAATTCTAGTAAATGATGCGACAAACGTGATTCAATTATTCAATTGGGAGATTAATATGCTAATTATGAGACATGTATTCCTTGGGCTTAATAACTTATAATTATGTGTTGTGTGATCATGGGAGTGACATCAATACGTATTTGTGGGTATTATGTAGTATCTTGGGAGAGAGCAATATAATCATTAGAGGAATGTTTTTAGCAAGGTATGAGGCTTAATATCACAATTTCATGCACATTCATTAATACCACTGAAGAACCCTGATTCTTGGATTGCCTTTAATTATTATTGTTAATTCACCATTTCTATTTGCTTAATTGATATTTTAGTTAATAAACAAATTCCCCAAATTCTTCTTTACACTTCTGAACATTAAGATATTTGAAATTGAACTTGTGTTTAATTAAGTCCTTCCCTGCGAACGATAACCCCCCAAATATTACGGTAACACTGAGCAAAGTTGAATAAAATCAGAATGATATGTCCTTAAAGATTGATTCTATTGCTACCTCCTTGGAGTTAATCACATCTATTCTTATGCCTGATAATGTCAAAAAGGGGGAGAGAGTTGCTAAAGACAAATGCAAGCACTCTCAAACTCTGATCAGAAAGGATAAAGCTGGAGATGGAGGAGCAAGTAGTAAAGGAAAGAGCAAAACTGAAGAATTTCAAACTTTGAAAACTAGCAAGTCTTCTAAATCACAGTTTGTTGGGATAAACACTGATACTCAAGGTACTTCAAAGACCAAGAGTTTGCTATTATTTTCTAATCCACAGACTGATGAAGAATTGGCTACTAAGTTGTTTATTGAAGAGAATGAGGAAGGAGTTACAATTGAGGATATTGAAGCTGAAGAAAAGAGTTTACAAGAAGAACATCTCAAGGCTTTAAAGTCTGGTAAGTTAAAGAAAGGAAAAGCTCCTAGGCCTGTTCGTAAAGGCATTGTGATCAAGGAAAGTGCTGATGTTAGTCAAAGATCTCAGTTATCAAAGGAAACAATGGCAGCAGAAGCTCAACTCAAGCTGAAAGGCATTGAAGGAGAAAGTTCACCGAAGAAAGTTACAACCTCTGTTTCTACACAAGTTGTACAGAAGAAAGAAAACACAACCTCTGTTGCTACACAAGTTGTGTCTAGACCTTTATCTTCTCAGTTGCAATTAGTTTTTGGGAAAGGAACACTTCATGATCCAAATCTATTATCTGGAGTTTCTATGAATTTTTCTGATGCAAGAGCCTTGACTGGCAAGGTTGGAAACAATAAGGGTGGACTAGGTTCACACAAGGACAAAAGGCAATATACTGGTCCTAGAGATCCTTCTTCACTGGCTGTTCCAGGTCGTGGTGTCACTCAAGAGAGTCTGGACAGACTGGAATCAGTACAGTTAGTTCATCAGAAGAGTTTAAAGAAAGACTTTCTCTTATACTTCATGGCTGATGGGACAGTATTTAGAATTGGTGAGAATGATATTGGCTTGAAATATTGGGAAGAACTAGAATATGTTCTATATCTTTTCAAGGTGAATAGTCAAAGGACTCAATCAGTTGCTAATGTGCTCAGAAAGAGGATGCTTCAGAATTTGGCAATCAGAGGAACGAAGTATAATAGCAGATATGTTCCTAAGTACAGGGATTACAATGGAAATCTTATTGAAATGAAGAAAGGTACTGCAAAATTAAAGATTGATTTGGGAATCACAGTACTTGACTTCAATTCACAGTCAGAAGAAGTCAAATTTATCAGACTGGGAAATGAGATGAGAAGAAGCAAAATCTATGATCTTAGGGCTGCTATCTATCAGACAGATGAGAGTGATCCTCAGCTCAGAGAGATTAAAGAAGCTATGGAGATTGAGCTTGAAAATGCAGAAAGAAGATTGCTCATAGATTATCTCATAGCTACACCAGATCTTGAAGAGATTAGAGATTAAAGTCTTTAAGGATTTTCTTATTCTCGGTAGATTTTGTTAAGTAGAAGTTAAACTCTGAATTTGTATAAACACTGTATTTGTCTATTTGTTTTGACATCATCACTTACTGTTATTAAACTTGTGCATTTTTGCTAATGAACAAGTTGGGGGAGATTGTTAAATATAATTGATGTGTTTTAATCAGTGTTTAAGTGTTACAGTGAATTATCAGAGTTTAGCTGGAAGCGGTCAGAGTTTAGTGTAAACTCTGACAGACGGAAGCTGGACAGAGTTTAGTAAAGTCTGTCTGGAAGCAGCGCATACAGAGTCAACAAAAGATATTAGAGATCAATTAAAGATTTATTATGGAAGCGATATCTTTGAAGATTGGACAGCTATGAAAGAGATCGAGTTGACTTAGGAGACGTGTGACAATCTGTAATTGATATCATTGTATAGGTGATTATTAGGAATATCAATTAGAGATTGTATCGAAGCTGTATATTTTATAAATACAGTTAGGTTAACCCTAGAAGGGTATCGTGTAACGAATTATCTTTATTGTAACCTAGCAGCTCTTTGTGATAGTTTACATCACGAAGAGGGTTCTTAAAACCAGAAGTTTTTAAGTGCATAAACGTCTTACTTGTTAAACTCTCATACGAATTTGATTATTAATTGTGTATTCGGCCTAACAACCTATACGTTCTGATATTCAATATTACCAAATGTCGGTGTACCTAACCACTAATCTCAGAAGGAACATTACCGTCGGAGTTGGTTTTTCCACAAAATTGGCACTACTAAGGCCATCCGAATCTGATGAACTGTGCTGTCCGAATGCATCCGCAAGTACTTTGTCGTGCTGTGCAAGCACACATCCTAATCCATTATGCGAAGCGTTGTTGGAAGCACAAAGTCTCCTTTTTCCATTAAGCAATGCCAACTCTTGGTCATTACCAATTTCATCTTTTAGCTCCAGGAAGATTTTCTCACATTTTTCTCTTTAACTGTTGATCGTATTACTTGATCCATTATAATTCTGCATCGGAGTAAACTTAAGGTAACTACTATAATCCATTCAAAGAAAAGAAAGAATTTAATATTCCTCTGAATCACATGCATCAAACGTTTCTGGTTCATCATTTCACTGAATTAAATTAACCCTATACTTAATCTTTGACAATAGTCTCATTACGAGTTCACCTTGACTCACTGGTCTTATCTTTCGGTAGGTTTTGAGATCATTGTCTCGCTCAGTACTTCCTTATATAACTTTATCCAATCATGCTATCACTTCCCAATATTTTCACTTTCTAACTGATTCATTCATAAAATGGACATTTTCCTGAATAAAACAACTTCATTAACCTCAATTTGGTTCCATAAATTACAACCTATGGCATCTGCCTTCTCATGGCAAATTATTACTGATAATATTCATACTAATTCATTTGTCAAATGATATGGCACTTACTGCCTCCTTCTCAACTATTTCTAAGAACTCTGCTCCTCGTCCTATATCGATGTCTTTGATAATCATACATCCCTCTAGCTCTTTCTTCGTTAATATGAAAGTCTCTGAGGATTCTCGTCTATTCCCGTATAAGATCTCAAGTAATTCTTCCAATCCGTCTTACTCGCTGGTACTACATCCAGTAGTCCGGCTACGAATCCAAAACGAATCTTCAGTTCCCTTTCTAATAGCGTAGTTCTTTATGCTCACTTTTCTGAGCACTATCCTTAATCATCTCAGTCTTTCTAGCTACAGCCCTCATTCCTCGAGGGTAAGCTCCTTATCCTAACAGGATTTTCCTTATCTGCTCGAACCTCTTCCGGGTCTCCAGTAGGGTACTCCATCGAATTCACCCGCTGATCTTCAGCATATAAAGCATTATCGCGCTGCTGCTCGTATGCCTCAAGGTCTGACGCCTTACTCATCGATACGATATCGAACTAAGTTACTATCATGATACTTAAGAGTTCCCATAAGGGTTTTATAGGTCATCACTACATTAAGTAGTCCGACTATGAACTTGGAAAGAGTTCTTATTATCTTAGTGAATTTATTGTTTTACCGTCGCCTCATCTCTGGGGTTTATAACGTACGCTCTGATACCACTTCTGTAACACCCCCAGATCCGGGGTCCGGGATCCGGTCATTACGGTCTCCAATTCTATCCACAATACTTGAACTTACTTCAACATACAATAAATTACATCTTTATGACCCAACATAACAATATAAAACACACCCGTTATAGTCCCAGAGATGAAATCAGAGTAACAACCAAATTTTATTAAACACATTATGAGTTCTTACAATCCAAAAGAATTTCAATATGAATACATACTCTTTGCCATCCATTTGCATAAGTCATACTAGACCATATACTTGGTACTGAAAGAATAAATCTATCCAACCAATAGCTTATTCTTCGGCTCTGGTAGTCTCATCGTCCTTGCCAGCGTCGAGTACGCCTTGTGCGAGTCATCTGGTCTAGCTGTTGTTGTGATATAATAATAAAGCAAGGGTGAGCAATAGCCCACCAACAATAATATATAACTGAATGATAATATATAATAGTTCAAAAGTATCTTTCAAACCATATGCCATGCATTTACGGAAATGATGTCAGAATAACATGAACGATGAAGTTACGAGGTAACTCAAAATGCATATATAGGTGGGAATATCTGCTATGTCAAAGATAAGCCAGGTATTATCATTTATCATAAAAGAGGAACTTGTAGGAAAATATTGCAATTCCAATTATGAATACTTTTCCAATACTGCGAACAATGATAATGTTGCAGAAAAATAAAAGAATTTGAATGATGAACTTATGTTGGAGTATTCACCGCGCCCACTGTCCAATCCTTACAATGATCAGTCGCAGATTGTACAGCTCAATTTAGATTTACTACCGGTAGAAGGAAGAACTGATGGCTTTACTTGTCTACCGCCCAACTAGCTCTCCCCGGCCAACGGTTGGGCCAAAGGGGATGGACCGGCGCTTGATAAATGGATTATATATCCATTTAGAGCATTCCAAATCGGCTTAAATTGATTGCTTTGGGCTCAAGTTTGTCGTAGTTTTGATGTGTTTTGCTTAATTGTGCAGGGTTGAAGAAATGTCAATTAAGGGTGTAGTTTTCGTCGTTTTGGAGTTGATTTATGATAAGGAATGAAGAATGGAGGCTAATGTCAGCTACCAAAATGTATACAAGTCAAGAAGGATTAAAGACGGAAGCTCATGCAAAAGGAACGAGAAGAAAAGGTTGAAAAATGAAGAAATAATGCAGAAAAAATCCAACAGATTGCAGCCAGGCATTCTGCACAAGATTTCGAGCAGACTGTGCCAGAAATGAGGTTTTTATACAGATTGTACCCATGCAGACTGCCCCAAATTCGCGCAGGGTGCGCTAGAAGTCGCTGAAAAATTAAAGTTTTGCCCTTTTTACGATTTTGGCCATATTTTGAGTTCTACAAGTCCGTTTTGGACGATCTTACAGTCCATGCGAAGCTAACGAGATTCTCTATCATTCTAAAGTGGTCCAGATGTCAAAATGCGAATGGAACGGCCCAGAAATACTGAAGAAAAGGCAGCTACGAATTTTCCTTCAAAACAGAATCAGTTTAGGAAACGTAATTCTATTATAATTCTATTTTCGTATTTCTTGTTGGGCAAGACTTCTAGAGCCTATATAAACACATCCTACCCATGTAAATCATTACATATCTTGTACATAATATAGCTTAGAATTGCAATGGAGAAAAGGGGAGCAAGATTCAACGCTCGTGACAAGCAACGGATCTAGATCTACTTCATCTTTTGTATCATAGATTTGTTTTCTCAACTATTTGTTTTATTAATATTATTACTTTCTTTCATATCTTGTTTATTATCATGGTTTCATTAGATCCCATGATGACGAGCGGTTCAATTATGAACTAATCGTTGTCATGGGATTCTAATGGATTTATTTATGGAGCTTAGTATTTTGATGTTTTAAAGATCTGTGTGTGATGTATATCTGATATCCTTGTATGGTTATGCTTAATTGATAGATGCGTCGCGAACATCTAATTTGTTAATCTCTTGTGAAGTGAAAGTGAATCTTGAGATTTAGAACTTGCCATGCTAGCATAGGTTCATGATTTTTTATCGACATGATTCGTAGTATGAGATGAAAATACTTATATTGCCCTGTGTGATCTTTATGGATAACTTGTTCTTCAACCATTATGTTTTCAAATTCTATAGACATTTAGGGTCTAAGCATAATTGGTGTCTATTCATCTTCAATCTCTTTTGTGGATGTATGTTTAGTTTGGATGCTGATAGGTAGCGTGTACTTGTTTCGTGTTATCCGATCAGATATCATAACCATTGCATATAGTGATTAAAGGCGTCAGATCTAAGCGAAGTATTTAATGAAGTTAGGATTCCATGGTTCATATTGCGTAAGTAATTTGATTTTAATTATCGTTAGTTAATTAATTCTTAGTTGATAATTTGCATCTTAGTTAGTTTAGTTAATTAAAACTCAAATTTGTTTTTTGTCTTAGCAGTGAGTAATAACCATACATTATTGCATAGGTACAATAACTGAATTAAAACCATAACCAGATCTCTGTGGGAACGAACTCGACTTATTCATATATTACTTGTGACCACGCACGCTTACGTGATTTTGTGCAAAGAAGTTTTTGGCGCCGCTTCCGGGGATCATCACTGTTTTATTTTTGGTTTATGTGCTTGTCAATAGTGGTCGTTAGAGTTCACTGACTCGGATTAGTTACTTATATATATTTGTGTAGTTCGGTGTGTTCAGGTACTTGAGTGTTTGAAGATGGCATGCGAGGAGTTGCCATGGTGGGCATATTCGAGGACATCCATGCCTCAGCAATGTGAGCAGTGTTTGGGCGTTCATGATCCCTCACAATATTGTTACTACGAAGGAGTTGATCCATATGTCACTTATGAGGAACAACCCTATTTTCAATACCTTCCTCAACAGTACCAGCAAGATGTTCCAGATATGTCATATTTCTTTGGAAGTGAAGAGTTTCAACATCAGCAACCTACTCCTACTTTTCATCCAGATGAGGTTGTTACTATGGAGGAGCTTAGGAGGCTTGTAAAGAGTAACGAGGAGTCTCTCAAATCATTGGAGATTCTAGTTGCTCGAGTTGTGAGTGCTGTGGAATAAGAGAAACAACAATTCATACTAGAGGCAATTCCAGAAAATAACTGTGACTTGGAGCAAGGTACTGCATGCATAATTGAGGAAGACAAACTCCAAGGTGAGGTGAACGTTCGCAAGCCATGTGAGGAATTTGATCATGCTAGGATGGTGGATGATTTGGAAAGGGCACCATTTGGGACAGACACTGTTGATCTGCACAAATTTCAAGAATTGGTATGTGCGTACCAAGAGGCTGATGAACATGGGAAAGACGCAGGTCTTCTACTTGTCTCAGAGTATAAAGATGGAGGTAGCACATTAGAGCCAATGGAGGAAGTTCTCTTTGAGGAAACAAAGGCTTCAGTACTTTACATTCACCATCCTCCATTATATTCAACCGAAGGCCGCGAATGTATGTTGTTCTACAAATTGACAGATTTTTTGTCAACAGAAGAGGGCATTGGAACAGGACATAGTTGTTATACGAATAGGCCAAGCGAGGAGAAGGGGTAGAAAGTGTGCCACCGTGATGACGATGAAGTCTCACGAAGAGAGGACCATGCAAACTATTATCATCCTTAATGGAGGCTTGAAAGTAACGTCAAGCTAATGACGTTAAAGAAGCGCTTCTTGGGAGGCAACCCAAGCATTGTTGTATACTGGTATATTTTTTACTTTTCCTCGTATTTACTTCCATTCAATGAGGGCATTGAATATTTTAAGTTTGGGGGTAGTTTGAGGGATAAGTAGTGTATGTAGTTGTGATTGTTAGTCATTGTGTTCATGTAGGATTTCATGCTTTGCATATTAGTAGTAGTAAATTATGCATTTATGTTCATGTTATCTACGTTTGTTTCATATAGGACATTCTATTTTTATATTCGTATATCATGTGAGTTCATAATAGTTTGCATTTGCACCCATGCTTGATAGGAATTTTGTGTTGTTGACGCTTTTGATTGAGAAGTGATATGCTTTGTTCTTGTACACACACATACACTAGTAAGTTGAAGCTAATAGACTTATTGAATGTTGTGAGTAATTAGAAGGACATGAATATGTGCAAGTTGATTTAGTTTGCATTCTTTGAATACAAGTAGGTGCATCAGAGAGATTTTTGCTTGGGATTGAGTATGTTTTTCCCGCCAAGTGAGCTTTTGAGCCATATTTCATTTGTTGCAATTTTATTCGTTTGCTTGAGTGTCCACAGATTGTTTGCATTGCTAGCAGTTGTTTGAGGTCTTTCTTGAAATGCATGACATTATTTGACGATTAAAATGATAAAGGCATTTAGGAATAACCACATATTTTCCCATATTACCACACCATGTTTACATGATCAATTAGTTAACCCGTTGAGCTTAATCCTATTTTTTCGGTGACATACCACATTACTTGCCTAGACCTTTTTCTTGTATTGGCCTTACATTAATTTGAACTCACATTGTCAAAGGCTAGTAGGGTGCTTAAGGGAGTAATAAGGTGTGCAGGGAGGGGTTTATTGTTGGTCATAATTTTGGGGGAAATATTGAAATTTGGGTTTGGTTGTTGCTTGATAGTCGGCATGTGTAATAAAATCGTGGGATCATTGTTATTATCTATATTATTGTTGCTTTAGGGGTTTATTGTTGGTCATAATTTTGGGGGAAATATTGAAATTTGGGTTTGGTTGTTGCTTGATAGTCGGCATGTGTAATAAAATCGTGGGATCATTGTTATTGTCTATATTATTGTTGCTTTAGCTCTCGAAAAAAAAAGAAAAAAAAACAGAAAAAAAAAAGAAAAAAAAGAGAAAAAAAAAGTTATATTATGAGAGCATATTTTTGTTATTGTGATCCTACTTTAGTCGACTAGTCGAGTGTTTTTGTTGGAAGAAAAATAGTAAAAGTATGTGGGGGGGAAAAATAGGTGGTTGTGTATGATTTATTATAAGTTCCTACTAGCTTTTGACACTTCACCTGTTTTGGCTTATCTGACATACCTTGTCCCTAGCCCCGT
Source organism: Saposhnikovia divaricata (assembly GCA_036435485.1). Taxonomy (NCBI): domain Eukaryota; kingdom Viridiplantae; phylum Streptophyta; class Magnoliopsida; order Apiales; family Apiaceae; genus Saposhnikovia; species Saposhnikovia divaricata. The sequence goes on along the minus strand of CM071596.1, from coordinate 146,580,237 downwards.
TACACCCCAAATAAAGACCTTTTGATTATCGTCATTGATGTATGGTGTGTTAAGAGTTAGATTGATACCAAATGTCAAGCATGCTTATGATTTTGTTGGAATTGAGTGATACACTTACCCTTGTTCTTGAGTGAATATTCTTTTGTGAGTGGATTGTGAGTGTTTTCTTGTTTTTGCGTATGAGATCCCGAGTTTTGTCTCAAAGACGTACTCTTGTAGGCTTAGCATGTTTACTAACTTATTCTTACACTTGACATCGACTTCTGAGAACTTATGCATGTTCATTGAGTAGACTGTGTGAATACTTGCACTTTCAACACCAAGACATTGCGTATTTACTTTGATTCTTAAGTTGAAATGGCATGAGAGGATTTGAAGGTATGGTAGGATATTAGTACTAGATTAGTTGCATTTTCATTTAGTTGCATTCATGCATTGCATTGCATTAGGTTAAATGGATTTTGTGGGTACATTCACTATAGGCCCTCACGAGACCTTACTCGTCCACTAGGGCTGCCTAGGGGTTTAAAGGGCTTGTTGCATATGCCAAATGCAACCGTGATCACCTACGGAAGTGGTACTAGTTAGTTAGATAGTTTGTAATTGTTTATGCTTGAGGACAAGCATCGGTTTATGTTTGGGGGTTTGATAAATGGATTTCATATCCATTTAGAGCATTCCAAATCGGCTTAAATTGATTGCTTTGGCCTCAAGTTTGTCGTAGTTTTGATGTGTTTTACTTAATTGTGCAGGGTTGAAGAAATGTCAATTAAGGTTGTAGTTTCCGTCGTTTTGGAGTTGATTTATGATAAGGAATGAAGAATGGAGGCTAATGTCAGCTACCAAAATGTATACAAGTCAAGAAGGATTAAAGACGGAAGCTCATGCAAAAGGAACGAGAAGAAAAGGCTGAAAAATGAAGAAATAATGCAGAAAAAATCCATCAGATTGCAGCCAGGCAGTCTGCACAAGATTTCGAGCAGACTGCGCCAGAAATGAGGTTTTTATACAGATTGCGCCCATGCAGACTGCCCTAAATTCGCGCAGGGTGCGCCAGAAGTCGCTGAAAAATTATAGTTTTGCCCTTTTACGATTTTGGCCATATCTTGAGTTCTACAAGTCCGTTTTGGACGATCTTACAGTCCACGCGAAGCTAACGAGATTCTCTATAATTCTAAAGTGGTCCAGATGTCAAAACACGAATGGAACAGGCCAGAAATACTGAAGAAAAGGCAGCTACGAATTTTCCTTCAAAACAGAATCAGTTTAGGAAACGTAATTCTATTATAATTCTATTTTGGTATTTCTTGTTGGACAAGACTTCTAGAGCCTATATAAAAACATCCTACCCATGTAAATCATTACATATCTTGTACATAATATAGCTTAGAATTGCAATGGAGAAAAGGGGAGCAAGATTCAACGCTCGTGACAAGCAACGGATCTAGATCTACTTCATCTTTTGGATCATAGATTTGTTTTCTCAACTCTTTGTTTTATTAATATTATTACTTTCTTTCATATCTTTTTTATTATCATGGTTTCATTAGATCCCATGGTGACGAGCGGTTCAATTATGAACTAATCGTTGTCATGGGATTCTAACGGATTTATTTATGGAGCTTAGTATTTTGATGTTTTAAAGATCTGTGTGTGATGTATATCTGATATCCTTGTATGGTTATGCTTAATTGATAGATGCGTCGCGAACATCTAATTTGTTAATCTCTTGTGAAGTGAAAGTGGATCTTGAGATTTAGAACTTGCCATTGTAGCACAGGTTCGTGATTGTTTATCAACATGATTCGTAGTATTAGATGAAAATACTTATATTGCCCTGTGTGATCTTTATGGATAACTTGTTCTTCAACCGTTATGTTTTCAAATTATATAGACATATAGGGTCTAAGCATAATTGGTGTCTATTCATCTTCTATCTCTTTTATGGATATATGTTTAGTTTGGATGCTAACAGGTAGCGTGTACTTGTTTCGTGTTATCCGATCAGATATCGTAACCATTGCATATAGTGATTAAAGGCGTCAGATCTAAGCGAAGTATTTAATGAAGTTAGGATTCCATGGTTTATATTGCGTATGTAATTTGATTTTAATTATCGTTAGTTAATTAATTCTTAGTTGATAATTTGCATCTTAGTTAGTTTAGTTAATTAAAACTCAAATTTGTTATTTGTCTTAGCAGAGAGTAATAACCATACATTGTTGCATAAGTTAAATAACTGAATTAAAACCATAACCAGATCTCTGTGGGAACGAACTCGACTTATTCATATATATTACTTGTGACCACGTACGCTTGCGTGATTTTGTGCAAACAGCGCTACTCCGCCTCTTACACGACTCCAAGTTCGAAAAGAAATTGATGACTCTGAACGCAAAGTTCGTCCCCCTTTCCCCAAGTATAATACTTGTTGATAAGACTCCACAAAGTAGTCGTATCTAGTTGGAAAGAAAAATTCAACATCTTATCTCCCAAGCTGCTGCTTGTTAGAGGATACCATCTTGTTCCAATAATCTTACCCCTCGAATGATGAGAAGGTTACTCACAGATTCAATTGATAAACAGCAACCACGTTGCGAGTGAAATGAATAGTTTTACAAGATTTATGACCGGGAAGTCAACAAGATAAATAACATTGCTCAAGTAGGTTCCCCTATAATATGGAAGTTTGAGCGAGCATTTAAATCCTTTTAAGATAGATTTAAATGAAAAATAAAAAGAGTAGGGAACCTTTCCTTGATAAAATAGTCGTAAAAAGACTCCGAAATATTTTACATAATATTTCGAGGTGAAAGATTATCTCCAAATAATATAAATCATTTTAAAAAGAATTTAAAAGAATTAATAAATATTCCAAGAATATTTATTAACTCAATAATAATTACGGAATATTATTAAATCATAAGATTGCTCGTAAGTAATCCTCGAATGAATATATAGAATTATTTACTAAATAAATCACTCCTTAAATGAATATTCAAAATATTATTCATTAATAATTAGACTCCAATAAGTATTTAAAATAATATTCAATAAATGAGTCAAACTTTAAATGAATATTTGAAAATAATATTCATTTTATAAATAATATTCTAAATGAATATCCAAATAATATTCATTTAGTAATCAAAACTGTAAAGGAATATTCGAAATAATATCTCTTAAGTAATTAGAACTTCCAATGAATATTTTAAAATAATATTCCTTAAGTACATAAACCTTAAATGAATATTCGAAAGTAATATTCATTTAATAAATAACATTCTAACGAATATCAAAATAAAATTCATTAAATAATCAACTCTAAATGAATATTCGAAACTAACATTCATTTAATATCTCTCGACTGAGATAATACTCGAATAACATTCCTCGAAAGATTTCCAAGTAATTGATACTTTATGGAAATATAAATAACGTTTAATAATAACATTCCTCAGATAAATAATAATCTGTCGTTGGAATCCCTCCGAGTTTCCACGACTATCTATATCTCAAAATACCGACTCCCGGTCTATATTTAAGAATGAATATCATATGCCCTTCGCTAAGGGTCTTACTAAAACAATCCGACTTATAACTGATAATTCGTATCTAGTCTATAAGCATGCATGCTATGGCATATGTAAAATGGCAATCACATATATATATTATCACAACAACAGGTTCAAAGTTTTGAACACTTGCCTGGTAATCGGGTGTGGGTGGAGATAGCGTGTCCTGGGTCTGCTCGATGATCTACAAACAATCAGAACATTCGAGATTAACCACTTAACACCTTTTAAAAGTCTAAGTATAAACTTCACTTAAGTCGAAACACGTTTTTGAATTATCTCGTTATACACCTTTTAGTGTAACTCTTTTTATCACCGGTACGATCCGACATTCGTTCGTTATTATGACATGTCATCATACCCACACTCGGTATATACTTAAGTCGTATAAGTTCTAAAGTTGATCGATTATGAACGGAGATTATACCTCGAGTTTTATCGTTCGTTTTCTAAGTGTTTTACCAAAGTTATAACCAAGCGGGTTTTTAGGGGTTCGTTCGCGTTTAACTTCGATTCCAACATTTTTATAAAACCGAAAAACGATCCGTTTGATATGGTTTTCTCTCATACCTTCCTTATGACCTCTAGTATTTATTTACCAAGATTCGCCACTGAGTAACATGTTTTACGAGGGTTCAATTGAAGTTACGAACTTTTACTTACGGTTTCGAACCAATTTTAGTAATTTGACCATAACTCCTAAACCGTAAGTCGGAATGTTTCGATTCTCACACCAAATCGATCTATGGCTCGAGATCTACAAGGACAATTCGTAACATTACCAAGGTCAGAAATTTATCTCAACTGTTATGATCGAGTTTTTAAGGTCTAACGAAAATCGGGCATTACGACGGCTATAACTCGGATATTTCCAAAATCAAAACCCTCCAATTATTATACCATCCACACCAAATCGCACATACATGTTATTTATCCTTGAACTAAGACCAAGCAATGTCTTTCCGTTCATATTAACTATATTATCATCTCATAAAACCCACACATAGATCTAGTACTCTAAAAATGCATAACATCAATAAAACTCATCCAAAATCCATGATTCATCAAAAGGGGGTTCAAGGATTATACCTTTATTTGAAGCTTAAGAATGATATTAAGGCCTCACAAGTCTTGGACCTTGCTTAGAACATCCTTTGGAAGCCATACAATCAAGAAAACAAGACATGAAAATCATGAGTTACTATTCATCATCAACTTCATGATTTTATAACTCTTGATGGAATGGATTTTGAAGCTAAGATTCATAGGACATCTTAGTTATGAATTATAGAACTCACCTATTTAATATTCTAATTGTTGAATGGTGGCAAGCTTGATTTCCTCCTCCATTTTTGTGCTAGGCCGAGAGCTCCTTGGAGCTTGGTGGTGGTGTTGTTTTGATTTCTTTTGTTTTTCCTAATGCTTGTATTATTGCTAAGTATTGATGCATCTCTTGCTTTTGTGGTGTCCCCCATCTATTGGTACACTTGTAAAGCTAAGAATACATCACCCCCTTTTTGGTAAAATGCTAGAAGGTCACTTATTTGTTTAGTTGACTTGCATATAGATCACTTTCTTTGCTTTTCCTTCCACCAATTACTATAAATTTTGTCTCATTAATAAAATCAATGCATTACGACTTATATGTTGCATTCCATTGCTTTATTGTGGCACAACTTCATTGATCGTTCGGATGAATAACTCAATCGTTTCTAGTTAGGGTTTTACCGAAAACCGTAATAATATTTACACCATCATTTACAATTCTCTTTAATAATTCTCGAATCCATATTCCTTAAATCCTTTCAATAATTCCTTAAGTCTTTCAGTGTCCAGGGAAATCTTGGGGAAAATAAAAGTGTTGTTTTTCAGAATCCGACAGCTTTTACATGCACTCTTTTTCGCCCTGGATCAATAATACGAACTCAGAATTTCGTTCCGGATACTTATATATCGTGTCGTCTAATAATATTCCTATGTCCACCAAAATCACTATTCATCCATTTTTCTTTACTCATCCTCTTAGGGTTGTACAATTGTCCCTGATCTCTTTCAATGGTTCCTTAACTCTTTTACGGAACCACTGGACTGATAACAGATATCGATTTGGATGACATGAGAATACTTCCTCTGTTTGCATGCCATATCCTACTTTCTTGACGATAGATTATTCTTACCTAAGTTGTCATCCCCTTGCATTCTTCATGACATATACATATTGGAATCCATATCCATTCCATAATAAAAGTTTTAATTCCTACCAAAAATCAGGGTTCTTACATGTGCCGTCCCATTGGCATCCTGCTTCACTGCTATATAATATATATAAAACAATAGCAAGAGTGAGCAATAGCTCAGCAAGGTAATGAAAGTATGGCATAATTCTGCCTTTAATTCAAACCCAGAATATATAGCATGTATAAGACAATAATTGTCAAAATATCTTTTTACCAAAAGTATTTCCTTATCGGAATATATTCAAAAACAATACCATTGTAGTACTTCAAATATCATTTTATCTCTGCAAACCTTCGTTATTCATACTATGAACCAAGTTCTAGTATAATACAAAAGATGAAGTTACAATGTAATTTAATATATAACTTCCGTAGAAATATCTGCTATGCAAAATATACGCAAGTATCAACATGTATCTTAAAAGAGGAAGTTGTAAGGTAATATATTGCAACTTTAGTTTTGAACACTTTTCAAACCCCTGCCAACCTGAAAGAAGTCTCTTCGATACGTGTTGCGGGAGCTACCCGTCAACCTGAAAGAAGTCTCTTCGATATGTGTTGCAGGAAATATCCAAATTTGATGATGAACTAATACTGGAGTATTGTCGCGCCAGACGACACCACCTTACGATGATCAGTTGTAGGTCGTGCATCTCAAGATTTGTTTCTCTGCATGTAGAAGGAAGAACATAATGACACCACCATACGCTGGATCTCCCTAGCCATCTTTGGGCTTAGACGGGACCGGTGCCACTCGGACCCTGTTTCAAGGATGGACTATCCCACAACCTCTTACACCGATTTTAATGATGGACTGTCCCACAGCCTTTTACACAAATACTCCTAGTTCGAGTAAATCCATGACTCTGAAACGTAAAGTTCGTCCCCCTTTCCCCAAGTATAATACTTGTTGATAGGACTCCACAAAGTAGTCGTATCTAATTGGAAAGGAAAATTCACCAATATTTCCCAAGCAGTTGCTTGTTAATGGATATCGACTTGTTCCAACAATCTTACCCCTCGAATGATGAGGAAGTAACAAAAAGACTCAATTTGATGAATAGCAACCAAGTTCCGAGTGAAATGAATAGTTTCAAAAGATTTATGACCGGGCAGTCAAACATAATAAATAACAGTTCTCAAGTAAGGTTCCCTTATAATTTGGAAGTTTTGAGCGAGCATTTAAATCTTCCTATAAGATAGATTTAAATGGAAAAAGAGTTTTGGGAACCTCCCCTTGATAAAATAATCTTAATAAAGCTCAGAAATATTTTACATAATATTTGAAGGTCAAAGAGAATTTTTGAATAAAATAAATCATTTTTAAAACTAGTTTAAAAGTATCAAATAAATATTTTAAAAAAAATTTGTATTAAATCATAAATATTTAAAGAATATTCTTAATATAAAATATTGCTCATAAATAACCCTCGAATGAATATATAAAAATATTCGCTGAATAAATCCTCGAATGAATATTCAAAATAATATCCATTAAATAAATCAAACCCTAAACGAATATTCAAAATAATATTCATTAAATAAAAAAAACTCAAATGAATATTCAAAATAATATTCATTAAAGAAATAGTGGAAAAACATTAATCTGATATTTTCCTCAGAACATAATCACAATATATACAGAAATACCGACTCCCGGTCTATATTTGAAGGATGAAAATCATATGCCCTTCACTAAGGGTCTTAGCGAAACATCCGGCTTATAACTAATATATCACATATCTAGCTTATAAGCCAATATCAATTCGTAAATCAAGTATCACAATATACTTATACTTTCGAAAATAGTTATGCTTTCCATTAGCATATATAACAGAAATAATATTCAAATAGTATTTCTCGACTGAAATAATACTCAAATAACATTCCCTGAAAGATATAGTGAGAAAATATCATTCCTCGAAGGATATCATATTCAAATAACAATCCTCGAATGGTTTCCAAGTAATTAATACTTTTATGAAAATATAATTAATGTTTATAAATAACATTCCTCAAAATAAATAATAATTTACCACTGGAATCCCTCCGGGTTTCCACGACTATCTCTATATCTCAAAATACCGACTCCCGGTTTAGAGTCGAAAACAATGAATATGCTCTTATCTCTAGAGCTACAAGGTATACCGGTTTATAACTACTTATCTCAAAGCTAGTATATAAACCAAAATCAAATTCAAAGTCAACACGATATAACATTTATCGCAAAACAGTATAATACTATATATGGCAAAAAGCAGTATTATACAACAATACTTCAAAAGTACAAGTTTAAAAAACTTGTCTGATGCTCGAGAAGTGTTAGGGGTTCGCGACAATGTCGGACAATCTAGACAAGGTAAAATAAAACATACGATTAGTCCCCTGGATAATCCACTTATTAATAATGCTCGTGTACTTAAACAAATCATAATCAAAGCACTTAATGGCATCATCTAGACTTATACTAAGTCCATGCTACTCGTCAAATACTTAAGTCGTAAGTTTGGTTCAAAGTGGTTACATTTCTACGATAAAATCTTTCGAACCGCTTTCACTAAAACTAGCATAACTCTTAAACCGTAAACTTTTTTAATGCGATTCTTGCGGCCATGTAAACTAGACAACCATATATTTGTAACCATAGGCAGCGGTGATGTTAAAAATGACTTATGGTCTCGGACATTAACTGTTTTTAAGGGTTAATGAAATTTTGCCATTATGACGACTATAATTCGAACGTTTCCATTTTGTCACAACATAATCAAGCCACACCGGGCATACCATACATCCACAACTTTAACAAACAACCTTTTTACTTCTCTAAGGTTAGTGGTGTGGCTACAATCCAACACCCACCATTTTTCATATTTTACAAAGTTAACTAACCATTAAAACACTTAAACATGATCTCTTAAGCATATAACATCAAAACAATCATCAAAACTCATATGAACTCAAAGGGTGGGTCAGGGTTTTACCTCCTTGGATGCTCTAACAACAGTATCAAGTGTTTATAAACCTTTAAAAGCTTTATATGGTCCTTAAAGTGCTAAATCCTTAAGATCAAAACAAGAAAACAACTTGAAGTTACTATTCATCCTCATCTTGTAAACTTCATAACAAATCGAAAAATAAGAGTTTGGTGTTAAAAATTTTACCATACCTTGTGCTCTTCATAAGCTTTCTTTTGAGCTATAGATAATCAAATTTGAAGCTTCCTAGCTAGGGTTTTGAACCCCATCTTTCCTCTGGATAGAAACTGGACAGATTGGGTTCTCCAACTTGGAGGAGGGATTTGACTAAGCTATACTCCTTTGTTGGCCATGAAAATGAGTTGTACATACTTGTCCTTTCTTCTGCAGAAGGTTCAATGAACCAGAGTATCACCACAGAAACTCAATTAACATAACAATCTGTATGCAGTGTAGCCATTCAGAAGAGGTCTTGGGTTGGAACCCTCCTACATGTATTAATTCAAACCAAAAGTCCAATTCCGATGCCTTTCCTCTCTAGAGTACATGATATTGTAGCAAGTAGAGAAGTAGAGAAATAATTGAAGAGAAATACTCAGGCTACTAGATTTAATTTTTGTAGAAAGTAGAGAAGTAGTTAATGACACGGATACAAGAAAATTTAATGCAGCAACACTTTTAATACTACCCAGATTATTTCAAATCTGAGTACTAAAGCATCTAATGGCAGGCCTGGGTATCTAATTAAAGGCCATAATTAACATAATTAGTGGTTTTCACTTTTTTTCTTTGAAGTCATCACCTTTGATTTGAGTCATGAATTCTTTAATTCGAATTAGTAATGAACTTGAGCCTCATCCACTTGCAGGTTGCGCTTGGATTTTTAACATCTTATCCTGTGTTGGTGCTAACATGGACGGGCATTCGAATTTTGCACCTTTGACAAATTCTAATGTGAATTATAATAGTGATTATAATAGTGTTGTGCATGTAAGTAATAAGAGTGGACTGCTTGTTAATTGCTACATATTCTAAAATCTGCTCTTTTCTAGCTCTTTATGTTTTTTTACAAGTCTAAAACATTCACTAATGTTATTTTCTATGCATGAAACCCTTTTAGGTAATTGATGTTTCTTTCACCAAATACTACTGGATTGCGGCAATTTCAAGGAAGAAGGCAGCTAAAGGACCTTGTGAAGGTGTCAAAACCAATGTTATGGTTTATATGGTAGTTACAAGGTTGCCTATATGGTTTGGTACTTGGATTTTGTTTCGACAAAGTGGTGTGTGAAAGGTCGTATAAGGTAGTTGGTAAATATATTTGGTTTTGGCGAAGTGGTGGATATTAATGACCAGGGACATATTTTGTACTTTGTATTGATTGGTTTATTTTGTAAAGGGAATGATATATATATATATATATATATATATATATATATATATCAAATCTTGCAAAATTTTCAAATTTATTGTTGCAATTGCTATAGTTGCGAGTGTTGCAATATTAAATTTTGTGTTACTAATAAGCAGACTTATTGTAACATTAGAATACAAAAGTGTTAAATTAGCCTTATTGCATTGTTGCATTAGATAATTATAGTGTTGCATTAGATAATTATGTAGTGTTACATTAGATAATTATGTAGTGTTGCATTAGAAATGGGCCCCCATATGCCACGTGTCGGTGTGGGTCCTACACCTGCCATGTGTCAGTGTGCCCCACACTGAAAGGATATCTTCGATATAATATTTATTTTGGTATTTGTACGACTTAACATAAAATTTAAATACACGTAGAATCCTCTCCACTAGGTCATTTATTTAACTCCTTTTAATCTAATCTCCACCATTCCTTTCACCCAACTCTCTCTATAAATAAAATCCCTCATCCACCCATTTCAAACACCAGCTAAGAGCCATAGAATTGCTGGGATTTTTGAAGTAGACACTCTCTTTCAATATTCAAACACTCTCTTCATCTACTTCATCTTAAAAACCTTCTCTCTCTTAAATATATATCCATATATACAAGGTTTTTGATTCAACAAGCTTAGTTCTCCCAAGAAGGCTCATCTACCACAACTTTCCAGCCTCCTGAAGGGCTGCCCAAGTTCGACCACCGTCCAAATCCGGCCGAATCTCCGGCAAATTTTTCCAGCGAACTTTTTCCGATCGTCTTTTAAAAGTGGTAATTTCTAGCTTCGTCTTTATGTTTGTATTTGAGATTTGTTCTTAACTTCTATACTTCATCTTAATCTCTATTCTTGGATCTATATAAGATTCCAAAAGTCTCTTTATAAAAGAGAACGACAATACAAACATAGTTCAACCAATCACTCTATTGCAATATATAAGTAAGAGTTGAACATAGTACTTGATCTTTGAAAAGAAACGTTATATTACAAGAAAGATCATATCAAAGTACTTAATCTCAAAATTTGTGAGATTATATTTGACATACGTCAAAGTTGTAACAATATTAATTTCGTTCGGATTCCCAACTAACATCTTTAGTGTTCTGTGGGATATTCAAATAACGAAATACATCATACAACTTAAACTTCTTAAAAGAGCACAAGTTTAGCCACTTATTTATCGCACTTACTTTACTTGTTGATGAGTCTCTTAAAAGAACAAGGTCTGGGAGTGTTTACGTGACCACGGTGGTTGATCTTGTGCCATCGTATGAGCCTGTGGAGATCATGATTGATGCTTTGGGATTCGAAGTTAATTCTGGTGGGAAGTCATATTCTATTTCCTGTGTCGTGTGGGACGATACAAAATAGAATTCAGTTATTTATTATATAATTATATATTTGGCTTGCAAGTTTTTACCTTTCACTTGAAAGGGTTTTTCTTGCTTTAAGCACTTAGGATTTTATTTTTCAAGTTGGATCAGGATTTTGATGGGTTTCCTAGTTGGGTTCAGGTATTAGCTAAATTCCTAGCTGATATTGAATTTATTTTAGATTCCTATCTGAATAAGGTTATTTATGTAGCCTATAAATACTCATGTCTTGTAATCTTTTGGGGACAGATATTGATAATAAAATTTTGGCTATTCGGTAGCTTTGAGAATCGAATTCAGGAGTGAATTCAGAGTTTGAGTTTTGTTTCTCCATTCGGAGATTCAGAGTTAGAGTTTTGTTTCTCCATCTTTGGAGATTCAGAGTTTACTTTATATTTGTCTTTAATACATATTGTTACGAGAACATCACGTTCCGTATCAATTTGGTATCAAGAGCCAAGGTTTCTCCATCAATTTCTTAATTGTTGGGAGATCTAGAGTTTTCGCAAAAAAAAAAAGATTACTCTTCACGCGTACTATTCACGGCACTGTTCACAGCACTGTTCACGACACTGTTGCACGTTAATGGCAGGGGATGAAGATTTAAAACTTGAAGGGATCGGATGGAGATTTCTTGAAGTTAACTCTTAGAAATATTAGTGAGCAAATTGCTTATATGGCAGAGCAACAAGCAGAAATCAAGGCAAGTTTACGAGTTACAAACGAGAGGATTGATAGTTTACAAGTTACAAACGAGAGGATTGAGGGGGTTATTGCTACGGTAGAAAATACACCTCTTCGCACAGGCTTTATAAGAAACCCTCCACCCACTAACAACAATGACGATGATAAAAGCTTGAAGTGGGATGTACCAGAATTTAGTGGAGCAGGTGATGCCGAGGATTTCTTAGAATGGGTGAGACAGATGGAAAAAATCTTTGATTATAAAGGTTTTGATGATCAGAAGTCTTATAAAATTGCCAACATGAAGCTAACAAGATATGCATCTGTATGGTTTGACAATTTGAAGACGAAGCTCATGAGGGAAGAGGCTCCTACAATCACAACTTGGACTGAGATGAAACGACAATTAAAGAATCGTTTTGTTCCACGAGAGTACATACAAGATAATTACTTGAAGCTGAATCAACTCCAACAACGAAACCTTAGTGTGACTGAATACACTACAGAATTTGAGAGGTTGTGTATCCTATGTGACTTGAAAGAAGAAGAAGAGATGAAAATTGGTCGTTATATCAAGGGATTGAATTCTTCTATTGGCAATAAGGTCGAACTTATTCCTTACACGTTCTTTGATGATGTGACAAAGCTGGCTCTTCGAATTGAGAAGCAAGAGAAAGAAAAAGCAAAACCAGTTTACAAAGGATTCTCTAAGACATCTTTCAAGGGTGAAAATTCTGGCGCTTATAAGAGTGCTTCTTATAGTGGGGCCAATACATTCTCAAAGGAAGATAAGCCAAAAGGAAAGATCCAAATGACTCCTGAGCAAGCTGCGCTAGTAAAGAAAAGGTGTTTCAGGTGTCAAGGCTTAGGACACCTTGCAAAGAACTGTACGAATAAAGTTACCCTCTCTAGGAAAGAGTACATGTTGTTGATAGCTTATGAGGAACAAGAAGAACGAGAAAGAACTCTTTCTGCTCAACAGGGACAAGAGTATGATGATGAGGAAGAAACAGATTTTGAGTACGATAATTCTGAGAGATGGGATGATCTAAACCACGAACCCGGGACCATCCTAAACCTTATAAGTTGAATTGGTTGAATGACAACGAACCAATAAGAGTCAAGAAGCAAGCACTTGTGACTTTTTCAATAGGAAATTACAGAGACGAACTATGGTGTGATGTGGTTCCTATGACAGCTTGTTCACTTTTGTTAGGATGTCCATGGCAGTTTGATAGAGAAGTCATGTTTCATGGTAAAAAGAATGAATACTCAGTTTTGTGCGGGAAAAAAAGATTTAAACTGAAACCACTTTCTCCTAAAGTGGTTCATGAACCTGTGAAGGACAATATGTTGATTACTGCTACTGAGTTTGAAAAGAATATAGAAGATGGTGCAATTGGGTATGTCTTATACATTCGTGAAGTTGAAAAGGATTCGCCTCATATTGAAGACCTGGAACTAAGTAAGCTGATGGATGAATTTGCAGATGTTTTTCCTGATGATCTGCCTATGGGATTACCTCCACGTAGAGGAATTGAGCACAACATAGACCTTGTCCCCGGGGCTCCATTACCCAACAAGGCAGCTTATAGGTGTAATCCTTTAGAGTCAAAAGAGTTGCAAAGACAAGTTCTGGAGTTGATCAATAAGGGTTATGTACGAGAAAGTAAAAGTCCTTGTGCAGTACCCGCGTTACTAGTTCCAAAAAAAGATGGTACTTGGAGGATGTGTATCGATAGTAGGGCAATCAACAACATCACCATAAAATATCGCTTTCCTATGCCTCGCTTGGATGACATGCTTGATGAACTACATGGGTCAACTATTTTTCTCCAAGATTGACCTGAGGAGTGGATATCACCAAATGAGAATTCGAGATGGGGATGAATGGAAAACTGCTTTCAAGACCAAACAAGGACTTTATGAGTGGATGGTTTTACCATTTGGCCTCTGCAATGCACCTAGTTCCTTTATGAGATTGATGAATGAGGTATTACGATCTTTTCTAAATTCTTTTGTTGTTGTCTACTTGGATGATATACTTGTGTATAGTGTTAATAGAGAACAACATTTAGAACACTTGCGAAAAGTTTTTATGGTTCTTCGAGAAGAAAAATTGTTTGGGAAGATGGAGAAATGTACTTTTCTAGTACCTAGTATTACTTTTCTTGGTTATAATGTGGCTGGGGATGGCGTGAAAGTGGATCTATCTAAGGTAGATGCTATTTCTACTTGGCCTATGCCTAAAAATTCTCATGATGTTCGAAGTTTTCATGGCTTGGCCTCATTTTATAGACGGTTCATTTGAAATTTCAGCACTGTGACTGCACCACTTACTGAGTTGAAGAAGAAAAAAGAATTTGAGTGGAATTCTAGTGTAAATAATGCATTTGAGGAAATTAAGAATCTTCTTTGCAAGACACCTGTACTTGCTTTACCAGATTTTAACAAAGTATTCGAAGTAGAGACTGATGCTAGTGGTCTTGGTATAGGTGTTGTTCTTTTGCAAGAAAGAAGGCCTATTGCATTCTTTAGTGAGAAGTTAAATGGTGCTAAACTTAATTACTCGACATATGATAAGGAGTTTTATGCGATTGTACGTGCTGTGGCTCATTGGGCACATTATTTGCGTCCTTCACCATTTGTTTTACATTCTGATCATAAGAGTTTGAAGCACATTCATGGGCAACAGAAGTTAAGTGTAAGACATGCAAAATGGGTTGAATTTCTGCAATCCTTTACATTTTCTTCAAAGTATAAGGATGGGAAAAGTAATGTTGTTGCAGATGCCTTATCTCGGAGACATTATATGCTTACAATTTTGGATGCAAGAATATTGGGATTTGAACATTTGAAGGAGTTGTATGTGACTGACCCTGATTTCTCTTCTATTTTTGCGACGCCGACTGATTCGTATGTGCTACAAGATGGTTTTCTTTTTAGAGGAAACAAACTGTGTGTACCGAAGTGTGGAGTTAGAGAATTATTAATTCGAGAAGTACATGGTGGTGGTATTGCTGGTCATTTTGGAATACACAAAACATGCGACTTACTTTCTGAGCACTTTTATTGGCCTAAGATGTTAAGAGATGTTCAAGCTTTTTTGGAGAGATGTGCCACATGCCAAAAGGCAAAAAGTCACTTTCATAAGGGTTTGTACACTCCCCTTCCCGTTCCTATTGCACCATGGGATAGTGTGAGTATGGATTTCATTGTTGGATTACCCCGTACTGCTAGGGGTAAGGATTCTATTATGGTTGTAGTGGACAGGTTTTCAAAAATGGCTCACTTTATTTCTTGCCATAAAACGGATGATGCTAGTCGTATTGCAGATTTGTACTTCACGGAGATTGTGAGATTGCATGGAATCCCTAAAAGTATAGTGTCGGATAGGGATACTAAATTTTTGAGTTATTTTTGGAAGACCCTATGGAAATTTGTAGGAACAAAGTTACTATTTAGTACTTCACATCATCCACAGATAGATGGTCAAACCGAGGTTACTAATAGAACTTTGGGGACATTATTGAGAGGGCTGGTGAGTAAAACTACAAAGGACTGGGACATCAAATTGGCACATGCTGAATTCGCATATAACAGGACATCCTCATCTACAACAGGAGTGTCACCATTTGAGGTAATATATGGTATAAATCCATACGTTCCTGTTGATTTAATTCCTATTGAAAAAAAAGATATCCAGAATTTTGATGCTAAGAAATGTCAAGAAGCCTTCTTTAGAACTTGTGATCAAGTTAAAACGCAAATTGAAAAGATGAACACTAGATACAAGGAACGTGCCAAAAAAAAGAGACAACAAGTTGTGTTCAATCCTGGCAATTTGGTTTGGCTTAATCTAAGAAAGGAGAGGTTTCCTGACATGAGGAAAAATAAATTAATGCCTAGAGCTGATGGACCTTTCAAGATAATAGAGAAATACGGGGATAGTGCCTATAAAATTGAGCTACCTGATTCGTATGGAGGAGTAAGTTCTACATTCAATGTTGGTGATTTAGCTCCGTACATCGACGATGCGAATTTGAGGACAAATTCTTTTCAAGAAGGGGAGAGTGATGAGTCTCTTAAAAGAACAAGGTCTGGGAGTGTTTACGTGACCACGGTGGTTGATCTTGTGCCATCGTATGAGCCTGTGGAGATCATGATTGATGCTTTGGGATTTGAAGTTAATTCTGGTGGGAAGTCATATTCTATTTCCTGTGTCGTGTGGGACGATACAAAATAGAATTCAGTTATTTATTATATAATTATATATTTGGCTTGCAAGTTTTTGCCTTTCACTTGAAAGGGTTTTTCTTGCTTTAAGCACTTAGGATTTTATTTTTCAAGTTGGATCAGGATTTTGATGGGTTTCCTAGTTGGGTTCAGGTATTAGCTAAATTCCTAGCTGAAATTGAATTTCTTTTAGATTCCTATCTGAATAAGGTTATTTATGTGGCCTATAAATACTCTTGTCTTGTAATCTTTTGGGGACATATATTGATAATAAAATTTTGGCTATTCGGTAGCTTTGAGAATCGAATTCAGGAGTGAATTCAGAGTTTGAGTTTTGTTTCTCCATTCGGAGATTCAGAGTTAGAGTTTTGTTTCTCCATCTTTGGAGATTCAGAGTTTATTTTATATTTGTCTTTAATACATATTATTACGAGAACATCACGTTCCGTATCACTTGTCGTGGCCATAAACTTATTTAGTGCAAGAAGTTAAAAGAAGATTATACTTTGACATTGTATTTAGTCAAACGGAAGTATGCATCTTAAAAGCCTTAAGCCTATTAGCTTAACGGACTTTATATATCAACAAACTCCGAGTTATATTTATTTTATCTCATCTTAACGGAGTATTGTTATTAAAGTATTCTTGGATTTAAATGATCTATCAAAAGAAAGAATACTACTTCTAAAGAGCACAAGTTAGCCACTTGTTTTAATTATCGCACTTACTTTTATCATTTCGTGTGGCTAGGGCTGTAAATGAACCGATACACTCGTGAACGGCTCGGTATTCGGTTCAAAAAAAGCTCGGTTCGGGTTCTATTCGATTTACAAATGAGTCGATCATGAACATAACTTTAAGGATCGATTTATAAACGAGTTGAACCTGATCACGGTAAAGTTCGACTCGATAACTCGCGAACAAGATCGATTAACGTGTTCGTGAACATAGTTCGTGAACAGGCTCGTGAACCCTAATTAGAAATCCGTGAGATATTCCTACGAACGATCAATCGAAACGGGCAATAACCGGACAAAGAAACAAATAAACGGCCAAGAGATGACATGTGCAATTGGTGGAAAAAGAATGATACAAGTGACTTACATATAAGTCAACTAACAAAGGAGTGTTGTAATTACAATTAACCAAGAATGGAGTTGCTTGATATAATGCCAACACTTGGACAAGTAATGGATCAACAAGTGGCACCAATAGAGTGTTAACAACACAAAAGGCAAGAGATGCATCCAATATAGATAGATATTACTTGTATTATTGCATTAAACACCAAAACACAAAGAAAAACACAAACTCTCTCCATTTTCTTAAACCTGCCCAGCAAGAACCACTACGAAAGAAAAATTCATATCTCCATTTCTATCCATGATAAAATCACCAAATTTTAACCATAGCCTCTCCACTCCATGGGTAACAAAGTAGTATAGCCTAGTCAAATCCATGCTCAAAGTTAGGGAAACAAATCTGCCCAGTTTCTGTCCAGCAGAAAAAGAGGGCTCAAAATCCTAGCTAGGAAGCTTCATATCTGATGATCTAGGACTCAAAACAAAGCTTATGAAGAGCCCAAGATGTGGTAAAAATTTGAGAGCTAAATTCTTATTTTTCAATTTTCTATGATTTTTACAAGTTTATGGTGAATAGTAACTTCCAAGAACTAATCTTTGATTTCTTGTTTTCTTTGGTTGATCCAAGCTTTGTTAAGGCTATACAAGGACTAGAACAAGCTTAGTAAGGCTATTACACACTCCAAGGAAGGTATAAACTTCAAGAACCCAAGTTTTTGTTTTGAGTTTTAATGGAGTTTTAGATGAGTTTTGGTGATGATAATATTATAAGCATGATTATAAGCATGATTATAAGCATGACTATGAATGGGGTTTTGATAAATGTTAAAAATAGTTAGATGAACGGAAAGGCATTGCTTGGCCTCAGTTCATGGTTAGAAATCATGCATATGTGTTGTTTGGAGTGGAAACTATGATTATTGGAGGGTTTTGATTTTGGAAATTTCCGATTTATAGCCGTCATAATGCCGAATTTTTGTTAACACATAGAAACCAAGCATGGCAGTTAATTTAGGTTCCTGACCTTGATAATATTATGACTGGTCCTTGTAGATCTCGAGCCATAGATCGTTTTGGCGTGAGAATCGCGACATTCCGACTTACGGTTTAGGAGTTATGGTCAAATTACTAAAATTGGTTCGGAACCGTAAGTAAAAGTTCGTAACTTCAATTGAACCCTCGTAAAGCATGTTACTCAGTGGAAAATATTGGTAGATAAATACTAGGGGTCATAAGGAAGGTATGGAAGAAAACCACAGGTCGAACGGATCGTTTTCCGATTTTATAAAAATGTTCGAATCAAGGTTAAACGCGAACGAACCACTTAAAAGTATAACTTTGGTTATAACTTAGAAAACGAACGATAAAACTCGAGGTATAATCTCGGTTCATAATCGATCGACTTTAGAACTTATACGACTTAAGTATATACCTAGTGTGGGTATGATGACATGTCGTAATAACGAACAAATGTCGGATCGTATCAGTAA
Source organism: Saposhnikovia divaricata (assembly GCA_036435485.1). NCBI lineage: Eukaryota > Viridiplantae > Streptophyta > Magnoliopsida > Apiales > Apiaceae > Saposhnikovia > Saposhnikovia divaricata. The sequence goes on along the minus strand of CM071596.1, from coordinate 146,561,170 downwards.
TAAAAAGAGTTACACTAAAAGGTGTATAACGAGATAATTCGAAAACGTGTTTCGATTTAAGTGAAGTTTATACCTAGACTTTTAAAAGGTGTTAAGTGGTTAATCTCAAATGTTTTGATTGCTTATAGATCATCGAGCAGACCCAGGGCACGCTATCTCCACCCACACCCGATTACCAGGCAAGTGTTCAAAACTTTGAACCTGTTGTTGTGACAATATATATATATATATATATATATATATATATATTTGTGTGTGTGTGTGTGTGTGTGTGTGTGTGTGTGTGTGTGTGTGTGTGTGTGTGTGTGTGTGTGTGTGTGTGTGTGTGTGTGTGTGTGATTTCCATTCGACATAGCATGCATGCCTATTGTCAAATTATATTATGATACCTGTTCTCTGAATTGATATTGGCTTATAGACTAGATACGAATTATCAGTTATAAGCCGGATTGTTTTGATAAGACCCTTAACGAAGGGCATATGATATTCATTCTTAAATATAGACCGGGAGTCGGTATTTTGAGATATAGAAAGTCGTAGAAACCCAGAGGGATCCCAACGACAGATTATTATTTATCTGAGGAATGTTATTATTAAACATTATTTATATTTCCATAAAGTATCAATTACTTGGAAATCTTTCGAGGATTGTTATTCGAGTATTATCTCAGTCGAGAGATATTAAATGAATGTTAGTTTTGAATATTCATTTAGAGTTGATTATTTAATGAATATTATTTTGATATTCATTAGAATGTTATTTATTAAATGAATATTACTTTCGAATATTCATTTGAGGTTTATATACTTGATGAATATTATTTTAAAATATTCATTGGAAGTTCTATTTACATAAGGATTATTATTTCTATTATTCCTTTAAAGTTTTGATTACTAAAGGAATATTATTTGGATATTCATTTAGAAGATTATTTATTAAATGAATATTATTTTCAAATATTCATTTAAAGTTTGACTCATTTATTGAATATTATTTTAAATACTTTTTGGAGTCTAATTATTAATGAATATTATTTTGAATATTCATTCAAGGAGGGATTTATTTAGTAAATAATTCTATATATTCATTCGAGGATTACTTACGAGCAACATTATGATTTAATAATATTCCGTAATTATTATTGAGTTAATAAATATTCTTGGAATATTTATTTAATTCTTTTAAATTCTTTTTAAAATGATTTATATTATTTGGAGATTATCTTTCACCTCCAAATATTATGTAAAATATTTCGGAGTCCTACGATTAATATTATATTAAGAAAGGTCCTCAAGATTCCATTCTTCACTCGAATCTATCTTTTAAATTATAAGGGAACCTTACTTGAGAAAGGTTATTTATCTTGTTGACTTCCCAATCATAATTTATCATTTTCACTCGCAACTTGGTTGCTATGGACTCATTAAGTCTGTGTGTACCTTCTCATCATTCGAGGGGTAAGATTGTTGGAACAAGTTGATATCCATTAACAAGCAAAAGCTTGGGAAATGTTGGTGAATTTTCCTTTCCAACTAGATACGACTACTTTGTGGAGTCTTATCAACAAGTATTTCACTTGGGGAAGGGAGGACAAACTCTACGTTTCAATGCTGTGGATTTATTCGAACTAGGAGTCGTGTGTAAGAGGCCGAGTCGCGCGGTCCACCACAAGGCCTAACCATTGGCCAGGGAGTTACTATTAAAGGCAATCGACAAGTGGAGCCGTTAGTTCTTCCTTCTACCGGTAGTAAACTATATTGGGCTGCACCATCTCCGACTGATAATCAGGGAGTGGGACAGCTGGCGCGTGATAACTCCAGTATTGTTCATCTCCCAAATTGGGAATTCCCTGCAACACGTATCGAAGAGACTTCTTTCAGGTTGACGGTGTCTTCCGCAACACGTATCGAAGAGACTTCTTTCAGGTTGTAGGACTTCGAAAAATGTTAATAACTGGAATTGCAATATTTTCCTTGCAAGTTCCTCTTTATATGATAAATGATAATATCTGGTTTATCTTTGACATAGCAGATATTCCCACTTATATATGCATTTTGAGTTACCTTGTAACTTCATCGTTCATATTATACTGGCATCATTTCCGTAAATGCATGGCATATGGTTTGAAAGATACTTTTGAACTGTTATATATTATCGTTCAGTTAAATATTATTGTTGGTGGGTTATTGCTCACCCTTGCTTTATTATTATATCACAACAACAGCTAGACCAGATGACTCGCACAAGGCGCACTCGACGCTTGCGAGGACGATGAGACTACCAGAGCCGAAGAGAAAGCTATTGGTAGGATAGATTCATTCTTTCAGTACCAAACATATGGACTAGTATGACTTATGTAAATGGATGGCAAAGAGTATGTATTCATATTTTAAATCTTTTGGGTTGTAAGAACTCATAATGTGTTTAATAAAATTTGATTGTTACTCTGATTTCATCTCTGGGACTATAACGGGTGTGTTTTATATTGTTGTGTTGGGTCATAAAGGTGTAAATTATTTTATGTTGAGGTAAGTTCCAAGTATTGTGGATAGAATTGGAGACTGTAACGACCGGATCCCGGATCAGGGTGTGTTACATTTATCGTTCGTTTTCTAAGTGTTTTACCAAAGTTATAACCAAGCGGGTTTTGAGGGGTTCGTCCGCGTTTAACTTCGATTCCAACATTTTTATAAAATCGGAAAACGATCCGTTTGATATGTGGTTTTCCTTCATACCTTCCTTATGACCCCTAGTATTTATTTACCAAGATTCTCCACTGAGTAACATGCTTTACGAGGGTTCAATTGAAGTTACGAACTTCTACTTACGATTCCGAACCAATTTTAGTAATTTGACCATAACTCCTAAACCGTAAGTCGGAATGTTTCGATTCTTTCTCCAAAACGATCTATGACTCAAGATCTACGAGGACATGTCATGTTCATAACTAGTTAAGACAATTAACCCTACTGTGATGCATGAATTCTTTAAGGTTATCGAAAATCGGGCATTACGACGGCTATAAATCGAATATTTCCAAATTCCAGACTTTCCAGTAATCATAGTTTCCACTCCAAACAACATATACATGTTATTTAACCATGAACTAAGGCCAAGCAATGCCTTTCCATTCATCTAAACTATTTATCCTCTTATATCAACAAATCACTACATAAGCATGCTTTAATCATCACCATAGTCATACAAATCTAAAATCTCATCAAGAACATCATTAAACATAAAGTAAGGCCTAGGGTTTCAAGAGTGTTATACCTTCCTTGAGGTGTGTATGCACTTAGTAAGCCTTGTATAGTCCTTGTATAGCCTCCATGAAGCTTGGATCATCAACCAAAATCAAGATTCAAGAATTTTGTTTTTGAGGTTACTATTCATCCTCCACTTTCTTGATTTTATTGAAAATGGAAAGAGTGGTGTTTGAGGCTAAGATTTCTAGGGTATCATGTTTATGAAATATAGGATCTATGATAAATTTTTGGAGATCAAATAATGGTGGGACCTTGGACTTTGATCTTGTAATTAAGAAGAAAGTCGAATGGTTGCAAAGGAAGTAGGGGAGAGTTTTGCTTGCTTGTCTCTTGTTCTCATCTTGTGTCTTTGAGATATTATCTCATAAAGTAGCTTTATTAAAGCTATTATGTCATTGTATGCATCATCTTGGACAAGTGTTGAAGATTGGATGGTGTTTAGGGCTAACCAAGTAGTTTGCTTTGCTAAGTACTAGTTTCATCTCTAAGTATGCTAGTTGCATGAGTCATGACTTGGTTTGCTAGATATTTTCCACCACTACATGCATGTATCTTGATTCCCTGCTTGTTTCTTTGTCCGGTTATTGCTCGTTTCGATTGATCGTTCGTAGAAATATTTCACGGATTTCTAATTAGGGTTTACCAGGAATCTTCTTAATATTAATACTATCATTCTCCATCTTTCTTACTAACTTTCGAATTTATATTCCTTAAATCCCTTCGTTAAATTCTTAAGTCTATCACTGTCCAGGGAACTCTCGGAGAAAATAAAAATACGGTTTTTCAGAATTCGACAGCTTTTAAATACACTTATTTTCCCCCTGGATCACTATTACGAACTCGGAAATCCGTTCCGAATACTTCTATATAGTGTCGTCTCATAATATTATCTTTTCCACCAAAAACACTATTCATTCTTTATTCTTTACTTATTCTCTTAGGGTTGTACAATTGTCCCTAATCTCTTTCGATCGTTCCTTAACCTTTTCACGGACCCACTGGACCAATAACAGATATCGATTTGGATGACTTAAGAATAATCTTCTCCTTTAGAATTATCAAATCTCAATTCCCTAGGAGATAGATAATTCTTATCTAAAGTGTCAACCAATATTATTCTTCATGGCATATAAACATTTGAATCCAAATCTATTCCTTTCATTCATTATCTCAATTGTTACATCGTAGTCGTAATCACTATTCACCATTACCTCAGTACATAATAAAAAGTTTTAATTATATCCAAAATTTGGGGTTCTTACAGTCTCCCCTCCTTAAAAAGATTCTGTCCCGGAATCAGGTAGGAAGCAAAGAGTCGTTTGTCTGTCGTTCACTTTTTAGCTTCCCGGTCAATTCTTAGTCGTTCTACCCTTTCTCAGCACATCTTCCAGTGCTACAATCCATACTTTATCCTTTTTCCATCAACTTTGTCACTTTTCGTACAACACACTATCCGGGTTATGCTCTTACTCAGTCTTATCCTTATTGATACCTGCAGTAACATTGGTATCATTATCCCACTGCGAATTTGGAGGTAACCTCGCTCGCACTGTTCATTTCCTGATCGCTTTAATCTTCTCAATCTCGATCAATATAGAGAAGTGGAAAGATTTATTGAGAGATCACTATGATCAATTGAACATTTGTTATATTGCATAGCTAGTACAAAAGGGGGCCAGCCTTTAGTACTTGACAAGCGATTAAACAAGTTATGGTATTCCACTTAGACTTCTATCACATAGACAGATAGTCACGTAGCAGTACCTCCCCTCCTTAAAGGGTTGTTCTTCTCAATTCATAAAGAAGATGAATAAGAGAGAAGAAAAGAAAAGAATTCTAAAGGATTATAGAAAGTTTTCATGATTGTAAAATATCATATTCAGAATTTACCTCTGAACTATAGAGGTTCATCAAGGAAGAAATTAATCATAATTATATCCAATAATATTTGATCGCAATCTCATTGTCAACATATCTTGCTGCTTTGTCCACTATTCTATGGACCTATACTCTGGTTCACCCTTAGCAACGCTCACTCCAGAAAATTCCTTCAACCTTTTAGGTTAAATCTTAGGTTTCCCGCTTGACACCATTATTACTGACATTCCATGTCACGCTACTAGCTTTTTCATAACTGTCATCCTGAGAATTCATTAGAAAACCCATTCCTTAATCCATTCATAACATTCCTTGCTTCTCATTCCATAGTTGCTTTCCCAGCCTTTTCTTTATCAATCACATCCTTCTTATTATCTGATTCTTACTCACTTCTATTATTTACCTCCACCGTCATCTCTTTATTGAGGCATCTTTTGCACTTGGCACCTCCTTATTGGTATCCCGTCACATTCACTCTATAATCATCACATTATTCCAATTTAAAACCTCCGAAATGAATCTGGCCGATTTCTTTAACTTAGATCCAATATAATCTCCTTCTGCCAAACTTGTTTCTCATCACTTTTTCTTTTCTACCCGTGATTTTCCACAGGTCGTTCTTCGTAAGTCAGACCAGGTCGTATATCTACCTGCTCGTACTCTTACCATCTGTTGAGCATCTGCATTTTACTAGTGTAGCCTTGCCACATGAAAACCTGTTATGACCATGCTATAAGTTTTGGGGGTAAGGCTGGCTCGAATGCCACCTACCAAACACTTTTAAACTCTCAGGTGGCCCAATAAGTCTCGGGCTCAACTGCCCTTCCCTCCAAGTCTCATTAATTCTTTCCACGGGAATATCTTTAACATCATGAATCATCAACCTCATATTCACTATCTTGTTTGCGCAGAAGTACACTAACACAAACTTGCTTGTCATTCATCAACATGCCATTTAGCTTATCAATAGCAGCACTTTCTTTCTTACGTTGTCATCTAATTTTTTTTAGAAGAATCACCATTGCGTGTTGTTTATGTAATGCGTTAATAGCTAACCCTACGGGTTTCAAATCCTTCAGGGAGACAAAGTAATCACTATTCCTTATCCATAAGGAACACTTCCTGAACTTGATTTAGATATTACATGAAGTAGATAAAATTGCAGAAGAGTTTCAAGCATCGCAGCTATATCCGGTTTATAAAAGTATCACTCATACATCTTCCATAAAAGACTGGAAACTTAATGGTTTACTTCGTCAATTTTGTATCATGGTCCTGGTTTGCCTCAAAACGGGACCTTCTAAGGTACGTAATATGCTTAAGACTCCATCAGGAATCGAATCTTTACTTAAACTATTATTACCTTCGATTCTTGCACAATCATCAAAAGGAATGTAAATTCCTCCACTCCGATATGACCTTCAAGGTCTTTCCAAATATCATTTTGTTTCTTCGGTATAAACATTTGTAATTATTCCTTTATACTTAGACTGTCGGCCACCTCATTGGCCTTTTCTGATAATAATAATTTCTTATAATCAATGTTATCTGGATACGTTCCAACTCAAAATTTTCTACCTCATTCCCATCACTGTTGGGTGAAAGCATTCTCCCTTAAGCTCTGCTGAAGGAGAAAACAATATCTATCAGTCTTTTTCCATAAGTCATTGCTTCCACCTACCCGTGGGAACTATATCACGTTTATTCCCAATTCTACTTAGGATACTTCTTTTCTTAGTTCTTTCCTTATCTTAGGATAATCTCAACCTTTATAGGTTCAATCCATACTTCCTCAGGGTTTCATACATGCCTCATCTGGCATTATTGTTACTATGTCATACATTCCTTACCAAACTTCCATTTTGAAGTTCGGAATATTACCTTTTTCCTTGTAATGTTTCTTAGGTCATCCTCATCATTCCTCCTGTATTTTTTGGGTACTGGATATATCAAAACTTCATTGATCAATACACTAATAATTCTATCTATGTTATTTCCAGAACTCTTTTTAATAATCCTTACCGGTCATTTTTGCCTTAGCAAGTCCAACTCATATCATCTGAATTCATAATGTCGTTATTAGGGTTAATGCCATCCCTTGTGCATTCCCCAGGGTTTGTCTTAATTTATGGATATCCTATCCCTAATTCAACTACCAAGGAATTCTTGCATCCTATACTTGGCAATCAAATCATGTATCCTTAATAAGGGTCTCTTTTCAATCATTCTCATTTGATAATCGATCGGTGGCTTAATGCTAACCTCTTCTTTCAGATAGTTGTCAGCCTATTTGACCTTCCAAAAGACAACGTATGTCTATCTGCTCTCTTACAGAACTTGGTAATGGTAGCAAGGATGTTCTGGACGATATTGGTCGAGTTCAACGTGAATCTCTTAGTACTTATCGTTCTTCGCAAAGGTACTTGCCTCATACAAAATTTCTACAGCATATTGATCAATCTCTGACCATTTCTATACTCTCTTCATAAACCTTCATTGTTTACTTTCCTTAGACATAATATATTCATGGTATTTATAATACCCTAACATCAAACATCTCAAGTCACTATACTTCTATTTTTACTCGTAATCTTGGACAATCATATACACATGAATCACTTTAGTACGGGTGACCCCATTCCAAAAGTCTAGTAAATTCCCAATCCAAAAATGTAGAAGATTCCTACAATCTCATTAATATTTCCTTTATATCAGAAGCCCTTGCAGTCGGTGCTTACTTAGAAGCAGCCCTGCTTTGTCCTTTCATTACTGGTCTAGTCACTTGATAATCCTTTGTGACTTGGCCTTAACTGGCCACACTAAAATAAAAATATATGATTTTAGGGGTTTGGCTAATAGCATTACTTTTCTAGCAATTTCCGGCATAGTGCCTTCTTCTTTGATACCTTTCTACCTTTTCAAAACTTTACTTCATATAAGTCTTAATCGGCTACTCAGCGCCATCTCCGGTCACCTTTCCTCTATTTTTATCTTTTCAACTATTCTTATCAATCCCGCATGCCACGCAAGCTTACCATTCCTGGCATAACAGCCTTTTCACTTAAGTCAATCCCGGAGTTTCTCATTTCGGCTGGTTTCTTACTTACATTTCCTGTTTTCGTCCAATCTCACTTCATCATTTCATCTCTACCATCGATTGTAATGCCCAGGGTCCGTTTACTAACCCATTTTACAGCATCCTTACCCAAATCAAAGGGTTCGCTCCAGTTTCTACTCTCTTCCATAACGTTCTTTGATAATCATAAAGACAAGGTTTGCCAAAATTCGTTGAAGTTCTTTCCAGAATCAGGGAAATTTTGGTCAATCTATCCACCTACTGGTAACATTAAGGAGACCAGTTTCGAAACCTGAAGAATAATTCTATGAACCTCCAAGCAGGTAGAATCATAAGCAGTCATAGTTAACGAAATAATCGTCATCAGATTTGAAGTTTACCCACTGGAGAGGAACCAATTATATACATCCCTTAGAAGGGAAATCAACAGTTTTAAACTGAAACCTGACACAACGTCCTAATACTTATATGTCTTGATATTCAATATTACCAAATGTTAGTCTATCTAACCACTAGTCTCAGAAGGAACACTACCGTCGGAGTTAATCGTTCCACAAGATTGGCACTACTAAGGCCATCCGAACCTGGTGAACCGTGCTGTAATGCATCCGCAAGTACTTTGTCGTGCTGCGCAAGCACACATCCTAATCCTTTATGCGAAGCGTCGTTGGAAGCACAAAGTCTTCTTTTTCCATTTAGCAATGCCAACTCTTGGTCATTACCAATTTCATCTTTTAGCTTCAGGAAGATTTTATCACATTTTTCTCTTTAACTGCTGATCGTATTACTTGGTCCATTATAATTCCGCGTTGGAGTAAACTTAAGGTAACTACTATAATCCATTCAAAGAAAGTATTTAATATTCCTCTGAATCACATGCATCTAACATTTCTGGTTCATCATTTCACTGAGTTGAAATAACCCTATAATCAGTCTCTGACAGTATTCTCATTACGAATTCATCTTGACTCACTGGTCTTATCTTCCGGTAGGTTCTGAGATCATTGTCTTGCCTACTACTTCCTTATATAACTTTATCCAATCATGCTGTCACTTTCCAATGTCTTTACTTTCTAACTGATTCATTCATAAAATAAACATTTCCCTGAATGAAACCACCTCATTAACCTCAATTTGGTTCCATAATTTATAACCTATGACATCTGCCTTCTCATGGCGAATTATTACTGACAATATTCATACTAATTCATTTATCAAATGATGTGGCACTTACTGCATCCTTCTCAACTATCCCTAGGGACTCTGCTCCTCGCCCTAAATCGATGTCTTTGATAATCATTCATCCCTCTAGCTCTTTCTTCGTTAATATGAAAGTCTATAGGGATTCTCATCTATTCTCGTATAAGATCTCAAGTGATCCTTTCAGTCCGTCTTACTTGCTGGTACTACATCCAGTAGTCCAGCTACGAATCCAACATGAATCTTCTGTTCTCTTGCTAATAGCTCAGTTCTTTATGCTCACTTTTCTAAGCACCATACCTTAATCATCACAGTCTTTCTGGCTACGGCCCTCATTCCTCAAGGGTAAGCTCCTTATCCTAACAGGACTGTACTTATCTACTGGAACCTCTTCCGGGTCTCCAGTAGGGTACTCCATCGAATTTACCCGCTGATCTTCAGCATATAAAGCATCATCTCGTTGCTGCTCGTATGCCTCAAGGTCTGTCGCCTTACTCGTCGATACGATATCGAACTAAGTTACTATCATGATACTTAAGAGTTCCCATAAGGGTTTTATAGGTCATCACTACATTAAGTAGTCCTACTATGAACTTGGCAAGAGTTCTTATTATTTTAATGAATTTATTGTTTTAACGTCGCCTCATCTCTGGGGTTTATAACGTACGCTCTGATACCACTTCTGTAATACCCCCAGATCCGGGGTCCGGGATCCGGTCGTTAAGGTCTCCAACTCTGTCCACAATACTTGAACTTACTTCAACATACAATAAATTACATCTTTATGACCCAACACAACAATATAAAACACACCCGTTATAGTCCCAGAGATGAAATCAGAGTAACAACCAAATTTTATTAAACAAATTATGAGTTCTTACAATCCAAAAGAATTTCAATATGAATACATACTCTTTGCCATCCATTTGCATAAGTCATACTAGACCATATACTTGGTACTGAAAGAATAAATCTATCCTACCAATAGCTTTCTCTTCGGCTCTGGTAGTCTTATCGTCCTTGCCAGCGTCGAGTGCGCCTTGTGCGAGTCATCTGGTCTAGCTGTTGTTGTGATATAATAATAAAGCAAGGGTGAGCAATAGCCTACCAACAATAATATATAACTGAATGATAATATATAACAGTTCAAAAGTATCTTTCAAACCATATGCCATGCATTTACGGGAATGATGCCAGAATAACATGAACGATGAAGTTACGAGGTAACTCAAAATGCATATATAGGTGGGAATATCTTCTATGTCAAAGAAAAGCCAGATATTATCATTTATCATAAAAGAGGAACTTGCAGAAAAATATTGCAATTCCAATTATGAATACTTTTCCAATACTGCCAACAATGATAATGTTGCAGAAAAATAAAAGAATCTGAATGATGAACTTATGCTGGAGTATTCACCGCGCCCACTGCCAATCTTACGATGATCAGTCGCAGATTGTACAGCTCAATTTAGATTTACTACCGGTAGAAGGAAGAACTGACGGCTTTACTTGTCTACCGCCCTACTAGCTCTCCCCGGCCAACGGTTGGGCCAAAGGGGATGGACCGGCGCTACTCGGCCTCTTACACGACTCCAAGTTCGAAAATAAATTCATGACTCTGAACGCAAAGTTCGTCCCCCTTTCCCCAAGTATAATACTTGTTGATAAGACTTCACATAGTAGTCGTATCTAGCTGGAAAGGAAAATTCAACCTCTTATCTCCCAAGCTGCTGCTTGTTAGAGGATACCATCTTGTTCCAATAATCTTACATCTTGAATGATGAGAAGGTTACTCAAAGATTCAATTGATAAACAGCAACCACGTTGCGAGGGAAATGAATAGTTTACAAGATTTATGACCGGGAAGTCAACAAGATAAATAACTTTGCTCAAGTAGGTTCCCCTATAATATGGAAGTTTGAGCGAGCATTTAAATCCTTTTAAGATAGATTTAAATGAAAAATAAAAAGAGTTGGGAACCTTTCCTTGATAAAATAGTCGTAAAAAGACTCCGAAATATTTTACATAATATTTGGAGGTGAAAGATAATCTCCAAATAATATAAATCATTTTAAAAAGAATTTAAAAGAATTAAATAAATATTCCAAGAATATTTATTAACTCAATAATAATTACGGAATAATATTAAATCATAATATTGCTCCTAAGTAATCCACGAATGAATATATGGAATTATTTGCTAAATAAATCCCTCCTTAAATGAATATTCGAAATAATATTCATTAAATAATTAAACTCCAATAAATTTTTAAAATAATATTCAATAAATAAGTCAAACCTTAAATGAATATTTGAAAATAATATTCATTTAATAAATAATCTTCTAAATGAATATCCAAATAATATTCATTTAGTAATCAAAACTTTAAAGGAATAATCGAAATAATATTCCTTAAGTAAATAGAACTTCCAATGAATATTTTAAAATAATATTCATCAAGTACATAAAACCTTAAATGAATATTCGAAAGTAATATTCATTTACTAAATAACATTCTAATGAATATCAAAATAATATTCACTAGATAATCAACTCTAAATGAATATTCAAAACTAACATTCATTTAATATCTCTCGACTGTTGACTCGTAAACACGCAAGTATACGCGATCACAAATAGCAAGTGATAAGTAAGATTCGTTCCGCAGAGACTAGGTGTAATGCCAATTTTAGTACTTATGCAACGGCGTATGGTTACTTCTTAATGCTTGAACACTTATCAAATTGGGTCTTGATTAACTATTTTAATTAACTAAGTGAGAATAAATTAACAATTAAGAGTTCTTAAATATGAGAAAGCATGGGATTCCAATTTCATCGAAACTTCACTAAAGGTTGACACAATAAATCGACATAGGTGATAACATGATAATTAATCAGATAACACGACGATAATGCGAGCTACCTTTCAGTACCCTCGTATCATACCACTTAATATCCACAAGAGATAGAAATCAAGAGGACACCACATTACGTTCAAATCATATATGTCTATACAATCTGGAAACACAATTGGTTTAAGCACAAGTTATCTTTTACAATTACATGAGGCAATATGAATTGGGTAAAAACATACTACTAATCACGAATAACAATTAATTCATGAACTCATGCTAATATGGCATATTCTCAATCCTAGAATCCACTTTCGCAATCATCAAGGGTTAATAAACTAGATGCTAGCTACACATCTATCAATTAAACCAAACCATATTAGATTATCACAAGTAAATCACCCAAAATCAATTACATGTCAAACACAATAATATTGAAATTGAATCCATTGGAATCCAATGATAGTGATTAGTTCATGTTTAAACTTTTCAACATCATGGGTTCAATTGAAAACATGATTCTAGAAAACAAATGATAATAGAAGAGAATAGGGTTAGAGATAAATCCCCAATAGTGTAGAAGAAGTACAAAAGGTCCAAAGATTAAGCCTCCTTGCTTGTCACTAGCTTGGAGATCTTGTCTTCGAATTGTTCTAAGATAATAGATGAAAAATGTTGATAGATGCTAAGAAAAACTGCTAACTAATGATAGATAATATGTTTTTAGGTTTACAAGTATATATACAAGCCCTAATAAAAATGGGCCCAAACAAAATGACCCAGAGAAAACACCCCAAGGCAGGCACTACGCAGCGCAAGGGCGCTTGAACTCGCGCAGCTGCGCTAGCTATCTCCTGGAATATGCTACTCTCGAGCGCAAGAGCGCCTGTTTTGAGCGCAGGGGCGCCTGTTGAGCGCAGGAGCGCCTGTTCTGAGCGCAGGAGCGCCTAGTTCCCCCTGTCCAGAATTGTAGAGCTTCCTCTCCTCTTCGCATGGGCTTTTGAATCACCCAATTCCGATGTCTGGAACTCCAGTTATGGCCAAAACAGTGATGTATGTGCATTGAGCTCAAATTCCCGAGTTCTCTTGCCCTGGACTTCCCGTAATTTCTACTTTAAGCTCACGGAATACCACCAACACTTCACCAACACCACCAATGCCGCCCGACTATGCAACCTACACAAATTACACAAAAACATATCAAATGACAACGAAACTCGAGAACTTGCAAACGTTTTAAGTCCGAACAGAAGGCAAATAGTGGATATAAAATCCACTTATCAAACCCCCAAACTTAAACCGTTGCTTCTCCTCAAGCAATGCAAACTCAACCTAACCTGATGAATGAATGCAACTAATAACTAAATGTCATGATAATGCGAATGTGTCCTAATGCAATGATCCCACACAAATGATCCGAAACCAACTCAACAAGCAAACATCTCAACGAATGCAACAACTCCAAACAGAGCTCGACTACCACTACATGCTCGGAAACGTGGTGTGTGCATTTCTCACTAGATATACTCTCGAAACTAGATAAAAGGCATAACTCATCCTTCGCCAAAACAATCACATGTTTATAAACAGAATGAACTTTAGACACTCCATGACTCAAAGACACCGCCATCATCATTTAAGGTAGACAAGGATTCATGCTTTACTATACAAAACAACACAAAACACCAAACACGCATGCTTATTGACCGTGCAATGGGTGAGACCCCTAAAGGCTTATACAATAGCACTCATGTAGCGAGCGTTAGGTTAGTGGATCCCAGACCGGAAAAGTCTTAGGTCACTAGGCATAAAATCCCCTAGAACTTAATTGCTCAAGTACTAAAGAGCTCACCCAGGTTCATTATGCATTTAATAATTGAACTATATACATGACTCTTTTTTTTTTTTTCCTTTTTTTTCTTCTTTTTTTTTCAATCTGGAATGAGCCTTTCTCATTTCCAACCCTAGACTACTCATATAAATATGAGCTGGCTACTAGCCATTTGACGCCTAGCCATTATTACACTACGACACGACACTTAGCATGAAATCCCTGTTTTCCCCCAAACTTATACTTAAGTGCTCCTACGCCATCAAGGGAATAACGAAAATTCTAGATATAAATAGGTGATTAAATCCCAACAGCCAAACCAGGTATGACTCGATCTAGCCCAAGAGCAAACAGTGAGACTGTGAAAAGATTGTGTTCCCGACACACGCAAGTAAATTTCATAAGTACTTAAATCAACCCTCTATTCATTGTCATCACACTCAAATTAACATCGACCTATCAAGCCAGAAACAGACACTCGAATGGAATCATGTGACATGCATGAACAAAATGATATTAATAATCCTAATAATTCTATATGACATGGCATCCTAAATGCACTCTAAATGGAATGGCAAAATTAAATGCACAATTACTAACATGAACTAGCATGAATATGCAGCTATATGCAATGCAATAACTCTTGATACCCTAAAATCAGCCCCAAACTTAAAATTTGCAATGTCCTCATTGAAGGTAAATTTAAAGGGTACAAGAGATACTCCCCTACTTGTCGTCATCTCCACCCTCCTCGGGTGGTGTGTCTGGTGGTGGATAGACGTGGAGGCTCCAACACAACTGTTGTTTTATTCGAAAGCAAGAAATCATGGGTTGCCTCCCACGAAGCGCCTTTCTTTAATGTCTTTATCTAGACTTGGCCACGATTTTCCTCTTGAAAATTTTCTGCACCGTATCTCTATAATGCCAATTAATGATCTTTTCTAGAGCGACATCTTCAATGACAAGCTTTACCCGTATTCGCTCCTCACAAGATCTCTTAACAACATTCTCCCGCATACCTGAAAAGTTAGCAGCAATAACAATAGCAAGCAAAGGAGATGAATTACAAGAAACATACCCCATGTGAACTAGCAATGTTTTGAGCTCGAGTTCGAGAGCTCCTTCAAATGATGGCTTAAGGCGCACCTGAGAATTCCAGAGATCTTCCACTCCAAGCAACTTATGTGGAATACGTAACCCTATTAACCAAGGCACTGTAATCCTCAGTTGGCCATGCTTTGCCTTCTCCTTCTCCGTGTCATACTTTTTACTCTGCCCTGCATCAACCAATTTCAAGCTAAAACACTCCTCATTCTCCGCCGGCAAATTCATGGCTGAAGTTTGCTTCTGAAGCCTCTGTGGATATGGAGGAGGAAAATCTATTTGGATGATCTCTGTAGTCTTCTCCGGAGTAGATTTGTCAATAGGAGTGATGCTCTTTTCCTCTTCGGCCTCCAACTGGTCGAAGTCAGATTGCAACGGAGCTGCATTCAACAACTGAACATGCTCTTCTAATTCATCATCTTCCACACTGAGACCCTCTTCATCCTTCAAAGGAAATAGCATAGCCACTTGAGCCTTGGAGTTTTCTTGATCTTGGGCTGATTCTTCAAAATTTTCATATTGCAAAGGAGGTGGTTGCGGCTGATTATTCAGAACCGAATTTTCTGGACATTCTGAATTTTCTGATTGGTTTGCCTCCGGCTCTGCTTCCTTATCAGATTCATGTTCTGCTTCTTCCCCATCTTTGCCCTCAGTCTCTCCTTCCTGAACTTCGATCATGGTCTCACCCGTGGCTAAGAAAGGCCAGTCAAGACTGATGGGAAGGTTCTTGTCCTCCTCCTCTACAGCTAGGCCTTCTGTGTCACTTGCAATTTGATTCAATATTTTTAATGCATTTGCAATTTGACCAATCTGATCTCCTATTGTCTGGAGAGACAATGCATTGCTTTTAACCATCAACCTCAATTCTTCTAATTCAGCTTCTTCGGTCGACTGTTGGTTAGACCAAGTCTGAAATTGCTGCTGCTGAAATTTAGGAGGTTGAAAGTGTTGATGCACTGGGGCATACTGATGCTGAAATTGTTGCCCCTGTTGCTGCTGAATTCCCCCTGGACTGTATGGCTCATCTCCAAACTGCTAATTTTGGAGCGGGTAGGATGGATATTGGGATTGCTCCATACCACTCTGATTGTAGTCCCAGCTGAAATTTGGCCGGTTTCTGTTATACTCACATTGATGAGTGTAATGTCCACCTGCACACAGCTCACATACAATTACAAAGTCCTGCTCCCAATAATCCATCAAATACAAAAAAATAGTTCAAGTCAGTAATCTATAACGACCACCGATGACAAGCACTTAAACTACAAATAACACCGAAGTCCCCGGCAGCGGCGCCAAAAACTTGTTGACTCGTAAACACGCAAGTATACGCGATCACAAATAGCAAGTGATAAGTAAGATTCGTTCCGCAGAGACTAGGTGTAATACCAATTTTAGTACTTATGCAACGGCGTATGGTTACTTCTTAATGCTTGAACACTTATCAAATTGGGTCTTGATTAACTATTTTAATTAACTAAGTGAGAATAAATTAACAATTAAGAGTTCTTAAATATGAGAAAGCATGGGATTCCAATTTCATCGAAACTTCACTAAAGGTTGACACAATAAATCGACATAGGTGATAACATGATAATTAATCAGATAACACGACGATAATGCGAGCTACCTTTCAGTACCCTCATATCATACCACTTAATATCCACAAGAGATAGAAATCAAGAGGACACCACATTACATTCAAATCATATATGTCTATACAATCTGGAAACACAATTGGTTTAAACACAAGTTATCTTTTACAATTACATGAGGCAATATGAATTGGGTAAAAACATACTACTAATCATGAATAACAATTAATTCATGAACTCATGCTAATATGGCATATTCTCAATCCTAGAATCCACTTTCGCAATCATCAAGGGTTAATAAACTACATGCTAGCTACACATCTATCAATTAAACCAAACCATATTAGATTATCACAAGTAAATCACCCAAAATCAATTACATGTCAAACACAATAATATTGAAATTGAATCCATTGGAATCCCACGATAGTGATTAGTTCATGTTTAAACTTTTCACCATCATGGGTTCAATTGAAAACATGATTCTAGAAAACAAATGATAATAGAAGAGAATAGGGTTAGAGATAAATCCCCAATAGTGTAGAAGAAGTACAAAAGGTCCAAAGATTAAGCCTCCTTGCTTGTCACTAGCTTGGAGATCTTGTCTTCGAATTGTTCTAAGATAATAGATGAAAAATGTTGATAGATGCTAAGAAAAACTGCTAACTAATGATAGATAATATGTTTTTAGGTTTACAAGTATATATACAAGCCCTAACAAAAATGGGCCCAAACAAAATGACCCGGAGAAAACACCCCAAGGCAGGCACTACGCAGCGCAAGGGCACTTGAACTCGCGCAGCTGCGCTAGCTATCTCCTGGAATATGCTACTCTCGAGCGCAAGAGCGCCTGTTTTGAGCGAAGGGGCGCCTGTTGAGCGCAGGAGCGCCTGTTCTGAGCGCAGGAGAGCCTAGTGCCCCCTATCCAGAATTGTAGAGCTTCCTCTCCTCTTCGCGTGGGCTTTTGAATCACCCAATTCCGATGTCTGGAACTCCAGTTATGGCCAAAACAGTGATGTATGCGCATTGAGCTCAAATTCCCAAGTTCTCTTGCCCTGTACTTCCCGTAATTTCTACTTTAAGCTCACGGAATACCACCAACACTTCACTAACACCACCAATGCCACCCGACTATGCAACCTACACAAATTACACAAAAACATATCAAATGACAACGAAACTCGAGAACTTGCAAACGTTTTAAGTTCGAACAGAAGGCAAATAGTGGATATAAAATCCACTTATCATCGACTGAGATAATACTCGAATAACATTACTCGAAATATTTCCAAGTAATTGATACTTTATGGAAATATAAATAATGTTTAATAATAACATTCCTTAAAATAAATAATAATCTGCCGTTGGAATCCCTCCGGGTTTCCACGACTATCTATATCTCAAAATACCGACTCCCGGTCTATATTTAAGAATGAATATCATATGCCCTTCGCTAAGGGTCTTATCAAAACAATCCGGCTTATAACTGATAATTTGTATCTAGCCTATAAGCCAATATCAATTCAGGGAACAGGTATCATAATATAATTTGACAATAGGCATGCATGCTATGGCATATGTAAAATGGCAATCACATATATATATTATCACAACAACAGGTTCAAAGTTTTGAACACTTGCCTGGTAATCGGGTGTGGGTGGAGATAGCGTGTCCTGGGTCTGCTCGATGATCTATAAACAATCAGAACATTCGAGATTAACCACTTAACACCTTTTAAAAGTCTAGGTATAAACTTCACTTAAATCGAAACACGTTTTCGAATTATCTCGTTATACACCTTTTAGTGTAACTCTTTTTTATTACCGCTACGATCCGACATCTGTTCGCTATTACGACATGTCATCATACCCACACTCGGTATATACTTAAGTCATATAAGTTCTAAAGTCGATTGATCACGAACCGAGATTATACCTCGAGTTTTATCGTTCGTTTTCTAAGTGTTTTACCAAAGTTATAACCAAGCGGGTTTTAGGGGTTCGTCCACGTTTAACTTCGATTCCAACATTTTTATAAAATCGGAAAACGATCCGTTTGATATGTGGTTTTCCTTCATACCTTCCTTATGACCACTAGTATTTATTTACCAAGATTCGCCACTGAGTAACATGCTTTACGAGGGTTCAATTGAAGTTACGAACTTCTACTTATGGTTCCGAACCAATTTTAGTAATTTGACCATAACTCCTAAACCGTTAGTCGAAATGTTTCGATTCTTTCTCCAAAACGATCTATGACTCGAGATCTACAAGGAAATGTCATGTTCATAACCAGTTAAGACAATTAACCCTACTGTGATGCACGAATTCTTTAAGGTTATCAAAAATCGGGCATTACGACGGCTATAAATCGAATATTTCCAAATTCCAAACTTTCCAATAATCATAGTTTCCACTCCAAACAACATATACATGTTATTTAACCATGAACTAAGGCCAAGCAATGCCTTTCCGTTCATCTAAACTATTTATCCTCTTATATCAACAAATCACTACATAAGCATGCTTTAATCATCACCGTAATCATACTAATCTAAAATCTCATCAAGAACATCATTAAACATAAAGTAAGGCCTAGGGTTTCAAGAGTGTTATACCTTCCTTGAGGTGTGTATGCACTTAGTAAGCCTTGTATAGTCCTTGTATAGCCTCCATGAAGCTTGGATCATCAACCAAAATCAAGATTCAAGAATTTTGTTCTTGAGGTTACTATTCATCCTCCACTTTCTTGATTTTATTGAAAATGGAAAGAGTGGTTTTTGAGGCTAAGATTTCTAGGGTATCATTTTTATGAAATACAGGATCTATGATAAATTTTTGGAGATCAAACAATGGTGGGAGCTTGGACTTTGATCTTGGAATTAAGAAGAAAGTCGAATGGTTGCAAAGGAAGAAGGGGGAGAGTTTTGCTTGCTTGTCTCTTGTTCTCATCTTGTGTCTTTGAGATATTATCTCATAAAGTAGCTTTATTAAAGCTATTATGTTATTGTATGCATCATCTTGGACAAGTGTTGAAGATTGGATGGTCTTTAGGGCTAACCAAGTAGTTTGCTTTGCTAAGTACTAGTTTCATCTCTAAGTATGCTAGTTGCATGAGTCATCACTTGGTTTGCTAGATATTTTCCACCACTACATGCAAGTATCTTGATTCCCTGCCTGTTTCTTTGTCCGGTTATTGCTCGTTTCGATTGATCATCCTTAGAAATATTTCACGGATTTCTAATTAGGGTTTACCAGGAATCTTCTTAATATTAATGCTATCATTCTCCATCTTTCTTACTAACTTTCGAATTTATATTCCTTAAATCCCTTCATTAAATTCTTAAGTCTATCAGTGTCCAGGGAACTCTCGGAGAAAATAAAAGTGTGGTTTTTCAGAATCCGACAGCTTTTACAAACACTTATTTTCCCCTTGGATCACTATTACGAACTCGGAAATCCGTTCCGAATACTTCTATATAGTGTCGTCTCATAATATTCTCTTTTCCACCAAAAACACTATTCATTCTTTATTCTTTACTTATTCTCTTAGGGTTGTACAATTGTCCCTGATCTCTTTCCATCGTTCCTTAACCTTTTTACGGACCCACTGGACCAATAACAGATATCGATTTGGATGACAAAAGAATAATCTTCTCCTTTAGAATTATCAAATCTCAATTCCCTAGGAGATAGATAATTCTTATCTAAAGTGTCAACCAATAGTATTCTTCATGGCATATAAACATTTGAATCCAAATCTATTCCTTTCATTCATTATCTCAATCGTTATATCGTAGTCGTAATCACTATTCACCATTACCTCAATACATAATAAAAAGTTTTAATTATATAAAAAATTTGGGGTTCTTACAGTTTGTTTTCGGTGGTGTAGCAAAGAACTGATTGCATTATCTAGACTATGTTGGTACAGTTTTTCTTCTGCAATCACCTTGTATGATAAATCTAAACTGTGATAAAGATACTATGTATGTATGGTTTGTTACGTTGTGATTAACTAGTCTGTAGGTAATGAAAATTGTTTGTACCCAGACTAGTTACAAGCTTTCGGCTAAAAATAAACAAACATACATGCTTCACTTAAGTTGGATTTATTCAGTTCTAAAATCTGGCTACACGGACTGTTAGATCACTGCTTCTAGTCTACTTGAAGTAATTTTGCTATGAACGTTTGTACTAATTTTTTTTCAAATGCATGCGTCATTACGTTTTTTTTTCTTCACAAATACTTGCATTGTCTACATTAAGGGGAAGATATATATATATATATATATATATATATATATATATATATATATATATATATATATATATATATATATTCTAACAAAAAGGGAAGACAGAATCTGTTAAGGGGAAGGAAGAGATTAATTAGTAAAAGTTTAAAACCAAACAAAAGGGAAGTTTTATTAATAGATTTTTGGTATTATACCAAACAAAAGGGGAAGAGAGAAATAGTGTCACTATTTCAAAATTTTAAAATTTTGCTATATCCTCTTACACCATCTGACTTTTGTTTTATTTTGCAGGAATCAATTAATGTCTTTAGAGAGGAATGTTAAGTAGTATTTTCCTTACTCTTTATGTGCAAAAATATTTTTCAAATATCATGCATACATTAAGGGGAAGCACACACTTTTAAAATTTAAATTTTATGTTTGTTTGTCAAATACCAAAAAGGGGAAGATTGAAAGGATATCTTCGATATAATATTTATTTTTGTATTTGTACGACTTAATATAAAATTTAAATACACGTAGAATCCTCTCCACTAGGTCATTTATTTAATTGATTCGGTCAAAAGTCAAATGGTCAATTCTAGCACAAAATTTATCATCCTATTTTAAAATATAAGAGATATTCAATTGTTGCTGAAAAATCAAAAATATATTTTACGGAATATATCTCTACACTAAGGCAATAAGATCGAAAAAGAAATATCGAGGTTTGATATTTTTTAGATCTCCGTTGCGATATTAATAAGGCAACAAGCTCGAACAAAGAATATTCGAGAGTTAATGTCTTTAGAGAACTCGTGCTAAATTCAAAAACGATCTGTTTTTTTTCGAAAAATATTCAGTCTCCACACTCAAAATATTTTCTCATCCTAAAGAAGACTTTTTACTCTCAGGTATATTCTCCTCTCGTGTCAGAAATACTTAAAGTAATTTTTCTCCCGTTTCCTAAATTTATTATATCTCGGAGAAAATTATTTTAATCACTCAAAAATATTTTCTACACTCCCAAAATATTTTATATATTAGGAAATATATTCTAAGTATTTATTCTAGTCAAAACATTGGTCAAAAGATTTATCTATTTTGAGAAAAGACCAATCATATTTTATTCGGAACTGAAAGCTGATTTAATCATTTTAAATCCAACTAAAATACTTCCACTTGCTAGAATGACTTGAAACTTGAGATTAATCATTTAAATACTATTTTATATGCATGGTTAAAGTTTCATAAATTTTCAAGAATTTTCGTCCGGGCACGAAAATCGAGACGGTTAGTCAATAGTTGACCACGTTTGACCAAGTCAACCTTAACCAAAATTGACCAAACTTTCCAGAATATTATTTTATAATATTTGGAAGTGCTCCATAATTTTAAAATTATTTATTGGGTATTTTCATATTTATCGAATATTTAATTAACGATACATGTTACGTATTTAATCGTTAATTGATACGAGTCCGATACAATATAAAAACACAGCTGGTTTCTAATACCAAACTCACTTCAAAGAAACACAAAACCACCCCCAACTAACACAAACCACTTGCCATGTCATCAATCCAAGTGAAATCAATCTCAACCACTCCTTTTAATCTAATCTCCACCATTCCTTTCACCCAACTCTTCTATAAATAAAACCCCTCATCCACCCATTTCAAACACAAGCTAAGAGCCACAAAATTGCTGGGATTTTTGAAGTAGACACTCTCTTTCAATATTCAAACACTCTCTTCATCTACTTCATCTCAAAAACCTTCTCTCTCTTAAATATATATCCATATATACAAGGTTTTTGATTCAACAAGCTTAGTTCTCCCAAGAAGGCTCATCTACCACCACTTTCCGGCCTCCCGAAGGGCTGCCCAAGTTCGACCACCGTCGAAAATCCGGCCGAACTTTTTTCGATCGTCTTTTAAAAGTGGTAATTTTTATCTTCGTCTTTGTGTTTGTATTTGAGATTTGTTCTTAACTTCTATACTTCATCTTAATCTCTATTCTTAGATCTATATAAGATTCCAAAAGTCTCTTTATAAAAGAGAACGACAATACAAACAAAGTTCAACCAATCTCTCTATTGCAATATATAAGTAAGAGTTGAACATAGTACTTGATCTTTGAAAAGAAACGTTATATTACAAGAAAGATCATATCAAAGTACTTAATCTCAAAAGTTGTGAGATTATATTTGACATACGTCAAAGTTGTAACAATAATAATTTCGTTCGGATTCCCAACTAACATCTTTAGTGTTCCGTGGGATATTCAAATAACGAAATACATCATACAACTTAAACTTCTTAAAAGAGCACAAGTTTAGCCACTTATTTATCGCAATTACTTTACCTGTCGTGGCCATAAACTTATTTAGTGCAAGAAGTTAAAAGAAGATTATACTTTGACATTGTATTTAGTCAAACGGAAGCATACATCTTAAAAGCCTTAAGCCTATTAGCTTAACGGACTTTGTATATCAACAAACACCGAGTTATATTTATTTTATCTCATCTTAACGGAGTATTGTTATTAAAGTATTCTTGGCTTTAAACGATCTATCAAAAGAAAGAATACTACTTCTAAAGAGCACAAGTTAGCCACTTGTTTTAATTATCGCACTTACTTTTATCGTTTCGTGTGGCTAAAAAGTTGATTCATGCTAGACGTTATAATTATACCTCGACATTGTATTAGTCGAATAAAGGTATACAATTCGAAGCCTTAAAGCACTATAGCTTTTAAACAAGGTCTTCCAATATTGCTCCATCATTATTTAGGTCTATCGGGAGTAATTAAAAGTATACTTTGATCTTAATCTTATATCAAAGGAAGTATACTTACAATATAACTTAATATTCCTATACGAATATTAAAGTTACTCTTTTGGACTTAGTACCGTAATATACTAGTCCAACTTATATAATCTTAACCATATTTGTTTCGTAGATATTGTTGTCTAACTTTTGTAGTGAGGTGAAGTTGAAGTGAGGTGATTCTCGTTCTAAGACCCAAGTCCTAGGCACTAGCGGGGAGTTAGTGGCCTTTGCACCGTGAAGAAGAGGAAAGACCCAAGACCTATCATCTAAGACCCAAGACCGACAAAACCCAAAAAATCAATAGTCTACACCAAAGTTCTACATCAACTTTGAAAAAGTAGTGGGGAGTTGCTATCTAAGATAAGTTGTGTAGGTTTTACAACGACTTTGAGGTGGTGACGGGTAGTTACACACCAAGACAAGTCTTGTATTTGTTCGCATTTATTTTGAGGTGGTAACGGGTAGTTACACACCAAGACAAATATTTGTAGGGTTGTAAAGGCTTGTCCGCCTACTAAAGGAGCGAGTTTATTTTAAGGGAAAATCTCGAGTCCGGAGAGGAGCTCGGGGACTGGAGTAGGGGTGAGCGAATCCATTAGGGGTTGCGCCATCGCGAACCAGGATAAAATCTCCTGTGTGGTATTTTCCTTACTTGTCGTTTATTTTCCGCACTTATAAACTGTTAACGAATCGGTAAAATATTTTAAAACGCCATAATAATTTTTAAATTGGATATTAAGCTATTCAACCCCCCTTCTAGCTTAAAATAGCCCTCATACGGGACCTAACACACACCTGCCACGTGTCAGTGTGGGCCCCACAAGTGGCACATGGCAGTGGGCCCCACAATATGCCACGTGGCAATGGGGGCCAAGTGTTAGGATGCCACGTGTCAGAATGCCATGTGTCAGGTGGCCACGTGGCAGAATGCCACGTGTCACGTGGGGGCCCCCCCACATGCCACGTGTCACGTGGGCCCCCACATGCCACGTGTCACCTAATGTTTCTGGCTAAGCTAAGGTAACAGTTTGCTAGTGTTGCATTTGATTGATTTTGTGTTACTCTATGGTCCTGATGTAACGCTTTCCCTTGTGTTACCATTGAGAAGCTGAGCGTTACATTTGAGGTCAATGGTAACATTAGCGGATGAAATGGTAAAAGTGTGTTACCTTAGGCCTAATGTAACAAAAAACGTGTCTAATGCAACAGTAGGAGTGCGTTACATGCGCCCATCTATGGCGTAGTGTATGGTTAAAATTTGGTGATTTAATCATGGATAGAAGTGGAGATATGAATTTTTATTTGAGTGGTGTCTCGGCTGGGCAGTTTTTGGAATGGTATGCTTCTTTGTGTTTTCTTTCCTTTTCTTTCTTCCTATGACTAATTCAACTAACTTTTGATCTAATATCTTGATAAGATCAGTTGGGTGGCTGAGTTTGATCCTCTTGGGGCTTGTGCAAGGTGTATCCAAGAAGCTTCATTGATATTTGTTTGGTTTTCTTGTTTGTTTTTACCACCTTATCCTTGCCCTTTCATAATTCTTCCACTCTTGCCCTTGCCCCTTTGCTTTCACCATAAGCCACTTAATTAAACCAATAAATCAACTCCTTGTTTAGTAGTGGGCCAAAGTTTGGGCTTTCCCCATGTTTAGTGGTCTATTGTTTGGGCCTCTTTCCAAGATTCTCTAGTCGTTGGATTTATCGAATGATTTCAGTGATCGTCTTAGTGGTTTCTCTCTTGTAAATTTCTTGGATATATATTATCTTTCCCACATCATATATTAGTGTGTTAGGGTGGTTCTAATACTCAAGTAGATATTAAATCCATTATCCTTGGTATATTCTCTTTATCTCAGAATTTGCTCTCCCGGTTTCTCAAGCGTTCTCAAACTCGTTTGCATTCTCTTTTCTCTAGGATTATATTCTCAATCCTCTTTCCCTCTCATAATATATCCTCCCTTGGACTTCTAATATTTAATATCCTCAATTCTTAATCCAATTATTATTTTCCTGACTCCTTTGTCAAAGTTGGAATAAAATAAAGTTTGGATTCTCTGAATTTTGTCCTCGGTTACATACACTTATTTACTCCGTGAATCACTAATATGACTTCGAAATATCCATACCATGTCTCGTAAATAGGTGGCATGAAAAATTTCTTAATCCTCAAAATCACTATTCATCCACCAAAATCACTTTTCACTGATGACTTCATCATAATAAGAAAAGTTTTAATTCTACCAAAAATTCGGGTTATTACACTAGAATAATCCATACTTGACAAATGCACATTTAGATTATCACTACTACATGATGAAACATTTAGATTTGAAGTAGAGTCTAGGGTTACCTTATGGTTAGTAGTCGATTTGTCCGTTGATGTAGATTCGTCGGAGATAGCCATTAAGCAAAGGTTGACAATTTCTTCGGTTTCTTCCGGTGCTTCTTCGTCTTCACTTAAATCCCATCCATTCTCCACGACAAGACCTCGACCCTTAGGTAAGTTTGGACATTCACGTCTAAAGAGACCCGGTTGTTTGCATTCAAAACAAACATCTTGAGTTTCCTCGACTATTGGCTCCTTTTGCTTAGGTGCCGAATAGTTCTTCATATAATTCGGATTGTTATACGAATTTTTACCTTGAGGTGCGCCTTGATTTTTAGCATAATTCGTATTAGGGGAGTTATTATACGAATTAGGAGCACCTTGGTTTTTAGTATAACTCGTAGTCGGAGAATTATTTCGATAATTCGGCTTTCCTTTCGAATTAAGTACTCGATTTTGATTGTTCGACTTTAATAAGCCTTTTTCGTACCTTTGAGCTTTACTTTGCAACACACGACGAAGTTGTCTCGATAATAAAGTGATTTCATGTTCATCGAGATTTTCTAACTCTTCGTTTAACTCATCGTCATTTTGTTCTTCATCGATTAATATAGCTTTTAAAGCCATATTCTTTCGTTTGTCATCCGTTTTAGGGACAACTTTATTCGGATCGTATGCATGAAGATTCTCGAATAAACTATCGATGGAGTAGTCGTAAAGACTATGCATTTCTTTGATCGTGGTAACTTTAACTTTCCAACTCGGAGGCAAGGCTTTTAAAATCCTTCGATTTTTCTCATTAGTCGTATAGACCTTAACGAGTTTAGCAAGCTCATCGATTACATGAGTAAACCTCGTTTCCATATCTATGATAGTTTCACCTTCGAGGAGTTTAAAATTCTCGTACTCATGAATTAAGGTATCCATTTGAGATTCCTTAATATCTTTTATACCCTCGTAAGTGATAACTAATTTGTTCCACATTTCTTGTGCCGACTTGCAGTTATTAACACGTTTGTATTCTTTTTCCGCAAGTGCACTAGTTAAAACCATTTCCGCTTTTGCGGTTATGTTCATCCTTATTTCTTTCTCGAGAGTATATTCGCTCACCTTTTTCTCGACGGATATTTCACCTTCGGTTTTGGTGGGAATTACTACACCGTCTTCGATAGCCATCCAAACTTTAACACCTTGAGATCTAGCATAAATTCTAAATCGTGTTTTCCAAGTTGCAAAATTTGTGCCATCGAATAGTGGAGGTCTAGAACTCATAAGACCTTCGCCACAACCGATCGTATTTAAATACGCCATTTTAACGATCTACTTTTGGTTACGTTTTTGAACTTCACAACGTTCAAATAACGAAATTAAAAGTAACTTCTCTAATACTAATTGATAGGTCCAGAATATGGGTAAGATAAGCTAGAAGGGGGGTTGAATAGCTTATCACCTTTTTTAAAATTTGAGCTTGGCATTTTTTTAAATTTTCTTTCTCTTTTAAAATTAATTACTTATAAATAAGTAATGTAAAGTACGGAAAATAAAAGAGAGAAAAATGACACGATTGATTTATCCTGGTTCGCGATGCCGCAATCCCCTAACGGATCCGAACACCCCTACTCCAGTCCCCGAGCTCCTCCCCAGACTCGGGATTTCGTCCACTATAAGTAAACTCCTTATAGCAGGTGGAGAAACCTTTACAAAATACAACTATATATTTATCTTGAAGCGTAACTCCCCGTTACATTCCCAAAATATAAGCTAAACCCGCTATATATTTATCTTGGAGCGTAAATCCTCGCAAACTCCTCAAAATATAGAGCAAACCACCAATTATTTATCTTGGAGCGTAACTCCCCGTTACCTCCTCAAAATAATTAGTAAACCACTAGAATATTTATCTTAGAGCGTAACTCCAAGTTACCTCTTCAAAATATTTTAGCAAACCTAAATAGCCTTGGTGCTACCATTGCAGGTCTTGGATCTTAGGTCTTAGGTCTTGGGTGTTTCCTCCTCCTCACGGTGCGAAGACACCCAACTCCCCATCGGTGTGTCTAAGACTTGGGTCTTAGAGCGAAGATCACCTCACTTCACTTCACCTCACTACAAAGATACAACAACAAGCTACAAACAAACAATTATGTGAGAGATAATATAATAAAGGGCCATGCAAAACTAGTATGTTACGGTACTAGCCACGGGGACGCTATTACGCATTAAAATAATTGATTCGTTATTAATTAAAGTCGAGCGAGTCACGACTCCAATCGAATGAGCTACGGAACTTTAGTGGTGTGTGCAAGAGTGCTTAATTATTATTCAACTCACAAGTGTGTGGACCATAAAAGAACTCTATTACACGTTAGCAATTTGCGTAGTGCGAAAAATAGTAAATAACGGCACGGGATAAGTCACACGAGGGACGCGTCACATGAGCGGTGATGCAAGACAATAAATCAAACGTGCAACAATTATATCCGTGAATGCAACACACACTACACACGCAACACGTACAACACACACAACGAAAAATTAACTATTTTATGACCTTTGGCTTTATCCGACGACTTGGTTGCCTAAAGCAAAGAATTCTCACATAAGAGGTATTCTCAAAGGATACGAACTAGGTTCCGGGACTAGTATGTGTAGATGTACACATACTAAACAAAAATGTAACTAACTTAGAACCACTTGAAATCTAGAAAGAAATCAAGAAGAACAAGCTAGGATCGAAGCCTAAAAACACCACCAAACTAAGGCCGAAAGAGCACCAAATGAAGGATATGCAGGGGGTAATCAAAGGTGGCTCAAAGACACAAGAAATGACACTCTAGGGACTGCCTAAATTTGAGCTAGGGGCTGTCTAAAGAGGTTGACCGAGAGGTGTAAACAAGAGCAAGAAATTGACCCGAAAATCACCAAGAAATGCTACCAAAATATGGCCACCAAGATCAATCAATGAAAGATAATTTAAGGGGGACACAAGGATCCTTAAACCTCTTCCAAAGCACTCCAAGAACCTGCTATATACGAGCTATAACTTTGTCTTCGAAGTGGTCTTGGTTAGAATTGTTTTAGAGCAAGAAATGGTGATGAAAACACTACCTAAGTGAGCTAGTTTGAGCACCAAGTGAAAGATATTCAAGGATGGATTAAAGGTGACTCAAAGACACTTGAAAAACTTTTTAAGGGCTGAAGAAAACGTGCTAAAGATCTGCCCAAAAAGATCTAAA
Organism: Saposhnikovia divaricata; assembly: GCA_036435485.1. Taxonomy (NCBI): domain Eukaryota; kingdom Viridiplantae; phylum Streptophyta; class Magnoliopsida; order Apiales; family Apiaceae; genus Saposhnikovia; species Saposhnikovia divaricata. The sequence continues at coordinate 146,531,731 of CM071596.1, read as the reverse complement.
CCGAAGGAGTGTTTGGGTGAAGAAATGGAGTGAAAAACAAGCCTAAAAGAGGTGTAAAAGATGAAGATTGAAGCTTGTTTGCTAGATACTTTTTGAAGCAATTGAAATCTGGGATATGGTGTGTATTTAGAGAGAATAATCCAGCATTTATTTGGCTCTTGAGGCTTGAAGAAAATGAATGGGTTTGGCTTGCTATTTATAGGCAAAAATGAAGCTTATGGACCAAAGGATAAAGAGCAAGTGGCGATAAAATACAAAAAGCATAATGTGACGGCCCCAAATCCCTTAATCAAAATTAACTAGATAATGGTAAAGCATACATATTAATTATTTAGACATTACCACTCCCACGCCTAGATCGCCAACAGGTAAGAGTTTGAAGCAATATAAACTACCAATTCAAAACCAATTATTTATTACAGACCACAAATTATTCTAAGTTCAAAAGATTACAGACTAAGTCAAAAGTCTAACAAAACATGATCCATCAGATCGCCACTCCCTTCTACCTGGAACTGCCTCCTATAGGCTACACCTGAACCACCACAATTCTTACGCGCAGTCTCAAGAGTCCTTACCATCTTCGAGTTTCACTGAAAGGTTAAGGAAAAATAATATCATTGAGCCAATTGCTCAGCAAGTGCATAAACAACAATATAAGACTGGCAAAATAATTCAACTGTAAAGCAAGATATGAAATCTGCAAATGAACTGTATAAACTGAATCAATATCAAAATAAAATGAGAAGGAATTGGAATATCTGATAAGACGCTACGAGCAACGCTGGGTGATCAGCCCACGACAAAGCTCCGAACCCGCATATCCAATACGGTGTTCACCAAATATAAGGGGATCCCAGGCACACATTGGCCTATAATAGTAACATGATTTGGACCGGCGCCTCGGTCAAAGTAACATTCCATCCAATTCCATTTAGGTCCAACAAGGTTTATCAAATTCAATTCATCTCAAAGAAACAAGAATATCAATGTTATATCAAGTTGTTAATCAACAAGAATAGGATTCTCAAATTTCAAATAAATGACAAGGTAAAGTGAAGAAAGTCAATCATTCTGAGTTCTTGGGAGTTGGGATTCTGTTTAGTATAACTTGGTTAAGTCAGGAAAGGTTAATTCAAGAAAGTTTAATCACGAAAGGTTAATCAAGAATCAACAATTGTTTTTAGATAGAAACGAGTTTAAGTACAAGAAGATATTTAAGTAGTTGGTTCAAGAATTCAAGAATTCGATAAGGTTATAAAAAGGTTTTCCAAGAAATATGATTAACGATTAGCAAGTCAAGTCAAGTTCAAGGGATATGAAATCAATCACAAGGTATATGACAATAATAAGGTCGGAAAGAACTAGTTTGTAACAAACTAACAATTCAATATCTCATGGCATTCATCATATGGTAACAACAAGGTAGGATAGTACACTTGCCTTAATTCACTTGCTCGCACTATTCAACTATCTTCCTTGATCGGCTCCTTGCCTGGCCTCCTACTGGGACCTATATAAAATATAATCAGTATCTTAATTTTCCCCTCATTGTTTACATACCACAAGATGACTTAGTAACCTAGTGCCCCAACGATATCTTTATAGTACTCCACATATATACTTATATATACACGTAGTCACATAAGTCACGTAGCACATCAAGTCACATAACTTATAATGTATTATAGCATAGCATAACTAATGATATCACGACTTAACATTGGAAACGTGCCTTGGGTTTGAAAGTTGTACTTATAGATTTTTAAAAATTTCGGCAGCATTTCCTTTGTATCATCGTCATACCATACCGGAATACAACCGGCCCAAGGAGTCAAATTATACTCATATGTATATAACTCTATCCAAAATCACTTATAAATCTCCAAGTAAACATTTTCGCAATTAAATCATTATCACTTATAAAAACCTATATGCACTTCTAATTTATAAGACGATACTTAGAAAATTTTCAAACAATCAATTAGGCTAAGATATACTCTTATTGTTCCACCAAAAATTCTCAAGCAAAACACAACCCATGCAAGTCGTAACCAAATTACTATCACCACACGTACTTACTATTCAATCCAATTATCCAAATTCACATAACAATAATCATGTAACAATTTAATTCACATAACATGCAATTACTTTAAGCAATTTACTCTCAAGAATTCATACAATCTCACCACAATCTCTCTTCCTCTCCCTCTCGGCTCCCTCCTTCTTCTCTCTCTCTCTCGGCCTCTCGGCCTCTCTCTCCCTCCCTCGGCTTCTCCCTCTCTATCTCTCTCATTTCTCCCTCTCGGTCTCTCTCCCTCTCCATCAATCTCTCTCTCTCGGCCTCTTTCTCTCCAACACTAACACCCACACAAAATTTCTCACAATGACTTACACCATATTTACACACAATTTTGATTCACAATCCCATATCTCAATATCCAACATCACTAACTTACAATTTACAACTCAAAATCAAACTATAACTTTAACCCACCAAATTTCATAACATTAAATCATCAAAACCCTAAACCCTTATTGATTTACACCTACTAACAAACATCAATTCACAAAACATACATGCCCACACCTTGTAATCTCATAAAAACTTATACCCAACATTAAACTTAACTTAAAAACTTGTAAACACTAACATGCAATCACATATCATATAGTAATTTCGTAAAATCAATGAATTAACACTTGCATGCAACCCTTCGGCTCACTTTCGATCATGGCCGAAGGTTTGGGATCCTCCGAAGAGCCCGAAATTTCGTGGGTCTCTTACAAGGAGTATACCCAATCAACAAAACCCACAAAACTTACCTTTAAAACTTGATTTTCGAAAACCCTAGTTAAAAAAATGAATGAAATTGAAATCCACAAACATGAGGGTGTAGAGGATGAAAAGAGGAGTAATTTTATGTATAATAGTGTGAGGTTTTAATGGAGGAATTACCTTGAACAAAGCTTGAGAATCAATGGAGGTTTAGAGATTTTGAGAGAAAAGAGAGAGATGAAGACACGGGGGGGGGGGGTGCTCGGCCGAATGAAAAAAATAAGGGGAGGGGAGGGTTTTTGTCTAGCCTACACACACACACATGTAATTTAATCACATTTTAATGATACATCTTTTAATTAAATGAAAGACTTGTAAAAATAATTCTATTTACAAGATATTTTGGATCCAAAAATAATTTATTGACACGTAAAATTAAAATATGGAATTCTCTTCCTCAATATATTTTTAAAACATTTTTAAAATCATTTTATGAAAAGATTTCAATTTTACAAGTTTTAATATTTTAAAAAGGAAAATAATTGGAAAAATCCTTGTAAAATATTTTAATGCGAAAATAAATTAAACTTTTATTTTTAAAAAGTCTTTAAATGCATAAGGATAATAAAACAAGAAATTTCATGATTTTTACTAACTCCCATAATTTTACAAAAATGTTTAAGTGAACAAAAATCATGTTTTAACATTTAAAAGCTATACAGAATTTTAATAAAATTTCACGTCAACACATCTAGCAATTAGACACGTAACATATATTCAAAATCACACAAACATGTAATGACTCATCAATTAAGGCACATAATAATATTTTAAATGCCAAATAATATTATTTAAATAGTACGAAATTCCCAGATATTACATCCTTCCCCCCTTAAAAGGATTCTGTCCCCAGAATCAGCTATGTAAACAAATGAGGGTACTGTTCTAACATATCGCTTTCTAACTCCCAGGTTGACTCTTCAACCTTAGGATTCCTCCACAAGACTTTAACTAAAGCAACTGATTTATTTCTAAGCACTTTCTCTCGGCGATCTTCTATTCTGATCGGCCGCTCTACATAATACAAATCTGGCTGAATTTCTACTGGCTCATACTCTATTATACACTTAGTATCAGGATGAAACTTCTTAAGCATCGATACATGAAAAACATTATGAATATGCTGCATCTGAGGCGGTAAAGCTAATTCATAAGCTACTTTGCCTACACGTCGCAGAATCTCAAAAGGTCCTACAAATCTTGGACTTAGCTTTCCTTTCTTCCCAAATCTGGTTAATCCTTTCCATGGCGAAACTTTTAACAACACTAGATCACCTACTTCAAAATCTACTTTCTTTCTTGCTGGATCCGCATACTTTCTCTGTCTGTCCTGAGCAGCTCGCAATCTTTTCTGAATTATTTGCACTGTCTCTTTCGTCTGCTGAATCAATTCTGGTCCGACTATCTTTCGCTCACCAACTTCTTCCCAACACACAGGAGATCTACACTTCCTTCCATAGAGAGCTTCATATGGAGGCATCCCAATACTAGCATGATAGCTGTTGTTGTAAGAAAATTCCACCAAAGGTAGATGCTCGTCCCAATTACCTTTAAAATCTATTGCACAAACTCTAAGCATGTCTTCAATTGTCTGAATCGTTCTTTCGCTCTGACCATCTGTCTGAGGATGATAAGCAGTGCTCATTCTGAGTTGCGTTCCGAGATGTTCTTGAAACTGTCTCCAAAATCTTGAGTTAAAACGTGGATCTCTGTCAGATACTATAGATACTGGAACTCCATGACGAGTCACAATTTCTTTCAAGTACAAATGCACCAACTTGTCTAGCGAAAATCTCTCGTTAATCGGCAAGAAATGAGCTGATTTCGTCAATCGATCAACTATAACCCAAATCGCATCATGATTAGCCTTCGATCTTGGTAGACCTACTACAAAATCCATTGCAATGTGCTCCCACTTCCACTCAGGTATCTCCAACGGTTGAATTAATCCACTTGGTCTTTGATGTTCTGCTTTCACTCTTTGGCATGTATAACAACAACTTACCCACTCTGCAATTTCTCTTTTCATGTCTGGCCACCAAAAGTTCTTCTTCAAATCTTGATACATTTTCGTGCTTCCAGGATGTAATGAAAACTTAGAACTATGGGCATCACACAACAATTCTTCTTTCAACTCTTTCACATCAGGAATCCATATCCTTGAGGAAAATCTTAAAATACCTTGGTTATCTTTCTGCGTACAAATTTCTTCTCCGGTCAATTCATTCAATCTCTGATTCATCACTTCTTCTTGGCATTTCCGAATTTTGTCTAATAGTACTGGTTGAAATGTCATGGTATAGACTTGATCTGCTGATATCTCTGTTGCACAAACTTCAATTTCTAACTTCTCAAACTCTCTAAACAATTCTTGAGTCATTGTCAACGTATTCAATCTTTCCTTCCTGCTTAGCGCATCAGCTACGACATTCGCCTTTCCCGGGTGATAACTAATGGTACAATCATAATCCTTTATCAGTTCTAACCATCTTCTTTGTCTCATGTTGAGTTCCTTCTGAGTAAAAATGTACTTAAGACTCTTATGATCCGTGAATATCTCACACTTCTCACCATAAAGATAATGTCTCCACAATTTCAATGCAAATACGATCGCTGCTAGTTCGAGGTCATGGGTAGGGTATCTCTGTTCATGAGGTTTCAGTTGCCTTGAAGCATACGCAATCACTTTTCCATGCTGCATCAACACACACCCTAAACCTTTATGCGAAGCATCGCTGTAGATTACAAACTCTCCTTTATCATCCGGTAATGCTAACACTGGAGCAGTTACCAATCTTTGCTTAAGCTCTTGAAAATTCTTTTCACACTTATCAGTCCATTCAAACTTTTCATTCTTCCGGGTCAACTTGGTCAATGGTACAGCAATCTTAGAAAAATCCTTAACAAATGTGCGGTAATATCCTGCTAGTCCCATAAAACTTCTTACTTCTGTTGGTGTCCTTGGTCTTTCCCAATTCACAACTGCTTCAATCTTTACTGGGTCGACTCGAATTCCTTCCTTACTCACAATATGTCCCAAAAATTGGACTTCCTTCAACCAAAACTCACACTTGGAAAACTTGGCATACAACTTCTCCTTTCTCAATATCTCCAATGCTATCCTTAAATGCTCTGCATGTTCTGCTTCCGTCTTAGAGTATATTAAAATATCGTCAATGAAGACTATCACAAACTTATCCAAAAATTTCTTAAACACTCGGTTCATCAAATCCATAAATGCGGCGGGTGCGTTCGTCAATCCAAAAGCCATAACCAAAAATTCATAGTGACCATACCTTGTTCGAAAAGCAGTCTTCGGTATATCCTCTGGTTTGATTTTCAGCTGGTGATATCCTGATCTTAGATCTATCTTTGAAAAACATGTCGCTCCTTTCAACTGATCAAACAAATCATCGATCCTTGGTAACGGGTATCTATTCTTGATAGTCAACTTATTTAACTCTCGATAGTCAATACAAAGTCTCATACTTCCATCTTTCTTCTTTACGAACAATACTGGCGCTCCCCAGGGTGATACACTTGGTCTTATAACTCCTTTGTTCAATAAATCTTGAAGTTGACTGGCGAGTTCCTTCATTTCAGACGGTGCCATTCTGTATGGAGCCTTGGAAATAGGTTCTGTTCCTGGTGCTAAGTCAATCGCGAACTCAATCTGACGGTCTGGAGGTAATCCGGGTAGTTCTTCGGGAAATACATCGGGAAATTCATTGACTACAGGAATATCCTCTAATTCCACTCCTTCTCGATTCTTATCTATCACATAAGCAAGATAAGCCTCACATCCTTTCTTTAACAATCTCTTGGTTTGCATCATGGTAAGAAACGTACTAGTCTGCCTACGCCCCTTAAAGATAACTCTATCGCCTTCTGGAGATCTCAATGACACTCTCTTATTCTTACAATCGATATGCGCATCATACTCGACAAGCCAATCCATTCCTAAAATAATGTCAAAATCTCCTAATTGAAAAGGTATCAAAGCGACGGGAAAAAGATAACCTGAAATCTCTACTGCACAAGGTGAACATACCCTATCTACTGGTATCTGATCCTGATTAGCTAACACAATATTCAAAGTTTCTCTTAACATATGAGTATCACACTTCAACTTATTCACAAAATCTTTAGAAACAAACGATCTAGTAGCACCCGAATCAATTAACACTTTTGCACTAATGGTGTTCACGAAAAGCGTACCTGCCACTACATCCGAACTTTTCACTGCATCATTCATGTTCATGTTGAAGGTCCGGGCATGAATTGGATAGGCTGAAGCTTGATAACTCTGAGCTTGAAGGGCTGGAACTTGTTGAAGTACAGGTGGACTTAGAATCTGAGTTGGAATCTGAGATGTTGCCATTTGGTTCACTGGGGGAGAGGTAGTCAATCTCATCAAGTTGTTGTTTGGAACAGGCGATCTGCATTCCCTAGCCAGGTGTCCTACCTTACCACACTTGTAACAAGTCACACTCGACTTCGAATTCCTGCACTCGTTTGCATAATGACCTTTCTGGTTACACTTGAAACAAACAATATCTGCCTTCACACACGCTCCGGTATGCCTCTTAGAACATGTCTTGCACTCTGGTATAGAGGGTCGGGGAAATCTTGGTTGATTGGGGTTCTGAGGAAGGGTTTCTGAGTTCCTATTTCTGGGCACATTCTTTTTAAAATTTCTTCCCTGGTTCTGAAATCCGGGCTTTCTATCCATCTGATTAGTTGACTTTCCTTGATCCTGATTCCTTTCTATTGCTTCCACTTTTCTCTTTAAATTGCCCCTTTCCTTCTGACTTTGATCACTCTCACCTTCTATTATCATAGCCTTCTGAACCACTTCTGCATACGAGTTGATCTCAAAAGCTGCAACTCTGCTCCTTAACCATGGCTTCAATCCCTGTTGAAACCTCTTCGCTCTCTTTTCATCCGTATCCACATAATCTCCTACAAACCTTGCTAATTCTGTAAACTTCTTCTCATACTCATCAACACTCATATTTTCCTGCTTAAGATTAAAGAACCTTAACTCCATCTGATTCTGCATATACCTAGGAAAATACTTCTCCAGAAAAATCCTTTTAAACCTATCCCACTGAATCACTTCTGTTGCTTCCAATGCTTTAGCCGACTCCCACCAATAATTAGATTCACCCTTAAGAAAATAACTAGCAAATTCTACCTTCTGTTCATCACTAACCCTCACCAATGCGAAGGCCTTCTCCATTTCCTTAAGCCATATCTGGGCTTCAACTGGATCCTTTGTTCCTTGGAAATCTGGGGGTTTCACAGCCTGAAAAGATTTAAAAGTTACCACAGGTTGGGCTGGTTGTTGCTGTCCTTGTTGCTGTTGCAATTGTTGATATTGTTGCTGAAGTAGCTGCTGCTGCTGAGCCAAAGTAGTCGTCTGCTGTTGCAAAAGTCCCAAAAGTTGGGCCACATCCATATTGCCTTGATTATCATCTCTGTTCTGATCATCTTGATTCCTATTTTGATTAGCTCTAGCATTGCTCCTTCTTGGAGGCATTTTCTGAATATTAAACAAACATCTATTTATCCACAAACATACATCTAACCGCAACATGGCACAATATAGTCTAACAGTTCTAATATGACATGGTACAACCTAAAATTTAAACCATCTCACGCGACCAAATAATACGATAAAAAGAAACGGTAATAATAAACGATACGGCACCGATGACATCCATCGATAACCCAAATCCAAAGGTCCAAAGTACCAACCAACATAAAGTTCGAAAACCGAAACTGAAAATACGATAAAGTCTAACAACATAAGTCTGATAATCATATGGCTATACTATAAGCCATCTCATAAAACCCATAACATAAAACTAGTTATCCAGCAACTGGCTGATCACACGCCGAAGCTCGTCCACCATCATCTGAACCATAGCATAACTCTCCCAATCTCGATAAGGTACCATAGCGCGAAGCCTCTCGTTAGCCATCTCGGTGAGTGACTGAAGCCTGGAGACAAGAGTCGGGACATGGCCCTCGGGTATATCCTCACTATCCTCATACAATGCATCAACTCTCCTCTGAAGCTGAGCGTTCTCATCATAGAGATGATCACACTCCCTAAGTAACTCCTGATAAACGGGCAAAGGTACAGTATCTGCTGTCTCGGCAGGAGGTGGAGCTGAAGGTCCTGGTGCCCGCTGTCGCTGCCAATAATAATATAATATATATATATATATATATATAAGCGTCAGATAAAACTTAGAAGCATACTACTTAAACACTCTCGATAATAAGGGTCAATCAATCCTATTCTTTTAGAAATATAATACTATTTATATTCTAAGTGAGTTTCTATTTTAATCCTAAGTGATTATTGAAAATGTGATCTATCTTGTTACCTAAACCTATATTGTTCAGTGACTCAAACCTGTGGCTCTGATACCAAACCTGTGACGGCCCCAAATCCCTTAATCAAAATTAACTAGATAATGGTAAAGCATACATATTAATTATTTAGACATTACCACTCCCACGCCTAGATCGCCAACAGGTAAGAGTTTGAAGCAATATAAACTACCAATTCAAAACCAATTATTTATTACAGACCACAAATTATTCTAAGTTCAAAAGATTACAGACTAAGTCAAAAGTCTAACAAAACATGATCCATCAGATCGCCACTCCCTTCTACCTGGAACTGCCTCCTATAGGCTACACCTGAACCACCACAATTCTTACGCGCAGTCTCAAGAGTCCTTACCATCTTCGAGTTTCACTGAAAGGTTAAGGAAAAATAATATCATTGAGCCAATTGCTCAGCAAGTGCATAAACAACAATATAAGACTGGCAAAATAATTCAACTGTAAAGCAAGATATGAAATCTGCAAATGAACTGTATAAACTGAATCAATATCAAAATAAAATGAGAAGGAATTGGAATATCTGATAAGACGCTACGAGCAACGCTGGGTGATCAGCCCACGACAAAGCTCCGAACCCGCATATCCAATACGGTGTTCACCAAATATAAGGGGATCCCAGGCACACATTGGCCTATAATAGTAACATGATTTGGACCGGCGCCTCGGTCAAAGTAACATTCCATCCAATTCCATTTAGGTCCAACAAGGTTTATCAAATTCAATTCATCTCAAAGAAACAAGAATATCAATGTTATATCAAGTTGTTAATCAACAAGAATAGGATTCTCAAATTTCAAATAAATGACAAGGTAAAGTGAAGAAAGTCAATCATTCTGAGTTCTTGGGAGTTGGGATTCTGTTTAGTATAACTTGGTTAAGTCAGGAAAGGTTAATTCAAGAAAGTTTAATCACGAAAGGTTAATCAAGAATCAACAATTGTTTTTAGATAGAAACGAGTTTAAGTACAAGAAGATATTTAAGTAGTTGGTTCAAGAATTCAAGAATTCGATAAGGTTATAAAAAGGTTTTCCAAGAAATATGATTAACGATTAGCAAGTCAAGTCAAGTTCAAGGGATATGAAATCAATCACAAGGTATATGACAATAATAAGGTCGGAAAGAACTAGTTTGTAACAAACTAACAATTCAATATCTCATGGCATTCATCATATGGTAACAACAAGGTAGGATAGTACACTTGCCTTAATTCACTTGCTCGCACTATTCAACTATCTTCCTTGATCGGCTCCTTGCCTGGCCTCCTACTGGGACCTATATAAAATATAATCAGTATCTTAATTTTCCCCTCATTGTTTACATACCACAAGATGACTTAGTAACCTAGTGCCCCAACGATATCTTTATAGTACTCCACATATATACTTATATATACACGTAGTCACATAAGTCACGTAGCACATCAAGTCACATAACTTATAATGTATTATAGCATAGCATAACTAATGATATCACGACTTAACATTGGAAACGTGCCTTGGGTTTGAAAGTTGTACTTATAGATTTTTAAAAATTTCGGCAGCATTTCCTTTGTATCATCGTCATACCATACCGGAATACAACCGGCCCAAGGAGTCAAATTATACTCATATGTATATAACTCTATCCAAAATCACTTATAAATCTCCAAGTAAACATTTTCGCAATTAAATCATTATCACTTATAAAAACCTATATGCACTTCTAATTTATAAGACGATACTTAGAAAATTTTCAAACAATCAATTAGGCTAAGATATACTCTTATTGTTCCACCAAAAATTCTCAAGCAAAACACAACCCATGCAAGTCGTAACCAAATTACTATCACCACACGTACTTACTATTCAATCCAATTATCCAAATTCACATAACAATAATCATGTAACAATTTAATTCACATAACATGCAATTACTTTAAGCAATTTACTCTCAAGAATTCATACAATCTCACCACAATCTCTCTTCCTCTCCCTCTCGGCTCCCTCCTTCTTCTCTCTCTCTCTCGGCCTCTCGGCCTCTCTCTCCCTCCCTCGGCTTCTCCCTCTCTATCTCTCTCCTTTCTCCCTCTCGGTCTCTCTCCCTCTCCATCAATCTCTCTCTCTCGGCCTCTTTCTCTCCAACACTAACACCCACACAAAATTTCTCACAATGACTTACACCATATTTACACACAATTTTGATTCACAATCCCATATCTCAATATCCAACATCACTAACTTACAATTTACAACTCAAAATCAAACTATAACTTTAACCCACCAAATTTCATAACATTAAATCATCAAAACCCTAAACCCTTATTGATTTACACCTACTAACAAACATCAATTCACAAAACATACATGCCCACACCTTGTAATCTCATAAAAACTTATACCCAACATTAAACTTAACTTAAAAACTTGTAAACACTAACATGCAATCACATATCATATAGTAATTTCGTAAAATCAATGAATTAACACTTGCATGCAACCCTTCGGCTCACTTTCGATCATGGCCGAAGGTTTGGGATCCTCCGAAGAGCCCGAAATTTCGTGGGTCTCTTACAAGGAGTATACCCAATCAACAAAACCCACAAAACTTACCTTTAAAACTTGATTTTCGAAAACCCTAGTTAAAAAAATGAATGAAATTGAAATCCACAAACATGAGGGTGTAGGGGATGAAAAGAGGAGTAATTTTATGTATAATAGTGTGAGGTTTTAATGGAGGAATTACCTTGAACAAAGCTTGAGAATCAATGGAGGTTTAGAGATTTTGAGAGAAAAGAGAGAGATGAAGACACGGGGGGGGGTGCTCGGCCGAATGAAAAAAATAAGGGGAGGGGAGGGTTTTTGTCTAGCCTACACACACACACATGTAATTTAATCACATTTTAATGATACATCTTTTAATTAAATGAAAGACTTGTAAAAATAATTCTATTTACAAGATATTTTGGATCCAAAAATAATTTATTGACACATAAAATTAAAATATGGAATTCTCTTCCTCAATATATTTTTAAAACATTTTTAAAATCATTTTATGAAAAGATTTCAATTTTACAAGTTATAATATTTTAAAAAGGAAAATAATTGGAAAAATCCTTGTAAAATATTTTAATGCGAAAATAAATTAAACTTTTATTTTTAAAAAGTCTTTAAATGCATAAGGATAATAAAACAAGAAATTTCATGATTTTTACTAACTCCCATAATTTTACAAAAATGTTTAAGTGAACAAAAATCATGTTTTAACATTTAAAAGCTATACAGAATTTTAATAAAATTTCACGTCAACACATCTAGCAATTAGACACGTAACATATATTCAAAATCACACAAACATGTAATGACTCATCAATTAAGGCACATAATAATATTTTAAATGCCAAATAATATTATTTAAATAGTACGAAATTCCCAGATATTACACATAAAGTAGCTTTTTGGCACCTTCCTAGAAAGTCTCCAGCAAATAAACATGTGGGATATAACAATTAAATAATGTAGGAAGCTTTTATTGGTACGAAAATAGCCGATAAATGCGTAACTACGCAACAAACCCATTTCGTTTGATTTTCTTTAAAACAATTTTGAAAAATATGAGATCAATGCCAAAAGTCTTCAAATTTTATATGAAAATTATGTTCAAAGTCAACCCATAGGTTTCCATATATTTGGACGACTTTTAGCGAACCCTGAAATAAAAACCGATGCGATTTTACGGGGTTCCGGAAAAATGTTCTCATAAAATCATGAAACTTTTTCTAAAATTCTTTTTAAAAAATCTAGTGACATTCCCAAAGTTTCAAGTCAAAATAACATGTAAAGGTATTTTATTCGAAAATGTTTTGATTAAATGCCCTTACGCGACGGAATAAAATACATTAGCCGTTTGTCGTAACTTGTTGACGTTTTGGCTAAAGTTTTGACTTGAAATTTATTCAAATATAATGTTCCTCAAATAATAATGACCATGAAATCTTCAGAACATTTATTTTGAATATTTTATGATTTTATCCAATTAAATGAGAAACTGTTAGGGGTTCGGGATAAAATCTATTTTTTGACCTTTCGGCAAGTCAATAAATAAGGCACTTTTGAAAATAATCTTTTGAAAAATATATCGAATATATTTAAGGATAAAACATTTGAAATGAACACTATTTTGAATAAAACTCTCATTTTTAGTGCGTAAAATCAGTGTTCGGGAATATACCGATATTTGTGCCGACTTGACTTTGCCTTTAAAATGTACCATATAGAATTTAGACTAGGATATATAACAGCACGGATATACCATATCTAAATTAAATGATTAGGTACGAGTAAACGTTTTTATCAAATTGACTCGTTATTTGTTAATGTCACATCGAATAATCCTAGGGGAGGAATTACTATGTCAGCTAGTAACTTCCTAGACCTAATTTAATTTTCATTTTCGTACTTTGATAAATCACCAAAACCTACAAGGAAAAGGCTGTCTAACAAGTAAATTGCTGATATGGGCTGAAAATAAGCCCTAAAAATACATTTAATGTGGCATTAATTAGGCCAAGAATGGTCCAAACATGGGGCCCACCAGCTGGGCCCAAAACCCCAATTATAATATTAATTTCGTAATTAATATTAGGGGTAATAAACAGCTCAGCAAATAAGAGTCAAACAAGGATATTACTCTTGCCTGGCTTAGCCTCCAAGATACACAATTCAATATGGAAACTGATTCCTACAAGGAATAGATCTAGAACCTTCCTCAAAGACTTGCCCACCAAGTCTCCGAATCCTACCATAATTCTGAGGCTTCTCAGCCTATATAAAGGGCATGACCCCTCATTCTCAGAACTACGTTGGCTTGATTCTCAATACGAGATACGTAGGCACTCTGTGAGGACCGATTACAGTCTCGAACGCAGAAACAGCCATTAAAGCGCGAATCTCAACCACCCTAGCAATAATTACAAATCGTAACCGAGCTTTAGATCCACAACATTTGGCGCCGTCTGTGGGAAGACAACATCAACCATGGTTCAAACACGAAGAACAACATCAACTGAGGTCGTGCCTCTTAACTCTGCTCCACCAGCCACTTCTGATCCGCTTATCGTCACAGAAGACGGACAAATACTCCCATCAACAGGGGCGGTCATTCAACCTCTGCCCGCTCAGCCCCCAGGGACGACTCCCCAAGTAGAGGGGACCCACTCTGTGATTGTCCATCAAAGCCAAGAAACCAACCCTCTCCAGATGGTGGTTTCTCCTCTTGGTAACGTTGATCGCACGGGGGTACAGATCCATACTACGGATCTCCCATTGAACACCAACCCTATGTATGGGTTGCCTAATTATCCCCCTCGACGAAGGGAACCTGGACCAAGCGGTCACGCCTTACAGATCCGGGATCGAGAATATGATGATTATTCTGGCCCCTATACTGATGATTCGTCATCTGAGGATGATGATCGAGATGAAGCCCCGAGGAGGCGACGTGCCAGTAAAGAACCTCAAAGAAGGACACGAAGAATCCCTGATGGACTCCCCTTGACAACTGCTGAGAAAATCAAGGCTTATGAGGCAGAGATCTTAAAATTGAAGGACGATATTGCAAGAGAACAAGATAGATTGAATCATGCTCAGCCACCTCCAACTGCGGAGAGGATTCCAATTATAAATTTGGAGAGGCCTTCAAGAAGGCAAAGGAGGGCCGAGGCTCCAACTGAAAAATCAACAAGGGTGGAGACCCCCAGAAGCAACCCTAAGGATCTGATGCCACTTGGAGATCCTGATGATCCCACACCCCCGTTTACGGAGGAGGTGATGAATGCTCGCATCTCAAAGAAGTTCAAGATGCCGACAATCAAGGCCTATGATGGAACGGGCGATCCCTCAAACCATGTTAGGACGTTCTCGAATGCACTGCTGTTGTAGCCTGCGAGCGACGCCTTAAAGTGTAGGGCGTTCCCTCAAACCTTGTCTGGCATGGCTCAAAGGTGGTACAGCCGCTTACCTGCAAACTCAATCGGTTCATTCAAAGAACTGAGTGCAGCCTTTGTTAGCCAGTTCATTAGTGGGAGAGTTCATGAAAAAAGTTCTGCATCCTATATGTATGTGGTGCAGGGGAAGAATGAGAATCTGAGAGATTACCTCAAGCGGTTCACCAAGGAGACATTGAATATCACTGATCTGGAAAATAAGGTGGCCATGGTAGCCCTGGAACGTGGAACCGCTGACCTCTTCTTCAAAAGGTCTTTGGCAAAACATCCTCCTGAAAATATGGCCGAGCTCCAACGAAGAGCCGACAAATATATCAAGGCTGAGGATAGCATGAAGAAGGAAGCCACGGGAGGCAATGGCAAGGGTTCTAATGATTCGAAGAAACGAAAGCAAGAGCAAGAGTACGATGCTAGGGACTAGTATCCCCGGACTAGTAAGGATTCCGAGTCACCACCAAAGAAAGGTTTGGGACCGAGGTTCTCTGATTATGCAAGGCTGAACGCTCCTAGGAGTCAGATCTTGCTAGATATTGAGAAGGATAAAGACTTCCGATGGCCGAAGCCACTTAGGGGTGATCCCGCGAAAAGGAACAAGGATCAATACTGTAGGTACCACCGTGATGTGGGTCATGATACAGATGATTGTAGACAGCTGAAAGATGAGATTGAGTTTTTGATCCGGAAGGGAAAGCTAGGCAGGTTCACGAAGAATGATGATCGTGGAACCCAAAGAAGGGACTATGACAGGAGAGACAATGACAAAAGAGACGGCAATCGTGATCGTGATCGTAATACACAGCCCCGAGGGCCAGTAATCAATATGATTTGGGGAGGACCGACAGCAGCTGGCACTACCCGGAACTCCCGAAAGGCCTATGCTAGAGAAGTGATGCACATAGTAGGAGAAGCCCCGAAGCGTGCCAAGACTGAGATAGTGATTGGTTTTGATGATTCAGACCTTGAGGGGTTCCCCCATGACGACCCGTTGGTCATAACTCCTGTAATTGGAAACTCGGAGGTGAAACGAGTCTTGATAGACAATGGAGCTTCTGTTGATATCTTGTTTCACGATGCGTTTGTAAAAATGGGGTACACCGATTCTCAGTTGACCCCCACCAACATGCCAATCTACGGATTTAATGGAGTTGAATCCAAGGTCGAAGGTACTATTCAATTGCCCATGACCATTGGAAAGGAACCTAAGGAAGCTACTCAGATGCTGAATTTCCTTGTGATCAAGGCATCCTCAACTTATAATGCAATCCTAGGAAGGACTGGACTTCATGCTTTCAAGGCTGTGGCCTCCACATATCATATGAAGATTAAGTTTCCAACCCGGAATGGTGTTGGAGAACAAAAGGGTGATCAGAAGATGGCGAGAAGTTGTTACGTATCCGCACTAAGGGCTGATGGAATCGGGGGGCAGGTACTTCCGATCGAAGACATGGATGTCCGTGGCGATGATGAACACCGAGGAAAGCCAGCAGAGGACTTAATACCTATTCCTCTGGAGCTAGGTGACCCTGAGAAGGTGACTTATATAGGAGCCTCTTTGAAGGAACCCCTGAAGGGCAAGTTGATAGCATTCTTGCAAGAGAATGGCGATGTGTTTGCTTGGACAGCGGCTGATATGCCAGGGATTGATCCCCAACTCATAACTCACAGGTTGAATATCGATCCTAATCGGAAGATAATACAGCAAAAGAAAAGGAACTTTGCACCTGAAAGGCAAGAGGCCATAAAGCAGGAAGTGGACAAGCTCTTAGAAGCTGGGTTTATCGAAGAGATTCAGTTCCCGGAATGGTTGGCTAACCCTGTGATGGTCAAGAAAGCCAACGGTAAGTGGAGGATGTGTATAGACTTCACCGACTTGAATGACGCATGCCCTAAGGATTGCTTCCCTCTACCAAGGATAGACATGTTAATAGATGCCACAGCTGGACATGAGATGCTTAGCTTCATGGATGGTTTCAGCGGCTACAATCAGATTAAGATGCACAAGGATGACGTCCCTAAGGTATCTTTCATAACTGACTTCGGTGTTTTCTGTTATCTTGTTATGGCTTTCGGTCTAAAAAATGCAGGAGCTACTTACCAACGACTGGTGAATAAGATATTCGCCCATCTGATTGGAAAAACCATGGAGGTCTATGTTGATGACATGCTAGTCAAGAGCCTGTTCAAGGCAGACCACATTAAGCACCTCAGAGAGGCATTCGAAGTGCTGAGGCACCATAAAATGATGTTGAATCCAGCCAAGTGTGCCTTTGGCGTTGGATCAGGCAAATTCTTGGGTCTTATGGTTTCAAAGCGAGGCATAGAAGCCAATCCTGACAAGATCAAGGCGATCTTAGACATGGAGCCACCACGCTCTATAAGAGATGTGCAGAAGTTGACAGGCCGCGTAGCGGCTTTAGGAAGATTCATCTCCAAGTCTGGTGACAAATGCTTGCCTTTCTTTCAAGCATTGAAGAAGGTGAAAAATTTTGAGTGGACCCATGAGAGCCAAGAGGCCTTTGAACAACTGAAGAAGTACATGGTTGAAGCCCCATTGCTGGCCAAACCTAGTCCCGGAGAGACTCTTTATATATACCTGGCGGTATCTGAGCAAGCGTTGAGCGCCGTTCTCATTCGAGAAGAGAAGAAGGTCCAAAAACCTATCTATTATGTGAGCAAGGTGTTGCACGGGGCGGAGCTGAATTACTCTCCCATTGAGAAGTTCGCCTTGGCATTGATAATAGCCTCGAGGAAATTACGCCCGTACTTCCAGGCACATAAGATTGAGGTCCTGACGAACCAACAGTTGAGAAACATTTTGCATAGCCCGAAGGCTAGTGGAAGGCTAATCAAGTGGGCAATTGAACTTGGAGAATTTGACATCACCTATAAGCCTCGAACAACCATTAAGGCTCAGGCATTGGCTGACTTCGTGGTTGAATGCACCATTAGCAACCAAGAAGTCGGGGGGCAGGAAATGATAACAACCCCTGAGAAGCAAGACAGAGATGGAGAACTTGAACCTGATCGGAAGGAATACTGGGTGCTCTATTTTGATGGAGCATCAAAAACAAAATCTAGTGGCGCAGGCTTAGTATTGCAAAGCCTCGATGGATTCACGGTCGAATATGCTTTGAAGTTGGATTTCCAGACAACCAACAATGAAGCTGAGTATGAGGCCTTGATAGCTGGTTTAGGCTTGGCCAGAATCATGAGAGTCAAGAACCTCAAAGTGTGTGGAGATTCAAGATTAGTAGTCTCTCAAGTAAATGGTGAATTTGAAGCCAAGGATGAAACTATGGCAAAGTATCTGCGAGTTGTGAAAGCTGTCATGACTCAGTTTGACGAGTGTTATGTAGAACACATCCCAAGAGAAGAAAATGTTAAGGCCGATGCCCTATCTAAATTTGCTTCTTCCGAGATACAAAACTATGAAGGGAGTGTTTACTTCCAGGTCTTGAAGGCCCCGACCATCAACTCGAAATTAGTGGCACCAATTGATGTGGGAAGCTCTTGGATAGATCCTATCAAGGCACACCTTGAGACCGGGTGGCTCCCAGACGATGCCTTGGAGGCACGAAAACTTTCAGTAAGAGCATTGAGATACACCTTGATTGAGGGCATTCTGTACAAGAGATCATTTGTCATCCCGTACTTGAAGTGCTTGAGGCCTCAAGAGGCAAGGGAAGCTTTGGAAGAAGTTCATGAAGGGATCTGTGGGCAGCACTTGGGGGGCAGGGCCCTCGCTCACAAAATAACTCGCTTGGGATTCTACTGGCCAGGGATGCTGGCTGATGCACAGGATTATGTCAAGAGGTGTGACAGGTGTTAGAAGCATGCTCCGATTGTCAGGCAGCCGCCTGAGATGTTAACATCAGTCAATTCCCCCATTCCATTTGCAATGTGGGGGATGGACATTCTTGGTCCTTTCCCTATGGCATCAGCACAGAGGAAGTTTTTGATTGTCGCCATTGACTACTTCACCAAGTGGATTGAGGCTAAGCCTTTAGCCAAAATAACCACCAAGCAAGTTTCCCAGTTCTTTTGGGAGAACATAATCTGCAGATATGGCATCCCACGAATCCTTGTGACGGATAATGGGACACAGTTCAATAATGAAGAATTTAAGAAGTACTGTGAGGAGAATGCTATTGAGCTTCGTTTTACCTCGGTAGCACATCCGCAAGCAAATGGACAAGCCGAGGTGGCCAATCGGATCATCCTTGATGGACTTAAGAAAAGGGTTGAACGCTCAAGGAGCACCTGGGTAGACGAGTTATTACCTATACTCTGGGCTTATCGCACTACTTGCAAGGTGACCACAGGAGCAACCCCGTTTCTGCTAGCTTATGGAGCTGAGGCAGTTGTGCCACTGGAGATCATGCATGCATCACCTCGAGTGGAGGCATTTGAACCTGAGACAAATGAAGAAGGTATAAAGCTCGCCCTAGACTTGATTGATGAAGTCAGGGACGAGGCAAATGCCAGAAATGTGGAGCATCAAAAGAAAGCATCCTTCTATTATAACCATAGAGTTAAGGAGAGGTTCTTTCAGCAAGGCGATTTGGTTCTGAGGAAGATCGAGGCTTCTGGAGTTGGCCAGAAAGGAAAACTAGCCCCAAACTGGGAAGGGCCGTATCGAGTCAGGAAGACGCTGGGACGAGGATCATATAAGTTGGAGACCTTGGACGGGGTTGAGGTGCCCCGTACTTGGCATGCCTTGAACCTCAAGATTTATTATGTTTAAGCTGCCTCTGCGAGGATGTAGTTTTTTATTAATCTAGTAGGAGAAGTAGAAATAAGGTTCGATGAAACCATCCCAGGGTTTTGATGCCCCGAGTAGGACAATAATAAGCTGTGTAAGGGTTGAACCCTTTTTGAGTTATTAATGCAAACTTGTTTTCCATTTTTATGATTCTATGTTTTGTTTATGTACCAGGCACCTGTTGAGTGTGAGTCTAGGAAGACCAAGTACCGAAAATAAATGAACATACGAATAAAACAAACGAGTGCATAAATAAAGACCCCGAAGGGCCAACAGTTAGGGTTACACCATTTAAACCGAATAAAAGTTTAAGTACCGTGATTGAAATACTAGAAATAAAAGCCACATACGGCTAAGTTAGGCCATGCAAGGCCCGAAGCAATCCCAGCTACTCATCCGAGGAATCCTCCTCGCCATTCTCCTTCTCATCGGTCTCTTCCTCGCTACTCTCCTCCTCGTCACTCTCTTCCTCAGAGCTTTCCTCAACATGGCCCTCACCCGGTTCGGCTACCGCGACTGGTGGAGCTATCACTTCCATTGCCTCAACCTCTTCCTCCTCGGAAGATGAGCTATCTTCAACTACCTTGTTTGAGGGGACTGCTTGACGAACTACTCTCCCCTTCTGCACGGTCATAGGCCTTTTCCCTTGAGGATCCGAGGAAACTGAGCCATCCACAGCTGCTCGGACACCCCTCGAACCGGAACCAGAACGGCGATGACTTCCCCTAGAGCCGGAGACCGAAGCCTGAGCTACCGGGATGGCCTCGGCGCCCGAAGCAACTTGACAATACGGACTTGGAAAGTCCCTCGGGAAAACCACAGTAGGATGCCTCTTACTCACAGCATTGATGGCTCGATCCCAGCCAACAGACATGATACCCGGGCGTACTTCATCGTCATGCTTATCTATAAGGTCAAAGAAATCCTCAGACTCCTGGTAAGCTTTCACCACGTGCTTGCAGTATATTGCCCTCTTGTTATACAAGGAGTCATATTGTCTCTGGATAGAATGAGCATCAGCTTCAGCCCGGATGGCCCTGGACTCCGAGTCTTGATATTTCTCATCAAGAGTTACTTTCTCCTTCTTCAAAGCCACATTCTCATCTCGGTATGCACGACTTAGCCGAGTGCTATCCTGGAACTGGGCATTCGCCTGGAACAAAGAATCAATAAGACAGTTATAATCACAAGTTAAGTGAAAACACTATGTCTAGGAAGGAAGGTGGGAAACCTGATATAGAGCTTGAGCTCCGAGTTTCTCCGCTTCATCAAATTTGTCCCCGGCTGTTACAGTCAGAAGGTCGGGGGGAGTGATGCTGAACTTGGACCAATCCAAGGCTGACTCTGGGCATCCCAAGACAGAATCTTGCTCACAAATCCCCCAACCAGGGATGAAGGGGGTCTTGACTCTCCCGTCAGCATTCCGCGATCTCTTTGAAGAGCATCCCGACAGGAACTGAGGGATCTTCGGCCCAGGTTGAATGCAAGCCGCCTCGGCTTTCTTGATCATCCTTCTAGTAACTTTCAGCTGGTTTTCGGGCCGACTGTCGATCTCCTCAGCAACTGAAAAGACAACAGAAAAGATATCGGAATAAGAACAAACAGAGTTCATACACAAAGAAGATACAGTTCACTCAACATGAAGGTAAAAATTACCATCAGCAGAAAGTAAGCTAAGTCCAGCTTCTACAAGTCTCTTCTCGGTTAAGAAAACTTTGTAGTGAGTACAACCGTCGTCAGCAAGTAGTCGATCACGATCAAAAAGCTCCTTCTCGTCAAGATCACATACAAAATGTGTAGCATCATGCACTTCCCCAAACTTAGACATAAAGAATTGGCCCCAGTCGCCGCCAAGCCATACCAGAATCACGAACTCTCTGTCCCAGTAGTGATGGGAATCTGGGAATGAAAAGGCATTCACAATATGTGGAACATTGGATCTATGCTGAATAGTGACCCATCCCTTCTGAATCTCAGAAGAATTCTTGGTGGCGAATATGCTCCTGAACATGGTAGTAGTTGGCTCGATACCTAGATCTCGACATCTCAGCATAAAGATGATAATCAACCGCCATGCATTGGGATACAATTGGCAGGGATGAACCTGAAGCTCCGCTAGGAGCCTTATGATGAACTGGTCTACCGGGAATCTCAGACCTGCTTCAAGGGCACCTTTGTAGACACATAGCCTCTCTGGGTGCCAATTACAGGTTCTGTCGGCTAAGCCAGGAAGGCAAACCTTGATCACGTCCGGAAAGCCATATAACTTCTTAATATTTTCGACATCTTGCTTGTCGAACTTGGACGGACTATGATACGCAGCTAACTCAGAGTTGTTGGGAAATGCATCCCTCATAGTACTCAATAAGTCAATTAAAGAATCAAATTGATGATCAATATATCTAGGGGGATTCAGTCGAAGATTACCTCACAGTGTTTTGGCCAAAGCTCTCTTGGCCATCGCCTCGGACATAGAGAATGATGAAGCTGGAGCGCGGTCGCCATCTGCCATCTTGAGCTCGAACTTGAAGCTAGAACTTGAGAGCTTTAGAACTTGAGAACTTCAGAGAGAATTTTAGAAGTAAGAAGAAGTGAAGTGAATGAAAATGAAGGCTCCCCCCACTCTTTTATAGAAGATGGATGACCTTCTATATCAGATTGAAACACAGCCTGGTTCGTGTTTGCAGGTCGTCTATCGTTCATATACAGAAAAATGGATTTCATCTGCTATATCCGGCAATAATTATACCGGTATGTATGATTCCGGGAAAGAAAAGAGGGATTTACGTGAAGATATAGTAGTAAGCTGTGCCAAGGCACTCATCTGAGCTTAAGGAGCTAATTACGTTTAAGGAAGATAGAATACAATCAGTTAGTCTTGCTATTAAAGAAACTGATTATGCTCTGAAAGGAGGTATACAACATTCATGATCAAGGACGTGATTCTAGAACAAGACTCCAGGCATTGTGAAAAGCTCCGAGAGGCATGACACAGCAACGATGAGGCACCTGTCGGGCGATCAAGAAGCACCTGGCAGGTAACCAGAAGTACCTGGTAGGCAACCAGGATCTCCTGGCAGCCGACCAGGTGCCATGGAAAGGGTCTGGCCGACCAGGATCTCCTGGAAGCCGACCAGGTGCCATGGAAAGGGTCTGGCCGACCAGGATCTCCTGGCAGCCGACCTGGTGCCATGGAGAGGGTCTGGCCGACCAGGATCTCCTGGCAGCCGACCTCATGGCACCTCCCGTCAGTTGTTCGGATCGTTTGATGGTTCTGTAAGATCGAGATCAAGATCGAGGTTCTGGATCCCTAGGATCAAGATCGAGGTTCTGAATCCTTGAAAGTCAAGGGTGACCAATATACTAAATTAGAGATCAAGATCGAGATCAAGATCGAGGTTCTGGATCCCTAGGATCAAGATCGAGGTTCTGAATCCTTGAAAGTCACAGGTGACCAATATACTAAATTAGAGATCAAGATCGAGGTTCTGGATCCCTAGGATCAAAATCGAGGTTCTGAATCCTTGAAAGTCACGGGTGACCAATATACTAAATTAGAGATCAAGATCGAGATCGAGATCGAGGTTCTGGATCCCTAGTATCGAGATCGAGGTTTTGGATCCTTGAAAGTCATGGGTGACCAAGATACTAAATTGAAGGTCGAGTTGAAACGTTGTTTAAACACTTCCAAACAACTTGAGGCACCTGTCGGGCGATCAAGAAGCACCCGGCAGGCAACCAGAAGCACCTGGCAGGCAACCAGGATCTCCTGGCAGCCGACCAGGTGCCACAGAGGAGGGTCAGCCGACCAGGATCTCCTGGCAGCCGACCAGGATCTCCTGGCAGCCGACCAGGATTTCCTGGCAGCCGACCAGGAGCATCTGGCAGCTGACCAGGAGCCACAAAGAGGCTCAATCTGACTTCCCGATACTCATTTTGGCACCCCCTATCGTTTGATTGAATCGTTTGATGGTTTTGTTGAAGGTTTCTCACTTTCCGTGACAAACATCGACCTTCGAATTAGCACCATTCAGTGCCGTTTTATGCCATTTAACGTCGTTTACACAGATATTGAAACGTCGTTTAAGCATCGTGTGACATCATTAATGTCAACCTAGATCTTCCGTCAACATGTCAGACGATCGAGAAGCACATGTCAGACGATCGAGAAGCACATGTCAGACAATCGAGAAGCACATGTCAGACGATCGAGAAGCACATGTCAGACGATCGAGAAGCACATGTCAGACGATCGAGAAGCACATGTCAGACGATCGAGAAGCACGTGTCAGACGATCGAGAAGCACCCGGCAGGCAACCAGGATCTCCTGGCAGCCGACCAGGTGCATCAAGGAGGGTCAGCCGAACAGGATCTCCTGGCAGCCGACCAGGATCTCCTGGCAGCCGACCAGGATCTCCTGGCAGCCGACCAGGAGCACCTGGCAGCTGACCGGGACCCTTGTCGGCTGACTCATTGCCCGGAAGAGGTTACAATTTTCCAGAATCTCCTCCGTCTAGAACTGTTTATCAACGTTTAACATTGTTTAAACGTCGTTTAAAGCTGACTAGCACCGATTAGTGTCGTTTAGGCACCGTTTAGTGCCGATTAGCACCGATTAGTGTCGTTTAAGCACCGTTTAGTGCCGATTAACACCGATTAGTGTCGTTTAAACATCGTGAGTGCCAATTTATCCTTTCAACATTGTTTAAACACTGTTTAAGCATTGTTTAAGGCCCTCTAACGCCGTTTAGTGCCGTTTTATGCCACTTAACATCATTTAAACATTGTTTAAGCATCGTTAAGACTGATTAGTGCCGATTAGCATCGAATTAACATTGTCGTGAAGGCGTCGGTCGCTCCACGCTTCACATAAAGACAATACTCGTGAAACACTAGTGTACAAAGATAAACCCTGACCCGAGTCTCGAGTTAGACAAGTAAAACTTCAAGGAAAGCCTGATCAGCTTTCCTAGAAGTTGGGGGGCAAATGATATGGGCTGAAAATAAGCCCTAAAAATACATTTAATGTGGCATTAATTAGGCCAAGAATGGTCCAAACGTGGGGCCCACCAGCTGGGCCCAAAACCCCAATTATAATATTAATTTCGTAATTAATATTAGGGGTAATAAACAGCTCAGCAAATAAGAGTCAAACAAGGATATTACTCTTGCCTGGCTTAGCCTCCAAGATACACAATTCAATATGGAAACTGATTCCTACAAGGAATAGATCTAGAACCTTCCTCAAAGACTTTCCCACCAAGTCTCCGAATCCTACCATAATTCTAAGGCTTCTCAGCCTATATAAAGGGCCTGACCCCTCATTCTCAGAACTACGTTGGCTTGATTCTCAATACGAGATACGTAGGCACTCTGTGAGGACCGATTACAGTCTCGAACGCAGAAACAGCCATTAAAGCGCGAAGCTCAACCACCCTAGCAATAATTACAAATCGTAACCGAGTTTTAGATCCACAACAATTGCAATGTGAAATTCAACCTTTGGAGCAAGCTTTAGTAATAGAGGTGGCAAACCAAGATAGAGTCCCCGTAAATCAAGTGTGTCCTCAGTGTAATATAGAGATAGGTGGTTACCTTTTCTATGCCAATTTGATACCTTTCAAAATGGGAGAATTTGATGTAATCTTAGGAATGGATTGGTTGGCTGATTATGATGCACAAATTGAGTGTAGAAAGAAGCAGGTAAGATTAAGGATGGAAAATGATAAAGAGGTAGTATTTCAAGGACAAAGGCAAGTAAAAAAATTTCTGAACATTATGCAGGCAAAGAGGTTACTTAGACAAGGTTATGAAGCATATTTAGCACATGTGGTGGATGTAGAGAAGCAAGCACCGAAGATAGAAGACATACCCATAGTTAACGAGTTCCCTGCCATTTTTCCAGAAGAACTACCCGGTTTACCTCCAGATCGAGAAGTGGAGTTTGCTATAGACCTAGTACCTGGAGCAGAACTCATGTTTAAAGCACCATATAGGATGGCACCTGTGGAGATGAAAGAGTTAACAACGCAATTACAAGAACTTTTGGATAAGGGAGTCAAGGCCAAGTGTATCACCGTGGGGAGCGCCTGTGCTGTTTGTCAAGAAAAAGGATGGTAGTATGAGACTGTGTATCAATTACCGTGAGCTTAATAAGCTGACCATCAAGAATAAATATCCTTTACCTAGAATCGATGATTTTTTTGAACAACTTAAAGGAGCGGCCTACTTCTCGAAGATTGATTTAAGATCGGGCTATCATCAATTGAAGATCAAACCCGAAGACATTCCAAAAACGGCATTTCGTACAAGGTATGAACATTATGAATTTTTAGTGATGCCATTTGGACTAACCAATGCCCCAACAGCATTTATGGATCTCATGAATAGAGTCTTTAGGAAGCATTTGGATAAATTTGTGATAGTTTTCATCGATCATATTTTGATATATTCCAAGACCCGGGAAGAACATGCGAAACATTTAAGAATTGTGTTGGAAATCCTGAGAGAGGAGAAGTTGTATGCCAAGATTTCAAAATGTGAGTTTTGGTTGGAAGAGGTGCAATTTCTAGGTCATATAATCAGTAGTGAAGGAATTAGAGTTGATCCTGCGAAGATAGAAGCTGTGGTAAATTAGAGCAGACCGAAAACACCTACTGAAGTAAGAAGTTTCTTAGGATTGGCTGGTTACTACAGAAGATTTGTTCAAGATTTTGCTAAGATAGCCTCACCATTGACCAAGTTGACTAGAAAAAATGAGAAGTTCATATGGAATGAAAAGTATGAGGAAAGTTTCCAGGAATTAAAGAAAAGATTAGTAACAGCACCAGTATTAGTCTTACCCGACAGTCAAGGGAACTTTGTGATCTACAGCGATGCTTCATACAAAGGATTAGGGTGTGTACTAATGTAGCATGGGAAGGTGATTGCGTATGCTTCCAGACAATTAAAGCCTCACGAGCAGAAGTACCCGACTCATGACTTGGAGTTAGCAGCAATCGTTTTTGCACTAAAGATTTGGAGACACTATCTATATGGTGAAAAATTTGAGATTCACACGGACCACAAAAGTTTGAAGTACATCTTCACTCAACGGGAACTTAACATGAGACAAAGGCGATGGTTGGAGCTGATTAAGGATTACGACTGCACGATTAATTATCATCCAGGAAGAGCGAATATGGTGGCGGACGTGTTGAGTAGAAAAGAGAGACTGAACATGTTCACCATACCTAAAGAATTGTTCAAGGAATTTGAAAAGTTGAGATTAGAAGTCCAGATTTCGAAACCTACCAGTGAAAAGTTCTATACCATGACCTTTCAACCGGAACTACTTGAAAAGATACGAAGATGTCAAGAGGAAATCATGAGTCAGGATATGAACACGTTAACATATGAGGAAATTTGCACTCAAAAAGATGATAAGGGTATACTAAGGTTTTCTTCAAGGATTTGGATTCCTAATGTGCCGGAGTTAAAGAATAAGATTTTACGTGATGCACATAGTTCAAGATATTCGATTCATCAGGGGATTACGAAGATGTACCAACACCTGAAGGAACATTTCTGGTTGCCTGATATGAAAAGAGAGATTGTAGAGTGGGTTAGTAAGTGTTACACATGTCAAAGAGTCAAAGCCGAACATCAAAAGCCCAGTGGATTATTACAGCTGTTGGATATCCCTGAGTGGAAATGGGAGCACCTAGCTATGGACTTCGTCGTTGGACTACCGAGAACAAAAGCCAATCATGATGCGATTTGGGTGATCATAGATCATTTGACTAAGTCTGCACATTTTCTTTCGATCAACCAAAGGTTCTCCTTAGATAAGTCGGTACAACTGTATTTGAAAGAAGTGGTTATGCATCAGGGTGTTCCAGTAACTATTGTATCTGATCGAGATCCACGTTTCAACTCCAAATTCTGGAAACAATTTCCAGAACGCTTGGGCACTAAGCTCAAGATGAGTACGACCTATCATCCGTAGACAGACGGACAGAGTGAGCTAACCATTCAAACCATTGAAGACATGCTTCGAACGTGTGCATTGGATTTTAAAGGAAGTTGGGACGAGCATTTACCTTTGGTGGAGTTTTCTTACAACAACAGCTATCATGATTGTATTGGGATGTCGCCATACGAAGCTTTATATGGAAGGAAATGTAGATCTCCGGTGTATTGGGATGAGGTTGGTGAGCGTAAGGTGTTAGGATCAGAACTAGTACAACAAATGAAGGAAAAGATCGAAATCATTCAGAAAAGGTTGATGGCCACCTAGAATAGACATGGGAAGTATGCTGATCAAGACAGGAAAGATATGAATTTCGAGGAAGGAGAGCAAGTGTTATTAAAAGTGTCACCTTGGAAAGGAGTTACGAGATTTGGTAAGAAAGGAAAACTCAGTCCGAGATATGTGGGACCTTTTGAAATCTTAAGACGGGTTGGAAAAGTCACGTACGAGTTACCTCTACCGCCATATATAAGCCACATCCACAATGTCTTCCATGTGTCATTGCTCAAGAGATATCATCCAGATTTAAGTCATGTAATTGAGTACGAGCCTATTGAGTTACAACCGGATCTGTCTTACATAGAACAGCATGTAGCAATTCAGGATAGAATGGACAGGAAGTTAAGAAATAAGACGGTTAGACTGGTAAAGATTTTGTGGAGGAACCCTAGAGTTGAAGAATCAACTTGGGAACTTGAAAGCGAGATGCTCGAAAAGTATCCTCATCTATTTACTTAGGTGAGATTCTGGGGACAGAATCCTTTTAAGGGGGGAAGGATATAACGCCTTAGAAATTTTTGGTATTTATAATTATTTATTTAATATTAAATGTGAATTATATGATGTGAATATTGTTGAGGAAGTGAAGTATGTATGATATACTATTTGTGAGATTATTTGATGATTTAAATGTGTCGGATAAGTCTACATATTTTTATTTTTATTTTTATTTCTGGGGATTAAATCCTATTTAAATCATGTGTTATTTATCTTCTGAGAATTTTATAAAATCATCGGGATTAGTATAAATCCTGAAATCTTTTGCATTATTAGCTTTATTAGTTTATTTGAGTTTTAAAAATATTAGAAGGATTTATTTTAATTTTTAAGGATTTTAAAATGATTTTAAAATGATTTTATGAATTTATTTGTGCTTTATTAATTTAATCTTGTAAAATCCATATTTAATTCGTTTTTTATCCTAAAAATATTTTAAAAATAACCCAAATTTCTGTACTTGAGAAAAATTTTCATTTTACGGATGAATAGCGATTTTCAGGGATGAATAGTAAATTTGTGGGTGAATAGTGATTTTAGGGTTAGGAAATTTTTCATGCCACCCTATGTACGGGACATGGTATGGATGTTTCGAAGCCGTATTAGTGATCCACAGAGTAAATGAGTGTTTGTAAACGAGGACAAAATTCAGAGAATCCAAACTTTATTTTATTCCAGCTTTGACAGAGGAGTCAGGAATATAATAATTGGATTATTATTTAAGGATATGGAATATTAGAAGTCCAAGGGGGAGATATATTATGTGAGTGATATAGGATTGAGATTAGAATCCCAGAGTTGAGAGAATGCAAACGAGTTAGAGAATGCTTGAGAAATCGGGAGAACGTTTTCTGAGATAAAGAGAAAGTGCAAAGGAAATTGGACACAATATTTGTTAGAGGATTAGAATTACACCAACACCTTAAAATACAATGTGAGAGAGGATAATATATATCGAAGGAATTTACAAATGAGAAACCACTGAGACGATCACAGAAATCATTCGACGAATCAAATGACGAGAGAACTTTGAACGGAGCCCAAACAAAAGTCCCAAGGACAAGGGGAAGCCCAATTTTGGCCCAAGTAATAAACAAGAGCTGATTTATGAGTTAATTGAGAGGCTTTTGGTGTAAGCCACGGGCCAAGGACATTAGTGTAGTAAGAATAAAAGGCCAAGGGCATTGGTGGACGTATTAACCAAAAATGAAGATAACATGTGATTTCCTTAGCCAACACACCAAGATAAGATGAGGATGAAGAGATATTTGTTATGTTAACCAAAGCTAGAGCTAACCAAGGTAGGAAGTAACCAAGATTAGCCAACCAAGTCAAGGGATAAGGCAAAGAAAACACAAAGAAACACACCATTCTACAAACTGCCCAGCAGAAACCAAAGCAAAAGAAAAATTCATATCTCCACTTCTACCCATTCATAAATCACCAAATTTGAATCAAAGCTTTCTCATTGTATGGAGAACACACGTTTAAAATTTCATGGCCAACAAAGGAGTGTAGCCTAGTGAAATCCCTCCTCCAAGTTAGAGAACCGAAACTGTCCAGATTCTGACCAGCAGCAAGATGGGGCTCAAAACCCTAGCTCCCATGGTTGGATTCTTGTGGTCTATAGCTTAAATCAAAGGTAATAAAGAGCCCAAGCTATGTTCAAAGTTTGAGCTTGAAATACTAAGTATAGCCATGTCAAATGATGATCCAAAGATGATGAGTGAATAGTGTGAATAGTGTTTTACTTAGTTTTTCATGTTTGTTTCTTAGTGTTCAAGCTTCCTAAGGTGCATCCAAGGCTAGAGGATCAATTATAAACCTTTGTTATTGTTCTTAAGACATCAAGGAGGGTAAAGGTCGAACCCTTGCTTGGTATATGTTGAGTTTTAGTTGAGTTTTTGCTAAGTAGTTAAGTTATGATGTGTTATAAGAATATCCTAGAATATTTAGCTTTGTTTTGAGGTGTATGGATTGAGTGGTAGTCAATGAACCTTAGCACTGACCCTAGAGGTTTTATGTGATGGTTGGTGTGCGATATTGATGGTTGGATTGCCTTGTATGGCTTAGTAGAAGAGTTACAAATTTGGAATGCTCGATTTAGAGCCATCGTAATGCCCAAATTTCTTTAACCAAACGGATAGTAGCCATCCGAACCCTCAAACTTGTTTAAACCGCAACCACAGACCATATTCAGTAGGTTTTGGAGTAGTTTATGTGTCCGCAAGAATCGTGTCAATTGAGTTTACAGTTTTTGAGATATGGTCGTTTCAGTGAAAGCGGTTCGAGAAACCATGTCATAGAAATGTATCAAATTTGAGGTTAAGTTTCAGACCCTTAAAAATGGAATTCGAATGTGATATTTGGAGGATAAATACTAAGGTCAGTTAGGAAAGAAGTGGTTTCGAGTCCAAAAGATTATTTTTCGATTTTATAAAAATGAAACAGCAGAAGTTGCACAAGTGAAAACCACTAAGAACGTGACTTAGAAACCAATGTTCTAAATGGTTAAGTATAACTTGAATTTGAGAATCGATTTCGAACCAAACTTATGTCGTAAGTGTTTGTCGACTAACATGGACTTAGTACGAGTCTAGAGGGACCCATTAATGCATTGGTTGTGATTTGCTTAAGTGTCTAAGAGTTAAGTTATAAGTGGATCGTATAGGGGATTGATTGAGTATTTTCTTTGACTTGTTTAGACTGTAGGACACTGTCCCCAGCTGTACTGCATCCAGAGTACCAGGCAAGTTTAATTATGCATACTCAATCATTCAGATCATATATATATATTTTGAAATACAGGAAATATATTGATTAAGTTTTCGATCCTTAATTGCAAGTATACTAACTCTTACTCTTTCGTTCGGAGTAGATATATTTTGTAATGAAAGTTGTTCGTAATAGTTGTTAAATGCTAGTAAACGTAATGAGGAGATAATGGAAGTATGGTTAGAAGTAACCTACGTTCCAAGTAGATGATGTAACATAAGGAGTAAACAATGAGCACGAAGTGCTGAGGAGAAGTGAATTTTCAAAAACTTTGACAAAGCTTTTTAAAAGAATTTCGCAATAATTAACCTAAAGGCAACATCACAAATAAAACTCATTCGTCTAATTAAATTTATTTAATTAGATGAATATCATTTTCAAAATGTTTTCTTAAAACCGCTTTGTTCCGGAGAAATAACAAAGATGATTTAATGAAATTGTTCCATCTAGTTGATTACTTATCGGAGATGTTTTCTTCTTGCAATTTAATGCATATACCTTGCTGTTGATTGTTGTCTCCGGATAATATAGATGATAGTAGTATATCTTAGGGTGAGGAGGTGTACTCATCCTCTGCCAGTATATCTTAGGGTGAGGAGGCGTACTCATCCTCTACCAGTATATCTTAGGGTGAGGAGGCGTACTCATCCTTTACCAGTATATCTTAGGGTAAGGAGGCGTACTCGTCCTCTACCAGTAGTACTTAGGGTGAGGAGGCGTACTCATCCTCTACCGGTAGCAAACAGCAGCTGGAATAGGACTGATCATCCTTTACGGATAGATGACGAGGGAAATCTCCTGAATAGGGTCCATCAGTAGTAATCGAAGTATATAATCGCCTAATGTATATGGGTAATATTCGGTATGGCGGAGAACCCAAGGGTTCATTTCTTAAGAAGTATTGATGTATATATATATATATATATATATATATACATATATAAGTAGTATTCAAAAAGGGTGGAGAACATAGGAGTGCATTAGGCTACCTGCGTATGCAAATGGAGGAATTTTTTTCTAAATAGCATCTTTTGGAAATTATGTTGTTGGTAATCAAAATATACCTTATATATATTCTAGTGATATAAAACTTGCTGAGCATTTTTGGCTCATTCTTGCTATTTTAAATATTCTAAAACAGCGGCGTCCGGAGCTGGCACTAGTTTGGCGAACCGAGATTAAGGGAAGGGGAAAAGCAACTAATTCAGTGTGTTAGCCTTATAGTACCTGAGGAGGGTGCAAGCTGGAAAGAAGTTGTTTAATGCTTTATTATCTAGTACTTTGAAGTTGTAATAAGATTTTGGAGGATACTCTGATGTGTAAACACTTTTGGATTAGTAAGTACTTGTTCTAAGACTATAACCCGTGGAGTAGATTATGGAGTTTATTATGGATATTGTTGTAGATTATATTGTGAGTAGGTGATTGAATATTCCGCAAGAGATGTGACGACCTGGATTCCTGTAGGGGATTTGGGGGCATTACAGAGATGGTATCAGAGCGGTAGGTTATAAACTTTAGAACGAGAGTAGGTGAAGTTATGACGAGATAAGGAAGTGACAAGAGAGCTTAGGTAGAATTTGTGGTTGGACTACTGGGGGTAGTACCAAAGATGAGTTACGTAAACCCTTGGTGGTTGAGAAAGGTAGTTATGAAATTCTTTAGAGATGATATGAGTCGATAAGGATATGGACTATTTATGTGATACCCTTAAGACAAGAGAAGGAGAACTAGAAACATGGAAACCGATATGGAAGTTATATAGTAGAGCCTTAAGGGGTAGTTAGGGTGGAGGCATGATGGCCAATACCAGTAGTAGAATCAATTAGGACGAGAAAAATGTGTATCCTTGATTTATTTATTGGGTTTAATTTTTTTTTTATAAATGAGTATATAGAGGAATGTATACATAAATATGCATATATATATATAACTGCATGTATATATATGTATATATATGTATGAATTCAAAAAAAATGTATATATATGTATATGTACAGATATGTACTGTTTTGTTTTCATAAATAAATATTTCATGGGTATGCAGTTTTATTAGACTAAACCATATTGGGATAAGTTGAATCGAGTGAGGCTGTGACTTTTAGAGGGGTATAGAAGACATAAATAGAGCGGATTTTACAGATGGAAACAAAACAAGAAGAGTATGATGGTATTATGTATGGATTTGAAGGATGAAGGAGCTAGAAGATTTCAACAGGGATTGAAACAATAGATTGAATATAATGATGCGATGTTTTAGATAAGGGACTATGTGATATGGGTATAAGAAGCTGCCATGGTAAAGGCTGAGAGTGAATTGATTCAGGAGGATGAAGATGAGAAGAAAGAAGTATATTTGATGATTAGTAAGAGAAAAGAATATGAGGAATTTTAAGGTATAATTAAGATTTACTATTGAAGATGAGGTGTATGTTGAGGATAGAGACAGGATGAGAATAAACGAAGGAAGTGGGCATAATTGATGAAAGATTTCGGGGTGCAATAATTATTTATCGGGGAAGTCCAATATAGTGCATAATACCCTAAGTAGGAAAAAGAGACTAAAGATGTTAGTTATTCAAAGGATTAATCTAAAAGGTGTGAATGAGTAAAACTTGAGGTAAAGATTTTGATGAGAATAATAAAAGGGAATTACCAAGGCGGACTAGAGAGTACAGCAAGAAGAAACGAATGTGGATCATCAAGGAGTAAAGAGCGTATGGTGAATGATAGACATGTGGAAATATTGAATATATAGAAGTATGACTAGAAGTGTCTCGTGTAGAGGTACTAGTAGAAATGATTGATGGAAAAGAGTAGACGTTAAGAAATGAAGCCATGGCACTAGAAAGAGTATTGTGGAGAAAAGCAGAAGATTGATGAGTCAACCTGAGAATTAGAGTGTGGAGTGCTTAGTCGTATCTTACATTGATTCCGAGGACGGAATCCGTTTAAGGAGGGAAGACTATAATAACCCAAATTTATGTACTTAAGAAAAAATTTTCATTTTACGGATGAATAGTGATTTTCAGGGATGAATAGTAAAATTGTAGGTGAATAGTGATTTTTATGATTAGGAAATTTTTCATGCCACCCTATGTACGGGACATGGTATGGATGTTTCGAAGCCGTATTAGTGATCCACGGAGTAAATGAGTGTATGTAAACGAGGACAAAATTCAGAGAATCCAAACTTTATTTTATTCCAACTTTGACAGAGGAGTCAGGAATATAATAATTGGATTATTATTTGAGGATATGGAATATTAGAATTCCAAGGGGGAGATATATTATGTGAGTGATATAGGATTGAGATTAGAATCCCAGAGTTGAGAGAATGCAAACGAGTTAGAGAATGCTTGAGAAATCGGGAGAACGTTTTCTGAGATAAAGAGAAAGTGCAAAGGAAATTGGACACAATATTTGTTTGAGGATTAGAATTACACCAACACCTTAAAATACAATGTGGGAGAGGATAATATATATTCAAGGAATTTACAAAGGAGAAGCCACTGAGACGATCACAGAAATCATTCGACGAATCAAATGACGAGAGAACTTTGAACGGAGCCCAAACGAAAGGCCCAAGGACAAGGGGAAACCCAATTTTGGCCCAAGTAATAAACAAGAGCTGATTTATGAATTAATTGAGAGGCTTTTGGTGTAAGCTAAGGGGCAAGGACATTAGTGTAGTAAGAATAAAAGGCCAAAGGCATTGGTGGAAGTATTAACCAAAAATGAAGATAACATGTGATTTCCTTAGCCAACACACCAAGATTAAATGAGGATGAAGAGATATTTGTTATGTTAACCAAAGCTAGAGCTAACCAAGGTTGGATGTAACCAAGATTAGCCAACCAAGTTAAGGGATAAGGCAAAGAAAACTCAAAGAAACACACCATTCTACAAACTGCCCAGCAGAAACCAAAGCCAAAGAAAAATTCATATCTCCACTTCTACCCATTCATAAAATACCAAATTTGAACCATAGCTTCCTCATTGTATGGAGAACACACTTTTAAAATTTCATGGCCAACAAAGGAGTG
Organism: Saposhnikovia divaricata; assembly: GCA_036435485.1. Classification (NCBI taxonomy): domain Eukaryota; kingdom Viridiplantae; phylum Streptophyta; class Magnoliopsida; order Apiales; family Apiaceae; genus Saposhnikovia; species Saposhnikovia divaricata. The sequence continues at coordinate 146,496,114 of CM071596.1, read as the reverse complement.
TAGCCTAGTCAAATTCCTCTTCCAAGTTGGAGAACCGAAACTGTCAAGATTCTGAGCAGCAGTAAGATGGGGCTAAAAACCCTAGCTCCCATGGTTGGATTCTTGTGTTCTATAGCTTAAGTCAAAGTTAATAAAGAGCCCAAGGTAAGTTCAAAGTTTGAGCTTCAAATATTAAGTATAGCCATGTCAAAAGATGATGAATGAATAGTGTGAATAGTGTTTTACTTAGTTTTTCATGTTTCCTTCTTAGTGTTCAAGCTTCCTAAGGAGGATCAATTATAAAGATTTTTTATTGTTCTTAAGACATCAAGGAAGGTAAAGTTCAAACCCTTGCTTGGTATATGTTGAGTTATAGTTGAGTTTTTGCTAAGTAGTTAAGTAATGGTGTGTTATAAGAACATCATTGAATATTTAGCTTTGTTTTGAGGTGTATGGATTGAGTGGTAGTCAATGGACCTTACCACTGACCCTAGAGGTCTTATGTGATGGTTGGTGTGTGATATTGATGGTTGTATTGCCTTGTATGGCTTAGTAGAAGAGTTACAAATTTGGAATGCTCGATTTAGAGCCGTCGTAATGCCCAAATTTCTTTAACCAAATGGACAGTAGCCATCCGAACCCTCAAACTTGTTTAAACTGCAACCACTGACCATATTGAGTAGGTTTTGGATTCTAGTTTATGTGTCCGCAAGAATCGTGTCAATTGAGTTTACGGTTTTTGAGATATGGTCGTTTCAGTGAAAGTGGTTCGAGAAACCATGTCGTAGAAATGTATCAACTTTGAGCTTAAGTTTGAGACCCTTAAAAATGGAATTCAAATGTGATATTTTGAGGATAAATACTAAGGTAAGTTAGGAAAGTATGAAAAGTGGTTTCGAGTCCAAAAGATTATTTTTCGATTTTATAAAAATGAAACAGCAGAAGTTGCGCAAGTGAAAACCACTAAGAACGTGACTTAGAAACCAATGTTCTAAATGGTTAAGTATAACTTGAATTCGAGGATCGATTTCGAACCAAACTTATGTCGTAAGTGTTTGTCAACTAACATGGAATTAGTATGAGTCTAGAGGGACCCATTAATACCTTGGTTGTGATTTTCTTAAGTGTTTAAGCGTTAAGTTATAAGTGGATCGTATAGGGGATTGATTGAGTATTTTCTTTGACTTGTTTAGATTGTCAGACACCGTCCCGAGCCGTACTGCACCCAGAGTACCAGGCAAGTTTACTTATGCATACTCTATCATTCAGAGTATATATATATATATATATATATATATATATATATATATATATATATATATATATATATATATATATTGAAATGCAGGAAATATATTGATTAAGTTTTCGATCCTTAATTGCAAGTATACTAACTCTTACTCTATCGTTCGGAGTAGATATATTTTGTAATCAAATTTGTTCGTAATAGTAGTTAAATGCTAGTAAACATAATGAGGAGATAATGGAAGTATGGTTAGAAGTAACCTACGTTCCAAGTAGATGATGTAACATAAGGAGTAGACAATGAGCACTAAGTGCTGAGGAGAAGTGAATTTTCGAAAACTCGGACAAAGCTTTTTAAAAGAATTTCGCAATAATTAACCTAAAGGCAACATCGCACATAAACCTCATTCGTCTAATTAAATTTATTTAATTAGATGAATATCATTTTCAAAATGTTTTCTTAAAACCGCTTCGTTCCAGAGAAATAACAAAGATGATTTTATGAAATTGTTCCATCTAGTTGATTACTTATCGGAGATGTTTTCTTCTTGCAATTTAATGCATATACCTTGCTGTTTATTGTTGTCATTCAGATAATATAGATGATAGTAGTATATTGGTAAGTGCATATTTTTATTACCTATTTAGTGTTTGAATTCGTATTTTAATAAATTATTTTGTTGCATTTCAGGAAATTCAAGAAAAATTGAAGAAATTGCAAAATAAAGAAACAAATGTCAAGAAAGAGAAAAAGAAGAAGAACAAGGACCAAAATAGAAGAAAAGAAAAATGAAGGGGGTGTGGTGCAAAACCAATTTTAGAAAAATGTATGGCTAGGATTGAACCACACCAAACAAAATGAATGGTGGGGATTAATCCTCACCAACCAAAATCCTCATTTATTTCCTATAAATAGGTTCATTTTCTCTTGTAAAAATGTACACCAACAACCCATAGACAACCAATTAGTTTTAGTACTTTCTTAAATACAGTTGTAAATTTTCTGCACACCTCTTGTAAACATATTTTTAATACATATATATTTTATTTTTATTTTTTTTCTACTGCAATTTGTTTAATTTGTAGAATTTCACCTGTTTTAGTCACACAAACTCAGCCTCCTTTCGTTAGAATATACCAAAACAAAAACCTATCTGTATCTTCTTTTTATTTACTTACCATTTACCAAACATATCTCCCCTGTTTCTTTGTTTTTAGTCGAAAAAAAAACAAAACCCAGCTCCTGTTTTTCTATCTCCTTCTTCCCAAACAAAATCATCTCTTCTTCTTCCCTTTTATCTCCCTTCGCTGCAAACCCTCAGTTTATCTCTCCGTTTTTTTTTCGATTCTTACAAACACACACAACCCCAATTCCCTTGTCTCTCCCCAACAATCCTTCCTCTTACTCTATTTTTTTTTCTTTCTAAATCGAACGCACACCATCAACTTCTTCACTCCTTTGTTTCTTTTTGAATTAAAGACCTCATGCCCTCTGTTTTTGTTTGATTTCGAATCCCCTTCCCCCTAGCTTCATTCTCGGTTTTTGCGTGATTTTTAGAATTAGTTTACGGTTGTATTTTGGGTTCATGTCTTGATTTTCTGAGTTGTAATGACTTTGAGTTCTGTTTTGAGGTCGCCTATTTTGTGGATGATTCGGTTGCTGCGTATTGAATTGAGTGTTTGTTGTTGATGATTCGTGAGTTTTGGTGCGAGTTCGCCCGAGTTGACTCGGTTTGGGTTTATTGATTTCCGAATTAGTTATTGAGTTCGTTATGCTTGATTTCCGAGTTGCTGAGTTCGTTGATTTTGAGTTTAAACGCGAGTTTTTCCTGAGAATTCTGTTCCTAATTTCTTGTTTGTTTAATGAGTTAGCTTCCCAGTTTCGTTTTTTTTTAGAATTATCGAGTTGACCGAGTTGATTTGTTCGATGTTGTACGAGTCATAATAGTGAGTTTAACCGAATTATTTTAAGTTCTAAGTTGTTCATACGAGTTCGTCCGTTTTGTTCTTAGTTCTTGGTTTGTGATATATTTTTTTGGTTTATTTTGTTGAGCTCTGTGTGCTAGCTGTTCTGTGTGTTATCGAGTTCAAATTTCTTATTTGAAAGTCGAGTAATGCTATTGAGTAATCCCTGCTTGTTTTCGAGGTTTTCCGAGTCTGTGTTCACTATTTTGCAATTATTTTCGTTGTTTGCTGTTATTACCGAGTTCACTGATTTCGTTCAATTTTTGCTGCGTTTTTCGTTTTGTTTTTGTTCTTGAATCATCCGTGTTTGAGTTGAATTCGTGTTATGAGTTTGTTTTGACCGAGTTTGCTTGCTGGTTGCTAAATTGTCGAGTTGTTTTTGTTCATTCTCTGTGTTTGCTAGTTTGTAAATTGCTGCAAGTTCTGGTTGAAGTCCGCGAGTTTGTTTCACTGAGTTTAGCTGAGTTCGCTGCGAGTTTAACGAGTCGTTATCTGTTGTTGAGTCGATTAGGAGAGTTTGCTGTTTTGTCTGGGTTTGCACTAGCAATTTTATTCTAAGCGTTGTTCTTGTTTTAATTTGCTGTTTGTAAACATTGCTGTAAGTTTTTCAATTGGTTTTGGCTGAGTTTTCACTGAGTCGAATCGCTGAGTTTTATTTATCGAAAAAATGAGTTTTATTCAACTTCGAATTCAATTAGTTTTAGTTAATTTAATTTTCTTTTAAAAAAATAAGAATTTAATTTAGTGTTAATTCAAATTTAGAATTTATAGCATAATTTTTAGATAAATTTTAGAATAATTTAGAATTCTTAGATAAAATTTAGAATAATTTAGTTTTAATTAACTTAAAATGGAATTTCATTTAATAATTAATTAGGGTAAAATCAAATGTTCAAAAACCCCAAATCGTTCTAATTTTATTAAATTAATTATTAAGGATTGTGAAATAAAATTATTCCCTGTGGATCGAATCTTAAATATTAAAACGATGATCGTGCGCTTGCGATAATTAAATTGTTTATTTTTGGCACATCAAGTTTTGGCGTCGCTGCCGGGGATCTAATTATTTTTCACACCTTAATATTTAATTTTTCGGATTAGTTTTATTTCTTGCCTTAATTTTTTATTTCGTTTTTTTAGGAAAGTGTGAAATTTCGGGACTCTTCTCTCGGAGCGTGGAAAAATTGGAATTTCTGGAAGCGTGCTTCGGTAACCCGTATCTCACTCTTTTCATCTTTTGATTTTTTAGAAAATCACAAAAAAATTGAAAATTTAAAATCGAAAAAAAATTAGCTAGTAAATACATAATTGTTGCATCATGCATTTAATCACTTAGGGCACATCATTTAGATTTTTATTTCCTTGTTTTTAATTTTTCGTACCTTATAAATTGTGGTGATTGCTGGAGGACCCAAAGGTACGTTAAATTTCTGCTTTTTTTTAGTTAAAACACGTAGTGTAAGCATCCATAATTGTTTATAGTTTTATATATATTTCGTTGTTTGTTGCATCATTCATAAATAAATCTTAATGGCAAAACCACATCACAAGATAAGGGGAGGGATTTCATCACTCTTTCCTTGGGCAAAAAACAATTTAATCCATCATTTTGCATACCAAGCCTTTAATAAAACTAATTAGACGTTGGCCCCTAGGAATTTCGCGCTCAATTAGGAAGTACCTAAGAAACGAAGTAATCATTAATTATTCCGACTCTTTGGTGTCTAGGCAAGCAAAAGCTTACCTGGCCAATTAGGATTTGGTGTCTAGGCTAGTGTTTAGCCTCTTGACAATGCTTGCACTTACCTGGCCAAATCGGTCCGAATAAATTCTGATTTACCGAGTTTTTGGTGGTCCTTAAAGTTAGGAGCAAGGTCTAGTTTATTAAGGAACCCTAGGTATAGAATCTTTCTTTTTATTTTTCACCCTTTATTTTGTGTGCTTAATTTTTCACAAATTATTTGCTAAGTGTTTTCTTCCTGTTCATGCTAGGATAGTGAGACCAATTGAGTGTTCATCCTTTTCAGAATCCGAACCCGTAGAAATTCTTGACCGCATAGTAACCATGGCAGTTTTGTTAAAAGATCGTTGTTACCCCACCAGATCAGCCCAACCCTCTTGCATCACCCTACCTCCCGTAAGTGCTAACAATTTCGAAATCAAAGGTCATCAAATTAGCATGTTACCTAATTTTCGCGGGAGTGACGGTGAGGATCCTTATCTTTTTCTACATGAATTCGAGGAAGTTTGCGCTTTACAAAAACTCCAACAACTTTCCGAGGACTCCATACGGCTTAGACTAATCAACTTCGCTCTAAAAGATAATGCAAAAAAATGGTTGTATAGTCTACCTGTCAATTCGATTTCCACGTGGGAGGGTTTCGTAGTCATTTTTCTAAAAAAATTCTTTCCAAGCCATAAGACTACGAAACTCACTAATGAGATTAATCAATTTCGTCAAAAACTCAACGAACCATTTTGGACGTGTTTTGACCGCTTTAAAAATCTTTTATCCCAATGTCCCCACCACGGAATCGAAAAATGGAGGTTCTGTAAGATTGTGTACGAGGCCTTAGATGGTTCAACAACCGCATTGTTGGAATCTATGTGCCAAGGGAAATTCATGGAGAAAGACGAGGACGAGGGATGGGAATTTTTCGAAGAGTTCGCGGAAAAGACTATGCTATGGGAATCAACTAGGGAGCCCACTCGAGAGCCCGAGAAATCAAACGATTCAATAGCTACCATGCATCAAAGAGGGCTACATCAAGTTGGTAACTCTATCGCGACCGTGGCTAAATTAGCCACTCTTACTCGACGTTTAGAAGCCTTAGAATCCAACGGGTCCCCCTCCCAAGTATCCATGTGTTCAAATTTTAACTCAACCAGTCAAGGGATACAAAATCCTCAAAACTTTCAACAAGTCAATGCGATGTTCCAATCGGGTCCTCGAAATGATCCTTATGCTCCTACTTATAACCCCGGTTGGAAAAATCACCCAAACTTTTCTTGGAATCAAGGTCAAGGTCAACAATCTCACCCCGCACAATTCCAAAATCAACCTCCTTCGTTCCAAAACTTCCAATCTCAACCGTCGATTTTTAATAAACCTCACGCGAATTCTTTTTCCCCTCAAAATCATGCTCCTTATCCGACTCAAGATCCTTCCCACCCTCCCGGTTTTTCTGAGTCGGATAAGCGACTTACATCGTTGGAGAAAAATCTCGATGCGCTTCTCAAATCCACCACTAATTTGGCTCAATCGCAACAAACTTTCATGCAAACCATGACTCAAGATAGGCAAATCTTAAATGCTAGCACCCAAGCCATATCTAAGTTAGAGGTTCAAGTGAGCCAATTAGCTAATGCCATCCATGAGTGTGAGAAGAATAAGTTTCCAAGTCAGCCCGAGGTCAACCCTAAGTTTCCTATTAATCAAAGACCTCCTAACAATGTGCATGCTGTCATTTCCCTGAGATCCGGAAAGCAAGTTGATAATCGAGTAGGAGTCGAGTCCCCCGAAGAGGAAGAAGAAGAATCAAACGTTGTACCGACACCTATTCCCGATCCTTCTGATCAAACTCTGACTCCTGTCTCTTCACCCCTTTTTAGTCAGCCGTCTTCTTCGAGTGGAACAACCTCGGAGCCCATTCCCGAAGAACAAGTCTATAAACCAAAGGCTCCTTACCCACAACGCCTCGTCTCTAATAAGCAAACTGCTCAATTAGACAAGATCTTAGAGGTTTTTAAGCAAGTTAAAGTCAATATTCCTCTTTTAGACGTGATTCAACAAATTCCCTCTTATACGAAATGTCTAAAAGATTTGTGCACTCATAAGAGAACCACCCAAGTCCCTAAGAAAGCCTTTTTGACCTCTCAAGTGAGCTCAATTCTTTCTAACCAGATTCCCGTGAAATATAAGGACCCCGGTTGTCTCACAATTTCATGTGTCATAGGCAATTCTTTTGTGGACAAGGCGTTACTCGATTTAGGCGCCAGTGTGAACTTGCTTCCATTTTCTGTCTACCAAACCCTAGGATTAGGAGAACTTCAAAAGACGAATGTTACCCTTCAATTAGCAGATAGATCAATCAAAATTCCTAAGGGGATCATCGAGGACGTGATAATTAAAGTGGGTGATTTCATCTTTCCTGTTGACTTTATGGTACTAGAAACCGAACCGGTTAGGAATCCGACATACCAAATTCCCGTCATTTTAGGGAGTCCTTTTCTAGCCACTTCGAATGCTTTGATTAATTGTAGAAATGGATTAATGAAACTAACGTTCGGGAACATGACCATTGACCTCAATATCTTTCATGTTGGGAAACAACCCGATGATTTTCATGATCAACCTATGGATGTCAATTTAATTGATGAAATAGTTGATCAAAATTTCATGACCCCTAATGATGCTCTTGATTTTTGTTTAAACCACTTTGGTCAAAACTGGGATGTTTCCGAATATACAAATGAGGTCAATACTATGTTAGATTCCACCATTCCTACAAATAATCATGATGTTGAACCATCTCCCCTCTCTTTTCTCGAGACTAGTGAACCCGTTGAGTCAACGCCACCCGATTTAGAACTCAAACCTCTTCCCGACACTCTTAAGTACACCTTTTTAGGTCCTAACGAGTCTCTTCCCATTATTATCGCCTCTGATTTGACCGAGTCACAAGAGGATGAGCTTGTTAGGGTACTTAGAGAACATAAGGAGGCCATAGGTTGGAGTATCTCTGATATCAAAGGAATTAGTCCGGCCATTGTCCAACATCGAATTCACTTAGTTGATGATGCAAAACCCGTTCAAGATCCTCAATGGCATTTGAACCCCACCATGATGGAAGTCGTTCGAAAAGAAATTCTTAAGTGCCTCGATAATGGGATCATTTATCCCATTTCTGATAGCTCTTGGGTTAGCCCCATTCAAGTAGTTCCGAAGAAGTCTAGCATTACCGTTGTCACCAACGAGAATGACGAGCAAGTGCCCACCCGTGTTCAATCCGGGTGGAGGGTGTGCATAGACTATAGGAAACTCAATTCTGCCACTAGAAAAGACCACTTTCCTTTACCTTTTATCGATCAAATGTTAGAATGGTTAGCTGGTCATTCATTCTATTGTTTTCTAGATGGTTATTCTGGTTATTTTAAAATTCCCATTGCTCCCGAAGACCAAGAAAAGACCACTTTCACATGTCCCTTTGGAACTTTTGCCTATCGACATTTAGCCTTTGGTCTAACCACTGCTCCAGCCACTTTCCAAAGATGCATGATGAGCATCTTTTCTGACCTGGTAGGGGATTTTCTCGATATCTTTATCGATGACTTTTCCATCTTTGGTTCGTCTTTCCAGCAGTGCTTAAACCATCTTGAGTTAGTTTTAAAAAGGTGTAAAGAAACCAACCTCGTTCTCAACTGGGAGAAATGTCATTTCATGGTTAAGGAAGGAATCGTTCTCGGTCATAAAATTTCTGAAAAGGGGATAGAAGTCGATAAAGCCAAAGTTGACCTCATTGCAAATCTTCCCCCACCCAAGTCGGTCAAAGCCATTCGTTCTTTCCTAGGCCATGCGGGTTTTTATAGGCGTTTCATTAAGGATTTTAGCAAGAAGGCTAGACCCTTAACCAATCTTCTCGGGAAAGATGTCAAATACGATTTCAATAGCGATTGTGTACAATCTTTTGAGCACCTTAAGAAAGAATTGACTTCTGCCCCAATTATTCGATCTCCCGATTGGAGTCTCCCCTTCGAGTTGATGTGTGACGCTTCTGATTATGCGGTGGGAGCCGTTTTAGGGCAACGAATCGATAAGATGCCCCATGTCATTTACTATGCTAGCAAGACTTTGAATGATTCCCAACTTAATTATTCTACCACCAAAAAAGAACTTCTAGCCGTAGTCTTTGCTCTCGACAAGTTTCGGTCCTATCTTATCGGTTCGAAAATCATTGCCTACACCGATCATGCCGCTCTTCGTTATCTATTCTCTAAGAAAGACTCTAAAGCCCGATTGATTAGGTGGATTCTCTTGCTTCAAGAGTTTGACCTAGAAATTAGGGATAAGAAGAGTTCTGAGAATGTTGTCGCCGATCATCTTTCTCGCTTGATAGTGGAGTCCACCATCGACTCTCCTGTAAACAAATCTTTTCCGGACGAACAACTTCTGTCCATCTCTACTCCCTCTTGGTTCGCCGATATTGTCAACTATCTTGCAACCGGCGACATTCCCTCTCATTGGTCCTCTTAAGATAAATCCAAATTCTTTTCACAAGTCAAACACTTCTTTTGGGACGACCCGTATCTCTTTAAATACTGTCCCGACCAAATCATTCGGAGGTGCGTCCCAAATCATGAATTCAAGAATATCCTTTCTTTCTGCCATGACCAATCCTGTGGAGGGCATTTTAGTGCTAAGAAAACAGCCGCTAAAATCCTCCAAAGCGGTTTTTATTGGCCTACTTTGTACAAAGATGCTGCTGAATACTGTGCCGCGTGTAATAGGTGTCAACACTTAGGAAAGATCACTAGGAGAAACACGATGCCAATGAACCCCATCTTAATCATTGATATTTTCGATGTATGGGGTATCGATTTTATGGGCCCCTTTCCTAGTTCCTTTGGCAACCTCTACATTCTGTTAGCAGTCGATTACGTGTCTAAGTGGGTGGAAGCCATTGCCACTAAGTCCAATGATAACAAGGTCATTCTTAAATTCCTCAAAGAGAATATCTTTTCTCGTTTCGGTACACCTAGGGCTATCATTAGTGACCAAGGCAAGCACTTCAAGAATCGTCAATTTGAGTCTCTTTTGAAAAAGTACTCAATAACTCATCGGCTAGCCACCCCTTACCATCCTCAAACTAGTGGGCAAGTTGAAGTCTCGAATCGTCAAATTAAGTAAATTTTAGAAAGGTCTATCAACTCGAATAGGAAGGATTGGTTAACTAAGTTGATAGATGCCTTGTGGGCCTATCGGACCGCTTTTAAAACCATTTTAGGCATGTCCCCTTATCGGATTGTCTTTGGCAAGGCCTGTCACTTACCCGTGGAGCTTGAACATAGGGCCATGTGGGCCATTCGTGAGTTAAATTTTGACTTACCAACCGCCGGTGGTCATAGGAAGTTGCAATTGTCTGAACTCGAGGAGTTGAGAAATGAAGCCTACGATAACGCTAAAATCTATAAACAAAGAACTAAGCATTTTCATGATAAATCTATTTTGAGAAAATCTTTTTCTCCTGCTCAAAAAGTTCTTTTGTACAATTCTAGGCTTCGTTTGTTTCCCGAGAAATTGAGATCCCGGTGGGAAGGTCCTTATGTTGTTAGGGTCGTTTTTCCTCACAGTGCTGTTGAAATTGAAAATCCTAAAAATGGTGATATATTTAAAGTTAATGGACAAAGACTTAAACCATTTTTAGAGCTGCCAATTGATCCCGAGGAAGAGGTTATCTACCTCATCGATCCATGATTCAAGTAATTTTCTTTAGTAGGTAATTGTAAACTCTCTTTCATCCTTATCAGGTATTTTCCATTGTCATTTATCTTGCATTTTGCATATATTGAGGACAATGCATGATTTAGGTATGGGGGAGGGTTTTAGTGTAAATACATAAAATTGAAAAATCCAAAAAAAATTAAAAATTTGGAAAATTCAAAAATAGAGATATTTTAGCTTAGTTGTCCTTCCCACTCTTTAAATTCTAGAACTAGTTGGTGTTGACTATTTTTCGAAAATTATATGTATAATGCCTTTAGATAATTTGAAAGTAGTCAGGTAAGGTTTCACTCATGAAACTTGTGTCGAACAATTTTTTGCTTAAAAGTCCAAGACGACACATTTGCACAAGACCTTTGATGGAAAAATTGTATAGGAATGTTATTCGATACCTGAGAGAGAACCCACATGTTAGAACAATGTCGAATCAAACTTTGCGAGATTTTGCTCCTATAGTGTAAAAAAATGTAAAAATAAAATAAGAAAGAGAAAAATAGAGTCAATAAATGTTTGTAATTGTAGAGTGCTAGTGTAATTCTGTAATAATAAATTCTTAATAGGGAAATCGGCTAGGTTGGGCTCATTGATAACCCGAGTAAGTAAGTCCGAGGGGACTTTGTGCCTAGCAACCTAAGGTCCCTTGGGATCTGGGATTGTTGACCTAAAACTCGCTAAATGGGTGTCGATGCAAAAGTATTTTGGGACCTCAACCATTGCACAGTCGGTCTAACTGCTAAGAACGTGAAGTTTGGCTAGATACTTGTTTTGATAGAGATTGGGTCAGTTTAATATTGGTTGAGAAAGAGAAAATGTTCGTATGCACTTTATCCATCAAGGGCCTTAAATTCACTACACACCTTGGAATTTTTTGTAAATTTTTAGTCTAATCATGTGGATTGTGGGAACCTATAACTTGGCTATTATTAGAATAATCTTTAAGGCATATATTTTCCTACAAAATTGTTTTGTTGACACCAATGAAAGCAAGATTGAAAGAGGAAAGTTGGATACTTGCTGACTCATCTCAAAGATTTTATGGGTACATCTTCTGTAAACCCTTAGGAGACAACACTCCTCTTGTAGAGAACGTCTATGAGTTTAACGGGTTGGTAAACCTAAAATTACCCGTGATTCCTACGACAGTGAGTATAGGTTTTTCATTTTTCATTTTTCTTTTTTTTTACTCGAGGACGAGCAAAAGATAGGTATGGGGGCATTTGATAAGTGCATATTTTTATTACCTATTTAGTGTTTGAATTCGTATTTTAATAAATTATTTTGTAGCATTTCAGGAAATTCAAGAAAAATTGAAGAAATTTCAAAATAAAGAAACAAATGTCAAGAAAGAGAAAAAGAAGAAGAACAAGGACCAAAATAGAAGAAAACAAAAATGAAGGGGGTGTGGTGCAAAACCAATTTTAGAAAAATGGATGGCTAGGATTGAACCACACCAAACAAAATGAATGGTGGGGATTAATCCTCACCAACCAAAATCCTCATTTATTTCCTATAAATAGGTTCATTTTCTCTTGTAAAAATGTACACCAACAACCCATAGACAACCAATTAGTTTTAGTACTTTCTTAAATACAGTTGTAAATTTTCTGCACACCTCTTGTAAACATATTTTTAATACATATATATATATTTTTTTTTTCTACTGCAATTTGTTTAATTTGTAGAATTTCACCTGTTTTAGTCACACAAACTCAGCCTCCTTTCATTAGAATATACCAAAACAAAAACCTATCTGTATCTTCTTTTTATTTACTTACCATTTACCAAACATATCTCCCCTGTTTCTTTGTTTTTAGTCGGAAAAAAAAAACAAAACCCAGCTCTTGTTTTTCTATCTCCTTCTTCCCAAACAAAATCATCTCTTCTTCTTCCCTTTTATCTCCTTTCGCTGCAAACCCCCAGTTTATCTCTCCATTTTTTTTTTCGATTCTTACAAACACACACAACCCCAATTCCCCTGTCTCTCCCCAACAATCCTTCCTCTTACTCTATTTTTTTTTCTTTCTAAATCGAACGCACACCATCAACTTCTTCACTCCTTTGTTTCTTTTCGAATTAAAGACCTCATGCCCTCTATTTTTGTTTGATTTCGAATCCCCTTCCCCCTAGCTTCATTCACGGTTTTTGCGTGATTTTTAGAATTAGTTTACGGTTGTATTTTGGGTTCATGTCTTGATTTTCTGAGTTGTAACGACTTTGAGTTCTGTTTTGAGGTCGCCTGTTTTGTGGATGATTCTGTTGCTGCGTATTGAATTGAGTGTTTGTTGTTGATGATTCGTGAGTTTTGGTGCGAGTTCGCCCGAGTTGACTTGGTTTGGGTTTATTGATTTCTGAATTTGTTATTGAGTTCGTTATGCTTGATTTCCGAATTGCTGAGTTCGTTGATTTTGAGTTTAAATGCGATTTTTTCCTGAGAGTTCTGTTCCTAATTTCTTGTTTGTTTAATGAGTTAGCTTCCCAGTTTCGTTTTTTTTAGAATTGTCGAGTTGACCGAGTTGATTTGTTCGATGTTGTACGAGTCATAATACTGAGTTTAACCGAATTATTTTAAGTTCTAAGTTGTTCATACGAGTTCGTCCGTTTTTGTTCTTAGTTCTTGGTTTGTGATATATTTTTTTGGTTTATTTTGTTGAGCTCTGTGTGCTAGCTGTTCTGTGTGTTATCGAGTTCGAATTTCTTGTTTGAAAGTCGAGTAATGCTATTGAGTAATCACTGCTTGTTTTCGAGGTTTTCCGAGTCTGTGTTCACTATTTTGCAATTATTTTCGTTGTTTGCTGTTATTACCGAGTTGACTGATTTCGTTCAATTTTTGCTGCGTTTTTCGTTTTGTTTTTGTTCTTGAATCGTCCGTGTTTGATTTGAATTCGTGTTATGAGTTTGTATTGACCGAGTTTGCTTGCTGGTTGCTAAATTGTCGAGTTGTTTTTGTTCATTCTCTGCGTTTGCTAGTTTGTAAATTGCTGCAAGTTCTGGTTGAAGTCCGCGAGTTTGTTTCACTGAGTTTAGCTGAGTTCGCTGCGAGTTTAACGAGTCGACTAGGAGAGTTTGCTTTTTTGTCTGGGTTTGCACTAGCAATTTTATTCTAAGCCTTGTTCTTGTTTTAATTTGCTGTTTGTAAACATTGCTGTGAGTTTTTCAATTGGTTTTGGCTGAGTTTTCACTGAGTCGAATCGCTGAGTTTTCTTTATCAAAAAAATGAGTTTTATTCAACTTCGAATTCAATTAGTTTTAGTTAATTTAATTTTCTTTTAAAAAAAAGAAGAATTTAATTTAGTGTTAATTCAAATTTAGAATTTATAGCATAATTTTGAGATAAATTTTAGAATAATTTAGAATTCTTAGATAAAATTTAGAATAATTTAGTTTTAATTAACTTAAAATAGAATTTCATTTAATAATTAATTAGGGTAAAATCAAATTTTCAAAAGCCCCAAATCGTTCTAATTTGATTAAATTAATTATTAAGGATTGTGAAATAAAATTATTCCCTGTGGATCGAATCTTAAATATTAAAACGATGATCGTGCGCTTGCGATAATTAAATTGTTTATTTTTGGCACATCATATATCTTAGGGTGAGGAGGCGTACTCATCCTCTGCCAGCATATCTTAGGGTGAGGAGGCGTACTCATTCTCTACCAGTATATCTTAGGGTGAGGAGCTATACTCATCCTTTACCAGTATATCTTAGGGTGAGGAGGCGTACCCATCCTCTACCAGTAGTACTTAAGGTGAGGAGGCGTACTCATCCTCTACCGGTACCAAACAGCAGCTGTAATAGGACTGATCATCCTTTACGGATAGATGACGAGGGAAATCTCCTGAATACGGTCCATCAGTAGTAATGGAAGCATATAATCGCCCAATGTGTATGGGTAATATTCACTATGGCGGAGAACCCAAGGTTTATTTCTTAAGAAGTATTGATGTATATATATATATATATATATATATATAGTATTCAAAAAGGGTGGAGAACATAGGAGTGCATTAGGCTATACGTATGCAAATGGAGGAAATTTTTTCTAAATAGAATGTAAAGTAATATGTAATAGAGGACAAATATAACTCAACTAGGATAAAAGATAAATAATATTAACTCTATACAGGGATCGTGAAATTTGAAGAACAGGCACCAACAAGGATCAAGTCGCTGAAAGAAGTTCATTAACATGATCAAGCCTTAGTGACAGAATAAGATGTACAGATGATTCAGTTGAAGGACCAAAGGATACCATGTATTCAAATCAATTGAAGAGACTGCTGTAGGATAATAAATTGGAATGTAACGAAGGTGTGAAGATCAAGATCAGTGCTAGTCACTTGTGAACCAAACCAGTGCACTAAGTGTTAGCAGATACGAGAAGGATCAACACATTAATTCACAGAAAGAATTGCCAAAGCCTATTGACGATCAAGGACAGATATAATATCTCAAGGTATTGTCAAAAATTAATTTACTCTGAAAATTAACTAAGTAACAGATTAATTAATTATTTATAATAAATAATTAAATTAATCAGGTACTTGAACTATTTTCTGAGATGAATTAATTCAGCAAAATATTTGAAACAGAAGGGAGAAGCCCAAAAGAAGCATCTAAAAATAGTAATACTATGCAAAGTTACTATGCACGATTACTATGCAAGGTTACTATGCAAGATTACTATGCATGGTTACTATGCGCGGTTACTATACAGGTACTGTGCAAATAGTGGTTACTGTGCAAATAGTGGTTACTGTGTAAATAGTGATTACTGTGCAAATAGTGGTACTGTGCAAATAGTGGCTGGTGGGGCCCACAGGGGTTGTTGGAATAGTACAACATAGTGACTTTCTATAACCTATAAATAGGTCTGTTGTATTTCATTTCAAAACACACCTCAACACACAACTTTCTCTTCTCTCTCTTATATCTTCTCTGTGTAAGCTGCTAGATAGTCCATCTAGTAGGGAAGCCGGCTTAGCCCGCTTTCAGGAAGTGTCGGGTAGATGGTCCTCGTGCCTAAACTAGCCTTAGGGGTGTTCTGGTTTTGAAGCTAATCCATTGGATTAGAAGTTGTAACACCCCTTCCAGTTTACTATCAATAAAGATATATTCTCGAAATTAGTTTTTTTTTGGTAATATCGTATTCAATCCCCCTTCTACGATACTTCGGGACCTAACAATTTGCATCAAAGGAAACTTCTAGCATACAAGAAGTCTAAAGATCAAAACCATGGGAAGGAAGGATACAGGTGTGAAGATTCCAATGCTTGACAAAGATAATTACTTTCACTGGAAAGTAAAAATGCACCTTCATCTCTCAGCCATCGATGAAGGCTATGTAGATTGCATAGAGAAAGGACCTCATGTTCCAACGAAGGCCAACTCTGGGATTGGTCAAGATGCTGGCACTGTAGCTACTGGAAGGCCTATTCCAAAGAATCAAGCTGAGTACACAGATGAAGACTTGGAGGAGATTCACAAAGATAGGAAGACCATGAACATTTTGTTCAATGGAATCGATCAAGATATGTTTGATAATGTCATTAACTACATCACTACTAAGCAAGTGTGGGACATTATCCAAACCATCTGTGAAGGAATTGAGCAGGTCAGAGAGAACAAGATGCAACTCTTCATACAACAGTATGAACACTTCCACCATAATTCTGGTGAAAATTTAACAGATATATTCAGTAGATTTCAGAAACTACTGAATGGCCTGGAGTTGTATGGGAGAACATATGAAGTTAAAGACTCCAACTTAAAATTTCTGAGATCTCTTCCTAAGGAATGGAAGCCAGTTACAATCTCGTTGAGAAACTCCCAAGACTACAAAAGTTTTACACTTGAGAGACTGTATGGCATCCTAAAAACATATGAGCTTGAAATGCAGCAAGATGAGGAAGTAGAAAAGAGCCAGAAGAAGAGTGGAGCTATAGCCTTGATGGCCAACAATCCAACAATCCAAGGTGGTGGAAGAATGAAGAGTGTAGAAGCCACACTAAGTTCAAAAACTTGTGAAGGTGAAGCTGAAGCTAGCAAGGGCAAGGGCAAGATGATTGAAGAACTTGATGCATCCAGTGGAGACGAGTCTACTGATCTGGATGAATATTCAAGGAATTGATTCTTTCTGCAAATTAGCAGAAGCTAAGTTAGATGTTGATAGGGAAGTTACTTCAGATAGTGATTTAGTCGAAAAAGAATGTTCTTTGAGACTTAAGCCTGTTAGCAAAACAACTTTAACTAAATTGAATAAAAAGTACGGGCTTGTCGACAAGAACTTTTTTAATGGAGAATGTAGCAATACTGAATCAGTTGAGAAAAGAAACATAGGCAACTTGTCCTACAAGCAATTGAAGGACAAGCTAGAAAATGTTAAGTCAGGTGTTAAGGACAAGAAAAAGAACAGAAATGGTAAGGTAGGGATTAACAAACACAACAATTACACACCTGATAAATATGCTCCCAGGAAAGAATGTGTAAAGTGTGGAAGCATTAATCATTTATTTACCAACTACAAAGCTATGAAAAATCGTTTGATGCCTAACATGCCTATGCTTGTGCCTGCTGTGAATGTTATGCCAAATATGTATGCTCCCTCTGCTCATGCATCTAGTCAATATGCTAACATGCCATTCATGCATAATCCATACTACAATGCTTTCAATATGCCATAGATGCCATGGATGATGAATAACATGTTTGCACAGACTATGCCTAACAATGCTATTAACTATAACAAATATGAGCAAGTATCAAATTCTGTCTCTCAAAGGCCCAAACCTAAAGTCAAAATTGATTTAACTCAATCTAAACTTTCGGTTAGAAGGGATTTGAAGGATAAGAAATTGGCTAACAAGGCAGGACCCAAGAAAACTTTGGTACCAAAATCAACTTGATTTTGTTTTGATGTGTGCAGGAAAATAGAAAGAATCTTTGGTATCTGGACAGTGGTTGTTCTAGGCATATGACTGGAGATTCTACCCTGCTCACTAAGCTTGAGGAGAGAGCTGGCCCTATCATTACCTTTGGAGACAACAACAAAGGATATACTAGAGGATATGGCTTGATTTCATAAGAGAATGTTGTCATTGAAGAAGTAGCACTGGTTGATGGACTTAAGCATAACTTGATAAGTGTCAGTCAACTATGTGATAAAGGCCAGAATGTCTGGTTCACATCTGAAGCTTGTGTCATTTTCAAGAAAAGTGACAACAAGGTAGTGTTGACAGGAGATAGAAGAGGAAATGTTTACATTGCTGACTTCAATTCAACAAATGCAAACATGACTACATGTCTTCTCAGTAAGGCAAGTGTAGATGAAGGTTGGCTTTGGCATAAAAGACTGTCACACTTGAGTTTTAAAGCAATGAATGAGTTGGTAAAGAAGGATTTGGTTAGAGGTATTCCAAAATTGGATTACTCCAAGGATGGATTGTGTGATGCATGCCAGAAAGGGAAGCAGAAGAAGGCCTCTTTCAAATCAAAGTCAATGTCATCAATTGATCAACCCTTGCAACTACTTCACATGGATCTCTTTGGACCAATCAATGTGTAGTAAATCTCAAAGAAGAAATACTTTCTTGTGATTATTGATGATTTCTCAAAATTCTCTTGGACATTCTTTCTGCACTCTAAGGATGAGGCGGGTGAAGTCATTATAAATCACATCAAGATAGTCAACAACAATCCTCTACTCAAAGTAAGAGAATTAAAAGTGACAATGGAATTGAGTTCAAGAATTCTGTAATAAGAGAGTTTTGTGAAGAAGAAGGAATTATCCAAGAATTCTCTGCACCAAGAACTCCTCAACAAAATGGTGTAGTGGAAAGAAAGAACAGAACTCTAATTGAAGCTGCAAGAACAATGCTTGAAGAGTCTAAGCTACCAACATACTTTTGGGTAGAAGCTATAAACACTGCATGCTACACTCAGAATATTTCTTTGGTCAATCAATCAAAAGGCATGACACCTTATCAACTTTTCAATGGCAAGAAACCAACAATCAACTTTCTGCATGTCTTTGGATGCAAATGCTTTGTACTGAAAAATCATGGTGAGCATCTTAGAAAATTTGATTCAAAAGCAGATGAAGCTATCTTTGTTGGATACTCAGCTGGAAAATCCTACAGAGTCTACAACCTAAGACTAAACATTGTAATGGAGTCCATACATGTTGTCTTTGATGACAAGAAAATATCTGGTCTAGTAGATGAAGGTTTTCATGAGTCTCTCTCATTTGAGAATGAGAGAAGTGGTGAAGAAAGTGAAGATGATGATGAAGAATGAAGATCAAATGGTGTGAGAAACAGACAAGGATCATCAGTTGAAGTACAGAATGAACCACCTGTTGAAGAGCAAATTACACCATCAGTTGGAAATCAATTTGAAGCATCTGTAGAAAATCAAAGAGAAACATCTGTTGATGAATCTGCAAGAACTCCATCAATCTCGAGGGCCATACACTCAGGGGGAGTTTCTCAAAGTCAAAACTCAACAACAAGCCACAATGATCAACATAGAGAAAATGAAGCCACTTCATCAAGGTCAAACTTACCACCACAAAGAAAATGGACCAGGGATCATCCATTTGAGCTTATCATTGGAGATCCTAATGCAAAGGTCCAAACCAGAAGAGCAACTCAAGAAGAATTCTTGTATAGCAGTTTTCTATCCAAAGAGGAACCTAAGAGAGTTGAAGAAGCTCTTCTGGATCCAGACTGGGTTTTAGCAATGCAAGAAGAGCTAAAGCAGTTTGAAAAAAATGAAGTATGGAAACTTGTACCCAAACCTAAAGACAAATCAGTGATTGACACTAAGTGGGTATTCAAGAACAAGATGGATGAGAATGGAATAGTCACAAGGAATAAATCTAGATTAGTTGCTAAAGGCTACTGTCAAGAGGAAGGAATTGACTTTGAAGAAACCTTTACACCAGTGGCAAGGTTAGAAGCAATAAGGATCTTCCTAGCCTATGCAGCGCATGCCAATATCAAAGTCTATCAAATGGATGTCAAGAGTGCATTTCTGAATGGTATTCTGGAGGAGGAGGTGTATGTTAGTCAACCGCCTAGTTTTAAAGATTCAGACTTTCCAGAATATGTGTTCTTTCTACTCAAAGCACTCTATGGCCTGAAGCAAGCACCCTAGAGCCTGGTATGACACACTCTCACAGTTCCTTATAGAGAATCACTTCATTCGAGGTACTGTTGATAAAACTCTCTTTTATAGAAATGTCAATGGCTCTATGATACTTGTCCAAATTTATGTAGATGATATAATATTTGGGTCTACAGATGAGAAAATTTGCAAGAGGTTTGCCAAACTCATGCAAAGTAGATATTGTAATAACCCTAACTTTAGAAAGGCTACAGTGCCCAAATGAATAGTGATCTTGAGGAATCCAGGGAAATGGTGTGTAGGTACTTTATATTAGGGATGGAAAATGAGTGAACAGAAACCATATTAGTATTGTACATTGAAAATAAGTGACTCGAAATGACGATGGATTTTAGAAATTCCTGAATTTTGATTTTGAGGATTTTGAGCTCGAACGAACTTCTATATCTTGGATATTAAGGAGTATAGAAATACTAAAAGAATTATATATTGAGGAATTAGTGAATTTAAGTTAAACCAAGGGATTATTAAGTTAAGAGAATACCAAAGGAAATTGGATTTGTAAATGATTTCGAAAACCACTGAGATAATGAGGTATACTCGAAACGAACCACGATTAGACGAGTATGGAAACCAAGCAACCAAGATTAGTAATTTAACAAGGATGCATATCACATTATGATTATCCAAGGTTAGTAGCATAATACTTAGAAAATAAGTAAATGAGAATATGAACTCATCCTAATGACATCACTAATGATCTCATATTCCACTAACTCAAAATTAAGGGTAAATTAGTACTTTTGCTTGGCTTAAACCACAAATATCTTTCAAGGCTTCCAAGGTAATCTAGAATACACAAGATTAAGCTAGATAATTATCAAAGAAACACAAAAATCTCTCCCCACCTCCTTCATTATTACAATCGGCCATTTAGGAAAAAAAGAAGAAAATAAAAACAAAAATCCTAGCTAGCATCAAGATAAAATCAAGAGGAAATTCATGGGGCTTCTTGGAGATTAGGAAGGAGCATATACAAAGTTTCAAGGCCAACCATCATCATTTAGCAAGGTAATAAAATCATGGAAGTCGTTAGAAAAGATGATGAATAGTGTTTTCAAGTGTTAACTTTGTTTTAATGGTTTCTTTTAGTGATTGAAGCTAGTATAAGGTTGATTAAGGATATATCAAGGATTGTTAAGGGTTATCAAAGCTTCAAGAAGGTATAATCATGCTTGCTCTTTTATATTTATGGTGGATATTGTTTGGTTTAGTGATTAAGTAGTGTAAATGTTAAGATTATGATGTTATATGTGTTTGTAAGTGGTTTGAGTTAAATATGGAAGTGTTTGGGATTGTAACCATGGCTGGTGAAGAAGACCACATGGTGTAGGTGATGATTATGGTGTTTGATAATTGATTTGGAGGAGTTGGATTTATGGAAAGTACGAAATTATAGCCGTTATAATGCCCGATTTTCGTTAGGATGTAAGTTGCCCTGTTTTGGACCCCCTGCATCCGTACGGTACCCTACTGTCCAGGTTCCTAATTAACTATGAAATGATAGAGCTTAGTTCATAGATCGTTTTGATATAAGGTGCGTTAAAATCTGATGAACGGTTTAGGAGAAAAGTCAGTTTTAGTGAAAGCGGTTCAGAAACCGAGAAACCGTAAATGTATCAAACTTGAGATTACAATTACCATACTTTAACATTGTTAAAAGTCACGAAATTTTGGGATATGGTAGTAGTGTGGTCAAAGAACTATTTCCAGTTGACCTTACATTAAAATTCGAAATTTAAAAATTATAGGAAATTCTGCAGTCGAGTGTGGTCGTTAAGGGAAATGGTGAAAACCCCTGAAACTTCGATTTAGGTTATAAATGGTTAAGTTCTTGAACCTTTGGGGTAATAGGAATACGTTAAACATATATTAAAGTTTCAAAAGGTAATGTTATACAAGAGTGTAGTGAGTAAGAGATGTGGTTCTAACGACGGTCCTTTTGTGTTTATAGAAACTCCGGAAGAGGGACGAGCCATACCGTCAGGATATCGAAACCGAGGCAAGATTTCTTCTATCCCTATTTGTAAAACTACTTATCTTCACAAAGAAACTTGATTTCGTGGAATATATATGTGATGCTATTATTACTATATTGTGAAGAAATTGTCTTCCTTGAGTATTAATATTGAAAAGAAAGATATACGAAGATGTATATGAATATGGATATGAGTATAAGATGTATATGAATATGAATAAGAGTATGAGATGGATATGTATAGAGATGATTATGCATGAATTGAACATGCCTTATGATTATGAGAATAAGAGAGAATGGTATCAGTTGTTATCGAGGGTTATATGGTTATAATATTATATTAAAAATGTTCTTTTTGAGTATCAGTGGTTTAATAAACATTATTTGATTATCATACATTACTCTTAAAATAGATGGAATATTTTACAAATATAAAAGTATATTTGATTTCTGAATATGAAAGAGAGGTTTGAATCATAATCAAAGCATTATGATATATATATTTTATAGAAGTAATGTGCGAGAATGGAAATGATATTTTGAAAAGAGAATAATTATGTGATAAAGAGGGGGATTGCAACAGACTTGCGTAAGTGGCTGTGTGCGACACAGTCCAGCATTTATTATTTTTATTACGGCACGAAGATGCCAAGGGAGGATGTTAGCAGGTGGCCTTCCTCCAGGGATGATCTTCATTCCTTCTACCGGTAGTAAAAAGAGAGCAGGTACGATTAGGCGACTGATCATCGTCCTAACGTATCAGGCGACAGCAGATATCCCCAATGTTTTTGAAAAGAAAGTGTAGACAATGGTTTTCAGATTTCTATACTGAAAACAGAATAATGATGTGAGATGATGAAATTATGATTACAGATGAAGAAAAACTGATATTATATTATTTCAGATTTCTATACTGAAAACAGAATAATGATATGAGATGATGGAATTATGGTTACAGATGAAGAAAAACTGATATTATATTAATTCAGATTTCTTTCTTATAATAGTAGTGGATGATGTATTATTAAATAAGAGCTCTATTCTTCCTTAAGGATTTTAATTGTTTCCTGCTATTATATATGCATATACATATATGTATACTCGTTCACATTTTAAATTTTAGTTACAGTATGATCTTGCTGAGCTATTATAGCTCACTCTTGCTACTTATGTATATAGCAGCTAGGTCCCATGCCGATACTACGTACCACACCCCGCAAGAGGGTAAGGGAAAGGCGACCTTTTGAGCGTGTGCTGGCGACCATCCCCGAGGTAGTGACAAGCGAAGGGGCTTAGTATACTTATGTAAATTAAGTGTGTAAGTTGTAATAAACTTTAGTTGTTGAAGTGCTTCCTGTAGAAGCTTTGTTCAACAATGTACTTAGTAAATTCTGGGCTTGTAATAACTGTTAACTTTAAAACTTTTAAATATTGTGGTTGTTGTTCTATGAGCATATGACTGGTGTGTGTGTGTATTAGTGTGGGGTCAACTGCTTATTTATTTATAAAAAAAAGACTACAGAGATATTGATATTGATCGGAAATTGGACCGTGATGACCTGGATCCTTGACCCCGGATCTAGGTGCGTCACAGATATGAAATGAGTATGATGGGTGAATTAACTTATTTTCTTGGTTTACAAGTTAAACAAGTGAATGAGGGCATTTTTATAAGTCAAACAAAATACATTTATGATCTTTTAAAAAGGTTTGATTTAGCAGATTGCTCTTCTGCAAAAACACCCATGGTCACTGCCACTAAGCTTGAACTGAATACTAAGGAAAAGAAGGTGGACATGACAAGCTATAGGGGCATGGTTTGATCTCTTTTATACTTAATAGCTAGTAGACCTGATATTATGTTTGCTACATGTTTATGTGCTAGATTTCAAGCTAATCCTAGGGAATCTCACTTAGTAGCTATTAAAAGGATTTTCAGATATCTCAAGGGAATACCAAACCTTGGCATTTGGTACCCTATAGATTCTGGTTTTGAGCTACTTGGTTACTCAGATGCAGATTATGCAGGTTGCAAAATGGATAGAAAAAGTACCACAGGAACCTGTCAATTCTTGGGAAACAAGCTGGTCTCATGGTTCAGTAAGAAGCAGAACTCAGTATCTACCTCAACTGCAGAGGCTGAATACATAGCAGCTGGGAGTTGTTGTGCACAGATTCTATGAATGAGAAATCAACTACTTGATTGTGGAGTTAAAGTTGAAAAGATCCCAATTTTCTGTGACAACACTAGTGCAATTGCAATATCACAGAATCTAGTGCAACATTCTAGAACCAAGCACATAGACATCAGATACCATTTCATCAGGGAGCATGTAATGGAAGGCACTGTGGACCTGCATTTTGTTCCTAGTGAAAAATAGTTGGCAGACATTTTTACTAAAGCTTTGGATGAAGCAACCTTTTCAAGGTTGGTAAGTGAGCTTGGTATGTTAAATTTCACATGATCTTTTAAAATGTCTGTTCAATTAGTTGTAGCCAGTGAATTTAATTCTCTGGATTTTGTTTGTTTTATTTGCTTATCTGCATGATTATTCTGGAGATATCATTGTAGCATAATTAAATAAATATTTTATTGACATATATCAATTAATGATATTTTGTTAATTTTATGTCTATTTAATTGTGAGTTTATCTGATTATTGTGGATTAATTCTTGATTTACTGCGTGATTATTTTTAAATCCATAATAATTAAAAGTATTAAATATGTGTATATGTGTATAGGCTGATAGGTTTCGGTGATAAGATGTTTTTCGGCTGACAGGTTTAAATGATAAGATGTTTTTCGGCTAATTAGGTTGTTAGGTGAGAAATTATTGAATGGTGTTATTCTTAAACATAACCTGTCACTATCTCACCTAACCCACTAAACCTTGAAACGTTATAAATGATGAGTTTTTGTTTGTGTTTAACATCAACATTTTTCAGATATACAGAGCATATACACACAATTGTTGAATATTTCGAGCTTTGATCGGAAAAGATCTCTCAATCTAGCTGGTGGTTTTTAGATTGGATTTCATATTCTTGCTTTATACATCATCCTTTATAAAAACTAACCCTTGTTTTTGAATTTCCTCAAAGTTTTTAAAATGGCATTGCAGGGAAGCTTTTTAATTGCTAAAGTTAATCCTATTTCCATTCAGTAAATCGAAACCATTCTGGATGAGCAATTTCGGGCTTGGACACAATTTCTGAATGAACATTCATTAATTCGCTATGCTTTAGTTACACTAGTACAGCTTAACCATGATGCATTACGTGACCTATATTGTAGTGCGGCTAACACTTCTGGACAGGACGGGTGTGCAATCACATATCTACTGTTTGGTAGGTCGATTGGGGTCACTGAACGAGATGTTAATCGAATTCTTTATTTTCCTATGGAAAATCTCATTTCTGATCCTACACCTGAACATATTGAAATGTTCTTTCGTTCTATAAGATAGGGTACGCTTGGAAAATGGTCGAAAGGATAAATGTTCTTACATGAAGACGAATGTAATTAATTACATAAGCAAAAAGAACTATACGGATGTGCCTACAGTCCTAACTGAATATCTAAAGACTGTCCCACTTCCGTTATTACCAAGACCAGTGAGAGCATGTATACGACAAGGTAATATTTCAATCCCTGCTATTCCAACCTCTGTATTTCCTGTTATGTCACAGGAAATACAGTTTCTACAGCCCCTAGTGGCCATCTTTCCCGACCAAGAGCAGGAAATCCCACCGAATCTAACACAGGTTGAAGAGCCCATTCTACAAATGCAAACACAAACACAACAAACTTCTACACCTCAATTGTCACTTAAACGACCAGTCATTCACATTATTGAGGGAGATAGTGCCTCAGCAGCACCACATAAGGAGTTAGTTACATCAGCCGCTCTACCTCATTCTAAACGGAGTAAACCCAATGAACCTGAGGTAACGGCAACTGTTAGTGAAACAATTCTTTCTTATCCAATGAGTGCAAATGTAAATGAGGTTGAATTGACGAGAGCAACTATCTTGAGTTCCATTTCACGGAACACAAGAGTGGTTGATCTTTCTAAAGATCAAATGCCTTCACAGGCATCCGAGGTGGAATTACCTACCTCTATAACTGCTGGTGAATCTTCCACTTTACGAAAAGATCCATCGGTAGGTGGTTCTTTTATGAACCAAGTGTCTTCACAGACATACGAGGGAAACTTGGGTTTTGTGCCATTTAATCGATTCAAGTTTAACCTCCCAGAGGGAAAATCTCTGGATCTCTTTCGAGATTTACCACTCTTTACCAGTGGTCGGCAACTCGCTTCACGCGAGGACGGAAGCTCACGAACTTTCATTGCACCATCTGTGACCTTTGAAAAAGGGGCTAGGATGATTTCATTTGCAGGTACACATATCGGTGGAAGCTCTGGAGGAGAGTTGAGGGAAACACGAATAGAACATGTAAGTGTCACCCAAAACTACTAAACCGAGTGAATATAGATTGTTGAGTGAAACACCTGCAGAACGTACGGGTGAGCAACCTACTCAACCACATGCACCTGTAACCAGAAAGGAATACAGCAGACTCCTTACACGGGTCCAAACAATGGAGAAAGAGTTGCCAAAATACTTGTAAGTCCATTGCAGAAATCAAACATTTACAACTTATTCAACATGATGCATTCCAGGTTCAATTAAGTTCTGTGACAGCCCAGTTTATTCATGCAATTAATTCCGTGGTGAAGACATCTTCGTCTAATTTACCAACTCAGCATCCTACTACTCTGGAGGATAACCCAACTGAGGGGAAGAAGGTGGAAGACCAAGAAAAATCTACTAGGCGTAAGAGCAAGGAAAAGGTTGTTGACACAAAATTAACTGTTGACATGGAATTAACTTTATTTTGGGAAAGGAAAAACTAATGGGAGTATTAGTGCTATGTGGAAAGAAAGTAAAGGTAAACTTGAAGATATGTTCAGTCTAAAGGAACAATTGTCTTGCAC
Source organism: Saposhnikovia divaricata (assembly GCA_036435485.1). NCBI lineage: Eukaryota > Viridiplantae > Streptophyta > Magnoliopsida > Apiales > Apiaceae > Saposhnikovia > Saposhnikovia divaricata. The sequence goes on along the minus strand of CM071596.1, from coordinate 146,469,257 downwards.
TTGGTTAATCTTAGAAATCTGGAAAATGTATATATATGATCCAGAATGCACTTTAATATTAGTTATCTCTGAACTTTATTTTTGTTGTATCAGTTGAGTTATCCTCTAGGAATTTGATTGTCAAACCCTAACAATCAAATATGGGGAGATTGTAAAGCATAATGTAAAGTAATATGTAATAGAGGACATATATAACTCAACTAGGATAAAAGATAAATAATATTAACTCTATACAGGGATCGTGAAATTTGAAGAACAGGCACCAACAAGGATCAAGTCGCTGAAAGAAGTTCATTAACATGATCAAGCCTCAGTGACATAATAAGATGTACAGAAGATTCAGTTGAAGGGCCAAAAGATTCCATGTATTCAAATCAATTGAAGAGACTGCTGCAGGCTAATAAATTGGAATGTAACGAAGGTGTGAAGATCAAGATCAGTGCTAGTCACTTGTGAACCAGACCAGTGCACTAAGTGTCAGCACATACGAGAAGGATCAACACATTAATTCATAGAAAGAATTGCCAAAGCTTATTGACGATCAAGGACAGACATAATATCTCAAGGTATTGTCAAAAATTAATTTACTCTGAAAATTAACAAATAACAGATTAATTAATTATTTATAATAAATAATTAAATTAATCTGGTACTTGAACTATTTTCTGAGATGAATTAGTTCAGCGGAATATTTGAAACAGAAGAGAGAAGCCCAAAAGAAGCAGCCAAAAATAGTAATACTATGCAAAGTTACTATGCATGATTACTATGCAAGGTTACTATGCAAGATTACTATGCGCGGTTACTATGCACGGTTACTATGCAGGTACTGTGCAAATAGTGGTTACTGTGCAAATAATGATTATTGTGCAAATAGTGATTACTGTGCAAATAGTGGCTGGTGGGGCCCACAGTGGTAGGTGATAAATAGTGGTACTATTTAAATAGTGACTGGTGGGGCCACAGGGGTTGTTGGAATAGTACAGCATAGTACAACATAGTGACTTTCTATAACCTATAAATAGGCCTGTTGTATTTCATTTCAAAACACACCTCAACACACAACTTTCTCTTCTCTCTCTTATATCTTCTCTGTGTAAGCTGCTAGACAGTCCATCTAGTAGGGAAGCCGGTTTAGCCCGCTTTCAGGAAGTGTCGGGTAGAAGGTCCTCGTGCCTAAACTATCCTTAGGAGTGTTCTGGTTTTGAAGGTAATCCATTGGATTAGAAGTTGCAGCACCCCTTCGAGTTTATTATCAATAAAGATATATTCTCGGAATTATTTTTTTTGGTAGTATCGTATTCAACCCCCCTTCTACGATACTTCGGGACCTAACATAGAATCTTTTGGAAATTATGTTGTTGGTAATCAAAATATACCTTATATATATATATATATATATTCTAGTGATATAAAACATGCTGGGCATTTTTGGCTCATTCTTGCTATTTTAAATATTCTAAAACAGCGGCGTCCGGAGCTGGAACTAGTGTGGCGAACCGAGATAAAGGGAAGGGGAAAAGCAACTAATTCAGTGTGTTAGCCTTATAGTACCTGAGGAGGGTGCAAGCTGGAAAGAAGTTGTTTAATGCTTTATTATCTAGTACTTTGAAGTTGTAATAAGATTCTGGAGGATACTCTGATGTGTAAACACTTTTGGATTAGTAAGTACTTGTTTTAAGACTATAACCCGTGGAGTAGATTATGGAGTTTATTATGGATATTGTTGTAGATTATATTGTGAGCAGGTGATTGAATATTCCGCAAGAGATGTGACGACCTGGATTCCTTTAGGGTATTTGGGGGCGTTACAGTGCGTGTCTTGAGTGTGTTGCTATGTGGGTTTGTGTTTTTGGTATCAAATGGTTCGACTGTTACTGTGATGCAAAGAATTATCTATTTTCATTTTTCGACTGTTATGAATTAATATCCTGTATGATGAATCCCGAGTAATAAGTTGTTAAATATTCGTATAATTCTTGTGTGCGGAGTTTCGAGTTGGAAACCCAAATTAGGGTACCCTCGAAATTTTGCCCTCTCGACAATGATTTTATTTGAGTCGGGGGAAATTGACGATGATGATTACGTGAGCCAAATTTAATTTTATAATTATGCAATAATTTATTTTTGTGATTGTAATGTTTCGAATTGTATGTTCAGTTAGTATAATTTATAGAATGTATAATGGTAATTTAAATTGTTTAGTACTTGACTTGGTTGTAAATACCATTTGGAATGTGGATATGTTGGTTGGTTGTGTCGGTTATGTTCCGACTGGCAGTCACCCGTATAAAGGGGATGCCGTCAAATTTTTCTAAAAATCTTAATTATATATTTTCAACATATATATATATATATATATATATATATATATATATATATACACTACTAGTATGGAGTGGTATTTGATGCATATTTTATTTATGTGATTTTCTGCTAAATGTTTATCGGTTATAATTATATGTTATGTTAGTGGCCTATGGTTGAAATGTATCTTGTTATTTATTCTTAAGAATTGATTTCTTAAACCCTCGTACCTTATCATTGATGCCATTAATAATTGTTTAAAATTCTGTACCCAGTAGTCACACTAATTTTTGTTAAACTATAACCTTAATTTATAATTCATGCCTTGCTCTGTCATAAACCTTTTCTTTATGCTTATTTCCTAAACCACACAAATAAAACCCTACTTATAATCCCTGGAACCTTAATTCTAAAACCCTAACATTTACTTTATCTCTCATTAGCTCATGACCCTTTTTATTAAATCCTGTTTCCTGAAACCTATCACAGTTACTTAAATATTTCTTTCACACCACCTCCTTATGTTTTTATGAGCTTGACAACACTTATTATTAATTACCTTTGAATCATACTTGAACCCTATCCTGTGTACCTTTTGCAATTACTCCTAAATGCTTCCCTGACCTTTAATCTTTTATAAATGCAAATCAAAATGGTTTTTTATTTAAAAATGCTTTAAAATTCCTTAAGTTGGGCTGATCTGTTATCAGTGAGTTTAAGGACCGAAAAGTGAAATGTTTTAAATGATTTTAAAGGTTTTATCGTGAGGGATTCCGTCAAAAATGTTTTCTACGGATTCCTTCAGATTGGAGAGCGTAAGAGGCCGGGTGATGTCGGTCCAGCATGTTTTATTTTGTGTTGTAGTTCTGGTGGGACCAGTCCAGCACCTTTAAAGGCTTGCCTAATTGGGAACCCAATTTTATGTCCAGAGGGACTTTGTGTCTGGTATGGGGACTTTACGTGGTTGATCACCCGTATTGTCCGAAATCGGGTAAAACCTCCAATCAAATTTAAACATTTTAAAAATGAAATTGATTTAAAAAGAGAATTGATTATTTTCTTTCTCATATGAATAGATTTTAGAAAATTTCAAAGGATGATTTTAAAATGTCATGAACAGAATAATTGACTGCCAGACAGGCTTATCCTTGAAATTGTGAACTAATCAGAATATCCTGAATTACAACTGGTACCTTTATATTGTTGTATTCAGTATTCAGTTGTGGATTCTTATCTCCATTTTGTCATTTGCTAAGCATTTGGCTCACTTCTTGCTATTGTTCTAACCTTTTTTTAGTTAAGAAAGAAGAGGATATGTCTTAAGAGCTATATCAGGAGAATTGCGTGTTGGGGACCCTAGACACATTAATTTTGAGCTGGTAGTAGGTTGGACTTTTGAGTAACAGCCAAGACTTGTAGAAATATTGCCAGTTAGTTGTATTTATATTTGTGGGATGTATTAAACTTTTGATAAATGATTTGGTATTGTAATGTAATAACTTAGTTTATTAGTTTGCTTGTTTCATACAACTACCTGTTAAAGATCCACGTTAATAGTGGGGTCATTATATTATGTTTTATTATTATTGTCAGCAGGGTTTATGTATTTTGATTTGTGTTGTGACGCCCCGATCATGACCCCAGATCGGGAGGGCGTTACAGTATGGTTTATATGAATTTTTATATAATATGACAAATTGATCAATATCTATACTATTATATAAAAGCCGAAACATTAAAAGTTTGGTTGGTCGGTACGGTACCTGTTGATTTTACTTATTTACCCTTACTTAATGATACATGTTATTTTACGTAATTATCCTTACTTAATGATACATGTTATTTTACATAATTATCCTTAAATTATTTATAGTTACTAATCTATACTATTATATAATATGCCGTTGATTTTACTTATCTACCGTTATTTAATTAAATATAAAATTCATCCTACTAACTAATCAATTTCCTTTTTCAAGTTAAACATAATACCTTTTCTATTTTTCAAAAACTAAATAATTTTCTTCCTCAAGTAAATACAATATCTTATATATTTTATCTAACTAAAATTTCTCTTTACTAATCAATTTCCATTTTCAGGTTAAACATATTACCTTTTCTATTTTTCAATAACTAAATAATTTTCTGTTTAAGGTATTTATTGGGGCCTACAACTTCGCCGAGCCCGACGTGTATTTTATCTAACTAAAATTTCTCCTTTTTTAAAATACTAAAAAGCAATTTTGTTTCATAAAATAACATAATTATATTGTAATTACTATTAACTAATCAATTACCTTTTTCAGCCAAAATACGTTACCTTTTCTCTAACTAAAATCTTACGGGCGGTTACCTTTTTCATGCAAAACACCTTAACTTTTTTTCTTTTCTCTAACTCTCTTTTTCTAATTATATCACGGACGGTTCTATTTAATAAAAATAAAAATAAAAATAAAAATAAAAATATTATAATACTAATAATTAATCGATTACATTTTCAACTAAAACATATCATCTTTTCTTTCTTTATTTTTCTAGAAATATCACGGGCAACATTAATTTCTCATTTTCTAAAAACATCATGAGATATTTTATTTAGTAAAATAAAATAATTAAATTATAATTACTATAAACTAAACAATTAACTTTTTCACCTAAAGCATGTCACCTTTTTAATTCACATTACCTTTTCTATTTTTTCTAACTAAAGTATCTCTTTTTCCAATTATATTACGTGCGGTTATATTTAATATAATAAAATAATAATATTATAATAGTAATAACCGATTACCTTTTTCAGCTAAAACGTAACATCTTTTTTATATTTTCAAACTGAAATCCCTCTTTTTCTAAAAATATCACGGACAACACTAATTTCTCCTTTTCTAAAAACATTACGAGCAATTTTATTTAGTCAATTAACATAAATAAATTATAATTATTATATACTAATCAATTACATTTTTCACCTAAAACATGTTACCTTTTTATTTTTTTTAACTAAGTCCTCTTTTTTTCCAATAATATCACGTGCATTCTACTTAAAAATAAATTAAAATAATAATTTTATAATTACTAATAATTAACCGATTACATTTTTCAACTAAAACCTACCATCTTTTCTATATTTTCTAACTAAAATTCACGGATAACATTTATATAATTATTATCAAATCACCTTATTTAAAAATTTAAGCCTCCAAAATTCATATTTAAAAAAAATTAATTCAAATTAATGAAAAAAATTCAAATAATATTAAAAATAATCCGTGTATCGCACGGGTTTTAAGCTAGTAATATATAATGATTGAGTACTTAGATCATTATACGATAAAATCAAAAAAATTGATTGAACATCAACTCAAATATTTTTAAAATTTTAAAATTGAGTTAAAAAATAATTCAAAATATAAAAGTAAAAAATGGTTTGTAAAAATTATTAAAATATTAAATAAATTAAATTTTATCGTTTATCATATTCTTAATTACAAATTTATTTAAATATATATACAATTTTGGAGGAAAAATTAGTTGAGCGTCCATACTCGGGTTTTACGCTACTTAATTTTTGGAAATCAAATCAAATGAACCAATTCCCGAGTAGTCAAATTGGTTTGGAGAAAATGGAGTGTATGGTGTATAGTGTTAAAACTAGCATGATAGCCCGTGCAAAGCACGGGCACCATTTAAATTCGTCTGATTTAATTGTTATGATTATTAAGATAGATGATTCGTAATTTTTGAAATATAATAGATAAAAAGTGTGATACATTTAATAAAATATTTGAAGTATGATACATTGTGTGTATACATCTATAAACTATTATCACTCGACAATTCTTTAATGTCACCAAATCGACCAACACTCTAGAAATAATATGCAAACACGTTTGTCACGAATTCCAACCACCCTACACCTCCGATCACTCATTCATCTCACTTTTCATCCTCTCACATAAGATCTGAGTTTATAAAGCTCATTCACCCACTCTACCACCGTCATCACCAGCACATTCGAACACTATTAGATTTTCAGATTTTGGAAATTTTGGTAATTGCGTTCAAAATTTTAATGATTTGGATTCAAATTTTAGTGATTTAAGTTGAATGTTCGGTCATTCTACTATCATTTTGATTTTTAGTGGTGTAGAGCCTGATATTGATTTGATTGCAGTAAAAATTTAGTGATTTCACTCGTGATCTAGCGATTTTGTATGGTAGTGGTGTTGAGTATACAACAACGAAAACAAAACCCAAAGCGAATAAACAAGAACAAGAAAATAACGACAATCACACAAGACAAAGATTTACGTGGTTCAGAAATTCCTACTCCACAAGCCGCACTAATTTTGTATTGATCTCTCACATTGTGTTGTGTTATGTTACAATTACATGAGTATTTATATGAGAAGAAACTGGGTCAACCAATCAGAGTCTAATTCTGAAATTCCCAACTCTAATCCTAACTCTAATTACAGTCCAATTCACGAATTCCCAAGTCAAATCAGAAACCAATTCTGAAACCTAATAGACTCCACAAACCCAACAATCTCCCACTTGGAGTCTGACCACATCTTCACTTCACTCTGGTAAATCTAGTAACAAATAATCCCTCGATCAATAACTCTAACTAGTGCAACGCCTTCTCATCAATCAGTTCTGAAGGCCAGTTGAAGCTATGCAAAGCTTCAACTTTTCATTAGTAACCACCTTAGTCAACATATCTGCAGGATTCTTTGAACCAAGGATTTTCTTCAAGGACAAAGTACCATTGCTAATCAACTCTCTTGTAAAGTGATATCTCAGCTGAATATGCTTCGTCCTAGCATGAAACATAGGATTTTTCTCAAGATGAATAGCACTCTGACTGTCGCTATACAAAGCACTGTCCGCCTGTTTCTTGCCCAACTCCTCAAGAAAATTCTTCAACCAAATCATCTCCTTGCTAGCTTCAGAGATAGCCATATATTCTGCTTCCGTGGTTGAAAGAGCAACACTCTTTTGAAGTCGAGACATCCAACTAATTGTTGTGCCACCCAACGTGAAAATATATCCCGTAATACTTTTTCTTGTATCCAAACATCCACCCAAATATGCATCAGAGAACCCTTCCAAGATAACATCTTTCTTGCTGAAACATAATGCAACCTTGGATGTGCCTTTCAAGTAGCGCAACAACCACTTGACTGCTTCCTAATGCTCTCTTCCTGGATTAGACATGAACCTGCTAACAACTCCCACTGCATGGGCAATATCTGGCCTTGTACACACCATAGCATACATCAAACTCCCAACTGCAGATGCATACGGAACTTTGGCCATATCTTTCTTGCCATCATCCGTTTTAGGTGACTGCTTCTTCGTGAGATTAAAGTGAGTCGCCAACGGTGTACTTCTGGTCTTCACATTCTGGACACTGAATTTCTGCAACAATTTCTCAATATACTTCTCTTGAGATAATTTCAAAGTACCTTCAGATCTATCCCTTATGATGCTCATACCAAGTATCTGTTTTGCCGCACCCATATCCTTCATCTCAAACTCCTCAGACATCTGTCTCTTTAACCTGTTAATTTCCCTCATGTTTGATCCTGCTATCAACATGTCATCAACATACAACAATATGATATAAGATGAATCAAATTGTTTAAAATAACAACAATGATCCATAGCACTCCTAGTGTACCCATTCTTCATCATAAAGTTATCAAACTTCAAGTACCATTGTCTTGGCGCTTGCTTCAAACCATACAAGCTTTTATAAGCTTGCAAACAAGGTTTTCTTTCCCAGCTACCTGAAATCCTTCTGGTTGTACCATGTAGATGTCTTCCTCAAGATCACCATGTAAGAACGCGGTCTTAACATCTAGTTGCTCTAGATGTAACTCCTCTGCAGCCACAATACTTAGCACAATTCTAATAGTAGTCATCTTAACAACCGGAGAAAATATATCAGTATAGTCAATACCCTTTTTCTGTTGATAACCCTTTACTACTAACCTCGCCTTGTATCTCTTGCTGCCATCAGGTTCTTCTTTGATCCGGAACACCCACTTATTCTGTAAAACCTTCTTTCCTGCTGGTAACTCTGTTAAAGATCAAGTCTCATTCTTCTCAAGAGAACTCATCTCTTCTTCCATGGCTGATTTCCACTGAATTGAATCATCCACCTGAACTGCCTCTGAATAACACTGAGGCTCTCCATCCTCAGTCAATAACATATAATATGCTGAAGGAGAAAATCTTTGTGGTGGCCTCACAATTCTGCTAGATCTTCTTACCTCAGCATGTGGAGTAACTGGAACTGTGTCATCACCATTCCATGAACTCCTACTATTTCCTGCAAGATCTTCTTCTGTAATATCTTCAAGCACTGCTTTCTCTTTCTCAGGTTGTTCCTTTGCAAACTCAGAATCGACTACAAGCTTATCCTTGTACACTGCACTTTCGTTAAAAGTAACATCTCTACTTCTAACGACCTTCTTCGTTAGTTCATCCCAGAAACGGTAACCCATATCATCTGAGCCATAACCAATGAAGATACACTTCTTTGCTTTTGGATCAAGCTTGTCCCTGTCAGAATCTTTAACACGCACATAAGAAACACAACCAAAAACTCGCAAGTGTGAAAGATTTACCTCCTTTTTCTGCCACTCTTCTTCAGGAATCTTGAACCCCAAAGGAACTGAAGGTCCTCTGTTTATGAGATACGCTGCTGTGCTAACTGCATCTGCCCAAAAAATCTTTGGCAACCCTGCATGCAATCTCATACTCTTGACCCACTCATTCAAGGTTCTATTCATGCGCTCTGCAACACCATTCTGCTGCGGTATCTCTGGAATAGTTTTGATCATTCTAATTCCATATTCTGCGCAATAGCTTTTAAACTCATCACTACTGTACTCACCACCATTATCTGACATCAAACTCTTAATCTTCAAACCGGTCTGATTTTCAACTTCGGTCTTCCACTTCTTGAAAGTAGCAAACACATCTGATTTATTCTTCAAGAAATAAACCCATACCTTTCTAGTGGAATCGTCAATGACAGTGACATAGTAGCGAGATCCTCCCAACGACGCAACTGCTGTTGGACCATATACATCTGTATGAACTAGCTCTAACCTCTCAACCTTGGGTGTCCTCCCTGATTTTGCAAAAGTAACTCGTTTCTGCTTTCCAAGAACACATGGCTCACAGAACCCAACTTCCACATTCTTCAGCTCTGGAATCTTACCCTTCGAAGTTAATAGCTTCATACCTTTTTCACTCATATGACCAAGTCTTTGGTGCCACAAAGTTGAAAACTCAATCTCATCAGCAACCGTATTTGCTTCATAGTTAGATTGTTCAACTATGTACAACGTCCCCTTTTTCTCTCCACGAGCAACAACTAGATTCCCCTTTATAACCTTCCACTGTCCGTCTCCAAAAGTAACTCGATACCCTTCCTTATCTAACTGACCCACAGATATCAACATCTTCTTCAGTCCAAGAATGTACCTTACATCTTTCAACGTCCAGCTAGTCCCCAAAGAGGTCTTGAGATTAATATCTCCCATGCCCGTAATATCCAGAGTCTCATCATCAGCAAGACGGACTTTACCAAAATTTCCAAGTCTGAAATTTAACATCAAATCCTTGCAAGGGGTAGCATGGAAAGATGCACCAGAATCCATAACCCATGATTCAACCGAACATTCAACACAACAAATCAAAGCATCGTCACTCACCACCTCTTCAACTACATTAGCTGAATTATCCTCTTTCTTCTTTCCTTTAGGAGCTGCGGGAGCCGTACACTGATTTCTGAAGTGACCTTTCTTCTGACAATTCCAACAAACAATCTCCTTGCGATCTTTGGACTGTCCTCTCTTCTGTGACTTCGATCTGCTACGCCCCTGATTCTGCCCCATATCGGACTTTCTGCCTCTTATCTCAGTACTCAACAAGGAACCTGACGACTCTCCTGAGTTTCTCCTACGAATATCTTCTCCAAGAATCGCATCTCGAACTCCATCAAAAGTCATCTTACTGCTCCCAGATGAATTACAAATAGCAGTGACAAATCCTGACCAACTGTCAGGTAACGAGGATACCAACAATAAGGCTTGTACTTCATTATCGAATTTAATATCCACTGATGTCAATCTTGATAGGATAGAGTTAAATTCGTTAACATGATCAGCAACACAATCACCTTCATTCAATCTCGTGGCAAACAACAAGCGACACAAATATACCTTATTCGAAGCAGACGACTTCTCATACATATTTGATAACGCCTTGATCAATCCATAAGTTGTCGTTTCCTTGACGATATTGTAAGCAATGTTCTTCGCCAAAGTCAATCTGACAACACCCAGAGCCTGCCTATCCAATAGATTCCAATCTTTGTCATCCATTGAATCTGGCTTCTTCTCTTCCAGAGGTTCGTGTAGTTTTTTCTGATACAAATAATCTTCAATTTGCATCTTCCAAAACCCAAAATCTCTGCCATCATATTTGTCGATCTTTACTTTCCCTTCTTCTACCATCGCTCCCACTCGCCTGAAAACGTAGGCTCTGATACCAGTTGTTGAGTATAGAACAACGAAAGCAAAACCCAAAGCGAATAAACAAGAACAAGAAAATAACGACAATCACACAAGACAAAGATTTATGTGGTTCGGAAATTCCTACTCCACAAGCCGCACTAATTTTGTATTGATCTCTCACATTGTGTTGTGTTATGTTACAATTACATGAGTATTTATAAGAGAAGAAACTGGGTCAACCAATCAGAGTCTAATTCTGAAATTCCCAACTCTAATCCTAACTCTAATCAGAGTCCAATTCACGAATTCCCAAGTCAAATCAGAAACCAATTCTGAAACCTAATAGACTCCACAAACCCAACAGGTGGTATGGCCGTGATGGTGATAGTGGTGTTAGCGATTTTTTGTTAATGTTGATATTGATAATGATACATGTATTCATAGAAAACACATGACTTATATATATATATATATATATATATATATATATATATATATAGTTTCTTACAAATTGAACGATAATATGAAATATATGATCTATGATTTAGTCTTATATTAAAAATTCACCTTTTTTAATCTAAAATTTTAAATTTCTTTTAAATACTATATACTTAATTGGTTATTTTTTGAATTTAATTTTTAAATTCAACTAACCGATCATATACTTTATGTATTATATATACAATTTAGTTTTTTTTAAGTATCAATCTTTCATTAACATAACTATACATCTTAATCTCATAATTAATTGTATTGCATCTATAATCTAATTTATAATGTCGTGTCCTAACCCAAGTCCAGCTACGCTTTTTAATTTAATTAAAAATCAATACAGTATTTGTATCTCATATGTAAATTATTTAACTGATCACAAAATTATGTTTTAAATTATTATAACGGGTATATTGATTTTTTTATAACTCGTCAAAAATCATTTTGACCTATACTAAACATAATACAGAAACAACATAATTCATTTGATACTCATACTAAACATAATAGATAGATAACATAATTCATTTGATTAAATTTTTTACCCAAGTCCAACTACACTTTTTAATTTAATTAAAAATCAATACAGTGTTTGTATCTCATATGTAAATTATTTAACTGATCACAAAATTATGTTTTAAATTATTATAACGGGTATATTGAATTGTTTATAACTCGTCAAAAATCATTTTGACCAATACTAAACATAATACAAAAACAACATAATTCATTTGATGCTCATAATTTAAATTATTATAACGGGTATATTGAATTTTTTATAACTCGTCAAAAATCATTTTGACCAATACTAAACATAATACACAAACAACATAATTCATTTGATGCTCATACTAAACATAATAGATATATAACATACTTCATTTGATTAAAATTTTTAATTCCCAGCAAGATAGTAATATTAAATAAAATAGAACATGAGAGTTATTTGTGCATGTAGTAAATGATTTTTAAAAAGGTAACATAAATCCTTCTTTGGTGTAGTGGTTGGAGATGGGAACATAATTCCTTTCTAATCCAAAGGATATGGGTTCAAGCCTTGGTACCAACATTTTTTAATATATTAAAATTGTCAGGGATAAACACGTAATTTACTAAATAAGGGGTAAACGCGTAATTTATTAAATAACTTTGAAAGAACTTGTTGGCCTATAATATATATAAAGGATGTTTAATTGTTTATAACTCGTCAAAAATCATTTTGACCAATACTAAACATAATACACAAACAACATAATTCATTTGATGCGCATACTTTAAATTATTATAATATGTAAATTATTTAACTGATCACAAAATTATGTTTTAAATTATTATAACGGGTATATTGATTTTTTTATAACTCGTCAAAAATCATTTTTACCTATACTAAACATAATACAGAAACAACATAATTCATTTGATACTCATACTAAACATAATAGATAGATAACATAATTCATTTGATTAAATTTTTTACCCAAGTCCAACTACACTTTTTAATTTAATTAAAAATCAATACAGTGTTTGTATCTCATATGTAAATTATTTAACTGATCACAAAATTATGTTTTAAATTATTATAACGGGTATATTGAATTGTTTATAACTCGTCAAAAATCATTTTGACCAATACTAAACATAATACAAAAACAACATAATTCATTTGATGCTCATAATTTAAATTATTATAACGGGTATATTGAATTTTTTATAACTCGTCAAAAATCATTTTGACCAATACTAAACATAATACACAAACAACATAATTCATTTGATGCTCATACTAAACATAATAGATATATAACATAATTCATTTGATTAAAATTTTTAATTCCCAGCAAGATAGTAATATTAAATAAAATAGAACATGAGAGTTATTTGTGCATGTAGTAAATGATTTTTAAAAAGGTAACATAAATCCTTCTTTGGTGTAGTGGTTGGAGATGGGAACATAATTCCTTTCTAATCCAAAGGATATGGGTTCAAGCCTTGGTACCAACATTTTTTAATATATTAAAATTGTCAGGGATAAACACGTAATTTACTAAATAAGGGGTAAACGCGTAATTTATTAAATAACTTTGAAAGAACTTGTTGGCCTATAATATATATAAAGGATGTTGAATTGTTTATAACTCGTCAAAAATCATTTTGACCAATACTAAACATAATACACAAACAACATAATTCATTTGATGCGCATACTTTAAATTATTATAACGGGTATATTGAATTTTTTATAACTCGTCAAAAATCATTTTGACCAATACTAAGCATAATACACAAACAACATAATTCATTTGATGCTCATACTAAACATAATAGATATATAACATAATTCATTTGATTAAATTTTTTAATTCCCAGCAAGATAGTAATATTAAATAAAATAGAACATGAGAGTTATTTGTACATGTAGTAAATGATTTTTAAAAAGGTAACATAAATCCTTCTTTGGTATAGTGGTTGGAGATGAGAACATAATTACTTTCTAATCCAAAGGATATGGGTTCAAGCCTTGGTACCAACATTTTTTAATATATTAAAATTGTCAGGATAAACACGTAATTTACTAAATAAGGGGTAAACGCGTAATTTCCTAAATAAGTTTGAAAGAACTTGTTGGCTTGTAATATATATAAAAGGATGTTGGTCCAAAGTGTTGGCTTGTAATATATATAAAAGGATGTTGGTCCAAAGTGTATTTGAGTGAACAGGGCAGAGGGGAGAGGATGATGAAGAAACACAGACCTCTGTCCCAAACCCTAACCCTAATTCACCGAACCTTGTGTACTAGCAGTAGCAGCAGTTTTAGTATTAAAAATGTGACAAAATCAAACTTCGATTCCGCTTTACTCGACCTCCGGCAACACATCCGTGGCGCTGATTTTGTGGCAATTGATCTGGAAATGACCGGAATCACCAGCGCCCCATGGCGAGAATCCTTGGAATTGGACCGTTTCGACATTAGGTATCTCAAAGTGAAGGACTCTGCGGAGAAGTTTGCAGTTGTGCAGCTTGGTGTTTGTCCTTTTCGGTGGGACCCTTCCGTCTCCTCCTTCGTTGCTCATCCGTTAAGTTTCCCCCTCCCCTCCTACCATTACTTGCCCCCCCTATATGTTTCATCAAGTCTTATTTATATAAATAAAACTATAAATAGCATCTGTTTTGTCAATTTTTATCCACAAGTATTTAATTCAGTGCTGCCTGCTACTCTTATCCTGTGTGTAGCATTTTAAGTTGAAGCTACAGTATCTTCTCACTGTAACAACTTACATTATTGTCTCCTGAAATCCATTAACAGGCACAACTTCTATGTTTTTCCACGTCAAGAGCTTCCAATTAGTGGTCCGTCTTATGAATTCATGTGCCAGACAGCGTCACTTGATTTCTTGGCTAAGTATCAGTTTGATTTTAATACTTGTATTAATGAAGGTAGCTCAGTTTCCCTTTCCAAGTAATTTTTGTTTGGACTGTAGTATCTAGTTCTGCACACCGCTATATTTTACTCTTGTCATGCTTTAGCTAAACTCATAGGTTTGGTTCTGACAAGAGTTAAAAGAAATAAGTGATACCATAATAAGAATAATGTTGCTTTAATTTGTTTCTGTATACCTTAATGCAATTCCTCTGAGTTTAAGTTCTGGTTGCTAATATACATATGAATATGTATGTACGTATGTATCTCATCTGCTGTAGGCTTCATATGCTATGTCATTCCTGTGTGGGTTTAACAATTAGCCTTTAACTTATACAACGAGTTCATGTACTGGGTTCCCACACTGTATTCAGGGCCGTCCCAAATGATAATGTCTTAACTAAATTTATACAAAGTCCCATGTGCGTGTCTTAATTTTTTAATAAAGGCGGTCCGACAGAGATGAGCCCCTAAATTATATTAAACTATTCAAGTAATCATAAAAGACACATTTGTATAAGAAGTAGTAGCCACTGGACTTGTGTCATCGCTATCTCTCCTCTACAGGAGGTAGTGGATTCAAAACAAGTGAGCTTGTGTGATATTTATTCTTTTAAACGAAAGCAGTCTGACAGAAAAATGGACCCAGGTATGGTAATAGGCATATTTACATAAGAATAATATCAAGTACCTGTTTGCCCAGTGCCGTTACCTTCTCTCTCTCTCTCCCCTTTACCAGTGATTGTGAGTTCAAAACAAGTGAACTTGTGTGACATTTTTTCCCTTTGTGAAGGTGGCTAACAGAGAAATAAGCCACCTACAATTGGGGGCCATGTGTAGCTGCGCATGGGACCTAGGGTTGGCGGGGCCTGAATGTATATTTTGGTTGTGTTTTTATTAATTGATCTTATGGTGATACAGTATCTAGCTAGGCCCAGGAACATACAAAACAGTTTAGTTCATTGCATTTAGGTTATTTATTATACTTGTTTTTCCTTGTTCTGATCTTTTGTAATTTCAATTGATATCAGGAATATCATATTTGTCCAGAGGGCAAGAAGAAGAAGTGCGGAGAATGTTTACTAGTTTGTATGATAATGAGTTTCTAGAGCCACATTCTAATCACAAAGATATGAAAGATAAGGGAATATTTAGGATGGCTGATGTTCTTTTCACAGAGAGAATGAAGAGCAAAATCAGAGAATGGAAAAATGGACTATTACATGTTAGAAATGGGGACCATGAAAGTCAGGGTAGCACAAAGGAATCTGTTAAACAGTTTGAAACTATTTTTTACATGATGCGTCCAGCTGTCAAGCTGCATGGTTTTACTTCCCGCCAACTCAGGTTGATTCAGTTGGTAATGTTTTCAACTGAATGTGGTTTAGCAGAAGTGTTTTTGCTAGTTTTCTTGTTTGTGTTTATTATATATTTCAATGCATGTTCGTACAGTTAGTTGCATCTTTGAACTTACGTTTTCATAATCGTCGTGAATGATGCCGTTTCTTTAACATATGCATGACGCCCTTTCTCTAAGATATGATAACAAGTTCAAGAACAGCCTAATATATAGTTAATTAATTGATGACCTTGTAAGATTTCAGTTGCACTGCCTACGAGTTCGTAAAGAAAAAGAATTGGGATATACCTTTATAATGTTAGCTACTATTTTACACCCTTGTTAAGGTTTATAGTGATTGAAATTAAAGGTTGTCCCTTTTACCAGGATCTGTAAATTATTTCCTTATTTTATCTAGTTGAACTTTCTCTCCTATTTGGCGGAAATGATTTGTGTGTTTGCTTAATGTGAAAACTTGAAAAGTGCAGTGCCAAATGTGACAGTGTTTCCTCTAGTTGATAGTAAACACAATGATACTTTGCCACATGTTACGGCTTGTAGAAGAGGTTAAGTGTAGATGATTACACACACTAGCTATTTTTCAAATGCATCCTACACGAACTTAAATTGGATTCAGTCATTATGTTTTTGGCTTGTCGAGTGTAATTCAGTAGGATGATAAGTGGCATTGGAATCACCAAACTTTCACATGCGGCGGAGGAAAGGATATAAGGGATTGTGGTATCCTTTCATTTTGTAGAATCTGATGAATTCGGCCTTTGTTCTTTTTCTCATGGCCTTTGTTTAGCAAGCTTTTGTGAGTTTTCCATTTTGTCATTGTAGGCATCTTGCTGAACTCATTGAATACATTGATCAAGGCTGATTCGGTGAAGTCATCAGAGTTGTCGATATAGAGAAGGGACACAAACGTGCAATTAAGATATACGGTTTGCTTAATGCAGGAGTGCCCTCTTGCATCCTCTGTCACGATCCATCCACCCTACTTCCTCAAACCTAACCCCTGTTTCAGTGCCTAGACTGATCAAGCTGTAACTGTGTCACATTGTCTTGTACATAGTGAAGTCAAAACTTGTGTGTATACGACTATAAGTATTATATATGTGTGACAGACATGGGAAGGGTAATAGTTTCAGTTAGATATCTGAAACACTTTAAGTTGCATGATAAAATTGCTGATTAGTAATAATGACCATGTTACCAAGCAATGTTTATGTTCGGAAGTTATTCAACCCTTAGAAAGACCTTTCTTCTTCTATGTGATAAACTGATAGTTAGTAAGTGTAACCTCAATTTCAGGCACCGTATGTAGGAATCAACTTACCTAGGTTTCTTACGTTGTCAGCCCTCCAGTTTTGTTTGGTGGTGCTAATTGATTAGAGATCTGTTAGGACCCTGCAGAGAACGTATATAATATATGTGTATATGTATAATTGGATGGTATAGAGAATGTGAAATCTGGAATCCAGGAACCTTTTATTGAATAGCAAACATTATGTAACATAGGTAATATTCGAGAGATCACCTGCTCTCCTCACACATACTTCCAATCTTATTTCTGGATATTCAACACTCATTACAAAGCTATATTTATAGCTCAACTAAGCATCAAACAGCATGATCAACACCAAAGAAACAAGCTGGTGCCAGCTCAAAAGCAAAGCATCTACAACTAACACACCAACTCCACTATCATTTTGTTCTACTACTTTTTCTTAAACAAACTCAAGACAACTCACACTTACAAACTTTAAGCAAACAAACTATAATCAAAGTCTTTAGCCCATAGTTTAGATTAAAGTCCAACATTCTGAATATTCCCCTCAAGTGCATGATCCAGCCCTGTGTCCATAAATCTCTCCCACCAATTATTCCCAGAATAATTCTTCATTTCCAGATTTAGAAATTAATTATTGTTTTTTTTTTTAACCGGGAACTACCCCACACACTTGTATGTGGGATTTCAAACCCGGGGAGATATATCGCTGAGCCCTACCACCCAGTACTCCCACGTAAATCCGAAGCTTTCGCTCCGAGGTAGGTTCGAACCCCTGACCTTGGCTAAACCAGGGAAGGGGGGTGTCCACTCAGCCAAAGCTTTGTAGACGAAATTAATTATTGTTTCTTACGTCTAACGTAAGTAAAATTAGTCGGGGGCCTAACATTACCCGCCACCCAAACTCGAACCTTGTCCTCAAGGTTGAATTGAGGAAATTGTGCTGAGATGACTTCAAATTGTTCCCAGGAATCTTCAAAAGCTGGCAATCCCTTCCATCGAATAAGAACTTCTGTACCTGCTTGTCCGGCCTGAGCAGATTAACGAACACTACGTACGTCTAATGGTTCTACCAGTAACTCCAAATCAGGAGAGAGGTTACCAGGAATAGTTGGAAAAGATGTGTGTTTGCCGACTGCTTTCTTCAGCTGGGAGACGTGAAAAACATCGTGAATATTGGACGTTGAAGGTAACTTGAGTCGGTAAGCCACCTGACCAATTTGCTGAAGTATCTCAAAGGACCATAAAATCTGGGCGCCAACTTTTCATTGGGTTTGCGAGCATGGGTCTGTTGCCGATAAGGTTGCAACTTGACATAAACAAGGTCCCCGAGTGCAAAAGAGACATCACGACGTTTAGAATCTGTAACTTGCTTCATTTTTTTGCTAAGAGCAAGTGAGCTTTCAATTCTACTAATATTGCATCACGTTGGCGCAATTGTTTGTCGACTTTCATATTCGCAGCAGAGCCTAACTCATACGGAACCAATGGAGGAGGGTCACGACCATAAAGGGCTTTAAATGGTGACATACCAGTAGATGTGTGGAAAGAAGTGTTGTAGCTATACTCAGCCCATGGTAACTATGTCCACCAGCGAGAGGGTTTATCCATAGGAAAGCAACGCAAATATGTCTCTAAACCCTTATTTACAATTTCAGATTGACCATCCGTTTGTGTATGGTAAGCAGAACTACGACGCAGTTCCGATCCTTGCAAAGTAAACAACTCGCGCCAGAAATGGCTCATGAAAATTTTATCTCTATCTGAAATAATGCTACGAGGCACGCCATGTAAACGGACTATTTCACGAACAAATATAGTGGCTATTGAAGGTGCTGAAAAGGGGTGCTTTAGCGGAATGAAATGAGAATATTTTGTTAATCGATCCACCACCACTAATATAGAGTCATATCCTTGAGATTTAGGCAAACCCTCTATAAAATCCATAGTAATATCTTCCCATACCTGATTTGGAATCGGTAATGGCTGTAGAAGGCCAGCCGGAGACATAGCTTCATGCTTGCTGCGTTGGCAAATGTCACAGGCAGCCACAAAATTCTGGACAGAACGTTTAATTCCCTTCCAATGAAATTAAGTGCGGCGAATCCCAGCATGTCCACCAACCACCCCACAATGATATTCCTGAAGTAATAAAGGGATATAAGGAGATTCAGATGGTAAAACCAGCTTACAATTGTATCGTAAATGACCTCCAACTAAAGAGTATGCAGGATATAGGTTTGGATCTTTTTGTACGCATTGCTTAATATTTGAAAGAAAGGGGTCATCAACAACTTGCTCTTGAAGCTCAGAAAAATCCAGAATAATTGCAACTGAGAGAGCTGCCAATGAAACCTCTTCCAGCATTCTTGAAAGGGCATCTGCGGCATTGTTGGTTTTCCCAGGTTTGTACTGAATTTCAAAATCATAACTCATTAGCTTCAACAGCCATTTTTGATGTTCACCATCAACCACTCGTTGGTCGAGTAAAAATTTCAAGCTACGTTGATCAGTACGCACTATGAAACGTCGACCAATAAGGTAAGGGCGCCACTTCTTGATGGTGAAAACAATTGCCATCAACTCTCTTTCATAAACTGATTTGATACGCGCATTCGAGCTAAGTTTGTGGCTGTAAAAAGCGATAGGACGATTTTCTTGCATAAGAACAGCTCCTAAACCAAAAACCAAAACCTGATGCTTCAGTTTCGATCACAAATTTCTTAGAGAAATCGGGTAATGCAAGCACCGGTAAGTTGATCGTGGCCTCCTTAAGCTTTTGAAAAGCTGATGTGGCTTCTTCGTTCCAGCTAAATGAATCCTTTTTGAGATGTTGCGTCAAAGGCCAAGCAATTTTACTGTAATCTTTCACAAAACGACGATAGTATCCTGTCAAACCGAGGAACCCACGCAACGCTCGAAGTGTTTTGGGTTGTGGCCAGTCCACCATGGCCTGAATTTTGGAAGGATCTGCAGAGACACCTGTTCCGTCAATGACATGCCCTAAATACTCAACTCTTGTTTGTGCAAAAACACATTTCTTTGAATTGGCATAAAGTTTATGAGCACGCAAGGCTGAAAAAGCACACTGTAAATGGTATATGTGGGTCTCTACTGTTGGGCTGTAAACAAGGATATCATCGAAGAAAACCAGAACAAATTTTCGGAGATATTCACGAAAAACCTCATTCATTAAGGATTGGAAAGTGGAGGGGCCATTTGTAACACCAAACGGCATTACGAGGAACTCGTAATGTCCTTCATGAGTACGGAAGACAGTCTTGGGGATATCCTCGGCTCGAACACGTATTTGGTGATACCCCGACTTAAGATCTATCTTGCTAAATACGGTAACCCCATGTAGCTCATCTAATAATTCTTCAATGACTGGTATAGGAAATTTGTCTGGTACAGTAGCTTGATTTAGGGCCCAATAATCCACGCAGAAGCGCCAACTACCATCTTTCTTTCGAACCAGCAAAATCGGACTTGAAAAAGGACTTACACTTGGCTGAATGATACCGGCAGCCAACATTTCTGCCACCAAGCGTTCTATCTCATCTTTTTGAATCTGGGGATATCGATAAGGACGAACTGAGATGGGTGCCGTGCCATCTTTAAGAATAATAGCATGATCCCTTTTTCTGCTTGGAGGTAGGCCTAAAGGCATCTCAAAAATATCGTTGCACTCCTTTATTAGACTAGAAATTGCGGTAGAATTTGGGGTTGATGGAATAGAGACCTTGTCAATTGCATCTTTTTGAGTAATTTGCCCCAGTTCTAAGAGAATTCCTTGTCCACCATGTTGCACCGTCCGTACCATAGCGCGCAGTAAAACTTGAGCTTTACATAAGGCAGGATCACCACGCAATTGTACTCGTGCACCACCAATCGAGAATTTCATAGTTGAAGTAGCCCAATTCATGTACGATTCACCCAAGGATGCCAGCCACTGGTACCCTAATATCACCTCTGAATTTCCTAGCTGAAGTGGGAAAAAATCTGCAAAAACATCAAATTGAGGAAGATGTAAACATACTTGCCGACATATTCCAGCAGACTTGATTTCATCTCCATTCCCCAACGAGACTCCAAAGTCTTTAGTATGCGATAAAGGTAACTCTAATTCAGTCACCAATGATGAAGAAATAAAATTATGTGATGCTCCAGAATCAATGAGAATAATAACTTCTCGCTTACTAATCTGACCACGAACTTTCATGGTGTAAGGAGCAGAAAGTCCTACCAACGAAGAGAGGGAGAGCTCCATAGATGGAAGGTCAGTCTCAGTAGATAAATCCGTCGTGTTATCTTCTTCTTCATGCTCTTGGGATTCGTTAACAACCAGTTCATCTTCATTTACCCATAGAACCTGTAACTCCCTGTTCTTGCAGCGATGTCCGGGCTTAAATTTTTCATCACAACCAAAGCAAAGACCTTTTGCTCTCTTGTCTTGCATTTCTGCTTCAGTTAAACGTCTAAACTTTGAAATAGTTGTTGTCTTGGCAGAAGGAGGGACGGATGTAGTGGAGGGAGGCCCAACGGAAGATGGTCGAACAACATTTCGAGAAAAATTAGTCCCTGTTGGACTAGAAGGTTTCTGGACAGCCTGTCCCTTAGAAAGAATTGATCCACCTTGGAAATGTCGTATGGCTACATTTTTATCCTCAATTGGTTGGGCAGTGCGCATCATCTTGAGGGGCTCCATTAGTCTCAGTTCAGCTCTTATATCAGGTTGAAGCCCTTTTCTGAAAACGCTTTCCAACACCGTCTCTGGTAATTCCTTTAAAGGGGCAGAAAGTACCTCAAATTGGCGACGATATTCACGTACGGTTGTGGTTTGTTGAAGAGAGAACATTTGGTCATGAAGAGCACCCACTTGTGTAAGTTGGAACCGTTCCAACAATTGTAATTTGAATTCCTCCCAGCTGCGAAAAGGACGACCTTCCTCATAAAAGTACCATGATAAAGCATCACCTTCTAAACACACCACTGCCGATCGGAGCTTTTCTGCGGATGACGTGTGATTAAGCTCAAAATATCGTTCTGCACGAAACAGCCAACCTTCGGGATTCTCTCCTTCAAACACTGGCAATTCTAGTCGTCGTGGTAATGATTCCAGCATAGCTCCTGATTGATTTGGATGTTGCTGCAAATTGTCAATGGTAGGCGTAGACCGTGTAGTAATCTCAGGACTATAGCTATCCATTTTTGTAAGCATGGCAGCCATACTTTCTTTAAGGAAAGGAATGTCATTTCGAAGTTTTTCCATATCCCACTTCTGAAATTCTGCTTGCATTGCTTCCAATCTTTTCTCCAACTCGTTGACTCGATTTTCAACTTGTTTCGCACCTGCCATTGCCCCAAGATCGGAGAAGCTCTGATACCAATGTTAGGACCCTGCAGAGAACGTATATAATATATGTGTATATGTATAATTGGATGGTATAGAGAATGTGAAATCTAGAATCCAGGAACCTTTTATTGAATAGCAAACATTATGTGACATAGGTAATATTCGAGAGATCACCTGCTCTCCTCACACATACTTCCAATCTTATTTCTGGATATTCAACACTCATTACAAAGCTATATTTATAGCTCAACTAAGCATCAAACAGCATGATCAACACCAAAGAAACAGGCTGGTGCCAGCTCAAAAGCAAAGCATCTACAACTAACACACCAACTCCACTATCATTTTGTTCTACTACTTTTTCTTAAACAAACTCAAGACAACTCACACTTACAAACTTTAAGCAAACAAACTATAATCAAAGTCTTTAACCCATTAGTTTAGATTAAAGTCCAACATTCTGAATATTCCCCTAAAGTGCATGATCCAGCCCTGTGTCCATAAATCTCTCCCACCAATTATTCCCAGAATAATTCTTCATTTCCAGATTTAGAAATTAATTATTGTTTCTTACGTCTAACGTAAGTAAAATTAGTCGGGGGCCTAACAAGATCATAAGTAATATATGAGCAATTCCATACTTGTTTCTTCTTGTTTATTTCTCCCTGTTATTGTTTATATTCCTGGACGATCCATAAAAAAAATTGGACTAATATTTTTTTTTCTTCAGTGCCTGTGGTTTTCTATGATTGCTGACATTAGTATTGCAACTGTGCAGGTAACTAAGAATCACTTTAAAGATCTTGCTTACATTTGTGTTAGTGGTGAAGGCACTGGTTTGCAACAGTTACTTGTCTATACGGAGTCTATGAATGACAAGGATTTGCTTATGGTATGATGCCTTAGCGAAATCAAATTGAGTTATTTGATGACTTATTAAGTTTCAAATGCAACCATTTTGTGTGAAAGAAAGGGAGTATTGTCTTAGAGGGGTAGTATTAATATTATATCTTTTTCTGCCATTTATATAATGCAGACAGAGGTAAAAGGTATCCGTCTTAAAGACACAGAGCTGAAGATAAAAAATGCTGTTGGATTGCGTCACGTGATTGATCTTCTTTCTTCGGAAAAGAAGTTAATTGTTGGTCATAATTGCTTTCTCGGTACAAAATATCTCCTGCAAGATGTTATTACATGATTTTTCTTTATAAGTCTCATGAAGATTATAGTTCATGTACATATTCCTTACTATTTTTTCTGCATATTACAGATTTAGCACATTTGTACAGCAAATTTATAGCTCCTCTACCTCCCACTGGTGAAGACTATATTTCTTCCATTGCCAAGCACTTCCCATACATAATTGACACAAAAATGCTTTTGAATAATAATGTTGTATTTCAAGTTATGAAGCGGAAGAGAAGTACATCGCTAGCCAAAGCATTTGCCTTTCTATGCCCCGAAATTGTGTCAGGTGTCAAAACTTCTAGATCAGCATATAAGCCTTGCATTAAAGTGGTGGTCCAAGTAGATGATACGAGGTTTACTTTCTTGTGCATTTTTTCTATTTCTGTGTTTTTTTTTCATTGTTTTGTTTGCTTTTGTGCATTTGGTACTGCAAGCTGTATTTCTTTTGCTGCTTCGGGTTGGGCATTGTTCTTGCTGTTCCAATTGCTTTCACTTTCAGTTGGTTTTGCTTATCCATTTTTTTAATTGGAAGAAAGTTGGAGTTCTGTTTGGTCACATGTTAGCCATTGGGGTGCCTGAACTATATTTCAAAACTTTTTTCCTGACAGAGTATTTAATCTACGATACGATAAAGTTGTGATTCTAATTAGCAAGTTGGCCCTTCATTCGCTCACACAGTGATAACGGAGTCTGAGACATTGATGCAAGGACCCCCCCCCCCCCCCCCCCCCCAAAAAAAAAAAAAAACCTTCTTGACTTATCTTGTCACCCATTATACTGGATATCAGACAACTTCTTCATTTACAGAAGGATATGTGAACTCTCCCTCAATTGTAAAAGTAGATATGTTTCTGTAAACTGAACTTTTGAGGTTAATGATTAATAAATTAACGAAGTCTTTTTGCTTCATCCTAATTATTCCGAACTTATTGCACCCAAGGGGTGCATCTGAGATGTCTGTAGTTATGGTATATATATGCCATTAAACCTTGGTAATGAATACCTTTGAGGGCAGAGAATTTTATTCAGTTATTGAGATTATTCTTTTATTTAAAAATACGTTGTTCCTTTTTTGTTTGGACCGGAAATAATTATTCATTTATCGAGGCTCTACTAAATGCTACAACCTTTATCATGACTTTATTTAGTTTTTTGATTTTTAGTTTTGGTTATGACTACTGGGTACTAAGAATGAAAATTCATCACCAGGTCGTCTAATTGGAACTCAGGAGCCAAGCATGAAGCCGGTTATGATGCATTTATGACGGGTTGTATTTTTGCGCAGGCATGTAGTCATCTAGGTATAAATTTCGAATCCCAGATACCCTCTCCATGTTTAGCTCTGGAAGAAAAGCTTCAAGGTTGCATAAATACCCTTTATCTTAGTTGGATCAATGGAGACATCATTGATCTTAAGACTGGTATACGAGCAGTGGAGTCTTCAGATACTAGCGACCACAAATATCGTTACTCAAAGATTTTATTCCCAAATATTGTCTTGCTGTGGGGATTCCCGTCTAAGCTCAAGGCTGCAGAAATAAAAGAATGTATATTGAAAGTTTTTGGGCAAAACTCTGTTACATCCATTTATCACTTGGATGAAACTGCAGTCTTTGTTCAGTTCAGAAAGGCCGAACTCGTGTCCGACTTCTTAGATTTGAAGGCTACCTTAGAAAAAAACAATGACCCAATCTCAGTTTTGCATCCACTTTCAAAAATTTTGGATGGTGGATGTACTTGTGCTGCCAATTATGAAGTTTATAAAGATATTTGTGAGTCTCCCATTTCAGAAATGTTGTTTGCAGATCAAGCTGCGGCAATTGGTATTAAATGGAAGACCAAGATGTTCGTGCCTAAACCAGAAGAACCGCACCAAGAAACTTTAGGTCCAGAAGACGGACAATTTACAGGTTCTAATTCTCCATCTTCGAAAGAGTTTGAAAAACTAGTTAGTGTGCTTGATGGTTTATTGAGTCGCAGTATTGCAAGCAATGTACTTGAAGATTCCTTGCATTGTGCTGAATCTCAGGTTGGTAGATAAGTTGCACATCATTTGCTAGTTTTTCTTCTCCTAATTTTAGTAGCCTGTAACCAATTTTTCGCTGACTTTGGTTTACTTGTAAAAGAGAAGAGCTTTAAATTTCTTTTTGTTATAATTAGAAATATTATCAGAATTTTAGTGTATGACATTATAATTTTTCTGTGACTATTTTTAATTGAATGACTTGGATTGATTTTTTTTTTTTTTGACTGATTTGAAGAACAGTAATGCATCATTATGAGCATCATAGTCAGTTTGTGCATAGTGAAGTGTATGGTTAATATTGAAGAAATCATACTTAAAATCACCATATAGAAAATGTACTTTTGACACTAAATGAAAGAAATCATCACTCTCCAATAGAATACCAAGAAACTAATCTTCAGTCTCCAATAGAATACCAAGAAACTAATCTTCAGTACGAAGTAAAAATAAAAATGTAATTCGACCAAAAAATTGATCTGGGATGAAAACAGTTCCTAGGTGCACAAATAGAGGATTGCCATCATGGCAAGAACAGTCATGACAAAAGTTGCTGCAGCTGAAATCCTGGTGCTAGAGCTATTGAAGCTAGATGGTCCCATGCCATGAACACCAGGCGATGGCTCAGATTCGGGTGGATGAAGCAGCCCAGGTTTATATTCAGAAGGATGTATTACACGAATGATCATTTTCTGACCCACTGTGCAGTGATCAGGTTGCCACTGATGAAATAAAAGAATCCAGATCGATTAAATTCAAACACAGTGTTTCCATCATCGAATTCAGAGATTGCATTCCATGTTGTGCAGTTTACGTAATCCCCATAGCCCACCACCAACACAGAGTCATTCTCATATTTGAAATCTGAAATCCACAACATAAAAAAAAAACAAAGCTATGTAACTGTAGAACAGTTTTTTTTAAAAATTGTTACAAACTTACAAATAGTATCGCTGATATGAAATCTGTTTTGGGCAGCCCAGATATTGTAAGCATCATCAAGATCAGTAGTGAAGTTGGCAGAAGAAGGTTTAATCCAGCCTTTGTCACCTCCTACTTGAAATTGATATGAAAACTGATAGTATACCATATATTCACCATTACCATGCCTGACGCGTGTCTGCTGGACGCGACCATCCTAGACGGATGGTCGTGGCAGTCACCTCAGAGTTTGGCTGAGCACTTAGCATTGTTTACACTCCATTTTGGGGACATCCATATTTTAAATATATAATCACAGCATCCTATTATTATATATGTGCGCATGCACATAGAGTGTCCTTTTGAGTAGCAGGTGAAGCAAAGTAAAAGTAAGACATCTCAAATGACGCCTAACACCATGCTACAAGGACGGGCAAGTGTAGCACAAGTACTAGCTGCTCAACTGTAGACCTGCAAAAAGAATAAAGGAACAATTGTTGAGATAAAGGCCATCCCTCGTACTGTAGCTACAGTGGCCGCCACGTGTGCTACAGGGCCGTAGGGGTTGGTCTATAAATATCAGCCTTTGGACACATGTTGGCACACACGCAAATTACTACACTCACACAAACACTCTCGATTAATTACTACTTTCCTGATTATTATCATTCCGATCACTGATTCTCACACCAGAGGTGCTTGACAGCCACCACCCCCAGACAAGCATTGTTTTGCAGGCTCCCAACCTAAGTGGAGGCACTGCCGGAACAGTGGTTGGAGCCAATAGTCAGCCGTGGGAGTTATCATTTGGCGCTAGAAGGAGGGGGGGTTCCCCCCACCTGCTCAACCATTGCAGCAATCGCCGATATAGTTACTCGAAGTGTTATTACAAATCCCAGATTACCTTAAAAACCTAAGGCAAAAAGCATGGCACCACAGACGAGATCCCAAAACCTGGGGACGACAGGTCAGCCCATTGTTGAAAGGATTGGTGGACAACTTACAAACCCTACGGAATCTGGTCAAAGACCTCCAATTAATCCAGAACTACCACCACACGATTTTAACCCGCCTCTAGAGGATCAGCCCTTGCAAATTGATCTGACGGGATACACTCCACAGCAAATAAAAGCTTTGATGGAAATCATATTCGCTTTCCCATAAAATCAAGAAGGGCACTAGAACCAGATCCCTATATCCAACCGCCTAGAGCAAAGGAAGTCCCAACACCATGTAGCGAACGAACATAGCGAAGTGCACAGCCAGCCCAGAGCACTCGATTTTCTCACGTTTTGGGTCATCCCAGGATACAAACCATAAGCGACATGGCGGTCCAGATCACCGTCCTCAGTCTTAGGAATGGAACAGAAAGCGTAGAGACTTGCGTAAGTTTTTAACGGACAAAAAGGCGGAATATGAAAAAGCCAAAGCGGACTATGAAAGAGAACAACGCAAAAATGACCGGTGAGATAAATCACCTCCTGCAGTTGTAATCACGGGAAGCGTTCAGCCCACAAATGCAGATATGCTCAACATTCTATTAGAACTCAAGAAGAAAATAGAAGGCAGAAATAACACCGAGATGGGTGAGTCACCTTTCACTCACCGCTTGGAGGCGGAATCTAAGCAAAAGAGCATTAAACATTGTAGCTTCGATTCATTCGATGGTCTGGGGGACCCGGAAGAACACCTCAGTTACTTCGATTAATTGGCACTTCACTACGAATACAATGACTTAACCTGCAGCCGGTGCAACCTTTCGAGGAGGAGCTCAACGATGGTTTTGTCGCTTGCCACCAAGGTCAATCGACATATGGACGGAATTCAAAATGCTTTTCTAGAACAAATTTAAATTCAACCAACAACACGAAGTTCACACTGTATTCTTGGAAACGATTGCACAAAGAAATGGAGAAACTCTTCAAAGCTACATCGACCGCTTCAAGGAGGCGGTAAACAAAGTCATTTGTGTAAACGAAACAGAAGCACTAGTGCATCAGAGGCGAGGTCTCAACCTTTATGAGTGCGAGAAATATGTCTGCAAGTTAATGGAAGCCAAGCCCACTACATTAGCCAAGGCGTATGACTTGGCGTCACAAGCAATCAATGATATGGAATCACTCAATGTCCACAAGCAATCTAGAGCTCCGCCTCCTACGCAAAGAACACATTATTTCCAAAGGGAATGAAATGGGTCTTATCAAAGACCAGTGCAAACCCAGAATCAGGTCCAAATTACTCATGGCCCGCCACCACCAACAACAAGGCCGGCACCTACGGTCTAAGTAAAAGACCGCTTGGGACCTCCTAATCCAACAAGACCTGCCTGGGCATCAGAACCTGAATGGACCTGCTTCACGCTACCAAGGGCAGCAATACTGAAGGAAATCAAGGGAAAGCCTTTCTACACGCCACCACCACCAATGTGTGCTCCGCTAGAGGACAGACCCAAGGACAAGCATTGCGATTATCATGAAACATATGGGCATCACACAGAAAGTTTTTTGGCCCTTAAATATTTTCTTGAAAAACAGTTGAAAGCAGGGAATCTAAATCAGTATTTGCTTCGCCAGACCAATGGAGCATCCACTTCACAGATCACCATAAAAATGTGGTGAACACAGTCTTTGGCGGACGGATCTTTCCGCCTAGGGAGGACACTCCTGTTTACACCATATCGCAAGGCACGGTGGTCCCAATCACCTTTTCGGACGCCGATTATGAAGGAATCAATCCAAATCACACAGAGGCATTGGTCATAACTCTAGATGTGGTGAACAACGAGGCTAAATGCATCCTGGTTGATAATGACTCCTCTGTGGACATATGCTTCAAACACACCTGGGATTGTCTCAAACTCCAAAATGCTGAATTGGAGCCATGTCCTGATGAAGCCCCTCTCTATGGCATTGGCCATAATGCAGTTCCAACAATGGGCGTTGCCCGTTTGCCCGTCTACTTCGGTAGTTCACCAAGGCTACTTTGCCGTACGGTAAAATTTTACGTCATTAACACCGCTTCTTCCTACAACATGATATTGGGAAGGCCTATGCTAAGCATGATAAAAGCAGTCACATCCACTTCGCATCTTAAGATCAAGTTTCCTACATTAAACGGAGTAGGGGAAATCAAGGGAAACTCTGAAACATCCAAGCGGTGCTATGGTATAGCCCTGACTCTAGCGACCATAGAGCCTAGCAATGTCCGAAGAGAAAAAGCAAACAAAAGAAGAAGAGAAAGGGGGAAGCACCACGCCGAGCAACGAGTACAACGTTGTAAGAGGAAGAAACAAGTTCAATGCATTGACCGGCATGATCCCGCTCTCGAAGACCTACAAGGATTGATGCAAATCTAAAAAATTGCCTTAAACGGGATGAAAAGCCCCCACTTGTTCCCGCAACAGAAACATAGAAAATTGAAATAATCCCTGGAGAACCCACAAAAATAGTAAGCATCACTGCGGGCTTGGAGTCAGTCTTCAGAAAAGAACTAACAGATGTCTTGAGAAAGTATGTAGATGTGTTCGCCTGGAGTCCGGGTGACATGCCCGGCCTCGATGAGTCCATAGCAATGCACAAGTTAAACGTCGATCCAAGAAAGATCCTGAAGTCCAAAAGATAAGAAACTTTATCCCAGAGCGGCAGAAAGCAATAGATGTTGAGATTGATAAACTGCTTGATGCAGGCTTGTTATGTGAAGTAACTTACCCAAAGTGGGTTGCAAATATGGTGTTGGTAAAGAAAGCAAATGGAAAGTGGCGCATGTGCGTAGATTATACGGACCTCAATGCTGCTTGCCCCAAGGATCCCTACCCGCTTCCTACCATTGATCAACTAATAGATGCAACGGTGGGCCGCCTGATGCTAAGTTTTATGGATGCATTCTCAGGCTATAATCAAATCAAAATGGCACCGGAAGACAGGGAAAAGATCGCTTTTGTCACACATCACAGCATGTACTGCTACAAAGTCATGCCTTTCGGCTTAATCAACGCAGGAGCCACTTTCCAATGAGTCATGAGCAAGATCTTCAAAGGTCAATTGGGCAAAAATATGGAGGCGTATGTAGACGACCTAATTGTTAAATCCCTCCTTAGGGAATCACATCTCAAAGATTTGGAAGAGTGTTTTGCCACACTAAGGAAATACAACAAGAAGCTCAACCCGGACAAATGCACTTTCGCTCTAGACGTAGGAAAATTCTTAGGTTTCCTTGTATCAAACAGAGGCATCGAGGCAAATCCTGAGAAAATAAAAGAAATCATGGACATGCAGCCACAAAAGACAATCAAAGATGTGTAGAACTTAACCGGCCGCTTGGCCACCTTACGACGTTTCATAGCACAGCTGGCAGATAGATGCCTGCCATTCTTCGACACCCTGAAGGGAGCAACAAAATCCAAGACAATAACTTGGAATGAAGATTGTCAAAAAGCTTTTGAGGATCTCAAGCGGTATCTTTCATCATCGCCACTGCTAGTAGTGGCTCCACCATTGGAACCATTGTCACTATACCCTTCAGCAACAGATAAAGCCAATGGGGCAGTTCTCGTAAAAGAAGAAAAAGGTCAGCAGAAACCATTATACTATGTAAGCCAAACATTGAAAGGCGCGAAAACCCGCTATCCCAACGTGCAGAAATTTGCCTTGGAACTTGTAATGGCAAGCAGAAAACTTAAACACTATATCTAAGGCGAGAAATCCGAGTGGTTACCAATCAACCACTAAGAAAAATTCTTCACAAGCCTGACCTTTCCGGATGTCTAATTAATTGGTTGGTGGAATTAAGCCAATACCACTTAACCTATGTCCTAAGGACTGCAATCAGAGCTCAAGCACTGGCAGATTTTGTCATCGAATGCGCATTCTCAGAAGCAACTCTTGATCTTGAAAAACATCCAATGATCACGGACAAAATTAAGCCAAAAGGACGCCCATTGGAAACTTTATGTCGATGGGTCTTCTACCAATGGCTGCTGTGGAGCCGGCCTAATCCTTAAAAGCCCGGAAGATTTCCAGGTTAAGCAAGCCATTCAGCTTATTTTAAGGCTACAAACAACCAAGCAGAATATGAAGCTTTGCTAGCAGGCCTTGCCTTGGCCAAAAATTTGCAAGTCAGAAAGATAGCTATATACAGCGAATCTAAGTTGGTCGTTAGACAGACTTTGGGTGACTACACAACCAAGGATGAAACTTTGCTAAAATACCAAGCCCGGGTCCAAGACGCCTTAAAAAAATTTGAAGATTTCAAACCGGAGCAAGTAGACCGCTCAGACAACTCTGTGGCAGATATGCTGTCTAAATTGGTATGTGGAGAAGCAACAAGCCCTGACACCATCTATTTTGAGGAACTCAACGTACCCAGCATTCAGGAACGAACTGTACTGGAAATCGACCCGCCAGCATGGACATGGATGACCGCTTACGTTCAATACCTAGAAAGTTTCACTCTCCCAGAAAAAAAGGTCAAAGCCAAACAAATAAAGGCCCCAACAACAAAGTACTTCATGAAATAAGGGATTTTATACAAACGGAGTTTCGACTCCCCAATTCTTAAGTGTGTCGATGAAGAAGAAGCAAACTATTGTATGAGAGAAGTACACGAAGGAATTTGTAGCGACCATATGGCTGGAAAAGCCTTAGCCCATAAAATCTTGAGACAGGGTTATTACTGGCTGATGTGTAAAATTATGTCTAACCGCAAGCGCACGGTATCAGTTGTAGTAGATACTAGCAAATACGGGTCGATTCCTCAAGGAGACAGTTTCAATTTCAATTCAACTATTATCAATTGTTTCTAGTCACAAACGATTATTAAAGAATTTTATTAACTACTAAAACAAATTTAACAAAGGTTTTAAATCAATTAATTAAGGGATCTAGGGCAATTCAGGCTCACCATGCTTACACCAAACAAATCACAAAGGTATAGCTTTTTAATGGGGTTAAGTAATTAAAGCAATGGTTAATCTTTTTCAAGCACTAACACCCTCAGAATATCTAATGATGCTTTCACAATCACCTTCAATTCCGCTAATTGTATGTAAGCCTCTAGTAGTAAAATCTTTCGATCTATTACTCCTATTGCAATCAATTAATCCGTGATATTGCGCAATTACACAAATTAAGAATTAGAACATATCAATTAGAATTACTCTTTACCCATCAATCTACTATTCAAATTAAACCCAAATCATGGTGCAAACATGGCTCCCCTTGATACCCTAAAATTAAATTACTCACTCATTCTAGGATTAAAACTAACAATGATAATCAAGAAAGCCATAATAAACATGTAATTAATAAGGAGAAGATAAGAAATACCTTAAACCTTTGAATAATGAAGAACAATTAAATCTAAAAATTAAATTGAGCTTGCAAAGATGAAGAAGAAAATAAAACCCTAGCTTTATCAAATTTGAAGAACGTATGTAAAAAGATAGATAAAAGATGTCTTTACAATGTACCCTTAAAAGTCTTTATATAGAGGTGTTTGCAAATTCCTAAATAACTAAGGTTATTGCCCAAATTAAAAACCCAGCTGATAATTAATTGGAATTAAATTCTAAGTAGGAAATAGAATTAATTATATGTTTTTTCTGAAATTTCCCGCACAAGTACAGGAGGTCCAAGGCGCTGTAGCCCTCAAAACAGGCGCTGTAGCGCTCAAAACAGGCGCTGTAGCCCTCAAAACAGGCACTGTAGCGCTGCTCAGCCCCTGGAAATCTACTGCTGTGCCAAGTCAAGTAGCGCTGTAGCGCCTCAATAGCGCTCTTGCGCCTCGAAGCCCCTGGACATCCTCTATTCTGTTCCAAAATTTCTAAGCAACGAGCCGGAATTCCACCATTTCTCCTCGTAAATTCACCAAATAAATTTCTCGAGCTAGAAATCACATAAAAACATTAAATAATGCTCGATTCCTTCCGACTTGACAATTATTTATTTCCTGCAACAAACTCAAATAAAACTAATTAAATCGACACGATTATTCGCAAAAGCACCGTAAATGTGGGAATAGAATCCTATAAAATATATATAAAATATACTCTATCAAATATCCATACACTTTGCACTTTGCGCGTCCTCGTGCAAACTAACATAAAAACTATGCTAACTAATTAGTACCACTTCCGTAGGTGATCACGGTTGCATTTGGCATATGCAACAAGCCCTTTAAACCCCTAGGTAGCCCTAGCGGACGAGTAAGGTCTCGTGAGGGTTTATAGTAAATATACCCACAAAATTCATCTAACCATACAAAAGATTAATGCCAACACAACACCACACACACACGTCCTCTCATGCCACTTCAACTTAAGAATCAAAATGAACATGCAATGCCTTGGTGTCTAAAGTGCAAGTATCCACATAGTTTACTTAAAGAAGATGCATAAGTTCATAGAAATTCATGTCAAATGTAAGAATAGGTTGGTAAACATGCTAAGCATACAAGAGCACATCTTTGAGACACAACCTGGGATATCTTATGCAAAAGCAACAACTCACCGTTCACTCACAAAAATATTCACTCAAAACAATTGGTAAGTGTTTCACTCAACTCCAACAATATCATAAACATGCTTCGTCCTTGTTATCAATCTAACCTTTAACGCAACATACATCATCGATGACAATCAAAAGGTCTTTGTTAAGGTTGTAACGGGGCTAGGGACAAGGTATGTCAAGAAAGCCAAAGAAGGTTAAGTCAAAAGCTAGTACCTGACAAAGAAATTCAAACAACTCCCATACTTTCATCCCCACACTTGAACTTTTATTTATAAACAACTTGACTAGTCGAATCTAAGTAGGATCACAAAAGATAAGCATGCTCTCCTATTTATTTTTTCTGTGTTTTTTTTTCCTTTTTTTTAAGAGAGCTAAATAATAGCAAGAACAATGATCCCATAAATATGATTTCAAACTTCGACTAACAAGCTATGAACCAAACCCCAAATATTCCCCCAAAGTTATGATCATCAATAAATCCTCCCTTTTATGCACACCTTATCACTCCCTTACGAACAATACTAGCCTTTGACAATTGGGTTCAAATTTAATGTAAGGCCAATAGAATAAAAAGGATAATGGCAAGTAATGTGGTGTGTCACCGAAAGAATAGGATTAGGCTCAAAGGGTTAACTAACGGATCATGTATAAACGGTTTGGATATATAGGAAATATGAGAATATACCTAATTGCCTTTATCATGTTATCATTAATTAATGTCATGCATCTTAAGAAAGACCTCAAGCAAGTGCTAGCAATGAAAACGACAAGTGGACACTCAAGCAAACGAATAATCATGCAAAAGATATGCATATAGGCTCAAAACTCACTTGGTGTGACAAAGCATAATCAATCCCAAATAACAGTCTCTCTAACGCACCTACTTGTATTCAAAGCATATGGACCAAATTACCTTGCACATATTCATGTCATTCTAAACACTTAGCACATTCAATAAGTCTACTAGTTTCTACTTGCTAGTGTACGTGTGTGCACAAGAACATCACATATCACTTCTCATACAAAAGCATCCATAAACACAAGATTCCTAAGCATGCATGGGTGTATCAAGCAAAATACAACAACTAATCAAATTACATGGCTAGAATTATTTTTGGTATTTTCGATTTTTTTTAAAATTTTTTTTTATATACACTACGCTGAGAACACTAAGAACACCTCCCCACACTTAAGCGAGTCAATGTCCTCAATGACTCATTAACTAAACAAAGAAATCTACAATATATAAAACAGAAGGAAAGAAGAACTCCCCTTTGCAGAAGTATGATCCATGGGTTGCCTCCCAAGAAGCGCTTTTGTTTAACGTCGTTGGCTCGACTCAACTGGTTCAGATCTCCGTGGAGGGGTTATCAAGATAAATCATTTCCATCTTCCCTACGAATGCACCATCCACGTATAATTTAAGGCATTGACCGTTGACCTTAAACTTTGTTCCATCTCGTCCCATAATTTCAATAGCACCATAAAATTTGACATCGGTGACAGTAAAAGGTCCGGACCATCTTGATCTGAGCTTCCCTGGAAAAAGTCGAAGTCTGGAATTGAACAACAACACCTTGTCACCAACCTGAAAATCTCTTCTCTGAATCATCTTATCATGCATCTTCTTCGTTCTCTCCTTGTAAAGCCAAGAGTTGTCATAAGCATCAAAACGAAGCTCATCTAACTCATTAAGTTGAAGAAGTCTCGCTTGCCCCGCAGCCTTCAAATCCATGTTGAGTTCTTTTATAGCCCAAAAGGCGCGATGTTCCAATTCCACTGGCAAGTGACATGCTTTACCATAGACCAGCCGATAAGGAGTGGTTCCTATAGGTGTTTTGTATGCCGTCTGATAGGCCCACAAAGCAACATCTAGCTTCAAGTACCAATCTTTCCTTGACTTTGCAACCATTTTCTCCAAAATGCTTTTGATTTATCGGTTAGAAACCTCCACTTGGCCACTTGTTTGAGGGTGATATGCAAGAGCAACCTTGTGAGTAACGCCATATTTCTTCAACAAAGTTTCAAACTGTCGATGGCGAAAATGAGAACCACCATCACTTATCACTATTCTAGGAACTCCAAAACGAGGGAAAATGATATTTTTAAAGAGCTTCATAATAACCTTGGAATCATTGGTTTCCGTTCCAACAGCTTCAACCCACTTGGACACATAATCGACACCAACTAAGATGTATCTCATCCCACAAGAACTTGGGAAAGGTCCCATAAAATCAACACCCCATACGTCAAATATCTCGACCTCAAGAATACCGGTTTGAGGCATCTCATGGCGTTTATAAATATTACCCGTCCTTTGACATGCATCACACGCCAAACAGAAAGCATGAGCATCCTTAAATAGAGACGGCCAAAAGAAACCGGATTGCAGTACCTTAGCAGCAGTTTTGGAAGGACCATAGTGGCTCCACAAGCGAGAGAATGACAATGCTTGAGAATGTCATGTACTTCGAACTCAAGGACACATCTACGAAAGATTCCATCAGCACACTTTCGATACAAGAAAGGTCATCCCAAAAATATTGTTTAGCATTGTGATAAAACCTCTTTCTTTGCTGATAAGTCAATTCTGGAGGGTGAGATCCACTAACACAGAAATTTGCAAAATCTGCATACCATGGAGTTTGAGTAGCAACCGAAAATAGGTGATCATCTGGAAAAGAATCGTCAATAGGAGTACTTGACGCAATATCAGATTTGAAACGCAACCGTGAAAGATGATCCGCAACCACATTCTCAGCACCCTTCTTGTCTTTGATTTCCAAGTCAAATTCTTGGAGTAACAGAATCCAACGAATAAGCCTTGGCTTTGCTTCTTTCTTCGCCAACAGATACTTAAGTGCCGAATGATCAGTGTGAACAATGAGCCAATTAGATAGGCTCGGAATTTGTCAAGAGCGTAGACCACAACTAGAAGTTCCTTCTCAGTCGTAGCATAATTGACTTGAGCTTCATCCAAGGTTTTACTTGCATAGTAGATGGCGTGCAATACCTTGTCTTTCCTTTGACCGAGAACTGCTCCAACTGCATAATCACTTGCATCACACATG
Organism: Saposhnikovia divaricata; assembly: GCA_036435485.1. Lineage (NCBI taxonomy): Eukaryota > Viridiplantae > Streptophyta > Magnoliopsida > Apiales > Apiaceae > Saposhnikovia > Saposhnikovia divaricata. The sequence goes on along the minus strand of CM071596.1, from coordinate 146,431,806 downwards.
ATTTCAAATGGAAGATTCCAATCTGGAGATCGAATGATTGGTGTACTTATCAAAGCTTCCTTAATCCTGTTAAAAGACTCCAAACAAGCGTCAGTAAACACAAAGGTGGCATCCTTAAGCAACAATTGAGTGAGGGGTTTTGCAATTTTTGAAAAATCTTTTATAAAATGACGATAAAAACCCGCATGACCAAGGAAACTCCTCACTCCCTTGACATTAACAGGAGGAGGAAGTTTCTCAATCACCTCAATTTTTGCTTTGTCAACCTGGATGCCACGTTCAGAAATCAAGTGACCAAGTACCACTCCTTCATTGACCATGAAGTGGCACTTTTCCCAATTTAAAACCAAATTCACCTCTTCACAACGTTTAAGCACTTTAGAAAGATTATGCAGACATACATCAAAATCAGACCCATAAACACTGAAATCATCCATAAATACTTCCATGAAAGACTCTATGAAATCAAAAAATATGGCAGTCATGCAACGCTGAAAATTAGCAGGGGCATTGCACAAACCAAAAGGCACTCTACGATATGCAAAGGTACCATATGGGCAAGTAAATGTAGCCTTTTCTTGGTCATCAGGATGTATAGGGATATGAAAGAACCCTGAATATCCGTCTAAATAGCAAAAGTACTTATGCTTAGCAAGTCTTTCTAACATCTGATCAATGAAAGGGAGAGGGTAATGGTCTTTTCTAGTATCAATGTTTAACTTACGGTAATCAATGCACATTTGCCAACCAGTGACAATTCGAGTGGGAATTAATTCATCTTTATCATTCTTAATTACCGTTGTTCCTCCTTTCTTAGGGACTACCTAAACTGGGCTTACCCATTTAGAATCAGAAATCGGGTAAATGATGCCCGCATCTAACAATTTCAAAACTTCTTTTTTTACAACCTCTTGCATGTTAGGGTTCAAGCGACGTTGTCCCTGTATGCAAGGCTTATGGTCATCATCTAAGTGAATTCTATGCATGCAAAAGTCTGGGCTTATCCCTGTAAGATCATCAATACTATACCCAATAGCTTTTCTATGCGCACGCAAAACAGTAAGAAGCTTAAAAACCTGGTTATCATCAAGACTAGAGCTAACAATCACAGGACAAGTCTTTTCATCATCAAGAAACACATATTTCAGATTAGATGGCAAAGACTTTAGCTCTAACTTGTTTACCTGAGGTTCACCACAAGAAGTGACAGTGTTGGTTACCTCACAATTCGGATCAGCTGCACCATCCAACTCAAGAATCAATGAATCGACTTCAGCATGTCCTTCTCCTTCTGAAACTTCAAGCATGAGCACTGCTTCCAATGCATCATTCAATAGAATCTGAGACGTCTCATCTCGGACAATTCCATCTATAACATCAATCCTACAGCAAGTATTCTCAAGCAAAGGGGATTTAAGAGCAGAGGTTAGAGTAAAAGTAATTTGATCATCACCAACACTCAATGTGAGAGTCCCTCTTTTAACATCAATAACAGCACCTGCAGTACAGAGAAATGGTCTACCCAAAATAATAGGTATTTCGCTGTCCTCTTCCATATCTAGAACTACAAAGTCTACAGGAATATAGAATTTTCCAACCCTAACAGGCACATCCTCTAAAATTCCAAGGGGATATTTTATTGAACGGTCTGCCATTTGCAAAGTCATCTGTGTACATTTTAATTCTCCCATATTTAGTTTTTGAAAAACCGAGAGAGGCATGACTGAGACGCTAGCGCCTAAATCATATAAAGCTTTATCAATAAACAATGCACCTAAATGACACGGGATCGAAAAACTACCAGGATCTTTAAGCTTAGGTGGAGACTTATTTTGTAAAACAGCACTACATTCCTCAGTAAAAGCTACTGTCTCCACCTCACCAAATGACCTTTTCTTAGTGAGAATATCCTTAAGAAACTTTGCATATGATGGAACTTGAGAAATTAAATCAGTGAAAGGAACTGTTACCTCAAGATTCTTGACAAGTGTCATGAACTTACCAAACTGCTGGTCCACCTTAGTTCTATTCATCCTGCTAGGGAATGGGAGCTTTGGCATAAATGGTGGAGAAGTAACTGCAGTCTTCTCTTTGTCCTTTTTCTTGCTTTCCTCAGTTTCACCTTCGTTTGCATCTTCAACAACTTTCTCTATCTTGTCTTCCTCAGAATTTTCTTTTTCTTTCTCAATAGGAACATCGTCAGTAGGCATTGGAGGAGCATCATATGTACGACCTCTCCTAAGAGCAATGGCATTCACATTTTCCTTTGGCTGAGTTGGTTGTGCTGGTAGAGAGCCTTGTTGCCTTGTAGACGAAGAACTAGTCATTTAAGCAATATGAGTTTCCAGCATCTTATTATGAATCTCCATCTGGTTCATCTTCCTATTGGTATCCTCCATATTCTTTTGCATTTGTAACAATATCTTCATCATGTCACCTTGATTATCAGCCTGTGCAGCTTGATTGGCTTGAGGAGCATAATTCTAATTGGGCTTCTGAAATCCAGGGGGATTCATAGGTCCTTGAGGAGGCCTATACTGCTGCTGTGAAGGAGGCTGATATGACTACTGATATTACTGCTGCTGATTGGGAACATTTGAATTCTGAGCGTTATTGTTCCTATATGAGAAGTTCGGATGATCTTTCCAACCAGGATTGTAAGTGTTAGAGTACGGATTATACTGCGGCCTCTGTTGGAAAACATTTGCTTGCTCCATCTGAAAATTTTGTGAATTTGGAGCATTGTATTGGCAATCATTACCATAGTGGCCTTGGATGCCACAGACTTCACAAACAGGATTATTCATAGGAGCCATGGATGACAATGCATTGATACTCATAGGTGGATAGAGGGCTGTATGTCTTCAATGAGTGGATCTCCTAAGTTAATTCAGCGAGTTGAGATGATAATAGCAGTGTTGTAAAAAGCGCCCTAAGCGGCCGCTTAAGCGGCCGCCTAGGCGGAATCGGGCTGAAAACGCTGGGCTTTTTAACTAATCGGGCATTTAAGCGTTTAAAAGGCTTAGGCGGTCAAAGCCCGATTAATCGGGTCAAAATCGGGCAAAAATCGGGTCATAGTCGGGTCAAAATCGGAGCAAATACCGATTAAGCGGAAATTTTTTAACAACACTGATAAAAAATAAACACAAACACGGGAGACGGGACAGAACAGAAGCATTAGTTAGGGACTTAGGGTTTATCAGAGAGAGGCTGGGAACTGGGAAGTGAGATGAGAAGAGAAGACAAGAAAGCAATACTTTTCTAAATCAATTCACCAGGTTTGTCTTTTTAATTTTAATTGATGCTTTCAATTACTGAGAATCTGAGATGCTTTCAATTTCAATGAATCTTGTGTGAAGAATATGCTTTCAATGAATCTTGTAGATTGTAATTTCTTATAGAATAGCCTTATAGATTTTATACTAAACTTACTAATTTCAATTTCAATTACTAATTTCAATGAATCTTGTTTCTTGTGTGAAGAATATGCTTTCAATGAATCTTGTAGATTGTAGATTTTATACTAAAATTTAAGTGGTCCAAAATTGGACAATTAGTAAATTTAGTATGTGCTTCCAATTATTGATAGTCGACCAATTATTTAATATGTGTTTCTTATTCGTAGAAATGGAAACAGCGGGTTCTTCAGCTGCTTCCAATTCGGAGCCAGTGGGTTCATTAGAGCCAGAGTCTGTTAAGAGAAAATCAGATGATGTTGGGTGGGATTATGGTGAATTAACTTTACCAAATAACTATGATAAAGTCAAATGCAGATTATGTGACAAAGCATTTAGTGGAGGAATATATCGTCTAAAGCAACATATAGCTGGACTTAGAGGTAATGTGAAGCCATGTCCAAAGTCTACTCCTTTGGATAAAACTAGATGCTTACAAGCCTTGGAAGAATAAAAAAAAAGAAGACAGGACAAGAAAGAACATGTTGAAGAAGTAAGGGGTGATGTTACAATTAGTAAAGACAGTGATGATGTTGTTGAACTTGACAGTGGAGGCTCTAAACCCGTGCGACCGCTTGGACCAATGGATCAGTTTGCACGAGCGATAGATCCAGATGCATCAATGAAGAAGACAAGACAACAAAACATTAATGATGCAATCTCAAAGAATAGAACCAATGAAGTTCATAGTTACTTGGCTAAGTGGGTGTATGGAGCAGGGATTCCCTTCAATGCAATTAACAATGACGACTTTCATCGATTTTGTGAAGCGGTTGGACAATTTGGTCCCGGCTATATACCACCAAGCCAACACCAATTGAGGGAGCCACTACTTAAGAAAGAAGTAGAGAGAACTAAAAAATCTTTGAAAGAACAAGAGGATGAATGGAAAAAATCTGGATGTTCGATAATGACAGATGCTTGGTCTGATCGTAAAAGAAGAAGTATTATGAATTTGTGTGTAAATTGTAAACTAGGCACAAGTTTCCTCTCTTCTATTGAATGCTCAAATGAGGCTCATACGGCCAAGTTCATATATGATTATGTGGATAAGTACATTCAAGAAGTTGGACCAAAAAATGTCATCCAAGTGGTGACGGACAATGCATCAAATAACATGGCTGCAGCAAAGATTCTAAGAGAAAAAAGGCCACATATATTCTGGACTTCATGTGCTACACATACACTCAATCTTATGCTCGAGGCCATAGGTAATTTTGCAATTTTTTTATCCAGTTTTAAGCAGTTTTTTTATCCTGTTTCTGCAGTTTTTATCCAATTTTCTGCATCTTTTTTATCCTGTTTTCTGCAGTTCATTATCATGTTTTCTGCATCTTTTTTATCATGTTTTCTGCTGTATTCATGATTCTTAGCATATAAATAAGGCTTGATTCCCATTTCCTGTCATTGTTCTTCATGTGTATGTCGGTGTCTATGAACCCATTTTTCTGCTGTTGTAACTTGTTTTGGTGATCTGCTAAGAATACAGCTTGGTAACAACCTTTGAAATTCAATGTTTTCTTATTTCAGGAAAAACTCCGAAATTCAAATTTGTAATTGATAAAGCAAAGGCTTTGACCATCTTCATCTATGCGCATCATAAAACCTTGGCTTTGATGAGAAAGTATACAAATAAAAGAGATATTGTGAGGCCAGGAGTTACACGATTTGCAAGTGCTTTTCTTACAATGGACAGTATATTGGAGAAAAGGGAAAAGTTGAAATTTATGTTTCTCTCGGAAGAATGGGGTCAATGCAAGTTCTCATCTAGTGCAAAAGGTGTGGCCTCTTATGCAACAATTGTTAATCAATCATTTTGGACTAATCTTTCAATGTGTTTTGAGTTGTTCAAACCTTTAGTTAAGGTTCTTAGACTTGTTGATGGAGATTGGCGTCCATCTATGGATTTCGTATATGGTGAACTTAAAGATGCCAAGAAAGAAATTATAAAACTTTGTAAAGAAACAAAAGAGATATATGAACCCATCATCGAAATCATAGACTCGAGGGCTAAGGATCGACTTGATAGCCCTTTACACTTAGCCGGCTACTTGTTAAATCCTTATTACTATTATCGAGATGATGAAGCACAAAAAGATCTAGCATGTATGACGGCTATTTTGACATGTATTGAAGCATTCTTTCTTGATGATTTTCCTGTCCAACACTTGGTTTCTAATATTGAGTTGCTGAAATATAAAGGAATGGAAGGAATGTTCGGAAATAAATTAGCTAAAATAGGCAGAATGGCTAATAATGATACTCTTGATGTTGGTAAGTACTAAGTAAATAATAATCTACTTCTAAATTTTCATAATCTGCTTCTAAGGTCTGATGCTTTCTTGTTTTCTTTCTACTTCAGTTGGATGGTGGTCAAATTATGGTGCCGAAACTCCAAATTTGCAAATGATGGCCATGAAGATACTTTCATTAACTTCAAGCTCTTCAGGATGTGAAAGAAATTGGAGTACATTTGAGGGAGTAAGTTGGTTGAACAATATTGCAAAACTAATATTCTTATCTTATAATTATAATTTATAAATATTAACTTCTTGTCTCTCTTATATTTTGTTTTCATAGATTCATACCAAGAAGAGGAATAGATTAGATGCCGTGAGAATGAGCCATCTAGTATATGTTCAATTTAATTCAAAACTTCTCAACAAGAAGAAGAAAATGAAAGAAAAATATGATATATTAGTTGCTAATGATGCTAGTATGGCTCAAGGATGGATAGTTGACGGGGGTGATGATGATGAAGAACTTTCCTTGGATTCTAACATCACAAGTGAGGACATTGATGAAGTAACCGGGAGGACTGTTCGAGAACTTGATGAAGAAGACTTCCAATCAGAAGATGAAGTGAATAATAATGAAAATCTCCTATTTGATTTCGACGATCCAGATTTGCAGGGATGGTGACTTTGTTTCTGTCTTTCTGAGCTTTTGAAATCAAATTTGTAATTCAGATATGCAAGTCCATTATGAATTTATGACTAATATTGTATGTGACTAATTTAGTAATTTGTAATTTGATATTTTTAAATGTTACGCTTCTAAATGTTATGCTACGTTTGATAGTATGTCATATACTCATATAGTCATATGTGAATGTTATCTTTTTAAAAAAAATTAGTATTGTATTTATTTATATAAATATGTATATAAATATATATTTATTCTTAATCCGATTAATGATCCGCTTTTAAAACCGCTTAAGCGCCCGCTTAACCGCTTAAGCGCTAGAAAGTATGTCCACCGCTTAGGTCCGATTAGCGCTTTTTACAACACTGGATAATAGAGAGTAAGCATCCACTTCAAGTTTACCCCCTTTCTTGGCTGCTCTCGGATTACTGAAGTGATTGGCAGCAAAATTTGAGAGAAAAGCATGTGCATCATCGACTCCCTTGTCCAGAAATACACCACCTGCAGCGTTATCAACCGTACCTTTTGTTTCAGGGTCAAGACCATTATAGAAGCATTTAAGCAGAAACCACTTCTCAAGACCATGGTGAGGGCATGCACGTTGATAATCCTTGAATCTGTCCCAAGCATCCCGTAGAGATTCGCCATAATCTTGCTTAAAACCCATCATCTTGTCGATCAAATCGTCGATTCTGTTAGGAGGGAAGAACTCAGTTAAGAAAGCTTGAGCAATCTCATCCCACTCGGTCAAGTCAATATCATTCAACCATTTTTGAGCTTTATCACGAAGAGAGAAACCGAACAACATGACTTTCAACTGGTTTGGAGTGACTCCCTGATGTTTAATTGTCGAACAGAGCTGTTGAAACCGTTGCAGATGGTTTGTAAGGTCTTCAGAGGCAAGCTCAGCAAATTGATTCTGTTGAACCATTGTGAGCAAAGCAGGCTTGATCTCGAAATTTGCTGCTTGAATCGATGGTATAGCAAGGCCAGTAGGTACCCCACTCGGAGAGGGCTGTGAGTAGTTCTTCAAAGATTTGGGAGGGTCTGCCATCTCAATCTTTAGTTCAAGTATCTCTTGCTGCTTCTCTTTCCTTTGTAGATCTATGTATTGTTGACAAGAAAGTTCAGAATCTGGACTAAGAAGAGTTATATCTTCCTTTGCTTGATCTTCTTTCGCTTTGTCTTCTTTCGCTTTAGACCTGGTCCTGGGCATCAACAACTTAACAAGGAAAAGCAGTAAGATCGGTCTCAGTTGGAACAAGAGTTCCAAAGAGACAAGAGAAACAATCTAAAACAATGGAACTAAAATTATAGAAACTAGGCGTCTCCCCGGCAGCGGCGCCAAAAACTTGATGTGTAAAATTATGTCTAACCGCAAGCGCACGGTATCAATTGTAGTAGATACTAGCAAATACGGGTCGATTCCTCAAGGAGACAGTTTCAATTTCAATTCAACTATTATCAATTGTTTCTAGTCACAAACGATTATTAAAGAATTTTATTAACTACTAAAACAAATTTAACAAAGGTTTTAAATCAATTAATTAAGGGATCTAGGGCAATTCAGGCTCACCATGCTTACACCAAACAAATCACAAAGGTATAGCTTTTTAATGGGGTTAAGTAATTAAAGCAATGGTTAATCTTTTTCAAGCATTAACATTCTCAGAATATCTAATGATGCTTTCACAATCACCTTCAATTCCGCTAATTGTATGTAAGCCTCTAGTAGTAAAATCTTTCGATCTATTACTCCTATTGCAATCAATTAATCCGTGATATTGCGCAATTACACAAATTAAGAATTAAAACATATCAATTAGAATTACTCTTTACCCATCAATCTACTAATCAAATTAAACCCAAATCATGGTGCAAACATGGCTCCCCTTGATACCCTAGAATTAAATTACTCACTCATTCTAGGATTAAAACTAACAATGATAATCAAGAAAGCCATAATAAACAAGTAATTAATAAGGAGAAGATAAGAAATACCTTAAACCTTTGAATAATGAAGAACAATTAAATCTAAGAATTAAATTGAGCTTGCAAAGATGAAGAAGAAAATAAAACCCTAGCTTTATCAAATTTGAAGAACGTATGTAAAAAGATAGATAAAAGATGTCTTTACAATGTACCCCTAAAAGTCTTTATATAGAGGTGTTTGCAAATTCCTAAATAACTAAGGTTATTGCCCAAATTAAAAACCCAGCTGATAATTAATTGGAATTAAATTCTAAATTGGAAATAGAATTAATTATATGTTTTTTCTGAAATTTCCCGCACAAGTACAGGAGGTCCAAGGTGCTGTAGCCCTTATTCTTGCGTTGTAGCCCTCAAAACAGGCGCTGTAGTGCTCAAAACAGGCGCTGTAGCCCTCAAAACAGGCACTGTAGCGCTGCTCAGCCCCTGGAAATCTACTGTTGTGCCAAGTCAAGTAGCGCTGTAGCGCCTCAATAGCGCTCTTGCGCCTCGAAGCCCCTGGACATCCTTTATTCTGTTCCAAAATTTCTAAGCAACGAGCCGGAATTCCACCATTTCTCCTCGTAAATTCACCAAATAAATTTCTCGAGCTAAAAATCACATAAAAACATTAAATAATGCTCGATTCCTTCCGACTTGACAATTATTTATTTCCTGCAACAAACTCAAGTAAAACTAATTAAATCGACACGATTATTCGTAAAAGCACCGTAAATGTGGGAATAAAATCTTATAAAATATATATAAAATATACTCTATCACTGGCCAAAGATGCACAAGGACTGTAAAACCTTCACCAAGAGATGCTATCAATGTCAGCTATTCAGCAACATGGGCGGAAAAGCACCCGCTCTCCCAACTGCAATCCTCTCGCCAATCCCCTTTGCCGTTTGGGGGATCGACATCATGGGGCCTTTCCCCAAAGCAAAAGGTGAACTCCAGTATGTCATGGTGGTAATCGACAATATGACAAAATGGGCAGAAGCAAAGGCATTAAGAAATAATACCCAAGAGGATGCCATCCGCTTTGTCCAAGAACACATTATCACCCGTTTTGGCATCCCGAAGGTATTAATCTCAGATAACAGCACACAGTTTGTTCGCTCCAAATTCATAAAGTTCCTCTCTGAGCACGGAGTAAAGCACAAGAAGGCATCCATTTGCCACCCACAAAGCAACGGGCAGGTCGAAGTCACAAACGGAATCATAGTGAGGGGTTTAGAGAAACGATTGAACGCATCAAAGAAGAAATGGCCACAAGAGCTTCCAAATGTTTTGTGAAGCTACAGAACAACAACACGGACGAGTACAAGCGAATCTCCCTTCAAACTTGCTTATGGAACAGAAGCCTTAGCACAAGTTGAAGTTGGCTCTCCATCATATCGCGCCACACAATTCGAAGAAATAGCCATTACTGAAGGCTTAAGAACAAACCTCGATTTAATAGATGAAGTAAGAGAAGATGCGGTCGACCGCATGGTGACCTACAAAGAAAAACAAAAGTCTACTTCAGCAAACGGACACGCATCAAAAACTTTGAAGTAGGGGACTTGGTTAACAGAGCAACAGAGGCATCCGATCCAAGACACAGTGGCAAGCTAATGCCAAAATGGGAAGGCCCATACAAAATCATTCAAGTCATGTAAGAACCCAAAATTTTGGTAGAATTAAAACTTTTCCTATTATGATGAAGTGCATCAATGAATAGTGATCTGGTGGATGAATAGTGATTTTGAGGATTAAGAAAATTTTCACGCCACCCTATGTACAAGACATGGTATGGATATTTCGAAGTCATATTAGTGATTCACGGAGCAAATAAGTGTATATAAAGACGATCGGAATTCAGAAATTCCAATTTGTATTCTGGTGTAATATTTGACCGGGAAGTGAATTATATATTATTATATTCAAGAAATGAGATATTAATTTTGAGGAATTAAGGATTTAATTATGTCAGGATTTTATTATATTTGATTCGAGAATTTAGAACCAAAACCCCCGAGATAGTGAAACGAACATTCTAGAAACCGCTGAGACTTTATAACGAGATTAAGCGATCAAGCGAGCGAATCATGAATTGAGAATAGTAAATATTAGAAGTCCAAGGAAGGATATATTATGAGAGGAAAATGGAATTGAGAATAAAATCCTAGAGTTAAAGGAAATGAGAACAATTGAGAAACCGCGAGAACTTTTTTCTGAGATAAAGAGAAAATACAAAGAAAATTGGACACAACGATTGTTTGAGGTATTGGGCCACACTATTACAATGAAGTGCAACATATAAGTTGTAACATATTGATTTAGTAAATATACAAGAAGGGAAGCCCCTTGGTGCAAATAAGAAAAGGAAGGAAGGACTTGGAAACAATATGTATAAAGCAAGGGACTTGCTTGCAATTATGGATGGATAAAGGTAATCCAAATGAACCAATGAGGAGATGACACCACATGGCAAGAATATAAGATGCATCCAAGTGAAAATATCAAGCATTATTGATCACTTTATCACTTTAATCAAACAAAACAAACACCAAATACTCCATTCTGCCCAGCAGGAAAGGAGCTCACTAAAACGGGCCTAGAGACTTCATTACTCAATGAAATTTTTTGTTCTTTATATGGTTAGAAAGCTGTTAAGACGCTCTACAACTTTCATTGAGGAGCCTCGACCAGGAAACGAGTGCAAGGGCTTCGTTTTGGCTGATCGTTGGGGCGTGTTTTTCCAGTCAGGAAACCCACTTCCATGTTCTTGATTTCTTTGGTGAGATTGAAGATGGTGAGCATAGAGTAAGGCTTCCCCAAGGTTAACCAAGCTTGTTTGAGATTGTAAGAACATCAAGAAGGTATAAAAACCCTAACCCCTCTTGGCCATGTAGTATTTGTGATGTTTAATGTTAGATCCATGGTTATTAGTGTGAATCTTGGACATATAAGTTATGGATGATGTAGATCTTGAGTTTAAATGTTGTGGTTGTGATTTTTAAGCTTGTGGTTAGTGTATGTAACTCCATGTATGTTATAAAGTATGATCTTGGTGGATTAGATGATGGTTGTGATGTGTATATAAGATTCTTGGTTGGTTAAGTGGTATAAGCATGCTGAGTATTTTTCCAGGAACTTGTACTGTCTTGTAGGAGGGTTTTGAACCCATAAATTTTGTCCCCTGAAGTTCTAATATATATTGTTGGAAAGGTATTTGAATGTAGTTTCCAGAAATATAAGGTTCATGACTAGGTGATGTATAGATTTTGAGTTATGGCCTGAGAAGTGAAATGTGTTTCTGGAATCCGGACTGCACTAAATGGTCCCCTTGTGAACCTTGTTTAAACCCCTAAAAATTTATGTATGATCATGGCAAAATTAGAGAAGCTAGTAAATGCAGTGGTGAAGGCTAACCAAAAAGAATTGGATTAAAATATGTATTTTTCAATTTTATAGAAATGTTGGAGTAAAATCTGCGCAAGTGAAAAACCACTTAGGAGATTAGTTTAAAGTAGTTTTAAGAGTATTCACTTGAGTTTCGAGTTTGAGGAATAGATTTGAGTCGAATGGGTAAAGAATGTGATAATATGATGACATGGTCATATAGGAGGGTTAGTGGGTCAAATGGTGGAGTCGCTAAGATGGCCTTGTATTCTTTAAAACATTATGATTAAGTGGTGTTGCTAAGACACTAACGAGCGAATATTGGATATTTATAGATTGTCGCTCCACTCCACGAGCCCAACCACCCCAACCTTCCCAAGGCAAGTTTTCCAACCCTAAGCATTTATTTTCAAGATATTATGTTCCTGATTCTACCTATGCAAGTTTACTTTTCAAAACTACATATACAAGGACTTTCACTGTTGTGTTTGTAGTTTTCAATCATATCAAATGTTTATGTTTATCGAAGTATCGATGAAGTTGAGATGTATAAGTACATATATGTTTGCACCCCTTGAACTTAGAATGAAATGTTTTCTTCGGACAACTAGCAATAGAGGTCGTAGCGGTCCGTATATACGATTGACCGGGGAGCGGTATATTATTATATCGTAATTAAATTGCGAAAACCCGAAGGGTCATTCGGGGAGTATCGTATACTCAAGTAATTATTTTTATATCTTCGTAAATACTCAAAATACCTATCTTGGATTAAAAGCTTATTTGATTAAATAATTATTTTATTAATTATTAATATTAAATATTAAAATACTATTTATTAATTATTGTTCAATATTTTAAAGACAAAGCTAATCCAAGATACCTTTGGTACATTCAAAATCGAACTCTTTCGAACTCAAAACATTTTCGAAAACCCCCGGTCAGGTTTGCTTCTTGTGTGATTTTAAGAATCATCGGTCGACTGATGTCGGACCTCAATTACTCAGTTTTCAATCAAAATCAAGTTTTTTAAAAAAAAAAGAAAAAGGGACTCTGGCAGGTGTGGGAACCGTTGACGAACGATTCCCGGGATGTGTAAGCGGCCGTGAGCCAGGCGGTCCATCAATTATTATTCCGGCCCAGGTGTTGCCGAAGGATGATTACGGATGTAGTTTTCATCGAGGGTGATTACGGATGTAGTTTTCACCCGGGGATAGTTACGGATGTAGTTTCTATCCTTCTACCGGTAGAGAAGACCCGCGGATTATTGGACTTGGATGTGGCGACTGATCATCGTCAATCCCTGTCAGGTTTTATGTTTTCTTCCAGTCCCATCCTCCACTTTGGAAAAATACTCAAACACTGCTTCTTGGGCCTAAGTGCCAAGTTTCCGATAGTGTGGCTTTTGATAAGAAAAATATTGACATCGTGCAGTATCTAGAACTGCAAGATTTTCTATAAAGATTGGCACGTGTTAGTGCACTCTTGCAATTATTTCAAAGAATGAAATGTTTTTGGATGAGAAACCTTCCAAGCTAATGGAAGGAAAGAGGTTTGCAAAGATGTATTCCCGGTACAGTATGTTAACCGTAGAGTGTTTTGCCGAAAATGTTATACTCATATGTATATATTTTCAAACTTGTGATATATTGAAATAGGAACCTTATAAAGGGTTCATATGTTATTCTTAAAGCTCCTTAGTGAGTATAGATGTTTTATTCAAACTCGGACATATATACTGTCCAATTATGTTTTGAAATCTGAGATATATACCGATGTAGTTGGGAATGTTTTCGAAATAAACCATGTTATTATTTTTTTTTTTCAAAATGGTGAACATGCTGAGCGTTATGTAGCTCATTCTTGCTTTATAAAAACTTTCCAGAAAGAGAAGAATTTGGTCGGTTAACTCCGCAACAGCAGGAGAGGAGTAGAAGATTTACCCCGGAGATGATTTAGTTCCTGATAAATACTACAGGGTAAGTCTGATAGGTTTTCAACTGTAATAGTAAGACTTGTCTTCAAGTGTAGTTGTATAAGTGGAATTGCGTAAGACTCTGATTTGTACAAATGAATTGTAATATTTAGTGGCACTTTTGATTATCGTTTCCGAGGCTCTAACTTGTTTGTGTGTAAGATTGAGGTCTGGATGGATGTATTGTTGAGTTGTAAAGTTAATACAGGTATGATATGGTTGGATGGTGGCGTGACGACCTGAATCTCTGACCTCAGATTCGGGGGTGTCACAAGTCATAAGGCCAGGCTCTTACAAGTTAGCCAAACTAGACGGTACTAAGGTTAACAATACTTGGAATGCAGAAAAGCTAAGGAAGTATTACCGGTAGACCACTAATAGCAACCATGTATTAAGCCCAATATGGCAACATGTTGCCCAGTAAATAACAATTGTAGAAGGGGGGTTGAATACAATTTTATAAGATTTTCGACTTAAACAATAATAGTAATACAAGTATAAATGAATAACAGCTTTATTAACTCTGATAGAAAACTGTTACAAACTCTCTCAAGAAATTCTGATATTCTTGAGAGCTGCTAGGTTACAAGATATCTCATGTAGGCGATTATTCTAATGTAAAGCCCAAACCGTGTTTATATACAGTACACAGCTACTCTATCAATTACAAGATATGTCATATCAATTAATAACTGTTTACAATACATATCCTAACCGATAGCTACGATCCTATAAAATAGGAGTCGATAAATCAATTTTCCTTGATCTCTGGACTAATGTAAATCTTTATGTAATCCTGATCAGCTTCCAATCCTGATAGCAATCATAAAAATGATGTTGCTTTACTGATGACGTCAGCATCAGTATCTGATCAGTAGTCCAGATCCTGACATCACTTTAATCAATATCTAACAATCTCCCCCAATTTGTACTTTGTGAAATAAAGCACAAATTCCTTGATTCAATGATGTCAAAAACTATAAACAAAATGTTTTACCAATCATCAGGAACTGTTTCAGAAATTCTCTAGTGGAAAAGATTCATCTTCAAGAAGTTTGATAATAACTCTTCTTCTTTGCTCTCAAGAATTTGAATCAATTTCCCTTTCAGACCTCTGAGTTCTTCATCTCCCTCATTGATCTGATAAATAGCTGCCCTGAGATTCTGTATTGAACTTCTTGGTAAATGTAGATCTTCCAATAGTAGATATGCAATTTCCTCCCCATCAGGATTAAGAGACAATTGTTCCATACCAAAAAATGCTTCTTTAACAGCACTGCCTCTTTGCATTTCAACTTCTTGACCTCTTATATTTAAGTACAAGGAAGTATAATTGCCATCATACCTAGCTCTTCCATCCAAAAATCTCTGTCTGATAGTTCTGAGAATCATGCTTGACCAATTTTTGTAAAATTCAACTTCTTTAGTATGAACCTTTTATCCTTGAGCAAATAAAGAACATATTTCAGCTCTTTTATAGATTTGCATAATAGTTCCTGGATAGATAACTTCTTGACACTTTTATCCTTCATGAAGTACAATAATTTCTCAACTTTCTTAGCACCAGCATGACAATCAGCAACAATTTCAACAGCTTCAAGTTTCCATAGATGACCAGCAGTTAATTTTTCATCAATCCTGTCAACTAGGGCATCTTGATCTGTCTGTGCAGTAGAAATGATTTGAGCTTTACCAAAACCAATACACCCTCTGGTTTTAGGTTCCAAACCCTTCAAACTAGACTAAATGTCTGCCCAAAGTAGTTTGGATTTTCGAAATGTTTGTAAAGTGTCAGATCTAGAAGATTCAGCTTCAGCAATCACAGGAAGTTATAATAACCCTAATTTTTGTACCACTGTAAAAGACCCGGATGAATAGTAATTCCGGTATGTAAGGAAAACAATTCACATCCACTTATGAATAATGGAAAAATTGAGGTTTTGAATACATATTGAGGTACATAAGTAAAATGAGTGTATACAAAAACCGT
This sequence comes from Saposhnikovia divaricata, assembly GCA_036435485.1. NCBI lineage: Eukaryota > Viridiplantae > Streptophyta > Magnoliopsida > Apiales > Apiaceae > Saposhnikovia > Saposhnikovia divaricata. The sequence goes on along the minus strand of CM071596.1, from coordinate 146,416,100 downwards.
CAGAATTCAAAAAATCTTACTTTCCTAACGATCTACATTTTTTCGAGAAATAAATAAAAACAGAAGCGATGACGAGGACAAGAGAATTAAAATTTGGAAACTCCATACAACCGGCATATTAAGGTTAGAAGATTGGAATATTGGAAATAAATTGAGAATTTCTACATAAAGGATATTTCAAGGATTAATTAAGATTAGCATGGTAATGTAGTAATCAAATATTAGAAAATAAAAATGGTGGCAAGCATCCGTGCAAAGTCCATGCAAGATCCCATGCAATTGGTTATAAGATGCATTAAGGGCAAAAAGGCAAGTAACCAAGTAGTAGTAAGCTAGTTGCAAACCAACCAAACTAGTAACTAACCTAACTACTACTTAGGAAACCAGTTCCTAAATTTATGGATCACCAAGTATGTAAAGGCAATTAGTAAAAAAAAAGGTATGTAAAGGCTAACACTAGGCTTGGAAAATTTGACTAAACTAGCTACAAGCCTTTTTACCAAGCAATTATATACCACTTGTTTGTATAGCCAAAGAAAAAACAATCAAAAAGAAGAAGCCAACCCCCCTTGCCAAGAAGCTCTCGGCACTAGCAAGAAAAAAGAATGAGAAGAAATATTTTCCACCCTCTTCCACTACTCCTAAATTCTCCAAATTTAAACCATAGTTCCTCCTAGTTATTGTGAAGGTATGATATTAATTTCATAATTTTCTATTAAGCCTAGCATAGTTAGAAAAATTGTCAAAGTTTCTAGATAAATAGTAACTTATGCTTAGTTATGTTTTGATCTTGAAGATTAAGGCTTATTTATGATAACCAAGGTGTTCTTAAGGCTTACCAAACTTCTACAAGATTACCAAGGCTCTAAGGAAGGTATAAACATCTCACCCCTTCTATCAATGTCAAGTTTATGGTTGATATTTTGAGATCTTGTAAGTGTTAGCAAGAATTATGTTAGTTCAACCTTTGATGATAAATTCTTGAGAAGTGATGTTTATTATTATGATGCAAGCTATGTTCTTGAATTAATAAGTCTTATATATGTTGAATATGAGGATTTTAGTGGATTTGATGGTGGTAGTAAAGTAGGTAGTGGATGTTAAAAAGTTGTAGCATGTAAAAGTGAATTGTTGGAGTTCTTGCAACATGTTCTGTTGTAACTGAGTTTCGGACCATCAATTGTTGTCTCCTAGAAATCTACTATACGTTTCTGGAAAGGCCTTGATTTGTAGTTTCTACACAAATAAAGATCATTGTGAGATGATTTATGATTTGTGAATTATGGTCAAATTAGTAAGGAGTGGTTCTGAGCAGAAACTCGTACATCGAGCTGAACTTGTGAGGCTAAACGAACCCCTTATATGTGACTAAAACTTATGAAATTTTTACAGAAGGTGGATTATTTAGTGGTTAAGACTCTGTAAAAATTTGGAGTAAAAAGGTTGAAATTTCGATTTTATAAAAATGCTTAAGTCAGAGCTGCGCAGGAAAAACCAACTGCAGAGATGAACACTCTTGTAGATAACCAAAAGGGTACTTAGATGGTGTTAAAATTATGGAAAAAATTGTGATAAATAGATTGGTCAATGAAGAAGACGAGAGAAAAGGAATTAGGTTAAAAGCTTGATTTTTAAATTTTATATAAATATGCGAACTTAGCACGCGCAAGTGAAAAATTACTAAAAAGGGATAGTTGGCATAGTTTTGGGAAGTACGCCATTATAGTTCGAGTTTAGTAGTTGTTTCGAACCGGATAATTAATGATCATAATTATGTGGTAGTTGGAGCACATAGGATGGTTGGTAGGTTAAAGTGTAGAGTCGCTAAGATAACTTTGTATTCATTTAAAGCGTTACAATTAAGTAATGTTGCTAAGGTACTAACGGGCGGATATTGTGTATTTATAGATCGTCGAACCGCTTCGAGAGCCCGATCACCCCTACGTTACCAAGGCAAGTCTACTTTTCGAAACTTATACCTAAGGATTTGCACTGTTGTGTTTATAAATTTTTACGTATAATATTAAATACATGTTGTTCAAAACCTTATATCGAGACGGTTACTTATCCATGTATGTACTTGAACTCTAAGCATAGAATTGTTTTCTTTGGACAACGACTCTAGCAATAGAGGTCGTATCGGTCCAGGTATAATATGACCGGGGAGCGGTGTATTATTTTCATTCGTAATTAAATTACGAAAAATCCGAATAGTTATTCAGGAAATATCGGATGTTTATTATTAATCATTATTTGCATGTTATTAAAATACCCAAAAATATTTTATCTTGGATTTTATTTTTATTTCTCATTTAATTATTTAATTATTTTGTTATTCTTTAATATTAAAATTTTCATATGTTATTTAAAAAAAATAAAACGAATCCAAGATACCTCGCACATTTTTAAACTTAAATTCTTTCGAAATCAGAAATATTTCGAAAACCCACGGTCAGGTTTTACTCGCTTGAACGTTATTTCAAGAGATTTTTTGATCGACTGAAGTCGATCCTCAACTACTCATTTTTACTCAAAATGTGTTTTGAAAAGAAAAGAAAAGAAAAAAGGGACTCTGGCAGTGAGGGATTGTTGACGAACAATCTCATTTTTCGTGTAAGCGGCCGTTAGCCAGGCGGTCCATCATTTATTCCGGCCCAGGTGTTGCCGAAGGATGATTACGGATGGAGTTTTCATCAAAGATGATTATGGATGGAGTTTTCACCAAGGGTATTTACGGATGGAGTTTTTACCCTTCTACTTGTAGAAAAGACCCGCGGATTATTGGACTTGGATGTGACGACTGATCATCGTCAATCCTTGTCAGGTTTCATGTTTTCTTTCAAGTCCTATCCTCCACTTTGGAAAAATACTTAGACACTGCATCTTAGACCTAAGTGTCAAGTTACCGATAGTGTCATTTTTTTTATATAATGATTTAATGCAGTATCTAGAACTGCGAGATTATTTTGAAGATAACTTCACGTGCTTTGTGCATTCTAAAGTTATTTCAAAAGATGGAGTTGATCCAATGCTTTTGCATCTATTATGATTAATTCTTTAAAACCCGAATCAACTATTTCTTATATATTCTGCTAAGTATTTATATATTTTGCTGAGCTAGTTGCTCACACTTGCTTGTTTTCAAACTTATAAACATAATATTTAAAAAAGATGGCAAGAACCCGGCGAACAGTGTGCAAGCAAGTTGTTAAATATAATTGATGTGTTTTAATCAAGTGTTTAAGTGTTACAGTGAATTATCAGAGTTTAGCTGGAAGCAGTCAGAGTTTAGTGTAAACTCTGACAGTTGGAAGCTCGACAGAGTTTGTCAAACTCTGTCTGGAGGAAGCGTCTACTGGTCAACAGTGATTGAAGATTTATTATGGAAGCGATATCTTTGAAGATTGGATAGCTATCAAAGAGATCGAGTTGACATAGGAGACGTGTGACAATCTGTAATTGATATCATTGTATAGCTGATTATTAGGAATATCAGTTAAAGATTGTATCGTAGATGTATGTTATATAAATACAGTTAGGTTAACCCTAGAAGGGTATCGTACAACGAATTATCTTTATTTTAACCTAGCAGCTCTTTGTGATATTTTACATCACGAAGAGGGTTCGTAATACAAGAAGTTTTTAAGTGCATAAACGCTTTTACTTGTTAAACTCTCATACAAAGTTGATTATTAATTGTGTATTCGGCCTAACAAGTGGTATCAAAGCCAATCTGTTACTTTATTACAGGTTAAGATCCAAACACAAAAATAATCATGGCAGCAATCCCTCCACCAACACCTACTGTTTCTGAAAAGGCTCCTACTACTGTGAGTCGTTATGAACCAATCAGGGTTCCTATTCTCAGGCCATTAGAGTATGCTATGTGGAAGGTCAAGATGACTATGTTTCTGGAGGCTACAGATCCAGAATATCTTGACAGGATTTATGAAGGCCCTCACAATCCTACAAAGCTATCTGTTGCAGTTGCTGGTGAAGAAGCAAAAATGGTTCCAAAGGAAAAGAAGGACATGACTCCTGAAGATCTATCATCAATTGCTAAGGATGCAAAAGTTAGGCATTTACTGCATAGTGCTTTAGACAATGTTATGTCTAACAAAGTCATTAACTGCACCACTGCAAAAGAGATATGGGATGCTCTTGAAGTCAGGTGTCAAGGAACTGCGGCTATTAAGAAGAATAGGAGAAACATACTCACACAAGAGTATGAGCATTTTGAGGCTAAACCTGAAGAGACCATGACAGAAACATTTGATAAATTCTGTAAACTGATTAATGATCTGTCATTGGTCAACAAAGAGTATGATCTAGAAGACTCGAATCTCAAGTTTCTTCTTTCTCTACCTGAAAAGTGGGATGTGAAAACAACCACTATTAGAGACAACTATGATCTTGCTGAAACAGAGATTGATGAAATCTATGGACTGCTCAAAACTCATGAATTGGAAATGGAGCAGAGAAACAGGAGATCAAGCAGGAAAGGAAAGTCTGTTGCTCTTAATGTTGAAGAGAAGCCTCAGAAGAAAGAGGCAACAAGAAGGAAAATGAAGGGAAAAGCTTTGGTCATACATTCAGAAAGTGAATCACCAAACTCTGATTATGATTCAAACTCTTCTGAATCATCTGACTCTGAGGATGATGAAGAAGAAATGAGGAAAATGGCTGTGTTGATGGTGAAGACTTTCAAGAAAATGGGCTTCAAGAATTTCAAGAAAGGAAAAAGGTTTTCTAGGGATTCAAATGAAGACAGGAAAAGCTACAGGAAGTCTGATAAGAGAGACTCTAAAGGGAAGAAGGATAAGTCAGAAATTCAATGCTACAAGTGTAAGGAGATGGGTCACTATGCTCCTGAGTGCAAGAAGGGTAAAACTGGAATAGTACTCTACACTAAAGGCAGAGATTGGGCAGATACTTCAGATTCTGATGAAGAAGTGAACTATGCTCTCATGGCTACTACTGAATCAGAATCCTCTGAAAATCAGGTACCTCTAACTACCTATGCTTATAATATTGATGACATTGCTCAATTAAGAATTTATCTTAAGTCATTGCATATAAGTTATAGGGATCAGACTTTAGAAAATGAGAGGATAAAAGCTGAAAATTCTGAACTTAAGGTAAGAAATAAACTTGTTGAAGAAAAACTTGAAAACATGCAACAAGTTCAGAAAGAGAGAGATGATGCTGTTTGCAAAGAACAGAATTTGCTTCAGAAGTATAAACAACTAGAGTCAGAGTTGGAGGAAGCAAATAATAAAATTAGGACTTGGACTAATTCTGGAAAGGACACTCAACAGATTTTTCAAACAGACACTGTTGGTCTAGGTTATAATGAGGGAGATGAACTTAGATTTCAAAATCAAGTTAAAGTCAGAACTCATTTTGTTCATGGAACCAGTAAATTTTTGTCTGAAAATGAAAAGGAAGCTATCAAAAGTAAACCAGTAAAAACTAGTGTTAAACAAGTTAATATTGGTTCAATGACAGATAAACAACTCAAACATAAACTGAAGGAGTTAAAATCTGTTGAGAAACAGAAAGTGTCAAACAAGAACAGAAATGGAAAAGTAGGCATCACTTCAGGAAATAAACCAATGCTTGCTAGTTATGCTCCAAGAAAGACATGTCATAACTGTGGTAGTACTAAGCATCTTGCAAATTTCTGCAAGAAAAATAAAAATATAAATTCTTTACCTTCAAAGTCTGAGGTAAAGAAGGATTTTGCTAGAACTAAGCCACAGACTTTATGCACACACTGTGGAAGCACCTGACATTCCATTTATACTTGCAGAGAATATCATGCTATCTATCATAATTACTATGAACTGAAACCCAATCTGAAATGGGTTAAAGTTGATACTGCAAGTGTAAACACTGATACTGTTAGCTCAAACTCTGATAATGTTAATTCCGCTACAAAAGCTAACAAAGTTAAGAATGCCAAAGGATCCAAGCAAGTCTGGATCCTTAAAACTAATCCTCAGTAATTGTTTGTGATTGCAGGGTAACAGGGAGGCAACCCTAGTCGTGGACAGTGGATGTTCAGGACATATGACTGGAAATAAAGCCCTGCTATCAGAATATGAGGAGAAGGCTGGCCCAAAAGTTTCCTATGGTGATGGCAATGTAGGAAGAACATTGGGATATGGCAATATTAATCTTGGAAATGTCATCATCAACAATGTAGCTCATGTCCCAGGACTCAAGCATGACTTGTTATTTGTGAGTCAAATCTGTGACAAGGGATATCATGTAGATTTTCAACCTGAATATTGTGAAGTTATCAGCAAATCTACAGGAAAGGTTGTTCTAGTTGGTCACAGACAAAACAACATTTATGAAATCAAGCTTTTGATAGACTGTGTTGGAAAAGCTGTTTTCCTGTCAACAAGAATGTTTAGTGATGAGAGTTGGAAGTGGCACAAGAAACTCTCACATTTGAACTTGAACAACATCAATGAATTGATCAGAAAGGATCTTGTAAGAGGACTCCCAAAGGCTCTGTTAAATGTTGATGGCCTGTGTGACTCATGCCAGAAGGCTAAACAAAGGAAGTCATCTTTCAAGAGCAAGACAGAATTGTCTATCACTGATCCCTATCATCTTCTGCATGTTGATCTCTTTGGTCCAGTAAATGTTATGTCTATTGCAAGGAAGAAATATGCTTTAGTCATTGTTGATGAATACACTAGATTCACTTGGGTGTATTTTCTAGCAAAGAAGGATGAAACTGCATTAACTCTGATGGAGCATGTGAAGCTTCTGGACAAAGGATCAAGCAACAAAGTCAGAATCATCAGAAGTGATAATGGAACTGAGTTCAGAAATGCAACAATGGAAGAATTCTGCAAGGACAATGGAGTGAAACAAGAATTTTCAGCACCTAGTACACCACAACAAAATGGTGTAGTTGAAAGGAAAAATAGAACCTTAATTGAAGCTGCCAGAACTATGCTTGATGAAGCAAAATTGCCAACTTATTTCTGGGCAGAAGCTGTTCAAACTGCTTGTTTTACTCAAAATGCAACACTGATCAATAAGCATGGAAAGACACCATATGAGATGGTGAAGAAAAAGAAGCCTAACCTTAAATACTTTCATATTTTCGGGTGCAAATGTTTTGTTTTGAAGACTCATCCAGAACAGTTGACCAAGTTTGAGCTAAAGGCAGATGAAGGAATTTTTGTTGGTTATCCACTGTCAACAAAGGCATTCAGAGTTTACAATCTGAGAACTAAAGTGATCATGCAATCTATACATGTTTCTTTTGATGATAAGAAGATAACTGGACTTGAAGACAAAGATGAATATGATCAACTGAACTTTGAAAATGAAGATTTAAACTCTGATGAAGAAACTCTGATGAAACAATTCTGACAGACTCTGTTGAAACAAACTCTGAACCTCTATTGGTAAACACTGGAGAAACTTCTCAGTCACAACAAAGGGGAGAACCAGTTGAGGGGGAGCATGATCAAGATGAAGACTCAAACACTGATACTGAGTCAACTGAAAAATCTGGATCAAACTCTGATGCTTCAAACTTTGAAAATTCAAATTCTGACTCTGGGCAGTCAAGTTCAGGGGGAGTCTCAGAAAATGATGACAGATCACAACAAAATCAGGAGAGCATGGATCAAGGGGGAGGATCACATGTTGATAGAAGTCATTTGCCTTCTGCTAGGAAATGGACTAAATCACATACACCTGATTTGATAATTGGTGATCCAGATGCAAAAGTAAAGACAAGAAGTGCTACTGCAAGTGAATGTCTGTTTCATGCATTCTTGTCTAAAAATGAACCAAAGAAAGTGGAAGAAGCTCTTCAAGATGCAGACTGGATAACAGCAATGCAGGAAGAGTTGAATGAATTTGAAAGGAATGAAGTTTGGACCCTTGTACCAAGGCCAAAGAACAGATCTATTGTTGGTACTAAATGGGTTTTCAGAAACAAGACTGACAGTGAAGGTGTTATCACAAGGAACAAGGCTAGACTGGTAGCAAAAGGCTATTCACAGCAGGAAGGAATAGACTATGATGAAACATTTGCTCCAGTTGCAAGATTGGAGGCAATCAGAATTTTTCTAGCATATGCCTCTCACAAGAAATTCAAAGTGTTCCAGATGGATGTGAAAAGTGCTTTTCTGAATGGAAAGCTTGAAGAAGAAGTGTTTGTTGAACAACCACCAGGATTTGTGGACCCCAAATATCCAGATTATGTCTACAGGCTAGATAAGGCACTATATGGACTTAAGCAGGCACCACGAGCATGGTATGAGACGCTTGCTCAGTTTCTTCTTGAAAGTGGATTCAACAGAGGAACAATTGACAAAACTCTGTTTTATTTCAATCAAGGAAGTGACCTCCTTTTAGTTCAAATTTATGTTGATGACATTATCTTTGGGTCTACTAATGATAAACTCTGTAAGAAGTTTGCCAAGCTCATGCAGTCCAGATATCAAATGAGGATGATGGAAGAGCTTAGTTACTTTCTAGGCCTACAGGTGAAACAAACAGATGATGGAATTTTCATTAATCAAGAAAAATACACCAGAAATCTTCTCAAGAAATTTGGTATGCTTGACTGTTCATCTGCATCAACTCCCATGGCAACAGCAACTAAATTGAACAAAGACACAGGAGTTTCAGTGGATATGACAAACTACAGGGGCATGATAGGATCTCTTCTATACTTGACAGCTAGTAGGCCTGACATCATGTATGCAACCTGTCTTTGTGCAAGGTTTCAGGCAGATCCTAGAGAGCCACATCTGACAGCTGTGAAAAGAATCTTCAAGTATCTCAAGGGCACCATATCATTAGGTCTGTGGTACCCCAGAGAATCAGATTTCAAGCTACTTGGGTATTCTGATGCAGACTTTGCAGGCTGCAAGGTAGACAGAAAGAGCACTAGTGGAAGTTTTCAATTTCTTGGTGACAGACTTGTTTCCTGGTACAGCAAGAAACAGAAATCAATCTCCACATCTACAGCAGAAGCAGAGTATATTGCAGCTGGTAGCTGTTGTGCACAGATATTATGGATGAAGAATCAATTGCTGGATTATGGATTGAGGTACAGTAATATCCCTATTTACTGTGATAATCAAAGTGCTATTGCTATGACAGGTAATCCAGTACAGCATTCAATGACCAAGCACATCAGCATAAGGTACCACTTCATCAGAGAACATGTGGAAGAAGGAAATATTGAACTACATTTTGTATCTACAGAACAACAGCTTGCAGATATCTTCACTAAACCATTGAGTGAAGCTACATTTACAAGACTGGTCAATGAACTAGGAATGGTCTCTGGTTCTGACTAGGAATGTTGGTTAGATTCAAACTTTACTTATGTGATGTATTAATCATATTTCCTGATTGGTTAAATGCTAAGTGAACTCTGTTGATTAAACTCTGTTATGCATACTCTGTTTAACTCTGTCAGACAACTTGCCACAATCAACTGCTAATTACCAGCTAGGATCCAATGTAGCATCCGTTGATTGTAGGTTGCATCAGTTGATGACTAACTGGACTGTATCCGTTGATGTTATACAGTCTTATCCGTTGATGGTTGTGTTATACGGTCTTATCCGTTGATGGTTGTGTTATACGGTCTTATCCGTTGATGGTTGTGTTATACAGTCTCTAAACTCTGTCAGCATGTCTGTATGTCATACACTGTTAATAAGTTTGATAAACTCTGTGAACTTTGAATTGATTTTTGTCTGAGTGAAAAACACCAATGAAGAAATATGTATGAAGCATGATTCTCAGCAATTAATCATGAATCTTTCTGAGTTATTGTGATCTAATCTTAGATTGTGCAGAAAGTTAACACAGCATGAATACTGGCTCATATTTATAGCATCTCTTAGTTTATTTTGTCCTAAACTCTGAGTCTATAAATACTGTGTGCATTACCTTACATGAAAAACTACTGATGTTGATGAACTCTAAACTCTGTTAGTTATACTCTGATAGAATAAAATGCTTAATGCAATACCCCAAAGAAAATGTATATAGGTTGTTATACTCTTTTGAGATTATGTTGGATACTAGGATGACCCAGGAACCTATTGGTATATAATATGTGCTAAAATTCTCTGATTTTTGGTGACTAGTTAAATACTAGGATGACCCAGGAACTTATCAAATGATAAGGGCTAAATTTTTTGAATTTTTGGTGACTGGTTCCAACCTCTGATTACTGGAATGAAAAAAAATAAAAAATAAAAAAAAAAAAACAAAAGGAGGGAAAAGTATATAAAGGGGGTATAAAATAAAGGTTACTGTATATAGTTTGATTACTTCAGAGTTTAACTTTCATCATACAGTTAGTGTTTACTATGACAGTTTGTGCATCCAGTATTTATTGATTTACTTTATGGATTTTATGAAAAATTAGATGCTCTAAAAATTGATTTAGTAAACTCTGCTTCACACACACATATTCACAACTGTGCAATTTTTTGAAAGGGTTTCGGTGATAAAGTTGGAGAATTGACAAACGCTGTTGATTTGTGATTTGTACTCTAAGGTAAATTTTCACTTGGACAATTTGAAAATCTTGGAGTAAATATGGTTTTTGAAAACTGCTAATCAGTCAGTGGATTGTTGATGAATGTGTTCTTTATATGATTACTTTAATTAGTTTTCATATTCTCTTCTTGATTTATTTTCTTGAAGAACAGTTCATAAAACATAAATAAAAGTTGCAGAACACAATGAATAAGATTAGAGTAACATAATTTTTCATTGATAATAAGAAAGAGATTACAAGCAAATATTACATCTTTTTGTTCTCTCTATCTGCTAATCTATTCAACAGGAAAATAAAAGGTCAGTCCAAACCACTCCATTGTTAGCAAAAATTCCCAGATCCCATCTTTGCCACTTTATTTGGGTGGAAGTTGAAGGGATAAGGTTATTTTTGCTGACATATTCATTAACAATGGTTGGTGGTGTTGGATGAGGATGCCTTCGAGGAGAGCCATGCCAATGTTGCTTGGAGGGCAGCATCGATGTCGATCACCCTTGCAGGTTTCTCTCTCTCGATCTCTTCCAGACCGGCATCCATTTGCAACCACAGCGTCTCAAGCTGCCTTTCCCACTCAAACGCTTCAAATTCTTCACGCGTATAGCTGAAGATGTCCCTATTCTCGACAAGATGAAGGTTCTTTTCTTTGATGGTAAGGTTGGCCATTGTTTTTCAGAGTATTTGGTTTGAAGGGTTTGTGATTTTACAGGGGAGACTGAAAGGTTAAAGGTTTAATGAACTAATCTGAGCAAGTCTCTAGGCCTTAAATAGAGATGGGTAAGAACGAAGTTCTTAAACGCTTCGTATTCTGGTTATTAAAGGCAACAGGTAAACGCTTCAAATTCTGGTTTTACTTGGGTCCAGATATTTTAAGAGAGTATTATTTGATTTTTGTTTAAATCAAATATTTTAATGTTTTAATTTTCAAAATACTCTTCTTAAAAATATGCGCACGTGACCCACTCGCCCATTAATATGTCCCACTTACCCATTATCGTGTCCCACTACACATTAATCTAGGAACTGATTGAGTGTTTGTTACATAAGAGATTGGGTTTTTAATTACTTTAATCTCTTTTGTGTCCAAACGGTTGTGTTTTATACTTACATCTCAGAGTTCTCTTATTTTTCACTTGGGCATTCACGCAAACACCTTTTCTACATACATTTCTCTTGGAAATTCTTGCAAATTTCTTAACTCAATGGCTTCTAAAGCATTCACTGCTCTTGGTTTACGGTTTGTTCCTAACAACTATGAAGCTCCACTCTATCATCAACGCGTTCCAGAATCGTTTCATCTAATGCAGAACTTCTTGAGGGATTCAGAGATTGGACAAGCTCTGGTTGGACCTGCTACTCTCTCTGCGTCTCAAATTGCTACATTTTGGCAGAATTCAGTTTATGTGGATGGAGGAGAGAATGGAACTCCTAACATTATCTTTACTTATGAAGACCAAGATTATGTGATTACTCCACAGACTGTAAGAGATACAATGGGGTTTGACACACATACTTCTTATACTCTGGTTAATGAAACTTATTTGAGAGAGATGCTACAAGAGATAGGTTACATGGAATCTCTTGACAAGCTTGGCGGTATAAAGAGACCAAATCTCAGAAAGGAATGGAACCTTTTCTTTGATTGCATCACAAGGACGTTTCAGAAGAAAGTCACCAACTGGGATGCCATTCCAATAGACAGTCTCCAAATCGGGTATTCTCTACTCTATGGTACTAATTTTGATTTTGGTCGATATGTTTTGATGAACTTAGGTGATAAACTGTCAGAAGCTACTACTGTTTATTATGCTCGTTTTTGTCAAATGCTGTTCAATGCTTGTGTACCTGGTCTCGAAATTGATGATACTAATGAAATTGATCCTTTTAGAGTCAATAAGAGAATATTCTCTGATATGACTAATAAGGTTGTTGGTAAAGCAAATCTCCCTGCTTTTGTCATGCCACTTGCTCTGCAAAATTTTCTCAATCAACCACAAGAACCACAACAACCTGAACCTGAACAACAACAACAACAACCTGAACCTGAACAACAACAACAACAACCTGAACCTGAACAACAACCTGAACCTGAACAACAACAACAACAACCTGAACCACATCCTGAACCTGAGCCTGAACCGTTAAACATTGATCGTACTCAAAAACAAAACACTGAATCACCTGCTCACTCAGCACCTACAAAACAACCTTCACCCACTCTACAAACAAACTCTGAATCGTCACAATCTCCACCAGAATCACAGTCAGCACAAAGAGTTAAGAAGGCAGTTACTGAACGACATGCAAGTGTTAAGCAGGCGAAAGAGACACAAAGAAAATCAAAGCAGACATCTCCTGAAGCTGTTTATACTAGAAGAGTGAAAAGAATAAAACAACGGGCAAAAATACCTAAGTCACTCTCAGTGGTAGAACAAACTCCACCATCTAGTGAAGAGGATTCAGATAATGTACCTCTAGCAAAGCGAAGAAAACTGGTATTCTCTGATTCTGTGGATGAAAATATTGAAGCTCCAGAAGTAGTTTCACAGCAAACACCTCCTGTTGAAGTTGAGAAAGATGCAATACCTGCAGAGGTTGAAATACCTGCAGAGGATGAAGTGCCTGCAGAGGACAAAATGCCTGCAGAAGAGGATGCTAGAGATGGCCTCTCTCCAATAAATGATATTCTTGATTCATTTATGCCATTCTCTGATCCTATCTCTGATATTTGTGTAGCTGATCAACCTACGGTTGTTCTTTCTGAAGCTGTGGCATCCCATACTGAGTTAATATCTGTTGCTCACCAAACTGTTGAAGGAGGAGAAGAAATTGATCAGGCAACCAAGGTCACTTCTCAGTCTATGCCTGTTGCTGAGCCTGAGCAACATGGAGAAAATCTTAACAAGCCTACAGAAGAAGAAGAAATTGCTAAAATTATGGCTGAAGATGAACCTGCTAAAGCTACAAGTGTTGAATCTAAAGGTGAAAGTAGTGCAAACTCTGATGCTTCTCTGAGTGCACCAGTACAAACAGACAATAAACATACACCTTTCACTCAACCTTGTACTTCTCATGAAGTTGAGAGAGCACAATTTGCAAAGAATGCTGCTGAATGGTACAAAGAGGATTGTATTTTTCCACGAGGAAGAGCAGCTGATTTTGTTAAGAAAAATGCTGATACTATCTCCAATCCAGAGATTCTTTCTTGCTTGAAAGCAACTGTAGTTCAAGTCAAAACTCTGGATAGAAGATTTGATGATACTACATTGGCAATCACTGCTTTGCGAAATGAGGTTGTAGCTAGAGAAATGAAAATGGAAAGAGACTCAAAATTAGTGACTACAAAATTCTCTAAAGCTCAAGACAATCTCTTTGCCAGGCTGAGTAAAGTTGAAGAGAATCAGTCTAACTTATCTACTAAAATTGATTCTATTGCTACTTCCCTGGAGTTAATAACATCTATTCTTATGTCTGATGATGTCAAAAAGGGGGAGAGAGTTGTCAGAAGGGATAGTGTTGGAGATGGAGGGGCAAGTAGTAAAGGAAAGAACAAGGCTGAAGAGGTTCAAACTCTGAGAACTAGCAAGTCATCTAAATCACAGTCTGTTGGAAGAAATACTGATACTCAAGGTACTTCAAAGACCAAGAGTTTGCTGTTACCTTCTAATCCACAAACTGATGAAGAATTGGCTGCTAAGCTGTTTATTGAAGAGAATGAGGAAGGAGTTACGATTGAGGACATTGAAGCTGAAGAAAAGAGTTTACAAGAAGAACATCTTAAAGCTTTAAAGTCTGGTAAGGTACAAAGAGGAAAAGCTCCTAGACCTGTTGTTAAAGGTGTTGTGATCAGAGAAAGGGCTGATGTTAGTCAAAGATCTCGGTTTTCAAAGGAAGAAATTGCAGCAGAGGCTAAACTCAAGCTAAAAGGCATTGAAGGAGAAAGTTCACAGAAGAAAGTTACAACTTCTGTTGTATCACAAGCAATGATCACACCTTTACACTCTTCTCAGTTGAAATCGGTTTTTGGGAAAGGAACAATTCATGATCCAAATGTATTATCTGGAGTTTCTATGAATGTTTCTGATGGAAAAGCTTTGTCTGGCAAAGTTGGTAATAATAAGGGTGGACTAGGTTCACACAGAGACAAAAGGCAATATACTGGTCCTAGAGATCCTTCTTCACTGGCTGTTCCAGGTCGTGGTGTTCCTCAAGAGAGTTTGGACAGACTGGAATCAGTACAGTTTCATCAGAAGAGTTTAAACAAGGATTTTCTTTTGTACTTCATGGCTGATGGGACAGTATTTAAAGTTGGTGAGGATGATATGGGCTTGAAATGTTGGGAAGAACTAGAGTATGTTCTATATCTTCTCAAGGTGAATAGTCGAAGGACTCAATCAGTTGCTAATGTGCTCAGACAGAGAATGACTCAGAATCTGGCAATCAGAGGAGAGAAATATAATAGCAGATATGTTCCTAAGTACAGGGATTACAAAGGAAATCTCATTGAAATGAAGAAAGGTACTGCAAAGTTAAAGACTGATTTGGGAATCACAGTACTTGATTTCAATTCATAGTCAGAAAAAGTCAGATTTATCAGACTGGGAAATGAGATGAGAAGGAACAAAATTTATGATCTTAGGGCTGCTATCTACCAGACAGATGAAAGTGATCCTCAGCTCAGAGAAATTAAAGAAGCTATGAAGATTGAGCTTGAAAATGCAGAAAGAAGATTGCTGATAGATTATCTCAGAGCTATGCCAGATCTTGAAATGATAAGAGATTAAGTTCTGTAAGAATTTTCTTATTCTATATAGTTTTTATTAAGTAGAAGCTTAAACTCTGAATTTGTATAAACACTGTATTTGTCTATTTGTTTTGACATCATCAATTATTGTCATTAACTTGTGCATTTTTGCTAATGAACAAGTTGGGGGAGATTGTTAAATATAATTGATGTGTTTTAATCAAGTGTTTAAGTGTTACAGTGAATTATCAGAGTTTAGCTGGAAGCAGTCAGAGTTTAGTGTAAACTCTGACAGATGGAAGCTCGACAGAGTTTGTCAAACTCTGTCTGGAGGAAGCGTCTACTGGTCAACAGTGATTGAAGATTTATTATGGAAGCGATATCTTTGAAGATTGGATAGCTATCAAAGAGATCGAGTTGACATAGGAGACGTGTGACAATCTGTAATTGATATCATTGTATAGCTGATTATTAGGAATATCAATTAGAGATTGTATCGTAGCTGTATGTTATATAAATACAGTTAGGTTAACCCTAGTCGTACAACGAATTATCTTTATTGTAGCCTAGCAGCTCTTTGTGATATTTTACATCACGAAGAGGGTTCGTAATACAAGAAGTTTTTAAGTGCATAAACGCTTTTACTTGTTAAACTCTCATACAAAGTTGATTATTAATTGTGTATTCGGCCTAACACAAGTGACCAATGCCGAGGCAGCAGCTGTGATCCTACCGATAGGCCCCATTAGCCGGATTGGGTTGCAACTTTTGTTAGTACGTTTTATCTATAAGTATGACCTGTGTAAGGAAGTGTACCGTATCAAACATTCAAGTCACTGACATAGCTTCAAGTAGAAGTTATTGTTAGTAGCGTGAACACTATTCAATATGGTCTGTAATAACTCTATAACTTCTACTCGTGTTTAATTTCGTTGTATGACGTTTCTGAGACTCTAACCTGTAAGTGTGTGTGAGTTTTATTATAGGGTCGACAGCATGTTATATTTATCAAGAGTAAGAACAGGTATGTTATTAATTGAAAGTGGATCGTGAGCGCCTAAATCCCTGATCCCGGATCTAGGGGCGTCACCGAAATGGTATTAGAGCGTAGGTTACAGTTCTCAGAAACAGTAGTAATTTAAGAAAGTAACCCTAATAATAATAATAATAATAATAATAATAATAATAATAATAATAATAATAATAATAATAATAATAATAATAATAATAATAACACTAATAACAACCCTTAATAATATTAAGAGCTCTCATCGAGTTTGCGGCCGGGTTATCGGATGTAGCCCTGACTTTAAGGCCCGAGAGGGAACTACCCCTTAAACCCTTCTTTATGATTAGTGACCCATCTTGTTTCCTTTTGTAGATGGAAGAGATCCCCGAGATACCAGACCCTAAGGCCTATGAGAGAGAGCATGATGAGGCACTACTGAGAGAGATTGATGACCCTGTTGAGGATACTGATGCCGACTCTGGGATTGGCCCTGTGATTGAGCTGATAGAGGACACTGAGGAGGAGGACCCAGATGAGGAGCCCCTAGAGCCTGAGCCCATTATCCCCTCTCATATGTCCACTTATGTGGAGAGCGAGCGATCTTTTGAGGACCGTGTTATGTCACCTTCACTCTCCCCACAGCCATTGAGCCCCATTTCATTTGAGGATGACTCCGAGGATACTACTTCTGATGAGAGTTATCCTGACCCCGCCCCTGCCTTTGGCCCTGCTGCACCGCCTCCACCACCTGACCTACCTCCGGTATCGGGCACTGAGCACGCCTATGTTGTGTAGTTTCTGACCCGAGACCTACTTTCTGCCGAGGCCAGTATTAATGAGGCGAGGCGAGCACTTATGGAGGAGCGCGAGGCGCGACTGAGGATTCAGGCTAGGATGAGGACTGCTGTTGGTAGGAGGACTAGAGCCCGACTTGGTGAGATCGAGAGGAGGAGCCGTGCGAGGATTATTGGTTTGGGAGTCCGCGGGCGCGGAGTGGTCCAAGCCAGGGATGCTAGACGTGTGGTGCATCGTGCATTTTTTCGGGTGAGGGCTTTGCTCCGTCGCAGAGCGATACTCTGATATGTGATGGATAACTCAGTCCTCTAGGTTCAGATGACATTAGTGTGTCCATTTTGTGGGATAGTTGACTTATGCAGTGGCATCCCTTATGACCAGTGGATGAGTAGACTGACCTACATATATTTAGATGTAACCTCGGATAGTATGTACTGATGTAGGCTTACTTTTGCGTAGCTATGACTATTCAGATGATGTAATGGTTAGTATTCCACTTTTGCTAGACTTTGGCATTCGAAACTATGTAGTGACTCTTGTATCGTATCTATTCAGTTTCAGTTTCTCTTAATATTTGTTTTAACTGCTTTACTTTTCGACTACCATGCTTTACTGCTTTGCTATACAACTGTAAGTTTTCAACCCTTCATGATTTAAAAAAAAAAATCTTCATGCATATACAAAATGTCACCATCCTACAAACTATTTTCTATAAACAAACCAATTTAAGGATGACATTGCAAAAAAAAAAAAAAAATCTTAATGTTTTGAAGCTTTTGACACCCTCCTTCTGGTCACTACAGGTTTTCAAGCTCTACGAGTGCAGATTTTTTTCATTATTGTCCCCTGTAAATTCCGTCAAATGGTTTGGGAATTCCTGACCAATTCTTGTCTTATTATTCTCAGAATCATGCCACCCAAAATAGTAGGTACCCGAGCCCGACCAGCTGACTCCAAAGGCCAAGGTAGCCACCATGGGCCTGGAGGGTGGCAGAATCGTAGAGGTGAGAATGTGAACTTAAATAAAGAGGAGGACTCCGATCTTAACATTTTTGATGACCCTGAATATGATGAAGAAGAAGCTGAGGATGACACCCAAGAGGTGGAAAATCCAAGGAGAAACCCTATGGAACAATTCATGGACCTACTTAGGCAAAACTTGAACCGTCCCCCGGTTCCGCCATGACCCAACAATGAAAACGCAAATGCCTTCCGAAATTTTAAGTCCCTGAAACCTCAAGAATTCAAGGGAACTGCAGACTCGATTGAGGCAAGGGCCTGGCTGAAGGAGATCGTTTGAGATACTAGGAGTTGCTGATGAGCAGAAAACTGTTTTCGCCACCTACCTCCTAAAGGGTGAAGCGAATTACTGGTGGGAAGCTAAGAGGAATTTGGAAGGAGGCGGTGTTGTGACCTGTGAGATATTTAGTGAGTTGTTCTTGGAAAAGTATTTCCCTAGGTTTATGGAGACCCACATGGAGTTGAAGTTCTTGGAGCTGAAGCAGGGTAACATGACGGTGGCTGAGTATGAAGCCAATTTTACTGAGTTATCAAGATTTGTGCCGGAGTATTTTAACATGGATGCAAAGAGGGCCCGAAGATTTCAGCTAAGGCTAAAACAATTGATTCAGAATCGAGTGGCAGTCCTTGAGCTGACGGATTATGCCACCTTGGTGCAGAAGGCATCAATTGTGGAGGCTGGGAGTGAGCAGATGCAGAAGGAGAGAGAAGGAAAAAAGAGGAAATTTGATAACCGAAGAGGGAACTCTGCTGGTGGAAGTTTTCCGAGCAAGATTAACCACAGGGAGATATCTCAGCCCAGTGGGAACGTTGGAGCAAGGAGAGCTGAAACTTGGAGTGTGGGCCAGGGCGGTCGCCAACTAGGATCATCCCACTCTACCCCATCTCGACCCCCACCTCATTACTACAACAAGTGTGGAAAGAAGCATACGGGCGTATGTAACTTGCAGGATGTGAAGTGATTTAAGTGTGGATTGTCAGGACATTATGCTAACGCCTGTCAAGGACCTAGTAGCAATACCAATGTTGGAGTCACCTGCTTTAAGTGTGGAAAACCAGGACACCTGGCCAGGGAATGTTTGTCTTCTGGGCCATCCGTATCGAGAGTTAGTGGAACTGCTTCCAACAAGCCCCCTACTGCTAGGAACTTCAACATGACTGTGCAAGATGCTGTGAGAAACACGGATGTGATCGCAGGTACCCTATTACTTAACTCAGTTAATGCAAATGTTTTATTTGATTCGGGGGCCACCAAGTCTTTTATATCTCAAGATTTTGCATGTCGATTAAATCTTAAAGCTGAACCTTTGAAAGATAGGTTGCAAGTAGAGATAGCTAATCGTGAGATTATCCCTGTTAGCCAAGTGCATTCAGGTTACGAACTAGAGATAGGAGGATGACACTTCCAGATAGATTTGATTCCTTTTAAACTAGGAGAGTTTGATGTTATAGTAGGAATGAATTGGTTGACAACTAATGGAGCTCAGATCGACTGTACGAAAAAGAAAGTGAGAGTGAGATTGCCCGGGGGCGATGAGGTAGTGTTCAACGGGCAACGACAAAACCAGAAGTTCCTAACTGTAATTCAGACTTAGAGGTTTTTGCGTAAAGGATGTGAAGCTTATTTTATCCTATGTGAGAGACACCAATAAGGAAGCACCGAGCCTACAAGAAATCCCTGTTGTTAATGAGTTTGAGGATGTGTTTCCCGATGACCTTCTAGGACTACCCCCTGATAGAGACATCAAGTTCGCCATAGATTTAGTGCCTGGTACGGCCCCAATTTCGAAAGCTCCATACCGGCTAGCCCAATAAAATGAAGGAGTTAGCTACTCAACTACAAGATTTGTTGGACAAAGGAATGATAAGACCTAGTGTGTCACCATGGGGAGCCCCGGTATTATTTGTGAAGAAGAAGGATGGTACTATGAGGTTGTGCATAGACTACAGAGAGTTGAATAAAATGACTATAAAGAACAGGTACCCCTTACCTAGGATAGATGATTTGTTCGACCAGCTAAAGGACGCAGTCTACTTTTCTAAGATTGACCTGAGAACCGGGTATCACCAACTAAAGATTAAGCCAGAAGATATACCGAAAATTGCATTTCGCACCAGGTACGGACACTATGAGTTTTTGGTAATGTCGTTTGGATTAACCAATGCATCCGTGGCTTTAATGGACTTAATGAACCGAGTTTTTAAAATGTACTTGGACAAGTGTGTCATAGTTTTCATCGATGACATTTTGATTTATTCCAAGACAAAGGAAGAGCACGCAGAGCACTTAAGGATCGTGTTGGGAACATTGAGGGAAGAGAAGTTTTATGCTAAATTCTCAAAGTGCGAATTTTGGTTACGAGAATTTAAGTTTTTAGGGCACGCGAATAGCGACCAAGGCATTCTAGTGGACCCAGCTAAAATAGAAGCTGTTTCAAAGTAGGAGAGACCAACCACCCCGACAGAGGTGAGAAGTTTTATAGGATTGGATGGCTACTACAGGAGATTTGTTCAAGATTTTGCTAAGATAGCAGATCCTTTTACTTGACTGACTCACAAGACCGAGAAGTTTATATGGACAGAAAAATGTGAAGAGAGTTTCCAAGAGTTGAAGAGAAGGTTGGTGTCAGCACCTGTACTAGCCCTGCCTGATGATAAGGGAGGATTCGCGATTTATAGTGACGCATCCCATAAGGGTCTAGGGTGCGTGCTCATGCAGCATGGTAAGGTAATCGCGTATGCATCTAGACAATTGAAGGAGTACGAATTAAGATATCCCACCTATGACTTGGAATTGGCCGCAATAGTTTTTGCACTGAAGACATGGAGGCATTATTTGTATGGAGAGAAGTGTGAAATTTTCACAGACCATAAGAGCCTCAAGTACATCTTTACACAGAAAGAATTAAATATGAGACAGAGAAGATGGTTAGACTAATCAAGGATTATGACTGTGAGATTCGATATCACCCAGGGAAGGCCAATGTGGTGGCCGATGCCCTTAGTAGGAAAGAGAAACTTAAGATGATAACCTCGACAGATGAGTTGGTGAAGGAATTAGAGAAACTGGAAATAGAGATCAGGATACCAGGTGAGGGCCAAGAAATGTTACTGGGAATTAGGATCCAACCCCCATTGTTGGAAAAGATTAGAATTTGTCAGGAACGAAAGATGGAAAAAGAAGCAAACTGTGAGGAAGAAATACTAACTGGGGAAGAAATCAAATGTGAAAGAGACAAAGATGGAATTATGAGGTATGCAGCAAGGATATGGGTTCAAAATGTACAAGAACTAAAGGATGAGATATTGTATGAAGGATATAACTCAAGATATTCGGTACATCCTAGAAGCACGAAGATGTATAGGGACTTGAAAGAATATTATTGGTAGCCCAACATGAAAAAGGACGTAGTCGAATGGGTGAATAGATATTTAACCTGTCAGTGAGTAAAAGCAGAACACCAAAGGCCCAGTGGACTCCTGCAACCTCTGGAGATCCCTGAATGGAAATGAGAGCATATAGCCATGGATTTTGTGGTTGGACTACCAAACACCAAAACAAACCATGATACAATATGGGTAGTCATAGATAGGTTGACTAAGTCGGCACACTTCCTCCCTATCAATGAAAAGTACGCCATTGATAGACTAGTAGACCTCTACATCAAGGAAATTGTTATGCGACGCGGAGTCCCTGTAACCATTGTGTCTGATAGAGACCCCAGATTTAACTCTAGGTTTTGGAGAAGTTTCAAGGAGTGTGTAGGGACCAAGTTGAACATGAGTACCGCTTACCATCCACAGACAGATGGGCAGAGTGAAAGGACAATTCAAACCTTAGAGGACATGCTGTGAGTATGTGTTTTGGATTTTAAGGGAAGCTGGGAGGATCACTTGAAGCCCCCGTATGAAGCCCTCTATGGCCAGAAGTGTCGTTCCCCCTTATGTTGGGAAGAGGTTGGCGAACGAAAAATACTAGGACCTGATTGGTACAGAAAATGAGGGATGTCATAGTATTGATTAGAGGGAGACTGGAAGCGGCTCAGGATACACAGCGTAGGTATGCAGACCTAACCCGAAGGGACAATGAGTATGAAGTAGGCGACATGGTGTTATTGAAAGTATCCCTCTGGAAAGGATTGATGCGATTCGGGAAGAAAGGAAAGTTGAGTCTGAGGTTCATTGGACCATTCGAGATCTTACGGTGCATTGGACCAGTGGCTTATAATTAGCCTTACCCCAAATCTACAGAAAGTGCACAATGTATTCCATGTGTCCATGCTAAGGAAGTACAATGCCAATGACAAGCATATCGTGGAGTATGAGCAAGTAGACCTGCATCCGGATCTATCCTATATAGAGAAACCAGTGGAAATCATGGATAGCAAAGAATAGGTATTCAGAAATAAGGTTGTTAAGCTAGTCAGAGTTTTGTGGCAAAATCACAATGTAGAGGAATCAACTTGGGAGCTGGAAAGTGAGATGCGAGAGAAGTACCCCCACCTATTCTCAACCTGATTCCGGGACGGAATCCTTTTAAGGGGGGAGACTGTAATAACCCTAATTTTTGTACCACTGTAAAAGACCCGGATGAATAGTAATTCCGTTATATAAGAAAAACAATTCACATCCACTTATGAGTAATGGAAAAATTGAGGTTTTGAATTCATATTGAGGTTAAATAAGTAAAATGAGTGCATGCAAAAACTGTCAAAATTCGAAAGATCCTACTTCGCTAACGTTCTACATTTTTTCGAGAAATAAATAAATACAGAAGCGATGACGTGGACAAGAGAATTAAAATTTGGAAACTCCATACAACCGGCATATTAAGGTTAGAGGATTGGATTATTGGAAATAAATTGAGAATTTCTACATAAAGGATATTTCAAGGATTAATTAAGATTAGCATGGTAATGTAGTAATCAAATATTAGAAAATAAAAAGGATGGCAAGCATCCATGCAAAGTCCATGCAAGATCCCATGCAAGTTGGTTATTAAGGTCAAAAAGGCAAGTAACCAAGTAGTAGTAAGCTAGTTGCAAACCAACCAAACTAGTAACTAACCTAACTAGTACTTAGGAAACAAGTTCCTAAATTTATGGATCACCAAGTATGTAAAGGCTAAAACTAGGCTTGGAAAATTTGACTAAACTAGCTACTGGCCTTTTTACCAAGCAATTATATACCACTTGTTTGTATAGCCAAAGCAAAAAAAAAAAGCAAAAAGAAGAAGCCAACCCCCCCTTGCCAAGAAGCTCTTGGCACTAGCAAGAAAAAAGAAAGAGAAGAAAAATTTTCCACCCTCTTCCACAACTCCTAAATTCTCCTAATTTAAACCATAGTTCCTCCTAGTTTTTATGAAGGTATGATATTAATTTCATAATTTTCTATTAGGCCTAGCATAGTTACTAAAATTGTCAAAGTTTCTAGATAAATAGTAACTTATGCTTAGTTATGTTTTTATCTTGAAGATTAAGGCTTATTCAGGATAACCAAGGTGTTCTTAAGGCTTAGCAAACTTCTAAAAGATTACCAAGGCTCTAAGGAAGGTATAAACATCTCACCCCTTCTGGAAATGTCAAGTTTATGGTTGATATTTTGAGATCTTTTAAGTGTTAGCATGAATTATGTTAGTTCAACCTTTGATGATAAATTCTTGAGAAGTGATATTTATTATTATGATGCAAGCTATGTTCTTGAATTAAGAAGTCTTATATATGTTGTATATGAGGATTTTAGTGGATTTGATGGTGGTAGTAAAGTAGGTAGTGGATGTTAAAAAGTTGTAGCATGTAAAAGTGAATTGTTGGAGTTCTTGCAACATGTTCTGTTGTAACTGAGTTTCGGACCATCAATTGTTGTCTCCTAGAAATCTACTATACATTTCTGGAAAGGCCTTGATTTGTAGTTTCTAGAAAAATAAAGCTCATTGTAAGATGATTTATGGTTTGTGAATTATGGTCAAATTAGTAAGGAGTGGTTCTGTGCAGAAACTCGTACATCGAGCTGACCTTGTGAGGCTAAACGAACCCCTTATATGTGACTAAAAATTATTAAATTTTTACAGAAGGTGGCTTAGTTAGTGGTTAAGACTCTGTACAAATTTGGAGTAAAGAGGTTGAAATTTCGATTTTATAAAAATGTTTAAGTCAGAGCTGCGCAGGAAAAACCAAGTGCAAAGATGAACACTCTTGTAGATAACCAAAAGGGTACTTAGATGGTGTTAAAAATTATGGAAAAAATTGAGATAAATAGATTGGTCAATGAAGAAGACGAGATAAAAGGAATTGGGTTAAAAGCTTGATTTTTAAATTTATATAAATATGCGAACTTAGCACGCGCAAGTGAAAAATTAATAAAAAGGGCTAGTTATCATAGTGTTGGGAAGTACGCCATTATAGTTCGAGTTTAGTAGTTGTTTCGAACCGGATAATTAACGAGTATAATTATGTGGTAGTAGGAGCACATAGGAGGGTTGGTAGGTTAAAGTGTAGAGTCGCTAAGATAACTTTATATTCATTTAAAGCGTTACAATTAAGTAATGTTGCTAAGGTACTAACGGGCGGATATTGTGTAATTATAGATCGTCGACCCGCTTCGAGAGCCCGATCACCCCTACCTTACCAAGGCAAGTCTTCTTTTCGAAACTTATACCTAAGGATTTGCACTGTTGTGTTTATAAATTTTGCGTATAATATTAAATGCCTGTTGTTCAAAACCTTATATCGAGACTGTTACTTATCCATGTATATGTTTGAACTCTAAGTATAAAATTCTTTTCTTTGGACAACGACTGTAGCAATAGAGGTCGTATCGGTCCAAGTATAATATGACCGGGGAGCGGCGTATTATTTTCAATCTTAATTAAATTGCGAATAACCCGAATAGTTATTCGGGAAATATCAGATGTTTATTATTAATCATT
Organism: Saposhnikovia divaricata; assembly: GCA_036435485.1. Taxonomy (NCBI): domain Eukaryota; kingdom Viridiplantae; phylum Streptophyta; class Magnoliopsida; order Apiales; family Apiaceae; genus Saposhnikovia; species Saposhnikovia divaricata. The sequence continues at coordinate 146,391,040 of CM071596.1, read as the reverse complement.
ATTTGCATGTTATTAAAATACCCAAAAATATTTTATCTTGGATTTTATTTTTATTTGTCATTTAATTTTTTAATTATTTTGTTATTCTTTAATATTAAAATTTTCATATGTTATTTAAAAAAAAATAAAACGAATACCTCGCGCATTTTCAAACTTGAATTCTTTCGAACTTAGAAATATTTCGAAAACCCCCGGTCAGGTTTTACTCGCTTGAACGTTATTTCAAGAGATTTTTCGATCGACTGAAGTCGAACATCAACTACTCGTTTTTACTCAAAATGTGTTTTGAAAAGAAAAGAAAAGAAAAAGGGGACTCCGGCGGTGAGGGATTGTTGAAGAACAATCTCATTTTTCGTGTAAGCGACCGTTAGCCAGGCGGTCCATCATTTATTCCGGCCCAAGTGTTGTCGAAGGATGATTACGGATGGAGTTTTCATCAAAGGTGATTACGGATGGAGTTTTCACCAAGGGTAATTACGGATGGAGTTTTTACCCTTCTACTAGTTAAAAAGACCCGCAGATTATTGGACTTGGATGTGACGACTGATCATCGTCAATCCTTGTCAGGTTTCATGTTTTCTTTCAAGTCCCATCCTCCACTTTGGAAAAATACTTAGACACTACATCTTAGACCTAAATGTCAAGTTGCCGATAGTGTCATTTTTTTTTATATAATGATTTAATGCAGTAACTAGAACTGCGAGATTATTTTGAAGATAACTTCAAGTGCTTAGTGCATTCTAAAGTTATTTCAAAAGATGGAGTTGATCCAATACTTTTGCATCTATTATGATTAATTCTTTAAAACCCGAATCAACTATTTCTTATATATTCTGCTAAGTATTTATATATTTTGCTGAGCTAGTTGCTCACACTTGCTTATTTTCAAACTTATAAACACAACAGCTAAAAGAGATGGCAAGAACCCGGCAAACAGTGCGCAAGCAAGTGACCAATGCCCAGGCAGCAGCTGTGATCCTACCGGTAGGCCCCATTAGCCGGATTGGGTTGCAACCTTTGTTAGTACATTTTATCTATAAGTATGACATGTGTAAGGAAGTGTACCGTATCAAACATTCAAGTCACTGACATAACTTCAAGTAGAAGTTATCGTTAGTAGCGTAAACACTATTTAATCTGGTCTGTAATTACTCTATAACTTCTACTCGTGTTTAATTTCGTGGTATAACGTTTCTGAGACTCTAACCTGTAATTGTGTGTGAGTTTTATTGTGGGGTCGATAACATGTTATATTCATCAAGAGTAAGAACAAGTATGTTATTAATAGAAAGTGGATCGTGAGCGCCTAGATCCCTGACCCAGGATCTGGGGGCGTCACAGAAGTTCAGTAACCGGAGCACCAAATCGAAAAACAACTGGTCCATTATAGTTCCACTTATCAATGTTCTTTCATTTCTTTTCTTTCTTCTTGATATGTGAGTTATCTTTTTGTTGCTTCTGAACTTGTCTTGTGACATCATACCTGTGACGCCCCCAGATCCGGGGTCGGAGATCTAGGCGCTCACGGTCCATTTTCCATTAATAACATACCTGTTCTTGCACATAATATATATAACAGCCATCGACCCCGCACTAAAACTCACACCGCACACACACACACACAGGTTAGAGTCTCAGAAACGTCATACACTTGATTGAGGAAAAGTAAAAGTTTCAGAGTTATTACAGACCGAATTAAATAGCATTTATGCTACCAACAACACTTCGATATGAAGCGGTGTTAGCGGCTTGAATGTTTGTTACGGTACACTGCCTTGCACAGGTCATACTTATAAATAAAACGTACTAACAAAAGTTGCCAACCAATCTGGCTAATGGGGCCTACCGGTGGAATCTCAACTACTGCCTCGGGCCTAGTCACCTGCTTTCGGGCAGTCTGTCTGGGTCTTGCCATTTCTCTTAACTGTTGTGTTTGTAAATTTGAAAACAAGCAAGAGTGAGCAACTATAGCTCACCAAGAAATATATGTATAAGGTAAGCAATATAACATTACATGTGTTTAGCAGTTATTAAACTTGTTTATATCAATCGGTTATAAAATCATTTGTCATCGTTGATAAATTTCAAAGGTGCACCAATGTGTGCCCTTGTTTTCAAAGTAAACTTGCAGTTCTAGATACTGCAGGAAGTCAACATCTTTCTCATCAAAATAGGACACTATCGGCAACTTGTCACTTAGGCCCAAGAAGCAGTGTCAGAGCATTTTTCCAAAGTGGAGGAATGGGACTTAAAGAAAACATAAAACATGACAGGGATTGACGATGATCAGTCGCCACATCCAAGTCCAATAATCCGCGGGTCTTCTCTACCGGTAGAAGGATAGAAACTACATCCGTAACTATCCTCGGGTGAAAACTACATCCGTAATCACCCTCGATGAAAACTACATCCGTAATCATCCTTCGGCAACACCAGGGCCGGAATAATAATTGATGGAACACCTGGCTCACGGTCGCTTACACATCCCGGGAATCGTTCGTCAACGATTCCCACACCTGCCAGAGTCCCTTTTTCTTTTTCTTAAAAAAAACTTTATTTTGATTGAAAACTGAGTAGTTGAGGTCCGACATCAGTCGACCGATAATTCTTGAAATCGTACAAGAAGCAAAAACCTGACCGGGGGTTTTCGAAAATGTTTTGGGTTCGAAAGAGTTCGAGTTTGAAAATGCTAAAGGTATCTTGGATTAGCTTTGTCTTTAAAATAATGAACAATTATTAATAAATGATATTTTAATATTTAATATTAAGAATCAATAAAATAATTATTTAATTAGATAAGCTTTTAATCCAACATAGGTATTTTTGAGTATTTATGATAATATAAAAATAATAAATACTTAAGTATACGATACTTCCCGAATGACCCTTCGGGTTATCGCAATTTAATCACGATATAATAATATACCGCTCCCCGGTCAATGGTATATTTGGACCGCTACGACCTCTATTGCTAGAGTCGTTGTCCGAAGAAAACATTTCATTCTAAGTTCAAGGGGGTACAACATATATGTGCATATATCTCGAATTTCATCATAACCTCAATAAGCATAAGCATATAATACGATTGAAACTACAAACACAACAGTGAAAGTCCTTATATATGTAAGTTTTGAAAAGTAAACTTACCTTGGTGAGGTTGGGGTGGTCGAGCTTGCGGAGTGTAATGATGTTCTATACATAACCAATAGTCGTTCGTTAGTACCTTAACAACACCCTTTTAATTACAAGGTTTTAGGGGACACAAAATCAACTTAATGACTTCGTCTTATGACTCTCTAGCCCCACTATAGGTTCATGTCATCACTCGATTATGCTCGTCACTTATTCGACTTAATTTGGTTACCATATTCGAAGCGTATTAATTCCCCCTTAAAATCATACTCCACTTACGACTTTTTCACTTGCGCGAATTTTACTCTAACATTTTTATAAAATTGAAAAATTCATATTTTAATCCAATTCTTTTTGGGTAGCCTTCACCACTGCAATTAATAGCTCTCCTAATTTTTCCATGATCCTACATAAAATTTTTATGGGTTTAAAGAGGGCTCACAAGTGGACCATTTAGTGCAGTTCGGATTCCAGAACCACTCTTCACTTCTCAGGCCATAACTCAAAATCTACACATCACCTAGTTATGAACCTTATATTTCTGGAAACTACATTCAAATACCTTTCTAACCATATATATTAGACCCTCGGGAGACAAGTTTAAGGGGTTCAAAAGTCCACTGCAAGGCAGTACATACTCCCAGACTTTTTACTCAGCACACATCTTTACTTAATCCTTCAAGAACTCAACTTATACATCATATCTACCATTAAAACCACCAAGTCTCATCTCTATAACATACATGGGGTCACATACTCTAAGAACAAGCTTTAAAATCACATCAACCACATATAACCTCAAGATTTTCATCATCCATAACTCATATAACCAAGATATGCATTAATACTCCTAGATCTAACATTAAAAACCATAAACACTTCATGACTAAGAGGGGTTTGGAGTTTTATACCTTCTTGAGTAGATAAAGACCTTGGGTGAGCTTTACAACCACCAAGAACACTTGGATGAGCCTTTAAAGACCTTGATCCTTCAAGATCTAAAGGATAAACAAGTTTGGTTAATATTCACCCAACCTTCAACAATTTATAACTCAAAATCTAATGGATGGATGGGGTTGAAATTAATACCATACCTCTATAATGATGCAAGGAGGCTATGTGATTTTTTGCTAGAGCTTGAAGATGATGGAAAGATGAAGAGAAGAACTCTTTCTCCTCTCTTCTATGGCTCGGGGGCAAGGCTAGTTCATAGGCTAACTTTCCAACACGCCTCAAGATCTCAAAAGGTCCTATAAACCTCGGACTTAGCTTCCCTTTCTTTCCAAATCTCATCAATCCCTTCCACGACGATACTTTTAGCATCACGAACTCTCCTACCTCATATTATTTGTCCTTGCGGTTCTGGTCTGCATATTTCTTCTGTCTATCCTGGGCTGTTACCAGCTGTCCTCGTATAAGTTCGATAGTTTCTCTCGTCTGTTGGACCAGTTCGGGCCCTAAAATCTTCCGCTCTCCAACCTCTTCCCAACACAAGGGAGATCGACATCTTCATCCGTATAAGGCTTCATATGGGGGCATTCCTATACTCGCATGGTAACTTTTGTTGTAGGAAAATTCGATCAACGGCAAGTGGTCATCCCAACTTCCCTTAAAATCTATGGCACATACTCTCAACATGTCCTCTATGGTCTGGATGGTTCTCTCGTTCTGTCCGTCTGATTGGGGGTGGTATGCAGTACTCATGTTTAACTTGGTCCCCACACAATCCTGAAAACTCCTCTAGAACCTGGAGTTGAACCTTGGGTCTCTATCAGATACAATGCTCACAGGAACCCCATGCCTAACCACGATCTCCTTTAAGTAAATATCCACCAGCCTGTCGACAGTGTATCTCTCGTTGATTGGAAGAAAATGTGTAGACTTGGTCAATCTATCGATAATTACCCAAATGGCATCATAATTAGTCTTGGTCCTTGGTAGTCCGACCACAAAGTCCATCGCAATATGCTCCCACTTCCACTCGAGTATCTCTAAGGGTTGCAACAATCCACTGGGCCTCTGGTGTTCGACCTTTACTCTTTGACATGTCAAGCATTTACTTACCCACTCTACCACGTCCTTCTACATATTTGGCCACCAATAGTATTCTCTCAGATCTCTATACATCTTAGTGCCTCCAGGGTGAATTGAGTACCTTGAACTATGAGCCTCTTGCAAAATCTCGTCTTTTAATTCCTGAACGTTCGGGATCCATATCCTAGATGCGTACCTCATAACTCCATTCCCGTCATTTTCACACTTAATTTCCTCGCCAGTCAAAATTTTCTCCATCGAATTCTTTTCTTCTTCTATCTTCTTTTCCTGGCATAACTTAATCTTTTCCAATAGCGGTGGTTGGACTTTTATTTCCCTTAGACTCTCTTGTCCAGTTCCTGGTAACCTCACTTCAATCTCCAGTTTCTCAAAGTCCTTGATCAACTCGTCCGCTGACGTTATCATCTTGAGCTTCTCCTTTCGGCTAAGTGCATCGGCCGCCACGTTGGCCTTCCCTGGGTGATAATGAATCTCACAATCATAATCCTTGATTAGCTCTAGCCATCTCCTCTGCCTCATGTTTAACTCTTTCTGAGTGAATATGTACTTTAAGCTCTTGTGATCCGTGTAGATTTCACACTTTTCTCCGTAAAGATAATGCCTCCAGATCTTTAAAGCGAAAACTATCGCCGCTAATTCCAAATCATGGGTGGGGTATCATATCTCGTACTCCTGAAGTTGTCTGGATGCATACGCAATCACTTTACCGTGCTGCATAAGCACACATCCTAAACCTTTATGGGATGCGTCGCTATAAATCACAAAATCTCCCTTATCATCGGGTAGGGCTAGTACTGGTGCTGTCACCAACCTCGTTTTCAACTCTTGAAAGCTCTCTTCGCATTTTTCAGTCCACACAAACTTCTCGGTCTTGCGAGTTAGTCGGGTCAAAGGGGCTGCTATCTTAGCAAAGTCTTGAACAAATCTCCTATAGTAACCAACCAATCCTATAAAACTTCTCACTTTTGTCTGAGTGGTTGGTCTCTCCCAATTTGACACAACCTCTATCTTGGTCGGGTCCACTAGGATGCCTTGATCACTAATCACTGCCCTAAGAACTGGACTTCCCTCAACCAAAATTCACACTTCGAGAGTTTAGCGTATAACTTTTCTTCTCTCAATGCTCCCAACACAATCCTCAAGTGCTCTGCATGCTCCTCCTTCGTCTTGGAATAAATCAAGATGTCATCGATGAAGACTATAACACACTTGTCCAAGTACTTCTTGAAGACTCGATTCATTAAGTCCATGAAAGCTGCGGGGGCATTCGTTAACCCAAATGACATCACTAGGAACTCATAGTGTCCGTATCGGGTGCGAAAGGCCGTCTTTGGTATACCTTCTGGCTTAATTCTTAACTGGTGGTACCCTGTCCTCAAATCAATTTTAGAAAAATAAACTGCGTCCTTTAGTTGATCAAACAGGTCATCTATCCTGCGCAAGGGATATTTATTCTTTATAGTCACCTTATTCAACTCTCTGTAGTCTATACATAATCTCATACTACCATCCTTCTTTTTCACGAATAACACCGGGGCTCCCCACGGTGACACACTAGGTCTTGTCATCCCTTTATCCAACAACTCCTGTAACTGAGTAGCCAGCTCTTTCATCTCCACTGGGGCTAGCCTATATGGGGCTTTCGAAATTGGCCCCGTGCTAGGAACTAAGTCTATAGCGAACTCGATGTCTCTATCAGGTGGTAGTCCTGGAAGATCATCCGGAAATATGTCTGCGAACTCATTAACGACAGGGATTTCCTGTCGGTTTGGTGCCTCCTTCTTGGTATCCTTCACATAGGTTAAATAGGCTTCACATCCTTTACGTAACAGCTTCTTAGTTTGAATCACAGTCAGGAACTTTTGGTTTTGCCGTTTTCCGCTAAACACTACTTCCTCGTCCCCTGGCAGTCTCAAACTTACGTTCTTCTTTACACAATCAATCTGGGCTCCGTGGGTTGTCAACCAATCCATACCTACTATTACGTCAAACTCTCCTAGTTTAAAAGGTATTAAATCTACCCAAAAGTGTCGCCCTCCTATTTCTAGGTCACAATCTGGATATACTTGGCTAACAGGGATAATTTCATGATTAGCTATCTCTACCCGCAGTCTGTCTTTCAATGGTTCAGCCTTAAGGCCTAACTGACAAACAAAATCCAGGGATATGAAAGACTTGGTAGCTCCCAAATCAAATAAAACATTTTCCTTAACTGAGTTGAGTAGTAGGGTACCTGCAATCACATCCGTGTTCCTCACGGCATCTTGCACCGTCATGTTAAAAGTTCTTGTAGTAGGGTCCTTGTTAGAAGTAGTTCCACTCACTCTTGACGCAGCTGGCCCAGAGGACAAACATTCCCTCATTCGGTGCCCTGGTTTCCCACACTTGAAGCAATTACCTCCGGCATTGGTGTTGTTACTAGTTCCTCGACAGGCGTTAGCATAATGACCTGTCAGCCCACACTTGAAGCACTTTACATCCTGTAGGTTACACACGCCCGCATGTTTCCTTCCACACTTATTGCAATCCGGGGGTAGGGCTCAGGATGGGGTAGAGTAAGACGATCCCTGTGGTCGGCCGCCCTGGCCCACACTCCAACTTTCAGCTCTCTTGGTTCCAAAGTTTCTGCTGGGTTGGGATATCGCCCCTCGCTTAAATTTGCTCGGAAGGCTCCCACCCGCAGAGTTTCCCTTTCGACTATCAAAATTCCTCTTCTTTCCTTCCCTCTCCTTCTGCATCTGTTCACTCCCATCCTCAACAATTGAGGCTTTCTATACCAAGGTGGCATTGTCTGTCAGCTCAAGAACCGCCAGACGATTCTGAATCCATTGCTTTAGCCCCAGTTGAAACCTTCGGGCCCTCTTTGCCTCAGTGTTCACATATTCGGCACAAACCTTGACAACTCAGTAAATTTGGCCTCATACTCGGCCACCGTCATGTTACCTTCCTTTAGTTCCAAAAACTTCAGCTCCATTTGTGTCTCCATGAACCTAGGGAAATACTTTTCCAAGAACAGCTCGCTAAACCTCTCCAAGGTCACCACACCCCTTCCTTCCAAGTTCCTCTTAGCTTCCCACCAGTAGTTCGCCTCACCCTTCAGGAGATAGGTGGCGAAAACAGTTTTCTGCCCTTTAGCGACTCCTAGTATCTCAAAAGATTTTTCCATTTCCTTCAACCAGGCTCTTGCCTCAACCGGGTCTGCGGTTCCCTTGAATTCCAGGGGTTTTAGGGATTTAAAATTCCGGAAGGCATTTGCATTTGCATTGTTGGGTGGTTGCTGAACCGGGGGACGGTCCAAGTTCTGCCTAAGTAGTTCCATGAATTGTTCCATAGGGCCTCCCCTTGGATGTTCTACCTCTCGGGTGTCATCACCAGCTTCTTCTTCGTCGTACTCAGAGTTATCAAACAGGTTATAATCGTTGCCCTCATCCTCACTCAGGTTCACGTTCTCCCCTTCATGGTTCTGGTGGCCTCCGGTCCCATGGTGGCTACCCTGGCCTTCAGAACTGACCGGGTGAGCTCGAGTGTTCATTCTTCTGGGTGGCATGATTCTGATAATGAAACAAGAAATGGGTTAGGGTTTTCCAGTTACCTGACAGCGTTTACACGAGTCAGGAACGTATCGTTCCTCCTCATAAGGGTGGAATTTGCAAAAGTTTTAATAACCTGATGCTGGTGGTAAAACGTCAGAACATTTTTGGGGAAAAATCGCTATGGGGTGTGAAAACATTTGCAGGAGTTTTCGAGACTTCAAAACTTCGAATTTTTTTTTTTGAAAAAATTTATTTTAAAAATTTGTAGGAACATTTTGGAAATTTGTAGAGAACAATTTGAAATCGCATGTTGTAAATTTGAAACAGCATGGTTGTATTTGTGGCTTGTAGAAATTGTATATTCACAGTTGTATATCAAAACAGTAAAGCATGGCATCAGAAGGTAAGGCAGTTGAGACAATATCAAGGAAACTGAACTAGATAAATACGATACAGAGTCATCACGTAGTTTGGATGTTAAAGCCTAACACATGGTTCCAATATCAAGGTCTAACAAAAGTGGAACAATAATAAGTAAATCATCTGAATAGTTAGGGCTAAACAAAAACAGGGCTACATCCATACATACTATCCGAAGTCACATCTACATATCTGTAGGTCAGTCTACTCATCCACTGGTCAGAAAGGATACCACTGTACAAGTCAACTATCCCGCAAAATCGACACACTAATGTCATCTGAACCTAGAGGACTGAGCTATCCGTAACACATCATGGTGCCGCCCCACGACGAAGCAAGTCCCTCACTCGGGAAAATGCACGGCGCACAACACGCCTAGCATCCCTAGCCTAGACCAATCCGCCCCCGCGGACTCCCAAACCGATAATCCTCGCGCGACTCCTCCTCTCAATCCTAGGAGTCGAGCTCTAGTCCTCCTAGCAACAGCAGTCCTCATCTCAGCCTGAATCCTCAGTCGCGCCTCGCGCTCCTCCACTAGTGCCCGCCTCGCCTCAACATAGGCGTGCTCAGCACCCGACACCGGGGGTAGGTCCATCGGTGGGGGTGGTATGGCAGGGACAGGAGCAGGAGCAGGAGCAGGAGCAGGAGCAGGGGTAGGGTCAAGCTCCTCCTCGCCAGAAGTATCCTCCTCGGAGTCATCATCCGATGAAACAGGGCTCGATGACTGCGGAGAGTTTGGGGTGACACAAAACGGCCCTCACCAGATCAGACACTCTCCTCGTCAGTAGCTACAGGAGAGGGTGTAACAGGCTCAGGCTCAAAGGGCTCCTCATCGGGATCCTCATCATCAGTATCTCCTATCAGCGTAATCCAGGGGCCAAGCTCAGGGTCAGCACCCATGTCCTCCTCAGGATCCTCAGTATCTCGCATCAGTGGCTCATCATGCTCTCTCTCATAGGCCTCAAGGTCTGGTATCTCCGCCATCTACACAAGGGAAATAAGGTGGGTCACTAACCATAAAGAAAAGCTTAAGGAGTAGTTCCCTCACGGGCCTTAAAGTCAGGGCTATATCTGATAACCCGACTGCAAACTCGATGAGAGTTCTAGGTATTATTAGGGTTGTTGTTAGGGTTATTATTATTATTATTATTATTATTATTATTATTATTATTATTATTATTATTATTATTATTATTATTATTATTATTATTATTATTATGGTTGCTTTCTTAAATTACTATCATTTCTGAGAACTGTAACCTCGCTCTGATACCATTTCTGTGACGCCCCCAGATCCGGGGTCGGAGATCTAGGCGCTCACGGTCCATTTTCCATTAATAACATACCTGTTCTTGAACATAATATATATAACAGCCATCGACCCCGCACTAAAACTCACACCGCACACACACACATAGGTTAGAGTCTCAGAAACGTCATACACTTGATTGAGCAAAAGTAAAAGTTTCAGAGTTATTACAGACCGAATTAAATAGCATTTACGCTACCAACAACACTTCAATATGAAACGGTGTTAGCGGCTTGAATTTTTGTTACGGTACACTGCCTTGCACAGGTCATACTTATAAATAAAACGTACTAACAAAAGTTGCCAACCAATCCGGCTAATGGGGCCTACTGGTGGAATCTCAACTGCTGCCTCGGGCCTAGTCACCTCCTTTCGGGCAGTCTGTCTGGGTCTTGCCATTTCTCTTAACTGTTGTGTTTGTAAATTTGAAAACAAGCAAGAGTGAGCAACTATAGCTCAGCAAGAAATATATGTATAAGGTAAGCAATATAACATTACATGTGTTTAGCAGTTATTAAACTTGTTTATATCAATCGGTTATAAAATAATTTGTCATCGTTGATAAATTTCAAAGGTGCACCAATGCGTGCCCTTGTTTTCAAAGTAAACTTGCAGTTCTAGATACTGCAGGAAGTCAACATCTTTCTCATCAAAATAGGACACTACCGACAACTTGGCACTTAGGCCCAAGAAGCACTGTCAGAGCATTTTTCCAAAGTGGAGGAATGGGACTTAAAGAAAACATAAAACATGACAGGGATTGACGATGATCAGTCGCCACATCCAAGTCCAATAATCCGCGGGTCTTCTCTACCGGTAGAAGGATAGAAACTACATCCGTAACTATCCTCGGGTGAAAACTACATTCGTAATCACCCTCGATGAAAACTACATCCATAATCATCCTTCGGCAACACCTGGGCCGGAATAATAATTGATGGACCGCCTGGCTCACGGCCGCCTACACATCCCGGGAATCGTTCGTCAACGATTCCCACACCTGCCAGAGTCCCTTTTTCTTTTTCTTTTAAAAAAAAACTTTATTTTGATTGAAAACTGAGTAGTTGAGGTCCGACATCAGTCGATCGATAATTCTTGAAATCGTACAAGAAGCAAAAACCTGACCGGGGGTTTTCGAAAATGTTTTGGGTTCGAAAGAGTTCGAGTTTGAAAATGCTAAAGGTATCTTGGATTAGCTTTGTCTTTAAAATAATGAACAATAATTAATAAATGATATTTTAAGATTTAATATTAATAATTAATAAAATAATTATTTAATTAAATAACCTTTTAATCCAAGATAGGTATTTTTGAGTATTTATGATAATATAAAAATAATAAATACTCAAGTATACGATACTTCCCGAATGACCCTTCGGGTTATCGCAATTTAATCACGATATAATAATATACCGCTCCCCGGTCAATGGTATATTTGGACCGCTACGACCTCTATTGCTAGAGTCGTTGTCCGAAGAAAACATTTCATTCTAAGTTCAAGGGGGTAAAACATATATGTGCATATATCTTGAATTTCATCATAACCTCAATAAGCATAAGCATATAATACGATTGAAACTACAAACACAACAGTGAAAGTCCTTATATATGTAAGTTTTGAAAAGTAAACTTGCCTTGGTGAGGTTGGGGTGGTCGAGCTTGCGGAGTGGAATGATGATCTATACATAACCAATAGTCGTTCGTTAGTACCTCAACAATACCCTTTTAATTACAAGGTTTTAGGGGACACAAAATCAACTTAATGACTTCGTCTTATGACTCTCTAGCCTCACTATAGGTTCATGTCATCACTCGATTATGCTCGTCACTTATTCGACTTAATTTGGTTACCATATTCGAAGCGTATTAATTCCCCCTTAAAATCATACTCCACTTACGACTTTTTCACTTGCGCGAATTTTACTCTAACATTTTTATAAAATTGAAAATATATATTTTAATCTAATTCTTTTTGGGTAGCCTTCAAAACTGCAATTACTAGCTCTCCTAATTTTTCCATGATCCTACATAAAATTTTAGGGGTTTAAAGAGGGCTCACAAGTGGACCATTTAGTGCAGTTCGGATTCCAGAACCACTCTTCACTTCTCAGGCCATAACTCAAAATCTGCACATCACCTAGTTAGGAACCTTATATTTCTGGAAACTACATTCAAATACCTTTCTAACCATATGTATTAGACCCTTGGGAAACAAGTTTAAGGGGTTCAAAAGTCCACTGCAAGGCAGTACATACTCCCAGACTTTTTACTCAGCACACATCTTTACTTAATCTTTCAAGAACTCAACTTATACATCATATCTACCATTAAAACCACCAAGTCTCATCTCTATAACATACATGGGGTCACATACTCTAGGAACAAGCTTTAAAATCACATCAACCACATATAACCTCAAGATTTTCATCATCCATAACTCATATAACCAAGATATGCATTAATACTCCTAGATCTAACATTAAAAACCATAAACACTTCATGACTAAGAGGGGTTTGGAGTTTTATACCTTCTTGAGTAGCTAAAGACCTTGGGTGAGCTTTACAACCACTAAGAACACTTGGATGAGCCTTTAAAGACCTTGATCCTTCAAGATCTGAAGGATAAACAAGTTTGGTTAATATTCACCCAACCTTCAACAATTTATAACTCAAAATCTAATGGATGGATGGGGTTGAAATTAATACCATACCTCTATAATGATGCAAGGAGGCTATGTGATTTTTTTCTAGAGCTTGAAGATGATGGAAAGATGAAGAGAAGAACTCTCTTCTCCTCTCTTCAATGGCTCTGCCGAGAGCTTCTACAAGGGGGGGGATAGAGTTTGTTTTATGTTTTGTTTGAAAAGAAATAAAATGAGATGAGTGATATGAATTATTGTGGGGGTTAGATAAGGTTCACATGTTGCCAAGCTAGGGGTCTAGGTTGTCTCCCCATGCCCTATTGTCCCCTAGGTTGCAACACCCGTCACACATGTCACTATTCACTTCTACTTTATGCTTTTCTAATTTCTTTTCCTAACTAGCTAGTTACATGACACTTGCATGTAATTTCTTTCCTTGTATTATTATTTCTCCGCCGATGGTTGTCACTTAATCCTTAATTCATATCGTATCATAATTAATTCCTCGCAATAATATTTTATTGCGTAGAGATTTCCCTTGTAATTCCTTAAGTACTTAATTGTGTAAATTCCTCGAATATCCATAACTCCTTGTCATCATCCCCTAAGAATCTTTTAATACTCTAATAACTCTCAAATCTCAAGTTTTATAAATCTTACTAACAATAAGACTCTTGCCTTCAGCAATCTTCCCTTTTTCTTACATAGTGAATGTAACAACATAATTTCTCAGATAATCAATTCCATTAAACCACATGGGTGACTCAAAAGGTTCCAAACTCACGGTGTCACATGATATTATAAAAAAAAGAATATTACAAAATTTAGGGTTCTTACAATACCACGGCCTCCCGCTAGACTTTTTTATACTCTTTTCATAGTCCTTGGTTGCTTTAATTTCAATATCCCTTGCTTTTTCTCTGATCTCCTTTTCTTTTTCAAATCTTCTGAATCTTTCTTGATCAATTCTTAGTGTCCCTTCATCAACTTCCAGATTATGAAATTCAACCACAACAGTAAGAATAATGACTTCAATTTCTTTCAAGATATCAGCTTCATCAGAATTAGGAGCATCACTTTGAGTAGTGTCAGGAGCTTTGACTTGAACTGTATCTGGAATAGAGATTTGTAAATTCTCTTCATCTTGTTTTTCATTAATTTTCCCTCTCTTCACAAGTTGTCCTTCCTCTTCAGTTTCTTCACTAACATTATGTTTGTCAACTGGAATCATTTCAAGAGATAGTGGAGTTTTCTTCTCTATAGATTTATGAGAATCTGATCGTATAAGCTTCCTTCCTTTTCCTCTACCTCCTTTGTCTCTTCCTCTACCTGCAGCAGGAGTCTTTGCCATCTTCTCAAAACTCTTCATAAGTTTCTTCTGTTCAATCAAGATTTCTTCTTTGGATTGAGTTGGAAAGTCTTCTTCAGCTAATACAGAAAGAGCCAATTTAGCATTTCTTAGCTCAACTCTTTTGTCTTTATGAAACAAATGAAGAACTTGACCATCCTCAATATCAAGCTCATAAAACAGATTAGCAACATCTTCTTCTTTATCAATGTACAAATCATCCTCAGGAATTGTTGATAAAGGTTGACCTAGACCAGGTGTCAGAATTTTCTCTTCTGTCAAGGTTTGAGATTGTACCATTGTTCTCACTGTCTTCTTTCCAGACCTAGAAACATGAGTTGACAGACTGGTTTGAGTTTGGGATCAACTTCTTCTTGTTAGCAGTGCAGTATCAGAGGTTCCAGCTCCATGTTTCTCAGCACCACCATCAATTCCAGAAGTATCAGCATCCTTTCTTATAACTAGATCAGGTGTACATTTTGTTTTGACAACCTTCTCCCCCTTTTTGACATTAACGGGATCAGTTAATAAAGAGAGAATCGATTGTAGAGATTTTTCAATATTATTGACTTTGGAAGACAAAGTATCAACTTTAAGTTCCAAAGTGTCCATCCTTGTGTAGATAGAAGTGGTTAGAGTTCTGAACTGAGTTGTAGTGTAAACTGCAGTTGCATTCACGATTTTAACCAATTCAGTATGAAGAGATTCATTGTCAGATTTGACAGAGTTGATATCCTGCTATAAACCTTTGGATAAAATAGGTTTAGCCTTCAGATGATCCTTAAGATCAGAGCTAGTCATTTGTGAGACTGCATGTTTAGCATGAACATGAGCCCATTCCATTCCAATAGAAGCTTTAGGTAAATGCCATTCATCATTCCATTGTGATCTTCTCCACAACTCTTCTGGTCTTTCAGAACCAAGAACATTGAAACCTTTGTTTTGATTAGATTTGTCAGAATCAGATGCACCAGACATAAAATGACTGGACAATCCATGTGTAGATCCCTTACTGAGTAACATGGCTTGTTTCAGCTGTGCTGCTTCAACAGAATCATGAACATCATCATCATCATCATCACTATCTAAACTATCCTCAACATCAACATCAGGAATAGAATCCCCCTTAGTCTCATCAGGAAGCATTACACCTTTTAATTTCAAATTAGCACTAGATGTTGCTAGTGTATCCTGATGACCTGCATTGAGAACAGATATAGATCCTAAATCTGTCTTTTCTTTTAAAATGATCTCATCATTTCTCACTGCATCACCTAAGTTACTTTCAATAGTAACTGCTACCTCACTAGAAGTGTGTAACTTCTCACTCATTTCTACCCCTCCTTTTGCCAGTACAGGAGACTGCCTCTCATCACTCTTCTTTTTCTCTAATTGTTTACTCCCATTCTCACTTGAAAGGTTCTGGCTCGACAAGTGCAAAGAAATAATAGGTGGCTGAGAAGAGTGGACTGTAGTCATATAGATAGAGGTATTCCTTATAGGGCTATCTATAGTCATACTATCAGTATTAAAAAGAGTAGAAGTGGAAGTGTTACCTGATGAAGTAGAAATAGATTTCATTAGCCTTGATGAAAGTGGTTGCACCAGAATTGGTTGATCAACATCAGAAATAGCAGAAACACCATCACCAGGAATTGAGCTTTCATTAGGAACAGGGCTTGCATTAGTATTTTCTACTAATGGTTCTTGTGGAGCCTGAGGTGTCGAAGTTGCCTCAACCCTTTGAGTTGAAGGTTCTTGTGTGCTTCCCTCAAATTCAGTTTCTTGAAGCACAACATCTACAGCTGCAATGTCCTTCTCATGAGCTGCTCTATCAGTACTTTGAGCTACATCCACCATTATAGACTCTGGAATCCCTTGAGCAATGTCAGGAAATCCCTTGACTGATGTGAGAATGCCTGCATCTTCACTTTGAGAAGATGGTTCTTGTGTGGCAGGAATGATTTTGTCTGCACCTTCCCTTTGAGAAAGTGGTTCTTGTGGGATCATTTTTTCAGCAATGCCTGCACCCACACTTTGAGTGGGTGGTTCTTGTGAGGCTGGATCATCAGTAGTTGATGGATTCCTTTGAAATCCAGGTTCTTGCGGGCTTGATCCTTTCAGAGGTGATGTAATCCTCTACTTCTTTTGTCTTTGAAAAACCCTTGCTTCAACTTGTCTCTTCACTAGAAGTGGTGTTGGTTCTAGACCAAGCTGAGCAGCAACAACACTTACTTTCTGCACAGACACCTCAAAAATTTTTCCTTTTGGAGAAACAGGAGCAGGAGAATCAATTACTTCAACTGTCTTGACAGGTGAGTTATCAGGTGTGAAGATATCAGGATTTGATGAAGTGTCAGGAACTGATGTACCATCAGGATTCACAGAGACATCAGGAATATGCTCTGTATCATCATTAAGATTATGTATCTCCATAGAAATATGATACCTGCTTTTGTTGATTATCTTTCTTTTCTTCGTTAGCTTTTCAGAAATAGCTAAAGCTTCAGTAGCAGTATCAGCAACTTCCTTTTTCTTCATGATTGTTGAGATAGGTAGAGTATCATCACTATCAGAATCAGAATCCACCTGCTGCAAAAATTTTCTCTTTTCTCCTGTCTCTTTATATACTCATGCGTCAATCAGAGAGTCAGCAACCTTAGGTACAACTTTTTCCACAACCAGGACCCCTTGTTCACCCCCTTGTGACTTCATTTGAGTGAGGGTTGAAGCGGAGAAATCCTTTGATCCTGATTGTCTTCCAAACACATCAGATCTAGCTGATTTTTTTGATTTTACAACTGATGCCATTTGGGAGACACCAGAGGTGGTTGACTGTTTGGATGAGTGTTTGGGTTGTATGCTTTGGTCAGGAATAGGATGTGTACAGTTCTGTCTCATAGCACCAGAACTAGGTCCAAGACCATCAATATTTGATCCATAATTAGTAGGTATTCTTTTTGTCAAAAGAAACCTGACCTCATCTGTAATAGCCCCAAATCCAGGGTCAGGGATTTAGAGTAGTCACGATTTACCTGTATTACTCACAATGTTCATAATTTACCTGCTCATCACCCCACAATATATGTCTCTCTCACATACACACAGAGGTTAGAGTCTGAGAAAGGACACAATACAACAACTGCGAAATAATTAATTATTATTACAATACCCAAATGTATTTTGAATCTGTCACTGATACAACTTCTAAGTAATGTTAAAATACCAACTTAGCCTTCTGATGCTCACAATCCTCTCATACCCTTCATATCTATACATAAGATGAATAACCAAAACTACAGTCTGATCTGACTGGTTCATACTACTCCCGGGATTACTTCTAGAAGCTGCTTCTGGAAACATCTTGCGGTTACCACTCGCTGGCGGAGTATGTATTGTATCCTTGACATCCTGCTTCTCTGCTCTATAATATATATAAAACAATAGCAAGAGTGAGCAATAGCTCAGCAAGGTAATGAAAGTATGGCATAACTCTGCCTTTAACTTAAACCCAAAATAAAGCGGGTATAAGACAATAATTGTCAAAATATCTTTTTACCGAAAGTATTTCCTTATCGGAATATATTCAAAAACAGTACCATTGTAGTACTTCAAATATCATTTTCATAATATCTCTGCATACTTTTGTTATTCATACTATGAACAAAGTTCTAGTACAATATAAAAGATGAAGTTACAAGGTGATTCAACATAACCTTTCCGTAAAATATCTGCTATATAAAATATAAGCAGAATATCAACATATAACTTAAAAGATGAAGTTATAAGATGATCCAATATCAAAAATCTCATTATCACAACTCATGTTATGTACGGTATCATCAGAGTCATAAAATATAATATAAAAGATGAAGTTACAAGGTGATTCATTGTAACATCAGTTTTGAACACTTTGCAAACCCCTGCCAACCTGATCAGAAATCGCTTCGATACGTGTTGCAGGAAATACCCATCAACCTGATCGAAGTCTCTTCGATACGTGTTGCAGGAAATATCCAAATTTGGATGATAAACTAATACTGGAGTATTCACAACGCCAGTTGTCCTAACCTACGATGATCAATCGTAGGTTGTACAACACAGATATGGTTTTACTACTAGTAGAAGGAAGAACTGACGGATTTACTTGTCTACCGTCTCTCTAGTAACTCCCTGGCCAACGGTTGGGCCTTGGACCAGCGCTACACGGCCCCTTATACGACTCCTAGTTTGAATAGAATCCACGATTCTGAAATGTAAAGTTCATCCTCCTTTCCCCAAGTATAATACTTGTTGATAGGACTCCACAAAGTAATCGTATCTGAATGGAAAGAAAAATTCACCAATATTTCCCGAGTCATTGCTCGTTAATGGATTATAACTTGTTCCCTCAATCTTACTCCTCGAGTGTTGAGGAAGTAACAAAGACTCTTTTTTATGTGTAGCAACCAAAGTTTCGAATGAAAATAGTACTTTCAAAAGTCTGTGACCGGGTAGTCAAGCATAATAAATAACAATCTCTCAAGTAAGATTCCCTATATTTTGGAAGTTTGAGCGAGCATTTAAATCTCCTTAGAGGATAGATTTAAATGGAAAATAGAGTTTGGGAACCTCACTTTGATAAAATAATCATAATAAAGCTCAGAAATATTCTTCGTAATTATTGAAGATCAAAGATAGGTTTTAAATAATATAAACCATTTTTAAAACCAATTTAAAAGTATTTAATAAATATTCAAATAATATTTATCGAATAATAAATATTCAAATATTTTTTTAGTCAAAATAATTGCTCATAATTGACCCTAGAAGGAATATATAAAATTATATTCACTAAATAAATCCTTAAATGGATATTTCAAAATAATATCCATTAAATAAATAACCTTTAAATGAATTTTCAAGATAATATTCGTTAAATAAATAATCCTTAAATGAATATTCAAATGCAATATTCATTTAATAAATAATAAATGAATAATATTTATTCGATATTTTATCAGAAAATGATCTCGAGAACAATGGAAATATCGACTCCCGGTCTTATATCAAAGAATATGAATCATACGCCCTACACTAAGGGCCTTTGCAAAACCCAGCTTATAACTAATAACTCGTATCTAGCTTATAAGCCAATGATCAAATCATTGCTCAAGTATCACAATATATACTTTCGAAAACAGTTATGCCTTCCATTAACATATTTAACAGAAATAATATTCAAATAGTATTTCTCGAATGAGATAATATTCAAATAACATTCCTCGAAAGATATAATAAGCAAATATCATTCCTCGAATGATATCATATTCAAATAACAGTCCTCGAATGGTTTCCAAATAATTAATACTTTATGGAATTATAATTAATATTTATAAATAACATTTCTCAAAATAAATAATAATCTGCCGCTGGAATCCCTCCGGGTTTCCACGACTATCTCTATATCTCAAAATACCGACTCCCGATTTAGAGTCGAAAACAATGAATATGCTCTTCTCTCTAGAGCTACAAGGTATACTGGTTCATAATTACTTAACTCAGAAGATCATATATAATCCAAAGGTCAAATTCTTTTTCAACAGGAAATAAGATATATCGCAAAACTGGACAACTTTATACATGGAAAAAGTAGTATTATATGATCAATATTTCAAAGTATAGATTTAGAAGACTTGCCTGATGCTCGAGAAGTGATAGGGGTTCGCGACAATGTCGGATAATCTAGACGAGGTAAAAGAAAACATACGATTAATCCCCTAGATAATCCACTTATACACGTAAGCGAAACATAACCAAGGCATTACTAGCTCGCTTTAGGCTCATACTAAGTCCATTTTAGTCAACAAACACTTATGACATAATTTTGGTTTGAAATCGATCCTCGAATTCAAGTTATACTTAACCATTTGGAACATTGGTTTCTAAGTCGCGTTCTTAGTGGTTTTCACTTGCGCAACCTCTGCTGTTTTATTTTTATAAAATCGTAAAATAATCCTTTGGACTCGAAACCACTTCTCATACTTTCCTAACTGACCTTAGTATTTATCCTCAAAATATCACACTCAAATTCCATTTTTAAGGGTCTCAAACTTAACCTCAAAGTTAATATATTTCTGCGACATGTTTTCTTGAATCGCTTTCACTAAAACGGTCATAACTCACAAACCGTAAACTCTTTTGACACGATTCTTGCGGCCACATAAACTACACTCCAAAACCAACTAAATATGGTCAATGTTTGCAATTTAAACATGTTTAAGGACTTGGGTGGCTACTATCAACATGGTACGAAAAATTTGGGCATTATGACGGCTCTAAATAGAGCATTTCCATTTTGTAACTTCTTTACTAAGCCATACAAGGCAACCCAACCTTCAATTATAACACATCAACCAACACACAAGACCTCTAGGGTCAGTGGTAAGGTCCTTTATGTAAGAACCCAAATTTTAGATATAATTAAAACTTTTTATTATATATTGAGGTAATGGTGAATAGTGATTACGACTACGATGTAACGATTGAGATAATGAATGAAAGGATTTAAATGCTCGCCCAAACTTCCATATTATAGGGGAACCTACTTGAGCAATGTTATTTATCTTGTTGACTTCCCGGTCATAAATCTTGTAAAACTATTCGTTTCACTCGCAACTTGGTTGCTATTTATCAATTGAATCTGTGAGTAACCTTCTCATAATTCGAGGGGTAAGATTATTGGAACAAGATGGTATCCTCTAACAAGCAGCAGCTTGAGAGATATGATGTTGTATTTTCCTTTCCAACTAGATACGACTACTTTGTGGAGTCTTATCAACAAGTATTATACTTGGGGAAAGGGGGACGAACTTTGCATTCAGAGTAATGAATTTCTTTTCAAACTTGGAGTCGTGTAAGAGGCCGAGTAGCGCCGGTCCATCCCCTTTGGCCCAACCGTTGGCCGGGGAGAGCTAGTAGGGCGGTAGACAAGTAAAGCCATCAGTTCTTCCTTCTACCGGTAGTAAATCTAAATTGGGTTGTACAATCTACGACTGATCATCGTAAGATTGGCAGTGGGCGCGGTGAATACTCCAGCATAAGTTCATCATTCAAATTCATTTATTTTCTGCAAAATTATCATTGTTGGCAGTATTGGAAAAGTATTCATAATTGGAATTGCAATATTTTCCTGCAAGTTCCTCTTTTATGATAAATGGTAATATCTAGATTATTTTCGACATAGCAGATATTCCCACATATATTTACATTTTGAGTTACCTAGTAACTTCATCGTTCATATTCTACTGGCATCATTTCCGTAAATGCAAGGCATATGGTTTGAAAGATACTTTTGAACTGTTATATATTAGCGTTCAGTTAAATATTATTGTTGGTGGGCTATTGCTCACCCTTGCTTTATTATTATATCACAATAACAGCTAGACCAGATGACTCGCACAAGGCGCACTTGACGCTGGCGAGGACGATGAGACTACCAGAGTCGAAGAGAAAGCTATTGGTAGGATAGATTCATTTTTTCAGTACCAAATATAAGGACTAGTATGACTTATGTAAATGGATGGCAAAGAGTATGTATTCATATTGTAACTCTTTTGGGTTGTAAGAACTCATAATGTGTTTAATAAAATTTGGTTGTTACTCTGATTTCATCTCTAGGACTATAACGGGTGTGTTTTATATTGTTGTGTTGCGTCATAAAGATGTAATTTATTTTATGTTGAGGTAAGTTTAAGTATTGTGGACAGAATTGGAGACCGTAACGACCGGATCCCGGACCCCTGATCTGGGGGTGTTACAGAAATGGTATCAGAGCGTACGTTATAAACCCCAGAGATGAGGCGATGTTAAAACAATAGATTCACTAAGATAATAAGAACTCTTGCCAAGTTCATAGTCGGACTACTTAATGTAGTGATGACATATAAAACCCTTTTGGGAACTCTTAAGTATCATGATAGTAACTTAGCTCGATATCGTATCGACGAGTAAGGCGACAGACCTTGAGGCATACGAGCAGCAGCGCGATGATGCTTTATATGCTGAAGATCAGCGGGTAAATTCGATGGAGTACCCTACTGGAGACCCGAAAGAGGTTCTAGCAGATAAGGAAAATCCTGTTAGGATAAGGAGCTTACCCTTGAGGAATGAGGGCTGCAGCTAGAAAGACTATGATGATTAAGGTATGGTGCTCAGAAAATTGAGCATAAAGAACTGAGCTATTAGCAAGAGAACTGAAGATTCATGTTGGATTCGTAGCCGGACTACTGGATGTAGTACCAGCAAATAATATGGATTGGAAGAATTACTTGAG
Organism: Saposhnikovia divaricata; assembly: GCA_036435485.1. Lineage (NCBI taxonomy): Eukaryota > Viridiplantae > Streptophyta > Magnoliopsida > Apiales > Apiaceae > Saposhnikovia > Saposhnikovia divaricata. Next base: position 146,368,287 of record CM071596.1, on the reverse strand, counting down.
ATCTTATACGAGAATAGATGAGAATCCCTAGAGACTTTCATATTAACGAAGAAAGAGCTAGAGGGATGTATGATTATCAAAGACATCGATATAGGACGAGGAGCAGAGTCCCTAGGAATAGTTAAGAAGGAGGCAGTAAGTGCCATATCATTTGACAAATGAATTAGTATGAATATTGTCAGTAATAATTTGTCATGAGAAGGCAGATGTCATGGGTTGTAATTTATAGAACCAAATTGAGGTTGATGAAGTCGTTTTATTCAGGAAAATGTCCATTTTATGAATGAATCAGTTAGAAAGTGAAAACATTAGGAAGTGATAGCATGATTGGATAAAGTTAAATAAGGAAGTAGTAAGCAAGACAATGATCTCAGAACCTACCGGAAGATAAGACCAGTGATTCAAGATGAACTCGTAATTAGACTATTGTCAGAGACTAAGTATAGGGTTAATTTAACTCAGTGAAATGATGAACCAGAAACGTAGATGCATGTGATTCAGAGTAATATTAAATTCTTTCTTTTCTTTGAATGGATTATAGTAGTTACCTTAAGTTTACTCCGATGCAGAATTATAATGGATCAAGTAATACGATCAGCAGTTGAAGAGAAAAAAAAATGTGAAAAAATCCTCCTAGAGCTAAAAGATGAAATTGGTAATGACCAAGAGTTGGCATTGTTTAATGGAAAAAGGGAGACTTTGTGCTTCCAACGATGCTTCGCATAAAGGATTAGGATGTGTGCTTGCACAACACGACAAAGTACTTGCGGATGCATTCGGACAGCACGGTTCACCAGGTTCGGATGGCCTTAGTAGTGCCAATTTTGTGGAACAACCAACTCCAATGGTAATGTTCCTTCTGAGACTAGTGGTTAGGTAGACTGACATTTGGTAATATTGAATATCAGGACGTTTAGGTATTAGGATGTTATGACAGGTTTCAGTTTGAAACTGTTGAGTCCCTTCTAAGGGATGTATATAATTGGTTCCTCTCTAGTGGATAAACTTCCAACCTGATGATGATTATTTTGTTAATTATGACTGCTTATGGTTCTACCTGCTTGGGGGTTCATAGAATTATTCTTCAGGTTTCTAAACTGGTCTCCTTATTGTTACCAGTAGGTGGATAGATTGACCAAAATTTCCCTGATTCTAGAAAGAACTTCAACGAATGTTGGCAAACCTTGTCTTTCTGATTATCAGAGAACGTCATGGAAGAGAGTAGAAACTGGAGTGAACCCTGTGATTTGGGTAAGGATGCTGTAAAATGGGTTAGTAAACGGACCCTGAGCATTACAATCGATGGTAGAGATAAAATGATGAAGTGAGATTGGACAAAAACAGGAAATGTAAGTAAGAAACTAGCCGGACTGAGAAACTCTGGGATTGACTTAAGTGAAAAAGCTGTTATGCCAGGAATGGTAAGCTTGCGTGGCACGCGGGATTGATAAGAATAGTTGAAAAGATAAAAATAGAGGAAAGGTGACCGGAGACGGCGCTGAGTAGCCGATTAAGACTTATATGAAGTAAAGTTTTGGAAAGGTAGAAAGGTATCAAAGAAGAAGACACTATGCCGGCAATTGCTAGAAAAGTAATGCTAATTAGCCAACCCCTAAAATCATATATTTTTATTTTAGTGTGGCCAGTTGAGGCCAAGTCACAACGGACTATAAAGTGACTAAACCAGCAATGAAAGGACAAAGCAGGGTTGCTTCTAAGTAAGCACCGACTGCAAGGGCTTCTGATATAAAGGGAATATTAATAAGATCGTAGGAATCTTCTACTGAACCCTTTGCAACCTATGTTTGGATTGGGAATTTACTAGACTTTTTGGAATGGGGTCACCCGTACTAAAGTGATTCATGTGTATATGATTGCCCAAGATTACGAGTAAAAATAGAAGTATAGTGACTTGAGATGTATGATGTTAGGGTATTATAAATACCATGAATATATTATGACTAAGGGAAGTAAACAATGAAGGTTTATGAAGAGAGTATAGAAATGGTCAGAGATGGATCAGTATGCTGTAGAAATTTTGTCTAAGGCAAGTACCTTTGAGAAGAACGATAAGTACTAAGAGATTCACGTTGAACTCGACCAATATCTTCCAAAACATCCTTGCTACCATTACCAAGTTCTGTAAGAGAGCAGATAGGCATACGTTGCCTTTTGGAAGGCCAAATAGGCTGACAACTATCTGAAAGAAGAGGTTGGCATTAAGTTACCAATCGATTATCAAATGAGAATAGTTGAAAAGAGACCCTTATTAAGGATACATGATCTGATTGCCAATTATAGGATGCAAGAATTCCCTGACAGTTGAATTAAGGATAGGATAACCATAAAGTAAGACAAACCCTGGGGAATGCACAAGGGATGGCATTAACCCTAATAAAGACATTGTGAATTCAGATGATATGAGTTGGATTTGCTAAGGCAACAATGACCTGTAAGGATTATTAAAAAGAGTTCTGGAAAAAACATAGATAGAATTATTAGAGTATTGATCAATGATGTTCTGATATACCCTGTACCTAGAAAATACAGGAGGAATGATGAGGACGACCTAAGATACCTTACAAGGAAAAAGTTAATATTCTGAGTTTCAAACTAGAAGTTTGGTAGAGAATGTAAGACACAATAACAATAGTGCCAGATGAGGCATGTATGAAACCATGATGAGGTATGGATGGAACCAAAGAAGGCTGAGATTATCCTAGAACAAGAAAGAACTAAGAGAACAAATATCCTAGGTATGATCGAGAGTAACTTTGATAAAGTTCCCACGGGAAGGTGGAAGCAATGACTTATGGAAAAAAGACTGATAGTTATATTTTCTCCTTCAGAAGAGCTTAAGGGAGAATGCTTTAACCCAACAGTGATGGGAATGAGGTAGAAAAATTTGAGTTGGAACGTATCCAGAGAACATTGATTACAAGAAATTATTATTATCAGAAAAGGCCAATGAGGTGGCCGACAGTCTAAGTATAAAGAAATAATTAAAAATGTTCATACCGAAGAAAAAAAATGATATTTGGAAAGACCTTGAAGGTCATATCGGAGTGGAGGAATTTACATTCCTTTTGATGATTGTGCAAGAATCGAATGTAATAATAGTTTAAGTAAAGATTCGATTCCTGATGGAGTCTTAAGCATATTACGTACCTTAGAAGGTCCCGTTTTGAGGTAAACCAGGACCTTGATACAAAATTGACGAAGTAAACCGTTAAGTTTCCAGTCTTTTATGGAAACTTCATGAGTGATAGTTTCATCAACCTAACATAGCTGCGATGCTTGAAACTCTTCTGCAATTTTATCTACTTCATGTAATATCTACATCAAGTTCAGGAAGTGTTCCTTATGGAAAAGGAATAGTGATTACTTTGTCTCCCTAAAGGATTGAAACCCGTATGATTAGCTATTAACGCACTACGTAAACAACAAGCGATCGTGATTCTTCTAAGAAAGTAGATGACAACGTAAAGATAAAGAAAGTGCTGCTATTAATAAGCTAAATGGCATGTTGATGAATGACAAGCAAGTTTGTGTTAGTGTACTTCTGCACAAACAAGATAGAGAATATGAGGTTGATGATTCATGATGCTAAATGTATTCCCGTAGAAAGAATTAATGAGACTTGGAGGGAAGGGCAGTTGAGCCCGAGACTTATTGGGCCATCTTAGAGTTTAAAAGTGTTCGGAAGGTAGCATTCGAGCCAGTTTTACCCCCAAAACTTATAGCATGATCATAACGTGTTTCATGTGGCAAGACTACGCCACTAAAATGCAGATGCTCGATAGATGATAAGAGTACGAGCAGGTAGCTATACGACCTGGTCTGAATTACGAAAGACAACCTGTGAAAACCACGGGTAGAAAAGAACAAGTGATGAGAAACAAGGTTGGCAGGAGTGGATTATATTGGATCTAAGAAAAAGGGATCGGCCAGATTCATTTTGGAGGGTTTAAATTGGAATAATGTGATGATTATAGGGTAAAGACTGGATACCAATAAGGAGGTGCCAAGTGTAAAAGATGTCTCAATAAAGAGATGAAGGTGGAAGTAAATAATAGAAGTAAATAAGAATCAGATAATAAGAAGGATGTGATTGATAAAGAAAAGGCTGGGAAAGCAACTAGGGAATGTGAAGCAAGGAATGTTATGAATGGATTAATAAAAGGGTTTTCTAATGAATTCTCGGGATGACAACCTGATAGTGTTAATATTATAGATATGAAAAAGCTAGTAGCGTGACATGGAATGTCAGTAACAATGGTGTCAAGTGAGAAACTAAGATTTAACCTGAGAGGTTCAAAGATTTTCCAAAAGTAAGTGTGTTAAGGTTGAACCAGAGTATAGGTCCATAGAATAGTGGACAAAGCAGCAAGATATGTTGACACATGAGATTGCGATCAAATAGTATTGGATATAATTATGATTAATTTCTTCCTTGATGAACCTCTATAGATCAGAGGTAAATTTTGAGTATGATATTTTACAATCCTAAAAACTTTCTATAATCCTTTAGAATTCTATTCTTTTCTTCTCTTTTATTCATCTTCTTTATGAATTGAGAAGAACAACCCTTTAAGGAGGAGAGGTACTGCTATGTGACTATCTATCTATGTGATAGAAGTCTAAGTGGAATACCATAACTTGTTTAATTGCTTGTGAAGTACTAAAGGATGGCCCCCTTCTGTACTAACTATGCAATATAACAAATGTTCAATTGATCATAGTGATCTCTTAATAAATCTTTCCACTTCTCTATATTGATCGAGATTGCGAAGATTAAAGCGATCAGGAAATACACAGTGCGAGCGAGGTTATCTCCGAATTCGTAGCACGATAGTGATACCAAAGCCACTGCAGATATCAATAAGAACAATAAGGATAAGACTGAGTAAGAGCATAACCTGAATAATGTGTTGTACAAAAAGTAGCAAAGTTGATGGAAAAAGGATGAAGTACGTATTGTAGCACCAGTAGATGTGCTGAGAAAGGGTAGAACGACTAAGAGTTGACCCGGAAGCTGAAAGGTGAATCGACAGACAAACGACTCTTTGCTTCCTACCTGATTCCGGGACGGTATCCTTTTAAGGAGGGGAGACTGTAAGAACCCCAAATTTTGGATATAATTAAAACTTTTTATTATGTATTGAGGTAATGGTGAATAGTGATTACGACTACGATGTAACGATTGAGATAATGAATGAAAGGATTTAAATGCTCGCTCAAACTTCCATATTATAGGGGAACCTACTTGAGCAATGTTATTTATCTTGTTGACTTCCCGGTCATAAATCATGTAAAACTATTCGTTTCACTCGCAACTTGGTTGCTATTTATCAATTGAATCTGTGAATAACCTTCTCATAATTCGAGGGGTAAGATTATTGGAACAAGATGGTATCCTCTAACAAGCAGCAGCTTGAGAGATATGATGTTGTATTTTCCTTTCCAACTAGATATGACTACTTTGTGGAGTCTTATCAACAAGTATTATACTTGGGGAAAGGGGGACAAACTTTGCGTCCAGAGTCATGAATTTATTTTCGAACTTGGAGTCGTGTAAGAGGCCGAGTAGCGCCGGTCCATCCCCTTTGGCCCAACCGTTGGCCGGGGAGAGCTAGTAGGGCGGTAGACAAGTAAAGCCGTCAGTTCTTCCTTCTACCGGTAGTAAATCTAAATTGAGCTGTACAATCCAGCATAAGTTCATCATTCAAATTCATTTATTTTCTGCAACATTATCATTGTTGGCAGTATTGGAAAAGTATTCATAATTGGAATTGCAATATTTTCCTGCAAGTTCCTCTTTTATGATAAATGGTAATATCTAGCTTATTTTTGACATAGCAGATATTCCCATATATATTTACATTTTGAGTTACCTTGTAACTTCATCGTTCATATTATACTGGCATCATTTTCGTAAATGCATGGCATATGGTTTGAAAGATACTTTTGAACTGTTATATATTATCGTTCAGTTAAATATTGTTGTTGGTGGGCTATTGCTCACCCTTGCTTTATTATTATATCACAACAACAGCTAGACCAGATGACTCGCACAAGGCGCACTCGACGCTGGCGAGGACGAAGAGACTACCAGAGTCGAAGAGAAAGCTATTGGTGGGATAGATTCATTTTTTTAGTACCAAATATATGGACTAGTATGAATTATGTAAATGGATGGTAAAGAGTATGTATTCATATTGTAACTCTTTTGGGTTTTTAGAACTCATAATGTGTTTAATAAAATTTGGTTGTTACTCTGATTTCATCTCTGGGACTATAACGGGCGTGTTTTATATTGTTGTGTTGGGTCATAAAGATGTTTATTTTATGTTGAGGTAAGTTCAAGTATTGTGGACAGAATTGGAGACCGTAACGACCGGATCCCGGACCCCGGATCTGGGGGTGTTACACTTTAGCCTAGGATGCACCTTAGGAAGCTTGAACTCTAAGAATAAAACATGAAAAACTAAGTAAAACATTATTTATCACTATTCATCATCACTTTGTAAAATTCTTATAAAATCGAAATATAAGAGTTTGGTTCTCAAATTTTTACCATATTTTGGGCTCATCATAAGCTTTGTTTTAAGCTATAGATCATCAAATTTGGTGCTGGGTAGCTAGGGTTTTTAGCTCCTTCTTTCAGCTGGGCAGAATGGAGCTTCCTTCTTGATCTCTTGTTTTTCTTTTCTTTTCTTTTGCTAAATGACCAAGTCCACTCACTTTTAATCTTTTATTTGGATAAGGGTCAGCTGGTGGGTTGCTTTGTAGGAAGTATAGATTAAAGATATACCTGAAATCAAAATAACAATAATAAAATACCAAAAAGATGTTTCGAGACAAGTGAAAACCACGCTATCCTTAAAACAGATAAGCCCCTTCCGTGTGGTGCTTGAAGGTTGTTGTGGCTTTCATCTCCCAGGATACAACGAAACAAGGTGATCTTAAGCACTAGAGATCCGCCTCCTACAAACCGAACAAACACGCTTTCTATCTCACAGAAACCGAACCTATAGCTCTAAGAAGAATGCAAGATATACTATAGAAAACTTGTAATGTTTTTTGTATATAAAACAATGAACCCCAAGGACTCCTTATATAAGAGTAGAAGATATGTAACCACTAAGCAATAACTATGTTACCCCCACCATAATCTCATTATTATAGGAGTTACAAAATTTAAAGAAAGGAGTTACAAATCAAATGCATAAGTAACAAGTCAAAGAAAATAAAATGCAATAATATTTTATTCAAAATAGTCCAACAATCCCCCACATGAATAAAATTGACATTGCAAAATGACTCTTTGACACGGAGATAGAGCGCACGGTAGAAACCAGCATAGGATAGGTAGGCGTACACCCTTGAACCTTCCCTTGTAAGAATATATTTATATTTCTAGAATTTCAGTAGTCGTGTTGACCTTGAACTGCCCTTCTGTTTTTTGAAATGATGATACATCCCCCGCTGGAGTGTTTCCCTATATTTGTTCAGTTCTCACTATTTAGCCCATTTTGGTCCTGAGCTTTAGCCTGGTTCCGTGAGTTTTTCCCAGAATTATCCCCCACAATTCCTTCTTGAAGCGACCCCACTTCACTCACATAGGTGATCTCTTGAATAATACAAAAGTATTATTTGTTCGACATATCGACACATAAGGATCATTGAAAGCAAAGCTTAGCCTTACCCAAATTTTATCACTATTTTTCATCATAGGAATGGACCCGGGAGTAAAAACCCCCACAGTGATCTCACTAAGTCTTTATAGTTAGGTTGTCCCATTGAACCAAGATCTTGGGATCTCCAATCAACAAGGTTGGGTTTCCTTGTATCGACTTTTATTATGGGCTTTAGTCCCATTTCTTTCGATGATTTCCTAACTAACTCTCTTGTTAACCCTTTGGTTAGCGGATCCGCAGTGTTGTCTTTTGACATAATATGATCAGTAGTGATAACCCCAGTTGAGAGTAGTTGTCTAATGGAATTGTGTCGCCGACGAATATGTCTCGACATTCCATTATATCAACCTCACTCTTGATAGCCTCTTTCCAAAATGGACCATCCGGACAATGTACAGCTTCTGAATAAGACTGTGGTTCATTTTTGAGCAAGTAAGCTAAAAAATCCGGCCCGAATGATTTTTCAACTCTAGCTCTTTTGCTTCGACGAGGTGCATCCTCTGTTTCAAGTTCATTCATGCTTTCTTGTTCCTCGTCACCAGTATATTCATTTTCAGAATTAGTTTCGCGTGTCCGTTTCGATGACTCGAACATTCTTTCGGTATTTTCTTGTTGATTTAAATCAAATAATAAAATATAATAATTTTTTATTCAAAATAGTCCAACATAGTTATCCACTTGTTTGATTTATAAAATGATTTAAGTGATTTAAATCACTTAATTCATAAGGTTTTTGATTAAATACTGGGCAGTGAATTATATATTAGTATTATCAAGAAATGAGATAGTAAATTTGAGGAATTGAGGGTTTAATATTTTAGAATTTTATTATATTTGATTTGAGAATTTAGAATGAAAACTACTACGACAGAGAAACGAACGTTCTAGAAACCGCTGAGACTTTATAACGAGATTAAGCGATCAAGCGAACAAATCATGGATTAAGGATTGAAATTATGACAAGATTAAATATCCTACATGATCATCAAGAGAATTATATCAATTGGATTCAGGTATTTAAACAAAAGGAAATATTACACCGAAATAGAAATTGGAATTTCTGAATTCTGATCATCTTTGTATACACTTATTTACTCCGTAGGTCACTAATATGACTTCGGAATATCCACACTACGTCTCGTACATAGGTGGCATGAAAAAATTTCTTAACCCTCAAAATCACTATTCATCCACCAAAATCACTATTCACTGATGCACTTCATCATAATAAGAAAAGTTTTAATTCTATCAAAAATTTGGGTTCTTACATCATCAAGAATGAAAGCATTGCCCTCAAAGCCATTTGCCTTATCAGAATTAATCAGGACTTTGACATTGTTTTCAGAAATTTTACAGATAGGCAAAATTGTATCATTTTCAAATTCAGCAATTGGGCATATGCGAGAGAATATTAATTGAAAGAATCTAAGAAAACAGACATAACCACATTTTTCTGTTTTTCTAGCACTTAATGCTATCAGAATAAAAGATCCATAATCAAATAAAGTTTCATGGATTAGAGAATACCCAATGTGGACTGAGCCAGAAGGTAGATCATCAAAGTTTGAAACTTTATTCAGGAAGCGTCTATTGATTGTGTCAAGGAAGAAATTCCATTCTTTCTTAAGCTTGGTTCTGTACAGGCTTCCAAACTTCTTTGGATCTCCAATGTATCCCAGACTTGTGGCAAACTCAAGGAGAATAGAATCAGAAATATTTGCTGGAGTTTTACCATTTAGAGATGGTAATTGAAGAGCTTCGACCACAACTTGGAGTCACATGGTGTGTAACACCATTGTATTCAAAAGTCATATTAGGCTTTCCTGATATACCTTCGGTAAAGACCACAGTTTTCCAAACATGCATAACACACTTGATAGAGACTTTGGCAGGTTGAGTTAGAACATAATTAATTGAGCTTGTGGCCAAAAAATCCTGAATGATGTGAAGATCATTCGATAAATCCTGATGATTAAGAATAGCAACAAAGTTGTTAGGAGCAAAAGTAACTCCGTTGATAACAACTTTACTGTTTATGAATGGTGAAGAGTCCATTGTAATTGAGAATGAGAGATATGTGAGATTTTGAAAATTAGGGTTTGTGGGCGCACAGAGATAGAGAGAGAATGAATTACTGATATAATGAGAATAATGATTAATTGAGAAACGATTGAGTTTTGTTTAGTTAAACAAAATTACTCTCAAGTACAGGTGTCAGTAACTGATTTGTGCACATAGTTAGTGGACAACGGACGTGGGTAAGTGGTGATATCTGCACGACAATTTATGTGTATCTATATGTATGTATCGGTGAGTGAGGCACACACGCTCAAAATGCTGTCCTGCAAATACTTAACATATTTTGTGATATTGATTAAAGAAAATAGCAATGAAATATTTAATTAGAGAAATTAAATAAATCAATTATCACAATGTTAAAATACCTGGTCCCGGTAATGAAAGAATATGAAACGTTTCATGTTTTCTAGAATCTCCCACTTCTATATAACACGCTAAGACACAGCCATTATGATCTCACTTGTAAAATTCACTTGTATTAACCTGACAAAGCTCAAAAACCCTTCAGAAAACACTTTAACAAATATGTTGAACATGAGCATAAAAGAGAAAAATCTCAATCTCGTAGAGAAATGAGATATTCTCAGCTATTCACGTGAAGAGTTCGAAGCCATGGATTGGGAAAGACAGCTTGAGACATAGCTGCAGATGGATGCTTGTCTCGAGGAGATCGAGAAAGAAAAGCCAGCAAAAAAGATAGACATCGATGGAGCTCTCCAGGCTATATTGGAATGGCTTTCCTCTAAAGCATTCTCATCCAAAACCTCCAATCATTGTTAATGAATATGTCAGCAAAAATAAGCTTATCCCATTAACTTCCACCTAAACAAAATGGCAAAGATGGGATATGGGATGGCTGCTAGCAATGGAGTGGTTTGGACAATCCTTTTCCTTTAGATGTGAGATAGATTAGTAGATAGAGAAAACAAAAATATTTGATGTATGCATGTAATCTCTTTCTCATTATCAATGAAAAATCCTGTTTCTCTAATTTTGCTTATTTTTCTCTGCACTTTTATGTTATGAACTATTCTGTTAAGAGAAATATTAAGGAATACATATGAAAAACTAATTAAAGTAATCACATTATTCAGAATTTTATTAACCACAAAATAAGTCAAGAAAACATAACAAAGAGAATACTTAGATCCAAATCCTCTTCAGGATTCAATGCTTAACGTTTGTCAGGATGTTGACTAAGTCAAGTGTTGACTTTTCATCAAGATTTGATAATCATCAGGATCTGATGATCATCAGGATTTGATCTCTTCTTGTTCTCAGAAACTCTCATAGTTCACCATTACTAGTTCATTCACCAATTTTGTAAAAGTAGCTTCAGGAAGTGGCTTGGGGAATATATCAGCTAGTTGTTGATCAGTAGGAACAAAATGTAGCTCAATTGTTCCTTCCAGTACTTGTTCTCTAATGAAGTGATATCTGATATTGATATGTTTGGTAAGAGAATATTGAACTGGATTTCCTGTCATAGCAATAGCACTTTGGTTATCACAATAAATAGGTATTTTTGAATATGACAAACCGTAGTCCATTAGCTGATTTCTCATCCACATGATCTGAGCACAACAGCTTCCTGCAACAATGTACTCAGCTTCTGCAGTTGATGTTCAAATAGACTTCTGTTTCTTACTGAACCATGAAACTAGTCTACCACCCATAAATTGACAACTGACTGAAGTACTTTCCTGTCTATTTTGCAGCCTTCAAAATCAGCATCTGAGAATCCACACAAATTAAAATCAGACTCTCTAGCATACCAAAGACCAAGAGATGGAGTGCCTTTCAAGTATCTGAAGATCCTTTTAACTGGAATGAGATGTGGTTGTAACGCCCCCTAATCCCTTACCAGGAATTCGGGTCATCACAACCTTAACCATACACATACATACCTTTGTAGAATATTCAATCGCCTGCTCACAATATAATCTACTACAACATTCATAAAAAACTCCATCCTTTACTCCACGGGTTATAGTCTTAGAACAAGTACTTAATCCTCCAAAAGTTATTACACATCAGAGTATCCTCCAGAATCTTATTCCAACTTCTACCTAGAGTTATTACAACACTTAACAGTTAATCCCATGTATCATAATATAATTCATAATGACTCCAACAATGAGTCTACTTGACAACTCATAATACTTCTCCCAGCTTATTCTCATATCCGGAACCTTTCTTCTAGCGTGCTGCGTCCGTTGCAGGACCTTTCCTCTTATCATGGTTCACCGTACTAGTGCCAGCTCTGATTGCCGCTATATTATAGTATTTAAAAATAACAAGAATGAGCCAAATAAGTACCCATCAAGTTTTATACACCAGAATCATATATATATCAACAAAACAACTACAAGAAAATGAACCCCCATCATTTCTTTAACATACTGAATTTTTACTCCCAAAAACTGAGTAAGAATATACTATTCATGCTGAAATTAATACCCACCTGTAGTATTAATTACACATATCAAATACTGCTGATGGACTATATTCAGGAGATTCTTATCCGTTTGGCTGTAATGGATGATCAGTCCTTACATCTTGCTATTTACTACCGGTAGAAGGATGATCCGACTTGCTCGGCCTTCACCCTAGGATTCGCCGACTTGCTCGACCTAATTCCTTAGCAGCATCCGGGCTTTCATGCTATTTGTTGGGCTGGCCACCGTACCAGTCTCTTACATTATCTCCAGTCCAGAACCAGGGATACCAGAGTACCCCTGGCCACCTTCAATACTTATCATCTTAGATGTCACGTATAATTCCACGTGCACCTCAATTCATAAAAACTATTATCGTTCGGAAACAATGAATGATTACTACTTCCAATAAATCACTTTCCTCTCGAAATATTAGAGGAAAACATGAACGACTGTTTTGATCATGGATTCGAATAAAATGATCCAGATCAAATCTCTCATCACCCCCCTATAATTAACAAGATAGTTTTCCAAAACATTTTATCTCCCTTCGAGTACGAACAATGTACCTCGGTACTTGTCCCAATTATTTGGACCAATAACTCTAATACATACTACTACACTTATATACTATCCGGATAACATTCACAACAATAATATATATACATGGATTCAATTGCATAAATATCCGGTATTTGAGTAACGAAATAAAATACTTGCATTGAAACATATATACTCTGAACAATAGAGTAGGGTTTAGTATACTTGCCTGGTACTCCGAACGTAGTAGGGGCTCGTAGCGGGGTTCGAATATCTAAACAAAGTCAAGAAAACACGCGATTAATCCCCTATATGATCCACTTATAACTCAACGCTCAGACACTTAAGCCAACCACAAACAAGGCACTAAGGGGTCCATCTAGACTCGTACTAAGTCCATGTTAATCGACATACACCTTAGTCATAAGTTTAGTCCGAAATCGTTCCTCAAATTCAAGTTATACTTAACCATTTATAACCTCGTTCTTTACACCAATATGTTGCCTTGATAATCCTTTACAAGTTTCATGGTTTAATCGTCTCGAAATTCCTCTTTTAACTTAGCCAAAACGGATGGTCAAAGTAGTACCTCTAGAGTTGACTTTCCAGAAAATTACTATTCCTCGACTCGCATTCCAACACTTTTAATAAATCACTGGGAACATCATTAAATACAAAACCACTTCTAAAATAATCTTTGGTATTTGTAATATTTATCATAAAAGTTTCAATTCGAAAACACGGGTCTAGATAGGTGAAATGTATTTTCAAAGTTGGGTCAACTACGGATTTTTACTATTTGCACTACTTTTACTAAAACGTTCATAACTCGATAACCGTTAACTCAAATGATGCACCGTTTTCGCGTGCACGATCTAGAGAATGTCTAGAAGGTAACCAACTCAAAATTTGGCCCTGGTCAGAGGACTCATTTTTTGGAATTTACCAAAACAGGGATGGGGTTTTGCATTGAATAGTATCCTCCCCTAAAACGCTTTTCCATTTGCGCAACCTCGGCTTACGCATTTTTATAAAATAGGAAAATAATGTTTTTAACTCGAAACCATCGCAAAAACCTTTCTAAATTACCTTAGTATTTATCCTCAAAATTTAATATTTTAAATCGACTTTAAGGGTTTCATTCATAGCCTCAAAGTAGGTACATTTCTGCAGTTCCATTCCTCGAACAACTTTCACTAAAATGGTCATATCTTCTAAACCGTAAACTCTTTTGACATGATTCTTGCGAAAAAATAAACTAGACAACAATATATACACAATATGATCAGTGGTTACCACTTAAACAAAGTTATGGTCTCGGGTGGCTACTGTTTTTAGGAGCTAACAAAATTTTGCCATTACGATGACTATAAATCGAACGTTTCCATTTTACAAACATTCCAAACAAGCCATCAAGGCAAACCACACCCCCTCAACATCAACCAACATCTATCAAAGACCCCTAAGGCCAGTGGTAATGTTCAAAAGCACCACTCAACCTTTTACATATTATTCAAACAACCACTAAACCCCTTAACATGAACCATTCAAGAACCCATCTCAAAACTAACCAGAAAACTCATAAAAATAAAAGGTAAGGTTAGGGTTTATACCTTCCTTGATGCTCTAGTAACACTAACAAAGCTTGATAGTCCTTAAACAAGCCTTAGATAACCTTTACAAAGCCTAAAATCCATGATCAAAACAAGAAAAACAAAGTAAACACTATTCATCCATAATTTCACTATTCATCCATGCAGAGCACTATTCATCCCAAAAATGAAATTTTTCTCAAGTACAGAAACTAGGGTTATTACAGTCTTCCCTCCTTAAAAGGATTCCGTCCTCAGAACCAACGTAAGCAATAACTAAGGTTGATTATCTCGTACTCTACTCTCTAATATCTTCTTATCACATTTACCAGTTTATGCTCTCCTATCTCGATTATAACTCTATGCTATATCGTCTATTCCGTCTCGGATACTCCTCTCCTGTTCTTTAACATACCTCTATTTTCATACCGGCTCATCATTTATATACGTATTTACAATATTACAAAAATGTGTACCTTCTTTCTCGTCCATTTCTCTCATGCCATTGGCCACCGTCGTATTAAAAATCCTAGCGGTCGATTGGTTGCTATTTGCTCCACCGCTTTGTCGTGATGCCGTTGGTCCTGTTGCTGGAGCTTTACAGTATCTAGAGATATGACCCTCCTTTCCACATTTGTAGCAAACTACTCCTTTTTTGGAATAATTCATCTGTTGATGCCCCTCTTAACCACAGTTGTAACATCTACCTTCTGATTTTGCACATACTCTCAGATGCTTCTTTCCACATGTCTATTTTAATCTCTCTTTCCTACTTAGGGTATTAGCCACAACATTGGCCTTCCCCGAATAGTAATTGTTGCACCTCAAAATCCTTCATTAATTATACCCACTTCATTCGTTTATCCTTATCCTGACTCTATCCTCAAAATACACCTTACCCTCAATAGTAAATCCCAATTATGTCTTCAAATTCCTCATATTCTTTTCTCTTACTAATCATCAAATATACCTCTTTCTTCTCATCTTTATCCTCCTGAATTAATTCACTCTCAGCCTTTACCCTGGCTGCTTCTTATACCCATATCACATAGCCCCTTATCTAGAACACTGCTTCATTATATTCAATCTATTATTTCAATCCCTATTGAAATCTTCTAGCTCCTTCCTCCTCCAAATCCATACCTAATGCCGTCATACTCTTTTATCTTTGTTCCATCTATAAAATCCACTCTATTTATCTATTCTACACTTCTCCCAAAGTCACAGCCTCACTCGATTCAACTTATCCTAATATAGTTTAGTCTAATACAACTGCATACCCATGAAATATTCACCTATGAAAACAAAATAGTATATACATGCAAACACACACATACACACACACACACAAACACACACACACACACACACACACACACACACACACACACACACACACACACACACACACACATATATATATATATATATATATATATATATATCTACGGATCCATATAACTATATGCTCATTTAACCCTTTCAATAATCATGGATACACATTTTTCGTCACAATCGATCCTACTATTGGTATTGGTCATCTTGCCTCCACCCTAACTACTCCTTGAGGTTCTACTATATAACTTTCATATCAGTTTCCTTGTTTCTAACTCTCCCTCTCTTGTCTTGAGGGTATCACATAAACAGTCCCTATCATTATCGATTCATATCATCTCTAAAGAATTCCATAACTACCTTCCTTAATCAACAAGGGTTTTACTTAACTCATCTTTGGTACTACCCCCAGTAGTCCAACCACAAATTCTACCTAAGCTCTTTCGTCACTTCCTTATCTCGTCATAACTTCTCCTACTCTTGTTCTAAGTTTTATAACCTACGGCTTTGATACCATCTCTGTTATGCCCCATAATCCCTTACCAGGAATCCAAGTCGTCACAACCTTAACCATACACATACATACCTTTGCAGAATATTCAATCGCCTGCTCACAATATAATCTACAACAATATTCATAATAAACTCCATCCTTTACTCCACAGGTTATAGTCTTAGAACAAGTACTTAATCCTCCAAAATTTATTACACATCAGAGTATCCTCCAGAATCTTATTCGAACTTCTACCTAGAGTTATTACAACACTTAACAGTTAATCCCATGTATCATAATATAATTCATAATGACTCCAACAATGAGTCTACTTGACAACTCGTAATACTTCTTCCAGCTTCATATCCAGAACCTTTCTTCTAGCGTGATGCGTCCGTTGCAGGACCTTTCCTCATATCATGGTTCACCGTACTAGTGCTAGCTCTGATTGACACTGTTTTATTGTATTTAAAAATAGCAAGAATGAGCCAAAAAAATGCCCAACAAGTTTTATACACCCGAATCATATATATATCAACAAAACTTCTTCAAGAAAATGAACCCCATCTTTTCTTTAACATACTGAATTTTTACTCCCAAAAACTAAGTAAGAATATACTATTCATGCTGAAATTAATACCCACCCATAGTATTAATTACACTTATCAAATACTGCTGATGGACTATATTCAGGAGATTCTTACCCATTTGGCTGTAATGGATGATCAGTCCTTACATCTTGCTATTTACTACCGGTAGAAGGATGATCCAACTTGCTCGGCCTTCACCCTAGGATTCGCCAACTTGCTCAACCTACATCCTTAGCCGCATCCGGGCTTTTATGCTATTTGTTGGGCTGGCCACTAATCCCTATTGACTTGTATACTTCTTGGTAGCTGACATTAGCCTCCATTCTTCATTCCATATCATAAATCAACTCCAAAAATGACGAAAACTACACCCATAATCGATATTTCTTCAACCCTGCACAATTAAACAAAACACATAAAAAATACAACAAACTTGAGTCCAAGACAATCAATTTAAGCCGAATTGAAGCGATCCAAGTGGATATAAATTCCACTTATCAGCCACCGTACCAGTCTCTTACATTATCTCCAGTCCAGAACCTGGGGTACCAGAGTACCCCTGGCCACCTTCAATACTTATCATCTCAGATGTCACGTATAATTTCACGTGCACCTCAATTCATAATAACTATTATCATTCGGAAATAATGAACGATTACTACTTCCAATAAATCACTTTCCTCTCGAAATATAAGAGGAAAACATGAACGACTGTTTTGATCATGGATTCAAATAAAATGATCCAGATCAAATCTCTCATCACCCCCCATAATTAACAATATAATTTTCCAAAACATTTTATCTCCCTTCGAGTACGAACAATGTACCTTGATACTTGTACCAATCATTTGGACTAATAACTCTAATACATACTACTATACTTATATACTATCCGGAGAACATTCACAACAATAATATATATACATGAATTCAACTGCATCAATATCCGGTATTTGAGTAACGAAATAAAATACTTGCATTGAAACATATATACTCTGAACAATAGATGTAACACCCCCAGATCCACGGTCCGGGATCCGGTCGTTACGGTCTTCATTTCTATCCACAATACTTGAACTTACTTCAACATAAAATAAATTACATCTTTATGACCCAACATAACAATATAAAACACACTCGTTATAGTCCCAGAGATGAAATCAGAGTAACCATCAAATTTTATTAATCACATTATGAGTTCTTACAACCCAAAAGAATTACAATGTGAATACATACTCTTTGCCATCCATTTTCATAAGTCATGCCAGCCCATATATACTTGGTACTGAAAGAATGAATCTATCCTACCAATAGCTTTCTCTTCAGCTCTAGTAGTCTCATCGTCCTCGCCAGCGTCGAGTGCGCCTTGTGCGAGTCATCTGGTCTAGCTGTTGTTGTGATATAATAATAAAGCAAGAGTGAGAAATAGCCCACCAACAATAATGTATAACTGAACGATGATAGTATATAACAGTTCAAAATATCATTATTTCCATATGCCATGCATTAACGAAGTTAGTGCCAGTATAATATAAAGGATGAAGTTACAGGGTAACTTAAAGTATTTATTTTGTGGAAATATCTGCTAAGTCAAAATAAGCAAGATATTATCATTTATCATATAAAGAGGAACTTACAAGGAAAATATTGCAATTCCAGTTATTAACATTTTTCGAAGTCCTACGACCTGAAAGAAGTCTCTTCGATACGTGTTGCGGAAGACACCGTTAACCTGAAAGAAGTCTCTTTGATACGTGTTGCAGGGAATTCCCAATTTGGGAGATGAACCAATACTGGAGTTATCACGTGCCAGCTATCCCACTCCCTGATGATCAGTCGGGGATGGTACAACCCAATATAGTTTACTACCGGTAGAAGGAAGAACTGACGGCTCCACTTGTTGATTGCCTTTGATAGTAACTCCCTGGCCAATGGTTAGGCCTTGTGATGGACCGCGCGACTCGGCCTCTTACACACGACTCCTAGTTCGAATAAATCCACAGCATTGAAACGAAGAGTTTGTCCTCCCTTCCCCAAGTGAAATACTTGTTGATAAGACTCCACAAAGTAGTGGTATCTAGTTGGAAAGGAAAATTCACCAACATTTCCCAGGATTTTGCTTGTTAATGGATATCAACTTGTTGCAAAAATCTTACCCCTCGAATGATGAGAAGGTACACACAGACTTAATGAGTCCATAGCAACCAAGTTGCGAGTGAAACGAATAGTTTTACAAGATTTATGACCGGGAAGTCACAAGATAAATAACATTGCTCAATTAGGTTCCCCTATAATATGGAAGTTTGAGCGAGCATTTAAATCCTTTTAGGATAGATTTAAATGAAAAATAAAGAGTTGGGAACCTTTCCTTGATAAAATAGTCGTAAAAGGACTCCGAAATATTTTACATAATATTTGGAGGTGAAAGATAATCTCCGAATAATATAAATCATTTTAAAAAGAATTTAAAAGAATTACATAAATATTCCAACAATATTTATTAACTTAATAATAATTACGGAATATTATTAAATCATAATATTGCTCGTAAGTAATCCTCGAATGAATATATGGAATTATTTACTAAATAAATCTCTCCTTAAATAAATATTCGAAATAATATTCCTTAAATAATTAAACTCCAATAAATATTTAAAATAATATTTAATAAACAAGTCAAACCTTAAATGAATATTTGAAAAATATTCATTTAATAAATAATCTTCTAAATGAATATCCAAATAATATTCATTTAGTAATCAAAACTTTAAAGGAATAATCGAAATAATATTCCTTAAGTAAATAGAACTTCCAATGAATATTTTAAAATAATATACATCAAGTACATAAAACCTTAAATGAATATTCGAAAGTAATATTCATTAAAAAACATTTTAATGAATATCACAACTCTAAAAGAATATTCGAAACTAACATTCATTTAATATCTCTCGACTGAGATAATACTCGAATAACATTCCTCGAAATATTTCCAAGTAATTGATACTTTATGGAAATATAAATAACGTTTAATTATAACATTCCTCATATAAATAATAATATGTCGTTGGAATCCCTCCAGGTTTCCACGACTATCTATACCTCAAAATACCGACTCCCGGTCTATATTTAAGAATGAATATTATATGCCCTTCGCTAAGGGTCTTATCAAAACAATCCGGCTTATAACTGATAATTCGTATCTATTCTATAAGCCAATATCAATTCAGGGAACAGGTATCATAATATAATTTGACAATAGGCATGCATGCTATGGCATATGTAAAATGGCAATTACATATATATATTATCACAACAACAGGTTCAAAATTTTGAACACTTGCCTGGTAATCGGGTATAGGTGGAGATAGCGTGTCCTGGGTCTACTCGATGATCTATAAACAATCAGAACATTCGAGATTAACCACTTAACACGTTTTAAAAGTCTTGGTATAAAATTCACTTAAATCGAAACACGTTTTCGAATTATCTTGTTATACACCTTTTAATGTAACTCTTTTTATTACTGATACGATCCGACATTTGTTCGTTATTACAACATGTCATCATACCCACACTCGGTATATACTTAAGTCGTATAAGTTCTAAAGTCGATCGATTATGAACCGAGATTATACCTCGAGTTTTATCGTTCGTTTTATAAGTGTTTTACCAAAGTTATAACCAAGCGGGTTTTTAGGGGTTCGTTCGCGTTTAACTTCGATTCCAACATTTTTATAAAATCGGAAAACGATCCGTTTGACATGTGGTTTTCTTTCATACCTTCCTTGTGACCTCTAGTATTTATTTACCAAGATTCGCCACTGAGTAACATGCTTTACGAGGGTTCAATTGAAGTTACGAACTTTTATTTACGGTTCCGAACCAATTTTAGTAATTTAACCATAACTTTTATTTACAAGGACATGTCATAATATTACCAAGGTCAGGAATTTATATTTACTGTCATGCTCGGTTTCTAAGTGTTAACAAAAATTCGGCATTATGACGGCTCTATATCGAACGTTCTAAAAATTATAACAATTCAACGAAGCCACACCGGGAAAACCAAAAACATCTTACATTCATGATATACACCTCATAAGTCCAGGAACATCTCAACTCATCCTCTTAATCATTATATGGCTAAATGAACTAAATCAACTACATAATCATGCTTATTTGCTTAAAACCACATCATCAAAACTAATCCAATAATCACAAAAACTCAAAATAAGTTCTAGGGTTTCTTAAGAGTTATACCTTCCCTGGAGTATCCTAATACATGACTAAGCCTTGGTTTGTCCTTGTATAGCCTTAGGATTGCTTAGATCATCCAAACAAAACAAGAAATCAAAGTTAGTTCATGAAGGTTATTATTCATCAGTTCAAATATCTGCAAAAACGAGGCCCTTACCATGATTTTCTGGACAAGGCTTCTAAAGGAGATTTGTAGAGCATCTAACCAGCTTTCCAACAAGCTAAATAACACCAAATTCAATTGAGTAATGAAGGAGATATGGCTGTTTGAAAATCGTTACAGAAAACTGTCAAGAACAGGCAGTTTGGTTTCTTCAAATTGGGAAAGGTATTTGACTAGGCTACACTCATTAGATTGCCATGAAATTTTGAACGAATGTTGCCCATGGAGTGCAGAAGCTATGGTTAAAATTTGGTGATTTTATCATGGATAGAAATGGAGATATGAATTTTTCTTTGAGATTGGTTCATGGTTGGCAGTTTTGGAGTGATTGGTTGTTCTTGGTTTGCTTTTTGTTTTGCTAGCTTCTCTTTTGCTCTCATCCACTCTAAAGTGTATTATTGCTGTGTTTAGGAAATATCTTGCATAAAGCCACTTTATTAAAGTGCTTGTGTCATGGATGATGCATTTGCAAGGGACATGTGTTGAATTCTTATGGTTTTGAACTAAGTACTTGGTTTAGTTTCTAATTGTTCTAGTTCCTTTGGTAACTACTTGGTTACTTTATCCCATCCACTTGCATATTCTTGCATCTTGCTTTCTACTTTCTCTTTTGTCTGGTTATTACTCAATTTCATTGATTGTTCGGAGGATATCTCGAAGATTTCCAATTAGGGTTTTACCGGGAACCGTCTCAATATTTATACTATCATTCTCCATCTTTCTTATTAACTTTCGAATTTAAATTCCTTAAATCCCTTCGTTAAATTCTTAAGTCTATCAGTGCCTAGGGAAATCTCGGGGAAAATAAATGTGCTGTTTTTCAGAATCCGACAGCTTTTACATACACTCTTTTTCCCCCTGGATCACTAATACGAACTCAGGATTTCGTTCCGGGTACTTCTATATAGCGTCGTCTAATAATATTCCTAAATCCACCAAAATCACTATTCATCCATTTTTCTTTACTCATCCTCTTAGGGTTGTACAATTGTCCCTGATCTCTTTCGATCGTTCCTTAACCTTTTTACGGACCCACTAGACCAATAATAGATATCGATTTGGATGACATAAGAATAATCTTCTCCTTTAGAATTATCAAATCTCAATTCCTTAGGAAATAGATAATTCTTATCTAAAGTGTTAACTAATATTATTCTTCATGGCATATAAACATTTGAATCCAAATCTATTCCTTTCATTCATTATCTCAATCGTTACATCGTAGTCGTAATCACTATTCACCATTACCTCAGTACATAATAAAAAGTTTTAATTATATCCAAAATTTGGGGTTCTTACAATAGAGTAGGGTTTAGTATACTTGCCTGGTACTCTGAACGTAGTAGGGGCTCGTAGCGGGGTCTGAATATCTAAAAAGTCAAGAAAAGATGCAATTAATCCCCTATACGATCCACTTATAACTCAACGCTCAGACACTTAAGCCAACCACAAACAAGGCACTAAGGGGTCCCTCTAGACTCGTACTAAGTCCATGTTAATCGATAAACACCTTAGTCATAAGTTTAGTCCAAAATCGTTCCTCAAATTCAAGTTATACTTAACCATTTATAACCTCGTTCTTTACACCAATATGTTGCCTTGATAATCCTTTACAAGTTTCGTGTTTTAGTCATCTCGAAATTCCTCTTTTAACTTAGCCAAAAAAGATGGTCAAAGTAGTACCTCTAGAGTTGACTTTCCTGAAAATTATGATTCCTCGACTCGCACTCCAATACTTTTAATAAATCACTAGGAACATCATTAAATACGAAACTGATAAGTGGATTTTTATCCATTTAGATCATTCTATTTTGGCTTGAATTGATCGCTTAATTCTCGAGTATTTGTGTGGTTTAATGTGTTTTGTGGAGTTTGTGCAGGAATTAGGTTTTTCGCAGGGAGTATGGTGTTTTGTGATTTTTGGAACAGATGTGGTTATGAGGAAAAAACGGCGTGCGAAGAAGAAGGTGCTAACAAAAAGTCTGCAGAAACAGAATGTTTATAGCGCGACCGCGCTATGTTATAGCTGTTAGGGAGCGCGACCGCGCTAAAGGGGTTTGGCAGATTTTGTGACAGCGCGACCGCGCCACAGTTGCACTACAGGACAGCGCGACCGCGCCAGGGAGATACTGAGCCGCCAGAAACTGTTCCAATTCTGATTTTAAAGAGGAATGTTGCCGTTTTCTTCTCCTATTCGACATGGAAATACTCTTGGACGGTGGGAATAGTCCAGAAGCTTTATTTGACAAGGGAAGTTGCAATCTATATCATATTTAAAGATGGAAATTGTCAAATTCAATTCCTACTCAAGAATGGCAATTGTTTGGAGAAGAGGCAATATTGAGCTATAAATACACATGCTGGGGGGTCAGATTTACACACACCAACACCAGAGATCAGATTACTTCACATTACATACACACTTTCTAGCACGAGATTGAGAAGCCAAGGCGAGGATCGTGACAACAAGAAGATCTAGACATAGTTTTCTTGTATTCTTACTAGGCGTATCTTTTGGATGCTTGATCATTATTCGACTTTGTTCCATAACTTTGTCAACATTGATTTATTCATTATTATTCTCTTCATCTTTATCATGTTTTCATCAAACCCCATGATGACGAACGGTTCGATTATGAACTAATCGCCGTCATGGGGTCCTAGCGGATTTACTTATGGAATTTAGATGTTGATTGCCTAACTTGATATATGTGTGGTGAATTTACGATATCCTTGCATGGTTGTATTTAATTCATATAGATGCGTAGCTAACATCTATCTTGTTAATCTTAAGTGAAGCGACAGTGAATCTTTTGATTTAGAACTTGCCATGCTAGCATAAGTCCATGAATGTTATTCATGTTTGTGGTGTGTTTCTAACCGTCTCATACTACCTTATGTAATCTTATGGATACTTGATCTTCAACCATTATGTTTTCAAATTCTATAGACATATAGGGTCTAAGCATAATTGGTGCCTGCATGATTTCTATCTTTTGTGGATATTGTGTAGATTGGTGTGCGTGTACTGAAAGGTAGCGTATACTTATTTCGTGTTGTCCGATTAGTTATCGTAACCACCACATGTGTTGATAAAAGGGCATGATCTCTAAAGGAAGTTTGTATTGAAGTTAGGATCCCATGTTTTCCATCTCATAAGTAATTTGAAATCACTTAGTTAATTAATTTAGTTGTTAATTAATTCTTATTAGTTAATTTTAGATAATCAAAACCAATTTGTCCATTGTCTTAGCATTGAACGATAATCATACATTGATGCTTAGGTAAAAGAACTAAATTATACAATCTCTGTGGGAACGAACTCTACTTCATTCTATATTACTTGTGAACACATGCGCTTGCGTGATTTTGTGCTAACAGAAACCACTATTAAAATCATCTTTGGTATTTATGACATTTGTCATAAAATTTTTGATTTTAAAACATGGGTCTAGATAGGTGAAATGTATTTTCAAAGTTGGGTCAACTGCGGATTTTTACTATTTGCACTACTTTTACTAAAACGTTCATAACTTGATTACCGTTAACTCATATGATGCACCATTTTCGCGTGCACGATCTAGAGAATGTCTAGAAGGTAACCAACTCAAGATTTGGCTCTGGTCAGAGGACTCATTTCTCCAAATTTACCAAAATAGGGCAGGGGTTTTGCATTGAATAGTATATCCTCCCTTAAAAGGCTTTTCCACTTGCGCAACCTCGGCTTACGCATTTTTATAAAATAGGAAAATAATGTTTTTAACTCAAAACCTTCGTACAAACCTTTCTAACTGACCTTAGTATTTATCCTCAAAATTTCATATTATAAATCGACTATTAAGGGTCTCATTCATAGCCTGAAAGTAGGCACATTTCTGCAGTTCCATTCCTCGAACAACTTTCACTAAAATGCTCATATCTCCTAAACCTTAAACTCTATTGACATGATTCTTGCGGAAAAATAAACTAGACAACAACATATACACAATATGATCAGTGGTTACCATTTAAACAAAGTTATGGTCTCGGGTGGCTACTAAAGCGAATAAGGAGAAGCTGGAAAATAAAGAAGAAACAGAAACAGAAGCTCCAGTGATTCAAGTTGTAGAAGATATGTAAGAACCAGCAGCAGCAACTAAGGCTCTTAAGGATTTCTCGCAGCCAAAGATCAATGACATTGCATCGAGTATTGTCAGACCAGCAATCGCAGCTAATACCTTCGAGATCAAGCCTAGCACTATACAGATGGTCCAGAACTCAGTTCAGTTTGGGGGTGCTCCTACCGAAGATCCCAACAAACATATTCGAGATTTCATAGAGATCTATGATACCTTCAGAACCAACGGGGTGTCTGAGGATGCTGTTAAGTTAAGGCTATTTCCATTCTCTCTAAGGGTCAAGGCGAATAGTTGGTTACACTCTTTACCAGCAGGTTCTATCACTACATGGGAAGATCTTGCACAGAAATTTCTCACCAAATTCTTTCCCATGGCGAAGACAACAGCTATCAGGAATGCTATCACTCAGTTTTCACAGCAGTCTGGAGAATCTCTATGCGAGGCATGGGAGAGATATAAGGAGATGCTAAGGAAGTGTCCACATCATGGGATACCTGATTGGATGATAATCAATTGTTTTTATAATGGTTTGGGTGCACAGTCGAGACCCATGCTAGATGCAGCATTAGGTGGAGCTTTGTGGGCCAAGAGTTATGAAGAATCTTATGAATTGATCGAGATGATGGCTGCTAATGAATATCAGAATCCTACAGGGAGGTTATCTCAAGGCAAGGTAGCAGGTGTTCTTGAAATTGATACAGCTACAGCCATTGCAGCTCAGTTGAAGGCCTTGTCAATGAAGGTCGATTCTTTGGCTAACATGGGAGTTCAGCAGGTAGCTAGTGTTTGTGAGTTGTGTGCGGGCGCACATGATACAACTCAATGTGCCATATCTTCTGAATCAGCACAATTTGTGAGTAACTTCCAGAGGCCACAACAGCAAGTTCCAGCCACCTATCACCCGAATAACCGCAACCATCCAAATTTCAGCTGGAGTAACAATCAAGGTGGTAATCAGCAGCAAGAGCAATTCGGAGCTAGGCAGTTCAATCAAGGATTTCAGCAGCAGTACCAGCCCAGACAACAGTTTCAGCCTCCAGGTTTCCAGCAACAATCTCAGGGGAATGCTGGTCAATCTTCTAATGAAAAAGCTGAGCTTGAGGAGTTGAGGATGATAGTAAAAAGTCAGGGGGCATCTATGAAGATCATGGAAAGTCAGATCGGGCAGCTTGCTAGTGCTCTGTTGAACAGACCATCTGGAGTTCTTCCGAGTGACACTGAAGCCAATCCAGGCAAGAGGGAAACCAACGAGCATGTCAAATCAGTTACTTTGAGATCGGGTAAGGTGACTGGTAATCAGAATTCAGCCATTGAAGAAGAAGAAGAAGTTCAAGAGCAACATGTGGCACCGACTGTAGATAAGGAGCAAGTCCAGACTGATAGAGTAGCTGAGCAGTTGGTTAGCGAGGTGGAGAATCCTAAAAATTCTGCTAAGGAAGTTTCTCCAAAGCAGTCTACAGAGAACGTGAAAATCTTTCCTCCTCCTCCATATCCTGGCAAATTGAAGAAGCAGAAGAATGACAGACAGTTTGGCAAGTTTCTGGAGGTATTCAAAAAGCTTCAAATCAATATCCCTTTTGCTGAAGCATTGGAGCAGATGCCGAGCTATGCAAGGTTTATGAAGGGTATTCTCTCAAAGAAGTTAAAACTTGAAGAATTGGATACAGTAGCATTAACAGAAGAGTGCAGTGCCGTTTTACAACAGAAGTTACCACCGAAGCTAAAGGATCCAGGCAGTTTCATTATTCCGTGCACCATTGGGAATTTGTCTTTCAGCAAGTGTTTGTGCGATTTGGGTGCTAGTATCAATCTCATGCCATTGTCAGTTTTCATGCAGCTTGGTCTTCCAGATCCTAAACCTACCAATATCTCTCTACAGCTAGCTGATCGTTCTATTACATACCCGAGGGGTATCGTTGAGGATGTTTTGGTCAAGGTTGATAAACTCATCTTTCCAGCAGATTTTGTGATTCTTGATTTTGAAGAAGATAAGAAGATTCCTATCATCTTAGGACGGCCTTTTCTAGCTACGGGCCGTACCTTAATTGATGTTCAGAAGGGGGAGCTTACGATGCGGGTGCAAGATCAGGATGTTACCTTCAATGTTTTCAATGCAATGAAGCTACCTTCAGATGATGAGGAATGTTGTCAGGTGGACTTGGTGGAGTCGTCAGTGAAGTTGAACTTTGATCAGTTACTGTTGGCTGATCCATTAGAGAGAGCTTTGCTAGGAGATTCTGTAGTTGAAGATGAAGAAAGAGAAGAGCAAATTCAGCAGTTAAGGGCAATTCCGTGGAGAAAGAGTTTTGAAGTGCCAGTTGAGTCACTTGGGCTCGAGGAGCTTAAAAAGTCACAAAGTCGTCTCAAACCATCTATTGAGGAAGCTCCTACACTTGAGCTTAAACAGCTACCAGAGCATTTGAGGTATGCCTTTTTGGGAGAAGCATCTACTTTTCCTGTTATCATTGCCGCTAACTTGACAGATAGTGAAGAGGAGAAGCACTTGAGGATATTGAGACAGTTCAAGACAGCTATTGGATGGACTATAGCAGACATCAAAGGAATCAGTCCTTCGTATTGCATGCATAAAATTCTGCTAGAGGAGAATTGCAAGCCTACTGTGGAGCAACAGCTTCGTCTCAATCCTATTATGAAGGAAGTGGTGAAGAAGGAAATCTTGAAGTGGCTTGATGCTGGTATTATCTACCATATTTCAGACAGTTCTTGGGTGAGTCCGGTACAGTGTGTGCCGAAGAAGGGGGGTATGACAGTTGTTGCTAATGAGAAGAACGAGCTCATCCCTACACGTACCGTTACAGGGTGGAGAGTTTGCATGGACTATCGCAAGTTGAACAAAGCCACGAGAAAAGACCACTTTCCTCTTCCGTTTGTGGATCAGATGTTAGACAGGTTGGCAGGCCACGAGTACTATTGTCTGCTTGATGGATATTCTGGATATAATCAGATTTGCATTGCACCTGAGGATCAAGAGAAGACTACATTCACATGTCCCTTTGGCACCTTTGCATTCAGACGAGTTCCGTTCGGACTGTGTGGCGCTCCAGCCACTTTTCAGAGGTGTATGATGGCTATCTTTTCAGACATGATTGGTGTCAATGTGGAAGTTTTCATGGATGATTTCTCAGTGTTTGGTTCTTCATATGACGAGTGCTTACATAATCTTGGTCTGGTTTTGAAGAGATGTGTGGAGACTAATCTGTTGCTGAATTGGGAAAAATGTCACTTTATGGTGCAAGAAGGGATCATTCTTGGGCACAAGGTTTCTAGCAAGGGACTCGAGGTGGACAAAGCAAAAATTTACACTATTGAGAAGCTTCCTCCTCCTATCTCTGTTAGAGGCATTCGCAGCTTTCTTGGTCATGCAGGTTTCTATCGTCGGTTCATAAAGGATTTTTCGAAGATCTCTAAACCCTTTTGCAATCTTTTGGAGAAAGATGTTCCTTTCAATTTTGATGAAGCTTGTCTTGATGCTTTCGAGCTTTTGAAGAAGAAGTTGACTACCACACCTGTTATTACTGCACCAGATTGGAGTGAGCCATTCGAGCTAATGTGTGATGCTAGTGACTATGCCGTTGGTGCTGTTCTTGGTCAGAGAAAGGAGAAAATATTTCATGTGGTTTACTATGCTAGTAAAACCCTTAATGACGCACAGTTGAACTACACCACCAAGGAAAAAGAGCTTTTGGCTGTTGTTTATGCATTTGAGAAGTTTCGAGCCTGTTTACTTGGCACGAAAGTCATTGTCTACACAGATCATGCGGCTATCAGATACTTGATGACAAAGAAGGATTCGAAGCCTAGGTTGATTCGATGGGTCTTATTGCTCCAAGAATTTGATGTGGAGATTAAAGACAGAAAAGGAACTGAAAACCAGGTGGCAGATCATCTTTCGAGGTTGGAAGATCATGGTAAGAATTCACAGGCTAAATCTCTGATTAATGAATCTTTTCCGGATGAGCAGCTTTTAGGGGTACAAGTGGAAGAGCCATGGTTTGCAGATTTTGTGAACTATCTTGTTAGTGACATCATCCCTCCTGATTTAACTAATGCTCAAAGGAAGAAGTTCTTACATGATGTGAAGTGGTACCGATGGGACGAGCCGTATTTGTTCAAACAGGGTGCTGATAAGATTATTCGACGTTGCATTCCTTATAGCGAGACTGAAAGTGTGTTGCGAGATTGCCATTCCACTGTTTATGGAGGTCATTATGGTGGAGAGAAGACAGCAGCTCGTGTTCTTCAGGCAGGTTTCTTTTGGCCTACAGTTTTTAAGGATGCTCATCAGTTTGTTTTGAGGTGTGATCGCTGTCAGAAAGTTGGTAATATTTCTAGGAGGAATGAGATGCCTCTTAATATGCTCCTTGAGGTAGAGATCTTTGATGTATGGGGTATTGATTTCATGGGACCCTTTGTTTCATCTTGTAATAATCAGTACATCTTGCTAGCTGTGGACTACGTCTCTAATTGGGTTGAGGTGAAGGCCTTACCAACCAATGATGCTAAGGTGGTGCTGAACTTTCTTCATAAACAGGTCTTTACGCGTTTTGGAACTCCGCGAGCTATTATTAGTGATGAGGGGACTCACTTTTGTAATCGTCAATTCACTGCATTGTTGGCGAAATATAGAGTGACACATCGTGTTGCTACAGCATATCATCCCCAAACAAACAGTCAAGCGGAGGTTTCTAATCGTGAAATCAAGAGAATTCTAGAAAAGGTGGTGAATCCGTCGAGGAAGGATTGGTCCTTGAAGTTAGATGAAGCTGTTTGGGCCTATAGAACACCTTACAAAACACCTTTAGGAATGTCTCCGTATCAGTTAGTTTTTGGAAAAGCATGTCATCTACAAGTGGAGTTGGAACATAAAACTTTTTGGGCGATTAAGAAGTTGAATCTTGATATTAGAGCATCTGGTGAGAAACGGTTATTGCAGTTGAATGAGTTAGAGGAATTTCGATCTCAGGCGTATGAGAACCACAAGATTTACAAGGAGAAGGTGAAGAGGTGGCATGATAAGAAGTTGATTCCTAAGGTCTTTGTGCCTGGTCAGTTGGTTTTGTTGTTTAATTCGTGCCTCAAGCTTTTTCCTGGGAAGCTTAAGTCAAGGTGGTCAGGGCCATTCACTGTTAAAACCGTATTTCCGCATGGTGCCGTTGAGATTTTTGAAAAGTCACCTAATTTGGCGTTCAAGGTAAATGGTCAGCGATTGAAACATTATTTTACAGGTGATCCAGTGGTTCGTGAAACAGATTCCGTGGATTTGGCAGAAACGTAACGACCGAGCAGCAAGTCAAGCTAATGACGTTAAACGAGCGCTTCGTGGGAGGCAACCCATGTGATTGGATATCATTATTATTGTATATTCTTTGTATCTTCATCTCTTGAAAAAAAATATATATATATATATTGGGACAGCGCGACCGCGCTGTCTAGCAGTGTAAACAGAGCGCGACCGCGCTAAGTCGATTCTGGAGTTGCAGAAAGATTTCCGGAGCAAATTTTCAGCCCAAATTCCGATTTCAAACCCTAATCCCAGCCCAAATCCACTTCTAATCATTCTATAAATCCCAAATTTCGTGCTTAATCAGACCCTATATCTCACCCTTATCTTTTTATACATCTCTCATATACATATACATACATACACCCTTAAACCATAAACCACGATTTTGGAGCTTTGTAATTCGTGTTCATTCATCGATTGGAGGCTGGATACGCAGTGCTACCTCTCCTACAGATTCGTTTTGGGTAATTTCTTGGTTATTCTTGTTATTACGAATTGTAGTTTGCGTATTTTGGGATAGTTGTTGTTAGGTTGCTGTGGGTTGCTTTTTGTTTATATTTTCTGCTTGTTGGAGATTGTGTAATGGCCCCGAAAAGGACTCGTTTTGCTGGTGGTTCTAGTGAACATCATTCATCTGATTCCGATTCTAGTACGGAGGGACCCGGGGAAAAGTTTGTTTCTGTGGAGGCCCAGACGGAGTATTACAGGTTGATGTCAAAGACAGTAATCAAGGATAGGATGTTTTTAGCTGGTCCGTCTGATGGAGATCTAGTGGCGATGATTCAGTCGCGAGGTTGGGAGCCTATTTTTTCAGTTGGCTATGGATATTCCGTTGTCTATTGTTCGCGAGTTCTATGCGAATGCGAAGGCTGAACGGAATGGTTATTCAGTGGTTAGGGGTTTGACAGTGGACTACACACCGCCTGCCATCAGCCGTTTGCTTGCTTTGCCTGCCAGACCTGCAGGTGCTGAGGATTGGACTTTTAAGTCCAGGACAGAGGTTGACTTGGATGCTATTGTGACTAGGTTGTGTGTGCCTGGTACTGTGTGGAAGATGAAGCCAGGGAGTAATGAGCACTTGCATTTCCCTACTTCTGCGTTGAACAGGTATGCACGAGCATGGAATTTGTTTATCTGTGCTAACTTGTTGCCTACCACACATCAGCACGAGGTTAATGTGGAGAGAGGTATTTTGCTGTGGGCGATTCTGAATGGTTTTTATATTGACATTGGTTATATGATTAACCAAAATATCTTGAGGTTTTTGAGAGCTAGTACTACAGGGGGGATTCCTTATGGTTCTGTGGTTACTAGTTTGTGTATGGCGGTGGGAGTGAGATGGGCTGAGGATGAGCCGATACAGTTGCCGAGTGGTGCTATTGATTCTGGGACTATTGCGAGGATGGTGGAGTGGCCGGGCGGCGTTCCACATCCTAGGGGTTTGGGTTATCAGATTGCTGGTGCTGTTCCGCCACCACAGGTTCCCGAGGATATTCCTGTTGCCTCTCAGTATAGACGGTTGATGCGCCGCATGGATGCTATGTATGATTCTCAGAGCCGTTTTGCACAGGAGTTGACTTAGGCGCTGGGCACTGCTTTTGCTACCAGTGGAGTGCAGGTGGATTGGCCTGTTTTTGGGGCACATGGAGTCTATCCTCCGCCGGATTCTCCTCCTCAGGAGGGTGGTCCAGGTGGTCAGTAGGTATGTTTCTACTTTTCCGTTATTTACTTCCAATGAGGGCATTGGAAATTTCAAGTTTGGGGGTGGATTTGGGAATTAGTAGTTGTTGTGATATATTTGTGGCATGTAGGAATTCATATTGCATCATATTTGTATGTGTAGTTTAGTTTCATGCATGATACCTGTCATATAGAGCATTCTGTTTGCATGTGTATCGAGTTTTGTATGTGAGTTCATATAGTTGCATTACATGCATATTTTTCATGATCCCTTAGAATAAGCTGATGCCATAAGGTAGGTAGATGTTGATGTGGGTGTGAAAAGGATGAACAGAGGGCTAATTTTAAATTTTGATGAAATTGACATGCATGTTTCATGAATAAAATTTTTACACAGTCTCGTCGTTTGCTCTTGGACTAGGTTGCGTCATGCTTGTTTGGATTTAGGATTTAATCACTTGTTTATCGATAGAATTTGCTTTATTCTCTTGATGATTAAGGAACACGAAAATATAAGTTTGGGGGAAAACAGAAATTTCATGCTAATGTGTTTGTGTTTGTATTTGTTGGCTAGGCGTCAAATGGCTAGTAGCCGGCTCATGTTTATGAGTAGTCTAGGGTTGGAATTGAGAATTCTCATTCCAGATTCCATGTGAAAAAAAAAGAAAAAAAGAAAAGAAAAAAGCAAGAGAAAAAAAAAAGAAAAAAAAAAGAAAAAAAATGTTGTGAGAGTGTGAGTATGCAGAATTGATCAGGGTGAGCTCTTTAATACTCGAGCCATTAAGTTCTTGGGGACTTTGTGCCTAGTGACCTAAGGCTTTTATAGTCTGGGATCCACTAACCCAAACGCTCGCTACATGGGCATTATTGTATAAGCCTTTAGGGGTCTCATCCATTGCACGATCAAATAAGCATGTGTGTTGTGTACATATTGTGTTTGAGTCATAATAAAGCATGAATTTCTGTCTACTTTAGAGGAGTATGGAGGTGTATCTGAAGTGATCTTGAGTTTAACGTTCATTCTATTTATAACCCTGTGATTGTCTTGGAAAAGAATATGTATGATTTCGATCCGGTTTGGGAGTATATCTGTCGAGCATTGCACACACGCACGTTCTGATCATGTATTGTTAGTATACCGAAATTTAGTCGAGCTCTGTTTGGATTGATTGCATTCATTGAGATATTTGCTTGCTAAGTGGTGTTGGTTAGTTTGAGGGGATCCTTTGCATTCATATTTAGTTGCATTCATGCATTGCATTGTTTGAGTCGTTTGTGTCAGTTGGATTTTGTGGGTACATTCACTATAGGCCCTTACGAGACCTTACTCGTCCACTAGGGCTGCCTAGGGGTTTAAAGGGCTTGTTGCATATGCTAAATGCATCCGTGATCACCTACGGAAGTGGTACTAGTTAGCTGTATATATATTTATATCTGTTTATGCTTGAGGACAAGCATCGGTTCAAGTTTGGGGGTGTGATAAGTGGATTTTTATCCATTTAGATCATTCTATGTTGGCTTGAATTGATCGATTAATTCTCGAGTATTTGTGTGGTTTAATGTGTTTTGTGGAGTTTGTGCAGGAATTAGGTTTTTCGCAGGGAGTATGGTGTTTTGTGATTTTTGGAACAGATGTGGTTATGAGGAAAAAACGGCGTGCGAAGAAGAAGGTGCTAACAAAAAGTCTGCAGAAACAGAATGTTTATAGCGCGACCGCGCTATGTTATAGCTGTTAGGGAGCGCGACCGCGCTAAAGGGGTTTGGCAGATTTTGTGACAGCGCGACCGCGCCACAGTTGCACTACAGGACAGCGCGACCGCGCCAGGGAGATACTGAGCCGCCAGAAACTGTTCCAATTCTGATTTTAAAGAGGAATGTTGCCGTTTTCTTCTCCTATTCGACATGGAAATACTCTTGGACGGTGGGAATAGTCCAGAAGCTTTATTTGACAAGGGAAGTTGCAATCTATATCATATTTAAAGATGGAAATTGTCAAATTCAATTCCTACTCAAGAATGGCAATTGTTTGGAGAAGAGGCAATATTGAGCTATAAATACACATGCTGGGGGGTCAGATTTACACACACCAACACCAGAGATCAGATTACTTCACATTACATACACACTTTCTAGCACGAGATTGAGAAGCCAAGGCGAGGATCGTGACAACAAGAAGATCTAGACATAGTTTTCTTGTATTCTTACTAGGCGTATCTTTTGGATGCTTGATCATTATTCGACTTTGTTCCATAACTTTGTCAACATTGATTTATTCATTATTATTCTCTTCATCTTTATCATGTTTTCATCAAACCCCATGATGACGAACGGTTCGATTATGAACTAATCGCCGTCATGGGGTCCTAGCGGATTTACTTATGGAATTTAGATGTTGATTGCCTAACTTGATATATGTGTGGTGAATTTACGATATCCTTGCATGGTTGTATTTAATTAATATAGATGCGTAGCTAACATCTATCTTGTTAATCTTAAGTGAAGCGACAGTGAATCTTTTGATTTAGAACTTGCCATGCTAGCATAAGTCCATGAATGTTATTCATGTTTGTGGTGTGTTTCTAACCGTCTCATACTACCTTATGTAATCTTATGGATACTTGATCTTCAACCATTATGTTTTCAAATTCTATAGACATATAGGGTCTAAGCATAATTGGTGCCTGCATGATTTCTATCTTTTGTGGATATTGTGTAGATTGGTGTGCGTGTACTGAAAGGTAGCGTATACTTATTTCGTGTTTTCCGATTAGTTATCGTAACCACCACATGTGTTGATAAAAGGGCATGATCTCTAAATGAAGTTTGTATTGAAGTTAGGATCCCATGTTTTTCATCTCATAAGTAATTTGAAATCACTTAGTTAATTAATTTAGTTGTTAATTAATTCTTATTAGTTAATTTTAGATAATCAAAACCAATTTGTCCATTGTCTTAGCATTGAACGATAATCATACATTCATGCTTAGGTAAAAGAACTAAATTATACAATCTCTGTGGGAACGAACTCTACTTCATTCTATATTACTTGTGAACACGTGCGCTTGCGTGATTTTGTGCTAACAGAAACCACTATTAAAATCATCTTTGGTATTTATGATATTTGTCATAAAATTTTTGATTTTAAAACATGGGTCTAGATTGGTGAAATGTATTTTCAAAGTTGGGTCAACTGCGGATTTTTACTATTTGCACTACTTTTACTAAAACGTTCATAACTTGATAACCGTTAACTCATATGATGCACCATTTTCGCGTGCACGATCTAGAGAATGTCTAGAAGGTAACCAACTCAAGATTTGGCTCTGGTCAGAGGACTCATTTCTCCGAATTTACCAAAATAGGGCAGGGGTTTTGCATTGAATAGTATATCCTCCCCTAAAAGGCTTTTCCACTTGCGCAACCTCGGCTTACGCATTTTTATAAAATAGGAAAATAATGTTTTTAACTCAAAACCTTCGTACAAACCTTTCTAACTGACCTTAGTATTTATCCTCAAAATTTCATATTATAAATCGACTATTAAGGGTCTCATTCATAGCCTGAAAGTAGGTACATTTCTGCAGTTCCATTCCTCGAACAACTTTCACTAAAATGCTCATATCTCCTAAACCTTAAACTCTATTGACATGATTCTTGCGGAAAAATAAACTAGACAACAACATATACACAATATGATCAGTGGTTACCATTTAAACAAAGTTATGGTCTCGGGTGGCTACTATTTTTAGGAGCTAACAAAATTTCGCCATTACGACGGCTATAAATCGAACGTTTCCATTTTACAAACACTCCAAACAAACCATCAAGGAAAACCACACCTCCTCAACATCAACCAACATCTATCAAAGACCCCTAAGGCCAGTTGTAAGGTTCAAAAGCACCACTCAATATTTTACATATTATTACAAAGCCAAACAACCACTAAACCCCTTAACATGAACCATTCAAGAACCCCACACTAATACACACACACACACACACACACACCAGTCATATGCTCATAGAACAACATCCACAATATTAAAAGTTTAGAGTTAAACAGTTATTACAAACCCAGAACCTTACTAAGTACATTGTTGAATAATACTTCTACAGGAAGCATTTCAACAACCAAAAGTTTATTACAAACTTGCACACTTAATTTACATAAGTCTACTAAGCCCCTTTCGCTTGTCACTACCTCGGGGATGGTCGCCAGCACTCGCTCAAAATGTCGCCTTTCCCTTACCCTCTTGCGGGGTGTAGTGCGTAGAATCGGCATGGGACCTAGCTGCTATATACATAAGTGGCAAGAGTGAGCTATAATAGCTCAGCAAGATAATATTTTAAACTAGAATTTAAAATGTGAACAGGCATACATATATATGCATATATAAGCAGAAATCAATTATAATCCTTAAGGAAGAATAAAGCTCTTATTTAATAATACATCATCCACTTACTATTATAAGAAGGAAATCTAAAATAATATAATATCAGTTTTTCTTCTAAAATAATATAATATCAGTTTCTCTTCATCTGTAACCATAATTCCATCATCTCATATCATTATTCTGTTTTCAGTATAGAAATCTGAAAACCATTGTCAACTCTTTCTTTTCAAAAACATTGGGGATATCTGCTGTCGCCTGATACGTTAGGACGATGATCAGTCGCCTAATCGTACCTGCTCTCTTTTTACTACCGGTAGAAGGAATGAAGATCATCCCTGGAGGAAGGCCACCTGCTAACATCCTCCCTTGGCATTTTCGTGCCGTAATAAAAATAATAAATGCTGGACTGTGTCGCACACAGCCCTGACACATTTCCATTTTCTCGCTTTCATTTCCACATATCATTCACTCATATCATTTCCATTCTCGCACATTACTTCTATAAAATATATATATATATATATATATATATATATATATATATATATATATATATATATATATATATATATATATATATATATATATATAACATAATGCTTTGATTATGATCCAGACATCTCTTTCATATTCAAGAAATCAAATATACTTTTATATTCATAAACTATTCCGTCTATTTTAAAAGTAGTAAATAATAATCAAATAATATTTATTAAACCATTGATACTCAAAAAGAATATTTTTAATATAGTATTATAAACCATATAACCCTAGATAACAACTGATACCATTCCCTTTCATATCTCTTTTACCATAGAGCCTATTCGCTCCATTCGTAATCATCTCTATATCCATATTTCATAAATCATATCCATCTCTCTTTAGTTTCCCAAAATTAAGGAAATATATTCTTTGCAACATAGCAACAATAATATCATATATATATATATATTCCATTATATCATTTTTATTCCGAAGATAAATAATTTTCAAAGTAGGGATAGAAGGATCTCCATGAATAATATATATATATATATATTCCATGATATCTCTGTAAGTCGGAAGTATAGCTCGTGGCTCTCCCGAAGTCTCTATAAACACAAAAAGGATCATTATCAGAACATATTCCACTTAACCACCTACGCTCATATAATAACACCCTTATAATATCCCATTAATATCTCAAAAGGTCTTGAGGACTTAACCATTCTTATTCCCGATTAAAGTTCTTAAAGATTTACATTCTTTCCTTAACAACCACTCTCGACTGTAAAAATCCTCATAATTCATAAATTCCACAATTTGACACAAGGTCAGTTGGTAAGGGTTCTTTGATCACCCTATTATAACATTCCAAAGTTTCATAATTTTTAAAAATGTCTAAGTATGGTAGTTATAGCCTCGAAGTTGGTACAACTACGTTTTCTCGGTTCTCGAACGTCTTTCACTAAAACTGACTTTTCTCCTAAACCGTTCATCAGATTTTAACGTACTTTATATCAAAACGATCTATGAACCAAGCTCTATCCTCTCATGAATATGACTTAAGATCAGTGGGTGCTCTGGACAGAAACCTACCGTACGAATATGGGGACCAAAAACAGGGTATCTATTTGGTTTAACGAAAATCGGGCATTATAACGTCTATATTTTCATACTTTCCAAAATTCAACTCCTCCAAATCCATCATCCACCTTATACACCATCACCTACACCATGTGGTCATCTTACCAACCATGGTTACAAGCACATACTCCTTTCATATACCATAAAAACACTTTTAAACACATATATAATCATGATTTCATCACTTATAACCACTTAACCACTAATACCATTAATATTCATCATAAAACTCAAGAGGGGTGAAGAGATTATACCTTCTTTGAAGCTTTAATACTCTTAATATATGCTTGTAGTCCTTAGTACACCTTTAAACAACCTTAACACACCTTAATCTTTCAAAACAAAACATAAAATCCATATAAGTTACTATTCATCACTATTCATCATCACCTTCATGATTTTATATCTCAAAGATGGAATGGATTTAGAAGCTAGGTTTCATAGCATATACCCAAGCAAGCTCCTTGAATTTTCCCTTGATTTTAGATGGCTTGGAACTAGGGTTTTTATTTTTGTTTTTCTCTCTTTTTTTCTTGAAAATTCGAATGGGAAGATGATGGGTGGGGATAGTTTTTCTTTTGATTTTTGCTAATCCTTATCTCATCTTATCTTAATCCTTTAAGAGTTCAAGAGTTTTGTAGAAAATCCCATGGTTAAAAGACTAATTTGCCCCTTAAATAAGTGTTAGTGGAGTGTGATGTCACTAGTGATGTCATTGGATGCATCCTTTAATCCTTTTCTTTATTTTCTAAGTAAAAGGTTAATAATTTTGGTAATTAATAATGTGGTATATGTCCTTGTTATATTATAATCTTGGTTGTTTGGTTTCCATACTCGTCTAGTTGTGGTTCGTTTCGAATATATCTCGTTATCTCAGTGGTTCTGAAATCATTTAACAATCCAAATTCCTTTGGTATTTCCTTAACTTAATAATCCCTTATTTTACCCTAATTCACTAATTCCTCAAAATATAATTCCTTTAATATCTCCATGCTTCTTAATATCCAGTAGAAGCTTATTCAAAATCAAAATTCTCCAGAATCCATATTCAGGAATTTCTGAAATCTATCGTCATTTCGAGTCACTTATTTTCTTAGTTCAACACGAATATGGTTTCTGTTTACTCATTTTCTGCTTCAATTATAGTGTACCTACATACCATTTCCCTAAATCCTCAAATTTTACTATTCATGTGATCACTGTAGCATTGCTAAAGTTAGGGTTATTATATTTACAAAGCCTAAAATCCATGGTCAAAACAAGAAAAACAAAGTGAAACACTATTAATCCATAATTTTACTATTCATCCATGCAAAACACTATTCATCCCAAAAATGAAATTTTTCTCAAGTACAGAAACTAGGGTTATTATAGTGGTTCTCTAGGATTTGCCTGAAATCTTGCACATAGACAGGTTGCATACATGATATCTGGTCTACTAGAAGTTAGATACAAGAGTGAGCCAATCATACCTCTGTAGTTAGTTACATCTACTTCAGTACCTTGATCAGGATCATGTTTAGTAGCTGTAGCTATGGGAGTTGAAGCAATAGTACTGTCTTGCATGTTAAACCTTTTCAGCAGATTCCTTGTAAATTTTGACTGATTGATAAAAATACCATCATCAGTCTGTTTAACTTGCAAACCTAAGAAATATCTCATTTCTCCCATCATGCTGATTTGATATCTAGACTGCATTAGCTTTGAAACTTTCTCACAATGCTTTGAGTTAGTTGATCTAAAAATGATATCATCAACATGAATTTGAACTAACAGCAAATCCTTACCATGATTCAAATAAAACAAAGTTTTATCAACTGTATCTCTTTTGAATCCACTTTCCAGTAAGAATTGAGCTAAGGTTTCATACCAGGCTCTTGGAGCTTGCTTTAGTCCATAAAGTGCTTTATCCAGTCTATAGACATGATTTGGATATTTAGGATCAATGAAACCAGGAGGTTGTTCAACATATACCTCCTCTTCCAATTCTCCATTCAGAAAAGCACTTTTCACATCCATCTGGAAAACCTTGAACTTTTTGTGGGCTGCATATGCCAGAAAAATCCTGATGCCTTCTAGCCTTGCAACATGAGCAAAAGTCTTATTATAGTCTATCCCTTCCTGTTGAGAATACCCCTTTGCAACTACCCTGGATTTATTCCTAACAATTGTGCCATCTGAATCTGTCTTGTTTCTGAACACCCACTTTGTACTTACAATTGACCTATCCTTTGGCCTTGGTACAAGTTTCCAGACTTCATTTCTTTCAAATTCATTCAGTTCTTCTTGCATTGCTGTAACACAATCAACATCCTTGAGTGAATCTTCAACTTTCTTAGGCTCCTCCTTTGATAGAAAGTTATGATAAAGACATTCATTTTGAGTTGCACTTCTGTTTTTAACACCTGCATCAGGATTCCCAATAATTAAATCAGGAGTATGACTTTTACTTTCCTTGCTGGTGGTAAATCATTTCTTGAGTTGGATGCTCCCACTGGATTGGTGTTATCTTCAAAAGAACTAGAATCATTAGAAGTTCCCCTGAGATACTGCTATCTTCTCTTGATTGATTTTCAGGATTATCACTTGAATCTCTCCTGATGTCTGAGTTGTATTAGTATTGATGTGTTTTGATGTTGCTCCCCCTCAACATTTGCATTTGTAGCCTCACCAACAGTAATTGGTGCTTCATCAGGAATATATGGTCATCAGGATCTGATAGGATATCAGTATCTGACATAGATTCATTAGGATTCTTGGTAGCTTAATTTGCAAAGATCAAACTCTCATGAGAGTCTTCAGCAAATCCTGTTATTTTTTTATCATCAAAAGATACATTGATAGACTCCATGACCGTCTTTGTTCTCAGATTATAGACTTTAAAGGCTCTTGTAGTTGGATAGCCAATAAAATGCCCTCATCAGCTTTAGTTTCAAATTTTTCTAGCTGTTCAGGATGAGGTCTAAGAACAAAGCACTTGCAGCCAAATATAGATGCTTCAAACTAGGTTTCTTTTCTTTAATCATTTGATTAGGAGTCACACCATGTTTGTTGATTAAAGTAATGTTCTGAGTATAACATGCTGTGCTGACTACTTTTGCCCAGAAATATGTAGGTAGTTTAGCTTCCTCCAACATAGTTCTGCCAGCTTCGATGAGAGTTATGTTCTTTCTTTCAACTACTCCATTTTGATGGGTGTGCCAGGAGCAGAGAATTGTTAAACTATCCCTTTTTATTTGCAGAACTCTTCCATCACTGAATTCTTGAATTCAGTCCCATTATCACTTCTCAGAATCTTGACTTTGTACTTTGTACAAGTTTTTATGAGTCTTACATGTTCCAACAGTATCTCAGCAGTTTTATCTTTTCTGTGAAGAAAATACACCCAAGTGAATCTAGTAAATTCATCAACAATGACTAGAGTGTACATTTTCTTACTGATGGACATAATGTTGACTACACCAAACAAGTCAATGTGAAGCATGTGATATGGTTCATCAACTGAGGATTCAGTTTTACTCTTGAATGATGTCTTTCTCTGTTTTGCCTTCTGACAAGCATCACAGAGTCCATCAGGAGTATATAATGCTTTTGGAAATCCTCTCACCTAATCTTTCTTAACCAACTCATTTATGTTGTTGGAGTTGAGATGATAAAGCTTCTTGTGCCAATTCCAACTTTCATCTACAGATGTTTTACTGATGAGACATGTAGAGGGACCATCAGTACTGGAGTAGATGTTAGCTTCATAAATGTTACCATGCCTTAAACCAGTTAAGACAGCCTCTCCTGATGCCTTACTGATCACTTCAAAATGAGTATCATTGAAGTTAACATGATAACCTCTGTCTATGATTTGACTAAAACTTAGCAAATTGTGTTTAATTCCTTTCACTAGAGCTCCTTTACAATAATGACATTTCCAATGATAATATTTCCATATACCAAAGTTTTTCCAATGTTGCCATCTTCATAAGACACAGTTGGGCCAGCTTTCTCCTCAAATTCTGATAGCAAGGATTTGTTTCCAGTCATGTGCACAGAGCATCCACTATCCATGACTAACACATTTTTCTTTTTACCCTGCAATCAGAAACACAAAGAACTCAGTTACAATTTTTAGAACCCACACTTGTTGGGTTCTATTTGCATGCAAATTAACATTTTTAGCAGCAGAAGTCTTTTTGACAAAAGCGGTTCTATCAGAACTGAATCCATCAAAATTTGCTTTGTCAATATCAGAAATAACAAATGCATGCTTAGTGTTCACATTCTTTGTTTTACCAGAATTTGCACTTTTATTAAACTTAGGTAAAGGATCATAAAAGTTGTGATAAAACTATGGTATTCTTCACATGTGTAGATAGAATGTCATTTACTGTCACAATGAAAACAATGATTCTTTGGTTTCTAAAACACTGTTCTATTCCTAATGTTAGACTTAGGAACTACAGTTGCCCTCTTTTTACTCCTTCTGCAATCAATTGCAAGATGATTAGAGTTTCCACAGTTAAAACATGATTTTATAGGTGCATTTGGAATATACTTTTAATTATTCTCTTTGTTTATTCCAACTTTACCATTCCTGTTTCTTTTAGCAGTAGATGTCTTCTTTCTATCTGTAACTTCACAGATTCTGTCTCTCAGTTATTTCTTAGACAAAAGACCTACATTTTTAGTACTTGATACTTTTACAGTTTTAGACACACTCTCTGTATTTGTTTTAGCACAAGTTGATCCCTTTTCAGTATCTGATTTGAGATTCTTAATATACACAAAATTGACAGGTTTAATATCAGATTTGGTTTTGTCTATAACATGTCTATAGGTCTTTGGATTTGTCTTTTCATTTATAGAAACTTTCTGTTTCAGTTTCTGATCATTCTCTTGCTTATAACTAAGACATTCTTTCCAGTTTTTATTAGTATTTATCTCATGAAATTTCCTACCAGAATCAGTCCAGGTTCTGAGTTTCACATTAGCATATTCAAGTTCTTTTTCCAGAGAAGTACATTTCAGTTCTAATTCAATTTGCATGTGTTTAGCCTTATCACATTCAGTTTGTACTTCTTGCATAAAGAGTAACTCAGCTTCTAAGTGATCATCTCTCTTTCTAACCTCTGCCATTTCAGATAGAATTCTAGCATTTTCAAGAGATTGACTTTTGAAGCTAACATGCAGAGATTTAAGAAATGATCTTAATTCAGAAACACTATCAGTATTTCAAAAACAGTTTCAGTTACCTTATTTTCAACAGCAGCAACTTCATCAACATTTGCTATCAAGGCATAATTCACCTGATCCTCTTCAGATTCTGGAGAAGAATTCATCCAATCCTTGCTTGAGGAGATGAGAGCCTTGGTTTTGGTCTTTTTGCATTCAGTTGCAAAGTGACCCATTCCATCACAGTTGTAGCATTTGACATTTGACTTGTCAAACTTGCTG
Organism: Saposhnikovia divaricata; assembly: GCA_036435485.1. Lineage (NCBI taxonomy): Eukaryota > Viridiplantae > Streptophyta > Magnoliopsida > Apiales > Apiaceae > Saposhnikovia > Saposhnikovia divaricata. Next base: position 146,324,529 of record CM071596.1, on the reverse strand, counting down.
CCTTTTCCTTCTTTCTTCTTGTACCTGTCCTTATCAGCATTGAAGGATTTCTTTTTGAAAATGCCTTGCCTCCTAGCCTTCCTGAACTTCATCTATTTGAAGCCTTTGACTATCATAGCAACCATTTCCATCATATCAGAATTAGTAGAGTCATCATCAATATCAATATCAGGATCAGCATCAGGATCTGATGATGAGTCATCAGGATTTGACTCAACAACTCTACTTCTTCTCCTTGAAATCTCCACAGCTTTTCCATTTGATTTTGATACAGCATTCAAAGCAACTATCTTTACTTTGTTGCTTTTCTTGTTCTTCCTTTGTTGAACCTCAAGATCATGGGTTCTGAGCATCCCATAGACTTTATCAAGAGACATAGTGTCAAGATCATACTGATGTCTAATGATTGATGATTGTGTATCCCATTCCTCAGGTAAGGCTCTTAGGAACTTGGTGTTTGAGTCTTCAGCTTCAAATTCTTTGCCTACCAGAGATAAATTATTCATCAAAGTAAGGAATCTATCATACATATTTGTAAGACTCTCATCAGGTTTGGCATCAAACTGTTCATATTCTTGAATCAGTAGTGCCCTTCTATTCTTTTTTATAGACTCTATGCCTTGGCATTGAGTCTCGAAAGTTTCCCAGATTTCTTTTGCAGTTTTGCATGCTATCTCTTTGTTAGACATGACAGCATCAAGACTGTTGTGTAGAATGTTCTTAACTTTAGCATCATTGAGAATTTCAGCCTTTTCTTCAGCAGTCCACTCTGATTTTGTCTTTTGAACATAGTGTTCATGAACAGTCCCTGTTAATGGAACCAATTTCTTAGGAAAATAGGGTCTACCATAGATCCTATCAAGATAGTCAGGATCACAGGCTTCCAGATACATAAACATTTTTACCTTCCATGTAGGATACTCAGATTTTTTGAGGATGGGAATCTTAATGCTTTCATACTTGCTTGTTGACATCTTAAGATCGTTTCTGATTTAAAATATTCAATTTGCTCTGATACCAATTGTTGCCCAGCAAATAACAATTGTAGAAGGGGGGTTGAATACAATTGTATAAGATTTTCGACTTAAACAATAATAGTAATACAAGTATGAATAAATAACAGCTTTATTAACTCTGATATAATACTGTTACAAACTCTCTCAAGAAATTCTGATGTTCTTGAGAGCTGCTAGGTTACAAGATATCTCGTGTAGGCGATTACTCAAATGTAAAACCTAAACTGTGTTTATATACATTACACAACCACTCTATCAATTACAAGATATGTCAAATCAATTAACAACTGTTTACAATACATATCCTAACTAATAGCTACGATCCTATAAAATAGGTGTCGATAAATCAATTTTCCTTGATCTCTAGACTAATGTAAATCTTCATGTAATCCTAATCATCTTCCAATCCTGATAGCAATCATAATACTAACGTTGGTTTACTGATGACGCCAACATCAGTATCTGATCAGTAGTTCAGATCCTGACATCACTTGAATCAATATCTAACACAACGCACATCTTTTGTTGTACTATTATCAAATATTAATGAAAGGTGCTTGTTCCTTTTCTATCTTTCAACATTGAAGTTTCATACGTTGTTAATATAAATGAAGTAGCATTTTACGTCTCAAAGGGATAAAGCTATCCACTACAAAAAAATCAAGCAACCAAACGACCAAACGGTCGAGCAACCAGCAAAGCAAAAAAGCAACAAAGCGACCAAATGGGCGAGCAACCAAACAAACAAATCAAGCAACCAAATGACCAAACGGTCGAGCAACCAGCAAAGCAAAAAATCAACCAAGCAACCAAATGGTTGAGCAACCAAACAAACTAATCAAGCAACCAAGTGACCAAACGGTCGAGCAACCAACAAAATTAAGCAACCGAACGACCAAACGATCGAGAAACCAGCAAAGAAAAAAAGCAACCAAGCAACCAAATGGTCGAGCAACTAAACAAACCAATCAAGCAAACAAGCGACCAAATGGTCGAGCAGCCAACAAAATCAAGCAACCAAACGACCAAACGGTCGAGCAACCAGAAAAGCAAAAAAGTAACCAAGCGACTAAATGGTCGAGCAACCAAAAAAACCAATCAAGCAACCAGGAGACCAAATGATCGAACAACCAATAAAATCAAGCAACCATACGACCTAACGGTCATGCAAACAAACAAGTCAATCAAGCAACCACACGACCTAACGGTCACGTAACCAAAAGAACAATCAAGAAACCATACTACTAATGATCAAGAAACCACAAAAGCGAACAAGCCACCAAGCGACCGCGCAGAAGCAACAGCCAAACGCACGGTTAAGCAATTAAAGAAACAAAAAGCAAACTACAACGAAAATTGTTGAGTATGAAATACACACACAAGAAAATACCAGGGGGGGTGAATGTATATTCAAACTTTTCTTAGAAGATGAATCTAAAGAACGTTTGTTTGATATTTTTGTAGCTCACTGTATGATTGTGTTTATCAGAAGATGAATGCGGAAAATAAGAAACAGACGAACACAACACTCACTTTAATCTAATATTTTCTTAGATCAAGATTTGCTACAATCTGTGAATATAGAAGTTAGTATGCTTAGCTTCTTTTTCTTAGAGAGATATATCTTGAGAATATAAGAATTGCTCTCTAAATTATTTTCTCTCTTCTTCTAATAGTGGTGAGGTTGTACACTTATAGAACATGTGTACAACTCACTTTCTACAAATGACAGAACAAACAAAAATTACTTTCTAAGGTGTCTGTCCTTTTTTGAGAAAGGTTCTGATTGGCATGCAATTTTACCATCTTTTTAGCCTGTTCAGTACCACCACTTTCGCAGCTGTCTCTGAAATATCTCTCCAAGCTTCCTTGTAGGCTTTCCACGTACACTTACAGTTATGGTGGTCCTGTAATTATACTAGCTTGTTGCAGGTTTCTAACTTGTACAATTTCCAGTAATTTGTCTCTGAAAATCTATTCGAGAAGTAATTAAGTGACTGATTCGAGAATTGAATTAATAGATAACTCTGAGTTCTCGAATAGTGAGTCCTTGAGATATCGAACTACTTCACAAACTGACTATTTCTTCAGGAGTCCTTGAGTTATCAAATAGTGCAATTTACTTATCGAATCCTGGAGATGTCGAATAGCTTCTTAAGTCCTTGAGATATTGAATGTAACTATGACTTGTTGACTTTTTGAGATATCGAATCCCAGACTTCTCAAAAGCTAGACTTCTCGAACAGACAAAAATACTCATCGAATTAGTACTTAGGCAAATCTTCAATCTTTAAAATTCCACTGTGTTTATTTCGACAGCCTTGTTCTTCAAGTTTAAGGCATGATCTCTGAATCTTCTTTCAAGCATTATTACAAGACTAATTTATACAGTTACATAAATAGAGTTTTGGTGCCTATTACAGGTACTAAAACAAGTAGAAACTCTACAACTAGAGGTTCCCCCAGTAAATGGGTCATGTAAGTAATGCAAAGCATTACAAACAATTAGGCTTGTTATTAGGTGAGTATATGCATGCCTCTGTGACTAACAATGTCCCCCAAATTATGAGTAAGACCCTTAGTCACAATTTCATGTCTGATAACAAGCCTAACATAAATAAAGATAAAACTTTGAACAGTACAGGTATGAAATGATTGACAGTACGGATAGAATTACAAATAAAGTATTCTTACAGACTATGAAGAAATACTAGCCATATTCCCTTGATTTTATCCTCTCAGCTTTGTCTTGTAGATCATCATATTCGTTCTTTTTCCTTTCTTCATCCTTCCTTGCATTTTCATCCATAGCTTTTATGATGGCTGCCATAGTATCAAGTTCTTCAAGCTGAATTGAATCCTTAAAATCTTCAAGTACTTGATTCAGCAAGTTTGCAGGGTAATGATTGACCAGGTTCATCCTAATATTGACTTTATCTCCATTTCTTCTCCTATACTTCACAACATAGGGATTGAACTGAACTCTGTACAACCCTTTAGCCCTTAACTCTTCTGTTTTGGCTTCATGTGCATCAAGCTCCTTCTCTCTTTTCCTCCATTTCTCCATGCACTCCCTTCTCACTTCCTTTGTCATCATCACCTTTCTCTCCTTTACCACTTCTCTTTCTCTTTTCTTCATTATCCTTATTTCTCCTTTGAGATCTATCCTTGCTGCTACCCTGATCTTGATCATATCCATCTCTTCTTCCTAACTTGTCTCCTCTACAAATCAGGTTGAACATTTGATTTTGAATTGATGAATTTAATCAGAATATCCAGTGCTGAATTCTCAGTTTCTGACTTTCCAATTCTTGAATGTAAGACACTAGCCAAATACTTGATTGTAGACATGTTGTTCGGACTGAGGTGGTGACCAAATCTGAAGGAGACAATGCCTGTAGCTTCTTCATATAGAATGTAGAGAGGCTGAGGAATTAACTGAGGTAATTGAGACTTCATACAGCTTGTAAGATTCTCATGGAGTTTCATGTTGTCCTCTGACTCATTTGATTCTATCTTTTTGATGAATGTTGCAACTTCAGAGCAAGATAGAACTTGTATTGCTTCAATGTGTATGTAAAAGAGAAATTTGGCAGTGTGGACTAGGACTTCTCTATCTTCAGTAGTGATGAGGGCATAAGGATTGTTTTAAACAACTTGCCTTCTCTCTACAGTGACCAAAAATATGTCCTGGACTAGGAGCTTGATATAGTCAAAGTAGTGAAAATTGCTTCTTTTACTCAGATTTTGTAGATGCTTTAAGAAGGCTATGTCATGATACAATTTTGAATTGGCAGCTTTTTTTTTAGGAATAAATTCATGAGTTGTGATGTGTAGAATAGAATGACATTACACTTCTTGTAATACCCTGATTTTATAAAGGGTTTAGCATTTGATTAAGGGAATATCAATTATCCAAGATCTGCAAAACTATGAACAGTACTTGATCAGAGACTGAAGTCACGGACTGAGAGTTTTCAGGGACTATGACAGACCCTGACTGTATCGAAGCTGCAGAATTGGAAAGTGCTATACTTTAGGATCTTGTATTCAAAAGATGGAAAGAAGTTTGCATGAAGAAAAGAATCAAAGCATTGTTGGAAACTATCAACTAGACGGCAGAAGATTACCATGTATTAATCATTACTTTATGTTATTAGTTGATAGGTAGCATTGTAAATACTCTCTCTATATCATTGTAAAAAGTGTTCATGAGTTCGAAAACGTGAGCTTAGTATAAGGTTTGTATTTGAGAGTTCGAAACAAACAGAAAGAGATTTGTATTGAGAGTAGCTGCTAAAGGTATTGTACACCTTTGGTAGAGCTTGTATTTGATTTTATTAATACAAACTGTTTGATTTATTCGTTTGTTCTTGTTCATCTAATCAAGCAAAAATTAGACACGATTACATAACTTGTATTCAACCCCCTTCTACAAGTTATTCGAGTTAACAATTGGTATCAGAGCAGGTTGATTTCGAATAATGATAAAGATCTGCAATCATGTCTAGTTACAAGGATGGTAATACTAAGATCCCTATGCTCAAGAGAAACGAGTATACTCTATGGGAAGTGAAGATGTTGCATCACCTGGAAGCAATAGATCCTGATTATCTTGACAGAATTAGAGATGGGCCTTTCGTTCTAACAAGGGTTGTTCCTCAAACAACTGTCGAAGGAAAAGTAGTTCCAGAGCACACGGCAGAGAAGCCTAAATTTGAATAGACAGATACGGACAAGGAGAACGTTCTTAAGGATACTAAAGTGAGAAACATACTGTTCAACAGTATTGATTCTGTTCTCACTAACTTTGTTCTTTCTTGTAAAAAAGCTAAGGAGATATGGGACAATCTGAAGGTTCATTTTGAAGGAACTAAACCTGTCAGGAAGAATACGAGGACACTTCTCATACAACAGTATGAGTACTTTGAATCCAAGTCTGGTGAGTCACTTCCTGATACCTTTGATAGGTTTACTATGTAACACCCTCACTTATCAATATTAGAATTATATACTTTATAATTAATTAAACATTAATATAGAAGAAATTTTAGAAAATTCGGCATGATGTGTTCGTAAATAGGACTAACCACCTGTCCAAATCAACCAAACCAAACCAGCTATAACCAAACCTGCTCGCAGGAATAATAATAGCAAAACTTATAAAGAAACATAAACTCTGACTAGCCAAGACCGCTCACAGGTCACAGTATGAAACAACTACTAATTAACTATTACAACCCAAGTTCTGAATAAAAATAATATACAACTCCATAAATTAATTAATCTGTCTAACCGATACAAAAATGATAAGAAATAAAGTTATAAGCTATCTACCCATCCCACCACCTCAACTCTCTGACTGCCTCTATGGTTGCCCCGACCTGACGGTCCACTCCTCCTAGACATCTTCGTGTTTAGCTGAAGAAACAAGATTAGCAAGCAAGTGAGCTAAGAATGATCAGCAAGTATATATAGTTATAAGCATGAATGAACTGAAACTGCAGGTATGTTAGGAACTAGTAATCAACAATATAAAAGCTCAACTGATAGATATGTCTTTTATCTGAATCATAAAATAGAAGTGGATTGGACTATTATGCATTTTATAAATAAAAACAATCATAAGGTTAGGCTGCTGATCAGTCACGCACTAACCCCGGACAAACGCACACAGCAATGTCCTTAATGGATCCACGACACACATTGGCCTTAATAATTTCTGACCACGAATCTGGTCCGACCCTTACGGTCCACATTTTTAAAAAAAAACTAACAGTCCAATCCTAACTAGACATCAGGTGTCGGAACAATCGACCACCTCAACTGCCAAGCACACTGGACACTTTTGTTCCAGGTCAACATCTCAAATCTCACAAAGTAAAATAAGGTCGGGTAATTTCTAAATTAGATATCGACAAGTTCGATATAGAAAAAGGGGTATTGATTTAAGTCAAGCCACTAAAAGGATCAATGAAAGCAATATAATCGATTTGGGGTATAAGAATTAAATATTCGAAATTAATGGAAATTAACAGAACAGTTATATCAAGGATAAATCAAACGAACATATAAATCAAGTTATGATAATCATAATTCACTGGAAATATAAGTGAAGTGGTTTACTTGCCTTAACCAGGAAATCACAGAATTCGGAGAGTTCCTACGTCCTCGACTTTAGCTTTCCCTTTATCCTTGGGATCTACACACAATATAACACTATTTTAGAATTCTACTCAATATTCGCTAATCAATATCAAAATTTAACTTAATCTACCCCCGTGAATAATCTCCTAATTTACATTTATTTAATTATATACTAACATTATATAAGCCACTGATAAAATATTTAATCATAATAGGCACTTTATCAATCGGTTTTTAAAAAAAATATGAAGCCCGACTCATAATTTATTCAAGTTGTATAATTATACATACACATTTTCAAGAAATAGATTAAGATTTTTAGAAAAATTTTGACGGCATCCCCTTTATACGGGTGACTGCCAGTCGGAATACAGCCGACACAACCAACACAATCATCAATTGTAATACAACCGCAATCCAGTAATCTATCTTAATAATATTGCTAAACAATTATATAAATTCAGAATTTAAAACAAGAAATTAAAATTATAACGTAATTATTAAAATTTAAATTTGGCTCAGAACAATCATCGCCAATTACCATCGACTCAATTTATTATTAATATCATTGTCGATGGGGCAAAGTCTCGGAGGTACCCTAATTCGGGTTTCCAATCACGAAACTCTACGCGAAAATAATTTACAGTTAGCTCGTAATTTCACAAAAGCAACCAAACAAAACATTGATTTCAAATCATTATTCGAAATAATAGTAACCACAACCATCGAATTATCAGAAATAGGAATAATCGAATTAATATCAATAATTCCCAAACCACATCACTGATTCAACCATTGTTGTCACCACATAATTTCACCAACTCACGCATAAACACACTCACACACACATTACAACCCGCGTACACTCACTCATCACATTACCCACACACACAGTTCAATGCCCAGAACAGGGGAGGGGGAGGAGACCGGCATCACAGCAACAAACACCACCATTTCACTTACAACAGCACACACACAACTCACTCTATAACACAGAGGTCGACATACACACACAAACTGCGTACACACGCAGTAACCACACACAAATACAGGGCAAAATGGAAGTAAGGGAATCAACAGCCATAATCAAGGCTTACTAGGCCAAAACAGAACGGAAATGAGGGGGAAGAAGTCGAGATTGAGAGATTTTGTGGGAGAGAGAGGGCTGGAGAGTTCTGGAGAGATTGATGTATTTGGTTTTGTAAAAATCTAATTAGGGATTTGAGGTTATAAAGAATTTGGGGGAAAAAAATGGAGGATAAAGTGATTTAATAATCATACATTTCTGAAAAATAAATAAAACCTTTCCTAAAATCGACATCAATTATAAAAATGGGTAGGACATTAAATTTTAAAATTTTAAAATGAAGAATGTAAAATTACGATCACCCGCATATTTTTAGGATAAAAAACGAATTAAATATGGATTTTACAAGATTAAATCCATACAATGGAAAAATAATTCATAAAATCATTTTAAAATTCTCAAAACCAAAAATAATTCATCAAATATTTTTAAAAGTCATATAAACTAATAAAGTTAATAATGAAAAAGATTTCAGGATTTCTGCTAATCCCGAGGATTTTATAAAATTCACAGAAGATAAATATTATACAATTAAATAGGAATAAATTCCCAAAAATATAATTAAAAATCCCGAGGCTTACACATCACATATAAATCATCAACTAAGCCAACAAATATTGTACCACACATACTTCACCTCCTCAACAAATTTTATACGACACATAATTCACATTTAATATTAAATAAATAATTATTATTACTAAAAATTTCTAAGGCGTTATACCCTTCCCCCCTTAAAAGGATTCTGTCCCCAGAATCTCACCTAAGTGAACAAATGAGGATAATTCTCGAGCATGTCGCTTTCAAGCTCCCAAGTTGATTCTTCCACTCTGGGGTTTCTCCACAAAACTTTTACTATAGGTATTGTCTTAGTTCGTAGGACTTTCTCTTTACGATCTAATATCTTGATAGGTCGTTCCACATAAGATAAATCTGGCTGGATCTCTATCGGCTCATATTCGATGACATGTTTAGAGTCCGGGTGGTATTTCTTAAGCATTGATACATGGAACACGTTGTGAATATGCTGCATGTGAGGCGGTAAGGCTAACTCGTAGGCAACTTTTCCAACCTTCTTCAATACCTCAAAAGGCCCGACAAATCTTGGACTTAATTTTCCTTTCTTACCAAATCTTACTAACCCCTTCCACGGAGATACTTTCAACAAAACTTGTTCTCCTTCTTCGAACTCCATATTTTTTCTGGCCAAATCAGCGTACTTCTTCTTTCGGTTCTGAGCTGTCACCAACCGTTTCTGAATAAGTTGAATTACTTCCTTGGTTTGCTGTACTAATTCTGGTCCGAGTATCTTTCGCTCGCCAACTTCTTCCGCCCATGTAATGCTTCATACGTGGCATACCAATGCTAGCATGAAAACTATTGTTGTATGAAAATTCCACTAATGGCAAGTGTTCATCCCAACTTCCTGCGAAATCCAGTGCACAAACTCGGAGCATGTCTTCAATTGTTTGAATCGTTCTTTCACTCTGACCATCAGTCTGAGGATGATAAGCAGTACTAATTTTTAATTCAGTGCCCAAACATTCTTGAAAACTTCTCCAGAATCTCGAATTAAATCTTGGATCTCGATCTGAGACTATTGATACTGGAACTCCATGTCGCACCACAATTTCTTTTATGTATAGATGAACCAATTTGTCTAATGAAAACCTCTCATTTATCGGAAGGAAATGTGCAGATTTCGTTAATTGATCAACAATTACCCAGATAGCATCATGATTAGCTCTCGTCCTTGGCAATCCTACCACAAAATCCATCGCAATATGTTCCCATTTCCACTCGGGAATCTCTAATGGTTGTAGCATCCCACTTGGTCTCTGATGTTCAGCTTTTACTTTTGGACAGGTCAAACACTTACTCACCCATTCGGCAATATCTGTCTTCATATCCGGCCACAAGAAGTTTCTTTTCAAGTCTCGATACATTTTCGTACTTCCTGGATGAATCGAATATTTCGAACTGTGGGCTTCCTGTAGAATTTCATTCTTTATCTGCGTCACATTCGGTATCCAAATGCGTGAAGAAAATCTCAATATTCCGTTGTCATCTACTTGAGTGCATATTTCCTCACCTGTTAACTTGTTAACATCTCCTCTCATGACTTCCTCCTGACATTTGCGAATCTTCTCTAACAACTCGGGCTGAAACGTCATAGTGTAACACTTATCTGTACTGCCTGTAGGAACGCAAACTTCTATATCTAATTTCTCAAATTCTCTATATAACTCTTCAAGTAGTGTAAACATGTTAATTTTCTCCTTTCTACTTAGAGCGTCCGCCACCACATTCGCTTTCCCGGGGTGATAGTTAATTGTACAATCATAATCCTTGAGCAATTCTAACCATCTCCTATGCCTCATGTTTAAGTCTTTTTGGGTGAAAATATACTTTAAACTCTTATGGTCCGTGTAAATTTCACACTTTTCCCCATACAAATAATGTCTCCAAATCTTCAAGGCGAAAACAATCGTGGCTAATTCTAAGTCATGAGTAGGATATTTCTGCTCATGAGGTTTCAATTGTCTCGAAGCGTAAGCAATTACCTTACCGTGCTGCATTAGTACACATCCTAAGCCTTTGTGAGATGCATCACTGTAGATCACAAAATTTCCTTTTTCATCTGGAAGTGTCAGTACAGGTGCAGTCACCAATCTCTTCTTCAATTCCTGGAAAATTTCTTCACACCTCTCATTCCACATAAACTTTTCATTCTTCCTTGTCAACTTTGTTAGTGGGGTGGCTATCTTCGCAAAGTCTTGAACAAATCTTCGATAATATCCCGCTAATCCTAAGATACTTCGAACTTCTGTAGGTGTTTTAGGTCTCTCCCAATTCATCACAGCTTCAATCTTAGCAGGATCCACTTTAATCCCTTCATTGCTGATGACATGCCCTAAAAACTGCACTTCTTTCAACCAAAACTCACACTTGGAAAACTTTGCATACAATTTCTCTTTTCTCAACGTTTCTAGAGCTATCCTCAAATGCCCTGCATGTTCTTCTTCGGTCTTTGAGTATATCAAAATATCATCTATAAACACAATCACAAACTTATCCAAATATTTCTTAAAGACCCTATTCATTAAATCCATAAACGCCGTCGGTGCATTGGTTAACCCAAACGCCATCACCAAAAATTCATAATGCCCATATCTAGTCCGAAACGCTGCCTTTGGAACATCTTCCGACCTAATCTTCAACTAAAAATACCCTGATCGTAAATCAATTTTGGAAAAACAAGTCGCTCCCTTCAATTGGTCAAACAAATCGTCAATTCTTGGCAGAGGGTACTTATTCTTAATGGTCAACTTATTTAGTTCCTGATAATCGATACACAATCTCATACTTCCATCCTTCTTCTTTACAAATAATACCGGAGCTCCCCACGGCGAAACACTAGGTCTAATAATACCTTTCTCCAAAAGATCTTGCAATTGAGTTGCCAATTCTTTCATCTCTACAGGTGCCATACGATAGGGAGCCTTTGACACGGGTTCGGTTCCTGGGGCTAAGTCGATGGTAAATTCTATTTCTCTATCCGGAGGTAACCCGGGAAGTTCATTTTGAAAAACATCGAGAAACTCATTCACCACTAGTATTTCCTCTATCTTAGGTACCTCTTGCTTGGTATCCATGACATAAGCCATATAGCCCTCGCATCCCTGCCTCAACAGCCTCTTAGTTTGCATGATCGTTAAAAATCTCCTAGTCTGTCTCTGACCCCTAAAGGTAACTTCTACATTATCGGAGGGCTTAAGTATCACCTTTTTATTCTTACAGTCAATTTGTGCATTATTCTCTGTTAACCAATCCATTCCTAGAATGACATCAAATTCACCTAATTGGAAGGGTATCAAATTAGCGTAAAAGCAATGCCCTGAGATATCGATCTTACAACGAGGACATACTTGAGTAACTGGAATTCGTTCTGAATTAGCTATTTCTATAACTATAGCCTCATGTAACATGCATATCTCACAATTTAACCTTTGAACAAATTCTTTAGATATAAAGGATTTCGTAGCCCCGGAATCAATTAATACTTTAGCTTGAATAGAATTTACAGGGAGCGTACCTGCTACCACATCAGAATCCTTAACAGCTTCATTCGTAGTCATATTGAAGGTCCTCGCTACTGGTCTGACATTTGCTGTTGGGGGTGCCTCAATCGCTTGAAACTTTGGGTTAGCTAGAACCGGAGGTTTCATCACAGGTACTTTACAATCCTTCATTACATGCCCTGGTTTCCCACAACGGTGGCATATAATCCCTACCTTACACTCTCGACCATAGTGACCTTTCTGATTACATTTGTAGCAACTTTGCACACACTCCTGGATGCCTCTTTCCAAAAGTCTTGCACTCTGCCAAGGGTGGCCTAACCAGTTTCTGCTGATTTGAATCTTGAGGTCTATTTCCTTGCCCTCCATTCCCCGATCCCGGTTTCTTAGAATTCCTATTCTTTCCTGACTGAAACCCTGGCTTTTTATTGGGCACACTCTGAGAGCTGCCTTGCACTTGTCGTCCTTCCATTGACCCAGCTTTTCTTTTCTTTCCCTCTTTTTCCTTAAAGTACAATTCACTTTCTCCTTCGGCTATCATGGCCTTCTGCACCACAGCTGCATAAGTATCCAGTTCCAAAACTGCTAGCTTACTACGAATCCATGGTTTCAACCCTTGTTGAAACCTCTTTGCCTTCTTCCTCTCCGTGTCTACATAAGCCGGAGCAAACCTAGCTAGTTCAGTAAACTTTGTTTCATACTCTGTCACTGACATACTTCCCTATTTCAACTCTAAGAACTTCATCTCCATTTGATCTTTCATGTAGTCTGGGAAATACTTTTCTAAGAACAACTCTGTAAACCTTTCCGAAGGAATCACTTCCATAGCTTCCAGCATCTTTACCGACTCCCACCAATAAGTGGCTTCATTCTTCAGGAAGTAACTTACATATTCAGTCTTTTTATTTGCTGGGACTCCACCAGTTCAATAGCCTTTTCCATCTCTTTCAGCCAAGATCTCGCCTCTACTGGGTCCGCTGTTCCTTTAAATTCGGGAGGTTTAACTGCCTGGAAGGACTTAAAGGTGACTACCGGGGGAACGGGTTATTGCTACTGCTGCTGCTGCTGTTGCTGTTGTTGCTATTGTTGCTGCTATTGTTGAGCCAACAGCTGCTGCTGTAGCTGTTGTTGTTGCTGTGCTAGAGTAGCAGTTTGCTGAACAAGGGTCTGCAAGATTTGAGCCAAAGCAGGGTCTATTTGACCTACAGGAGGTGGGTTGGCTTGTTCACTCTGATTGGAGGTTCGAGTATTTTGTTTCTTCTTTCTTGGAGGCGTATTTCTGAAATCAACGGACAATCATTAGGTTCAAATTCAAGAGTCAATAAATCAAAAGAATCTAATTTAAGCCAACAGTGAATATACTATTGAAATATAATTCAAGGTTCCCAGTCATTACTCGGGTCAACAATTGGTTTACAAGGTGTAACAGAGTACAAAAATCAAAGCTGTGCAAGGTATTCATAAATATCTGATAGATACCTTAACAGAACAATAAACATAATGCTGAAATTAAATATGATACTGAAGGTAAAGGCAGTACTAGTAAAAGAAGCAGTGCTGAAAATAAATTCAATGCTGAAAGGTGAATATGATGCTTAAAAATAAATAACAATGTGAAAGGAATTTAGCGCAGTTTTGCAGAAATAGATCATCATATATATATCTGGTACAAGCGTAAGAACAACGCTTCGATAAAGGTACAACATAACACTAAAAGAGGAAACTGCTAGCATCTAGTCACAGTACAACAAATATCTACAACAAAACTGGTTGCACTACAAACCCTGCTGCTACCATACTATGCATCTATTTACCGTGCGTCAGGATGGACTCACTACGCTACGACATATAAAATCCCACCCACAACTCTACTATCCAAATGATCCTCGTCTACTGATCCGGCTCGAGAATGTCATCAAGCTCACTCACCACAGATGCCAACGTCACATGGAGTGCAATGGCTGAAAACTCATCATCGGACGCATGCTGAGTCCGCGTCTGGATAATAGTCCTCATCACCTGTAGCCGCATCCGGATCTGTCCCAACTCCTCCACTGCTCGGGCTCGCTCCCTAGCCATCTGTGCCTGTGTCTCCTGTAGAGCTCTAACCTCAGCTAGCTGTCCAAACAAAAAATCTCACTCTGCACCCACTCTCTGGTACTCATGGTATGGAACATGGGGCTGAGTAAACTGATATAGTGGCCCGTTCACCGAGCTCTGCGAAACAATGCGTGAGGACACGGATCTCAATGGCGCTGGCTGTGGTATAGGGTCCGCCTCAATTGGATCCTCTGACGGGTAAGAATCAGAACTAGAAACAGGTGCCTGTAGTACATAAATACCTTATAATTAGACGTTCTATCTCTCGCAAAACGATCTTAATTGTTTCAGTGACTGCGACTTGTAGCTCTGATACCAACTTGTAGCACCCTCACTTATCAATATTAGAATTATATACTTTATAATTAATTAAACATTAATATAGAAGAAATTTTAGAAAATTCGGCATGATGTGTTCGTAAATAGGACTAACCACCTGTCCAAATCAACCAAACCAAACCAACTATAACCAAACCTGCTCGCAGGCATAATAATAGCAAAACTTATAAAGAAACATAAACTCTGACTAGCCAAGACCGCTCACAGGTCACAGTATAAAACAACTACTAATTAACTATTACAACCCAAGTTCTGAATAAAAATAATATACAACTCCATAAATTAATTAATCTGTCTAACCGATACAAAAATGATAAGAAATAAAGTTATAAGCTGTCTACCCATCCCACCACCTCAACTCTCTGACTGCCTCTATCGTTTCCCCGACCTGACGGTCCACTCCTCCTAGACATCTTTGTGTTTAGCTGAAGATACAGGATTAGCAAGCAAGTGAGCTAAGAATGCTCAGCAAGTATATATAGTTATAAGCATGAATGAACTGAAATTGCAGGTCTGTTAGGAACTAGTAATCAACAATATAAAAGCTCAACTGATAGATATGTATTTTATCTGAATCATAAAATAGAAGTGGATTGGACTATTATGCATTTTATAAATAAAAACAATCATAAGGTTAGGCTGCTGATCAGTCACGCACTAACCCCGGACAAACGCACACAGCAATGTCCTTAATGGATCCATGGCACACATTGGCCTTAATAATTTCTGACCACGAATCTGGTCCTACCCTTACGGTCCACATTTTTAAAAAAACTAACAGTCCAATCCTAACTAGACATCAGGTGTCGGAACAATCGACCACCTCAACTGCCAAGCACCCTGGACACTTTTGTTCCAGGTCAACATCTCAAATCTCATAAAGTAAAATAAGGTCGGTTAATTTCTAAATTAGATATCGACAAGTTCGATATAGAAAAAGGGGTATTGATTTAAGTCAAGCCAATAAAAGGATCAACGAAAGAAATATAATCGATTTTGAAAACTGATGAAAGCCAATAAAAGAAGTTTGGAATTTTGAAAACTGATGAAAGCCATGACAAATTGGAATTTGAAAATCTTAAGGATTCTGAGATTCTCTCCAGTGATGATGAAGGTTCTCCAGAGGAAATCTCTATTGCTTCTCAAAGGAATGCTGTTGTTGAGGGGGAGCAAATCAATCAAGGAGAACACAGTACTAGTCAGGAGCAGACCAATCATTTAGAGTCTACTTCAACAAGGACTAATTCTTCAGGGACTAATAGAGAAATTTCAAGTAATAGTAGCAGTATGGAATCTACTGATTCTACTGTTCAAGGGGGAGCTTTTGAAGGAAATGAACACTGTTCTACAAGAGATACCACGAAGATAGGGGGAGAGTCTAGCAGGAGTAATCTACTACCTGTTGGGAAATGGATGAGGGATCATACTGAAGATTTGATTATTGGTGATCCAAATAATGGTGTTCGAACTAGAAGATCAATTCAAAATGATTGCTTGTATAGTTGCTTTCTCTCAAAGAATGAACCTAAGAAGGTTGAAGAAGCCTTACAGGATCCTGATTGGGTAATTGTAATGCAGGAAGAACTAAATGAGTTTGAGAGAAACAAAGTCTGGAAATTAGTACCAAGACCTAAAGACAAATCTATTGTTAGTGGCCATGGGATACTCTCAGGAGGAAGAAATTGATTATGATGAAACCTTTGCCCCTGTAGCAAGATTGGAAGCAATCAGAATGTTTCTGGCATTTGCAGCTCATTCAAAGTTCAAGGTATACCAGATGGATGTAAAGAGTGCTTTTCTAAATGGCAAGCTTGATGAGGAAGTGTATGTGGAGCAACCACCTGGTTTTGTTGATCCCAAGTTTCCAAATCATGTCTACAAACTTGACAAGGCACTTTATGGACTAAAGCAAGCACCAAGAGCATGGTATGAGACTTTGTCTAAATTTCTTCTTGAAAATGGCTTCACAAGAGGTACAATTGACAAAACTCTATTCTTTAGAAAGGTGAAAGGTGATTTGCTTTTAGTTCAAGTTTATGTTGATGACATCATATTTGGTTCTACTAATGAAAAGTTGTGTGCTAAGTTTAGAAAGCTTATGTAGTCTAAGTATCAAATGAGCATGATGGGTGAACAAAATTACTTTTTAGGTTTGTAGGTCAAACAGACTGAGACTGGTATTTTCATTAATCATTCAAAGTATATTAAAGATCTTTTAAAAAGGTTTGACTTTCAAAATTGTTCAGCTGCAAAAACACCCATGGCAACAGCCACTAAGCTAGACTCTGATCCTAAGGGAAAGAGTGTTGATAACACTAGTTATAGAGGCATGATAGGTTCATTATTATACTTAACTGCAAGTAGACCAGATATAATCATTACACCATATAATGCCTATTGCAACCATATTTTTGAAGGTTTGTCGAAAAACATTGCTATTGAGAAACCAAATCACACAAATTGCAACGTCTTTGAAAAACATTGCAATAATATTGAAAGAATTAAAAACATTTTGTCTATTGCAACAGTTTTCTTAAATTGTTGCAATAAATTTGACTTTTGGGCCAAAAAAATTTAGGCGGGCTCCTCAAAAATTTGAGCGGCCTTCCAAAAGTTTGCCCGACTTAATAAAATCAAAATAAGAAAAAAGGACAATAATAACACACAACGCACAGAGACATACAAACATACTCGGTACACATTCACAGACTAAATCAAAGAAAACTAAATTGAAGAAGACAGTTAGGTTGAAGAAAACACAAAAGCGAAGAAGATTAAAGCATGAAGAAGGTATATTCCCCATTATTCTTTTTTCCTAAATGTAGTTTTAAATAGATCGAGTTTCAGTTAGGGTTCTTAATTTTTTTTTTGTTTTAATTGAGATTATATTGTTAATTACGGTTTAATATAGGTTTTTAAATTTACATATGTATGGGTTTAGTTTGTATTAATAATTTTGTGTTTTAATTTGGAGTTCTTGACTATGTTTCAATTTGAGAGTTTTTTGTTTAATACTTTGTTTAGAACATCTATATATAAGTGCCTTGTTCTCTTATTTTCTGACTAACCCCTATCTCCAAGCTTTGTGTATGTATGTTTAAGTGGATAATTGGAGCTAATCACTCTTTGTATAGAAAATGGAGAGCTTCCACCTTGTGAAGATAATTGGAGAGGTGAGTGTGCAATTGTGAAATAGGGATTCAAAAGTAAAAGTGGACAAGAGAGGAAAAAACAGCACTGAAAGCAGGGGTAGACAAACATTGGTAGACAAGTAGGGGTATATCTTTAATTTCTGTTTTTTGTTATGCCTTTTTAAATTGAGGGTTCTGTACTTTTGTATATGTGTGTTTATTGTTAGATTATATAATTCACGATGTGGGGAGGGTAAGATATATGCTGATATATCTCCGGAGATAGATGCATAACAGATTTGCCTTACTTTCACTATGTTGTTTCCAAAAAGACTTGGTTTTGACAATGCACTACACACATAAAAGCTATAAACTTGCTAACCCGTAGAGGGGGCATTATATGATTCAGCTTGTCAGAATTTTTATACATTTGTAATTGATGCTTATGTTGAAATCGGGTTGAATTGTTACAAATTTTTAGCCCCAATCAGATTATTATCACATTCTGCTCGTGTTTGAACTAATGTTTTCTCACCTCCTTTAGATTAGTATTCAATGTTATTTAATCCTTTTAAGTCATGGTCATATTTATGTAGTCAATGACTATTCAAGTGTCTTGTATCTGCTGTTAATATATGTCTTGTCACTTGGACATTGCTGTTGCATTCGATCCTGATGCTTGTAAGTCATTCTCTCATAGATTTAATCCTTTTAAGTCACAAAAGAACTGGACAGTAGCTGGGTTGTACTATGAGCCACAGCAGGGTAATCTAATCATTTCATATGCTTTCTTTGTTTTGATAAGTGTATAGTTAGTTCTTTGTATTTATGACATACTACAGTACAATGTTTCTTACATAATGCACTTATTGCTACCTTTTGTCATGATTTACATACAATTTTTTTGTTTTCTTTGTGTATAAATAACAAAGATCTCCATACCAAAACACTTACTACTGATCTCTCTAGTTCAACTCTTAAATATACATCGAAAATACTAGTGCCATACTTACTAAAAATGGGTGATGCAGTTCGGAGAATAAAATTAGGTTCACAAGGTCTTGAAGTATCAGCTCAGGGTCTTGGTTGCATGGGCATGTCTTACTTCTACGGCCAGTCTAATTAAACCTGATCCCGACATGATTCGACTCATCCACCATGCTGTTCAAACTGGTGTCACTCTTCTGGACACTTCAGATTTCTATGGACCTCACACCAACGAAATCCTCATTTCTAAGGTCTGTCTTTTGTCTTTATATGTTTATTTGTGATTGTGTGTTAATCAAAACTCGCATTTCAAGTTGTGTATAGGATTTGATTGAGATTGTGTGTGAATGTAGGCATTGAAGGACGGTGTTAGGGACAAAGTTTAATTGGCTACCAAGTTCGGGATCAAGATGGATGGAGAAATCAGAGTGGTTCAGGGTGACCCAGAGTACGTGCGGGCGTGTTGTGAAGCTAGCTTGAAGAGGCTTGAGATTGATTAAATCGATTTGTACTACCAGCACCGTATTGACAGTCAAGTGCCAATTAAAGTTATGGTATATTAAGCTTTCAGCTGATATTGGTAGCTATTGTATCAGTTTGTTCAGAGTTCAGACCTAAAACCATTTCTCCACAATTTGATTATTTAAATAGATGCAGTGAGCACTGATCTTTTTTTAGTGATGATATATTGTGCATATGCTTTGCAATTAATGTTTAATAGCAACACCTGACTTTATGGATTTTGAATCATACTTTGCATCATACTTAACAACACCAAATCGACCTGGCATCCCCATTGAGATAAAAGTATCTACCAGCATATTAAGTTTCAATTTATAATAACACATTTCCAACTTTAGAAGATTATCTGTGAGAGGCTTAGGCAAGCAGTCAATTAGAATACTACCATATAATTTTTTAACTACTAGGATGAACACATAGTTGTCCAGGCCGAATTCAACTAGAATCAACCCTAGTACCCTACTATAACTATTATTCTATTTATAATTACAGTAGTATGTTGATGCCAAGTTGCCGACAACCATAATACTGGAAATCGATGTAAATTTATGTGATGATAGTACCATATGTAGTCAATTTCAATCTCTTTTGTTTCCTATCGTGCCTTGAAAATGTGAATCTAATAGAATGTTATATATGTTAGGGGATACCGTTAAATGATGTTCAAAGATGGCCATGGCTTCCAGGTGGTTCTCGAGAATCCCATCCAAGTGTCTTGTATCTGCTGTTAACATATGTCTTGTAACCTAACATATAGCTCCATTTAATTTACACTAATTTATCATACATCTCCATTTAATTTTCAGGTTATAGCTGCTATAACGCAAGCTTGCAACAATGCTCAAGTTTTGTTGATCAAAAATTGCAAACTGGGCTGCTAGAACTTCTGTTTTGCTGATTAAAAATTCGGTTTTTAATTTTCTTTTTCTTGTTCCTAGTCATTAGAAGTGATTGTTGATACTGTATAATGGTTAAATGTTAGTGACACTATTAGGATGCATTAATGTCTGTTTTAGAGTTTAATGTTTTACTCATAATTAGTAACTTTTGTACTTGCAGGCGTATGCATTGTAGGACACAAGATGCAATACTTTTTATAAGCTCATCACGGATCTCTCATTGTTGATTTGCAAAAGCCAAGCACAAATATTTGGAAAAAGCAATTGGCATATGTAGTTTTTATCTTTATTTTGGTTTTCCGATATAATAATTGTTGAGGAAAATTTGATGTGAAGAATTGTAATTTTATTTGACTTTGAACAAACACATGTAATTGGATATTTGGTACTAAGTTGCCCTGGTTTAAGAAATATTGATGATGCAATTGGATTGTGGTTATAAATGGCCTGGTTTAATATATTTTCAGCATGATCCTGCTAATTTTTTTTTTTGAAAAAATGTTACAATGGGGTCAAAATATGTTGCATTAATCTATAAAAAATCATTACAATTGGTCTGGAAAATGTTGCCTTTAAGTGTCAATAAACTACTTTCTTATGCTACTGCAATAGTTTTTAATTGTTGCTATAGAGTCTAAAATGTTGCTACTGAAATTTATTGCAATGATTTAATTATGTTGCTGTATGGTATAAAAAACGTTGCTAAATCGACCTATTGCAAGGCAACCGGATGCAACGCTCAAATTTTGGAAATTTGTTGCCATAGACTCTACTGCAACGAATATAGGCCTTATGGCAATGTTTTCCTGTCGTTGCAATATGCAATATATGGTGTAGTGAATGTTTTCTACCTGTTTATGTGCTAGATTCCAAAGTGATCCTAAGGAATCTCATTTAATTGCTGTGAAGAGAATTTTTAGGTATCTCAAAGGAACTCCAAACCTTGGTTTGTGGTATCCTAGAGAATCTGATTTCTCCCTAATTGGCTATTCAGACTCTGATTATGCAGGGTATAAAATAGATAGGAAAAGCATAACAGGTACATGTCAATTCTTGGGAAACAGATTGATTTCTTGGGCAAGCAAGAAGTAACAATCTGTCTCAACCTCAACTGCAGAAGCTGAATACATTGCAGCAGGCAGTTGTTGTGCTCAACTCCTTTGGATAAGAAATCAGTTGATGGATTATGGTATGACACTTAGTAATATTCCTATGTTCTTTGATAATACTAGTGTTATCAAAATTTCAGAGAATCCAGTTCAATATTCACGGACTAAGCACATTGATATCAGGTATCATTTTATTAGAGGACATATTGAGAATGGTACTGTGGAACTTCATTTTGTTCCTACTGACAAACAGCTTGCAGATATCCTAACCAAACCACTTGATGAGGTTACATTCATTAGATTGGTTAGTGAGTTAGGAATGTTAATTCTAGATCTTTAACATCTGCATAAGAAGCAAGGTATGTTGTTTAGCTTATAGATTTGATTTACATCAGTATCTATATCTTACATTTAGACCCTGAAGCTAATAACATTTTGCATTGATAAATTGTAGTATGAGTAACATGTCATTAAGAACTAGACTTTGAAATTTTTCTTAGTCTCTGACTTAGTAATTTAGGTTCTGAATTACTTAGTTGTTTAGTTCTAATGATTGTTGCATATTCTCATTGATTCAATACTTTCAAGCTAACAATCTTCTTGTCAATAAACAGCAAATATATTAGATAGATAAAAGAAACTTGTATTTTCATTAATCAAAAGCATTACATACATGGAAATGAAATACAATTTTTCTTTTTGTCTAATAGTTACTACTAATCTTCTTCTTGTCTAATGTTGTGGCTGCTGGAGTTGCCTTTCCACTAGTCTTCCACAATCAATTCGTTAACTCCCTAAGCAAGCTAGAAACTACGTAACTCCATGTTTATTGAGAAAGAAAGATAGGAAGAGGAACGAAGACTCGACATCCTCCAGGAGAAGGGTCAAAATCATCATCCCTCTTTCTGTTTCCAGCCTGCACTTTGCATGTTGGAGCAGGAGGCAGTGCATCTTCATCAAAATCAGCCTCATCCTCTTCATCAAATTCTTCATCCTCAAGCATATGAGGTGGATTTTGTTCAGGGGGAGGGTTTTGTTCAAGAGGAAGGTTTTGATCATTTGGATGGTTTTCGACATTATTTGGATCGATTCCTGCCATATCAAGTGCGATGAGAAAAGTCATCTCTTCAAAGAGATAGTTTATTTGCTCTTGATCATCAAGATCGTTGAACTTCTCAGAGGACAAGAATCGAAAGTTAGGGTTCATGTGGATCTCTGGGTTAAAAGCCATTGTGGTTTGGAGAACTCTTTGTGTTTTGCAGCGAGTGTTTGAGTGGTTTTTAGAATGGAGTAAGGCAAATGACACCAGGTTATTATATAGAATCGTGAGAAGCTGGACAGTCTTTTGGAGTGTTTCAATGCAACAATGACATCATTACCTCACGCATGACTGACCTTCTCATATTTCCAAGATGTTTTCAAATCTAATCAAAATATTTTGCTTGGATTATTGGTGTTTTATTTTCAGGAAAATATCTGACATGCCACATATGCAACTCCATTTTAGTCTCTGAAATCGGTTTGAATTCTTTCTAGACCCTGATTTAAATTAAAATCAATTTTGGATTTTATTTTCTAAAAATCGTGGGTAATTACTTTTATTCAGGGACTAACACCTGTCAATCTACGTGTGAATGTGGGTTAGTGGGTCTGAAGGATTTTTGAATATATCTTTATTTTGAGACTCTGATTGTTTATTGCTTTCTTCTAATTCAAATTGTTTAAGGCAAAAACATCCTTCGAGCTCTCAAATTAACTAATTTCTTTCAAGAATTCTTAAGTTCTTTCAGATCAAAATCAATGGATGCTCAAAGAAAACTACCAAAGTCAGTTGCTTTCAAGTTTGGTGACTTTGACTTTATAACAAACAACCATGTTGCTGCAATCACCAACAAGAATGGAGTGTCAACTGATTTTCACCTAGTAATGGATTTTATGTCTATTGGACCTCTGCTTTATGCACTGATAGCATCTCCAGTGATTAATCAAGCTGCTGTTTCACAAGCTTGGGAAAATACTGAGGTAGTTGATCCTGTTCAGGGTCAACTGTAACAACCCCAGATCCGGGGTCGGGGATCCGGTCGTCACGGTCTCAATATCCATCCACAAAACCAACATAAACTAAATTACAACCTTGTAACCCAAAACAATAACATAAAACACACCTGTTATAGTCCCAGAGATGAAATCAGAGTAACCAACAAATATTATTAATCACAAGTTTTGAGTTCTTGCAACCCAAAAAGGATTACGATTTAACTATTACATACTCTTTGCCATCTATAAATATGTCCGATACTTAAAAACTGAAAACTAGCCTACCAATAGCTTCCTCCGCAGCACTGGTAGCTACATCAGCGGGTAACTCTTTGACGGCTCCCATGCTCTTGCGCCGAGTGCGCCTTGGACGGGCCATCTGCTCTAGCTATTGTTGTGATATAATAAATAAAGCAAGGGTGAGCAATAGCCCACCAAATGTAATATATATGTGGACAACAGTATATATATAACAATTCAAATATCTGTTAAACCATATACCATGCATTAACGAACATAGTACAAGTACAAGGTAAATGATGAAGTTACAAGGTAACTCAAAACATATATTCTGTAGAAATATCTGTTGTGCAAGGTAAAAGCAAGACATCATCATATGTCATAAAAGAAGGGAATTGAAGGAAAATATTGCAACCCCAGTTTTGAACATTTTTCAAACTGCTATCAACCTGAAAGAAGTCTCTTCGATACGTGTTGCAGAGAATGCCCGTCAACCTGAAAGAAGTCTCTTCTATACGTGTTGCAGGAAATTCCCAATTCGGGAGATGAACTAATACTGGAGCTATCACGCACCAGCTATCCCACTCCTCGATGATCTGTCGGAGATGGTACAGCCCAATATAGTTTAATACCGGTAGAAGGAAGAACTGACGGATTTACTTGTCTACCGAACTTAATAGTAACTCTCTGGCCAACGGTTGGGCCTTATGATGGACCGCACGACTCGGCCTCTTACACACGACTCCTAGTTCGAATAAATCCATGAGTCTGAAACGTAAAGTTCATCCTCCTTTCCCCAAGTGTAATACTCGTTGATAGGACTCCACAAAGTAGTCGTATCTAATTGGAAAGAAAAATTCACCAATATTTCCCAAGCTGATGCTTGTTAATGGATATAAACTTGTTCCATCAATCTTACCCCTCGAGTGTTGAGGAGGTAACCAAAAAGACTCATATTGATGTTTGAAAAGAAACAAGATGTGAGTGAAAAGGTAGTTTTAACAAGTATATGACCGGGCAGTCAAAGAAATAACATCTCTCAAGCAGGGTTCCCTTATATTTTAGAAGATAGGTTCGAATGAAGAATGGAGTTTTGAGAACCTTCCTTGATAAAAATAATAATAATACGACTCAGAGATACTTGACATAGTATTTGAATATCAAGAAATTTTTTTGAATAAAATATCTCATTTTAGAACTAGTTGCAAGAATTGAATAATTATTTAAATAATATTTATTAAACCAGAAATAGTTCAATAATATTCTTAATATAAATATTGCTCATGATTAACCCTCGAATAAGTATATATAAAATATTCACTAAATAAATAATTCCTCGAATAAATATTCAAAATGATATCCAAGAAAATGAAAATAATTAAAACCTTAAATGAATATCCAAGATAATATTCATTAAGTAAATAGACTCAAATGAATATTCGAAAATAATATAAAATAAACAATTAAACTCAAATGAATATTCGAAATAATATTCATTAAATAAATAAAGCTCAAATGAATATTCAAAATAATATTCATATAATACTTCTCGGATGAGTATTCAAATAACATTCCTCGAATAATTTCCAAGTACTTAATACTTATGGAAATATAAATAACGTTCATAAATAAAATCCCTCAAATAATCTGTCACTGGAATCCCTCCGGGTTTCCATGATTATCTTTATATTACAAAATATAGACTCCCGGTCTTTATTAAAAGAATGAGATCATATGCCCTTCACTAAGGGTCTTAGCAATATCCGGCTTATAATTATTATATCTTGTATCTAACTTATAAGCCAACATCAATCAGGGAACAAGTATTGCAATAGACTTGAAAGTAGGCATGCATGCTATGGCATATGTATCAGAAAACAACAGATATATATTATGACAACAACAGTTCCAAAGTATTGGAAACTTGCCTGGTACTCCCGCTATGCTAGTGGTATGACTCAGAGTGGTCTGGCAATCTATAAATAACCACAATTACTCAAGGTTAATCACCTATCACTTTGAAAAGCCAAGT
This sequence comes from Saposhnikovia divaricata, assembly GCA_036435485.1. Classification (NCBI taxonomy): domain Eukaryota; kingdom Viridiplantae; phylum Streptophyta; class Magnoliopsida; order Apiales; family Apiaceae; genus Saposhnikovia; species Saposhnikovia divaricata. The sequence continues at coordinate 146,298,801 of CM071596.1, read as the reverse complement.
AGCGATTTTACTTAAGCTAAAACACGTTTTCAAGTTTATCTCTCATTAACACCGTTATGAACCAACACTTGCTTGCTATCAAGGCATGTTCTCAATTTTACAATTGATAGGTACTTGAGTCATATAAGTTCTAGGGTCGATCCTTTACTCGAAAAGATTATTCCTCAAGATTTATCGTCCGTTGTCTAAGTGGTTTTCCAAAGTTATAACCAATTGTACTTTTTAAGGGTTCATTCGCACTTAACCTTGATTCGAATATTTATATAAAATCGAAAAATGATCCGTTTGACATGAGGTCTTCTCTCACACCTTCCTTATGATCTCTAATATTTAATTACCAAGATTTGTCACTGAATTTCTTGAGTTAAGGGGGTTCAATTTCAATTACGAATTTGCATTTACGGTTTCGAACAACTTTTAGTAAATCGGCCATAATTCCTAAACCATAAGTCCGTTTGCTTCGATTCTTTCGCCAAAACGATCTATGACTCGAGATCTATAAAGACATGTCATAAACTCATTAAGGTCAGATATTTAGACCTACTGTCATGCACTAATCCTTAAGGCCTAACAAAATTCGGGCATTATGACGACTATAAATCGGACGTTTCCAAATTTATTACATCACAACCAAGCCACACCAGGCATACCATCAATCTCACACGCATAATACTCATATCATAAGTTCAAGAACATCATGCTATATCATTATATTTATCACATCTCTTAGATCAAATAAACTAACTACATAATCATGCTTACATGCTTGTTATAACACCATAATCATAACTACTGCAAAAACTATCAAGAACATCCATAAACTTAAAATAAGGCCTAGGGTTTCAAGAGAGTTATACCTTCCTTGGTGTGTAAATGAGCATAAAAAGCCTTGATCTAGTCCTTAAAACACCTTACCAAACTTATATCATCCAAACAAATTAAGAAAAACAAGGTTAGTTCTTGAAATCACTATTCACCCTAAACTTTCTTGATTTTATATCTCAAGATTGGCATGGAATTTAAAGATGAAATTCATAGGATATCTTAGTTATGAAATATAGGACTTACCTTAATTTTCTTGAGATTTAACAATGGTTGGAAGTTGGATTTTGATCTTTGAATTAAGGAAAAGGCCGAATGGCTTCAATGGAGAGAAAGAAGTTGTTTGCCTTGGTTGGTTGGTCTAATCTTGTATAACACATATTGCTTGGATAATATCTTGTATAAAGTAGCTTTATTAAACTTAGTAGGTCATGGATGATGCAAGAACCAAGTGGCCAAGTGGTGTGTTAAGTGATATAATCTTGTATCATTTGGTTTTTTATAATCTTGCTAGTTAGCATTGTAACTAGCTTGGTTACTTGATCATATCCACTTGTACATGCATGTAGCTTGGCTCTCTGCTTGTTTCTTTGTCTGGTTATTGCTGAATTTCGTTGATCGTTCGGAGGAATATCTCGAAGATTTATCGTTAGGGTTTTACCGGAAACCTTCTTAATATTTTTGCTCACATCTTTAATCCTCCTTTATAATTCTTGAATTTAAATCCCTTAAATCTTTTTAATAAATCCTTTAGTGTCCAAGGAAATCTCGGAGAAAATAAAAGTGCTATTTTTCTGAATCCGATAACTTTTACATATACTCTTTTTCCCCTTGGATCATTAATACGAACTCAGAAATCCGTTCCGGGTACTTTTATATAGTGTCGTCTAATAATAATCCAATTTCCACCAAAAACACTAGTCATCACTTATTCTCTCTTTAATTCTTATAATTAGAAAAATGTCCTTGCGCTTTCCCGAGCGTTCCTTAACCCTTTTACCACTACGCCAAAACTGCTAATAGACATCACCCCTTTAACATCGGTTGCGTTTCTGACCGATGTTAAAGGTGTGTTTTACATCGGTTTTACTAAAACTGATGTTAAAGTAGGTTTTAGACATCAGTTGCACTTTAAACCGATGTCTTAACTACTTTTTAAAAAAATTAAAAAAACAAGCGCGGTTCCTTTTGAGCCCGCTTTCCCTCTAATAATGCAAAAATTCAGCCCGCATAGAAACATTTCCCCCCTTCAGACCCCCCGACTTTTCCCCCTTTCTCAAGAATAGCAAGCCCCCTTTCTACTCCCCGTTTTCTCTACATCTCTCTCCCTCGCCTCTCTCTTTCTCACTATCAAAATCTTTCCCTGACGTTCTCTTCTCTGCATCTCTCTCCCTCGCCTCTCTCTTTCTCACTATCTCTTTAAAAACACACACTCATCTCTCTCCCTTGCCTCTCTCTTTCTCACTATCTCTTTCAAAACACACACTCACTTATACACATAACGAGGGTTAGTAATGAAAGTCCTAGATTAAAAATCGATATTCAATCGAAGCCCTAGATTGAAATCGATATTCAATTAAAATTAAGATGAACCCTAGCTATTTTCTCAAATATTTAGCTCGAATTAGCTAAGTTTTATGCAATTGGTAAGTATTTTTCGAACTATATATTTTCAATTTTTGTTTTTTAATTATCTCTTATTTTCATAGATTTGGATTTGGAGCTTGATTGGTTCTTGGAGATTCATCAGTATGCTCGGTAATTCATTTTTATGTTTTTTTAGGTGAGGCATTTTGTCGAACAGGTTGTGTGCGTTTCTTGTTTTGGGTTTTTTGGTTGTTTAATTGGGTGGTGTTGTTATTGGATTTGTTAATGTTAGTTTAAGGGAGATATTTTGTGTATTGAATTTGTTAATGTTAGTTTAATTGGGTGGTTGTTTCAATTTGAATTTGTACTCTTACATGTAATTTTTGGTTGGAATTTGACGTGAATGTCATACATAATGTTACTAGTGGTCAAAGAATACATTTCTAGTGGCGTCAGTTCCGTTCGTGTTGTTTTGAGGTCTGTTATTATAGCGGGCATCACGTATGCCTCGAGCTGCTGTTCATACTGGGTCTAGTCTTTTAGGAAGGCAACGTTTTTTCACATGTTTAGAACACTTGCTTTTTATAGATGTTATATAAACATTTTTATCGACCACGAATGGTGCTAAGGGGATTCGGGACACCATTGTTATCGTGGGTGTATTGCACTATATCTCTCATTTGTTTAAACTATTAATATTTTGGTACATTGGTAAATGCATGATAAATATCACTTCAGGCACATGCGTGGCATATGGTTAGCACATATATGTTAAGAAAATTGATACCATGACAGTGCTAACTATGAAAAAAAAAGATTGTGAAAGCTTGTGTGAAAAGCACTGATATGATTTTATAACCTGATCAAGCATAGAAACTTCATGTTGTACAGTTAGTTGTGGACAAAATTTTAGAGAAAGGCTGAAATTAAGGGTACTTTACCACGAGGTCTATCATAGGGTGAACACAGAACCCTTAAAAAGGAGATAGCTTCTGTGAAATTTAAAACTCTGTTACCTTCAGTTTTGTTTATTTATTAACTTTTACAGAGGGTTTTTTCATTCAGAAGACAACACTCGCTTAACATAAGGACAGGAAAGAAGAAGTTCGTACTTAGCTAGAGAAGTTATTTAGAACTGTTTCTTTTCTGCAATGCTTACTTTACTACCTTGTGAGCTGCAATGATCTTGCTTCTATTTTTGCTCACTTGGTGTGTTTCTGAACAAATTGCAGGAATGGATGCCCAAATTGCCTATGGATTTCATCACTTGTGCAACGAAAAACCTTACCTTGCACATGGTCCAATTGCAAATAAGGTATAAACTTTACTATTTCTGCCACTTGAATAAAACTTCCTTGCACGAGCTTGGTTTTCAGTTTTTTATTGTTACATTGTAATTAATAACTTCTGATTAACATATGGGTTCTTTTTTTGCAGATTATTTACTCCTGTTTCACTTGCACACAGGGGTGGTTTGTCACCCCTTGCATTTTAGATCCCGGTTTAAGGTATTCTCTACCATGCCTTTTCCCTAGGTCTTATGATTCTTTTTTTTAAATGTTTGCAATTGTAACTGCTTGACATCATATCCTTTGGTTTTTGAGCTGAACCTTGAAATTTCCTGCAACCTTGCAATGTTTATAACTAGCATACCATTGTGCACTTTCTTAACATCGTACGATTATGCACTTTCTTAAGATCCAGGTTTGTCATTTGGCTATATAGGATCTCTCTAATGAATATTGTGAGACATGATTACTCCTCACGTGAATGATTATACCAAAACCTTGAAGCCTGTCATAAAAGAATAGAGCAGCTATTGTCATTTGTATGTACTCTGTAATCTGGCACTCCAAAAAGGTCAAAATATTATGTCTAAGTCATCCGTCCACCCTGAGTAACCAACTTCTGTAATATCGAGAAGCTAAGCTTTAGATTTGGCAGACCTATATCTATTATATTTCCGCCTGTTTCCCTTTTGATGAGAACACAACACTTCCCATGCCTTGATGGGGTTCCTTATTCTTCCCAACATCTTTGGTTAATTTTTATTCCTACTCTCCAGCCCAGTAGGAATTAGATTTGGCAGACCTTTATCTATATTTCTGCCAATTTCCCCTATGATGAGAACACACTGCTCATGCCTTCATAACTGCACTAGCACTTAAATTGTGCAAGGGCCTCCGTTCCTTAATTTCCGAGGACTGACATGACTGTCTTTAAGAATTGGGCTGATAATTTAATATGCACCCAGCACAACTTAAATTGGCAGTTGCCAGTAAGTTATATCATTCTATTTGTCCTGCAGCTAAGTTTTAAAGGTCAGTAAAACCTTGTGGTCGAATCATTCATCTCCAAGAAAAAACACCCTTATCTCCAAGTAAAACCTTGTGCTCTGAATTGGAAATTTTTTATTATAGTACATTATATCTTATAGAACAGTTGTCAGAGTGATATGTCACGCTATTCATGAAGCTGTTATGACTTTTATTATGTAACGTAAGTCCTTCACTATTGAGATGCATTTCTTGTTTTGTATAATTGTATGCTCAGTGTTATGGTTATTGTAGTTGGTCAGGGTTGCCACTGAAGTTTGACTTGCTACAAAAAGGTCCTGACTCCATTCTATTCTTTTAGCACATGGTTGGATTCTGGTATTTAGTTGTTACTGCACCAGCGTGTTTCTTCATTTGTTGTATATTGTAATGCTAATTGGTTGGAAACATAATTTTAACTTGATATCAGTCCTAAAACCATTTACTATTTTACTTGAAACTATTTATGGTCATAAATGATTTATTATATACAATTTATGATCTCATATTAATAAACTTATATGTTCTCATTGCTTTCCTCCTTGAGTTACCTCATTGCTAACTCTAATAAATATTTCTTCTCTGTCAGTTCTATGCTTATTATTCCTATCTTCTCTAAAACAGGTGAATGTCCTTGAATTTGCTCTATGAACATTTTTCTCATGCTTTCTGATATTTAGACTTGAGCAACAACTTTAGTGAGAGTTTATAGTTATTTCTGATGTAATTGTAACCTGCTCCGATGTTACATATTCATTAGAGTACGAAAGCTTTTCTTTTCGCTTGCATTAGCAATTTATTTACCTTATGGTCTCGTGCCTTGCTGGTTTATGGTGCAGGAGTCTTGAGGTGATGGCCAAACCATGAGTGGGAACTGGCGGAAGAAGATGAACCTTTTTGGTGGTCAAAGTGTCTCCTTTCTTTAGCTTTACTTTAGCTTTGTGAAGTTTATATAGTACTATTGTTAAGTTTCAAATTATTAGTAGTTGAGGAGTTTGTTTTTTATTGTGAACTTAAGAATATATTTGTAGGTGAGGTAGTTGTGGATATGGAGTTTGGTGTAGTAGTGGATTGTTAATGAATTATTCTTTTGGGTGAATGTTTTGTATTACTAACTTTGGTGGTATATAAATGTATTTGAATGCAATGTTGATTTTGGTAAATTTTTGGGCATAGACATCACTTTTTAAAGCAAAACTGATGTTCCTGCAAAAAATATACATCAATTTGAGCCTATACCACATCATCTGAAAACTGATGTCTAATTTGGTAATTTCTTGGATTTATTCTACATCGGTTAAAAAACGATGTGGTATACAATTTAAAACATCGATTTTCTATTAAAAACCGATTTAGTATACACTTTACAACATCGGTTCTAACCAAAGCCGATGTAGTACAGGGATTGAGACATCGGTTCTGATTTTAAAACTGATGTTGTTGACCACTATTCACATCGGTTAAAAACTGATGTAATCAGTAGTTTTTAACATCGGTCCAGAACCGATGTAAAACACATAGACTTTTAACCTCACACAGCTAGACATCGGTTTTGAAAATTTTTAACATCGGTTCAGAACTGATGTCTATTGAATTATTTGGCGTAGTGTACGGAACAACTGGACTTATACTAGATATCGATTTGGATGACATGAGAATACTTCCTCTGTTTGTATGCCATATCCTACTTTCTTGATGATAGATTATTCTTACCTAAGTTGTCAACCCATTGCATTCTTCATGACATATAAATATTGGAATCCATATCCATTCCATAATAAAAGTTTTAATTTCTACCAAAAATCAAGGTTCTTAAAGTCTCCCCTCCTTAAAAAGATTCCGTCCCGAAATCAGGTAGGAAACAAAGAGTCGTTTGTCTGTCGTTTCACTTTTCAGCTTCCCGGTCAATTCTTAGTCGTTCTACCCTTTCTCAGCACATCTACTGGTGCTACAATACATACTTTATCCTTTTTCCATCAAATTTGCTACTTTTCGTACAACACACTATCTGGGTTATGCTCTTACACAGTCCTATACTATTATCCTTATTGATATCTTCAGTGACATTGGTATCACTATCGCACTGCGAATTCGGAGGTAACCTCACTCGCGCTATGCATTTCCTGATCGCTTTAATCTTCGCAATCTCGATCAATATAGAGAAGTGGAGAGATTTATTGAGAGATCACTATGATCAATGAACATTTGTTATATTGCATAGTTAGTATAGAAGGGGGCTGTAACGCCCCGATTTCCTAATACTAAAAATTTACTTTTTATAATAAAATAGACTTTGATACAGGGGAATTTTATAAAATTTCGGCATGAAGTATTCGTACATCGAACTATCCACCTGTAATTCAACCCAAACCAAATTCTGATTAACAATTTCAAATGAAACTTACTACACCAATGATTCCTCACCGAGGATCGATTCCAGGTTATGGAATGAAACAAGAATCTAAATCATACAAATTATTACAAACTTCTATTTATGCTCTAAATACAAATCACTATACCGTCTAATCTGTAGCTTAACCCAAAACCGTGCTCGCCCGCGTTAGCTCTGAAATCTATTCCGAATAGGATCCTCCTCGCTCTCATTCGCATTTGAAAATATAAGTAGATCATCCTTAAACCTAACTGCAAAGGGTTAGGTGAAACAAAGCAAGAGTGAGCCAAAGAACGCTCAGCAAGTGCATAGTACAGTGAACAACGATTTTACAATATTTCATTGACGAACAATATCAGTGATCAAACTATCTCAAGGGAATAACTCAATTTCTATCATAGCATAAAACTTTCCATTTTTCTTTAAATCATAACCTTTTTTTCTCAAAAACGTTTCTTTCCATCAAAACATCATTTTCATAAAACTTTTTAAAAACATTTAAATTGATTGTATTATTATCCTGATTACGGACAATACGGGTGATCAGCCACGTAAAGTCCCTTTTCCTTTGAAATTGGGTTCCCAATTAGGCAACACATTGGCCTTTAATGTTGGACTAGGGGAACCACCCCTAGCCTCTTACGCTAAATAAAAGGTGCTGGATAGGGGAACCACCTCTAGCCTCTTACGCTTTCCAATTTATAATTGTTTATTAATAATTTAAAACATTTCATTTTTAAGTCCTTTATACTCACTGATAACAGATCAGCCCAGTATAAGGAATTTTAAAAACATTTTTAATTAATTAATCCATTTTCATTTATCAATATAAAGACTGAGGGTCAGGGAAGCAATAGATATAAGAAATCATAAGTAACAAAACAACAAGTTCAAAATAAACATGACATGGTTCAACAAGATTGAATCATATATCAACAAGGAAACATATCAATTAAGGAACGAAGCAATTATTAAGATTCTAGAAATTGGACAGCAATTATAAGGAAATTAAGAAATAAAGTGATCAGAAGTTCAACAATAGATTTGAGTACTACACAAGCTATAACCACTTATTTTAAAGATTATCAATTGATAAAATTTTCATGGCAAAATTCGAGCTTACATAAAAGATTTGAATAATTTAAAACGAAGATTTAAGAAATCTCAATTACCCAAGGTCTCACTCTTGTCAGCTAAGCACACATAGGCTTCAGCTGCCAAACCGGCATGACAATAATGAGTTTGAATAATTAAGAAGATCTCAATTCATTCTTAGCTTTAACCCTCACTGAGCAACACATGCCTCAACAACAGTATAAACCTCGAATTAGTTTACATAAATTTGAAGAAAAATATGCCCTTTGAAAAATATTTATAAAGATGAGGAATATTGAAATAAATTAATTTTTAAAAGAATTTAACACCTGATTAATAGTTGGGGAAAATAAACAATGACAGAATAATTTGAGAAGGTGTTTTGTAAATTTAATAGACGAAAATGTCACTAGGAATAAAAATGAAAGGTATAGGCACTAGCAAAAAGATCTGAAAGGAACATCGTATAGTTAGAAGAACAGTTTCACAATTATTCGGAATAGACATGAAGAATACAATTATTTGCAAGAAGGGATTTCGAAAGAACAATTAATTAATACAGAAGGTTTCACATCACTTGAACAATAAGTGAGGTATAGTAAACTTGCCTCAATACACGAAGTTTCCAATTCCAATATCTCAATTCTTTACCCACTTTACAACAGTCTCCACTTCTTTATACATTGGCCTCTACCCGATCATACATCCGTCTTTGCTTTATCACTTGTCAGTCTCTACACAAACGTACTCGTCAATCCCGTTAATTATCTCCTTCTTCTATATTCCATCTACACGTGCACTGACTTTTAACCGGCCTCCTATTCGTACCTATATACAGGTAAAGCACTATTTCAGTACACTTATAACGTTAATTGTATAACTCTATTCTACCCAACTGCGTCCTATAACGCTTTACCACTTAGCACGTATTAAACTCATTCTCAAAATAATATATATATAACCCTATAAATCGCATAAACCACATAAACATTAAGCACATATTATCAACTTACACATATATTTTTTAACAAGTATGTCATAACTATTTACAATAATCCTTATCAAATTACTACAAGAGTTACGAAATAATTCTAATAAAAATTTGACAGCACCTCTTTTGTACGGGTATATAACCAGTCGGAACACAGCCGACACAACCAAGAAATCAAATAATCCTTTGCTCCAATATTAATTTAATCAATATACAATTGAAATCACTATCAGAATACCAGCTAGTGACATAACTCTAATTATTCGAGTAAATAATATAAAAACTTTACTACACATCATCCGACTAAAGTACGCACATAACCTCGTTTACTCTTTAAATCCAATCGAACAACCATAACCAAAATCTAAAAATTCCTTTATTAATCTAAGTATCACATACGGGACATTTCTTTATTAGTCAATAACTCACTATTTGAAATCATATTAACACACAATTAACGGTTCTTATAATTTAAATTACATCAATTTCACTACTTAATAATCCGAAAAATCAACTAAAAACGTATAAGCACACATACAGGTCATTATTTCAAGTATAAATAATCTATAATCATCAAAACGTGATCGTCAACGATTAACAATCCATATATCCCAAATTTTCATAATCTTTATAAATCAAAACTCCAAGAATTTGAACTACAATCACAAAATCAACACATGAAATCTATTTAACTAGTAGTTAACACACATAACAGCTGCAATTTGCACAGGAAATCAACAAATTGCACGACCCACTACTTAATATCATCATTCCATCTAAATTAACATACCACAACTCATATCAGTCAAGTTTATATACCTAAAAAGTTAAAATTTCGAATTAAAACCATTGAACACACACACACACTGTCCTAACTACTCCACAATTAACATTCAAAACCACAACTCCACACACTAATTCGGACCTCTGTCAACACCACAACAACAAATAAAGCTTCCCCAGCCTTGAGTAATAACCGAGCTATACACACCAAAACCGAGACAAGAAAAATCAATGGCTGACCAAGACAATACTGCAGTAGCAATACCAGCTCAAACAACACCACAGGGGCAATAATGAGTTCGAATCGAACTCATACCAGGGGAAAAGAGAAGGTTTACAGCGATGTTTCAATGAAAATCGGAAAGAGCCCGTATATGCTGCAGCTTACACACACCCACATACAAATTGCCACACACTCACACATTAGAAAGACATACACACACCTCATGTTTACACACGCAGCCAGAAAACACCGATGGCCACAATCAATCGCAGCACACAGTCATGACAGCTGTTTATACACACACTCACACACACACCCCTATTTATACACACACTCCCATGTTTATGCAGTTCGCAGAAGAGGAGAGGATGAAGGAATAAAGAAAGAGCTCGAGAGATAGATTAGAGGGGGAGAGATTTTGGTGCGAGAGAGATTGAGAGGGACAGAGACCGAGAGAAACTTCGAGGGAGAGAGATAAGAGCGTAACTGAGAATAGCCCAGAACAATCTGGAGGAGGTGGGCTGGGTTTTGTAATAAAAAACAAAATAATAAAGGCAAAAATGGCACTTTCCAATTGCTTAAAAGATACAATATTTAATCAATTTAACTCATTTCTAAATTCAAAATTAATAGAAAAATTATGAAAAATTAGACTTTTCATTTTTAAAATAAAGAGTATAAAATTACAAACACTCACATATTTTTAAAATATTTTTAGGATCAAAAAAGAATTAAATATGAATTTTGCAAGTTTTGATTCTTTAAATGCAATAAAACTCTTAAAATCATTTAAAATACTTAAACACCCAAAATAATTCTTCCACTAATTTTAAAAACTAAATAAATATACAAAGATAATATTACAAAAGATTTCATGATTTTTACCAACTCCAATGATTTTATAAAAATCTCATAAGATCAATAATGCATGATCTAAATAGATTTTAATCATAAAAATACAAATAAAATTACACGGGCTCACATTACACATATAAATCATCATATACACATTACACATATAAATCATCATATAAATATGTAAACATGACGTCACATGCATTTATTCTAAAAAAAAAAAATTCACACCATATAATCCATATTTAATACTAAATAATCAAATAATAATAATAATAATAATAATAATAATAATAATAATAATAATAATAATAATAATAATAATAATAATAATAATAATAATAATAATAATAATAACGATATTTCTAGGGCGTTATATCCTTCCCCCCTTAATAGGATTCTGTCCTCAGAATCAACCGTAAGAAAACACATGACGGTATTCTCAAACATTACTCTTTCAGTTTCCAAGTCACTTCTTTCATTTAAGAATTCCTTTATATCATTCCATATCTCGCTAGGCTCATCCTGTTAGCCCGCAGATTCCAACATAACCTAAACCTTTGATTTGCATGTCTCGTTACTTCTAGATACTTATCACTCGCACGTGACGATCCTTTTCTACCGAAAATCGGACATGACCTATTCGTATAATGAACTATGCCCTGTACAAAACGCCTCAAGTACTAACCCCATCATCATAAACAATTCATTCATATACAATACCGAAACAAAACCCACCTTGATTTGCAGTAAACATAAAAATAAAGAAATCTGCCTTGCCTCGCAGTAAACAGGTAAATAAATAAATCTTTAAAACAAATGTCAATTGATACCACTTCTACACTCCTACTCATAATTCAGATTTCCCCAGATAAAACTCTGAGAAAAAGAATATCAAGAAATCCCCTAATCACTCTTACTCCCCTTTCAACGTACAATGTTACTCGAGGAGGGAATAATTGAGAAACTTCTATCTATCCTTAATCCCATTATTTTACTGAGGCACCATTTACTTTAAAACAGATATATCCTATTAGCAATTCAAACTATTCCCGGGGTATTTTCAATCTTTCCTTGTTCGTCCGGTTGCACTAACACTGGGACAGTTTTCAATCTCTTCCTTTACTCCTGAAAGCTTTGTCCACTTTTATCCCTTCGTTTCCTGATTGGTAGGCTTGTCTACTATTGTAGCTATCTTGGTAATATCTTTGACAACTTTTGATAATTCCTAGCCGGTCCATCAAAGTTTTCGATCTCCACTAGCGTCTTAGTCCTTTCCCGATTCATTACTGCTTCGTCGTCACGGCATTCATTTTGATCCTTTCGTCATATCCTGAAAATTATAGTTCTTCCAATTGCAAAGCTCGTACTTGGAAATCGTTTATATGCTCTTCTCCTGTCCTTGTCCTCTGCTCCTTAAGCATACTCAGTTCTCCATATTATCGAATCTTGTACGTGTGTTATCAATCCAATAAGTAATCTAACTTTATATTCTATCTCTGCTTTAACCTCAATTCTCAAACCTACTCATCAAATTTTCATTCGACGTAAATGTAGCTTACATCACTCAAAATTTCATCATCTCCATCTTTACTGCTCTCGATCATTGATAAATTTTAAAAATCACAAGGGTTTATAACAAAAGGGATCAATAGAATAGACAGGTATTAACGTGTATGAATATAAGATGAGTTTTGTTTGGTAAGAACTTTATAAAAGAATTTAACTGAGAGATCAATATGATCATTGAACTAATTTCAGGTTGCATTTGTCATTTAGGTTAACCACCATAGCACAAGAAGGGGGCTAGCCTTCTGTACTTTCATGACAAACACAATCAATGGCATCCCACCAGACTCCTATCACATAGATAAGATGTCCCTGAATCCCTCATATACATAGGGTTGTTCATCCCAGTTTGAATGAAGAAGATCATGTATTCAGGGAAAAATAGAAGAATTTCAAGAGTCTAAAAAATTTACATGTGAAATGTTAGATCAAGTAACCCTGGAAAACAGAAGTATCTCTGAAAGAATAGAAATGTGTTTAAACAAATCTGATATATAAAGTTCATCATCAATTGAAGTATAATTGATTATCAAGTAAGATATGGTACCAGCAAAACAAAAAGAACAAAATTGAAGGTCAAATATCCTTAGACGATAAATTATATAAGATTAATGGCTAGTAGTGGATAACCACACTCTTACTCCAACATAGGCCAGAAATCGCATTTCACATCTGTTGGGACAATCAGATCTTGGCACTGCGATTTTTGATACAATAAATTAACGAGTACGAATAGAAAAATCACCTTGTTAACGGTTGATTCCACGCTCTTCTATTGTATTCCCAAATTCCCTTGAGCGAAGTGTGGCCTTCGTCTTCTCAAGTTAACCTCTCTTCTTACTCCTGGGTGGCTACAAAATTTTTCGACCAGCCCCCAGCAAGAAGAGAATAGGAATATATATAGGCTACAATAGGGATCATGGATAATTAGGTTGGGCCTTCTAATTACATCTTGAGCCTAGCCCAATGTAATTAAATATTAATTCATTCCACTAAAGAATTAATATTTGCACTACCTTTCCTAATACCGTAATTTAATTAATTAATTCGGTTCCAATATTATTTGCTTATTAAATTCCACATGTTTAAAATATCGCATGTCCATTAATTAAATAAATTACTGATAATTCATTTAATTAATATCTTTTATCCTTTATCATCCACTCAACATTTATTTAATTATGCCGGAATAAATCCACCTGCAGGGTTTCACATAATTAAATCTTTTTGAGCTTTCAAGGGGACATCATTAACCCGAATATTATCAAGACATGGATTCCTTCAATAAATAATATCCCACCATACATATTATTTCATCACCCAAAATATAATGATATAATTCACAAGAATTATTTCATATATAAATCAAAGCATGTAAATAATATATACGTGTCAATTATTATTTCCGGATTAAGAACCTAAGCATTAATAATAACATAGAATCTTAGTTCACCTTCTTAATCAGTATAAGGGAACAATTCTAAATTTGATCCTGTTCACTATACACAAAGTATACTAGTATTATTTATTAGTCAATATAAACTAATATAAATAATACTACAGCCATTCCAGTGGATTGTCTAACTCCACCTGTGCTGTGAACCTTATATTATATAAACCGTATTTCATAATCTAATATTCTGTATCCCATTTGATACTAGATTATTCACAATATATAATATTTAGACAACATGTAAACATTTAAATGATTCTCAATTAAACCGGCCAGAAATAAATGTAAATACTTCAAATAAATATTTTCAGTATACACCAACAATCTCCCACTTATACTCAAAATATTCTATGAGTATATCAATGTTTATTTAATCCACTATTACACAAAAAACTATGTTTCCATCCATCTGACTCCTATCGCTTCCACATGCCTGTCAAAAACTTTGGCTGGCAGGCTCTTTGTGAAAGGATCTGCCCGGTTGTCTTCTGATGATATGTGAGCCACAACTTTATCTCCTCGCTTTACGATTCCTCGTATGAGATGATACTTACGTTCAATATGTTTAGCTGCTTTGTGATATCACGGTTCCTTCGAATTTGCCACAGCACCAGTGTTATCACAATACACTGTCAAGCTCCTAGGCAAATTAGGTACCACATCCAAGTCCAAAAGGAAGTTCCTGAACTATACAGCCTCCTTTGCAGCCTCAGAGGCCGCCATGTACTCGGCTTCCATGGTAGAGTCTGCAATGCATTTCTGCTTTACACTCCTCCATATAACAGCTCCACCTCCCAAAGTAAAAACATATCCCGAGGTCGATTTCCTCTTATCCCTATCTGATTGGAAATCTGAATCAGTATATCCCAAAGGAAATAGATCTGAGGCCTTGTAAATTAACATATACTCCTTAGTCCTTCTCAGGTACTTGAGTATAGTTTTTACTGCACTCCAATGTTCCTGACCTGGGTTCGACTTATATCTACTAACCATGCCTACAGCAAAGCAGATGTCAGGCCTCGTACATAACATAGCATACATTAAGCTTCCACATGCCGAAGCATAAGGAACTGCTTTCACGTTCTCTATATCCTTAGGTGTCGAAGGACACTGCTCCTTGGATAGAGCCACTCCATGCTTAAAAGGTAGAAAACCTTTCTTAGAGTTCTGCATGTTAAAACGAGCTAATACTTCATCAATGTAGGGCTCTTGAGATAAAGCCAACATCCTTTTCTTGCGATCCCTTATTACTTTGATCCCAAGGATGTATGCCGCTTCACCTAAGTCCTTCATTTCAAATTGTTTGAACAACCATGCCTTTATTGATGACAACATCTTAACATTGTTTCCAATGAGTAAAATGTCATCAACATACAGTACTAGAAAAACCACTACATTACCCTCACTTCTCTTATACACACATGATTCGCTTGGACTTTGATCAAATCCATATGACTGGACTGCCTGATCAAAATGAATATTCCAGTCCCTAGAAGCTTGTTTTAGTCCATAAATAGACCTCTTAAGCTTACAAACAAGATGCTCTTGGCCTTCCTTAATGAACCCTTTTGGTTGTTGCATATAGATGGTTTCCTCAAGACTTCCATTAAGGAAAGCTGTCTTGACATCCATTTGCCAAATCTCATAATCGAGATGAGCTGCTATAGATAAAAGAATCCGGATCGACTTAAGCATAACAACTGGCGAAAAGGTTTCCTCATAATCGATCCCTTCTTTCTGAGTATACCCTTTCGCAACAAGTCGTGCTTTCCAGGCTTTCACCTTTTTGTCAGATCCTCTTTTCTTCTTGTAGATCCACATACATCCAATGGGTTTTACACCTTTAGGTGGTTCCACGAGCTCCCAAACTTGATTAGAATACATAGATTCCATCTCAGATTCCATTGCCTTTTGCCAAAGATCTGCATCTTTATCTAGAATTGCTTCTTCGTATGTCCTGGGATCCTCATCATGTTCACCAGAGACCAAGTCCGAGGACTCTCCCAAAAACATGAATCTATCAGGTTGTTGAACAACCCTCCCACTACGACGAAGCACCGGTGTGGTATTAGTGACAGGTTGTGCATTTTCTTGTGGTTGATCTACCTGTACTATTGGCACTTGGGGATTATCTGTCCCTCCCACTAGTTCCTCTAAAACGATACTACTCATGGGTTTGTGTTTCATTATATAGTCTTCTTCTAAGAATCTAGCATTGGTGCTAACAATGATATCTCGATCCCTAGGACTATAAAATGAATAACCTTTCGTTCCCATGGGATAGCCTACAAACAGCCTTACTTCTGTACGAGATTCTAACTTGGTCGCGTTCTTGTTCAGCACATGTGCTGGACAACCCCAAATCCGAATATGTCTTAGACTTGGTTTGCTACCAGTCCACAATTCTATTGGAGTCTTGGGAACCGACTTAGAAGGTACTAAGTTCAGAAGGTAAGCCGCTGTTTCTATAGCATATCCCCAAAACGACTTGGGTAAATCTGAATAACTCATCATCGATCTAACACTCTCTAAAAGAGTCCGATTCCTTCTCTCTGCTACACCATTCTGCTGAGGTGTGCCAGGTGCAGACAACTGGGATACAATCCCATTTTCTGATAAATATTCCCTAAATTCTCCAAGCAAATATTCGCCACCACGATCTGATCGTAGTGACTTGATACATTTTCCAAGATGTCGCTTCTCCGCACTTGCTTTGTACTCTTTGAATTTTTCAAAGCACTCAGACTTACGGCGCAACAAATAAATGTACCCATATCTAGAATAATCGTCAATGAAAGTGACAAAATACTCATAACCTCCTCTTGCTTGGATACTCATAGGTCCACATAAATCAGTATGAACCAATTCTAACACTTCTTTAGCTCTATTCCCCTTTGCTTTAAAAGGCCTATTAGTCATCTTACCTTCCAAGCAGGATTCACAAACTGGAAATGGCTCCACTGCCAACGAGCCTAATGGCCCATCTACTACCAGTCTTTGAATCCTCCTCAAGTTAATATGACCTAATCTTAAGTGCCAAAGATATGTTTGGTTCAATTCAGAAGGTTTCTTTCTTTTATTTGAGCTAGAAAGAATGTTATTAGTTTCCTTATGTTGCAGCATTGGTTGGATAGGATTAATAATATATAAATTGTCTTGCAATGTACCAGAACATATAACTCGTTTATTCATCATAATAGAAACATTACGATCCAAACAAACATTATAACCATCCATAGCAAGTTTAGAAACCGAAATTAAATTCCTTCTAAACGAAGGTACATAAAGACAATTATTCAAAACCAAAATCCTATCATCGCCAAAAGATAATGTAATTATTCCAACTGCAACTACTGCTACTTTCGTAGCATCTCCCATGAACACATATATCTCGCCATCTCTAAGCATTCTGGATTGCTGGAACCCCTGCATAGAGTTACAAACATGGTCAGTGGCTCCTGTATCTACACACCAAGTGCTCGTAGATATAGCCGCTATATATGTTTCTGTAACTAGAGAAAGAGACATACCAGTATTGTTTGTCTTCTTAGGAAGAGGACAATCCTGTTTCCAGTGACCTGACTGCTTGCACCTGAAGCACTTGCCCTTAGGCTTTTTCACACCACCTTGAACTCCCACTGCATTAGCAACCTTTCCAGCTTTCTGTGTCTGAGTCTTTTTCTTCTTCTTACCTTTCGGCTTAGATGAAGAAGCTTTCTCGGCCACATTCACTTGAACATTCTGCTTAAAGAGTCCTTCAGCTGCCTGAAGTTCTGTCAGAAGTTCCGCGAGACTATACATCCTTTTGTTCATGGTGTAATTCAAGCGGAACTGCTCAAAACTTTTGGGCAAGCTCATAAGGATGATATCGATCTGGGTTTCCCCATCAATATCAGCACC
The DNA here is from genome assembly GCA_036435485.1 of Saposhnikovia divaricata. Taxonomy (NCBI): domain Eukaryota; kingdom Viridiplantae; phylum Streptophyta; class Magnoliopsida; order Apiales; family Apiaceae; genus Saposhnikovia; species Saposhnikovia divaricata. The sequence continues at coordinate 146,280,816 of CM071596.1, read as the reverse complement.
AAGGATCTCCATCTCATTCAGATGAGACATCATTCTGAGAACATGATCCCTTACAGGTGTTCCTTCAACCATCTGAGTGTTCATTAAAGCCTTCATTGCTACTTGCCTAGCAGCCCTATTCTGTTCTCCAAAAAGTTCCTTGAGATTAAAGAGCATATCTGAAGCAGTGGGCATAGCCTGATGCTGATGCTGCAAAACACCCGACATTGCTGCCAGAATGTAACATCGCGACATCTCATCAGCCTTAATCCACCGCTTATAATACTCCTTCTCACTTTCAGGAGCATCTTCAGCAGGCTGGTCTGGCTTGGGTTCATAAGTACAAAATTTGTACTCCTCAGCAGTCAACACTATGTCCAAATTACGTTTCCATTCAATATAGTTCGGTCCAGTAAGTTTGTTATCCTTAAGTATGGTGAATAGTGGATTAAAGCCCATAGTGATCTAATCCTGAGAATCATATATGTAACACATAATCAGATAGTTGCATAAATCTTAAATCCTATTGGTTTCCTCTAACAATTAATTAAAATTAATGCACTAATATTTAAACACCATAAGTATCTCGTACGCCACGATGGATGACATATATACCACTTAAATTCGTTTAAATATTACTTCGGTCCTATTACTAAATAATACGCCACGTTAGGGTGGACTATATATTATTTTTCATAGCTAAGTGTATACCATTATTAAATCTTAAATTAATAAAAAGACCGGATACCACCATTAAATATTTCAAATCATTAATCGATAATAGGATAATTCCCAGATCGGGGGGAGCATTGTCAAGAGGCATCAATTAAGACCCCTTTCTAGACAGAATCATCCTTTCTCTCTATATTGAAAATCTATATTCAATCATTAGCACCCTTCTAATTAATCGAATTCTATGAAACTTGGTACGCCATGATGGGTGGCATGTATACCTTTCAATATTCGTAATTAATTTAGGAAGTTTGTTCTAGTAATATCCATAACACTACCTGACACCATAAATCATACGCCACGATGGGTGGCATGTATATAATTTATATTCGTCTCGGTGTTAAATTACATACAAACAATAATGGAGACCATGGGATTTAATTCCAAATTAATTCCCTCACCCACTTAGAATTTTTATTTAAAATTGAGGAATTTTATCTAGATGCATCGCCCTATGTTATTTTTTCGAGGTCTACCTGTTATAAAAATAACAAAACAAAGAACACATAACATAGCAGCATGCATCATAAAATTAAAGCAATAAATAAAATTAAATGTCCATGTCGTCCTAATTATGTTAAACATGCAATTAAAATCACACACATAATTAACAACACACATAATAATTATTTAAAGCAATAATTAAAAATTAAATAGCGGATTTAAATTAAAAAATATAATTTAAATCCACTATTATGGCCCCTTGAAAAAAAATAAATTTCCAGCCCTTTATTTTGCTGAAAAACATTTTTCTGCCAAAAACAAAAACCTTGTTGTTGCGCATTCACGGCCTGCGTTACAGCCCTGGAACCGCTGTCACGCATGTGCGTCATGCGTTACTGCCTGTTTACACTGGTAACGCAGCCTGCACATGCGTTACAGGCTTCATACCAGAAATTCTGACGCGCGCCGCCTCTCCTCTGTCGACTGTTCTCACCAGTACTTTGTAAATTCGTTGAACACAAACAGATACACAACAGCAGCCCCATCATGATTTCGCAGCGGAACAAAAACAACTCCGATTTGATTTCCGATCGTACATAATTGTTACAAAATACCCGGATCTTAATAAAATCCAACAAACAATTACAAAAAAATAGATCTAATACAAAACTAATTTTGTAAATCTATTTTAACACGATCAACCCTCGTGTTTTACAACCACGATAAACCACGTGGAAACCAAACAAAATAACCACGATTAAACCACGTGGGATCCAAACACATAATTAAAATTACATGGCCATAATAGTGGATACTAAACAACCTGCAAAAGATTATTATCCAAGCACACCACTATACACATGCATATATAATTACGACATGGACATCATATCAAAATTCGCAGAACCAATGAACCAGGCTCTGATACCAATTGTTGGGACAATCAGATCTTGGCACTGCGATTTTTGATACAATAAATTAACGAGTACGAATAGAAAAATCACCTTGTTAACGGTTGATTCCACGCTCTTCTATTGTATTCCCAAATTCCCTTGAGCGAAGTGTGGCCTTTGTCTTCTCAAGTTAACCTCTCTTCTTACTCCTGGGTGGCTACAAAATTTTTCGACCAGCCCCCAACAAGAAGAGAATAGGAATATATATAGGCTACAATAGGGATCATGGATAATTAGGTTGGGCCTTCTAATTACATCTTGAGCCTAGCCCAATGTAATTAAATATTAATTCATTCCACTAAAGAATTAATATTTGCACTACCTTTCCTAATACCGTAATTTAATTAATTAATTCGGTTCCAATATTATTTGCTTATTAAATTCCCCATGTTTAAAATATCGCATGTCCATTAATTAAATAAATTACTGATAATTTATTTAATTAATATCTTTTATCCTTGATCATCCACTCAACCTTTATTTAATTATGCCGGAATAAATCCACCTGCAGGGTTTCACATAATTAAATCTTTTTGAGCTTTCAAGGGGACATCATTAACCCGAATATTATCAGGACATGGATTCCTTCAATAAATAATATCCCACCATACATATTGTTTCATCACCCAAAATATAATGATATAATTCACAAGAATTATTTCATATATAAATCAAAGCATGTAAATAATATATACGTGTCAATTATTATTTCCGAATTAAGAACCTAAGCATTAATAATAACATAAAATCTTAGTTCACCTTCTTAATCAGTATAAGGGAACAATTCTAAATTTGATCCTGTTCAATATACACAAAGTATACTAGTATTATTTATTAGTCAATATAAACTAATCTAAATAATACTACAGCCATTCCAGTGGATTGTCTAACTCCACCTGTGCTGTGAACCTTATTATATTATATAAACCGTATTTAATAATCTAATATTCTGTATCCCATTTGATACTAGATTATTCACAATATATAATATTTAGACAACATGTAAACATTTAAATGATTCTCAATTAAACCGGCCAGAAATAAATGTAAATACTTCAAATAAATATTTTCAGTATACACCAACAACATCTTGTTTACAATCCTTTCGCACTTTCTCTATATCGGTCGCGGGGTAACTAAAATTGCAAAAGAAACTATAGAAGGTACACGAGGGTCTGCACGTAGCATCTTCCAAGCTGATAGTTTCGGTCGTCTAATTATCGTATGTTGTTTCGAATTATCTGTCTCGTCCTAAATTGAGTCTCCGGATGAATCGAATTTCTGCTCGCGTGATATATCGATATACCAAATAACGTCGCAACCGTCATCCTAATAACCTAAGGCAAACCTTATCCTAAATCGTTCCACCTAACGTCTCACCTAAATACTTACACCAAATCATCTTAACTTGTTTCAATGGCCATAACCTGTCGCTCTGATACCAACCTGTAACGCCCCAACTTCCCAATACTGAAAATTTACTTTTTATAATAAAATAGACTTTGATATAGGGTAATTTTAGAAAATTTCGGCATGAAGTATTCGTACATCACACTATCCACATGTAATTCAACCCAAACCAAATTCCGATTAACAATTACAAATGAAACTTAATACACCAACGATTCCTCACCGAGGATCGATTCCAGGTTATGGTATGAAACAAGAATCTAAATCATACAAATTATTACAACTTCTATTTATGCTCTAAATACAAATCACTATACCGTCTAATCGGTAGATTAATCCAAAACCGTGCTCGCCCGCATTAGCTCTGAAATCTATTTCGAATAGGATCCCCCTCGCTCTCATTCGCATTTGAAAATATAAGTAGGTCATCTTAAACCTAACTGCAAAGGGTTAGGTGAAACAATGCAAGAGTGAGCCAAAGAACGCTCAGCAAGTGCATAGTATAGTGAACAACGATTTTACAATATTTCATTGATGAACAATATCAATGATGAAACTATCTCAAGGGAATAACTCAATTTCTATCATAGCATAAAACTTTCCATTTTTGTTTAAATCATAATCTTTTTTTCTCAAAAACGTTTCTTTCCATCAAAACATCCTTTTCATAAAACTTTTTAAAAACATTTAAGTTGATTGTATTATTATCCTGATTACGGACAATACGGGTGATCAGCCACGTAAAATTGGGTCCCCAATTAGGCAACACATTGGCCTTTAATGCTGGACTTGGGGAACCACCCCTAGTCTCTTACGCTAAATAAAAAGTGCTGGATAGGGGAACCACCCCTAGCCTCTTACGCTTTCCAATTTATAATTGTTTATTAATAATTTAAAATATTTCATTTTTAAGTCCTTTATACTCACTGATAACAGATCAGCCCAGTATAAGGAATTTTAAAAACATCTTTAATTAATTAATCCATTTTCATTTATCATTATAAAGACTGAGGGTCAGGGAAGCAATAGATACAAGAAATCATAAGTAACAAAGCAACAAGATCAAAATAAACATGGCATGGTTCAACAAGATTGAATCATATATCAACAAGGAAACATAAATCAATTAACGAACGAAGCAATTATTAAGATTCTAGAAATTGGACAGCAATTATAAGGAAATTAAGAAATAAATTGATCTGAAGTTCAACAATAGATTTGAGTACTACACAAGCTATAACCACTTATTTTAAAGATTATCAATTGATAAAATTTTCATGGCAAAATTCGAGCTTACATAAAAGATATGAATAATTTAAAATGAAGATTTAAGAAGTTCTCAATTACCCAAGGTCTCACTCTTGTCAGCTAAGCACACATAGGCTTCAGCTGCCAAACCGGCATGACAATAATGAGTTTGAATAATTAAGAATATCTCAATTCATTCTCAGCTTTAACCGTCACTGAGCAACACATGCCTCAACAACAGTATAAACCTCGAATTAGTTTACATAAATTTGAAGAAAAATATGCCCTTTGAAAAATATTTATAAAGATGAGGAATATTGAAATAAATTAATTTTTAAAAGAATTTAACACCTGAACAATAGGTGGGGAAAATAAACAATGACAGAATAATTTGAGAAGGAGTGTTATAAATTTAATAGACGAAAATGTCACTAGGAATAAAAATGAAAGCTATAGGCACTGGCAAAAAGATCTGAAAGGAACATCGTATAGTTAGAAGAACAGTTTCACAATTATTCGGAATAGATATGAAGAATACAATTATTTGCAAGAAGGGATTTCGAAAGAACAATTAATTAATACAGAAGGTTTCACATCACTTGAACAATAAGTGAGGTATAGTAAACTTGCCTCAATACACGAAGTTTCCAATTCCAATATCTCAATTCTTTACCCACTTTACAACAGTCTCCACTTCTTTATACATTGGCCTCTACTCTATCATACATCCGTCTTTCCTTTATCACTTGTCAGTCTCTACACAAGCGTACTCGTCAATCCCGTTAATTATCTACTTCTTCTATATTCCATCTACACATGCACTGACTTTTAACCGGCCTCCTATTCGTACCTATATACAGGTAAAGTACTATTCCAGTACACTTATAACCTTAATTGTATAACTCTATTTTACCCAACCGCGTCCTATAATGCTTTACCACTTAGCACGTATTAAACTCATTCTCAAAATTATATATATATATATATATATATATATATATGTATATATATATATATATATATATATAACCGTATAAATCGCATAAACCACATAAACATTTAGCACATATTATCAACTTACACATATATTTTATAACAAGTATGTCATAACTATTTACAATAATCCTTATCAAAATTACTACAAGAGTTACGAAATAATTTTAATGAAAATTTGACAGCACCTCCTTTGTACGGGTATACAACCAGTCGGAACACAGCCGACACAACCAAGAAATCAAATAATACTTTGCTCCAATATTAACTTTAAGCGACATCCAATTGAAATCACTATCTGAATACCAGCTAGTGACATAACTCTAATTATTCGAGTAAATAATATAAAAACTTTACTACACATCATCCGACTAAAGTACGCACATAACCTCGTTTACTCTTTAAATCCAATCGAACAACCATAACAAAAATCTAAAAATTCCTTTATTAATCCAAGTATCACATACGGGACATTTCTTCATTAGTCAACAACTCACCATTTGAAATCATATTAACATGTAATTAATGGTTCTTATAATTTAAATCACATCAATTTCACTACTTAATAATCCGAGAAATCAACTAAAATCGTATAAGCACACATACAGGTCATTATTTCAAGTATAAATAATCTATAATCATCAAAACGTGATCGTCAACGATTAATCCATATATCAATTAACAATCCACATACCCCAAATTTTCATAATCTTTATAAATCAAAACTCCAAGAATTTGAACTACAATCACAAAATCAACACATGAAACCTATTTAACTAGTAGTTAACACACATAACAGCTGCAATTTGCACAGGAAAGCAGCAAATTGCACGACCCACTACTTAATATCATCATTCCATCTAAATTAACATACCACAACTCATATCAGTCAAGTTTATATATCTAAAAAGTTAAAATTTCGAATTAAAACCATTGAACACACACACTATCCTAACTACTCCACAATTAACATTCAAAATCACATATACAAGCAGTAAAGTAGAAAGAGGACATCAATCAGCACCACCACAACTCCACGCACAAATTCGGACCTCAGTCAACACCACAACAACAAACAAAGTTTCCCCAGCCTTGAGTAATAAGAACCGAGCTATACACACCAAAATCGAGACAAGAAAAATTAATGGCCGACCAAGACAATACTGCAGTAGCAATACCAACTCAAACAACACCACAGGGGCAATAATGAGTTCGAATCGAACTCATACCAGGGGAAAAGAGAAGGTTTACAGCGATGTTTCAATGAAAATCGGAAAGAGCCCGTATACGCTGCAGCTTACACACACCCACATACAAATTGCCACACACTCACACATCAGAAAGACACACACACCTCATGTTTACACACGCAGCCAGAAAACACCCACGACCACAATCAATCGCAGCACACACTCATGGCAGCTGTTTATACACACACACACACACACACACACACATGTTTATACACACACTCCCCTGTTTATGCAGTTCGCTGGAGAGGAGAGGATGAAGGAATAAAGAAAGAGCTCGAGAGAGAGATTAGAGGGGGAGAGATTTTGGTGCGAGAGAGATTGAGAGGGAGAGAGACCGAGAGAAACTTTGAGGGAGAGAGATAAGAGCGTAACTGAGAACAGCCCAGAACAATCTAAAGGAGGTGGGCTGGGTTTTGTAATAAAAACAAAATAATAAAGGCAAAAATGGCACTTTCCAATTGCTAAAAAGATACAATATTTAATCAATTTAACTCATTTCTAAATTGAAAATTAAATAGAAAAATTATGAAAAATTAGACTTTTCATTTTTAAAATAAAGAGTATAAAATTACAAACACTCACATATTTATAAAATATTTTTAGGATAAAAAATGAATTAAATATGAATTTTGCAAGTTTTGATCCATTAAATGCAATAAAACTCTTAAAATCATCTTAAAATACTTAAAACACCCAAAATAATTCTTCCACTAATTTTATAAAAATCTCATAAGATCAATAATGCATGATATAAATAGATTTTCATCATAAAAATACAAATAAAATTACACGGGCTCACATTACACATATAAATCATCATATAAATATTTAAACATGACGTCACATTCATTTATTCTAAAAAAAAAAAAAAATTTCACACCATATAATCCACATTTAATACTAAATAATCAAATAATAATAATAATAATAATAACGATATTTTCTAGGGCGTTATAGGGGCCAGCCTTTAGTACTTGACAAGAAATTAAACAAGTTATGGTATTCCACTTAGACTTCTATCACACATACAAATAGTCACGTAGCAGTACCTCCCCTCCTTAAAGGGTTGTTCTTCTCAGTTCATAAAGAAGATTAATAGGAGAGAAGAGGAGAAAAGTATTTCAAAGAGTTACAGAAAATTTTCATAATTGCAAAATATCATACATAGAATTGACCTTTGAACTACAGAGGTTCATTAGAGAAGAAAAGTAATCGTGTTCGTATCAAATACTACTTTATCATAATCTCACATGTCAACATGTCCTCACCGCTCCGTCTGTCATTCTATGGACCTATACTCTTGTTCAATCTTAGCAACACTCACTTTTGGAAATCCATCAACTCTTATGTTAAATCTTAGATTTCTCTCTTGACATCATTGTTACTGATATTCCACACCATGCTACTAGCTCTTCCATATTCATGATACTAACACTATCAGGTTATCACCCCAAGAGTTCGCTAAGGAACCCATCCATCACTTCATTCAAAACACTCCCTGCTTCATGTTCCATAATTACTTCCCAATCTTTTCTTTATCAATCACATCCGTCTTATTGTCTGATTCTTATTCACTTTTGTTATTTACCTCCATCGTCATCTCTTTATTGAGACATCTTTTGCACTTGGTACCTCCTTATTGGTATCCTGTCACATTTACTCTATAATTATCACATTATTCCAATTTAAACCCTCCAAAATGAATCTTGCCGATTTCTTTAACCTAGACCCAATATAATCTACTTCTGCCAAACTTGTTTCACATCACTTGTTCTTTTCTATCCGTGATTTTTCACAGGTTGTTCTTCGTAAGTCAGACCAGGTCGTATATCTACATGCTCGTACTCTTATCATCTGTCGAGCATCTACATTTTACTGGCGTAGCCTTGCCACATGAAACATGTTACGATCATATTATAAGTTTTGGGGGTAAAACTGGCTCGAATGCCACCTTCCAAACACTTTTAAACTCTCAGATGGCCAAATAAATCTCGGGCTCAACTGCCCTTCTCTCCAAGTCTCATTAATTCTTTCCACGGGAATACCTTTAGCATCATGAATCTTCAACCTCATATTTTCTATCTTGTTTGCGCAAAAATACACTAACACAAACTTGCTTGTCATTCATCAACATGCCATTTAGCTTATCAATAGCAGCACTATCTTTATCTTTGCGTTGTCATCTACTTTCTTAGAAGAATCACCACTACATTAATGTAGTCCATTGTGAAATCACCATTGTTTACTGTTTACGTAGTGCTTTAATAGTTAATCAGACGTGTTATATAATTGTCATATCCAAAATTGTCTAGGAAGACGAACTAATCACTATTTCTTATTCATAAGGAATACTTCCTAAACTTGATGTAGATATTAATGAAGCAGATAAAATTGCAAAAGAGCTTCAAGCATCGCAGCTATGACAGGTTGCTAAAATTGTTAATCATATATCCTCCGTAGAAGACTGGAAACTTAGCGGTTTACTTAATCAACTTCGTATCGTGGTCCTGGTCTACCTCAAAATAGGACCTCCTAATGTAGGTAATATGCTTAAGACGATCAGGAATTGAATCTTTACTTAAACTATTATTACCGTCGATTCTTGCACAAGCATCAGTAGGAATGTGAATCCTCCACCACATTATGAACTTCAAGGTTCATTTCTATATCATTCTGTTTCTTTGGTATAAGCATTTGTAATTACTCTTTTATCCTTAAAGTGTCGGCCATCTCATTGGCCTTTCCTGATAACAATAATTCCTTGTAATCAATGTTTCCTGGATTTATTCTAACTTAAATTTTCTACCTCATTCCCATCGCTGTTGGGTGAAAGCGTTCTCCCTTAAGCTCTGCTGAAGGAGAAAAATATCTATCAATCTTTTTCCATAAGTCATTGCTTCCACCTTTCGGTGGGAACTTCATCACAGTTACTCCCAATCATACCTAGGATATTTTTTCTCTTAGTTCTTTCTTGTTTTAGGATAATCTCAACCTTTATTTGGTTCAATCCATACTTCCTCATGGTCTCACACATGCCTCACCTGGCATTATTATTATTGTTGTCGTACATTCCTTACCAGAATTCTATTTTTGAAACTCAGAATATTACCCTTTTTCCTTATAAGGTTTCTTAGGTCATTCTCATCATTCCTCCTGTATTTTCTGGGTACAGGCTATATCAAAGTATCATTAATCAGTCCTATAACAATTCTGTCTATGTACTTTCCGAAACTCCTTTCAATAAATCCCTAAAGATTATTGATGCCTTGGTCAATCCAACTTATCTTGTCCAAATTCACAATGTCTTTATTAGGGGTAATGCCATCCTTTGTGCATCCCCCGGGTTCGTCTTAAATTATGGACATTCTATCCTCAATTCCATTTTCAAAAAATACTTACATCCTTTAATTAACAATCAGATCACATATCCATAATAAGGGTCTCTTTTCATTCATTTTCAGTTTGATAATCTATAGGTTGCTTAATGCTAGCCTTTTCTTTCAGATTGACGTCAGTCTACATGACCTTCCGAAAGACAGCATATGTCTATCCGCTCTTCTTACAGAACTTGATAATGGTAGCAAGGATGTTCTTGAAGATATTGGTCGAGTTCAATGTGAATCCCTAAATACCTATTACTCTTCTTGAGGATATTCTATTTCAGATAACATTTATGAATCATACAGTACAATGTCTGACACTCTTCATACCTCCATTGATGTAAAATCCCATCGTTATGTATCTCAATTCACTTTACTTCTCTTTCTAGCTCATAAGCTGGTCAATCATATATGCCTTAATCACTTCACTTTATATCCAAAGTTCTCGCGGTTGGTTCTTAGTGAGAAGCACCCCGCTTTGTCCTTGCATTGCTGGTCTAGTCACTTTATAATCCTTTGGGACATGGTCCCAACTAGCCACACTAAAATATGTGAGTTTAGGGGTTAGCTAATAGCATTACTTTTCTAGAAATTGCCGGTGTAGTGCCTCCTTCGTCCATAGCGAAGATAGTTTATCTAGAGCAGGTTACGCTTAACAATATGCTTTTTCCCGCGTACTCTTAACTTCTTCTTTTTGTATTTGTTCACTGCTTTCCTTTACACCGCAAATCTTATGTACCAGTGTAGCATAGTCACTCAACTTGAGCACTGCCACTCTTCGTTCATCCCTCATCCACGATACCTTCTGATCTTCTCAAAATTTTACTCCATATAAGTCTCAATCGACTTCTTGGTACCGTCTCCGGGCACCTTTCCTTTATTTTTTATCTTTTCAAATTCTCTTATCAATCCCGCGTGCTGCATAAGCTTAACACTCTTGGCATAATAGCCTTTTCATTTAAGTCAATCCCGGAATTTCTGAGTCCGTTTTGGTTCTTAAATACATTTCCTTTCTTATCGTCCAATCTCAACTTCACCATTTTATCTCTTCAATCAATTGCAATAATCAGGGTCTGTCCACCAACCCATATAGCAGTTACCTTACCCAATCCACAGGGTTCGCTCCAGTTTCTACTCTCTTCAATGGCGTTCTCTGATAATCAGAAAGACAAGGTTTGCCAAAAATTTGTTGGACTTCTTTCCAGAATCAGGATACTTTTGGTTAATCTATCCACCCACTGGTAATACTAAGAAGATCAATTTTGAAACCTAAAGAACAGTTCTACGAGCATCCAAGCAGGTAGAATCGTAAGCAGTTATAATAACGGAATGATTGACATAAAGTTTATCCACTGGAAGGAACCAAATATATACATCCTATAGAAAGGAAATCAAAAGTTTCAAACTGAAACAATCCACACCCTCCTGATACATATACGTCCTAATAGTCGATACTATCAAATGTCAGTCTACCTAACCATTAGTCTCAGGAGGACCACTACCGTCGGAGTTAGTCGTTCCACAATATTGGCACTATCAAGGCCATCCGAATCTGGTGAACAGTGCTGTCCGAATGCGTCCGCAATTACTCTGCCGTGCTGCATAAGCACACCACCAAAACCTATATGAGGTGCGTCATAATATATCACAACGTCTTCCTTCTTCCATTAGGCAATGCCAACGCTGGGTCACCTCCAATTTCTCCTTTAGCTCCAGGAAGGTTTTCTCACATTATCTCGTCCATTCAAACTTCTTAGTCCTTTGTTGGTGTGGTTGGCCTTTCTCAATTGAAACTACCTTTAAATCGGCGGAGTCAACCAACAATACTCACTATTGATCGTATGTCCTAATAACTGAACTTCATTTGACCAGAATTCATACTTCGAGAACTTGGCATACACTTGCTCTTTCAGGTTTCATCTTAAAACATTCTCCATTACCTCTTAACCACTGAACGTATTACTTGATCCATTTATGATTCAGCGTCGGAGTAAACTTAATGTAACTACTATAATCCATTCAAGGAAAGAAAGAATTAATATTCCTCTGAATCACATGCATCTAATGTTTCTGGTTCATCATTTCACTGAGTTAAAATAAACCTATGCTTAGTCCTTGACAATAGTCTGATTACGAATTTATCCTATACTCACTGGTCTTTTCCTCTTGTAGGTTCTGAGATCATCGTCTCGTTTACTACTTCATTATATAACTTTATCCAATCATACCATCTATTCTTAATGTCTTTACTTTCTAAGCTGATCCATTCATAAAATGAACATTTCCCTGAATAGACCAGCTCATCAATCTCAATTTGACTTCATAATTTATAACCTATGAAATCTGTCTTCTCATGGCGAATTACCATTGATAATATTCACACTAATCCATTTATCAAATGATATGGCACTTGCTTCCTCTATCTTAACTGCTCCTGGAGATTCTGCTCCCTGTCCTATATCGATGTCTTTGATAATCATGCATCATCCTAACTCTTTTCTCATTAGTCTGAAAGTCTCTAAGGATTCTTATCTATCCCCACATAAGTTCTCAAGTAATCCTTCCAATCCGTCTTACTTGCTGGTACTACATCCGGTAGTCCGGCTATGAATCCAATATGCATCTTTAATTTTCTCAATAATATCTCAATTCTTTACGCTCACTTCTCTGAGCACTATACCTTAGCTCTTACAGTTTCTCTAGCTGCAGCCCTTATTTCCTCAAGGGTAAGCTCCTTATCCTTAGCAGGATTCTCTTAACTGGAACCTCCTTCGGGTTCTCAGTAGGGTACTCTATCGAATTCACAATCCCATCATCAGCATATAATAAAGCATCACCGTGCTGCTGCTCGTAAGCCTCAAGGTCTGTTGCCTTGCTCGTCGATACGATATCGAGCTAATTTACTATTATGATACCTAAGAATTCCCATAAGGGTATTAGGTGAACTTGGCAAGAGTTCTTATTATCTTAGTGAATTTATTGTTTCAACATCGCATCATCTCTGGGGTTTATAACGTAACGCTCGGATACCATTTCTGTAACAGCCCCAGATCCGGGGTCGGGGATCCGGTTGTCACGGTCTCAATATCCATCCATAAAACCAATATAAACTAAATTACAACCTTGTGACCCAAAATAATAACATAAAACACACCCGTTATAGTCCCAGAGATGAAATCAGAGTAAACAACAAATATTATTAATCACAAGTTTTGAGTTCTTGCAATCCAAAAAGGATTACGATTTAACTATTACATACTCTTTGTCATCCATAGATATGTCCGATACTTAAAAACTGAAAACTAGCCTACCAATAGCTTCCTCCGCAGCACTGGTAGCTACAACAACGGGTAACTCTCTGACGGTTCCCATGCTCTTGCACCGAGTGCGCCTTGGACGGGCCATCTGCTCTAGCTGTTGTTGTGATATAATAAATAAAGCAAGGGTGAGCAATAGCCCACCAAAAGTAATATATATGTGAACAACAGTATATATATAACAATTCAAATATCTGTGAAAGCATATGCCATGCATTAACGAACATGGTACCAGTATAAGGAAAACGATGAAGTTACAAGGTAACTCAAAACATATATTCTGTAGAAATATTTGCTGTGCAAGGTAAAAGCAAGACATCATCATATGTCATAAAAGAAGGGAATTGAAGGAAAATATTGCAACCCCAGTTTTGAACATTTTTCAAACTCCTGTCAACCTAAAAGAAGTCTCTTCAATACGTGTTGCGGAGAATTCCCGTCAACCTAAAAGAAGTCTCTTCGATATGTGTTGCAGGAAATTCCCAATTCGGGAGATGAACTAATACTGGAGTTATCACGCGCCAACTATCCGACTCCTCGATGATTAGTCGGAGATGGTACAACCCAATATAGTTTACTAGCGGTAGAAGGAAGAACTAACGGATTTACTTGTCTACCGCCCTTAATAGTAACTCCCTGGCCAACGGTTGGGCCTTGTGATGGACCGCGCGACTCGGCCTCTTACACACGACTCCTAGTTCGAATAAATCCATGACTCTGAAACGTAAAGTTCGTCCTCCTTTCCCCAAGTGTAATACTCGTTGATAGGACTCCACAAAGTAATCGTATCTAATTGGAAAGGAAAATTCACCAATATTTCCCAAGCTGATGCTTATTAATGGATATAAAATTGTTCCATCAATCTTACCCCTCGAGTGTTGAGGAGGTAACCAAAAAGACTCATATTGATGTTTGAAAAGAAACAAGATGTGAGTGAAAAGGTAGTTTTAACAAGTATATAACCGGGCAGTCAAAGAAATAACATCTCTCAAGCAGGGTTCCCTTATATTTTAGAAGATAGGTTCGAATGAAGAATGGAGTTTTGAGAACCTTCCTTGATAAAAATAATAATAATACGACTCAGAGATACTTGACATAGTATTTGAATATCAAGGAAATTTTTTTGAATAAAATATCTCATTTTAGAACTAATTGAAAGAATTAAATAAATATTCAAAGAATATTTATTAAACCAGAAATAGTTCAATAATATTCTTAATATAAATATTGCTCATGATTAACCCTCGAATAAGTATATATAAAATATTCATTAAATAAATAATTCCTCGAATAAATATTCAAAATGATATCCAAGAAAATGAAAATAATTAAAACATTAAATAAATATCCAACATAATATTCATTAAGTAAATAGACTCAAATGAATATTCGAAAATAATATAAAATAAAAAATTAAACTCAAATGAATATTTGAAATAATATTCATTAAATGAATAAAGCTCAAATAAATATTCAAAATAATATTCATATAATACTTCTCGGATAAGTATTCAAATAACATTCCTCGAATAATTTCCAAGTACTTAATACTTATGGAAATATAAATAACGTTCATAAATAACATCCCTCAAATAATCTGTCACTGGAATCCCTCCGGGTTTCCATGACTATCTTTATATTACAAAATACAGACTCCCGGTCTTTATTAAAAGAATGAGATCATATGCCCTTCACTAAGGGTCTTAGAAATATCCGGCTTATAATTAGTATATCTTGTATCTAACTTATAAGCCAACATCAATCAGGGAACTAGATTTGCAATAGACTTGAAAGTAGGCATGCATGCTATGGCATATGTATCAGAAAACAACAAATATATATATTATCACAACAATAGTTCCAAAGTATTGGAAACTTGCCTGGTACTCCCGCTATGCTAGTGGTATGACTCAGGATGGTCCAGCAATCTATAAATAACCACAATTACTCAAGGTTAATCACCTATCACTTTGAAAAGCCATGTAGCAATTTTACTTTACCTAAAACACGTTTTCAAGTTTATCTCTCATTAACACCGTTATGAACCGACACTTGCTTGCTATCAAGGCATGGTCTCAATCTTACACTTGATAGGTACTTGAGTCATATAAGTTCTAGGGTCGATCGTTTACTCGAAAAGATTATTCCTCAAGATTTATCGTCCGTTTTCTAAGTTGTTTTCCAAAGTTATAACCAATTATCCTTTCTAAGGGTTCATTCGCACTTAACCTTGATTCGAATATTTATATAAAATCGAAAAACGATTCGTTTGACATAAGGTCTTCTCTCACACCTTCCTTATGACCTCTAATATTTAATTACCAAGATTCGTCATAGAATTACTCGAGTTAAGGGGGTTCAATTTCAATTACGAATTTTCATTTACGGTTTCGAACCACTTTTAGTAAATCGGCCATAATTCCTAAACCGTAAGTCCGTTTGCTTCGATTCTTTCGCCAAAACGATCTATGACTTGAGATCTATAAGGAAATGTCATAAACTCATTAAGGTCAGATACTTATACCTACTGTCATGCACAAATCCTTAAGGCCTAACGAAATTCGGGCATTACGACGGCTATAAATCGGACGTTTCCAAATTTATTACATCACAACCAAGCCACGCCGGGCATACCATCAATCTCACACGCATAATACTCATCTCATAAGTTCAAGAACATCATGCTATATCATCATATTCATCACATCTCTTAGATAAAACAAACTCACTACATAATCATGCTTACATGCTTGTTATAACACCATAATAATTACTACTCCAAAAACTATCAAGAACATCCATAAACTTAAAATAAGGCCTAGGGTTTCAAGAGAGTTATACCTTCCTTGGTGTGTAAATGAGCCTAACAAGCCTTGATCAATTCCTTAGAACACCTTACCAAGCTTAGATCATCCAAACAAATTAAGAAAAACAAGGTTAGTTCTTGAAATCACTATTCACCCTAAACTTTCTTGATTTTATATCTCACGATTGGCATGGAATTTGAAGATGAAATTCATAGGATATCTTAGTTATAAAATATAGGACTTACCTTAATTTTCTTAAGATTTAACAATGGTTGGAAGTTGGATTTTGATCTTTGAATTAAGGAAAAGGCCGAATGGCTTCAATGGAGAGAAAGAAGTTGTTTGCCTTGGTTGCTTGGTCTAATCTTGTCTAACACATCTTGCTTGGATAATATCTTGTAAAAAGTAGCTTTATTAAAGTAAGTAGGTCATGGATGATGCAAGAACCAAGTGGCCAAGTGGTGTGTTAAGTGATATAATCTTGTATCATTTGGTTTGTTTATAATCTTGCTAGTTAGCACTGTAACTAGCTTGGTTACTTGATCATATCCACTTGTACATGCATGTAGCTTGGCTCTCTGCTTGTTTCTTTGTCCAGTTATTGCTCAATTTCGTTGATCGTTCGGAGGAATATCTCGAAGATTTATCGTTAGGGTTTTACAGGAAACCTTCTTAATATTTTTGATCACATCTTTAATCCTCCTTTATAATTCTTGAATTTAAATCCCTTAAATCTTTTTAATAAATCCTTAAATCCTTTAGTGTCCAGGGAAATCTCGAAGAAAATAAAAGTGTTATTTTTTTGAATCCGATAACTTTTACATACACTCTTTTTCCCCTTGGATCATTAATACGAACTCAAAAATCCGTTCCGGGTACTTCTATATAGTGTCGTCTAATAATATTCCAATTTCCACCAAAAACACTATTCATCACTTATTCTCTCTTTAATTCTTATAATTAGAAAAATGTCCTTGCGCTTTCCCGAGCGTTCCTTAACCCTTTTATGGAACCACTGGACTTATACTAGATATCGATTTGGATGATATGAGAATACTTCCTCTATTTGTAAGCCATATCCTACTTTCTTGACGATAGATTATTCTTACCAAAGTTGTCAACCCATTGCATTGTTCATGACATATAAATATTGGAATCCATATCCATTCCATAATATAAGTTTTAATTCCTACCAAAAATTAGGGTTCTTACATCAACCAGGTAAGATTGTTCTAAACCTAGGACAAGATTCTTTTGATATTACTGAATCGGTTGTCAATTCAGTACTTCACTTACATGTTAATATGCCTTATGTTTGTGAACCATCCGATGATGATATTAGAACTATGTTATCTTCACTAGGATATAGTGGACCTTTAGATAACATGAGCCAGTTAAGGAGACCTTTTCTTAGAAAAGAGTGGTCTTTCTTCTTTGATCAATTAGCTAAATGCTTTACTGGTAAATGTAGTTCTTTTGAACAAATTACTGCTGTTACTTCTCACATTGGATATATTTTGATTTATAACAGAGTAATTAACATTGGTCACATTCTATTGAATCAGATGAGTATCAAACTTGGTCCTAATAAAAATGGAAGGAATATGGTTTATTATCATAGATTTATGCAATTATTTATCAACCATTTTATTCCTAATGCTAATACCAGGTTTGGTAGACAACATTGTGTTCCTTCTTCTGTACAACAAAAGAGAATTTTCTCCGATATTACAAAGATGGACAGTGAGAAGAATTCAGAGGAATTACCTGCAATGCATTATCCAAATCATACTCAGGTACTTCTAAGAACTCATCTTCCTACTCTCTATAATTCTTCTTTCTTTGGTGGTGAAATGATTCAGGAACCTCAATTGGAGGAGGACCCCCTGTGTCTACCCAAGTAACCCAAAACATCACAGTCTCTGAAACAATTCTACAAAACATCACAGTCTCTGAAACAATTCTACAACCAATTCATCAGTTGTAAAGAAGAGAAGATATGTAGCTCCTAGTTCTAGTAGTTCTAGTAGTGATGCTGATGATATACCTCTTGTTGAGAGAGAAGAATTGAAGGCTGTAATTCGACTTTCTAAGCTAGGTGAAAGAGGTGAAGGACCTAGTCACAGTCAGGATGCAGTCTCCCAAAAGACTATAGTTCTTAAAAAGGGAAAATAGTTACTAGGTACAGTCTCTCAAAAGGCTGTGTCTATTGAAAAAAGATCTCAACCCAAGATCACCACTGAGTCTGCACCCCTTGAGTCTTCTCAAGTTAAATCTATTGTTCACTATACCAGGAGAACAAGGAGAAAGATTCAATTGTCACCTACACACACAGAGTCTAGTCCAACTAATATTTTGCAGGTCTCTAAGCATAAAGCTCTATCCAAGTCAGAATCTGACAATAGAGGCCTTGATATTGATTCAAGTTGGGAAACCACATTGACATACAGGTTGGCTATGAAGTTAATTTCTATGAAAGTCAAGCTTTCCAGGCCTGTTCTAGACTTTATGATGTAAGAGTTCTCAAACTTTCTCATCCTCAAGAATATGGAATTCTATATCAAAGACTTGATCTTATGAATATGTATTTCTATCAATCAATCAGAGGAGAATTGAGAAAGAAGTTTGTACTTTCTAAGCATGGTGCACTTCAATCACTTCACACATACTTGTTTCACAAGGATTTCATTGTTGAAGATGCTCCAGCTCAAGGTGAATAAAAGGAGGTAGTAGATAGTGGAATGCTGTCAACAGGAGATACTATTGCACTAGTGGTGGATAGTAGGATAGATCAGATCACAGTCACTGCAACACAAGAACCATCTAGTCAGAGGTTGGATGACTCAGGAACTGTGATTGCTGATGCTGAAAGGTCTTCTGTGATGGCTGAAACTGCAATTGAGATACCCTGTGATATGGGAGGAATGACTTTGATTGATTTTCCTGAAGATCTGTAATAACCCTAACTTTAGAAATGCTACAGTGATCACATGAATAGTAAAATTTGAGGATTTAGGGAAATGGTATGTAGGTACACTATAATTGAAACAGAAAATGAGTAAACAGAAACCATATTCGTGTTGAACTAAGAAAATATGTGACTCGAAATGACAATAGATTTCAGAAATTCCTGAATATGGATTTTTGAGGATTTTAAGTTCGAACGAGCTTCTATTTTATTAGATATTAAGGAGCATGGAGATATTAAAGGAATTATATATTGAGAAATTAGTGCATTAGGGTAAATTAAGGGATTATTAAGTTAAGGAATTATCAAAGGAATTTGGATTGTTAAATGATTTCAGAACCACTGAGATAATGAGGTATATTCGAACCGAATCACAATTAGACGAGTATGGAAACCAAACAACCAAGATTTATAAATTAACAAGGATACCTACCATATTATTAATTATCAAGAGAATTAGCATAATACTTAGAAAAATCAAGAAAACAAGTATTCTAGATCATCTACAATTACATCATCCATTACATCATTTTCCACTCACTTTTCTTAAGGATTAATTAGTAAAATCACATGATAATTATCCATATGACATAGCTAAATATCTACCAAAAGTAGATTAGTTAGGATAAGATCAAAAATCAAGAAAAATCTCTTCCCTTCCATCATCTTCTTCCATTCGAATTTCACTATTCATCAAGAAAAAAAAATTCAAAACCCTAGTTTCAAGCAATCTAAAATCAAGGGAAAAATCATGGAGGTTACTTGGGGATATATATAGACATCCACCAAGTTTCATAGCAAACAAACATCATTTGGCAAGGTAATAAAATCATCAAAGTTGATGATGAATAGTAATAAATAGTGATTTCAAGAGCTAGCTTTGGTTTTTATGATTTCTTTAGCTAATTCCATCCACTTTAAGGTTGTGTAAGGACTATAAAAGGTTTATTAAGTGTGATTAAAGCTTCAAGAAGGTATAAATGTTCTTGCCCTTTTGTATTTATGAAGGATATTAGTTGTGTTAGTAGATATGTTGATATAAGTGATTATTCATGATGATATATGTGTTTGTAAGTGGTTTAAGTTGAATATGGAAGTATTGTGTGCTTGTAACCATGGTTGGTAAGATGACCACATGGTGTAGGTGATGGTGTATAAGGTGGATGATGGATTTGGAGTAGTAATATCTTGGAAAGTATGAAAATATAGCCGTTATAATGCCCGATTTTCGTTAAACCAAATAGATGCCCTGTTTTTGGTCCCCATATTTGTATGGTAGGTTTCTGTCCATAGCACCCACTGATCATGAGAGGGTAGAGCTTGGTTCATAGATCGTTTTGATATAAAGCACGTTAAAATCTGATGAACGGTTTAGGAGAAAAGTCAGTTTTAGTGAAAGACGTTCGAGAACCGAGAAAACGTAATTGTATCAACTTTGAGGCTATAATTACCATACTTAAACATTTTTAAAAGTTATTAAATTTTGGGATATTGTAGTAGGGTGGTCAGAGGACCATTACCAGTTGACCTTGCATTAAAATTCGGAATTGATATTTTCTGAGAATTTTTACAGTCGAGTGTGGTTATTAGGGGAAATGGTGGAATACACTAAAACCTTGATCGAGTTTAAAAGTGATTAAGTTCTTGGAACTTTTGGTGCGTAAAAGCTATGTCAAACATATATTATGTGTCAAGGGTGTTATTGTATAAAGATTAGGTGATTAAGTGGGATATATACTAACTGTGAACCTTTCGTTTCTATAGAGACGGGAGACGAACTCAGGATCATACCTACTCGCTTTAGAGATCCAGGCAAGATTTTTCTCTCTCTACTTGGAAAATTATTTACCTTCGAAGAAAATGATTTCATGGAATATATAGGTGTGATTCTATTGTTGCTATTTTAATAAAGAATTTATTTCCTGATTTTGGAAATTAAAGAAAGATGGATATGGATATATAGAGATGATTACGCATAAAGTGAACATGCTTTATGATTAAGAGTTATATGAAAGAATAGTATCAGTTGTTATCTAGGGTTATATAAAAGAATGGTATCAGTTGTTATCTAGGGTTATATAAAAGAGTGGTATCAGTTGTTATCTAGGGTTATATGATTTATAATATTATGTTAAAATATATTCTTTTTAAATATTATGATTTAATAAATA
Organism: Saposhnikovia divaricata; assembly: GCA_036435485.1. NCBI lineage: Eukaryota > Viridiplantae > Streptophyta > Magnoliopsida > Apiales > Apiaceae > Saposhnikovia > Saposhnikovia divaricata. The sequence continues at coordinate 146,259,161 of CM071596.1, read as the reverse complement.
TTATTTGCTTATTATTTACTATTTCTAAAAGAAAAGAAAAAGATGGAATATTTTATATATATATATAAGTGTACTGGATTCCATTAAACACAGAGAAGATGTCTGAGTCATAATCAGAGTATTATGGCATAAGCTTTAAAAGTGATGACATATGTGAATGAAAGTGGAAATGGAAAATGTGGAATGATGTTTTAAAAATGGGATAATGGTTTGAAAAAGGGGGATTGCAACAAAAAGCGTAAGAGGCTGTGTGCGGCACAGTCCAGCACTCAATATTTTATTACGGCCCAAGAGTTGCCGAAGGAGGATGTAGCAGGTAGCCTTCCTCCAGGGTTGATGACCAGGTGGGATCATCCCTTCTACTAGTAGTAAACAGAGAGCAGGTACGGTCAGGCGACTGATCATCGTCCTACGTACCTGGCGCTAGCAGATATCCCCAGAACTTAAAAGAAAGAATTGATAATGATTTTCAGATCTGTATTCTGAAAAAGAAAAATGGTATGAAATGATGAAATTGTTTTACAGTAAGAAGAGAAACTGATTTTATATTATTTTTATATAATTGTTGTATAAAAAGGGAAAAGGAAAGATCGTGTAGAGAGATGATGTGCAGATGATATATTATCTTGAAATATTATGCTGAGGTGATGTAATGATATTTTACAAGAAAAACTGATATTATATTATGTTAGAAGAAAAAACTGATATTATATTAAAAGAGAAGCTGATATTAGAATGCTATATATTTCTTTTAGTATAAAAATATTTGGAAGGAGTAGTTATCAAATAAAAATAAATTCTCTTTATAATAATTATGATTTGTCTTCTGTTATTATACAGATATACTTATGATTTTTTTTTCCTTTGATGCTAGTTGATAGAATTTATCTTGCTGAGCTATCAGCTCACTCTTGCTATTTACTTATACAACAGCTAGGTCTCATGCCGATACTTCGCACTACACCCCGCAAGAGGGTAAGGGAAAGGCGACTTTTTGAGAGAACGCTGGCACCTATTCCTGAGGTAGCGTATAGACAGACGGGTCCTGGTAGACTTATGTACATTAAGTGTGTAAGCTTATGTACTAAACTTTTGGTTGTTGAAGTGCTTCCTGTAGAAGTATTATTCAACAATGTACTTAGTAAGATTATGGGTTTGTAATAACTGTTTAACTCTAAACTTTTAATATTGTGGATGATGTTCTCTGAGCATATGACTGGTGTGTGTTAATATTAAAGTGTGGGGTCTATTGTGTGAGTTTTATTATGCATTTATATTCCAGCTGTCAAGAGTAGAATTTTAATAAATGGAAATTGGACCGTGATGACCTGGATCCATGACCCCGGATCTAGGGGCGTCATAAGATCAAACAAATATTGTTCAGTCAGAGTTTATCCACCTTGAGGGTGTATAACGCCTTAGAAATTTCAGAATATTTAATTATTAAGAGTTATTTATTTTATTATTAATTGTGAATTATGTGGTGTGTGAATTGGTTGAGGAAGTATTATATTTCTGGAATAATATTTGGAAGTCAGATTGATATTTTATATGTGTTATGTAAGCCCGACTATTTTAATTATATTTTTGGGATTTATTTCCTATTTATTTGTGTTATATTTACCTTCTGTGAATTTTATAAAATTCTCGGGATTAGCAGAAATCCTGAAATCCTCTTCATTATTAACTTTATTAGTTTATATGATTTTCAAAAATATTTGGTGAATTATTTTTGGGTTTCAAGGATTTTAAAATGGTTTTACGAATTATTTTCCAATTTAATGGTTTAATCTTGTAAAATTCGTATTTAATTCGTTTTTGATCCTAAAAATATTTTAAAAATATGTGAGTGATCGTAATTTCACATTCTTCATTTTTAAATTTTTAAATTGAATATTTCATTCATTTTGTATTTAATTGTGATTTTACAAGTTTGATTTTTATAAGTTTTATTTAAAAGAATTTACAATAAATAAAAATAATATGTTTTTAGTTTTCCCCCAAATCTCTTAAATCTTAAATCCCTAATTGAATTTCCAAAACCAAACATAACATCAATCTCTCTCGACTTGTTCTCTGGAAACCTCTCGAAGTTCACTCTCAATTCTCTTGTTCGATTCATAACAAAACCATTTCTCTCGGCCTTGTTCTCTTGGAATTGGTAAAGGCTATTTCCCTGTTCTTTCTTCCTCTGTTTTGCTGTGCGACCTGTGCGTGTGGGTTGCAGCCGTTTGGGTCGATCGCTGTGTGTTGTGGTGTGTGTCCTTGGGTGTGTGTGTATATCGCGTGTGTGAGTATGAACTCAGTGTGAGTGTGCGTGTGTGTTAACTTCTTGTGAGAGCAGTTTGTGTGAGTGATTTGAGATGGTGTGTGTGTGTGTCTCGAATTAGTGTGTGTTAATGTGTGTGTTCGTGTAGTTGGGTTCGAGAGTATATGTAATCGTGGCTGATTGTGTGTGACTGTATGGCCAATTTGTGGTTGGAATCTTTGGGGTGTTGTGGTTAAGCGGTGGTTTCCGCAGTTATTCATGGTTCCTGTTATGAAGTTAATTCACTGCTTTTCCTGTTGATTCACTCACAAACTGTGCTTGCTTGATTGCAGTTACGATGATGAAATTATTTGTTTAATTAACTGTGGTGATTACAAGCTCAGTTAATGCATCTCTAAATTCGAATTACTGGAATATTATTTGATTGTTGTCGTGGTATAATTGTGAAATATTCGAATAAATAGTAAGCGTAGAATTCCGAGTTGGAAACCCTAAATTGGGCACCCTCGGGATTTTGCCCCCTCGACGATGATTTTATTTGAGTCGAGGGTATAAAATGGCGATGATGATTATTTTCTGAGCCAAAAATAAATATGTAATATCTAAATTTTAATATTTACTTAATAACTTGTAATCCAATATCAAATTAGTATTAATTATTTAAATTGTACCAGATTGTGAATCAGTGAATTGGAATGTGAATTGGGATTGAATATTAATTATGGATTCAATTGGTTTGTGTTGGTTGTGTCGGCTGTATCCCGACTGGCAGTCCCCCGTATAAAGGGGATGCCGTCAAAATTTTCCTAAAATATATTAACATCATTTCTTGGATACGAGTATGTATAATTATATAACTTATACGAGTTGTGAGTCGGGCTTCATATTTTAAAATCTATATGGTATGTGCTTATGTGGCTATTTGATTAAATACTTTGTCTGTAGCTTATGTATTGATATTATACGATTAAATAAACATAAATTAGGGAACTATTCGCTGGGGTAGCCTAAGTGGAATGTTTATATTGATTAGCGAGTATTATACGGAATTCTGAAATAGTGTTATATTGTGTGTAGATTCCGTGGATAAAGGAAAGGCTAAAGCTGAGGACGTAAAGACGCTTCGGATTCTGTGATTTTCTATTTAAGGCAAGTAAATTGCTTCAATTACCTTTCAAATGAGTTATGATTATAAAAGTCTGATTCATATACTTATTTAAATTATGCTTGCTATAATTGTTCTGTTAATTTCCCGAAATTGCGAATACTTAATTGTTATGTTCCAAAATTGATTCCACCGAGTTGTTGATGCTATTAATGAATTGATTTACATCCATATTCCTTGCAAGTGTATTATTCCACTCCTCTTTCAAGTAGATCGCTTCACTTATATTTCCAGCGAATTATGATCATCATATTTTGATTCCATTGTAATTGATTTATCCTTGATATAATTGCTCTGATAATTTCCATTAATTATGAATATTCAATTGTTATACCCCAGGTTGACTGTATCGTTTTTGTTAATCCTTTTGTGACTTGACTCAAGTCAATACCCCTTTTCGCCATATCGAACTTGTCGATATTTAATTCAGAGATTACCCGACCTTGTTCTATTTGATGTGATTTGAGATGTTGACCTGGAACGAAAGTATCCAGGGTGTTTGGCGGTTGAGGTGGTCGATTGTTCCGACACCTGATGTCTAATTATAGGATTGGACTGTTAGTTTTTAAAAAAATGTGGACCGTAAGGGTCGGACCAGATTCGTGGTCAGAAATAATTAAGGCCAATGTGTGCCGTGGATCCATTAAGGACATTGCTGTGTGCGTTTGTCCGGGGTTAGTGCGTGACTGATCAGCAGCCTAACCTTATAATTGTTTTTATTTATAAAATGCATGATAGTCCAATCCGATTCTATTCTATGATTCAGATAAAAGATGAACCTTTAATTGAGATATATATATTGTTGAATTGTTAATTCTTGAAAATCTTGCAAACATATCAGTTGTTGATGTTTTAGTTTCATACATATATACTTGCTGAGCGTTTTGGCTCACTTGCTTGCTAATTCTGTTTCCTCAGCTAAGCCAGGAGATGTCTAGAAGAAGTGGCCCGTCGGGTTGGGGTAGTCACCGAGGCAGTCAGAGGGTCGAGGCGGTTGGTTGGGTAGTGACATATACCTTGGTTTATATTATATCTGTATTTGTAGGCAGATTATCATATTTGATGGGTTGTATATTATTTGATTCAGTTCTGGGTTGTAATAGCTATTGATAGTTGTTTCATACAGTGACCTGTGTGCGGTCTGGGTTGTTATGGTTTTATTTTCTTATGGTTTAGTATAACTTGTGCTTGTGGACTGTTTTAGTTATACTTAGTTGCTTGAGCAGGTGATTAGTCCAGTTTATGATTACATCATGCCGAAATTTCTAAAATTTCTCCTATATTAATGTTTAATTGAATATAAGAGTTTATAATATTATTGTTGGTAAGTGAGGGTGTTACAAGTTGGTATCAGAGCCACAGGTCACAGTCACTGAAACAATTAGGTGGGGAGTCGGGGTAGAGTTATAAGAAAGGTTAGGATTATTTCGTGAGAGATAGGAAATCTAATTATATATATATATATGTATACTTCAGGCACCTGCTTCTGGTTCCGATTCAGACCCGGACGAGGATCCGGAAGGAGGGGCTTCTGTTCCGCAGCAGATTTCCCCAGGGGTTATGCAGTCGTTCGTGGGATCGCAGGGCTCAGTGAATGGGCCAGCATACCAGTATACTCCTCAGCCTGTACCATACCATGTGTACGAGCGAGTGGCCCGCGAGAGGGACTATCTCTTGGGGCAGATGGCAGAGTGGAGGGCTATGAGGGCTGGGGAGGAGGAGCGGGCTAGAGATAGGGATAGAGTGGCGGCTGAGCTGGAGGATGTCCGGAGGCGAGTACGAGCTCTTAGACGTGTTGTCATTAGGCGGGGACGGATGAGATCCCGAGATGAGCCGGCATTTGTGACACAGCAGGTGACCCTAGGTCTGGTGACGGCAGAGCTGGAGAGCATTTTGGGATCAGCTTGGCGGGGAGAGTCGGATGACGATGATGACCAGTGATGATTAGGGTAGTATGATGATGTGGTATTTAGAGGCCCGTTATGGTGGTAGTAGTACGTCAGGATTTGCAGTACGACCAGTTTTGTTGTATATATCTGTTGTACTGTGACTAGATGCTAGCAGTCTTCTCTTTTAGCATTATGTTGTACCCTTATCGAAGCGTTGTTCTTACGCTTGTATCTGATCTATCTATATATATCATTATCACTTTTGCAGAACTGTGTTAAATTTCCTTATACTGTCATTTACTTAAGCATCTTATTTACTGTTCGTTTCATATTTACTTTCAGCACCATTTCCTTCTAGCATTGTTTTTACTTTCGATACTATGTTTATCTTAGCACTATGACTATTGTTTCTTTATGGTACCTACTGAACGTCTGTGAATACCTTGTGTAACCTTGGATTGATATCTTATTGCACCTTGTGAATCAATTGTTGACCGGAATATTGGTTGGAGACCTCAAATTCCTTTTCAGTAATATATGCATTGTTTGTTTAGGTTGGATCATTTTGAGCTATTATTTTCTGAACCTGAATCTAATCTAATTGTTCATTGATTTCAGAAGTATGCCACCCAAAAAGAAGAAACAAAATACCCGAACCACCGATCAGGGGGAGCAAGCTAATCCACCCCCTGTTGGTCAGATGGACCCTGCCTTAGCACAGATATTACAAACTCTTGTTCAGCAGACTGCTACTCTGGCACAGCAACAGCAGCAATTACAGCAGCAGTTGTTGGCTCAACAGCAACAACAGCAACAACAGCAACAACAGCAACAACAGCAACAGCAACAACAGCAACAACAGCAGCAGCAGCAGCCACCTGTTCCTCCGGTGGTTACTTTTAAGTCTTTCCAGGCAGTAAAACCTCCTGAGTTTAAAGGGACAGCGGACCCGGTGGAGGCGAGGTCTTGGTTAAAAGAGATGGAAAAAGCCATTGCACTGGTGGGGGTTCCAGCAGACAAACAAACTGAATATGTAAGTTATTTCTTGAAGAATGAAGCTACTTACTGGTGGGAGTCAGTGAAGATGTTGGAAGCTACTGAGGTGATTCCTTGGGAGAGGTTCACAGAGCTATTTTTGGAAAAGTATTTCCCCGACTATATGAAAGACCAGATGGAGATGAAGTTTTTGGAGCTGAAACAAGGGAAAATGTCGGTGACAGAATATGAAACCAAGTTTACGGAACTAGCTAGGTTTGCTCCGGCCTATGTGGATACGGAGAGGAAGAAGGCTAAGAGGTTTCAACAAGGATTGAAACCGTGGATTCGTACTAAACTAGCAGTTTTGGAGTTGGAGACTTATGCAGCAGTGGTGCAAAAGGCCATGATAGCTGAAGGGGAAAGCGAATTATACTTCAAGGAAAAAGAAGGAAAGAAAAGGAAGGCTGGGTCAATGGGGGAACGACAAGAGCAAGGCAGTTCTCATAATGTGCCAAATAAAAAGCCAGGATTCCAGCCAGGAAAGTATGGAAACCCTAAGAAGCCGGGATCAGGGAATGGGGGCCAAGGAAATAGAATTCAAGATGCGAGTCAACAGAAATTGGTTAGGCCACCCTTGGCAGAATGCAAAACTTGTGGGAAAAGGCATCCTGGAGTGTGTACAAAGCTGGAGGTGACGTGTTTCAAATGTAATCAAAAAGGTCATTATGCTCGGGAATGCAAGGCAGGAATTGTGTGTCACCGTTGTGGGAAGCCAGGACATATAATGAAAGACTGTAAAGTACCTGTAGTAAAGCCTCCAGTTCTGGCTAATCCAATACTGCAAGCAATTGAAGCAGCACCCCCAACATCAAGTATCAGACCAGTGGCAAGGACTTTCAACATGACTCTGAACGAAGCTATTAAGAATTCGGATGTGGTAGCAGGTACGCTCCCTGTAAATTCTGTCAAAGCTAAAGTGTTAATTGATTCCGGGGCTACGAAATCCTTTATATCCAAAGAATTTGTTCAAAAGTTAAATTGTGAAGTATGCATGTTACGTGAAGCTATAGTTATAGAAATAGCTAATTCAGAACGAATTCCGGTTACGCAAGTGTGTCCTCGTTGCAAGATTGATATTTCAGGGCATTGTTTCTACGCTAATTTGATACCATTTCAGTTAGGTGAATTTGATGTTATCTTAGGAATGGATTGGTTAACAGAGAATAATGCCCGAATTGATTGTAAGAATAAGAAGGTGATCCTTAAATCCTCTGATAATGTAGAGGTTACCTTTAGGGGTCAGAGGCAAGATAGGAGATTTTTAACGATCATTCAAACAAAGAGGTTGTTGAGGCAAGGATGCGAGGGTTATATGGCTTATGTCATGGATACTAGTCAAGAGGTGCCTAAGATAGAGGAAATTCCAGTGGTGAATGAATTTCTTGATGTTTTTCCGGATGAACTTCCCGGTTTACCTCCGGATAGAGAAATAGAATTTACTATCGACTTAGCCCCAGGAACTGAACCAGTGTCAAAGGCTCCTTATCGAATGGCACCTGTAGAGATGAAGGAATTGGCAGTTCAATTGCAAGATCTTCTGGAGAAAGGTATTATTAGACCTAGTGTATCGCCGTGGGGAGCTCCGGTTTTATTTGTAAAGAAGAAGGATGGAAGTATGAGACTGTGTATCGATTATCGGGAATTAAATAAGCTGACCATTAAGAATAAATACCCTTTGCCAAGAATTGACGATTTATTTGATCAACTGAAAGGAGCAACTTGTTTCTCGAAGATTGATTTGCGGTCAGGATATTTTCAATTAAAGATTAGACCGGAAGACGTTCCAAAAACAGCGTTTCGGACTAGGTATGGGCACTACGAGTTCTTGGTGATGGCCTTTGGGCTAACCAATGCACCAGCAGCGTTCATGGACCTAATGAATAGAGTCTTCAAGAAGTATTTGGATAAGTTTGTGATTGTATTTATAGATGATATTCTGATATACTCGAAGACCGAAGAAGAGCATGCAGGGCATTTGAGAATAGCCTTAGAAACGTTGAGGAAAGAGAAATTATATGCAAAATTTTCTAAATGTGAGTTTTGGTTGAAAGAAGTGCAGTTTTTAGGGCATGTCATCAGCAGTGAAGGGATTAAGGTGGATCCTGCTAAAATTGAAGCCGTGATGAATTGGGACCGACCTAAAACACCCACAGAGGTTCGAAGTTTCTTAGGATTGGCGGGATATTATCGAAGATTTGTTCAAGACTTTGCGAAAATAGCCACCCCACTAACAAAGTTGACAAGGAAGAATGAAAAGTTTGTGTGGAATGAGAAGTGTGAAGAAAGTTTCCAGGAATTGAAGAAGAGATTGGTGACTGCACCTGTATTGACACTTCCAGATGAAAAGGGAAATTTTGTGATCTACAGCGATGCATCTCACAAAGGTTTGGGATGTGTACTAATGCAGCATGGAAAGGTAATTGCTTACGCTTCGAGACAATTGAAACCTCACGAGCAGAAATATCCTACTCATGATTTAGAATTAGCCGCGATTGTTTTCGCCTTGAAGATTTGGAGACATTATTTGTATGGGGAAAAGTGTGAAATTTATACAGACCATAAGAGCTTGAAGTATATCTTCACCCAGAAGGAGCTAAATATGAGACAGAGAAGATGGTTGGAATTACTCAAGGATTATGATTGTACCATCAACTATCACCCTGGGAAGGCGAACGTGGTGGCGGACGCTTTAAGTAGGAAGGAGAAAATCAGTATGTTGACAATGCCTGAGGAATTATACAAAGAGTTTGAAAGATTAGAGATAGAGGTGTGTATGCCTGCAAGTAGTACAGATGCGGTGTACACTATGACGTTTCAGCCAGAATTGTTAGAAAAGATTCGCAGATGCCAGGAGGAAGTCATGAGCGGAGATGTGAACAAGTTAACAGGTGAGGAAATATGCACCCAGGTAGATGACAAAGGGATATTAAGATTTTCTTCACGTATTTGGATACCCAATGTGACAGAGTTGAAGAATGAGATCCTACAGGAAGCCCACAGCTCGAAATATTCGATTCATCCAGGGAGTACGAAAATGTATCGAGACTTGAAAAGAAATTTCTGGTGGCCGGATATGAAGAGAGATATTGCTGAATGGGTAAGTAAGTGTTTGACCTGTCAGAAAGTAAAAGCAGAACATCAAAGGCCAAGTGGGATGCTACAACCATTAGAGATTCCCGAGTGGAAATGGGAACATATTGCAATGGACTTTGTGGTTGGATTGCCAAGGACGAGAGCTAATCATGATGCTATCTGGGTAATTGTTGATCGCTTAACGAAGTCTGCACACTTCCTTCCGATAAACGAGAGGTTCTCATTAGACAAATTGGTTCATTTATACATAAAAGAGATTGTGGTGCGACATGGAGTTCCAGTATCAATAGTCTCAGATCGAGATCCAAGATTTAATTCGAGATTCTGGAGAAGTTTTCAAGAATGTTTGGGCACCGAATTAAAAATGAGTACTGCTTACCATCCTCAGACTGACGGTCAGAGTGAAAGAACGATTCAGACAATTGAAGACATGCTCCGAGTTTGTGCATTGGACTTTGCAGGAAGTTGGGATGAACACTTGCCGTTAGTGGAATTTTCATACAATAATAGCTTTCATGCTAGTATCGGTATGCCACCGTACGAAGCGTTATATGGACGAAAGTGTCGATCTCCAGTATACTGGGAAGAAGTTGGCGAGCGAAAGATACTCGGACCTGAGTTAGTTCAGCAAACCAAGGAAGTAGTTCAACTTATTCAGAAACGGTTAGTGACGGCTCAGAATCGACAGAAAAAGTATGCTGATTTGGCCAGAAAGAATATGGAGTTCGAAGAAGGAGAGCAAGTGCTGTTGAAAGTATCTCCGTGGAAAGGATTAGTAAGATTTGGCAAGAAAGGAAAATTAAGTCCAAGATTTGTGGGGCCTTTCGAGGTATTGAAGAAAGTCGGAAAGGTCGCCTACGAGTTAGCTTTACCGCCCCATATGCAACATATCCATAACGTGTTCCATGTATCTATGCTTAAGAAGTACCATCTGGATTCTAAACATGTCATTGAATATGAGCCGATAGAGATTCAGCCAGATCTATCTTATGTGGAGCAGCCTATCAAAATACTAGATAGAAAAGAAAAGGTTCTGAGGAATAAAACAATTCCTATAGTGAGAGTTTTGTGGAGAAACCCCAAGGTGGAAGAATCAACTTGGGAGTTGGAAAGCGATATGCTGGAAAAGTATCCTCAATTATTCTCTTAGGTAAGATTCTGGGGACAGAATCCTTTTAAGGGGGGAAGGTTATAACGCCTTAGAAATTTCAGAATATTTAATTATTAAGAGTTATTTATTTTATTATTAATTGTGAATTATGTGGTGTGTGAATTGGTTGAGGAAGTATTATATTTCTGGAATAATATTTGGAAGTCAGATTGATATTTTATATGTGTTATGTAAGCCCGACTATTTTAATTATATTTTTGGGATTTATTTCCTATTTATTTGTGTTATATTTACCTTCTGTGAATTTTATAAAATTCTCGGGATTAGCAGAAATCCTGAAATCCTCTTCATTATTAACTTTATTAGTTTATATGATTTTCAAAAATATTTGGTGAATTATTTTTGGGTTTCAAGGATTTTAAAATGGTTTTACGAATTATTTTCCAATTTAATGGTTTAATCTTGTAAAATTCGTATTTAATTCGTTTTTGATCCTAAAAATATTTTAAAAATATGTGAGTGATCGTAATTTCACATTCTTCATTTTTAAATTTTTAAATTGAATATTTCATTCATTTTGTATTTAATTGTGATTTTACAAGTTTGATTTTTATAAGTTTTATTTAAAAGAATTTACAATAAATAAAAATAATATGTTTTTAGTTTTCCCCCAAATCTCTTAAATCTTAAATCCCTAATTGAATTTCCAAAACCAAACATAACATCAATCTCTCTCGACTTGTTCTCTGGAAACCTCTCGAAGTTCACTCTCAATTCTCTTGTTCGATTCATAACAAAACCATTTCTCTCGGCCTTGTTCTCTTGGAATTGGTAAAGGCTATTTCCCTGTTCTTTCTTCCTCTGTTTTGCTGTGCGACCTGTGCGTGTGGGTTGCAGCCGTTTGGGTCGATCGCTGTGTGTTGTGGTGTGTGTCCTTGGGTGTGTGTGTATATCGCGTGTGTGAGTATGAACTCAGTGTGAGTGTGCGTGTGTGTTAACTTCTTGTGAGAGCAGTTTGTGTGAGTGATTTGAGATGGTGTGTGTGTGTGTCTCGAATTAGTGTGTGTTAATGTGTGTGTTCGTGTAGTTGGGTTCGAGAGTATATGTAATCGTGGCTGATTGTGTGTGACTGTATGGCCAATTTGTGGTTGGAATCTTTGGGGTGTTGTGGTTAAGCGGTGGTTTCCGCAGTTATTCATGGTTCCTGTTATGAAGTTAATTCACTGCTTTTCCTGTTGATTCACTCACAAACTGTGCTTGCTTGATTGCAGTTACGATGATGAAATTATTTGTTTAATTAACTGTGGTGATTACAAGCTCAGTTAATGCATCTCTAAATTCGAATTACTGGAATATTATTTGATTGTTGTCGTGATATAATTGTGAAATATTCGAATAAATAGTAAGCGTAGAATTCCGAGTTGGAAACCCTAAATTGGGCACCCTCGGGATTTTGCCCCCTCGACGATGATTTTATTTGAGTCGAGGGTATAAAATGGCGATGATGATTATTTTCTGAGCCAAAAATAAATATGTAATATCTAAATTTTAATATTTACTTAATAACTTGTAATCCAATATCAAATTAGTATTAATTATTTAAATTGTACCAGATTGTGAATCAGTGAATTGGAATGTGAATTGGGATTGAATATTAATTATGGATTCAATTGGTTTGTGTTGGTTGTGTCGGCTGTATCCCGACTGGCAGTCCCCCGTATAAAGGGGATGCCGTCAAAATTTTCCTAAAATATATTAACATCATTTCTTGGATACGAGTATGTATAATTATATAACTTATACGAGTTGTGAGTCGGGCTTCATATTTTAAAATCTATATGGTATGTGCTTATGTGGCTATTTGATTAAATACTTTGTCTGTAGCTTATGTATTGATATTATACGATTAAATAAACATAAATTAGGGAACTATTCGCTGGGGTAGCCTAAGTGGAATGTTTATATTGATTAGCGAGTATTATACGGAATTCTGAAATAGTGTTATATTGTGTGTAGATTCCGTGGATAAAGGAAAGGCTAAAGCTGAGGACGTAAAGACGCTTCGGATTCTGTGATTTTCTATTTAAGGCAAGTAAATTGCTTCAATTACCTTTCAAATGAGTTATGATTATAAAAGTCTGATTCATATACTTATTTAAATTATGCTTGCTATAATTGTTCTGTTAATTTCCCGAAATTGCGAATACTTAATTGTTATGTTCCAAAATTGATTCCACCGAGTTGTTGATGCTATTAATGAATTGATTTACATCCATATTCCTTGCAAGTGTATTATTCCACTCCTCTTTCAAGTAGATCGCTTCACTTATATTTCCAGCGAATTATGATCATCATATTTTGATTCCATTGTAATTGATTTATCCTTGATATAATTGCTCTGATAATTTCCATTAATTATGAATATTCAGTTGTTATACCCCAGGTTGACTGTATCGTTTTTGTTAATCCTTTTGTGACTTGACTCAAGTCAATACCCCTTTTCGCCATATCGAACTTGTCGATATTTAATTCAGAGATTACCCGACCTTGTTCTATTTGATGTGATTTGAGATGTTGACCTGGAACGAAAGTATCCAGGGTGTTTGGCGGTTGAGGTGGTCGATTGTTCCGACACCTGATGTCTAATTATAGGATTGGACTGTTAGTTTTTAAAAAAATGTGGACCGTAAGGGTCGGACCAGATTCGTGGTCAGAAATAATTAAGGCCAATGTGTGCCGTGGATCCATTAAGGACATTGCTGTGTGCGTTTGTCCGGGGTTAGTGCGTGACTGATCAGCAGCCTAACCTTATAATTGTTTTTATTTATAAAATGCATGATAGTCCAATCCGATTCTATTCTATGATTCAGATAAAAGATGAACCTTTAATTGAGATATATATATTGTTGAATTGTTAATTCTTGAAAATCTTGCAAACATATCAGTTGTTGATGTTTTAGTTTCATACATATATACTTGCTGAGCGTTTTGGCTCACTTGCTTGCTAATTCTGTTTCCTCAGCTAAGCCAGGAGATGTCTAGAAGAAGTGGCCCGTCGGGTTGGGGTAGTCACCGAGGCAGTCAGAGGGTCGAGGCGGTTGGTTGGGTAGTGACATATACCTTGGTTTATATTATATCTGTATTTGTAGGCAGATTATCATATTTGATGGGTTGTATATTATTTGATTCAGTTCTGGGTTGTAATAGCTATTGATAGTTGTTTCATACAGTGACCTGTGTGCGGTCTGGGTTGTTATGGTTTTATTTTCTTATGGTTTAGTATAACTTGTGCTTGTGGACTGTTTTAGTTATACTTAGTTGCTTGAGCAGGTGATTAGTCCAGTTTATGATTACATCATGCCGAAATTTCTAAAATTTCTCCTATATTAATGTTTAATTGAATATAAGAGTTTATAATATTATTGTTGGTAAGTGAGGGTGTTACAGGGTGAGTCTCAGCAAACAACACTTAAAGACGGTGACATACTAAGTATGGTGTCTAATGAAGTTTTACTGAAGACATCAAAGTCTAGTGTAGACCCTAAAAGTGGTATACTGGAGCCTATAGTCTCTAGAAAGACAGTATATGTTTGTGAGGGTTCAGAGACTATAGCAGCTCACTCCATGGAGAAAACCTCAAGCCCCTTTCCATATGAGGAACCCTCTCTCCATGTGAGTTCAGGTATAACAACTTCTCCTAACCCCTATTTTTCTATAGGTCATGAGAGCACTTATCCAAATTTGAGTGATACACTTGAAAAGATGGACATAGTTCCACAAATTGAGAGGCTAGCTCCTGACTAGGCAAAAGGAGAGGTAGAAAGAGCGTAGGCTTTAGTAAGTCAAAGTGAGAATGAGGGTATGGATGATCAACTCCATAGTGAGGGAGAGAAAACTAGGAAATAACCATCTTTTGATTTCTGGGATCAGATTTTTCCTGAATCTTGGTCTGAAAATCTTGGTATGGATGATGGTACTTATTCTTTCATGAAGATGTATGAGAAACAAGACTTAGCCAAGCTTAATTCAAAGCCTGAAGTTAAAGCTCAGCAATATCAACAAAGGCTTGTGGATGCTATCAATCGAAGAGGAGATAGGCTAAGGGAGTCACTTTCTTAGAATGTGCCAGAAGATTTACCTCATGATCCTAGTGTCTCTCTGAATGTGTAACCAATCTCAGCTAGGATTGAGACATCTGTAGGTGTTGATCACTCTATAGAGGAGTCAGAGTCTATGGATGTTAGCACACAGGATACTGGTGAAGGTCAGGATGTGAGTAATGTTGGAAATTTGGCAATAGTACCTTTTACTTCAGTTTCAGATACTCCAGTTGCAGCTGTAAGTCATTCTACTCAAGTACCTTTACTTGAATATCATTCTACATCTGTAGTTCTTGATTCACAGGCAACATCATCTGCAAAGGTTAAAGAACCTTCCTTTGGTTATTTTGATCAATTGTGGCCTACTAATCTAGTAGAAGCTCATGATCTGGGTCTTGATTCTCTGAATTTCACGTTTATTCAACTGCTTCAAGCAAATGACAGAGAACATGCTCTTGAGAAAGCCACACCTTTGCATCTTAATTTCAACAATCAGATTGATGATACTGATTCTACTCATTCTAATGCTGAATCTGAAGACAAGGAGACATTTACTTATTGGGATCAAGATTTTCCTACTGAAATTGCTCATAGTCAATTTGTTACTGATCCTGACTCTTTCACACTTATCAGACACATTGGTAAAATTGAGAGAACTAGAGCCAAGGACAAACTGGAATTCTTTAACAAGTATGGAATCTATCCAGATAAAGTATCAGATCCTACAGCATTAGCTCATGCTAAGGGAATTGCTGAATTTATTTATCAAAGTGAGTTTCTTGTTGATTCTTATAAAATTTTGGATGTTGATCTTTCTTCTGTAAACCGGTCTGTTCAAGGTCTTTCTACTCAAGTTGCATGTATTGATACTGCAATTCAAGCTACCAATGATCCTATGAAATTTGTATCTTCCGACATTGAAGTCAATCTTTATAAGCACAAGACACTTATTGAAGGTATTCAACAAACTCAAACAGATGTTCAACATCGGCTTCAGACATTAGAGGATAACCAGGTCACTATCATGGAAAATTAAGTTGTTTTGATGAATCTTATTTGTTCTCTCACTCAAACTCTTGGAGTAAATGTTGCTGATGTCAAAAAGGGGGATATAAAAACAATTAAGAGGAAACAAACAGGAATAGTCATCAGAGATACTTGCAAGGCTGATGCTACTGAAGACAAGTCTGATAGAAGAGATAAAGGTGATGGTGGTGGCAGTGGTGGTCAGAATGTTGGGAGAGGAAAAAGTAAAGTTAGTACAGGCATTGATACTGGTAGATCTACTCAGTCGAGATCTAAAGAAAAGCAAGTTTCTGGACAGTCAGAGTCTGTAACAAAGAAAGCTAAGACTCTTCAAGTAACAAATACTGCATCATTTCTTCTACAGGAACAAGTTGTAAAAGATGTAGTGTCAGGGACTACTAAAAATTTGAAGAATGTAGGATTTATACAGGAAGAGGTGATGAAATCACAAGATGTTCAATTTACTACTTCTGGTGTTGAGAAGCAAGTTCATTCAAGATCAAAGGAACCATCTTACTGGACTATGAGTCAAAATTTAGAATCTCTAATTCCTAGAAAAAGGACTGGAATTGGTCATAGTGAGATTTGAAAGCATACCACAGATGTTACAAAGCTAAAGGCTGATCCTCATTCACTCTTGGACGAGTTTGGTGAAAAGATGACTCAAAGACATCTTAATAAATTGATTTCTGCACAGCTTGTTCAGAGAGTGAAGACATATCAAGAATATGATAGAAGAAGAGGAATGGTTGATAAAGAAGAAACAGATGTTTTTCTTGTATACTTCTTATTTGATGGTAGAGTGAGGTGGATGGATTTGTCTACGTTCTTATATCACAACAAGGAAGAAGAGTTATCATATGTTCGATTCTTGTTACACAAAAATGCTGAAGTTACTCAGAACTACAATGCATCGCTTATGCATTGGACTGGTGAAATTGATAAATTGTTGAAGAGATTGTATGGAGCAAAGAAGGAGAATGTATCACCTTTCAAGCTACATTATGTTGATGATGATGGTAAAGATAAAGAGATTGAGTGTAAGTCATTACAGATCAATGTTGATGATGGGGGATCTTTTGTCTTTTATCAAGCTATGGAAGGGAAGTATGATTTTGTTTCTATTGAAAATCTTAATCACTTCAGATACAGGCTAGACAATTTAAGAGCTCGGCATTATCATATTATTACTGATAATGGTGACATGTTAGATCTGAAACAGAGTTTTGGTGAAGTCTTAGCCAAAACTGAAGATGCTTTGCTTGAAGAATTTCACAAAGACAATTCACAGTTCAGAAGAATTCACTACTAGAAAAATAGGATTAGACATCACACATTAGACATCAGTTAGAAAAACCACTAATGTTAAAAGCATTTTGCACATCACCGAATTAAAAAGTGATGTCTTTTGAATATCTGTACATCAGTCAATTGGCAAAGCGATGTCTAAACCCTTTTTTAAAAAAACGGAAACCCGCTACCCTTTGTCTTTTTAATAGTTGTACATCAGTTAATATGTAAAGCGATGTCTAAGCCCGTTTTTTAAAAAAATGAAATCCGCTCGGCCCTCCCTTTACTCCCCGCCTTAGCCAAATTTTCAGTTTTAGTTGAATATTTCCCACTTAACATTTTTTTCCCCTCCCCCTCTCTGTCCCTTTCCCCCAATTTAAAATAATAAAAAACAAAATACAAAAACAAAATACAAAAACAAAACATAAAACATTACTCACCAAAACATTACTCTCATTTCTCTTCCCCTTTCAAACCCATTTCTTCCCCTTTCAAACCCTAAAAGTTAATCGCGGCTGGAACCAAACCCTGGATGTTCGTTTTGTTCAATTACATCTTCAATCTTGGATGAAGAGAGAGAGAAGGAGAGGAGAGATGGGAGAGGGAGAGCGAGAGAGAGAAGGGGAGAGGGTGAGAGAGCGAGAAAGAGAAGGGGAGAGAAAAGGATGCGTAGCTTTTGGAAGCTACACTCTGCAAGTTTGTTAGCG
The DNA here is from genome assembly GCA_036435485.1 of Saposhnikovia divaricata. Classification (NCBI taxonomy): domain Eukaryota; kingdom Viridiplantae; phylum Streptophyta; class Magnoliopsida; order Apiales; family Apiaceae; genus Saposhnikovia; species Saposhnikovia divaricata. The sequence goes on along the minus strand of CM071596.1, from coordinate 146,241,473 downwards.
TTAATCATGATTGGTTAGTTCATTCAATCCTATAGTAACATTGTATATTAGTATTAATACCTTGAATTCAGCTAAAATAGCCATTATTTCGGTTTAGTTTTAGCTTGAAGGTTTGTTAATTTAGCAATATTTGTATTGGTTGTGTTTTTAACTTGGATTATACTGTTTCGATTCGATATTTTTGAATGATTTGAGTTTTAAAATTTGGATTATGTTGTTACAATTGACTAAGGTGTTTGATAAGAAATATATTGGTTGATTTTTGATCTAAAATGATATTGTTTCGATTCACTAGGTGTTTGATTTTTGTTGAATTTTTGGTGAATTGACTTTTATTTGAGTAGTATTTTGTATTGGTTGAGTTTAAAATTTTGGAATGTTTTGTTTAGATTTGCAAATGACCAAGTGATTTTTCCATAGTATGAATTTGAAAATTGTCTTATTTTGTTATTTAGAGTACAAGGAAAGGTCTTTAATTGTTTGGACAGATTCAGAAGGGTCTTTAAAGACCGATGAATGCATCTCAGCCATCAAGGAACGACCAGATGTATCAAGCAAAGCACCAGAAACCTTCTAATAGAAACAAGCTTCCTTCAGGTAAGTATGCATTATTTATCAATTATTGTTGTTGGTTTTGCGTGGTATTATCATTTAAGTAGGTTTTAGTATACGTGTTACTGCTAAGTACAGTGGTAATCTTGAATGCATTTAGGGTCTATGCTTTGGTGCTAAGATATGATAATACATTCTGACCTATTTTTATTTGTTTGCTATCTTAATCATACTCGTTTATAATTTGCTCTTTTTTTGGTTCATTGTAGGTTGGTTGGATTGCCCTGCAGCTGGTCATGAGATTGGTTGTATTATTCCTTCAAAAGTCCCACTTGGGGAAGCCTTTAATGAGGTTGTTCTTCCTGGTAAAAGATACTCCACCCTACTAAATGATTTTGCAGTTGTCCTTTCCTTTAGTATTATTATGAATGCACAACCCTCCACTCTATTATTATGAATACACATTATTTTACACTGTCCTTTTCAATAACCATCTCAGGAGAATCAAGAAGAGGGATCGATGACAAATGATGTCATTTTGGGATATAGCATCCCTTCTGACCAGCAAGAAACAATGAGGCAATTTTGCTATCAGTCGCTGAAATTGGGTGCTGGGGTAAGAGCTTCATTCCATTTGGATATACTTTGAATTTGATCAGTGAATGTCATTGCTTATATTTAATCACCTCGTACCACAAATGATCCATCACATCTTGTAGTTTGGTTAGCTTATACTACGCACAATAATATTATAGTATGTTCCTCACTAGTCTATTCTTGTATGTTTTTTGACAAGCTCACATCCTTCTAAAGATGCACACTTTTAATTTTCTGCAAAAGTTGTGAATAACCACAAGTTACATGCTAGGGATTTCTTTGTGTTTAATGAATCAACTATGCCATGATTTGTAGTTTCATATAATGTTAAACCAGCCTTTTCATCCCCTTGCTTGCACTGCTGAGATTGTTTGCTGATGGGTGGTAATGGTCTTGCAGCTCCAGTACATCAGATGCAGCAGTATTATCGAGCTGGGCTGCTTGATAATTGTTCTGGGAAATGGAGCTTCAGAAGTAGAGGTAATCTGTACACTAAATTTACATTATGTCTTTCTTTAGCATTAGGTTAAGAATGAATCTCTGTGCATGAAAACTGTCATTTTGGATTGTCTTGCTGGTTTTGTACTTGGTAATGGGAGAACTAGCCCAATATTTGGTAATGGGACAACTATATACTGATAATTTGAAATTATGTTAGTTATTTATATATTTTACTGTGTTAATGTTTTTTCTTATTCTTTGACAGGGCAATTTCCTTAATAAAAGTTCTGAGCAGTTTCATCTGCACCAAATCAGTTACCATCACTTATGTTTCTGCTGGAGACTGTCTCGATAAAATCTTTCCTGTTATTGTTTGTTCTTTGCCCTTTGGAGTGAAATTTCTGGAGTTTTTCTCTAATTATTTAGGTAAACATTTTTCGATTTAGATCCATAGAACTTGTGTTTTTTAATCCTATAAAGGTTGATATAACTTGATGGGAAGGACAAAAGTTCAGATAAGAACAACAAAGCAAGTAAATGCTGCATTATCAACATACAAAGCTTTAAAGCTGGACAGCCTTGTCATTATAGGTGGTAATTTAGGCTATGTCATCTCTTCACGTCCTTCTCTTTTTCTTCTATAAGAATTCAGTTTGTTATAACAGGGAACATCAATAATAGATGCCACACAGCTTGCAGAAACTTTTGCCAAAGCAAAATGCCCAACAAAAGTAATTTTTTGTGCATAAGGAATCAGTCTGCAATTAGGATAAGTTTCGTCCAACTTTACATATCACATATTTGTTAGTATAGGTGCCCTAGAGGCAATACATTGTTTCTTTGAATAAACCTTTATGTCATTTGATCATTCAATAAACGTATTTATTATGACTTTAATTACTGCGATATATTTATTAGCATAATAAATGTCCTTAGAATCATGATACACATTATATAGTTTAAGTACATGACTTGAACTTGAGATTATATAATATATCATATTTTTAAAAGGTCCCTAGTCGAGTATTATTATTATAGGACAATAATAATACATAAATAGACTAGTATGTTGTTTGACAGATAACCACATCTCATTGGTTATGAGTATGAAGATACTAAAGTCAATACATACGTATATGTAGGAGTACATGGTACTGGACAGACCCACAGTGAGATTCTTCATGTTTAATAAAGTCATAAGAAAGACTCACAGTGATAATGGTGTAATGATCCTTGGACTTGAGATCATTATATTTCTATACGAGGATTAATATACTTTGACTACATTAAAAGTTACCTTTGACCGGGTGATGATAAAAGTGGACATCGCATGAGAAATATGAATGATAGATAAAGGATTTAACCCTCATATAATTAGGAGAGATATTATTGGCCTCTTGATTGAGTTAGACTATAAAATGCATGGCCGTGCTTAAATATTGATTTGTTTTTAATAGTCTACTAATGGATCAAGTAAACCCGGATTAAATGTTGAAGAGGATGACTAAATACATGCCTCGAGTTTAATCTATAATATATATGGTTAAAGGGATTATATTACACGGAAACATTAATCACGAAAGGTTTTATCAATTCACGATTTAATTATTGTTTCATTGGGTAGCAATGATGAATTACTAGATACCGCTCATTGTTCATAATTTTATTGGAGAATAAAATTATTGCTAATTAAATAATAGCCTATTGGGTCACGCACATAGAGCACGTAAAGGAATAGTTAATTTAAATTATGGATTTAAATTAGTTGATGATTATTTGAATTTTATTATATTAATTAAGTGAGACTTAATTAATTGAGATAATATAAATTCGAATTATACAAGTAATATCTCTCCATAATAATTAATTATGACTTAATTATTAATTAAATAATAGAAATTCGTTTTATTATTTAATCCTACACCTACATGGGTTGGGTTTTGCTGTTATGGGCCTGTTAACAAATCATTATAAATAGATAATGATAGGTTAATAGGGTTACACGTTTTTTGTGAAAACCCTAGAAGAGGTAGCAGCAAAAGAGGCAGATCTTGAATCATCAAGAGGGAGGCTAGTACGTCCTTTCCGCGGTGTTCGTGTGGATACCGTAGAGGTGTTTTCCGAGCGGTAGACACAAGTCGTGAACGCTAGGATCTCCGTTGAGTTTGTGAAAGTCAATATCTTAATAGATATGATTCTGTTTCACCATAATCTGTCCAATATTATACATGGATCCTGAGTTTGGGTTTCGAATTTTTTTTTGTTATATTTACATATTTCCGCTGCGTTTTATGCCTCGGAACCCAACAATATTGCTGCTTCTCTAATTCCATGATAACATATTATGTTTGAGATCTGCCAGTGGTTGGGGTTCCTCTTACATTGAATGGGGATCTCAAGAATCAGTTTTTTGAAGCTCTAAAATGTACTTTCCAGTCACATCCAAACATGGTCCGCCTTTTACTCTTTTAATTTTATATTTAAAGTAACTGTAGAGCCTTTAGCTTATTGTAGGTAAATGTTGATCTGTTCTGCAGGTTATTCTAGGTGAGGAGGTGGCTTCAGCAAAACTCACTCTTTTTGACCTTACAAACAACTATGCGACGCAGTAGAAACCAGAGCAGAGCAACTATGATGAGGAAATATGTGGAGTAGTTGGTTTTGATTTATGTAATTTGTTTGGATTAGTGGATGATGTATTCAGAATCTTGGTAAATTAATGAATGTTTGATTTTGGGATATTGGTTTGGTTATTTAGTTTTGGTATGGTAATTAAGTGTTTGGACAAATATTTGGTTTTCGGGCATTTCATTGAAAGAGGGGATTCATGAATTATAAAAAGAAAACAAACATCACTTTACAAACAAAAGAACTGATGTCATAATCAAACAGACATATCAGTCACCTAGTAAAGAACCGATGCTAAAGTATATAATAGACATCACAAGTTAATAGAAACCGATGTTAAAATAGAAATACAACATCGCTTCTAATACACGACTAATGTAAAATGTTAAATTGCACATCAGTTTAAAGAAGTACTCGATGTTAATGGCTCATTTTATTGTATATGTGATATTTCAAAATGATATAGATGTCATATTATAGCAAAACTGAAATCATAGTCAAGATATAAATTGAAGGTAAGTACATTAGATTGTCTTAGGAAATGATGTCTTAAAGGCTTATAGACATCGGCTAAAAAGCGATGTCTAAGGTCCCTACTTTTAACATCGCATGCGAAGACATCGCTTGGATTTTAAAAAGACATCGGCTAATAAACGATGTCTAAGCAGTTTTTCTAGTAGTGATTAAGGCAGATTGAGTAATTGAGGTACTTGTGTGACTTAACTTCATGTAAATAATAGATTCATGTATGTTCTATTCTAGTTGCATTATTAGAGGTTTTGACATCAACAACTCAGATTTATGCTTCATGTTATAAAGCATGAATAAGGGGAGATTGTTAGGAATAAATTAATGAGTTGTGATGTCACTACTAGAAAAACTGCCTTAGACATCGCTTATTAGCCGATGTCTTTTTAAAATCCAAGCGATGTCTTCGCATGCGATGTTAAAAGTAGGGACCTTACACATTGCTTTTTAGCCGATGTCTATAAGCCTTTAAGACATCATTTCCTAAGACAATCTGATGTACTTTCCTTCAATTTATATCTTGACTATGATTTCAGTTCTGCTATAATATGACATCTATATCATTTTGAAATATCACATATGCAATAAAATGAGCCATTAACATCGAGTACTTCTTTAAACTGATGTGCAGCTTAACATTTTACATCAGTCGTGTATTAGAAGCGATGTTGTATTTCTATTTTAACATCGGTTTCTATTAACTTGTGATGTCTATTATATACTTTAACATCGGTTCTTTACTAGGTGACTGATATGTCTGTTTGATTATGACATCAGTTCTTTTGTTTGTAAAGTGATGTCTGTTTTCTTTTTATAATTCATGAATCCCCTCTTTCAATGAAATGCCCGAAAACCAAATATTCGTCCAAACACTAAATTACCATACCAAAACTAAATAACCAAACCAATATCGTAAAATCAAACATTCATTAATTTACCAAGATTTTGAATACATCATCCACTAATCCAAAAAAATTACATAAATCAAAACCAACTACTCTACATATTTCCTCATCATAGTTGCTCTGCTCTGGTTTCCACTACGTCGCATAGTTGCTTTGTAAGGTCAAAAAGAGTGAGTTTTGCTGCAGCCAGCTCCTCACCTAGAATAACCTGCAGAACAGATCAACATTTACCTACAAGAAGCTAAAGGCTCTACAGTTACTTTAAATATAAAATTAAAAGAGTAAAAGGCGGACCATGTTTGGATTTGATTGGAAAGTACATTCTAGAGCTTCAACAAACTGATTCTTGAGATCCCCATTCAATGTAAGAGGAACCCTAACCACTGGAAGATCTCAAACATAATATATTATCATGGAATTAGAGAAGCAGTAATATGTGATATGTAAAGTTGGACGAAACTTATCCTAATTGCAGACTGATTCCTTATGCACAAAAAACTACCTTTGTTGGGCATTTTGCTTTGGCAAAAGTTTCTGCAAGCTGTGTGGCATCTGTGATGGATGTTCCCCTGTTATAACAAACTGAATTCTTAGAGAAGAAAAAGAGAAGGACATGAAGAGATGACATAGCCTAAATTACCACCTATAATGACAAGGCTGTCCAGCTTTAAAGCTTTGCATGTTGATAATGCAGCATTTACTTGCTTTGTTGTTCTTATCTGAACTTTTTTCCTTCACATCAAGTTATATCAACCTTTATAGGATTAAAAAACACAAGTTCTATGGATCTAAATAAAAAAATGTTTACCTAAATAATTAGAGAATAACTCCAGAAATATCACTCCAAAGGGCAAAGAACAAACAATAACAAGAAAGATTTTATCGAGACAGTCTCCAGCAGAAACATAAGTGCTGGTAACTGATTTGGTGCAGATGAAACTGCTCAGAACTTTTATTAAGGAAATTGCCCTGTCAAAGAATAAGAAAAAACATTAACACGGTAAAATATATAAATAACTAACATAATTTCAAATTATCAGTATATAGTTGTCCCATTACCAACTATTGGACTAGTTCTCCCATTACCAAGTACAAAACCAGCAAGACAATCCAAAATGACAGTTTTCATGCACAGAGATTCATTCTTAACCTAATGCTAAAGAAAGACATAATGTAAATTTAGTGTACAGATTACCTCTACTTCTGAATCTCCATTTCCCAGAACAATTATCAAGTAGCCCAGCTCGATAATACTGTTGCATCTGATGTACTGGAGCTGCAAGACCATTACCACCCATCAGCAAACAATCTCAGCAGTGCAAGCAAGGGGATGAAAAGGCTGGTTTAACATTATATGAAACTACAAATATTGCCTAAAAGCAAAATCTTCAAGCAATCTCAATTCTCAATCTGTTGACCTAAAATCATGGCATAGTTGATTCATTGAACACAAAGAAATCCCTAGCATGTAACTTGTGGTTATTCACAACTTTTGCAGAAAATTAAAAGTGTGCATCTTTAGAAGGATGTGAGCTTGTCAAAAAACATACAAGAATAGACTAGTGAGGAACATACTATAATCTTACTGTGCATAGTATAAGCTAACCAAACTACAAGATGTGATGGATCATTTGTGGTACGAGGTGATTAAATACAAGTAATGACATTCACTGGTCAAATTCAAAGTATATCCAAATGGAATGAAGCTCTTACCCCAGCACCCAATTTCAGCGACTGATAGCAAAATTGCCTCATTGTTTCTTGCTGGTCAGAAGGGATGCTATATCCCAAAATGAAATCATTTGTCATCGATCCCTCTTCTTGATTCTCCTGAGATGGCTATTGAAAAGGACAGTGTAAAATAATATGTATTCATGATAATAGAGTGGAGGGTTGTGCATTCATAATAATACTAAAGGAAAGGACAACTGCAAAATCATTCAGTAGGGTGGAGTATCTTTTACCAGGAAGAACAACGTCATTAAAGGCTTCCCCAAGTGGGACTTTTGAAGGAATAATACAACCAATCTCATGACCAGCTGCAGGGCAATCCAACCAACCTACAATGAACCAAAAAAAAAAGAAAATTATAAACGAGTATGATTGAGATAGCACACAAATAAAAATAGGTCAGAATGTATTATCATATCTTAGCACCAAAGCATAGACCCTAAATGCATTCAAGATTACCACTGTACTTAGCAGTAACACGTATACTAAAACCTACTTAAATGATAATACCACGCAAAACCAACAACAATAATTGATAAATAATGCATACTTACCTGGAGGAAGCTTGTTTCTATCAGAAGGTTTCTGGTGCTTTTTTTGATACATCTGGTCATTCCTTGCTGGCTGAGATGCATTCATCGGTCTTTCAAGACCCTTCTGAATCTGTCCAAACAATTAAAGACCTTTCACTATACTCTAAATAACAAAATAAGACAATTTTCAAATTCGTACTATAGAAAAATCACTTGGTCATTTGCAAATCTAAACAAAACATTCCAAAATTTTAAACTCAACCAATACAAAATACTACTCAAATAAAAGTCATTTCACCAAAAATTCAACAAAAATCAAACACCTAGTGAATCGAAACAATATCATTTTAGATCAAAAATCAACCAATATATTCCTTATCAAACACCTTAGTCAATTGTAACAACATAATCCAAATTTTAAAACTCAAATCATTCAAAAATATCGAATCGAAACAGTATAATCCAATTTAAAAACACAACCAATACAAATATTGCTAAATTAACAAACATTCAAGCTAAAACTAAACCAAAATAATGGCTATTTTAGCTGAATTCAAGGTATTAATACAAATATACAGTGTTAATATAGGATTGAATGAACTAACCAATCATGATTAACGCTAACAAACTTGCAGAGCGTAGCTTCCAAAAGCTATGCATCCTTCTCTCTCCCCTTCTCTCTCTCTCTCGCTCTCTCTCCCTCTCCCCTTCTCTATCTCGCTCTCTCTCTCCCACTCCCATCTCTCCTCTCCTTCTCTCTCTTTCTTCATCCAAGATTGAAGGTGTAATTGAACAAAACGAACATCTAGGGTTTTGTTCCAGCCACGATTAACTTCTAGGGTTTGAAAGGGGAAGAAACGGGTTTGAAAGGGGAAGAGAAATGAGAGTAATGTTTTGGTGAGTAATGTTTTATGTTTTGTTTTTGTATTTTGTTTTTGTATTTTGTTTTTGTATTTTGTTTTTGTATTTTGTTTTTTATTATTTTAAATTGGGGGAAAGGGCCAGAGAGTGGGAGGGGAAAAACTGTTAAGGGGGAAATATTCAACTAAAACTGAAAATTTGGCTAAGGCGGGGAGAAAAGGGAGGGCCGAGCGGATTTCATTTTTTTAAAAAAAGGGCTTAGACATCGCTTTACATATTAACTGATGTACAACTATTAAAAAGACAAAGGGTAGCGGGTTTCCCTTTTTTTAAAAAAGGGTTTAGACATCGCTTTGCCAATTGACTGATGTACATATATTCAAAAGATATCACTTTTTAATTCGGTGATGTGAAAAATGCTTTTAACATCAGTGGTTTTTCTAACTGATGTCTAATGTGTGATGTCTAATCCTGTTTTTCTAGTAGTGTATGTAGAATAGAATGACATTACACTTCTTGTAATACCCTAATCTTATAAAGGGTTTAGCATTTGATTAAGGGAATATCAGTTATCCAAGATCTGCAAAACTGTGAACAGTACTTGATCAGAGACTGAAGTCACGGACTGAGAGTTTTCAGGGACTATGATAGACCCTGACTGTATCAAAGCTACAGAATTGGAAAGTGCTATACTTTAGGATCTTGTATTCTGAAGGTGGAAAGAAGTGTGCATGAAGAAAAGAATAAAAGCATTGTTGGATACTATCAACTGGACGGCTGAAGATTACCATGTATTAATCTTTACTTTCTGTTATTAGTTGATAGGTAGCATTATAAATACTATCTCTATATCATTGTAAAAAGCATTCGTGAGTTCGAAAATGTGAGCTTAGTATAAGGTTTGTATTCGAGAGATCGAAACAAACAGAGAGAGATTTGTATTGAGAGCAGCTGCTAAAGGTATTGTACACTTTTGGTAGAGTTTGTATTTGATTTTATTAATACAAACAGTTTGATTTATTCATTTGTTCTTGTTCATCTAATCAAGCAAAAATCAGACACGATTACATAACTTGTATTCAACCCCCCTTCTACAAGTTATTCGACTTAACATTTTTGGCATACTTCATGAGAAAGAACATATTTCAATCCTGATGGTTCAAATTGAGAAGAATGTCTAGCAATGTCAGGCACTTGAAATTTATATTCTTGAGGAGGTGGTTGGGGTTGAGATTGGTTTGCTTCTGGTTGGCCACTTCTACTGCAGCCACTTACTTTAGATTGGCCCCTACATCTGCAGCCAAAGCTACTTTCTCCAACTTCAACTTACCCTCCTTGGCTACTTGCTTTTGTTTCACAGGTTGCCTAATTTTGAATTCGGAGATTTTAAGACCTAGATCATTCTTACTTGGATTACTCGAATCACTCTTCTCCCCTTTTGATTTTGAATTCACTTTCTTCTCCCCCTTAGGCTTGTTCTCAGGCACAGGTGTCTTTGATGGAGCTCTTGGGTTTGAAAAGGAGGTTGGAGGTTTGACGAGATGTGAATCTTCTGATTGAGAGAGACCCATATGCTTCATCATGGTAGACATCATCTGTTGTTGATTAAGAAGAACATCAGTTGTTGTGGTAGCCTGAGTGTCCAAATTTTCATTGAGTAGGTTGAGAGATTTCTGTAGCTCAGAATTGTACTACTTGAGAGAACTCACTTCCTTTTCTAAATTATCCAAATTTGTGATCAATTATGTAGCTTTGAATCCAGTAAGTGATTGTTCTTTGAGTCTCTCTACCTCAAACTTTGTCATGTCACGAAGAGGGACATCAGTCACCAACTTATCTCCATATTGATTAGCAAAAAGAATTTTGATATGTGCATTGGTATCAGTTGTCTGTTCTCTGAGTCTGTCCATCTGAAATGTGTTATTTGTGATGGAAGCTTGTACCAGAGGGAGTCTATCATCCAGTCGAGTACAGGTGGCTTTGCACTCTTTGACATTTCTTAAAATAGACTCCAAAGATGGAAATTCCTTGGTGAATTGAGTTTGAAGATCTCTCACTACCTTAGTTGTTTCTTTCCACACTCCTTCAATATTCAGATTGAACTCCTTTGCCTAGGTAGTGAGTAGCCTTCAAGCTTCCTTTGTAAGCATTATTGATAGCCTCATATACTTCAGTATGGGTAAGAGATTTGGCATTGGACCCTAATGAAGTAATATATTCCTCCCTTAAATATGGAAGAGCTTCACTGAGAGAGATGCTACCATATCCTTGTAACCAGGCATCAACATTGCCATCTCTCTCAGCTTCATCAGCTATCTTTTCTTGCTGTTGCTCAACATCTTCTTTGTGATAAAGTAGAATGGCCTTATAGTCAGCATTTGGCATGTTGGAAGTGAGGAGATGTCGAGCAATCTTTGAGAACTCAAGAATCTGATCCACAATTAAGCTTTGAAGTGCTTCAACCATCAATTGTTGTGGAACAGACCCTGATCCTGAAGCACTGTCATGTTGCACAGGCTTCAGCCATTGTGACATGTAGTCAGAGCTAGAGCTAGGCAGGCTAGACCCCACAGTTATAGATGCAACTTCTATAACCGGATGGATTGACTCTACTACTGTTGTCTCCACAGGAGTGCGATGAGTTACAACAGTAGATGATACATGCACAGAGTCTCTAGTCAAAACTAGTGGAACCTTTGTGTTTGTGATGGTGTGATTAGGAGATGCCCCAACATGCATTCCCTCACCATCTAAATGTAGGTTCTAGGTGGTGAGCAAAGTGTCTTGCACTAAGTCACTTGAATTCATAGGCTAACCAAGAGAGGGAAGTTCTTGGTGATCAATGCCTTGCTCCTCAATTACTTGAGTTTTAGGCTGTAAAGAAATTTCTACTGTAGTTTCTGGAAGAGAAGCGTCTTGTAGAATTGATTTTGGCAACTCCCCCTGAGAGATAGAGGGAGTTTCAATTGTGATGTGCTCTCCACTCAGTGTTGTGCCAGCCTTATAACTCCCATGTGCTGACTCTTTACATGAAGGTGCATTGGGGAGAATGCTTGATTCTATAGATGCACCCTATTGAGAGAGTACATCTAGTGAGCTGTTTGCCCCTGATTTTACAACTTCAGTCATTTTTGTGACTGAGGAGGTGGTTTTCTTTGATTTCTTCTTTTTTGGCCTTAGTAAGGTGACTCTGATTCCTCACTTTCTAATCCTACCTCAGCATTCAATGCTAATTATGATAACATGTTCAATCCAGTGTGTTTTATTTTCTTCTTCTTCTTATTACTAACATCACCTTGTTGAGAGGATGATGTAGTTGGCTCAGTATTTGCGAGAGTGTTTGGTTTAGAGGGTTGGATAGCAGAACCTGGGCTAGCAGTTTGTACTACTTGCTTGGGTGCTGCTAACTCATATTTTGAAGCACATGTTAGCCTGTTGTGAGGGTAGGACTAAAAGATTTCCGTCATATGAGGCGTAATCTCAAGTCTTACATTCACAGCATTACTTGTATCTAGATTTCCAAAAATGAGTTTGGACATAGATTTAGGATAGGGTATGTTGTTTTTATCTAACCCAGGCAATTCATTCAAGGTTTTATCTACATAATTTAGTGCAGATTGAATAAAGCGAGGGTAAAAGATATCCTTACCTCTCTGAGAAGAGTCCTTACCAAGCCTCCCATACAGCTCTTTCATTATCAGCAACCCAACATTGATTTTCGTATCATAGGCCAGGGAGTACATTGTCTGTTGTACAGGGCCACTGATTTGGTCGAAACTGGACTTTCTGGCAGTGAAAACTTGCAGAATTGTTGCAAATACGAAACTCCATTCTTTCCTCAAATACTTCCTTTTCAAGTGCCCAAGATTGATATTGGTTAAGTATCTGATGAATGAAAAGAAGTCCTTCAGTTCATCATCCTTGGCCAAAGGATTATATGACTCTTGTTGAAGTCCCAGTGCCTTGTTCATATCTTCAGTTGTGATTGTGATTCCCTTCTTTTGAATCGTGCAGTTGTAACACCCCCAGATCCGGGGTCGGGGATCCGGTCGTTACGGACTCAATTACCATCCACAAAACCAACATAACTTAAATTACAACCTTGTGACCCAAAACAATAACATAAAAACACACCAGTTATAGTCCCAGAGATAAAATCAGAGTAACTATCAAATGTTATTAATCACGAGTTTGAGTTATTACAACCCAAAAGAATTTAACTTACATACTCTTTGCCATCCATTTACATAAGTTATATGGATAAATATATCCGATGCTTAAAAGCGGAAAACTAGCCTACCAATGGTAGCTACATCAGCGGGTAACTCTCTGACGGCTCCCACGCTCTTGCACCAAGTGTTCCTTGGGCGGCTATCTTCTCTAGTTGTTGTTGTGATATAATTAAATAAAGCAAGTGTGAGCAATAGCCCACCAACAATAACGTATACTGAACAATAATATATACAATAGTTCAAAAGTATTTTTGAAACCATATGCCATGCATTAACGAACATCGTGCCAATATAATATAAATGATGAAATTACAAGGTAACTCAAAACATATATTCTGTAGAAATATCTGTTGTGCAAGGTAAAAACAAGACATCATCATATATCATAAAAGAAGGGAGTTGTAGGAAAATATTGCACCCAGTTTTGAACATTTTTCAAACTCCTGCCAACCTGAAAGAAGTCTCTTCGATACGTGTTGCGGGGGATGCCCGTCAACCTGAAAGAAGTCTCTTCGATACATGTTGCATGAAATTCCCAATTTGGGAGATGAAGTAATACTGGAGTTATCACGCGCCAGCTGTCCCAACCTCCGATGAGTAGGTGGTACAGCCCAATATAGTTTACTACCGATAGAAGGAAGAACTGGCGGATTTACTTGTCTACTGCCCTTTTTAGTAACTCCCTGGCCAACGGTTGGGCCTTGTGATGGACCGCGTGACTCGGCCTCTTACACACGACTCCTAGTTCGAATAAATCCATGACTCTGAAATGTAAAGTTCGTCCTCCTTTCCCCAAGTGTAGTACTCATTGATAGGACTCCACAAACTAGTCGTATCTAATTGGAAAAGAATATTCACCAATATTTCCCAAGTTGGTGCTTGTTAATGGATATAAACTTGTCCCAACACTCTTACCCCTCGAATGATGAGGAAGTAATAAAAGATTCAATCGATGAATAACAACCAAGTTGCGAGTACAAGGAATAGTTTTAAAAGATTTATGACCGGGAAGTCACTAAGATAAATAACATTTCTCAAGTAAGGTTCCCTTATAAGTTGAAAGATAGATTAGAATGAAGAATAGAATTTTTGAGAACATTCCTTGATAAAATAATATTAATAATAAGACTCAGAGATAATTTACATAATATTCGAAGGTCGAAGTAAATCATTTTTAAAATCGTTGAAAGCATTAATTGGGTATTCAAAGAATATTTTAGATATGAAACATTGCTCCAAATAACCTTCGAATAAATATTCAAAATAATATTCATTAAATAATGAATATGCAAAATAATAATATTTATTAAAAAAATAAAACTTCAAATGAATATTCGAAATAATATTCATTAAACAAATAATGATCAACTGAATATTCGGAATAATATTTATTTAATATTCCTCGACTGAGGTAATACTCAAATAACATTCCTCGAATAATTTCCAAGTAATTATTATTTATGGAAATATAGACAATGTTCATAAATAATATTTCTCAAATAATCTGTCACTGGAATCCATCTGGGTTTCCACGACTATCTCTATATTACAAAATACCGACTCCCGGTCTATATTAAAAGAATGGGATCATATGCCCTCCACTAAGGGTCTTAGCAATATCCGGCTTATAATTAGTATATCTCATATCTAACTTATAAGCCAACATCAATCAGGGAACAAGTATCAAATTATAATTTGAAAGCAGGCATGCATGCTATGGCATATGTATAACAACAATCAATCATATATATTATCACAACAATAGATCCAAAGTATTGGAAACTTGACTGGTAATCTGGTAGGGATAGTGTGCCCTGGGTCAGTCCGGTGATCTATAAATAATCAAATATCCGAGTTTAGTCACTTAACGCTTTGAAAGGTTAAGTATATACTTTACTTAGGTTAAAACCACATTTTCGAGTTATCTCGTTATGTACACTCTAGTGTACTCTTTTTATCACCGTTATGATCCGATACTTGCTCGTTATCAAGGCATGTCATTTTATAACCAATTGTTCTTTTTAAGGGTTCATTCGCACTTAACCTTGATTTGAATATTTATATAAAATTGAAAAACGATCCGTTTGACATGAGGTCTTCTCTCACACCTTCCTTATGATCTCTAATATTTTATTATTAACATTTGCAATCAAATTACTCATGATAAGGGGATTCAATTATATTTACGAACTTGCACTTATGGTTTCGAACCAGCACTCGAGTTCTACAAGGGTATGTCATATAATCATCAAGATCAGTGAATTATGGCTACTGCTATGTATGAATTTCAAAGGTTAACGAAATTTTGGCATTACGACGGCTATAAATCGAACGTTTCTAAATTTGTTACGTCAAAACCAAGGCACACCGGGCATACCATTCATCATAATCAGTCCATAAACATCTTACTTTAACATCATATGCATCATATTGCTTAGATCAACTAAACCACTAACTACTCATGCTTACATGCTAATAATAACTCCATAATCATATCTCATCTAAAATCAATAAGAACAATCACAAAACTCAAAGTATGATCTAGGGTTTATGAGAGTTATACCTTCCTTGGAGGATGTAGAGACCTTACTAAGCCTTGATTAGTCCTTAGAACACCTTAACCAAGTTAAGATCATCCAAAGAAACAAGAAAACTAATGTTAGTTTCTTGAAAATTACTATTCATCCTCATCTTGTAAAATTCATAACAAATCGAAACATAAGATTTTGGTGCTCAAATTTTTACCTCATCTTCTGCCATTCAAGGGCTTTATTTTGAACTATAGATCATCAAATTTGAAGCTTGGTAGCTATGGTTTTGAACCCGTTTTTCCTACTGGACAGAAGCTGGTCAGATTTGTTTCCCCAACTTTGATCATGGATTGACTAGGCTATACTACTTGGATTGCAATAAAATTTTGAACGAACCTTACCCATGAAGTGGAGAAGCTATGGTTAAAATTTGGTGATTTTTGAAGCTCTAGATTGGGAGATATGATTTTTTCTTCCCTTGCTGGTCCTGCTGGACAGTTTGTAAGGTTTTTGGTTTTGCTTTTCTTTTTGCTTGCTTTCTCTTGTTCTTATCCAATCCAATGTGTATTATTGCTAAGTCAGTTGGATGCATCCTTGCTTTTGTGTTGTTAACAATCCATTGGTCCACATGTTGGCTTCTTATTAGTCCACTTGTTGCCATTACATTAAGCATACCCCTTTTTGTACAAGTGCAACTTCATCACTTCACTTGTAGTTGACTTACATGTAAAATACTTTGATTTTTCTTACTTCATCCACTTGCACATGTTTACCTCTTGGTTCTCTGCTTGTTTCTTTGTCCGGTTATTGCTCAATTTCATCTATCGTTCGGAGGAATATCTCAAGTATTTCTAATTAGGGTTTTACCGGAAACCGTCTTAATATATATACTATCATTCTCAATTCTCTTTAATAATTCTTGAATCTATATTCCTTAAATCTTTTCAATAATTCCTTAAGCCTTTCAGGGTCCAGGGAAATCTTGGGAAAAATAAAAGTGCTATTTTTCAGAATCCGATAACTTTTACATACAGTCTTTTTCCCCTTGGATCATTAATACGAACTCAGAAATCCGTTCCGGGTGTTGCTATATAGTGTCGTCTAATAATATTCCTATTTCCACCAAAAACACTATTCATCACTTATTCTCTCTTTAATTCTTATAATTAGAAAAATGTCCTTGCGCTTTTCCGAGCGTTCCTTAACCCTTTTACGGAACCACTGGACTTATAACAGATATCGATTTGGATGACATGAGAATACTTCCTCTGTTTTTATGCCATATCCTACTTTCTTGACGATAGATTATTCTTACCTAAGTTGTCAACCCATTGCATTCTTCATGACATATAAATATTGGAATCCATATCCATTCCATTCATTAGAACAACTGTTACACTTATAATCCATTACATAATAAAAGTTTTAATTACAACAAAAAATCTGGGTTCTTACAGCAGTAGACAGTATAGGTCTCTGTAGCATTTTCTAGGGCATTCACTTCAACAGTCGCAAAATTCCAAAATTGCTCTAGCATGTCTAGATATAGAACTGGATTAGCAGTTAGAGCAGTCTTGATGTATGATTCATTCAGCCACTTCACGAAACAATTATAATTGGCATTGGGTGCTTCGACATCGCTGGAGATGGCGACAAAATTGGTGTCGAACTGTTTGTATACCATTTGTATATAGACTAGAAGGAAGAGAAGTTGAATGTTTGAAGAAGAAATTTGGCGTTCAGCGGTTAAGGTTTTTGTTTTTTAGAGGAGTGGGTGCTTAAGAAATCGATTGAAATGAGTAGAGCAGTTGTGTAGATGTATAAAAAGGAATACTTGAATTGTCGATTAGATACATGTTTTGTATCGACAAGTCAGGTATTCGAGAAGTGAAAAACAACTGTTCGATATATCAAATATGGCATATTCGATAACTCAAGCATGTGGAAACTGATAGCTGGCAGTATATTTGTAAGAACCCAAATTTTCGGTAGAATTAAAACTTTTTATTAAGTATTGATAAAATGAGGAACAATGATTCCGACAACAAGGTCACCAGCTCTAATGAATGAATGGAATGGATATGGATTCAAATACTTATATGTCATGAAGAATGCTAATGGTTGACAACTTAGGTAAGAATAATCTATCTCCTAGGGGAATAAGATATGGCAATTCCAAGCAAGAGAACATTCTCATGTCATCCAGATCGATAACGATTAGTCCAGTGGTTCCGTGAAAGGGTTAAGGAACGCCCGAGAAGGAACAAGGACATTGTCATAAATATAGGGAATAAAGGAAGAATAAAGTATGAATAGTGTTTTTGGTGGAAATGAGAATATTATGAGACGACAATATATAGAAGTACCCGGAACGAAATTATGAGTTCGTATTAGTGATCCAGGGGGAAAAAGAGTGTATGTAAAAGCTGTCGAATTCTGAAAAATAGCACTTTTATTTTCCCCGAGATCTCCCTGGACACTGAAAGACTTAAGGAATTATTGAAGGAATTTAAGGAAAATAGGTTCAAGAATTATTAAAGAGGATGGAGGATGATAGTATAAATATTAAGACGGATTTCGGTAAAACCCTAACTAGAAACGAATGAGTTATTCCTCCAAACGATCAAATAATTGAGCAATAACCGGACAAAGAAACAAGTAGGGAATCAAGATACATGCATGTAGTGGTGGAAAATATCTAGCGACTCATGCAACTAGTACTTAGCAAAGCAAACTACTTAGTTAGCCTTAACACCACCAAAGATCAACACTTGTCCATGCAATTCTCATCATCCATTGCATCACCACTTTATTAAAGTTACTTTACCAAGATATTATCACAATAATGCACTAAAGTGGATGAGAACAAAGCAACCAACCAAGCAAAACTTCATCCTCACTTGCAAAAACCCCCCATTCGACTTTTTCATTAATTCCAGAGGATAAATCAGCTTCCACTCCTTGTTTGATCTTGTGATTTTTAAGGTGAGTCCTATATTTCAAGAATGTAATTTCCTCAAAATTTTAGCTTCGAACTCCATGTTTTCCATTTTCAAATAAATCATCCAAGTCTAGGGTGAATAGTGATTTCAAGAGACTAACTTTGATTTCTTGTTTTGTTTGGATGATCCAAGCTTTGTTAAGGTAATCTAAGGACTAGACAAGGCTTACTAAGTGCATACACACTACAAGGAAGGTATAAACTTCAAGAACCCAAGTTTTTGTTTTGAGTTTTAATGGAGTTTTAGATGAGTTTTGGTGATGATGTTAGTATAAGCATGTTTACATGATCATGTAGTTGTTCTTAGTAGTTATTTAGTCATGATTCAAGTCCTTGATGATTTTTAGGTTAAGATCAGTGGTTCTAGGGCTTGTGGATGTGAGAATAATGTTTATAAATTGTGTTGATGCCCGGTGTGGCTTGGTTGTGTTGTTATGATTTTTGGAACGTCCGATTTATAGCCGTTGTAATGCCGAATTTTTGTTAACACTTAGAAACCAAGCATGGAAGTTAATATAATTTCCTGACCTTGTAATATTATGACTGGTCCTTGTAGATCTCGAGCCATAGATCGTTTTGGCGCAAGAATCGAAACATTCCGAATTACGGTTTAGGAGTTATGGTCAAATTACTAAAATTGGTTCGAAACCGTAAGTAAAAGTTCGTAACTTCAATTGAACCCTCGTAATGCATGTCACCCAGTGGCGAATCTTGGTAAATAAATACTAGTGGTCATAAGGAAGGTGTGAGAGGAAACCACATGTCAAACGGATCGTTTTCCGATTCTATAAAAATGTTTGAATCAATGTTAAACGCGAACGAACCCCTTAAAAGTATAACTTTGGTTATAACTTAGAAAATGAGCGATAAAACTCGAGGTATAATCTCGGTTCGTAATCAATCGACTTTAGAACTTATATGACTTAAGTATATACCAAGTGTGGGTATGATGACATGTCTTAATAATGAACAAATGTCAGATCGTATCGGTGATAAAAAGAGTTACACTAAAAGGTGTATAACGAGATAATTCGAAAACGTGTTTCGACTTAAGTGAAGTTTATACTTAGACTTTTAAAAGGTGTTAAGTGGTTAATCTCGAATGTTCTGATTGTTTATAGATCATCGAGCTGACCCAGGACACGCTATCTCTACCCACACCTGATTACCAGGCAAGTGTTCAAAACTTTCAACCTGTTGTTGTGATAATATATATATGTGATTGCCGCTTTACCTATGCCATAGCATGCATGTCTATTGTCAAATTATATTATGATACCTGTTCCCTGAATTGATATTGGCTTATAGACTAGGTACGAATTATCAGTTATAAGCCGGATTGTTTTGGTAAGACCCTTAACGAAGGGCATATGTTATTCATTCTTAAATATAGACCGGAAGTCGGTATTTTGGACATATAGATAGTCGTGGAAACCCGGAGGGATTCCAAGGACAGATTACTATTTATCTTGAGGAATCCTTTATTGTAATACCTGAGTCTACCACACTTCAGTTAACCAATAAGAATCGAGGAATTATTTTAGGACCAATAAAAGCTAATTCCTAAAATTCAGATCTTTCCTTACTTACAATCACACCTTACCTCTTTAGCCATGGTTAGTTAACACTTCTAATTTAAATACAATAATGATTTTATTAAACATATCCATAATTACATATTTATTAAATCAAAAAATATTTACTAGAAAATCACAATTTTAATTTGAAATCAATCACAATATACCACTATATATTTTAAATTAAATTTCATAATTAATCATTCATTAATCAACCACTCTTTTAATATAAAGCCAGTCACAATCATATTATCATACATTATAAATTGATTTTTATAATATATATTGTACAAATATAATCAATATTAAATAATTATAATCTAACTTAACTAAAATCTGAAAAAATCGGATTTGAAATCAGATTTTAAATAAATTGGATAAAATCCAAACCTTCAAAATTTTGATTTTTTTATCAGCTCAAAAATATATTTATTCAAAATTTGTTAATAAATTAATTAATAAATTCATATAAACCAACACTACAAAATCGGATTTGAACAAATTTTAAATAGTTTGGATAAAATTCATATATTCAAACACTCGATTTTTGAAAGGTTCAAAAATATATTTATTCACAATTTGTTAATAAAATAATTAATAAACTCATATAAACGAATTTAAATACAGTATTGATTTTATTAAACATATCCATAAATACATATTTTTTAAATCAAAAATTATTTACTAGAAAATCACAATTTTAATTTGAAATCAATCACGATATACTTATTATATATTTTAAATTAAATTTCATAATTAATCATTCATTAATCAACCACTCTTTTAATATAAAGTCAATCACAATCATATTATCATATGCTTATCTAAAAAAAAACATATTATCATATGAATTTTATAATATATATTGTACAGTTATAATTGATATTAAATAATTATAATCTAACTTGACTAAAAATCTGAAAAAATCGAATTTGGAATCAGATTTTAAATAACTTGGATAAAATCCATATCTTCAAAAATTTGATTTTTTTTATAAGCTCAAAAATAAATTTATTCATAATTTGTTAATAAAATTAAATAATAAAGGCATATAAGCCAACACTACAAAATCGGATTTGAACAAATTTTAAATAGCTTGGATAGAATCCATATCTTCAAAAACTCGATTTTTTAAAAGGTTCAAAAATATATTTATTCACAATTTATTAATAAAATAATTAATAAATTCATATAAACGAACACTACATATATTTAATTATTTTAATTATTAAATATACGCTATAAGAGTATTACTGTATTATTGGTTGGTGAATAAATTACCAATCAAAAAATTAAAATTATTTTAGAGACAATCATAATTTACTTCTAAACTTTAAATCAATCAATCATATACAAATTTTTTATCATTTACCATGCTTATTCTAATTTACTAATCGTGGTTAAATTAAATTTAAATATAAAATATCTTGATTTAATAACTTCGCATATCACATGATTTTTAATTTTAAAAAATTTCTACGAACCGTAAATATTATTTTCTGTAAATCCACATAACAGTATATTACATATGGTTATATATCTTTTAGTTATGAATTGTTTTTTAACATCCCTTATTATAATAAAGGATACCCGAATCTAACATGTATTAGTTAACCAATCACAAAATTGTGAATTATTTTAACATTAATCAGGATCTATTAAATTTAAATCAATTAAACTTATGTAACATGTTTCTGTATTGGATCTAGAAACTCAAATCAAGTTACACTCAATAATATTTCATTTTTATTTTTCATATCAATTAATTAAACATAATAACTACTAATTTTTATTTTAACGGTTAACTAATAAACAATTTATATAAAATAAAATTCTTACAAACTAAAAAATGTAATTATTATATCAATTTAAACATTACAGGAAATCTAAGTCGCTTATTCCTTATTCCCCATCCCACTTTAATAAACTAAGTGTTTGCATCAATTTTTCTCATGGCTAAATCATATCAATTTCTCATGAGAAATTACATTCTATACTTGGACATATTATCTTTTTATTTCGATTGTATATATGTATTATATGTGTCGTGTTTTAATTGTCCAATAAATTTAACAGAAAAACGTTTCTGACAAAAAAAAATTAGAAAACGATTTAGGTTATCATCATTCCCAGTTCGGATTCTCTCAGAGTTACTTTCCATTAGAATATTCTGTAGCAAACTTCAGTAATTCAGCGACTTAATAAATTGTAGGCATCAATCCTTATCACATTACACTGATTTGTTTACATTATTAGGTGTGCCTATAGATAAATGTTTTTTTACATTGTTGGGTTGTCAATGTTATTCAGTGATTACTTAACAATTTTATTCTAAATATAATAATTATTTAATTTAAAATTTATACATTAATACATGAATCTATTATATTTATAATAGATATTTTGATATCTCAAACTTTCAATTCAAAATCATAAGATAGAATTAAAATCATAAATTAAAAATTATTAACAATATAAATCTATTTACCACATTATTATTTTTTGAAATCAAATCAAAAGCATTCAACTTAGAAGATCAGACGAGAGAGCCTCCAACAAACACGTAGGAGGAGACGTGAAAATAATTTGGGAATTAGCTAAACACGGGGTTCTAGCAATAACATGAGCTACCCTGTTAGCATCTTTCCGAATGAAAAGAACATAACCTAATGACATATTAAGAAGTTCCCGCTTACAGTCTTTAACCACCTCACCTACTTCCAGTAGGTTTATCTTATCTTCCGTGATAGCTTTGACACTGAGTAACGAATTCAAATCCACTAAAACATGAGCACATTGAGATGTTCCTCCTTAATCCAAGATAAAGATACACATTCAAAATTTAAGTTATGTAAAGTATTAAATAATTCGATCATAAAAAAGGCTAATCAACCAATTAAAATGTTAGAATGAATTTTAAACCAATCATCTTTTAACATTTTAATTATGAAATTTTTTAACTATGCAATAATTAATGAAAAAAAAAATTTGACCTAACAATATATTTGAATTATTCAAATTATTAAATATACTCTTAAATAGTACTTTACATTATTTGGTATAAAAATTATCGATCAAAAAATAAAAAATATTACAGAGTCAATGCAAATATTGTTAGTGAATATTTTCATAATAAATTGGTCAATTTAGCACAAATTTTCTTATAAATCACTATTTATTTATTGATAATTAATTCATCAATAAAAGGACATAAGTCATACATAAAAACAATCAAACTACAAAAATCATCAATAAAAGGGCATACAACATCTACAAAAACAATTAAAATTGAACAAACACGTAGCAAATTATATCATTAATTTCATTTATCCAATCATTGAACAAATCTTCAATTATGGTACATCTACCTTATGTCACTAAAGTATGCAGTCTTTTCGGCGAGATAATCTAACAATTTGTTATAAACGTGAAGAATATGTATATCTGATTTGTCATAACGTATTCAAACAATCGACCAGAACTATGATTCTATACTATCCAAATCATTGAACTAATATAACAAATCTAATATATGGACAAAATCCACGAACAGGATATTAGGCTCTCAATAAAGAGAGATATTTAGTGAAAGCCAAAGTAAAATCAAGGAAAGAAAATAAGGCTCATCATTTGCAAGGAGTTAGTACAAAATCTGATATTTTGGTAGATAAAATCCACTAACGGGCAACGGGGTACTAGACTCTCAATTTAGCTCAATTCTTTATTGAAAAATAAAGAAAAATCAATATAAAATTTTTAAAAAAACTTAAAACTGATATCAGCTCCTAAACTTTAGTTTAGCATCTTTTGGGAAAGGTGGAAAGAGATAGAGCAGCTACGGTGTTTGTTAAAAATTATTAATAATGAAAAATAAAAAGGTTGATACACTTAAAATTATGTATTGTTTTTAATACAAGGGTGCTTTTTTGAATTTTGTATTCTTGAATTAAAGTAATAGTATCAATTCTCATATCTTAACCTAAGAGCATATACTGAATTTGCTTGATTGGTTGACTTTATTTTTTTTATATCAACAAAGCATAAAAAATGGCTAAAGAAATTAAATAACTTGGTAGAAAGATTCTACACAAAGAGAGATATTTGTTAATGAGAAATAAGAAAAAATAAAAAGGAGGGTTTCATTTTGTTTGAAAGACTTTACACCATGCATGTTACTCTTATTAGTTTTATTTTGTAACATCTCAATGTTGTTCTAAGACATATAATTATATATTTACATAACTTGGATACATGGTAATATTTCATATAATTGTTATATTTTTTCTATTCGCGTATTTCATTTCATTTCGTGTACACGAAAAAATTTGTGTAATTTAGTGTCATTTTGTGTTCTAATTTCGGGTACACGATTTAATATCAAGTCATTTTCGTTCAAGACCCTAAAGTACATGACATGAATGTACAAAACGATTTGTCAGGTCTACATAAGCTATTTCTTCTTATATATGTAGAAAAAATATACTCACTGTTAATAGAAAATGAATTTCATGTTATTTAACCCAAAATCTTAATTACAAGGACACATATATAACAATGTGATTATGTGTTTATATCTTACACACTTCATTTCAATTTTATGGACAGTAGCTTATTTCACAAGTTAGTCAAATTAAAAAAAGATAGGTGATACTCATTTTCATATGTCTTATTTTAAGAAAAATAGAAAACTAAAATTTATTATTTCATGTTTTACTAGAAAAGAATAAAAAAACCAAAATACAAACTTCCAAACTGAAAAGGCACATTTAAAGTTGTCTTTATAAATAAGCTAAGGGCAATAACCATAAAATCTAACAATTATATGTTATTCCAAGAGCGCGATATATTGAATTTTTTTGGTTAGTTGATAATTTTTTTTATAGTAAATTAATTCATTAATAAAAGGACATATAATTTGTAAAAATGATATTGAAGAATCACATATCAAACTAGATTAGAAGAAAGTTTCTATTGTTATAACTACGTTTGTTTCATATATCTTGCACAGTAGATATCTTTTTTCATATCGTTGAAACATGCAACATTTTTTTTATAGACATTCTAATGATTTATTGGAGTCGTGAGGATTAAGTTTCTACACATTTTTAATATGTAATCGAAAAATTAGCCATAACCATACAAATATTTTCAATTAATTAATGTAATAAATATTTTAAGGATTCGATATTTAATAAATATACCGAATTCTCAGAATATGGATGAAAAATTTGTTGACATGATATGTATTATATTCTCTAAAAAAGAGAGAAATAAAATGAAAGCTAAATTTAAAAAAAACAATAAAGAGGGATTTTGAACTTTTCAATGGGGTTTGTATTTGTTTTGATGATTGGTTCATAATATTAATATCAATTCAATTGGTATGAATTCATGGATAAGTAATTTTATATTTTCATTAATTAACATTCCAATAAAATTATATATTTTTCTAAATAAAAATAAAAAATAATCTATTTATTTTAATTTAATAATACAATTTATCGATCGGTGCGTAGCACGTGTAGAACGCTAGTGTTATTATTAAACATTATTTATATTTCCATAAAGTATCAATTACATGGAAATCTTTCGAAGAATGTTACTTGAGTTTTATCTCAGCCGAGAAATATTAAGTGAATATTATTTTTGAATATTCACTTAGAGTTTGATTATTTAATGAATAAGTACTTTGATATTCATGGGAATTTTATTTATTAAATGAATATTACTTTCGAATATTCATTTAAGGTTCTATGTACTTGATGAATATTATTTTAAAATATTCATTGGAAGTTCTATTTACTTAAGGGATATTATTTCGAATATTCCTTTAAAGTTTTGATTACTAAATGAATATTATTTGGATATTCATTTAGGAGATTATTTATTAAATGAATATTATTTCCAAATATTCATTTAAGGTTTGACTTATTTATGGAATATTATTTTAAATATTTATTGGAGTTTAATTATTTAATAAATATTATTTCGAATATTCATTTAAGGAGGGATTTATTTAGTAAATAATTCTATATATTCATTCGAGGATTACTTACGAGCAATCTTATGATTTAATAATATTCCGTAATTATTATTGAGTTAATAAATATTCTTTGAATATTTATTTAATTTTTTTAAATTCTTTTTAAAATGATTTATATTATTCGGAGATTATCTTTCACCTCCAGATATTATGTAAAATATTTCGGAGTCTTTTTACGACTATTTTATCAAGGAAAGGTTCCTAACTCTTTATTTTTCATTTAAATCTATCTTAAAAGGATTTAAAATGCTCGCTCAAACTTCCATATTATAGAGGAACCTACTTGAGCAATGTTATTTACCTTGTTGACTTCCCGGTCATAAATCTTGTAAACTATTCGTTTCACTCGTAACTTAGTTGCTGTTTATCAATTGAATCTTTGAGTAACCTTCTCATCATTCGACGGGTAAGATTATTGGAACAAGATGGTATCCTCTAACAAGCAGCAGCTTGAGAGATATGATGTTGAATTTTCCTTTCCAACTAGATACGACTACTTTGTGGAGTCTTATCAACAAGTATCATACTTGGGGAAAGGGAGACGAACTTTACGTTCAGAGTCAAGAACTTCTTTTTGAATTTGGAGTCGTGTAAGAGGCCAAGTAGCGCCGGTCCATCCCAATTGGCCCAATCGTTGGCCGGGGAGATCTAACAGGGCGGTAGACAAGTAAATCTGTCAGCTCTTCCTTCTACCGGTAGTCAATCTAATTGAGTTGTACAATCTGCGACTGATCATCGTAAGGATTGGAACAGTGGGCGTGGTGAATACTCCAGCAAAAGTTCATCATTTAAATTCATTTATTTTCTGCAACATTATCATTGTTGGCAGTATTGGAAAGTATTCATAATTGGAATTACAATATTTTCCTGCAAGTTCCTCTTTTATGATAAATGATAAAATCTTGCTTAAGGGGTTGAGTTGGCACAGTGGTAAGTGCCCAATCCGTGAACCGTGAGGTCACGGGTTCGACTCCAGCCGGGGGTCAAAAAAAACCGGAAACAATCTCTCTACCTTTGTGTAGAGGCATGATTGCGTACATCCTACCCCCCTCAGACCCCGCTCATGCGGGATATACTGAGTACGTTGTGTTGTGTTGTTGTTGTTGATAATATCTTGCTTATCTTCGACGTAGCAGATATTCCCACCTATAATTGCATTTTGAGTTACCTTGTAACTTCATCGTTCATATTATACGAGCATCATTTCCGTAAATGCATGGCATATGGTTTGAAAGATACTTTTGAACTGTTATATATTGTCATTCAGTTATATATTATTGTTCGTGGGCTATTGCTCACCCTTTCTTTATTATTATATCACAACAACAGCTAGAACAGATGACTCGCACAAGGCGCACTCGACGCTGGAGAGGACGATGAGACTACCAGAGTCGAAGAGAAAGCTATTGGTAGGATAAATTCATTCTTTCAGTACCAAATATATGGGCTGGTATGACTTATGATAATGGATGGCAAAGGGTATGTATTCATATTGAAATTCTTTTGGATTGTAAGAACTCATAATGTGCTTAATAAAATTTGGTAGTTACTCTGATTTCATCTCTGGGACTATAACGGGTGTGTTTTATGTTGTTGTTTTGGGTCACAAGGTTGTAATTTAATATTTATGTTGAGTTTGTGGATGGAAATTGAGACCGTAATGACCAGATCCCTGACCCCGGATCTGGGGGTGTTACAGCAATGGTATTAGAGCGTACGTTATAAACCCCAGAGATAAGGCGACGTTAAAACAATAAATTCACTAAGATAATAAGAGCTCTTGCCAAGTTCATAGTCGGACTACTTAATGTAGTAATGACATATAAAACCCTTATGGGAACTCTTAAGTATCATGATAGTAACTTAGCTCGATATCGTATCGACGAGTAAGGCGACAGACCTTGAGGCATACGAGCAGCAGCGCGATGATGCTTATATGCTGAAGATCAGTGGGTAATTCGATGGAGTACCCTACGGGAGACCCGGAAGAGGTTCCAGCAGATAAGGAAAATCCTGTTAGGATAAGGAGCTTACCCTTGAGGAATAAGGGCTGCAGCCAGAAAGATTGTGATGATTAAGGTATAGTGCTCAGAAAAGGGAGCATAAAGAACTGAGTTATTTGCAAGAGAACTGAAGATTCATGTTGGATTCGTAGCCGGACTACTGGAGGTAGTACCAGCAAGTAAGATGGATTGGAAGAATTACTTGAGATCTTATACGGGAATAGATGAGAATCATTAGAGACTTTCATATTAACGAAAAGAGTGCTAGAGGGATGTATGATTATCAAAGGCATCGATATAAGACGAGGAGCAGAGTCCCTAGGAATAGTTGAGAAGAGGCAGTAAGTGCCATATCAATTGATAAATGAATTAGAATGAATATTGTCAGTAATAATTCGCCATGAGAAGGCAGATGTCATAGGTTATAAATTATGGAACCAAATTGAGGTTAATGAGGTGGTTTTATTTAGGGAAATGTTCATTTTATGAATGAATCAGTTAGAAAGTAAAGACATTGGGAAGTGACAGCATGATTGGATAAAGTTATATAAGGAAGTAGTAAGCAAGACAATGATCTCAGAACCTACCGGAAGATAAGACTAGTGAGTCAAGATGAACTCGTAATGAGACTACTGTCAAAGACTGGGTATAGGGTTATTCCAACTCAGTAAAATGATGAACCAGAAATGTTAGATGCATGTGATTCAGAGGAATATTAAATTCTTTCTTTGAATGAATTATAGTAGTTACCTTAAGTTTACTCCGACACGGAATTATAATGGATCAAGTAATACGATCAGCAGTTAACGAGAAAAATGTGAGAAAATCTTCCTGGAGCTAAAAGGTGAAATTGGTAATGACCAAGAACTGGCATTACTTAATGGAAAAAGGAGACTTTGTGCTTCCAACGACGCTTCGCATAAAGGATTAGGATGTGTGCTTGCGCAGCACGACAAAGTACTTGCTAACGCATTCGGACAGCACGGTTCACAGGTTCGGATGGCCTTAGTAATGACAATTTTGTGGAACAACCAACTCCGACGGTAATCTTCCTTCTGAGACTAGTGGTCAGGTAGACTGACATTTGGTAATATTGAATCTTAGGATGCATAGGTACCAGGATGTTGTGACAGGTTTCTGTTTGAAACTGTTGATTCCCTTTTAAGGGATGTATATAATTGGTTCCTCTCCAGTGGTTAAACTTCCAATCTGATGACGATTATTTCATAAATTATGACTGCTTATGGTTATACCTGGTTGGAGGTTCATAGAATTATTCTTCAGGTTTCGAAAGTGGTCTCCTTAATGTTACCAGTAAGTGGATAGATTGACCAAAATTTCCCTGATTCTGGAAAGAACTTCAATAAATTTTGGCAAACCTTGTCTTTCTGATTATCAGAGAACGTTATGGAAGAGAGTAGAAACTGGGGCGAACCCCGTGAATTGGGTAAGGTTGCCATCATATGGGTTAATAGACGGACCCTGAGTATTACAATCAATGGTAGAGATAAAATGATGAAGTAAGATTGGATGGAAACAGGAAATGTAAGTAAGAAACTAGCCGGACTAAGAAACTCCGGGATTGACTTAAGTGAAAAGGCTGTTATGCCAGGAATGGTAAGCTTGCGTGGCACGTGGGATTAATAAGAATAGTTGAAAAGATAAAAGTAGAGGAAAGGTGACCGGAGACGGTGCCGAGTAGTCGATTAAGACTTATATGAAGTAAAGTTTTGGAAAGGTAGAAAGGTATCAAAGAAGAAGGCACTATGCCAGCAATTGCTAGAAAAGTAATGCTAATTATCCAACCCTGTTAGGTCCAATAAGATTGTAGAAGGGGGGGTTGAATACAATCTATGTCATTTTCTCGAAATTTGTTCTTTGAATAAAATTTATTTTAAACAAATTTTGTGCGGAATAATATAACACAGAATTCAAGTTGAATATATCAATATATTAACTTGATGGGTGTTACAAATTAATATCAAGAGATTAATAACTAATTAGAAAATTCGACATGAACTTTTCTAATTTTGCTAATTAAAATCAAGATATCAAGATATAAACTAGGAAACTTAATTCGCTAGTAGTACAAGAGTGATCAATAAACAAGTTCCAGCGGATCAGATATTACAATAGGCTTGAACTGAATTTATTGTATGAATTAAAGCTTGAGCACTTGTGTGTAGAAGATGAGAGTGTTTTATGTTCTTGGTTCTCTTTTTTTCTTCTTGTTTCTTCCTGTCTGTTGCTTCTGTCCATGTGTTTGTTTTTATACAAAAACAAAACATTTCCTTCTGTTGAGCTGCTACATATTGACACGGTGATAGTATAGATGCCACGCTGATAGTATAACTAGCACGGTGATAGTATAGCAGCCTAGGGATAGTAGAACTCATTCCCTTAAAATAGTATGGATTTACTTAGTTTACTTAAAACTTCGGTAATAGTATAAATATTTCGGTAATAGTATAACTGGTAGTAATAGTATAGTTTAAATATTTCGGTAATAGTATAGTATATTATTACTTGATCAGTAATAATATCTATAATACTTCAGAAATAATATAATATTAATTCCAGAAATAATATAACTTCGGGAATAGTATAAATTCGGGGATAGTATAGTATACTATTACTAATGCAGTAATAGTATCTATATTATTCCAGAAATAGTATACCACTTATTTCAGAAATAGTATAACTGAATTTCCAGAAATAGTTCAACTGAAATTCAGAAATAGTATAACCAAAATTCTCCGAAATAGTATAATCCATATATTATTACTGATTGAATAAATCAGAGATTAATTAACTTAATTAATTAATTAAATAAATAAATTCGAATTGAATTAATTTGTTTAATTAAATTAATAATATAGTTAATTAATAATTGACTTACTCCTTGTGAATCACTGTAAACTTTGAGAAACTTCCACTGGATAATTGTTGACGTTCGATGTATTGTCTGGTTCATGAACGACTAACTCCAATATCTGTTCTTCAATTTGACTCTCAGTTGTGATCCACATACTTTCTTAGCACTCTTTAATAACTCCTGTACTGATGCTGTCTCCACGGAAATCTCTGTCACTTTAAACGAATCCAATTTCTTCAATGCTGAACTTGGGCATGATCAGTAAACTGACTCTTCTTCCAGTGTAAAACATCAAAACTATAGATTGACTTTCTTCTTTCTTCTGGCATATAGTACTTTGTGAGATTCCTGAGACAGTGAGCATTAATTACTTATTACAATCTAATTTAAGTTGAGTCGAATTCTCGAACTACAAATAGGCTGTATCATATGCCTTTCAATCTCCCCCTATTTGTTTGTTAAAAATTAACAAGCAAATTCCTAGAGGATAACTCAACTAACTCAACTTAAACTAGTAAAAGGTAAAACTGTAATTGCAAAGTAAGTAATGAAAATGGTTCTGGTTTATATTTAACATTTCCAGATTCAAACATAAAAGATAAATTCAAGATAGATGATCCTCTAGACTGATCATATTTCACATTAACCTATCTTGTTCTATCTAAGCTCTAAAGATATAACATGTAGAGCGATTCTTCACTTCGGGCTGTCTTCTCTCCTTATCTCTCCTTCTTCAGGTTCATCCAAGTCTGGAAGCATCTCGTGCAATTCTGCATCAGTAATTAATTCTCTTCTAGATGATGACACTGGATGAACTAGAGGTGTTCCAACTAGTGGTTTTTCAAGAGGTATTCCCAGCTTCTTTCTTAACTCACCTTGATAAAACTTGTACTTCTTCATGTTGTCTTGAGCATAAGACTTAATATGATCTGCAGCTTCGTTTTTCAATGTAGTTGCAAAACCATGATTTCGTAGAGCATATTCAACATACACCAAGTGTCTGGCATGATGTTCACGGAGTTCCTTGGTCTGAAGATTAACAGTGTGAATGACATCGCCTATAAGAATTTTAACTTGAGGAGGATTACTAATTACTTCAGGACCTGCCTTTTCAGCGAAATCTAGGAATTTTTCATGAAGTAGTACACCAAGTTCATAAGAAGTTCTGACTCTTGGTCTCATTACCCAAAGTTCTGAAAGTGATCTATCATAGAAGAACTGGAGAGATACCTTTTGAGTTCCAAGTTTATGACAATGAACAAAGATTAGTAACTCTTCCATCCGATCACTTGCACAAGTTATGCTTAAAATTTCAGACTTCAAAGCTCTTAGATAATCGTCTTGGAAAGGGTTCTTCTCTTTAAACCTTTGAAACATATCACCTAACCGACGATCATCACAGCCAGAAGTTTGTGGTGAATCTATGATTCTTTGAGCGCGCTCCCACTTATCACCACTCTTGTACTTAATGTACATCCTTCTTGCTTGAAGCTTTTGAGAATGTTGCTGTTGAAGTGCTTCCTGTTCAGCCTTTTGAAGCCTTTCATTATGAGCCATATGTTCCATTGTTTTTCTGAGTCTTTCTTCTCTCATTGTCAGATTAGCTTCATTTTGTTCAAGTTCTTGATTGGCTTCAAAATTCATTCTTTGGAGTTCAGCAGGATCAGGAACTACAACTTCTTCATCCTCATCCCAGAAATTGAGATCTGGTTCTCCAAATGCTTCACCTTTATCTAAAAAGTCTAAATCAGCAAAAACATCAAGGTTATCAGGTTCACCTGAGTAGTAATAACCTTCTACAGTGTCATCCTTCAGTGCTAATTGAGCTTTCTTTCCCTTGTCACCTTTATCAAAATCTCCCCCTGTTGATTTGTCTTTGTCTCCCCCTTTAGTACCAGCTCCCCCTGTTGACTTCTCTCCCTTAGTTGAGGAATCCTCTACAGATTTATCAAATGCACCATCTTCAGGGTCTTGCTCATCACCATCTCCACCTTTTCCTTGAAAGAATTCTACCTCTTCTGTTGTGGGGATGATAGTGCGGCTAATCATGTTATATAAGTGTTTTAGCCCTTGACTTTGATGTGCACTTTGGCTTTCAATCCGATTAAGACGACTTTCAGTAGATAACTGATTTTCATGTACTTCTGTTTGAATGTCTTCAACCTTATTTGAAAGAGCCGTAATAATTCTGTCTTGAGTAACTGTTATGTCCGAGGTGTCAGAGATTATCTGTTGTTGAGAGAGTTCAAGAGTATTGATCTTGGTGTTAAATGCAGTCTTCATTATTTGAATGTCATGTTTCACTCCCATAAGCTGACTGTTGACAGAGGTAGATGAAGAAGACGGTCCATCCACTTGTGCTCGAAGTAAATTTGCTTCAGCGTTAGTTGCCTCAAGTTCCTTTTCTAGAGCTTTAATCTTTTTTTCCAATGAACGAGTGTATGTGTCAGTGTGTGCACTCACCTGATTATCGCTCTGAGTTTCACTCATCTGACATGCATGTGTTTCACTCAATTTAGTGGTGATCCTCACATCACTCCTCACTATTTCCTTAGCTGCTCCAGAAAGTGTACCTGCAGGTAAAATCACCCTAGCCTCCTCTTGGAAGGTCAGTGGTGGTGCAATGGGAGTTCGCAAATCCCTATCCACAGTCATTTCTGTCATGTCAGTTGGAATTGAAGTCTGAATTGCTTCAGTGACAGAAAGACTGAGTTGCCTTCCACTTTCTCCAGTTGAAACTGCGAGTGGAAAATCCCTTGAGGGAGCCAGGAATGTTCCTCCTGGGAGGGGAGATGATGACTCTATTAATTTTGGCGAAGAGTCAAGATTTCCCTCATTAGCCTGTGAAGGCTCCTCTACCGTGACTATGGTAGGCACTGTTTCAGTTCCTAAGTGCTCTCCTCTCAATGTGTCCCTATTTTCATCCAGTTCTACATGTTCTCCCATTGTTAGTAATAACAGTGGGGTTGTGCTTGACACATTACAAGATGCCATGGCCGACTGGCGAAATTCAATGGACTCATCCTGTTGAGAGAATGGTTCCAGAAGCTGTTCATTTGCCATTTCAAAGTCCATATCCTTTTGGGAGGGTATGGATGAGCTTACAGTTGCCTCGGGTTCATTTCTACTCTTCTTTAGTAGAGGCAGAGCTGTGGGTTCACTCACTTCTTCACTACTTCTTTCAGTTCTTTTAAGCTGTGATCTCTTCTTTCTGACTTGATAGACTTTATCTGTTTTTGACTTTGTGTTTGGATCTTTGACCTGGGATAGAGATTGTGGTTCTACAATCCCTTGGTCAGTCCTAACAACCTCTTGGGTTCCAGAAGAGGATTGAGGGATAGAAGTAGTTAAGGGATCAGAATGTAATACCTGGTCAGCAGATGAAGTGACATGAGCCTCTTGTGATTGAAATTCCGGCTCAGCTTGTTCAAGAGCAGGTGCATTTTGTTCTGGATGCACAATAGCAAGTGCTTGTTGTTCTATGATTGGTTCTGGTTGCTCAGGTACAGGTCCAGGAATAATTGGAAGATGTATGAATGTGGACATGTACTGAGTAACAAGCACTGGTACGTTGTTGTAGTCATTCTGTTGTGAGGCAGCTCTTGTATGAAATTTCTTATGAAAAGACTTTGAATCTTGAGCTTCCTCATCAACAAATGTATTCTGTAACTCCTCAGAAACCAAGTGATTAAAAATAAGAGTGAAAAATCTAGGATAATAGATCAACACCTTTTCACCTTTTCTAAAATTCTTTTTAGCATTTACTATTCTTCTAAACATGTTCTTCCAAAGAATTTTACCTATATCAATTCTTCGATTGTGAACAACCGAATAACCAATATACTGAATCAGAGAAGGAATATTTGAAAAAGAAGTGTTAGCATAGTTAGCAAACACTCGAATTAAAGTATCAAACAACAAGTACCATTCAGCTACCAAACCATTTTTCGGCAAGTTACTCAATTTCAACTGTCCCTGATAATTAATATCAGTGAAAAACTGAGTCAATTTAGTGTTGGACGGATTATCAACAAAATCAGCAATAGGAAGATTCAACACTGTCTTGAGTACTGATTCATTGACTCTGAACTGTGAGTTCCCAACCTTGAATGTAAAGGCATTGGTAGATATAATAGCTGTAGAACACATCAGTCGTAGAGGTTCCAATTTCATTGGAGCGTCAAGAGATAAGGCACTACTGACGATTGGTTGTTCATTCAAGAAACGAATCCAGGGCTTGAATCTGTCAACCATACATTCCTCCGGATCATAAAAACCAACCATGTTGTGCTTAACTAGTTCGAATTCAACAGCCATTTTAATACAGATTTTAAGCTTTTGAAATTTTTAATTTTTAGCACAAAATTCAATTAAACTTAATTAATTCGAATTAATAATAAATTAAAAATTCGAAAAATAAAAAAGTTCTTGAAAAATTCTCAAAATCTCAGTATATGATCTAGATACAATCACAAACAACCAGGTATTTTTAGTTTTCTGAAAATCGAACCCAATCTCCTTGAAAAACAGATCGAAAAATATAATTTTTCAAAACACAAGTTCCTAAAAACTCGAAGAAATCGGGTTAAAGAACAGTTTAATCGATGATTTTGATCAAGGAATCGATAGGAGATCTTGGATTGTTGATACAGTGATGATTTCAGTCTAAAATCCGGCAGCACTTCGTTATACCGATGTGTATATATCGTGTATATCTATATCGAGTTCTCTATGACTAAACACGAGAGATAGTAAGGTAATGATAGTATAGTAGAGATAGTATAGTAGAGATAGTATGGACATTATATATGCAGCTGTTTATACTATCACCGACACTCCTATACTATCACCGCAGCCTATACTATTTCTAAGATTAAATCTATACTATTTCTAGTGCCTTAGATTATTACCGAACACTTATATTATTTACAAATTAACTCTATTATTACAGATCGCTATATTATTACTAACAATAATTCTATATTATTTCTAAGATTCTAAACTATTTATAGAATTTACAACTATTTACAGATATAACAATTATTGCTAATAATCTATATTATTACTGAAAAATACATTAACAGATTTACCAGATTAAATTAAACAAGCTATGTACAAGTTATATACTTAGTAATTTACAGAACTTAAAAATCTTAATAAAATAATAATTTACAACAAATATTCACAAAATAATCACTTGTTAAATTATTAAAGAACAGACCTCAGATATTAACCAGATTAATTACTAGGACTATTTAACATACCCAATTCACCAACAATTCTGGTGAATGTGGATTCGTCAAGAGACTTAGTAAAAATATCTGCTGTTTGTTCTTCCGTGGGAACAAAATGTAACTCCACGGTACCATTCATGACATGCTCTCGAATAAAATGATACCTGATGTCAATGTGCTTTGTTCTTGTGTGCTGCACAGGATTGTTGGAGATTGCTATGGCACTTGTATTGTCACACAAGATAGGAATCTTGTCAAGTACAAATCCATAATCCCGTAGCTGATTTCTGATCCACAAGATCTGAGCGCAACAGCTTCCAGCAGCTATGTATTCAGCTTCGGCTGTAGAGTTGGAAACTGTTTGCTGTTTCTTACTGTACCAAGAAACCAACCTGCCACCTAGGAATTGACAACTCCCAGAGGTGCTTTTTCTATCTACAACACTTCCTGCATAATCTGAATCTGTATATCCAACAAGATTAAAACCAGAATCTTTAGGATACCAAATTCCCAAATTAGGAGTACCCTTAAGATATCTCAAGATTCGTTTTACAGCAATGAGATGCACATCTCTAGGATCCGCTTGGAACCTTGCACACAAGCATGTAGAATGCATAATATCAAGTCTACTTGCAGTAAGGTAAAGTAATGAGCCTAATATACCTCTGTAGCTTGTGATATCTACCTTGGCAGAATTTTCACATGCTCCAAACTTAACAGCTGTAGATGATGGTGTTCTTGCTGAAGAAGAGTCCTCCATTTGATACTTCTTGAGGAGCTCTTTGACATACTTGGATTGACAGATAAATATTCCATCTGTCCTTTGACTGATTTGTAATCCAAGAAAGAACTTCAGCTCACCCATCATGCTCATTTCAAATTTACCCTGCATTAACTTAGCAAATTTCTTGCACAAGAGATCATTAGTAGACCCAAATATTATATCATCCACATAGACTTGGACTAATATAGTATCATTCTTATGTTTCTTAATGAAGAGAGTTTTGTCTATGACACCTCTAACAAAATCATTTTCAAGTAAAAATTCAGAGAGAGTGTCATACCATTTCCTTGGTGCTTGCTTAAGACCATAGACAGCTTTGAAAAGGAAGTAGACATAGTCAATTAGATCTGGATCTTCAAAGCCAGGGGGCTGTTCTACATAGACCTCTTCGTCCAGCTTGCCATTTAAGAAAGCACTCTTGACATCCATTTGATAAACTTTAAAGTTTGAGAATGCAGCGAATGCCAAGAATATTCTTATGGCCTCAAGTCTAGCCACTGGAGCATAGGTCTCATCATAGTCGATGCCTTCAGATTGTGAGTAACCTTTTGCTACCAGTCTTGCTTTATTTCTCGTCACTGTACCATCTTCATCAAGTTTGTTCCTGAATACCCACCTGGTGCCAACTACTGGTCTGTCTGTAGGTCTGGGTACCAGCTTCCAAACTTCTTGTTGTTTAAATTGATTGAGTTCATCTTGCATAGCAATCACCCAATCAGGATCAGAAAGAGCTTCTTCAATTTTTTTAGGTTCCATTTCAGATAGAAACCCTGAATAATTGCATTGATTCTGAAGAGCTCTTCTAGTTTTTACACCAACAACTGGATCACCAATGATTAACTCAAAAGGATGAGCTCTATTCCAAACAGTCTGTCTGGGAAGATTAGATCTTGATGATTCGCCTTGATTTTCATTGTGATGTTGTGTGT
Organism: Saposhnikovia divaricata; assembly: GCA_036435485.1. Classification (NCBI taxonomy): domain Eukaryota; kingdom Viridiplantae; phylum Streptophyta; class Magnoliopsida; order Apiales; family Apiaceae; genus Saposhnikovia; species Saposhnikovia divaricata. The sequence goes on along the minus strand of CM071596.1, from coordinate 146,203,488 downwards.
GACCAGTTGACCCTTGATTATCTCCCCTTGAGTTGTTGCTGGGTTGACTAGATGATTGTTTAGAGGAGTCAGGGGTATTTTGACTACTATCATTGCTTTCATCACCATCACCCTGATCATCATCATTGTTGTCATTAGCATCAGCAAAAATCTCAGGTGCATTGTCATCATCTGAATCTGTATCTGTCATGTCATCGAAAGATAGCTTTTCAGATGGATCCTTAGTTTGGATACTAGGGAGTTTAGTGTCATCAAATGTTACATTGACACTTTCCATCATCTTCTGTTCATCAATCACATACACCCTGTATGCTCTCATTGAATAACCAATAAAAATTGCTTCAAATGCTTTGGTATCGAATTTACCACCTTGATCATCACCTTCTTTAAGCACAAAGCACTTTGCCCCAAATACATGAAAGTATTTGAGTGAAGGTTTCTTATCAGCCATAATTTCATAGGGTGTCTTCATTTGATCTTTATTGATTAGAGTTCGATTCTGGGTATAGCACGCAGTATTGATGGCTTCATCCCAAAAGTACAACGGAAGCCTTGATTCACTTAGCATAGTACGTGCAGCTTCAATCAAGGTTCTATTCTTTCTTTCCACTACACCATTTTGCTGAGGAGTTCTTGGAGCTGAATATTGTCTGGTTATACCCTTCTCAGTGCAAAAGTCATTTAGAACTGCATTCTTGAATTCAGTTCCATTGTCTGATCTTATAGCTCTCACTGGATACGTAGAATCTCGCTCAATTAACTTGATGTGATCAATCACCAGTTGTGGAGTCTCATCTTTAGAATTCAAGAACAGGACCCAAGTGTATTTTGAGAAATCATCAACTATCACAAGAGCATATCTCTTTCTTGACATGGACATCACATTAACTGGACCAAACAAATCCATATGAAGTAATTGTAATGGTTCAGTTATTGAAGATGTGTCAGTGCTCCTGTGACTTGCTCTCTTTAGCTTGCCTTTTTGGCATGCATCACAAAGTCCTTCTTGAGTGAATTCCATTGAAGGCAAACCTCTCACCAATTCTCTTTTGACTAGAGAATTCATTGTTTTGAAATTGAGGTGAGAAAGTTTCTTGTGCCATAGCCAACTCTCGTCATTAGATGCTTTAGTGTAGAAGCAAGTGACTTCTTCAGTGCTTCCTGAGTTCATATTGGCTACGTACAGATTGCCTTTTCTAACTCCTGTCAGTTGTGGCTTTTCATGTCTCTTGTGTGAAATTAGACAATTCTTCTTGTTGAAATGAACTTCATAACCTTTATCACAGAATTGACTGACACTGAGCAAATTGTGCTCAAGTCCTTTCACAAAAGACACTTCATCAATGATAACATTTCCAGCTTCAAGTCTGCCATATCCATCAGTTATACCTTTGCTGTTATCTCCAAAGGTAACTACTGGGCCGGCCTTCTCCACCACATTTGTCAACAGGGTTCTGTCTCCAGTCATATGCCTTGAACATCCACTGTCCAAGATCCAGGTCACTCGTTCAACCTGCTCAACACCCTGCAATGACAAACGGATTAAACTTTCTTCGGAACCCAAATTTGATTGGGTCCAGAGTACTTAAAGAATTGGCTTTTGTCAGGCAAAACAACATTCTTTATTTTAACAACAGCTTTATCATTATTTAACAAACATTTCACTTTATAAACAGATTTGACAGTCTTTTGTTTCAGTTTAGATATCCATGTTTGTTTAGTAACAATATCATTGACTGGACATTTGACTTTGTAAACAGCCTTCATAAAACTTTGTTTAGGCTTTGGTACAAATGTCTCTCTCCTAACATAAGGAGGACTGGCAGTCTTTGATCTAACATTATTCCTGTTCATATGTTGTCGAGGAGCAGTCTTATTATCACATGCATGATTATCATTAAAGTAAGCAGACATCACATTAAAGGCACAAGACATACAGTTGACAACACCACATGCTTTATGATTAGAATCAATGATTGGCATGTTATTCATGTTAGACATGTTATTGTTCTGCTTCAACTTGTTACCACCTAATCCAGTCTTAGAAGAACTCGTTGTTTCAACAACCTTGACTGGTACTTTAGGTACATCTTTCTTGGATGAAACATTTGTTGTGTTAACGTCCTCAACTGATTTAACCTTAACAAAGACTGTGACATTTTTCTTGGATGACACATTCTTTGTATTATAGTTCTTAACAGTTTTATCCTTAACACATCTATTCTTAACAAGAACTGTGCCATTTGCACTATCCTCATTTCTCATTTCTTCTTGTATAACCATAGAACGAATATCTGGTGGACCAGCATCAGATTTCGTAAACATTGGTTTTTCAACATTCTTGAGAATATATGGTATACCTCTTTCTTTAGCTGGGATAGAATTAGGAGAATGATTACTCAAAGAACCAACAGCTTGAATGTAATCAAATCCTATTCCTACAGTTTGTTCTACTGCTTGTTTGTTGAAGAATTCTTTAGAAACCTTAACAGTATTATAACAAGCTCTAACCTGTGTTTCAAGTTCTCTAATCTTGGTTTCTTGTTCAGCAATCCTATCAACTTCTTTTACAATGTATTCTCCTAGACCCTTTTCTCTGTAGTTAAGTCGAGCTATTTCTTCTATATTCTTATCTTGATTAACCTGCACCTTTTTTAAATCTAACATTTGATTTTCAAGGTTAGTATTAACAAGACTTATTCTCTCGTACCCTCTTTGTGCATTATTCAAGGAACTACGTAAACTATCAATTAACTGAGCATCAGTAAGAATTACCGGTGTGGTATAATAAGTTGAAGATTCAGCATTTGCCACCAACGCAAAGTTTCCATATTCTTCATCTTCGCTATCTGTGTCATCCCAGCTTTTACCAGCAGCCACATAAGCTCTTCCACTTTTCTTCTTTTCAGAAGCATAATCTTTCTTCTGTGCTTGCTTGGGTTTCTGACACTCAGTAGCAAAATGTCCCAACTCATTATAATTGAAACAACGGATTTTGCTTCTGTCAACAGTTCCAGTTTTATAACCTCCCCTGTTACTAGAGGATGAAGAACCTCCTTTCTGAAATCTGTTATTTGACTTAAACCTGAACTTTGGATTTCTTCTGAATCTGAAGTTACTAAATTGTCTCACCATCATTGCCATAGATTCATCTACCAATTGATCCAGCTCTTCAAGTGAATAAAATTCTCCACCATCCTGAGTAGCTGGTGTTTGGCCAAGTTCTACTTCAGTTTGTTCCTTGTTAAAACTGATAGGTTGAACAACTTTAGTTTCCACTTCCTTAGGAACTTCAACCACTAGAGCTGTAGAAGAATTTGCCATTCTGCCTTTGACATAGAATTCCTTTTGCTGTACTTGTTCTAATTCATATGTTTTCAGAACACCAAACAGCCTTTCAAGAGCAACCTGAGTTAAATCTCTAGATTCTCTGATGGCAGTGATTCTATGCTCCAAGTGAGTAGGCATAGATAGTAAAAACTTCATGTTGATCTCCTTCTGAGTATATTGCTTGCCATGAACTTGCAAGTTGTTGATTATCTTGTTATACCTTTCGAACACTTCCTGAATGCCTTCATTAGGGCCAGCTCTAAAGTGTTCATATTCAGAAGTTAGAATTTGTAGTCTATTTTCCTTGACTTCATCAGTCCCTTCATTAATGACCTCAATAGTTTCCCAGATGTGCTTAGCAGTTTTACAATTTCTCACACGGCTATACATTACAGCATCTAGGGAATCCAATAGAATGAGTCTCAAATTTTTATCCAATCCAGCTTCCTCCTTATCTTCAGAGGTATAGTTCTTAGGGTCCTTTGGATAGGATTTGGCAGGGACTGTTACAGTTCCGTTGACAACTGTTTCAGTATCATGTTGCATGGGAGTTACTGGTCCATTTTCCAAAACCCACAAAAATCTTGGGTTTGCTACATCAAGAAATAACTCCAATTTGTTTTTCCACATATCATAATTATCTTTATTAAAGATAGGAATTTTAACATTGCCTTTGGCTGACATGATGAATTTTTAAGAGAGTTAAAAATTCGAGGTTGATTTTTGATTGAGTAAAAATAGGATCTTGATTTGTATATCAATCAAATGGCTCTGATACCAATTGTTAGGTCCAATAAGATTGTAGAAGGGGGGGTTGAATACAATCTATGTCATTTTCTCGAAATTTGTTCTTTGAATAAAATTTATTTTAAACAAATTTTGTGCGGAATAATATAACACAGAATTCAAGTTGAATATATCAATATATTAACTTGACGGGTGTTACAAATTAATATCAAGAGATTAATAACTAATTAGAAAATTCGACATGAACTTTTCTAATTTTGCTAATTAAAATCAAGATATCAAGATATAAACTAGGAAACTTAATTCGCTAGTAGTACAAGAGTGATCAATAAACAAGTTCCAGCGGATCAGATATTACAATAGGATTGAACTGAATTTATTGTATGAATTAAAGCTTGAGCACTTGTGTGTAGAAGATGAGAGTGTTTTATGTTCTTGGTTCTCTTTTTTTCTTCTTGTTTCTTCCTGTCTGTTGCTTCTGTCCATGTGTTTGTTTTTATACAAAAACAAAACATTTCCTTCTGTTGAGCTGCTACATATTGACACGGTGATAGTATAGATGCCACGCTGATAGTATAACTGGCACGGTGATAGTATAGCAGCCTAGGGATAGTAGAACTCATTCCCTTAAAATAGTATGGATTTACTTAGAAATAATATACATTTACCTAGAAATAGTTTACTTAAAACTTCGGTAATAGTATAAATATTTCGGTAATAGTATAACTGGTAGTAATAGTATAGTTTAAATATTTCGGTAATAGTATAGTATATTATTACTTGATCAGTAATAATATCTATAATACTTCAGAAATAATATACTATTAATTCCAGAAATAATATAACTTCGGGAATAGTATAAATTCGGGGATAGTATAGTATACTATTACTAATGCAGTAATAGTATCTATATTATTCCAGAAATAGTATACCACTTATTTCAGAAATAGTATAACTGAATTTCCAGAAATAGTTCAACTGAAATTTAGAAATAGTATAACCAAAATTCTCCGAAATAGTATAATCCATATATTATTACTGATTGAATAAATCAGAGATTAATTAACTTAATTAATTAATTAAATAAATTAATTCGAATTGAATTAATTTGTTTAATTCAATTAATAATATAGTTAATTAATAATTGACTTACTCCTTGTGAATCACTGTAAACTTTGAGAAACTTCCACTGGATAATTGTTGACGTTCGATGTGCTGTCTGGTTCATGAACGACTAACTCCAATATCTGTTCTTCAATTTGACTCTCAGTTGTGATCCACATACTTTCTTAGCACTCTTTAATAACTCCTGTACTGATGCTGTCTCCACGGAAATCTCTGTCACTTTAAACGAATCCAATTTCTTCAATGCTGAACTGGGGCATGATCAGTAAACTGACTCTTCTTCCAGTGTAAAACATCAAAACTATAGATTGACTTTCTTCTTTCTTCTGGCATATAGTACTTTGTGAGATTCCTGAGACAGTGAGCATTAATTACTTATTACAATCTAATTTAAGTTGAGTCGAATCCTCGAACTACAAATAGGCTGTATCATATGCCTTTCAAACCCCTAAAATCATATATTTTTATTTTAGTGTGGCCAGTTGAGGCCAAGTCACAAAGGATTATCCAGTGACTTGACCAGCAATGAAAGGACAAAGCAGGGTTGCTTCTAAGTAAGCACCGACTGCAAGGGCTTCTGATATAAATGAAACATTAATGAGACCGTAGGAATCTTCTATTGAACCCTTTGCAACCCATGTTTTGATTGGGAATTTACTAGACTTTTTTTTTAAATGGGGTCACCCGTACTAAAGTGATTCATGTGTATATGATTGTCCAAGATTACGAGTAAAAATAGAAGTATAGTGATTTGAGATATATGATGTTAGGGTATTATAAATACCATGAATATATTATGACTTAGGAAAGTAAACAATGAAGGTTTATGAAGAGAGTATAGAAATGGTCAGAGATTGATCAGTGTGCTGTAGAAATTTTGTCTGAGACAAGTACCTTTACGAAGAACGATAAATACTTAGAGATTCACGTTGAACTCGACCAATATCTTCCAAAACATCCTTGCTACCATTACCAAGTTCGGTAAGAGAGCAGATAGACATACGTTGTCTTTTGGAAGGTCAAATAGGTTGACAACTATCTGAAAGAAGAGGTTAGCATTAAGCTACCGATCGATTATCAAATGAGAATGATTGAAAAGAGACCCTTATTAAGGATACATGATTTGATTGCCAATTATAGGATGCAAGAATTCCTTGGCAGTTGAATGAAGGATAGGATATCCATAAATTAAGGCAAACCCTGGGGAATGCACAAGGGGTGGCCTTAACCTTTATAAAGACATTGTGAATTCAGATGATATCAGTTGGATTTGCTAAGGTAACAATGACCTGTAAGGATTATTACAAAGAGTTCTGGAAAGAACATAGATAGAATTAATAGAGTATTGATCAATGACGTTTTGATATACCCTGTACCTAGAAAATACAGGAGGAATGATGAGGACGACCTAAGAAATCTTACAAGGAAAAAGTTAATATACTGAATTTCAAAATAGAAGTTTGGTAGAAAATGTAAGATCCAATAACAATAATGCCAGACGAGGCATGTATGAAACCATGATAAGGTATGGATGGAACCAATGAAGGTTTAGATTATCCTAGAACAAGAAAAAACTAAGAGGACAAATATCCTAGGTATGATTGAGGGTAATTTTGGCAAAGTTCCCACGGGAAGGTAGAAGCAATGACTTATGGAAAAAGACTGATAGATATATTTTTCTCCTTCAGCAGAGCTTAAGGGAGGATGCTTTCACCCAACAGTGATGGAATGAGGTAGAAAATTTTAAGTTGGAATGTATCCAGAGAACACGGATTACAAGAAATTATTATCAGGAAAGGCCAATGAGGTGGCCGACAGTCTAAGTATAGAGGAATAATTTCAAATGTTCATACCGAAGAAACGGAATGATATTTGGAAGGACCTTGAAGGTCATATCGGAGTGGAGGAATTTACATTCCTTCTGATGGTTGTGCAAGAATCGACGGTAATAATAGTTTAAGTAAAGATTCGATTCCTGATGGAGTCTTAAGAATATTACATACCTTAGAAGGTCCCGTTTTGAGGCAAACCCGGACCATGATACAAAATTGACGAAGTAAACCATTAAATTTCCAGTCTTCTATGGAAGATGCATGAGTGATAGTTTCATTAACCGAACATAGCCGCAATGCTTGAAGCTCTTCTGCAATTTTATCTACTTCATGTAATATCTACATCAAGTTCAGGAAGTGTTCCTTATGGATAAGGAATAGTGATTACTTTATCTCCCTAAGGGATTTGAAGCCCGTATGGTTAGCCATTAACGCACTACGTAAACAGCAAATGTGGGTGATTCAACTAAGGGCTACATTAATGTGGTGGCGATTCTTCTAAGAAATTAGATGACAACACATAAATAAAAGAGAGTGCTGCTACTGATAAGCTAAATGGCATGTTGATGAATGACAAGCAAGTTTGTGTTAGTGTACTTCTGCGCAAACAAGATAGAGAATATGAGGTTGATGATTCATGATGCTAAATGTATTCCCGTAGAAAGAATTAATAAGACTTGGAGAGGAGGGCAGTTGAGCCCGAGACTTATTGGGTCACACCTGAGAGTTTAAAAGTGTTCGGAAGGTGGCATTCGAGCCAACTCTACCCCCAAAACTTATAGCATGATCGTAATGTGTTTCATGTGGCAAGGCTACGCTAGTAATATGTAGATGCTCGATAGATGATAAGAGTACGAGCAGGTAGGTATACGACCTGGTCTGACTTACGATGAACAACCTGTGGAAAATCACGGGTAGAAAAGAACAAGTGATGAGAAACAAGTTTGGCAGAAGAAGATTATATTGGATCTAAGTTAAAGAAATCGGCTAGATTCATTTTGGAGGGTTTAAATTGGAATAACGTGATGATTATAGAGTAAATGTGACGGGATACCAATAAGGAGGTGCCAAGTGCAAAAGATGTCTCAATAAAGAGATGAAGGTGGAAGTAAATAACAGAAGTAAATAAGAATCAGATAATAAGAAGGATGTGATTGATAAAGAAAAGACTGAGAAAGCAACTATGGAATGTAAAGCAAGGAATGTTATGAATGGATTAATAAATGGGCTTTCTGATGAATTCTCGGGATGACAACCTGATAGTGTTAATATTATAGATATGAAAAAGCTAGTAGCGTGACATGGAATGTCAGTAACAATGGTGTCAAGCGAGAAAACTAAGAGTTAACCTGAGAGGTTCAAAGATTTTCCAAAAGTAAGTGTGCTAAGGTTGAACCTGAGTATAGGTCCATAGTATAGTGGACAAAGCAATAAGATATGTTGACACATGAGATTGCGACCAAATAGTGAAAGGCATATGACTCAGCCTATTTGTAGTTCGAGGATCCTAATCCAATTAAACTAGATTGTAATAAGTAAATAATATCAACTGTCACAGGAATCTCAAAAGATGATAACCGTCAGAAGAAAAATCAACAAGTCAATCTATAGTTTTGATGTTTTACACTGGAAGAAGATTCAGATATCTGATCAGGCCTCAAGGTAGCATTGAAACAAGTGGATTCATTTAAGAAGACAGAGATTTCTATTAGTGACAAGAAACAATTTCAGTACCGAATGATTGATGAGAGTGAAGAGTATAAAAAAACCACAGTGTTAAAAGTCACGATGAAGAACAGAGATTGGAGTTAGTCGTTCATGAACCAGACAGTACATCGAACGTCAACATCATGCCAGTGTATGTTCCTTATTATAATTACGTGGTTTTCAGCGGAGTATTGACTATTAAAGAATTTATATTAATTCTATTTTAATTGATTAAGTCAAGTAATTAAGTTAATAAATAAATTAATTCTATCAGAATTAATATATTTGTTAAAGTGATTATTAGATTAATTAAATAGGAATTAATATGAAAAAGGATTAATTAGTTAAATGATTTTTAATAAGTCATTTAATTAATTATAAACTGAAAAATATGATGATATAACTATCAAACTGATAGTTATACCGATATTCATATTCAGTTTATAAAGGAGATAGTCATATTCAGTTCAAAGGAGATAGTCATATACAGTTCAAAGGAGATAGTCATATTTCATTCAAATGGTAAGTTATACCGAATGTTATATTGACTTGATAAGTTATACCGAATGTTATATTGACTTGATAAGTTATACCGAAAGTCATATTTAAGCTGGACAATCATATTACATTGATTTGATAGTCATACCGATTGTCATATTAATGTAAAATGATTGTCAGATCAGTTTAAATCAAGTAATATGACTATGGCTGTGTATATAAGGCAGAAGAATGCAGAAGGAAAAGAACCAGTCGAGCTAAACAAGAAAAATACAAAGAGCAGCTATTTTCTCTCTCTCTCTCAAGCTCAAGAACACCTTCAAATTTAATTCTGCAAATTCAAGTTCATCTCAGTTGTAATATCCTATCCATTGGAACTTGTTTACTTGTGATTCTTGTACTACTAGCGAATTAAGTTTCCTAGTTCACAAATTGATATCTTGATTTTATTAACTAAATTAGCAAAGTTCATGTTGAATTTTCTAATTAGTTATTAATCACTTGATAATCATTTGGACTGATTTTGTAACACCCATCAAGTTAATATATTGCTATATTCAACTTGAAATTTGTGTTATATTATTCCGCACAAAAATATTCGTTTAAGTGAAAATTATTTAACGAATAAATTTTGAGAAAATGGTATAGATTGTATTCAACCCCCCTTCTACAATCTTATCGGACCTAACAATTGGTATCAAAGCCTATTGATTGATACACAAATCAAGATCCTATTTTTACTCAATCAAAAATTAAGCTCGAATTTTTAACTCTCTTAAAAATTCATCATGTCAGCCAAAGGCAATGTTAAAATTCTTATCTTTAATAAAGATAATTATTATATGTGGAAAAACAAAATGGAGTTATTTCTTGATGTAGCAAACCCAAGATTTTTGTGGGTTTTGGAAAATGGACCAGTAACTCCCATGCAACATGATACTGAAACAGTTGTAAATGGAACTGTAACAGTCCCTGCCAAATCCTATCCAAAAGACCCTAAGAACTATACCTCTGAAGATAAGGAGGAAGCTGGATTGGATAAAAATTTGAGACTCATTCTATTGGATTCCCTAGATGCTGTAATGTATAGCCATGTGAGGAATTGTAAAACTGCTAAGCACATCTGGGAAACTATTGAGGTCATTAATGAAGGGACTGATGAAGTCAAGGAAAATAGACTACAAATTCTAACTTCTGAGTATGAACACTTTAGAGCTAGCCCTAATGAAGGCATTCAGGAAGTGTTCGAAAGGTATAACAAGATAATCAACAACTTGCAAGTTCATGGCAAGCAATATACTCAGAAGGAGATCAACATGAAGTTTTTACTAACTATGCCTACTCACTTGGAGCATAGAATCACTGCCATCAGAGAATCTAGAGATCTAACTCAGGTTGCTCTTGAAAGGCTGTTTGGTGTTCTGAAAACATATGAATCAGAACAAGTATAGCAAAAGGAATTCTATGGCAAAGGCAGAATGGAAAATTCTTCTATAGCTCTAGTGGTTGAGGTTCCTAAGGAAGTGGAAACTAAAGTTGTTCAACCTAACAGTTTCAACAAGGAACAAACTGAAGTAGAACTTGGCCAAACACCAGCTACTCAGGATGGTGGAGAATTTTATTCACTTGAAGAGCTGGATCAATTAGAAGATGAATCTATGGCAATGATGGTGAGACAATTTAGTAACTTCAGATTCAGAAGAAATCCAAAGTTCAGGTTTAAGTCAAATAACAGATTTCAGAGAGGAGGTTCTTCATCCTCTAGTAACAGGGGAGGTTATAAAACTGGAACTGTTGATAGAAGCAAAATCCGTTGTTTCAATTGTAATGAGTTGGGACATTTTGCTACTGAGTGTCAGAAACCCAAGCAAGCACAGAAGAAAGATTATGCTTCTGAAAAGAAGAAAAGTGGAAGAGCTTATGTGGCTGCTGGTAAAAGCTGGGATGATACAGATAGCGAGGATGAAGAATATGGAAACTTTGCGTTGGTGGCAAATGCTGAATCTTCAACTTATTATACCACACCGGTAATTCTTACTGATGCTCAGTTAATTGATAGTTTACGTAGTTCCTTGAATAATGCACAAAGAGGGTACGAGAGAATAAGTCTTGTTAACACTAACCTTGAAAATCAAATGTTAAATTTAAAAAAGGTGCAGGTTAATCAAGATAAGAATATAGAAGAAATAGCTCGACTTAACTACAAGTTGATAAGATTGCTGAACAAGAAACCAAGATTAGAGAACTTGAAACACAGGTTAGAGCTTGTTATAATACTGTTAAAGTTTCTAAAGATTTCTTCAACAAACAAGCAATAGAACAAACTGTAGGAATAGGATTTGATTACAGTCAAGCTGTTGGTTCTTTGAGTAATCATTCTCCTAATTCTATCCCAGCTAAAGAAAGAGGTATACCACATATTCTCAAGAATGTTGAAAAACCAATGTTTACAAAATCTGATGCTGGTCCACCAGATATTCGTTCTATGGTTATACATGAAGAAATGAGAAATGAGGACATTGCAAATGGCACAGTTCTTGTTAAGAATAAATGTGTTAAGGATAAAACTGCTAAGAACTATAATACAAAGAATGTGTCATCCAAGAAAAATGTCACAGTATTTGTCAAGGCTAAATCAGTTGAGGACGTTAACACAACAAATGTTTCATCCAAGAAAGATGTACCTAAAGTACCAGTCAAAGTTGTTGAATCAGCTAGTTCTTCTAAGACTGGATTAGGTAGTAACAAGTTAAAACAGAAAAATACCATGTCTACTATTGATTCTAATCATAAAGCATGTGGTATTATCAATTGTATGTCTTGTGCTTTTAACAATATGCGTGCTTATTTTAATGGTAATTATGCATGTGTTAAACAGAATGTCCTCGACAGCACATGAACAGGAACAATTATGTTCGATCTAAGACTGCTTTTCCTCCTCAAGTTAGGAGAGAGACATTTGTACCTAAGACTAAACAAAAGATTACCAAGAATGTCTACCAGGTCAAATGTCCAGTCAATGACACAAGTGTTACTGCTGCGAGAGAAACATGGATACCCAAGATTAAACAAAAGATTTTCAAATCTGTTTATAAGGTTAAATGTTTATTGACTAAAGAGGTTAAACTTAAAAATGTTGTTTTGCCTGACAAAGGTCAATACTTTAAATACGCAGGACCCAATCAAATTTGGGTCCCGAAGAAGGTTTAACTCATTTGTCATTGCAGGGTATTGAACAGGTTGATCGAGTAACCTGGATCTTGGACAGTGAATGTTCAAGGCATGTGACTGGAGATAGAACCCTGCTGACAAATGTGGTGGAGAAGGCCGGCCCAGTAGTTACCTTTGGAGATAACAGCAACGGTAGAACTGATGGATATGGCAGACTTGAAGCTGGAAATGTTATCATTGATGAAGTTTCTTTTGTGAAAGGACTTGAGCACAATTTGCTCAGTGTCAGTCAATTCTGTGATAAAGGTTATGAAGTTCATTTCAACAAGAAGAATTGTCTAATTTCACACAAGAGACATGAAAAGCCACAACTGACAGGAGTTAGAAATGGCAATCTGTACGTAGCCAATATGAACTCAGGAAGCACTGAAGAAGTCACTTGCTTCTACACTAAAGCATCTAATGATGAGAGTTGGCTATGGCACAAGAAACTTTCTCATCTTAATTTTAAGACAATGAATTCTCTGGTCAAAAGAGAATTGGTGAGAGGTTTGCCTTCAATGGAATTCACTCAAGAAGGACTGTGTGATGCATGTCAAAAGGGCAAGCTAAAAAGGGCAAGCTAAAAAGGGCAAGTCACAGGAGCACTGATACATCTTCAATAACTGAACCATTACAATAACTTCATATGGATTTGTTTGGTCCAGTTAATGTGATGTCTATGTCAAGAAAGAGATATGCTCTAGTGATTGTTGATGATTTTTCAAAATACACATGGGTTCTGTTTTTGAATTCTAAAGATGAGACTCCACAACTGGTGATTGATCACATTAAATTAATTGAGCGAGATTCTACGTATCCAGTGAGAGCTATAAGATCAGACAATGGAACTGAATTCAAGAATGCAGTTCTAAATGACTTTTGCACTGAGAAGGGTATAACTAGACAATATTCAGCTCCAAGAACTCCTCAGCAAAATGGGGTAGTGGAAAGAAAGAATAGAACCTTGATTGAAGCTGCACGTACTATGCTAAGTGAATCAAGGCTTCCATTGTACTTTTGGGCTGAAGCCATCAATACTGCGTGCTATACCCAGAATCGAACTCTAATCAATAAAGATCAAATGAAGACACCCTATGAAATTATGGCTGATAAGAAACCTTCACTCAAATACTTTCATGTATTTGGAGCAAAGTGCTTTGTGCTTAAAGAAGGTGATGATCAAGGTGGTAAATTCGATACCAAAGCATTTGAAGCAATTTTTATTGGTTATTCAATGAGAGCATACAGGGTGTATGTGATTGATGAACAGAAGATGATGGAAAGTGTCAATGTAACATTCGATGACACTAAACTCCCTAGTATCCAAACTGAGAATCCATCTGAGAAGCTATCTTTCGATGACATGACAGATACAGATTCAGATGATGACAATGCACCTGAGATTTTTGCTGATGCTAATGACAACAATGATGATCAGGGTAATGGTGATGAAATCAATGATAGTAGTCAAAATTCCTCTGACTCTAATAATCAATCATCATCTAGTCAACCTGGCAACAACTCAGGGGGAGAAAATGAAGGGTCAACTGGTCACACACAACATCCCAATGAAGGTCAAGGCGAATCATCAAGATCTAACCTTCCCAGACATACTATTTGGAATAGAGCTCATCCTTTTGAGTTAATCATTGGTGATCCAGTTGTTGGTGTAAAGACTAGAAGAGCTCTTCAGAATCAATGCAATTATTCAGGGTTTCTATCTGAAATGGAACCTAAGAAAACTGAAGAAGCTCTTTCTGATCCTGATTGGGTGATTGCTATGCAAGATGAACTCAATCAATTTAAACAACAAGAAGTTTGGAAGCTGGTACCCAGACCTACAGACAGACCAGTAGTTGGCACAAGATGGGTATTCAGAAACAAACTTGATGAAGATGGCACAGTGACGAGAAATAAAGCAAGACTGGTAGCAAAGGGATACTCCCAATCTGAAGGCATTGACTATGATGAGACCTATGCTCCAGTGGCTAGACTTGAGGCCATAAGAATATTCTTGGCATTCGCAGCATTTTCAAACTTTAAAGTTTATCAAATGGATGTCAAGAGTGCTTTCTTAAATGGCAAGCTAGATGAAGAGGTTTATGTAGAACAGCCCCCTGGCTTTGAAGATCCAGATTTAATTGACTATGTCTACTTCCTTTTCAAGGCGGTCTATGGTCTTAAGCAAGCACCAAGGAAATGGTATGACACTCTCTCTGAATTTTTACTTGAAAATGATTTTGTTAGAGGTGTCATAGACAAAACTCTCTCCACAAAGAAACATAAGAATGATACAATTATAGTCCAAGTCTATGTGGACGATATAATATTCGGGTCTACTAATGATCTTTTGTGCAAGAAATTTGCGAAGTTAATGCAGGGTAGATTTGAAATGAGCATGATGGGTGAGCTGAAGTTCTTTCTTGGATTGCAAATACGTCAAAGGACAGATGGAATATTTATCTGTCAATCCAAGTATGTCAAAGAGCTTCTCAAGAAGTATCAAATGGAGGACTCTTCTTCAGCAAAGACACCATCATCCACAGCTGTCAAATTTGGAGCATGTGAAAATTCTGCCAAGGTAGATATCACAAGCTACAGAGGTATGATAGGCTCATTACTTTATCTTACTGCGAGTAGACCTGATATTATGCATGCTACGTGTTTGTGTGCAAGGTTCCAATAGGATCCTAGAGATGTTCATCTCATTGCTGTTAAAAGAATTCTGAGATATCTTAAGGGTACGCCTAACCTAGGCATCTGGTACCCTAAAGATTCTGGTTTTAATCTTGTTGATAGTCATATCACAGCTGTCTCAGATGAAAGATCATTTTCATTCGATTTTAATGGCAAGACATATACAGTGGATGAATCTGTCTTCAATGCTGCTCTGGGGCTTCCTACTGAACGATTTGCTGAATTGCCTTCAAATGATGAGTTGACTCAATTTTTCACAAATATCAACTATCATGGTCAACTGAATCTGAAACGACCACTCAAAAGCAATCTTGTTCAAGAATGGAATATCTTCTTCGAGATCATAGCAAAGGTGTTTGCTAATTCTACAAAGAGTAACAATACTGTCATCACAGGTATGTTACAGTCAATTGGTTTCTCGATTGCTCACAATAGAAGAATCAATTTTGGCAGCCTGATATGGCCTATTCTGCTAAATCGATTGAAGAAGGCTACAAAGAACTTTGGAAAAGGTAAACTGGTTAAGTGTCATTATCCTCGATTTTTTACACTAATTTTTAATCATCTAATGCCTAAGGATCAACCTGCTCCATTTCCAAATGATCGAATTCAATGGTCTGGTAAACCAAACAAGAAGTTCTACACCAGGCTGGATACTTCTAAGGTCTTGCTGCATGTTCCTGTAGTCATAACACCATATATGTCTACATACATACATTTGCCAAATGTCATGCCACAGCCAGATGCTGAGATACCTTTAATTCAACAAGCTCCACAGTCTGAAGCAGAACAAGTTCCAGTACCTCAACCTGATTATGAACCCTTGAATGTTCTTGAACATCAACTTCCAGTGGATCAACACACTCAGAATGAAGATGATGTACATGTCAATGATCAGGTATTTGACTCAACTCCTTTACAATCTCAATATCTTTCTGATAGTCAAATGATTGTGAGAAGTGACCAAGGGGTTGTAGATCCACAACCTTTATCCCAGGTCAATGCACCAAACACCCTAGTTTGGCAAACTTTTTGCAAAGCTTCTCATCTGTAGACCCAAAAATAATATCATCTACATAGATTTGAACAAGTATTGAAGAGCCATTAATATCCCTATGAAATAAGGTTTTATCTACTGTACCTCTAGTGAAGTGGTTCTCCAAAAGAAATTGAGATAAAGTGTCATACCAGGCTCTTGGTGCTTGCTTCAAACCATAAAGTGCTTTCATGAGAAGATATACATATTCTGGAAATTCTGGATCCTCAAAACCAGGAGGTTGATGGACATAGACCTCTTCTTCCAGTTCCCCATTAAGAAAGGCACTTTTGACATCCATCTGATAGACTTTGAAATTGGCATGTGCTGTATAGGCTAGAAAGATTCTTATTGCCTCAAGTCTTGCTACTGGAGCAAAAGTTTCATCAAAATCTATTCCTTCTTCTTGAGAGTAGCCCTTTGCCACTAATCTAGCTTTATTCCTCACAATTATGCCATTTTCATCTGTCTTATTCTTGAGAACCCATTTAGTACCTATGACACTTTTATCATCAGGTTTGGGCACAAGTTTCCATACTTTATTTCTTTCAAATTGGTTTAGCTCTTCTTGCATTGCTAACACCCAATCTGGATCTAGAAGGGCATCTTCCACTTTCTTAGGTTCCTCTTGAGACAGGAAGCTACTGTATAGACATTCTGCTTGAGTGGCCCTTCTAGTTTGGACTCTTGGATTTGATTCACCAATGATTAACTCAAATGGATTATTTCTAGTCCATTTTCTTGCAGGTGGAAGATTTGATCTTGATGAGGTTGCTTCATTTCCATGATCATGTTGATTTAGCATTGAATTTTGACCTTGAGAAACTCCCCCTGAGTTTGTTGTCCTTGCTGAATTATGAAGTTGACTGTCAATGGATGCATCATTTTGCCTGTCGACGGATGCTTGAGAGTATCTGTCAACGGATGCATCTCTAATAGTGTCAACGGATGTTGCAGAATGACTGTCAACGGATGCTGCAGAATGACTGTCAACTGATGCTTCATTTTCAGTGTAAGCATCACTCCTAGTTGGTATAACAGTTCTAGGTGGATCTCTGTGGTCATGATCTTCATTTTCCTCATCATCATCATAGTACATTCTTCCTTCACCTTCATTCTCAAATTCCAACTTTTCATGGTAACCTTCATCATTTAGGCCTAGAATCTTTTGATCATCAAACACAACATGTACAGATTCCATAACAATGTTGGTTCTTAGATTGTAGACCTTGTAGGCTTTCCCTGCTGCATATCCAACGAAAATAGCTTCATCTGCCTTTGCTTCAAATTTGCCCAAGTTATCTCCATGATTCCTTAGCACAAAACACTTACACCCAAAGACATGTAGGAAAGCTAAGGTTGGTTTCTTGTTGGTTAATAACTGATAAGGAGTCATTCCTCTAGCTTGATTGACCAAGGAAATATTCTGAGTAAAGCATGCAGTGTTGACAGCTTCAGCCCAGAAATATGTTGGTAACCTTGATTCACTTAACATTGTTCTAGCTGCTTCAATGAGAGTTCTGTTTTTCCTTTCAACAACTCCATTTTGTTGAGGTGTTCTGGCAGCAGAAAACTCATGGACAATTCCATTCTCTTCACAGAAAATCTTCATTGTGGAATTCTTGAATTCAGTACCATTGTCACTCCTGATTCTTTGTACTCTGTCTTCAGAACCATTGTTTAGCATTCTGAGATGATTGGTAATGATTTCACTTGCACAATCCTTGGAGTGCAGGAAGAAGGTCCATGTGAACTTAGAAAAATCATCTACAATCACCAGACAGTATTTCTTCTTTGAAATAGACATGACATTTACTGGACCAAATAAATCCATATGCAGCAATTGAAGAGGCTTAACAATGGATGACTTTGTCTTGCTTTTGAAGGATGATTTCTTTTGTTTCCCTAATTGGCAGGCATCACACAGCCCATCTTTGACAAACTCCAATTGAAGGATTCCTCTAGCAAGATCCTTTCTTACCAAATCATTCATAACTTTAAAATTCAAATGTGACAGCTTCTTATGCCATAGCCAACTCATATCCTTACTTGCTTTGCTGAAGAGACAAGTAATGGATTCTGAGCATGCTGAATTGAAGTCAGCTATGTAAACATTTCCTTTTCTAAAGCCTGTAAATACCACATTGTTGTCTTCCTTGGCAGAAACAACACAGGCTTCTTTTGTGAACTTTACTTCATAGTCTTTGTCACAAATCTGACTGATACTCAGCAAATTGTGCTTCAAACCTTCAACTAAAGCCACTTCTTCAATGATGACATTGTCTTTTGAAATCAGGCCATATCCCTTAGTATATCCTTTGCTGTCATCTCCAAAGGTAATTCTAGGGCCAGCTCCTTCCTTGAATTCCGTGAGCAGGGTTGAATCTCCTGTCATGTGCCTAGAGCATCCACTGTCTAGGTACCATAGATTCCTTCTGTTTCCCTGCACACATTTCAAAAACAAATCAAGTTGATTTTGGTACCCAAGCTTCCTTGGGTCCTTTCTTGTTAGCCTTTGACTTTGCACTCTTAGCATTCTTCAACTTAGGTGTAGATGCTTGAGTGATGGGGTTTGACAAATGCTCATTTGCATGAATATTGGATGCATGCATGTGTGGAAAATTGGCATACATATTATTCATGTTAGGTATGTTCCATGACATTTGTGGCACATTCATAGATTGAAAGTAAGGATTAGACATATATGGCATGTTCACATATGGATTTGAAAAACTAGCATTTTGATACAAACCAGGCATTACAGGCATACATGGCATTGGTTGAGGTACATGAACAGGAGCCTTGTTGACAATCTTGCAATTAGAAGATAGATGATTGACACTATTACAATTACTACAAGTTTTCCTAGGAGCAAACTTGTCAGGAGAGTAATTGTTTTTCTTGTTGATGCCTATCTTACCATTTCTGTTCTTTTTCTTTTTGCCCTCAATTTCTACCTTTTCATTGTCTGATTTACCAACAGCCTTTTTGTTGTGTAAATCACCTGTCTTAGCCTTCCCACTGGATTTGGTTTTGCTGCACTCACCACTAACAAAATTCTTGTTTACTGGACCATACTTGATATCCAGTTTCCTAAGTTCCTTCTTACTAACAGACTTTTTGTTAGTCGACGGATACCTCTCATCCGTTGACGGTTCATCTGTCAACGGATGATCACTATCCGTTGATTCACAAATAGTCTCTAGATCCTCAAGGCCAGGTTCTAGCTCCTTTTTCTTTTGAGTCCAGGTATCCTTCACAAATGATTCTATTCCCTGAACTTCTATTATGTTTTGAGAAACATTCCTACAACTTTGAAATTTAGCAATTATCCCTTGTTCTTTTTCAAGCTGGTCTTTTAAAATCAGTTCTCTTTTTAACACAGCTTCAAGTTCACTTTTAGCATTATTGCAATCAACTCTCATTTTCTCAAATTCTAGAAATTGAGATTCTAGAGCAGCATTTCTATCACTTAAAAACAGATTAGACTCTTTAATTCTATTGTTCTCTTTAGTAAGTGATTTAAGAGTAACACTTAAGTGATATAGTTCAGTAGACATTTCATCTATAACATTATTGCATTCCTCTTTAGTGAGCTCAAAGAGATTAGTAGAAAATACCTGATTGCTAGCTGAACTTGCTTCCTGCTCTCCAGAATCAGCCATTAGAGCAAGGTTGACTAACTCAACATCATCATCAGAATGATTGTCATCAACAGCCCAGTCATACTCTTGGGTCAAGAATGCCTTTCCTTTCTGCCTGAGAAGATCAAAATATTTCTTCTTATTGTCAACAGTCTCAGTTGGCTTTCCCTTGTTCTCAGATCTAGGTTTCCAGCATTCACTTATCATATGACCAGCAATTCCACAATTGTAGCATTTAATTTTGGATTTATCCACATAGTTGCTTGTGGAAAAATCCTTGTTAAATGGCTTGGCCATCCCAGAGTTTCTCTTGAATTTCAGCTTAGAGAATCTCCTAGAGAGAAAAGCTAAGTGCTCATCTATCTCATCCAATTCATCCTGCTGAAGAGCATTTAATTCCTCAGACACCTTTTCCTTGCTCCTGCTTGATTCTGCTCTACCTTTACAAACCTCCCTGTTTGGTGTAAAACTAGCAGTTTCTGTCCTTTCCTCCTTTTGCTCCAAGTTGGCAACAAGTGCAACTGACCCACTTTTCTTTTGAGACTTCTCAATCTCTTCATCCTGCTCCATTTCCAGCTCATAGGTCTTTAAAGTTCCATAGAGCCTTTCAAGATTAAATGTCTTGTACTCTTGAGTGTTTCTTAGAGAAACTGTCATTGGCTTCCATTCCTTGGGCAGTGATCTCAGAAATTTGAGATTAGAATCTTTAACTTGATAGATTCTTCCATACAGTTTTAAACCATTTAGTAGCTTTTGAAATCTACTAAATGTATCATTCAATGTTTCTCCACTCTTAAAGTGAAAATGTTCATACTGTTGGATTAGTAGTTGCATCTTGTTTTCCCTTACCTGTTCTGTTCCTTCACACAGGGTTTGAACAATGTCCCATACTTCCTTGGCGGTAGTACAGTTAATAACATTGTCAACCATGTCTGTTTCTAGACCATTGAACAGAATATTCATGGCCTTTTTGTCTTTGTGGACTTCTGCAATATCTTCAAGACTCCACTCAGAAACAGGTTTGGGAATGAGAGTGTCAGGCACATCATCAGCCAGGCCAACTCTTGTTGCTGTCTTCATTGGAACGTGAGGACCCTTGTCAATGCAATCCACAAAACCCTCATCAATAGACGAGAGATGTAGACGCATTTTTACTTTCCAGTGAAAGTAATTTTCCCTATCAAGAACTGGAATCTTTACTCCATAATCCTTCTTCGACATGTTGGAAGTGTGTTGATCTTTAAACTTCAAATATGTTAGAAGCTTGCTCTGATACCAATTGTTATTCCCAGATTACACACTTGTATAATTGTAGAAGGGGGGGTTGAATACAATTCTTGATATTTATAAATTTCTTATAAGAACTCCAGAAATTTATGGAGAGATAATTGCAATGTAAGATTTAAACACAAACACATATAAAATCAGGTGGTTAATATGCACCACCTGAAGCTTTTATTTGAAGAAAACTCTGTGATACAAAATGTACACAGCTGCCGTTTTACAACTCTTTGCTTCTAAGGATATTCAAGAAACCCTAAGCAAATATGTCTGTTTTCTTAACCTACAAAGAGTTGCTACCCTTCGTTATATATCCCAAGTTTTACAAGTACTACTGGAATAAGATAATACTAATCTAATTCTAGTTGACTTGCTACTACACTCCAAATACACATGTAGCCGAAAGGTTGTCCTTGTGTTCAGACATGTCTCCTGCACCTTTCTTGTATTCATAGTGTAAATAGAATGCTTCTTTCTTCTGTGTTTCCAAAGTATGGCTGCCATACTGCTTTTTGTATCTACTATCAACTCATGTGATCTGTCAGCAAACATGTCCTTATCAACTGCTAATCCCCAGCTAATCATAGAAGATAGTGTCAATGATTATCCGTTGATGTTGTACACTGACATCCGTTGATGATGTATTGAGCGGTATCCGTTGATATTGGGACTTGAACTGTATCCGTTGATAGAGTGGATTTAAGTTGTATCCGTTGATAGAGTTTTGTCTTCATCTGTTGATACACTTTCACTTAGACAGAATTACATAGCATAGCTTATTTACAATTGGCTACCCTATTCTGCCTATCCGTTGATAGTCAACATGACTGTGGATAAAACACTATCAACTGATAACATAGAGATACTTGCAGTATGCTACAAAACCTCATCCGTTGATGAGCTACCTGTCAACGGATAGAGTTATAAATCCTCATCCGTTGACAGCTACAAAACCTTATACAATTTGATTAATTGTGAGGTTATCATCAAGTACAACATATTCCTAACAAAAATCAAAGGGAACAGCTGTGGAGGTTTCAAAGAGAAGAAGTAGAGTTGTTGAGTCAAGTACTGATGACTCATCATCAGATCCTGATGCCAATCCAGATACCGATACTGATGATGACTCTACTGATTCTGACATGATGGAAATGGTTGCTATGATAGTCAAAGGCTTCAAGAAGATGAAGTTCAGAACGGCAAGAAGACAAGGCAACTTTCAGAAGAAACCTTTCAATGCTGACAGGAATAGGTACAAGAAGAATTAAGGCAAAGGCAGCAACTTTGACAAGTCAAAGGTCAAATGCTACAACTGTGATGGATTGGGTCACTTTGCAACTGAATGCAAAAAGGCCAAGACCAAAGCTCTTTTCTCATCAAGCAAGGATTGGATGGACTCTTCCTCAGAATTTGAAAAAGAAAAGGTGAACTATACATTGATGGCAAATGTTGATGAGATTGCTGCTACTGATAATAAGCTACCTGAAACTGTTTTTGATTTTGATACTGATAATGTTTCTGAGTTAAAATCATTTCTAAAGTCTCTGCATATTAGCTTTAGAAGTCAATCTCTTGAAAATGCTAGAATCATATCTGAGATGTCAGAATTGTCTAAGAGAAATGATCATCTAAAAGCTGAGTTACTCTTTATGCAAGAAGTACAAACTGAATGTGATAAGGCTAAACACATGCAAATTGAATTATAATTGAAATGTACTTCTCTGGAAAAAGAACTTGAATATGATAATAAGAAACTAGAACCTGAACTGATTCTAGTAGGAAATATCATGAGATAAATACTAATAAAAATTGGAAAGAATGTCCAGGTTATAAGCCAGAAAATGATAATAAATTGAAACAGAAAGTTGTTGTTGATGAAAAGACAAATCCAAAGACCTATAGACATGTTATAGACAAAACCAAATCTGATATTGAACCTGTCAATTTTGTGTATAGTAAAGATTCCAATTCAGTTACTGAAAAGGGATCAACTTCTAGTAAACAAAATACAGAAAGTATGTCTAAAACTGCTAAAGTGACAAGCACTAAAAATGTAGGACTTTTATCTAAGAAACAACTGAGAGATAGAATCTGTGAAGTTACAGATAGAAAGAAAGCAGCTACTGTTAAGAGAAACGGGAATGGTAAAGTTGGAATAAACGAAGAGAATAATTATAAGTATATTCCAAATGCACCTAGAAAAGCATGCTTTAACTGTGGTAATTCTAATCATCTTGCTATTGATTGCAGGAAGAATAAAAAGAAGACAACTGTTATTCCTAAGTCTGACATTAGGAATAGATCAATATTTTATAAACCACAGAATCCCTGTTTTCATTGTGGCAGTAAATGGCATTCTATCTATACATGTGAAGAATACCATAGTTTGTATTACAACTTTTATGATCCTTTGCCAAAGTTTAATAAAAGTGTAAATTCTGGTAAAACAAAGAATTTCAACACTAGGCATGCATTTGCTTATTCTGATACTAAAAAGGCAAATCTCGATGGATTTAATCCTGACAGAACTGTTTTTGTCAAAAAGACTTTCGCTGCTAAAAATGTTAAATTGCATGCAAATAGAACCCAACAAGTGTGGGTTCTTAAAAATTCTAACTGAGTTCTTTGTGTTTCTGATTGCAGGTTAAAAAGAAAAATGTGTTAGTCATGGATAGTGTATGCTCTGTACACATGATTGGAAACAAATCCCTGCTATCAGAATTTGAGGAGAAGGCTGGCCCAACTTTGTCTTATGGAGATGGAAACATTGGACAGACTTTGGGATATGGCAATATAATCATTGGAAATGTCATCATTGAAAAAGTAGCTCTGGTGAAAGGACTTAAACACAATCTGCTAATTGTCAGTCAAATCACAGACACAGGTTATCATGTTAACTTCTATGATTCTCATTTTGAAGTAGTCAGCAAGGCATCAAGAAAAGTTGCTTTGACTGGTCAAAGACATGGTAACATTTATGAAGCCAACATCTACACCAATACTGATGGTCCCTCCACATATCTCATTAGTAAAGCCTCAGTAGATAAAAGTTGGAATTGGCACAAGAAGCTTTCTCATCTCAACTTCAACAACATAAATGAGTTGGTTAAGAAAGATTTGGTGAGAGGATTACCAAAGGCATTATATACTCCTGATGGACTCTGTGATGCTTGTTAGAAGGCAAAACAAAGTAGGACATCATTCAAGAGTAAAACTGAATCCTCAATTGATGAACCATATCACAGGCTTCACCTTGACTTATTTGGACCAGTGAACATCATGTCCATCAGCAAGAAAAGGTACACTCTAGTCATTGTTGATGAATTTACTAGATTCACCTGGGTGTATTTTCTTCACAGAAAAGATGAAACTGCTGAGATATTGTTGGATCATGTAAGAGTCATTGAAACTGGTATAAAATACAAAGTCAAGATTTTGAGAAGTGATAATGGAACTGAATTCAAGAATTTAGTAATGGAAGTGTTCTGTAAATACAAAGGAATAGTTCAACAATTCTCTGCTCCTGGTACACCCCAGTAAAATGGAGTAGTTGAAAGGAAGAATGGAACTCTCATTGAAGCTGGCAGAACTATATTGGAGAAAGCTAAACTACCTATATATTTTTGGGCAGATGCAGTCAACACAGCATGCTATACTCAGAACATAACTTTAATCAACGGACATGGTGTGACTCCTTATCAAATGATTAAAGAGAAGAAAACTAGTCTGATGCATCTGCATGTATTTAGCTGCAAGTGTTTTGTTCTTAGACCTCAGCCTGAACACCTAGGAAAATTTGAGGCTAAAGCTGATGAAGGCATCTTTATTGGCTATCCAACTATAAGAGCCTTTAAAGTCTACAATCTAAGAACAAAGACAGACATGGAGTCTATCAATGTATCTTTTGTTGATAAGAAGGTAACAGGAATTGCTGAAGACTCACATGACAGTTTGATCTTTACAATGAAGCTACCAAGAATCCTGACGAATCTGTGTCAGATACTGATATCCCATCAAATCCTGACGATTCATATATTCCTGATGGTGAAACCACTAATGCAAATATTGAGGGGGAGCAACATCAAGACACCATAAATACTGATACAACTCAAATATCAGGAGAGAATTCATCAGAAATAGATTCAAGTGATAATCCTAATAATTCATCAGGAGGAGATAGCACTATCTTAGGGGGAGCTTCTAATGATTCTAGTTCTTTTGAAGATAACACCAATCCAGGGGGAGCATCCAACTCAAGAAATGATTTACCATCAGCAAGGAAATGGACTAAAAGTCATACTCCAGATTTAATTATTGGGAATCCTGATGCAGGTGTTAAAACCAGAAGTGCAACTCAGAATGAATGTCTTTATCATAACTTTCTATCAAAGGAGGAACCTAAGAAAGTTGAAGATGCACTCAAGGATGTTGATTGGGTTACAGCACTGCAAGAAGAACTGAATGAATTTGAAAGAAATGAAGTCTGGAAACTTATACCAAGGCCAAAGGATAGGTCAATTGTGGGTGTTCAGAAACAAGACAGATTCAGATGGCACAATTGTGAGGAATAAAGCAAGGCTTATTGCAAAAGGGTATTCTCAACAGGAAGGAATAGACTATGATGAGACTTTTGCTCCTGTTGCAAGGATAGAAGCCATCATGATTTTTCTGGCATATGCAGCCCACAAGAAATTCAAAGTTTTCCAGATGGATGTTAAAAGTGCTTTTCTAAATGGAGAATTGGAAGATGAGGTATATGTTGAACAACCTCCTGGTTTTATTGATCCTCAATATCCAAATTATGTCTACAGATTGGATAAAGCACTTTATGGACTAAAGCAACTCCAAGAGCCTGGTACGAAACCTTAGCTCAATTCTTACTGGAAAGTGGATTCAAAAGAGGTACAATTGATAAAACTCTATTTTATTTGAATCATGGTAAAGATTTGCTATTAGTTCAAATTTATGTTGATGATATCATTTTTGGGTCACCTAATACAAAGCTTTATGAGAAATTTTCAAAGCTAATGCAGTCTAGATATCAAATGAGCATGATGGGAGAAATGAGCTATTTCATAGTTTTACAAATTAAACAGACTGATGATGGGATTTTTATCAATCAGTCGAAGTACATAAAGAATTTGTTGAAAAAGTTTAACATGCAAGACAGTGCTACTTCTTCAACTCCCATAGCTACAGCTACTAAACTTGATCCTGATCAAGGTACTGAAGTAGATGTAACTAACTACAGAGGTATGATTGGCTCACTCTTGTATTTAACTACTAGTAGACCAGATATTAGACCTGGCAAATCGGATAATCGGATCGGTTTCGGATTGGATCCATTTCGGATTGGATCAATTTTCGGTTTTGATATATTTGATACAATTCGGATCGGATCTAATTCGGTTCGGGTCTAGTATCGGTTTTACAAAATTTTAATCGATTTCGGTTCGGTTCGGATCTAGTTTAGGATCGGTTTGACTTCAGATTAAAATCGGATAAATTTCATATAAAGATCAGATAAAATTCGGTTCGGATCTTTTTAGATTGGATTTTGTCGGATCGAAAAAATTTGGTTTCAATTATGTTGTATCAATTTTGAATTATCGTTGAAACTAAATAAATGTCATTAGTAAGTTTGTAAAAGTATAGTTATAACGCGAAAATAAATACTCAACTGAGTAATATAAAACTCGATTTTTTTTAGTATTAAATATTTAATATTATTTTTTCTAGTCTCTATTTGGATCTTTAATATAAAATAACATTTTTTCTAAATGTATAATATTATAATTTTAGCAAAATAATATTTACTATATTGTACATTATCCATTTATTTTTAAAATATGAGTTATATTCACCTTTATTTTCACTTCCATAAAACTAAAAGTAAATTTCATTTTTAAAATTTTGTCATTATGGAATACACACTATACCATTTATAATTTAATTATATATACATGCAATATTGCTCGATGTTCCAAGCAAAAGCCAAAATATATATATATATATATATAATAATATTTATTTATTTTTAAAAATTATTGATTTACATATCTTAATTCAACTTTCTAGCATATTCAATTATAAGTGACAATTTTTTAATCTAAATTTTTTTTTGTCTTTTAAAGTTTTTTAAGTGGTTAGGAATTTTTTAGGTGGTTGAAAATGAACATATTATTATAATTAACAAGTCTTATTTAATCATTTATATTACTTAATGGATTTTATATCTTGATCATTTAAAAATAAGATTTTCAATTATTTGAGAAATAGACTTGTGGAATAATTTTTTAATTTAATAAAAAAATGATCAAAAATTACTTATTAGATCTTTATTTTGTTTAAAGAAAACCGGTTAAAAATGACCGACCTTAAATTCGACCGGATTTGGTTGAATTTAAGGTGAACTTCAACATTTATTTAGTCATAATTGGTGTGAATCCTACTCAACATACCCCAGAACTTATGACCTCCTTCATGTTTGGACTGTGTTTTCTGACATCGAGAAGAAAGGTTGTAGTGGCGAAGATCTTCTCATTGAGATGGATCGCATCCTCAGGCCGACTGGTTTCATAATTATTAGGGATAAGCATCATGTTGTTGATTTTGTTAAGAAGTATCTAACAGCATTGCACTGGGAAGCAGTGACAACCGCAGATACCTCTACAGAGGTTGACCAAGACGGAGATGACATTGTATTTATTGTGCAAAAGAAATTGTGGCTCACAGCCGAAAGCCTCAGAACTACAGAGTAAGGGAAAAAGATCCAACTCTAAGTTCATACTATACTCGTAGTCCTGACAAGTAGATCAAAGGGTATACGGGATTATTGAATTGAATTTTGTAGCATTACACAACATTTGTTGTTTCATTTTTACCTCGTGTTATTCATTATTAAATTCTGATATAGATGATAAATATAGTCCCGCCACCAAAACTATAGGTGATTCTTCATTGTTTACAAAAAAAAAAAGAGCTAAATTCAACCGAATTCGGTCGAATTAATATTCGATCATTTTTGTGCGATCGTTTTTAACTTTAAATACGACTAAATATTCAGTTCGGTCATATTTAATTCTGGTCGTATTTAAATATTTGACTACATTTGGTCGAATTTATAAATTCGACCAATATCGATTGAATTTGGGGTCGATCGAATTCAACCTATTTGGAGGGAAATATGTCGCCTATTTTTGGTCAAAATAAATAAATATATTTTCGACCGACTTAAGTTGTTTTTGATAAATTTGATCGATTTCGGTTGAATTAATATTTTTAAAAATTTTTAAAAATTAATAATTAATTATATAAAGATCTTTATACATAATCAAAAAAATGTAAACATACAAGTATAACATTTGTTACAAGTTTAAATTTAATTTATTTAAAAATTATCAGGAAATGTTAAATATAATAAGAAAACATCGAATTTTCATTTATTTAATAGTTTTGGTAATATAAAATAAATGTCTACTAATTTTTAAAAAATATAAAAAATATGTGTGTTTTATGATGACATATTACATGTAATAAAAAAATTTGGAAGAGTAATTATGATTAGAAAAAATAATTCTTCTCAACTTGGTACATAAACGAGAGAGTGAGGGAGAATATGAGTGGTTTATTTTAAAAAAATCCATACAATATTAACTTGAAATTTTATAAAAAAAAATGTGCACATTAATAAAATCATTAGATATTATCATCCGTACGGTTGTATCTTCCAGAAATATTTTAAAACAAATATAAACAACCATATGGGACAAAGTACTAGTTAGTAGTATTAGTCAAATCAATAGTTGACTACTAATTTTACTATCCAAATTAATTTTTTATTTTTTAAAATTTTGAGAATATCACTAAATTAGATATTTATTAACATCCGTATAGTTGAATTGTAGATAAATATTTTTTTAAAAAATAGAAACAACAATCTGGGACAAAATACTAATTAGTAGTACTAGTCAAATCAATAGTTGACTACTAATTTCACTATCCAAATTAATTTTTAAATTTTTAAAATTTTGGGAATATCACTAAATTAGATATATATTGACATTCGTACAATTGGATCGTCGATAAATATTTTTTAAAAAAATAGAAACAACAATCTGGGACAAAGTAATAGTTAGTAGTACTAGTCAAATCAATAGTTGACTACTAATTTTACGATACAAATTAATTTTTTATTTTATAAAATTTTCGGAGTATCACTAAATTAGATATATATTGACATACGCATGGTTGGATCGTCGATAAATATTTTTTTAAAAAAAAATAGAAACAACAATTCGGGACAAACCACCGGTTAGTAGTACTAGTCATATATATAGTTGACTACTAATTTATCTATTCAATCATCGAAAAAATATTATTATGATAAGTTAATAAGATACGATATTATTATCGATATGATTAAATCATCGAAAAAATGAAAAATACGAATGAATTCTACAAAATTAGATATTATTTTAAATATTTAAAGTCATTTAGAAATTCTACAAAATTATTGTTTGGTAATAAATATTTAAGATAATCATATTCCAGTAAAGAATATTTTTCTGAATATTTGAGAATTTTCTAGGAATTTTTATATTATTTTATATATTTTTTTAAGTATTTTTAACTATATTTTAAATATGATTCGGAAAATGTTTATAAAATTATAATTGAATTTCTCAGTCAGCGTCTGCGTGACTGTCTCTCATTGGTCCATTTAGTGTCACATGGATTGATGAGTCACTTAATCTGAGCCCTTAAAAGAAGCCATTCATTTAAAAAACACATTTATACTATTACTATATTATAATAAGCGAAAGAAAGTATAATTTCTAATTTGATTAACACTTTTTTGATTATTCCCTATTTTTGGTTATCCCTCATTCACAACAGTTAGATTTTCAATTCAAATAGATTATGACCGTTAGATATAACAATACTAAAATTTGTTACATATAAAGGTCTAAGGTTCGATTCCCACCAACAACATATTAATTTATATTTAATACTAAAAATATTATATACAAAGATGTAATGTTCGAATTCTTCCAATAACATATTAAAATTAATATTTATAATATTATACAACACATTAAAATTAATATTTATAATATTATACAACACCATAAATAAATTATAAAAAATTAAAAGTAACTCGTGCTTTGCACGGGCTATAAGCTAGTCTATACTATAATATTATAAGCAAACTTGGATATAATTGGTTGGTTGGTTGGTCACTTTATTTGGTACACTCAATAACAACCGTTAGATTTTAAGATAAATAAATGAGAACCGTTGGATCTAATGCTAAAAGAATATTCATTTTCTAATATTTAAAATACTTTTATAGTTTCCAAGTTCGAATCCCAAAAAAACATATCTCTATT
The DNA here is from genome assembly GCA_036435485.1 of Saposhnikovia divaricata. Lineage (NCBI taxonomy): Eukaryota > Viridiplantae > Streptophyta > Magnoliopsida > Apiales > Apiaceae > Saposhnikovia > Saposhnikovia divaricata. Next base: position 146,172,986 of record CM071596.1, on the reverse strand, counting down.
AAACATATATATTATTTTATAAACTACTCTAACGAGTTTAAGAATCAATTCCCGTCAACAACATATTATTAATTAAAACACTATCGTTAAAAGTACCATCAAACATGTATTATAATATTTTATTATCTTCTATAATTTATTTTCCTCCTAATTAAAAAAATATCTGGACATGAGATTTAAAAAGTTAAAAAATTATTTTAATAATAAAAATATATATACAACTTAAAACTTTAACAAAAAAATATAATTTAAAAAATTTACAAACAACCGTGCATCGCACCGGTTATAGGTTAATATATAACATACATATACATACCTTAACTACTCACTCCCAGCACACGTTACCCCCCCCCCCCATTCCCCCACACGTTAACAGCCCCCCACGTTCCGTAGCTCACCCCCACCCAAGCAGCAGTTCTATGTCTCTGTCACATGTACATAAAAATTTAATCTTCAAAAATTTATCTCTCTCAATCTACTCATCCAAAATTAATGATTTACATATGTATGTTTTCTACAAATCGAGCTCTATACATTGATATAAATATTTTCTTATTTCGAACAAATATTTTTTTGGGTAATATTTGGAGTTTATTCAATTTGATGGTTTGATGGAGTTTTTTACAATTTTGAGCCTGCAACGGCGTATATCGATATTTGTTTATGCTTAGGTATTAATTTCAGAATGTTTTGGGTACTTTTTATTTCATCGGAAAATTCTTGAGGTTGCCGGAATCGGCTATTATAATTTCTTTTAATTTTATATTTTGACTATTATATATATCGTGGCATGCTCGTGTGTGTGTGTGTGTATATATATATATATATATATATATATATATATATATATATATATATATATATATATACTAGCAATCAAATAGAAACCAAAATTAAAATAGAAACTAGAAACTAATCTTAGCCCTTAGATCTATCTAATCTAATGACCCCGCTAGGGGCAACACACACAAATCCAATACACCCTTACATACACAACCCCAACTAATTCTCTCCATTTTTAATTTAATTTTTCCCATCAATCGGTAAGTTTTTTTTTTTGAAATCCGACTTCACTGTATTTTTCTCCATCTCCCAACGATCAATTTGCATACCATATGTGCTATATTCCGACGGGATTTAGAAATTTTTTTATTTAGTTTCTAATTTCTAGTTTAAGAGTAGTTTGTTAGAGTGGTTTATATATATATATATATATATATATATATTAAATTGAGATTTTTTCAAATTTGTTTTGACTCGTCGAAAAATGTTTGGTTGATCATAATCTGGGTTTTATTAGTCATATTTGATCGGTTTAAGATCATCATCAGATCAAGTATTTCGGATTATTATCGGTTAGATATTCAATTCGGTTAATTTTCCGATCAGATGAGATCGGTTTTCGAACAATAATCAGATTTGACTATATCGGACCGAATTTCGATTGAGATTGGATTGTTTCTGATTTGGTTAAATTTCAGTTAATATATTTTAGATATAAAATCGGATCTCGGTTCCATGAATATCAGACCGGTTCTTCGGATACAGACCCAATTTTCCAGGTCTACCAGATATCATGTATGCAACCTGTCTATGTATAACGACCTATAATTTTTCGCGATTTATAAATGTTTATTTAATTGTTAAATGTGGAAATTATGTGAATCATATGATGGATAAATTTTTGTGAAGTCAAGCTATGTGTGAAATCATGTGATTATATGATGATTGGTATGTGTCGTATATGCCCGTGGAATTTTATTTATATTTTTAGAGTATTTAAAACCATTTTAAAGTGCATTTTTAATCTTCCAAAAATCATATAAAATCATTAGAGTCGTTTTAAATCATGAAATCTTTTACATTATCATCTTTATGGCATTGTTTAGTTTTTAAAATTAGTAGGAGTATTTAATTATGAGTTTTAGTATTTTAAAATGATTTAAAAAGCTTAATTTCTTTTAAAGGTTCTTTATTTCGAAAATGCATATAAAATTTATTTTTGACACTAAAATTATTTTAAAATTATGGGGATGTTTATAATTTCATAAACTTCATTTTTAAATTCTTAAACTTATTTTTCTACTATTTTCCTATTTTATTTCGATTTTAAATTGATTAAAAACGGTTTTTAAAAGAAAAGTAGATTTTCAGCAAATATGAAATTACCGAAATGCCCTTGCCTCTATATATCATTACCCACTTCATTTCTCTTCTTCTTGTTCGCGAGTACTGCTGTTGGGTACCTCCTCTTTCCCCCTCTTTCATTTTCTTTCGATTTTAACATCAAAACCATGCCAAAAATTTCCGTTTTAATCTCTTTTAGCATGTTCTTGTGCTTGTGTATTGATTGAGTAAAGTTTTAATGAGTTTATATATGTATATATGTTCGTTCGTGTATGTATATGGCTGAGATTCGACATGAAGCCCAGTTGGTTGGTGATTCAGTGATTAAATGATTATATGATGTTAATTATGTAATAAAATCCAAGTTTTGTTTGAATTAGAGCTAGGGTCGAGTTTTTGGTCAAACCCACCGGCGACCATGGCGATTTCGGTGACTGGCCGGGTGGTGGGAGTTGTGTAGTTGGTTTTTACAGTCTTATAAATGATTTAGATTGCATATATGAGAGCCAAACTGATTGCATGCAAGTGGGTTTCATATTTTTAATTTTATTCGAATAAATTCATGTATGAATATGAATTTTTGAGTTTGATTCTTGAGTTTAGAGATGTCCTTGATGATAGATTCTTGATTATGGGCTTATTATGTGAGTAGTAAGATTTAATTGAGTTGCGTGTAAGAATTATGTGATCTATATGCAAATTCCGAATTATATATATATATATATATATATATATATATATATTATATTTTAAATTTGTTAAATGATAATCTATTAAGATAAATGATTTTTATGATGATTATAGTTCATTTCAGACTTTAATTAAGTGTAGTATGAATTTATAGACGTGCATGTTTGAAATTGTAATTTATATGTAATTGATTTGAATAATTCTAATTATTTGTTGAAATTATAATTCGAATAATAATTAAATGTTTGATTCTTGAAATTGGAAATTGATTTGGATAATTATATACTAATTGTTATCTAGTGAACATGTAAATGTGATTTTCAGATTTGCTATCGAGTTATTAATTCGAGTTATATGATGTTTGTAATTGAGAAGATGCAATTTAGTGAATTCTATTAAGAGTGAGTTAAGTTATGAATTGTCAGTAATTGATTAGTGATTCCAGATTGCGTAGTAATGTAAATAGTATAATGTTTGGAGTGTAGGTGGATTTGTAATCCATCGGATAAATTTGGTTGTGTTATGAGTCGGTTATGTTCCGACGGGCTAGTCCTATTTACAGAGGAGACTCTGCCCGATTTTCGTTAGGATTATAAGTTGTAAAGTCTATAGTATAAAGTTATAAGCTTATTCAAGTTTGATTGGTATTGTGTATTATGTGCTTAAGTGGTTTACGTGATTACATGTTATAAATGTTTTGTGCTAAGTGTTTATCTGATCATAGTGAACTAGTTGAAGAGTATACCAGGTATGTGTTATATGTGCTAAGTATTAATGCGATATAAGAATCGTCTGGGTAGAATAGGATTAGACGATTAAGATGTAAAGTATTCTAAAGTAGTACTTATAGTTTATGTAGATACGAAGGACGTAGGACCTAGCGATAAAGAAAAAGCTAAAACCAGAAGTGCAACTCAGAATAAATGTCTTTATCATAACTTTCTATCAAAGGAGGAACCTAAGAAAGTTGAAGATGCACTCAAGGATGTTGATTGGGTTATAGCACTGCAAGAAGAACTGAATGAATTTGAAAGAAATGAAGTCTGGAAACTTATACCAAGGCCAAAGGATAGGTCAATTGTGGGTGTTCAGAAACAAGACAGATTCAGATGGCACAATTGTGAGGAATAAAGCAAGGCTTATTGCAAAAGGGTATTCTCAACAGGAAGGAATAGACTATGATGAGACTTTTGCTCCTGTTGCAAGGATAGAAGCCATCATGATTTTTCTGGCATATGCAGCCCACAAGAAATTCAAAGTTTTCCAGATGGATGTTAAAAGTGCTTTTCTAAATGGAGAATTGGAAGAGGAGGTATATGTTGAACAACCTCCTGGTTTTATTGATCCTCAATATCCAAATTATGTCTACAGATTGGATAAAGCACTTTATGGACTAAAGCAACTCCAAGAGCCTGGTACGAAACTTTAGCTCAATTCTTACTGGAAAGTGGATTCAAAAGAGGTACAATTGATAAAACTCTATTTTATTTGAATCATGGTAAAGATTTGCTATTAGTTCAAATTTATGTTGATGATATCATTTTTGGGTCACCTAATACAAAGCTTTATGAGAAATTTTCAAAGCTAATGCAGTCTAGATATCAAATGAGCATGATGGGAGAAATGAGCTATTTCATAGTTTTACAAATTAAACAGACTGATGATGGGATTTTTATCAATCAGTCGAAGTACATAAAGAATTTGTTGAAAAAGTTTAACATGCAAGACAGTGCTACTTCTTCAACTCCCATAGCTACAGCTACTAAACTTGATCCTGATCAAGGTACTGAAGTAGATGTAACTAACTACAGAGGTATGATTGGCTCACTCTTGTATTTAACTACTAGTAGACCAGATATTAGACCTGGCAAATCGGATAATCGGATCGGTTTCGGATTGGATCCATTTCGGATTGGATCAATTTTCGGTTTTGATATATTTGATACAATTCGGATCGGATCTAATTCGGTTCGGGTCTAGTATCGGTTTTACAAAATTTTAATCGATTTCGGTTCGGTTCGGATCTAGTTTAGGATCGGTTTGACTTCAGATTAAAATCGAATAAATTTCATATAAAGATCAGATAAAATTCGGTTCGGATCTTTTTAGATTGGATTTTGTCGGATCGAAAAAATTTGGTTTCAATTATGTTGTATCAATTTTGAATTATCGTTGAAACTAAATAAATGTCATTAGTAAGTTTGTAAAAGTATAGTTATAACGCGAAAATAAATACTCAACTGAGTAATATAAAACTCGATTTTTTTTAGTATTAAATATTTAATATTATTTTTTCTAGTCTCTATTTGGATCTTTAATATAAAATAACATTTTTGCTAAATGTATAATATTATAATTTTAGCAAAATAATATTTACTATATTGTACATTATCCATTTATTTTTAAAATATGAGTTATATTCACCTTTATTTTCACTTCCATAAAACTAAAAGTAAATTTCATTTTTAAAATTTTGTCATTATGGAATACACACTATACCATTTATAATTTAATTATATATACATGCAATATTGCTCGATGTTCCAAGCAAAAGCAAATATATATATATATATATAATAATATTTATTTATTTTTAAAAATTATTGATTTACATATCTTAATTCAACTTTCTAGCATATTCAATTATAAGTGACAATTTTTTAATCTAAATTTTTTTTTGTCTTTTAAAGTTTTTTAAGTGGTTAGGAATTTTTTAGGTGGTTGAAAATGAACATATTATTATAATTAACAAGTCTTATTTAATCATTTATATTACTTAATGGATTTTATATCTTGATCATTTAAAAATAAGATTTTCAATTATTTGAGAAATAGACTTGTGGAATAATTTTTTAATTTAATAAAAAAATGATCAAAAATTACTTATTAGATCTTTATTTTGTTTAAAGAAAACCGGTTAAAAATGACCGACCTTAAATTCGACCGGATTTGGTTGAATTTAAGGTGAACTTCAACATTTATTTAGTCATAATTGGTGTGAATCCTACTCAACATACCCCAAAACTTATGACCTCCTTCATGTTTGGACTGTGTTTTCTGACATCGAGAAGAAAGGTTGTAGTGGCGAAGATCTTCTCATTGAGATGGATCGCATCCTCAGGCCGACTGGTTTCATAATTATTAGGGATAAGCATCATGTTGTTGATTTTGTTAAGAAGTATCTAACAGCATTGCACTGGGAAGCAGTGACAACCGCAGATACCTCTACAGAGGTTGACCAAGACGGAGATGACATTGTATTTATTGTGCAAAAGAAATTGTGGCTCACAGCCGAAAGCCTCAGAACTACAGAGTAAGGGAAAAAGATCCAACTCTAAGTTCATACTATACTCGTAGTCCTGACAAGTAGATCAAAGGGTATACGGGATTATTGAATTGAATTTTGTAGCATTACACAACATTTGTTGTTTCATTTTTACCTCGTGTTATTCATTATTAAATTCTGATATAGATGATAAATATAGTCCCGCCACCAAAACTATAGGTGATTCTTCATTGTTTACAAAAAAAAAAGATCTAAATTCAACCGAATTCGGTCGAATTAATATTCGATCATTTTTGTGCGATCGTTTTTAACTTTAAATACGACTAAATATTCAGTTCGGTCATATTTAATTCTGGTCGTATTTAAATATTTGACTACATTTGGTCGAATTTATAAATTCGACCAATATCGATTGAATTTGGGGTCGATCGAATTCAACCTATTTGGAGGGAAATATGTCGCCTATTTTTGGTCAAAATAAATAAATATATTTTCGACCGACTTAAGTTGTTTTTGATAAATTTGATCGATTTCGGTTGAATTAATATTTTTAAAAATTTTTAAAAATTAATAATTAATTATATAAAGATCTTTATACATAATCAAAAAAATGTAAACATACAAGTATAACATTTGTTACAAGTTTAAATTTAATTTATTTAAAAATTATCAGGAAATGTTAAATATAATAAGAAAACATCGAATTTTCATTTATTTAATAGTTTTGGTAATATAAAATAAATGTCTACTAATTTTTAAAAAATATAAAAAATATGTGTGTTTTATGATGACATATTACATGTAATAAAAAAATTTGGAAGAGTAATTATGATTAGAAAAAATAATTCTTCTCAACTTGGTACATAAACGAGAGAGTGAGGGAGAATATGAGTGGTTTATTTTAAAAAAATCCATACAATATTAACTTGAAATTTTATAAAAAAAAATGTGCACATTAATAAAATCATTAGATATTATCATCCGTACGGTTGTATCTTCCAGAAATATTTTAAAACAAATATAAACAACCATATGGGACAAAGTACTAGTTAGTAGTATTAGTCAAATCAATAGTTGACTACTAATTTTACTATCCAAATTAATTTTTTATTTTTTAAAATTTTGGGAATATCACTAAATTAGATATTTATTAACATCCGTATAGTTGAATTGTAGATAAATATTTTTTTAAAAAATAGAAACAACAATCTGGGACAAAATACTAATCAGTAGTACTAGTCAAATCAATAGTTGACTACTAATTTCACTATCCAAATTAATTTTTAAATTTTTAAAATTTTGGGAATATCACTAAATTAGATATATATTGACATTCGTACAATTGGATCGTCGATAAATATTTTTAAAAAAAATAGAAACAACAATCTGGGACAAAGTAATAGTTAGTAGTACTAGTCAAATCAATAGTTGACTACTAATTTTACTATACAAATTAATTTTTTATTTTATAAAATTTTCGGAGTATCACTAAATTAGATATATATTGACATACGCATGGTTGGATCGTCGATAAATATTTTTTTAAAAAAAAATAGAAACAACAATTCGGGACAAACCACCGGTTAGTAGTACTAGTCATATATATAGTTGACTACTAATTTATCTATTCAATCATCGAAAAAATATTATTATGATAAGTTAATAAGATACGATATTATTATCGATATGATTAAATCATCGAAAAAATGAAAAATACGAATGAATTCTACAAAATTAGATATTATTTTAAATATTTAAAGTCATTTAGAAATTCTAAAAAATTATTGTTTGGTAATAAATATTTAAGATAATCATATTCCAGTAAAGAATATTTTTCTGAATATTTGAGAATTTTCTAGGAATTTTTATATTATTTTATATATTTTTTTAAGTATTTTTAACTATATTTTAAATATGATTCGGAAAATGTTTATAAAATTATAATTGAATTTCTCAGTCAGCGTCTGCGTGACTGTCTCTCATTGGTCCATTTAGTGTCACATGGATTGATGAGTCACTTAATCTGAGCCCTTAAAAGAAGCCATTCATTTAAAAAACACATTTATACTATTACTATATTATAATAAGCGAAAGAAAGTATAATTTCTAATTTGATTAACACTTTTTTGATTATTCCCTATTTTTGGTTATCCCTCATTCACAACAGTTAGATTTTCAATTCAAATAGATTATGACCGTTAGATATAACAATACTAAAATTTGTTACATATAAAGGTCTAAGGTTCGATTCCCACCAACAACATATTAATTTATATTTAATACTAAAAATATTATATACAAAGATGTAATGTTCGAATTCTTCCAATAACATATTAAAATTAATATTTATAATATTATACAACACATTAAAATTAATATTTATAATATTATACAACACCATAAATAAATTATAAAAAATTAAAAGTAACTCGTGCTTTGCACGGGCTATAAGCTAGTCTATACTATAATATTATAAGCAAACTTGGATATAATTGGTTGGTTGGTTGGTCACTTTATTTGGTACACTCAATAACAACCGTTAGATTTTAAGATAAATAAATGAGAACCGTTGGATCTAATGCTAAAAGAATATTCATTTTCTAATATTTAAAATACTTTTATAGTTTCCAAGTTCGAATCCCAAAAAAACATATCTCTATTAAACATATATATTATTTTATAAACTACTCTAACGAGTTTAAGAATCAATTCCCGTCAACAACATATTATTAATTAAAACACTATCGTTAAAAGTACCATCAAACATGTATTATAATATTTTATTATCTTCTATAATTTATTTTCCTCCTAATTAAAAAAATATCTGGACATGAGATTTAAAAAGTTAAAAAATTATTTTAATAATAAAAATATATATACAACTTAAAACTTTAACAAAAAAATATAATTTAAAAAATTTACAAACAACCGTGCATCGCACCGGTTATAGGTTAATATATAACATACATATACATACCTTAACTACTCACTCCCAGCACACGTTACCCCCCCCCCCCCATTCCCCCACACGTTAACAGCCCCCCACGTTCCGTAGCTCACCCCCACCCAAGCAGCAGTTCTATGTCTCTGTCACATGTACATAAAAATTTAATCTTCAAAAATTTATCTCTCTCAATCTACTCATCCAAAATTAATGATTTACATATGTATGTTTTCTACAAATCGAGCTCTATACATTGATATAAATATTTTCTTATTTCGAACAAATATTTTTTTGGGTAATATTTGGAGTTTATTCAATTTGATGGTTTGATGGAGTTTTTTACAATTTTGAGCCTGCAACGGCGTATATCGATATTTGTTTATGCTTAGGTATTAATTTCAGAATGTTTTGGGTACTTTTTATTTCATCGGAAAATTCTTGAGGTTGCCGGAATCGGCTATTATAATTTCTTTTAATTTTATATTTTGACTATTATATATATCGTGGCATGCTCGTGTGTGTGTGTGTGTATATATATATATATATATATATATATATATATATATATATATATATATATATATACTAGCAATCAAATAGAAACCAAAATTAAAATAGAAACTAGAAACTAATCTTAGCCCTTAGATCTATCTAATCTAATGACCCCGCTAGGGGCAACACACACAAATCCAATACACCCTTACATACACAACCCCAACTAATTCTCTCCATTTTTAATTTAATTTTTCCCATCAATCGGTAAGTTTTTTTTTTTGAAATCCGACTTCACTGTATTTTTCTCCATCTCCCAACGATCAATTTGCATACCATATGTGCTATATTCCGACGGGATTTAGAAATTTTTTTATTTAGTTTCTAATTTCTAGTTTAAGAGTAGTTTGTTAGAGTGGTTTATATATATATATATATATATATATATTAAATTGAGATTTTTTCAAATTTGTTTTGACTCGTCGAAAAATGTTTGGTTGATCATAATCTGGGTTTTATTAGTCATATTTGATCGGTTTAAGATCATCATCAGATCAAGTATTTCGGATTATTATCGGTTAGATATTCAATTCGGTTAATTTTCCGATCAGATGAGATCGGTTTTCGAACAATAATCAGATTTGACTATATCGGACCGAATTTCGATTGAGATTGGATTGTTTCTGATTTGGTTAAATTTCAGTTAATATATTTTAGATATAAAATCGGATCTCGGTTCCATGAATATCAGACCGGTTCTTCGGATACAGACCCAATTTTCCAGGTCTACCAGATATCATGTATGCAACCTGTCTATGTATAACGACCTATAATTTTTCGCGATTTATAAATGTTTATTTAATTGTTAAATGTGGAAATTATGTGAATCATATGATGGATAAATTTTTGTGAAGTCAAGCTATGTGTGAAATCATGTGATTATATGATGATTGGTATGTGTCGTATATGCCCGTGGAATTTTATTTATATTTTTAGAGTATTTAAAACCATTTTAAAGTGCATTTTTAATCTTCCAAAAATCATATAAAATCATTAGAGTCGTTTTAAATCATGAAATCTTTTACATTATCATCTTTATGGCATTGTTTAGTTTTTAAAATTAGTAGGAGTATTTAATTATGAGTTTTAGTATTTTAAATGATTTAAAAAGCTTAATTTCTTTTAAAGGTTCTTTATTTCGAAAATGCATATAAAATTTATTTTTGACACTAAAATTATTTTAAAATTATGGGGATGTTTATAATTTCATAAACTTCATTTTTAAATTCTTAAACTTATTTTTCTACTATTTTCCTATTTTATTTCGATTTTAAATTGATTAAAAACGGTTTTTAAAAGAAAAGTAGATTTTCAGCAAATATGAAATTACCGAAATGCCCTTGCCTCTATATATCATTACCCACTTCATTTCTCTTCTTCTTGTTCGCGAGTACTGCTGTTGGGTACCTCCTCTTTCCCCCTCTTTCATTTTCTTTCGATTTTAACATCAAAACCATGCCAAAAATTTCCGTTTTAATCTCTTTTAGCATGTTCTTGTGCTTGTGTATTGATTGAGTAAAGTTTTAATGAGTTTATATATGTATATATGTTCGTTCGTGTATGTATATGGCTGAGATTCGACATGAAGCCCAGTTGGTTGGTGATTCAGTGATTAAATGATTATATGATGTTAATTATGTAATAAAATCCAAGTTTTGTTTGAATTAGAGCTAGGGTCGAGTTTTTGGTCAAACCCACCGGCGACCATGGCGATTTCGGTGACTGGCCGGGTGGTGGGAGTTGTGTAGTTGGTTTTTACAGTCTTATAAATGATTTAGATTGCATATATGAGAGCCAAACTGATTGCATGCAAGTGGGTTTCATATTTTTAATTTTATTCGAATAAATTCATGTATGAATATGAATTTTTGAGTTTGATTCTTGAGTTTAGAGATGTCCTTGATGATAGATTCTTGATTATGGGCTTATTATGTGAGTAGTAAGATTTAATTGAGTTGCGTGTAAGAATTATGTGATCTATATGCAAATTCCGAATTTTATATATATATATATATATATATATATATATATATATATATTATATTTTAAATTTGTTATATGATAATCTATTAAGATAAATGATTTTTATGATGATTATAGTTAATTTCAGACTTTAATTAAGTGTAGTATGAATTTATAGACGTGCATGTTTGAAATTGTAATTTATATGTAATTGATTTGAATAATTCTAATTATTTGTTGAAATTATAATTCGAATAATAATTAAATGTTTGATTCTTGAAATTGGAAATTGATTTGGATAATTATATACTAATTGTTATCTAGTGAACATGTAAATGTGATTTTCAGATTTGCTATCGAGTTATTAATTCGAGTTATATGATGTTTGTAATTGAGAAGATGCAATTTAGTGAATTCTATTAAGAGTGAGTTAAGTTATGAATTGTCAGTAATTGATTAGTGATTCCAGATTGCGTAGTAATGTAAATAGTATAATGTTTGGAGTGTAGGTGGATTTGTAATCCATCGGATAAATTTGGTTGTGTTATGAGTCGGTTATGTTCCGACGGGCTAGTCCTATTTACAGAGGAGACTCTGCCCGATTTTCGTTAGGATTATAAGTTGTAAAGTCTATAGTATAAAGTTATAAGCTTATTCAAGTTTGATTGGTATTGTGTATTATGTGCTTAAGTGGTTTACGTGATTACATGTTATAAATGTTTTGTGCTAAGTGTTTATCTGATCATAGTGAACTAGTTGAAGAGTATACCAGGTATGTGTTATATGTGCTAAGTATTAATGCGATATAAGAATCGTCTGGGTAGAATAGGATTAGACGATTAAGATGTAAAGTATTCTAAAGTAGTACTTATAGTTTATGTAGATACGAAGGACGTAGGACCTAGCGATAAAGAAAAAGCTAAGGTTGAGTATCAGTGGGCCATGGTAGGTAAATTTACCGGAGGCAAATTCTACCGGAGGCAAGTAACTCTGTCTTTTCTTGAAAATTTAAATTCCTAAACTGATATATCCTGTTGATTCAAGCATGCTTATCTTATACCATGTTGATCATAAATCTTGTTTAACCTATTTGTTCATGTAACCGGGATTCTGTCAACAATTATTTCACAAGCTATAAACCTTAAAATAGCCTAATTCTTTTTAATTGCTTCTTGACCATATATGTCAAACAGCTTGCCATAATTAAACCATATTGACTGATAAATAAACCAGTGTTCTACTTGACCTATGTCCGTGAACAGTTAAACCTATGTTGACCCTAAAAACATATAAACTTCTTTATGACCTAAACACTGATTTAAAAACTTAATTACCCATAATACTAGACTTTAAACTTGAAACCTGATCAATTGCCTTGATGCCTTTGAGTCTATATCTTCTTGATTCAGACCTGTATCCCTATTTCATTGATATCAGAGAACTTAGTCAAACCCTTTGACTTTTATCATTGCAAATCAAAATGAGTCATTTTCTTAAAATACTTTGAAGTTACTTAGATTGGGCTGATCTGTTATCATAGAGTCGAAGGTACTTCGAAGTAAATGTTTTTGAAAAGATTAAATATTGAAATGTTTTACGAAGTTAAAAAGAGTTTTACAAATCTTAATATTTTTAAAATAAGATTTTAATAAAATGTTAGGAACTCCGTCAAAATGGTTTCCACGGATTCCTGACGATTAAAGAGACTGGGCAAATGGGTAATGTTGGTTCCGTCAGTTTGTGTATGTATTAGTGTAGTTCTGGTCTGTCAAGTTCGACACCTTTATAGGCCAATGTGTTGCCTCTTGGGAACCCAAGCTATCCTAATGAGAGGATTAATGTCCAGAGGGACTCTTTGTCCGGTATGGGGACTTTATGGGCTGATCACCCGTATTGTCTATTACAAATAAAAACCTCCAATCAGTTTTCTTTAAGTAATGATTACTTTTAATTTACTATGAAATGAAATTGGTTTACCGATTGAAATGTCAATTGCTTTACAAAATTTTGACTTACTATTGCTATCTTGATTATCAGATAATACCCTGTCATTACCAGATGCCAGTATTTCTTTTACTGCTTCCAGCATATTTATGTCATATCTTGAATTACTGTCATGTTTTGCGATACCATGTTATACTGTTTTCAGTTATGATCTTTAGTCTGAGATCATGGTCCGTACAATTCAAACCACGAGGAAGCACACTTACCGTGGCCCTGAGTTGGTTCGTTTTGAAATAGCTCCCGAGGTAGATACAATAACAGCTCAGTGAGGAGATCTTTAGTTAGTTGTGAGGACTGGCAGTAAAACTTTTGAGAATTTTGGTTTGTAATAATATTATATTTTGAATTCAGGTTTATAATAATGATTAGTTGGACGATGGCTTGATTGTTTCATACCATTACCTGTGAAAGATCTTGGATAGTAGAGTTGGGGCCAGTTAGCATGTTATATTTATATTTTCTTTTAGGGTGTTTACATCTAGAGTGTGTCAGTGACTCTCCTATCTAGGCCCCAGGTCGGGAGGGCATCACAGGTTGGTATCAGTGCTACGGGTTTTAGTCACTGAAACAAGCCAGGAATTTAAGATCACTAATAAAAGAAGTAGATACAATTAGGATTCAAGAGTGATAGATGTAGGGAGTGACTATAGGTTAAATTATTCTTTCGCGATAGATTACTAGGACTAACATAACTTAACTTTTTTATATTCTGCGTGTATATATATTATTATTACTAAAGGAGATGGAGTTGGATGATGATGCACCTTTACTTCCTGATTCCGATAGCTCATCCGAGGAGTCCGATCCTTCGGAGATTATGTCTGATGCTGATGCGGAGGTTGAGTCTAACATTGAGGTTTTGTCCGAGACCGAGGTTGAGAGTCCCCCGGCCCGTGCCGACACCCCTCTCACTGTTCCTATAATTGGGTCTGTGCCCGTTACTGAGCCTGTGCCTGTTCTTATCCCAGTACCAGTTGTGACCACATCTGTTACCGAGCACGGGAGTCCTCCATCGGATCTTTTTCAGTTCCCGAGCCCGTACCTGAGCCTACCTTCGAGGATATGGTTCGCAAATGCGAGAGCCTAGCAGGTCAGAATGCAGAGTTGAATGAACTTATTAAGAAGATGAAAGTGGAGGCGCAGCTTCGAGTAAATTTAACTACTATTGATTGGAGGGGACGTATCAGGATGCTGGAAGATGCTGTTAGGCACCGTTTACACCGGAACCCCATCACGCATGATATACTAGCCGAGGCCCGTAGACTTTCGAGTGTGATTTGCTGGACATTGTGCGAGCTTCGCGAGACCCGAGGTTCTCGTGATTAGACTGTTGTTATGGAGATGGTGGTGAGTGGGACATTTGGTAGAGCCCACTAGTGTTAGTTGTGATTACTACTAGTCTATGATGTTTTCCTATTTTCCTAGTACTGGTAGACGGATAGTAGTTGTTGTTTTCAGCTTTTTTTTATTCAGCTTTGTCTGTAGAAGGGTTAGAATACCCTTAACTTTGATGTTGTTAGATCGTTTTCGTCGTTGGCGACGTATGCATATTTCGTATATCCCCGTGTTCACTACTTTACTTATCGCTTTTTACATACTGTCTTTACATACCGTATTTCTATACTTATTGACCTTTTTTTTTGAAACTAATATACTTATTGACCTATTCATATTAACCCTGTTGCATTACTTTAAAACTGTACCCATATTGTATTGCTTTAATGGAATCGATCGTCTATTGGTACCAGACGGTTGAAACCTGTTTTCTTTCATATAAACCTGCATGTTGTTTACCTATTGTTTATTTTCTTATCAGAAAGATGCCTCCCAGAAGAACCCGTCAAACCAATAATATCGAAAACCAAGATCAACTGAATCAAGATAACCCTACCATGGCCTAAATGTTTTAACTACTACAACAACAAACAGCTGCTTTTGTTCAACACCAACAACACCAAGCTGCCCAACCTGCTACAACTTTCAAATATTTTCAAGCTGTTCACCCACCTGAATTTAAAGGTACCTTGAACCCCGTTGATGCTAAGTCATGGTTGATGGATATCGAGAAGTCTTTCACGTTAGTTAAGGTTGATGAGGTTTAGAAGCTAGAATTTGCCAGTTTTTATTTGAGGTCAGAAGCGAATTTTTGGTCGGAGTCTGTTAAGGCCGTAGAAGGAAATGCGATTACATGGCCAAGATTTGTAGAATTGTTTAATGAGAAATATTTGCCAAGTTATTTACAGGACCAGATGGAAATTTAGTTTATGGAGTTGAAACAGGAAGGGTTGATTGTTACGGAGTATGAAGCTAAGTTTACTAAGCTATCTAGGTTTGCACCCCAGTATGTAGGAAACGAAGGAAGCAAGGCTAAGAAATTTCAGCATGGATCAAAGCCCTGGTTAAGGAGTAGAGTTGCTACGTTTGAGTTGAGAACCTATTCTGCTATTGTTCAGAAGGCGATGATTATAGATGGGGAGAGTGACTTGAATCAGAAGGAGAAAGCTGGTAAGAAAAAAAATTGAAAAAGTCGAGAAGAGCCAAAAGATAGAAGGTCTGAAGAGTTTTCAGAACAGAGGAAGGTTTGGAAATCGACCTGGAGGATAGAGAAATTTCCAGAAGTTTGGGAGTGGTAACGGAGGACAAAACCGTAGGCCCCAAGTAGTAAACCCTTAGGCTATAACAAGACCCGTACTATAAGACTGCAAGATTTGTGGGAGGAAATACATGGGTATCTGTAATAAGCCTAACATAGTTTGCTACAAGTTTGGAAAGAAAGGACACTACGCACAAGAATGTTCGGAAGTGAAGCCAGTAGGATTGACTTGTTATAAGTGTGGTAAGGTTGGTCACGTAGCTAAGAATTGCAAGGAGCCTGTTCAGACTTCTAATGTTTTAAGGATCACCGCACCTCTAGTACCGTGACAAGTGCCATATCAAGCACCTCAGCCCAGAGCCCGTACTTTTAACATGTCTGTCAAAGAAGTTGTTAATGATGCCGATGTGGTTGCAGGTACGCTTCCTGTTAACTCTTTTGAAGCTAAAGTGTTGATTGATTCTGGAGCTACTAGGTCATTTATATCTGAAAGATTTCTTAATAAGTTACATTGTGAGATTCGTCCATTAGAAAAGACGTTAGTAGTAGAAGTTGCTAATCAGGATAAGATTTCCGTAGACCGAGAGTGTCCTAACTGTAATATTGAGATCGGAGGATTTCTTTTCTACGTGGATTTTACCATTTAAGTTGGGAAAGTTTGATGTTATTCTAGGAATGGATTGGTTAACTGAGTGTGACGCGCAGATCGAATGTAGAAAGAAGAAAATTAGGTTACATACTGAAGATGGTAATGAAGTAGTATTTCAAGGACAGAAACAGGATAAAAGATTTCTAATATTTATGCAAGAAAGACGATTGTTAAGCCAAGGATGCGAAGCTTACTTAGCACATGTGGTTGATGTAGAAAACAAACCCCTAGAATGGAAGTTATTCCAGTTGTAAATGAGTTCCCTGATGTGTTTCCCGATGAATTTCCCGGATTACCTCCAGATAGAGAAATTGAGTTCCCAATTGATTTAGCACCACGAAACCGAGCCCATATCCAAAGCGCCTTACCGAATGGCACCTGCTGTGATGAAGGAGTTAGCTACTCAATTGCAAGATTTATGGGATAAAGGAGTTATAAGGCTGAGTGTGTCCCCGTGGGGAGCACCAGTGTTGTTTGTTAAAAAGAAAGATGGAAGCATGAGGTTGTGTATCGATTATAGAGAGCTAGACAAGTTAACTATCAAGAGTAAATATCCACTACCGAGGATCGATGATTTGTTTGACCAGTTGAAGGATGATGCATATTTTTCCAAGATTGATTTGAGGTCAGGTTATCACCAATTGAAGATTAAGCTAGAAGACATTTGGAAGACTGCTTTTCGTACGCGATATGGACATTACGAATTTCTAGTGATGGCTTTTGGATTGACGAATGCGCCAACTGTGTTTATGGATTTGATGAATAGAGTATTCAAGAGATATTTGGATAAATTTATAATTGTATTTATTGATGACATCCTTATATACTCGAGAAACCCTGAAGAGCATAACGAGCATTTGAGAATCGCATTAGAGACCCTGAGGAAGGAAAGATTATACGCAAAGTTTTCTAAGTGTGAGTTTTGGTTGCAAGAAGTGCAATTTTTATTTCATGTGATTAGTAAAGAAGGAATTAGAGTGGACCCTGCCAAGATTGAAGCTGTGGTGAGTTGGAGTAGACCAAGAACTCCAACTGAGGTGAGAAGTTTCTTAGGTTTGGCTGGTTATTACCGAAGATTTGTTCAATATTTCTCAAAGATTGCTACACCACTGACGAAGATGACCCGAAAGAACGAGAAGTTTATTTGGAATGACAAGTGTGAAGAAAGTTTCCAAGAATTGAAGAAGAGATTGGTTTCTACACCAGTGTTGGTATTGCCAGATGATAAAGGAAATTTTCTTATCTATAGTGATGCCTCGCACAAAGGATTAGGATGTGTTTTGATGCAACATGGAAACGTTATCGCGTACACTTCAAGACAGCTTAAGCCGCATGAGCAGAAGTGTCCAACACATGATTTAGAGTTAGATGTGATTGTTTTTGCATTAAAGATATGGAGACATTACTTGTACGGAGAGAAGTGTGAAATTTTCACTGACCACAAAAGTTTGAAGTGTATCTTTACCTTGAAAGAGTTAAACATGAGGCAAAGAAGATGGCTGGAGTTGATCAAAGATTATGATTGCACGATAAGTTACTATCCCGGAAAGGCGAATGTCGTAGCCGATGCGCTGAGTAGAAAGGAGAGGTTGAAAACATTGACTATGCCAAATGAGTTATTTCGAGAATTTGAGAAGTTAAGTTTAGAAGTCTATGACTCGAAGGATGCGGATGAGTTTCTGAGTACAATGACTTTTCAACCCGAGTTGCTGGAGAAGATTCGGAGATGTCAGGAAGAAGTGATGAATTATGAGATGAATACGTTGACCGGAGAGGAGATTTGTACACAAAAAGATGATCAAGGTGTTTTGAGATTTGGAAAGAGACTTGAAGTCTCGATTGAATATCACTTTGAGATTTCTGAATGTCCATGATAGTGACTTGATTGTCCATGATAGTGTCTTGATTGTCCATGATAGTGACTTGGTTATTTTCAAGAATTTAAAGTCCCGATTGAATATCACTTTGAGATTTCTGAATGTCCTTAAGAATTTCAGAATTGACTTCAATGTTGGAAGCGCCTGTTGTATCTTCAGATTCAGATGCAGAAAAAACATTATCTTCAAGTCTTGTAGAAGAAGTTGCCTGTTGAGAATGATATTCAAGTAATAATACTTGAGTAGAAGTACAAACATCTTCATTTTTCTGATCTGGAGCTGAAGTATGATCATCTTGTCCTTCGCCAGTATTCTGTGTACTAACATCTAAAAATCCTGACTCCTCCTTAGATTGATCAGATATTGTTGATGTCGCAATTCTAGCTGAAATTGGAAGTACGAACAAAGGAATACTAGGATCATTAGGAATTTCTTCTGGTACTGGTTGTGTAGAAGTTTGTCTTAGCCTTTCACCTCTTCTGTTAATGATCTCTGCAAGCCTTTCTTTCTGTTTCTGAGCTTTAACTTCTGGCTTTGCATTGTGATGTGCTAAGTCATGCTTCTCATACATCTTGATAAAAGAATAAGTACCAGCATCCATACCAAGATTTTAAGACCAAGATTCAGGAAAAACCTGATCCCAGAAATCAAACGATGGTGGTTTCCTAATTTTCTCTCCCTCACTATGGAGTTGATCATCCATACTCTCATTCTCACTTTGACTATCTAAAGTCAACACTCTTTCTATCTCTCCTTTTGCCTGGTCAGGAGCAAGCCTCTCTGTGTGTGGATCTATATCCATCTTTTCAAGTGTATCACTCAAATTTGGATAAGTGCTCTCATGACCTACAGAAAAATAGAGGTTAGAAGAAGTTTTTATACCTGAACTCACATGGAGAGAGGGTTCCTCATATGGCATGGGGCTTGAGGTTTTCTTCAAGGAGTGAGCTTCTATAGTCTCTGAACCCTTACAAACGTCTACTTTCTTTCCAGAAACTACAGGCTCCAGTATACCACTTTCAGGTTTTACACTAGACTTTGATGTCTTCAGTAATACTTCATTTGACACCATAGCTAATATGCCTCCATCTTTAAGTGTTGGTTGCTGAGACACACCCTCAAGGTGGATAGACTCTGAAAGAACAATATTGGTTTGATCTTCAGTAAAATCAATCAAAGTCATTCCTCCCATATCATAGGGTTTCTCACTTGCAATTTCAGTCATCACAGAAGACCTTTCAGCATCATCAATCACAGTTCCTGAGTCATCCAACCTCTGACTAGATGGTTCTTGTGTTGCAGTGACTGTGATATGATCTATTCTACTATTCACCACTGGTGCAATAGTATCTTCTATTGACTGCTTCCCTCTATCAACTACCTCCTCTTGTTCACCTTGAGCTGAAGCATCTTCAACAATGACATCCTTGTCAAATAGATATGCATGAAGTGATTAAATTGCAACATGCTTAAGAAGTATGTCTTCATTAAATCAAGCCTTTGATGTAACAGTCCATATTCTTCAGGAAATGAAAGTTTAGGAACTCTTTCAATCAAAAAATCTAGAACAAGCCTGGAAAGCTTCACTTTCAGAGAAATAAGTTCTATAGCCAGTCTGTATGTCAATGTAGTTTCCCATGAAGAATCAAGATCCAAATCTCTCTTGCCAGATACGGACATGGATATAGCATTATTTGTAGAGACCTGCATAATGTTAGTTGGACTTGACACTGTGTGTGTAGGTGACAAATGAATCTCTCTCCTTGTTCTCCTAGTATAGTGAGCAACATATTTGTCTTGAGAAGACTCAAAAGGTGTAGACACAGAAGTGATCTTGGGATGAGATCCTTTTTCAATAGACACAGTCTTTTGAGAGACAGTATCCAGTAACTATTTTCCCTTTTTAAGAACTACAGCCTTTTGGGAGACTGCATCCTGGCTATGACTAGGTGTTCCATCTCTTTGTCTTAGCTTAGAAAGTTGAATTGCATCCTTCAATTCTGCTCTCTCAGCAAGAGATATATTATCATCATCTTCACTAGAACTACTACTTGAAATAACAAATCTTCTCTTCCTTACAACTAATGTCTTTTGAGAAACACCAGAGGTTGGCTTCTTTGAAACAATAGGCTGTGGATCAAAATTTGGTTCTAGAATTGTTTCCGAGACTAAAATGTTTTTAGCTACTTGGGTAGACACAGGGGGGGTTCTCCTCCAATTGAGATTCCTGAGTCATTTCACCACCAAAGAAAGAAGAATTATAGATAGTAGGAAGATGAGTTCTTAGAAGTACCTGAACATGATTTGGATAGTGTAACGCAGGTATTTCATCTAGATTCTTTTCACTGTCCTTCTTTTTAATGTCAGAGAAAATTCTCTTTTGCTGTACATAAGAAGAAACACAATACTCTCTACCAAATCTAGCTTCAACATCAGGAATGAAATGGTTAATAAACAGTTGCATGAATCTGTGATAATAAACCATATTCCTGTCATGATCTCTTGACCCAAGTTTAATACACATCTGACTTAAGATAATGTGACCAAAATTAATTACTCTGTTATAAAGGCATATGCAATATATGATGTAACAGTAGTAATTTGTTGAAAAGAACTACATTTACCAGTAAAACATTTAGCAATTTGATCAAAGAAGAAAGACCATTCTTTCCTAAGAAACGATCTATTTAACTGGCTCATGTTATCTAGAGGTCCATCATAACCTAATTTAGATAACATAGTTCTCACATCATCATCAGATGGTACATTCTCAAAATTTGTACTAACAGGTAAGCGAAGTACTGAATTAACAACAGATTCAGTAAGATCAAATGAGTCTTGTCCTAAGTGTAGAACAATCTTACCTGATTGACTCTGAGTAGAATCAATTACCTCAGCATTCTCCCAAGCTTGTGAAACAGCTACTTGATTAATCTGTGGAGATGCTGTCAAGGCATAGCTTAATGGTCCTTTCGCCATAAAGTCCATTATCGAGTGAAAATCAGTTGACACCCCTTCCTTGTTGGTGATAGCTGCAACATGATTATTCATCATAAAATCAAAGTCACCAAACTTGAAAGCTACTGATTTGGGTAGTCTTCTTTGAGTTGCCATTTTGATCTGAAAAGAACTTAAGAAATCTTTGAAATTGATTAGTGATTTTGAGAACTCGAGAGTGTTTTTGATTTAGAGAATGAAATTAGAGAAAGCAATTACACGATTAGAGTGTCAAAATAATTATATTTAAAAAATCCTTCAGACCCATTATCCCACGTTGACACGTAGGTTGACAGGTGTCAGTCCCTGAAAAATGCAGTTACCTATGACTTTTGGAAAATAAAATCCAAAAATAATTTCAAGTAAATAAGTTAAGGTAAAATCAATATAAAAATCAATACTGATCAGCTTTCTTTTCCTGATGTGATCTTTTCATCAGGATAATCACACGATTCAATGTGATTTCTGAATAAAAAGAATTACTAATCCTGATGTGAACACACTCATATTCCTGATCAATATCATCCTTATTCCAGAGACTAAATGGAGTTTCCACGTGGCATATTATTTTACCTGTAAAAGAAATAACAAAATCAATTGGTTAAATTCATTCAATATTTATTGAAAATACAAGAAATACAGTCACACATAATTATGACTGAATGCATTGATATCTCCCAAATGACTGTTCAGCTTTCCACGTCTTTCTATAAAAGAAACCGACGCCTATGCCATTCTCCAAAACCTTTTCATTCTTTTCTCTTTCTATCACGGCTTTCAACCCAAATCTTCATATGAACCCTAGCTTTTGGTTCATTACCACTGAGAAGTTCTTTACTCTTGATGATCAGGAGCAAGTGAACTATCTCTTAGAAGAGATGACTTTTCTCATCAAGTCAGATATGGTTAATCTTAACCCAGATGATTTCCACAAATCTCCTCTAAAACATCTACCAGTTGGATACAATCCTCCTCTAATCTCTTCACTCCTTGAGGATGAAGAATTTGGTGAAGATTCTGAGGTTGATCTTGATGGAGATGCTATTCATCTTCTTCAATAAACATGAAGATGAGTCAGCTGCTTTCATTTCAAGTCGCCCAGACAAGGAATTCATTCTTGAGATGCTCCTTGTCCTGAAGTCGATCGTTGAGAATTGAAGTAGCAACAACTTTAGACAAGAACAGAATTATCAGTAGTAGTTAGACAAAAGAAGAATTGTATTTCATTTCCATGAATGTAATGCTTTTGATTAATGAAAATCCAATTTTTCTTTATATCTACTTGTCTATCGTTATTTACTGACTCACATGAATAATGATTTAAATTATCAGTATGCATGTAATAAAACTTGCTAATCATAAACTTAACAAAACTCAGAATTGAACCAATAAATAACATGAACTTCAGAATTGGAAACAGTAAGACACACAAATTTCACAATCCTGATACTGACGATACAATCCTGATGTCAATACTGATGACGTCAGCATACTGATAGCAATCCTGATGTTTATTTTCAAGTCTATCATACTGTAATTTATCAAAGTAAAGTGTTACAGCTTAAGCATTTAACCATCAAGTATAGATCCTGACAAAATATTAAGTCTATAAGCTGAAACAACATACCTTGCTACTTGTGCAGATGTTAAAGATCTAAAAATTTAACATTCCTAACTCACTAACCAATCTAATGAATGTGGCCTCATCAATTGGTTTAGTTAGAATATCTGCAAGCTATTTGTCAGTAGGAACAAAATGGAGTTCCACAATACCATTTTCAATATGTTCTCTAATAAAATGATACCTGACATCAATGTGCTTAGTCCTTGAGTGTTGAACTGGATTTTCTGCAATTTTGATAGCACTAGTATTGTCACAAAACATAGGAATATTACTAAGTGTCATACCATAATCCATCAATTGATTTCTTATCCAAAGGAGTTGAGCACAACAACTGCCTACTGCAATGTATTCAGCTTCTGCAGTTGAGGTTAAAACTGATTGCTGCTTCTTGCTTGCCCAAGAAATCAATCTGTTTCCCAAGAATTGACATGTACCTGTAGTGCTTTTCCTGTATATTTTACACCCTGCATAATCAGAGTCTGAATAGCCAATTAGGGAGAAATCAGATTCTCTTGGATACCACAAACCAAGATTTGGAGTTCCCTTGAGATATCTAAAAATTCTCTTCACAACAATTAAATGAGATTCCTTAGGATCACTTTGGAATCTAGCACATAAACAGGTAGAGAACATTATATCTGGTCTACTTGCAGTTAAATATAACAGTGAACCTATCATGCCTCTATAGCTAGTGTTATCAACACTCTTTCCCTTAGGATCAGAGTCTAGCTTAGTGGCTGTTGCCATGGGTGTCTATGCAACTGCAAAATTTTGAAAGTCAAACCTTTTTAAAAGATCTTTGATATACTTTGACTGATTAATGAAAATACCAGTCTCAGTCTGTTTGACTTGCAAGCCTAAAAAATAATTTAGTTCACCCATCATGCTCATTTGATACTTAGACTGCATAAGCTTGCTAAACTTAGCACATAACTTTTCATTAGTAAAACCAAATATAATATCATCAACATAAACTTGAACTAAAAGCAAATCACCTTTTATCTTTCTAAAGAATAGAGTTTTGTCAATTGTACCTCTTGTGAAGCCATTTTCAAGAAGATATTTAGACAAAGTCTCATACCATGCTCTTGGTGCCTGCTTCAGTCCATAGAGTGCCTTGTCAAGTTTGTAGACATGATTTGGAAACTTTGGATCAACAAAACCAGGTGGTTGTTCCACATACACTTCCTCATCAAGTTTTCCATTTAGAAAAGCACTCTTTACATCCATCTGGTATACCTTAAATTTTGAATGAGCTGCAAATGCAAGAAACATTCCGATTGCTTCCAATCTTGCTACAGGTGCAAAGGTTTCATCATAATCAATTCCTTCTTCCTGAGAATAACCCTTGGCTACCAGTCTTGCTTTGTTTCTTACAATCATACCAGATTCATCTAGCTTGTTTCTAAAAACCCATTTAACACCAACAATAGATCTATCTTTAGGTCTTGGTACCAATTTCCAAACTTTGTTCCTCTCAAACTCATTCAATTCTTCCTGCATTGCTATTACCCAATCAAGATCCTGTAAGGCTTCTTCAACCTTCTTAGGTTCATTCTTTGAGAGAAAACAACTGTACAAGCATTCATTTTGAATTGATCTTCTAGTTCGAACACCACTATTTGGATCACCAATAATCAAATCCTCAGTATGATCCCTTCTCCATTTTCTAACAGGTGGTAGGTTGTTCCTGCTAGACTCTCCCCCTAAGTTAGTGGTATTTCTTATAGAAGAACTTTCTTTACCTTCTAAAGCTCCCCTTGATCAGTAGAATCAGTGGATTCAATACTGCTGCTAGTTTCTGATCTTCCTTCATTAGACTCTGAAGGATCAGTTCCTGATGAAGTAGACTCTGAACGACCAGTCTGATCCTGACCAGTCCTGTATTCTCCTTGATTAAATTGCTCCCCCTCAACAGTAGCATTCCTTTGAGAAGCAATAGAGATTTCCTCTGGAGAACCTTCATCATCGCTGGAGGGAATCTCAGAATACTTAAGATTTTAAAATTCCAAATTGTCATGACTTTCATCAGTTTGCAAAATTCCAAACTTCTTATCATCAAATGCAATGTGAATTGATTCCATAATAATGTGAGTTCTGAGATTGTATACTTTGAAGGCCTTTGATGCTGAATATCCTAGAAATATTGCTTCATCCGATTTGGCTTCAAATTTCCCAAGTTGTTCTGGATGAACTTTCAGGACATAGCATTTGCAACCAAAGATGTGAAAGTATTTCACACTTGGTTTCTTTCCTTTGATCATCTCATAGGGAGTCTTACCATGACCATTTACCAAGGTACAGTTTTGAGTGAAACATGAAGTGTTGATAGCTTCTACCCAGAAATAGGTTGGAAGCTTTGCATCTGCAAGCATGGTTCTTGCTGCCTCTATGAGAGTTCTGTTCGTTCTTTCTACTACACCATTCTGCTGAGGTGTTCCAGGTGCAGAAAACTGTTGAGTAATTCCACTGTCTGCACAATACTCCTCCATTGTAGAATTCTTAAATTCTGTACCATTGTCACTTCTGAGCACTTTGACCTTGTACTCAGAGCTATTTTCAATATTCTTGATAAGTTCAATGATTTGCTGAGGAGCTTCATCCTTGTTGTGTAGAAAGAATACCCATGTGAACCTTGTGTAGTCATCCACTATAACTAGAGCATATCTTTTCTTATTGATAGACATAATGTTTACTAGACCAAATAAATCAAGATGCAGCATGTGAAATGGTTTAGTAATTGAATTTTCTGTCTTGCTCTTGAAAGTGGTTCTTCTTTGTTTACCAAGCTGACAAGCATCACAAAGTCCATCTTGCACATAGTTTGCCTGAGGTAGGCCTCTCACCAGATGATGCTTAACAAGTTGATTAAGCTTCTTGAAGTTGAGATGTGAGAGCTTCTTGTGCCAGTTCCAGCTTTCATCATTGGATGCCTTGCTGTAAAGACATCTTACAGTTCCTTTAGATGTGTCACTCAAGCTGGCTTCATATACGTTACCATGTCTCTGACCAGTCAGAACAATGTCTCCATTCTTCATATTCAAGATTTTGCATCCCTTACTGTCAAAGATTGATTGGTAACCCTTATCACCCAGTTGACATATGCTTAAAAGTGTGTGTTTCAAGACTTCAACCAGTGCTACATTTTCTATGATGACATTCCCCAAAATAATTGAACCATATCCCAGAGTTTCTCCTTTGTTGCCATCTCCAAAGGATATTACTGGGCCAGCTTTCCTCTCAAACTTTGTAAGAAGGGACTTCTTTCAAGTCATATGTCCATAGCATCCACTGTCCAAGATAATTGAATGCTTCTTTCCAGTGCCCTGCAAATAAAAAGTAGCTAGTTAGAATTTTGTAGGACCCAACTTTGATTGGATAATTTCTTACTAACTTTTGAACCAACGGGCTTTGAAGATTTTGCTTTTGATTTACCTGTTACAGAGTCAACCTTAGACTTTGATTTCACAAACTGTTTGTGACTAGGAGTTTCAGATTTCAAAGAATAATAGTCATAATACAGTTCATGATATTCCTTACACATATAAATGGAATGAAGTAAACTACCACAATGATAACAGGGTTCTTGTGGTTGGTATTGAATTCTCTGAGTCTTGGGGAATCTGGACTCAGTTTTCCAAGAAGGTTTTTGATTGCGGTCTAGGGCTAAATGATTATGATTTCCACATTTATAGCATTTCTTCCTAGGTGCATCAGGTACATTCTTGTAATTATTCTCTTTGTTAATACCTTCTTTTCCATTCCTATTTCTTCTAATCTTGCTAGACTCTGAAATACTTTCTAGTCTCTGTTTCAATTGAGACTTAGACAGAAAACCTATGTTGACATTATTAGGTTTTTCTAACACTCTCTCATCTGAATTGCTATTGTTAATTCTTTTGTGCACAACTGGAGTTTAACATGTTTAGGTTTAGAAACTATCTTCTTACCTTCAGACTTAGATGTGCTAGCTTCAGTTTTACTATCATCATTAACAATAGCTACAGTATCTTCTTGCCTAGCCTTATCAAAACCTAAACCATTAACTTTACCCAGAATTTGATTTTCAATGATTTCTTGAGTCTTTTTACCAGAATTGTTAATGGTTTTAATCACATCTCTCTCTTCCTCTAGTTCTTTTCTGACATAGTCATTAGCCTCAAGAATAACACCATAATCATGCTTAGCTTTATCAGAACTTAACTTATATTCTTCCATTTGAATTAACTCAGATTCAAGAAAATTATTTCTACTAACTAATTCATCATTCTTAGCCTTGAGTTCATCTTTTTCACTAGCAAGAATTTTGAAATTAGTTATAAGATTCTTAAACTCAACATGAATAGATCTAATATCATCAGAATCTAAGCTATCAAACGAATCAAGAGAGTGAAGTGATACCTTAACAGAAGATGAAGAAGTTTTCTTTGGAGATCCAGGCTTGTCTGAAGCACTTGCCATCAATGCAATGTTGTCATAATCCAATTCAGCTTCAGAATCACTGGAGTCTGCCCAATCCTTCTGTGTGACCATGAGTGCATTACCCTTCCCTGAATTCCTAGGCTTCTTGCACTCACCAGCAAAGTGTCCAAGCTCACTGCAATTAAAGCACTTGATCTTGGCTTAATCAAGCTTGATAATTGTACTCTTGCCTTTGTCATTCTTCTTCTCCTCTTTCTTCTGAAAAGTGCCTTTGCTAAATCTTCTCCTGTTGAATCTTCCTTTCTTGAAAGCTTTAACAAACATAGAAAAGAGTTCTTGCATCTCTGATTCAGAATCATTATCTTCAGAGTCTATATCTGTAGTCTCTGACTCAGAACTTTCTTTGCTTTTCTTTTTCCTCAAGTCTCTTTTAGTAGATTCAGACTTTTCTTCTGGAAGCTTCTTTGATTCAGATTGAGCAGTGAGTGCAACAGTTTTCATCTTTACTTCACTCCTGCTCTTTTTCTACTGCTTGTCAAGTTCATAAGCTCTCAATTTTCCATAAACTACTTCTAATGATATCTCATCAAGATCATTAGCTTCCTCAATTGCAGATATCTTCTCATTGTAGAAATCAGGAAGAGCTTTCATGAACTTAGTATTCATATCCTCCAAGTCATAATATTTACCATGCATGGCCATCTCATTGATGAGTTTAGTAAACCTATCAAAGGTGTCAGTAAGTGACTCACTAGACTTGGATTCAAAGTACTCATACTGTTGTATGAGAAGTGTCCTCATATTCTTCCTGATAGGTTTCGTTCCTTCACAGTGAACCTTTAGATTGTCCCATATCTCCTTAGCAGTTTTACAAGAGAGAAAATAGTTAGTGAGAACAGAATCAAGACTGTTGAATAGTATGTTTCTCACTTTATCATCCTTAAGAACGTTCTCCTTTTCCTTATCTATCCATTCATATTTAGGCTTCTCTGCTGTATGTTCTAGAACAACTTTTCCTTCGACAGTTGTTTGAGGAACAAGCCTTGTTGGAACAAAAGGACCATTTCTGATTCTGTCAAGATAATCAGGATCTGTTGCTTCCAGGTGATGCAACATCTTCACTTCCCATAGAGTATATTCGTTTCTCTTGAGCATAGGAATCTTAGTATTACCATCCTTGTAACCAGACATGATTGCAGATCTTTATGATTATTCGAAATCAATCGGCTCTGATACCAATTGTTAACTCGAATAACTTGTAGAAGGGGGGGTTGAATACAAGTTATATAATCGTGTCTGATTTTTGCTTGATTATATGAACAAGAATAAATGAATGAATCAAACTTTATTTGTATTAAAATAATCAAATACAAACTCTACCAAAGGTGTACAATACCTTTAGCAGCTGCTGACAATACAAATCTCTCTCTCTGTTTGTTTCGAACTCTCGAATACAAATCTTACGAACTCACTCTTTTTAGAATGATATAGAGAGAGTATTTATAATGCTACCTATCAACTAATAACAGAATTATAATCTATCTATGACAATGTTCTGCCGTCCAGTTGATAGTTTCCATCAATAGAGAATTCGTTTCCTTCACGATATCTTCTTGCTTGTTTTCCAAACCAAAGATCCTGTTTTATAGCACTTTCCAGTTTCTGTAGCATCCATAATGACATAGTATGTTTATCTCCCCCAGTCTGTTGTTGTTGTTGTTGTTTCTGAATTGTCTTTATCTCCCCCTTTTTGACATCAGCAACATGAATTCCAAGAGATTCAGTAACAGAACAAATGAGATTCATCAGAACTGCTTGATTGTCCATGATAGTGACTTGGTTATTTTCAAGAATTTGAAGTCTCGATTGAATATCACTTTGAGATTTCTGAATGTCCTTAAGAATTTCAGAATTGACTTCAATGTTGGAAGTGCCTGTTGAGAATGATATTCAAGTAATAATACTTGAGTAGAAGTACAAACATCTTCATTTTTCTAATCTGGAGCTGAAGTATGATCATCCTATCCTTCACCAGTATTCTGTGTACTAACATCTACAAATCCTGACTCCTCCTTAGATTGATCAGATATTGTTGATGTCGCAATTCTAGCTGAAATTGGAAGTACGAACAAAGGAATACTAGGAGTTAAGTTTAGAAGTTTATGACTCGAAGGATGCGGATGAGTTTCTGAGTACGATGACTTTTCAACCCGAGTTGCTGGAGAAGATTCGGAGATGTCAGGAAGAAGTGATGAATTGTGAGATGAATACGTTGACTGAAGAGGAGATTTGTACACAGAAAGATGATCGAGGTGTTTTGAGATTTGGAAAGAGGATATGGATTCCTAATGTTTTGGAGTTGAAGAATGAGATTCTAACTGAAGCCCGTAGCTCGAGATATTCTATTCACCCTGGAAGTACTAAGATGTACCAAGATCTGAAGGAAAATTTTTGGTGGCCAGATATGAAGCGCAAGATAGCCGAATGGATAAGTAAATGTTATACCTGTCAGAGATTTAAAGCTGAACATCAGAAACCAATTGGATTGTTTGTGACGCCCCCAGATCCGGGGTCGGAGATCTAGGCGCTCACGGTCCATTTTCCATTATTAACATACCTGTTCTTGCACATAATATATATAACAGCCATCGACCCCGCAATAAAACTCACACCGCACACACACACACACACAGGTTAGAGTCTCAGAAACGTCATACACTTGATTGAGCAAAAGTAAAAGCTTCAGAGTTATTACAGACCGAATTAAATAGCATTTATGCTACCAACAACACTTCGATATGAAGCGGTGTTAGCGGCTTGAATGTTTGTTACGGTACACTGCCTTGCACAGGTCATACTTATAAATAAAAC
The DNA here is from genome assembly GCA_036435485.1 of Saposhnikovia divaricata. Taxonomy (NCBI): domain Eukaryota; kingdom Viridiplantae; phylum Streptophyta; class Magnoliopsida; order Apiales; family Apiaceae; genus Saposhnikovia; species Saposhnikovia divaricata. Next base: position 146,142,388 of record CM071596.1, on the reverse strand, counting down.
GTTTTAACAAAAGTTGCCAACCAGTCCGGCTAATGTGGCCTACCGGTGGAATCTCAACTGCTGCCTCGGGCCTAGTCACCTGCTTTCGGGCAGTCTGTCTGGGTCTTGCCATTTCTCTTAACTGTTGTGTTTGTAAATTTGAAAACAAGCAAGAGTGAGCAACTATAGCTCAGCAAGAAATATATGTATAAGGTAAACAATATAACATTACATGTGTTTAGCAGTTATTAAACTCGTCTATATCAATCGGTTATAAAATCATTTGTCATCGTTGATAAATTTCAAAGGTGCACCAATACGTGCCCTTGTTTTCAAAGTAAACTTGCAGTTCTAGATACTGCATGAAGTCAACATCTTTCTCATCAAAATAGAACACAATCGGCAACTTGGCACTTAGGCCTAAGAAGCAGTGTCAGAGCGTTTTTCCAAAGTGGAGGAATGGGACTTAAAGAAAACATAAAACATGACAGGGATTGACGATGATCAGTCGCCACAACCAAGTCCAATAAACCGCGGGTCTTCTCTACCGGTAGAAGGATAGAAACTACATCCGTAACTATCCCCGGGTGAAAACTACATCCGTAATCACCCTCGATGAAAACTACATCCGTAATCATCCTTCGGCAACACCTGGGCCGGAATAATAATTGATGGACCGCCTGGCTCACGGCCGCTTACACATCCCGGGAATCGTTCGTCAACGATTCCCACACCTGCCAGAGTCCCTTTTTCTTTTTTTTTTCTTTTAAAACTTGATTTTGAATGAAAACTGAGTAGTTGAGGTCCGACATCAGTCGACCGATAATTCTTGAAATCGTACAAGAAGTAAAACCTGACCGGGGGTTTTCGAAAATGTTTCGGGTTCGAAAGAGTTCGAGTTTGAAAACGCTAAAAGTATCTTGGATTAGTTTTGTCTTCAAAATAATGAACAATAATTAATAAATGATATTTTAAGATTTAATATAAATAATTAATAAAATAATTATTTAATTAAATAAGCTTTTAATCCAAGATAGGTATTTCTGAGTATTTATGATAATATGAGAATAATAAATACTTAAGTATACGATACTTCCCGAATCGCGATACAATAATATACCGCTCCCCGGTCAATGGTATATTTGGACCGCTACGACCTCTATTGCTAGAGTCGTTGTCCGAAGAAAACATTTCGTTCTAAGTTCAAGGGGGCACAACATATATGTGCATATATCTCAACTTCATAATAACCTCAATAAGCATAAGCATATCATACGATGGAAAGCTACAAACACAACAGTGAAAGTCCTTATATATGTACGTTTTGAAAAGTAAACTTGCCTTGGTGAGGTTAGGGTGGTCGAGCTTGCGGAGTGGAATGAAGATCTATACATAACCAATAGTCGTTCGTTAGTACCTTAACAATACCTTTTTAATTACAAGGTTATAGGTTCATGCCATCACTCGATTATGCTCGTCACTTATTCGACTTAATTTGGTTACCATATTCGAAGCGTATTAGTTCCTCCTTAAAATCATACTCAACTAACTCCTCTTACGACTTTTTCACTTGCGCGAATTTTAGTCTAACATTTTTATAAAATTGAAAAATACATATTTTAATCCAATTCTTTTTGGGTAGCCTTCACCACTGCAATTAATAGCTCTCCTAATGTTTCCATGATCCTACATAAATTTTTAGGGGTTTAAAGAGGGCTCACAAGTGGACCATATAGTGCAGTTCGGATTCCAGAACCACCCTTCACTTCTCAGGCCATAACTCAAAATCTACATATCACCTAGTCATGAACCTTACATTTCTGGAAACTACATTCAAATACCTTTCTAACCATATGCATTAGGACCTCGGGATACAAGATTTAGGGGTTCAAAACCCTCCTACAAGACAGTGCATGTTCCCAGAAATTTTACACAGCTTGAAATTTTCTTAACCATTCGAGAATTCTATGTATACACCACAACCATCATCTAAACCACCAAGATTATACTCTATAGCACACATGGAGTTATATACACTAACTACAAGCTTAAAAATCACATCAACAACATTTAAACTCAAGATCTTCATCATCCATAACTCTCATAACCAAGATTCAGACTAAAGTTCATGGATCTAACATTATACACCATAAATAATCCATGGTTAAGAGGGGTGAGGATTGTATACCTTCTTGAGTGCCTAGGAACCTTGGATGAGCTTTATAGTCTCTAAGAACACTTAGATGAGCTCCTACAACCCTTAATCCTTCAAGATCTAAAAGATAAACATACTTGGTTACTATTCACTCAATCTTCAACAATTAATATCTCAAGATTGGATGGTTAAAATTGTTTGAAATTCATAGAATACCTTCTTTATAGAGTGTGGAGGACCTAGGAATTTTGCCTTGAATTGTAAGTGAAGGGAAGTTGAAGAAAAATTTTCTTCTTCTTCCTTGAAGAAGCTTGGCCGAGAGCTCTTGTAATGGGGAGAGGGAGAGAGAGAGAGAGTTGCTTGCTTGGGTGGTTTGAAATAAAGTGGTGTATTATTGTGATATGTATTGTTGTATGTATATTGTCACATGTTTACAATCCTAGTAATAGCTTCCTAGGTGCCAACCATGCCTCCTTATCTCCTTGGATAATGCACCACTAACTAGTTACTATTCATTGGTTACTTTTGCATTTCTAGTTTGCTTTTCTAACAATCTAGTTACATGAGGCTTGCATGTAATATCCTTCCTTGTATTATTATTCCTCCACCAATGCTTGTCACTTAATCTCATTTCATAACGTATCTTAATTAAACTCCTCGTAGTAATATTTTGTCACGTAGAGATTTCCTTGTAATTCCTTAAGTACTTAATTGTGTAAATTCCTTGAATATCCATAACTCCTTGTCATAATCCCTTAAAAATCTTTTAATACTCTAATAACTCTCAAATCCCAAGTTTTATAAATCTTACTAGCAATAAGACTCTTGCCTTCAGCAATCTTCCCTTTTTCTTACATAGTGAATGTAACAACATAATTTCTCATATAATCAATTCCATTAAACAACATGGGTGACTCAAAAGGTTCCAAATTCACAATGTCATATGATATTATATAAAAAAAATATTACAAAAATTAGGGTCCTTACAGCCTTCCCTTCTTAAAAGGATTCCGTCCCGGAATCAGGTTGAAAACAGTTGGGGGTACTTTTCACGCATCGTGCTCTCTAGTTCCCATGTTGATTCTTCGACATTCTGGTTCCTCCACAAAACTCTCACTAGTTTGACAACCTTGTTCCTCAGCACTTGTCCTTTTCTATCCATGATTTCCACTGGTTTCTCCACGTAAGTCAAATCTGGCTGTAGGTCTATCTGGTCGTATTCTATCACATGCCGAAAGTCCGTGTGGTAGGGTCGTAGCATGGACACATGAAACACATTATGCACTTGCTGCAGGCTCGGGGGCAAGGCTAGTTCATAGGCTAACTTTCCAACACGCCTAAAAATATAAAAAGGTCCTATAAACCTCGGACTTAGCTTCCCTTTCTTTCCAAATCTCATCAATCCCTTCCACGGCGATACTTTTAGCATCACGAACTCTCCTACCTCATATTCTTTGTCCTTACGGTTCTGGTCTGCATATTTCTTCTGTCTATCCTGGGCTGCTACCAGCCGTCCTCGTATAAGTTCGATAGTTTCTCTCGTCTGTTGGACCAGTTCGGGCCCTAAAATCTTCCGCTCTCCAACCTCTTCCCAACACAAGGGAGATCGACATCTTCGTCTGTATAAGGCTTCATATGGGGGCATTCCTATACTCGCATGGTAACTGTTGTTGTAGGAAAATTCGATCAACGGCAAGTGGTCATCCCAACTTCCCTTAAAATCTATGGCACATACTCTCAACATGTCCTCTATAGTCTGGATGGTTCTCTCGCTCTATCCGTCTGATTGGGGGTGGTATGCATTACTCATGTTTAACTTGGTCCCCACAAAATCCTGAAAACTCCTCCAGAACCTGGAGTTGAATCTTGGGTCTCTTTCTGATACAATGCTCACAGGAACCCCATGCCTAACCACGATCTCCTTTAAGTAAATATCAACCAGCCTGTCGACAGTGTATCTCTCGTTGATTGGAAGGAAATGTGCTGATTTGGTCAATCTATCGATAATTACCCAAATGGCATCATGATTAGTCTTGGTCCTTGGTAGTCCGACCACAAAGTCCATCGCAATATGCTCCCACTTCCACTCGGGTATCTCTAGGGGTTGCAACAATCCACTGGGCCTCTGGTGTTCGGCCTTCACTCTTTGACATGTCAAGCATTTACTTACCCACTCTGCCACGTCCTTCTTCATATTTGGCCACCAATAGTATTCTCTCAAATCTCTATACATCTTAGTGCCTCCAGGGTTAATTGAGTACCTTGAACTATGAGCCTCTTGAAAAATCTCGTCTTTTAATTCCTGAACGTTCGGGATCCATATCCTAGATGCGTACCTCATAACTCCATTCCCGTCCTTTTCACACTTAATTTCCTCGTCAGTCAAGATTTTCTCCATCGAATTCTTTTCTTCTTCTATCTTCTTTTCCTGGCATAACTTAATCTTTTCCAATAGCGGTGGTTGGACTCTTATTACCCTTAGACTCTCTTGTCCAATTCCTGGTAACCTCACTTCAATCCCCAGTTTCTCAAAATCCTTGATCAACTCGTCCGCTGACGTCATCATCTTGAGTTTCTTTATTCGGCTAAGTGCATCGGCCACCACGTTGGCCTTCCCTGGGTGATAATGAATCTCACAATCATAATCCTTGATTAGCTCTAGCCATCTCCTCTGCCTCATGTTTAACTCTTTCTGAGTGAATATGTACTTTAAGCTCTTGTGATCCGTGTAGATTTCACACTTTTCTCCGTAAAGATAATGCCTCCAGATCTCCAAAGCGAAAACTATCGCCGCTAATTCCAAATCATGGGTGGGGTATCTTATCCCGTACTCCTTAAGTTGTCTGGACGCATATGCAATCACTTTACCGTGCTGCATAAGCACGCACCCTAAACCTTTATGGGATGCGTCGCTATAAATCACAAAATCTCCATTATCATCGGGTAGGGCTAGTACTGGTGCTCTCACCAACCTCTTCTTCAACTCTTGAAAGCTCTCTTCGCATTTTTTAGTCCACACAAACTTCTCAATCTTGGGGTTAGTCGGGTCACAGGGCTGCTATCTTGACAAAGTCTTGGACAAATCTCCTATAGTAGCCAGCCAATCCTATAAAACTTCTCACCTCTGTCGGAGTGGTTGGTCTCTCCCAATTTGATACAGCCTTTATTTTGGCTGGGTCCACTAGGATGCCTTGATCGCTAATCACATGCCCTAAAACCTGAACTTCCCTCAACCAAAATTCACACTTCGAGAACTTAGCGTACAACTTTTCTTCTCTCAATGCTCCCAACACAATCCTCAAGTGCTCTGCATGTTCCTCCTTCGTCTTGGAATAAATCAAGATGTCATCGATGAAGACTATAACACACTTGTCCAAGTACTTCTTGAAGACTCAATTCATTAAGTCCATGAAAGCTGCGGGGGCATTCGTTAACCCAAATGACATCACTAGGAACTCATAGTGTCCGTACCGGGTGCAAAAGGCCGTCTTAGGTATATCTTCTGGCTTAATTCTTAACTGGTGGTACCCAGTCCTCAAATCGATTTTAGAAAAATAAACTGCGTCCTTTAGTTGATCAAACAGGTCATCTATCCTGGGCAAGGGATATTTATTCTTTATAGTCACCTTATTCAACTCTCTGTAGTCTATACATAATCTCATATTACCATCCTTCTTTTTCACGAATAACACCGGGGCTCCCCACGGTGACACACTAGGTCTTATCATCCCTTTATCCAACAACTCCTGTAACTGAGTGGCCAGCTCTTTCATCTCCACTGGGGCTAGCCTATATGGGGCTTTCGAAATTGGGGCCGTGCCAGGAACTAAGTCTATAGCGAACTCGATGTCTCTATCAGGTGGTAGTCCTGGAAGATCATCCGGAAACACGTCTGCGAACTCATTAACGACAGGGATTTCCTGTAGGTTTGGTGCCTCCTTCTTGGTATCCTTCACATAGGCTAAATAGGCTTCACATCCTTTACGTAACAGCTTCTTAGTTTGAATCACAGTCAGGAACTTTTGGTTTTGCCGTTTCCGCTAAACACTACTTCCTCGTCCCCTGGTAGTCTCAAGCTTACTTTCTTCTTTACACAATCAATCTGGGCTCCGTGAGTTGTCAACCAATCCATACCTACTATTACGTCAAACTCTCCTAGTTTAAAAGGTATTAAATCTACCCGAAAGTGTCGCCCTCCTATTTCTAGGTCACATCCTGGATATACTTGGCTAACAGGGATAATTTCATGATTAGCTATCTCTACTTGCAGTCTATCTTTCAATGGTTCAGCCTTAAGGCCTAACTGACATACAAAATCTAGGGATATGAAAGACTTGGTAGCTCCCGAATCAAATAAAACATTTGCCTTAACTGAGTTGAGTAGTAGGGTACCTGCAATCACATCCGTGTTCCTCACGGCATCTTGCACCGTCATGTTAAAAGTTCTTGCAGTAGGGGCCTTGTTAGAAGCAGTCCCACTCACTCTTGACGCAGCTGGCCCAGAGGACAAACATTCCCTCATTCGGTGCCCTGGTTTCCCACACTTGAAGCAATTGCCTCCGGCATTGGTGTTGTTACTAGTTCCTCGACAGGCGTTAGCATAATGTCCTGTCAGCCCACACTTGAAGCACTTCACATCCTGTAGGTTACACACGCCCGCATGTTTCCTTCCACACTTATTGCAATCCGGGGGTAGGGCTCGAGATGGGGTAGAGTAAGATGATCCCTGTGGTCGGCCGCCCTGGCCCACATTCCAACTTTCAGCTCTCTTGGTTCCAAAGTTTTCGCTGGGCTGGGATATCGCCCCTCGCTTAAATTTGCTCGGAAAGCTCCCACCCGCAGAGTTTCCCTTTCGATTATCAAACTTCCTCTTCTTTCCTTCCCTCTCCTTCTGCATCTGTTCACTCCCAGTCTCTACAATTGATGCTTTCTGTACCAGGGTGGCATATTCTGTCAGCTCAAGAACCGCCACAAGATTCTGAATCCATTGCTTTATCCCCAGTTGGAACCTTCGGGCCCTCTTTGCCTCAGTGTTCACATATTCGGGCACAAACCTTGATAACTCAGTAAATTTGGCCTCATACTCGGCCACCGTCATGTTACCTTGCTTTAGTTCCAAGAACTTCAGCTCCATTTGGGTCTCCATGAACCTAGGGAAGTACTTTTCCAAGAACAGCTCGCTAAACCTCTCCCAGGTCACCACACCTCTTCCCTCCAAATTCTTCTTAGCTTCCCACCAATAGTTTGCCTCACCCTTCAGGAGGTAGGTGGCAAAAATAGTCTTCTGCCCCTCAGCGACTCCTAGTATCTCGAAAGATTTTTCCATTTCCTTCAACCAGTCTCTTGCCTCAACCGGGTCTGCGGTTCCCTTGAATTCCGGGGGTTTTATGGATTTGAAATTCCGGAAGGCATTTATATTCGCATTGCTGGGTGGTTGCTGAACCGGGGGACGGTCCTAGTTCTGCCTATGTAGTTCCATGAATTGTTCCATAGGGCCTCCCCTTGGATGTTCTACCTCAGAGTTATCAAACAAGTTATAATCGTTGCCCTCATCCTCACTCAGGTTCACGTTCTCCCCTTCATGGTTCTGGTGGCCTCCGGTCCCATGGTGGCTACCCTGGCCTTCAGAACTGACCGGGTGAGCTCGAGTGTTCATTCTTCTGGGTGGCATGATTCTGATAATGAAACAAGAAATGGGTTAGGGTTTTCCAATTACTTGACAGCGTTTTCACGAGTCAGGAACGTATCGTTCCTCCTCATAAGGGTGGAAATTGCAAAAGTTTTAATAACCTGATGCTGGTGATAAAACGTCAAAACATTTTTGGGGAAAATCGCTATGGGGTGCGAAAACATTTGCAGGAGTTTTCGAGATTTCAAAACTTCGAATTTTTTTTTTTGTTTTGAAAATTTGTTTTAAAATTTGTAGGAACATTTTGGAAATTTGTAGTGAACAATTTGAAATCACATGTCGTAAATTTAAAACAGCATGGTTGTATTTGTGGCTTGTAGAAATTTTATAATCACAGTTGTATATCAAAACAGTAAAGCATGGCATCAGAAAGTAAGGCAGTTGAGACAATATCAAGGAAACTGAACTAGATAAATACGATAAAGAGTCATCACATAGTTTAGATGTTAAAGCCTACACATGGTTCTAATATCAAGGTCTAACAAAAGTGGAACAATAACAAGTACATCATCTGAATAGTTAGGGCTACACAAAAACAGGGCTACATCCGTACATACTATCCGAAGTCACATCTACATATCTGTAGGTCAGTCTACTCATCCACTGGTCAGAAAGGATACCACTGCACAAGTCAACTATCCCGCAAAATCGACACACTAATGTCATCTGAACCAAGAGGACTGAGCTATCCCTAACACATCATGGTGCCGCCCCGCGACGGAGCAAGGCCCTCACTCGGGAAAATGCACGACGCACAACACGCCTAGCATACCTAGCCTGGACCACTCCGCCCCCGCGGACTCCCAAACCGATAATCCTCGCGCGACTCCTCCTCTCAATCCTATGGAGTCGAGCTCTAGTCCTCCTAGCAACAGCAGTCCTCATCTCAGCCTGAATCCTCAGTCGTGCCTCGCGCTCCTCCACTAGTGCCCGCCTCGCCTCATTAAGTCTGGCCTCGGCAGAAAGTAGGTCTCGGGTCAGGAACTGCACAACATAGGCATGCTCAGTGCCCGACACCGGGGGTAGGTCCATCGGTGGGGGTGGTATGGCAGGGACAGGAGCAGGAGCAGGAGCAGGGGTAGGGTCAAGCTCCTCCTCGCCAGAAGTATCATCCTCGGAGTCATCATCCGATGAAACAGGGCTCGATGACTGCGGAAAGGGTGGGGGTGACACAACACGGCCCTCACCAGAACGCACGCTCTCCTCGTCAGTAGCTACAATAGAGGGGGTAACAGGCTCAGGCTCAAAGGGCTCCTCATCGGGATCCTCATCATCACTATCTCCTATCAGCGTAATCCAGGGGCCAAGCTCAGGGTCAACACCCATGTCCTCCTCAGGATCCTCGGTATCTCGCATCAGTGCCTCATCGTGCTCTCTCTCATAAGCCTCAGGGTCTGGTATCTCCGCCATCTACACAAGGGAAATAAGGTGGGTCACTAACCATAAAGAAAAGTTTAAGGAGTAGTTCCCTCACGGGCCTTAAAGTCAGGGCTATATCCGATGACCCGACTGCAAACTCGAGGAGAGTTCTAGGTATTATTAGGGTTGTTATTAGGGTTATTATTATTATTATTAGGGTTGCTTTCTTAAATTACTATCATTTCTGAGAACTGTAACCTCGCTTTGATACCATTTCTGTGACGCCCCTAGATCCGGGGTCGGAGATCTAGGCGCTCACGGTCCATTTTCCATTAATAACATACCTGTTCTTGCACATAATATATATAACAACCATCGACCCCGCAATAAAACTCACACCGCACACACACACACACAGGTTAGAGTCTCAGAAACGTCATACACTTGATTAAGCAAAAGTAAAAGCTTAATAGTTATTACAGACCGAATTAAATAGCATTTATGCTACCAAAAACACTTCGATATGAAGCGGTGTTAGCGGCTTGAATGTTTGTTACGGTACACTGCCTTGCACAGGTCATACTGCTGGAATCTCAACTGCTGCCTCGGGCCTAGTCACCTGCTTTCGGGCAGTCTGTCTGGGTCTTGCCATTTCTCTTAACTGTTGTGTTTGTAAATTTGAAAACAAGCAAGAGTGAGCAACTATAGCTCAGCAAGAAATATATGTATAAGGTAAGCAATATAACATTACATGTGTTTAGTAGTTATTAAACTCGTCTATATCAATCGGTTGTAAAATCATTTGTCATCGTTGATAAATTTCAATGGTGCACCAATACGTGCCCTTGTTTTCAAAGTAAACTTGCAGTTCTAGATACTGCATGAAGTCAACATCTTTCTCATCAAACTAGAACACTATCAGCAACTTGGCACTTAGGCCTAAGAAGCAGTGTCAGAGCATTTTTCAAAAGTGGAGGAATGGGACTTAAAGATAACATAAAACACGACAGGGATTGACGATGATCAGTCGCCACATCCAAGTCCAATAAACCGCGGGTCTTCTCTACCGGTAGAAGGATAGAAACTACATCTGTAACTATCCCCGGGTGAAAACTACATCCGTAATCACCCTCGATGAAAACTACATCCGTAATCATCCTTCGGCAACACCTGGGCCAGAATAATAATTGATGGGCCGCCTGGCTCACGGCCGCTTACACATCCCGGGAATCGTTCGTCAAGGATTCCCACACCTGCCAGAGTCCCTTTTTCTTTTTTTTCTTTTAAAACTTTATTTTGAATGAAAACTGAGTAGTTGAGGTCCGACATCAGTCGACCGATAATTCTTGAAATCGTACAAGAAGCAAAACCTGACCGGGGGTTTTCGAAAATGTTTCGGGTTCGAAAGAGTTCGAGTTTGAAAACGCTAAAAGTATCTTGGATTAGTTTTGTCTTCAAAATAATGAACAATAATTAATAAATGATATTTTAAGATTTAATATAAATAATTAATAAAATAATTTTTTAATTAAATAAGCTTTTAATCCAAGATAGGTATTTCTGAGTATTTATGATAATATGAGAATAATAAATACTTAAGTATACGATACTTCCCGAATGACCCTTCGGGTTTTCGCAATTTAATCGCGATACAATAATATACCGCTCCCTGGTCAATGGTATATTTGGACCGCTACGACCTCTATTGCTAGAGTCGTTGTCCGAAGAAAACATTTCGTTCTAAGTTCAAGGGGGCACAACATATATGTGCATATATCTCAACTTCATAATAACCTCAATAAGCATAAGCATATCATACGATGGAAAGCTACAAACACAACAGTGAAAGTCCTTATATATGTAAGTTTTGAAAAGTAAACTTGCCTTGGTGAGGTTGGGGTGGTCGTGCTTGCGGAGTGGAATGAAGATCTATACATAACCAATAGTCGTTCGTTAGTACCTTAACAATACCTTTTTAATTACAAGGTTTTAGGGGACACAAAATTAACTTAATGACTTCGTCCTATGACTCTCTAGCCCCACTATAGGTTCATGCCATCACTCGATTATGCTCGTCACTTATTCGACTTAATTTGGTTACCATATTCGAAGCGTATTAGTTCCTCCTTAAAATCATACTCAACTAACTCCTCTTACGACTTTTTCACTTGCGCGAATTTTACTCTTACATTTTTATAAAATTGAAAAATACATATTTTAATCCAATTCTTTTTGGGTAGCCTTCACCACTGCAATTACTAGCTCTCCTAATTTTTCCATGATCCTACATAAATTTTTAGGGGTTTAAAGAGGGCTCACAAGTGGACCATATAGTGCAGTTCGGATTCCAGAACCACCCTTCACTTCTCAGGCCATAACTCAACATCTACACATCACCTAGTCATGAACCTTACATTTCTGGAAACTACATTCAAATACCTTTCTAACCATATGTATTAGGACTTCGGGAGACAAGATTTAGGGGTTCAAAACCCTCCTACAAGACAGTACATGTTCCCAGAAATTTTACACAGCTTGCAATTTTCTTAACCATTCAAGAATTCTATGTATACATCACAACCATCATCTAAACCACCAAGATTATACTCCATAGCACACATGGAGTTATATACACTAACTACAAGCTTAAAAATCACTTCAACAACATTTAAACTCAAGATCTTCATCATCCATAACTCTCATAACCAAGATTCACACTAAAGTTCATGGATCTAACATTATACACCATAAATAATCCATGGTTAAGAGGGGTGAGGATTGTATACCTTCTTGAGTGCCTAGGAACCTTGGATGAGCTTTATAGTCTCTAAGAACACTTAGATGAGCTCCTACAAGCCTTAATCCTTCAAGATCTAAAAGATAAACATACTTGGTTACTATTCACTCAATCTTCAACAATTAATATCTCAAGATTGGATGGTTAAAATGGTTTGAAATTCATAGCATACCTTCTTTATAGAGTGTGGAGGACCTAGGAATTTTGCCTTGAATTATAAGTGAAGGGAAGTTGAAGAAAAATTTTCTTCTTCTTACTTGAAGAAGCTTGGCCGAGAGCTCTAGTAATAGGGAAAGAGAGAGAGTTGCTTGCTTGGGTGGTTTGAAATAAAGTGGTGTATTATTGTGATTTGTATTGTTGTATGTATATTGTCACATGTTTACAAGCCTGGTACTAGCTTCCTAGGTGCCAACCATGCCTCCTTGTCTCCTTGGATAATGCACCACTAACTAGTTACTATTCATTGGTTACTTTTGCTTTTCTAGTTTGCTTTTCTAACAATCTAGTTACATGAGGCTTGCATGTAATATCCTTCCTTGTATTATTATTCCTCCACCAATGCTTGTCACTTAATCCTCATTTCATAACGTATCTTAATTAAACTCCTCGTAGTAATATTTTGTCACGTAGAGATTTCCTTGTAATTCCTTAAGTACTTAATTGTGTAAATTCCTTGAATATCCATAACTCCTTGTCATAATCCCTTAAAAATATTTTAATACTCTAATAACTCTCAAATCCCAAGTTTTATAAATCTTAATAGCAATAAGACTATTGCCTTCAGCAATCTTCCCTTTTTCTTACATAGTGAATGTAACAACATAATTTCTCAGATAATCAATTCCATTAAACAACATGGGTGACTCAAAAGGTTCCAAATTCACAATGTCATATGATATTATATAAAAAAATATTACAAAATTTAGGGTCCTTACATTGTAACAACCATTGGATATTCCCGAGTGGAAGTGGGAACACCTTGCCATGGATTTCGTAGTAGGATTGCCGAAGACTAAAACGAATCATGACGCGATTTGGATTATCATTGACCGATTGACGAAGTTTCACATTTTTTACCAATTAACGAAAGATTCCAATTGGATAAGTTAGTGCATTTGTATTTGAAGGAAATAGTGTCACGTCATGGAGTTTGTGTTTCAGTAGTATCTGATCGAGACCCACTATTTAATTCGAGATTTTGGAAGCAATTTCAAGAATGTTTAGGAACCCAACTTAAGATGAGTACAGCTTACCATCCACAGACGGACGGGCAGAGTGAAAGGACAATTCAAACCATAGAAGATATGCTTAGAGCTTGTACATTGGATTTTAAAGGAAGTCGGGATGAGCATTTGCCATTAGTTGAGTTTTCGTACAACAATAGTTACCACGCGAGTATCGGAATGCCACCGTGTGAAGCTTTGTATGGAAGAAGTGTAGATCACCAGTGTATTGGGAAGAAGTTGGTGAAAGAAAGATTTTAGGACCAGAACTGCTCCAGCAGATGAAGGGAAAGATCGAAGTTATTCAGAAGAGGTTGATTGCCGCACAGGATCGACAGAGGAAATATGCTAATCAAGCCAGAAAGGATATGAATTTTGAGATAGAAGATCAAGTATTGCTCAAAGTATCACCGTGGAAAGGAGTTACGAGATTTGGTAAGAAAGGAAAGCTAAGTCCCAAGTATGTAGGACCATTCGAGATTCTGAAACGAGTCGGAAAGGTTGCTTACGAATTAGCGTTGCCACCGCACATGCACCATATCCACAATGTGTTTCACGTATCTATGCTTAAGAAGTACAATCCAGATGCAAGTCACGTAATCGAGTATGAACCTATTGAGATTCAGCCAGATTTATCTTATGAGGAGCAACTGGTAGAAATTCAAGATAGAAGTGATAGGAAGCTCAGGAATAAGATTGTTAGATTGGTTAAGGTATTGTGGAGGAATCCTAGAGTCGAAGAGTCGACTTGGGAACTTAAAAGCGAGATGCTTGCCAAGTATCCTCATCTGTTTACTTAGGTGAGATTCTGGGGACAGAATCCTTTTAAGGGGGAAGGCTATAACGACCTAGAATTTTTCGCGATTAATAAATGTTTATTTAATTGTTAAATGTGGAAATTATGTGAATCATGTGATGGATAAATTTTTGTGAAGTCAAGCTATGTGTGAAATCATGAATATGTGATTATATGACGATGGGTATGTGTCGTATATGCCCGTGTAATTTTATTTGTATTTTTAGAGTATTTAAAACCATTTTAAAGTGCATTTTTAATCTTTCAAAAATCATTAGAGTCATTTCAAATCATGAAATCTTTTACATTATCCTCTTTATGGCATTGTTTAGTTTTTAAAATTAGTAGAATATTTAATTGTGAGTTTTGGTATTTTAAAATTGAAACTCCTAGGTTTTGATGATAACAAACAATAAGCTATTTGGCGCTCACAGATATAAAACAGCATGCCATTGTGTTAGCTCTAACTTGGTTTTGCAGGTTAAAACAGCATGCCATTTGTGTGTGCTCTAACTTGTTTCTGTAGGACAAAACAGCTTACTGATTTCATAATCAGTATACCTCAAACAGCAAGCCAATTGTCACAAACAGCGTGCCAATTGTACAATCAGCAAGCTGATTGTGTCTGATGGAATTAAAGATCCATTCGGGAAAATCAAAGGGCATCAAGAGGAAATGATATATAGATTATATGTAAAGGTCCTCAGAATATATGATGAACATTCCCACCTCTCAAGCTTTTGGAGACAAGTTAATATTCCTTTTGGTTAAATAAGGTTACTTTACCTTATTTTATTACACCACCTTACCTCCACTCAAATACATCACATGGGACTCATCATAACATTATTCCCTGCACTCTCTTATCTCCATTCACGCTCCAGATTTCAGCTTTGCATATTATCGAAGGATATCTTCTTGCTCAAAAGCATTGCTTCATCTCTAACGGCTTAAATTCATACCGTTGGAATTTTTATCAAATAAAATTCAAACCCTTCTTGTTCACCTATATAAGAACTGAGAATCATCAGTTCTTCGTACTGGATACAACATGCAGAAAACAAGAAACACTCAAACAACTACAGAGCTTACATTGCTAAACCCTTCAAAACCTTCAAACCTCTTCATACACGCATATTCATTATTTTGAGGATCTATAGGTTGAGTTGTATTCTTTCAAAACATTTGTATTGTTCAAATTGTATTGTTTTGTTGCTGTACAAGATTGGCTTCAGGTTTAAGGGTGAGTCGAACTAGACTAGAGGAGTATACTTGGGAAGTAGTACTTAGAGGGTTGGTTCAGCACAGGTAAACAGCAAGCCATTTGTAAGCA
Organism: Saposhnikovia divaricata; assembly: GCA_036435485.1. Taxonomy (NCBI): domain Eukaryota; kingdom Viridiplantae; phylum Streptophyta; class Magnoliopsida; order Apiales; family Apiaceae; genus Saposhnikovia; species Saposhnikovia divaricata. Next base: position 146,127,057 of record CM071596.1, on the reverse strand, counting down.
GCAAGGGTTAAGGGAGATATATTGTTGTATCTTGTAATTGGATTATAGTTGATCAATAATATATTCTCTTACCAAGTTTGGTAAGGGACCAGGACGTAAACCATAGGGGATTAGGGGTCGAACCTGGCTAAAAGATTGTGTGTCTCTTTTACTTACTGTTTATATTCTTTCTGCATTGCATTTCAGACACAAACAGCGTGCTGTTTGTGAACTGTGTTATTACAAACAGCAAGCTGTTTTCAGTTATTTTCAAAACAGTTCATAAATTCACATTATTAACCATAAACACCTATTCACCCCCCCTCTAGGTGTTGTTTTTCAATTGGTATCAGAGCGAGGTATACTAACAATTCTGTAACAGGAAAGTATCGATCATGGCAGAACATTATCTTGAAGCAAAAGCCGATTATAGGGCTCCTCTCCTCACTGGATAAGAAAATTACAATTGGTGGAAATGTAGAATGGAAACATTCTTATCCAAGAGGCCACTGGTGTTAATAGTTGTACAGAAAGGAGATTATCAATTCTTGGATGAAAAGAATCAACCGAAAGATGTTGATGATCTCACTATGGATGAAATTATCAAATGTGGTTTTAATGGAGAAGCTAGAAACTCCATAATAAATTCTCTAGATCAAGCTGAGTATGACAAAGTCTCCTCCCTAAAAACAGCAAAAGAAATGTGGGATGCTTTGGAAACCTATCATGAAGGATCAAAAACCTTGAGGAAGGTGAAGCTTACCAAACTAATGAATGATTTTGGAAACTTCAAACTCAAGGATGATGAAACTATCAAAGAAGGTCAAGCAAGGTTCCAAGTTACTATAAACTCATTAAAGAGACTTGGAAAAGACATTCCACAAGATGAAATTAACATGAAAGTGTTAAGTGCGGTACCATTTATTTATGAAGCCAAGGTCACGGCTTTGGAATCATCCTCAACAATCGACACCATGGATCACCTAGCTGTGTTTGCAGAGCTAGAACAATTTGAAAGCAAGATAAGCAAAGGTCAGGCTGAAGATGTTCGGGTTCCCCTAGCCAAAATGAGGAATTTGGCTCTTCACTCTACAAACAGCAAGCCAGAGTCTGCAAACAGCAAGCTGTTTGAATCTGATGAAGAATCTGACGAATAAATGGCACTCATCTCACAAAAGATCAAGAGGCTGATTGAAAAGAAAAATAGAATGAAAAGGGAAAGAGGTGAATTCTCCAAAAGGAAAGCCAAGGAACAAACTTGTTTCGAATGTGGCAAGCCAGGCCATTTTAAGAAGGACTGTTTTAAGCTAAAGTCTAAACAGCAAGCTGCTTTCAAGGACAAGAGAAAAGCAAAGGCTCTACTGACTTGGAGTGATGATGATTCAGACTCCAGTGATGACTTAAGTGAAGACATGGTGAATTTGGCCCTTGTAGGTCTAAATGATGAAGAAAGTTCACTAGGATCCATAAAAGAAGATTGTGTGGATAGTGATTATTCGAATTCAGAAGATGATGCAAGTGAGGTAAATTCAATCTATTTTGATTTAAATTCCTCTCATAATATGCTAGAAGAACTAACCGTGCAGGTACCAAATCATGTATCCATAATTGAGTTTATGGAACTAAAACATAAGAATAGAAAGTTGGAAAAGAAAAACAATCAGTTAAAGAAAATGATTGCTGATTTAATGGCTGAGAAGAATCCAGAAACAAATCACAATGATCTTATTACTGATTTAAAGGAGAAATTAGTTCAATTCGAAGGAGTCAACAAAGTGATTCTACAAAGAAATGAAGCTCTTATGAAAGAACTTAGAAGATTGAATTCAGAGATTGAAGAAAGGAATGAATGCATACAATCATTCAAGAACAAAGAGTCAAGCCAAGCCGAATCCTCAAAATCTGTGGAAAAGAGAAAACAACAAGCTGAACTTATCAATCAGCAAGCTGATTTGATCTCTCTTCTGGAAAAGGAGGTCAAAAATCTCCAGATAGGGATGGAAACTTTTGTGCAAGGAGAAGACACCTTAAAGACAATGATGAAGAAGGCAAAAGTCCCTGTAGTCAGAGAAGGAGTTGGCATGGACATACACAAGAAGCTTGGAGTCCTCAAATATGATGGTAAAAATGGCATACCTTATGATTATGCCATGCCTTGGAAAACATGCAACAAATGTGGTGGAAAAGGCCATCTGGAAATTCATTGTGTGGTTCAAATCAATGATAAAGGGAAAACAGCTTTCCAGAATGGACCAGTCAGGCGACAAACAGCATACCAGAGTGCTCCTGACAGAAGACAAACAACACGCCAACAGTCACCAAAAGTGATCCAAAAATGGATCAAGAAATCTGAATTAAATGTGTTATATATTCTTGCTACTAACCAGTTTGGACCTAAACCTATATGGGTACCAAAACATTAAGTTTGTGTTTGTTTGTTTTGTAGATATGTCTTGCCGCCAAAATAAAGTCGAAACAATGGATCTTGGATAGCGGTTGCACTAGACATATGTGTGGAGACAAATCTCAGTTTATAAGTCTGAAAATGAAGAAGGGTGGAAGAGTTACAATTGGTAATAGTAAGACTCTTCGAATCCTTGGTATTGGTTCTATTGGTAATAGTAATATTTCGATTGATAAAGTTCAATATGTCAAGGGTCTTTCATATAATTTACTTAGTGTCACTCAATTATTTGATGATGGACATTTTGTTCAGTTTGGCATAGATAAAACTATTATTACTATTGGTGCTAACAAAATCCCACTAGTTGCTAGAAGGTAAGGAAATGTATATGTATTAGACTTCGAATTGCAGGAAACAGCATGCTGTTTGGCTGTTTTTGATAATGATCCATATATATGGCATAGAAGGTTGGGACATGCACACATGGACTTGATCAATAAACTTTCAAGTAAGAATCTGGTCAGAGGACTACCAAAACTGAAATATACTAAGGTTGAAGTATGTTCAGCATGCCAATTGGGTAAACAAATTCGAAGTACTCACAAAGCTAAGAAAATGGTATCTACTTCTAAACCCTTAGAGCTTCTGCACTTAGATTTATTTGGTCCAGAATCTTATAAAAGTATTGGAGGTAAACAATATGGTTTTGTAATTGTAGATGATTATTCTAGATTTACTTGGGTATTGTTTCTTAGTACTAAAAATTGTGCTTTTGATGAATTTGAGAAACTGATTAAACTACTTGAGAACAAGCATGATACAAGACTTGTAGGTATAAGAAGTGATAGAGGAGGTGAATTTGTCAATGACAAATTTATCACATATTGTGAACAAAAAGGAATCTCCCATGAATTTTCTGCTCCAAGGACTCCACAACAAAATGGAGTGGTGGAAAGAAAGAATAGGTCACTTCAAGAAACAGCAAGGACTCTACTGCAAGATAGCAAACTACCTAGAAGCTTTTGGGCCGAAGCTGTGAATACAGCATGCTATTTATTGAATCAAATCATAATCAGGCCAATGTTGGACAAAACTCCTTATCAATTGTTGAGAAACAAGAGGCCAAATATCAGTTACTTCAAGATTTTTGGTTCAAAGTGCTTTGTCCTCAAAACAATTGTTAATGATGGTAAATTTGATGCTAAATCCTATGAAGCCATATTTCTTGGTTATTCTTTAACAAGTAGAGCTTATAGAATTTATAATATTAATAAGCATATTGTTGAAGAATCTATTGATATCACTTTTCAAGAACCTAACAATGATCTACCAAGAGTTGAGGAAGGATTTGCAGGTGAAGAAGAAAATGTACAACCTCAAGTCACTGACAATCAGCAAGCTGGAAGTACAAATCAGCAAGCTGGAAGTACAAATCAACAAGTTGGAAGTGCAAATCAGCAAAATGGCAGTTTAAATAAGCAAGCTGAAGATGAAAGTGACACTGAAAGTCAGCAAGCCAAAGAGGATGCAGACACTAACAATCAGCAAGCTGAAAGTTCAAAACAGCAAGCTGAAGTGGAAGATTCAATTTCAAAAATAGCAAAAATGACTTTGGAAGGTCCTAGAGGATCTAGGGCTACTGCAAAATTGCCTCTATATGATGGAGAAGAACAGTCACCACCATCAAAGATGAGAAAGACAACTCATGAGGAAATAGCTCAACACTCTTTACCAAGGGCAACAAGAACGGTTAAAAATCATCCACCTGAGTTAGTCATTGGTGATATTACTGGTGGAATTACTACAAGAAGAGGGAAGGCAAATTATTGTGCTCATGCAGCCTTCCTAGCTCAAGAAGAACCTAAAAACATAGATGATGCATTAAAAGATGAGAATTGGATCATGGCCATGCAAGAGGAATTAAATCAATTTGAAAGGTGTGATGTTTGGGAACTTGTCAAGCCACCAGAAGATGCTTCACTTATAGGAACTAAATGGGTGTTGAAAAACAAAGTTGATGAATTTGGCACCATTACTCGAAATAAAGCAAGACTTGTAGCTCAAGGCTACAACCAACAAGAAGGCATTGACTTTGATCAAACCTATGCTCCTGTTGCTCGTTTGGAATCAATAAGGATGCTTCTGGCCTATGCATGTTTCAAGAAGATCAAGCTATATCAAATGGATGTGAAGAGTGCATTCCTAAATGGTGTGCTAGAAGGGGAAGTCTATGTTAAACAACCTCCCGGATTTGAGAATGAACAATATCCAAACTATGCATTCAAGCTAAAGAAGGCTCTTTATGGTTTAAAGCAAGCCCCTAGAGCTTGGTACAAAAGGCTTAGTAAGTATCTAATCCAAAATGGATTCACTCGAGGTAAAATTGATCCCACATTATTTATTATGCTAAATGGTAAAGATATTTTGATTGTACAAATATATGTGGATGATATTATTTTTGGTGCTACTAATGAATCTATGTGTAAGTGGCTTTCCAAGTGTATGCATAGTGAGTTCGAAATGAGCATGATGGGCGAACTCAATTACTTCTTGGGTCTTCAAATCAAGCAATCTAAAGATGGAATTTTTGTGCACCAATCCAAATATTCAAAAAGTCTGTTGAAGAGATTCGGTTTTGAAGATGTTAAACCAAAATCAACTCCTATGGTGCAAAACATCAAGCTGATTGTAGATGAAAATGGTAAGGCTGTTGATATTAAAAGATATCGAGGTATGATTGGAAGCCTACTGTATTTAACTGCTTCTAGACCTGACATAATGTATAGTGTATGTGTTTGTGCAAGGTTTCAATCAAACCCCAAAGAGTCTCACTTAAATGCCATTAAAAGAATATTTCGATATTAAAGTGGTACCATTTCTCTTGGTCTGTTTTATCCTATCACAAATACTTTTGATCTTGTTGGGTATAGTGATGCAGATTATGCAGGTTGCCTAATTGATAGAAAAAGTATGAGTGGTGTTTGTACATTCCTTGGACAAAGCCTAGTTTCTTGGCAATGCAAGGACCAAACTTCGGTTGCTTTATCCACTGCAGAAGGGGAGTATCTAGCAGCTGGGAGCTGTTGCTCTCAACTTTTATGGATGATTCAAACTCTAAGGGACTTTGATATCAAGTGTAAAAAGGTTCCAATCAACTGTGACAACACTAGTACCATTAGCATTTCTAAGAATCCGGTGAATCACTCAAGAACGAAGCATATTGATGTTCGACACCATTTCTTGAGAGACAATGTTGCTAAGGGCAAGATAGAGTTGGTCTTTGTTCCAACTGAATATCAACTAGCTGATATTTTCACAAAGCCCCTCGCTGAAGAAAGATTCTCAGTCATTCGAATGCAACTTGGTATGTGCTCTATGTAAACAGCGTGCTGATTGACAGTTACTGAACAGGTTAGCTTACCATTTGTCCTAACTCTAGTTACAAACAGCATGCTGTTTGTCACCTCTGGTTTTCTACTTGTGAAAATAGCCATGATTATATTCTGATTATTGCTATAACATGCTAAATGATTATGTGTTAAGAAAATTGCTAAAGTCTAGATGAATGCTGATTTAAATTCATAATTTAAATAATCATGGTTTAAAATTAAAATTTGAGAAATTTGCCTGTTTTAACAATATTCATGTGCTTATCCATTTTTTTATTTAATTAGAATTTAGTTTTATTAATTAAACCTAAATTCTCCCCTAAAATCAATCAAAACTAGAGAGACACGGTTTAGCCGGTTCATTCCAAAACTCAAACACACCCTCTCTTTCTCTAAGCGGCGATTAGGGTTTGTAAGCGGCGATTAAGCGGTAATTAGGGTTTATCCGCTGATCTCCTACCATGGTTCGAAAGACTAGGGCTCGTAGGGAACTTTCTCCATCTGTTTCAAAGAGAGATGATACTATTATGCTAGAAAGTGGTGATGAAATCACTCCAACTCCAGAATCGAAGAAGCTCAAAATGACCATGTCGCCATCGTTTGTATCTCCTGCGTGTGAAGACCGGTACAAGGATTTGGATTTGGAAAATCGGGGTATCATCAATGGCCAACCTCTATCAAGTAGGATTACTCCTCTCTTCGATGAGTGTGGTGTAATGAAACTATTTCAAGATATTGGTCTAGAGTCGTTCGTTTCTGATATGCCTAATTACTATTATCCTGATTCAGTAAGGGAATACTATGCTAATTTGCAAACTGATAAATTTGGGAATGCTATATCCACGGTTAGAGGTATGAAGATTCAATTGAATCCTCCAATCCTAAGTTCGCTTCTTAAGATTGAAATGGATAGTGCTACTGATGTTTATACTGCTCAGGGGTATGTGTCCCTTCATGATTTTAGTGTTGATGATCAGTTACAAGTTTTAATGGGTAATGTTAAGCCCTTAGACACAAACCCTCCTCCTACCACCATAGTGACTCCTTTAGCTCACCTGGTGTTTAAGATAGCTAGGTCACATATTTGTCCTCGAGTGGGAAACAAATCAAATTTCACTTGCCAAGATGTGGTGATTGTGGCTATGATTTTAACTGGAAGGTCCTTTGATTTGTCCTCTTTTATTTTGAAAAAGATGCAAGCTACAGTGGAGAAATCTGTTAGTGGACCTTGGCTATCAAAATTGTTTAAATTGTTTAATGTCAATGTCAAGGGTATGACTAAGATTGTTGTTAAGGACTGCATGGACCAGAAGTTTCTGACTTTAAACAATCTGCAAATTGAAGAAGGTGTGTTGTCTAGAATTGTGGTTCCTCAAGATGATCCTCCACATGATGATCCTACTACCTCTACTGCTCCTCAAACTGCAACTCAGAACTTGGTGTCTCAATCTCTACAAGCCGATATGACAATCATGACTAGTGAGATCATTTCCCTTCGAAATGATACTCAAGCAATCAGAACTGATGTGCAGGACCTCAAGGCTGAATTTCAAACCATTAAGGGTGCTATGAAGGATCTCATCTCTCAAGTCACCACAATGAAGGAATTAATGCTCAAGACAGTTGGTAACACATCTATTGCTCACTCAGAAATTGAACATGGTCAAGGGTTGGACAACTTAGCCAAAGCTGCTGCAAAGGATGCTCCTGGAGATGACACAGATACAGAGGCTACCAAGTCAAATGCTCAAACAAGTGACCCTTAGTTTTTGATGAATTAAGGGGGAGAATTTAGGAGAATTCAGAATTAAAAAAATTTCTCATGTTGTGTTTTATGTTTGAACTCGGTTTATGTCTGTGGTACTTGCTATGTCCGTGGTACTTGAATTTTTATTATTCATGTTGAACTGGTTTTTATTTCTGTTGAAATGGTTATGTGGCATATGTTGCTTTGTGTTATGATTATCCACTAAGTATAAGTTTATCCTGGATATGCTATATTAATGCTCATAACCTTCAGATAATTATTGTTGAGGTGCAGGAATTTGGGGGAGTTTCAAAATTCTCCTAAAAAGATTTGTAATCATCAAAAAGGGGGAGATTGAAACTCCTAGGTTTTGATGATAACAAACAGTAAGCTATTTGGCGCTCACAGATATAAAACAACATGCCATTGTGTTAGCTCTAACTTGGTTTTGCAGGTTAAAACAACATGTCATTTGTGTGTGCTCTAACTTGTTTCTGCAGGACAAAACAGCTTACTGATTTCATAATCAGTATACCTCAAACAGCAAGCCAATTGTCACAAACAGCGTGCCAATTGTACAATCAGCAAGCTGATTAGTGTCTGATGGAATTAAAGATCCATTCGGGAAAATCAAAGGGCATCAAGAGGAAATGATATATAGATTATATGTAAAGGTCCTCAGAATATATGATGAACATTCCCACCTCTCAAGCTTTTGGAGACAAGTTAATATTCCTTTTGGTTAAATAAGGTTACTTTACCTTATTTTATTACACCACCTTACCTCCACTCAAATACATCACATGGGACTCATCATAACATTATTCCCTGCACTCTCTTATCTCCATACACGCTCCAGATTTCAGCTTTGCATATTATCAAAGTATATCTTCTTGCTCAAAAGCATTGCTTCATCTCTAACGGCTTAAATTCATACCGTTGGAATTTTTATCAAATAAAATTCAAACCCTTCTTGTTCACCTATATAAGAACTGAGAATCATCAGTTCTTCGTACTGGATACAACGTGCAGAAAACAAGAAACACTCAAACAACTACAGAGCTTACATTGCTAAACCCTTCAAAACCTTCAAACCTCTTCATACACGCATATTCATTATTTTGAGGATCTATAGGTTGAGTTGTATTCTTTCAAAACATTTGTATTGTTCAAATTGTATTGTTTTGTTGCTGTACAAGATTGGCTTCAGGTTTTAGGGTGAGTCGAACTAGACTTGAGGAGTATACTTGGGAAGTAGTCCTTAGAGGGTTGGTTCAGCACAGGTAAACAGCAAGCCATTTGTAAGCAGCAAGGGTTAAGGGAGATATATTGTTGTATCTTGTAATTGGATTATAGTTGATCAATAATATATTCTCTTACCAAGTTTAGTAAGGGACCAGGACGTAGACCATAGGGGATTAGGGGTCGAACCTGGCTAAAAGATTGGGTGTCTCTTTTACTTACTGTTTATATTCTTTCTGCATTGCATTTCAGACACAAACAGCGTGCTGTTTGTGAACTGTGTTATTACAAACAGCAAGCTGTTTTCAGTCATTTTCAAAACAGTTCATAAATTCACATTATTAACCATAAACACCTATTCACCCCCCTCTAGGTGTTGTTTTTCAAAAATGATTTAAAAAGCTTAATTTTTTTTAAAGGTTCTTTATTTCAAAAATGCATATAAAATTCATCTTTGACTCTAAAATTATTTTAAAATTACGGGGAGGTTTGTAATTTCAGAAACTTCATTTTTAAAGTCCTAAATTTATTTTTCTACTATTTTCCTATTTTATTTCGATTTTAAATTGATTAAAACGGTTTTTTAAAGAAATGTAGATTTTCAGCAAATATGAAATTACCAAAATGCCCTTACCTCAATATATCATTACCCACTTCATTTCTCTTCTTCTTGTTCGTGAGTACTGCTGCTGGGTACCTCATCTCTCCCCCTCTTTCATTTTCTTTCGATTTTAACATCAAAACCATGCCAAAAATTTCGTTTTTAATCTCTTTTAGCATGTTCTTGTGCTTGTGTATTGATTGGGTAAAGTTTTAATGAGTTTATATATGTATATATGTTCGTTCGTGTATGTATATGGCTGAGATTTGACATGCAAGCCCAGTTGGTTGGTGATTCAGTGATTAAATGATCATATGATGTTAATTATGTAATAAAATCCAAGTTTTGTTTGAATTAGAGCTAGGGTCGAGTTTTTGGTCAAACCCACCGGCAACCATGGCGATTCCGGTGACTGCCGGCCGGTGGGACTTGTGTAGTTGGTTTTTACAGTCTTATAAATGATTTAGATTGCATATACGAGAGCCAAACTGATTGCATGCAAGTGGGTTTCATATTTTTGATTTTATTCGAATAAATTCATGTATGAAAATGAATTTTTGAGTTTGATTCTTGAGTTTAGAGATGTCCTTGAAGATAGATTCTTGATTATGGATTTATTATGTGAATAGTAAGATTTAATTGAGTTGCATGTAAGAATTATGTGATCTATATGCAAATTTCGAATTATATATATATATATAAATTAATTTTGGAATTCGTTAAATTATAATCTATTCAGCTAAATGATTTTTGTAACACCCCCAGATCCGGGGTCAAGGATCGGGTCGTTACGGTCTCATAACTCACACATAATACTTGACTTGAGTCCAAAATCAACAAGTAGCATGCTATGACCCCATAATAATATCCACTCATACACACACAGTTATAGTCCCAGAGATGAAATTGAAATAAGTCTTACATAAAAGGGTTTACAAATAAAAGTTATTACAATCCAAAAGGATAACATCATAAGTTTAAAAGTTTTGCCGTTGATTACATTAATTATACATATAGTTAAACAGGAAACAAAAGATGTCTAACTATGCTACCTCAGCAATGGCGGCTAGCATCTCAGCGGGGAGTCCGGTGGGTCGGGTAACCCGCTTGCGCCGAGTGCGCCTGACGCAAGCCATATGTCCTAGCTGTTGTTGTGACATGATAAATAAGCAAGGGTGAGCAATTGCCCACCAATAATAATATAACCGGACAGTGATAGTATATAACAGTTCGAAATATCATTATTTCCATATGCCATGCATTAACGAAGTTAGTGCCAGTATAATATAAAGGATGAAGTTACAGGAACTTAAAGTATTTATTTTGTGGAAATATCTGCTAAGTCAAAATAAGCAAGATATTATCATTTATCATATAAAGAGGAACTTGCAAGGAAAATATTGCAATTCCAGTTATTAACATTTTTCTAAGTCCTACAACCTGAAAGAAGTCTCTTCGATACGTGTTGCGGAAGACACCGTCAACCTGAAAGAAGCCTCTTCGATACGTGTTGCAGGGAATTCCCAATTTGGGAGATGAACCAATACTGGAGTTATCACGCGCCAGCTGTCCACTCCCTGATGATCAGTCGAGGATGGTACAGTCCAATATAGTTTACTACCGGTAGAAGGAAGAACTGACGGCTCCACTTGTCGTTTGCCTTTAATAGTAACTCCCTGGCCAATGGTTAGGCCTTGTGATGGACCGCGCGACTCGGCCTCTTACACACGACTCCTAGTTCGAATAAATCCACAGCATTGAAACGTTGAGTTTGTCCACCCTTCCCCAACTGAAATACTTGTTGATAAGACTCCACAAAGTAGTCGTATCTAGTTGGAAAGGAAAATTCACCAACATTTCCCAGCTTTTGCTTGTTAATGGATATCAACTTGTTCCAACAATCTTACCCCTCGAATGATGAGAAGGTACACACAGACTTAATGAGTCCATAGCAACCAAGTTGCGAGTGAAAAGGATAAATTATGACCGGGAGGTCAACAAGATAAATAACCTTTCTCAAGTAAGGTTCCCTTATAATTTAAGAGATAGATTCGAGTGAAGAATGGAATCTTGAGGACCTTTCTTAATATATTATTAATCGTATGACTCCGAAGAATTTTCAGAATGATCGAAGGTCGAAGATAGTATTTGAAGAAGAATAAACAACATTGAATTTGTTTCCAAGTATTGAATAAATATTTATAGAATATTTATTGAGTCGGAAGTATTTAATTAATGAAAGACTATTTTTAATCAGAGTATTTCTCAAAATAATCCTTGAAGGAATATGAAGAAAATATTTATTGAATAAATAATTAATTAAATGAATATTAACAATAATATTCATTTAATAAATAATTTTGAAAGGAATGTTTGGAATAATATTCGTTAAGTAAATAATACTCCAAATTAATATTCAAAAATAATATTCATTTACTAAATAATAATTTAAATGAATATCAAAGTGATATTCATTTAATAAATCAAACCTTAAATGAATATTCAAGAATAATATTCACTTAATACATGATGTTCTGAATGAATATCCGAAGGATATTTATTTAATAATCGAAGATTTTACAGAAATATTTGAAATAATATTCGATAAATGGTTCGTCTTTAGATGAATAGTGAAGGATAAGGTTTATCGGATGAATAATGTTCAAATAAGTATTAGAAGTAACATTCGATAATTAATTAATCTCAGACGAATATTCAACTAAGTATTCGTCGACCAAAGAATGGAAAATATTTACTTAAATATTTTCCTCCGAAAGTAATCTTGGTATATCAAGAAATACTGACTCCCGGTCTATATTCAACAAATAGGATTCATATGCCCTTCTCTAAGGGTCTTATCAACATCCGGCTTATAATCGATATATTATCTATCTACTTATAAGCCAAAGAACAATCAGGGAACAAGTAAATCAATATGACTTGAAAGTAGGCATGCATGCTATGGCATATGTATAACAGAAAGCATATGTATTCACAACAACAGCCTAAAAAGTAGAAGTTGAAACTTGCCTGGTAATCGAGTACGAGTAGGGGTAGTGGTAGGGTATCCCGGGTCAGCTCGGCGATCTATAAATAGTCAAGAGATTAGAGGTTAATCGCTTAACACTTTTAAAAAGGTTAAGTATTAACTTAAGTCGAAACATGTTTTCGAATTATCTCGTTATATCCCTTTTTAGTGTAACTCTTTTTATTACCGATACGATTCGACATTTGTTCGTCATTAAGACATGTCATCGTACTCACACTTAGTGTATACTTAAGTCATATAAGTTCTAAATTCGATCGATTACGAACCAAGATTATATCTCGAGTTTTATCGCTCGTTTTCTAAGTTATAACCAAAGTTATACTTTTAAGGGGTTCGTTCGCGTTTAACCTAGATTCAAACATTTTTATAAAATCGAAAAACGATCCGATTCACATGAGGTTTTCTCTCACACCTTCCTTTTTACCTCTATTATTTAATTTCCAAGATTCGCCACTGACGTACGTATTTTACGAGGGTTCAATTTCAGTTACGAATTCTCATTTACGGTTTCGAACTATTTTTAGTAAACCGGCCGTAACTCCTAAACCGTAAGTCCGTTTAACACGTTCTTTATATCAAAACGAAGCTTGGAACATTATCTATCCTATCATGGCAGATTACGAAGCTAGGCTGTGAGTTAAATCTACTGTCCAAGTCGTTTTTCTTAAGGTTAACGAAATTTTGGCATTACGACAGCTATAAATCGAATATCTACCAATTTCAAACCTTCCCATAAACATGGTATCCACTCCAAACAACATATACATGATTTATACCCATGAACTGAGGCCAAGCAATGCCTTTCTGTTCATCTAATTATTTTTAACATTTATCCAAAACTCAAACATAAACATGCTTATAATCATGCTTTAACCTTAACATAACCATAACTAAGCTATATCTATCATAAACATGCTTAAATCTCAAATAAGGGTTAGGGTTTCAAGAGGTTATACCTTCCTTAGAGAGTGATATAGCCTTAATAAGCCTTGTATGGTCCTTAGGAGTGATTAAACTTGCTAGATCAACCATGAAAAACAAGAAAATTCAAGGTTAGTTCATAAGAAACACTATTCACCCTAACCTTTCTTGATTTTTTTGAAAATGGAAAAAGCTTAGTTTGAAGCTAAGATTTTGAGGAGATCATTTTCTTGAAATGTAAGACTTACCTTAAAAATTTCAAGATCAAACAATGGTTGAAAGTTGGATTTTGGTTTTGGATTTCTTTGTTTGGTCGAATGGAAGGATACAAGGGGGGGAGAGTTTTCCTTGTTTCTTTGCTTGGTTAAGTGATAAAGTGAATTATTAAGATGAGATTTAGATAGTATCTCATCCGAAAGCCACTTTAATAAAGTGATGATGTATAGGATGATGAAAATGGATGGATAAGTGTTGATATTTTGATGGTTCTCATATAACTAGTAGTTTGATTTGGCTAAGTGCTAGTTAATCTCTAACCATGCTAGTTACTAGATATTTATCACTTGTACATGCATGTATCTTGCTTCCTCTGCTTGATTTTGTGTCCGGTTATTGCTCATTTCGATTGATCTTTCGTAGGAATATTTCACGGATTTCTAATTAGGGTTTACCGGGAATCTTCCTAATATTAATACTATCATTCTCCATCTTTCTTTCTAACTTTCCAATTTATATTCCTTAAATCCCTTCGTTAAATCCTTAAGGCTATCAGTGTCCAGGGAACTCTCGGAGAAAATAAAAGTACGATTTTTCAGAATCCGACAGCTTTTACATACACTTATTTTCCCCCTGGATCACTAATACGAACTCGGAAATCCGTTCCGAATACTTCTATATAGTGTAGTCTCATATTTTTCTTACTTCCACCAAAACACTATTCATTCTTTATTCTTTACTTATTCTCTTAGGGTTGTACAATTGTCCGTATTCTCTTTCGATCGTTCCTTAACCTTTTTACGGAACCACTGGATTAATCGTTATCGATCTGGATGACATGAGAATATTCTCCTGCTTGGAATTGCCATATCTTATTCCCCTAGGAGATAGATTATTCTTACGTAAGTTATCAATCATTAGCATTCTTCAAGACATAGAAATAATAAAGTCGAATTCCATTCATTCTTTCAAAATATCAACTATTACATTGTAGCCGTAACCACTATTCATTCTTACATCATTAAATAAATAAAAGTTTTAATTCTACCCAAAATCTGGGTTCTTACAATTTTTATGATGATTATAGTTAATTTTTGACTTTAATTAAGTGTAGTATGAATTTATAGATGTGCAAGTTTGAAATTGTAATTTATATGTAATTAATTTGAATTATTTGTTGAAATTATAATTCGAATAAATAATTAAATGATTGATTCTTGAAATTGGAAATTGATTTGGATAATTATATACTAAGTGTTATCTAGTGAACATGTAAATGTGATTTTCAGATTTGCTATCGAGTTATTAATTCCAGTTATATGATGTTTGTAATTGAGAAGATGTAATTTATTGAATTCTATTAAGAATGAGTTCAGTTATGAATTGTCAGTAATTGATTAGTGATTCCAGATTGCGTAGTAATGTAAATAGTATAATGTTGGGAGTGTAGGTAGATTTGTAATCCATCGGATAAATTTGGTTGTGTTATGAGTTGGTTATGTTCCGAGAGGCTAGTCCTATTTACAGAGGAGACTCTGCCCGATTTTCGTTAGGATTATAAGTTGTAAAGTCTATAGTATAAAGTTATAAGCTGATTCATGTTTGACTAGCATTGTGTATTATGTGCTTAAGTGGTTTACGTGATTACATGTTATAAATGTTTTGTGCTAAGTGTTTATCTGATCATAGCGAACTAGTTGAAGAGTATACCAGGTATGTGTTATATCTGCTAAGTAATTAATGTGATATAAGAATCGTCTGGGTAGAATAGGATTAGACGATTAAGATGTATAGTATTCTAAAGTAGTACTTATGGTTTATGTAGACACTAAGGATGTAAGACCTAGCGATAAAGGAAAAGCTAAGGTTGAGTATCAGTGACTGAGATGTTAGCTGTTGCATTCTACCGGAGGCAAGTAACTCTATCATTTCTTTGAAAATTTACATTCCTAAACTGATATATCCTTTTGATTCAAGCATGTCTATCTTATACCATGTTGATCATAAATCTTGTTTAACCCATTTATTCATGTAACTGGGATTCTGTCAACAATTGTTTCACAAACTATAATCCCTAAAATAGCCTAATTCTTTTTAATTGCTTCTTGACCATAGATGTCAAATAGTTTGCCATAATTAAACCATAATGACTGACAGATAAACCAGTGTTCTACTTGACCTATGTCCATGACCAGTTAAACCTATGTTGACCCTAAAAACATATAAAATTCTTTATGACCTAAACACTGATTCAAAAACTTAATTACCCATAATACTATACTTTAAACTTGAAACCTGATCAATTGCCTTGATGCCTTTGAGTCTATATCTTCTTGATTCAGACTTGTAACCCTATTTCATTGATATCAGAGAACTTAGTCAAACCCTTTAACTTTTATCATTACAAATCAAAATGAGTCATTTTCTTAAAATACTTTGAAGTTACTTAGACTGGGCTGATCTGTTATCAGAGAGTCGAAGGTACTTCGAAGTAAATGTTTTTGAAAAGATTAAATATTGAAATATTTTACGAAGTTAAAAAGAGTTTTAGAAATCTTAATGTTTTTAAATAATATTTTAATAAAATGTTAGGAACTCCGTCTAAATGGTTTCCACGGATTCCTGACGATTGGAGAGACGGGGCGAACGGGTAATACTGGTTCCGTCGGTTTGTGTATGTATTAGTGTAGTTCTGGTCTGTCCAGTTCGACACCTTTATAGGCCAATGTGTTGCCTCTTGGGAACCCAAGCTATCCTAAGGAGAGGATTAATGTCCAAAGGGACTTTGTGTCCGGTATGGGGACTTTATTGGCTAATCACCCGTATTGTCTATTACGAATAAAAACCTCCAATCGGTTTTCTTTAAGTAATGATTACTTTTAATTTACTGTGATATGAAATTGGTTTACCGATTGAAATGTCAATTGCTTTACAAAATTTTGACTTACTATTGCTATCTTGATTATCAGATAATACCCTGTCATTACCAGATGCCGGTATTTCTTTTACTGCACCCAGCATATTTATGTCATATCTTGAATTACTATCCTCTTTTGCAATACCCTGTTATACTGTTTTCAGTTGAGATCTTTAGTTACTTGCTGAGCGTTGGCTCATTATTATTTTTTCTAACCCTTTTTACAGTAGTCTGAGATCATGGTCCGTACAATTCAAACCATGAGGAAACGCACTTACCGTGGCCCCAAGTTGGTTCGTTTAGAAATAGCTCTCGAGGTAGATGCAATAACAGCTCAGTGAGGAGATCTTTAGTTAGTTGTGAGGAGTGGCAGTAGAACTTTTGAGAACAATAATATTATATTTTGAATTCAGGTTTTTAATAATGATTAGTTAGACGATGGCTTGATTGTTTCATACCATTACCTGTGAAAGATCTTGGATAGTAGAGTTGGGGCCAGCTAGCATGTTATATTTATATTTTTTTAGGGTGTTTGCATCTAGAGTGTGTCAGTGACTCTCCGATCTAGGCCCCAGGTCGGGAGGGCGTCACAGGTTGGTATCAGCGCTACTGGTTTTGGTCACTCAAACAAGCCAGGAATTTAGGATCACTAATAAAAGAAGTAGATACAATTAGGATTCAAGACTGATAGATGTAGGGAGTGACTATAGGTTTAGATTTTCCTTTCGCGATAGATTACTAGGACTAACATAACTTAACCTGTTTATATTCTGCGTGTATATATATTATTATTACTACAGGAGATGGAGTTGGACGATGATGCACCTTTACTTCCTGATCCTTCGGAGATTATGTCTGATGCTGATACGGAGGTCGAGTCTGACACTGAGGTTTTGTCCGAGACCGAGGTTGAGAGTCCCCCGGCCCGGCCCGTGCCGACACCCCTATCCCTGTTCCTACCATTGAGTCTGTGCCCGTTACTGAGCCTGTTCCTATTCTTATCTCAGTACAAGTTGTGACCCCATCTGTTACCGAGCACGGCGAGTCCTCCATCGGATCTTTTTCAGTTCCCGAGCCCGTACCTGAGCCTACCTTCGAGGATATGGTTCGCAAGTGTGAGAGCCTAACAGGTCAGAATGCAGAGTTAAAGGAACTTATTGAGAAGATGAAAGTAGAGGCGCAGCTTCGAGTAGATTTAACTACTATTGATTGGAGGGGACGTATCAGGATGCTGGAAGATGCTGTTAAGCACCGTTTACACCGGAACCCCATGACACATGATATATTAGCCGAGGCCCGTAAACTTTCGAGTGTGATTTTTTGGACATTGTGCGAGCTTCGCGAGACCCGAGGTTCTCGTGATTAGACTGCTGCTGTGGAGATGGTGGTGAGTGGGACATTTGGTAGAGCCCACTAGTGTTAGTTGTGATTACTACTAGTCCATGATGTTTTCCTGTTTTCCTAGTACTGGTAGACGGATAGTAGTTGTTTTCAGCTTTGTTTTATTCAGCTTTGTCTGTATAAGGGTTAGAATACCCTTAACTTTGATGTTGTTAGATCGTTTTCGTCGTTGGCGACGTATGCATATTTCGTATGTCCCTGTGTTCACTACTTTACTTATTGCTTTTACATACTGTCTTTACATACCGTATTTCTATACTTGTTGACCTATTCATATAAACCCTGTTGCATTACTTTAAAACTGTACCCATGTTGTATCGTTTTAATGGAACCGATCGTCTATTGGTACCAGACGGTTGAAACCTGTTTTCTTTCATATAAACCTGCATGTTGTTTACCTATTGTTTATTTTCTTATCAGAAAGATGCCTCCCTGAAGAACCCGTCAAACCAATAATATCGAAAACCAAGATCAACAGAATCAAGATAACCCTACCATGGCCCAAATGTTTCAACTACTACAACAACAAACATCTGCTTTTGTTCCACACCAACAGCACCAAGCTGCCCAACCTGCTACAACTTTAAAATCTTTTCAAGCTGTTCACCCACTTGAATTTAAAGGTACCTTGAACCCTGTTGAAGCTAAGTCATGGTTGATGGATATCGAGAAGTCTTTCACGTTAGTTAGGGTTGATGAGGTTTAGAAGGTAGAATTTGCCAGTTTTTTATTTGAGGTCAGAAGCGAATTTTTGGTAGGAGTCTGTTAAGGCCGTAGAAGGAAATGCGATTACATGGCCAAGATTTGTAGAATTGTTTAATGAGAAATATTTTCCAAGTTATTTACAGGACCAGATGGAAATTCAGTTTATGGAGTGGAAATAGGAAGGGATGACTATTGCGGAGTATGAAGCTAAGATTACTGAGCTATCTAGGTTTGCACCCCAGTATGTAGGAAATGAAGCCAGCAAGGATAAGAAATTTCAGCATGGATTAAAGCCCTGGTTAAGGAGTAGAGTTGCTGCATTTGAGTTGAGAACCTATTCTGCTATTGTTCAAAAGGTGATGATTATAGAAGGGGAGAGTGACTTGAATCAGAAGTAGAAAGCTGGTAAGAAAAGAAATTTTGAAAAAGTGGAGAAGAGCCAAGAGATAGAAGGTCAGAAGAGTTTTCAGAACAGAGGAAGGTTTGGAAATGGACCCGGAGGACAGAGAAATTTCCAAAAGTTTGGGAGTGGTAACGGAGGACAAAACTGTAGACCCCAATGAGTAAACCCTCAGGCTATAAAAAGACCTGTACTACAAGACTGCAAGATTTGTGGGAAGAAGCACCCGGGTATCTGTAATAAGCCTAACATATTTGCTACAAGTGTGGAATGAAAGGAAACTACTCACAAGAATGTTCGGAAGTGAAGCCAGTAGGATTAACTTGTTATAAGTGTGGTAAGGTTGGTCACGTAGCTAAGAATTGCAAGGAGCCTGTTCAGACTTCTAATGTTTTAAGGATCACCGCACCTCCAGCACCACGACAAGTGCCGTATCAAGCACCTTAGCCCAGAGCCCGTACTTTCAACATGTCTGTCAAAGAAGCTGTTAATGATGCCGATGTGATTGCAGGTACGCTTCCTGTTAACTCTTTTAAAGCTAAAGTATTGATTGATTCTGGAGCTACTAGGTCATTTATATCTGAAAGATTTCTTAATAAGTTACATTGTGAGATTCGTCCATTAGAAAAGACGTTAGTAGTAGAAGTTGCTAATCAGGATAAGATTTCCGTAGATCGGGAGTGTCCTAACTGTAATATTGAGTTCGGAGGATTTCTTTTCTACGTGGATTTATTACCATTTAAGTTGGGAGAGTTTGATGTTATTCTAGGAATGGATTGGTTAACCGAGTGTGATGCATAGATCGAATGTAGAAAGAAGCAAGTTCAGTTACATACTGAAGATAGTAATGAAGTAGTATTTCAAGGACGGAAATAGGATAAAAGATTTCTAATGTTTATGCAAGCAAGACGAATGTTAAACCAAGGATGCAAAGCTTACTTAGCACATGTGGTTGATGTAGAGAAACAAACCCCTAGAATGGAAGATATTCTAGTTGTAAATGAGTTCCCTAATGTGTTTCCCGATGAATTGCCCGGATTACCTGCAGATAGAGAAATTGAGTTCCCAATTGATTTAGCACCCGGAACCGAGCCCATATCCAAAGCGCCTTACCGAATGGCACCTGCTGAGATGAAGGAGTTAGCTACTCAATTGCAAGATTTATTAAATAAAGGAGTTATAAGGCCGAGTGTTTCCCCGTGGGGAGCACCAGTGTTGTTTGTTAAAAAGAAAAATGGAAGCATGAGGTTGTGTATCGATTATAGAGAGCTAAATAAGTTAACTATCAAGAGTAAATATCCACTACCAAGGATTGATGATTTGTTTGACCAGTTGAAGCATGTTGCATATTTTTCCAAGATTGATTTGAGGTTAGGTTATCACCAATTGAAGATTAAGCTAGAATACATTTCGAAGACTGCTTTTCGCACGTGATATGGACATTACGAATTTCTAGTGATGGCTTTCGGATTGACGAATGCGCCAGTTGTGTTAATGGATTTGTTGAATAGTGTATTCAAGAGATATTTGGATAAGTTTATAATTGTATTTATTGATGACATCCTTATACACTCAAGAAACCCTGAAGAGCATTATGAGCATTTGTGAATCGCATTAGAGACCCTGAGGAAGGAAAGATTATACGCAAAGTTTTCTAAGTGTGAGTTTTGGTTGCAAGTAGTGCACTTTTTAGGTCATGTGATTAGTAAAGAAGGAATTAAAGTGGACCATGCCAAGATTGAAGCTGTGGTGAGTTGGAGTAAAACAAGAACTCCTACTGAGGTGAGAAGTTTTATAGGATTGGCTGGTTATTACCGGAGATTTGTTCAAGATTTCTCAAAGATTGCTACACCATTGACGAAGTTGACCCGAAAGAACGAGAAGTTTATTTGGAATGACAAGTGTGAAGAAAGTTTCCAAGAATTAAAGAAGAGATTGGTTTCTACACCAGTGTTGGTATTGCCAGATGATAAAGGAAATTTTGTTATATATAGTGATGCCTCGCACAAAGGATTAGGATGTGTTTTGATGCAACATGGAAACATTATCACGTACGCTTCGAGATAGCTTAAGCCACATAAGCAGAAGTATCCAACACATGATTTAGAGTTAGCTACGATTGTTTTTGCGTTGAAGATATGGAGACATTACTTTTACGGAGAGAAGTGTGAAATTTTCACTATATCTTTACCCAGAAAGAGTTAAACATGAGGCAAACAAGATGGCTGGAGTTGATCAAAGATTATGATTGCACGATAAGTAACCATCCCGGAAAGGCGAATGTCATAGCCGATGCGCTGAGTAGAAAGAAGAGGTTGAATACATTGACTATGCCAAAGGAGTTATTTCGAGAATTTGAGAAGTTAAGTTTAGAAGTTTATGACTTGAAGGATGCGGATGAGTTTCTGAGTACGATGACTTTTCAACCCGAGTTGCTGGAGAAGATTCGGAGATGTCAGGAAGAAGTGATGAATTGTGAGATGAATACGTTGACCGAAGAGGAGATTTGTACACTGAAAGATGATCAAGGTGTTTTGAGATTTGGAAAGAGGATATGGATTCCTAATGTTTTGGAGTTGAAGAATGAGATTCTAACTGAAGCCCATAGCTCGAGATATTCTATTCACCCTGGAAGTACTAAGATGTACCGAGATCTGAAGGAAAATTTTTGGTGGCCAGATATGAAGCGCGAGATAGCCGAATGGATAAGTAAGTGTTATACCTGTCAGAGATTTAAAGCTAAACATAAAAAACCAAGTGGATTGTTACAACCACTGGATATTCCTGAGTGGAAGTGGGAACACCTTGCCATGGATTTCGTAGTTGGATTGCCGAAGACTAAAATGAATCATGACGCGATTTGGATTATCATTGACCGATTGACGAAGTCTCACATTTTTTACCAATTAACGAAAGATTCTAATTGGATAAGTTAGTGCATTTCTATTTGAAGGAAATAGTGTCACGTCATGGAGTTCCTGTTTCAATAGTATCTGATCGAGACCCACGATTTAATTCGAAATTTTGAAAGCAATTTCAAGAATGTTTAGGAACCCAACTTAAGATGAGTACAGCTTACCATCCACAGACGGACGGGCAGAGTGAAAGGACAATTCAAACCATAGAAGATATGCTTAGAGCTTGTACATTGGATTTTAAAGGAAGTCGGGATGAGTATTTTCCATTACTTGAGTATTCGTACAATAATAGTTACCACGCGAGTATCGGAATTCCACCGTATGAAGCTTTGTATGGAAGGAAGTGTAGATCACCAGTGTATTGGGAAGAGGTTGGTGAAAGAAAAATTTTAGGACCAGAATTGCTCCAGCAGACAAAGGAAAAGATCGAAGTTATTCAGAAAAGGTTGATTGCCGCACAGGATCGACAGAGGAAATATGCTGATCAAGCCAGAAAGGATATGAATTTTGAGAAAGGAGATCAAGTATTGCTCAAAGTATCACTGTGGAAAGGAGTTACGAGATTTGGTAAGAAAGGAAAGCCAAGTCCCAAGTATGTAGGACCATTCGAGATTCTGAAGCGAGTCGGAAAGGTTGCTTACGAATTAGCGTTGCCACCGCACATGCACCATATTCACAATGTGTTTCACGTATCTATGCTTAAGAAGTACAATCCAGAGGGAAGTCACGTAATCGAGTATGAACCTATTGAGATTCAGCCAGATTTATCTTATGAGGAGCAACCGGTAGAAATTCAAGATAGAAGTGATAGGAAGCTCAGGAATAAGATTGTTAGATTGGTTAAGGTATTGTGGAGGAATCCAAGAGTCGAAGAGTCGACTTAGGAACTTAAAAGCGAGATGCTTGCCAAGTATCCTCATCTGTTTACTTAGGTGAGATTCTGGGGACAGAATCCTTTTAAGGGGGGAAGACTATAACGACCTAGAATTTTTCGCGATTTATAAATGTTTATTTAATTGTTAAATGTGGAAATTATGTGAATCATGTGATGGATAAATTTTTATGAAGTCAAGATATGTGTGAAATCATGAATATGTGATTATATGACGATTGGTATGTGTCGTATATGCCCGTGGAATTTTATTTGTATTTTTAGAGTATTTAAAACCATTTTAAGGTGCATTTTTAAACTTCCAAAAATCATATAAAATCATTAGAGTCATTTCAAATCATGAAATCTTTTACATTATCATCTTTATGGCATTGTTTAGTTTTTAAAATTAGTAGGAGTATTTAATTGTGAGTTTTGGTATTTTAAAATGATTTAAAAAGCTTAATTTCTTATAAAGGTTCTTTATTTCGAAAATGCATATAAAATTCATTTTTGACTCTAAAATTATTTTAAAATTATGGGGAGGTTTATAATTTCTTAAACTTCATTTTTAAAGTCCTACATTTATTTTTCTACTATTTTCCTATTTTATTTCGATTTTAAATTGTTTAAAAACGGTTTTTAAAAAAAAAGTAGATTTTCAGCAAATATGAAATTACCAAAATGCCCTTACCTCAATATATCATTACCCACTTCATTTCTCTTCTTCTTGTTTGCGAGTACTGCTACTGGGTGCCTCCTCTCTCCCCCTCTTTCATTTTCTTTCGATTTTAACATCAAAACCATGCCAAAAATTTCTGTTTTAATCTCTTTTAGCATGTTCTTGTGCTTATGTATTGATTGGGTAAAGTTTTAATGAGTTTATATATGTATATATGTTCATTCGTGTATGTATATGCTGAGATTCGACATGCAAGCCCAGTTGGTTAATGATTCAATGATAAAATGATCATATGATGTTAATTATGTAATAAATCCAAGTTTTGCTTGAATTAGAGCTAGGGTCGAGTTTTTGGTCAAACCCACCGGCGACCATGGCGATTCCGGTGACTGGCCAGTTGGTGGGAGTTGTGTAGTTGGTTTTTGCAGTTTTATAAATGATTTAGAATGCATATATGAGAGCCAAACTGATTGCATGCAAGTGGGTTTCATATTTTTGATTTTATTCGAATAAATTCATGTATAATATGAATTTTTGAGTTTGATTCTTGAGTTTAGAGATGTCCTTGATGATATATTCTTGATTATGGATTTATTATGTGAATAGTAAATTTAATTGAATTGCTTGTAAGAATTGTGTGATCTATATGCAAATTCCAAATTTTATATATATATATATATATATATATATATATATATATATATATATATATATATATATATATATTAATTCTCGAATTTGTTAATGATAATCTATTAAGCTAAATGATTTTTATGATGATTATAGTTAATTTCAGACTTTAATTAAGTGTAGTATGAATTTATAGATGTGCATGTTTGAAATTGTAATTTATATGTAATTAATTTGAATAATTCGAATTATTTGTTGAAATTGTAATTCGAATAAATAATTAAAAGTTAGATTCTTGAAATTGGAAATTGATTTGGATAATTATATACTAGGTGTTATCTAGTGAACATGTAAATGTGATTTTCAGATTTGCTATCGAGTTATTAATTCGAGTTATATGATGTTTGTAACTGAGAAGATGTAATTTAGTGAATTCTATTAAGAATGAGTTAAGTTATGAATTGTCGGTAATTGATTAGTGATTCCAGATTGCGTAGTAATGTAAGTAGTATAATGTTGGGAGGGTAGGTGTATTTGTAATCCATCGGATAAATTTGGTTGTGTTATGAGTCGGTTATGTTTCGACGGGATAGTCCTATTTACAGAGGAGACTTTACCCGATTTTCATTAGGATTATAAGTTGTAAAGTCTATAGTATAAAGTTATAAGCTGATTCAAGTTTGACTGGTATTGTGTATTATGTGTAAGAACCCCGATTTTTGGTAGGAATTAAAACTTTTATTATGGAATGGATATGGATTCAAATACTTATATGTCATGAAGAATGATATTGGTTGACAATCTAGATAAGAATTATCTATCTCCTAGGAAATTAAGATTTGATAATTCCAAGGGGGAAGGTTATTCTTATGTCATCCAAATCGATATCTGTTATCAGTCCAGTGGTTCCGTAAAAGGGTTAAGGAGCGATCGAAAGAGAACCGGGACATCTATATAACCTTAAAAGAATAAGTAAAGAATAAGTGGTGAATAGTGATTTTGGTGGAATTAGGAATATTATTAGACGACGCTTTATAAAAGTACCCGGAACGAAATTCTGAGTTCGT
This sequence comes from Saposhnikovia divaricata, assembly GCA_036435485.1. Lineage (NCBI taxonomy): Eukaryota > Viridiplantae > Streptophyta > Magnoliopsida > Apiales > Apiaceae > Saposhnikovia > Saposhnikovia divaricata. The sequence continues at coordinate 146,101,918 of CM071596.1, read as the reverse complement.
ATTAGTGATCCAGGGGGAAAAAGAGTGTATGTAAAAGCTGTCGGATTCTGAAAAATAGCACTTTTATTTTCCCCGAGATTTCCCTGGACACTGAAAGACTTAAAGAATTATTTTTCGGATTTAAGGAATATAGGTTCAAGAATTAGTAAGAATAATGGAGTATAGTATTATAAATATTAAAAAGGTTTCCGGTAAAACCCTAACTAGAAATCCTTGGGATATTCTTTTGAACGATCAATGAATTGAGCAATAACCGGACAAAGAAACAAGTAGGGAGCCAAGATACAAGCATGTGCAAGTGGATAAGGCCAAGTAACCAAATGGGTTACCAAGAGTAACTAGCAACATTAGAAATCAAACCATTAGTTGCTTAAACACATCATCCAAGCACTAACACACCACTTGCCCACTTGATTATTGCATCATCCATGACTTCACTACTTTATTAAAGTAGTTTTATGGCTTAGATATTATCCTAATAACATATCAATAAGTCACTTGGATGAGAACATAGCAAGCAAGACCAAGCAAAACTCTCTCCCCCTCCACTAGCACCCATTCGACTTTTATCAAAATTCCAAGGAAGAAATCAAGCTTCCACTCCTTTTTTGATCTTGTAATTTTTAAGGTGAGTTCTATATTTCAAGCAAGTAATCTCCTCAAAATTTTAGCTTCAAACTCCTTTGTTCCATTTTCAAAAAAATCAAGAAAGAGGAGGGTGAATAGTGTTCTTATGAACTAATCTTTGATTTTCTTGTTTCTTTGGTTGATCTAAGGTGTGTTAAGGCTAGACAAGGACTATAACAAGCTTAATAAGGCTATTACATACTCCAAGGAAGGTAGACCTCTTGAAACCATAGCATTTGATTTGAGATTTATACATGTTTTTGATGGATTTAGCTTTGTATGGTTATAGTGGTGATTATAAGCATGATTATGTAGTTAGTTATGTGATTTAAGAAGCATGATGCTTTTGAGGTTAAGATCAGTGGTTCTAGGGCTTGTTGAGATGATAATCATGTTTATAAATTGTATTGGTGCCCGGTGTGGCTTGGTTTGATGATTATGATTTTTGGAACGTCCAATTTATAGCCGTCGTAATGCCGAATTTTTGTTAACACTTAGAAACCGAGCATGGCAGTTAATATAATTTCCTAACCTTGGTAATGTTATGACTTTTCCTTGTAGATCTCGAGCCATAGATCATTTTGGCATGAGAATCGAAACATTCGGACTTACGGTTTAGGAGTTATGGTCAAATTACTAAAATTGGTTCGAAACCGTAAGTAAAAGTTTATAACTTCAATTGAACCCTCGTAAAGCATGTTACTCAATGGTGAATCTTGGTAAACAAATACTAGAGGTCATAAGGAAGGTATGAGAGAAAACCATATGTCAAACGGAGTTTTCCGATCCTACAAAAATGTTTGAATCAAAGTTAAACGCGAACGAACCCCTAAAAACCCGCTTGGTTATAACTTTGGTAAAACACTTAGAAAACGGACGATAAGACTCGAGGTATAATCTTGATCCGTAAACGACCTACTTTAGCACTTACATGGCTTAAGTAATACCAAGTGTAAGTTTGATGACATGTCTTAATAGCGAACAAATGTCGGACCATATCGGTGACAAAAAGAGTTACACAAAAGGGTGCATAACGAGATAACTTGAAGATGTGTTTTGACTTAAGTGAAGTTTATACTTAGACTTTTAAAAGGTGTTAAGTGGTTAATCTCGAATGTTCTGATTGTTTATAGATCATCGAGCAGACCCAGGACACGCTATCTCTACCCACACCCGATTACCAAGCAAGTTTCCAATACCTTGGAACTGTTGTTGTGATAATATGTATATCTGTTGTTTCTGATACATATGCCATACACATGCATGCCTATTATCGAATTATATTATGATACTTGTTCCCTGAATTGATATTGGCTTATAGACTAGATACGAATTATCAGTTATAAGCCGGATTGTTCTAGTAAGACCCTTAGCGAAGGGAATATGATATTCATTCTTAAATATAGACCGGGAGTCGGTATTTTGAGATATATAGATAGTCGCGGAAACCCGGAGGGATTCCAACGGCAAATTATTATTTATTTTGAGGAATGTTATTATTAAACCTTATTTATATTTCCATAAAGTATCAATTACTTGGAAATCTTTCGAAGAATGTTATTTGAGTATTATCTCAATCGAAAAATATTAGGTGAATATTATTTTTATATTCACTTAGAGTTTGATTATTTAATGAATAATTTCTTTGATATTCATTGGAATTTTATTTATTAAATGAATATTACTTTCGAATATTCATTTAAGGTTTTATGTACTTGATGAATATAATTTTAAAATATTCATTGAAAGTTCTATTTACTTAAGGAATATTATTTCGAATATTCCTTTAAAGTTTTGATTACTAAATGAATATTATTTGGATATTCATTTAAAAGATTATTTGCTAAATGAATATTATTTTCAAATATTCATTTAAGGTTTGACTTATTTATTGAATATTATTTTAAATATTTATTGGAGATTAATTATTTAATGAATATTATATTGAATATTCATTTAAGGAGGGATTTATTTAGTAAATAATTCTATATATTCATTCGAGGATTACTTACGAGCAATATTATGATTTAATAATATTCCGTAATTATTATTGATTTAATAAATATTCTTAGAATAATTATTTAATTCTTTTTAAAATGATTTATATTATTCGAAGATTATCTTTCACCTTCAGATATTATGTAAATATTTCGGAGTCTTTTTACGACTATTTTATCAAGGAAAGGTTCCCAACTCTTTATTTTTCATTTAAATCTATCTTAAAAAGGATTTAAATGCTCGCTCAAACTTCCATATTATAGGGGAACCTTACTGGAGAAATGTTATTTATCTTGTTGACTTCCCGGTCATAAATCTTCTAAAAACTATTCTTTTCACTCGCAACTTGGTTGCTGTTTATCAATTGAATCTTTAAGTAACCTTCTCATCATTCGAGGGGTAAGATTATTGGAACAAGATGGTATCCTCTAACAAGCAGCAGCATGGGAGATATGATGTTGAATTTTCCTTTCCAACTAGATACGACTAATTTGTGGAGTCTTATCAACAAGTATTATACTTGGGGGAGAGGGGGACGAACTTTACGTTCAAAGTCATGAACTTCTTTTCGAACTTGGAGTCGTGTAAGAGGCCGAGTAGCGCCGGTCCATCCCATTGGCCCAACCGTTGGCCGGGGAGATCTAACAGGGCGGTAGACAAGTAAATCCGTCAGCTCTTCCTTCTATCGGTAGTAAATCTAAATTGAGCTGTACAATCTGCGACTGATCATCGTAAGGATTGGAACAGCAGGCGCGATGAATACTCCAGCATTAGTTCATCATTCAAATTCATTTATTTTCTACAACATTATCATTATTGGCAGTACTGGAAAAGTATTCATAATTGGAATTGCAATATTTTTCCTGCAAGTTCCTCTTTTATGATAAATGATAATATCTTGCTTATCTTTGAGATAGCAGATATTCCCACCTATATATGCATTTTGAGTTACCTTGTAACTTCATCGTTTATGTTATACTGGCATCATTTCTGTAAGAACCCAAATTTTCGGTAGAATTAAAACTTTTTATTAAGTATTGATAAAATGAGGAACAATGATTCCGACAACAAGGTCACCAACTCTAATGAATGAATGGAATGGATATGGATTCAAATACTTATATGTCATGAAGAATGCTAATGGTTGATAACTTAGATAAGAATAATCTATCTCCTAGAGGAAGGAGATATGGCAATTCCAAGGAGGGGAATATTCTCATGTCATCCAGATCGATAACGATTAGTTCAGTGGTTCCGTGAAAGGGTTAAGGAATGCCCGAGAGAGAACAAGGACATTGTCACAAATATAGGGAATAAAGGAAGAATAAAGAATGAATAGTGTTTTTGGTGGAAGGAAGAATATTATGAGACAACACTATATAGAAGTATTCAGAACGGATTTCCGAGTTCGTATTAGTGATCTAGGGGAAAATAAGTGTATGTAAAAGCTGTCGGATTCTGAAAAACCGCACTTTTATTTTCTCTGAGAGTTCCCTGGACACTGATAGACTTAAGGATTGAACGAAGGGATTTAAGGAATTTAAATTCGAAAGTTAGTAAGAAAGATGGAGAATGATAGTATTAATATTATAAAGATTTCCGGTAAAACCTAATTAGAAATCCGTGAGATATTCCTACGAACGATCAATTGAAACGAGCAATAACCGGACAAAAGAAACAAGCAGAGGAAGCAAGATTCATGCATAAGCTACTAGAAAAGATCTAGCAACCAAGTGGACTCAAGTAACTAGGATACTTAGCAAGAAACTAGTACTTAGCAAGCAACCACTTGGTTAAGCCTTAACACCATCCAATCTCCAACACTTGTCCATCCATTTGCATCATTCCTTACATCATCACTTTAATAAAGCAAAACAAGATGAGATATTATCCAAACTCATCTCACTTTATGAATTATTGAACCAAGCAACCAAGCAAAACACTTCTCACTCTCCTTGTTCTTCCATTCGACTTTTGCATTAATTCCAAGGGGAAATCCCACCTCCAACCATCATTTGATCTTGTAATTTTTAAGGTTAGTCCTATAATTCAAGAAACTAATCTCCTAGAAATTTCAAGTCCAAATTCCATGGTTTCCATTTTCAAAAAAATCAAGAAAGATGATGATGAATAGTGTTCTTCATGTATTAACTTTGTTTTCCTTGAATCTTTTGTTTGATCTAGCAAGCTTAAGCACTCCTAAGGACCATACAAGGCTTTGTGAGGCTAGTACACATTTTCAAGAAGGTATAATGCCCTTGAAACCCTAGATCTACTTTGAGTTTTATGCATGTTCTTGAGTGATCTAAGTTAGTTATGTTGTTAGTAGGTTATAAGCATGATTATGAATGGGGTTTTGATAAATGTTAAAAATAGTTAGATGAACGGAAAGGCATTGCTTGGCCTCAGTTCATGGTTATAAATCACGTATATGTGTTGTTTGGAGTGGATGCAACGATTATGGGAAGGTTTGGAATTGGTAAATATTAGGTTCATAAGCCGTCGTAATGCCGAATTTTGGATAATCTTTAAAAACCGTGCATCACAGTAGCTTGAACTCACTGTCCAGGGTTTTATTTTGCCATGATGAGATAGATAATGTTCCAAGCTTCGTTTCGATATAAAGAACGTGTGAAACGGTCTTACGGTTTAGGAGTTATGGCCGATATACTAAAAGTAGTTCGAAACCGTAAACGAGAAATCGTAACTGAAATTGAACCCTAGTAAAATACGTAAGTCAGTGGAAAATCTTGGTAATTAAATACTAGAGGTAAAAAGGAAGGTGTGAGAGAATTCCTTTCACTCGCAACTTGGTTGCTGTTTATCAATTGAATCTTTGAGTAACCTTCTCATCATTCGAGGGGTAAGATTATTGGAACAAGATGGTATCCTCTAACAAGCAGCAGCTTGGGAGATATGATGTTGAATTTTCCTTTCCAACTAGATACGACTACTTTGTGGAGTCTTATCAACAAGTATCATACTTGGGGAAAGGGGGATGAACTTTACGTTCAGAATCGTGAACTTCTTTTCGAACTTGGAGTCCTGTAAGAGGCTGAGTAGCGCCGGTCCATCCCATTGGCCCAACCGTTGGCCGGGGAGATCTAACAGGGCGGTAGACAAGTAAATCCGTCAGTTCTTCCTTCTACCGGTAGTAAATCTAAATTGAGCTGTACAATCTGCGACTGATCATCGTATGGATTGGAATAGCGGGCGCGGTGAATACTCCAGCATTAGTTCATCATTCAAATTCATTTATTTTCTGCAACATTATCATTGTTGGCAGTATTGGGAGATTATGCATATTTTGAATTGAAATATTTTCCTGCAAGTTCCTCTTTTATGATAAATGGTAATATCTGGCTTATCTTTGACATAGCAGATATTCCCACCTATATATGCATTTTGAGTTACCTTGTAACTTCATCGCTTATGTTATACTGGCATCATTTCCGTAAATGCATGGCATATGGTTTGAAAGATACTTTTGAACTGTTATATATTATCATTCAGTTAGACATTATTGTTTGTGGGCTATTGCTCACCCTTGCTTTATTATTATATCACAACAACAGCTAGACCAGATGACTCGCACAAGGCGCACTCGACGCTGGCGAGGACGATGAGACTACCAGAGCCGAAGAGAAAGCTATTGGTAGGATAGATTCATTCTTAAAGTACCAAGTATATGGGCTAGTATGACTTATGCAAATGGATGGCAAAGAGTATTTATTTATATTGTAATTCTTTTGGGTTGTAAGAACTCCAAATGTGATTAATAAAATTTGATTGTTACTTTGATTTCATCTCTGGGACTATAACGGGTGTGTTTTATATTGTTGTGTTTGGTCATAAAGATGTAATTTATTTTATGTTGAAGTAAGTTCAAGTATTGTGGATAGAAATGAAGACCGTTACGACCGGATCCCGGACCCTGGATCTGGGGGTGTTACAATTTCACTAAATGCATGGCATATGGTTTGAAAGATACTTTTGAACTGTTATATATTATCGTTCAGTTATACATTATTGTTGGCGGGCTATTGCTCACCCTTGCGTTATTATTATATCACAACAACAGCTAGACCAGATGACTCGCACAAGGCGCACTCGACGCTGACGAGGACGATGAGACTACCAGAGTTGAAGAAGAAGATATTGGTAGGATAGATTCATTCTTTCAGTACCAAGTATATGGGCTAGTATGACTTATGAAAATGGATGGCAAAGAGTATGTATTCATATTGAAATTCTTTTGGGTTGTAAGAACTCATAATGTGATTAATCAAATTTGATTGTTACTCTGATTTCATCTCTGGGACTATAACGGATGTGTTTTATATTGTTGTGTTGGGTCATAAAGATGTAATTTATTTTATGTTAAAGTAAGTTCAAGTATTGTGGACAGAAATGGAGACCGTAACGACCGGATCCCGGACCCCGGATCTGGGGGTGTTACATTATGTGCTTAAGTGGTTTACGTGATTACATGTTATAAATGTTTTGGGCTAAGTGTTTATCTGATCATAGCGAACTAGTTGAAGAGTATACCAGGTATGTGTTATATGTGCAAAGTATTAATGCGATATAAGAATCGTCTAGGTAGAATAGTATTAGACGATTAAGATGTATAGTATTCTAAAGTAGTACTTATGGTTTATGTAGATACGAAGGACGTAGGACCTAGCGATAAAGGAAAAGGTAAGGTTGAGTATCAGTGACTGAGCTGTTAGCTGTTGCATTCTAACGGAGGCAAGTAACTCTGTCTTTTCTTGAAAATTTACATTCCTAAACTGATATATCCTGTTGATTCAAGCATGCTTATCTTATACCATGTTGATCATAAATCTTGTTTAACCTATTTATTCATGTAACCGGGATTCTGTCAACAATTGTTTCACAAACTATAAACCCTAAAATAGCATAATTCTTTTTAATTGCTTCTTGACCATATATGTCAAACAGCTTGCCATAATTAAACCATATTAACTGACAGATAAACCAGTGTTCTACTTAACCTATGTTCGTGACCAGTTAATCCTATGTTGACCCTAAAAACATATAAACTTCTTTATGACCTAAACACTGATTCAAAAACTTAATTACCCGTAATACAATACTTTAAACTTGAAACCTGATCAAGTGCCTTGATGCCTTTGATTCTATATCTTCTTGATTCAGACTTGTATCCCTATTTCATTGATATTAGAGAACTTAGTCAAACCCTTTGACTTTTATCATTGCAAATCACAATGAGTCATTTTCTTAAAATACTTTGAAGTTACTTAGACTGGGCTGATCAATTATCAGAGAGTCGAAGGTACTTCGAAGTAAATGTTTTTGAAAAGATTAAATATTGAAATGTTTTACGAAGTTAAAAAGAGTTTTACAAATCTTAATGTTTTTGAAATAAGATTTTAATAAAATGTTAGGAACTCCGTCTAAATGGTTTCCACGGATTCCTGACGATTGGAGAGACGGGGCGAACGGGTAATGCTGGTTCCGTCGGTTTGTGTATGTATTAGTGTAGTTCTGGTCTGTCAAGTTTGACACCTTTATAGGCCAATGTGTTTCCTCTTTGGAACCCAAGCTATCCTAATGAGAGGATTAATGTCCAGAGGGACTTTGTGTCCGGTATGGGGTCTTTATGGGCTGATCACCTGTATTGTCTATTACGAATAAAAACCTCCAATCATTTTTCTTTAACTAATGATTACTTTTAAGTTATTATGAAATGAAATTGGTTTACCGATTGAAATGTCAATTGCTTTACAAAATTTTGACTTACTATTGCTATCTTGATTATCAGATAATACCCTGTCATTACCAGATGCCGGTATTTCTATTACTGCTTCCAGCATATTTATGTCATATCTTGAATTACTATCATCTTTTGCGATACCCTGTTATACTGTTTGCAGTTGAGATCTTTAGTTACTTGCTGAGCGTTGGCTCATTATTATTTTGTCTAACCCTTTTTACAGTAGTCTGAGATCATGGTCCGTACAATTCAAACCGCGAGGAAGCGCACTTACCGTGGCCCTGAGTTGGTTCGTTTTGAAATAGCTCCCGAGGTAGATGCAATAACAGTTCAGTGAGGAGATCTTTAGTTAGTTGTGAGGACTGGCAGTAGAACTCTTTAGAACTTTGGTTTGTAATAATGTTATATTTTGAATTCAGGTTTGTAATAATAATTAGTTTGACGATGGCTTGATTGTTTCATACCATTACTTGTGAAAGATCTTGGATAGTAGAGTTGGGGCCAATCAGCATATTATATTTTTATTTTCTTTTAGGGTGTTTGCATCTAGAGTGTGTCAGTGACTCTCCGATCTAGGCCCTAGGTCGGGAGGGCATCACACTATGTGCAAGATTTTAGGAAAATCCCAAAGAACCATATCTTATTGCAGTTAAAAGGATTTTCAGATACTTGAAAGGCACTCCATCTCTTGGCCTTTGGTATGCTAGAGAGTCTGAATTTAGTTTATGTGGTTACTCAGATGCTGATTTTGCAGGGTGCAAAATAGACAGGAAAAGTACTTCAGGTAGTTGTCAATTTCTGGGAGGTAGACTAGTTTCTTGGTTCAGTAAAAAGAAAAAGTCTATCTCAACATCAACTGCAGAAGCTGAGTACATTACTGCTGGAAGCTGTTGTGCTCAGATAATGTGGATGAGAAATCGGCTATTGGACTATGGTTTGTCATATTCAAAAATACCTATTTATTGTGATAACCAAAGTGCTATTGCTATGACAGGAAATCCAGTTTAACATTCTCTTACTAACTAAGCATATCAGTATCAGATATCATTTCATAATGGAACAAGTACTGGAAGGGACAACTGAGCTACATTTTTTTCCTACTGATCAACAGCTAGCTGATATATTCACCAAGCCTCTTCCCGAGGCCACTTTTACAAAATTGGTGAATGAACTTGGAAATGTGAACTATGAGAGTTTCTGAGAAAATTAGCAGAGAGACATTACTAATAATCATTAAATCCTGATGGTTGTCAAATCCTAATGAGAGAATCCTGATCAAAGTCAAACCTTGACTTGGTCAAAATCCTGATAATTGGTCAAATCCTGACGCGACAGTTCGTTTATCAATATGATGGATTTCAAGATTTACAGATGGTTTTGTATTCTTGACTTGATTATGATTAATGTTATGAACTTCTGATTAATCTGATTAAAATCTCATAATTTTTATGCTTATCAGAATAGTTAATAACATAAACAACACAAAACATCATGATTGATAAACAGGATTTTTTTAGTGATGATGAGAAAGAGATTACATGCATACATCAAATCTTTTTGTTTTCCCTATCTACTAATCTATCAAACAGCTAAAGGAAAAGGGAAGTCTGAAAGGCATATGATGTAGCCTATTTGTATTTCGAGGATTCAACTCAACTTAAACAAGAATGTAATAGTAAATAGTATATGTACTGTCACAGGGATCTCAATTGCATAACTGTCAAAAGAAAGAAGACAAAGTCAATCTACCATTTTGAGTTATACTACACTTGAAGAAGTTCATTCAGTTGATCAAGCATCAGTGGAGTAATCAAGACAGTGGGTTCTATTTATAGTGACAAGAGGTTCCTACAGTGGCAGAATACAGATTACAAAGGTTTGAAAAAGAGTGAAGAAAAGGGAGACATGAACCACAGTTTTAAAGTCAATATATGAAGAACAGTCATTGCGGTTAGTCACTCATGAACCAGACCGTGCATCGAGTGTCAACATTAAACAGTGGTTGTTCGTCATTAACTTCAGTGGTTCAAGCTATCAAGACTAGTATGTAAAAGAATCATTGTTCAAGCAACAAAAGTGCTAAATTAATTAACCACAAGGATTTTACTATCAAGTGGACTGGCTGTGAGGAAAAAGATTTATCACAAAGAAATGCAAATTGATATATTCTTAATGCTGAAACCCCGGTTAGAATTGTTGTATTTTTGTTAAGCAAAAAGAGTCCGGTTTCACATCCTCAAGAGACCGTAGCTTACACCTGGACGGCTTATGAGAAAATAGAATTATCACAAGAATATGGAAGGTGATATATTCTTAAATCTGGAATCCCGGTTGGAATTGATATATTTTTTGTTAAGCAAAAGGAGTCCGGTTCCAGACCCTCAGGTAACCGCAGCTTAGAGCTTAAAGATTTATTTATATTAATAAATATTTTATTTAATTAGATAATTATATTTATAAATATCTAATAATATTAGATATTTATTTTTATAATTTTTGAATTAAATTAATTATTTATTAATTAAAGATTCGAAGTTGTGTGAATTAAAAAACATTTCTACGGAGCCCGTACAAATAAAACAAAAGTCAAGTGCTTTTGTTTTTAGCCAGGTGATAATTCGAATTATGAAATGCAAGTGGCTAGCAGGTCGACTTGTTTGTTTAGTAACAAACAAAGAAATGAAAAAAAGTTGCAAGTCATACCGAAAGTTATATCCAGCAAAAGAAAAAAATATGATAATATAACTATCAAAGGATAGTTATACCGATTTTCATATTCAGTTCAAAAGAATAGTCATATCAAGATGTTGGATTGGACAGTCATATTATCTCAACTGGATAGTCATATCTCGTTCAAAGAGATAGTTATACCGAAAGTTATATTGGGATGGATTGTCATATCTAGTTCAACAGACTGTCATATCAAGTATTAAGGATAGTCATACCGAAAGTTATATTGGAAGAGACTGTCATATTACTTGCAGTGGATAGTCATATCGATAGTTATATTGAGTGTTAAAAACAAAAAGGAAGCAAGAGATCTTTTTGTTTAAAAGCAACAAGCGGCTCATTTGTTATACACTTCTTCACATCTCTTCATCAGACAGAGCCGAGAGAAAAGAGAGAGACCAAGAGAGAAAATGTTCTTGAGCTTCAATTTAATTCTTGTAAATTATTTCTAGCTTGTATCATTAAATCTAAACCACTAGAAATAGTTTGCTTGTGCTATTGGAACTATCTAGCGGATTAAGTTCCCTAGAACTTATCTCTCGAATTGCTTTTTAGCATTCGATCTTTTTATTACAAATATAGAAAAGTTCATGTCGAATTTTCTATAGAATTTGTAATAATTAGTTTGGTCATCAAACCTTGTAATTTGTACCGGTGTATTTAGACACACCCCATCAAGTTAATATAATTTTATATTCAACTTGAAATATCGGTATTCGTTTTATTCCGCATCAATTTGTTCTTGATTTAATATTTTAAGAAAAGAGCATATTCGATTAAACGACATAGTTTGTATTCAACCCCCCTTCTACAAACTATTTTGGACCTAACAAAGTCCAAACCACTCCATTGTTAGCAGCCATCCCGGATCCCATATTTGCCACTTTGTTGGGTGGAAGTTAATGGGATAAGGTTATTTTTGCTGACATATTCATTAACAATGGTTGGAGGTTTTGGATGAGGATGCTTTAGAGGAAAGCCATTCCAATGTCGTCTGGAGAGCCGCATCAATGTTTATCTCTTTTACAGGCTTTTCTTTCTCGATCTCATCAAGACAAGCATCCATCTGCAACCATAGTGTCTCAAGCTATCATTCCCAGTCCATAGATTCAAACTCTTCACGACTATAGCTGAGAATATCTCTATTCTCTATGAGAAGGAGATTTTTCTCTTTGATGATCAGGTTTGCCATCTTTACTAAGGTGTTTTCTTTGAGGGGTTTTTGATTTTTTCAAGGAAGTATGAGGTTTGCAGGTTAAAAATATAGTGGATGCGTCTCAAGCATGTTATATAGAGGTGAGAGGTTCTAGAGAACATGAAACATTTCATATTCTCTTAATACCCAGTACAGGTATTTGTTGATATTTGATACATTTAATTATTCTGATTAAATATTTTCTCTTGCTAGATTTTTAATCAATATCATAAAAATCTGTTTAGTATTTGCTTGACACCTGTACATGCGCGTGTGTCTCACTCATCGATACATACATATAGATACACATAAAAAGCTGTGCGGTTATCACCACTCACCCACGTAATTTGGTCCAATAACTATGCCAGAACAAATCAGATACTGACATCTGTATTGAGAGTTAATTTTGTTGTTAAACAAAACCTATTCAATTTACTTAATTGATTATTACTCTTAAAATTATCAGTATTCTTTTCTCTCTACGCGACCACGAACCCTAGCTTTTCAAACTCTCGGGGTTTCTACATCACTCAATCACAATGGAGGTTTCTACTTTCATTAACAAGCAAACAATCATCAATGGGGTTACCTTTGGTCTAAACAACTTCACCGCTTTGTTAGAGCATCTGGAATTTCCTAATGATTTTCATATCATTCAGGATTTTCTAGCTTCAGGACCTTTAAATTTTGCTTTAACCCAACCTGCAAAAGTCTCGTTTAAGTCTGTGATGCATATTTGGAATACAATGAAGTTTGCTCAGGAGTTTACATCAAAAAAAGCTTTCTATGTCCTTTGAGTGTAATGGAATTTCATACAAAGTAACTCCAAAAATTGTGGAAAAAGGTCTTCATCTTCCATCACTCAATGGTGTGATTCCTGATGTTGTGTCTGATTCGACCCTGCTTGATTTTATCTCAAAGTTGGGTTATAATGGAGAAATCAAGAAGTTTGCTACTCTATATATAACAAAGCTCAAGAAGGAATGGAATTTTTTCTTTGACACCATCAGTCGGTGCTTCTTGAACAAGGTTTCGAACTTTGATGCACTACCATCAGGATCCGCTCAAATTGGGTATTCTCTTATCCGTGGTACTCCTTTTGATTATGGGTCTTTTGTACTTAAGGCTCTACAGGCTAGAAAGTTAGATAAATGTGGATATGTGTGTTTTATTAGATTCTTTCAATTAATATTTTTACATCTCTGTCCCAATGTTACATTCACAGATGATACATTATTGCCTATCTATAAGATATTTGAAAATAATGTAAAAATGTTGGTTAATTCTGATAAAACCAATCGCTTTGAGGGTAATGCCTTCATTCCTGATGAGGTCAGGCTTCTTTGGACAAAGAGAATGCCTACTCATTATTGCCTAGCAACAAGTGCTATGGGACAGGAGACTACACATTCAGTTGTAAAATCAAACAAATCAGCTAGATCTGATGTGTCTGGAAGACAATCAGGATCAAAGAATTTCTACACTTCAACCCTCACTCAAATGAAGTTACAAGGGGGTAAACAAGGGGTCCTGGTTGTGGACAAAGTTGTGCCTAAGGTTGCTGAGTCTCTGATTGAAGCTGGAGTGTATAAAGAAATAGGGGAGAAGAGGAAATTTTTGCAACAACTGGATTCTAATTCTGATTGTGATGATACTCTACCTATCTCAACAATCATGAGGAAAAAGGAGGTTGCTAATACTGCTACTAAAGCTTTGACTAGTCCTGAACAGCCAAAGAAGAAAAGAAAGATAATCAACAAGAGCAGGTATCATATTCCTATGAAGATACAGAATCTTACTGATGATACAGAGCATATTCTTGATGCTTCTGTGAATCCTGCTGGTACATCAATTCCTGTTGACTCTGGAAATCCTGATGTTTCCACTCCTGATAACTCACCTGTCAAGATAGTTGAAGTTTCTGATTCTCCTGCTTCTGCTTCTCCCAAAGGGAAAATCATTGAGATGTTTTTGGAAAAAGTAAATGCTATTATTGCTCAGCTTGGTCTAGAACCAACACCACTTCAAGTGAAGAGACAAGCTGAAGCAAGGGTCTTTCAAAGATAGAAGAAGCAGAGGATTACATCACCTTTGAAAGAATCAAGCCCACAAGAACCTCGATTTCAAAGGAATCCAGCAGCTACTGATGATTTTGCCTCACAAGAACCACCCACTCAAAGTGTGGGTGAAGGCATTTCTGAAGGATTGGTCACACAAGAACCACTTTCTCAAAGGGAAGGTGCAGACAAAAATATTCCTACCCCACAAGAACCATCTTATCATAGTGAAGATGAAGGCATTATAGCATTAACCAAGGGATTTCCTGACATTGTTCAAGGGATTCCAGAACCTATACTTGCTAATGTAGCTCAGAGTATTGCTGATAGAGAAGCTCATGAGAAGCACATTGCAACTATGGATGCTGTGCTTCAAGAAATTGCATTTAAGGGAACAACACAAGAACCTTCAGCTCAAAGGGTTGACGCAGCTTCAGAACCTCTGGCTTCACAAGAACCATTAGTAGCAAATACTGATGCAAGCCTAGTTCCTGATGATAACATAATTTCTGGTGATAGTGTTTGTAATAACCCTAACTTTTGCAATGCTACAGTACCTAAATGAATAGTGATTTTGAGGATTTAAGGAAATGGTATGTAGGTACCCTATAATTGAAACAGAAAATGAATAATCAGAAACCATATTAGTGATGTACTATGTAAATGAGTGACTCAAAACGATGACGGATTTCAGAAATTCCTGAGTATAGATTTTTAAGATGTTTGATTTCAATTGAGTACTATTGTATCGGGTATTAAAGAGTATGGAATATGAAAAGGGTGTATACCTTGAGGAACATGGGAAATTAGGTTAAACCAGGGGATTATTAAGTCAAGGGAATGCCAGAGGAATTTAGATTGTTAAACAATTTAGAACCACTTGGAAATGAGATATTAAATTTGAGGAATTGAGGATTTAATATTTTGGAATTTTATTATATTTGATTTAAGAATTTAGAACGAAAACCGCTGAGACTTTATAACGAGATTAAGCGATCGAATCATGTATTGAGCATATTAAATGTTAGAAGTCCAAGGGAGGATATATTATGAGATGGAAAAAGAATTGAGAATATAATCCTAGAGTAAAGAGAATGTAAATGAGTTAGTGAGCGAGTTAGAGAATGCTTGAGAAATCGGGAGAGAAACCGGGAGAGCAAATTCTGAGATAAAGAGAATATAACAAGGATATTGGATTTAATATCTACTTGAGGATTCGAACCACCCTAACACACTAATATATGATGTGAGAAAGGATAATATATATGCAAGAGATTTACAGAGGAGAAACCACTGAAACGATCATAGAAATCTTTCGATGAATCAAATGATGAAAGAACTTTGCATTAAGCCCAAACAAAAAGCCCTAGAGCATGGTAAAAGACCAAATTTTGGCCCAACCTACACATGGAGCTGTATGGTAAGTGAATTAAAGTGTAAGGGAAGGAATCCACTTGGTGAAAATATTAGAACCAAAGTGGAAGAGGAGTAAACTTGACAAAACCTTGATACTAAGTTGCATTTTACCATGGCAAGGTGTCTAGATGGCCAACAATTGGCACCCTTTGATTGGTGGACTCCAAAACACAATTACAAAAGGTTGCTAGCTGATATATCAAGATAGAAACAAGGGATATACATCATTTACACAAGAGAAAGCAAAACAAAACAATTTTATTTCAAGAAGAAAATTTCGGCCAGATTTCTAGGAGCTCAGTAAAACGAGAATAACTTCTTCATTTCTCAGCCAAATTTTGCGTTCTATAGCTTTTTAGAAAGCCCATGAGATAAGCTACAAGACGTATTTCACAAGATATTTCCAGAAAAGCAAGGTAAGGGGGTCGTTTTTCATGTTCTTTCAGCTGCAGAATAATAGCTTCGAAAATTCTAAATATGTTCTTGATGTTTCTTGTTAGTTTAAGGTGTTATAAGGTTATATCAAGGCTTCTCAAGGACTACAAGCCTATAGTAAGAGTGTTAAAGCTTCAAAGAAGGTATAAACATCCTCACCCCTTTTGAGTTCATGATGGATTATGGTTAGTTTAGTGACTAAGTGTATATTAAGCATGAAATCATGGTTATATAGGTGTTTATAAGTGTTTTGATTGAATATGGAAGTGTATTGGGCTTGTAACCATGGCTGGTATGATGACCACATGGTGAATGGAATGGTATATGTGTTGGATGATGAGTTTGGAGGAGTGATAATTTGGAAAGTAAGAAAATATAGCCGTTATAATGTCCGATTTTAGTTAGAACTAAAGAATGGCCTGTTTTTGGATCAACAGACACGTACGGTAGGTTACTGTCTAGCACACCCACTGACCATGAGAGGATAGATCTTAGTTCGTAGATCGTTTTGATATAAAGTACGTCAAAATCTGATGAACGGTTTAGGAGAAAAGTCAGTTTTAGTGAAAGGCATTCGAAAATCGAGAAAACGTAGTTGTACCAACTTTGAGGCTATAGCTTCCATACTTAGACATTTTTAAAAATTATTAAATTTTGGGATATTGTAATAGGGTGGTCAAAGAGTCATTTCCAGTTGACCTTACATTAAAATTTGAAATTGAGATTTTATGAGAATTTTTACAGTCGGGTATGGTTGTTAAGGGAAATGGTGAATAAGCACCGAAACCTTGATTTAACCTAAAATGGTTAGGTTTTTGGAACACTTGGGTTATAAATAACATGTGAAACATATATTAAAGTGTCAAGGGTATTGTTATGCAAGAGTGAGGTTAGTAAGAGATGTGGTATTCTAACGACGGTCCTTTTCGTGTTTATAGAAACTCGGGGAGAGCCACGAGCCATACCTTCAGGACATCGAGATCGAGGCAAGATCTTTTCTATCCCTACTCGGAAAATTATTATCTTCAAAGAAACTTGATTTCTTGGAATATTTATACATGTGATGCTATTATTACTATATTGTGAAGAAATTGTCTTCCTTGAGTATTTATATTAAAAAGAAAGGCATATGAAGATGTATATGGATATGAATATGGATATGGGTATGAGATGGATATGAATATGGATATGTATAAAGATGATTATGCATGAAGTGAACATGCCTTATGATTAAGAGAATATGAGAGAATGGTATCAGTTGTTATCTAAAGTAAATAAAAGAATGGTATCAGTTGTTATCTAGGGTTATATGGTTTAATAATATTTTGTTAAAAATAATCTTTAAACATTTGTGATTTAATAAATATTATTTGATTATTACTTTCAAAATAGTTGGAATATTTTATGCATATAAAAGCGTCTTTGATTTCATTGAATACAAAGGAGATGTCTGAGTCATAATTAAAGTATTATGACATATGTTTTAAAGGTGATGATATATGTGAATGGAAATGTGAATGATATGTGGAAATGAAAGCGAGAAGATAGAAATGTGGAATGATATTTTATAAAGGGAATAATGATTTGACAAAAGGGGGGATTGCAACAGACTTGCGTAAGTGGCTGTGTCAGGGCTGTGTGCGACAAAGTCCAGCATTTATTATTTTTATTACGGCACGAAGATGCCAAGGGAGGATGTTAGCAGATGGCCTTCCTCCAGGGATGATCTTCATTCCTTCTACCGGTAGTAAAAAGAGAGCAGGTACGATTAGGCGACTGATCATCGTCCTAACGTATCAGGCGACAGCAGATATCCCCAATGTTTTTGAAAAGAAAGTGCTGACAATGGTTTTCAGATTTCTATACTGAAAACAGAATAATGATATGAAATGATGGAATTATTGTTACAGATGAAGAGAAACTGATTTTATATTAATTTATATAATTGTTACATAAGAAAGAAATGAGAAGATGGTAGTGAGAGATTTGTTCAAGTATTCATATTATCTTGAAATATTACACTGAAAGGGTATATTGATTGTTATATTATTGAAGAAGAGAAACTGATATTATATTATCCTAGAGTCCTTTTCTTATAATAGTAAGTGGATGATGTATTATTAATAAGAATTTTATTCTTTCGTAAGGTTTATAATTGGTTTCCGGTTATATATATATTTATATATGTTTAAAATTTTGATTTCTGGTTTACAATATTATCTTGCTGAGCTATTATAGCTCACTCTTGCTATTTATTTTTATAACAGCTAGATCAGGTGCCGAAACGTCGCAGTACAACCCGGAAGAGGGTAAAGGGGAAGTCTACCTATCGACACCTGTTCTCAAGGTAGTATATACTTATATATGGGTATAATAGATGGTATTCTGGGATTATAACAACAGTTTATCTTTAACTGCTATCATTAATGGATGTTGTTCTCTGAGCATATGACTGGTGTGTGTGTGTATTAGTGTGGGGTCAACTGTTTAAGTATTAAATATTAAGTTTTAAAAAAAAAGACCAAAGAGATATTGATATTGAATGGAAATTGGACCGTGATGACCTGGATCCTTGACCCCGGATCTAGGGGCGTCACAGTGTTGCTACAATTCTTGAAGATGTTAATCAACCAATTCTGGTGCAACCACTTTCATCAAGGCCGATGGAACCTACTTCTTCAGGTAACACTTCTATTTCTACTTCTACTCTCAATATTGATAGCATGATTGTAGATAGCCCTATACGGAATAACTCTATCTATATGACTACAATTCACTCTTCTCAGCCACCTCTTATTTCTTTGAACTTGTCGAGCCAGAACCTTTCAAGTGAGAATGAGAGTAAACAATTACAGAAAAAGAAGAGTGATGAGAGGCATTCTCCTGTACTAACAAAAGGAGAGGTAGAAATGAGTGAGAAGTTACAAACTTTTAGTGAGGTAGCAGTTACTATTGAAAGTAACTTAGGTGATATAGTGAGAAATGATGAGATCATTTTAAAAGAAAAGAGAGATTTAGGATCTATACTTGTTTCTCGTGCAGGTCATCAGGATACACCAGCTTCTAAATATGCTAAACTGAAATTAAAGGGTGTAATGATTTCTGATGATACTGAAAATACTGAGCATGACAATGATGATTCTGATAGTTCTGATGATAATGATTATGATGTTGATCCTGATGCAGACATTCTTAAAAAGACCATAGAGGCAAGCAAGGGAAGTGTTCATGGTTCTTCCAGTAAATTCATATCAGCATCAGGAAGCTTATTTCATTCAGAGACTATTCGTGATACTGTAATTGGAGAAAATGCTGAAAGATTCATAAATTTTGAATGGGAAAGAAACTGGGCTACTCCTAAGGAACATCTTTCTTTTGAAAATGCTCAGGGTTATCCCAAATTTGTAGCTAAAACCTTGGATGACAATACTTAGTTAAAGAATGTTGTAAAGACATCTACAATTCTCTCTAAGGGCCTTCAAAATGAAATTGATTCTATCAAGGTCACTCATGCAAATTCTCAAGCCGATGTGCTGAGTACGCTTGAATTGGTTGCTACTTCTTCGCAGGTCAGGATTCTGACAAAATAAGTTAGTAATACAAATAAGAGACTTGATTCTCTGGAAGCCAAGGTCAAGAACATTGAAGCTTCTCTCCAATTGATGTTATCTTTAATGACTGATTCTGATGTCAAAAAGGGGGACAAGGTAGACAAAAAAAAATGCACACCTGATTCAGTATTAAGAAAGGATGATGATACTTCTGGAAATGATGGTGGAGCTCAAACACATGGAGCTAGAACCTCTGATGCTGCACTGGTAACAAGGAGAAGTCGATCTCAAACTCAAACCAGTCAGTCAACTCATGTTTCTAGGTTTGGAAAGAAGACAGTGAGAACATTGGTACAATCTCAAACCTTGATAGAAGAGCAAACGGAAGAGCAAATCCTGACACCTGGTCCAGGTCAAACACTTCCAACAACTCCTAAAGGAAATGAAGATCTGTTAATTGCTAATGTGCAAGATGCTCCACATGTCTTCAAGCGTTTTACTACTAATGTAGGTGATAGTGTTATTTTATATCACAATGATATTAAAGTTCAACAGTATCATTCTAGGAAGGCACTTGCTTTGACTTCTGAAGAAAATCCTGACATGAGCACTGAAGAGATCATAGAGGGACAGAAGAGGATTTTTGACGAACTTTCCAAAAAGAAAGATACTCCTACTGCAGGTAGAGGAAGAGGCAGAGGAGGTAGAGGTAGAGGAAGAGGAAGGAAGCCTACTCCTAGACAAAAGAAGGCTAGTGGAATAAGGATAGAGGAGATAACTGCTGATATTCCTGTTGTTCCAAGTGAATTAATTCCACATTCTATGCAAGCTACTATACATGATGATCAACAAGAAGAGGAAAATCAGTTAACAGCAAGGAAGAGTAAAATGGTTGTGAAAGCACAAATGTTGCTGTTGAAACAGTTCAAACTGCTATTCCTGATATAATCTCTATTTCTGATATAATTCAAGTCACAGCTCCTGACACTACTCAAAGTGATGCTCCTGATTCTGAAGAAGCCGATATCTTGAAAGAAAGATTCAGAAGTTTTGAAAAAGAAAATGAGATCAGAGAAAAAGTAAGGGATGCTGAAATTAAAGCAACCAACGACTATGAAAAGAGTATAAAAGAGTCTAGCAGGAGGCCGTGGTATGATGTCACAAGACAAGTTCAGGAGGAACAAAAAGATAACTCATAAATCAAAAAGGAAGGTGATAAATGGCAGAAGATCAGTGATTAGAATTATAATGGACCGGCTACTTTTCAACCTAGTGGATCAATGCCAGAACTTTCTCTGATTGATGAAGCTGAATCTTCTAAGTCTAAAAATCTTCCACCACTATGGTCTAGAATGCAATCTACTTTGAAGGCACTAGAACCTAAAACCAGAAGAGGTATTGGTTTTGGTAAAGCTCTAATCATTTCTACTGCACAGACAGATCAACATGCTCTAGTTGACAGGATTGATGAAAAGTTAATTGCTGATCATCTATAGAAACTTGAAGCTGTTGGAATTGTTGCTGATTGTCATGTTGGTCCTAAAAAGGTGGAGAAATTGTTGTACTTCATGAAAGACAAGATTGTCAAGAAGATAGCTATTCATGAGCTGTTATGCAAGTCTACAAAAGAACTGAAATATGTTCTTTATCTGCTCAAGGGTAAAAGCATCAATGTTAAAGAAAGAGAAGTCTACAACAATTGGTCTTGTATGATTCTGAGAACTATCAGATAGAGATTTCTGGATGGAGGAACAAGGTATGATGGCAATTATACTCCCTTGTACTTAAATATGAGAGGTCAAAAAGTTGAAATGCAAAGAGGCAGTGCTGTTAAAGAAGAATATTTTGGTATGGAACAATTGTCTCTTAATCCTGATGGGAAGGAGTTGGCATACATACTGTTGGGAGACTTAGATTTACCAAGGAGCTCAATATAGAATCTCATGGCAGCTATTTATCAGATTAATGAGGAAGATGTAGAACTCAAAAATCTAAAGAAGAAACTGATTCAAATTCTTTAAAGCAAAGAAGAAGAGTTGTTATCAAATTTCTTGAAGATGAATCTTTTCTACCAAAGAATTTCTGAAACTGTTCCTGATGATTTCTAGAGGATATTTTGTTTTGAGTTTTTGACATCATTAAATCAAGGAATTTGTGCTTTATTTCACAAAGTACAAATTGGGGGATATTGTTAAATATTGATTCAAGTGATGATAGGATGTGGACTACTGATCAGATACTGATGCTGACATCATCAGGATTGCAACGTCAGTATTAGATTACTATCAGGATTGGAAGCTGATCAGGATTACATGAAGATTTACATTAGTCCAGTGATCAAGGAAGATTGATTTATCGACTCCTATTTTATAGGATCTTAGCTATCAGTTAGGATATGTATTATAAATAGTTGTTAATTGATTTGACATATCTTGTAATTGATAGGGCAGCTGTGTAATATATATAAACACAGTTTAGGTTTTAATTAATTGTAATCGCTTATACGACATATCTTGTAACCTAGCAGCTCTCAAGAACATCAGAATTTCTTGAGAGAGTTTGTAACAGTTTTATATCAGAGTTAATAAAGCTGTTATCTATTCATACTTGTGTTATCATTTCTGTTAAAGTCAAAAAAATTTTATACAATTGTATTCAACCCCCCTTCTACAATTGATAATTACTGGGCAACATCAATCTAGTGCGTGATCATGCCAACCCCCTGCGTGAGCATGCTAAATGTCCAAAATATAAACCTGTGTCTTCTTCTTATGGTGCATGAGCATGTCGTAGAGCTACGTGACCATGCTATTAGCTTCAAAAAGGGTCGTGGGAACATGTTTATGCGGCATGGACATGCTGGACACCTGCGTGATCATGCCAAATCAATAAATTTTAGCCGTAAGCTTCAAATCATGTCACTTTCCCTGCGTGAGCATGCTAGCTTGACTGCATGACTATGCCAACAGCTAGAAAAACAATCGATGGTAAAGATTAATGTCCTCTGGAGTTGTATGATCATGCCAAATAATGCACGAACATGCCCAAAATAATCAATATGCAGGAAACTTCATCATTAAACTTCACGAATAAGCCTCAACCTTAAAAATCATTGTAAACACCTGAATCACTAAGAACAAACACATCAAGGCAAATTTTAGGAGTAAAAAAAACTACTAAAAAATTATTATTATAATCTTGGGTTGCCTCCCAAGCAGCGCTTGTTCATTGTCATTAGCTCGACTTATTTGCACATAAAGTCTTCAATGAGGAGAAAAAGTAAATAGATGCACATATCTACGAAATTTTAATACAAGCATAATGTGAAAATATACCTTTGATTCATTAAAATTTATGAAAACTTTCATGAATCTCACATGCTCAAGAGACTTAGAAACATTAAAGTAGCTAGAAAAGTCGTCAGAATAATCATCATAAGTACGACTCATAAACTCTTCCCAAATTGGATCCCTATACTCCAAAGCAAGATTTACAATTTCATCAATCTTAAATTCCTTCTCAATTATAATTGGAAACTCATCAAATTTTGTCTCATCTACCAATGTATTAATCTCAACAATATTTTTCAAATTTGGTAGAATTTCAGTTGCATCCAATTTATCATTAGCATGTGTGTGACAATCATTAACTATACAAGCAGACTCATCAAACAAAAAATTTTCATCAATTGCTAAACATGAATTATGGATCATTGGAAAATTGACACAAGGAGGAATTTGAAGACAACCTTTATGCATCACAAGTTGAACTTCCGTAATAAAACTATTCCTTTTAGCATTCTCCTCGTACCAACCTATTGATTCTACTTCACATGGAATATCATTCTTACTAGCAATCTCAAAAGTTGGGTCATCAAAGTGTTTAAAAAGTCCCAAAGAATGTAAAGAAAGATTAGAATGAATTAAGCTCTCATCAACATCATTGCATATGTATGGATAAGGATCATGATATTGATTTTCAAAGGCACATGAAAAATTAGTGCTAGGTGGGTATGGAGTATAGTACGAGTTTTAAAAATGGAATGAATTCACCTAATATGCATTAAAATCCTCATAAGCATTGAATTGTTGGTAAGGATTGAAGTCTTGATATCGTTCCTGATTGCTATAAAAAATCTGAGCATTATTCCAACCAAAGTTGTTATCCATATCGTCTCTCTACCTCAAAAGCTTGATCTAGGTTCCTTAAAGAAACATGTAGAAACACCAAAACAAGAAGCAAAGAAAGAAAACAATATGTACAAAGATAAAATCCAAACTACAAGAAATAATTAGCTCAAAATCAATATTGCTGCCTTCCCCAGCAGCGGTGCCAATTTGTTGATGTGTATTTTTACAGTTTCATTCATAGGGAAGGACTGATATCAATACCAATTTTGAGTCTTTTATCTCTCACAATTTGGAAGTGTGGAAGAATTTGTGGGTGTGTGATTATCTACTAATTAATCTAATAAACAAATAAAAACTATATATTAAGTAAGAGAGGAAACAATCCAAGAATTAGGATTCTTCAATTGGCTATCATGAATGTCTAATTTGTGCCTCTTGTTTTGTTAAAAACAATCCTTCTAATGTTTATAAAATCCTCTCCCAAGGTAAATTATAGTGCCTACAATTATCCCTTAAACGCCACTCCCATGGTCAATCAAAGTATAACTATAGACTATTACGAACCAAGGATTATCAATTTCATAATTCGCATATCAATCTCCTGATCTAATACTTAAATTGTGTCTATCATATCATGTACTAGAATTACAACTCCTCTCCTGATTCATTATAATTCCTAGAGATTCAATTAAAAGTTCGCGACTCTTCTAATTGTATGAAGCGCTCAATGATAGATTAATAATAACAAGAAAACCACAATACAATCAAACAAACTCAATAAGCCAACGAATACTACCCAACTCTTGGATAAAGGGATTAACTACTCATGATAAGATAAAGAAAATATGAATTAAAAATGCAAACCATAAGTTTAAGAATTGAAGTACTAAGAATACAACTTTAAAAGCTTCTCGAAATCAGGATGAATCCCTTCATGATAGTGTTAGTGCCCTAGAGACAATGTAATTCTAGGATAGACTATTTTGTTATTCAGTGATTATGTTATATTGATTATTCAACAATAAATTTATTATGTCTTTATTTACTGTGATATAAATATTAGAACAATAAATGTCCTTGGAATATGTAACATGTATTCTATATCTTTAAGTATGTGACTTAAAAATGAGATTATAAGAATAGTGTTAATATTCCTAAATATCCCTAATCGAGCATTATTAATATGGGACAATTATAATGCATAAAGATTAGTATGTTTGTTGACTGATGACCACATCTCATTGGTCATAGGTATAGTGATACTAAAGTCAAGAACATAGGTACATGTAATATTCTACATGGCACTGGATTGACCCACAGTGAGTTTCTACATGTTGATAATGTCATTAGAAAGACTCACAGTGATAATGGTGTAATGATCCTTAGACTTGAGATCATTATATTTCTATACGAGAATTAATATACTTTGACTACATTAAAAGTTACCTTTGACCGGGTGATGATAAAAATGTACATCGGGTATATTATGAGACGTATGAGAAATATGAATGATAGATAAAGGATTTAACCCTCCTATTCTTAGGAGAGATATTATTGGCCTCTTGATTGAGTGAGACTATGAAAATGCATGGCCATGCTCAAATATTGATTTGTTTTTAATAGTCTACTCATTGATCAAGGAAACCCGGATTAAACATTGATGAGGATGACTAATTACATGCCTCGAGTTTAATCTATAATATATGGTTAATGGGATTATATTACACGGAAACATTAATTACGAAAGGTTTAATTGGATCACCAATTATTATTACTTGGGTAGCAATGATGTATTACTAGATGCCGCTCATTGTTTATAATTTTATTATTGGATATTAAAATTATTGCCAACGTAATAATAACCTAAAGGGTTACACAATAAGAACGTTTAAAAGGAGTTTTAATTTAAATTTCGAATTTAAATTAATTGATGATAAAATTTGAAATTGGCTATTTAATTAATTAAGTTGGACTTAGTTAATTAGATTTCGAATTTAAATCATTAAAACCCAAATCAGTTTGGTTTTAGTAGAAGCCCAAACCGATTAGGGTTAAGCCCAACTCATTCTCTCTTATAAATACATAGAGATGTATTGTTTAGGGTTAGACTTTGCCAAAATCATTTTTATCAAAAACCCTAGCAGCTCTACATCACGAGAGGCTAGAGAGAGAGATCGAGATAGAGGGCAGATTTCGGCTAGTACCAACTCCGGAGATTGCGGAGACAATCGTGCGTTCGTGTGGACTGATTAGCGAAGTAGATCTCACGAAGAGGGCTGTGTGGTGATCGTTCTTGGACCTCCATCTGTCAACCGAATCGGGAAGCTTTTATAAGGTACATATTCTGTTCTCCATAATCAGCATGTCTTATACACGGATCCTAGGGTTAGGTTTCGGTTTTATTGTTTATTATCATTTTTTCCGTTGTGCTTGTTGCCCCGAAACCTTTCAATGGCATCAGAGCTATGTGTATAAGAGGTTGATTTGGTTACGTGTTTACTGTATTTTACGAGTATGCATGTTTGATGAATCTGCCATGATACAGTTATGTTATATGATTGATATAATGAATCTGTATAATCTGATATGATGATGCTAGCATGTTTAGAATCTGCCATGTCTCATATGTATGCGATCTGTTATGATATGTATGCTGTTTGGTTTGTATGATGATATAAACTGTCAGATGGATGCAAACGGATACGATCTGTTTACTGGGATTAGGGTTATGTGTATGCTGATACATGTTTCTGGTAATTGGAATTAAGGTCGCATGTATATTGATATATGCTTCTGGAATTGTATTCTGATACATGATTTTCATGTATTAAGGTCGATCCGCGTGTTTAGGGCTTGTGACAAATTTGGGCTTGTGACATATGCTTTATTCATGTGACATATTATGATATGATAATATGATTGATGATGTTCTTAAGTGTTAATTGAGCATGGTGATTGGTTATGGCCTTGAGACCCATAGGTTAGTGGTTTTTATTATTATGGTTTGCTTTTATAAATACGACTTGCATGTCGTTTTCTTGGTGCTTTGTAATTGTTCATCTCGAATGTAACTCGAGTTCTTATGTAAGTACATTAGTATAGTTATGTTTTATATTCTATGTAATAAGAAGATCATTGGAAGCTTGCAATGAAGGATAAATGGAGATGAAGGTTAATGACACAAAGAAGACATGTATTTATGAAGACCAACTATGTAATAATTTAGTTTTATAAACCACCATTGATTGACCTAGATTTTTCCATTAGCTTGGAAAGATCATATAGGATTGGGCCATAACCAAGCACAATTTTACATTCATGCACTTTACATATGATGATATGTATGCGTAGTGATAGATATGCATGCTTAATTAGATTAAGTAGAATTTATGTATGTATTAGATACATCACCCATGCCATGCCTGCTTAAATAAGATAAAATCTTAACGACTCGAGATTTTAAAATTTACTATAACGACTATGAGATTTCTGTGTTTATGAAACACGGAATTAAATACGAATTTTCAATTATTTCGATATGGGGAGATTTTGTCAAAAACGGGTCATACTTGTAAGGAAGTTGGATATTAAGTGAGGCCGCTTGTGACTCCTACAACAACCTGGAAATCAAACCATTGGTGAATATTGATTTGAAGTATTTAATTCAAGGAAAAATTGGGAATCTCTTTATGATGGGATCATGGTCATTTTAAACAAACCCCTAACAAAATATTAAGTTTAAGATGCCTTCCAAATGGGAAACACTCGCCAAGACCTAGATCGACAAAGGGTAGGTGCGCCAAAGCGGAATACCCTCGTTTATCGTGGTAAGGCGCGATCGAGTAAGTTAGTGATACTCAAATGTTAGACCTTTGGGTTCGACTTAAATAAGTGACCACAATAGGATTGTGAACTTAGAGGCATAGAGTTTGGTAAGATTTACTGGATGAATAGGAACAAATGCTGTTATGTGAGCAAATGTTGTTCTACCAAACTATCCAAGAGTTATATATGATATAACCGACAAATACTGTCTACCTAAATAATCATTTTAAGGAGAAAAGCCAAAGCTGACTGATGAGTGGGTATTTTATTCACTTAAAACGTTTCCATTTGGCTTAAAACGAATGTTTGTACTCGAGTTGTGGTATTTTTGATTTTTTCTAAGGGTATTGTGCAGGAATGATAATCCCAGGTGTTCAAGGAATGCAGCAAAGCAATCGGAGAGCAATTTGGAGTTGTAATGAAGAAATAAGGAAAAATCCAGTTGCTGAGCAGAAGCTAGGGCGCGGCAGCGCCGCGTTTGTACTGGAAGGTGGCGCGGCAGCGCTGTGACATCTGGAGTGGCGTGGCAGCGCCGTGCTATAACTGTGGGATGGCGCGACAGCGCCGGTACGACTGAGGGAAAATTCTGTTTTGCTGTTTTTTCGAGATAAAGTCGAAATTAAATTCCTTTTCGAATTTCTTGCACCTGGAGGTCTATATAAAGAAGGAAAAAACCCTAGAATAGAGAGGTCTGACCACGTATTGTATTTACGGAGTTTTGAAGCACGAAGAAGCGAGGAAGAAGATAGTTTTCAATTTATTCTTGTATTCTTCCTAGTTTGCGGATGCTTGGTTTTGGTGTATTCTTTAGAACCCTTGTTATTTATTAAAATCTTTATTCGTTTTCTTCTATCATGTTTACATTGGAACCCATGGTGACGATTAGTTTAATTATGAACTAATTCGTTGTCATGGGGTTTTAGCGGATTTATTAATGAAGTTTATTTGTTGAATCTTCTCGATGCCTATAGTGTGATTGATGTGATATCCTATCATGGTTGTTTTAATTCGTTATAGGAGAGTAGCTAACTCCTGTAATTGTGTGTTAATTCTTATTGAAGCAAAAGTGGATCTAAGAGTTTAGAACTTGCCATGCTAGCATAGGTTTATGCGTGAGAATATCATTCATAATTAGTGTCGTAACTCTAACCGTTTTATGACGACTATGTGATCTATTGAATGCTTGTACTTCAACCATTATGTTTCAATTTTTATAGACATATGAAGATTAGGCATAATTGGGAGACTAAGTGATTTCTATCTTTATTGTGGATATTATTTAGGATGGTATTTGTACAACGAAAGTTGGCTTATATCAGTTTGTGTATTCGATCAGGTATTAACAAATCACATGAAAAGGCTAGAGAAGTGGAGACTATAGATGGATTGTTTAATGAAGTTAAAATCCCATGTTTTATTCGCATAAGTAATTCGATATAATTCTTAGTTCAAGTAGTTGTTAATTAGTTATAAATCTTAGAGTAAGTGTAGTGATAAACAAAAATCCAATTGTTAATTTGTCTTAGCATCGAATAATAATCATACATTGGTGAGTGAATTAACTAGACAATACAACGAGTCCCTGTAGGAACGAATCTTATTTGCTATCTGTATTACTTGATATCACGTGCACTTGCGTGTTGAGTTTGGTCGTAACAAGTTTTTGGCGCCGCTGCCGGGGACGCGGTTTTATTTGTTTAGTTTCAGTATTTGCCATCAGTGGTCATTAAAGTTCGGTGACTAGGACGTTCTCACCAAATTTCTTGTTGGTGAATTTCCGGTACTTTTTGAGGGTGTATGCGTACACGAGCTCAAGCACGTAGAGAAGAACTAGCAAGAAGAAAACTTGATTTTGAGAACAACGGGTTAGAAGACGATCGTGAATCAATAGAAGAAATGGCAGATCAAGCACAACCAGTGAAGGCTTTTAGTGAATTCTCTCAGCCAAAAGTGGAGGATATCCATACCAGTATTGTTCGCCCAGCTATTGGGGCTAATAATTTCGAGCTTAAGCCAAACATCATTCAGATGATTCAGAATACAGTACAGTTTGGGGGTAGTCCTGCTGAAGATCCCAATACTCATATTAGGGACTTCCTTGAGATCTGTGACACCTTCAAATTCAACGGAGTTACAGATGACGCAATCAGATTGAGACTATTTCCCTTCTCTCTTAGGGATAAAGCCAAGAGTTGGTTACATTCTATGCCATCAGGCTCTATTAAAACATGGGCAGACTATGCTCAAAAGTTCTTGACGAAGTATTTCTCCATGGCGAAGACAGCAGCTTATCGGAATTCTATTTCTCATTTCGCTCAGCAACCCCAGGAATCTTTGGGGGAAGCGTGGGAAAGGTACAAGGAGATATTGGCACGTTGTCCTCATCATGGGATGCCGGATTGGATGATAATCAACAATTTCTATAACGAGTTGGGATCTGAGTCCAGGCCTATGTTAGATGCAGCTTCTGGAGGTGCGCTATGGGCAAAAAGCTATGAGGATGCATATAATCTTATTGAAATGATGGCGGCCAATGAGTTTCAGAATCCTACTCAACGCTTGCCACCTGCTAAAGTGGCCGGAGTTCTGGATTTGGATGCAGCTACTGCTATTGCTGCTCAACTCAAGGTGTTGACAATGAAGGTAGATTCTCTTTCTAATCATGGGACTAACCAGGTTGCTATGGTTTGTGAATTGTGTGCAGGGGCTCATGACACGAATCAGTGTGCTATCTCATCTGAATCCGCACAATTTGTTAGTAATTTTCAAAGAGCTCAGTAACCAGTGCCTAATGTTTATCATCCCAACAATCGAAATCATCCTAATTTCAGTTGGAGCAACAATCAGGGTGGTGTTCAGCAACCCCAAAATCAGCAGTTCAATGCAAGGCCATATAATCAGAACTATCAACCACCACCTTATGCTCCAAGGCAACCATTCAATCCACCGGGATTTCAACCATCTCAAGGGAACTCATTGAATCAGTCTGAGAAATATGAATTGGAAGAGCTTCGAATGATGTACAAGAGTCAGGCAGTGTCATTGAAAACTTTAGAGAATCAAATTGGTCAACTGGCCAATGCATTGTTGAACCGTCAACCAGGAACGCTTCCGAGTGACACAGAGATGAATCCAGGCAAGAAGGATCATAAGGAACAGGTCCAGGCAGTAACATTACGATCAGGAAGAATTCTACAGGGTCAGGACAAAGTAAAATCAACAGAGGAAGAAAATGAAAATTCTGAGCAGAAAGAAGAAGAAGTTAAGGTGTTTCCACCTCCCCCATACTGCTTGACACTGGGGTCGAATCTGGTCCTAATTTGCTACCGAATGCTACTCCCTCTACTCCTATAACTTCTAAGAATGAGAATGCTCAGAAAGAAGAAGAAGTTAAGGTGTTTCCACCTCCCCCATACCCGAAACGAATTCAAAGGCAAAAGTTCGACAAGCAATTTGCTAAGTTCTTGGATGTCTTCAAGAAGCTTCAGATTAACATACCATTTACGGAGGCTCTTGAGCAAATGCCGATCTATGCAACGTTTATGAAGGGCATACTCTCGAAGAAATTGAAACTAGAGGAGCTAGAGACCGTCGCCTTGACGGAGGAATGTAGTGCCATCTTGCAACAAAAGTTGCCGCCTAAGTTGAAGGACCCTGGAAGCTTTACCATTCCATGTACTATTGGAGATCTCTCATTCAACAAATGCTTGTGTGATTTGGGTGCAAGTATTAATCTCATGCCATTATCAGTTTTCATGCAACTTGGTCTTCCAGAACCAAAGCCAACTGCCATGACTCTATAACTTGCGGACCGTTCAGTTACTTATCCTCGAGGGATAGTTGAGGATGTTTTGGTGAAGGTCGACAAGCTTATCTTTCCAGCCGACTTTGTTATTCTTGACTTCGAGGAAGACAAGAAGATTCCTATTATCTTGGGATGACCATTCTTGGCTACGGGCCGAACTCTTATTGATGTCCAAAAGGGAGAACTCACTATGAGGGTGCACGATCAAAACGTTACTTTTAATGTTTTTAACGCAACGAAGCTCCCTACTGACTATGAAGAGTGTCTCAAAGTTGATATGGTCGACAAGGTGGTTAACTCTGCTACTCAACACTTGATAAAAGAGGATGTGTTGGAAAGAGTTCTTGCTAATGACTCGGAGGTTGAGAATGAAGAGGATAAAGAACACTTGCAATATCTTAATGCATCTCCATGGAAGAAGTTTGGGATTCTATTTGAATCATTGGGTTTGTCAGAATTGAAGAAGTCTCATGTTAGACATAAGCCATCCATTGAGGAAGCACCTACCTTGGAACTTAAGCCATTGCCTGAACATCTAAGGTATGCCTATCTTGGTGATTCTTCTACCTTACCTGTTATTATATCATCTAAGCTTTCAGGCACAGAAGAGGAAAAACTATTGAGAATCTTGAGGGAATTCAAATCAGCTATTGGGTGGACTATAGCAGACATCAAGGGTATTAGTCCTTCGTATTGCATGCACAAAATTCCTTTGGAAGAGGGAGCTAAACCTACAGTCGATAATCAAAGGAGACTGAATCCTGTCATGAAAGAAGTTGTGAAGAAGGAAATTCTTAAATGGCTTGACGCGGGCATTATCTATCCGATTTCTCATAGCTCCTGGGTGAGCCCGGTGCAATGTGTGCCTAAGAAAGGGGGCATGACAGTGGTTACTAATGAGAAGAACGAGCTCATTCCGACGCGAACAGTTGCTGGTTGGAGAATTTGCATGGATTATCGAAAGTTGAACAAAGCCACTCGGAAAGATCATTTTCCACTCCCGTTCATTGATCAGATGCTCGACAGATTGGCTGGACGTCAGTACTATTGTTTGCTTGATGGGTATTCTGGGTACATTCAGATTTGCATAGCACCCGAGGATCAGGAGAAGACTACTTTCACTTGTCCATTTGGTACATTTGCATTCAGACGTGTTTCTTTTGGGTTGTGTGGTGCACCAGCTACTTTTCAGATGTGTATTATGGCCATTTTCTCTGACATGATTGGAATTAATATGGAAGTATTCATGGACGATTTCCCAGTCTTTGGGGATTCTTTTGTTGAGTGCTTGGAAAACTTGAGTTTGGTTTTAAAACGTTGTGTGGAGACCAATCTTGTTCTTAATTGGGAAAAGTGCCACTTCATGGTACAAGAAGGTGTCATTCTGGGACACAAGGTTTCGAGTAAGGGTTTGGAAGTTGACAAGGCAAAGGTGGAAACTATTGAGAATCTTCTTGCACCTATCTCAGTCAAAGGTATTCGTAGCTTTCTTGGTCATGCAGGGTTCTACAGGCACTTCATAAAGGACTTCTCAAAAATTTCTAAGCCGCTTTGCAATCTCTTGGAAAAGGACGTGCCATTTAATTTTGATGAGGCTTGTTTACATGCGTTCGAGATCTTGAAGAAGAAACTAATTTCTGCTCCAGTTATTACAGCTCCTGATTGGAGCCAACCATTTGCTTTGATGTGCGATGCTAGTGAATATGCAGTTGGGGCCGTTCTAGGCCAAAGGAAAGAAAAAATGTTTCATGTTATTTACTATGCGAGAAAAACTCTCAATGATGCTCAGTTGAATTACACAACCACTGAGAAGGAACTACTTGCTATTGTCTATGGGTTTGAAAAGTTTCGCTCTTATCTGCTTGGTACTAAGGTGACAGTTTACACGGATCATGCTGCTATTCGCTACCTCCTTGCAAAGAAAGATGCTAATCCAAGGTTGATTCGTTGGGTTCTTCTATTGCGAGAATTTGATGTGGAAATCAAGGATAGAAAGGGGACGGAGAATCAAGTAGCTGACCATCTCTCTAGATTGGAAGACCATGGAAAGTAACCTAAGGACAACACGGTTATTAATGAGTTTTTTCCTGATGAGTAACTATTCAGAGTGCAAGATGATGAACCATGGTTTGCCGACATTGTGAATTATCTAGTAAGCAACATCATTCCACCTGAGCTCTCTTATGCTCAAAGGAAGAAATTCTTGCACGATGTCAAGCAGTATATTTGGGATGAACCGTTTTTGTTCAAGCAAGGAGCTGATCAGATTATTAGGCGTTGTGTTCCTTACAGTGAGTCCGAGGCTATTCTTAGTGATTTTCATTCTACACCTTATGGAGGCCACTATGCGGGTGAGAAGACAGCCACACGTATTCTTCAAGGGGGTTTCTATTGGCCGACTCTATTCAAGGATGCTCATCAGTTTGTGTTGAGATGTGATCGATGTCAACGAGTTGGTAATATTTATCGTAGGGATGAGATGCCTCTTAATGTTATGTTGGAGGTAGAGATCTTTGACGTGTGGGGAATCGACTTCATGGGACCGTTCATTCCATCATGTGGTAATCAGTATATTCTTTTAGCTGTGGACTATGTGTCTAAGTGGGTGGAGGTAAAAGCACTTCCCACGAATGATGCTAAGGTGGTACTTAATTTTCTTCACAAGAATATTTTTACTCGGTTTGGCACTCCACGGGTGATCATCAGTGATGAAGGTATGCATTTTTGCAATCGAAAGTTTACATCTCTTATGGCACGCTACAACATCAATCATCGAGTTGCTACAGCTTATCATCCTCAAACCAATGGGCAAGCCGAAGTGTCTAATCGGGAAATTAAATGGATTCTTGAGAAGGTAGTAAGTCCTTCTAGGAAGGATTGGGCGTTGAAGTCACGTTGGTCAGGTCCGTTCACAGTCAAAACAGTTTTTTAGCATGGGGCAGTGGAGATTTTTGACATGTTACCGGAGCAGTCGTTCAAGGTCAATGGTCAGCGGTTAAAGCCATATTTTGGAGAGATGTTGAATCGCGAAGTTGAGACTGCGGTTCTAATTTGCGCAACGTAAGGAGATGGAGCTACGTCAAGCTAATGACTTGAAAAGAGCGCTTCGTGGGAGGCAACCCACGTGAGTTGTTGTTTTAAATAATAATAATAATAATAATATTTTTGAAACAGAAGTTCTGGCGCGGCAGCGCCGTTCCGCAGTACATTCCTGGCGCGGCAGCGCCGCGACGTCTGTGCAGAAAAATTTTTGTAGCAAATTTTGAAAAAAAAAAAAAGTTGTTAGTTGTTGTTATAGTGACCCACGACCCAAGCCCACAATTTAACCCCACTAACCCTACTATCTCCTATATATACACACCATTACACAACCCTACCTATACATACACACCTACAGATCTCAAAAATTTTCTAAACACTCTTCTAATCAATTCAATGGCTTCCAAGCGACAGCGGGTTGTTGGTGGTGGTAGTGCGGGTGTCGGTGGTAGTGGGACTGGTAGGAGGAACCCTCGTTCTTCATCTTCATCAGATTCTGAGGGAGGTAATGGTGGATCGCAGTTTATTAATAACGGGGCTCATGATGAGTATAATCGGTTGTTGGGGCGCCCTATTGCTCGTGAGAGGGGTCTTTTGCCTAATGTGGCGGATGGGAATATGTTGGAGAATATTATGGAGAGACATTGGGAGCAGATCTGTGAGGTTCCGGAGCCTGTTCCGGTGACTGTGGTTCGCGAGTTCTATGCGAACGCTAGTGTGGAGAGGAATGGGATTAGCCAGGTTCGTGGGTTTCGTGTGGATTATCAGCCGCCTGCTATTCGGCATGTTCTTGGGCTTCCGGCTCCTAGAAGGGGTCAAGATGATTGGTCGGGGAGGACTCGGGATAATGTGGATCTTCAGATGGTTATTCAGCGGTTGTGTGTGCCTGGTACAGAGTGGCGTTTGAGGAGAGGCACGACTGAGCCTACTTCGTTTCTGTCGACGGCTCTGAACAGATATGGGCGTACTTGGCACTTGTTCATTTGTGCCAATCTCATCCCTACGAGGCACTCGAATGAGGTCACAGTTGAGAGGGCTATCCTATTGTATGCTATCTGCAGCAGAGAGTATGTGGATGTGGGCAATTTGATCCATCAGGGGATGATGCGTTTTATGCAAGGTAGTACCACTACAGCGATGCCTTATGGTTCGATCATTGCTAGGTTGGCTAGAGATTGTGGTGCTCGTTGGTCAGCAGAGGAGGTTGTGCAGCAGCCACAGGAGGCGTTGGATCATCAGAGTATTTGGAGGTTGGTTTTGTAGAAGAGCAACAACAGCAGCAGCAGGAGGAGCCTCAGGGAGGAGGTTCTTTTATTACTCAGAGATAGTATAGGCGGTTGTCGAGGCATATCGATGCGGTGCATGATATGCAGGAAGGTTTTGCAGCGGATTTTACTCAGTTTGCGCAGGAGTTGGGCACGGCTTTTCGTGCGAGTGGAGTGGACATGACTTTTCCGTCCTTTGGAGCTGGCGCTGTCTATCCGCCACCGGACACTCCTGATGGGAGTGGTTCGGACGACGAGTAGGTATGCCTTGCACACTTGTTATTCTTACTTTCAATGGGGGCATTGAAAATTTTTAAGTGGGGGTGGGGATACAAGGTGCATTTGTATATTTGTATGTGTGCATGTTAGAAGCATATTTGTATGTTAGCATGTTTGCATGTTAGTTAGAGCATGTTGTTTTTTGTTCTTATGTATGTCATATAGGACATTCTATTATTGTGGTATTTATGTGCATACTAGTTGCATTACATGCATTTTTCATGATCCCTTAGAATGAGCTGATGCCATGAGGTAGGTAGATGTTGATGTGGTCGTGAAAAGGATGAACAGAGGGCTGATTTTAAATTTTAATGAAATTGACGTGCATGTTTCATGAACAAAAATTTTACACAGTCTCGTCGTTTGCTCTTGGGCTAGGTTGAGTCATGCTTGTTTGGTTTTAGGATTTAATCACTTGTTTATCGATAGAATTTGCTTTATTCCCTTGATGATTAAGGAACACTAAAATATAAGTTTGGGGGAAAGCTGGAATTTCTTGCTAATGTGTTTGTGTTTGTGTTTATGTTTGTTGGCTAGGTGTCAAATGGCTAGTAGCCGGCTCATGTTTATGAGTAGTCTAGGGTTGGCATTGAGAATTCTCATTCCAGATTCCATGTGTGAAAAAAAAAAATCAGAAAAAAAAAAGAAGAGAAAAGACAAAAAATAGAAAAAAAATTCAAGAAAAAGAAAAACAAAAAGAAAAAAAATGAGTGTTTGTGAGAGTGTGAGTATGCAGAATTGATCAGGGTGAGCTCTTTAATACTCGAGCAATTAAGTTCTTGGGGACTTTGTGCCTAGTGACCTAAGGCTTTTTATAGTCTGGGATCCACTAACCCAACGCTCGCTACATGGGTATTATTGTATAAACCTTTAGGGGTCTCATCCATTGCACGATCAAATAAGCATGTGTGTTGTGTATATATTGTGTCTGTGTCGTAATAAAGCATGAATTTCTGTCTACTTTAGAGGAGTATGGAGGTGTATCTGAAGTGATCTTGAGTTTAACGTTCATTCTATTTATAAACCTGTGATTGTCTTGGAAAAGAATATGTATGATTTTGATCCGGTTATGTGAGTATATCTGTCGAGCATCGCACACACGCACGTTCTGATCTTGTATTGTTAGTATACCGGAATTTAGTCGAGCTCTGTTTGGATTGATTGCATTTGTTGAGATGTTTGCTTGCTAAGTGGTGTTGGTTAATTTGAGGGGATCCTTTGCATTCGTATTTAGTTGCATTCATGCATTGCATTGTTTGTGTCATTTGTGTCAGTTGGATTTTGTGGTTACATTCGCTATAGGCCCTCACGAGACCTTACTCGTCCACTAGGGCTGCCTAGGGATTTAAAGGGCTTGTTGCATATGCCAAATGCAACCGTGATCACCTACAGAAGTGGTATTAGTTAGTTGTATATAATTTGTCTGTTTATGCTTGAGGACAAGCATCGGTTTAAGTTTGGGGGTGTGATGAGTGGGTATTTTATTCACTTAAAACGTTTCCATTTGGCTTAAAACGAATGTTTGTACTCGAGTTGTGATATTTTTTATTTTTTCTAAGGGTATTGTGCAGGAATGGTAATCCCAGGTGTTCAAGGAATGCAGCAAAGCAATCGGAGAGCAATTTGGAGTTGTAATGAAGAAATAAGGAAAAATCCAGTTGCTGAGCAGAAGCTAGGGCGCGGCAGCGCCGCGTTTGTACTGGAAGGTGGCGCGGCAGCGCTGTGACATCTGGAGTGGCGCGGCAGCGCCGTGCTATAACTGTGGGATGGCGCTGCAGCGCCGGTACGACTGAGGGAAAATTCTGTTTTGCTGTTTTTTCGAGATAAAGTCGAAATTAAATTCCTTTTCGAATTTCTTGCACCTGGAGGCCTATATAAAGAAGGAAAAAACCCTAGAATAGAGAGGTCTGACCACGTATTGTATTTACGGAGTTTTGAAGCACGAAGAAGCGAGGAAGAAGATAGTTTTCAATTTATTCTTGTATTCTTCCTAGTTTGCGGATGCTTGGTTTTGGTGTATTCTTTAGAACCCTTGTTATTTATTAAAATCTTTATTCGTTTTCTTCTATCATGTTTACATTGGAACCCATGGTGACGATTAGTTTAATTATGATCTAATTCGTTGTCATGGGGTTTTAGCGGATTTATTCATGAAGTTTATTTGTTGAATCTTCTCGATGCCTATAGTGTGATTGATGTGATATCCTATCATTGTTGTTTTAATTCGTTATAGGAGAGTAACTAACTCCTGTAATTGTGTGTTAATTCTTATTGAAGCGAAAGTGGATCTAAGAGTTTAGAACTTGCCATGCTAGCATAGGTTTATGCGTGAGAATATCATTCATAATTAGTGTCGTAACTCTAACCGTTTTATGACGACTATGTGATCTATTGAATGCTTGTACTTCAACCATTATGTTTCAATTTTTATAGACATATGAAGATTAGGCATAATTGGGAGACTAAGTGATTTCTATCTTTATTGTGGATATTATTTAGGATGGTATTTGTACAACGAAAGTTGGCTTATATCAGTTTGTGTATTCGATCAGGTATTAACAAATCACATGAAAAGGCTAGAGAAGTGG
This sequence comes from Saposhnikovia divaricata, assembly GCA_036435485.1. NCBI lineage: Eukaryota > Viridiplantae > Streptophyta > Magnoliopsida > Apiales > Apiaceae > Saposhnikovia > Saposhnikovia divaricata. The sequence continues at coordinate 146,063,217 of CM071596.1, read as the reverse complement.
AGACTATAGATGGATTGTTTTTTGAAGTTAAAATCCCATGTTTTATTCGCATAAGTAATTCGATATAATTCTTAGTTCAAGTAGTTGTTAATTAGTTATAAATCTTAGAGTAAGTGTAGTGATAAACAAAAATCCAATTGTTAATTTGTCTTAGCATCGAATAATAATCATACATTGGTGAGTAAATTAACTAGACAATACAACGAGTCCCTGTAGGAACGAATCTTATTTGCTATCTGTATTACTTGAGATCACGTGCACTTGCGTGTTGAGTTTGGTCGTAACACTGACCTTAAAAGGGATGAAATATGGATCTTGGCTCACTAGAAAGGTTTGGAGATACTTTTCCGAATTGATAGGTAGGGCTATTAATTTGACAAAAATAGTGGGAGATATATATATTATGAATATATATATGAATAATCACTTGAACATAATTTAACAATTCCGTAGACTAATTATTTTATGCATTTTAACATTGTAGATATTCGAAATGGCAAACAACACAAACAACACTTTCTCTATACGATCAGTCCTTGAGAAGGACAAGCTGACAAGATCAAACTTCCTTGACTGGTCTAGGAATTTGAGAATTGTTCTCATTCAGGAAAAGAAATCTTATGTGATTGATATTCCTCCACCGGCAGCCCCTGCTGCCAATGCCACTGTTGCTCAGCGAAATGCTTATCAGAAGCATATTGATGATGCGACTGATGTGGCTTGTCTTATGCTTGCCACTATGGATGCTGAGCTTCAGAAGCAGCATTTTGATATAAATGCTTATACTATGTTTGAACATTTTTCGACGATGTTTCAATCACAGGCTCGTGTGGAAAATTTTAACACGAGCAAGGCACTCTTCTCGTGCAAGCAAGGCAACGGACCAGTTGGACCACATGTTCTAAAGATGATAGGGTATTGTGATTACCTTGCTTGTTTGGGTTTTGCCGCTTCAGCGAGAGGCTCAAGTCGATATAATCTTGCAATCTTTGAACAGCGACTATACTCAGTTCATTATGACTTTTAATATGACTGAGCAAGATAAGACTCCTATGGAATTATTGGCCATGCTGAGGACCACTGAAGCGAATATGGTCAAGGCACCTGAGAAAGCTCCCATAATGATGGTGGGCATGAAAGGTGCTAAAGGAAAGGGGAAATGGAAGGGCAAGAAAAAGGTTGCATCAAAAGCTCTTGCTCCTTCCAAGCCCTCTTTCAAAAAGGCTGGAAAGTCGAAAGGAGATGTCGCGAAGGCTGACAAGGGTGATTGTCACTACTGCAAGAAGCCGGGTCATTGGAAGAGAAACTGTCCAGATTACTTGGATGGTCTGAAGAAACTGAAGGCTGTTCAGATTTCTGATTCAAGTATTTATGTTATAGAAGTCAATTTATCTACTTCTACATCATGTGTATTAGATACTGGATGTGGTTCTCATATTTGTATTAATGTGCAGGAACTTCGAAGTAGTAGAGCATTGGCGAAGGGAGAAGTTGACCTACGCGTTGGCAATGGAGCAAAGGTTGCTGCTTTAGCTGCAGGGACTTATCATTTATCGTTGCCCACAGGGCTCATTTTAGAACTTGAGAACTGTTTTTACGTGCCTGCGATTTGCAGAAACATTATTTCCATTTCTTGTTTGGATAAGATTGGTTTTTCTTTCTTAATTCAGAACAATAGTTGTTCCTTTTCATTGAATAATGTTACCTATGGGGTTGCACGTTTGTTTAATGGTTTATATGTTCTTGATCTTGATACTCCTGTCTATAACATAAATAACAAACGTCTTAAAACAAATGACTCAAATCATACATACCTCTGGCACTGTCGTTTAGGCCATATAAATGAGAATCGCATTTCCAAGTTACATAAGGATGAATACTTAGACAAGTTGGATTTCGAATCATACGAGGAATGTGAACCATGTCTCATTGGCAAAATGACTAAAGCTCCTTTTACCGGACAAGGTGAGAGGGCCACCAAACGATTGGAACTGATACATAGTGATGTATGTGGTCCAATGGGTACGATAGCAAGAGGTGGCTATTACTATTTCATAACCTTTACTGATGATTTTAGTAGATACGGACATGTGTATCTTTTGAAGAACAAATCCGAATCGTTTGAAAAATTCAAAGAGTATAAGGCTGAAGTAGAGAAGCAAAAGAGCGAAAGTATTAAAACTCTACGATCTGATCGTGGGGGAGAATACTTAATCTTAGAATTTAAGAATTTCTTAAAGGAGTGTGGTATCGTATCACAACTCACTCCTCCTGGAACACCACAATGGAATGGGGTGTCTGAAAGGAGAAATCGTACCTTGTTGGACATGGTGCGATCGATGATGAGTCATGCGGATCTTCCAATTAGTTTCTGGGGTTATGCCCTAAAGACGGCTGCACAAACACTAAACCGAGTTCCTTCAAAATCGGTTCAAAAGACACCATATGAGTTATGGACTGAAAAACGTAAACATTTCATTTATGAAAGTTTGGGGATGTGAAGCGTTTGTGAAACGTTTGATCTCTGATAAGCTAGGACCGAAATCAGACAAATGTAATTTTGTAGGATACCCGTTGGAAACTAAAGGGTATTATTTCTATAAACCTTCTGAGAACAAAGTGTTTATTGCTCGAATGGCTGTATTTCTAGAGAAGAAAAACAGTGGGAGGACAATAGATCTCGATGAGGATCGAGAACTACAAGATATTGTTGAACCAGAGTTGGAACACGAGCAGAATGAGACTCAAGATGTTGAGAACAATACTGCTCAAGAAACACAGGTCGTTCGTAGATCAAGTAGGATTCGCCATGAGCCAGAGAGATATTATGGATTTCTCCTGACTCAAGGTGGCGATGTGATGCTTGTAGATAATGATGAGCTTCTCACCTACAAGGATGCGATGAATAGTCCAGATTTTGAGAGATGGCTGGAAGCCATGAACTCTGAGATGGATTCCATGTATGAAAACAAAGTATGGACTTTGGTTGCACCACCTGATGGGGTTAAACCCATAGAGTGCAAGTGGGTTTTCAAGAAGAAAATTGACATGGATGGAAATTTACAGACCTACAAAGCAAGACTGGTGGCGAAAGGTTTCAAGCAAATTCATGGTATTGACTATAATGAAACTTTCTCACCGGTAACTATGGTCAAGTCCATCAGGATTTTGCTTGCGATAGCGGCTTATTATGACTATGAAATCTGGCAAATGGATGTCAAGACTGCTTTCTTAAATGGAAGCTTAGAAGAAGATGTGTACATGACACAACCTAAGGGTTTTGTCGATCCAAAGTTTGCTAGAATGGTTTCTAAGTTGCTACGATCTATTTATGGTTTGAAGCAGGCCTCAAGGAGGTGGAACATCCGTTTTGATGAAACAGTCAAAGATTTTGGTTTCATACAAAATGAGGATGAACCGTGTGTTTACAAGAAGGTTAGTGGGAGCCATGTGGCATTCCTAGTATTATATGTGGATGACATATTACTAATAGGGAATGACATTCCTTCTCTACAGGTTGTGAAGACTTGGTTGGGAAAAAGTTTCTCGATGAAAGACTTAGGCGATGCTACCTATATCTTAGGGATCAGGATCTATAGAGATAGATCTAAAAGATTAATTGGCCTAAGTCAGAGTAAATACATTGACAAAGTATTGCATCATTTTGGAATGCAAGAGGCAAAGAGGGGCTTTGTCCCGGTGTCTCATGGGATAGTGATCTCAAAGGAAAACTGTCCTAAATCATCAGATGATAAGGACCGTATGAGTAAAGTACCATATGCTTCGGCAATTGGTTCTATAATGTATGCGATGATATGTACTCATCCTGATGTCTCGTATACTTTAAGCATGACGAGCAGGTACCAGTCTAATCCAGGTGATGGTCACTGGACAGCTGTCAAGAATATTCTTAAGTACCTTAAACGGACTAAAGATTCGTTCTTGATATACGGAGGAGATGAGAAGCTGGTTGTAAAAGGTTACAATGATGCTAGTTTCCAGACAGATAGGGACGATTCTGTGTCCCATTCTGGATTCGTGTTTTGTCTAAATGGAGGTGCTGTTAGCTGGAAAAGTTCGAAGCAAGAGACAGTAGCTGATTCTACAATGGAAGCTGAGTATATGGCTGCCAGTGAAGCAGCCAAAGAGGCTGTTTGGATTCGGAAATTTATTTCGGGACTTGGTGTGGTTCCGTCGATCGCAGATCCAGTTGATTAGTATTGCGATAACAATGGAGCTATTGCGCAGGCAAAGGAACCAAGGTCCCATTCCAAAGCAAAGCATATACTTAGGAGATATCACCTTCTTTATAAACGAGAGAGGAGATATACATATATGTAAAGTGCATACTAATGATAATGTTGCGGACCCACTGACCAAAGCTTTGTCGCAGCAGAAGCACGAAGGTCACACTAGTTCCATGGGTATTAGATACATGGGCGATTGGCTCTAGTGCAAGTGGGAGATTGATATTGTTAGTGCCCTAGAGACAATGTAATTCTAGGATAGACTATTTTGTTATTCAGTGATTATGTTATATTGATTATTCAACAATAAATTTATTATGTCTTTATTTACTGTGATATAAATATTAGAACAATAAATGTCCTTGGAATATGTAACATGTATTCTATATCTTTAAGTATGTGACTTAAAAATGAGATTATAAGAATAGTGTTAATATTCTTAAATATCCCTAATCGAGCATTATTAATATGGGACAATTATAATGCAAGATTAGTATGTTTGTTGACTGATGACCACATCTCATTGGTCATAGGTATAGTGATACTAAAGTCAAGAACATAGGTGCATGTAATATTCTACATGGCACTGGATTGACCCACAGTGAGTTTCTACATGTTGATAATGTCATTAGAAAGACTCACAGTGATAATGGTGTAATGATCCTTAGACTTGAGATCATTATATTTCTATACGAGGATTAATATACTTTGACTACATTAAAAGTTACCTTTGACCGGGTGATGATAAAAATGTACATCGGGTATATTATGAGACGTATGAGAAATATGAATGATAGATAAAGGATTTAACCCTCCTATAATTAGGAAAGATATTATTGGCATCTTGATTGAGTGTGACTATAAAATGCATGGCCGTGCTCAAATAATGATTTGTTTTTAATAGTCTACTCATTGATTAAGGAAACCCGGATTAAACATTGATGAGGATGACTAATTACATGCCTCAAGTTTAATCTATAATATATGGTTAATGGGATTATATTACACGGAAACATTAATCACGAAAGGTTTAATTGGATCACCAATTATTATTACTTGGGTAGCAATGATGTATTACTAGATGCCGCTCATTGTTTATAATTTTATTATTGGATATTAAAATTATTGCCAACGTAATAATAACCTAAAGGGTTACACAATAAGAACGTTTAAAAGGAGTTTTAATTTAAATTTCGAATTTAAATTAATTGATGATAAAATTTGAAATTGGCTATTTAATTAATTAAGTTGGACTTAGTTAATTAGATTTCGAATTTAAATCATTAAAACCCAAATCAGTTTGGTTTTAGTAGAAGCCCAAACCGATTAGGGTTAAGCCCAGCTCATTCTCTCTTATAAATACATAGAGATGTATTGTTTAGGGTTAGACTTTGCCAAAATCATTTTTATCAAAAACCCTAGCAGCTCTACATCACGAGAGGCTAGAGAGAGAGATCGAGATAGAGGGCAGATTTCGGCTAGTACCAACTCCGGAGATTGCGGAGACAATCATGCGTTCGTGTGGACTGATTAGCGAAGCAGATCTCACGAAGAGGGCTGTGTGGTGATCGTTCTTGGACCTCCATCTGTCAACCGAATCGGGAAGCTTTTATAAGTACATATTCTGTTCTCCATAATCAGCATGTCTTATACACGGATCCTAGGGTTAGGTTTCGGTTTTATTGTTAATTATCGTTTTTTCCGTTGTGCTTGTTCTCCATAATATATAGTTTTAATGCTTTCCAAGAAAATACAAGTAATTTCCCGAAACAAATTGAATTCTGAATGTAAAATTCGAACTCTGTCTTCCAGGCCAGTTTCTGGGCTTCTCCATTTGGAATATTGATGTTGGACCTGTTCTGAGTTGTAGATAATTTCGTTAGCTTCGCATGGACTATAAGATCGCCCAATTCTGAAGTCTGAAACTCGAGTTAGGGTCCAAACAGTGATCGTTGCGCGTGTAGCCCAATAAATCCGAATTTTCTTGTAATTTAAGTCCAAATAAGCTCAATTCCTTCTAAGTTTGGGAATTCTTTATTTCATGTCATAAAACATTAAATTCTATTAAACTCTAACTAATAATATCCATTATTTATAAAATACAATAAATATGAGAATAAAGTCATATAAAATACATATAAATTTATATTCTATCAGCTCTTCTGTTGGGTTAGCCCCTACACCTTCAACAGGGGCACTTCTAGATTTCTCTTTTCCCTCACCCATCAGGCCGACCTTCAAAGAGAGAATCCGCCTTTTCCTCTGCTTCGCTTTGGACTTGGCCTTAAAAGTTCTTTGGCAATATCCTTGGTCCTAGCGGCAACCGCCTCATCCATTGCTTCTTTGTAAGCAACGCACTTCACAAACTTATTAATGGTGGCTTTTTCTGTGGGCCGGGAAGATAGATGCCTCTCAGCATCAACAGCTTGATCAGTTTCAAACTTCAACTTGGCATTCAGAGCACCAATCACCTCATTTGCCATGGCCAGAGCTCCCTGCAACATATCCCTCTCCTCTTTTAACCCCTTATCCACCTTACGATCTTTTTCAAAATGACTGAGCAAGGCTTCATAATCATTAAAAATCTCACACTTCTGAATTTCCACATCCTGCAGGGCCTTAGCAGTGTTCTTCTTTGTAATTTGCTCATACTCTAGCTCACGGGTTACCCGCTTCAACTCATCACGTAACTCAACATTCTGCTGGCAGTAGTGCTATTCTGTGGCCATGATCCCAGTATATACACACTGACTCTGTAATGAAAGAAGAAATAATCTCTTGGCAGCAATAAAAGCATAATTCATAAATAAAAAGGCATAAAGTACCTACCCGCGTAACATACTTCTGGCCCAAGCGACATATCCTCTCAAAATCCAAAGCATTAAGCTTTGCATAATCATCATCTGTCATCGACTGGGTAGTGAAAGTATTGGGGGCAGACTGAAATAGAAACTTGTACCCCGACCTCTGCCCGACACCGCTGTCCTCCACCATGTCCTCACTATCAAAATAAACCACAACCACTTCTGAGTCTGACTCCGAAGAATCCACATGCAACCCAGGAACTCTTTCCCTCAATCTTGAACCGCCAGCTTCACCGCCAGCCACAACTTTCAGCTTCTCCACAACAGGCCTTGCAACTCTAGCCCTTTTCCTACTTAAGCTTTTTTCAGTATCAAGTTTCCTCTTCAAGCTTCTCAAGGAAGTTGTCGGGACAGGATTAGTCTCTTCAAAGTCAAATCCATCAGTCTCTACACGGTTACCTGTCCCAATCACAATATCTTCAAAATCAAGGGAATCCTCTTCAAGCTACACCCCTTTTCTCAATACCCGCCATATCATCTATGTTAACATGGTCTTTTTCAGGACTGTCTAGTGTAACCATGGCAGCCGTCTCATTTGTAACTTTCTTGGCAGTATGCACCAGGCCACCGCACTCAATACTACGAATCTTTTCCCTAGCTTCATGAGTTCAAATGTCATCATCATCTGTCACCAATGTATTTTTCCAGCTAGATTTCCGCCAGTCTCAATGGCACTTGTCACAACTCCACCAGACCCTCTCAACACGTGCGAGGCTAGCTTCCGCCTCGGCAACAACCTGGCGTACCTCCTCAGGTTCCTTCAAAAAAGCATATTGCACCAAACTACTCGCACCAACCGCCAGGTCAACCTGTTCTTCATCCGAGGTTTCTAAAACGGCATCCTCTATTACAAATTCTAGTTCTGTGTCGGGCATTGACCCCTCATTACCAGCCAAACCTCCTTCTTCAACCGCTTGCTCACCCACATCATCATCTTCAAGATTGCCGGCCTCAACCACGGTCTCAACTACTCTCTTCATCTTTCGTGACCCAGATGTGTAAGAACCCAGATTTTTGGAGGAATTAAAACTTTTATTATGTATTGGTGTATGAACTGAATAGTGGTTATGACTACAATATATCAGTGGTTTTAATGAACAAATATTTTAATGGATGTGGATTCTAGTGTCTATATGCTATGAATGTTGTAATGGGTTGACTATTTATATAAGAATAATCTATCGTCTAGAAAGTAATCTATGATATCCCAAGAAAGGAAGTTATTCTCATGTCCTCCAAATCGATATCTGGTAGCTCATGTCATCCAAATCAATATCTGGTAAGAGTCAGAGAACTTTGCAAAGGAGATTGAGAATGCTCGAGAAAGCGCGAGGACATTTTTTACGTACAAGAATTAAGGAAAGAATAAACAAGGAATGTTGGATATAATATTGATTTATGGAATTATGCCATAGTGAAGCAATGAATTGCAGCATATAAGTCGTAACGTATTAAAATTATTAAAAAGACACAAAGGGAATCTAATTGGTGGAAGAAGGAGAAACCAAAGTAGCATGCATGAAAGTCAACTATAAGCTTAGTGGTGTAGTTGCATTAACATGGAGCCAACAAGTGTACTAATAGATGGACAACACTTGGACCAATAGCAATTAAACAACAAAAAAGTAGAAGATGCATCCTAGATATATGTTAAACATTACAATTGTTAAGTCATAAAGCAAAACAAAAAAAAAACAAATCAAAGAACTTCAAGAAGATGAAGCTCTCGGCCTTGCTCTTTTTCAAGGAATTAAATCCCACTTCCCACAATTCAACAATTCCAAGATTATTTAGGTGAGGTCTATATTTCCTAACTAAGATCTCCTATGAATTTGAGCCATAGATTTCAAGTCTTTCATGGTTAATAAAATCATCAAAGTTAGGTGTGAATAGTAACTTCAAGAAACTAACTTTTGTTTCTTGATTTCTTTGGTTGATTCAAGCTATATTAAGGTTATATAAGGGCTATAAAAGGCTTGGTAAGTTCTTAGACACTCCAAGGAAGGTATGACACTTGAAACCCTTTTATGGATCTTGAGTTTTTATGAAGTTTTGATGATTATATGCATGTATAAGACCTTAGAGATATGATTGGGTTTTGATATATGTTAAAATGGATTATATGAATGGAAAGGCATTGTTGGCCTTAGTTTAAAGTTAAATAACATGCATGTGTGGTTTGGAGTGGAAACTATGATTATTGGAAGGTTTTAATTTTGGAAATATTCGATTTATAGCCGTCGTAATGCTAAAATTTCGTTAACCATTAAAAACCGTGCATGACAGTAGCTTTAGGTCCCTGATCTTGATGAGTATATGAACTGACCTTAAAGATCTCGAGTCATAGATCGTTTTGGCGCAAGAATCGAAACATTTGGACTTACAGTTTAGGAGATATGGTCGATTTAGTAAAAGTTGTTCGAAAACGTAAGTGCGAGTTCGTAACCTCAATTGAACCCCCTTAACATGAGTAATTCGGTTGTAAATCTTAGTAATTAAATATTAGAAGGCGTGAGAGAAGACCTCATGTCAAAAGGATCATTTTTCAATTTTATAAAAATGTTTGAATCAAGGTTAAGTGCGAAGGAACCCCTTAGAGGAATACTTAGTTATAACTTTGAAAACCACTTAGAAAACGGACAAAAGATCTTGAAGTATAATCTTCTCAAGTAAACGATTGACCCTAAAACTTATACGACCTAACTACCTATCAAGTGAAAAGTATAATGGCATGCCTTGATAACAAGCAAGTGCCGGATCATAACGGTGTTAATGGGAGTTACGATAGAATGTGCATAACGAGATAACTTGAAAACGTGTTTTAGCATAAGTAATGTATATACTTAGCTTTTCAAAGTGTTAAATAATTAATCTCGGATCTTTTGACTATTTATAGATCACCGGACCAACCCGAGACACACTACCCCTACGGAACTTCCAGGCAAGTTTTTAAACCTTTATCAAACTGTTGTTGTGAATAAATATGATTTATACTATATACGCACATAGCATGCATAACTGTTTTTGAGTATATATATTATGATACTTGAATAATGATTTGATTATTGGCTTATAAGCTAGATATGAGATATCAGTTATAAGCCGGGTTTTTGCAAAGGCCCTTAGTGTAGGGCCTATGATTCACATTCTTTAATATAGACCGGGAGTCGATATTTCCGTATATCTTGAGATTATTTTCTGAGAAAAATATTGGATAAATATTATTCCATTATTATATATTAAATGAATATTATTTTGAATATTCATTTAAGGTTTTGTTTATTTAATGAATATTACTTTGAATATTCATTTAAAGTTTTATTTATTTAATGAATATTATTTTGGAATATTCATTTAAGGATTTATTTATTAGGTGAATATTATTTTATATATTCATTTGAGGGTTAATTATGAGCAATTACTCTGACTAAAAATATTATTTAAACAATTATGATTTAATAAATGCTATTTGAATATTTATTAAATACTTTTAAACTAGTTTTAAAAATGGTTTATCTTATTTGAAATTTTTATTTGACCTTCAATAATTATGAAGAATATTTTTGAGCCTTATTATGATTATTTTATCAAGGGGAGGTTCCCAAACTCTGTTTTCCATTTAATTTTATCTTTTAAGAAGATTTAAATGCTCGCTCAAACTTCCAAAATATAGGGAACCTTACTTGAGAGACTGTTATTTATTATGGTTGACTGCCCGGTCATAAACTTTTGAAAGTATTATTTTCATTCGCAACTTTAGTTGCTACAAGTCAAAATGAGTCTTTCTTACTTCCTCAACACTCGAGGAGTAAGATTGATGGAACAAGTTAATATTCATTAACAAGCAATAGCTTGGGAAATATTGGTGAATTTTCCTTTCCAAATGTGATACAACTACTTTGTGAAGTTGTATTAACAAGCATTATACTTGGGGAAAGGAGGACGAACTTTACATTTCAGAGTCATGGATTCTATTCCAACTAGGAGTCGTGTAAGAGGCCGAGTGGCGCCGGTCCATCATTGGCCCAACCGTTGGCCAGGGAGTTCTAGGGGGCAGTGGACAAGTAAATCCGTCTATTCTTCCTTCTACATGTAGAGAAATAAATCTTGCGATGCATAACGTACGACTGATCATCGTAAGGTTGTGGCTTCTGCGCGTCAATACTCCAGTATTAGTTCATCATCCAAATTTTGATATTTCTTGCAACATTATCGAGAGCACCCTGATCGGAAAGCTACGGCTGGGTGACCGATAAGTGTTGGCAGGGTTTGAAAAGTGTTCAAAACTGACATTACAATAATTACCTTGCAATTTCCTCTTTTTAAGATATATGTTGATATCTTGCTTATATTATCTCTGCATAGCAGATATTGTTACGGAAAAGTTATTTTGAACCACCTTGTAACTTCATCTTTTACATTATACTAGAACCTTGTTCGTTTTATGCATAGCATATGGTTATAAAGATATTTTAAACTATTATATATTGTTGATCAGTTACAAATTATTTTGGTGGGCTCTATTGCTCACCCTTGCTTTATTTATTTATATCACAACAACAGCTAGAGCAGATGGCCCAAACAAAGCAAACTCAGCGCAAGCGGGTGGTAGTCGTCCGAGAGTTACCCACTGATGTCATAGCCACCATTGTTGAGGTAGGAGCAACCAGTAGTCTAGGCTGGCAGCTTTTGTGTATCAGACTTATTTATATTTATAACTTATGTTAAACAACGGCAAGAAACTAGTAAGCTTAATCTGTAATCATTTTGGGTTTGTAATAACTTATAACTTGTGGATCCTATGACTCGATACTTATTCCAATTTCATCTCTGGGACTATAACTAGTTGTGTAATGTGTTATTATTGCAGGGTCACAGCATGCATTCTATTTATTTTGATTCAAGTTCAAGTATTATTGATGGAAATTGGGACCGTAACGACCGGATCCCTAACCCCGGATCTGGGGCTGTTACAGGATGCTCGTCTCCTATGCCCACTCCGAGCGGCAGGTCTATCACCTGTGGCCACCGCCACTCGAGCACTTGAAGGATGATAAGGCTGTGCCTTCAAAAAAATTAGATAAAACTCTTGCTCTTTCAGTCCCAGCCGGGGATGTAGCGGCAACTCCCTCTTCTCCGGGTCCAACACTACACATAAACGTAATCACAGTTACAAGAAGAAGAAAAGACTACAGAACATAAAAATTGAACAGAATCTAAGATACTTACAACAATGCCACTGTAAATCTGCAGGAGCAAAGAAATTCGTTTCATCCCACTTCCTTCCAAGGGCACGCACCAACCTAACCAACACCCCAATTTTGGCTTCGCTCAGTGCACGTCGCTCCACTTTGTAGGAGCATTCAACCTTCTCTTGAAAATTAGGCATATATTCAAGGTCGCCACCTTTTACTCCTATAAATTCCTCCTGCCAACACGGCACACTGTTAGGAAACTCAGACGGCCAGTAATCACCCAATGCCTTACGAACTCGGCTATGGCTCATACAAAACACCAGCTCGTAGAAGGGTTTAGCACCGCTGGCTTTCACATTAAACAAACTGAATAATGCCCTGAAGGTTGGTTGTTTCCTCATGGCATCACAGCTAACCAGAGAATGCTCCTGATGGAATTGGGGGTGAACTGTGAGAACGGGCAGCGAAAGTGGTAGCGGAACAAGTCAGCCAAGAGCTTATGTACCGCAAAGCACAGACCCGCCTTTAAATGTGAAACAGGGAAGAACGTATAGCCATCCGCAGGCCGGTCATACAATCTCTCGCCAGTAACGGTAGGCCGCCAAGTATAACCATCTTCAATACAAAACATGCGACTGAGATAGTTACCCCACTCCTCATCCTTGAAAGTACTGTCTTGGTTCAATTGTTTGAACCCAGAAAACTCCGCATCCATGGCCGCTTTGTCAAAACTTGGAAGCGGCACATTAAGGCTCCTATACAAAATTTCGTAAGTCCAGAAATACTGATGCTTCTCCCTATCAGGGACAGCGGGAAAATTCAAGTGATCCCAATCGTCCCACTTACCCTCTACGGTCACCATCACCATTTTCTCTCCGAAAGTGGTAGTGAAGGGCTGGAGCTCTATATTTGGCTATAAGTACAAACGCAAGAAAAATTGTTACACGATTAACAAGCGGCCAATACCGCTTTGGACAAACAGAAATATCGCATTTGACAACCACCTGTATCACTGACTAACGATACACATTCCACAAACACAAACACAGAAAAAACCCTAGAATCAAAAACTTAACTATCTAATACAATCATATACATACACTAATAGCTGCCAAAAGAACACGGTTCAATACAAGAACAATTAGCCCAAAAAATACCTCACAAAAACCAATACTCACACCATTACCAGCAAAAATGAACCATCATGAAGCCACAAACACACAAAACAATGCCCAGAATAATACACGAAGATACGAACGCATGACGCCGCAAAAACTGGCCGGAAAAGCATTAATACACGATGAAGAACACAAAGTACAAAACCAAACTCACTCAACAAAGGGAGAAAGAAAAAGGCACATGCAAAGGGAATAATGAAAGAACTCACCGCCATCAAGCAAGAATACGGGATACAGATGAAGATTAAGCCGAATAACGGTGCTTTATAGAGTTTTTCCGACACACCGGAGCACAAATATGCCAAATCCGAAGAAAAGAGAGAGAAAGGGGGAAAAAGGTAAGAAGAAATATAAGAACCCAGATTTTTGGTAGAATTAAAACTTTTATTATGTAATAGAGTATGAATGAATAATGGTTACGACTACAGTGTATCAGTGGTTTAACAAATGAATATTTAACGGATTTGGATTCAAGTGTTTTTATGCCAAGAGCAATACAATTGGTTGACAACTTAGATTAGAATAATCTATCTCCTAGAGAGTAAGATATGGTATTTCAAAAAGTAAGGAAATATTCTCATGTCATCCAAATCGATATCTGGTAGCTCATGTCATCCAAATCGATATCTAGTATAAGTCCAGTGGTTCCGTAAAAGGGATAAGGAACGCCCGAAAGAGAACGAGGATATTTTTTTCTAAGTACAAGTAATAAAAAGAGAATAAGCAATGAATAGTGTTTTTGGTGGAAATTGGAATATTATTAGACGACACTATATAGAAGTATTCAGAATGGATTTCTGAGTTCGTATTGATGATCAGTAGGCAAAATAAGTGTATGTAAACGATATCAGATTCAAAAAAATAGCACTTTTATTTTCTCCGAGATTTCCCTGGACACTGAAGGATTTAAGGATTTATTTAAGAGATCTGAGGAATTTAAATTCAAGGATTATAAAGGAGGATTGAGAATGGAAGTATAAATATTAAGAAGGTTTCTGGTAAAACCCTAACAAGAAATACTTGAGATATTCCTCCGAACGATCAATGAAATTGAGCAATAACCGGACAAAGAAACAAGCAGGGAGCCAAGATGCATGCATGTGCAAGAGGATAAGATCAAGTAACCAAGCTAGTTACAAAGCTAACTAGTAACATTAGAATCAAACCAAGTAGTTAGTTTAAACACATCATCAAGCCACTAAACCACAACACTTTTCCCTTGAATTGCATCATGGTAGAGCAAATCACTTTATTAAAGCCACTTTATGCCATGATATTATCTAAACCTCATCAATAATTCACTTTAACACATACCAAGCAAGAGAAAAGCAAGCTACTCCACCATTCTCTCCATTTCTCTCCCATTCGGCTTTTAGCCTAATTTCAAAATCAAAATCCCACTTCCAACCATTGTTTGATCTCAAGATTTTTATGGTGAGTACTAAATTTCATATTAGAGATATCATATGAATCTTAGCTTCAAAATCCACTTCTTTCATGGTTAATAAAATCATCAAAGATGAGGGTGAATAGTAACTTTCAAGAAGTAATTTTGTTTTCTTGATTTCTTTGGATGATCTAAGCTATATTAAGGATATACAAGGACTAATCAAGGTTTATTAAGGCTTTTACATACTCCAAGGAAGGTATATCTCCTAAGAACCCTAGATCTTACTTTGAGTTTTATGCATGTTCTTGATGGTTTTAGCTTAGTTATGATTATGGTGTTATTATAAGCATGTAAGCATGATTATGTAGTTGATTTGGTTGATTTAAGAGATATGATGAATATGATGGTGAAGTGAAATGTTCTTGGACTTTTTAAGATGAATATCATGTGTATAAGATGTATGGTATGCCCGATGTGGCTTGGTTGTGATGTAACAATTTGGAAACGTTCGATTTATAGCCGTCGTAATGCCGAAATTTCGTTAACCCTTAAAATTCGTGCATAAAAGTAGCCATAAATTTCTGAACTTGATGAATATATGACCTACCCTTATAGATCTCGAGTCATAGATCGTTTTGGCATGAGAATCGAAGCAAACTGACTTACGGTTTAGGAGTTATGGTCGATTTAGTGAAAGTAGTTTGAAACCGTAAGTACGAGCTCGTAACTAGAATTGAACCCCCTTAACATGATTAATTCAGTGGGAAATCTTGGTAATTAAATAGTAGAGATCATAAGGAAGGGGTGGGAGAAAACCTCATGTCAAATAGATCGTTTTTCGATTTTATAAAAATTTTCGAATCGAGGTTAAGTACGAATGAACCCCTTAAAAGAACACTTGGTTATAACTTAGCAAAACGGACAATAAATCTCGAGGTATAATCTTTGTTAGTAAACGACCGACCTTAGAACTTATACAACTTAAGTACCTACCAAGTGTAAGTGTAATGACATGCCTTAATAACGAACAAGTGTTAGATCATAGCGGTGATAATAAGAGTACACTAGGGGGTGTATAACGAGATAACTTGAAAACGTGTTTTAACTTAAGTAAAATATATACTTAGCCTTTCAAAATCATTAAATGGTTAATCTCTAATATTTTGATTGTTTATAGATTACCGGACTGACCCAGGACACACTACCCCCACCAGAGTACCAGGCAAGTTTCCAACACTTTGGAACTGTTGTTGTGATAAAATATA
Source organism: Saposhnikovia divaricata (assembly GCA_036435485.1). Lineage (NCBI taxonomy): Eukaryota > Viridiplantae > Streptophyta > Magnoliopsida > Apiales > Apiaceae > Saposhnikovia > Saposhnikovia divaricata. Next base: position 146,047,078 of record CM071596.1, on the reverse strand, counting down.
TATATATATATATATATATATATATATATATATATATATATATATGATTTGATTGTTGTTATACATATGCCATAGCATGCATGCCTGCTTTTCAGATAATATTGTGATACTTGTTTCGAGAATTGATGTTGGCTTATAAGCTAGATACGAGATATATTAGTTATAAGCCGGATATTGCTAAGTCCCTTAGTGGAGGGCATATGAATCTCATTCTTCGAATATAGACCGGGAGTCAGTATTTCTTGATACATTGCGATTATTTTCTGAGGAAAATATCTAAGTAAATATTTTTTTTTCATTATTTATTTGATGAATATTCATTTGAATATTCATTTGAGTTTCATTATATAATGAATATTATTTTAAATATTCATTTGAGATTTATTTCTTTAATGAATATTATCTTGAATATTCATTTAAGGTTGATTTAATTATCGGATATTATTTTGAATATTTATTCGAGAAATTATTTATTTCGTGAATATTTTATATATTCATTCGAGGGTTAATTATAAGCAATATTTTATATTAAGAATAATCTGGAAATATTAATGGTTTAATAAATATTCTTTGAATATTTATTTAATTATTTTAACTAGTTTTAAAAATGATTCATTTTATTCAAATGTTATCTTTAACCTCCAAATATTATGTAAAATATTTTTGAGCCTTATTATGATTATGTTTATCAAGGAGAGGCTCCCAACTCCATTTTTTTCATTTAAAGCTATCTTTCAAAATATAAGGGAACCTTACTTGAGAGCTGTTATTTATTTTGTTCGACTGCCCAGACATAAATCTTTTGAAACTATTTTTTTCATTCGCAACTTGGTTGCTATTCATCAAATTGAGTCCTGTGTTACTTCCTCATCATTCGAGGGGTAAGATTGATGGATCAAGTCGATATCCATTAACAAGCAACAGCTTGGGAAATATTGGTGAATTTTCCTTTCCAATTAGATACGACTACTTTGTGGAGTCCTATCAACAAGTATTATACTTGGGGAAAGGGGGACGAACTTTACGTTTCAGAGTCATGGATGTTACACGAACTAGGACCCATGTAAGTGGTCGAGTGGCGCCGGTCCATCAATGGCCCAACCATTGGCCGGGGAGTTCCAAGGGGCGGTAGACAAGTAAATCTGTCTGTTCTTCCTTCTACATGTAGAGAATAATCATGAGATGCATAACATATGACTGATCATCGTAAACGTTATGGCTTCTGCGCGTCAATGCTCCGGTATTAGTTCATCTATCAAAGTTGGAAATTTTCTGCAACATTATCAGTGTTGGCAGGGTTTGAATAATGTTAAAACTAAAAGTTACATTTTGAGTTACCTCATAACTTCATCTTTTACGTTATACTTGCAATATGTTCATTAATGCGTGGCATATGGTTTCAAAGGTATCTTTGAATCGTTATATATTATTGTTCAGTTATATATTACTTTTGGTGGGCTATTGCTCACCCTTGCTTTATTTATTATATCATAACAACAGCTAGATCTGATGGCCCGCACAAGCCGCACTCAGCGCAAGCAGGTGACAGCCGTCAGAGGGTTACCCACTATTATCATAGCAGCCATTGCTGAGGCAAGAGCAGCCAGTAAGCTAGACTGGCAGTTTTCATGTATCAGACTTACTTATATGAATGACTTATGTTAATCAACGGCAAGAAACTAATAAATTTATTTTGAAATCATTTTGGGTTGTAATAACATATAACTTGTCGATCCTATTATTAGAGTATTATTCAAATTCATCTCTGGGACTATAACTGGTTGTGTGTGACGTGGTATTATTGTGGGGTCATAGCATGCTGTTTATTTATTTTGATTCAAGTGCAAGTATTGTTTATGGAATATGAGACCGTAACGACCAGGTCCACGACCCCGGATCTGGGGCTGTTACAAGAAAGGAGAGAAAAAGACAATACACAAAAGAAACTGCCCTCCTCTTCCTTTTATAGTCGGGTGCGGTTACTGAGAAGAATTAACTCCCCTTGTCACGTGGCACAACCCCATTGGTCCGGGCACACCAACCGTCCTAGTAAAAACTGCACATATACACCCAAAGTTGTACTACAAACAACCCCCAATTTTCAAATTATTTCAAACACAAAAAGTCATGCCTCTTTTCACATAACAAGCAACAACATTGTAGACCTATAAGGCATACTACTTATCTCTGTTCAGCACATTAAATGATATTCCTCCAATTTATTCCAAATTCCATCATTTATTCACCCTTGTTTATTCTCTACCAATTATACAATCAATACAAATTCCCTCATTTATTTTGATATACCTTTCTATTTTATTTACAAACATACAAATAACATCAGACACAAACCACCAAATAGCATTTCACCTAACAGAAATTTCCTTCCAACTCCCAAGTGCAACCGCTAGCACTTAGGGGGCAACCAAAATTCTTCTAAATTTTCCTAACTCCCAAATGCAACAGCTAGCACATGGTGGGCAACCAAAATTCTTCTAACTCCCAAGTGCAACTGCTAGCACTTGGGGGGCAACCAAATTTTTTATAAATTTCTTCTAACTCCCAAGTGCAACCGCTAGCACTTGGGGGGCAGCCAAAATTCTTCTAAATTTCTTCTAACTCCAAAGTGCAACCGCTACCACTTGGAGGGCAACCAAAATTCTTCTAAATTTCTTCTAACTCTCAAGTGCAACCGCTAGCACTTGGGGGGCAACCAAAATTCTTCTAAATTTCATCTAACTCCCAAGTGCAACCGCTAGCACTTGGGGGGCAACCAAAATTCTACTAAATTTCTTCTAACTCCCAAGTGTAACCGCTAGCACTTGGGGGGCAACCAAAATTCTTCTAAATTTCTTCTAACTCCCAAGTGAGATCGCTAGCACTTGGGGGGCAACCAAAATTCTTCTAAATTTCTTCTAACTCCCAAGTGAGACCGCTAGCACTTGGGGGTAACAAAAATTCTTCTAAATTTCTTCTAACTCCCAAGTGCATCCGCTAGCAGTTGGGGGGCAACCACAATTCTTCTAAATTTCTTCTAACTCCCAAGTGCAACAGCTAGCACTTGGGGGGCAACCAAAATTCTTCTAAATTTCTTCTAACTCTGAAGTGCATCCGCTAGCACTTGGGGGGCAACAAAAATTCTTCTAAATTTCTTCTAACTCCCAAGTGCAACCGCTAGCACTTGGAAGGCAACCAAAATTCTTCTATATTTCTTCTAACTCCCAAGTGCAACCGCTAGCACTTGGGGGCAACCAAAATTCTTCTAAATTTCTTCTAACTCCCAAGTGCAATCGCTAGCATTTGGGGGCAACCAAATTCTTATAAATTTCTACTAACTCCCAAGTGAGACTGCTAGCACTTGGGGGGCAACCAAAATTCTTCTAAATTTCTTCTAACTCCCAAGTGCATTTGCTAGCACTTGGGGGGCAACCAAAATTCTTCTAAATTTCTTCTAACTCCCAAGTACAACCGCTAGCACTAGGGGGACGGACAACCAAAATTATTATAAATTTCTTCTAACTCCCAAGTGCAACCGCTAGCACTTGGGGGGCAACCAAAATTCTTCTAAATTTCTTCTAACTCCCAAGTGCAACCGCTAGCACTTGGGGGGCAACCAAAATTCTTCTAAATTTCTTCTAACTCCCAAGTGCAACTGCTAGCACTTGGGGGGCAACCAAAATTCTTCTAAATTTCTTCTAACTCCCAAGTGAGATTTATTAGTGGTTTTCATATCCACTTGGAACGCTTCGTATCGGCTTAAATTGATTAACTTGGCCTCAAGTATGTCGTGTTTTGATTCATTTTTAGTAAGATTGTGCAGGGTTACGATCTTGAGGCGGGAATGTACTTTTGCATGTTATATGGTGGATTCGAGTTCAAGAAGTAAAGAACGTGAAGTGGCAAGAGAAACAGAGAGCAAAATGAAGCAAAATAAGAAAATTAGCAAAATTCCAGCAGGCAGAGGCGCGGGTGCGCGTGCCAGGCGCGCAGGCGTGTAGGAGGAAGTCCCAGGAGCACGGGCGTGCAGAAACAGAGCACAGGGGCACGTGAGGTTCCTGTCCAGAATTCCTATTCTATTTCTGTTTTGATTTTTCTTGGAGGACAACTCAAGAGAGGCTATAAATACACCTCTAGACATCATAAGAGCCACGTTTTTATAGAGAGGGAGACGAGAGAGTCAAGTTAGAGAAGGATTCCCGGAAGATCGTGACAATCAACGGAGATCTAGATCTACTTCATCTTTTGTATTCTTCTTTTAGGCGATACTTTGGATCCTCATTATTTTGGATTTGTTTTCTTAATTCTATTACTCTAGCACTATTGTTTTTATTCAGACTTTGTTTATTATCATGTTATCTCTAAATCCCATGATGACGAGTCGTTCGATTATGAACTAATTGTTGTCATGGGATTCTAACGGATTTATTTACAGAGTTTTCTAGATTGATTGCTTTAAAGATTTGTGTGTGATGAATTGTGATATCCTCGTATGGTTGTACTTAATGTTTTTAGATGCGTTGCTAACATCTAAATTGTTAATCTTTATTGAAGCGACAGTGGATATAAAGATTAGAACTTGCCATGCTAGCGTAGGCTTATGAATGTTTTGACATCATGATTCGTAATGTAGTTTTAACCATCTTACATTGCCCTATGTGATCTCAATGGATAACTTGTTCTTAGACCGTTATGTTTTCAAATCTTATAGACATATAGGGTCTAAACATAATTGGTGTCTACTTAACTTCTATCTCTTTTTTGGATGTTTGAGTAGTTTGGTATACGTATACTGACAGGTAGCGTGTACTTATTTCGTGTTGTCCGATCAGTTATCATAACCATCACATACTTTGATTAAAGGCATCAACTCTTGACGAAGTATTTAATGAAGTTAGGATCCCATGTTTTCTCATCCATAAGTAATTCGATTTTAATATCGTTAATTAATTAGTCCTTAGTATTGTTAATTTGCTTCTTGTCATTTTGTTCCATCTTGGTCAACTCTCCTCCATTCTTACTAATCTGACTCTTTAAACTAGTTAGCACGAGTGATTTATTCCACACAATCACCTTACCCTTCGCTCAATCCTAGTTCCTCGTGTTAATTCTTACAAATAATTCTGTTCTGCCTCACTCTACTTTACTCAAGTCATCCTTCCTTGATTCTAAAATCTTATGTCCAACGACGGGTTCCAAACAGTCAAAATCTTATGATATTCCATTTACCTCCGCCATATAATAGATATCTAAAACAATCTTCCTTCAGCATTGAATATCTTACCCCAAACATCTCCATGATCATTTTCTTTTCGCCCTATAACAATATCTGCAATCATGTGCTCTCATTTACTGCTCTTTTCCTTTATTCAATTATCATTAGTCTCAAATCTTATCCCTATTTTATTGATCCCATAAATAATCCAATTTGACACAACATATCTGTCTTAATCACCAAATTCTCAAACTTGGACCACCAATTCTTCGTCAGCGTAATTGTAGTTTCAATCATTTAAGATGTCGTCTCATCTACCTTCGCATCTCTTTATCGATAGTAATTCTGAATCATTAGGATTTCTGACAAAGGAAGTCAATAGAATGAATGGGTATCAAGCATGAATATACACTGGGTTTGTTTGTTAAAACTTTTATAGAGGAGTTTAACCGAGAGATCATTATGATCTTCGAACCATTATCAGGTTGCATTTGTCACTTGGTCAACCACCACAATACATAAAGATGGCCAGTCTTTAGTACTTTCATGACAAACACAATCAGTGGCGTCCCACTGGACTTCTATCACAAAGATTAGATGTCCCTGAATCCCCTTTATGTATTGGTTGTTCATCTCAGCTGGAATAAAGAAGATCAAGTATTCATGAAAAATGGAAGGGGTTTCAAGAGTTTCAAAAAAATTTCATGTAAAGTTAAATCAAGTGTTCTCTGAAAATACCGATATTTCTGAAAGAATGAAATTGAATTCGAATAAATCTGATATACAAAGCTCATCATCAATTGATGTATGGTGGACTCTTCAATGGATGCATCAACTATTGATCAGATAACATTCAAGAAATTCCTAATTATTCACAATCTCACTCTTGTCGACTAAGCACTAATATACTTAGCTGCCAAAACCGGCTTGACAATAATGAGTTGAATAGATAAGAAAATCTCAATTCATTCTCGATTGTGGACCGCCATTGGCGTAACGAATGACTCAGCAACGATACCAACCGGGAATTAATTTACGACAATTCAAAATAAGGATAGGAAATTTCTTTAGGCAATAAATTAAATGAAATCAATGATTAGGGGAGCACAGTTACGCCTTAACTTCCAGCCCTTGCTAATAATCATTTCCCACTTCGTATTCATAACCTCCTCATATCCTCTTCATGATGTTCACATCGTAACTAATATCGTAGAAAAGTTCTAAAATATACGGGAAAATCTCTAGATAACATCCTCCAGACTGGTAGCTCCAGCTACCCACATAGCTTATGCGGCTTCGGGTTTTCTGTCTCGCTCCAAGCCAGATCCTTAAACGATTCGAACTCCTACTCGCACGATATGCCAAAAGACCGTATAACGTCGCAATACTTTCCGAAGTATCCTAAGGCGATCCTTATCCTAAATTGTTCTACCCAACGTCTATCTTATACATGTACCCTAACCCTCCTAATCTGTTTCAGTGACCATAACCTGTAGCTCTGATACCAACTGTGGCATCCCATAATCCGGGGTATAGATTTGGGGCCACTAACCACAATTAACATCAAACAACCCTGGATATAAACATAATATAATAATAGAAACCCCTTAACCAAGATCGCATACAGGTTATGGTATGAAACAAACTATCAAATTACAATATTACAATCCAACCTCAGAAAAAAGCTGTTATAAAATTTTTATGGCTAAATAAAGTCACTTCCTAACTAGATATCCAACCTTGACAAATCCCCAAACCACTATCCGAAGAAATCCATAACTCGAACGTTTCCTCTTGCTGCCGAAAGAGTAATATCGACTGGCCACAAGGCCCACTAATCATCTCTATTAACTGGAGAAAATAAACATTAAAGCAAGAGTGAGCCAACAATGCTCAACAAGTGTAAATAGTGATACAATATCAACAACAATTTATAAAATCTGAAAAAACAAGAATAATCAACATATGCTGCGAAAAGGTGTAGCTAAAGAACTTAAATATAGCATCTGAAAACAAGAAGGATTATCACATGCTGCGAAAAGAATCAGCTACATCCAATGTCTTATCATCAAGAGGAACCCACAATGCTCCACTAGAATAAGAAGCATCAACAGTGGAACTGAAAAAAGTTCTGATAACATGATATAATCGAAATGGGCTTTAAAGGAATCAGGTCTTAAGCAATTCAATCTCAATGCATAGATTAGAATTGGATTTTTATTTATTTTAAAAACAATAAGGTTAGGCTGCTGATCAGTCACGCACTAACCCCGGACAAATGTACACAACAATGTCCTTTAATCGATCCACGACACACATTGGCCTCAACTTTTGACCATTAAACTGGTCTCCCAGAAGGGACATCCGTTGACCATAATACGGTCTCCCCGAAGGGACATCTGTTGACCATAACATGGTCTCCCCGAAGGGACTTCCTTTAAAAACATTCCAATTCTATCTCAAAAGCATTGGGTGTCGGGACAATCGACAACCCTTGTTAACCAAACAACAGGAAGCTCACGTCTAGAATAACAACTTATGATTAAGAGTCAATGAGGAAGTAACAATATCTTTTGGTATCGACAAGTTCGATACAATATAGGGGAATAACCGAATAATCAAGATCATCAATAAATATCAACGAATTCGATAATAAATAGGGTAGAGAATATAAAGACAATATTTTGTATACGTATCGACAAGATAGATATAAGTAATTGGGGACAAAACATCATTAACTTGATTGAAGAGAAAATTAACTTGGGCAACAATAAAAGATATAAATTGCAACAAGATTATCAACAATTAAAATTCAAAGTTAGAGCAGGGACACAATCAAGCACAGCGCATTTAATAAAATTTTACAACACGTTGAATGGTTTGAATCAACATAAGTGAATAAAGTTTGAAGAAAATATTTGCGAAAAGGGGTCCATCGGTGAAAATATGTAAAAATCAGGAATTGTGCTAACGGATTTTTATAAGGATTTATAAACTTGGATTTTCTCTATTTAGAAAGTTTCTGGAACATTTTCGAAGGAAGTAAAAGAAATGGCCCTCCACTGAGGAATCCAATAATGTACCATATTTAAAATATTTTTGAAGAAAAGGATTATTTGTAAAATCATTTGAAAATCCGCATTTGAACTATAGGTGGAGAAAACAACTTTTGTGCGCTATTTGAAGAAATACATCTTTTTCTAAATATAACATGTACGAATCATTTGTATGTAAAAGGAGCGGAAATTGCATCACTTGAACAATAAGTGAGGAGCAATAACACTTGCCTCGTTACACGAAATTCTCGATTTGTATCATTGATCCATGAATCACTTCACGTCAGACTCTATTCCTTACATGCTAGCCTCTTACTTGGCCCTACCTCCATCTCTACTTCATAACTTGCCAATCTTCATGTCGATACACTCGTCGGCTTCGGTGATTGTCCTTCTATTCGAATTTCCATTTACCTATGCACTGCTCTTGGCCAGGTCTCCTACTCGTACCTTTACAAGGTAAAGTACTATTTCAGTATCAAACCAAGCAAAACCTTATTGTTTGCTCTAATCTACCCATGCGCGTCCTGTAACGCTTACACATATAACACATATAAACATATCCAATTATATCATAAAATAGTTTTAGTATAATCCACTAAGTCAAATAAGCACTTAACACAGATGGCCACTTAATACTTAAATATTATCCAATGGCAAACACTTCAAAACAATACCACATCTCAAATCTTCGCATCAAAAATTTATCCTCGAGACCATCAACTATTACATATCTACCTAGACCCTTAGAAATCATAACATACTTTTAGATCACTGAAATCAAATAAGTTAAATAGATTTACAGGGGAATTTAGAAAATTTCGGCATGAAGTATTCGTAAATAGGACTATCCACCTGTTTTCCAATTCAACAATTTACCTTATAAATCATACGAAAATAAAGCTGCTTCAACTTACAGCAACATAAAAGTAAACAAGTAAGAAAAGTACCCGCCCAGACTTGCGGCATCTAAACAATTAAGGAAAGTACCCGCCCAGACTTGCGGCATCTAAACACGTAAGAAAGTAAACAATCAATACAGTAAACTAACGGTTTATCCTTGCTATAGACCACATTTATAAACTATACAACCCGTAAATGATTCCTGTTATAAGAAAACTTTCAACATCCACCAAGTACTTGACTACAACTAAACGACCATCACTTACCCATATATAGACCAACACCAAGTAATTGACAGTTATGACATCCCACAACTACTATGACTCAACGTATAACATTTAGCACATAGACATTTACAAATTGACCAACTCATATAACCACACATTATGCGACTTTAACAATTAGTAATTAACTACCCCTAAGCCCGAACAAATTATCAAACCCAAAATTAATACCAAAATCATAATTCACCACCAACAATCAATAAACCCGAATATTAACGAGACCACAATATAATTCTGACAATTACAATTAGCAATTAACAATTACTAATCCGAACATTTATTCGGACTCACAATTAATCCCGACAATTATAATTAACAATTATGCTCTCCGAATTAAATAACAAAAATTAAAACAATGATCTCACAATTTAATTCTAATTAAATTACAACAATTAATTAATTAAAACAAAATACGATGCATACACGCGAATACGCGTTTTCGAAATTATACCTTTCCGGTGAATATTGAACAACTCCACCATCTCTCTCCCTCCTCACCTGCCATCTCTCTCCTCTCTCTCTCTCTCTCTCTCTCTCTCTCTCTCTCTCTCTCTCTCTCTCTCTCTCTCTCTCTCTCTCTCAATCTCTGCTTCCTCTTCTTCGTTGCTGCCGCGCCTGCCACCACCAGTCCACCTCGCGACTCCGCCTGCAACCCACCACCACCGCCGCGGTGGTGGTCTTCCAGCCGCCACCTACTCTGCCGCGCCATCCTCACGCAGTCCCCCCTCCCCAGCACAGACACACACGTATACACACACATATATGTATGTATATAAACTAATTGATTTTGTATCTCACCCCAATCCAATTTCTAAAACTAATTTTCTTTCTTCCCCCAATTTCCTTTTCTCTCTCACCGTTCTTTTTTTTCAGTGTGTTTGTATTTTTGCTTATTGGGCTTGGCCCAATTGTAATTATATAACTTACAACACCTCTCGGGACCAATTAACACTAATTATTCGCTTTTAAAACTAGTAAACATCTTTTACAAATCGAAATTAAATAGGAAAATTTTGAAAATAAAACTTTTCATTTTAAAAATAAAGAGTATAAAATTACGAACACCCAAATATTCTTAAAATATTTTTAGCATCAAAAATAAAATAAATATGAATTTTACAAGTTTTGATCCTTTAAATAAAACTCTTAAAATCATTTTAAAATACTAAAACACCCAAATTAATTCACCCAAAAATTTTAAAAACTAAATAATATTTTAAAGATAATAAAACAAAAGATTTCATGACTTTTAATGACTCCAATAATTTTATAAAATTTCCAGAGGATTAAAAATGTATGATTTAAACACATTTAAATCCTCAAAAAAAAATATATATATATATATATAATACACAGACTTTCACAGCTCACACAAATCATCATGTAAACACATAAACACAATTTCACATATATTCCACCTTCCCAACCATATTCACATAATAAACACAAAATTTATATTAAATAAATATTTATAAAACACCAAATAATCTAAGGCCTCATATGGGGGGCAACCAAAATTCTTCTAAATTTCTTCTAACTCCCAAGTGCAACCGTTAGCACTTGGGGGGCAGCCAAAATTGTTCTAGATTTCTTCTAACTCCCAAGTGCAACCGCTAGCACTTGAGGGCCAACCAAAATTCTTCTAAATTTCTTCAAACTCCCAATTGTTACCGCTAGCACTTGGGGGGACAACCAAAATTTTTCTAAATTTTTTCTAACTCCCAAGTGCAACCGCTAGCACTTGGGGGGCAACAAAAATTTTTCTAAATTTCTTCTAACTCCCAAGTGCAACCGCTAGCACTTGGGGGCAACCAAAATTCATCTAAATTTCTTCTAACTGCCAAGTGCAACCGCTAGCACTTGGGGGGCAACCAAAATTCTTCTAAATTTCTTCTAACTCCCTAGTGCAACCGCTAGCACTTGGGGGGCAACCAAAATTTTTCTAAATTTTTCCTAACTCCCAAGTGTGACCACTAGCACTTGGGGGGCAACCAAAATTTTTCTAATTTTTTTTCAACTCCCAAGTGCAACCGCTAGCACTTGGGTGGCAACCAAAATTTTTCCAAATTTTTCTAACTCCCAAGTGCAACCACTAGCACTTGGGGGGCAACCAAAATTTTTCTAAATTTCTTCTAATTCCGAAATGCAACCGCTAGCACCTGGGGGGCAGCCAAAATTCTTCTAAATTTCTTCTAACTCCAAAGTGCAACCACTACAATTGGGGGGCAACCAAAATTTTTCTAATTTTCTTCTAATTCCCAAGTGGAATCGCTAGCACTTGGGGAGCAAGCAAAATTCTTCTAACCAAAATTCTTCTAAATATCTTCTAACTCCCAAATGCAACCGCTAGCACTTGTGGGGCAACCAAAATTTTTCTAAATTTCTTCTAACTCCCAAGTGCAACCGCTAGCACTTAGGGGGCAACCAAAATTTTTCTAAATTTTTTCTAACTCGCAAGTGCAACCGCTAGCACTTGGGAGGCAACCAAAATTTTTCTAAATTTTTTCTAACTCCCAAGTGCTACCGCTAACACTTGGGGGGCAACCAAAATTCTTCTAAATTTCTTCTAATTCCCAAGTGCAACCACTAGCATTTAAGGGCAACCAAAATTCTTCTAAATTTCTTCAAACTCCCAATTGTTACCGCTAGCACTTGGGGGGACAACCAAAATTTTTCTAAATTTTTTCTAACTCCCAAGTGCAACCGCTAGCACTTAGGGGGCAACCAAAATTTTTCTAAATTTCTTCTAACTCCCAAGTGCAACCGCTAGCACTTGGGGGCAACCAAAATTCATCTAAATTTCTTCTAACTCCCAAGTGCAACCGCTAGCACTTGGGGGGCAACCAAAATTCTTCTAAATTTCTTCTAACTCCCTAGTGCAACCGCTAGCACTTGGGGGGCAACCAAAATTTTTCTAAATTTTTCCTAACTCCCAAGTGTGACCACTAGCACTTGGGGGGGCAACCAAAATTTTTCTAATTTTTTTTCAACTCCCAAGTGCAACCGCTAGCACTTGGGTGGCAACCAAAATTTTTCCAAATTTTTCTAACTCCCAAGTGCAACCACTAGCACTTGGGGGGCAACCAAAATTTTTCTAAATTTCTTCTAATTCCGAAATGCAACCGCTAGCACCTGGGGGGCAGCCAAAATTCTTCTAAATTTCTTCTAACTCCAAAGTGCAACCACTACACTTGGGGGGCAACCAAAATTTTTCTAATTTTCTTCTAATTCCCAAGTGGAATCGCTAGCACTTGGGGAGCAACCAAAATTCTTCTAACCAAAATCCTTCTAAATTTCTTCTAACTCCCAAATGCAACCGCTAGCACTTGTGGGCCAACCAAAATTTTTCTAAATTTCTTCTAACTCCCAAGTGCAACCGCTAGCACTTAGGGGGCAACCAAAATTTTTCTAAATTTTTTCTAACTCGCAAGTGCAACCGCTAGCACTTGGGGGGCAACCAAAATTTTTCTAAATTTTTTCTAACTCCCAAGTGCTACCGCTAACACTTGGGGGGCAACTAAAATTCTTCTAAATTTCTTCTAATTCCCAAGTGCAACCACTAGCATTTAAGGGCAACCAAAATTCTTCTAAATTTCTTCTAACTCCCAAGTGCAACCGCTAGCACTTGGGGGGCAACCAAAAATCTTCTAAAATTTTTCTAACTCCCAAATGCAATCGCTAGCACTTGGGGGACAATCAAAATCCTCAAAGTCTAATAACTATTAAGTACATCCGCTAACACTAGACACCTACCTCATCGATAAATTAAAAACTACACACATTCAATGACCTTGGAGGTACATCCCAAATCATCCCAACACAGATATTGATACACAAACTTGTACATACATGATAAACATATACCTACATTCCAAACATACCCCACACAGATCAAACACCAAAAATATCTATGTTTCAATAGAAACATTTACCCAAACAGCATTTCATTTCATCAAAATAAAAACCCTAAACAGGGTAGAGTTCAACAAATCACTGGTAAATTTCGCGAATTACATACAAAAATCAAAAAATACCTTCCTAGTTCGACCCGACAGAATCACGAGGGCTCCAACCAGCATCTTCGCGGTCATCGTCTTCCTTGTATCCACCGACGACACCATACAAAACAACATCCATTATATAAAAGTAGATACAATGAACATCTCTGGATTACTTTCATGAATATCTCCCAGATCCTCCTTGCACAGCTCACAAATAGGTTTCCCAATGAAAGTTGAGTTGATCTTATCCAGAGACATCTGTAACGTCAGTAAAATCCACCGTACATGAGGAATTTGAAATCTCAATCAAAATAAAATATCAGGACTAACCTTGAAGCTTCAAAAAAGAATAGAGGCTGGAAATGGTCGAACAGCAAAAAATGCAACAATAGAAGAGAATATATGTTATTTTCCCAGCCAAGCACAGGCTTTTATAGCCATAATAACCAGGGTAGGGGAAAGGCTGCATTAAATGTCACCCAGTCCCAATGCCAGTCAGCCTCGTTCAACCGTAGCCCCTTCAACCTCCAAGGTAAATTCAAAGCTCTCATTGATCTCGTTACTCACAATAACATTTAATGTCAGTACAAAAAACCACGACTTCAGTTGCCATCTTTTTCACAATTATTTCCCTCCATTTTTCTAAGGATTTTCAAAAAAAAAACAAAACAACAAAACAAAATAAATATTTCGAAAAACATTATCATATAATACATTATTTTATTTTACACTCGTAATTTCATAATTACTATGTGCAACCTCATTCCTCGAATCATATTGCAATAATCAACCGCTGTCAAGCATACTCAGCATCCGCCAGCAACCTGCATTCAACCAAAACCTTTTATGGCATCCAAATTTTCTCTAACTCCTAAACCAACACTCGGGAGGCAACCAATGCTTTGCAACTCAAGCACTTTCAGGCATCAACAGGTATTTTCTCTTCTTTCTCTCCTCCCCCTAACCGCTAAAGTGGATATGAGGAGTGGGGGCAATGATAGTATACTATATAACCGCCACCGCCATGCCTGACGCATGTCTGCTGGACGCGACCATCCTAGACGGAGCGGTCGTGGTCTCCACGTCAGGGTTTGGCTGAGCAATTAGCATTGTTTACACTCCATTTTTGGGACATCCATGTTTTAAATATATAATCACAGCATCCTATTATTATATATGTGCACATGCACATAGAGTGTTCTTTTGAGTAGCAGGTGAAGCAAAGTAAAAGTAAGACATCTCAAAGGACACCTAACAACATGCTACAGGGATGGGCAACTATAGCACAAGTACTAGCTGCTCAACTGTTGACCTGCAAAAAGAATAAAGGAATAACTGTTGAGGTAAAGGCCATCCCTCGCACTGTAGCTACAGTGGCCGCCACGTGTGCTACAGGGCCGTAGGGGTTGGCCTATAAATATCAGCCTTTGGACACATTTTGGCACACACGCAAATTACTACACTCACACAAACACTCTCGATTAACTACTACTTGCCTGATTATTATTATTATTCCGATCACTGATTCTCATACCAGAGGTGCTTGACGGCTACCACCCCCGGGCAATCATTGTTTTGCAGGCTCCCAACCTAGGTAGAGGCACCACCGGAATAGTGATTGGAGCCAATAGTCAGTCGTGGGAGTTATCAAAAAGACATATGTCATGAGCATAGCAGTGTTAAGCAGGAAAATGAGTTTAGAGATAGCTAAAGCCATTATGGTAATTTTTGAAAGAATCTTGTACAAGTATACATGTTTGAATATGTAATCAAAGTAAACTTGAAGGTGTACATCTATATATATAGTGGATGTGTGGAGGGAGTGGGATCAAGTGCATGCAAGTTTTTTTGTGAGTGGAGAGCAAGTGTGGGAACTGGTAGTTACAGCATCTCCAAGAGCCTCTTAAATGAGGTTCCTTGGTCATTTTTTTGAAGAAATCACTAAAAGCACGAAAAAAACCATCTCCAATAAGATCCTTGTGATTCATCATATATTTTAGATCTTCATCTTCTTCTTCATTTCTAGGAGCTCTTTACTCCCTTTTAAATTATTTTTTTATTGCCTCTCTTTTGAACATGAATAACTCTTGTATGGTTAATTAATAAAAAATGATGGAGGAGTTAGTTTAAGGAGGATTGTTGGAGATAATGTACAATTTTACTTCCTAAATACTTAAGAGCCTATTTAATAATATTTTTATTGAGGAGTACACTTAAGAGCTCTTGGAGTTGCTCTTAGTACCTTAACCTTGTGTGTCAGCTTAACTGTTTTACTAAATTTATTCGGTTATTATTTATTTTTCCCTTTATTTATTAAATAAAAGTGCCTAAGAACTAAGGAGCATAGCATGTTAAAAAAAATAACCATCAGACTGGGGGAACTAGGGTTGTGTACTTGGGCTGGTGTTTCTGTGGTGAAACCAAATTATTTGTCCAAATCTTAAAATGAAATGAAATAAATTAATTTAATCGAATATTTCTTACAATTTAAAATTTAATCCGAATCACTGACAAACTAATATATCCAAGTGGTAAGGGCTTATCCTCTGTTGTCTCAGAACCTGGGTTCGACTCTGGCTCATCCCGAGAATTTTCTTAGAACAAATAGTCAATTGTAAGAGTATAAGCCTAATTATTCAAAAAAAATTAGAATTTTTGAATCAGTTGTCTTGATAAATGTTTTCTGTTATGGTTGCTCTTATTTCATTTTTGTTAACATATTTTTTTTCATCTGAATTTTTCATGTATTTAAAAAATGTTAATAAATTTTTTTTGCTTCGTTTTGTTTTTTTGGCTGCATATTATCTTATATGATTAGTTGTGTAACAGCCCCAGATCCAGGGTCGGGGATCCGATCGTTACGGTCTCAATTTCCATCAATAATACTTGAACTTGAATCAAAACAAATAAACTGCATACTGTGACCCCGCAATAATAACACATTACACAACTAGTTATAGCCCCAGAGATGAAATTGGAATAAGTATCGAATCATAGGATCCACAAGTTATAAGTTATTACAATCCCAAAATGATTACAGATTAAGTTTACTAGTTCCTTGCCATTGTATAACATAAGTCATAATTATAAATAAGTCTGATACACAAAAGCTACAAGCCTAGCCTATTGGTTGCTCCTACCTCAGCAATGGCGGCCATGACATCAGCAGGTAACTCTCTCATGGCTGTCACCTGCTTATGCCAAGTGTGCTTTATTCGGGCATCTGCTCTAGTTGTTGTTGTGATATAAATAAATAAAGCAAGGGGGAGCAATACAGCCCACCAAATAATATGTAATTGATCAACAATATATAACATTCATAATATCTCTATAAACTTTTGCTATGTATAATATGAACAAAGTTCTAGTATAATGTAAAAGATGAAGTTACAAGGTGATTCAATATAATTTTCCGTAAAAATATCCGCTATATAAAAATATAAGCAGAATATCAACATATAACTTAAAAGAGGAAGTTATAAGGTGATTCATTGTAATGTCAATTTGGAACACTTTTAAAACCCTGCCAACATGTTCGGTACGTCTCTTCAATACATGTTGCAGAAAATATCCAATTTGTGGATGATGAACTAATATTGGAGTATTCACCGCGCTAGATGTCCCAACCTACGATGATCAGTCACAGATCGTACAAATCAAGATTTGTTTTACTACTGGTAGAAGGAAGAACAGACAGATTTATTTGACCACCGCCCCTAGAACTCCCTGGCCAACTATAGGCCAAATATGGGTCGGCGCTACTCGGCTTCTTACACGCCTCCAAGTTCGAATATATCCATGACTCTGAAATGTAAAGTTCGTTCTTCTTTCCCCAAGTGTAATACTTGTTAATACCACCCCACAAAGTAGTTGTATCAGGTTGGAAAGGAAAATTCACCAATATTTCCCAAGCTATTGCTTGTTAATGGATTAAAACTTGTTACTCGGCTTACTTCTCGAATGATTGAAGAAGTAACTAAATTATGTTGACTTGCAACAACTAAATTGTGAATGGGAAATAAATTCCTTTCAAAAGTTTATGACCGGGCAGTCAAACTAAAAGCAGTCTCTCGAGTAAGATTCCCCATATTTGAAAGTTTTAGCGAGTATTTAAATCTTCTTGAAATATAGATTTAAATGGAAAACAGTGATTGGGAACCTCTCCTTGAGAAAATATTTCTAATAAGACTCAGAAATATTCTTTATAATTATTGAAGGTCAAAGATAAATTTCAAATAAGATAACCATTTTAAAACTAGTTTAAAAATATTTAATAAATATTCAAATAGTATTTATTAAATCATAAATGTTTAAAGAATATTTTTAGACAGAATAATTGTTCATAAATAACCCTCAAATTAATATTCAAGAATAATATTCACTTAATAAATAAATCTTTAAATGAATATTCCAAAATAATATTCATTAAATAAATAAAACCTTAAATGAATATTCAAAAATAATATTCATTAAATAAATAAAACCTTAAATGAATATTTCAAAAATAATATTCATTAAATAAATAAAACCTTAAATGAATTGTTGTGGAATAAAAACTAGGTTATCAATGTGTATTTAATGCTAGGGTTGATGAGCTTCGAGCTTTAATGGTTGTTTCCGTGTTCGAGACTGATCAGTCCTCACAGAGTGCCTACGTATCTCAGAGTTGAGAATCAAGCCTAGACGTAGTTTTGAGAATGAGGGGTTAGGCCCTTTATATAGGTTGAGAAGCCTAAGAATCGTAGTAGGGTTAGGAGGCTTGGTGAGCATATCACCGCCTTGAGGAAGGTTCTAGACTCCTACCTTATAGGAGTCTGTTCCCATGTTGAAGTAGGTGCCTTGGAGGCTACTCATGAAGATATTGTATCCTTATATGACTCTTATTTGCAAGCTGTCAATCACCCTCAATATTAATTACGAATTTAATATTGAATTAGGATTTTGGGCCTCATTAATGGGCTTCGTATTTGGACCAAGCTAGGTCTAATTAATTCGACATTAATTGTGTTTTTAGGGCTTATTTTTGGCCCACATCATGAATATTCAAAAATAATATTCATTTAATATATAAAACCTTAAATGAATATTCATTTAATACATAATAATTGAATAATATATATTCAATATTTTTATCAGAGAATAATCTTCAAGATATACAGAAATATCGACTCCCGATCTATATTAAAAAATGAGATATATTATACGCCCTATATTAAGGCCTTCACAAAATCCGGCTTATGACTAATATCACATATCTAGCTTATAAGCCAATTATCAAATCATTATTCAAGTATCCCAATATATATACTAAAGTCAGTGGGGGTTTGGGTCTTAAAGTTACACACAAAACATGGTATTGTAAAATCGAGCATTATAACGGCTATGTTTACATGCTTTTCCAAGTTTTTCACTTTACCATGATAATACCACAACCAAACCAACCAACTTATGTGCATGACATACACCTTAAAAAGCTCAAGAACATCTCAACTCAACCATTATTTGAATCATGGCTTTATAACTACTAAAACAACTACATAATCATGTATACATGCTTATAACAACATCATTATTATAACTCATCCAAGATCATCAAAAACTCAAAAGAAAAGCTAGGGTTTCTTGAGATTTATACATTCTTTGGAGTGTATATGAACCTACTAAGCCTTGTATAGCCTTTATATAACCTTAATATAGCTTGAATCAACCAAAGAAATCAAGAAAAAAAAAAGTTAGTTCTTGAAATCACTATTCATACCTCAACTTTGAGGATTTTATTTACTAGGAAAGAAATGGAATTGGAGGCTAAGATTCATAGGAGATCTTAGTTATGGAATATAGGACTCACCTAATTAATCTTGGAATTCTTGAATGGTGGGAAGCTTCACTTCTCCCTTTTCTTTTGAGCTTGGCCGAGAGCTCCTTTTATGTTGTTAGAAATCTATTGGTCCAAGTGTTGCCAATATACTTGTCCACTTGTTGGCTTTATAACATGTTACTCCATTTTTGCTAAAGTGCAAAAACACCACTTAGCTTGTAATTGACTTTCTTGTATGCCACTTTGGTTTCTCCTTCTTCCACCAATGCGATTCCCCTTGTGTCTCTTTAATAATTTTAATACGTTACGACTAATATGTTGCATTTCATTGCTTCACTGTGGCACAATTCCTTAAATCAATATTATATCCAACATTCCTTGTTTATTCTCTCTTTAATTCTTTTTCTTAGAAAATGTTCTCGCGCTTTCTCGAGCATTCTCAATCTCATTTGCGGAGTTACTTGACACTTACCAGATATCGATTTGGATGACATGAGCTACCAGATATCGATTTGGATGTCATGAGAATAACTTCCTTTCTTGGGATACCATAGCTTACTTTCTAGACGATAGATTATTCTTATATAAATTGTCAACCCATTACACCATTCATAGCATATAAACACTAGAATCCACATCCATTAAAATATTCGTTCATTAAAACCACTGATATATTGTAGTCATAACCACTATTCATTCATACACCAATACATAATAAAAGTTTTAATTCCTCCAAAAATCTGGGTTCTTATAGTCTCCCCTCCTTAAAAGGATTCTGTCCCGAAATCAGTTTGAAAACAAATGGGAATACTTTTCTAGGATTGCGCTTTCTAGTTCCCAAGTCGATTCTTCCACATTATGGTTCTGCCACAAAACTCTGACTAGCTTGATGTCCTTGTTTCGGAGCACTTGTTCTTTTCGATCTATGATTTCCACAGGCTGCTCCACATAGGTTAGGTCTGGTTGCATGTCTGCGTGCTCGTATTCTACTATATGTTTAGCATCCGGATTGTATTTTCTTAACATCGAAACATGAAACACATTGTGCACTTGTTGCAGGTTTGGGGGTATTGCTAGTTCATATGCTAGCTTCCCGATGCGTCTTAAGATCTCAAATGGTCCAATGTATCTAGGACTCAGTTTTCCCTTTTTTCCGAACCTCATTAAACCTTTCCAAGGAGATACCTTTAAGAACAGTAGGCCTCCTACTTCATATTCTTTTCCTTTATGAGCCAGATCAGCATACTTCTTTTATCCATCTTGGGCTGCCACCAACCGTCCTCTAATTAGATCTACTATGTCTTTAGTCCGTCAGACCACTTCGGGCCCGAGAATCTTCTTCCATAAAGGGCCTCGTAAGGCGGCATTCTTATGCTTGCATGAAATCTATTGTTGTAGGAGAACTCAAATAGTGGCAAGTGATCATCCCAATTTCCTTTAAAGTCTATAGTACAGACTCTCAACATATCCTCTAGCATTTGGATGGTCCTTTCACTTTGCCCGTCTGTCTGGGGGTGATAGGCGGTACTCATGTTTAGCCTGGTTCCTACACATTCTTGAAAGCTTCTCCAAAATCTTGAGTTAAATCCGGGATCTCGATTGGATACTATGGCGACTGGGACTCCATGTCGCGCCACTATCTCCTTTAAGTAGATATCCACTAGTCTGTCGATAGTGTACCTTTCATTGATTGGAAAAAAGTGAGCTGACTTAGTTAGTCGGTCTATGATTACCCATATGGCATCATGATTGGCATTGGTCCTTGGTAAACCTACTATGAAGTCCATGGCTATGTATTCCCATTTCCATTCTAGAATCTCCAGGGGTTGTAAAATTCCACTCGGTCTCTGGTGTTCCACTTTCACTCGTTGGCAGGTCAAGCATCTGCTTACCCACTCTGCTACCTCCTTCTTCATATTGGGCCACCAATAGTATTCCTTCAAATCTCTGTACATTTTGGTGCTACCGGGGTGCACTGAGTACCTTGAGTTATGTCCTTCATAAAGAATTTCATCCTTTAGCTCTTGAACATTTGGAACCAATATCCTTGCCGCGTATCTCATGATACATTCTTTAACTCTCTCACACTTAATTTCTTCCCCTATCATTATTTCTTCCTCCATCTTTTGTTCTTGGCATAGCCTAATCTTTTCCAATAATGGGGTTGTATTCGGATTTCCATCAACATCTCTTGCCCATCTCCTAGTATCCTGACCTTGATTTCCAACTTCTCCAAGTCTATTACCAATTCCTCCTCCGAGGTCATCATCTTGAGTTTCTCTTTTCTACTAAGGGCGTCAGCCACCACATTGGCCTTACCAGGGTGGTAACGAATCTCACAATCATAATCCTTGATTAGTTCTAACCATCTTCTCTGGCGCATGTTAATCTCCTTCTGGGTAAAGATGTACTTGAGGCTCTTATGGTCAGTGTAAATTTCGCACTTCTCCATACAAGTAGTGCCTCCAAATCTTTAAAGCAAAAACTATTGCTGCCAATTCTAGATCATGAGTGGGATATCGAATCTTATATTCCTTCAGCTGCCTTGATGCATACGCGATTACCTTACCGTGCTGCATAAGCACACACCCTAATCCTTTATGCAAAGCATCACTGTAAATCACAAAATCTCCTTTTCCATCAGGCAATGCCAGCACAGAGGTCGTCACCAATTTCTTCTTTAGCTCTTGGAAGATATTCTCACATTTTTCAGTCCATTCAAACTTCTCAGTTTTGCGGGTAAGTCGAGTTAACGGGGCTGCGATCTTCGCAAAATCTTGAACAAATCTTCTATAATACCCTGCCAATCCGATGAAACTTCTTACCTCTGTTGGTGTGGTTTGTCGTTCCCAATTTGAAACTGCCTCTATCTTGGAGGGGTCGACCAACAGTCCTTCCCTATTGATCACATGTCCTAAGAACTGCACCTAATTTTGCCAGAATTCACACTTCGAGAATTTGGCATACAACTGCTCTTTCCTGAGTATCTCTAGGGCTATCCTCAAATGTTCTGCGTGTTCCGCCTCTATCTTTGAGTAGATAAAAATATCATCAATGAAAACTATAATGAACTTATCCAGATACTTCTTGAACACCCTATTCATCAGATCCATGAAAGCTGCGGGGGCATTGATCAATCCAAACGACATCACCAAGAACTCATAATGTCCATATCTGGTACGAAATGCAGTCTTTGGGATATCTTCGGGCTTAATATTCAGTTGGTGATATCCAGTTCTCAGGTCAATCTTAGAGAAGTACACAGCATCCTTTAGCTGGTCAAACAAATCATCTATTTTGGGCAATGGGTACTTATTCTTTATGGTTAGTTTGCTCAACTCTCAGTAGTCGATGCATAACCTCATACTCCCATCTTTATTCTTAACAAACAACACTGGTGCCCCCCAAGGCGACACACTGGGTCTTATCATACCCTTCTCCAACAGTTCATGTAACTGGGTAGCTAGCTCTTTCATTTCTAATGGGGCTAACCGGTACGGGGCCTTTGAAACTGGCGCCGTCCCCGGGGCTAACTCAATAGCAAACTCAATTACCCTATCAGGTGGTAATCCTGGAAGATCTTGTGGAAACACATCTTCGAACTCATTAACTACCAGAATATCCTGCAAATTGGGCACCTCCCTCTGGGTGTCTACAACATAAGCTAAGTAAGCCTCATTTCCCTTTCGTAGCAATCTTTTGGTTTGAGCCATGGTTAGAAATTTCTGTGTCTGTCTTATCCCCTTAAACACTATTTCCTTCTTTACTGGGGTACTCAATCTAACCTTTTTCTCTTTACAATATATCTGAGCATTATTGCGAGACAACCAATCCATTCCCAAAATGACATAAAATTCCCATAGTTTAAAAGGAATCAAATCAACACAAAATGATTGTTCCCCAATTTTTAATTTGCAATCGGGGTGAATTTGATTAACTGGGATTATCTCTTGGTTGACCATTTCTACTTGTAAGGAATCCCTAAGTGGTTGGGCTTTAAGTTTCAATTTATGAGCAAAATCCCTCGATATAAAAGATTTGGTCGCCCCAGAATCAAATAAAACATTTGCACTAACTGAATTAAAAGAAAAGGTACCTGCTATCACGTCCGTGTTTCTCATGGCATCCTGTACTATCATGTTAAAAGTTCTAGTAGTTGGTTGTGACGCCCCCCAAATCTGAGGTCAAAGATTCAGGTCGTCACATCATCATCCAACCATATCATACCTGTATTAAGTTTACAACTCAACAATACATCCATCCAGACCTCAATCTTACACACAAACAAGTTAGAGCCTCATAAACGATAATCAAAAGTGCCACTAAATATTACAATTCATTTGTACAAATCAGAGTCTTACGCAATTCCACTTATACAACTATACTTGAAGACAAGTCTTACTATTACAGTTGAAAACCTATCAGACTTACTCTGTAGTATTTATCATGAGCTAAATCATCTCCGGGGTAAATCTTCTACTCCTCTTCTGCTGTTGCAGAGTTAACCGACCAAATTCTTCTCTTTCTGAAAAGTTTTTATAAAGCAAGAATGAGCTACATAACGCTCAGCAAGTTCACCACTTTGAAAAATAATAACGTGGTTTATTTCGAAAACATTCCCAACTATATGGGTATATATCTCAGATTTCAAAACATAATTGGACAATAAATATGTCCGAGTTTGAATAAAACATCTATACTCACTAAGGAGCTTTAAGAATAACATATGAACCCTTTATAAGGTTCCTATATCAATATATCACAAGTTTGGAAATATATACATATGAGTATATCATTTTCGGCAAAACACTCTACGATTAACATACTGTTCAGGGAATACCTCATTGCAAACCTCTTTCCTTCTATTAGCTTAGAAGGTTTCTCATACAAAAACATTTCATTCTTTGAAACAATTGCAAGAGTGCACTAACACGTGCCAATCTTTATAGAAAATCTTGCAGTTCTAGATACTGCACGATGTCAATCTTTTTCTTATCAAAAACCACACTATCGGTAACTTGGCGCTTAGGCCCAAGAAGCAGTGTTTGAATATTTTTCCAAAGTGGAGGATGGGACTGGAAGAAAACATAAAAACCTGACAGGGATTGACGATGATCAGTCGCCACATCCAAGTCCAATAATCCGCGGGTCTTCTCTACCGGTAGAAGGATAGAAACTACATCCGTAACTATCCTCGGGTGAAAACTACATCCGTAATCACCCTCGGTGAAAACTAAATCCGTAATCATCCTTCGGCAACACCTGGGCCGGAATAATAATTGATGGACCGCCTGGCTCACGGCCGCTTACACATCCCGGGAATCGTTCGTCAACGATTTCCACACCTGCCAGAGTCCCTTTTCTTTTTCTTTTAAAAACTTTATTTTGATTGAAAACTGAGTAGTTGAGGTCCGACATCAGTCGACCGATGATTCTTGAAATCATACAAGAAGCAAACCTGACCGGGGGTTTTCGAAAATGTTTTGAGTTCGAAAGAGTTCGAGTTTGAAAGTACTAAAGGTATCTTGGATTAACTTTGTCTTTAAAATAATGAACCATAATTAATAAATGGTATTTTAAGATTTAATATTAATAATTAATAAAATAATAATTAAATTAAAATTGCTTTTAATCCAAGATAGGTATTTTTGAGTATTTATGATTATGTAAAAACAATTACTTAAGTATACGATACTTCCCGAATGACCCTTCGGGTTTTCGCAATTTGATTACGATATAATAATATACCGCTCCCCGGTCAATAGTATATATGGACCGCTACGACCTCTATTGCTAGAGTCGTTGTCCGAAGAAAACATTTCAATCTAAGTTCAAGGGGTGCAAACATATACGTGCTTATACATCTCAATTTCATCAATACTTCGATAAACATAAACATTTGATATGATTGAAAACTAGAAACACAACAGTGAAAGTCCTTGTATATGTAAGTTTTGAAAAGTAAACTTGCCTTGGTTTGGTTGGGGTGGTCGAGCGTGCGGAGTGGAATGATCTATACATAAGCAATAACCGCTCGTTAGTACCTTAACAATATCTCTTTAATTGCGGGGTTTTAGGGGGTACGAAATTAGCTTAATGACTTCTTCTATGACACTCTAGCCCCACTATAGGTTCATGTCATCACTCGACTACGCTCGTCACTAATTCGACTTAATTTAGTTACCATATCCGAGTCATGACCATTTCCCCTAGAATTATACTCCATTTAACGACTTTTTCCCTTGCGCGAATTTTACTCTAGCATTTTTATAAAATTGAAAAATTCATATTTTAATCCAATTCTTTTTGGGTAGCCTTCACCACTGCATTTTCTAGCTCCTCAAATTTTTCCATGATCCCAAATAAAGTTTTAGGGGTTTAAACAGGGTTCACAAGGGGGTCACTTAGTGCAGTCCGAAATCCAGAAACACATTTTACTTCTCCAGCTATAAATTAAAATCTATACATCCCCTAGTCATGAACCTTACATTTCCAGAAACTACATTCAAATACATTTCCAAAAATATATGGTAGGACCTCAGGGGACAAGATTTGGGGGTTCAAAACCATGTTACAAGACAGGTCAAATTTCTGGAAAAACTCAGCATGCATGTTTCACTTAAATCAACCAAGATTCTTACTTCCACAACACAACCAACATCTAATTCACCTAGTTCATGCTATAACATTCATGGAGATACATATACTATCCACAAGCATCAAAATCACAATCACAACACTAAAATTCAAGATCTATATCATCCACTACTTTATACAACCAAGATTAACACCAATACACATGGATCTATCACCAAACATCATAAACACTACATGGCCAAGAGGGGTTATGATTTTTATACCTTCTTGAGTACCTAGGAGCCTTGGGTAAGCTTTACAAAACTCAAGAACACCTTGAATAAGCTCCTAATATCCTTATATTCCAAGATCTATAAGAAAAACTTAACATTGTTACTATTCACCATATCTTTAACAATTAATATCTTGAAAGTTAATGGATGAAAGGGCTTGAAACTCTTAGTATACATTTCTTAGATGATGGAGAGAGCCTAGGAATTATGCCTTGAATTATGAGTGAGGAGAAATGGAAGAAGGAAGAAATTTTCTTCCTTTTTTTGGTGTAACACCCCCAGATCCGGGGTCAGGGATCTGGTGGTTACCGTCTCATAACTTATACCCAATACTTGACTTGAGTCCAAAATCAATAAGTAGCATGCTATGACCCCACAATAATAACCACTCACACACACAGTTATAGTCCCAGAGATGAAATTGAAATAAGTCTTATATTAAAGGGTTATGAATAAAGGTTATTACAATCCCAAAAGGGTAACATCATAAGTTTAAAAGTTTTGCCGTTGATTACGTTAATTATACATATAGTTAAATAGGAAACAAAAGATGTCTAACTATGCTACCTCAGCAATGGCGGCTAGCATCTCAGCGGGGAGTCCGGTGGGTCGGGTAACCCTCTTGCGCCGAGTGCGCCTGACGCGAGCCATCAGTCCTAGCTGTTGTTGTGACATAATATGAACAAAGCAAGGGTGAGTGAAATCCCACCAACAATAATATAACTGAACAGTGATACATATATACAGCAGTTCAAAATATCCTTTGAAATCATATGCCATGCATAAATGAAGTTATTGCCAGTATAATATAAAGGATGAAGTTACCAGATAACTCAAAATATTTGTTTGTAGAAATATCTGCTACATCAAAAGTAAGCGAGATATTCTCATTGTCATTAAAAAGAGGAACTTGCATGAAAAGATTGCAATTCCAGTTATGAACAATTTTCCAGCTCTACCAACAGTAATCATGTTGCAGGAAATAAAAAAGTTTGGATGATGAACCAATGATGGAGTATTCACCGCGCCCGCTGTTCCAGTCTTGATGATCAGTCGAGATTGTACAGCTCAAATTAGATTTACTTCCGGTAGAAGGAAGAACTGAGGGCTTTACTTGTCTACCGCCTTACTAGCTATCCCCGGCCAACGGTTGGGCCAAAGGGGATGGACCGGCGCTACTCGGCCTCTTACACGACTCCTAGTTCAAATAGAATTTATGATTCTGAACGTAACGTTTGTCCCCCTTTCCCCAAGTATAATACTTGTTGATAAAACTCTACAAAGTAGTCGTATCTAGTTGGAAAGGAAAATTCACCAATCACTTCCAAGCTATTGCTTGGTAACGAATATCAACTTGTTCCAACAATCTTACCCCTCGAAAGATGAGAAGGTAAACAACGACTTAATAAGTCAATAGCACCCGAGTTGCGAGTGAAGAGAATACTTTATGACCGGGAAGTCGACAAGATAATTAACATTTTCCAAGTAAGGTTCCCTTATTATTAGGGAGATAGACTCAAAGAAGAATGATGTTTGAGAACCTTTCTTGATATATGATTAATAATAATATGACTCCGAAATATTTTCTGTAATAATCGAAGAAGATAAACCTTATCGAGGTTATTCTAAGTATGGAATAAATATTCAGAGAATATTTATTGAACTAAAATATTTTACAGAATATTTAGGAATATGAAAGAATATCTTTAATCAGAGTATTTCTCAAATAATCCTTGAAGAAATATCGAGAGAATATTTATTGCATAATTAAATATTCAAATGAATATTCAAAATAATATTCATTAATTAATAAGACCTGAAAGGAATATTTAAAATATTTAAAATAATATTCGATGATTAAATAGAACCCTGGATGAATATTCAAAATAATATTCATAATTAATTAGGAATTTAAATGTTTATTGAAAAAGTAATATTCATTTAATGAATAATATTCTAAATGAATATCAAGTAATATTCATTTAGTATTCCAAGCTTTAAAGGAATATTCGAGATAAGATTCGATAAA
Organism: Saposhnikovia divaricata; assembly: GCA_036435485.1. Classification (NCBI taxonomy): domain Eukaryota; kingdom Viridiplantae; phylum Streptophyta; class Magnoliopsida; order Apiales; family Apiaceae; genus Saposhnikovia; species Saposhnikovia divaricata. The sequence continues at coordinate 146,018,906 of CM071596.1, read as the reverse complement.
TAAATCAAGCTTCAGATGAACATTAAAATAATATTTATCAGGTAATTACTATCTTAAATGAATATTCAAAAGTAATATTCATTTAATGAATAATATTCTAAATGAATATCCAAATAATATTCATTTAGTAGTCCAACCTTTAGAAGAATATTCAAAATAATAATCGATAAATAATTCGACTCTGAATGAATATTAAAAATATTGTCGAATAGTTGCGTTCAAATAATTATTTGAAGTAGGGATCGTTAAATAAATAATCTCGAACGAATATTCAAATAATATTCGTCGCCCGAATAATGGAAAATATTTACTTAGATATTTTTTTTCGAGGTAATCTCGATATGTCAAGAAATATTGACTCCCGGTCTATATTTGATGAATAAGATGGATACGCCCTTCTATGAGGGTCTTACAATAACCGGCTTATAATTGATACATTAGCTATCTAATTTATAAGCCAATAAACAATCGGGGAACAAGCATAACGATATAACTTGAAAGTAGGCATGCATGCTATGGCATATGTATAACAGAAAAAATATATATATATATATATATATATATATATATATATATATATATATATATATATATATATATATATATATATTCAATCACAACAACAGCCTAAAAGAAGGGAATTGAAACTTGCCTGGTAGTCGAGTACGATAAGGGGTAGTGGTAGCGGGTCCCGGGTCAGCTTGGTGATCTATAAATAGCCAAGGCATTCGGGATTAATCACTTAACATCTTAAAAGTTAAGTTATACTTAAATCGAAACACGTTCTCGAGTTATCTCGTTATACCCCTTTTAGTGGACTTTTTATCATTGATCCGACCCGACATTGGTTCGTTAATACGACATGTCACTCTACTTATACTTGGGACATACTTAAGTCATACAAGTTCTAAGGTTGATCATTACGAACCAATATTATACTCCGAGTTTTATCGTTCGTTTTCTAAGTGTTTTACCAGAGTTATAACCAAGCGGGTTTTTAGGGGTTCGTTCGCGTTTAACTTCGATTCTAACATTTTTATAAAATCGAAAAACGATCCGTTTCACATGAGGTTTTCTCTCACACCTTCCTTTTTACCTCTAGTATTTAATTGCCAAGATTCGCCACTGAGTAACATGATTTACGAGGTTTCAATTGAAGTTACAAACTTTTACTTACGGTTCCGAACCAATTTTAGTAATTTGTCCATAACTCCTAAACCGTAAGTCGGAATGTTTCGATTCTTTCGCCAAAACGATCTATGGCTCGAGATCTACAAGGACTAGTCATGATATTATCAAGGTCAGGAACCTACATGAACTGCCATGCTTGGTTTCTAAGTGCTAACAAAAATTCGGCATTACGACGGCTATAAATCGGACGTTCTATAAATCGTAATAACACAACCAAGCCACACCGGGCACCAATACAATTCATAAACATATTTCTCATCCCAAATCTGTCCAAGAACATCTACTTTACCATCATAATCATCATGCTTCTTAAATCACATAACTAACTACATAATCATGCTTATAATCACCACCATAATCACACAAAGCTAAACCCATCAAAACATATATAAATCTCAAATCAAATGCTAGGGTTTCAAGAGGTCTACCTTCCTTGGAGTATGTTCTAGCCTCACTAAGCTTTGTATGATCCTTGAGTGGCATTAAGCTAGCTAAATCAACCATAAAAATCAAAGAAAACCAAGATTAGTTCTTGAAGAACACTATTCACCCTCCTTGTAAATGATTTATTTGAAAATGGAAACAAAGGATTTTGGACTTGAAATTTCTAAGAGATTAGTTTCTTGAAATATAGAACTCACCTTAAAAATTACAAGATCAAACAAGGAGTGGAAGGTGGATTTTTGTTTTTGAATTTCATGAAAGCCGAATGGTAAAAAAAATGGGAGAATGGAGTTGTTTGGCTTGCTTCACTTTGCTCTCATCTATTTTGTATGAATTATTGCTTGGTTTAGAAAATATCTTGTATAAAGTGGCTTTAATAAAGTGACTATGTCATTGCATGCATCACTTGAGCCATGTGTTAAGATCTTGTGGTGTTGATGAGGTATTAAGGCTTACTAAGTAGTTTGATCTCTAATGTTACTAGTTAGCATTGTAACTACCTTGGTCACTTGGTCTTATCCTCTTGCACATGCATGCATCTTGCTCCCCTGCTTGATTCCTTGTCCGGTTATTGCTTAATTCATTAATCGTTCGAACGAATAACTCAATCGTTTCTAGTCAGGGTTTTACTGAAAATCGTAATAATATATACGCCATCATTTTCCATCTTTCTTACTAACTTTCAAATTTATATTCCTTAAATCCCTTCGTTAATTTCTTAAGTCTTTCAGTGTCCAGGGAACTCTCGGAGAAAATAAAAGTGCGGTTTTTCAGAATCCGATAGCTTTTACATACACTTATTTTCCTCCTGGATCACTAATACGAACTCAGAATTTCGTTCCGGATACTTATATATCGCGTCGTCTAATAATATTCCTAAATCAGCCAAAATCACTATTCATCCATTTTTCTTTACTCATCCTCTTAGGGTTGTACAATTGTCCCTGATCTCTTTCGATCGTTCCTTGACCTTTGTACGGAACCACTGGACCAATAACAGATATCGATTTGGATGATATAATAATAATCTTCTCCTTTAGAATTATCAAATCTCAATTCCCTAGGAGATAGATAATTCTTATCTAAAGTGTCAACCAATAGTATTCTTCATGGCATATAAACATTTGCATCCAAATCTATTCCTTTCATTCATTATCTCAATCGTTATATCGTAGTCGTAATCACTATTCACTATTACCTCAGTACAAAATAAAAAGTTTTAATTATATCCAAAATTTGGGGTTCTTACAGTCTCCCCTCCTTAAAAGGATTCCGTCCCGGAATCAAGTAGGAAGCAAAGAGTCGTTTGTCTGTCGTTTCACCTTTCAGCGTCCGGATCAACTCTTAGTCGTTCTGCCCTTTCTCAGCACATCTACTGGTGCTACAAAACGTACTTTATCCTTTTTCCCCCGACGTTGCTACTTTTCGTACAACACACTATCCGGGTTATATTCTTACTCAATCTTATCCTTATTGATACCTGCAGTAACATTGGTATCACTATCACCCTGCGAATTCGGAGGTAACCTCGCTCGTACTGTGCATTTCCTGATCGCTTTAATCTTCGTAATCTCGATCAATATAGAGAAGTGGAAAGATTTATTGAGAGATCACTATGATCAATTGAACATATGTTATATTGCATAGTTAGTACAGAAGGGGGCCAGCCTTTACTACTTGACAAGCAATTAAACAAGTTATGGTATTCCACTTAGACTTCTATCACATAGACAGATAGTCACGTAGCACTACCTCCCCTCCTTAAATGGTTGTTCTTCTCAATTCATAAAGAAGATGAATAAGAGAGAAGAAAAGAAAAGAATTCTAAAGGATTATAGAAAGTTTTCACGATTGTAAAAGATCATACTCAGAATTTACCTCTGAACTATAGAGGTTCATCAAAGAAGAAAGTAATCATGATTATATCCAATACTATTTGATCGCAATCTCATGTGTCAACATATCTTGCTGATTTGTCCACTATACTATGGACCTATACTCTGGCTCAACCTTAGAAAACTTACTTTTGGAAAATCTTTGAACCTCCCAGGTTAAATCTTACTTTCTCGCTTGACACCATTGTTACTGACATTTCTTGTCACGCTACTAGCTTTTTCATATTTATAATACTAACGCTATCAGGTTGTCATCCCGAGAACTCATTAGAAAGCCCATTTATTAATCCATTCATAACATTCCTTGCTTCACATTCCATAATTATCTTCCCCATCTTTTCTTTATCAATCACATCCTTCTTATCATCTGATTCTTATTTACTTCTGTTATTTACTTTCACCTTCATCTCTTTATTGAGATATCTTTTGCACTTGGTACCTCCTTATTGGTATTCCGTTACATTTACTCTATAATCATCACATTATTCCAATTTAAATTCTCCGAAATGAATCTGGTTGATCCCTTTAACTTAGATTCAATATAATCTACTTCTGTCAACTTGTTTCTCATCACTTATTCTTTTCTACCCGTGGGTTTCCACAGGTTGTCTTTCGTAAGTCAGACCAGGTCATACATCTACTGCTCGCACTCTTATCATCTGTTGAGCATCTGCGTTTTACTGGTGAAGCTTTGCCACATGAAGCACGTTACTACCATGCTATAAGCTTTAGGGGTAAAACTGGCTCGAATGACACCTTCCGAACACTTTTAAACTCTTAGGTGGCCTAATAAGTCTCGGGCTCAACTGCCCTTCTCTCTAAGTCTCATTAAATTTTTTTTTTCCACGGGAATACATTTAGCATCATGAATCATCAACCTCATATTCTCTATCTTGTTTGCGCAGAAGTACACTAACACAAACTTGCTTGTCATTCATCAACATGCCATTTAGCTTATCAATAGCAGCACTTTCTTTATCTTTACGTTGTCATCTACTTTCTTAGAAGAATCAGCATCGCTTGTTATTTACGTAGTGCGTTAATAGCTAACCATACGGGTTTTAATCCTTTAGGGAGACAAAGTAATCACTATTCCTAATCCATAAGGAACACTTCCTGAACTTGATGTAGATATTACATGAAGTAGATAAAATTGCAGATGAGTTTCAAGCATCGCAGCTAAGTCAGGTTGATGAAACTATCACTCATGCATCTTCCATAAAAGACTGGAAACTTAATGGTTTACTTCGTCAATTTTTGTATCATGGTCCTGGTTTGCCTCAAAACGGGACCTTCTAAGGTATGTAATATGCTTAAGACCCATCAGGAATCGAATCTTTACTTAAACTACTATTACCGTCGATTCTTGCACAATCATCAGAAGGAATGTAAATTCCTCCATTCCGATATGACCTTCAAGGTCCTTCCAAATATCATTCTGTTTCTTTGGTATGAACATTTGTAATTATTCCTTTATACTTAGACTGTCGGCCACCTCATTGGCCTTTCCTAATAATAATAATTTCTGGTAACCCTTGTTCTCTAGATACATTTCAATTCAAAGCATCCTCCCTTAAGCTCTGCTGAAGGATAAAAATATATCTATCAGTCTTTTTCCATAAGTCATTGCTTCCACCTTCCCATGGGAACTTTATCAAAGTTACCCTCAATCATACCTAGGATATTTGTTCTCTTAGTTCTTTCTTGTTCTAGGATAATCTCAACCTTCTTTGGTTCCATCCATACCTCATCATGGTTTCATACATGCCTCATCTGGCATTATTGTTATTGTGTCTTACATTCTCTACCAAGCTTCTATTTTGAAATTCAGAATATTACCTCTTTCCTTGTAAGGTTCCTTAGGTCGTCCTCATCATTCCTCCTGCACTTCTAGGTACAGGGTATAGCAAGACGTCATTGATCAATACTCTAATAATTCTATCTAAGTCATTTTCAGAACTCTTTTTAATAATCCTTACAGGTCATTGTTGCCTTAGCAAATCCAACTCATATCATCTGAATTCACAATGTCTTTATTAGGGTTAATGTCATCCCTTGTGCATTCCCCAGGTTTTGTTTTAATTTGTGGATATCCTATCCTTAATTCAACTGCCAAGGAATTCTTGCATCCTATAATTGGCAATCAAATCATGTATCCTTAATAAGGGTCTTTTCTCAATCATTCTCATTTGATAATCGATCGGTAGCTTAATGCTAATTTCTTCTTTCAGATAGTTGTCAGCCTTTTTGACCTTCCAAAAGACAACGTATGTCTATCTGCTTTCTTAAAGAACTTGGTAATGGTAGCAAGGATGTTTTGGAAGACATTGGTCGAGTTCAACGTGAATCTCTTAGTACTTATCGTTCTTCTCAAAGGTAATTGCCTTAGACAAAATTTCTATAGCATACTGATCCATCTCTGACCATTTCTATACTCTCTTCATAAACCTTCGTTGTTTACTTTCCTTAGTCATAATATATTCATGGTATTCATGATACCCTAACATCATACATCTCAAGTCATTATACTTCCATTTTTACTCGTAATCTTGGACAATCATATACACATGAATCACTTTGGTACGGGTGACCCCATTCCAAAAGTCTAGTAAATTCCCAATCCAAACATGGGTTGCAAGGGTTCAGTAGAAGATTCCTACGATCTCATTAATGTTTCCTTTATATCAGAAGCCCTTGCAGTCGGTGCTTTCTTAGAAGCAACCCTGCTTTGTCCTTTCATTGCTGGTCTAGTCACTCGATAATCCTTTGTGACTTGGCCTCAACTAGCCACACTAGAAAAAAAATATATAATTTTAGGGGTTGGCTAATAGCATTACTTTTCTAGCAATTGCCGGCATAGTACCTTCTTTGATACCTTTCCACCTTTCCAAAACTTTACTTTATATAAGTCTTAATCGACTATTCGGCACCGTCTCTGGTCACCTTTCCTCTACTTTTATCTTTTCAACTATTCTTATCAATCCCACTTGCCATGCAAGCTTACCATTCCTGGCAAAACAGCCTTTTCACTTAAGTCAATCCCGGAGTTTCTCAGTCCGGCTGGTTTCTTACTTACATTTCCTGTTTTTTGTCCAATCTCACTTCATCATTGTATTTCTACAATCAATCGCGATAACCGGGGTCTGTCCACCAACCCATGTAGCGGCTACTTTAGCCAATTCACGGGGTTCGCCCCAGTTTCTACTCTCTTCCATGAGGTTCTCTGATAATCAGAAAGACAAGGTTTGCCAAAATTCGTTGAAGTTCTCCCCAGAATTAGGGAAATTTTGGTCAATCTATCCATCTACTGGTAACATTAAGGAGACAAGTTTTGAAACCTGAAGAATAGTTTTATGAACCTCCAAGCAGGTAGAACCATAAGCAGTCCTAATTTACGAAATAATCATCATTAGGTTGGAAGTTTTACCACTGGAGAGGAACCAATTATATACATCCCTTAGAAGGGACTCAACAGTTTCAAACTGAAACCTGTCACAACATTCTGTTACCTATACGTCCTGATATTCAATATTACCAAATGTCAGTCTACTTAACCACTAGTCTCAGAAGGAACATTACCGTCGGAGTTGGTTGTTCCACACAATTGGCACTACCAAGGCCATCCGACCTGGTGGACCGCGTTGTCCGAATGAATCCGCAAGTACTTTGTCGTGCTGCGCAAGCACACATCCTAATCCTTTATGCGAAGCGTCGTTGGAAGCACAAAGTCTCCTTTTTCCATTAAGCAATGCCAACTCTTGGTCATTACCAATATCATCTTTTAGCTCCATGAAGATTTTCTCACATTTTTCTCTTTAACTGCTGCTCGTATTACTTGATCCATTATAACTCCGCATCGGATTAAACTTAAGGTAACTACTATAATCCATTCAAAGAAAGAATTTAATATTCCTCTGAATCACATGCATCTAACATTTCTGGTTCATCATTTCACTGAGTTAAATTAACCCTATACTTAGTCTCTGACAATAGTCTCATTACGAGTTCATCTTGACTCACTGGTCTTATCTTCCGGTAGGTTCTGAGATCATTGTCTTGCTTACTACTTCCTTATATAACTTTATCCAATCATGTTGTCACTTCCCAATGTTTTCACTTTCTAACTGATTCATTCATAAAATGGACATTTTCCTGAATAAAACAACTTCATCAACCTCAATTTGGTTCCATAAATTACAACCTATGACATCTGCCTTCTCATGGCGAATTATTACTGACAATATTCATACTTATTCATTTATCAAATGATATGGCACTTACTGCCTTTTCTCAACTATTCCTAGGGACTCTGCTCCTCGCCTTATATCGATGCCTTTGATAATCATACATCCCTCTAGCTCTTTCTTCGTTAATATGGAAGTCTCTAGGGATTCTCGTCTATTCCCGTATAAGATCTCAAGTGATCCTTTCAATCCGTCTTACTTGCTAGTACTACCTCCAGTAGTCCGGCTACGAATCCAACATGAATCTTCAGTTCTCTTGCTAATAACTCAGTTCTTTATGCTCCCTTTTCTGAGCACTATACTTTAGTCATCACAGTCTTTCTGGCTGCAGCCCTCATTCCTCAAGGGTAAGCTCCTTATCCTAACAGGATTTTCCTTATCTGCTGGAACCTCTTCCGGGTCTCCAGTAGGGTACTCCATCGAATTTACCCGCCGATCTTTAGCATATAAAGCATTATCGTACTGCTGCTCGTATGCCTCAAGGTCTGTCGCCTTACTCGTCGATACGATATCGAGCTAGGTTACTATCATGATACTTAAGAGTTCCCATAAGGGTTTTATATGTCATCACTACATTAAGTAGTCCGACTATGAACTTGGCAAGAGTTCTTATTATTTAGTGAATTTATTGTTTTAACGTCACCTCATCTCTGGGGTTTATAACGTACGCTCTGATACCACATCTGTAACACCCCCAGATCCGGGGTCAGGGATCTGGTGGTTACGGTCTCATAACTTATACCCAATACTTGACTTGAGTCCAAAATCAATAAGTAGCATGCTATGACCCCACAATAATAACCACTCACACACACACACAGTTATAGTCCCAGAGATGAAATTGAAATAAGTCTTATATTAAAGGGTTATGAATAAAGATTATTACAATCCCAAAAGGGTAACATCATAAGTTTAAAAGTTTTGCCGTTGATTACGCTTATTATACATATATTTAAACAGGAAACAAAAGATGTCTAACTATGCTACCTCAACAATGGCGGCTAGCATCTCAGCGGGGAGTCCGGTGGGTCGGGTAACCCGCTTGCGCCGAGTGCGCCTGACGCGAGCCATCTGTCCTAGCTGTTGTTGTGACATAATATGAACAAAGCAAGGGTGAGCGAAAGCCCACCAACAATAATATAACTGAACAGTGATACATATATACAGCAGTTCAAAATATCCTTTGAAATCATATGCCATGCATAAATGAAGTTATTGCCAGTATAATATAAAGGATGAAGTTACCAGATAACTCAAAATATTTGTTTGTAGAAATATCTGCTACATCAAAAGTAAGCGAGATATTCTCATTGTCATTAAAAAGAGGAACTTGCATGAAAAGATTGCAATTCCAGTTATGAACACTTTTCCAGCTCTACCAAAAGTAATCATGTTGCAGGAAATAAATAAGTTTGGATGATGAACCAATGATGGAGTATTCACCGCGCCCGCTGTTCCAATCTTGATGATCAGTCGAGATTGTACAGCTCAAATTAGATTTACTACCGGTAGAAGGAAGAACTGACGGCTTTACTTGTCTACCGCCTTACTAGCTCTCCCCGGCCAACGGTTGGGCCAAAGGGGATGGACCGGCGCTACTCGGCCTCTTACACGACTCTTAGTTCAAATAGAATTCATGATTCTGAACGTAACGTTCGTCCCCCATTCCCCAAGTATAATACTTGTTGATAAGACTCTACAAAGTAGTCGTATCTAGTTGGAAAGGAAAATTCACCAATCACTTCCAAGCTATTGCTTGGTAACGAATATCAACTTGTTCCAACAATCTTACCCCTCGAAAGATGAGAAGGTAAACAACGACTTAATAAGTCAATAGCACCCGAGTTGCGAGTGAAGAGAATACTTTATGACCGGGAAGTCGACAAGATAATTAACATTTTCCAAGTAAGGTTCCCTTATTATTAGGGAGATAGACTCAAAGAAGAATGATGTCTGAGAACCTTTCTTGATATATGATTAATAATAATATGACTCCGAAATATTTTCTGTAATAATCGAAGAAGATAAACCTTATCGAGGTTATTCTAAGTATGGAATAAATATTCAGAGAATATTTATTGAACTAAAATATTTTACAGAATATTTAGGAATATGAAAGAATATCTTTAATCAGAGTATTTCTCAAATAATCCTTGAAGAAATATCGAGAGAATATTTATTGCATAATTAAATATTCAAATGAATATTCAAAATAATATTAATTAATTAATAAGACCTGAAAGGAATATTTAAAATAATATTCGATGATTAAATAGAACCCTGGATGAATATTCAAAATAATATTCATAATTAATTAGGAATTTAAATGTTTATTGAAAAAGTAATATTCATTTAATGAATAATATTCTAAATGAATATCAAGTAATATTCATTTAGTATTCCAAGCTTTAAAGGAATATTCGAGATAAGATTCGATAAATAAATCAAGCTTCAGATGAACATTAAAATAATATTTATCAGGTAATTACTATCTTAAATGAATATTCAAAAGTAATATTCATTTAATGAATAATATTAAAAATGAATATCTAAATAATATTCATTTAGTAGTCCAACCTTTAGAAGAATATTCGAAATAATAATCGATAAATAATTCGACTCTGAATGAATATTAAAAATATTATTCGTCGAATAGTTACGTTCAAATAATTATTAGAAGTAGGGATCGTTAAATAAATAATCTCGAACGAATATTCAAATAATATTCGTCGCCCGAATAATGGAAAATATTTACTTAGATATTTTCTTTCGAGGCAATCTCGATATGTCAAGAAATATTGACTCCCGGTCTATATTTGATGAATAAGATGGATACGCCCTTCTATGAGGGTCTTACAATAACCGGCTTATAATTGATACATTAGCTATCTAATTTATAAGCCAATAAACAATCAGGGAACAAGCATAACGATATAACTTGAAAGTGGGCATTCATGCTATGGCATATGTATAACAGAAAACATATATATATATATATATATATATATATATATATATATATATATATATATATATATATATATATATATATTCAATCACAACAACAGCCTAAAAGAAGGGAATTGAAACTTGCCTGGTAGTCGAGTACGATAAGGGGTAGTGGTAGCGGGTCCCGGGTCAGCTTGGTGATCTATAAATAGCCAAGGCATTCGGGATTAATCACTTAACATCTTAAAAGTTAAGTTATACTTAAATCGAAACACGTTCTCGAGTTATCTCGTTATACCCCTTTTAGTGGATTCCTTTTTATCATTGATCCGACCCGACATTCGTTCGTTAATACGACATGTCACTGTACTTATACTTGGGACATACTTAAGTCATACAAGTTCTAAGGTTGATCATTACGAACCAATATTATACTCCGAGTTTTATCGTTCGTTTTCTAAGTGTTTTACCAAAGTTATAACCAAGCGGGTTTTTAGGGGTTCGTTCGCGTTTAACTTCGATTCTAACATTTTTATAAAATCGCAAAACGATCCGTTTCACATGAGGTTTTCTCCCACACCTTCCTTTTTACCTCTAGTATTTAATTACCAAGATTCGCCACTGAGTAACATGATTTACGAGGGTTCAATTGAAGTTACGAACTTTTACTTACGGGTTCGAACCAATTTTAGTAATTTGACCATAACTCCTAAACCGTAAGTCGGAATGTTTCGATTCTTTCGCCAAAACGATCTATGGCTCGAGATCTACAAGGACCAGTCATGATAATATCAAGTTCAGGAACGTACATTAACTGCCATGCTTGGTTTCTAAGTGCTAACAAAAATTCGGCATTACGACGGCTATAAATCGGACGTTCTATAAATCGTAATAACACAACCAAGCCACACCGGGCACCAATACAATTCATACACATATTTCTCATCCCAAATCTGTCCAAGAACATCTACTTTACCATCACAATCAACATGCTTCTTAAATCACATAACTAACTACATAATCATGCTTATAATCACCACCATAATCACACAAAGCTAAACCCATCAAAACATATATAAATCTCAAATCAAATGCTAGGGTTTCAAGAGGTCTACCTTCCTTGGAGTATGTTCTAGCCTCACTAAGCTTTGTATGATCCTTGAGTGGCCTTAAGCTAGCTAAATCAACCAAAAAAATCAAAGAAAACCAAGATTAGTTCTTGAAGAACACTATTCACCCTCCTTGTAAATGATTTATTTGAAAATGGAAACAAAGGATTTTGGACATGAAATTTCTAAGAGATTAGTTTCTTGAAATATAGAACTCACCTTAAAAATTACAAGATCAAACAAGGAGTGGAAGGTGGATTTTTGTTTTTGAATTTCATGAAAGCCGAATGGTAAAAAAAATGGGAGAATGGAGTTGTTTGGCTTGCTTCACTTTGCTCTCATCTATTTTGTATGAATTATTGCTTGGTTTAGAAAATATCTTGTATAAAGTGGCTTTAATAAAGTGACTATGTCATTGCATGCATCACTTGAGCCATGTGTTAAGATCTTGTGGTGTTGATGAGGTATTAAGGCTTACTAAGTAGTTTGATCTCTAATGTTACTAGTTAGCATTGTAACTACCTTGGTCACTTGGTCTTATCCTCTTGCACATGCATGCATCTTGCTCCCCTGCTTGATTCCTTGTCCGGTTATTGCTTAATTCATTAATCGTTCGAACGAATAACTCAATCGTTTCTAGTCAGGGTTTTACCGAAAACCGTAATAATATATACGCCATCATTCTCCATCTTTCTTATTAACTTTCGAATTTAAATTCCTTAAATCCCTTCGTTAAATTCTTAAGTCTTTCAGTGTCCAGGGAACTCTCGGAGAAAATAAAAGTGCGGTTTTTCAGAATCCGATAGCTTTTACATACACTTATTTTCCTCCTGGATCACTAATATGAACTCAGAATTTCGTTCCGGATACTTATATATCGCGTCGTCTAATAATATTCCTAAATCCGCCAAAATCACTATTCATCCATTTTTCTTTACTCATCCTCTTAGGGTTGTACAATTGTCCCTGATCTCTTTCGATCGTTCCTTGACTTTTGTACGGAACCACTGGACCAATAACAGATATCGATTTGGATGATATAATAATAATCTTCTCCTTTAGAATTATCAAATCTCAATTCCCTAGGAGATAGATAATTCTTATCTAAAGTGTCAACCAATAGTATTCTTCATGGCATATAAACATTTGTATCCAAATCTATTCCTTTCATTCATTATCTCAATCGTTATATCGTAGTCGTTATCACTATTCACTATTACCTCAGTACAAAATAAAAAGTTTTAATTATATCCAAAATTTGGGGTTCTTACATTTGGTCTTGGCCGAGAGCTTGCTCAAGGGGGGGGAGAAGTGTTTTGTTGTTTTGATTTTGTGTTTGGTTGAATAATTGCATAAAGTGATTGGGTGATACATATTAGTTTATGTATATGCATGGTACTAACCTAGGTATGGCCTCCTTGTACTATTGTCTCCTCCTTGGAAAAAGAAATGCAACTAGTTACTATTCCTCTTGCCATTTAGTTTAACTAGTTTGCTTTTTCCTAACTACTTGGTTGCATGGGACTTGCATGCAATACTACTCCTTGTATCATTATTCTTCCACCAATGCTTGTCACTTAAACTTTAATTCGTATCGTATCTTAATTAATCCCTCGTAATAATATTTTGTCGCGTAGAGATTTCCCTCGTAATCCCTTAAGTACTTAATTGTGTAAATTCCTCGAATATCCATAATTCCTCTTCATAATCCTTAATAAATCTTTTAATACTCTAATCATTCTCAAATCCCAAGTTTTATAATTCTTACTAGCAATAAGACTCTTGCTTTCAACAGCCTTCCCTTTATCTTACATAGTGAATGCAACAACATAGTTTCTCAGACAATCAATTCCATTAAACAACAGGGATGACTAGAAAGTCTCCAAATTGACAATGCCACATGATATTAAATAAAAGAAAATATTGCAAAAATTAGGGTTCTTACAGCCTCCCCTCCTTAAAAAGATTCCGTCCCGGAATCAGGTTGAAACAGTTGGGGGTGCTTTTCACGCATCGCGCCCTCTAGTTCCCATGTTGATTCTTCGACATTCTGGTTCCTCCAAAAAACTCTCACTAGTTTGACAACCTTGTTCCTCAGCACCTGTTCTTTTCTATCCATGATTTCTACGGGTTGCTCCACATATGTTAAGTCTGGTTGCAGATCCACTTGGTCATATTTTATCACATGTCGGAAGTCGGTATGGTAGGGTCGTAGCATGGACACATGGAACACATTATGTACTTGCTGCAAGCTTGGGGGTAAAGCCAATTCATAGGCTAACTTTCCAACTCGTCTCAAGATCTCAAAAGGTCCAATAAATCTTGGGCTTAGTTTCCCCTTCTTACCAAATCTCATCAATCCCTTCCACGGCGATACCTTTAACATCACAAACTCTCCTACCTCATATTCTTTGTCCTTGCGGGTCTGGTTCGCATACTTCTTCTGTCTGTCTTGGGCCGCTACCAGCCATCCTCTTATGAGCTCGATAGTTTCTCTTGTCTGTTGGACCAGTTCAGGCCCTAAAATCTTCCGCTCTCCAACCTCTTCCCAACATAAGGGAGACCGACATCTTCGTCCGTATAAAGCTTCATATGGGGGCATTCCTATACTCGCATGGTAACTGTTGTTGTAGGAAAATTCGATCAACGGCAAGTGGTCATCCCAACTTCCATTAAAATCGAAGGCACATACTCTCAACATGTCCTCTATGGTCTTGGATGGTTCTCTCGCTCTGTCCGTCTGATTGGGGGTGGTATGCAGTACTCATGTTTAACTTGGTCCCCACACAATCCTGAAAACTCCTCCAGAACCTGGAGTTGAACCTTGGGTCTCTACCAGATACAATGCTCACAGGAACCCCATGCCTTACCACGATCTCCTTAGATATCTCATAAAATTTGACCATTCGAAATAATGGGTTTCGTAAAAACTAATGACTTTTACATACACTCGTCTGTACCGTAAAGACGTAATATTAATTTGAAATCTTCATTTAATAATTCGTACATATCGTGATTGCAAAAATTCCTCATCCACCCATAAAATTACTATTCGTCCAGGTTTCGAATATTCCCGAAAATTAGGGTTAATGCAGTCTCCTCTCCTTAAAAGGATTCTATCTTAAGAATCTAAGGATAATAGTTGTGGATACAATTCCAACCTTACCCTTTCCAACTCTCAGGTTGACACTTCAACCCTATTGTTCTCTCCCTTGGTCTCACCAATGCCTTAATGTTGTTCCTCAACGCATACTCTCCTCGACCTGTATTCCTTATCGGTTGTTCTAGTATCCGTGTTGAGTCCTTGTATCGTTGGCCCGTGAATACTTTGTGGTCTTATTTTATAATCTGAGACAACGTCCATACGCATGGTATTCCTCACATTCCTTGGCTTGATCAGCACGCATGTGTTGCCTCCCGTCAGCCGTTACCACTTGCTATGGATACTGTATAGTCTTCGGTATATGTCGAACCAGTTCAGCTACTATATCCCTCATTTATTGACTTCTTCGTAGCGCAAGAAAAGCGAAACTTCTTCTTTCATAGTACGCTTTACAAGAGACGTCCTTACGTTCGCAGGGTGATGATCGTGATAACAACATTCATTTCACGGATAAGTTTTTATTCTCGATTTCCCCGTGAAATCTAAGGCACGACACTAAATACAAATTCGATCGTTTGGATAATTCTTCTTCCCTGTCCGTCAACCACAGATCAAATTAGTACATACGCTCAATCTCTTTGTTAAATATACCTGAAAGCACCTTCAATATTCGAAGTTTAACCTTAAGTCTTTATCTGACGTAATCGCTGCAGAAGTTTTATATTGCACCACCATCTCTTCCATATAATATTCGATAATCTTCTCAATGGAAAGTCTCTCGTAGGTAAAACACTTGGTCCAACAATTATAACTCAACTAGGGCCATCTCTTGGCTCGGTCCTTGGCGACCTACTTATGAAATTCATTATAATTCTGTTCACGTTCAATATTTTCTACAGGCGGAATTAATCCACTAGATCTCTATCATTCTGCTTTTGGCATGTCGCGTTTGTACTTAATAGTTTGCCCATACCATTCTTCATATCCGTTTGCCAAACATTCTCTTAATTCTCTATACATCTTCGTCCTTCCCCATAATTTATTTATTTTCCTCTAACATTATTCTTTACTGTATATACTCTATTTTCTTGGTCAATACTGACTGAATTCCAATTTCGAATAATACCTTCTATAGGTATCGGCCACCACACTGGCCTTCCCTAGGTAATAACAAATTTCTCCATTATACTCTCTGCTCCCTTTCATCACCTTCTCTATCTTATGTTTAGTTCCAATATGAAGATATACTTAAGGCACTTGTGGAAAAACTCTTGAAAGACGCATCATCGCGACTCTCAAAGTCTTCTTTTTATCATCAAGTATAACTAACAACGAGGTTGTTGCTAATATCTCATTTCATCCCAAAACTTTGTTCATTAATCCATAAAGGCTTTTGACTCATTAGTCCATTCAAACGATACTACCACAATTTTATAACGTTTATATTAGTGTGAAATGCCAACTTTGGCACAGTACAGAGGTCGATCTTGAGTTGGTGAAACCTTCTCTTCAACCTTATCCTTGAAAAACAACTACTCATTTTAACTAGTCAACAATTCCTCCATTTCCGGTAAGGGTATCAGTTCTCGATGGTATATATAAGATGTCATACGCTCGTCCTCCTTCACAACTGGCGCCAATCAGCCTGAGGCTTGCATGCGGCTGCGATTCCCAATAAACTTGATTAGGTGGTAATCTCGAAGGATCATTGGCATATCTCCATGCATCCATTTTCTATTAGGGTCCTGTTAAACTATATGTCTCTCTATGTGCATCAATCCCTTTAAGCTAAGTAAAGCTTCACATTCTTGCAACGATATTTCTTCCTTTCTCGTCCATCTCACTTCCATGTTAGTTTCCTCCAAGGATATGTTTTACATTGCAATCGATTTGCATTTCCTGGATCAGGAAAAGGCTTGGTAACTCCAGAATTCATTAATATAACATCCTGCCAACGGTTGGTAGAAGCGTACTCCCAACCACCTCATCATTTCTTATAATTTTCCACACACGAATATTAAAGGTCTTGTGGTATGCCCCGACATGTTACTTCTACTTTAATAATTACTCGGCATAACGCTCTGGCTGCACAATTACAACATTTGGTTTTTGATCTCATATTGGTGTAACGGTTCATAATTGTACCTCCCGTTCACCTTAGAGTAACCACTTTGAAAGGAATGGTTTCAAAATAACAAGGTCCACTAGATAATTTCAATAAGAATTCCACATTGGATGTTCCAAGAATGTTGATGGATCCAAATACTAGGAGTCTCGATTTTTTTTGGAGATGTAAGGATGGACAGAAAGAATACAACAAGGTTTATTCCTTCCCGTCCTGATAATTCTCTAATATGATACCATAGCGAATGTTGCACAAGGGCAATGATTGTTGGATACAAAAGTCATAAAGACAGTCTTTATACAATTCTTACATCGGGTGGATACTTTTCCTCCTGAATAATAAGAGGAAATCTAAAGTCGCATAGATGAAGGTCAGCCAATAGAAAGCAATTCTACTCCATGACAATTGAAGAATGAAGTAGGTTATCATTCAAGTAATCAGTGGTTTCAAATGAATCCTCATTGTGTGAATGAAAGAATAAAATATTCAAGTGATATAAAGTCTGATACGAAGATGGGTAGAATTCGAGTTGAGTGGGCGACGTCACTAGGTCTCAATCAAGTTATTCGTCAAAACTTTCATCATCATACTTTACCACATGTAAAATGCATTGCGGAATGAATTAAATTGGGAGTTGGACCAGTGAAACAATAACTAGTCCTTTTCAAGAAACACTAGCAACTAGCTAGACAAGATTTGCTAGTTCGCCTGTTTGAGACATCACCACCAGCTAGGACAATTAGCTAGGTGTTCTTCACAACATTACAATTTTGAGTGGGTAGAACAATCAACTAGTCATTCATATTGACATAACGACTAGCCAGTTTTAATTGGATAGAACGGAGTTTCAACATCGTAGCCACTGAAGAAACTTTAGGCTTCTCGGACAACGAATGAAAATAAGAAGTTATTAATTTTGAAAAAGAAAACTATAAAATCTGAAGAGAATGTTCTAGATATCGGAACAATCGATAACCTCTCATCAAATATTACTTATAAGTGAAACGGTCCACCCAAGGGTGCCTCCGTACACATGCTTTATCAGATCCGACAATAGAATTAAATTCGGAATACCAATATCAAAATGATATCCTTACTATGATTTCAATGTACGATGTACAATCTCATCTTGAATAGAAGAAAAGAATTCATGAGGGATGTCTGGACATTAGATCATCCATGCCCTCAGTAATTTGTTGAATATTTATGAGCTCAACTGAAGAGTGCAAGTATGAAAGAAGCAATCAAATATCGATATTCGTTAAGTAGTATTCGTCGATTAATTAAGGAAATATTTGTTGAACATTCCTTGGATAATTGAAAGAAAGTGTAAATAGTCCTGAGCAGAAATAATTATAAACTTCAAATAGAATGCTCGGGGATCAATTAAGATACTTTGGATGAGTCCCGGTTTCGAGAAAGTATATCACTGGTTGTTATTCCACAAGTTTGAAGTAGAAAGCTAGGAGGGTTACCTGATATAAACTAATCGAGGTAACATGGTTAGTGAACAGTTTAAAATGAAGTAGTGCACCAGCCGGTAGTTACCAAAATAAGTTAATAATCATTCGTGCATCTCATTATCACCACTATGAGGGTAACTCCATCTCTTCATCTTCTTAATACAAGACACCAACTAGTGCGTCTCTCAATCATCATCTTAAAGTCATTTATGGAGTTAGGGTTTCACAAATATCTCTGTCATTTCCGTGCTTTATCTTGAAGACCAAGCTTCACATCATTCCGGGGACACCTGCTAAGTCCATAGGGTCCTACTTCATGCCTTCCGACATGAATCACAAGTGGCCAGTTCCCCCTGGGAACAGATCAAAGAGATCTCTCAGGGATCTCAGTGCAGTCCATAGGTTCAGTGGCGGGTGTGTGTATGTGAACATATACAAAAAAAAAAATTTATTGAGGTCTACAATACATATATACGTAGTCCCTGATAACATCTCTATCAAAGGATCCCACTCTAGAACCACTGGTCCTTTCTTTTGGTAGACTCCGAGATCACTGAATCGCTTGTTGTAACCATATTCAACTTCTCTTGAGTCCCTTTGTTAATTATACTTGTTTGTTCTCTAAGTTAAACTACCATGCTCTAGTGTCCGAATCATGCGTGGAATTATCTAGCACGCTCGTCTTATGATAACATTCTCGTATAACACATGTAAAATTCGCCATCAAGGGTAATGAATTCCACAGCGGCATAGTGACCAACTTTCAGGTAAACCCGTTACTTATCGAAAATCGGATCTTATAGCCAAAGTAAAAGACTTTCATTATTCCAAGTACTAAGTACCCTTAATTACATAGGGAAGTCTAAACTTCTTGATTCTTAAAATGCCGCCTCCTAAACTGTGGAGGACTATGGGCCATAAAATTTATGCCAGCCTAGTCATCCGTTCATATTGGCAATATCGCCTCTACCTCAGCTGCTCTTGAGGTTTCGCTCTGCTTCCTATATCATTACCTATGATAGGTCATGTACGACTCTCAAACCTCCATTCATCCTTCTGAAGGTCTCAAAGGATTCTATCGACCCTAGTACAATACCTCCAGTAAACACTCCAGTCCATTCTACTCACCGGTACCTCTTCCGGTAGTCCAATAATAAGTTTACTACGATCTCTTATGTCATTCTCCTACTTAGACTTAACTCTCAACACTCTCGTTTCTGAGTACAAAGATTCAGGTCGTCACATCATCATCCAACCATATCATACCTGTATTAACTTTACAACTCAACAATATATCCATCCAGACCTCAATCTTACACACAAACAAGTTAGAGCCTCAGAAACGATAATCAAAAGTGCCACTAAATATTACAATTCATTTGTACAAATCAGAGTCTTACGCAATTCCACTTATACAACTATATTTGAAGACAAGTCTTACTATTACAGTTGAAAACCTATCAGACTTACTCTGTAGTATTTATCATGAGCTAAATCATCTACGGGGTAAATCTTCTACTCCTCTTCTGCTGTTGCAGAGTTAACCGACCAAATTCTTCTCTTTCTGAAAAGTTTTTATAAAGCAAGAATGAGCTACATAACGCTCATCAAGTTCACCACTTTGAAAAATAATAACGTGGTTTATTTCGAAAACATTCCCAACTATATGGGTATATATCTCAGATTTCAAAACATAATTGGACAATAAATATGTCCGAGTTTGAGTAAAACATCTATACTCACTAAGGAGCTTTAAGAATAACATATGAACCCTTTATAAGGTTCCTATATCAATATATCACAAGTTTGGAAATATATACATATGAGTATATCATTTTCGGCAAAACACTCTACGATTAACATACTGTTCATGGAATACCTCATTGCAAACCTCTTTCCTTCCATTAGCTTAGAAGGTTTCTCATACAAAAACATTTCATTCTTTGAAACAATTGCAAGAGTGCACTAACACGTGCCAATCTTTATAGAAAATCTTGCAGTTCTAGATACTGCACGATGTCAATCTTTTTCTTATCAAAAACCACACTATCGGCAACTTGGCGCTTAGGCCCAAGAAGCAGTGTTTCAATATTCTTCCAAAGTGGAGGATGGGACTGAAAGAAAACATAAAAACCTGACAGGGATTGACGATGATCAGTCGCCACATCCAAGTCCAATAATCTGCGGGTCTTCTCTACCGGTAGAAGGATATAAACTACATCCGTAACTATCCTCGGGTGAAAACTACATCCGTAATCACCCTCGATGAAAACTACATCCGTAATCATCCTTCGGCAACACCTGGGCCGGAATAATAATTGATGGACCGCCTGGCTCACGGCCGCTTACACATCCCGGGAATCGTTCGTCAACGATTCCCACACCTGCCAGAGTCCCTTTTCTTTTTCTTTTAAAAACTTTATTTTGATTGAAAACTGAGTAGTTGAGGTCCGACATCAGTCGACCGATGATTCTT
Organism: Saposhnikovia divaricata; assembly: GCA_036435485.1. Taxonomy (NCBI): domain Eukaryota; kingdom Viridiplantae; phylum Streptophyta; class Magnoliopsida; order Apiales; family Apiaceae; genus Saposhnikovia; species Saposhnikovia divaricata. The sequence continues at coordinate 145,997,907 of CM071596.1, read as the reverse complement.
GAAATCATACAAGAAGCAAACCTGACCGGGGGTTTTCGAAAATGTTTTGAGTTCGAAAGAGTTCGAGTTTGAAAGTACTAAAGGTATCTTGGATTAGCTTTGTCTTTAAAATAATGAACCATAATTAATAAATGGTATTTTAAGATTTAATATTAATAATTAATAAAATAATAATTAAATTAAAATAGCTTTTAATCCAAGATAGGTATTTTTGAGTATTTATGATTATATAAAAACAATTACTTAAGTATACGATACTTCCCGAATGACCCTTCGGGTTTTCGCAATTTGATTACGATATAATAATATACCGCTCCCCGGTCAATAGTATATATGGACCGCTACGACCTCTATTGCTAGAGTAGTTGTCCGAAGAAAACATTTCAATCTAAGTTCAAGGGGTGCAAACATATACGTGCTTATACATCTCAATTTCATCAATACTTCGATAAACATAAACATTTGATATGATTGAAAACTACAAACACAACAGTGAAAGTCCTTGTATATGTAAGTTTTGAAAAGTAAACTTGCCTTGGTTTGGTTGGGGTGGTCGGGCGTGCGGAGTGGAACGATATATACATAAGCAATAACCGCTCGTTAGTACCTAAACAATATCTCTTTAATTGCGGGGTTTTAGGGGGTACGAAATTAACTTAATGACTTCGTCTATGACACTCTAGCCCCACTATAGGTTCATGTCATCACTCGACTACGCTCGTCACTAATTCGACTTAATTTAGTTACCATATCCGAGTCATGACCATTTCCCCTAGAATTATACTCCATTTAACGACTTTTTCCCTTGCGCGAATTTTACTCTATCATTTTTATAAAATTGAAAAATTCATATTTTAATCCAATTCGTTTTGGGTAGCCTTCACCACTGCATTTCCTAGCTTCTCAAATTTTTCCATGATCCCACATAAATTTTTAGGGGTTTATACAAGGTTCACAAGTGGCTCACTTAGTGCAGTCCGGAATCCAGAAACACATTTTACTTCTCCGGCCATAACTTAAAATCTATACATCACCTAGTCATGAACCTTACATTTCCAGAGACTGCATTCAAATACCTTTCCAACAATATATGGTAGGACCTCAGGGGACAAGATTTGGGGTTTCAAAACCATGTTACAAGACAGGTCAAATTTCTGGAAAAACTCAGCATGCATGTTTGACTTAAATCAACCAAGATTCTTACTTCCACAACACAACCAACATCTAATTCACCTAGTTCATGCTTTATAACATTCATGGAGATACATATACTATCCACAAGCATCAAAATCACAATCACAACACTAAAACTCAAGATCTATATCATCCACTACTTTATACAACCAAGATTAACACCAATACACATGGATCTATCACCAAACATCATAAACACTACATGGCCAAGAGGGGTTATGATTTTTCTACCTTCTTGAGTACCTAGGAGCCTTGGGTAAGCCTTACAAAACTCAAGAACACCTTGAATAAGCTCCTACTATCCTTATAATCCAAGATCTATAAGAAAAACTTAACATTATTACTATTCACAATATCTTTAACAATTAATATCTTGAAGGTTAATGGATGAAAGGGCTTGAAACTCTTAGTATACCTTTCTTAGATGATGGAGAGAGCCTAGAAATTATGCCTTGAATTATGAGTGAGGAGAAATGGAAGAAGGAAGAAATTTTCTTCCCTTTTTTGGTTTTGGCCGAGAGCTTGCTCAAGGGGGGGGAGAAGTGTTTTGTTGTTTTGATTTTGTGTTTGGTTGAATAATTTCATAAAGTGATTGGGTGATACATATTATTGTATGTATATGCATGGTACTAACCTAGGTATGGCCTCCTTGTACTATTGTCTCCTCCTTGGAAAAAGAAATGCAACTAGTTACTATTCCTCTTGCCATTTAGTTTAACTAGTTTGCTTTTTCCTAACTACTTGGTTGCATGGGACTTGCATGCAATACTACTCCTTGTATCATTATTCTTCCACCAATGCTTGTCACTTAAACTTTAATTCGTATCGTATCTTAATTAATCTCTCGTAATAATATTTTGTCGCGTAGAGATTTCCCTCGTAATCCCTTAAGTACTTAATTGTGTAAATTCCTCGAATATCCATAATTCCTCGTCATAATCCTTAATAAATCTTTTAATACTCTAATCATTCTCAAATCCCAAGTTTTATAATTCTTACTAGCAATAAGACTCTTGCTTTCAACAGCCTTCCCTTTATCTTACATAGTGAATGCAACAACATAGTTTCTCGGACAATCAATTCCATTAAACAACAGGGATGACTAGAAAGGCTCCAAATTGACAATGCCACATGATATTAAATAAAAGAAAATATTGCAAAAATTAGGGTTCTTACATTGGTGGCCTGTTAGAGGCAGCTTTGCTTGCCCCTGACGTGGCTAGTTTATTCATTGGGTAATCCTTCCTTATATGACCTTGACGTCCGCACTGGAAACAAGTGGTGCTTTTGTTGGCACTAGGGGTAACCGTGGTACAGGAGGTAGCATAGTGGCCCACTCGTCCACACTGATAACAGGTTAGTTGTTTTTGGTTACACACATTGGGGCGTCTTCTCCCACAAGTTACACATACTGGTAATGGGGGTCGAGAATGGTGGGAGTGAGACACTCCTGATTGCTTGCTGTCTTGGCTTATACTTGCGCTCACAGGTCGCTTGAACCCCACATTCCTTCCAGGTAGGGAGGTCGCCCCTCGGTTAAACTTATTTGGGGAGTTCCCTCCTACAAAACCTCCACCCACACTAGCATGTTTCCATTTTATCTCCCCTCTCTCTATCCTTCTGCATCTGACCACTCCGTGCTTCCACAATTGATGTTTACTGAACCAAGGTGGCATAGTCCGTAATCTCAAAGACTGCCACGCAATTCTGAATCCACTACTTCAAACCCAGCTGAAACCTCTTCGCTTTCTTCTCGTTGATATTCACAAACTCTGGTACAAACCTCGACAGCTCGGTGAACTTTGCCTCATAATCGGCCACTGACAAATTATTCTGCTTCAGTTCCAAAAACTTGAGCTTTATTTGAGTCTCCATAAACTTTGGGAAGTACTTTTCCAGAAACAATTGTTTGAATCTTGCCCAGGTTATTATAACGTCTGTCTCTATGTTTTTCTTGGCCTCCTACCAGTAGTTGGCCTCTCCTTTCAGAAGGTAAGTGGCAAAAATAGTCTTTTGCACCTCATCAATGCTTAGAATCTCAAAGGACTTTTCCATTTCCTTTACCCAGGCTCTTGCCTCGAATGGGTCAGCTGATCTTTGGAATTCTGGGGGCTTGAGTGACTTAAAGGCCTTAAAAGTATTCGCCACTATATTGTTGTTTCCTTGAGGTGGTTGGGGATAACGGTTCAAATTCTGTCGGAGCAGATTCATAAACTGACCCATGGGGTCTCTATCCTGGTTCTCCCCTTCTTGTTCAACTTCAGTTTCCTCTTCTTCTATTTCTTCTTCAAACTCTGCAGTGTAAAAGGGTTCATCCGCTTCCCTATACTGGGAGTCCTCCTGCTCATTATAATCCTCATCTAGCTATTCATCATATTCAGGGTTTTCCTCATGTTGATTGTGACTATCTTGATCGATAGATACACGGGGTTAGCCCTAGTCCCCATTCTTTATGGAGGCATCTTACTAAAAATTTGGAAAATTTCACATTAGGCTTATTCACTTATTTTAAGGATTTCTCCTTGCACAGTCGTTACATGTTTGGAAATAGAATCCCACAGCTCTATATTTTATGGCAATTTAATCATAAACAGTACGTGCAGATAACAATCTAATAAACTTGTGATCACGTCATGACAGAGCTGAACTAAACTGAAAGGAAACAATATATACATGGTACGGAGAATATATAATCTGAGTCAACATCGACAGTTTAAAAGTACAACTGTTCTAACAACATCTAGTCAAAAGTGAAGTACATGGTCTATCCGTCTAGTCAGGAAAGGGAAACTATATACAATGAAACAATCCCACAAAAGTTGGCACTATACTATGGCCATACATGACTAGAAGACTAGACTACCACATCACCATCTCTAGAATCAGCCACCAATGCGGTCCAAAGCCCTCACCCTCGCCATAACATGGCGAAAAATCTCCTCAGCATCCACCCTGGATATCCTGCCACCCTCATCAGTGGGTAAAGCTGGAATCCTCATCCGTGCCCTAAGCTCAATGTGAGTCATCGCCCTCGGAGTAGCTCGAGGGGTAGAGAACCTCCCGCCGCCCTGGCGTCCAATCCTGGCAGCTCTCTCTACCACTAACTTCATCCGTGACTCTGCTAGTCTAGCCTCAACCACTGCCAACTCTGTAGACACTATGCCCACTATCCAGTTATGCACAAGCAAAGGTATCCCCTCTACCGGAACATGAGGTGGGGTAGTCGGGTCTGCTGGTGGTGCAATCTCTGCCTGTTGTGGCTCAGGGGTAAGCTCCTCAAAGCCATCATCAGGAGGGCTCAAAGGCAATGGTGTATGGGTAGGGGCTCTCTCAGTAGGAAGTTGAGGCAATTAAAGACCCGAACTCCTAGTAGTATCAACAATCGGCTCCTCAACATGAGCCTCCATCTCAGAATCATCCCCCTCAGTACCATCCCCAATCTGCTCCTCAATATCCCCCTCAGTACCATCCCTAGTCTGCTCCTCAATATCCCCATCAGCACCCTCATCAACCATCTGCTCGGTAACCGTATCCGCCCTCTGCTTAGTACTCACCTCAATCATCTGCTCAGTATCCCCCTCCATAATCTCAATATCAGCTGTAGCCTGAATCTCATCTGGATCCTTATCATCAGAATCCACATCAACAACCTCAGTGTCCTCAGCGGTCTGGACCTCCTCCAGATCCTCATCCTCAGAATCCTCATCAATCAGACTCTCATAGTACGGGTCTGTAGTCCGGAGTAAGGTCTCATCATGTTGTCGCTCATAAGCCTAAGGGTCAGAAATGTCGTTCGCCTACACAATAACGAACTATGTTACTATTATGATATTTAAGAGTTCCCATAAGGGTTTTAGTCGAACTTGGCAAGAGTTCTTATAACGCCCTAGAAATTTCGAATTTAGAATTATTTATTTTATATAAATTATAAATTACATTATGTGAATATTGTTGGAAAGGTGGAATGTATGTGAAATTGTGTTGATGTGATTATATGATGATTTGTGTAAGTTGTGAAGGTCGGTGTATTTTTATTTGTACTTTAGAGGATTTAAATATATTTAAATCATGTATTTTTAATCCTCTGTCAATTTTATAAAATTATCGGAGTTATTAAAAATCATGAAATCTTTTGTAATATTGTCTTTATATATTTATTGAGTTTTTAAAATTGTTGGGTGGATTAATTTGGGTGTTGTGGTATTTTGAAATGATTTTAAGAATTTTATTGTATTTAAAGGATCAAAATTTGTAAAATTCTTATTTAATTCATTTTTAATCCGAGAAATATTTTAAAAATATGTGTGTGCTCGTAATTTTATATTCTTTATTTTAAAAATGAAAAGTTTAATTTTCCGAACTTTCAATTTAATTTCGATTTATGAAAGTTACGTATTAGTTTTAAAAGTGAATGAGAAGTGTTGTATTTGGGCTCGGATAAGGTGTAGTCATGTAATTATATTGGGCCAAGCCCAATAACACCACAAACACACACACAACATCCGGGAGAAATCTAGAAACGGAGAGAGAGAAATAGAAAGGGAAAAAGAAAATTTGGGGAAAGATAAGAAAAACTAGGGATTTAGAAAGGATTTGTGGGAACATGGAATTGGGGGTTCAATTGCTACATATATATATATATATATATATATATATATATATATATATATATATATATATATATATATATATATATATATATATATATATATATATATGTATGCGTGTATAGGTGTGTATAGCATGGGGGGATCGGGTTTTATGCAAGAAAGGGGTGGGGGAGGTAGTAGCGGCCGGGGGAGGGGGAACCACCGCGCGCAGCGGCGGCAGCCGGCGGAGGTGGTGGTCGGAGGCGTGGCGTGTGCAGCAGGAGGGGAAGGGACCAGCGGGGAGAAGAGAAGAAGGAGAGAAGAGGAGAGAGAGAGAGAGAGAGAGAGAGAGAGAGAGAGAGAGAGAGAGAGAGAGAGAGAGAGAGAGAGAGAGAGAGAGAGAGAGAGAATTGGAGGGAAAATTTGGAGGAATATTCATCTGAAGGTATAAAATTTTATTTAATTTATTTATTTTATTTTTTCGATGTAATTATTTAATTTCTCATTTTAGATTAATTGGGTAATTGTTGTAAATAAATTATATTAATTGCGATAGCATTGTTGTAATTAAATTAGAATTAAGTGTGATGCGATGATTTAATTTTCGTAGTTATTTTGGAAGAGTTTATAATTGTTGATTAACTGTGGGTTCGATTATTGCTTTGATTAATTGTTTAGTTGATTATATTGGTGGGTAAATTATATTAATAGTGGTGCTATTTAATTTCAATATGTTAGTTTGAATTATTGAAATTTTGGATGTCGAGCTTCCGATTATCTAATGATGGTTCAGTCGGGAGTTATATGGATCGTTGTTGTTGTATAATATATATATATATATATATATATATATATATATATATATTTATTTATATGAGTTGGCTAGTCGTAATTGTCTGCGTGCTAAGTGTTATAGGTCAAGTAATAGTAATATTTGTTAAGTGCTTTAATTGTCAGATTTTGGTGGAGAGTTTGAAACCCTATTGGTTTTGATGATGACACAATGCAGCAAGCTGACTGCTTGGTTTTGATGATGACACAATACAACAAGCTGATTGCTTGTTACTTAATATATATTAGCCTGCTATCAAACTTTATTTTGCAGGATGCTTTGATTGAGGGGGAGTTTTTAGCTCAATCTCAAAATCTTAGTTTTGATGATAACATAGCTAGCAAGCTGGTACGCTTGTAATGATATATTATGGCTAGCTTCTTGTGTATATTTTACAGTACATATAAGTTATGCTATATACAAAGATGTTAACATGCTGGATATATGTACTGGACTAATATTGTTTTGCAGGATTATTACTTATATTATTTCTTAGCAAAACAGGGTATCTCAGCTAGCTGACAGTACAAGAGTTCTTATAACACAGCAAGCTGACAGATAACACAGCTAGCTGACAGTACAACACAGCAAGCTGGCAGTCTGTCAAGAATATAAAGGGGAGTACGTTTTTATAGAAAATATTGTGGAAATCAGTTGTAAGATTTGTCTAATATATTTATACATGATATTATATATATTAGAGCACTACTCAACTAGAAGAATCTTGCTAGACAACTTCCACTCATTAAAGGAACATTTTATTTCTTTAATGCCCCACTAAAAACAACCCATGTGCTTACTTTTCAAGCATGCTCTCTTAAAGTCAAATAATTCATGCTACAACATCTCCACCACCAGTTGTCTTGCAGAAAAGTCTTCAAAGAAAACACATGCATTCATTATCTATCTATTGTTTTCTTTATTTGTCACTAACGGATTTATTCAAGAACAAAAGGCTTTGTTCTCATCTCTCTCCACTGAATATATTTTGTATCTTCAGTTTTATACATATCAAACCTGCAGGTGAACGTTAGTAGGGCATTTAATTTGAACAAAGCCACACGTGAGAAGATTTCTTCAAGACCGTTGCAAGATTGTTCAAGATTTCATCTCCTACACCTCACTATAAACGGCTGCGTGGTTCTTCATTGAAAGTAAGACACCAGAGAATAAGAACCTTCAATCTATATTCAAGAATACAAGAAACAACTCTGCACATCATTTCAAAAGAGCTCCTGTACTATATTATATACATCGAGTTTTCATAGAGTTCATATCCTTGAGTTGTAATTATTTTTATTCATTGTATTGTTCAACTTGTAAAGTTGGTAGTTGCTGAATTGTTGAGCTTGTGGAACAAGGATTCAAGGAGCATTAGGCTAGAGAAGTTTATACTTGGTTTAAGTATAGAACTTAGAGAGCTGTGTTCAGGAAACAAGAGGTTCCAGCTAGCTGCAGTTAGTAACTGGGTGATAAGGGAGATATATTATTGAGTCTTGTAATTGGTTTTTCTTGTGATCAATAATATATTCTCTTACCAAGTTGGTAAGGGACTAGGACGTAGACCATAGACGATTAGGGGTCGAACCTAGCTAAAAGTCTTGGTGTTCTTTACTTACTGCAATTTTGTCCTTCTGCATTGCATATCACAGTTAGCTGCCTATTCATTAATCTGTCTCTTTTGGTGAACCCAGTTAGCTGCCTATCGTACCCAGCTAACTGCCAGTATATATTTTCTTAGGCAGAATAATTTTTATTTGGTCATTGTTAGTCATAACACCTATTCACCCCCCCCCTCTAGGTGTATTTTCAGAGTTATGTGTGATTAAGTGATTTTGATTAAGGAATTTATAATTTCCTAAATTGTGTAATTGTATAAATGCTAAGTGATGGTTTCTGAAAAGTACCACTGGCCCTAGAGGCTGTGTGGTTTGTTTTGATTTAGTTTTCCAATGTAATCTATAGCAAAGTTAAACTGTCAATTTATTTTTCTTACATGTTGAGGTGCCGCATGTCTGGGCGGATCATTTTCTTTATGTGTTTATGTGCCGCATGTCTGGGCGGATCATTTTCTTTATGTGTTTATGTACCGCATGTCTGGGCGGGTAAATTTCTTTATGTGTCTATGTGCCGCATGTCTGGGCGGGTACTTTCCATTATTTGTTTACTATTATGTTGCTGCCAGAGAAGCAGCTATATTTTGAAATGATTTTGAGTTAAATTGTTGAATTGAAAAACAGGGGGATAGTCCTATTTACGAATACTTCATGCCAAAATTTTCTAAAATTCCCCGGTAAATCTATTTAAAATCTATTTAAATTATCGATTTCAGTGATTTAAAAGTATGTTATGATTATCGAGAGTCTAAGTGAATATGTAATAGCAGACGTGAGAATTTGAGGTGTGATTTTGCTGTGAAGTGGTTGCCACTGGATAATATTTTAGAGTTAAGTGGCTATCTGTGTTAGATGTTTATTTAATCTAGTTGATTGTACTAAGACTATTTTATGAATATGACTGTATATGTCTATATATGATATGTGTGTAAGCGTTATAGGACGCGTATGGGTAGAATAAAGCAAAATAATAAGATTTTGCTTAGTTTGATACTAAAATAGTATTTGACCTTGAAAAGGTTCGAATAGGAAACCTGGCCAAGGATAGTGCGCGGGTAATCTGAAAGACGAACAGAAGGATGAGTATCAAAGCCGATGGGTGAATGGACGTGGAAATTGATGGGTTACGAAGTAGGAAATGAAGGTAGGGCCAGTTAAGAGGCTAGCAAGTAAAGAATGGAGTCGGATGTGAAGTGAGTCATGGATCGATATTTACGATCGAGAACTTTGTATAACGAGGCAAGTGTTAATGCTATTCACTTATTGTTCAAGTGATGCAATTTAGTTTATTTGTAGTATGAATTAATTTGGACAAGTATAGTTGAAAGATAACATATATTTCATCAAATTAGTGTGATGTTGTTTACTTTCCCTACCCATAATTCACATGTCAGTTTTACAAAGAATCTTGCAAATAACCATTTTCACATTTTGACAATGGAATGCCATTTCTTCTATTTTCGTCAAACACTCTTAAGAAATTTTCTAAACTAGGAAATCCAAGTTTTTTTTAACTTTTACGAAACCCTGCTGGCAAAATTCCTGATCTAGCATATTTTTACCAATGGACTCCCATTTGGACAATGTTTTCTCTAAGCTGATCTGAACCTTTCCATATTGAAACTGTTTTGCAAATATTTGTTCTAAGCTATTTTATCCGCTTATGGAAGCTTAAACTCTTCCGTGTGTATAAGTTTTATTAAATGCCCAATACTTGACCATATCCTTGCTTTAGTCTAGAATTTCAATTGTTGAAAATCTTATTGCAATTTATATCCTTATTCTTGCTCAAATGAAATTTCTCTTTAGATAAGTTGCTGATGTTATGATTCTAATTATTCGTATCGATCTTGTTGATACCTATTCGAATTGACGTTCTTTATAATCCCCACCCTATGTGGTATCGAACTTGTCGATATCAGTTGAGAATCTTGGTTGTTTGTTTATCCCCTGTGTTGTATCGAACTTGTCGATACTAGACGATGATGTCGTTTCTTATTAACTCCTAATCTTGAGTTGATATTCTGGACGTGAGTTTCCAGTTTTTGGATATCAAGGGTTGTCGATTGTCCCGACACCTATTGTGGTTGATATAGAATTGGAAATGTTTTTAAAAAGTGGCCCTTGGGGCGTAAGACCCTTCAGGGTGGGACCTTATTATGGTCGGAAGTTAAGGCTAATGTGTGCCATGGATCCAATTAAGGACATTGCTGTGTGCGTTTGTCCGGGGTTAGTGCGTGACTGATCAGCAGCCTAACCTTGATGTTTTTTTAAAAAAATAAATAAAAATTCAAATTCTAATCTATATTCTGAGATTGAGATGTTTAGTTCTTGACTCCTTGAAAGTCTGTTTTAATAATATTTTGATATCGGAACTCTTATCACTTCTAGTTTCTGATGCATCTTATTAATGGCGAATTGTTGGCCCTCGTGGCAATCTAAAAGTTGATATAACTGATTCCTTCATAGTATGAAACGAAACCCCTTTGTTTATCAGATTTGTCATCGTTATTGAAATTGTTATCACTATTGCACTTGCTGAGCATTGTTGGCTCACTCTTGCATGTTTGTTTTTTTCAGTCAATAGAAAAGATTAGTGGATCTAGTAATGGTCAGCGGTGTTGCTTTCCAGCAGCGAGAGGAGATGATCGGGTTATGGAATCTCATTGGATAGAATTGGTCAAGGTGGGACATTTAGATGGACAGAAATCTCATGTAGTTATAAAAATTGTATAACAACTTTATTTCTGACAATGGTTGTAATTTTATAATTCGATAGTTTGTTTCATACCATAACCTATATGCGATCTTGGTTAAGGTGTTTTTATTGTTTTCTATTGCCATATAATGTTTATAATCAGAGTTGTAAGAAATTGATGGTGATTAATGGCCCCAAGTCTGTACCCCGGATTATGGGATGCTACAAGTTGGTATCAGAGCTACAGGTTATGGTCACTGAAACAAATTAGGAGGGTTAGGTGTACGTGTATAGGATAGATGTCGGGTAGAACGATTTAGGACAAGGATCGCCTTAGGGTACCTCGACAAGTATTGCGATGCATACGATCTTTCGGCGTATCGTGCACGAGTAGGAGTTCGAATCATTTGAGGATTTGGCTATGAGTGAGATAGCAAACCCGAAGCCGCATAAGCTTAGCGGGCTGCTGGAGCTACCATTTTGGAGAGTGTCATCTTGAGATTTTCACGTATATTTTAGAACTTTTCTACGATATTAGTTACGATGTGAACGTCATGGAAAGAATATGAGAAAGTTGTGAACATGAAGTGGGAAGTGATTATTAGCAAGAATTGGAAGTTGAGCGTAGTTGTGCACCCTTAATCGTTGATTCATTCAAATTCATTGCTTAAAGAAATTTCTTATTCTTCTTTTGAATTGTCATAAATTAATTCCCGGTTGGTATCGTTGCTGAGGCATTCGTTGAGCAGTGATGGTCCAAAATCGAGAATGAATTGAGATCTTCTTATTTATTCAACTTATTATTGTCAGGCCGGTTTTGGCAGCTAAGTATATTAGTGCTTAGTCGACAAGAATGAGGTTATGAATAATTAGGAATTTCTTGAATATTTGCTTGATCAATCATTGAAACATCTATTGAAAAGTCTTTTATACATCAATTGATGACGAGCTTTGTATATCAGATTTATTCGAAATTCAATCCCATTCTTTCGGAAAAATCTATACTTTCAGAGGACACTTGGTCCAACGTTACAAGGAATATTTTTGAAACTCTTGAATCCCTTCCATTGTCATGAATATCTGATTTTCTCTATTCCAGTGAAGATGAACAACCTATGCAGATAGAGGATTTAGGGACATCTTATCTTTGTGATAGAAGTCCAGTGGGACGCCACTGATTGCGTTTGTCATTAAAGTACTAAAGACTGGCCATCTTTATGTACTGTGGTGGTTGACCAAGTGACAAATGCAACCTGAAAATAGTTCAAAGATCATATTGATATCTCAGTTAAATTCCTTTATAAAAGTTTTATCAAATACACTCAGTGTCTATTCACACTTGATGCCCATTCATATTATTGACTTCTTTTGTCAGAAATTCGATGATTTCAAAATTCCTAATGATGATGAGATGCGAAGATAGACGTGACGACGTCTTAAATGATTAAAACTATAATTGCATTGACGAAGGAGTGGTTATGCAAGTTTAAAAATTTGGTGATTAAGACAGATATGTCATGTCAAATTGGAATAATTACTGAACCGATAAAGCATGGACAAGGTCTGAGGCTAATGAGAATTGAATACAGGAAAAAGGACAGTAAATAAGAGTGCATGATTACAGATATTGTTAGGGGCGAAAAGAGAATGGTAATGGAGATATGGGTATAAGATGTTCAATGCCGAAGAAAGATTGTTTTGGACACCTACTGAAGGGCAGAGATGGTAAATGAAATATCATAAGATTTTGAATGTTTCAAATCCATCGTTAGACATAAGATTTTATAATCAAGAAGGCTAACTTAAATAAATCAGAGTGAAGTAAAACATAATGGTTTGTATGAATTATCAAGAAGAACCAAGACTGAATGAGGGGTAAGGTGAATATGTGGAGTAAATGACTTATGCAAGCCAGTATAGAAAGTCATGATTATCAAGGATGGTGGAAAGTTGACCAAGATAGAATAAAATGTCAATAAGGAGGAAGGCAGAGAAATCAAAAAGTTTCCAGAAGTGATTAAATAGAAGGCATATAAAATATAGTTAATCAAAGAATGTGGAATCCCGAAGATGTGGAGTTAGAAGAGAAAGGGCACCGTAGTTGCAAGAAGAAAGAGAATTAGCAGAGATTAACGAGACCCAATGATCAGAAAATAAGATTTCGGGAGAAAAATTCCTAGAGATTTTATTAAAATAAATGTGGAAAGTTGTGGCTGTAACCAGAAGGGTAGTGTGGTAACAAGTAGCAGAGTCAGAAGTTGAAGATAAATGTTATGAGCTTGGAAAGATAGGATTTTTGCCAGAAATGGTATCATATAAATCTTGGTGGAATTTATGAAGAGAATGAAAGGACCGCTTTTATGATTATTAAAAATATAGAAATTCAAAATGATTATGAAGGAGGTTAGTAAGAAGTGGATTGCGATGACTATAAAAAAAAGAGTTAAATATAACTCAGGATTAGATTTATTTCCTAACAATGAAATTCGAGCAAATTGTGAGGACCATAAAAAGGAAGATTTTGATTTTTGAGAAAGATAAAGGCGGTGTTTTGAGATCGGAAGTAGACATTGAGGTCTTAACGATTAAGTAAGTCAAGAAGTTGTTATACCAAGGGAATGAAATTGTTTTTTATAACGATGGGTGAAAAAGTCGAACAGAAGGATGTGTATCAAAGCCGATGGGTGAATGGACGTGGAAATTGATGGGTTACGAAGTTGGAAATGAAGGTAGGGCCAATTAAGAGGCTAGCAAGTAAAGAATGGAGTCGAATGTGAAGTGTGTCATGGATCGATATTTACGATCAAGAACTTCGTATAACGAGGCAAGTGTTAATGCTATTCACTTATTGTTCAAGTGATGCAATTTAGTTTATTTGTAGTATGAATTAATTTGGACAAGTATAGTTGAAAGATGACATATATTTCATCAAATTAGTGTGATGCTGTTTAGTTTCCCTACCCATAATTCACATGTCGGTTTTACAAAGAATCTTGCAAATAACCCTTTTCACATTTTGACAGTGGAATGCCATTTCTTCTATTTTCGTCAAACACTCTTAAGAAATTTTCTAAACAGGGAAATCCAAGATTTTTTTAACTTTTACGAAAACCTGCTGGCAAAATTCCTGATCTAGCATATTTTCACCAATGGACTCCCATTTGGACAATGTTTTCTCTAAGCTGATCTGAACCTTTCCATATTGAAACTGTTTTGCAAATATTTGTTCTAAGCTATTTTATCCGCTTATGGAAGCTCAAACTCTTCAGTTTGTATAAGTTTTATTAAATGCCCAATACTTGACCATATCCTTGCTTTAGTCTAGAATTTCAGTTGTTAAAAATAAATAAAAATTCCAATTCTAATCTATATTCTGAGATTGAGATGTTTAGTTCTTGACTTTGATAAGTGCATATTTTTGCATATTTTTATTATCTATTTATTGCTTGAACTCGTATTTTAATAAATTATTTTGTTGCATTTCACTAAATTCCTAAATCAATAAAAAAATGGCAAAATAAAAAATAAAGTGCAAGGAAGGGAAAAAAAGGAAGAAAAAGGACCAAAAATGAAAGAAGGAAAAGAATTAGGAGCTTGGAGCAGAAGGAATATTTCAAGACAAGTGGAAGGTGGAGATCATTCCAACACACTACATAAGTGTATGGCCAAGATCAAATCTTCAAAGCTTAAGGGGGAAGAAACAAATAGATGGCTAGGATTTCACCACCACACACCACAAATGTATGGTGGGGATTTACCCAACACCCCCCTTAACCCTAATTCCTATCCTATAAATACCCCCTCACCCCCCTTGTATTTAGTAACTTAGATTTTAGGGTAGATTTAATTTCTTGTATTTTTCTTAGTTTCAAATCTTGTAAACACTCCTATTATAATTAATGCAAATTTTATTTTCTTTACTTCTTGTCTTGCTCTTTCATTATTGTTGCCTTGTTTCGTTATTTTCGTAAATCTCGTTGCTAACCACTTGGGATTGGAAGTAACGAAACTTTAATTTCTTTCTCTTAATTAATAATCGTAATTAGCCCCTTTAAATCTCCATTTTATTGTGGGCCATTTTAATTCCAAATCCTCGTTTAAGTATAATTTTAATTCTATAGTTAATTTCGTTATTTTCGTATTTAATTTTCAAAAAAAAACAAAAATATTAGTTTGGTCAGTTTTTAGTATTTGATTACCTATTTCTATTTATTTTATTCGAAGCTTTATTAAACCTTTTATTCGAACACCAGTACTTATTCCTCTGTTTAATCCTCAGCATCTCCTTCCCTTTTCTTTAGTCTTAGTCGAACCATTTTCACAAAAACCCAGCTCCTCACCCTTCCTTTCTTCTTCTTCTTAAATTTTTTTTTCTTTTCAATCCCTGCAAATTTTCTTCCTTTCTTCTTTTCTTCCTTTCTTCCTTTCTTCTTTTCTTCTTTTTTTTCCTTTTCTTTCCGTCCACCTTATTTTAATTTTGTTTTGTTAGTTTGAAGTCTTGTTTTGTATACTGAGTTTGCGAGTTCACCATCTCTGATTCGATTGCTTTGACTTCTTGTTTTCGCTGCTTCTTTTTGTATTGATTGGCGAAGAGTTCGTGTTGTTGCCTAGTAGACCCGTTTGTTTTTGCTGTGTTTTAAGTTTTATGTATCCTGCGATTTAGTCTGTGATTTGTGTTGTTTGATTTGGTCTGAATGTGTTTTAAGTTTTATGTTCGTGTGTTGAATTAATTTCCTTGATAAGTGTTGGTGCTGTTAGTTGGTGACTAGTGTTGCTGTTTGCGAGTTTCTGCCACTGTATCTCGAGTTCTTGCTTCTTGTATTGTGCTTAGCGTTCTGAGTAGTTTTCGAGTGTTTGTTAAGTTGATTTGGAGGTTGAATCACTGAGTACTTAGTCGAGCGTTTGCTTGTATTTAGTTGAGCGTTTATTTGTCGAGTCACAATTTTGTTAACGATTTTGTTGCTAATGCTTTGCTGAAGTTTTGCTGCCAGATCGAGTTGTAAAGTTTCTGAGAATTGAGTTGTCGAGTTCTGTCAAGTTAATGCTGTTTGAATCAGTTATTTTTGTTTAGCTGTTTGTTGAATCATATTGCAAAATTACTGGGTAATGTTTGCTGCCGAACTGACTCTCGCTTGTGTATGTTACTGCTGCGTTTGTAAAAGGCTGGTTCGAATTTGATGTTTGCGTTTTTGTCGTTCCTTCTTTTTGTGCAAATCTAAGTTGCCTTGTTTCTCTTGCTTGGTTTTTTTTTAGTTCTTGTAATCGTTCAGTCGACTGGTTACCGTTTGTTTAGCTGAAATACTGAGTTCGATCGAGTGAGTTTTCATGTTTTGCTGTTTCCGAGTTTTGCCGTTCTGAGTTTCGTTAAATTGTTGTTTGTTGCCGAGTTAGTTTTATGCTGAGTGCGAATAGTTGAGTCACCATTGAGTTGTGCTTTGCATTTATTTTCTAAGTTTGGAATATAATTAACAAAAAAAAATGTTTTAGAATAAAATTTAGTTTTAATTTAGAATTTTTTGAATAAATTAGTTTTAGGATAATTTAGAATAATTTTTATTCTTTTCATCTTTAATTAGTTGGTTTAAATTTTCTTTTCGTAATGAAATAGTATAAAATCTAAATCTTCCAAAATCAATCGTTCTAGTTCGATTAAATTAAAAATTATGGTTTGTAAAAACATTAGTCCCTGTGGAACGAATCTCACATTTTACAACGAAACGAATTGTGCGCTTGCGATTTAAAATTGTTATTTATTTTAGCGCAACAAGTTTTTGGCGGCGCTACCGGGGACTAATTATTTTTCGCGCCTTAATTTTTAATTTTTCGAGTTAGTTTTATTTCTTGTCTTATTTTTATTTCGTTCTTTTTAGGAAATTGTGAGATTTCGGAACTCTTCTCAAGAAGCGTGGAAAATTGGAAGTTATGGAAAGCTTGCTTCGGTAACCGTATCTCACTCTTTTCGGCCTTTTTATTTTTAGAAAAACAAAAACAAAATTAAAAAAATCAAAAATCCAAAAAAATTAGTTGTAAATACATAATTGTTGCATCATGCAATCATCACGTAGGTGCACATCATGCTAGATTTTATTTTTTTGTTCTTAATTTTTTGTACCTATATATTGTGGTGATCGTTGGAGGACTTAAGGTACGTTAAATATCTTTCTTTCTTTAGATTAAATCACGTAGTGTAAGCATCCATATTTGTTTATAATTTTTGTACATATCATTTTTTGTTTCATCATTTTGTAAATAAACATTAAGGGCAAAACCACTACAAGATAAGGGAAGGGATTTCATCACTCTTTCCTTAGCCCAAAAACCAATAAATCTCTCATTTTGCATACCCTAGCCATTAATAAAATTAATTAGATGTTTGCCCCTAGGAATCTCGCGCTCATTTAGGAAGGTGCTTAAGAAACGAAGTAATCTTTAATTATTCCGACTTTTTGGTGTCTAGGAAAGCGAAAGCTGACCTGGCCAATTAAGGTTTTGGTGTCTAGGCTGGTGTTTAGCCTCTTGGCAATGCTTGCACCTACCTGGCCAAGCCGGTTCGAATAATTATTGATTTACCTAGTTTTTGGTAGCCCTTACAGTTAGGAGCAAGGTCTAGTTATTTTATTAGGGAACCCTAGGTTTAGAATTTTTCTTTTAATTTTACACCCTTTCTTTTTTGTTTGTTTAATTTTTCGCACTTACTTGCTACGTGTTTCTTTTTGTGGTTTATGCGAACTACGTGGATTAGGGATAATTCTTTTAGACTAGTGAGATCATTTGAGATTTCTTCAACGACTAATTCCGAGTCTTTAGATTATTCCGAACCCGTAGTAAACATGGCCATGTCTCTCAAGGACCGTTGCTATCCCACCCGTTCTGCCCAACCCTCGTGTATCACTCTTCCTCCCGTACATGGTAATAATTTCGAAATCAAAGCTACACACATCAGCATGTTACCCAAATTTACCGGGAGTGACGGTGAGGATCCTTATCTTTTTCTACAAGAATTTGAAGAGGTTTGCGCATTGCAAAAACTCCAACAACTTTCCGAGGACTCCATACGGCTTAGACTAATAAACTTTGCCCTTAAAGATAATGCGAAAAAATGGTTGTATAGTTTACCCGTCAATTCGATTTCCACTTGGGAGGGTTTCAGTCATCTTTCTTAAAAAAATCTTTCCAAGCCACAAGACTACGAAACTCACGAATGAGATTAATCAATTTTGTCAAAAACACAACGAACTATTTTGGACGTGTTTTGACCGTTTTAAAAATCTTCTATCTCAATGTCCCCACCATGGAATCGAAAAATGGAGGCTCTATAAGCTTGTGTACGAGGCCCTAGATAGTTCAACAACCGCGTTGTTGGAATCTATGTGCCAAGGGAAATTTATGGAGAAAGACGAGGATGAGGGTTGGGCATTCTTTAAAGAGTTCGCGGAAAAGACTATGTTATGGGAATCGACTAGGGAGCCAACTAGAGAATCCGAGAAACCGAACGATTCAATAGCTACCATGCATCAAAAGGGTTTACATCAAGTTGGTAACTCTATCGCGATCGAGGCTAAATTAGCCACTCTAAGTCGACGTTTAGAAGCTTTAGAAACCAACGGGTCCTCCTCCCAAGTATCCATGTGCCCGAATTATAACCCAACCAATCAAAGTCCTCAAGATTTTCAACAAGTCAACGCGATGTTCCAATCGGGTCTTCGAAATGATCCTTATTCTCCCACTTATAACCCCGGTTGGAAAAATCACCCGAACTTTTCATGGAATCAAAGTCAAGGTCAACAATCTCAACCTCCGGTTTTTCATAAACCTCACTCAAATTCGTTTTCACATCAAAATCATGCTCCTTATCCGAATCAAGCTCCCTCCCACCCTCCCGGCTTTTCTGAGTCGGATAAGCGACTTACTTCGTTAGAAAAGAGTCTCGACGCGCTTCCCAAATCCACCACTAATTTGGCTCAATCGCAACAAACTTTCATGCAAACCATGACTCAAGATAGGCAAATCTAAAATGTTACCACCCAAGCCATATCTAAGTTAGAGGTTCAAGTGAGCCAATTAGCTAATACCATCCATAAGCGTGAGAAAAACAAGCTTCCAGGTCAAACTGAGGTCAATCCTAAGTTTCCTCTCAATCAACGCCCTCATGAGAGTGTGACTGCCGTCATCTCTTTAAGATCGGGAAATCGAGTTGATAACCGAGTACGTGTCGAGTCCCCCGATGAAGAAGAAGAGTCGAACTCTGAAACTAATCGTCCCCTAAATCAAACGATGGATTCCGAGAATTCTAAGTTTGATGCTTCACCTATCAAACAACCTCCCTCTAGCGAGCCTTCATCGTCTCAAACACCAACTTCACCTAACGAACCTTCGATTATTGTCCCACTTTCCAAATCCATTCCCGATGTGTCTAGCAACCGAGTCTTTAAACCTAAAGCTCCTTATCCGCAACGACTCCTTCCTAATAAACAATCGCCTCAAGTAGAAAAGATTTTGGAAGTTTTCAAACAAGTCGAGATCAACATTACTCTTTTAGACGTGATTCAACAAGTTCCCTCCTATGCGAAATGTCTTAAAGAGTTATGTACTCATAAACGAACCACCCAAGTCCCTAAGAAAGCCTTCTTGACGTCCCAAGTGAGCTCAATTCTTTCTAACCAAATTCCCGTGAAGTACAAGGACCCCGGTTGTCCAACTATTTCATGTGTCATAGGTAATACTTTCGTGGACAAGGCTTTACTTGACTTAGGCGCTAGTGTGAACTTGCTTCCATTTTCCGTTTATCAAGCCCTAGGTTTAGGCGAGCTCAAAAAGACCAATATGACACTTCAACTTGCCGATCGTTCTATAAAAATGCCCAAGGGAATAATTGAAGATGTCTTGATTAAAATTGGTGATTTTATCTTCCCCATTGACTTTGTTGTCCTCGAGACTCAACCCGTTACAAATCCTAAGAACCAAATTCCTCTCATTCTAGGACGACCTTTTCTTGTTACATCTAATGCCTTGATTAATTGTAGTAATGGTTCGATGAAACTCACTTTCGGTAACATGACCATTGACCTTAACATTTTCAACGTCGGAAAAGAACCCAACGACCTTTTTGAGCAACCAATAGGAGTCAATGTGGTTAACAAGTTTGTCACATGGTCTAGCTTTGAGGATAGTGAGATTGAGTCTCTTCTCAAAGAGGATTTCAAAGTCAATTATAATTCTAATTGAGAGTATGCTGATTCGTTAAGGGAAATGACCTCGGAAGAGATGTTGGGAGAGTTGGAAGACATTTGTTCCCCGTGGGAGACACCACCCGATATTGTTAAGGTCGAGCCCGTTCTTAAACTTCCCGTGGGAACACCACCTGCAATTGACTTAACTTTCTACCACCCCGAGTTTGATCAACAACCCTTGGGAAAAGACGAACCTTTGTCTTATGTCATTCCTAGTGATTCTAACCCTAACCAAACGTTCATTATCTCTAATTTGCTTAAACAAAATAAAGAAGCATTAAATTGGTTTAGGGAGAACATTAGTGATAATTGTTCTTTAGGGTTAAATGATTCAATGTTGATTGAGAAAATCTGTTCTAATAAAAATTTTCACAAATTTCTTGATATTTTCTCAAAGTT
This sequence comes from Saposhnikovia divaricata, assembly GCA_036435485.1. Lineage (NCBI taxonomy): Eukaryota > Viridiplantae > Streptophyta > Magnoliopsida > Apiales > Apiaceae > Saposhnikovia > Saposhnikovia divaricata. Next base: position 145,977,349 of record CM071596.1, on the reverse strand, counting down.
GCACCCGAATTTTCCTATCGGCATCGGCTAATTCGTTTTTATTCTTTTGCCTCCCCTCATGTAAGATAGGTATGGGGGAGGAGTGTGTGCGTGTGTGAGTTGTTTTTCTTTCATAGTTTTTTTTAGAAATTTTTCAGTCTCCGTCATCCCTTATCAGGTATTTCCTCAACTTTCTCCTTTTTCATTTCTTTTGCATTTCTTTATCCTTTCTCATTTCTCTTTTCTTTTGCATTTGCATACATTGAGGACAATGCATGATTTAGGTATGGGGGGGGGTTTTAGTGTAAATAGTAAAAATTGAAAAATCCAAAAAAAAAAATTTTAAAAATGAAAAAATCACAAAAAGAGTTCTTTTCGTATTCTAGTCTTGTTAATTGATTGTTAGTTGCTTGATGCACCCTTGCATGCTATGATAATCTTATGATCCATTAGCTTTTGTTTGAGAAGTGATTTGCTAAAGTTCTTGTTCACACACTTACACTAGCAAGGTGAAGCTAGTAGACTTATTTGAATTGTGCATGAAATTAGAAGGTCATGATTAGGTGTAAGATGATTTGGTCTTCATGCTTTGAGTACAAGTAGGTGCATTGAGGATACCATTTCTTTAGATTGATTATGTTCTACCACACCAAGTGAGTTTTTGAGCCTATATGAACATCTTTTGCATTTAAATTCTTTTGCTTGAGTGTCCACTTGTCATTTGCATTGCTAGCACTTGTTTGAGTTCTTTCTTGAAACACATGACATTGATTATAAGATGATAAAGGCATTTAGGAATAACCTATATTTCTAAATTTTCCACACCATTCTTATATGATCAATTAGTTAACCCTTTGAGCCTAATCATTTTCTTTCGGTGACACACCACATTACTCACCTAAGACCTTTTTCTTGTTTAGCCATACGTATTCTTGATCCCATTTTGTCAAAGGCTAGTAGGAACTTGAGGGAGCAATAAGGTGTGTGAAATGGGTTTATTTTTTTTCATAACTTTTGAGGAAATATAATATTTGTTGTTACCTTGATAGTCGATTTTCAAAATTAAATCTAAAGGAGGATTATTGTTACATTTATCAGTTTCCTTTAAAAATAATAATAATAATAATAATAGAAAAAAAAAAGAAAAAAAAGAAAAATATACATATGAGAGCAGACTTATGTTTTTGTAATCCTCCTTCATTCGACTAGTCAAGTCTTTTTGTTGAAATGAAAATAAATTGTGTGGGGAGGAAGTTTGGTGTTGTGCATGATATTCATGGTGACTACTAGCTTTTGACACTTCACCTTATTTTGGCCTTTCTTGACATACCTTGTCCCTAGCCCCATTACAACCCTAATAAAGACCTTTTGATTGTCATTATTAATGTATGTTGTGATTTAAGTTGGGATGATACCAAGTGTCAAGCATGCTTTTGATTTTGTTGGAATTGAGCGATACACTTACCCTTGTTTTTGAGTGAATATTCTTTTGTGAGTGAGATGTGAGGTATTGCTTGTTTTGCATATGAGATCTCAAGTTTTGACTCTAAGGTGTGCTCTTGTAGACTTAGCATGGTTTCCAATAATTTTTGCACTTGACATGAACTTGTGATCAATCTTGCATGGTTCTTTGAGTAGACTATGTGAATCCTTGCACTTTCCACACCAAGACTTTGCAACTTCATTTTGATTCTTAAGTTGATGTATCATGAGAGGACATGTATGTGTGGTGTGCATTGCCATGTGATATTTTATACAAACTAGATGGATTTTGTGGGAACATTCACTATAGGCCCTCACGAGACCTCACTCGTCCACTAGGGCTGCCTAGGGGTTTAAAGGGCTTGTTGCATATGCCAAATGCAACCGTCACACCTACGAAAAGGAGTATAGGACTTTTTATCTAGATTTTCTTTTTTGTTTTTACTCGAGGACGAGCAAAAGATAGGTATGGGGGCATTTGATAAGTGCATATTTTTGTATATTTTTATTACCTATTTATTGCTTGCTCGTATTTTAATAAATTATTTTGTTGCATTTCAGGAAATTCGTAAATAAATAAAGAAATGGCAAAATAAAGAAATAAAGTGCAAGGAAGGGAAAAAGAGGAAGAAAAAGGACCAAAAATGAAAGAAGGAAAAGAATTAGGAGCTTGGAGCAAAAGGAATATTTCAAGACAAGTGGAAGGTGGAGATCATTCCAACACACTACATAAGTGTATGGCCAAGATCAACTCTTCAAAGCTTAAGGGGGAAGGAAACAAATAGATGGCTAGGATTTCACCACCACACACCACAAATGTATGGGGGGGATTTACCCAACACCCCCCTTAACCCTAATTCCTATCCTATAAATACCCCCTCACCCCACTTGTATTTAATAACTTAGATTTTAGGGTAGATTTAATTTCTTGTATTTTTCTTAGTTTCAAATCTTGTAAACACTCCTATTATAATTAATGCAATTTTTATTTTTTTACTTCTTGTCTTGCTCTTTCGTTATTGTTGCCTTGTTTCGTTATTTTCGTAAATCCCGTTGCTAACCACTTGGGGTTGAAAGTAACGAAACTTTAATATCATGCTCTTAATTAATAATCGTAATTAGCCCCTTTAAATCTCCATTTTATTGTGGGCCATTTTAATTCCAAATCCTCGTTTAAGTATAATTTTAATTCTATAGTTAATTTCGTTATTTTTGCATTTAATTTTCAAAAAAAAATATTAGTTTGGTCAGTTTTTAGTATTTGATTACCTGTTTCTATTTATTTTATTCGAAGCTTTATTAAACCTTTTATTCGAACACCAGTACTTATTCCTCTGTTTAATCCTCAGCATCTCCTTCCCTTTTCTTTAGTCTTAGTCGAACCATTTTCACAGAAACCCAGCTCCTCACCCTTCCTTTCTTCTTCTTCTTAATTTTTTTTTCTTTTCAATCGCTGCAAATCAAAATCCCTCCCCCATACTTTCTTCTCCGCTACCCCTTTTCTTCTCGTTTTAATTTTCTTCCTTTCCTCCTTTCTTCCTTTCTTCTTTTTTTTTCCTTTTCTTTCCGTCCACCTTATTTTAATTTAGTTTTGTTAGTTTGAAGTCTTGTTTTGTATACTGAGTTTGCGAGTTTACCATCTCTGAGTCGATTGCTTTGAATTCCTGTTTTCGCTGCTTCTTTTTGTATTGATTGGCGAAGAGTTCGTGTTGTTGCCTAGTAGACCCGTTTGTTTTTGCTGTGTTTTAAGTTTTATGTATCCTGCGATTTAGTCTGTGATTTGTGTTGTTTGATTTGGTCTGAATGTGTTTTAAGTTTTGTGTTCCTGTGTTGTATTAATTTCCTTGATAAGTGTTGGTGCTGTTAGTTGGTGACTAGTGTTGCTGTTTGCGAGTTTCTGCCACTGTATCTCGAGTTCTTGCTTCTTGTATTGTGCTTAGCGTTCTGAGTAGTTTTCAACTGTTTCTTAAGTTGATTTGGAGGTTGAATCACTGAGTACTTAGTCGAGCGTTTGCTTGTATTTAGTTGAGCGTTTATTTGTCGAGTCACAGTTTTGTTAACGATTTTGTTGCTGATGCTTTGCTGAAGTTTTGCTGCCAGATCGAGTTGTAAAGTTTCTGAGAATTGAGTTGTCGAGTTCTGTCAAGTGAATGCTGTTTGAATCAGTTATTTTTGTTTAGCTGTTTGTTGAATCATATTGCAAAATTACTGGGTAATGTTTGCTGCCGAACTGACTCTCGCTTGTGTATGTTACTGCTGCGTTTGTAAAAGGCTGGTTCGAATTTGATGTTTGCGTTTTTGTCGTTCCTTCTTTTTGTGCAAATCGGAGTTGCCTTGTTTGTCTTGCTTGGTTTTTTTTTAGTTCTTGTAATCGTTGAGTCGACTGGTTGCCGTTTGTTTAGCTGAAATACTGAGTTCGATCGAGTGAGTTTTCATGTTTTGCTGTTTCCGAGTTTTGCCCGTTCTGAGTTTCGTTAAATTGCTGTTTGTTGCCGAGTTAGTTTTATGCTGAGTGCGAAGAGTTGAGTCACCATTGAGTTGTTCTTTGCATTTATTTTCTAAGTTTGAAATATAATTAACAAAAAAAATGTTTTAGAATAAAATTTAGTTTTAATTTAGAATTTTTAGAATAAATTTGTTTTAGGATAATTTAGAATAATTTTTATTCTTTTCATCTTTAATTAGTTAGTTTAAAATTAGAATAAATTTAATTTTCTTTAAAATAGTTTCAATTTTCTTTTCGTAATGAAATAGTATAAAATCTAAATCTTCCAAAATCAATTGTTCTAGTTCGATTAAATTAAAAATTAAGGTTTGCGCAAACATTAGTCCCTGTGGAACGAATCTCACATTTTACAACGAAACGAATTGTGGGCTTGCGATTTAAAATTGTTATTTATTTTAGCACAACAGACTCCTTGAAAGTCTGTTTTAATAATATTTTGATATCGGAACTCTTATCACTTCTAGTTTCTGATGCACCTTATTAATGGCGAATTGTTGGCCCTCGTGGCAATCTAAAAGTTGATATAACTGATTCCTTCATAGTATGAAATGAAACCCCTTTGTTTATCAGATTTGTCATCGTTATTGAAATTGTTATCACTATTGCACTTGCTGAGCATTGTTGGCTCACTCTTGCATGTTTGTTTTTTTCAGTCAATAGAAAAGATTAGTGGACCTAGTAATGGTCAGCGGTGTTGCTTTCCAGCAGCGATAGGAGATGATCGGGTTATGGAATCTCATCGGATAGTGGTTGGGAATTGGTCAAGGTGGGACATTTAGATAGACAGAAATCTCATGTAGTTATAAAAATTGTATAACAGTTTTATTCTGAGAATGGTTTTAATTTTATAATTCGATAGTTTGTTTCATACCATAACCTATATGCGATCTTGATTAAGGGGTTTTTATTGTTTTCTATTGCCATATAATTTTTATAATCAGAGTTGTAAGAAATTGATGGTGATTAATGGCCCCAAATCTGTACCCCGGATTATGGGATGCTACAGTTCTTATTATCTTAGTCAATTTATTATCGTAACGTTGCATCATCTTGTGGGGTTTATAACTCTCGCTCTTATACCATTTCTATAACAGCCCTAGATCCGGGGTCGGGGATCAGGTCGTTACGGTCTCAATTTCCATCAATAATACTTGAACTTGAATCAAAACAAATAAACTGCATACTATGACCCAGCAATAATAACACATTACACAACAAGTTATATCCCCAGAGATGAAATTGGAATAAGTATCGAGTCATAGGATCCACAAGTTATAAGTTATTACAATCCCAAAATGATTACAGATTAAGCTTACTAGTTCCTTGCCATTGTATAACATAAGTCATAATTATGAATAAGTCTGATACACAAAAGCTACCAGCCTAGCCTATTGGTTGCTCCTACCTCAGCAATGGAGGCCATGACATTAGCAGGTAACTCTCTCATGGCTGTTACCTGCTTGTGCCGAGTGTGCTTTGTTTGGGCCATCTGCTCTACTTGTTGTTGTGATATAAATAAATAAAGCAAGGGGGAGCAATAGAGCCCACCAAATAATATGTAACTGATCAACAATATATAACATTCATAATATCTCTATAAACTTTTGCTATGTATAATATGAACAAAGTTCTAGTATAATGTAAAAGATGAAGTTACAAGGTGATTCAATATAACCTTTCCGTAAAAATATCCGCTATATAAAAATATAAGCAGAATATCAACATATAACTTAAAAGAGGAAGTTATAAGGTGATTCATTGTAATGTCAGTTTTGAAAACTTTTAAAACCCTGCCAACATGTTCGGTACGTCTCTTCAATACATGTTGCAGAAAATATCCAATTTGTGGATGATGAACTAATATTGGAGTACAAATAAAGATTTGTTTTACTACCGGTAGAAGGAAGAACAGACGGATTTACTTAACCACTGCCCCCTAGAACTCCCTGGCCAACTATGAGCCAAAGATGGGTCGGCGCTACTCGGCCTCTTACACGCCTCCAAGTTCGAATAGAATCCAGGACTCTGAAACGTAAAGTTCGTTCTTCTTTCCCCAAGTGTAATACTTATTAATACAACACCACAAAGTAGTTGTATCAGGTTGGAAAGGAAAATTCACCAATATTTTCCAAGCTATTGCTTGTTAATGGATTAAAACTTGTTACTCGACTTACTTCTCGAATGATTGAAGAAGTAACTAAATTATGTTGACTTGCAACAACTGAATTGTGAATGGGAAATAAATTCCTTTCAAAAGTTTATGACGGCACTCAAGTAAGATTCTCCATATTTTGAAAGTTTCAGCGAGTATTTAAATATTCTTGAAATATAGATTTAAATGGAAAACAGTGATTGAGAACCTCTCCTTGAGAAAATATTTTTAATAAGGCTCAAAAATATTCTTCATAATTATTGAAGGTCAAAGATAAATTTCAAATAAGATAACCATTTTAAAACTAGTTTAAAAATATTTAATAAATATTCAAATAGTATTTATGAAATCATAAATGTTTAAAGAATATTTTTAGACAGAATAATTGTTCATAAATAACCCTCAAATGAATATTCAAGAATAATATTCACTTAATAAATAAATCTTTAAATGAATATTCCAAAATAATATTCATTAAATAAATAAAAGCTTAAATGAATATTCAAAAATAATATTTATTAAATAAATAAAACTTTAAATGAATATTCAAAAATAATATTCATTAAATAAATAAAACCTTAAATGAATATTCAAAAATAATATTCATTTAATATATAAAACCTTAAATGAATATTCAAGGATAATATTCATTTAATATATAATAATTTAATAATATATATTCAATATTTTTATCAGAGAATAATCTTCAAGATATACAGAAATATCGACTCCCGATCTATATTAAAGAATGAGAATTATACACCCTATATTAAGGCCTTCACAAAATCCGGCTTATGACTAATATCACATATCTAGCTTATAAGTCAATTATCAAATCATTATTCAAGTATCCCAATATATATACTTTCGAAAACAGTTATGCAGTCTATGTGCATATATAACAGAAATCAAATTTATTCACAACAACAATACAATAAAAGGTTTGAAAACTTGCCTGGAAACTCTGTAGGGGTAGTGTGTCTCGGGTTGGTCCGGTGATCTATAAATAGCCAAAATATCCAAGATTAATCACCTAATGCTTTGAAAAGCTAAGTACATACTTTACTTAAGCTAAAACACATTTCCAAGTTAACTCCTTAAGAATTTCTCTCGTGCACGTTCGGCTCCGACAATTTTATAAAATCGAAAAATAATCAATTTAACATGAAATCTTTTCGAGGGCCTTCCTAGACATTCCTAGCATGTTACACAAAAGTTTCGTATCTACTCAAGTCATTTAAGGGGTTTAAAAACTGCCTCAAGTTTGCATACAATGTGCAGTTTGGTTTTTAACGAACGTCGTTCACTAAAACGGACGTTTCTCCTAAACCGTAAGTTGAAATGTTGCGATTCTCGCGTCAAAAGGAACCTTAAAACATGAACTATCTTATCATGGAAGTGGTGACTAAAGTAGTGGGGGTTTGGGTCCGAAAATTACACACAAAACATGGTATTGTAAAATCGGGCATTATAACTGCTATATTTACATGCTTTTCCAAGTTTTTCACTTTACCATGATCATACCACAACCAAACCAACCAACTTATGTGCATGTCATACACCTTAACAAGTTCAAGAACATCTAAACTCAACCATTATTTGAAACATGGATTTAGAACTACTAAAACAACTACATAATCATGTATACATGCTTATAACAACATCATCATTATAACTCATCCAAGATCATCGAAAACTCAAAAGAAAAGCTAGGGTTTCTTGAGATGTATACCTTCCTTGGAGTGTATATGAACCAACTAAGCCTTGTATAGCCCTTATATAACCTTAATATAGCTTGAATCAACCAAAGAAATCAAGAAACAAAAGTTAGTTCTTGAAATCACTATTCATACCTCAACTTTGAGGATTTTATTAACTAGGAAAGAAATGGAGTTGGAGGCTAAGATTCATAGGAGATCTTAGTTATGGAATATAGGACTCACCTAATTAATCTTGGAATTCTTGAATGGTGGGAAGCTTCACTTCTCCCTTTTCTTTTGAGCTTGGCCGAGAGCTTCTTCTTGAAGCTTAAGGTGTTTGCTTTGTTTTGTTATGCTATATTATGATCTAATACATGTAATATATGGATACATCTTCTCCTTTTGTGTTGTTAGCAATATATTGGTCCAAGTGTTCCAATCTACTTGTCCACTTGTTGGCTTTATAACATGTTACTCCATTTTTGCTAAAGTACAAAAACACCGCTTAGCTTGTAGTTAACTTTCTTGTATGCCACTTTGGTTTCTCCTTCTTCCACCAATGCGATTCCCCTTATGTCTCTTTAATAATTTTAATACGTTACGACTTATATGTTGCATTTCATTGCTTTACTGTGGCACAATTCCTTAAATCAATATTATATCCAACATTCCTTGTTTATTCTCTCTTTAATTCTTGTTCTTAGAAAATGTTCTCGCGCTTTCTCGAGCATTCTCAATCTCCTTTGCAGAGTTATTTGACTCTTACCAGATATCGATTTGGATGACATGAGCTACCAGATATCGATTTGGATGTCATGAGAATAACTTCCTTTCTTGGGATACCATAGCTTACTTTCTAGACGATAGATTATTCTTATATAAATTGTCAACCCATTACACCATTCATAGCATATAAACACTAGAATCCAACTCCATTAAAATATTCATTTGTTAAAACCACTGATACATTGTAGTCATAACCACTATTCATTCATACACCAATACATAATAAAAGTTTTAATTCCTCCAAAAATCTGGGTTCTTACAAGTTGCATCTTCATATTTCAAAATTTTATGTGTCACCATATTTCTCACAGTCGCAGTATAATTTATTTTCCTTGAACAGGGTAATGCAATGCAGGGATCATTGTCGGATATGAGTGTCCTATATTCTCAAATCATATATGGTGTTTTTGTAATGGCTTTCTTTCTTTTAACTATTGGTGGATGGTTATCAAAATTTGGCTGCATCAACAAATATGTCAAATATATATATATATATATATATATATATATATATATATATATGTGTTGAGAAATTTTGGATCAAGATTTTTGGATCACCTTGTCGTTCTGGATGTATATTAAGTTTATAAAATTCAGATGGCTAAGGACGGAATAGTATATAGATAGATAATAAGACAAATGGTTTGTGATAGTTAAATGATGCACAAATCTGAAATCTCTTTCCATAGCATTTGTAGCTTCCAATCCAATGGGGGTATCACAATTAGTAACAAGTTTCTTATTTTAACAATTTTATTCGGACCAGATGTAACCAACCTGGGGGTTGGCTACTTCTTCAGCAACATTAAGAAAGTTCTGATTGTAACCAGTATAGCTAGATTGGTCGTAAATAGGATAACTTATGATATAATAACAAACTGAAATAGACTCAATAAACTGAAATTGAAGATCAAGTACTGAAAGTAAATGAACAAAAATATAGAATTGAAGAACAAGATATAACTGCAAGGAAATGAAAATACAAGGCTGAATTGAAAACGTAAAAACAAAGTTTCTTCTTCGATAATCCTTCCTTTGAGTCTGAATAGAATATATATAGTAGGACATGTACCAAGGTGCGATCAGTTGGGCTTGTTATCTGGATTAAGTAATCAGCCCAAGTTGTTGTGGGTCAATAAAAAGATCCGCCCGTAGAGTATATGTTGAGACCAGTCCATTTGTTACAATCCATTCCTCTTAAAGAAATCCTTTTCCTCAAGGATTGTTCAACTTTAAAGAACCCCTTGGTGGCGATTTATATCTCCAGGATCGAATACTAAAATGGTGACAGTCCAATACCAAGCAAGTGCATTTCTCTTGACAGTAGTTGGAACTAAGTATTTGTAATTCCCAGGAAAGTTATATAATGTATCCCCATACTTTCCAGCTTTACTAACATCGTTACCAAAAATCTCACTCCAAAGCTTAGAGGTATTGCCTTCCCATTTGTTCTCCAAGCTTTCATGATGGTAGGCTGAATTAAAGTGCGTAGTCATATTACCATGCTCATTCATCGTAACAGCAACAAGTTTTGCCAAAAGAGCGTCACAAACAAATGATGTAAGAACCAAGATTTTTGGTAGAATTAAAACTTTTATTATGTAATGGAGTATGAATGAATAGTGGTTACGACTACAATGTATCAGTGGTTTAATGAATGAATATTTAACAGATTTGGATTCAAATGTTTATATGCCATGAACAATGCAATTGGTTGACAACTTCGATTAGAATAATCTATCTCCTAGAAAGTAAGATAGGGTATTTCAAAGAGGAAGGAAATATTCTCATGTCATCCAAAATCGATATTTGGTAGCTCATGTCATCCAAATGGATATCTAGTATAAGTCCAGTGATTCCGTAAAAGAGATAGGGAACGCTGTGACGCCCCCAGATCCGGGGTCGGAGATCTAGGCGCTCACGATCCATTTTCCATTAATAACATACCTGTTCTTGCACATAATATATAAAACAGCCATCAACCCCATAATAAACTCACACCGCACACACACATAGAGGTTAGAGTCTCAGAAACGTCACACAATTGATTAAGCAGAAGTAAAAGTTTCAGAGTTATTACAGACCGAATTAAATAGCATTTACGCTACCAGCAACACCTCGATATGAAGCGAAGTTGGCGGCTTGAAAGTTTGTTACAATACACTGCTTTGCACAGGTCATACTTATAAATAAAACGTACTAACAAAAGTTGCCAACCAATCCGGCTAATGGGGCCTACCGGTGGAATCTCAACTGCTGCCTCGGGTCTAGTCACTTGCTTTCGGGCAGTCTGTCTGGGTCTTGCCATTTCGCTTAGCTGTTGTGTTTGTAAATTTGAAAACAAGCAAGAGTGAGCAACTATAGCTCAGCAAGAAATATATGTATAAGGTAAGCAATATAACATTACATATGTTTAGCAGTTATTAAACTCGTTTGTATCAATCAGTTATAAAATCACTTGTCATTGATGATAAATTTCGAAGGTGCACCAATACGTGCCCTTGTTTTCAAAATAAACTTGCAGTTCTAGATACTGCATAGAGGCAACATCTTTCTCATCAAAATAGAACACTATCAGCAACTTGGCACATAAGCCTAAGAAGCAGTGTCAGAGCATTTTCCAAAATGGAGGAATGGGACTTAAAGAAAACATAAAACCTGACAGGGATTGACGATGATCAGTCACCACATCCGAGTCCAATAATCCGCGGGTCTTCTCTACCGGTAGAAGGATAGAAACTACATCCGTAACTATCCCCGGGTGAAAACTACATCCGTAATCACCTCGATGAAAACTACATCCGTAATCATCCTTCGGCAACATCTGGACCGGAATAATAATTGATGGACCGCCTGGCTCACGGCCGCTTACACATCTCGGGAATCGTTCGTCAACGGTTCCCACACCTGCCAGAGTCCCTTTTTCTTTTTCTTTTAAAAACTTGATTTTAATTGAAAACTGAGTAATTGAGGTCCGACATCAGTCGACCGATGATTCTTGAAATCATACAAGCAAACTTGACCGGGGGTTTTCGAATATGTTTTGAGTTCGAAAGAGTTCGAGTTTGAAAGTGCTAAAGGTATCTTGGATTAGCTTTGTCTTTAAAATAATGAACAATAATTAATAAATGATATTTTAAGATTTAATATTAATAATTAATAAAATAATAACTAAATTAAATTAGCTTTTAATCCAAGATAGGTATTTTGAGTATTTATGAAGATATAAAAATAAATACTTGAGTATACGATACTCCCCGAATGACCCTTCGGGTTTTCGCAAATAAATTACGATACAATAATATACCGCTCCCCGGTCAATAGTATATATGGACCGCTACGACCTCTATTGCTAGAGTCGTTGTCCGAAGAAAACATTTCATTCTAAGTTCAAGGGGTGCAAACATATATGTACTTATACATCTCAATTTCATCGATACTTCGATAAACATAAACATTTGATATGATTGAAAACTAAAAACACAACAGTGAAAGTCCTTGTATAAGTAAGTTTTGAAAAGTAAACTTGCCTTGGTGAGGTGGGGGTGGTCGAGCTTGCGGAGTGGAACGATCTATACATAATCAATAGACGATCGTTAGTACCTTAACAATATCTCTTTTAATTGCGGGGTTTTAGGGGGTACAAAATTAAATTAATGACCTCGTCTTATGACACTCTAGCCCCACTATAGGTTCATGTCACCACTTGATTACGCTAGTCACTTATTCGAATTAATTTGGTTACCACATCCGAATCATATCCATTACCCCTAAAATTACACTCCACTTACGACTTTTTCCCTTGCACGAATTTTACTCTAGCATTTTTATAAAATTGAAAAATACATATTTTAATCCAATTCTTTTTGGGTAGCCTTCCCAACTGAATTTAATAGCTTCTCTAATTTTTCCATGATCCTACATAAATTTGTAGGGGTTTAAACAAGGTTCACAAGGGGACCATTTTGTGCAGTCCGGATTCCAGAAACACATTTCACTTCTCAGGCCATAACTAAAAATCTATACATCACCTAGTCATGAACCTTACATTTCTGGAAACTAAATTCAAATACCTTTCCAACAATATATATTAGGACTTCAGGGGACAAGATTTAGGGATTGAAAACCCTCTTACAAGACAGTTCAAGTTCCTGGAAAAATCTCAGCATGCTTATATCACTTATCCATTCAAGAATCTTACATACACATCACATCCATCATCTAAACCACCAAGATCATACTTTATAACATACATGGCGTTACATATACTAACCACAAGCTTAAAAATCATAACCACAATACTTAAACTCAAGATCTACATCATCCATCACTTATATGTCCAAGATTCACACTAATAATCATGGATCTAACATTAAACATCACAAATACTACATGGCCAAGAGGGAATAGGGTTTTTATACCTTCTTGAGTATTTAGGAGCCTTGGGTATGCCTTACAAGTCTCAAGAACACCTTGGATGAACTCCTACAATCCTTATAATCCAAGATCTAAAAGAAAACTCAACCTTGTTACTATTCATCAAAACTTTAACAATTAATAACTTGAAAACTAATGGATGGAAAGGGTTGGAATTCTTAGTATACCTTCCTTATATGATGTAGAGTGCCTAGGAATTTTGCCTTGAATTAAGAGTGAAGAGAAATGGAAGAAAGAAAATTTTCTTCCTCCTTTTTCTTGTTTGGCCGAGAGCTTCAATGGCAAAGGGGAGAGGAGAGAGTTTTTGTGTTTGCTTTTTGTGTTGGTTGATTAAAGTAAGATGTGTTGGTTGATAGATATTAGGTACATGTATATGTATCACATGTTGCAAGCCTAGGCCTAGACCACCATACCCTCTTGTCCCCTTGGAAAAGGTACCAACTAATTACTATTCCTCTTGTCAACTTTGTATTGCTAGTTTGTTTTCCTAACTACTTAGTTGCATGGGACTTGCATGCAATATCATTCCTTGTATCATTATTCTTCCACCAATGCTTGTCACTTAATCTTTAATTCGTATCGTATCTTAATTAATTTCTCGTAATAATATTTTGTCGCGTAGAGATTTCCCTTGTAATCACTTAAGTACTTAATTGTGTAAATTCCTCGAATATCCATAATTCCTCGTCATAATTTGTGACGCCCCTAGATCCGGGGTCAAGGATCCAGGTCATCACGGTCCAATTTCCGATCAATATCAATATCTCTTTAGTCTTTTTTTTTAATACTTATGCAATTGACCCCACACTAATACACACACACACACACCAGTCATATGCTCATAGAACAACATCCACAATATTTAAAAGTTTAAAGTTAACAGTTATTACAAGCCCAGAATTTACTAATTACATTGTTGATCAAAGCTTCTACAGGAAGCACTTCAACAACTAAAGTTTATTACAAACTTACACACTTAATTTACATAAATCTACTAAGCCCCTTCGCTTGTCACTACCTCGGGGATGGTCGCCAGCACTCGCTCAAAAGGTCGCCTTTCCCTTACCCTCTTGCGGGGTGTGGTACGTAGTATCGGCATGGGACCTAGCTGCTATATACATAAGTAGCAAGAGTGAGCTATAATAGCTCAGCAAGATAATGCTTTAAACTAGAATTTAAAATGTGAACAGGTATACATATATGTATATGCGTATATAATAGCAGAAAATAATTAAAACCCTTAAGGAAGAATAAAGCTCTTATTTAATAATACATCATCCACTTACTATTATAGGAAAGAAATCTAAATTAATATAATATCAGTTTTTCTTCATCTGTAACCATAATTCCCTCATCTCATATCATTATTCTGTTTTCAGTATAGAAATCTGAAAACCATTGTCTACACTTTCTTTTCAAAAACATTGGGGATATCTGCTGTCGCCTGATACGTTAGGACGATGATCAGTCGCCTAATCGTACCTGCTCTCTTTTTACTACCGGTAGAAGGAATGAAGATCATCCCTGGAGGAAGGCCAACTGCTAACATCCTCCCTTGGCATTTTCGTGCCGTAAAAAAATAATAAATGCTGGACTGTGTCGCACACAGCCCTGACACAACCACTTACGCAAGCCTGTTGCAATCCCCTTTTTTGTCACATCATTAATCCCTTTTCAAAATATCATTCACTCATATCATTTCCATTCTCGCACATTACTTCTATAAAATATATATATATATATATATATATATATATATCATAATGCTTTGATTATGATCCAGACATCTCTTTCATATTCAGGAATCAAATATAATTTTATATTCATAAAATATTCCGTCTATTTTAAGAGTAATAAATGATAATCAAATAATATTTATTAAACTACTGATACTCAAAAAGAATATTCTTAATATAGTATTATAAACCATATAACCCTAGATAACAACTGATACCATTCTCTTTCACCTCTCTTTACCATAAAGCATATTCGCTCCATTCATAATCATATCCACATTCATATTCCATAATTTATCCATTTCTCTTCAATTCCAATATCAGGAAAATAATTCTTAGCAATATAGCAAACATAGAATAACATATATATTCCATGAAATCAAGTTTCTTTGTGAAGATAAGTAGTTTTACAAGTAGGGATAGAAGAAATCTTGCCTCGGTTTCGGTATCCTGACGGTATGGCTCGTCCCTCTTCCGGAGTTTCTATAAACACAAAAGGACTGTCGTTAGAATACCACTTCTCTTACTCACTACACTCTTGTATAACATTACCTTTGAAACTTTAATATATGTTTAACGTATTCCTATTACCCCAAAGGTTCAAGAACTTAGCCATTTAAAACCTTAATAGAAGTTTCAGGGGTTTTCACCATTTCCCCTAACAATCACACTTAACTGTAAAAATTCTCAAAAAATATGGATTTCGAATTTTACCACAAGGTCAACTGGTAACAACTCTTTGACTACCTTACTACACTATCCAAAAGTTTCATAATTTTTAAAAATGTTTAAGTATGGTAGTCATTGCTTCAAAGTTGACAAAACTACGTTTTCTCGGTTTTTGAACCGCTTTCCCTAAAACTGACTTTTCTCCTAAATCGTTCATCAGATTTTAACGTACCTTATATCAAAACGATCTGTGAACTAAGCTCTATCATTACATGGTCAATTGGTAACCTAGGCAGTAGGGAATCGTACGGATGCAGGGGTCTCAAAACAGGGCAGATTTCTTCCTAACGAAAATCGGGCATTATAACGGCTATATTTTCATACTTTCCATAAATCCAACTCCTCCAAATCAATTATCAAACACAATAATCATCACCTACACCATGTGGTCTTCATTACCAGCCATGGTTACAAGTCCACAACACATTTCCACATCAAAACATACCATTTATAACACATACTCATTATAAACTAAACATTAACACCAATTAAGTACTAACCAACTTAATTTCCACCATAAATACAAAGAGGGCAAGAGTATTTATACCTTCTTGAAGCTCTAACAACACTTAACAAGCCTTGGGTAATCCTTAACAACCTTACAATAGCTTGAATCCACTAAAGGAAACCATAAAACAAGTTAACACTATTCATCCTCTTCTCTAGTAACTTGAATGATTTTATTACCTTGGTAAATGATGTTGGTTTGCTATGAAACTTTGTATATGATCCTTCCTAACCTCCAAGAACACCCATGATTTATCCCTTGATTTAATATTGAAGAGAGCTAGGGTTTTGAAATTTTTTTCTTTCTTTTTCTCCTTTTTTTTCCTCTTTGGCCGAATGTAGTAGTATGGATGGGGGAGAGAGATTTTTGTGTTTCTTGATAATTATCTTGTTTAATCTTGTATTCTAGATTGTCTTGGAAGCTTTGGTTGATATTTTCCTAGGCAATTTGACTAATTTACCCTTAATTTGAGTTAGTGGAGTGTGACATCACTAATGGTGTCATTAAGATGACCTAATATTCTCATTTCTTGTTTTTCTAAGTATTATGCTACTAATCTTGGATAATCATAATGTGGTATGCATCCTTGTTAGATTACAAATCTTGGTTGCTTGGTTTCCATACTCGTCTAATCGTGGTTCGTTTCGAGTATACCTCATTATCTTAGTGGTTTTCGAAATCATTTACGAATCCAATTTCCTTTGGTATTCTCTTAACTTAATAATCCCTTGGTTTAATCTAAATGCACTAATCCCTCAATATATAATTCCTTTAATATTTCTATACTCCTTATTATCCAAAATATAGAAGTTCGTTCGAGCTCAAAATCCTCAAAATCATAATTCAGGAATTTCTGAAATCCATCGTCATTTCGAGTCACTTATTTTCATAGTATATCACTAATATGGTTTCTGTTTGTTCATTTTCCATCTCTAATATAGAGTACCTACACACCATTTCCCTGGATTCCTCAAGATCACTGTTCATTTGGGCAATGTAGCCTTTCTAAAGTTAGGGTTATTACAGTCTTCCCCCCTTACAAGGATTCCGTCCCGGAATCATGTTGAAAATGTCCATGGGTATCTTTCTCATTCACACCTTCTAACTTCCACCCTATTTCTTCTATCCTTTTCCTTTCGTAATATTTCTATCTTATTTACGCAGAAATACACCAACATAACTTCCTTGTCATTCATCAACATGCCATTTAGTTTATCAATAGCAGTCCTTTTTACTGTCTTTTCCTCACAAATCTCCTCCTGTTTTCAGTCATTCCATGTTATCTCGTCTCTCCTTCCACTTTCGACGAAGATATCCGCCACCACATTGGCCTTTCCTGAATGGTAGTGTATCTCACTTATGGTTTGACCATCTTCTGATCTCTATCATGACATAAATATTAACTCCTCAATATTCCTATAGCTCCTCTACGTAAAATTTTCCAGAAAATTAGCTCTAATAATATTCTTTAAAACAATTGTAAGAAAATACTACCTATAATATATATTTCCTGTTCGTCTCCACGAGCTTGCGTTTTCCCAAAACACTCCTACTTTTCTTTTCATAACGTTTTCTAGCCCTTAACAGATACTGATTTTCCTTATCTATATTATTAACTTATTTATTACATTAATTGATTAAGTCGATCCTTAACCAAAGACTTACACACAAATTTAAATCGAAAAACAAGTACCTGTATCTGCATCTGGTTTCGTCAACGCTTCCCCTAAGGTCATGTTGTACACTCTAGCAGTAGGCCTATTTGAAGCAGCCCCACTCTGTCCTGGCGCGTATGACCCACCTGAACGGCAATCTCTAGCAATGTGTCCTAATTTCCCACACTGGTAACACTTAACATCTCTTTTAGGGTTTGTATCAGTTGATGGGCACTGGTTAAGGTAGTGTCCTTTTTGTCCACATTTAAAACAAGTTACTCCCAGCACTCTACAGACTCCTATATGCTTCTTACCACACGTGTCACAATCTGGTAATGGTGGTCGTGATTGATTGGACTGAAATGTTCCTGAAGATTTACCACCCTGATTTACCGTTTCACTAGTAGTCTTGTTACCCCCCGACTTTCCCACAAATTGAGATTTTTGTCCTCTACCTCCTTTGTTAAAGTAGCTTCCCTCACTTGAACCTCCTTTTGGGCCCTCAAATCTTCTTTTCTTATTCTCTCGACCTATTTGAGCCTGCTCACTCTCGGCCTCTATAATTGATGCCTTTTGAACCACTGCAGCATAATCAGTCAACTCAAATGGGGCCACTCTCGTTCATAACCAGGGTTTTAATCCTTGTTGAAACCTTTTCGCTCGTTGTTCTTCAGTACGCACAAACTCGGGAACAAACCTCGACAGTTCGGTAAATTTAGTTTCATACTCTGCCACTGTTAGGTTATCCTATTTTAACTCCAGAAACTTTAATTCCATTTGGTTTTCTAAGTACCTAGGAGAATACTTTTCTAGGAACACCCTAGTGAAACGCTCCCAGGTTATCACTCCCGCTTCTTCTAGGTTCTTCTTTACCTCCCACCAGTAATTTGCCTCTCCCTTTAAGAGATAGGCTGCAAAGACTGTTTTCTGATCTTCCTCTATCCTTAGTATTTCGAAAGCTTTCTCCATTTCTTTTAGCCATGCCCTGGCTACTACTGGGTTAGTGGTTCCCTCAAATTCTGGGGGCTTTAATGACTTAAAGGCACGAAAGGAATTAGCTGCCTGATTGGGGAGAACAGGTGGTTGTTGGGGATTCTGTGGATTAGCCAAATTCTGCCTTAATAAGTCCATGAATTGGGTAAAGGGATCACCTCCCGGATTCCTTTGTTGGCCAGTTGATTCCTCTTCTCCTTCTTCATGATTTTCTTCATTATGAGCATTTTCGTTCAGTCTAGTACCTTCTATATTTCGACTTCTTTCGTCTCTCTCATTTTCCCTTGCATTCGCTCTACTATCACGTCTAGGCGGCATAGTTCTGTACATAACAATAGTCATTATTGATTACCCGAATTTAGGTTACAATATACATCATTTCTATATACACAATTATATCATTAATTAACTCATTTGCACATCACAATATCTTTATCACGCGATGTGCATCTAGTTATATCATAACTTTAGTAGGTAAGTGTATCGCCCTTAACACGATAGCCTTTTCATTAAGTCAATCACCTTTTATACATCAATATATTTTTGAGTCTCAACATTTATTATAAAAATGCAGCAAAAATTTAGATAGAAATTCACAAACTTCATTAATTTACATAAATATTTTACAACTTGGGTACATCGTCTCTTACTACTAATATTATACACCATAGAGTACAAGGTTCAAAACCCCAAAACATAACTGTACATACTAATATGCTATAACAAAAGTTCTACTAGCCGTCCTCTAATCAGACTGGGATTAATACAGTGAACACCTAAACTAATCCCCAAAATGACATCAACGAGATGACTAGTCTGATTAGTGACCAAAACTACTACCCCAAATCACGGTAACGCCGCTCTGACAACATCCCTGATCTGCACTACCATAGAGGTGACTGTGTCTACTATCTGAGCTCTCCATGCTGGGTCCCCTCTATCTGCCAACAACCTCCTAATATCACCGAGTGCTCGCAACTCAATACTAACTAAGCCCAAAGACAAACCATCGGGAATAGTACCTCCCCTCCCTCTTTCCAATCTCTGTAAAAGAGTATCTATCATCCTACGGGACTCCTCCAACTGACCCTGTAGGGCAAAGTACTCCGTCAACAAAATGGCTGGTAGAGAGTCCCCTGTCGGTAAGGGTGCCTCCTGAGGGGGCACAGCAGCTGGGGTAGGTGCCTGAACAGGTGGAGGTGGTGGAGGTGCAAATGGTGGGGAGGGAGGAATGGACTCTGTCTCCGCATCCTCAGATGGGTCCTCCTCCAACTCATCCTCTGCAAAGATAAAGTGTCCCGGTGGAGTGAACGGCTCTGCTGGGTCCTCTAAAGGATCGGGGCTCGGTAGAGGAGATGGAACTGGTGATGGCACAGGGACAGGTAGGACATGGGTAGGTATCATATGGATATCAGTCCACTCAATCTCCTCCTCCTCCTCAGCTATAACTGACAATCTAGGCCTCTTATGTAAGGGCCTCTCTTCCTCCGGAATCTCCCATCTCACTCTGGAAGGACCTGCCTCATCAGATCCTGTAGAAGGTCTACCCATATATGGCACTATGGCCACAGCATCTCTCCGTCTCTGCTCCTCTGCCTCCTCTCTCTCTAATCTCTCTCTAGCCGCCGCCCGGCGTCTCTCCCTGAGGTCCTCAACTGCATACTCGGGGACCTCTACCCCGGCCAGCTGAAGATCTAATAACTCCTGCTCTGACATCCCTAGCCACTGGGGGTCCTGACTCGGCTCACCCATCTCCGCTCCCTATAATAAAACGTAAAATTCTATTAGTAACAGTCTATAAAATTATAATATATGCTTAAAGTAAATACTACCTGCGATATACCACCCCTGAACTTGATGGAAGTTCACAATTTATATTATAACTGATACATTTATTATTATTACTTTTGTTCTTGAGCATTATGACTCTTAGCTCTGATACCATCTGTGACGCCCCTAGATCCGAGGTCAAGGATCCAGGTCATCACGGTCCAATTTCCGATCAATATCAATATCTCTTTAGTCTTTTTTTTAATACTTATGCAATTGACCCCACACTAATACACACACACACACCAGTCATATGCTCATAGAACAACATCCACAATATTTAAAAGTTTAAAGTTAACAGTTATTACAAGCCCAGAATTACTAAGTACATTGTTGATCAAAGCTTCTACAGGAAGCACTTCAACAACTAAAGTTTATTACAAACTTACACACTTAATTTACATAAATCTACTAAGCCCCTTCGCTTGTCACTACCTCGGGGATGGTCGCCAGCACTCGCTCAAAAGGTCGCCTTTCCCTTACCCTCTTGCGGGGTGTGGTACGTAGTATCGGCATGGGACCTAGCTGCTATATACATAAGTAGCAAGAGTGAGCTATAATAGCTCAGCAAGATAATGCTTTAAACTAGAATTTAAAATGTGAACAGGTATACATATATGTATATGCGTATATAATAGCAGAAAACAATTAAAACCCTTAAGGAAGAATAAAGCTCTTATTTAATAATACATCATCCACTTACTATTATAGGAAAGAAATCTAAATTAATATAATATCAGTTTTTCTTCATCTGTAACCATAATTCCCTCATCTCATATCATTATTCTGTTTTCAGTATAGAAATCTGAAAACCATTGTCTACACTTTCTTTTCAAAAACATTGGGGATATCTGCTGTCGCTTGATACGTTAGGACGATGATCAGTCGCCTAATCGTACCTGCTCTCTTTTTACTACCGGTAGAAGGAATGAAGATCATCCCTGGAGGAAGGCCAACTGCTAACATCCTCCCTTGGCATTTTCGTGCCGTAAAAAAATAATAAATGCTGGACTGTGTCGCACACAGCCCTGACACAACCACTTACGCAAGCCTGTTGCAATCCCCTTTTTTGTCACATCATTAATCCCTTTTCAAAATATCATTCACTCATATCATTTCCATTCTCGCACATTACTTCTATAAAATATATATATATATATATCATAATGCTTTGATTATGATCCAGACATCTCTTTCATATTCAGGAATCAAATATAATTTTATATTCATAAAATATTCCGTCTATTTTAAGAGTAATAAATGATAATCAAATAATATTTATTAAACTACTGATACTCAAAAAGAATATCCTTAATATAGTATTATAAACCATATAACCCTAGATAACAACTGATACCATTCTCTTTCACCTCTCTTTACCATAAAGCATATTCGCTCCATTCATAATCATATCCACATTCATATTCCATAATTTATCCATTTCTCTTCAATTCCAATATCAGGAAAATAATTCTTAGCAATATAGCAAACATAGAATAACATATATATTCCATGAAATCAAGTTTCTTTGTGAAGATAAGTAGTTTTACAAGTAGGGATAGAAGAAATCTTGCCTCGGTTTCGGTATCCTGACGGTATGGCTCGTCCCTCTTCCGGAGTTTCTATAAACACAAAAGGACTGTCATTAGAATACTACTTCTCTTACTCACTACACTCTTGTATAACATTACCTTTGAAACTTTAATATATGTTTAACGTATTCCTATTACCCCAAAGGTTCAAGAACTTAGCCATTTAAAACCTTAATCGAAGTTTCAGGGGTTTTCACCATTTCCCCTAACGATCACACTTAACTGTAAAAATTCTCAGAAAATATGGATTTCGAATTTTGCCACAAGGTCAACTGGTAACAACTCTTTGACTAACTTACTACACTATCCCAAAGTTTCATAATTTTTAAAAATGTTTAAGTATGGTAGTCATTGCTTCAAAGTTGACACAACTACGTTTTCTCGGTTTCTGAACCGCTTTCCCTAAAACTGACTTTTCTCCTAAACCGTTCATCAGATTTTAACGTACCTTATATCAAAACGATCTGTGAACTAAGCTCTATCATTACAGGGTCAATTGGTAACCTAGGCAGTAGGGAATCGTACGGATGCAGGGGTCACAAAACAGGGCAGATTTCTTCCTAACGAAAATCGGGCATTATAACGGCTATATTTTCATACTTTCCATAAATCCAACTCCTCCAAATCAATTATCAAACACAATAATCATCACCTACACCATGTGGTCTTCATTACCAGCCATGGTTACAAGTCCACAACACAATTTCCACATCAAAACATACCATTTATAACACATACTCATTATAAACTAAACATTAACACCAATTAACTACTAACCAACTTAATTTCCACCATAAATACAAAGAGGGCAAGAGTAGTTATACCTTCTTGAAGCTCTAACAACACTTAACAAGCCTTGGGTAATCCTTAACAACCTTACAATAGCTTGAATCCACTAAAGGAAACCATAAAAACAAGTTAACACTTAGAAAACACTATTCATCATCTTCTCTAGTAACTTGAATGATTTTATTACCTTGGTAAATGATGTTGGTTTGCTATGAAACTTTGTATATGATCCTTCCTAACCTCCAAGAACACCCATGATTTATCCCTTGATTTAATATTGAAGAGAGCTAGGGTTTTGAAATTTTTTTCTTTCTTTTTCTCCTTTTTTTTCCTCTTTGGCCGAATGTAGTAGTATGGATGGGGGAGAGAGATTTTTGTGTTTCTTGATAATTATCTTGTATTCTATATTGTCTTGGAAGCTTTTGTTGATATTTTCCTAGGCAATTTGACTAATTTACCCTTAATTTGAGTTAGTGGAGTGTGACATCACTAATGGTGTCATTAAGATGACCTAATATTCTCATTTCTTGTTTTTCTAAGTATTATGCTACTAATCTTGGATAATCATAATGTGGTATGCATCCTTGTTAGATTACAAATCTTGGTTGCTTGGTTTCCATACTCGTCTAATCGTGGTTCGTTTCGAGTATACCTCATTATCTCAGTGGTTTTCTAAATCATTTACGAATCCAATTTCCTTTGGTATTCTTTTAACTTAATAATCCCTTGGTTTAATCTAAATTCACTAATCCCTCAATATATAATTCCTTTAATATTTCTATACTCCTTATTATCCAAAATATAGAAGTTCGTTCGAGCTCAAAATCCTCAAAATCATAATTCAGGAATTTCTGAAATCCATCGTCATTTCGAGTCACTTATTTTCATAGTATATCACTAATATGGTTTCTGTTTGTTCATTTTCCATCACTAATATAGAGTACCTACACACCATTTCCCTGGATTCCTCAAGATCACTATTCATTTGGGCACTGTAGCCTTTCTAAAGTTAGGGTTATTACATAATTCCTAATAAATCTTTTAATACTCCCATAACTCTCAAGTCCCAAGTTTTATAAATCTTACTAACAATAAGATTCTTGCCTTCAACAATCTTCGTTTTATCTTTCATAGTGAATGTAACAACATAGTTTCTCAGACAATCACTTCCATTAAACAACAGGGATGACTAGAAAGGTTCCAAATTGACAATGTCACATGATATTATATAAAAGAAAGTATTACAAAAATTAGGGTTCTTACAGCCTCCCCTCCTTAAAAGGATTCCGTCCCGGAATCAGGATGAAAATAGTTGGGGGTGCTTTTCACGCATCGTGCTCTCTAGTTCCCATGTTGATTCTTCGACATTCTGGTTCCTCCACAAAACTCTCACTAGTTTGACAACCTTGTTCCGCAGCACCTGTTCTTTTCTATCCATGATTTCTACGGGTTGCTCCACATAGGTTAAGTCTGGTTGCAGATCCACTTGATCATATTCGATCACGTGTCGGAAGTCGGTATGGTAGGGTCGTAGCATGGACACATGAAACACATTATGTACTTGTTGTAAGCTTGGGGGTAAAGCCAATTCATAGGTTAACTTTCCAACTCGTCACAAGATCTCAAAAGGTCCAATAAATCTTGGGCTTAGCTTCCCCTTCTTACCAAATCTCATCAATCCCTTCCACGGTGATACCTTCAACATCACAAACTCTCCTACCTCGTATTCTTTGTCATTGCGGGTCTGGTCCGCATACTTCTTCTGTCTGTCTTGGGCCGCTACCAGCCGTCCTCTTATGAGTTCGATAGTTTCTCTTGTCTGTTGGACCAGTTCAGGCCCTAAAATCTTCCGCTCTCCAACTTCTTCCCAACACAAGGGAGACCGACATCTTCGTCCGTATAAAGCTTCATATGGGGGCATGCCTATACTCGCATGGTAACTGTTGTTGTAGGAAAATTCGATCAACGGCAAGTGGTCATCCCAACTTCCCTTAAAATCGATGGCACATACTCTCAACATGTCCTCTATGGTCTGGATGGTTCTCTCACTTTGTCCGTCTGATTGGGGATGGTATGCAGTACTCATGTTTAACTTGGTCCCCACACAATCCTGAAAACTTCTCCAGAACCTGGAGTTGAATCTTGGGTCTATATCTGATACAATGCTCACAGGAACCCCATGCCTTATCACGATCTCCTTCAAGTAAATATCCACCAGCTTGTCGACAGTATATCTCTCGTTGATTAGAAGAAAATGTGCTGACTTGTTCAATCTATCGATAATTACCCAAATGGCGTCATGATTAGTCTTGGTCCTTGGTAGTCCGACCACAAAGTCCATCCCAATATGCTCCCACTTCCACTCGGGTATCTCTAAGGGGTGCAACAATCCACTGGGCCTCTGGTGTTCGGCCTTTACTCTTTGACATGTCAAGCATTTACTTACCCACTCTGCCACGTCCTTCTTCATATTTGGCCACCAATAGTATTCTCTCAGATCTATATACATCTTAGTGCCTCCAGGGTGAATTGAGTACCTTGAACTATGAGCCTCTTGCAAAATCTCGTCTTTTAATTCCTGAACGTTCGGGATCCATATCCTAGATGCGTATCTCATAATTCCATTCCCGTCCTTTTCACACTTAATTTCCTCGCCAGTCAAAATTTTCTCTATCGAATTCTTTTCTTCTTCTATCTTCTTTTCCTGGCATAACTTAATCTTTTCCAATAGCGGTGGTTGGACTCTTATTTCCATTAGACTCTCTTGTCCAATTCCTGGTAACCTCACTTCAATCTCCAGTTTCTCGAGGTCCTTGATCAACTCGTCCACTGACGTTATCATCTTGAGTTTCTCCTTTCGGCTAAGTGCATCGGCCACCATGTTGGCCTTCCCTGGGTGATAATGAATCTCACAATCATAATCTTTGATTAGCTCTAGCCATCTCCTCTGCCTCATGTTTAACTCTTTCTGAGTGAATATGTACTTTAAGCTCTTGTGATCCGTGTAGATTTCACACTTTTCTCCGTAAAGATAATGTCTCCAGATCTTCAAAGCGAAAACTATCACCGCTAATTCCAAATCATGGGTGGGGTATCTTATCTCGTACTCCTTAAGTTGTCTGGACGCATAAGCAATCACTTTACCGTGCTGCATAAGCACACACCCTAAGCCTTTATGGGATGCATCGCTATAAATCACAAAATCTCCCTTATCATCAGGTAGGGCTAGTACTGGTGCTGTCACCAACCTCTTTTTCAACTCTTGGAAGCTCTCTTCGCATTTTTCAGTCCACACAAACTTCTCGGTCTTGCGAGTTAGTCGTGTCAAAGGGGCTGCTATCTTGGCAAAGTCTTGGACAAATCTCCTATAGTAGCCAGCCAACCCTATAAAACTTCTCACCTCTGTTGGCGTGGTTGGTCTCTCCCAATTTGACACAGCCTCTATTTTGGCTGGGTCCACTAGAATGCCTTGTTCGCTAATCACATGCCCTAAAAACTGAACTTCCTTCAACCAAAATTCACACTTCGAGAACTTAGCGTACAACTTTTCTTCTCTCAATGCTCCCAATACAATCCTCAAGTGTTCTGCATGTTCCTCCTTCGTTTTGGAATAAATCAAAATGTCATCGATGAAGACTATAACACACTTGTCCAAGTACTTCTTGAAGACTCAATTCATTAAATCCATGAAAGCTGCAGGGGCATTCGTTAATCCAAATGACATCACTAGGAACTCATAGTGTCCGTACCGGGTGCGAAAGGCCGTCTTTGGTATATCTTCTGGCTTAATCCTTAACTGGTGGTACCCGGTTCCCAAATCAATTTTAGAAAAATAAATTGCGTCCTTTAATTGATCAAACAGGTCATCTATCCTGGGCAAGGGATATTTATTCTTTATAGTCACCTTATTCAACTCCCTATAGTCTATACATAATCTCATACTACCATCCTTCTTTTTCACGAATAACACCGGGGCTCCCCACGGTGACACACTAGGTCTTATCATCCCTTTATCCAACAACTCTTGTAACTGAGTGGCCAGCTCTTTCATCTCCACTGGGGCTAGCCGATACGGGGCTTTCGAAATTGGGGCCGTACCCGGAACTAAGTCTATAGCGAACTCGATGTCTCTATCAGGTGGTAGTCCGGGAAGATCATCCGGAAATACGTCCGCGAACTCATTAACGACAGGGATTTCCTGTAGGTTTGGTGCCTCCTTCTTGGTATCCTTCACATAGGCTAGATAGGCTTCCCTTCCTTTACGTAATAGCTTCTTAGCTTGAATCATAGTCAGGAACTTTTGGTTTTGCCGTTTTCCACTAAACACTACTTCCTCGTCCCCTGGCAGTTTCAAACTTACTTTCTTCCTTACACAATCAATCTGGGCTCCGTGGGTTGTTAACCAATCCATACCTACTATTACGTCAAACTCCCCTAGTTTAAAAGGTATTAAATCTACCCGAAAGTGTCACCCTTCTATTTATAGGTCACAGCCTGGACACACTTGGCTAACAGGGATAATTTCATGATTAGCTATCTCTACTTGCAGTCTGTCCTTCAATGGTTCTATCTCTTGGTTCCAAAGTTTCCGCTGGGTTGGGACGTCGTCCCTCGCTTAAATTTGCTCGGAAAGCTCCCACCCGCAGAATTTCCCTTCCGACTATCAAACTTCCTCTTCTTTCCTTCCCTCTCCTTCTGCATCTGTTCACTCCCAGCCTCAACAATTGATGCTTTTTGTACCAGGGTGGCATAGTCTGTCAGCTCAAGAACCGCCACACGATTCTGAGTCCATTGTTTTAGCCCCAATTGAAACCTTCGGGCCCTCTTTGCCTCAGAGTTCATATATTCCGGCACAAACCTCGACAGCTCAGTAAATTTGGCCTCATACTCGGCCACCGTCATGTTACCTTGCTTTAGTTCCAAAAACTTCAACTCCATTTGTGTCTCCATGAACCTAGGAAAGTACTTTTCCAAGAACAGCTCGCTAAACCTCTCCCAGGTCACCACACCTCTTCCTTCCAAATTCCTCTTAGCTTCCCACAAATAGTTTGCCTCACCCTTCAGGAGGTAGGTGGCGAAAACAGTCTTCTGCTCCTCAGCGACACCTAGTATCTCGAAAGATTTTTCCATTTCCTTCAGCCAGGCTCTTGCCTCAACCGGATCTGCAGTTCCTTTAAATTCTGGGGGTTTCAGGGATTTGAAGTTCTGAAAAGCATTTGCATTAGCATTGCTGGGGGGTTGCTGAACCGGGGGACGGTCCAAGTTCTGCCTAAGTAGTTCCATGAACTGTTCCATAGGGCCTCCCCTTGGATGTTCCACCTCTCGGGTGTCATCACCAGCTTCTTCTTCGTCATACTCAGAGTCATCAAACAAGTTATGATCGTTGCCCTCATCCTCAATTAGGTTCACATTCTCCCCTTCATGGTTCTGGTGGCCTCCGGTCCCATGGTGGCTACCCTGGCCTTCAGAACTGATCGGGTGAGCTCGAGTGTTCATTCTTCTGGGTGGCATGATTCTGATAATGAAACAAGAAATGGGTTAGGGTTTTCTAATTACCTGACAGCGTTTACACGGGTCAGGAACGTATCGTTCCTCCTCATAAGGGTGGAAGTTGCAAAAGTTTTAATAACCCGATGCTGGAGATAAAACGTCACAACATTTTTGGGGAAAAATCTCTATCGGTGCGAAAACATTTGCAGGAGTTTTCAAGATTTCAAAACCTCAAAAAAAAATTTTTTTTTTTTTCAAAAAAAAAATTATTTTAAAAAAAAATTGTAGGAGCATTTTGGGAATTTGTAGAGAACAACTTGAAATTGCATATTGTAAATTTGAAACAGCATGGTTGCATTTGCGGTTTGTAGCAATTGTATATATTCACAGTTGTATATCAAAACAGTAAGGCATGGCATCGGAAAGTAAGGCAGTTGAGACAATATCAAGGAAACTGAAACTAGAGCCTAATACATAGTTCCGATGTTAAAGTCTAGCAAAAGTGGAACAATAACAAGTACATCATCGGAATAGTCAAGGCTACACAAAAGTAGGGCTACATCCGTACATACTATCCGAAGTCACATCTACATATATGTAGGTCAGTCTACTCATCCACTGGTCAGAAAGGATACCACTGCACAAGTCAACTATCCCGCAAAATTGACACACTAATGTCATCTGAACCTAGAGGACTGAGCTATCCGTAACATATCATGGGGCCGCACCACGACGGAGCAAGGCCCTCACTCGGGAAAATGCACGACGCACAACACGCCTAGCATCCCTAGCCTGAATCACTCCGCCCCCGCGGATCCCTAAACCAAGAATCCTCTCGCGACTCCTCCTCTCAATCCTATGGAGTCGAGCCCTAGTCCTCCTAGCAACAGCAGTCCTCATCTCAGCCTGAATCCTCAATCGCGCCTCGCGCTCCTCCACTAGTGCCCGCCTCGCCTCGTTAAGTCTGGCCTCTGCAGAAAGTAAGTCTCGGGTCAGGAACTGCACCACGTAGGCGTGCTCAGTACCCGACACTGGGGATAGGTCCATCGGCGGGAGTGGTATGATAGGAACAGAAGCAGGTGCAATAGCAGTAGCAGGAGCAGGAGTAGGAGCAGTAGCAGGAGCAGGAGCAGGGGTAGGGTCAAGCTCCTCCTCGCCAGAAGTATCATCCTCGGAGTCACCGTCCGATGAAACAGGGCTCGATGACTGCGGAGAAGGTGGGGGTGACAAAACACGGCCCTCACCGGATCTCACACTCTCCTCATCAGTAGCTACAGAAGATGGGGTAACAGGCTCAGGCTCAAAGGGCTCCTCAACGGGATCCTCATTATCAGTATCTCCTATCAGCGTAATCCAGGGGCCAAGCTCAAAGTCAGCACCCATATCCTCCTCAGGATCCTCGGTATCTCGCATCAGTGCCTCATCATGCTCTCTCTCTCAAAGGCCTCAGGGTCTGGTATCTCCTCCATCTACACAAGGAAAATAAGGTGGGTCACTAACCATAAAGAAAGGTTTAAGGAGTAGTTCCCTCACGGGCCTTAAAGTCAGGGCTATATCCGATAACCCGAATGCAACTCGATGAGAGTTCTAAGTATTATTAGGGTTGTTACTAGGGTTATTATTATTGTTATTATTATTAGGGTTGCTTTCTTAAATTACTATCGTTTCTGAGAACTGTAACCTCGCTCTGATACCATTTCTGTGACGCCCCCAGATCCGGGGTCGGAGATCTAGGCGCTCACGGTCCATTTTCCATTAACATACCTGTTCTTGCAAATAATATATAA
Organism: Saposhnikovia divaricata; assembly: GCA_036435485.1. Lineage (NCBI taxonomy): Eukaryota > Viridiplantae > Streptophyta > Magnoliopsida > Apiales > Apiaceae > Saposhnikovia > Saposhnikovia divaricata. Next base: position 145,947,198 of record CM071596.1, on the reverse strand, counting down.
AACAGCCATCAACCCCACAATAAACTCACACCGCACACACACACACAGGTTAGAGTCTCAGAAACGTCACACAATTGATTAAGCAGAAGTAAAAGTTTCAGAGTTATTACAGACCGAATTAAATAGCATTTACGCTACCAGCAACACCTCGATATGAAGCGAAGTTGGCGGCTTGAAAGTTTGTTACGATACACTGCTTTGCACAGGTCATATTTATAAATAAAACGTACTAACAAAAGTTGCCAACCAATCCGGCTAATGGGACCTACCGGTGGAGTCTCAACTGCTGCCTCGGGTCTAGTCACCTACTTTCGGGCAGTCTGTCTGGGTCTTGCCATTTCGCTTAGCTGTTGTGTTTGTAAATTTGAAAACAAGCAAGAGTGAGCAACTATAGCTCAGCAAGAAACATATGTATAAGGTAAGCAATATTAAAATCACTTGTCATTGATGATAAATTTCGAAGGTGCACCAATACGTGCCCTTGTTTTCAAAATAAACTTGAAGTTCTAGATACTGCATAGAGTCAACATCTTTCTCATCAAAATAGAACACTATCAGCAACTTGGCACATAAGCCTAAGAAGCAGTGTCAGAGCATTTTCCAAAATGGAGGAATGGGACTTAAAGAAAACATAAAACCTGACAGGGATTGACGATGATCAGTCGCCACTTCCGAGTCCAATAATCCGCGGGTCTTCTCTACCGGTAGAAGGATAGAAACTACATCTGTAACTATCCCCGGGTGAAAACTACATCCGTAATCACCCTCGATGAAAACTACATCCGTAATCATCCTTCGGCAACAGCTGGGCCGGAATAATAATTGATGGACCGCCTGGCTCACGGCCGCTTACACATCCCGGGAATCGTTTGTCAACGGTTCCCACACCTGCCAGAGTCCCTTTTTCTTTTTCTTTTAAAAACTTGATTTTGATTGAAAACTGAGTAATTGAGGTCCGACATCAGTCGACCGATGATTCTTGAAATCATACAAGAAGCAAACCTGACCGGGGGTTTTCGAAAATGTTTTGAGTTCGAAAGAGTTCGAGTTTGAAAGTGCTAAAGGTATCTTGGATTAGCTTTGTCTTTAAAATAATGAACAATAATTAATAAATGATATTTTAAGATTTAATATTAATAATTAATAAAATAATAACTAAATTAAATTAGCTTTTAATCCAAGATAGGTATTTTGAGTATTTATGAAGATATAAAAATAATTACTTGAGTATACGATACTCCCTGAATGACCCTTCGGGTTTTCGCAAATTAATTACGATATAATAATATACCGCTCCCCGGTCAATAGTATATACGGACCGCTACGACCTCTATTGCTAGAGTCGTTGTCCGAAGAAAACATTTCATTCTAAGTTCAAGGGGTGCAAACATATATGTACTTATACATCTCAATTTCATCGATACTTCGATAAACATAAACATTTGATATGATTGAAAACTACAAACACAACAATGAAAGTCCTAGTATAAGTAAGTTTTGAAAAGTAAACTTTCCTTGGTGAGGTGGGGGTGGTCGAGCTTGCGGAGTGGAACGATCTATACATAATCAATAGCCGATCGTTAGTACCTTAACAATATCTCTTTTAATTGCGGGGTTTTAGGGGGTACAAAATTAACTTAATGACCTCGTCTTATGACAATCTAGCCCCACTATAGGTTCATGTCACCACTCGATTACGCTCGTCACTTATTCGACTTAATTTGGTTACCACATCCGAATCATATCCATTACCCCTAAAATTACACTCCACTTACGACTTTTTCCCTTGCGCGAATTTTACTCTAACATTTTTATAAAATTGAAAAATACATATTTTAATCCAATTCTTTTTGGGTAGCCTTCCCCACTGCATTTACTAGCTTCTCTAATTTTTCCATGATCCTAAATAAATTTTTAGGGGTTTAAACAAGGTTCAGAATGGGACCATTTAGTGCAGTCCGGATTCCAGAAACACATCTCACTTCTCAGGCCATAACTCAAAATCTATACATCACCTAGTCATGAACCTTACATTTATGGAAACTACATTCAAATACCTTTCCAACAATATATATTAGGACTTCAGGGGACAATGTTTAGGGGTTCCAAACCCTCTTACAAGACAGTTCAAGTTCCTGGAAAAATCTCAGCATGCTTATATCACTTATCCATTCAAGAATCTTACATACACATCACATCCATCATCTAAACCACCAAGATCATACTTTATAACATACATGGAGTTACATATACTAACCACAAGCTTAAAAATCACAACCACAACACTTAAACTCAAGATCTACATCATCCATCACTTATATGTCCAAGATTCACACTAATAATCATGGATCTAACATTAAACATCACGAATACTACATGGCCAAGAGGGGTTAGGGTTTTTATACCTTCTTGAGTATCTAGGAGCCTTGGGTATGCCTTACAAGTCTCAAGAACACCTTGGATGAGCTCCTACAATCTTTATAATCCAAGATCTAAAAGAAAACTCAACCTTGTTACTATTCATCAAAACTTTAACAATTAATAACTTGAAAACTAATGGATGGAAAGGGTTGGAATTCTTAGTATACCTTCCTTATATGATGTAGAGTGCCTAGGAATTTTGCCTTGAATTAAGTGTGAAGAGAAATGGAAGAAAGAAAATTTTCTTCCTCCTTTTTCTTGTTTGGCCGAGAGCTTCAATGGCAAAGGGGAGAGGAGAGAGTTTTTGTGTTTGCTTTTTGTGTTGGTTGATTAAAGTAAGATGTGTTGGTTGATAGATATTAGGTACATGTATATGTATCACATGTTGCAAGCCTAGGCCTAGACCACCATACCCTCTTGTCCCCTTGGAAAAGGTACCAACTAATTACTATTCCTCTTGTCAACTTTGTATTGCTAGTTTGTTTTCCTAACTACTTAGTTGCATGGGACTTGCATGCAATATCATTCCTTGTATCATTATTCTTCCACCAATGCTTGTCACTTAATCTTTAATTTGTATCGTATCTTAATTAATTTCTCGTAATAATATTTTGTCGCGTAGAGATTTCCCTTGTAATCCCTTAAGTACTTAATTGTGTAAATTCCTCGAATATCCATAATTCCTCGTCATAATTACTAATAAATCTTTTAATACTCCAATAACTCTCAAGTCCCAAGTTTTATAAATCTTACTAACAATAAGATTCTTGCCTTCAACAATCTTCCTTTTATCTTTCATAGTGAATGTAACAACATAGTTTCTCAGACAATCAATTCCATTAAACAACAGGGATGACTAGAAAGGTTCCAAATTGACAATGTCACATGATATTATATAAAAGAAAGTATTACAAAAATTATGGTTCTTACAAACGCTCAAAGAAGCGCGAGAACATCTTTTTAAGTACAAGGAATAAAAGAGAGAAAAAGCAATGAATAGTGTTTTTGGTGGAAATTGGAATATTATTAGACGACACTATATAGAAGTATTCAGAATGGATTTCTGAGTTCGTATTAATGATCTATAGGAAAAATAAGTGTATGTAAACGATATCAGATTCAGAAAAATAGCACTTTTATTTTCTCCGAGATTTCCCTGGACACTGAAGGATTTAAGGATTTATTAAAGAGATTTGAGAAATTTAAATTCAAGGATTATAAAGGAGGATTGAGAATGGTAGTATAAATATTAAGAAGGTTTCCGGTAAAACCCTAACAAGAAATACTTGAGATATTCCTCCGAACGATCAATTAAATTAAGCAATAACCAGACAAAGAAACAAGCAGAGAGCCAAGATGCATGCATGTGCAAGTGGATAGAATCAAGTAACCAAGCTAGTTACAATGCTAACTAGCAACATTAGAAATCAAACCATTTAGTTAGCTTAAACACATCATCTTACCACTAAAACTCAACACATGTCCACTTGAATTTCATCATGCAAGACCAAATCACTTTATTAAAGCTACTTTATGCTAAGATATTATCCAAACATCACAATAATGAAAGATTAGCCAAGAGAAGCCAAGCGACTCCACCATCTCTCTCCATTTAGCACCATTCGGCTATTTCAAGAAATCCAAGGGAGAAATCCAACTTCCAACCATTGTTAAATCTCAAGATTATTTTGGTGAGTACTACATTTCAAAACTTAGATACCCTATAAATTTTAGCTTCAAATTCCAATTCCTTCCTAGGTAATAAAATCATCAAAGATGATGATGAATAGTAACTTTTAAGAACTAACTTTAGTTTTCTTGTTTCTTTGGATGATCTAAGCTTTGTTAAGGTATTCTAAGAATTAATCAAGTCTTAGTAAGGTCTTTACACACTCCAAGGAAGGTATATCTCTCATGAACCCTAGATCTTACTTTGAGTTTTATGAATATTCTTGGTGGTTTTAGATGAGTTATGATTATGGTGTTATTATAAGCATGTAAGCATGATTATGTAGTTGGTTTAGTTGATCTAAGTAATATGATGAATGTGATGGTGAAGTGAGATGTTCTTGGACTTGTTCAGATGTATGGTATGCCCGGTGTGGCTTGGTTATGTGTGATAAATTTGGAAATGTTCGATTTATAGCCGTCGTAATGCCGTAATTTCGTTAGACCTTAAAGAACCGTGCATAACAGTAGCTATAGGTCACTGATATTGACAAGTATATGACCTACCCTTGTAGATCTCGAGTCATAGATCGTTTTGGCGTGAAAATCGAAACAAATGGACTTACGGTTTAGGAGATATGGCCGATTTAGTAAAAGTGGTTCGAAACCGTAAGTGCCAGTTTGTATCTGAAATTGAACCCCCTTAACATGATTAATTCAGTGGAGAATCTTGATAATTAAATATTAGAGATCATAAGGAAGGTATGAGAGAAAACCTCATGTCAAACGGATCGTTTTTCGATTTTATAAAAATGTTCGAATCAAGGTTAAGTGCGAATGAAACCCTTTGAGGAACACTTGGTTAAAACTTTGGAAAACCACTTTGAAAATGGACAACAAATCTCGAGGTATAATCTTTGTTAGCAAACGACCGACCTTAGAACTTATATGACTTAAGTACCTACCAAGTGTAAGTGTAATGACATGCCTTAATAACGAACAAGTGTCGGATCATAACGGTGTTAATAAGAGTACACTAAAGGGTGCATAACGAGATAACTTGAAAACGTGTTTTAACCTAAGTAAAGCATCTACTTGGCATTTCAAAAGCGTTAAGTAATTAATCTCGAATATTTTGATTGTTTATAGATCACCGGAGTGATCCAGGACACACTACCCCCACCAGATTACCAGGCAAGTTTCCAAACATTTTGGAACTGTTGTTGTGATAATATATATGTTTTGATTGTTGTTATACATATGCCACAGCATGCATGTCTGCTTTTAAATTATTGTGATACTTGTTTTATGACTTGATATTGGCTTACAAGTTAGATGTGATATATTGGTTATAAGCCGAATATTGCTAAGACCCTTAGTGAAGGGCATATGAATCTCATTCTTCAAGTATAGACCGGGAGTTAGTATTTCTGTATATATCGTGATTATTTTCTGAGGAAAATATTTAAATAAATATTTTTCCATTATTTCTTTAATGAATATTGTTTTAATATTCATTTTAATTTTATTTATTTAATGAATATTATTTTCAATATTCATTTGAGCTTTAATCATTTAACGAATATTATTTTGAATATTCATTTAAGGTTGACTTATTTAATGGATATTATTTTGAATATTTATTCGAGAATTTAATTATTTAGTGAATATTTTATATATTCATTCGAGTGTTATTTATGAACAATATTTTATATTAAGAAGATTCTTTAAATATTTATGATTTAATAAATATTCTTTGAATATTTATTTACTTCTTTTAACTAGTTTTAAAAACGAATTATTTTATTCAAATATTTTCTTCGACCTTCAAATATTATGTAAAATATTCTGAGTCTTATTATTATTATTTTTATCAAGGAAGGTTCTCAAAACTCTATTTTTCCATTTAAATCTATCTTATAGGAAGATTTAAATGCTCGCTCATAAACTTTCAAAATATAAGGGAACCTTACTTGGGAGCTGTTATTTATTTTGTTTGACTACCCGGTCATAAATCTTTGAAACTATTCTTTCCATTCGCAACTTGGTTGTTATTCATCAAATTGAATCTTTTGTTACTTCCTCATTGTTCGAGGGGTAAGATTGATGGAACAAGTCGATATCCATTAACAAGCAACGGCTTGGGAAATATTGGTGAATTTCCCTTTTCAATTAGATACGACTACTTTGTGGAGTCCTATCAACAAGTATTATACTTGGGGAAAGGGGGACGAACTTTACGTTTCAGAGTCATGGATGTTACTCGAACTAGGAGCCGTGTAAGTGGCCGAGTGGCGCCGGTCCATCAATGGCCCAACCGTTGGCCAGGGAGTTCCAGGGGGCGGTGTACAAGTAAATCTGTCTGTTCCTCCTTCTACATGTAGAGAATAATCATGAGATGCATAACATACGTCTGATCAACGTAAATGTTATGGCTTCTGTGCGTCAATGCTCCAGTATTAGTTCATCTTTCAAAGTTGGAAATTTTCTGCAACATTATTAGTGTTGGCAGGGTTGAAAAGTGTTCAAACTGGAATTGCAATATTTTCCTGCCATTTCTTCCTTATGATATATGTTGATATATTGCCCAAATATTTGCATAGCAGATATGTCTAAGGAGTATATATTTTGAGTTACCTTGTAACTTCATCTTTTACATTATACTGGCACTATGTTCGTTAATGCATGGCATATGGTTTCAAAGATATCTTTGAATTGTTATATATTATTGTCCAGTTATATATTACTTTTGGTGGGCTATTACTCACCCTTGCTTTATTTATTATATCACAACAACAGCTAGGTCTGATGGCCTGCGTAAGGCACACTCGGCGCAAGCAGGTGACAGCAGTCGTAGGATTGCCCGCTGATATCGTTGCTGCCATTGCTGAGGTAAGAGCAACCAGTAGACTAGACTGGCAGCTTTTGTTTATCAGCCTTAATTATATGTATGACTAATGGTAATCAACAGCAGAAACTATTAAATATTGCTATAATCATTTTGGGGTTGTAATAACTTATGAATTGTGGATTCTATGGTTAGAGACTTATTTCATTTTCATCTCTTGGACTATAAGTGTGATATTATTGCGGGTTCATAGCATGCTGTTTATTTATTTTGATTCAAGTGCAAGTAGTATGGATGGAAAATGAGACTGTACCGACCAGGTCCCCGACCCCGGATCTGGGGCTGTACAAATGAATTCCCTGAATCAAGTAATAGTGTTATTAAACTCCAATACCAAGCACTAGCCATTCTCTTGACAATTGTTACCTTAAACCTGAGCACAAAAATTAGTTGGTAAATATGAAGGTAGTTCTTGCAGTAGCCAAACTTCAAGCAACCCTCCTTTGGTAACAACATAGTGTCTTCACTTTGGTGTCCAGGAATCCACCTTAATAACGCCATCAGCTGGCCGACAGTGCACAATCCAAAAATGATTTGTTTTGAGAAAATGTTAAATGATAAATGCTTGAAATTGATTCCAAAGTGATTGATTAACCAATACAAAAGCTGGCCATTCTTCCACATAATCAAGTTGTTTCTCAATTTCATCACGTCTAGTCAAGTCACTAACATTTTTCAAACCCGATATACCGAAATCATAAGACACACCAGTCAACAGCTTGTGACTATGCGTGTAAAGCAAAGCAAGTTCCATATGTAGCTCAAAAGAATAACCAAAAATCAAGCAACATGGACAAACAACATATGTGAAGAAGCTAAGTGAAATGTCTCCTTGAATGAAAAAGGACGATTTCTTGCCTCTGTAATCCATAACATAAAACAAGGTCGATTCCCAAGTAGCATTTCGGGGTAGTCGATTTGTCATTAAATTATCTGGTACACTACGCAACCAGTTCCTCACGTAATTTTCTAGCAATTATTTGGCCAAATAAGCTCTGCACTCAAGTGCAATTCCAGTTGCCAGGTGGCTGAAAGGAGGTGGATAGAGAGATAAAACAATACTTTGAGAGACACTCATATCACAATAAGTTATTCCTTCATGCTCTAAAGTATACTTGACACCGGGTCCATTTAACGAAGCAATGCAATTCAAAAGCCAATTAATTGACACCCAAAGCAAAGTAGCTGCAAGGAGTTTGACATCAAGCTTATCATGCACTATGTGGATCGATAGATGTAAGTGGCCCAAAACTGTAGGGGATAGCTCAACATTTCCAGGGTTGATTCGCGTAAGAAATAAAGTTTTAATGCCCGCATGTGCCTGCTTGAATTCCCCATGGTTATCAGTAGATGAAGTAGCACTCAACATAGTAATTTCACCTAGTTTCATGTCCTCATTTTTTATCATTTCTTTGAAAAACTTAAGGATACATACTCCCTGGCCATTTTGCATACCACCACTTGGATCAAAGATTAGCATAACCTCCTCACCAGCAATATTCTTAGGCTTCTTCTCTAAACCATAAGTATTTTTGGTTGATGTAGGCTCATTCATAAGCATTATAAAATGGCCATCCATGATAGCAACATCTCTTGTCATTTGCTTCTGCGAATCAATAACACACGCAGGAATGTCAATGGAAGCTAGCACACTCTCTTCCATCTTGGTAAGAATTATCCAAGGCATTTTTTCAGCAACAAGTAGTTTCGATAGAGCAACGAGATTTTCACCACCTACAACTTCCAGAGGCCCTGACTTCATGATTGTATCGTCTCAATTTTCCTTACAACCAAAAGTTTTCACCGAAACATCGTTGACAAGCTGCCTCCTACCTTCGTTATCAACATCCATAACCTCAACTAGTAAACGTTCTTCAACCAATGAAACCTAAAATTCAGCCAAAGAAATTACCTCAAGTAGAGTACGAGGTGCCCATAATTCAAGAGCCTCTATAATTTCTTCTTTTAAGCCATTAACAAACCAATAAGCAAGAACATTATCATCAAAATCATGCTCAAAAATAAACTCTGTCCTGTTTTTAACATGCATAAAATCTTCCACATACTCCGTAACAGAACTCAAATTCTGATGTATTAGTAAACTATCCATCACAACCGAATCATCAAAACTATTTGATAATTTGTCCGAATGACTTACAATATCAATCAGATCTCTTAAACTTCCATCATCGCCAACACTACTAGCATTATTCACTTCATCTACACTTCTACTTTCAGCAGTCAAAATAATTTTTTTATCGGAACTCTCATGAAACAGTTTGGTCTCAATTACATGTTCAAGTGACAAAGAAGGGAGACTGGGCGTAGGGACTAACAATGTCGTGAATGTGTCAACTTGGGGTATGAGTGAAGGAACATACTGTTCATAAGTAGGTGAATATATATAGATTGGTGGTGTTTCTGTACAAGTGAATGACGAAGGATGCGTATGGGAGTTGATGTTTTGATAGTCTAACGTGTAATATGAATATTCAAGTGTAGAACTCAATTGCGATGTTTGAAGTGTATAGTCAGAGATAAGGCTTACCGGTGGCCCAACTTGATGTGGTTCAGTAACCCTCAGATTTGTAGCCCTGGTATAACCGAAGTAAGAGTCGTTCTTATTTTCTCCTTGTTGTAAATCGCCGAGAATCGAGCAACTCTGATACCACTTGTAACCAACCTGGGGGTTGGCTACTTCTTCAGCAACATTAATAAAGTTCTGATTGTAACAAGTATAGCTAGATTGGTCGTAAATAAGATAACTCATGATATAATAAAAAACTGAAATAGATTCAATAAACTGAAAATGAAGATCAATTACTGAAAGTAAATGAACAAAAATCTAGAATTGAAGAACAAGATATAACTGGAAGGCTGAAATACAAGGCTGAAATTAAAACGTAAAAACAAAGTTTCTTCTTCGATAATTCTTCCCTCGAGTCTGAACAGAATATATATAGTAGGACATGTACCAAGGTGCGATCAGCTGGGATTGTAATCTGGATTAACTAATTAAGTAATCGGCCCAAGTTGTTGTGGGTCATTAATAAGATCCGCCCGTAGAGTATATGTTGAGACCAGTCCATTTGTTACACCAGAGACTATGGAAGAAATCGAAGACTAAGAGAGAGCTACATAGCCATGCAAGGTTTATCTTTCTCATTCGACCAATATCGGTGCTTGTTGTAATAACCTGTGTGCCAGTAGCAACTACTGCTATTGAATTATTATTGTCATTTTCTTTGTAAAGAGATAAAAACTGAAGTTGGCATTAGCAAAAATCAAAACCCTGATTGCAGAGGATTTATGTCCAGTCACCCCTGCCAAAGTTGTAAACTACAAGCTAAACATACAATGGGATAAGGGATACAAATTAATCAAGTGAATTTTTTCTTGATGAGAGATCCCTTCGATTATATAAAAACTAAAATCACAAACAATAAAGAAACATGAATATCAAGGCAAAATGATTGTACTAACCAAAGCAAAGAGAAAATTTATTAACCGTTCTGGATATAGTTAAAAATGATCGATAAGTGCTTAGTTTTTTGTAATTTTAAGTTATAAGATTTAAGACTTCTATCAAGCGCAAAAAAATATTCGAATAATAATCAGCATCACAAAAGAAAAAGATACTTATAACATCGAACAATCGCCAACATCATTTACTAACAATGACTGAACATTGCAGCTAATGAAATAAGAAACATCACAATACACTATTATTTTCTGAATTACAGACGAGGTAAGAGGCAAAAAGAATCACCTCATAGAAATCACTGATCAATTTCTTCCCAGCGGTAGTGATTAACAAGAATATGTTTCTGACTTCCTTGACGAGCTAAAAATAGAAGCATACACTTCCTTGGTTGCACCAGGAGGGACATTATCACCTGCCTTGAAACGTTTCGTAGAAACAACATTCTTCCCCTCATTTAACACCATTCACCTTAACCCCGTCATTAACAACTTTCCTATTCCCTTGGACCTTCAACAAATTCTATTCTATACCATGCTTCTTCCCAGTCAAACGTACTAACTCTGTACAACCACCCTCTTCCCCACTCTTCACCTTTTTCACCTCTTTCAATGCCTTTGCACTCAACATATGTCCACAACTCTTCAAAGCAAAAAACTTATACTTCCCACTGAACGAAAACAGGACACTGATACAATGTATCAGAATCTGAATCACGAATCTCCGACATCTTAACCACAATCATATCCTTCAAACCCTTAATATGTCGAAAACACTTAGGCAAATTCTTCTTCAAAATCCCCTCAACCAAACATTCCATAATCAATTGGAATGATTGTATTCTTACATCTTTGCCTGCTGGATTCTGCTTTTAGGAATTATTATTCCTCTAAAATCAAGTATCTAGAAAGCCACGGTTTTATAGTGATGCTTATGTGAGAATTTTTTCGCCAACAATCCAGTGATAACCACATAAATTGCCACATCTCATGCTTCAATTGGTATGCCCTGTCCTTCCACAAGCTAACCACCATTTTTTCATCCTGTTGGAGCAAGTTGTATGGGAAGAAGAGAAAAATTAATTAACTTTTCTCTATATGAAAATAAGAGATTGATAGAAACAAGATAGGGGGCTTAACTAGAATACCCATAACTAGAATATCCAAATCATAATTGCGACTCATGTTACAGATTCTTATTTTGGGTATTAAGATATTTTAATATATATATATATATATATATACATATATATTTTATTTATTTATTTATTTATTTATTTATTATTTAGGGTTTTGCTCAGGTGAGAACGACTCATGTTACAGATTCTTATTTTGGGTATTAAGATATTTTAATATATATATATATATATATATTATTTATTTATTTATTTATTATTTAGGGTTTTGCTCAGGTGAGAACCCCATATTGTGGTGAGATATGAGATCTGATCTCAGCCCTCTATTTTTTATACACACATTAAATCTATACCACTCAAATTAAACACATGTAATGCACACGTACTACACACAAACATTTCCACCCATTCCCTCCCCCTCCCCCACCCCCTTCCCCATTTTTATTCTAAACAACCCGTACACCACCCTCCCCCACCTCTATTTCTCTCCCCTGTCCTTTTCTCTCACTCCTATCTCTGTCTTTCATGTTCTTCATCATCAAAATAATCACCTCCAAAACCGGTGTTATTGGCCCCCAAATCGACAGTATAAATATCCAAATCGAAGCTCTGACACTCCTCTATCTATTTCCACCATCAAAGCCCGGTTTTGGTAATTTTGATTTTCTATAAAAATTCAAAGTAGAATTTTAGTTGATTTTTTGATGTTTTCAGTTACGTATATGAATAGATTACTAAAGGATAGTACTATATATGTGAAGTTGTTATTTTTCTGAGTGATTTTGTTGTTCTTCGAATTTTGGTTTGCTTCGATTGTTTCCAATTTCGCCGGAAGGTTGGTCAGAGTTTCTAATTTCGTAATAATAGAAAATTTGTGGTGATTTTTGGGCTATCAATGGTGATTTGTTGGTGGTGGCGGAGATGGGGTGGTTTGTATTGGTTTTGGTTGTGGTGATTTTCGTTATTTGGTGGTTATTTTTGTTGGTGGTGGCGGCAGTGCGGTGGCCGGAGGTGGCGGAGTGTGGTGATTTTTGTTTACAACCGGTGATTTTTGTTGGTGGTGGCGGCGGTGTGGTGGCCGGAGGTGGCGGCAGTGCGGTGATTTTCTATTTACCGATGGTGATTTTATGGGTTTGCCGGAATTGGTCACCGGAGATGGTGCCTAGAGTAGGGAAGAAATGATTGTGGAAGATGATGTTGAATTAAATGAATAATAAAAAAAATAAAATTTTAAATATTAATTATGGGGCTAGGATTTAATTTAGATATAAAATATGTGTGACTAGGTTTAGATCTCATATCTCACAATATTATTTCACCATATTGATGGTTCTCATTTGAGCAAGACCCTATTTATATATGATCTGTATTTGAATTTGGTATTGATACATAGGTCAAGATCTACTACAAACTTTAGTTAAATACAATTTTTTTTTATTTAACACATTTATAATTTCGGTTCAACGTCGATTATCAAATAAAATTAAAATTTTATTGAATATACATAATTTAATTATTCAAAATCCTTTTGAGGTTCACTAATACCAAAGTAGGATATAGAAATAGGAAATTCTATTTGTTTAATATGAGGTGTGTTGAACCGTAGTTAAAAATTTATTGAACCGATATTACAAAATTCTCAACTATCCCTCTGGGGTTCATCAATACCCAATTAGGATATAGAAATATGAAATGTTATTAATTTTTTTTATTTTTTTTGCTAAATAAATGTTATTAATTTAAGACACTTTTCTTAATTATACCAATGTAAAATTATTTTAGATATTTCGATTCAACAGTGGTATAACTATTATTCAACAGATGATGTTGAACTCAATTTATGTATTTGTTGAACATCCATTATAAAAGAATTTTAAATTTTCGTAAAAAATATTGCGAATATGTTTTTAATAAATTATAAAATGTAATAAATATGTTTCCGATTTCAATTATGTTTATTCAATAAAATCTTAATTTTTATTTTATAAATGATGTTGAACCGAAGTTATATATGTGTTGAACAAAAAAAGTTTGTAAGTTTGTATTTAAGAAAAATTTTACTGGAACTCAGCCCTTGATACATAATATACATTTGTCATTTGGGTATTACATATAGGACTCATTAATTTTTTTTTTTTGAGATACGCATGTGTGAAATGGGTATCTTATACAAATGGGATACCCAATTCACAAATGCGTATCCCTGTGGTTAAAAATAACGAACAAACCCGACACTTGTTACTTTTGTTAATTTTGATTAAAAAATTGTTATTTTTACCATGTAAAAAACGAATAATGACTAATATTTATTTTTGAAAATACTCATATTATCTTTAATAAGTTTTGGTGTAGTATTTCAATCGATTAAGCAATTGAATCAATAGTCTATTTCTCAATTATCTACCCCTCATACTAATATAACAAAGAAATAATTTAAAAAAATTACATTGCACGTATTACGATTCGAAAATCATTTCACATAAATATTTGATCTTCATTTTAAAAACTTTTCCAAATTTCAGAAATTGAATCATTTTCCATTTATAATTTTTTTTGTCTATTTAGAGCGAATCGTCTCGTTTATTCTTAAATCATGAATCGAAAGTAATTAAGATTAATTAAAATCAATTAAAATGAATTAATAGAATTAGAGCGAGGTTATAATAAACTAGAAACGAGAGTGTGTAGGAATGTGTATAGCTAAGTAAGGAAAGTCAGAGCTCATGTTGAGTTCGTGTTGGACTATTGGATATAGTACCAATTAGTAAGTTAAGATTAGAGTGCTCGCTTGAGATGAGTGTGCTGAACTGGATAGAACTCCTTACGTCTGTAGATGTCTACTGTGGAATCTTCAGGGACTAGTCGAAGACGATGTAGGTAATATAGCACCACTTGTTCGATATTTTTTTTATCTGGTTATTCTTCTTTTCGGGAATAACACCTTTTGAAATCTGTTCATTTTTAATCCAAGGCATGCTTTAAAGAATTATTTGTGAGAAGATATTAGTTACTAATTTGATTACAAATTCCTTTCATATTTCTCTACTCCAACTGAGATGAACAACCCTATTTATAGGGGACGTCAGGACTATCTGTCTATGTGATAGAAGTTGGAAGGGATGCCACCACTAGTGTGTTGTGTATTACAAGAAAGCTGATCGCCTTTATTTGTAAATGTCGGAGCTAAGAAATGCAACGTCGGGTTCATATGATCATATTGATCTCTCAGTTATTCTTTTATTTCGAATAATGTTACTTTAAAATTCGTAAATTGATAACCACATTTGTGGGACACTTACTACGATATGAAATTTTTTCTCTTCAAAGTTTCATGATTCTTGTTATCTCAAATAGTTTTGAAGGTAATGCTCATAAATCCAAACTTTTTATTCAATCCAGTACACAACTAGAAAAAATATGAACACCGAACTCGATCAAATATGCCACACACAGCATGCTCAAAAAAGTAAATAATTAATACAATCTATCACACATAAATCGTGTTTCAGTTAAATGGTGCACCTAAAATCCTCTTTCTCTCTATAATCTCTCTTTCTTTCTCCTTCAATCTCTCTGTAATCTACAATCTTGAACAATAGAGGTGTGTGCAGTGATTCATGAATGCATGTATACGGTGTGTGTGTATGGGTGTAAATCGTGGGTGTGTGTGTGATAATCATGCGGTGTGTGTGTGTGAGGTGTGGGTTTGAATGTTGTGTGCGTGTGTATATATATATATATAGTATGTGTATGTGGGTGATGCCGATTGTGGGTTCCTTACGAAATACCCCTACAATTCTTCTATTATGTTTTGTACGAATTCGAATTCGAACTTATTGTCACTACTGAGATGTTGTTTGGGCCTGAAAGCTACTGCGTGTGTAGTTCGCATACAGTGAAACCGAAATGAGTTTTGGGGATTTTGATTGCTTTGGTTCATACCGAATTTCTTGATGAATATACATAATTAAGATGCTTTACTGATTATTCCGAGTAGTGGGTTGATTTATTTTGATGTAGGGCTTGTGTTTTAAACAGTTTTCGATTTCGTTGATTGAGGCTCCGAGGGAGTGTTTGGAGAAGGATGAGAGGTTATCGGAGGCTGATGGGCTTATTTTGGTTGAGAAATTATGGGGTGTTGAGTTCGGCGATATCACTGACTCCAAGATCATCAATGATCATGAGATAGGAAGATCCAGAGGCTTTGGATTCGTTACTTTCAAAGACGAGAAGTCGATGCATGATGCGATCGAAGGAATGAATGGTGCTTGACGGCCATAACATCATCATCAACGAAGCTCAATCTCACGGAAGCAGAGGCGGTGGTGGCGATGGATGTCAGGAAGGCGGTTATGGAGGTGGTGGCGGCAGATACGGAGGCGGTGTCTTGTTTTAATCAAGGCCTTGATTAACGGGCCCAGTCAAATCTTTTCCGTTCAATGCTAATTTTGTCTTGATTGACTATTTTGTACCATTAATGGGTGGCCAGATATGATGGTGTATATTTGGCCTTATAGAGGCAATCAAGTACCATTTTTTTGGCTTCGTATATCTCTTTTAAGTCATATTTTTTATATATGATTTAATTTAGTGTCTAACCAAAAATTTCATTGGTTAGACTTTATTTTATTTTCTTTACTTATGAAATATTTTATTTCCTTTTTCTATGAAATATTTACACACACATTTTCAATAATAATTTATTATTGGATATACTTTCCTTTTTTATTTTTATAATATTTTATATATTAAGACTTATTATTTTGATTGTCTATTGTTTTTCAGGTGAACTATTTTTTACGGACAAGCAACCTCTTTGACATATATAAACATAAGGATGTTCTTTGAATCAAAGATGGAAGTGGGCTGGTTATACGTGTTTTACGAGCAGGTTAACCTTTCTTGGATGGGAAGAAGTGTAAAGAGGAGATGGATGAAGGCGGGAGCTAGAGCAATAAGAAGTTTCTAGTTTTTTGCTTATTAGGATATGCAAATTTATGTTCTCAATTGTAGTAGGGCACTCTTTTTCTCCCTTGAGGTTTTCTCCCATAGGGTTTTCCTCTTGTGGGGTTTTAACGAGGCCTTATTTGGTGGATATAAAGGTTTTTTATTATCTACGCTTCCGGGGGAATCTCTTTCCTATGGATCCTGCGATCCATGGATTGGCTAAGCATACCTTTCGGTTAGATAATGAGCTTTTATTATCTCTTGAGTTGTATTCTGATTTTATATCAATGAAATGATTTATCATTTTAGCAAATAAAAAATTTGTTTTGAAGGTATGCAACAAAGTTGGAATGCGTTAATCTTGCTATAATAAATTAAGATCTTGCGGTGGAATTACCAAGAACAAAAGTGGATCAAGATACGATTAGAATACTGGTGACGTATAACAGAGTCAGTTCATTCTCTCTCTACCTATTAAGGATTATGATATTGAAAAGTTTGTCAAAATTTTATGTGAAAGAAACAGCAATGTCCTGTGAAGTTCCAGTGACAACTACGCCAGGCTGGAAATCCAAGATTTAATTTGAGGTTTTGGAGAAATTACATACGAATAGAGCTATCATTGGTTTTGCGATTGTGCATATTATATTTCTTGTCCCAATGTAAAGAACGTCCAATCTCAAACGCTAGGCTCATAATAGAGTATGAACATGTAGTGGTACAACCATACTTGTCCTATATAGATGAACCGATAGAAATTCTAGATCAGAAAGAACGTGTATCAAAGATTAAAGAGTTAGTATTGTTGCGAATGCTACCAAAAATGGAACATTGACAAAAAGAACCTAAATGAATTCTTCAACTGATTCCGAGAACAAAATCCTTATAACGGGGTAGACTGTGACAACCCAGATTTTTTAGATTTATTATTATTATTATTATTATTATTATTATTATTATTATTATTATTATTATTATTATTATTATTATTATTATTATTATTATTTGAATTTTTATTGATTTTCTTAATAAAGAAATAAATTTAGTATATTTTATTCTAGTTTGATGCATTTCCGTCTTTAAAGTGCCCAATATGCTAATTAGTGGTTCAATATCGGTTCTCGTTGATATCTTGTAATTATTAAGTTATTTTCAATATTATTTTAATTTTATTAAAGATTGATCGTTTCATCAATATTGGTAAATTGAGTTCATTTTATAATTTTATAAATTGAGTTGATATTTAATTCGTGCAAACATTTTACCTAGTATTTTATCCGTATCCCAATTTTATTTATTGAAATTATGAAAATATTCAAAAATGTTATATTTAAATTAGGGCCAAAAGTGAAATGTGGGGTGTTATGTTCAGAAAAATAAATATTTGAAGTAAAATTGCTTATCCTAATCTACCTCAGGGTTCTCTCTCGTTATCTCTTCCATCCCTCATTTTGTAAGAATGAAACCCCCCAAACCCTATGATTCTGATCTCTAAATCGTACAAGTAAAATCTTCCGCTATCAAAATGGAGTTTGGGTAAACGGCAAAGTTAAAGTTGAATTTGGTTTGATGTTTTTTAATTACATATATGGATAGATGGTAAGAGTTATTGGTGTAAAAATTATAAGGTTTGTTGATGTAATGATTGGTTGGAGTCTGTGGCTTTATGTGGTGGTTTGGTAGAGATGTATCTAGTCTAGTCTAGTCTAGTGTTTAGGCATATATGTTAGAGCAGTTACTAATTTTCATTAGAGGAGGACAGGAGGACTCATACTCTGGACTTGTAATGAGCTCGGAAAATGCGCTCAAAGGATCAGCTCATGCATCCCTCTTAGAGCAGAGGAGATACTTAGTAGCCACAGCGATTCTGTGAGGATGAGGATAAAGAGGATGGCAAGCTAGATACAAAAAACAGGGGATGCTTTTCTTCCATGTTCCATATGTAACCAAATTTCCTCTATTCATTCAATGCTTTTATTTTTTTTAGTTATTTTCGTATATACACACATATTTCCAACATTGAATGAACATTTAAAATTTGGACTTAGTTGATTGTGCCATGGGATCATTTTTTTTAAATGTTTATATACTGTAGGAGCTTGTAAAATTTTAATGGGTTAATTGGCTATTTCATAACTCAACTCGTGCTCAACTTAAAGTTGGGTAATTAAACTCAAAAAGCTTGCAATTGGGTGAGTACACTAATAATTAATTGCGATTTAATCATTAAACACGAAATAACTTTCACAGCCATTAACTCGCGTTGACTATTAACGGTGCTTCGTTAATTATTGCCACATGTGATGCCATTTCATTATTTTAACTTAAAATTAAAACAATAAACTTTAAACCCAAAATTCCTCTATCGTATCTCTCTATCTCTCTCTCTCTCTCTCTCGTATCTCTCTCTATCTCCTTTCCCTCCCATCTCCTTCAATCGTCGCCCTCCTCTTTCCTGCAAACCGTACGACCACCGTTCATCACCCAACCACAGCCTCCACCCATCTCCTTCTACCACCGTCGCCTACACCACTTTCCAAACACCCATCTCCCATCCTTTCACCAATCCCCAACACTCATCTCCTTCACCACTTCGACCTTCGCCATTGTACCTCTTCAAACCCACCAACTCCTCTTCTTCTCCACCACCGCTGCCCAACTCATCTCCAACAACCCACACCATTCAGTCCGTCCCCTCAACATACCTCGCGACCCATTAAATCCAACGCCAATCACCCTCATGCATTCGCCACACAACACAGCTGCACCACCCCACCATACCTCACCTCCTCTTTCCTCCACTGTCTTCTTCTCTCTCTTCACAATCAATTTCAGCATAAAAAATGAACTATTAAATCAAGAAATTCCTAAAAATTTACAGAATCATAATGGGGGCAGGTGGATATAAGGAAGATGAGAGGAAGAGGGTTGAGATTCTTCATCATATTCATATTTATAATTACTTAGTGCCCGTTTGGAAATAGATTGAAATTGTATATGAATGCTTGATTTTAAGACAGTAGTTTGATGGGTCTTGATTTTTATAAAATGTAAGGGATGTGTGGATGATCAATTATGTTGATTAATTTAATTTTAGTAGGTGGGTGGCTGAGTACGAGACTCTGTAAGGATGGGATGAATTTTGGGGAAAAATCAAAATTTGCAGAATTTGATTTCAATGGTACGGTTTTGAAGAGGATGGAGAGAGAAGAATTTTGGTTACTCATACTCATGATTTGGGCTTCAAAATCATATAAAATGGAGGTTTTGATTGTTGAAAATTGAAGAACATAAAAGAAAAAGAAAAAGACTGGAGAGAGAGAGAGAGAGAGAGAGAGGGAGAGAGAGAGAGGGGGGGAGAGGCGCGGCAGAGAAACAAGAGAAGAGTGGGGGTGGGGTGGGGTGGGTAGGGGTGGGTGGGGGGACAGGGCAGGTGGATACAATAAAAGAAAAATAAGAAAAGGTTATATATTTTGTACTAAAAATCTCTAAAAACATTTTTGGCCCCTAATTTTCACCACCTCAGCAGACAACATGTATAATTTTTACACATCAGCGTTCCGTCACGGACATTAACTGGAGTTGACGGTGGTTGGCCAATTGCAAGTTTTAATTGCTTTGATGAGAAGACTGCAAGGTTTTTGAGTACATTACCCAACTGCAAGTTGAGCACGAGTTCAGTTATGAAATAGCCAATAAACCCAAATTTTAATTATATGTGTTTCTTTATTTAGAAAGCCCAATGGTCTGACAAGTCTAGTTATATTTCAACGTAAAATCTCTTTGTTACCTGTTATCAACTTATGATACATGATTGCACTGCTCTAATATTCAGTTTTTATTTCTCAAATGATTATATTCTTTGGATGCGTGCATCAATTGATTAATCTTTGTCTTCAGTATTGCGGGGAAAACAAATTTGGACCAGGCGCACCTAGAACCAGCCTTAAAAGCTTTGAAGGACAAGCTATGACCAAGAATGTGGTACGTTTTTCACTCTACCCTCTACTTTTGACGTTTAACTTTCCTGTTAGTTTGTAATCCTTTCTTTGAGTTACTTGTATTTTTTTATTCTGTTATATTATTATTTTTTAATTTTGTTTTTGATGATGTGGTACCATAGGCTGAGGAGATAGCTGAGAAGCTATGTGAATCAGTTGCAGCAAGCCTTGAGGGTAAAAAACTAGGATCATTTACAAGGATATCATCGATAGTGCAGGCAGCAATGGAAGAGGCTCTTGTTCGCATTTTAACTCCTAGGCGTTCTATTGACATTTTAAGGGATGTCCATGCTGCCAAGGAGCAAGGCAAGCCGTATGTCGTTGTCTTTGTTGGAGTTAATGGAGTGGGGAAATCTACCAATCTTGCTAAGGTAAAACTCATTTGATTTAATAGTTGTTTTACATCAAGCTTAGAAATGTATCTGACTTTGTGGGTCCTATTTGACAGGTTGCTTATTGGCTTCAGCAGCATGACATCAATGTAATGATGGCTGCATGTGATATATTTCGTTTGGGAGCTGTTGAGCAGCTACGCACCCATGCTCGTAGGCTCCAGGTATACTTAGTTTGTAAATGAGTTTCTTACTTTTATTTCTAATTTATCTTGAACACACACATCCACTCTCACTTTGACTTTGACAAGGCTTAAACCGTTAACTTACCTAGAGGGAGTGAGAGCAATACTGCTAGACCAAGAGCCCTTTGGTTATATTGAGCTTCTTATTTATAGCCTCTATGTAAATAAACATCATATGTTAGCAAGTTATAACGTCTTAGAAATTTTAGGTATTTATAAATAGTTATTTAATTTCGGATGTAAATATTGTTGAGGAAGTGAAATATATATGATATACTATTTGTGGGATTATTTGATGATTTATATGTGTCGGATAAGTCTACGTATTTTTATTTTTATTTTTATTTTTGAGGATTAAATCCTATTTAAATTATGTTTTATTTATCTTCTAAGAATTTTATAAAATTATTGGAATTAGTAGAAATTAGGAAATCTTTTGCATTATTAGCTTTATGAGTTTATTTGAGTTTTAAAAATATTATGTAGATTTATTTTGATTTCTAAGGATTTTAAAATGATTTTTATGAATTGATTTGTGTTTTATTGAATTAATCTTGAAAAATTCATATTTAATTCGTTTTTGGTCCTAAAAATATTTTAAAAATATGGGGAGACAGATAAATTAAATTTCTACATTCTAAAAATAATTTCGTAAAATTTTTCAAACATTACCCGATTATTCTCTAATTTACGAAGTGGATTTTACTTGTTTTCTTTTAGAAATTTCCTTTGAAACTATATAATTTCTTTTGTTCATTAACCCAATCTGTAAAATACCTAAATCAGTTCTTCTAAACCCAAAAAAAAAACATCACCTCCTCTCTCTCGAACTCTCCAAACTCTCCCTTATCTCTCCCTCACTTCTCTAAAATCTCTCTCTCTCTCTCTCATTTTCTATCAAATTGTTCTTGACTCTGTTCTCGGCTCGATTTTGGTGGGTAAAGTCCCTATTCCCCTTCTCTGTGTTCATTGCAACCCTGTGTATGTGTGTGTGTGTGTGTGTGTTATCGTATAACAGTGTGTAAGGGTTCTTGTGTGTATAGCTGGGAAGAGTGTGTGCGTGTGAAGTGCGGGTGTGTGCGTGTGAAGTGGGCGTTATGGTGTGAGTTCGTATGTGGGTGTATATGTGTAAGGTTTGTGTGTGTTTTTTTTGTGATTGAGCTGAATTGAATGCTGGGTCGTGATGATTATTCCCTCCTCCCCTATTTTCTATGCTGTTGTGTACTATTTCTGCGTGAATTGCTGTGTGTGTGGACCATGACTGTGTGTGTGTGTGTGTGTGTGTGTGCGTGGGTTTTTGGTGAAATATTGTGGTGATAGTGATGGTCGAAATAGTGGTGTGGTTTGGGAATTATGGTTGTTAAGTCGATTACTACTATTGCTGTTAATATGATACATTTTGATTGCTGTTACTTTGATTATGGTTGCTGTGAACTAATCTCCCCTTTCCACCTATTGTTACTTTTGGCTGTGATTCTTGTTGGTTACAAATTGATGTTGGTATAAGCAGTTCGAGTAATTAGCTGTTTGATGAGTGGATATTTTATTCACTTAAAACATTTCCATTTGGCTTAAAACGAATGTTTGTACTCGAGTTGTGGTATTTTTGATCTCTTTTTAGGGTATTGTGCAGGAATATCAATCACAGGTGTTAAAGGAATGAAGCGGAGCAATCGGAGCGCAAATCGGAGTATAATGAAGAAAAGGAAAAAAATTCAGTTTGCTGAACAGAAGGCACGGTGCGGAAGCGCCGTGTTAGAGCTCACGGATGGCGCGGCAGCGCCGTATTCCTACACAAAAATGGCGCGGCAGCGCTGTATGGTCTGACGAAAATTCCTGTTAGATTATGATTTGCTGATTTTTCGAGTTGCAGTCAAAATAAAAATTCCTTACAAATTTCTTGCACCTGGAGGCCTATTTAAGGGAAAAAAACCCTAGAAGAGAGGGGAGAGACCACGTATTTTATCTACGGAGTTTTGAAGCACGAAGAAGCGAGGAAGAAGATAGTTTTCAATTTATTCTTGTATTCTTTCTAGTTTGTGGATGCTTGGTTTGGGTGTATTCTTTAGAACCCTTGATATTTATTTCAATCATTATTCGTTTTCTTCTATCATGTTTACATTGAAACCCATGGTGACGATTAGTTTGATTATGAACTAATTCGTTGTCATGGGGTTTTAGCGGATCTATTCATGAAATCTATTTGTTAAATCTTCTCGATGCCTATAGTGTGATTGATGTGATATCCTATCATGGTAGATTTAATTCGTTATAGGACAGTAGCTAACTCCTGTAATTATGTGTTAATTTTTATTGAAGCGAAAGTGGATATAAGAGTTTAGAACTTGCCATGCTAGCATAGGTTTATGCGTGATAATTTCATTCATAATTAGTGTCGTAACTCTAACCATTTTATGACGACTATGTGATCAATTGAATACTTGTACTTCAACCATTATGTTCCAATCTTTATAGACATATAGAGATTAGGCATAATTGGGAGACTAAGTGATTTCTATCTTTATTGTGGATGTTATTTAGGATGGTATTTGTGCAACGAAGGTTGGCTTATATCAGTTTTGTGTATTCGATCAGGTATTAACAAATCACATGAAAAGGCTAGAGAAGTGGAGACTATAGATGGATTGTTTAATGAAGTTAAAATCCCATGTTTTATTCGAATAAGCAATTCGACATAATTCTTAGTTCAAGTAGTTGATAATTAGTTATAAATCTTAGAGTAATTGTAGTGATAACAAAAATCCAATTGTTAATCTGTCGTAGCATCGAATAATAATCATACATCGGTGAGTGAATTAACTAGACAATACAACGAGTCCCTGTAGGAACGAATCTTATTTGCTATCTATATTACTTTAGATCACGTGCACTTGCGTGTTGAGTTTGGTCGTAACACTGTTAAACTTCGATTTTAGTTGGTTATTACTGAATAATTAAATAAAGTTAATGGTTAATTTATTTTGTAATAATTTTGTTAGTTCGTGTTTTAATTTCCAAATTGTATATTTGGTTAGTACGATTTAATTAAATTGAGGATTATTTTCATTGTAGAAAATTTAGCTCGTATTGTTAGTATGTTGTTGGTTGTAAGCTTTATTTAGAATATGATGATTATTGGTTGGTTGTGTCGGTTGTATTCCGACTAGTAGTCACCCGTACTAAGGGGATGCCTTAGTACAACGAGTCCCTGTAGGAACGAATCTTATTTGCTATCTATATTACTTTAGATCACGTGCACTTGCGTGTTGAGTTTGGTCGTAACACTGTTAAACTTCGATTTTAGTTGGTTATTACTGAATAATTAAATAAAGTTAATGGTTAATTTATTTTGTAATAATTTTGTTAGTTCGTGTTTTAATTTCCAAATTGTATATTTGGTTAGTACGATTTAATTAAATTGATGATTATTTTCATTGTAGAAAATTTAGCTCGTATTGTTAGTATGTTGTTGGTTGTAAGCTTTATTTAGAATATGATGATTATTGGTTGGTTGTGTCGGTTGTATTCCGACTAGTAGTCACCCGTACTAAGGGGATGCCTTAGTACAACGAGTCCCTGTAGGAACGAATCTTATTTGCTATCTATATTACTTTAGATCACGTGCACTTGCGTGTTGAGTTTGGTCGTAACACTGTTAAACTTCGATTTTAGTTGGTTATTACTGAATAATTAAATAAAGTTAATGGTTAATTTATTTTGTAATAATTTTGTTAGTTCGTGTTTTAATTTCCAAATTGTATATTTGGTTAGTACGATTTAATTAAATTGAGGATTATTTTCATTGTAGAAAATTTAGCTCGTATTGTTAGTATGTTGTTGGTTGTAAGCTTTATTTAGAATATGATGATTATTGGTTGGTTTTGTCGGTTGTATTCCGACTAGTAGTCACCCGTACTAAGGGGATGCCGTCGAAATTTTCTAAAAATTGTAACTGTGCATTCTCGAGTATATATACATATATACATATGTAAATACTTGTAAGTTGGAGGGGTATTTGAATTATATTTTAATTATGTGATTACCTGCTAAATGTTTATTGGTTATAATAGTATTTATTTATGTCAGTGATCAGGGGTTCATATTATATGATTTAAGTCAATAAATTTAGGGATTATCGCAAGGGTAGATTAAGTTTTTATGTTCGAAGATGAATGTCGAATATTGAATAGAATTCTAAAATAGTGTTTTTATATATGTAGATTCGAAGGACGTAGACTCATGGAATAAAGGAAAGGCGAAGGTTGAAGTTTTTTGAGGTAAGTGACTAGCGTGAAAGTACTTGGTTAAGGCAAGTGATTCGAACCTTATGTTGAAGTTCGGATTTCCTGAATTGGTTATAAATTGTGATTAAATTCTTATCTTGCTGTTTATTCCTTATAAATTGTTGCTTACCTCTTGTACCCTGTTATTTATCTTTATGAATTATTGTTTAAACCCTTGTACCTTATCGTTGATGCCATGAATAATTGTTTAAACTTTATGTACCCTACTGTCACACTAATTCCTGTTAAACTATAAACCTTAATTCATAATTTATGCCTTGCTTTGTCACAAACCCTTTATTTACACTTGATTCCTAAATTACCCAATTAAAATCCTACTTATAATTCCATGGAACCTTAATTCTAGAACCTTAACATTTACTTTATTCCTCATTAGCTCGTGACCTTTTATTGATTTAATCCTGTCTTGCTGAAATCTACCCGAGTTAATTTAATACTTCTTTCACATCACCTCTAATTATTATTATTATTATGTGTTTGACAAAACCATATTCTTAAATACCCTTTTAACCATACTTGAATTCCTATCTTGAAAACCTTATGCAATTACTCCTAAATGCATCCTTGACCCCTAATCTTTTATAAATGCAAATTAAAATGGCTTATTTATTTAAAAAAATTTAAAATTCCTTAAGCTGGGCTGATCTGTTATCAGTGAGTTTAAGGACCGAAAAGTGAAATGTTTTAAATTATTTATAAACTATTTTATAGATTGGAGAAGCATAAGAGGCTTGGGGTGGTTCCCCTAGTCCAACACTTTTTATTTAGCGTAAGAGGATAGGGGTGGTTCCCCTAGTCCAGCATTAAAGGCCAATGTGGTGCCTAATTGGGAACCCAATTTTTATGTCCAGAGGGACCTTGTGTCCGGTATGGGGACTTTACGTGGCTGATCACCCGTATTGTCCGGAGTCGGGAAAAAACCTCCAATCAAATTTAAATGTTTTAAAAATGAAAGTTTATTTAAAAAGAGGATTGATGATTTTCTGCCTTAAGTGAAAAGATTTTTAGAAACTTTCAAAGGATGATTTTGAAATGTCATAAACAGAATATTGTACTACCAGACAGACTTATCTTGAGAGTGTGAATTAAAATCAGAGCATCCTGAGTATTCTTTGGCACCTTATATTGTTGTAATTAGTATACAGTTGTGGATTCTTTATTTTCATTTTTATCACTTGCTGAGCATTTGGCTCACTCCCTGCTATTGTTTCTAACCCTTTTTCAGCTAAAGAAGAAGCGGATACGTCTTAGGAGCTATATCAGGAGAAGAGTTTGTTGTGGATCATAGGCAGTCTAGTTTTGCTCTGCTAGAAGGTTGGATTTTTGATAGCAGTCAAGATTTGTATAATAGTGACAGTTAGTTATATTTATATTTGTGGAATGTAATGGACTATCGATTAAGGATTTAGTATTGTAATGTAAAAACTTAGTTAGTAGTTGTTTGTTTCATACCACTACCTGTTAGAGATCCAGGTTAGTAGTGGGTTGCTATATTATGTCTTATTATTTTTGTCAACAGGATTTATGTATTTAGTTGTGTAGTGACGCCCCGATCATGACTCCAGATTGAGAGGGCATTGCAGTATGGTTCACCTGATCGGTTAGGACAGGTTGAACTTGTGTTGGTTTTTCTTAAAGTTGGAAATTGTGTTTGGTATTTGAATGAAATTTGGTTTGGTGCAAATTACAGGTGGATAGTCCGAATTACGAATACTTCATGCCGAAATTTTTTAAAATTCCCATGTATCAAAGTCTATTTTATCTAATTAATTCCAATAATTGAGTATTTTATTATAAAAGTATATTTTCAGTATTGGGAAGTCGGGGCGTTACAGGTTGGTATCAGAGCTATCAGGTTTTGGTCACTGAAACAAGCCAGTATAGGTATAAGATCGGTGTAGGATAGGATTTGAACCTTTATAGACATAGGATAGGAGCAATAAGTGTAGGTCGTCATTTGGACAGTAGGTGATAGGTTTAGGATATTCTTTTATCGCTTTAGTACCTTCTTTTTGCGCTATATCGTTATCACATGTGGTGGATGATAAGTATTATTCTCGGCTTTTACTTTTGTAGTTGGATTGTTAACAGGGTACCTTGAACTCTAAAACTGTTGTGTATACTATAAACCGTGTTGTTACCATGACCTTTGTTTTCTTATTAATTACGCATTTTCCATTATATTTCCAAGTTGTCTGAATGTTCCCTGTTGGAATTACTTGTTCAAAATAATACTTATGCTTCCCCGTTCCTTTACACCGGTATAACTTTTGTGATCACATATAACTCAGATCCAAGATTCGAAAACCTTGTTTTTGTATATATTAGCCTGTTGCTTAATCAGTTCCTTGTCTTCTTATCAGAATCATGCCTCCAAAGAAGAAAACACCTACTGCAAATCCCGAAAACCAGAACACTGGCAATCAAAATCCAGTTGACCCGACTATGACTCAGATCCTCCAACTCCTTCAACAACAAACAGCCGTATTAGCTCAACGACCCGCTCAACCAGTTGTGACATTTAAAGCTATTCAAGCTGTACACCCTCCAGAGTTTAAAGGTACTATTAACCCAATAGAAGCTATGGGATGGCTAAATGAGATGGAGAAAGCTTTTGCTTTGGTAAGGGTAGGAGAAGATCAGAAGACGGAATATGCTAGCTATTACTTGAAAGCTGAAGCAAACTATTGGTGGGAGTCAATGAAGTTGTTGGAAGGCGAAGGAGTGATCACATGGCAGAGATTCACAGAGCTATTTCTCGAGAAGTATCTTCCAAGGTATACGCAAGATCAGTTGGAGATTCAGTTTCTAGAGTTAAAGCTGGAGAATATGAGCGTGGCGGAATACGAGGCAAAATTCACAGAGTTAGTAAGGTTTGTTCCTGAATATGTAAATACTGAGGCGAAGAAAGCTAAGAGATTTCAACAAGGTTTAAAGCCATGGATACGTAGTAAGGTGGCAGTGTTTCAGTTGGAGAATTATGCAATGGTCGTAGAGAAAGCTATGACAAGGTGAAAGCAAAATATATCAGAAGGAGAAAGCAGGAAAGAAAGGGAAGATAGAAAGTACTGAGGGAAGCCAAAATCTTAGAGGTAATAATAATAATAATAATAAATTCAAGCCAAGGAATGAGGGTCAGTCTGATAGGATCAATTGTTTTCAAAAGTCAAAGAATGGAAATGGTGGTCAAGGCAGACGTTTTCAGAATATAAATCAGCAACTTGCAATCAGACCAGCCTTACCTGAATGTACAACTTGTGGGAAGAAGGAGTTTGTCGCAGACTAAGTATTACATGTTTTAAGTGCAACAAGAAGGGGCATTATGCGGGAGATTGTCTAACTTTAAAACCAGGGTTAAAATGTTTTAATTGCGGGAAACTTGGTCATTTTGCAAAGGATTGTAAGGAACCGGTTCAGACAACAAATGCTTTGAGGATAGTCGGACCCCCATCGATAAATGTTTTGAGGATAGATGGACCCCCAGCCCAGACCCAAATCTCTCCACCTAGAACCAGAACCTTCAACATGATGATGCAGGATGCAGTTCAGGAAGCTGATGTTGTCGCAGGTACGCTTCCTATGAACTTAGTAGAGGCTAAAGTTTTAATTGATTCTGGAGCTACCAAGTCTTTCATTTCCAACAAGTTTGTTAGTAAATTGCAATGTGAAATTCGACCTTTAGAGCAAGCTTTAGTGATAGAGGTGGCAAATCAAGATAGAGTTCCTGTTAATCGGGTGTGTCCTCAGTGTAATATAGATATAGGTGGTTACCTCTTCTATGCCAATTTGATACCTTTCGAAATGGGAGAATTTGATGTAATCTTAGGAATGGATTGGTTGGCTGATTACGATGCACAAATTGAGTGTAGAAAGAAGCAGGTAAGATTAAGGACCGAAGATGATAAAGAAGTGGTATTTCAAGGACAAAGGCAAGTTAAGGAATTTCTGAGCATTATGCAAGCTAAGAGGTTCCTCAGGAAAGGATGTGAAGCATATTTAGCGCATGTAATGGATGTAGAGAAGCAAGCACTAAAGATAGAAGACATACTTGGCTATTTTGGGACCTCAACCATTGCACAGTCGGTCTAACTATTAAGAACGTGAAGTTTGGGACCTCAACCATTGCACAGTCGGTCTAACTATTAAGAACGTGAAGTTTTGCTAGATACTTGTTTTGATAGAGATTAAGTCAGTTCAATATTGGTTGAAAAAGAGAAAATGTTCGTATGCACTTTATCCATCAAATGCCTTAAATTCACTACACACCTTGGGGTTTTTTGTAAATTTTTAGAGTCTAATCATATGGATTGTGGGAACCTATAACTTGGCTATTATTAGAATAATCATTAAGGCATATATTTTCGTACAAAATTGTTTTGTTGACACAAATGAAAGCTAGATTGAAAGAGGAAAGTTGGATATTTGCTGATTTATCTCAAAGATTTTGTGGGTATATCTTCTATAAACTCTTAGGAGACAACACTCCTCTTGTAGATATCGTCTATGAGTTTAACGGGTTGGTAAACCTAAAATTACCTGTGAGGCCTATGAAAAGGACCATAGGACTTTTTCTTAGTTATCTTTTTGTTTTTGATTTTACTCGAGGACGAGCAAAAGATTGGTATGGGGGCATTTGATAAGTGCATATTTTTACTACTTATTTATTTCTTGAACTCGTATTTTAATAAATTATTTTATTGCATTTCAGGAAATTCGAGGAAAATAATGAAATGGCAAAATAAAGAAATAAAGTGCAAAGAAGGACAAAAGAGGAAGAAAAAGGACTAAAATGAAAGAAGGAAATTTTTTATCCCACTAGGTTTTTCCTTTGAAGGTTTTAACGAGACAATCAATCTCTGACATAACTCGCATTTGACAATCAAGGGGTGTTGTAAAGGTGATATGGGATTGTCAAAGGTTTCTAAATTTTCAAGAGTCATAAATGGATGGCAGAAAAATAAAGATTTTGATAAATTGTCAATGAATACATGTGAAAGCTATCAGCCGATGTTTACTGAAGGATGAAGGCTGGCCTATAAATATAAAGGAGACACAACTGAATGAAAAAAAAAAAAAGACAAGCACAAAATCACTTTACTTTTTGCTAGACCTTTTGCTTTACTTTTCTTTCTTGCCGGTGTAGTTAATTCCTGTTGCTTTCTTTTAATACAACTTACTTTTTTAGCGTCCATCTTGTAAACACCTTCATTTTAGTAATGCAAATTTTCATTCCCTTTTTATTTTATTAGGATTCTTCTTCTTAGTTTGAGTTTGTTGGAAAACCAAATTTTTCGGTTAAAAATAATTTTCCGGTGAAGCTTGGTAATTTTTCGGCCAACTCCATAGATTCCGGTGAGCTCCAACATTAAAAAAAATTTTGTTGGATCTTACTTGGAAATATTTTATTAAATTCAGAATAATTTAGAGCTTCATAGTGATATTTTTATTTTATTTTTCTGATAATTTTTCAATTAATTATGAATTTTAGAAGTTAAGTTTTCCACCCTCTTTTTCATTATCTTGTTCACTGCGCGCCTGCACGCATGCCCCTTTTAACACCATTTCAGTAATGCACATTAGTAATTTTTAAGTTTCTTCTCAATGTCATTGTAGTGTTAACATTATGTAATCATTGCTCATCATTGCTCATTATTTTGTCTACATACTTGTTTATTACTATTATTATAAGCTAGTTTTACTCCTGGCCCATCACCATTTTATGGACAATGTTTCTTTTATGTTTTTTTCTTTGGTTTTCTAGTCCGTAAGAATACTAGTACTAGTCATTTACTTAGTTTTTAGTTAAATCTTGTGTTAGTCACTTTAGTTTTATTAATTGTCAATTAATACTTTAATGATCTTAATTAGTTTAGTTAATGTTTGGCACACCTAATTACATAATTATTAGATCTTAATTAGTGCACATATAATCTTTCCTGACTTGCTGTTTGGATTCATTTGTTTGCCTGATGATGGCTGGCCCATTTGCATTCTCTGGCCCATTTCCCTTATATTATGTTCTGGCCCATGTTCCTGTTATTTAGCTAGCCCATTTTATTTAATGCAAGCCTGGTCCATTTTCTCTACGTGCATGACTTCAGTCTGTATGTTTTAATTTTCTTTATTTTTGTTAGTTTTTTAGTTATACATTAGTAAAAACAAATCATTCTCAAAAATACAAATTTGTCCTAATTCGCCTAAGTTAGAAATTAAGAAAACGCGAAAAATGTATAGTCTCTGTGGATCGATATCTAAAAATACTAAAACGGTGAAATTGTGCGCTTGCAATTTAAAATGTTTATTTTAGCACATCAGCCATCAAGAATAGATATCCCTTACCTAGAATTGAAAATTTGATTTTGAATGGTATTGAGGGGCAGTGACCCCGTGATAGTTTGTATTACGAGTAAGATATATACATTTCAAGGTAAATGGTTATTAGTTTTGTAAAGGTTATTCAGTAAAACAATGGGATTGAGGATGGATAGAAGTTTCCCAATTATTCCCTCCTCGAGTAACATTGTACATTGAAAGGGGAGTAAGAATGATTGGGGGATTTCTTGATATTCTTTTTCTCAAAGTTTTATCTGGGGCAACCTGAATTATGAGTAGAAGCATGGAAGTAGTACTAATTGTTTTAGTCGCGTGGATTCGTTTTAAGGATTTAATTATTTATATGTTTGCTGCAAGTCAAGGCAGGTTTTGTTTTAGTATTGTATATGAATGAATTGTTCATGGATGATTGGGACTAGTACTTGAGGCGTTGTGTACAGGACATAGTCCATTATACGAATATGTCATGTTCGATTTTCGATAGAAAAGGATCATTACGTGCGAGTGATAAGTATTTAGAATTAACGAGATATGCAAACAAAAGTTTTAAGTTTATGTTGGAAATTCGAAGGCCTACAGGATGAGCCTGTCGATATGTGAAATGATATAAAAGAATTCTAGAAGGAAAGAAATGACTTGGAAATCGAAAGAGAAATGGTTGAGTAATACCTTCATTACGTTTTTTTTAGGTAGATTCTGGGGACAGAATCCTGTTAAGGGGGGAAGGATATAACGCCTTAGAAAGTTTTGGTATTTATAATTAGTTATTTAATATAGGATGTAAATATTATTGAGGAAGTGAAATATATATGATATACTATTTGTGGGATTATTTGATGATTTATATGTGTCAGATAAGTCTACGTATTTTTATTTTTATTTTTATTTTTGAGGATTAAATCCTATTTAAATCATGTTTGATTTATCTTCTAAGAATTTTATAAAATTATTGGAATTAGTAGAAATTATGAAATCTTTTGCATTATTATCTTTATGAGTTTATTTGAGTTTTAAAAATATTAGGTAGATTTATTTCGATTTCTAGGGATTTTAAAATGATTTTTATGAATTGATTTGTGTTTTATTGGATTAATCTTGTAAAATTCATATTTAATTCGTTTTTTGTCCTAAAAATATTTTAAAAATATGGGGAGATAGATAAATTAAATTTATACATTCGAAAAATAATTTCGTAAATTTTTTCAAACATTACCAGATTATTCTCTAATTTACGAAGTGGATTTTACTTGTTTTCTTTTAGAAATTTCCTTTGAAACTATATAATTTCTTTTGTTCATTAACCCAATCTGTAAAATCCCTAAATCAGTTCTTCTAAACCCAAAAAAAAAAAAAACATCACTTCCTCTCTCTCGAACTCTCCAGACTCTCCCTTATCTCTCCCTCACTTCTCTAAAATCTCTTTCTCTCTCATTTTCTATCAAATTGTTCTTGACTCTGTTCTCGGCTCGGTTTTGGTGGGTAAAGTGCCTATTCCCCTTCTCTGTGTTCACTGCAACCCTGTGTGTGTGTGTGTTATCGTATAACAGTGTGTAAGGGTTCTGGTGTGTATAGCTGGAAAGAGTGTGTGCGGGTGTGTGCGTGTGAAGTGGGCGTTATGGTGTGAGTTCGTATGTGGGTGTATATGTGTAAGGTTTGTGTGTGTCTTTCTTGTGAGTGAGCTGAATTGAATGCTGGGTCGTGATGATTATTCCCTCCTCCCCTATTTTCTATGCTATTGGGTACTATTTCTGCGTGAATTGTTGTGTTTGTGGACCGTGACTCTGTGTGTGGGTGCGTGGGTTTTTTGTGAAATATTGTGGTGATAGTGATGGTCGAAACAGTGGTGTGGTTTGGGAATTATGGCTGTTAATTCGATTACTACTATTGCTGTTAATACGATACATTGTGATTGCTGTTACTTTGATTATGGTTGCTGTGAACTAATCTCCCCTCTCCACCTATTGTTACTTTTGGCTGTGATTCTTGTTGGTTACAAATTGATGTTGGTATAAGCAGTTCGAGTAATTAGCTGTTAAACTTCGATTTTAGTTGGTTATTACTGAATAATTAAATAAAGTTAATGGTTAATTTATTTTGTAATATTTTTGTTAGTTCGTGTTTTAATTTCCAAATTGTATATTTGGTTAGTACGATTTAATTAAATTAAGGATTATTTTCATTGTAGTAAATTTAGCTCGTATTGTTAGTATGTTGTTGGTTGTAAGCTTTATTTGGAATATGATGATTATTGGTTGGTTGTGTCGGTTGTATTCCGACTAATAGTCACCCGTACTAAGGGGATGCCGTCAAAATTTTCTAAAAATTATAATTGTGCATTCTCGAGTATATATATATATATATATATATATATATATATATATATATATATATATATATATATATATATATATATATATATACATATGTAAATACTTCTAAGTTGGAGAGGTATTTGAATTATATTTTAATTATGTGATTACCTGCTAAATGTTTATTGGTTATAATTGTATTTTTAATGTCAGTGGTCAGGGGTTGATATTATATGATTAAAGTCAATAAATTTAGGGATTATCGC
The DNA here is from genome assembly GCA_036435485.1 of Saposhnikovia divaricata. NCBI lineage: Eukaryota > Viridiplantae > Streptophyta > Magnoliopsida > Apiales > Apiaceae > Saposhnikovia > Saposhnikovia divaricata. The sequence goes on along the minus strand of CM071596.1, from coordinate 145,912,848 downwards.
AAGGGTAGATTAAGGTTAGATGTTCGAAGGTGAATGTCGAATATTGAATAGAATTCTGAAATAGTGTTTTTATATATATAGATTCGAAGGACGTAGACTCAAGGAATAAAGGAAAGGCGAAGGCTGAGGGTTTTTTAGCTAAGTGACTAGCGTGAAAGTACTTGGTTAAGGCAAGTGATTCGAACCTTATGTTGAAGTTCGGATTTCCTGAATTGGTTATAAATTGTGATTAAATTCTTATCTTGCTGTTTATTCCTTATAAATTGTTGCTTACCTCTTGTACCCTGTTATTTATCTTTATGAATTATTGTTTAAACCTTTGTACCTTATCGTTGATGCCATTAAAATTTTTTAAACTTTCTGTACCCTACTGTCACACTAATTCCTGTTAAACTATAAACCTTAATTCATAATTTATGCCTTGCTCTGTCACAACCCCTTTATTTACACTTAATTCCTAAATTACCCAAATAAAATCCTACTTATAATTCCCTGGAACCTTAATTCTAAAACCTTAACATTTACTTTATTCCTCATTAGCTCGTGACCTTTTATTGATTTAATCCTGTCTTGCTGAAATCTACCCGAGTTAATTTAATATTTCTTTCACATCACCTCTTATTATTATTATTATGTGTTTGACAAAACCATATTCTTAAATACCCTTTTAACCACACTTGAATTCCTATCTTGAAAACCTTATGCAATTACTCCTAAATGCATCCTTGACCCCTAATCTTTTATAAATGCAAATTAAAATGGCTTATTTATTTAAAAATGTTTTAAAATTCCTTAAGCTGGGCTGATTTGTTATCAATGAGTTTAAGGATCGAAAAGTGAAATGTTTTAAATTATTTATAGACTAGTTTATAGATTGGAGAAGCGTAAGAGGCTAGGGGTGGTTCCCCTAGTCCAGCACTTTTTATTTAGCGTAAGAGGTTAGGGGTGGTTCCCCTAGTCCAACATTAAAGGCCAATGTGTTGCCTAATTGGGAACCCAATTTTTATGTCCAGAGGGACCTTATGTCCGGTATGGGGACTTTACGTGCTGATCACCGGTATTGTCCGGAGTCAGGAAAAAACCACCAATCAAATTTAATTGTTTTAAAAATGAAAGTTTATTTAAAAAGAGGATTGATGATGCCCCGATCATGACCCCGGATCGGGAGGGCGTTGCAGTATGGTTCACCTGATCGGTTAGGACAGGTTGAACTTGGGTTGGTTTTTCTTAAAGTTGGAAATTGTGTTTGGTATTTGAATGAAATTTGGTTCGGTCCAAATTACAGGTGGATAGTCCGAATTACGAATACTTCATTCCAAAATTTTTTAAAATTCCCCTGTATCAAAGTATATTTTATCTAATTAATTCCAATGATTGAGCATTTTATTATAGAAGTATATTTTCAGTATTGGGAAGTCGGGGCATTACAGGTTGGTATCAGAGCTGTCAGGTTTTGGTCACTGAAACAAGCCAGGATGGGTATAAGATCGGTGTAGGATAGGATTTGAACCTTTATAAGCAATAGGTGTAGGTCGTCATTAGGACAGTAGGTGATAGGTTTAGGATATTCTTTTATCGCTTTAGTACCTTCTTTTTGCGCTATATCGTTATCACATGTGGTGGATGATAAGTATTATTCTCGGCATTTACTTTTGTAGTTAGATGGTTAACAGGGTACCTTGAACTCTAAAACTGTTGTGTATACTATAAACCTTGTTGTTACCATGACCTTTTTTTTTATTAATTACGCATTTTCCATTATATTTCCAAATTGTTTGAATGTTCCCTGTTGGAATTACTTGTTCAAAATAATACCTATGCTTCCACATTCCTTTATACCGTTATAACTTTTGCAATCACATGTAACTCAGATCCAAGATTCGAAAACCTTGTTTTTGTATATATTAGCCTATTGCTTAATCAGTTCCTTGTCTTCTTATCAGAATCATGCCTCCAAAGAAGAAAACACCTACTGCAAATCCCGAAAACCAGAACACTAGCAATCAAAATCCAGTTGACCCGACTATGACTCAGATCCTCCAACTCCTTCAACAACAAACAGCCGTATTAGCTCAATGACCCGCTCAACCAATTGTGACATTTAAAGCTATTCAAGTTGTACACCCTCCAGAGTTTAAAGGTACTATTAACCCAATAGAAGCTAGGGGATGGCTAAATGAGATGGAGAAAGCTTTTGTTTTGGTAAGGGTAGGAGAAGATCAGAAGACGGAATATGCTAGCTATTACTTGAAAGCTGAAGCAAACTATTGGTGGGAGTCAACGAAGTTGCTGGAAGGCGAAGGATTGTTCACCTGATCGGTTAGGACAGGTTGAACTTGTGTTGGTTTTTCTTAAAGTTGGAAAATGTGTTTGGTATTTGAATGAAATTTGGTTTGGTTCAAATTACAGGTGGATAGTCCGAATTACGAATAATTCATGCCGAAATTTTTTAAAATTCCCCTGTATCAAAGTCTATTTTATCTAATTAATTCCAATAATTAAGTATTTTATTATAAAAGTATATTTTCAGTATTGGGAAGTCGGGGCGTTACACAAGTATTGTCGAAGTTGTGACCATCTAATGACTTGTGATAATTTTTTTTGATCAGATTCCTATATTCGAGAAAGGGTATGAAAAAGATCCTGCAATTGTAGCAAAAGAAGCAATTCAGAAGGCCATTCGAAACGGTTCTGACGTCATTCTTGTTGATAAAGCTGGTAGAATACAGGTATACAATAGATATTCTCTAAATATTTGGCATTGGGATTCTGCGTTAGTAATTTCTTTGACTGTAGAAAATGTCAGAAAACATACATGGTTTACACTTAACACTGTATCTTGTAGGGGGAGATTGCAAATACTATCACTTTTATAGGTCTCTTGTTGATCCTCATGATATTGCATATATACAGGACAATGAACCATTGATGTGAGCCTTGTCAAAACTGGTCTATATAAATAGCCCAGATCATCCCTTTTTGTTGGTGAGGCACTTGTTGGGAATGATGTTGTGGATCAGCTATCAAAGTTTAACCAGGTTTATTGATTCAAAGCTTGCCTTTTTCCCTGATTAATTTACCAAGTTTAGAAATATGTGATTTAACTAAATCCGTAAACATTAGAATTAGGATGTTTGCTTTCCTTCCCTACAATATGCCATACCAACACCCCAGGCATTTTTGTGGTAATAGCTTTGATTACTGTTTAACAATTCTTTTGTTAATTGGCTGCAGAAACTAGCTGACCTCTCGCCATCTCCAAATCCGAGACTGATAGATGGAATCCTGCTCACGAAGTTTGATACTATTGATGATAAAGTAAATATTGCCCTTCATTAAATAATGTTGATAGATTTGATGAAGGAAATGCTTATTAACTTTGGACCTGGGTTTGATGTTTGTGATGCAGTTGGTGCTGCATTGCCAATGGTTTATATATCAGGCTCACCTGTCATGTTTTTTGGATGTGGACAGTCCTATACCGACTTGAAGAAGCTGAATGTGAAGTCTATCATCAAGGCGCTCCTCAAATGATAGTTTCATCTATTACTGTCACTTTATATTTAAGAGCAATATGCAATGAATGTTGTCTTTATGTCTTATATGCTAGAACTTCTAAACTTTCCTACCGTGTGAGGTCTTGTTACTCGGAAGTTGGATGCTTGGTTGTGTTAGTCCCTTGTGGCTATAACTTTACTAGAATATAAGTACTTTATTTGGCGACATAAGTGAATTGTTTACTGGAATGCAATTGTTTACTACAGCTTTATTTTATCAATAAGCAGGTCATAGTTTTGAACAAATAAACTTTAAAAAGTTACAAGAACCAGACAAATCCATATTAGAATCTTATGAGGATTTCTACAATGTATCAATCTGAAAAGCTTTGCATATATATTGCAGGTTTAGGAATAGCTAAGCCTAAATGTGGTGGTTGTAGATATGGGTTTATATAAATGAACATTTTTTGTGTGCTTTTAACACTGAATATGTTTCTTTAATTATTTCATGTGTTGCAGAGCACTTGCTGACTTGCATACCCATTACTGATATGAAATGATCTAAGATCTGATTTGGGTGATCAATGTGGTAGTATGAAGTGTATATGATGCATTTAAAATTAGTAAGAGTGAGCAGTTGCAGCAGGCAGCAGCGGCAACAAAAGAACCCAAAGATCAATGCTAATTGTTGCTTTAGTTGTTTAATATTTATGATCCTATTTATTTAAACAAAAGCCAAGTAATTAATGTACTCAAATTATAATCCAAAATTACCAAGGTGTTGCTCTTCCAAAACTTAGGCGGAGCACTACATTAAAACTCATGATTTATATATTAAGAACATTTAGCTCGAGCACACAATTCTGACAGAGAGTACACAAAACTGAATCCGTGTATAGAAGCTTTGGGCAGGATCACTTATTCTTTTTCCTTCATAGCCTGTATGAGTTCAAGCACATCTTGTCAAAAGTTATTTACTTTAAACAAGGGTTAATGGATGATACTAAGCTAAACCAGTACACTACAATGACGTACATCCTCGTAGGCCTTGATGACGTACATCGTTGTAGGCCTCAGTTACTACAAGTGAAAGCTTCTGCAGGTGAATGAAGTAGTGCTAGTTTAATGTCTCAACTCAAATTTAGATTCAGCGGTAGAGAGCCTTAACATATGGTGTATGACAGTCTGATCGAGAATGATTGGAGCCTGCAGTTAAAAATTTCTGAAGTGATCTCTTGTACACCACACACCTATATAAGTGTCAATGTACATTGCTAATACCACCAGACTAACAGGCAGAGAACAGCGCAATCATTTTTGCTATACCAAGACAAATATTTTGCGTATCTATCTTAGTAAATTTTACAAAAATTGTTGTGTCCATTTTCATTTTTAAGAGGCTCAGACACTGGGAAGGGAGCACAACATATGACAACCCTGGGCAAGTAATTGAGGATTGCAGGAGATTGAGGAGTGGTTTTAACAACTTTGAGTTGTATTTTATTAAGCGATCTGCGAATATGTCGGCACATGAACTAGCTCAGGTGTCCCATATCTATCCTGATTGCATTTTTGACTGGAGGTCTGTTCCAGTTAAAGTCGAGCATTGTATCTTGAATGATTTGAATGAGTAATGAAATAGCATTTTCGTCAAAAAAAAAAAAAAGTATTCATACAGATATTTAAAGATTCACTATGTCGGGCGTAAACAACCTCCAGGTAGAAGGAATTTGAACTTCTCTGCATTACTATCAAATAGGCTGGAAGATGTATTGTTGAAGCTGAACGTGGGATTGATCCCATCTTCTTAATCAATTCCTTAAATTTGTACTCCTCGGGCAGCATATCAAAAAGATCATCTCCTTGGCAGATAAGTTTCTCAATTCTGGAATGATTAAGAAAGTCTTTTTTTTACCCGGTCACCATACCGTAAGCAGTCATTTTGAATACAAACTCTTCCAACCTTTTAAAGCAAAAGCTATAATGCCAGCCAGCGTCAGAGAAGATTACATCAGTCTGCCTGGCATGTTGATATAGTGTCCATGGTCCATATACATGGACATTGCACGCCAGCTATTATAATCAACAGGGAAGATTACATGTAATTTCTCAACTCAAGATGTAACACATCAGGTATCCCATCACACCACTGCAGCCGCTTCACAGTGTGGGGGCTTGGGATCCGGTCAGCATCTGACATAATGAGTAGATCATCTTAGAGCATCTCCAATAGGGGTTGCCAAGAGGTTGTCAAGTCCTATCTGGCATGGCACCCTTGGTTGCCCACCTATTGGAGGATCAATGTTGCCATCAAGTTGCCAACCAAAGTTGTCAAAAGTTGGCAACTTCCCCATTTAGTTAAAATACATACAACTCCCCAAAAGTGTATTTAACTTTACCATTTTTTATATCTCCCACATTTTATTATCTCTTTAAATGTTTTTTTTTCTCTAAATATCTCACATATCTAATATCATTAATGCACATGAGAAGAAAAGAAAAAAATATAATTTTTTTTGCACTATTTTCATTTAATCAAATGATATTGATGTAAAGATAATATTATTTTATATTTAAAAATTTAAATCATTTGATATTTTATATTAATGTAATGTCAAAAAAAGGAAAAAAAATCATTACGGGAGGGAATTAAGTATTTTAAATATCCAAATTTTCAATTTTATTTAGAATATATAAATATAATATGTGTTTATCAGATAATATAAAATTGATGTATGGGGCCACATTGGCAACTTTTAAAGTTGCCAACTATTGGAGTAGATTTGTAACAAAAGTTGCCAACAATGAGATGGAGGAGAGAAGAAATAAAAAAGTAATATATGTGATGATGTGTTAGAAGTTGGCAACTATGTTGGCAACTTCTATTGGAGATGCCCTTAGGAGATGCCTCCGTATCTAATTAAACCGTTCATAGCTCTACGTTGTTCCAACTCCCTTGCAAATGGGTTTTCACGTGACCCAGTCCACCCACGATACATACCGTGTATGATACGGAAAGTGATGCTTTTATATTAATATGTAATAATGATAAATATAAAGTAAATCCCGAATCACCAAAGATGCAGAAACAAAACTCAAACTCTGAATTTCCGAATGGAGAAACAAAACTCAAACTCTGAATTCACTCCTGAATTTGATTTTCAAAGCTATCAAATAGTCAAAATTTTATTATTAGGGTCTTGCTCAGGTGAGAACCCCCAATTAAAATGAGAACTGAGATCTAATCTCAGCCACACAAATTTTAAAACTCTTTTAATCATAGCCACACAATAAACACACACCCACCATACACACATACACACTACACACGCGACACACACAAAAACACACGCCACACAAATTTTAAAACTGTTTTAATCACAGCCACACACTAAACACACACCCACCATACACACATACACACTACACACGCGACACACACAAAAACCCATGCACTGCACACCCACCCACCCTTTGCCCCTGTTGTCATCACCATCGCCGCCAACGGCCCACCCCCCGTACACCAATAACAACAGTATCGCAATCAATGTCTCGGGCGAAGACTCTGACCACTACCACATGTGTAACACCCCTAGATCCGGGGTCGGAGATCTAGGCTGTCACTATATCCTTAATTCCCATTTTAATAAACATTACTCTCAACCTTCATTTTAGCATGCTGTGACCCCTCAATCAAACATAACATTTACAGATTATAGGCTCAGAGACGAAATTAAAACGTTACTAAGTTATTGCAACCATCTTGAAATAGTTATTACAAACCAAAATTGTCATAATCTTAAAAGTTCAACTTAAAAAGGAATTACCATCTAAGGTGGCACTTGCGTCCAAAAAGAGGTTTGGTTTTCAGAAACTTACACAAGTCATGCTTGTAAATAAATCTAACCAACCTAAGCTGTAAACCTATCCAACTTAGTCTGCTCACCTGTGGTAATGCTACTGGGTGCTGCCCTGGCACCTGCCTCGTAAACAGTCTCCTAAACTGCTGACCGGTTAGCACGCTTTTGCGGAGGGTCTGCCTTGTTCTTGCCATGAGTATCTGTTGTTGTGTGGTGGTATATATGAAAGAAAAGCAAGAGTGAGCAATACAGCTCAGCCATAAAATAATAGTTTTCAAAGTACTTTTGTTAACATAAACCATATTCCATATTGTATACTGATATTGTACCATCATTAAACATTTATCATTCTTTATCCAGAAATATAACGAAGAATTTCTGAGGTACTTTGAATAGTTCATCATTCTGTTAACACTATCGGTAATTGAGCATCTAGGCTTTCATTACAGTGTTACAGTACAATTCCAATTGGAAGAATGGGATTATGCTGGAGCCTCTTCCACGATATCTGGTGATCAGCCAATATATCGTGCCTCTGCTTCTCTACTAGTAGAAGGACGACGTTCCCTTATCGGGTCGCATCCTGACCGCATATGGGCCTTAATATTTGGACTACGCCTGAAGGCGATGTCCCCTCTTCCTCTAATCCCTGAGAGAATTCTATGCATCGTAGGAACATAATTTAATTCAGTTTCCCCCAAGCACAAAGCTTGACAACTGGTTTGATAATCATTACAACTTTACTTCCATGAGTAATTGAGGAAGTAACTCTGATGTGTGGGTTGACTTTAGTCAACGGATTTTGATTACTAAGAATCGCATCATCAAACATAATTTGGGAGTTGGTCGGAGTTTTTGAGTGTTTAGTCAAACCTGAGCCCCTCCTTACTAGGTAGGGTGCATTTCTTATTGGTAGCGAAGGGAGAAAATAATTAATACTAGCTCCCAAAACCTTGGGTTCCCGAGTTTTGATAAGTTTGAGCGAGGTAGCGATACTTTTCGATGAATGAAGCTATAGTCAGTGAAGAAATGGGAACCCGATCCATTTTTAAATACTTTTTCGACGATCAGAAAATATTTAAAATATTTTTTTTAAAGTTTTAAATAATTTTGAAATAAATAATATGATTTGTAAATCATCCTGGAATATTTAATAAATATTCAAATAATATTTATTAAATAAATAATAAGCTTAGAATATTCAATAAATATTTAAATAATATTTATTAAATAAATATTTACTCACAACCCTCAATTGAAAATCATATTCAACTTATTAATAAATATTTAATAAATATTCAAATAATATTTATTAATATCATCAAAGGAATTTTTAATCCGAAAATATCCAATTTATATTTATTGGATTATTTTTAAAACTAAATATAAGTCATATATCATCTCCGGAGACTTCCGGGTTTTTATGTCCTTATCCGGACGAAATATCTCCGACTCCCCTACTAAGAAAGGGTGTTATCATACCCTACTTGGAACTTTTAACACATCATCACATACATGTATATATGTATTCATGCATACATACTTGCTAAACAGGTTTATAAATCAACATAAATAAACCATATATTTCATGCTGATTCGCAAAAATAATTTTAAAACAGTTCATAACAGTTATACCACAACAACAACAGTTTGAAAATACATGAAGTACAAGTTTTGAAAACTTGCCTGATAATGTCGGAATAGTCTGGACCCTGTCTCTAGTGTGATGATCTATAATAATCAATACGGTTCGGTTAGTTCGTTAAACGATCCAGTCAAATCGACTATTCACGTAAAGACACAACTTCGTAATGATACATCCTTATTACACGTTTGGCTTATTATAAGTCCATGATATCCTTTAACCACTTTTGGATAATTATTGGTCTCATAACGACTTTCGTTAAAGGTCATTTTCAACGAAACTAAAGTTCGTCTTAATTCGTCCCCTAAAAGGGTTTTTCACTTGCGCAACTATGATTCGAAAAATTCTATAAAATTGAAAAATAAACTTTTTCGTGAAATTCTTTTTCTCACTTCTTCTTAACTGTCCAGAGGATTTTTCATCCAAATTTCATAATTAAGAACATCTTTTGCTAGCTCAATTGTTGCTCTAAATATAGCTTCTTTCTGCAGTGGTTTCTCATGCACATTCTTGACTTAAACATTTCTATAAAATAGAAAATTAAGCCTTTTGTCTTCAAATTTTTACAGGGATTTAACAACGGACTAAGTTACCCCCTGTAAAAATTTCATAATCACAGACCATTTTTAAAGGGCTCGTTTGACTTATTAAATTCAGTCCATCTTAACGATTCGTCCGTTTTAACCGGTTTCAGTAAAACGAGCATATCTCATAAACCGTAAATCGTAATCACATGATCTTGGTGTCAAAACAAACTACAAAACAAGTCCTACTGGTTTATGGCCAAAAACTTACCAAGAAAACATTTGTTGAATTCGGTATTAACTGCTCAAATGATCTAATGAAATTTCGACATTATAACGACTATAAACCGAACATTTCCAAATTCCATGAACTCCATCTAACCACTTAATTCAACCACACACCATCAAGATCATATAAACATCATCAAGGGTCTATAATGCCAGTGGTAATATCCATTTATCACTACTCAAAATTCACCCATACTTATAAATGTTAAAACATCACAAACCCCTTAAACATGTACATACTTGCATCAATCTTTCAAATCAACTTATAACTCATGAAGTTTAAGGTGGGTGTGAGTATTTTACCTTCCTTGGAGTCTTAACAACCTTAACCAAGCTTAACAATGCTTGAGATCAAGTCCACAAGCTATTATAACCCTCAAACTTCAAGATCTAAACAAAGGTTCATAAGAAGTTATTCTTTACTCAAGAACTTCTTGATTTTATTTGAGCAAGCTATACTTAGTGTAAAATCATGAAATTAAATCCTCACCCTGGATATATCATGAAGTAATCCCAGAAATATTTTGATGATTTTAGGACGAGTAGAGCTTGGAGACAAAATTCCTTTTTTCTTGGCTATCTTGGAAAGTATCCAGAAAAGTGGAAGAGCAGCAGCAGCAACTTGTCGAATTTATTTGACCAATCAAATGACCTTGAAAAATTACGAAATTAAATCCGCAACTCTGTATTGATGTATAGAAGAACTGGAATTTTTTTCATAATTTTCCGATGAGGGGAAGTGGGTGAAAAAAAATCGGAAAGACACCCCTGTAGAGTTTGGTCGGGAATTGCTTGAAAATGGGAGAGAGAGTTTCTTGTTTTTCTTGGATGCTTGGGTGTGATTAGCAACTGAATTATGAAGTTAAATTACACTCAAGGATGCAGCCATACCATGGTAAAAGTGTAGGACACCCACTTTCCAATTTGTCTCCCTAAATCAAGAAAGTTTGTCCCCTTTACTATTCACTCTAATTTGATTGAATTTGAAATAATTAGTTTGATTTAAAACTAATTATTTTGCATGACACTTGCATGGTACTTGCATGTATATTACTCACCTTAATAATCAACCAATGCTTACCATTTAATTCCATATGCAAGTTTGGAGATTTTCTTGTAAAAACGTTTCGTCGCGTAGAAATTTCTTTCCTCGTTCTTGAACATTTGCCTTTGAAATTCTTCTAATAAATTACATAATTCCTTGCCTTGGTATTTAACTTAGTTTAAAGATTTTCTTAACCTCAATATCCCATATTTATACCAATATTTAATAAAAGTGAAAATCTACGTAATTTGACGGTTTCTGCATTCCCTTTCTTCTTTGTACAACGATACTTTATTCATAAAAGTATAAATACTTCTTCATTCATATAATATGATCTTAAAAATTTTACATGACTTCCACCAATCGTTGTTTATGATCATTTTAGAAATATTACAAAAATCTGGGTTCTTACAACCTTCCCTCCTTAAAAGGATTCCGTCCCGGAATCATTTCTAGAACAGATGGGGGTACTTCTCTTGCATGGCGCTTTCCAATTCCTAGGTTGATTCCTCGACATTATGATTAGTCCACAAAACTCTTACCAGGCTGATGGTCTTGTTTCTGAGTACTTGCTCTTTCCGGTCTATGATTTCCACCGGTCGCTCGACGTAGGACAAATCTGGCTGTAAATCTACATGCTCATGTTCCACTATATGTTTGGCATTACGATTGTACTTCCTCAGCATAGACACATGGAAAACGTTATGTACTTGCTGCAGACTTGGAGGTAAGGCTAACTCGTAATCCACTTGTCCAATCCGCCTTAATATCTCGAAAGGTCCGATGTATCACGGACTCAACTTCCCTTTCTTCCCAAACCTCATCAGTCCTTTCCAGGGAGATACCTTTAGCAGCACCATATCTCCTACTTCATATTCTCTATCCTTCCGAGCTAAGTCGGCATACTTACGTTGTCTGTCTTGGGCTGCTACCAATCTTCCCCTGATTAGAACTATCACATCTCTTGTCTGTTGTACCAGTTCAGGTCCTAATATCTTCCTCTCACCAACTTCTTCCCAACATAAGGGAGAACGACATTTCCAGCCATAGAGGGCTTCATATGGGGGCATTCCGATACTCGAGTGATAACTGTTGTTATAAGCAAACTCAATCAATGGTAAGTGCTCTTCCCAACTTCCCTTGAAATCCATAACACACACCCTCAGCATGTCCTCTAAGGTCTGAATTGTTCTTTCACTTTGTCCGTCAGTCTGGGGGTGGTATGCAGTACTCATATTTAGCTTGGTTCCCACACAGTCTTGAAAGCTCCTCCAGAACATGGAGTTAAACCTCGGGTCTCTGTCGGATACAATGGTCACGGGAACTCCATGTCGTACCACAATTTCCCTTATATAGATGTCTACTAATCTATCGACTGTGTACCTCTCATTAATTGGGAGAAAGTGGGCGGACTTAGTCAACCTATCGACGATTACCCATATCGCATCGTGGTTAGTCTTTGTCCTTGGGAGTCCTACTACAAAATCCATGGCTAGGTGCTCCCACTTCCATTCTGGAATCTCTAGGGGTTGTAGTAGTCCACTAGGTCGTTGGTGTTCTGCTTTTACCCGTTGGCAGGTCAAACATCTATTGACCCATTCTGTCACATCCTTCTTCATGTTGGGCCACCAATAGTATTCTTTTAAATCTCTATACATCTTCGTGGTACCTGGGTGCACAGAGTACCTTGAGTTATGTCCTTCATATAGGATTTCATCCTTTAGTTCCTGAACATTTGGGACCCAAATTCTCGTTGCATATCTCATGATTCCTCCTGCATCTCTTTCGCACTTAATTTCCTCCCCGGTCAATATCTCTTCCTCCGAGTTCTTTTCCTCTTCCATCTTTTGCTCTTGGCACATTCGAATCTTTTCCAATAATGGAGGCTGGATCTGAATTCCAATTAACACTTCTTGGCTACTTCTCAATGTCTTAACTTCGATTTCTAGCTTCTCCATTTCCTTTATCAATTCTTCTGCTGAAGTCATCATCTTGAGCCTTTCCTTCCTGCTAAGGGCATCGGCCACCACATTGGCCTTTCCTGGATGATAACGAATCTCACAATCGTAATCGTTGATTAACTCTAGCCATCTTCTCTGTCTCATATTCAATTCTTTCTGGGTAAAGATGTACTTGAGGCTTTTATGATCTGTGTAAATTTCACACTTTTCTCCATATAGGTAATGCCTCCATATCTTTAATGCGAAGACTATCGCGGCTAGCTCTAAATCATGGGTAGGGTATCTTACTTCATACTCCTTTAACTGTCGGGAAGCATATGCAATCACCTTACCGTGCTGCATGAGCACGCAACCTAGTCCTTTATGCGATGCATCACTATAGATCACAAAGTCCCCCTTATCATCTGGCAGTGCTAGCACTGGGGCGGTCATTAATCTTTTCTTTAGCTCTTGAAAGCTCTCGTCACATTTCTCATTCCATACAAACTTTTCAGTCTTTCTGGTGAGTGGGGTCAATGGGGCTGCCAGTTTGGCAAAGTCTTGCACAAACCTCCCATAATACCCGGCTAGTCCCACGAAACTTCTTACTTCGGTCGGGGTGGTCAGTCTTTCCCATTTTGATATTGCCTCTATTTTGGCAGGGTCAACTAGTACTCCTTCACTACTAACCACATGACCTAAGAATTGTACCTCCCTCAACCAAAATTCGAATTTAGAGAATTTGGCATACAACTTTTCTTCCCTCAGGATTCCTAGGACTATCCTCAAGTGTTCCGCATGTTCTTCCTCAGTCTTTGAATAAATCAAAATATCGTCAATGAAAAATATGACACACTTGTCTAGGTATTGTTTGAATACTCGGTTCATCAAGTCCATGAATGCCACGGGGGCGTTAGTCAGTCCAAAGGACATCACTAGAAACTCATAATGGCCGTACCTAGTGCGAAAAGCAGTCTTGGGTATATTTTCCGGTTTGATCTTTAACTGATGGTACCCCGTTCTCAGGTCTATCTTCGAAAAGTGAACTGCTCCCTTGCGTTGGTCAAAAAGGTCGTCAATCCTAGGCAAGGGGTACTTGTTCTTAATGGTTAACTTATTCAACTCTCTGTAGTCTATACATAGCCACATACTACCATCCTTTTTCTTTACAAACAACACTAGGGCACCCCATGGGGACACACTTGGTCTTATCATGCCCTTATCCAACAGTTCTTGCAACTGAGTGGCCAGTTCTTTCATCTCAACGGGGGCCAATCGATAGGGGGCTTTAGAAACTGGTGCGGTTCCTGGTGCTAATTCTATCGCAAACTCGATTTCCCTATCGGGTGGTAACCCAGGAAGGTCTTCTGGAAACACATCTTCAAATTCCCTGACAACTGGAATGTCCTTCAGTTCAGGGTTTCTTTGCTTCGTGTCTAATAAATAAGCTAAGTAGGCCTCGCTGCCCTTTCGTACTAACTTTTTCGCTTGAGCAACAGTCAAGAATTTTTGAGTCTGTCGCTGTCCTTTGAATATGACCTCTTTCTTTCCTGACACCTTTATCCTAACTTTCTTGCTCTTGCAATCAATCTGGGCACCATTACTTGCCAACCAATCCATCCCTAAAATGACATCGAATCCGCCTAACTTAAACGGTATTAGGTCTGCCTGAAAGTGGTGACCTCCTATTACTATATCGCAGTTAGGGTATATCTGGCTCACAGGAACCACTTCATGGTTAGCTATTTCTACCATTAGTCGTTCCTTTAACATTTCTGGTTTCAAGTTTAGTTTGCATTCAAAATCTTGTGATATAAAAGACTTAGTAGCTCCAGAATCAAACAAAGTATTTGCACTCAAGGTGTTAAGGGAGAGGGTACCTGCGATGACATCCTCATCCCTCACTGCATCTTGCACTATCATGTTGAAAGTTCTAGCGGTGGGTGGTCGATTGGATGCAGTACCGCTCATCCTTGATCCTGTCGGTTTCAGTTTAGGGCAGTCTTTCTTCCAGTGGTCCGTACCTCCACACTGGAAACATTTCATGATTGAGTTCCTCTAGGGGCAATTGTTGGAATAGTGTCCGGTCTGTCCACACTTGAAACACGTCGTCGTACCCTGGAGACATACTCCTGAATGTTTCTTCCCACAAGTCTTACAATTAGGTAGGGGAGGGCGCGACTGTCCTGATATGGGTGCCCTGGTTGACCCACCTCCTTGGCCAACACTCTTGCTTTCTGCTCTGTTAAACCCTGTGCTTTTGGCTGGCTGGGTTACTGTTCCTCTAACAAACTTGCTGGAGAAACTCCCACTTGCAGCACCACTACTTCGACTTTCAAACTTCCTTTTCTTCATGTTTTTATCCTTCTGAGACTGCTCACTTCCTGCCTACACAATTGACGCCTTCTATACTAGAGTGGCGTAATCTGTAATTTCTAACACCGCGACACGGTTCTGGATCCACTGTTTCAATCCTTGTTGAAACCTCCTTGTCCACTTAATTTCAGTGTTCACATAATCTGGCACGAACCTTGACAGCTCCGTGAACCTAGCCTCATATTCGGCTACAGTCAGATTCTCCTGTTTAAGCTCTAGGAACTTGAGTTCCATCTGGGTCTCCATAAACCTCGGAAAGTACTTTTCCAAGAATAACTCTGTGAATCTGTCCCATGTAACCACTCCAGCTGGTTCAATATTCTTCTTGGCCTCCCACCAGTAGTTGGCCTCTCCCTTAAGCAGGTATGTAGCAAAGATGGTTTTCTGGGCTTCCTCAGTGCCAATAATCTCAAAGGTCTTCTCCATATCCTTCAACCAGGCCCTGGCCTCAACGGGGTCTGCTGTCCCATGGAATTCTGGGGGTTTAAGTGATTTAAAGGCCTTAAAGGCATTGGCGACTGCATTATTGGGGCCGCGGGGTGGTGGCTGTGGCCGTGGCTAGCGCTCCAGATTATGCCTCATCAGGCGCATAAATTGTTCCATAGGATCCTCTTCTTCTTCCTCATAATTCTCATCATCAAACTCATTGTACTCATCTTCCTCATCCTCCGGTTCTGGGTGACGGCGTTCCTCTTCCCTGGGAGTATAGCCTCGCTTGTCTCCCCTCAGCTAGCTGGAACCTCAGCTCCGCTACTCGGGCCTCCGCTGCCACCAGATCGGTGGTCATCTGGGTCACCATCTAATCGTACTCAGTGGATCTAACAACCTATATGGGAGGACTAACTGGCTCGCTCTCCGGGGCAACCTCAGTTTTGGCATCCTCTAGTGTAGGCTCCTCAGAGTCACCCTCCAAATCTGTGTCCCAATGATATCCAATAGGGGATGAATCCTCTCTGAGAGGAGGGGAATGCATAGGAATATCAGTCCACACCACCTCCTAATTCTCAAGCTCCTCTCCGGATGCGGGGTCAGCTGGAACATCGTCCACGGGGTCCTCATCTGGATCCTCTACTGGATCCTCCTCTGGATCACTCTCTGGCTCATCTGAGTCCAATGGGTCCTCTATGGGCATAGGGTCATCAGCTCTAGGATCCTCCTCCTGGACTATCTCTCTCTCTCCCTCCTACTGAGGGTCAGTCTCTGTCTCAACATCAGGCTCATCTACAGCTCTCAGAAGAGCATCATCATGTCGCTGCTCGGAACTCTCAAGTAGCTCTACGTCCTCGGGTATCTACAAAAAGGGAAAAAATGTTACTATCCTTGAGGTTCTGATAAGTAGTTCCCTTATTGGGCTTAAGGTTGTTAGGGCTATGTCTATTAGCCCGAATATGTTTCGGTAAGGGTTTGGGTCCTTAAACCTTCCTATCGTCTCTGAGATTATAACTTAACGCTCTGATACCATTTCTGTAACACCCCTAGATCCGGGGTCGGAGATCCAGGCTGTCACTATATCCTTAATTCCCATTTTAATAAACATTACTCTCAACCTTCATTTTAGCATGCTGTGACCCCTCAATCAAACATAACATTTACAGATTATAGGCTCAGATACGAAATTAAAACGTTACTAAGTTATTGCAACCATCTTGAAATAGTTATTACAAACCCAAATTGTCATAATCTTAAAAGTTCAACTTAAAAAGGAATTACCATCTAAGGTGGCACTTGCGTCCAAAAAGAGGTTTGGTTTTCAGAAACTTACACAAGTCATGCTTGTAAATAAATCTAACCAACCTAAGCTGTAAACCTATCCAACTTAGTCTGCTCACCTGTGGTAATGCTACTGGGTGCTGCCCTGGCACCTGCCTCGTAAACAGTCTCCTAAACTGCTGACCGGTTAGCACGCTTTTGCGGAGGGTCTGCCTTGTTCTTGCCATGAGTATCTGTTGTTGTGTGGTGGTATATATGAAAGAAAAGCAAGAGTGAGCAATACAGCTCAGCCATAAAATAATAGTTTTCAAAGTACTTTTGTTAACATAAACCATATTCCATATTGTATACTGATATTGTACCATCATTAAACATTTTTCATTCTTTATCCAGAAATATAACAAAGAATTTCTGAGGTACTTTGAATAGTTCATCATTCTGTTAACACTATCGGTAATTGAGCATCTAGGCTTTCATTACAGTGTTACAGTACAATTCCAATTGGAAGAATGGGATTATGCTGGAGCCTCTTCCACGATATCTGGTGATCAGCCAATATATCGTGCCTCTGCTTCTCTACTAGTAGAAGGACGACGTTCCCTTATCGGGTCGCATCCTGACCGCATATGGGCCTTAATATTTGGACTACGCCTGAAGGCGATGTCCCCTCTTCCTCTAATCCCTGAGAGAATTCTATGCATCGTAGGAACAGAATTTAATTCAGTTTCCCCCAAGCACAAAGCTTGACAACTGGTTTGATAATCATTACAACTTTACTTCCATGAGTAATTGAGGAAGTAACTCTGATGTGTGGGTTGACTTTAGTCAACGGATTTTGATTACTAAGAATCGCATCATCAAACATAATTTGGGAGTTGGTCGGAGTTTTTGAGTGTTTAGTCAAACCTGAGCCCCTCCTTACTAGGTAGGGTGCATTTCTTATTGGTAGCGAAGGGAGAAAATAATTAATACTAGCTCCCAAAACCTTGGGTTCCCGAGTTTTGATAAGTTTGAGCGAGGTAGCGATACTTTTCGATGAATGAAGCTATAGTCAGTGAAGAAATGGGAACCCGATCCATTTTTAAATACTTTTTCGACGATCAGAAAATATTTAAAATATTTTTTTTAAAGTTTTAAATAATTTTGAAATAAATAATATGATTTGTAAATCATCCTGGAATATTTAATAAATATTCAAATAATATTTATTAAATAAATAATAAGCTTAGAATATTCAATAAATATTTAAATAATATTTATTAAATAAATATTTACTCACAACCCTCAATTGAAAATCATATTCAACTTATTAATAAATATTTAATAAATATTCAAATAATATTTATTAATATCATCAAAGGAATTTTTAATCCGAAAATATCCAATTTATATTTATTGGATTATTTTTAAAACTAAATATAAGTCATATATCATCTCCGGAGACTTCCGGGTTTTTATGTCCTTATCCGGACGAAATATCTCCGACTCCCCTACTAAGAAAGGGTGTTATCATACCCTACTTGGAACTTTTAACACATCATCACATACATGTATATATGTATTCATGCATACATACTTGCTAAACAGGTTTATAAATCAACATAAATAAACCATATATTTCATGCTGATTCGCAAAAATAATTTTAAAACAGTTCATAACAGTTATACCACAACAACAACAGTTTGAAAATACATGAAGTACAAGTTTTGAAAACTTGCCTGATAATGTCGGAATAGTCTGGACCCTGTCTCTAGTGTGATGATCTATAATAATCAATACGGTTCGGTTAGTTCGTTAAACGATCCAGTCAAATCGACTATTCACGTAAAGACACAACTTCGTAATGATACATCCTTATTACACGTTTGGCTTATTATAAGTCCATGATATCCTTTAACCACTTTTGGATAATTATTGGTCTCATAACGACTTTCGTTAAAGGTCATTTTCAACGAAACTAAAGTTCGTCTTAATTCGTCCCCTAAAAGGGTTTTTCACTTGCGCAACTATGATTCGAAAAATTCTATAAAATTGAAAAATAAACTTTTTCGTGAAATTCTTTTTCTCACTTCTTCTTAACTGTCCAGAGGATTTTTCATCCAAATTTCATAATTAAGAACATCTTTTGCTAGCTCAATTGTTGCTCTAAATATAGCTTCTTTCTGCAGTGGTTTCTCATGCACATTCTTGACTTAAACATTTCTATAAAATAGAAAATTAAGCCTTTTGTCTTCAAATTTTTACAGGGATTTAACAACGGACTAAGTTACCCCCTGTAAAAATTTCATAATCACAGACCATTTTTAAAGGGCTCGTTTGACTTATTAAATTCAGTCCATCTTAACGATTCGTCCGTTTTAACCGGTTTCAGTAAAACGAGCATATCTCATAAACCGTAAATCGTAATCACATGATCTTGGTGTCAAAACAAACTACAAAACAAGTCCTACTGGTTTATGGCCAAAAACTTACCAAGAAAACATTTGTTGAATTCGGTATTAACTGCTCAAATGATCTAATGAAATTTCGACATTATAACGACTATAAACCGAACATTTCCAAATTCCATGAACTCCATCTAACCACTTGATTCAACCACACACCATCAAGATCATATAAACATCATCAAGGGTCTATAATGCCAGTGGTAATATCCATTTATCACTACTCAAAATTCACCCATACTTATAAATGTTAAAACATCACAAACCCCTTAAACATGTACATACTTGCATCAATCTTTCAAATCAACTTATAACTCATGAAGTTTAAGGTGGGTGTGAGTATTTTACCTTCCTTGGAGTCTTAACAACCTTAACCAAGCTTAACAAGGCTTGAGATCAAGTCCACAAGCTATTATAACCCTCAAACTTCAAGATCTAAACAAAGGTTCATAAGAAGTTATTCTTTACTCAAGAACTTCTTGATTTTATTTGAGCAAGCTATACTTAGTGTAAAATCATGAAATTAAATCCTCACCCTGGATATATCATGAAGTAATCCCAGAAATATTTTGATGATTTTAGGACGAGTAGAGCTTGGAGACAAAATTCCTTTTTTCTTGGCTATCTTGGAAAGTATCCAGAAAAGTGGAAGAGCAGCAGCAACTTGTCGAATTTATTTGACCAATCAAACGACCTTGAAAAATTACGAAATTAAATCCGCAACTCCGTATTGATGTATAGAAGAACTGGAATTTTTTTCATAATTTTCCGATGAGGGGAAGTGGGTGAAAAAAAATCGGAAAGACACCCCTGTAGAGTTTGGTCGGGAATTGCTTGAAAATGGGAGAGAGAGTTTCTTGTTTTTCTTGGATGCTTGGGTGTGATTAGCAACTGAATTATGAAGTTAAATTACACTCAAGGATGCAGCCATACCATGGTAAAAGTGTAGGACACCCACTTTCCAATTTGTCTCCCTAAATCAAGAAAGTTTGTCCCCTTTACTATTCACTCTAATTTGATTGAATTTGAAATAATTAGTTTGATTTAAAACTAATTATTTTGCATGGCACTTGCATGGTACTTGCATGTATATTACTCACCTTAATAATCAACCAATGCTTACCATTTAATTCCATATGCAAGTTTGGAGATTTTCTTGTAAAAACGTTTCGTCGCGTAGAAATTTCTTTCCTCGTTCTTGAACATTTGCCTTTGAAATTCTTCTAATAAATTACATAATTCCTTGCCTTGGTATTTAACTTAGCTTAAAGATTTTCTTAACCTCAATATCCCATATTTATACCAATATTTAATAAAAGTGAAAATCTACGTAATTTGACGGTTTCTGCATTCCCTTTCTTCTTTGTACAACGATACTTTATTCATAAAAGTATAAATACTTCTTCATTCATATAATATGATCTTAAAAATTTTACATGACTTCCACCAATCGCTGTTTATGATCATTTTAGAAATATTACAAAAATCTGGGTTCTTACAACCTACCGCCATCACTGCTCCCCCACCCACACGTCAGTTTCACCCCTGCCGGAAATTGAAGCTCGTCGGTGACATGGAAATAACAGAGAGAGAGAGAGAGAGAGAGAGAGAGAGAGAGAGAGAGAGAAAGAGAGAGAGAGAGAGAGAGAGAGAGAGAGAGAGAGAGAGAGAAATTTAACATTAAGAAAAAAAAGAGGCATACGCGAGAGCACGAAAATTGTCACGCATTTCACCATGGATCTGCTCCAATTGAGGACTCATTGGCAAATCTAAACTCGATATTGCTTCAATTACACTACTTATATCTTCAATTAAACATCGTTACTAGTCTCTAAACCCCTAAAGGCAGTGATTTTCGGGCTTTTGTAAATGAATCAGAGCTTTGTAATTTGGCCTTACTAATTTGATTTACTATGTTTGATTTTGTGGTGATATGATCAGAGATGATTGTTTCTGATTTTGTGGTGATTTTCGGTTGTTATCGGTGATTTGTTGGTGGTGGTCGGAGGTGGGGGCGGTGATGTGGTGATTTGGGGTGGTTGGTCGCGGTGATTTTTATTTTCAGCCGGTGATTTTTGGTGGTGGTAGCGGCAGTGTGGTGGCCGAAGGTGGTGGAGTGTGGTGATTTTTGTTAGTGGCGGCGGCATGGTGGTCGGAGGTGGTGGCAATGTCGTGATTTTCTGGGTTAGTCGGAATTGGTCACCGGAGATGGTGACCGGAGTTGGTGATCGGAGTAGGGAAGAAGATGATGGTGGATTAGATGAATAATAAAAAATAAAATTTAAAATACTAATTATGGGGCTAGGATTTAATTTAGATATAAAAAATGTATGGCTTGGATTAGATCTCATATCTCACCATATTGGTGGTTCTCACTTGAGCAAGACCCTTATTATTAATATCATCCCCCAAACGATTACAAGACAAGAGTATTTATAGGCTACATAAATAACCTTATTCAAACCTTATTCATATAGGAATTTAAAAGAAATACAATATCAGCTAGGAATCTAGCTAATACCTGAATCTAGGGCTGTTCACGAACCGAGCCGAGCTTTGACCGAACCGAGCCGAGGTTTGACCTTAACGAACCGAACCGAGCTTTGATCTTAACAAATCGAGCTGATTTCTTAACGAACCGAGCCGAGTTTTGACGAAATCGAGTCGAACTCGAGTTGTTCACGAATAGCCTCGAGCCAAGATCGAGCTGTTCGCGAACAATTAATTTGGTTGGAGATCTTAGTAGATCACTACTATTCTAACTAGTATTAGTAACTAGTGCTTTGTCACGGATTATTGTTTCTATTTTTTTAAAAATATTTCTCGACGATCCAACCGTACGGATGTCAAGATATATATAATTTAGTGATATTCCCAAATTTTCAAAAAATAAAAAATTAATTTGGTTGGAGATCTTAGTAGATCACTACTATTCTAACTAGTACTAGTAACTAGTGCTTTGTCACGAATTGTTGTTTCTATTTTTTTAAAAATATTTCTCGACGATCCAACCGTACGGATGTCAAGATATATCTAATTTAGTAATATTCCCAAATTTTCAAAAAATAAAAATTAATTTGGTTGGAGATAAAAAAAAAAGAAAAAGTAAAAATTTTGATTTTTTTCGAGCTTTAACAAGCCGAGCTCGAGCCGACCCGAGCTCGAACCGGACACCATAAAGCTCGGCTCGAGCTCGTTAAGCTTAACGGACATTTTGTTCGAGCTCGAGCCAAACCGAGCTCTTATCGAGCCTAGCTCGAGCTGTTCGTTAAAAACTCTGTTCGTGAACAGCCCTACCTGAACCCAACTACGAAATACATCAAAATCCTAATCCAACTTGAATAATAAAATTCTAAGTGCTTAAAGCAAGAAAAACCTTTTCAAGGTAAAAACTTGCAAGCCAAATATCTAAATATATAATAATATAATAAGTAACAATTCTATTTTGCATTGTCCCACACGACATAGGAAATTCAAAACCCAAAGCATCAATCATGATCTCCATAGCGTCATACGATGACACAAGATCAACCACTATGGTCACGTAAACACTCCCAGACCTTGTTCTTTTAAGAGACTCATCAGTGTTTTTTTCCTTGGCAAACGAAAACAATCACGGTTTGAACCAAAGAATAGAGGCATGGGGATACCAGTAAAGGTGGTGTTGGCTTCTAGGATAACAAATTTAGTAATGTAGGGATGAAGTTCACGCCAACGTAGTTCAAGAATATCAAGTTCATTGCTGAATATGATGGCATCAAAAATACGACGTGATTCAGAATGAAGGTTCCATCCATGAAGATGACAAAGGCTGTCCATTGAAACATTTTCTACATAATGATGTGGTAGGTACTTAAATGTGCGAGGAGGCTTATCGCAAAGTGGGCGAAATAGATAGGAGATCTTCTGACCAATCTCTAATCTGGCGGTAAAAGGTGATTGTCCAATCTCTGCATCGCTAGCTCCTTCTATTTTCCTTTTGAGCTCTAGGATGCTAGAGGGCATGTCCGTGTTTGTAGGCTGCGTGCTCCCGGTTTCGGGAGGTGGATGTGGTGACTTGGCCCTTCGTTCGTCCCTTTCCTACTCCTTCTCATATTCTGCCATGGTCTTTTCGTACTTCGTCTTCTTTTGTGCTTTGTGTTTTGAGATGATCCCAAATGGGAGAACACCGAGTGGGCCCTCCTTGGTTGGCTATGAGCCTCGCTTTGTCCATTTTTGATTTGGAGTTGTGAGCCTATTTGCTCTTGACGATTCACCCTAGGGACCTCTTGATTCTGTTGGACCGCTTGATTATGGGGGAAGGCGGTCACGATTTACATGAAGGCATCGATTGTTGTCGAGAGTAACCTATCAGGTCAAGCTGTAGGGATTGGACCTTAGGGGCTTTGTTAAACTCTTGTTCCTGATTATTGATTTGCAACCTCTATCCCGAAGCTGTGGGATTTGTCAGTTGCTCATCAACTCGTTTAAGTATCGGCTGTTTATTTCCTCCTCTAGCATTCTAGGAACTCTTTTGTGGGGTCATGTTGTTTTTACTTTCAATATTGATCTTAGAATGTGAATCTTTGTGGTGGAATGTAGGCGGTTGCTGCAGTGATAGAGCAGGCGAGGGGCAATCTGCAAGAAAAATTCCCCTTCTTCTAGCGCCAAATGATAACTCCCACGACTGACTATCGGCTCCAAAATCACTGTTCCCGCAATGACTCCACCTGAGTTGGGCACCTACAAAACAATGCTTGATTGGGGGTTTGGACCGTCAAGCACCTCTGGTGTGAAAATAATTGATCGGAATAATGTTAATCAGGCTAGTAGTAGTTAATCGAGAGAGGAAGTATGTAAGTGTAAGAAAAATGTGTCTAGCCCACAAATATGTGTGAGGAGTGGTATTTATAGATTGGCTGCCCCAACACTGTAGCACACGTGGCAGTCACTAAAACCACAGTGCAAGGGATGGTCTTAACCTCAACAATTATTCCTTTACGCTTTTTGTAGTGTTAAAGTTGGACAGTTGTACTTCTTGCTACAGTTGAGCGTCCTTGGAGCATGGTGTTATGTGACTTTGGGGATGTATCTGCTACTTTTTATAATATATTTCGTGCACGCATATTTTTGTATACTTGTTGTAAAATAGAGTATTAGAAAGTAATTATATTTAAAACATGAATGTCTCCATTACAAATTGAAAGTAACGCAAAATGTTGGTGCAATTCAAGTGGCAGTCGCGGACAACGACGGGGGGATCATGACCCGGGACACGTGTCATGAGGGGGGGAGGCAGTATATATCATCGGGGGTTCAGTTTATTATAGCAAGTAAAATATGGGTGTGTAAAAATTTATTATAACATTATAGAACTGGAGCTTGTTTCACGAAGATATAAAAAGGACAGAATTTTGCATAAGCCCTTTCTGTATTAGAGAGAACTAGCTTATAGCCCGTGCAAAGCATGGGTTATTTTTATTTTTTTTAAATTTGTTTATAGTTTAGTATATATAATATTTTAAACATTATTTTTAGTTTAGTATTAAATCTAAATTAATATGTTGTTGGTGGTAATCGAACCTTCAACCTTTCTATATAATATAATCTAGTATTAATTTTATATTAAAATGTTGTTGGCGGGATTCGAACCTTAGACCTTCAACTTTTAGTATTGTTATATCTAACGGTCATGATCTATTTGAATTGAAGATCTAACGGTTGTGAATCAGGATAACAAAAAATAAGGGGATAACCAAAAATAAGGGGTAACCAACTACAAATTATACCCCTTTCGCTTATTATAATATAGTATAGATAGATGTGTTGGTCGTATTTAAAAGTGATACTGCTGCTCTCTTAAGCATTGAAAACACTCTACTGACCCTTTTATGCTGCTCTTCTTTGCATTATTTGTACTAAAAAAGCCGGTTACGATCACTGATAATATTATTGCCCCTTATCATATAATTTTGCAGGTTGGAACTTGTCGTAGAATAGTACTGAGACCACCTTTATTCGACAGACGAATAGACAGTGAGGTTGTCAAGAGCGGGATGCTATGGCAACTCTAAAAGATGTGTCCATGTCTGTCTAGTAGCAATTCTAAACAGGGCGCACACACTGTTGCAGCAGCAGTTCAGGAGACATATTGATGATGGAGGTTATAGATATGCTTGTAGCAAAATCTCAATGCAATTAAAGATATTAAAAATGCTACAAAACAGTTCAACTAAGAATAAATAAAACAAATAGTCAATTTCTTCTCCCTTTTTTTTTCCTTTTTACATTTATGAATATTGTTCACACAGTAATTATGGTCATGGAAGCATAGTCTACAGAGGCTCAGTTGCATTTCTAGTACACTTTATATAGCTCTTTTCATAAGTAGTATAGTTGAATTAAATTTTTCAAAAATGGTATAGCTATGACAAAGTAAAGGAATCCGCCACTTGAAGTGGCTAGTCCTATAGAATTTTATTTCAATAGGATTCGTCATTTGAAGTGGCGAATTCTTTTATTTTATTTTTTTTGGCAGGCTAAAATTTGACACACTTTCATACTTTTTTAGTAGCCATTTAATAAACTTAGAAAATGTATTTATAACATAACTCATATATAAAATAATCTATTTTTGTAAAATAATTTATATACTTGAATTTACTAGAATATAATTTTATTCATTAATTTTACAAAAATTATTTAAATAAAATAATATTCAAATATCAAGATTTTTTACACGAGAGAAATATAATTCAAATAAATTCTAGATATTTATGTAAATAATGATACTTAAATAATTCTAAATTATTTTTTTTTAATCTATACTACACTATTATAAGCGAAACATGGTATATTTAGTTGTCTATTTGGTACATTGTTTTTACACTTTTTTGGTATATAAAATAATAACTGTTAAATTTTAAGATAAATAAATAAAAACCGTTTGATCAAATGTTAAAAAAATATTCCTTTTCTAATATTTGAAATATTTTTATAGGTTTCCTATTAAACATATATATTATTTTATAAACTATTTTCACGAGTTTAAGATTCAATTTCTATCAACATTTTATTAATTATTAAAACGCTATCGTTAAAAATACTACCAAACATGTGTTACAATATTTTATTATCTTTTATAATTTATTTTCATACTAATTAAAAAATATATATGAAAATATTGGTAATAAAACAAAATTTATTAAAAAAATACATTTGTACATCACACGAGTAATAAGTTATATAGTAAAAAATTACACAAAATCTGGAAAACATTTACAATATAGAAAATTTTGTATAAAAATCGAAATAAAGTTTACATGATTAGATAAATTTCACTTTTCTGTTAAATGAAAGTAAAAAAATTAATTTTTTATGTAATATATATATATATATATATATATATATATATACGTATCTATTTTAAAGTAATAACTTAAAGTAACTGTGCGTCGCACGGGTTATAGGCTATTATTATATAATGGAATAAATTTTATAAATACTAGAGGATTATAATTCAAAAATATAAATTGGTTGACATAATTATAACTCATTGAACATAATATTTTAAAAAACCCTTCATAAATATGAAATTAAAATCGAAATTATAAATTTATGCAACAAATGCATAATATTACATTTTATACTTACATTTATTTTGTTACAAGTATTTGAAGTATTAGAAGTTTTTATAATAATTAAACAAGTTAAAATAGGTTTCAAAAATAAGAAAAATAGTTAGTTCTATTAAAATAAAATTTAATAGTTAGACCCATATAATAAATAGGCCCAAGATATGTACTTATGTTAGATTAGTTTTCATAAAAAAAATTAAACCTACACATTTGTTTAATTTTAAATAGCTATATTTTTATAATAATAGATTAGAAAATATTATATCTATTAAAATATTTGAATTTTAAAGATATTAACAGAAAATTTGTATAGATAAGTAGGTGGAATTACAAAAAAAAATTAGATTTATGCAACGAAGCAAGAGTACCAAAATAATATATACACTTATGTATATTAAATAGGCGAAAATCAAATCTAAATTTAAGTATCAAAGATAGAAGTTAAAAAAATCCTAATACTTTGGTTATTAAATTGATCTAAAAAAATAGAATAAGATATCCCAAGAAAAAAAAAAGTCAAATATTTTATCATATCATTTACTATATTATGAAGATAAAGGGTGTTAGTATAGAAGAAATACATTGGATAGCCAAGAAATGTAAAAATTTTATTGAGATAAAAAAAGAGTTTGAAAAGCCACTAAATTTGATTATTTCTATAAGAAATTATAATTGAATAACGACAAATCATGTTTTTTTTTTGCCACGACGAGAAATCATGTTAATGTACATAGTTTCAATAAAAGAATAATCATTAAATAACATATTATATCTATTTAATTTAATCAAAATTTAATCAATTAAAAATGTTAAATTAAAATATTTGAAATTATTGAATACTCATAAAATAAAAAATAAATTGGTCAATGAATCTAAAATAAAATTTAACAATAAAATAAAATAATATTAAAAAATTAATAAAAATAAAAATAAAATGTTAAAAGTAACCGTGCATAGCACAGATCATAGACTAGTATATTTTTATATCCCTAAACATGATTTCACGAAAGAATTGTTAGACTTAATATTTTTTGACGATTTTTTTATTGTACAAAAGTAGAACATAAATTCTTTGATAAGGAACAAAAAAATATTATTTATAAATACATTTTCTAAAACTATTAAAAAAATCAACTAGGATGAAAATTTGATAAAATTTGCCTAAGTACCCGGAAAAACAATTGAACTAAAGCCTAATAGGTTTCGCCACTTTAAGTGGCGAATTCCTTTACCAACACTCAGCTGTACCAGTTTTGAAAAGTTTGAATAAAATGTACTATAAACGTAAATAGCTATTCAAGCTGTACCAAAAATGCAAGTGAGCCGTCTACAGAGGGCATCTGACAGAAAATATCTTGACAATAACCTGCACAGACGTTTCATCATCAGCAACTTTAAGGAACCATCAACATATCTGAAAACATGGGATGTTTGGTCTACTGCACATACCATGTCATTTCATATCAAAAGCTCTACATACAAGTTTACAATCATTGTCATATATTTATCAAAAATAACAAGTGTAACATGTAAACAAGCTAAAGCTAATCTGGACCAACCTTTAGTGTAAAGTATTCAAGATAAAGTAAAGAAAAAAAACAGTTCAATGATGCTTTGAACTTGCACCAGTGAACTATCATAATCTTCCAGCTGCCTTAGCTGTGTACTATTCCTTCTATATAGACTAATAAAAGAAGAAAGGACTTAAACTACTTGCATTTTGCTTTGTGGTTATACAACATTGATCTCCAACCTGCGCTCCGGGGTCTGACTTTCTTCACAGTCAGAAACAATGTCCTCAAGACTTAATAGCAAATGATTTGAAAAAGAGAGAGTTGGTTTCATCTTTGGCACCAACATAGGCTCTGCCTCGCCATTAAGAATCTGGAACACTCTTCTCATTGTAGGTCTCTCAGAACTATCTGGATTAGCACAGCTCAGACCAACAAGCAACAACATCTTTGCTTCTTCCACATTGAACTCGCCATTCAAGCGTCTGTCAACAGCTTCTACAAGCCTTCCCTGAGAATGCAATCCCCAAACCCAATCAACCAAATTCACCATTTTCTGACCTTCTATTTCCTTATCAATTGGCCTCCTTCCACAGGCCAGCTCAAGTATAACGACACCATAGCTAAAAACATCAGTTTTCTCAGTTGCTTTTCCATACTGAAGATACTCAGGAGCCAGGTACCCCATTGTTCCAGCAGTCAGTGTTGAGACGGGGCTCTTGTCATGATCCATCAGCCTTGCCAACCCAAAATCTCCGAGCCTGGCATTGAAATTTGCATCCAGCATAATGTTACTAGTCTTTATGTCTCTGTGAATCACTTGTTGCTCACATTCTTGATGCAAATAAGTCAAAACAGAGGCCAATCCTACAGCAATATTATATCTGCGTAACCATTTCAGTGCGAACCCTTGTCCAGATTCCAGATACAACACATTATCAAGACTTCCATTAGGCATAAACTCATAGACAAGCAACAATTCTCCCTTTTCAGCACACCAACCTTGAAGCTGAACTAAATTCTTATGCCTCAAACAAGCTATAATCGACAATTCAGAAAGAAACTCACTTTTACCTTCATGAGAATGCTTCAATCTTTTAACCGCAGACATCGTACCCAATGACATGAAAAAGGCCTTGTAGACAGTGCCAAATGCTCCATGACCTACAATCCTGCTAGCATGAAACCCTCTAGTAGCAACTTTTAGTTCTTTGTAACTAAATTGTCTAGGACCTGTCACAAGCTCAGCCTTGAGAGACTTACCCGTTCTCATCCCCTTCCATTTCTTAAAAGAAATATATCCAAACAGGCCAAGAAAAACGCAAAAGAATGCTGGACCCGCAATCCCAAGACTCCAGCCAATCCTCTTATGATGTTTAGTACCTTTCCCAGAAGCCGGAATCATCGGAGGACTTATAATCACAGAATTATCAGGCACATTATGTGGGGGAAATCTTGGCCTAACCGACTTAAGCCCAAACGTCGAGAAACTCCAACTTTCAAGAAGATGGGTCTCTGTACTTCCTTCAGTAGAAGCTGAAAAACCAACATACTTGAACTCTCTAAGATACTCAGAAAGATCAATATCCACCACCAAAATTGGCTCTAAAGGTTTACTACTAGAGTAACTCAAGAAAACCTGTAAAATCTTTTGGACATGTTTATAATCAATCCAAGCTGTAATCAAATTCCCACTTTTAAGATCAATCCCAATAGTAATAACATCAGCAGTCTTGATAGAAGTAAGACTATCAATATCTAATCCTACATGATTTTCACTAGGGTCATTAAAATGCAAATCTTGTCGAGTATCGAATTCAATAGCAACAAACTTGTTCTTAGTGAACTGAGTTGAATTGACAAGGCCTAAATACCCACCTGGACTACCTAAAGTCTGATTATCAGGTGAGATAAAGAAGGCTAGCCCATCTCCGAAGGAGCCCGGATTGAGATTATTAATCGAAAAAGAGAAACAAGTGGAGAAAGAAGCAGTGTGATTGGAATCTTGATTAGAGACTAGAATGGGGTAATTGTAAATGATGGTGCCTGAGCTTGATGAAGGCACACCAAGTTGTTTAGTGAGTCCGATAACGCCATCACGGAGATAAGAGTCACCGAGGAGAGTGAGGTTTCGAAGAGAAGTGAATGATGGGAAGTTGAAACTCACATTTTCTTGGGCAGAAACAACTAAAGGCATGGTCTTGAAAAACAAGAAGAAGATGATCAAGAAATTTAAAGGGGTTGTTGAAGAAAAGATGATCATGGTTTAAGAAAGATCAAAGGAGTGATTTTGAGAGTGGAGGATATAGATACAGGATGTGGTTCTTGGAAATGTAAGTATAATAAGAACAAGAATGTGAGCAAGGATGGATGTTAAAGTGGTGGAGATGGTGGGAAAAATGGGGTTTAAACGGTTGGAAAATGGGCAAATGGGTTGGTTCTTTTAGAAAAAGAAGAAAAAAGAAACAAAAAGTAGAGGAAATATTTGAAACTAGAAGACATATTAACGGTAATATAAGAAAATATTTTGATGGTCTTGTCAAAAAAAAAATTTGATGGAAAATATGTATCGAGGGAAAATTACAATTGTGTTGAATTATTCTTTCAAGTGTGTTGTGCAGATTACGCAGTACAGCACACCTATAGATAGATACACATACATACATACAAGTCATCATTATCAACTCATCATCATCAATTCTGCTAAAGAATATTGGGGTGTATTTAAAAACGATTTGATTTGTCTTAGAATTAGTCAAAGTAGGCCGTTGGTTTAATCTTATAGGGCACGTGGTATGTGCTTAATTTCCCATTTAAGCAATTAATTTAATTGGCAGAAACAGAATTAATTAATTAATGAGAAAATTACCAAAATAATCATATTTGAGCATGTTTGGCCCTATTTACCGATCTAATACGGCATTTCGTGTGAAGTATCAGCGGTTAATACGGCATTTCGTGTTTCGTATCAACAGCTAATACGGTATTAGCAGCTAAAAAGACGTTTCGTGTGCCATATCAGCGCTGATACATCAGACGAAATGTCGTATCACTGTTGATACTCTTTCAGGCCCCGCTAGGGGCACTAAAATTTTAACCTAATACGCTACACCAAACCGTATCTCGTTGTTGCTTCACACGAAACGTCGTATCAGCTTCTGATACGGCACACGAAACGCCGTATCCCTGTGTTGCTTAACACGAAATACCGTATCTCGTCGGTAAATAAGGCCATTTTTCTAAATTTCAGTATTTTGGGTCTTTTAAGCTGAAAAATGATTATTATCTCGTTAGTAAATAAGGCCATTTTTCTAAATTTCAGTATTTTGGGTCTTTTAAGCTGAAAAATGATTATTTAGGATCATCACCCTTAATTAATTAAGAAAATATAGAAACCGTTCTCCTCCACATCTCTCTTCCCAGTTTTTAAATTATTATATTATTATTATAAAACTTTTTTTTTGAAACAAAATGAGGATTTCATTCAAGAAGCATCAAAATTACAAGTCTCCACCAAATCGGTAGGAGGAGACGTGAAAATTACAAAGCAATTAATCGAACAAGGCATTTTATTTAATCCATGAACTACCTCGTTAGCTTGCTTTCGAATATTTTGGTAATTCCTTTTGATATTGAGGTTTTCTCTACCTTTATAATACTACATTTTTTCATTCATTTGTTCATTCTATGACATATTACACACTTTGGAGTAACAACTAGTACTCTATTGTGTTGAATTTTAAGGATAGCACTAACAATTCACAAGATGTTAGATATATGTAATAATCCCTACTTCCAATTTCTATTGTCCAATTTTTTTTCATGTATTTTAGGATGCATGTTAAATATAATTTCATAAAGAAAAATGTTAAATATCCCAAATTGATTTTCAAAAAATTTCTCAAATGCCAAGTGTATCAATTTAATTGTTTACAATAATATGGACCCTTCTGCATTCATACCAACCACTCCAATCAAAAATTCTCATTATGACAGGTAATCTTTGCCACATAGTTCAGGGACAATTTTTGGATACCAATCTGGGGTACTTAACATTACTCTTTCACAAATTATTTTTTTAATTTTACTTTCTTGAATAAAATTTTAGAATTAGAATTTTTATTTTAAAAAAATTTAAAAATAATTTATGAAACTATGTTAAATATGCACCTAAAATTATGTGCAAAAAGTAAACTGGACCATAAACATGGAATGGAAAGAATAAAAAGATTGTTTTTTGGCTTAATATAATATCGCTGATTTTTTTTTTTTGCCACAGGAAAAAAATTTCATTAATACTTCAATCATTCGACAGTACATCAATAAACTCCGAATGGATATTATCCATTCTCCAAACACGATCAAAAATAACACAAATCTGTCTCGCGAAATAGTATAATTGCCCATTTTCTCCTTGCTCCAGTACCAAGATCCTTCAATTATTTTAGAATTTAATGAATCCACTAAAAGTAACAATACATTCTTTCACCGAAAACGTAGTTAGATGGAGAAAAAGTTTTTTTTGAGAAAAAGAAAAAAGAACAGAAAATGAGTAATGATGATGATCTTACATTAAAGTTGGAGAATGAGGCGCACGCGGGGAGCGTGAAAACCTAAGGAACATTGGAACACTGCCCCAGATTAAAAGTATGTCTCCAATAATTGCACTGAAGACCATGTGCCCAAACCTCAATATCAACTTTTGGGAAAATTAATTCTAAAGTCCCTGAACTATTACCGTTTTTTTTTTCTAAGTCTCTGAACTAAAAAAGTAAATTTCTAGGTAATCAAACTTTTGAATTTTTTCCATCGCAGTCCTTCCGTTAGATTTTGACTAACGCCGTTAGTCAATAATTTATTACTATTAGACATTTCTTATGTAAGTCCTTAAACTATTATGCATTTCTTATTTAAGTCCCTGAACTGAAAATTTCAATTTCAATTTCAATTTTATATTAAAAATCACATTTATTACTCTTTTATTTTTTATTTACTTTCATCCTTGTTAGTTTAGAATTTTACTAATTTTCTTTTTTAACTTTGCATATATTATTACTTAATTACTTATTATTACTACTAACTAATAAATTTCCCTTTTCAGGTAAAACATGCTACCTTTTCTATTTTTCAATAACTAATCAAT
This sequence comes from Saposhnikovia divaricata, assembly GCA_036435485.1. Taxonomy (NCBI): domain Eukaryota; kingdom Viridiplantae; phylum Streptophyta; class Magnoliopsida; order Apiales; family Apiaceae; genus Saposhnikovia; species Saposhnikovia divaricata. The sequence goes on along the minus strand of CM071596.1, from coordinate 145,879,245 downwards.
TTCCTTTTTCACATAAAATACATTAACTTGATGTGGTGTTACAAAATCAGTATAACAACTTATCAAGATGTTAATAGCTAATTAGAAAATTCGACATGAACTTTTCTAATTTAGTTAATAATAATCAAGATAAGAACTAGGAAACTTAATTCGCTAATAGTACAAGAATCACAAATAAACAAGTTCTATCGGATATAATATTACAAAGATGAAGAACTTGAATTTCTGGGAATTGTTTAAGCTTTGGTGTTCTTAATGTTCTTGAGAGAGAATTCTGTTTTGGATATTATGTTTTCTGCTGTGTTTTTCTGTTTCCAGCATGACTTAAACTGCTTCCAAGACTTGATTTTTCTTCATTAAAACTTACACAAACCTCCATTAAGACATACATTTTGTCGGTATGACTTAATAGAAATTCGGTAAGACTTACAACAGCTGGAAAGAAGTCGGTAAGACTTAATCAGGTCGGTAAGACATAATCTTGAATGGTCGGTATGACTTAACTCAACAGCTGTGTTCGGTACGACTTAACTGATTAGGTCATACCGAATTTTAACCAATAATACATAATCCTTCCAGCTTTATTTAAGTCATTTCTTTAAGTCATATTGATCCAATTAATTAATTAATGATTAATTAATGGTTATAAGCTAGTTATATTAAAATGAGTAATGTTAACTGAACTATAAAAATACATGAACTTATACATAAAAAAATCAAGTGATTAAAAATTTTAATATTTTATTTATTTATTAGAAAAAAAATTATAATATTATATATTCTAATTTATTGAAAATATATAAATAAAATCATTCGCCAAAGTGTGATATACATCTAAAATTTACATATCAGGAATAAATTAAACAATTTTTTATATTATATACACCGACTTTATAAAAATTACTAAAAATATAAATATAAACAAAGTTAAAATGAAAACATTGTACATATATATTAAGTTTTTAATGTTTTTCAGAACACAAATAAATGCAAAGTTAAAAAAGAAAATAAATTAAATTCTAAACTAAAAAGAATGAAAGTAAATAAATTTTCAATTCAGGGACTTACATAAGAAATGCCTAATAGTTTAGGGACTTACATAAGAAATGCCTAATAGTAATAAATCATTGACTAACGGCGTTAGTCAAAATCTAACAGAAGGACTGCGATGGGAAAAATTCAAAAGTTTGATTACCTAGAAATTCACTTTGTTAGTTCAGGGACTTAGAAAAAAAAACGGTAATAGTTCAGGGACTTTAAAAATAATTTTCCCATCAACTTTTTTGATACCTCCACACCTTAAAGTAGCCGTTATAGACGTAGCATACGATTGTACATCTTCCCTATGTTTTCATAATGCTGTGTCCGTTTTCATTATTTACACAATTTATTGGTGCAGTGGTTGAGCCACTGGCCTCCTTTGAAGGAGGTCAGGGGTTCGACTCCTGCGTGTGCGTGAGTTTCTTAGTTTGTATTAGGTTTCCTTTCTGTATTTGTATTTCTGTATTTGTAATGGCCGGGGGTCCTTCGGAAACAGCCTCCCTATTGTATAGGGGCATGGTCTGCGTACAGCTACCCTCCTCAGACACCACTTTGAGTGGTATTATAACTGAGTAAGCTAAGTTTTATTAGGGTTAAATATCAAATTGGTCACTGAAGTGGTGGCCATATATCACTTTACTCACTGATTTCAACGGGGTCTCATTTGAATCATTTAAGTCATAATAAATATCAAACAGATACCAATAAATATATAATCAAGAATTAAAATAATTTTTTGTTAAGTTCTATACATTTTTATTCAATGCCACCATAACCAAATGAAAAGTCATGGGTTCAAATATTTTAGATAATATATTTAAATTTTTTAAAATATATGTACTATTTATTTTTAATTAAATCAAAGAAAATAACTAGAAAATTAAATATAAATAGTAAATAAATTTTAAAAATATTAAATATATTATCTAAAATATTAGAATCCATGACTTTTCATTTTGGTTATGGTGGCATTGAAGAAAAATGTATAGAACTTAACAAAAAATTATTTTAATTCTCGATCACATATTTATAGGTATCTGTTTGATATTTATTATGACTTAAGTGATTCAAGTGAGACCCCGTTGAAATCAGTGAGTAAAGTGATATATGGCCACCACTTCAGTGACCAATTTGATATTTAACCCCAATTTATTATAAGCGATTAATTATTAATTTATAAATAATTTATAAAGTAAAATATAATCGTAAATGACTTTGTTTAATTCGTATTTGTGAGTACTTTAATATAGTGATTTTTTTTTTGACGAACAAGAAGATTTTATTAATATTAAAACATTGGAACCCAGCCGAGACAGATCCCCGAAGTATCAACTATAATCTGATTGTGAAACAAAAAACGAGCTCAACAAATTGCCGTTTTGTTTTCAGATCGCTTAACACATAGAATATAAATATTCTTGACAACAAAAAATGATTACAAAGGTTTCCCGAGCAATCCAATCGACACCAACATCCTTAAAAATATTAGCATCACAATTGACCTGCGCACATAAAAAATCGGTGATAATCCAGTGTTCATACTCAATCTCAATTACACCAACTGGGATTGGGGGTACAGATGCCCCATATATTGAACATTCTTTCGTTGTAGAAGGTGGGCTCTTTATATTTAATATTAATACGAAATTAAAGATATTAAAGATTAAAAATGTGCATTGGCAAACATATTCAACTCAAACATGAAAAGTTTTTAGGAACGAAGGAAGTACTATAATACATCCTCTAAGGGCAGGTCCAATATATTAGAGCATTTCCAACCCTACTTATTCCTTAGCTAAATGTTACACTGGTACCATTTATAGCCAACTTTTCAAGATTTGATCACTCCAATAGCTGATTCCGTTGGCTATATATGCCGAAAACTTACAGATCTGTAGGGCCACCATGTCATATTCCATACTCCCTCCGTCCCTCTAGGTTGTTTACATTGGGGAGGGACGGAAACCAAGAAAATCTATAAGAAATGAGTAAATTTAAATGAAAAATGGGTAAAGTGATGAGACCTATCAATATTTAATAATAGATTTGAGATAGTGGAGGAAAGTAGTGGGTGTAATAATGTTTTTATTATTAAATATGAAATAGTAGGGAAAAGTAGTGGGTATAATATTGGAGAAACTTAGGCCTCATTTGTTTACTACTGAACGATACTCTTTGAACTGGATGAGTGGTTTCTCCAAAGTCTACTAGTCTAGATTGTTTGATAAATATTTTAAGGACCTGGACGATTCCTTTTTTTTCTCTGGACGATACATCATAAATAAATCAGCTGAACCATCCATCTTGATGGAGCATTGCTTTTGGAGTATCTTTTTTTACCTACTACTCTCATACACACGTCAAAAAAAAAACCCCTCCTACACTATTTAATAATATACTAGCCTATAACCCGTGCAAAGCACGGGCTATCATATAGTATTATTATTAATTAATATATTAATTATTTGATTTAATATAAAATTTTAATTTATTTTATAAATTTTATTATTAATTTAAATTTTACATATATATGTTTCATACTTAATTTTATGACATGAATAAATATCAATAATTTAACATTATTTTTAAATTTACTGTTAAATATTTTAAGAATTCAATATATATTTTTAAAAATTATTTAGTATAACCTAAAATCGTAGAATAAAAAATCGTAGGAAGAAGTGTGTACGGGCAGTGATTCTAATCAGGATATAATTGAAACCATTTATAATTCTATAAAACTTGTGGTTTTTTATTTTTAATAAATTATATACTTTCTCCGTCCCGTTTATATTGGTCACAATTCCTTTTTTGCATGTTCCAAAAGTATTGGTCATGTTTCCTTGTTAAGGGTTAAATATGTTAAGTTTTTTTAAATACGTAAAAAATTGAGAGCAAGTTTGACGGTTTTTACATGATTGCTCATACGTGTTTTTTGATTGATGATCAATATAAATGGGACAGAGGGAGTATAATTTAACTGAATTTGGAATTTTTAACACGTTTTTTAACTTTTTAAAAATATACTTTTTAAAAAATTTACTTTTGTGCCTTATTGGTAAATTTTAATGTTTATAATAAATAAAGTAATATTTTTAATATAATTTTTTTAACTTATTATTTTTAAGATGGCGTTAACAGTTTTTTTGGAAGGTTTTAACCAACCAAATATACCTTATTTTGCTTGTAATAGAACGTTTATAATTTTATAAAACATATGATTTTTTATTTTTAATAAATTATATACTCCCTCCGCCCCGTTTAAATTGGCCACAATTCCTTTTTTGCATGTCCCAAAAGTATTGGTCATGTTTTTTAATGAAATAAATTAAGGATTAAATATGTGAAGTTTTTCTAAATATTGTTTATAATAAAGAAATTAATATTTTTAAAATAATTTTTTAAACTTATTATTTTTAAAAAGATGTTAACAATTATTTTCGAAGGTGTTACCAACCAACCAACTATGCGATGCATGGTTTTTTTAAATTGAATAATTTTTTATTTATATTTTAATAATCATATATCTCATATATATTACTTAATAAAATATTGGCATAATATATATATATATATATATATATATATATATATTATTAAATAATAATCGTTTAATTATATGATATATTATTCGAATTATTAATATATTTTGTCATAATAATATAAATATAAATGGAAATATCGTATATACTTACATTCAAATTTTTGTTGATATTATCATATTCAAATAATGATTCCATAATAATCCCTAATATAATATTTGTCTAAAATAGAATTTTATATTAATTTGTAATCCTGTGAATTTTTTATTGTTTATTATATAGTTTTAGTTTGTTTTCACTTTGTTGATTTATAATCTGTTGTAAATTTGTTAATAAATATGTGATATTAAAATTATTTAAATTGATTTGGAAAATATTTGATTTCCAAGTAATTGAAAGTGTTTAAAAAAGTTGGGTGTAGGTGAAAATTTTTAATTCAAATATAACTAAAATAGTATGTAATTGAATATTAATTGGAGTGTAATTAAAATAGTTTGTTAGTAAGTAAAATAAAATTTTATATGTATTTTAATTTATTTTTTCATTTTTGGAAGGTGTTAACAAACTTTTTGGGAAGACCGACCAACCAACCAATTATACCCTGTTTCGCTTATAATAGTATAGTATAGATGCTAGTTTTTTTATTATTATTATTATTATAATAAAATTATTTTATATTACCATTTTACATATATATTTATTATTAATAATAAATTTATTTTCATAGATCATTCAATGCTAAAATAAGCTTAACGATTGGAGAAAAATTGATTATACATATTTAAAAATTTAGTATAAAATAATTAATAAAAAATAATCATAAGCTAAATAAAGATGAAATATTAATAAAAAAAATGTTCAACACAATCTAGAGTTGAGAGTTCAGTAGGTGGATTTTTTTTTATATGATTAGAGTTTATTTCTCCTCTCATCTCAAATCTGGGTTGGATTCTCACTCATCTCAAAATTGTTACTATTTTTTTAAGTCAATTTAATCTTGAATGTGGGCTTGTTACAGTGGCATTTTTCATCTCTTTGGATTGCGCCTATGGATTTTCGTGTTCCTATTAAAATGAAGAAAGCACGCTATGAACGTTATACCGCTAATGTTGTTTTATAGGTAATTTTCAATAACTTTTTAACTTACCATTTTGTTTCATTTATTTCGTAGTTTAGTTTAAAATTTATGCTTTAAACTGGATGAGTGGTTTCTCCAAAGTCTACTAGTCTAGATTGTTTGATAAATATTTTAAGGACCTGGACGATTCCTTTTTTTTCTCTGGACGATACATCATAAATAAATCAGCTGAACCATCCATCTTGATGGAGCATTGCTTTTGGAGTATCTTTTTTTACCTACTACTCTCATACACACGTCAAAAAAAAAACCCCTCCTACACTATTTAATAATATACTAGCCTATAACCCGTGCAAAGCACGGGCTATCATATAGTATTATTATTAATTAATATATTAATTATTTGATTTAATATAAAATTTTAATTTATTTTATAAATTTTATTATTAATTTAAATTTTACATATATATGTTTCATACTTAATTTTATGACATGAATAAATATCAATAATTTAACATTATTTTTAAATTTACTGTTAAATATTTTAAGAATTCAATATATATTTTTAAAAATTATTTAGTATAACCTAAAATCGTAGAATAAAAAATCGTAGGAAGAAGTGTGTACGGGCAGTGATTCTAATCAGGATATAATTGAAACCATTTATAATTCTATAAAACTTGTGGTTTTTTATTTTTAATAAATTATATACTTTCTCCGTCCGTTTATATTGGTCACAATTCCTTTTTTGCATGTTCCAAAAGTATTGGTCATGTTTCCTTGTTAAGGGTTAAATATGTTAAGTTTTTCTAAATACGTAAAAAATTGAGAGCAAGTTTGACGGTTTTTACATGATTGCTCATACGTGTTTTTTGATTGATGATCAATATAAATGGGACAGAGGGAGTATAATTTAACTGAATTTGGAATTTTTAACACGTTTTTTAACTTTTTAAAAATATACTTTTTAAAAAATTTACTTTTGTGCCTTATTGGTAAATTTTAATGTTTATAATAAATAAAGTAATATTTTTAATATAATTTTTTTAACTTATTATTTTTAAGATGGCGTTAACAGTTTTTTTGGAAGGTTTTAACCAACCAAATATACCTTATTTTGCTTGTAATAGAACGTTTATAATTTTATAAAACATATGATTTTTTATTTTTAATAAATTATATACTCCCTCCGCCCCGTTTAAATTGGCCACAATTCCTTTTTTGCATGTCCCAAAAGTATTGGTCATGTTTTTTAATGAAATAAATTAAGGATTAAATATGTGAAGTTTTTCTAAATATTGTTTATAATAAAGAAATTAATATTTTTAAAATAATTTTTTAAACTTATTATTTTTAAAAAGATGTTAACAATTATTTTCGAAGGTGTTACCAACCAACCAACTATGCGATGCATGGTTTTTTTAAATTGAATAATTTTTTATTTATATTTTAATAATCATATATCTCATATATATTACTTAATAAAATATTGGCATAATATATATATATATATATATATATATATATATATATATATATATATATATATATATTATTAAATAATAATCGTTTAATTATATGATATATTATTCGAATTATTAATATATTTTGTCATAATAATATAAATATAAATGGAAATATCGTATATACTTACATTCAAATTTTTGTTGATATTATCATATTCAAATAATGATTCCATAATAATCCCTAATATAATATTTGTCTAAAATAGAATTTTATATTAATTTGTAATCCTGTGAATTTTTTATTGTTTATTATATAGTTTTAGTTTGTTTTCACTTTGTTGATTTATAATCTGTTGTAAATTTGTTAATAAATATGTGATATTAAAATTATTTAAATTGATTTGGAAAATATTTGATTTCCAAGTAATTGAAAGTGTTTAAAAAAGTTGGGTGTAGGTGAAAATTTTTAATTCAAATATAACTAAAATAGTATGTAATTGAATATTAATTGGAGTGTAATTAAAATAGTTTGTTAGTAAGTAAAATAAAATTTTATATGTATTTTAATTTATTTTTTCATTTTTGGAAGGTGTTAACAAACTTTTTGGGAAGACCGACCAACCAACCAATTATACCCTGTTTCGCTTATAATAGTATAGTATAGATGCTAGTTTTTTTATTATTATTATTATTATAATAAAATTATTTTATATTACCATTTTACATATATATTTATTATTAATAATAAATTTATTTTCATAGATCATTCAATGCTAAAATAAGCTTAACGATTGGAGAAAAATTGATTATACATATTTAAAAATTTAGTATAAAATAATTAATAAAAAATAATCATAAGCTAAATAAAGATGAAATATTAATAAAAAAAATGTTCAACACAATCTAGAGTTGAGAGTTCAGTAGGTGGATTTTTTTTTATATGATTAGAGTTTATTTCTCCTCTCATCTCAAATCTGGGTTGGATTCTCACTCATCTCAAAATTTATTAGAACAAATACTCATACAAGCCTAAATATTCAAAACAAAAATTATTCAAATCATGTGCATTATTGGAATAAATAATGGTAATTTTTAATTCAAATTTAACGACATTAATTTCAAAAAATTTAAATTTTGTCATTCAGATAAATTATAGTTAAGCTAAACAAATAATATCACTCATTCAGCATTCAGATTATTCATTCATTCCGAATTTTAATCGTCCAGAAAATATCGTTCAGATTTAACAAATGATCCCTTACTTTTTATGGTAACGTAAAGAAATGAGAGGGACATCCCAAAATAGTAACTGTAAAGAAATGAGAGCTATACTTTTTCTCTCTCCCAAGTTATTCTTTTCCTTTGCACCCCACTTTTGTGAGCATATTTTCAATCTCTTTTTTAATTTATTTTTGTATAAAAATTAAAATTATGCAGGCAACACAAAATCAATTATTGTTAATATTAATATATTTGAATTAAAAAAATTTCAATTTAAATTTCTAAAAGTATATGACCACAACTTAAGATCAGTTAATATTAATATTAATTTACAAAAAAATAATTTTTATTTATAAAGTATTGTCTAAAATTATAATATATTATTTTCGAAATATAGTAAACCATTATATCCAATCCCACTGAAGCACAATACCTTACAGATTCAACAAATTTTAGCAAACCATTATTTTATATTATTTAGTCAACCATTTTAGTCAATCGCATTAAAGATGCTCTTAACTATTTAAATCCATAATTTAAAATTTAAGGAATATATAAGTAAAATAAATATTCCAACAATTTTTTAATACTTCCGTATATCACTAATAAATTTCATTTACTACTTATTTTAGGTGACAATTCTCTCTTTTTAAGAATCCCTTATCTTATACAATATTTTATAATAAATAATAAATTCTATTATCTTTTTCTCTGTCTTGTACATTATACTTTTATCGATACAATATATTAGGGGTGTTTGGGGGAACTTTTTTATAGAATAAGTCAACTTATTTTAAGACAAAGTTAGAGATTCCTAATTTTTTCTGAAAAAAAGTTAACTTTTTTTTTTGCAACTTATAGAATCTCAAACATACATTAAATACTTGTATAATTTTTTTTTTTATCAAAATATGAAATTTTTACCCGAAAATAAGTCCATAAGACCTTAAAAAAAGTTGAGCCAAACATGCTCATTAACACTGGTTTCTCATATATTTTTGCTGCATGTTTGATATTCCTCAAATTATTGGAAAATATTATTTTCAGAATTATTATTTCATTTTCACAGGTACATATGTCACATTTCCCCAATATTCACAATTTGTAGCATGTTCTAGTACAAAATGCTACAAATAACTCTGAAAATTAATTGAAAAAAAAAAACAGTTTTAGAAATAACATTTTCCAGATTATTTCCTGAAGCACAACTACAGTCAATGGAGGTGCCGGGGTAGCACAACTACAAGCATGATATTTCGTTTTAGTTATAAAACTGTGTAATTTTACTCCAGAAGTACTGGAAACATTATTTACCTTCATCTATACGGCAGAAGCTTTCTCTGGGAAATATTACACTAGGATCAATTTGTTGGGAGCGCAGAACAAGAGCCACAGAATTTCGACCGTAAAATAAAAAATATGCACATATTTCATCAACTTTTAGCTCTTGATAGACAATTTAAAAGGGAACTTCTTAATTAATACGGAGACAGATAAGAAGAATATATATATATATACACACATATACGGAAGGCCAAATAAGAAAATTAATCATTATAACAAGATTAATCATATAATGAAGTAAAAATTCAAATAGAAACAAAGAAGCCTAAGATGATGCAGAACAGTTAAATGAGATTTGCCACAAGATCAGATTATGTTTCTGACTATAAAAATACATCTGTGTGCCCTTGTGCAACATTTCAGACACAAAATCTTGTTTATTTTCAAATGATAAGACGAGATTACTACCTGGCCCATGAAGGAATGAATTTATTGGGGGGAAACTCATCCTCCTCTTCATCTTCATCGTCTGAGTGCTGATACGGAGACATCTCATATGACTTCTCATGACTTGTCTTTGTAGCAACAACACTTCTCAAGGGTAACTGATTTAACATACTTGTTAACTACAAAAATAAAATATAATATAGCATGAGGCTCCCCAGATTTTTAAATCATAGATCAGACATTTACCCAATACCAACATAAAATGTTAAATGGACCTTCCTCGCAAAAATATATTAAGATTTACAAGACATGCTTTTGACAAATGCGAGGACCTTTCCTTTCCGTATCATTAAATTTGGCCAGATATAGATATTATTTTACTTGTAATAATCATTATAGATTTGAGCTACCATCCATTCCTGTAATCTACTACAATTGACTTGATCTACATAGTAAGACTTCACTACTGATTCCCTTCATAATCATATCCTACTTCCTGAAATAGTCTACGATGTCTTTTGACTGGATGCGCAGAAAGAACTATACCCTACTTAATCAGACTTAAGTTAGGTACAGAAGAATGTTAGTTATCCATGGCATAATTTACATCAGTGACTTCTAAATTTTTGTTATGATTTTCACTACACATGTGCCAATATATTGGCCTCATTTCTTTGTAATTAAAAGGTTTGTGCCGATAATATCTTTGTCATGGTTTTCACTACACATGTTGATGGTTTAATGAAACACAGAGTAGCTTAAAAAGTAAATAAATGTGTCCTTTAAACAGTACCTTTCTGCTGCCATCGCAGTCACTCAGAGTTTCACAGTTTTCAGAAACTGTACTAACTCGCAGAATATTACACCCAGTTGTATTGGATTCGGTTTGTGATTCTACCTTCTTCAAACTGTTTCCTTTACCACTCAGTATGTCCACACTCTGATCTTTTCCTATTCTGTGACTAGATTCCTTCCTTTTAGTTTTTATGCCCTGTTGAGAATACTACTGATATCAGTGCCTGCTGCAACTACAAAAGTCAGAAGAAAAAATCAATACCAAATAAGGGCTATAGGAGATTTCACCTTGTTACCGAATTGTTTTTTTCTCCCCACTTTCCCAGCAAATATTTTCCCTTCTTGTGCTCTGTGATTTTTCAATCCTCCAACGCGCTTTTTTTTCCTTTCCTTCTCCTTCCTACCTTCTTCCTCTCTCAGCCTTTTCCTTGCTGCTATATCAGCATCTTTTTTCTTTAGTTCCTCTTCTTTCTTTCTCTTATCCAACTTCCTTTGCCTCAAAGTTTCTTGCTCTATTTTTTGCTCGCTCAAGTTGTAATGCTTCTTTCTTAATTTTGCGTTCATTTTCTTTTTTTTCCTCAAGACGCTTTGCCGCCTCAGCAGCCTCTAGTGCTCTCACTTTGATATCTCTTTTCGCTGCAAGAAGTTAAAACAAACTACTTTAAAAGTTACATAAATTGCTGATCTGGTGACTGGTACGAACCTTTTCACAACATGCAACAGCTATTTACTTTACTTTCCAATTATAGTAAGAAAGTCCTTCAGCACGATACTAAGATTCATAATAGACCAAAAAATAACAAAACAGACTTGTAAAACCAGATATTTCAGGTGCCGTGTGGGCATTTTGATACATCAAAACATATCACTGAAGAAGAGATTGCCATATAGCAAGCAGTACAGAACATAATTTCTGTCCATTAAAACAAGCTAAGAATATCACAAGGCAGCACATTGTTCTAGACATATATAACATCATATAATTTGGTATTCTGGTTGATGTCTGATAAGCCTTCATTCTATTTAAGTACATATTATATTTCATCTTTACCTAAATAAAAATGATATGCTGAATCTAATACATGTGCAAGTTACATATGTGTAACTTGGAGTACAAATTAGAAAAAATTACACTTTTAAAAATTGTATACAAAACTGCAAATAAATTAAATGTGAATTTCTTTCTAGTTACTCCCTACTAGAATTTGTTCCCTATCAATATAAATTCATTTACATACTGACTGGCTGTTAATTCATTACTCCACTGCGTGTTAGGGTTGTAGGGATAAACATTTAACCCTCGTTTAGGTTTTTATCATTGATTCCAATTGATTCTCTGATGTAAGGGACATCGAATTAAATCTTTAAAGCAATCACTGTATAATTAATTCTCTCGTTTTCCTCTTGGCCTTAACCCAATCACAACTAATTGTTGTCCCCAAGGACCAAACACCTCTACGGCCTACAGACACACACACAACAAGTTACAAACTAACTGAGCTGGGCAGGGAGCACTCTCTCCCTTCCCTAAAATGGGCTTTTATGAAGACCCCCCCCCCACACACACAACAAGTTACAAACTAACTGAGCTGGGCCGGGAGCACTCTCTCCCTTCCCTAAAATGGGCTTTTATGAAGACCCCCCCCCCAACAAAAAAAAAAATCCCCCTCCTCCCAAAAAAAACACACACATTGTCCCTTGCACTGTTAGCATCTCCAGCAAACTGAAACAGCACCATTAGCTTATGTAATTTCTAACAATATATCAATAGTTTTATAGAAGCCAAAAACAGTGGATGAACAAACAAACCACCTTTACAAACTGCAGCTGCTTGCTTTTGCTGAACTAGCGGAATAAATGAAGTGACATTGGAAACAATGTTGTTACGCTTCACCTTCTCCGATAGTCTCTGTGATCCTCTCTTTATACTTGATCTACTTGACAATATTTCTTTGCTGAAATTGTTCTGAAGTGATTCACTGACCTTCTCAATACTAATTGAACCTACTGATGACAACTGGTTCTCCTTTCCCCTATTCTGACTTTTTCTATTGCTGCAGTAATTTCTAAGTGTCTGCTTGACACTACTTAGAACCTCCCCATTACTAGAATGCAAATCACTGATATGATGAAATTTCTCAACTTGAGATATTGATGCAGGGGGATTTTGTAATACTTTTTCTGTTCTAAGAAATGCTTCTCCAATAGCACAATTATTGATCTCTGTAAAACCAACATCCTCTTGTATACTACCATCGTCCTCATCAGCATTCTCATTTTCGTCATCAACAATGGGATCTTCCTCAATGGCAAAGCATGTAAGCTCGGGATTGGAGCCCAGTAGCTTCTCTGAACTCATAGATTTTGATGGTATCCTTTCACAGTACATTCCAGCGGGAGGTGTGCCAGAATTTTTTTAAATCCAGCCATATCGAGCACCAGAATATGGTAGGCAATCAGAAGATGGCATCGCTCGTAGAGCAAAGTCTGCTTCATCTGTAGAAGTAGCCCGTAATTGATTGCCGGCATCATCACCAAGAGGTAAGGTACATGTGAGATTGGTATGCTCAAGAAGTCCATTTGGTAAAGATACGGATAGATCTTCATTTTTTAGTGGTTTGAACGTAGATGAAAATTGAGATAAAGGGGTACACATGCTGGCAGTTCTGCAAATCTGCTCCAGAATGCTAGCACGTTGAATCGAAGTACATGTAGTGTTTAGTTCACCAAAATCAATTCCATTTATGCTACTGTCCAGCTCCTCATTATCAGAACGTTCATTCAGATTACATCCCTCATTGACTCATAAGTTCTGGTCAAAAGCAGGCTCCTTGTTACATGGTGAGCCAACTGGGTTACCCTCTTTAAGAAGAGAATTGCTATCTATCAAGGCGCTCTTAGTAGAAGTCAAAATATCGCCATCAGCCAGGTCATCAGCATCTCCAACATCAAAGTGTTAGTATCGGTGCCCTAAGTCAATACAATCAATTGTATTTGTGTTTGAGTGATTTTATATATTTGATATATATATTTATTATTAGCTTTATTTACTGCGAAATAAATAAAGTATAATAAATGTCCTTAGAATCTTAATACAAATTATGTAGTTGCAAGTATGTGACTTGAACATGAGATTATACAATGATTGTATCATATTCTTAAATGTCCCTAGCCGAGTATTATTATTACTTAGGACAATAATAATACATTAAGGCTAGTATGTTAATTGACAAGATGACCACATCTCATTGGTCATAAGTATGTAGATACTAAAAGCAATACATAGGTAACCGTATGAGTACAGGGTACTGGACAGACCCACCGTGAGATACATCATGGCAAATAAATTTATAAATGTGTCATATGTATTCTCACAGTGATAATGGTGTAATGATTCTTAGACCTGAAGTCATTATATTTCTATATGAGAATTAATATATTTTGAATTTATCAAAAGTTATCTTTAGCCGAATAATGATAAAGGTGAATATCGGATATATTATGAATCATGTGAGAAATATGAATGATCTAGATGGAATTTAAATCTTCTAATAAAGGAGTGATATTATCGGCCTCTTGTTTGAGTGAGACTATGAAATGCATGGCCATGCTCAAATGTTGATTTGATTAAATAGTCTACTCATCGATCAAGAAAATGAAGATTAAATTATGAAGAGGATGACACATTACATGCCTCGAGTTTAATCTATAATATCATGATTTAAAGGGATTATATTACATGGAACATTAGTCATAAAAGGTTGATTGAATCGTTGATTTAATTATTGTTTTATTGGGTAGCAATAATGTGTTACTAGACGCCGCTTATTGTTTACAATTTTATTAGAGAATAAAATTGTTGCCAATTAAATAATAACCTACAGGGTCACACACAAAGAATGTTTAAAAGGGATATTAATTTATTTTATGAATTTAAATTAATAATAATTTAAATTATGATTTTAAATTAATAATAAATAATAATTCGAATTTTATAAAAATTAATTAAGTGAGACTTGATTAGTTAAAGATAAATTTGAAGATGTATTTTCTTGACTTATTTGATTAATTAAGTATGACTTAATTAATTTATTTAAATAAATAAGATTTGTTTAAATAAAAATGTCCTAATTGTTTAATGGTCCATTTTTCTTTATTTCTCTTTATAAGCCAAGGGTTGGCTAGTCTTCTTGGTTAACACAACTGAAAATTTCAGTTCATACACAACTTAGAGACAAGGGAGAAATTCAAGATTTGTCAAGAACACATCCTTGATTATTTATTTTGGCTAGTACCTCATCCCGTGGCGAAATCGTTTGACGATTCAAGCAAGCATTCAAGTGTGGATACCGGTGGAGGAGTTATCATTTTAGCTCTCAAATCAACAAGCTAGGATCTCCATTTGACATCCATTGGAAAGCTTTAATAGGTAAGATCTTGATCTTGACATTTTTTTTATACCATGATCATCAATTTATACATGGATCCGGGACTTGGAATTCGTTTTTAATTGTTATTTTCATTAATTCCGTTGCGTTATCATGCCCGAATTCCAACAATGGTATCAGAGCTACATCTATAAATGGATGATTTGGTATTGTGTTCTTGAAAATGAATCATACATGAATTTTGACATGCTTCATTTTAACATACAAAAGATTTTCTATAAATGTTATGATTGTTTGTATGATGTTATAAATTGTTATAACATGTTTTGAATGATGTACTATATGTTAGATATGTTAAACACATCATTAGAATATGTTTAGAATTGATAAAAACTGAAAAATTTCATTCTGCAGAGTTTCTGGAGATTCTGCAGTTTCTGGGAAAAACTGGTATAACAGGTGTAACGCATTTCGGTAATGCGTGTCATCAGAAACTTCATGGGTTGCGCATTACTGTAATGCGCATCAGCCAAATCTTACAAGTCTTGCGCATTACAAGAATGCGCATTAGCAGTTGTAGCAGGTGTGGCGCATGTTTGACATGCGCGTCTGATTGGTTTCAGTAACAGATCTTGGACGTGTGCTGTGTTGATTAGTTTATTTTTAAAATAATAATTTTTCTTTTTACTTTTGCTTTCACTTTAAAAAGGAAAACTTATTGGTTTTAATCATCACACTCCTAATGCTTGTCATGATTAAAGTTTTAATAATTGAATATTTAAATCATGGATTTAAAAATTATTATTAATTCAAAATTTTATTAATTAATTTAATTTCGAATTTTAATAATATATTTAAATTATGAATTTGAATATTATTATTAAATTCGAATTTTGATTAATTAATTTCAATTTAATTTTTTTTATTCGGATTAATATTTTAATTAGTTTAATTATATTAATTCGAATTTAATTAATTAAATTTGATTTATTTATTCTAATTCCTTTTAAATAATTAGGTATTTAAATTAAGGAGTTAAAATATTAATTGTTATCTATGATATGATCATGATAAAATGTCTATAATTGTTATATGAGCATGATGCATTGGTTATGGCCCCTAAGACCGTAGAATAAATGTTTCAATTTTATTTATGGTCTGTAATAATTAAATACGGCTTGCATGTCGTTATTCTTGTAATTATTATTATTTCTCGAATGCAACTCGAGTTCTTTTGTAATGTATTTCAAAACGAGCTTGGAGGCAATCAATGGAGGCTTAGGAAGCAATGAAGAATTATGTAATAATTAGTTATTACAACCATAGATTGACCTTGATCTTTTCATTAGCTCGAAAAGATCGCATAGGATCGTGCCATAACCATCGCACGTTTAATTTTGCGTAACTGCACTTTACATATGATGCATGGATATATTAGATATATGTATAGATGCATGGATGTATGGAAATTTTAGAATGTATGTATTAGATACGTCACATATGCCATGTTTAAACAAGATAAAATCTGTAACGATTTAAGATTTAAACAAACGATCAAGATCGTTAAATTTTTCTAAAAATCCCTTAAGAAATATTAAGTTAAACAGATGCTTTCCAAAAAATAACACTCATTAAATCCTAGATCATTGAGGAGTGGATTTGCCAAAGCAAGGGCTTCTCTTTTATCGTGGTGAGATGTGATTAAGTAAACAAGCTTACTTGAAATGTTATTGTTGGGTCCAACTTAAATAAGTCGTCATAATAGGATTATGAACTTATAAGCATAGAGTTTAGTGAAATCTATTAGATAGATCGAAGCAATATGTTGTTCACTAAGCTATCCAAGAGTTATATACGATATAATTGACATAACGGTCTACCTAAATAATCATATTTAAGAGGAAAGCCAAAGCTGACTTAAAATATGACGAAATATGGATCTTGGCTCAATAAGAAAGGTTTTATGGGAACCATTTTCCGAATCGATAGTAAGGGCTATTAATTTGATAAAAATAGTGGGAGGTATATTACGAATATGCTATAAATCAACTTGAACATAATTGGTTTTACGAAACAGGCAAACTAACTCATTTTATGCGCTTTTACAAAATTGTGGATAATAAATGGCAAACAACACAAGCCACTTTTCGATACGATCAGACCTAGAAAAGGAAAAGCTGACAGGGACAGACTTCCTAGATTGGTTTAGGAACTTGAGGATTGTCCTCAGGCAGGAGCGAAAGCTGTATGCCATTGAAGTTCCTCACCCACATCCTCTTCCTTCTGGAGCCACACGTGCCGAGCATAATGCTTATCAGAAGCATTTGGATGACTCAACTGATGTGTCATGCCTTATGCTTGCATGCATGGCTCCTGAGATTCAAAAGCAATATGAGTTGATGAATGCTTATGAAATAATTGAGCACCTCAAAAGCATGTTTGAGGGACAAGCTCGTCAGGAGAGATATGATACGAGCAAGGCATTGTATGCTTGCAAACAAAGAGAGCGAGACCCGGTTGGACCACACGTTCTTAAGATGATTGGGTATATTGAGCAACTAGATACCTTGGGCTTCCCGATTGGTCCGGAGGCTCAAATAGATCTGATCTTACAATCACTTAATAAGAACTTCTCTCAATTCGTTATGAATTACAACATGAATGAGATTGATAAGACACCCACTGAATTGTTGGGCATATTAAGAACAGCCGAAACCAACATTCAGAAGGAATCTCCTACTCCCATGCTGATGGTGAACAAAGGAGGTGCCAAGGGGAAAAGAAAATGGAAGGGCAATAAGAAGAGGAATGTGTCCAAATCTGTTGCCAATCCTAATTCTGCTCCCAAGAAGGCTATCAAGCCTAATGGAGGTGTTGAAAAGGGTGATTGTCACCACTGTGGTAAACCGGGACACTGGAGGAGAAACTGTCATGCATATTTGGAAGAACTTAAGAAGAAGAAGGCTGCTGGCTAGACTTCTGCTTCAGGTATTTATGTAATAGAAGTCAATTTGTCTACTTTTACATCTTGGGTATTGGATACTGGATGTGGTTCTCACATTTGTATAAATGTGCAGGAACTACAAAGGAGTAGGACACTGGCTAAGGGAGAGGTAGACCTACGAGTTGGAAATGGAGCAAAGGTTGTTGCTTTGGCTGTAGGGACTTACCATTTATCATTGCCCACTGGGCTTATATTAGAACTTGAAAACTGTTTGTATGTGCCTTCTATTTGTAGAAACATTATTTCTGTTTCTTGTTTAGACAAGAAAGGTTTTTCATTTACCTTTAAAGACAATGGTTGCTCTTTTGGTTTGAATGACATTACCTATGGTATTGCACAATTATTTAACGGTTTGTATGTTCTTAATTTAGATACTCCTATCTTGAATGTAAATAAGAAACGACTTAAGACTAATGACTCAAATCAAACATACCTTTGGCACTGTCGTCTAGGCCATATAAACGAGAAACGCATTTCCAAGTTACATCAAGATGGTTTCTTGGATCAGTTTGATTTTGAATCATATGATGAATGCGAGGCTTGTTTACTAGGCAAGATGACTAAAGCTCCTTTTACCGGACAGGGTAAGAGGGCCACCGTACGACTAGAACTAATACATAGCGATGTATGTGGTCCTATGAGATCGATGGCAAGGGGTGGCTATTTCTACTTCATTACGTTTACTGATGATTTCAGTAGATATGGATATGTGTATCTTTTGAAGAACAAATCCGAAGCATTTGAAAAGTTCAAAGAGTATAAGGCAGAAGCAGAAAAGCAAACTGGCGAAAGAATAAAAACTCTAAGATCTGATCGAGGAAGTGAATACTTAAGCCATGAGTTTAAGAACTATTTGAGGGAGTGTGGTATTGTATCACAACTAACTCCTCCTGGAACACCACAATGGAATGGGGTTTCTGAAAGGAGGAATCGTACCTTGTTGGACATGGTGCGATCTATGATGAGTCAAGCAGATCTTCCAATTAGTTTCTGGGGTTATGCCCTGGAAACGGCTGCATATACACAAAACCGTGTTCCTACTAAAACGGTTCAACAAACTCCATATGAGATATGGACAGAGAAACGACAAAGCATGTCCTTTATGAAAGTATGGGGATGTGAAGCATTTGTGAAATGCCTAACATCAGACAAGCTTGGACAGAAATCTGAAAAATGTAATTTTGTGGGATACCCAAAGGAAACGAAGGGTTATTCTTTCTATAGTCCCTCGGAGAACAAAGTAATTGTTGCTCGAACTGCTGTATTCTTAGAAAGAGAGCTAGTCTCTAGAAAAGACAGTGGGAGGAAAATAGATCTCGATGAAGATCGAGAACCACTTGATAACGTTGAACCAGAGGTGGAGCATGAGCAAGAAATACAAGATAACATTGCTCAAGAAACACAGGTTGTTCGTAGATCTAGTAGGATTCGCCATGAGTCAAAGAGGAATTATGGATTTCTCTTAACTCAAAATGACGATGTGATGCTCATAGACCAAGATGAGCCTCTCACCTACCAAGATGCTGTGAACTCACCAGACTCTGAGAGATGGCAAGAAGCCATGAATTCTGAGATGGATTCCACGTATGAAAACCAAGTATGGACTTTGGTTGATCCACCTGAAGGGGTAAAACCTATAGAGTGCAAATGGATTTTCAAGAAGAAAATCGACATGGAAGGTAAAATACAGACCTATAAAGCTCGACTAGTTGCAAAAGGTTTCAAACAAATTCATGGTATTGACTATGATGAAACCTTTTCACCAGTAGCAACGATAAAATCCATCAGAATTTTGCTTGCAATAGCGGCTTACTATGATTACGAAATATGGCAGATGGATGTCAAAACAGCCTTCCTTAACGGAAGCCTTGAAGAGGATGTGTACATGACACAACCTGAAGGTTTTGGAAATCCAAAGGATGCTGGAAAGGTATGTAAGCTGCATAGATCCATTTATGGATTGAAGCAGGCCTCTCGGAGATGGAACATCCGGTTTGATGAAATAGTCAAAGGTTTTGGCTTTATTCAGAACGTGGATGAACCATGTGTTTACAAAAGGTTTAGTGGGAGCCATGTGGCATTCCTAGTATTATATGTCGATGATATATTATTAATAGGGAATGACATTCCTTCTCTACAGGCTATAAAGACTTGGTCAGGACAAAGTTTTTCTATGAAAGACTTGGGCGAGGCTACCTATATATTAGGGAATAGGATCTATAGAGATAGATCAAGAAGATTAATCGGCTTAAGCCAGAGTACATATATTGATAATATTTTGCACCGTTTTGGGATGCAAGATGCAAAACGGGGATATGTCCCTGTATCTCATGGGATAACGATCTCAAAAGAGAATGGTCCGAAATCATTGGATGATAAAGACCGCATGAGTAAGATACCATATGCTTCAGCAATTGGATCTATCATGTATGCAATGATATGTACTCGTCCGAATGTCTCGTATGCGTTGAGCATGACGAGCAGATACCAGTCTAATCCAGGTGAAGGTCACTGAACGGCGGTCAAGAATATTCTTAAGTACTTGAAAAGGACTAAAGATTCATTCTTGGTGTATGGAGGAGAAGAGAAGCTAACGGTAAAGGGTTACACGGATGCTAGTTTTCAGACTGACAGAGATGACTCTGTTTCTCAGTCTGGATTTGTGTTTTGCCTAAATGGAGGTGCTGTAAGCTGGAAAAGTTCGAAGCAAGAGATAGTAGCTGATTCAACAATGGAATCCGAGTATATTGCGGCATGTGAAGCAGCCAAGGAGGCTGTATGGATACGGAAGTTCATTACAGTACTTGGTGTAGTTCCATCGATCGCAGATCCCATAGATCTTTACTGCGATAATAATGGATCTATAGCACAAGCCAAGGAGCCGAGAGCTAACAGCAGAACAAAGCATATACTTCGGAGATATCACCTTATTCGAGAGATAAATGATAGAGGAGATATTCACATATGTAAAGTGCATACTGATGATAATATTGCAGACCCGCTGACTAAGGCTCTGTCGCAGCAGAAGCATGAATGTCACACTAGTAGCATGGGTATTCGATACATGAATGATTGGCTCTAGTGCAAGTGGGAGATTGTTAGTATGGTGCCCTAGAGTCAATACAATCAATTGTATTTGTGTTTGAGTGATTTTATATATTTGATATATATATTTATTATTGGCTTTATTTACTGCGAAATAAATAAAGTATAATAAATGTCCTTAGAATCTTGATACAAATTATGTAGTTGCAAGTATGTGACTTGAACATGAGATTATATAATGATTGTATCATATTCTTAAATGTCCCTAGCCGAGTATTATTATTACTTAGGACAATAATAATACATTAAGGCTAGTATGTTAATTGACAAGATGACCACATCTCATTGGTCATAAGTATGTAGATACTAAAAGCAATACATAGGTAACCGTACGAGTACAGGGTACTGGACAGACCCACCGTGAGATACATCATGGTAAATAAATTTATAAATGTGTCATATGTATTCTCACAGTGATAATGGTGTAATGATCCTTAGACCTGAAGTCATTATATTTCTATATGAGAATTAATATATTTTGAATTTATCAAAAGTTATCTTTAGCCGAATAATGATAAAGGTGAATATCGGATATATTATGAATCATGTGAGAAATATGAATGATCTAGATGGGATTTAAATCTCCTAATAAAGGAGTGATATTATCGGCCTCTTGTTTGAGTGAGACTATGAAATGCATGGCCATGCTCAAATGTTGATTTGATTAAATATTCTACTCATCGATCAAGAAAATGAAGATTAAATTATGAAGAGGATGACACATTACATGCCTCGAGTTCAATCTATAATATCATGATTTAAAGGGATTATATTACATGGAACATTAGTCATAAAAGGTTGATTGAATCGTTGATTTAATTGTTGTTTTATTGGGTAGCAATAATGTGTTACTAAACGCCGCTTATTGTTTACAATTTTATTAGAGAATAAAATTGTTGCCAATTAAATAATAACCTACAGGGTCACACACAAAGAATGTTTAGAAGGGATATTAATTTATTTTATGAATTTAAATTAATAATAATTTAAATTATGATTTTAAATTAATAATAAATAATAATTCGAATTTTATAAAAATTAATTAAGTGAGACTTGATTAGTTAAAGATATAATTTGAAGATGTATTTTCTTGACTTATTTGATTAATTAAGTATGACTTTGTTATTCCCAGATTACACACTTGTATAATTGTAGAAGGGGGGGTTGAATACAATTCTTGATATTTATAAATTTCTGATAAGAACTTCAGAAACTTATGAAGAGATAATTGCAATGTAAGATTTAAACACATACATATATAAAATCAGGTGGTTAATATGCACCACCTGAAGCTTTTATTTGAAGAAAACTCTGTGATACAAAATGTACACAGCTGCCGTTTTACAACTCTTTACTTCTAAGGATATTCAAGAAACCCTAAGCAAATATGTCTGTTTTCTTAACCTACAAAGAGTTGCTACACTTGGTTATATATCCCAAGTTTTACAAGTACTACTGGAATAAGATAATACTAATCTAATTCTAGTTGACTTGCTACTACACTCCAAATACACATGTAGCCGAAAGGTTGTCCTTGTGTTCAGACATGTCTCCTGCACCTTTCTTGTATTCATAGTGTAAATGGAATGCTTCTTTCTTCTGTGTTTCCAAAGTATGGCTGCCATACTGCTTTTTGTATCTACTTTCAACTCATGTGATCTGTCAGTCAAACATGTCCTTATCAACTGCTAATCTCCAGCTAATCATAGAAATCAGTGTCAATGATTATCCGTTGATGATGTACACTGACATCCGTTGATGATGT
Organism: Saposhnikovia divaricata; assembly: GCA_036435485.1. NCBI lineage: Eukaryota > Viridiplantae > Streptophyta > Magnoliopsida > Apiales > Apiaceae > Saposhnikovia > Saposhnikovia divaricata. Next base: position 145,856,109 of record CM071596.1, on the reverse strand, counting down.
ATAGAGCAGTATCCGTTGATGTTGGGACTTGAGCTGTATCCGTTGATAGAGTGGATTTGAGTTGTATCCGTTGATAGAGTTTAGTCTTCATCCGTTGATACACTTTCACTTAGACAGAATTACATAGCATAGCTTATTTACAATTGGCTACCCTATTCTGCCTATCCGTTGATAGTCAACATGACTGTGGATAAAAACACTATCAACTGATAACATAGAGATACTGCAGTGTGCTACAAAACCTCATCCGTTGATGAGCTACCTGTCAACGGATAGAGTTATAAATCCTCATCCGTTGACAGCTACAAAACCTTAAACAATTTGATTGATTGTGAAGTTATCATCAAGTACAACATATTCCTAACAATCTCCCCCAATTTATACTTGATGGCAATAAAGCATAAATTCAGGACCTTGATGATAACAAAACATTCCTAAAGATATATAAAGAACAATACATAAATTGTATTAAGCTACAATAATTAAAAACTGAAAGTTTGAGAAATTTACAGAGAAGTGCTCCTCTAGACTGAGCAGATTAGGACTGTTTCTTTCCTCTTGTTGGCATCACCCTTGATTTTCCTTCCTTGGCAGAGTTGGACTCAATCTGTATTTGGAGTTGCCTATAGAAGGCATCTTCTTCATCTACCTTTGGATTTAGCTTCTGTTGTAGCCATCTCAGGTATTGAGAACTAGCCTTTGGTAGTTGGTCTTCTAACCTGAAGAATCTCCTGTTACCATCTTCATCCCTGAACTCCATCATCCAGAAAGGTTGGAGGTGGATTTTCTGTCCATTGTATGGGATCTTCATTTTCCTTGGTAGACTTGATGGTGAGTTCCAATCCCTCCTTATTTGTTCTATTTTGTCCAGTATCTCCCCTTTTGCTATCTTGGAGAACCCTGTGTATCTCTTGATTGCAGAGAACACTTTGGTTAAGGTATGATAATTTTCTCCAAGAACCCTTTGTAGTGGCCATGTCCTTTCCGTTCCTCCCTTGTATACAAAGACCAATCTTTCAGGCAAATGTTTATATTTGTCAATTCCTCTTACTTCTGACAATTCATCCAGATAAAGATTCATGTCAGAGTATTCTTCAATATCTGCCTGATAGATAAAATCATCCTTGTTTTCCAAGATTGGCTGCCTGACAATTGCAGGTACCCTAGCAACTTGAATTGGTTCCTTTGAAGGTTGCTTCCTTGGTTTCCTTTTCTTCTGTGTAGGCTTCTGTTGAGGCTTCAGCAAGAATGAAGGAACCTCAATGGAGTCAAGATTCATTGGTTCCTCTTTAGGTACTATAGGCTCACCATGGAAATTTACATCTGGGTTGAATACTTTTACATCAATAGGTCGTGATGAACCAACTGTCTCTTTGTTTTCAGTTTCTGGAGAGACAGGCCTCCTTGCATGTGATTTTAATCTCTTGGATTTGGGGACTGATTTCCCTTTCTTTTTGAATTTGGGGACTTCCTCAGGTTCCCTCAATTCATCCTCTACCTCATCCAATAACTCTTGAGCCAGCCTTGCTTGCTTCTCATCTGAGTTTTCATATTGATATTCAGTGCTTGGTTGAGATTCTCTTAGCAGCCTTGAAGTCTCTTCTCTCTTGGCTTCAACAAATCTAGGATGGCTGTTGGATATGTTTAGAACTTTTCCATTCCTTATGATTACAGCCATCCATTCTCTTACACAACTGTTAGTCTTCTCCTTGAATTCCTTGATTGCCTTACCCATCAACTTCTCTTCATCATCCTTGGGAAATGGAAAGTCCAGTTGTAACTTGTTCTTCCCATTTGCTTTTGGTGGTGAGAAGGGTCTTGATTTGATGTAGGGTTCAAATTCCTTAACATGAGAAGGCTCAACATCATAGAATGTAGGAGCCACAATTGCTGGAGTGAGCACCTTCAGAATTGTTGTAGATATTGTTGGAGCTGAGGTTTGGCTAGAGAACAGAGTTGATGCAATAGATTGATTGATCAATCTTTCTGTCCTCATTATCCTTTCATAGTTTTCTTCTTTCATCTTTTGGAGAGCTTCAATTTTTGCTAGCTTTTCTTCTTCTGTCAAGTTTGAAAGATCAAACTCTTCAGATAGAGGTTTGGATTTGCTGGGGGAAGCTGTGACAATGAATTCTTGTGGATTGACCACTATGGTAGGCTGCTGCTCCCCCTCACTTGCTGCTTCCCTTCTTTCAGAAATTAAGATTTGACTTGTAGTTGCCACAGCCTCTTCCACTTTCTCCCCCTTTTTGTTAGCATCAAGGGCTTGACTAGAAGTTGGGGCTGCAACTAACTTTTCTAGCAGTTGGGTTTGCAGTTTCTGATGTTGAAGAAATTGCTCCATCTGGGATTCCATCTTTTCCACTCTTGAAGTGAGAAGTTGCACAGATTTAGCCAGGTTATCTTCTTTGAGAAACCTTTGTTGCAACACCCTCTGAGTGGCTGTAGAAGCTAGTTGCTCTAGCTTGGAATCCACAGAGATCTTCACATCCTTGATTTCTTGTTTGACCTCCTCTAAATTGGATCTCTGAATCACCATTTGCATCTTTTGTAACTTTAGGGAGTCAATTGCCTGTTGAAGAACAACCTTTCTCTGTGGATCTGCTTCTGGGTGCTCAGCCAGGGCAGATTTATATTGCCTTATGATTTCCATATCAAGTTGATGATAGGTGTAGTTTTGAGCAAATGCAAAATCATGAATACTGCTACCACCTTCATCTTCAGAGCTCTGGTTGTCTTCATCTTCAGAATTGTCAAATTCATCACTCTCAGCAGTGGTTGGCAGAGCTGCTATAGATTCCTTAGCTCTAAGTAGAGATTGTGAGGTGTGCACTAGGTGCATTGCCTCCTCTGCTTCCACATTGCCCTGTTGTGCCAGAATTTGATAGGCAGGAACAGGGTGAGTAAAGGTTTCAGCATCCAAAGAAATGGAGTCAATCATGGACTGATATTCTCTTTGAAATTCCATTTCCTTGGATGCATCCTCAACCCCCATTGACTCACTAGCAATGGCTGCTTCTTCCAGCCTTATCTCTCCTGTAGTCCCTTCTCTCCCCTCATCTCTCTTTTCTTGCATCAAGGGCTCCCCTTGGCTCACACCTCTCACACCCTCACCTTCACCTACTAAGGTGGAACTCTCAAACTCTCCTTTTGCCTGACCGGAAGAAATGGCCAGCCTCTCATTATTTATCTCTCCTTTTGCCTGCTCACAAGGCAGCCTCTCACTCCCTTCCCTCAAACCTAAAAGTGTTTCAACTACTGAGAACTCCTCTACACTTGACACTGGAATGTCAGATATAGTAGTGGTAGAGTGAGTTATCAACGGATAAGGAATATCCGTTGATGGAGTAGTTATAGCTGTCAACGGATGGCTAGATAGAGGCGCATCCGTTGATGGAGAAACACTTGTCAACGGATGAAGGATATCCGTTGAGGAAGGAATAATTCTATCCGTTGAAGAGAAAACCAACACTGAATCTGTGGAGATTGATTTTAAGTTCGAGGCCACAGTCTGTGTTGAGAATTCTGGAAGGGAAGATTGATGGTCCAACAAATCATCTAAAAGATGATGACCATCAATTACAGAGTGGGGCTTCTCCAAGAATCTTAAAGATGGAGAATCAGGAATTGATGTAGATATCATATCCACATCCAGAGAAGGAGTTGGTGATGGTGGAGTGTAATGTGTGTCGATTTGAAGATTAAGATCAAGGGGCTGTGACTCCACATTTATTGAAGCCACATCAAACTGAGTTTGAGAAGGTACAGTTTCCTGTACAGTGTGTGCTCCCTGTGATTCCCCTGTGGTTTTAGATTTCACTCTTCTTCCATAGGTTTTTGAGATTGGGCTATATGTGTCCCTAACCCTCTTGTGCAGTGTTCCTTGTGGGGAACTTGATTTAGTAGTCACACTCTTTTGGGAGAGTGTAACTAGAATTTGGCCTGTAGTTACATTAGCAGTCTTTTGAGAGACTGAAATGGTGGATGCACTCATCTCTCCTTCCTTATCCTTAGGGCTTCTTTGATGTTCACCCTGTCCCTCACCACTCACTACCACCTTCACACTCCCCTCAAGAGGTTTGGTAGATTTTACAACAGGTGTCTTTTGAGAGACACTTGAGGTTTGCCTTTTAGAATGTGGTTTTGGAACTTTGGATTTGGTCACTTTGGTAGGAGCCTGTTTGGTCACAACTACAGACTCCATTGTGACACTAGAAGGCAAAGAAATTTGGGGGTTGGAGATAGGGGTTTCAGAGTTAGAGATAGTTACCTGAACAATTGGTAGATATACCAACTGTACTCCTGCATTGAGGATCATTCGAATCAGGTCACTTAAGACTCTCTTCTCCTGAACAAAACATTGGAACTTGCTATCCGGGTTAGCAATGGATAGCTTATTCTCAGACACATGCAGTGCTAAGAGCATTAAAAATCTAGCAAAGTAGATATTCTTGCTCCTAGTTTCCTTTTTACCCAACTTTGCAGCTATCTCATACATAACTAATGTGCCAAAATTATAGAATTTATCATTTAAAAGCATACACATCATTGTTAGCATGGACTGGGTAACAGCATCAAAATTACTAATTTTTCCTGAAAAAGTTTTAATGAAGGCATCACAGAAGTAGCTCCATTCTTTAACCATTCCTTTTCTAGCAATTTTCCCTAAGTTTTCAGTACTAAGGGCATAATTAATAGAATTAAGCATGGCAACAATTTCAGCATCAGTAGGTACTTTCAGACAGTTATTCTCAGGCAATTTTAAACAAGCAGTTATTACATCAGAATTAACCACATAGTTTTTACCCTTTAAAGAAAAAGCAATTGTACCGTTTGTACCATTGTACTCAGCAAATGTCCACATTTCTTCAATTACCTCGTGGATTAAGGGAGTGGTAGCCGTCATAGCATATGACAGTTTGCATTTCTTCACGAAACTCATCAAAGTGTGGTAAGCTTCTGGAGCATTCACTGTGTCAACAAAGGCCGCGAAATTGTTCTTCTCATAGGTAAACCCAGTGGAGGACATCATCTTAACAATAGGCGCCATTGAAGTGATTGAACTTTGGTTACAGAGAGTTTTAGGGAAGAAGATGCAGTTAACTTTTGATATGCTTGAAAATGAATAAAAGTGAGATGTGAGAGTACAAGTCCACCTTTTATATTTTTCAAGAATTAAAAATGAAATAATTAAAAGTAATTACTCCATTGGTCAAAAGTAACTGTCAGATAATAAATAAAAAGAGAATAAGTACAGCCATGATTAGATATACACGGTTACCAACGGTTAAAAAAAAATGTATATCAACGGATATAGAATGAACGGTTGAGATACAGTTTATCCGTTGATGACGTGGATAGCCTGTTACCCGTTGACATGCAAAAATCTAGTAATGTGTTTATACTATCAACGGATAAAAGGATATCCGTTGATAAGCTAATTTTGCCTTAGGCAAAATTTCTGCAGAAAATTTTTCTGAAAGTTTTAACTTTCAAGTAAATCAAAACACATTTCCAGCTTCAATTCATTGAAATCAAATATCACTAGAAATTATGACAAGTTAAGCATACCTAGTTCACCTACCAATCTTGTGAATGTGGATTCATCAAGAGGCTTGGTGAAGATATCTGCAAGCTGCATTTCACTTGGCACAAAGTGCATTTCTACTGTACCATTCATCACATGTTCTCTAATGAAGTGGTATTTGATGTCAATGTGCTTGGTTCTCGAATGTTGCACTGGATTCCCTGTGATGGCAATAGCACTTGTGTTGTCACAGAAAATTGGAATCTTCTCAACTTTTAGACCATAGTCAATGAGTTGGTTTCTCATCCATAGAATCTGTGCACAACAGCTTCCAGCTGCAATGTACTCAGCTTCAGCTGTAGAAGTGGAGACTGAGTTTTGTTTCTTACTGAACCATGACACAAGCCTGTTTCCTAGAAATTGACAGGAACCTGTAGTACTTTTCCTATCAACTCTGCAACCTGCATAATCTGCATCTGAATAGCCAGTTAGATCAAAACCAGATTCTCTTGGGTACCAAATGCCAAGGTTTGGTGTTCCCTTGAGATACCTGAAAATTCTTTTAATAGCTATTAAGTGAGACTCTCTAGGATCAGCTTGAAATCTAGCACAAAGACAAGTAGAAAACATTATATCAGGTCTACTAGCTGTTAGGTATAAAAGTGAACCTACCATGCCTCTATAACTTGAGATGTCCACAGACTTTTCCTTAGTATTCAACTCAAGCTTAGTTGCAGTGGCCATAGGTGTTTTAGCAGATGTACAATCCATTAAGTCAAATTTCTTTAAGAGATCATAAATATATTTTGTTTGACTTATGAAAATGCCCTCATTAACTTGCTTTACTTGTAGGCCAAGAAAGTAAGTTAATTCACCCATCATACTCATTTCATACCTACTTTGCATAAGTTTGGCAAACTTTTTGCAAAGCTTCTCATCTGTAGACCCAAAAATAATATCATCTACATAGATTTGAACAAGTATTGAAGAGCCATTAATATCCCTATGAAATAAGGTTTTATCTACTGTACCTCTAGTGAAGTGGTTCTCCAAAAGAAATTGAGATAAAGTGTCATACCAGGCTCTTGGTGCTTGCTTCAAACCATAAAGTGCTTTCATGAGAAGATATACATATTCTGGAAATTCTGGATCCTCAAAACCAGGAGGTTGATGGACATAGACCTCTTCTTCCAGTTCCCCATTTAGAAAGGCACTTTTGACATCCATCTGATAGACTTTGAAATTGGCATGTGCTGCATAGGCTAGAAAGATTCTTATTGCCTCAAGTCTTGCTACTGGAGCAAAAGTTTCATCAAAATCTATTCCTTCTTCTTGAGAATAGCCCTTTGCCACTAATCTAGCTTTATTCCTCACAATTATGCCATTTTCATCTGTCTTATTCTTGAGAACCCATTTAGTACCTATGACACTTCTATCATCAGGTTTGGGCACAAGTTTCCATACTTTATTTCTTTCAAATTGGTTTAGCTCTTCTTGCATTGCTAACACCCAATCTGGATCTAGAAGGGCATCTTCCACTTTCTTAGGTTCCTCTTGAGACAGGAAGCTACTGTATAGACATTCTGCTTGAGTGGCCCTTCTAGTTTGGACTCTTGAATTTGATTCACCAATGATTAACTCAAATGGATGATTTCTAGTCCATTTTCTTGCAGGTGGAAGATTTGATCTTGATGAGGTTGCTTCATTTCCATGATCATGTTGATTTAGCATTGAATTTTGACCTTGAGAAACTCCCCCTGAGTTTGTTGTCCTTGCTGAGTTATGAAGTTGACTGTCAATGGATGCATCATTTTGCCTGTCGACGGATGCTTGAGAATTTCTGTCAACGGATGCATCTCTAATAGTGTCAACGGATGTTGCAGAATGACTGTCAACGGATGCTCCAGAATGACTATCAACGGATGCTTCATTTTCAATGTAAGCATCACTTCTAGTTGGTGTAACAGCTCTAGGTGGATCTCTGTGGTCATGATCTTCATTCTCCTCATCATCATCATAGTACATTCTTCCTTCACCTTCATTCTCAAATTCCAACTTTTCATGGTAACCTTCATCATTTAGGCCTAGAATCTTTTGATCATCAAACACAACATGTACAGATTCCATAACAATGTTGGTTCTTAGATTGTAGACCTTGTAGGCTTTCCCTGCTGCATATCCAACGAAAATAGCTTCATCTGCCTTTGCTTCAAATTTGCCTAAATTATCTCCATGATTCCTTAGCACAAAACACTTACATCCAAAGACATGTAGAAAAGCTAAGGTTGGTTTCTTGTTGGTTAATAACTGATAAGGAGTCATTCCTCTAGCTTGATTGACCAAGGAAATATTCTGAGTAAAGCATGCAGTGTTGACAGCTTCAGCCCAGAAATATGTTGGTAATCTTGATTCACTTAACATTGTTCTAGCTGCTTCAATGAGAGTTCTGTTTTTCCTTTCAACAACCCCATTTTGTTGAGGTGTTCTGGCAGCAGAAAACTCATGGACAATTCCATTCTCTTCACAGAAAATCTTCATTGTGGAATTCTTGAATTCAGTACCATTGTCACTCCTGATCCTTTGTACTCTGTCTTCAGAACCATTGTTTAGCATTCTGAGGTGATTGATAATGATTTCACTTGCACAATCCTTGGAGTGCAGGAAGAAAGTCCATGTGAACTTAGAAAAATCATCTACAATCACCAGACAGTATTTCTTCTTTGAAATAGACATGACATTTACCGGACCAAATAAATCCATATGCAGCAATTGAAGAGGCTTAACAATGGATGACTCTGTCTTGCTTTTGAAAGATGATTTCTTTTGTTTCCCTAGTTGGCAGGCATCACATAGCCCATCTTTGACAAACTCCAAATGAGGGATTCCTCTAGCAAGATCCTTTCTTACCAAATCATTCATAACTTTAAAATTCAAATGTGACAGCTTCTTATGCCATAGCCAACCCTCATCCTTACTTGCTTTGCTGAAGAGACAAGTAATGGATTCTAAGCATGCTGAATTGAAGTCAGCTATGTAAACATTTCCTTTTCTAAAGCCTGTCAATACCACATTGTTGTCTTCCTTGGCAGAAACAACACAGGCTTCTTTTGTGAACTTTACTTCATAGTCTTTGTCACAAATCTGACTGATACTCAGCAAATTGTGCTTTAAGCCTTCAACTAAAGCCACTTCTTCAATGATGACATTGTCTTTTAAAATCAGGCCATATCCCTTAGTATATCCTTTGCTGTCATCTCCAAAGGTAATTCTAGGGCCAGCTCCTTCCTTGAACTCTGTGAGCAGGGTTGAATCTCCTGTCATGTGCCTAGAACATCCACTGTCTAGGTACCATAGATTCCTTCTGTTTCCCTGCACACATTTCAAAAACAAATCAAGTTGATTTTGGTACCCAAGCTTCCTTGGGTCCTTTCTTGTTAGCCTTTGACTTTGCACTCTTAGCATTCTTCATCTTAGGTGTAGATGCTTGAGTAATGGGGTTTGACAAATGCTCATTTGCATGAATATTGGATGCATGCATGTGTGGAAAATTGGCATACATATTATTCATGTTAGGTAGGTTCCATGACATTTGTGGCACATTCATAGATTGAAAGTATGGATTAGACACATATGGCATGTTCACATATGGATTTGAAAAACTAGCATTTTGATACAAACCAGGCATTGCAGGCATACATGGCATTGGTTGAGGTACATGAACAGGAGCCTTGTTGACAATCTTGCAATTAGAAGATAAATGATTGACACTATTACAATTACTACAAGTTTTCCTAGGAGCAAACTTGTCAGGAGAGTAATTGTTTTTCTTGTTGATGCCTATCTTACCATTTCTGTTCTTTTTCTTTTTGCCCTCAATTTCTACTTTTTCATTGTCTGATTTACCAACAGCCTTTTTGTTGTGTAAATCACCTGTCTTAGCCTTCCCACTGGATTTGGTTTTGCTGCACTCACCACTAACAAAATTCTTGTTTACTGGACCATACTTGATATCCAGTTTCCTAAGTTCCTTCTTACTAACAGACTTTTTGTTAGTCGACGGATACCTCTCATCCGTTGACGGTTCATCTGTCAACGGATGATCACTATCCGTTGATTCACAAATAGTCTCTAGATCCTCAAGGCCAGGTTCTAGCTCCTTTTTCCTTTGAGTCCAGGTATCCTTCACAAATGATTCTATTCCCTGAACTTCTATTATGTTTTGAGAAATATTCCTACAACTTTGAAATTTAGCAATTATCCCTTGTTCTTTTTCAAGCTGGTCTTTTAAAATCAGTTCTCTTTTTAACACAGCTTCAAGTTCACTTTTAGCATTATTGCAATCAACTCTCATTTTCTCAAATTCTAGAAATTGAGATTCTAGAGCAGCATTTCTATCACTTAAAAACAGATTAGACTCTTTAATTCTATTGTTCTCTTTAGTAAGTGATTTAAGAGTAACACTTAAGTGATATAGTTCAGTAGACATTTCATCTATAACACTATTGCATTCCTCTTTAGTGAGCTCAGAGAGATTAGTAGAAAATACCTGATTGCTAGCTGAACTTGCTTCCTGCTCTCCAGAATCAGCCATTAAAGCAAGGTTGACTAACTCAGCATCATCATCAGAATGATTGTCATCAACAGCCCAGTCATACTCTTGGGTCAAGAATGCCTTTCCTTTCTGCCTGAGAAGATCAAAATATTTCTTCTTATAGTCAACAACCTCAGTTGGCTTTCCCTTGTTCTCAGATCTAGGTTTCCTGCATTCACTTATCATATGACCAGCAATCCCACAATTGTAGCATTTAATTTTGGATTTATCCACATAGTTGTTTGTGGAAAAATCCTTGTTAAATGGCTTGGCCATCCCAGAGTTTCTCTTGAATTTCAGCTTAGAGAATCTCCTAGATAAAAAAGCTAAGTGCTCATCTATCTCATCCAATTCATCCTGCTGAAGGGCATTCAATTCCTCAGACACCTTTTCCTTGCTCCTGCTTGATTCTGCTCTACTTTTACAAACCTCCCTGTTTGGTGTAGAACTAGCAGTTTCTGTCCTTTCCTCCTTTTGCTCCAAATTGGCAACGAGTGCAACTGACCCACTTTTCTTTTGAGACTTCTCAATCTCTTCATCCTGCTCCATTTCCAGCTCATAGGTCTTTAAAGTTCCATAGAGCCTTTCAAGAGTAAATGTCTTGTACTCTTGAGTGTTTCTTAGAGAAACAGTCATTGGCTTCCATTCCTTGGGCAGTGATCTCAGAAATTTGAGATTAGAGTCTTTAACTTGATAGACTCTTCCATACAGTTTCAAACCATTTAGTAGCTTTTGAAATCTACTAAATGTATCATTCAATGTTTCTCCACTCTTAAAGTGAAAATGTTCATACTGTTGGATTAGTAGTTGCATCTTGTTTTCCCTTACCTGTTCTGTTCCTTCACACAGGGTTTGAACAATGTCCCATACTTCCTTGGCGGTAGTGCAGTTAATAACATTGTCAACCATGTCTGTTTCTAGACCATTGAACAGAATATTCATGGCCTTTTTGTCTTTGTGGACTTCTGCAATATCTTCAAGACTCCACTCAGAAACAGGTTTGGGAATGAAAGTGTCAGGCACATCATCAGCCAGGCCAACTCTTGTTGCTGTCTTCATTGGAACGTGAGGACCCTTGTCAATGCAATCCACAAAACCCTCATCAATAGACGAGAGATGTAGACGCATTTTTACTTTCCAGTGAAAGTAATTTTCTCTATCAAGAACTGGAATCTTCACTCCATAATCCTTCTTAGACATGTTGGAAGTGTGTTGATCTTTAAACTTCAAATATTTTAGAAGCTTGCTCTGATACCAATTGTTATTCCCAGATTACACACTTGTATAATTGTAGAAGGGGGGGTTGAATACAATTCTTGATATTTATAAATTTCTGATAAGAACTTCAGAAACTTATGAAGAGATAATTGCAATGTAAGATTTAAACACATACATATATAAAATCAGGTGGTTAATATGCACCACCTGAAGCTTTTATTTGAAGAAAACTCTGTGATACAAAATGTACACAGCTGCCGTTTTACAACTCTTTGCTTCTAAGGATATTCAAGAAACCCTAAGCAAATATGTCTGTTTTCTTAACCTACAAAGAGTTGCTACACTTGGTTATATATCCCAAGTTTTACAAGTACTACTGGAATAAGATAATACTAATCTAATTCTAGTTGACTTGCTACTACACTCCAAATACACATGTAGCCGAAAGGTTGTCCTTGTGTTCAGACATGTCTCCTGCACCTTTCTTGTATTCATAGTGTAAATGGAATGCTTCTTTCTTCTGTGTTTCCAAAGTATGGCTGCCATACTGCTTTTTGTATCTACTTTCAACTCATGTGATCTGTCAGTCAAACATGTCCTTATCAACTGCTAATCTCCAGCTAATCATAGAAATCAGTGTCAATGATTATCCGTTGATGATGTACACTGACATCCGTTGATGATGTATAGAGCAGTATCCGTTGATGTTGGGACTTGAGCTGTATCCGTTGATAGAGTGGATTTGAGTTGTATCCGTTGATAGAGTTTAGTCTTCATCCGTTGATACACTTTCACTTAGACAGAATTACATAGCATAGCTTATTTACAATTGGCTACCCTATTCTGCCTATCCGTTGATAGTCAACATGACTGTGGATAAAAACACTATCAACTGATAACATAGAGATACTGCAGTGTGCTACAAAACCTCATCCGTTGATGAGCTACCTGTCAACGGATAGAGTTATAAATCCTCATCCGTTGACAGCTACAAAACCTTAAACAATTTGATTGATTGTGAAGTTATCATCAAGTACAACATATTCCTAACAGACTTAATTAATTTATTTAAATAAATAAGATTTGTTTAAATAAAAATGTCCTAATTGTTTAATGGTCCATTTTTCTTTATTTCTCTTTATAAGCCAAGGGTTGGCTAGTCTTCTTGGTTAACACAACTGAAAATTTCAGTTCATACACAACTTAGAGACAAGGGAGAAATTCAAGATTTGTCAAGAACACATCCTTGATTATTTATTTTGGCTAGTACCTCATCCCGTGGCGAAATCGTTCGACGATTCAAGCAAGCATTCAAGTGTGGATACCGGTGGAGGAGTTATCATTTTAGCTCTTAAATCAACAAGCTAGGATCTCCATTTGACATCCATTGGAAAGCTTTAATAGGTAAGATCTTGATCTTGACATTTTTTTTATACCATGATCATCAATTTATACATGGATCCGGGACTTGGAATTCGTTTTTAATTGTTATTTTCATTAATTCCGTTGCGTTATCATGCCCGAATTCCAACAGAAAGATCTTCTGAAATTCGTGCTCCTCACGCCAATTATTTGCAGCAAGATGTGATGTACTGTAATCCTCAACAAAGAAACCTTGTAAATCTTTGTTTGCCTGTTTGCTCAAACTTGATAAAAAAGCATTGTCCTAGCTTTTCATGTTCAGATGCGGAAGGGGTCTCTCCAACCTTAATTTGCTCCTCAAAACCAATTTCTCCCTCCTGGAAACCACATTAGTTTAACAACAATCCCCCAAAGAACAACAGACAAAAAGACATGAACATATTTTTGTACCAGAGGAACTTATATGCAACAATAGATCATCATGGTTTTTCTCTTTATACTAGGAGCAAAACAGCAACATCTCTAGAATGAATTCCTATCTCTTTAAAGCTACAAAGGACGTATGATACAAAATCCTTTCACCTCCCTCCCATGACCCATCCATGTGCACAATTTTCAAAGCAAGTACATATATGAATAACTACATAATAAATTCAATATACAGGTCAAACATTTGCCGTCCGCACCATTATAGTACTCCATCATTTCATATATTTATGGTTATTACGTAATCAATACTTTGGCAAGGAAGATATAAAAATTATGTACCCATAGATAATGCTTGTATTAAGAGCACTGTTATTATTTATGGAGATTAAGGTCTTATGATTTCCAAATTATGTGTATCAAAAATGACTTAAGATGGCGCATAGGGAGTAACCTTTAAGCTGTAAAGTCTTACAATAGCATTTATACAAAGCATTTGAGAGACAGAATGGCACATTGAGGGTAAGCATATACTGGAAACTATTTTTACATGAAATATGTAGTATCTGATTGTGTGAGTGTGTCTAAACACACAGCCACATGATAATACTAATAATATAATTATATGCAGATAATTATATAGAACATACAGTACATATATACATACATACATATATATATATATAGGCCTTTGCTCCATACAGAACACTCTTATATAACAAACAACAAATCTATTAGATCCTTTGGCCCCCCAGGGGCACCCAATACAAAAAGTTGTTATTTTTTTATCCTCTATCAAGTCTGCAAAAAAAAAATTTGAAAATTACTGTTCATTGATGACGTCATTGATGACGTCATCATGACGTCATCAATGAACAATAAGTTTTCAATTTTTTTTTGCTGGTTTGCTAGAGGGTAAAAAAATAACAACTTTTTGTATTGGGTGCTATGACGAAACTCTTAAATTATATTAGATATGAGGTGTTCTTTATTGTTTGTTATATAAGGTGTTTGCTATGGAGTGCAACTCATATATATATATATATATATATATATATATGTTAAATATAATTGATGTGTTTTAATCAGTGTTTTAGTGTTACAGTGAATTATCAGAGTTTAGCTGGAAGCGGTCAGAGTTTAGTGTAAACTCTGACAGATGGAAGCTCGACGGAGTTTGTCAAACTCTGTCTGGAGGCAGCGTCTACTGGTCAACAGTGATTGAAGATTTATTATGGAAGCGATATCTTTGAAGATTGGATAGCTATCAAAGAGATCGAGTTGACTTAGGAGACGTGTGACAATCTGTAATTGATATCATTGTATAGCTGATTATTAGGAATATCAATTAGAGATTGTATCGAAGCTGTATGTTTTATAAATACAGTTAGGTTAACCCTAGAAGGGTATCGTGCAACGAATTATCTTTATTGTAACCTAGCAGCTCTTTGTGAAAGTTTACATCACGAAGAGGGTTCTTAATACCAGAAGTTTTTAAGTGCATAAACGTCTTACTTGTTAAACTCTCATACGAATTTGATTATTAATTGTGTATTCGGCCTAACAAGTGGTATCAGAGCCAATCTGTTACTTTATTACAGGTTAAGATCCAAACACAACAATAATCATGTCAGCAATTCCTCCACCAACACCTACTGTTTCTGAAAAGGCTCCTACTACTGTGAGTCGTTATGAACCAATCAGGGTTCCTATTCTGAGGCCATTAGAGTATGCCATGTGGAAGGTCAAGATGACTATGTTTCTGGAGGCTACAGATCCAGAATATCTTGACAGGATTTATGAAGGCCCTCACAATCCTACAATGCTATCTGTTGCAACTGCTGGTGAAGAAGCAAAAATAGTTCCAAAGGAAAAGAAGGACATGACTCCTGAAGATCTATCATCAATTGCTAAGGATGCAAAGGTTAGGCATTTACTGCATAGTGCTTTAGACAATGTTATGTCTAACAAAGTGATTAACTGCACCACTGCAAAAGAGATATGGGATGCTCTTGAAGTCAGATGTCAAGGAACTGCTGCTATTAAGAAGAATAGTAGAAATATACTCACACAAGAGTATGAGCATTTTGAGGCTAAACCTGAAGAGACCATGACAGAAACATTTGATAGATTCTGTAAATTGTTAAATGATCTGTCATTGGTCAACAAAGAGTATGATCTAGAAGACTCAAATCTCAAGTTTCTTATTTCTCTACCTGAAAAGTGGGATGTGAAAACAACCACTATTAGAGACAACTATGATCTTGCTGAAACAGAGATTGATGAAATCTATGGGCTGCTCAAAACTCATGAATTGGAAATGGAGCAGAGAAACAGGAGATCA
Source organism: Saposhnikovia divaricata (assembly GCA_036435485.1). Taxonomy (NCBI): domain Eukaryota; kingdom Viridiplantae; phylum Streptophyta; class Magnoliopsida; order Apiales; family Apiaceae; genus Saposhnikovia; species Saposhnikovia divaricata. The sequence continues at coordinate 145,840,641 of CM071596.1, read as the reverse complement.
AGCAGGAAGGCAAAGTCTGTTGCTCTTAAGGTTGAAGAGAAGCCTCAGAAGAAAGAGGCATCAAGAAGGAAAATGAAGGGAAAAGCTTTGGTCATACACTCAGAAAGTGAATCATCAAACTCTGATTGTGATTCAAACTCTTCTGAATCATCTGACTCTGAGGATGATGAAGAAGAAATGAGGAAAATGGCTGTGTTGATGGTGAAGACCTTCAAGAAAATGGGCTTCAAGAATTTCAAGAAAGGGAAAAGATTTCCTAGAGATTCAAATGAAGACAGGAAAAGCTTCAGGAAGTTTGATAAGAGAGATTCTAGGGGGAAGAAGGATAAGTCTGAAATTCAATGCTACAAGTGTAAGGAGATGGGTCACTATGCTCCTGAGTGCAAGAAGGGTAAAACTGGAAAGGTACTCTACACTAAAGGCAGAGATTGGGCAGACACTTCAGATTCTGATGAAGAAGTGAACTATGCTCTCATGGTTACTACTGAATCAGAAACTTCTGAAAATCAGGTACTTCTAACTACCTATGCTTATAATATTGATGACATTGCTCAATTAAGAATTTATCTTAAGTCATTGCATATAAGTTATAGGGATCAGACTTTAGAGAATGAGAGGATAAAATCTGAAAATTCTGAACTTAAGGTTAGAAATAAACTTGTTGAAGAAAAACTTGAAAACATGCAACAAGTTCAGAAAGAGAGAGATGATGCTGTTTCTATAGAACAGGATTTGCTTCAGAAATATAAACAACTAGAATCTGAGTTGGAGGAAGCAAATAAGAAAATTAGGACTTGGACTAATTCTGGAAAGGACACTCAACAAAATTTTCAAACAGACACTGTTGGTCTAGGTTATAATGAGGGAGATGAACTTAGATTTCAAAATCAAGTTAAAATCAGACCTCATTTTGTACATGGAGCCAGTAAATTTTTGTCTGAAAATGAAAAAGAAGCTGTTAAAAGTGAACCAGTAAAAACTAGTGTTAAACAGGTTAATATCGGTTCAATGACAGATAAACAACTCAAACATAAACTGAAGGAGTTAAAATCTGTTAAGAAACAGGGAGTGTCAAATAAGAACAGAAATGGAAAAGTAGGCATTACTTCAGGAAATAAACCAATGCTTGCTAATTATGCTCCAAGAAAGACATGTCATAACTGTGGTAGTACTAAGCATCTTGCAAATTTCTGCAAGAAAAACAAAAACATAAATTCTTTACCTTCCAAGTCTGAGGTAAAGAAGGATTTTGCTAGAACTAAACCACAGACTTTATGCACACACTGTGGAAGCACTTGGCATTCCATTTATACTTGCAGAGAGTATCATGCTATCTATCATAATTACTATGAACTGAAACCCAATCTGAACTGGGTTAAAGTTAATACTGCAAGTGTAAACTTTGATACTGTTAGCTCAAACTCTGATAATGTTAATTCCGCTGCAAAAGCTAACAAAGTTAAGAATGTCAAAGGATCCAAGCAAGTCTGGATCCTTAAATCTAATCCTCAGTAATTGCTTGTGATTGCAGGGCAACAGGGAGGCAACCCTAGTCGTGGACAGTGGATGTTCAGGACACATGACTGGAAATAAAGCCCTGCTATCAGACAATGAGGAGAAGGCTAGCCCAAAAGTTTCCTATGGTGATGGCAATGTAGGAAGAACATTGGGATATGGCAATATTAATCTTGGAAATGTCATCATCTTGATGTCCCAGGACTCAAGCATGATTTGTTATCTGTGAGTCAAATCTGTGACAAGGGATATCATGTAGATTTTCAACCTGAATATTGTGAAGTTATCAGCAAATCTACAGGAAAGGTTGTTCTAGTTGGTCATAGGAAAACAACATTTATGAAATCAAGCTTTTGATAGACTCTGTTGGAAAAGCTATTTGCCTGTCTACAAGAATGTCTAGTGAAGAGAGTTGGAAGTGGCACAAGAAACTCTCACATTTGAACTTGAACAACATCAATGAATTGATCAGAAAGGATCTTGTAAGAGGACTCCCAAAGGCTCTGTTAAATGTTGATGGTCTATGTGATTCATGTCAAAAGGCCAAACAAAGGAAGTCATCTTTCAAGAGCAAGACAGAATTTTCAATCACTGATCCTTATCATCTTCTGCATGTTGATCTCTTTGGTCCAGTAAATGTTATGTCTATAGCAAGGAAGAAATATGCTTTAGTCATTGTTGATGAATACACTAGATTCACTTGGGTGTATTTTCTAGCAAAGAAGGATGAAACTACATTAACTCTGATGGAGCATGTAAAGCTTCTGGACAAAGGATCAAGTAACAAAGTCAGGATCATCAGAAGTGATTATGGAACTGAGTTCAGAAATGCAACAATGGAAGAATTCTGCAAGGAAAATGGAGTTAAGCAAGAATTTTCAGCACCTGGTACACCACAACAAAATGGTGTAGTTGAAAGGAAAAATAGAACCTTGATTGAAGCTGCCAGAACTATGCTTGATGAAACAAAATTGCCAACTTATTTCTGGGTAGAAGCTGTTCAAACTGCTTGTTTTACTCAAAATGCTACACTGATCAATAAGCATGGAAAGACACCATATGAGATGGTAAAGAAAAAGAAGCCTAACCTGAAATACCTTCATATTTTCGGGTGCAAATGCTTTGTTTTGAAGACTCATCCTGAACAGTTGACCAAGTTTGAGCTAAAGGCAGATGAAGGAATTTTTGTTGGCTATCCACTGTCAACAAAAGCATTCAGAGTTTACAATCTCAGAACCAAAGTGATCATGGAATCTATACATGTGTCTTTTGATGACAAGAAGATAACTGGACTTGAAGACAAAGATGAATATGATCAACTGAACTTTGAAAATGAAGATTTAAACTCTGTTGAACCTCTACTGGTAAACACTGGAGAAACTTCTCAGCCACAACAAAGGGAAGAACCAGTTGAGGGGGAGCATGATCAAGATGAAGACTCAAACACTGATACTGAGTCAACTGAAAAATCTGGATCAAACTCTGATGATTCAAACTCTGAAAATTCAAATTCTGACTCTGGGCAGTCAAGTTCAGGGGGAGTCTCAGAAAATGAAGAAAGATCACAACAAAATCAGGAGAGCATGGATCAAGGGGGAGGATCACATGCTGACAGAAGTCATTTGCCTTCTGCTAGGAAATGGACTAAATCACATACACCTGATTTGATAATTGGTGATCCAGATGCAAAAGTGAAAACAAGAAGTGCTACTGCAAGTGAATGTCTGTTTCATGCATTCTTATATAAAAATGAACCAAAGTAAGTGGAAGAAACTCTTCAAGATGCTGACTGGATAACAGCAATGCAGGAAGAGTTGAATGAATTTGAAAGGAATGAAGTTTGGACCCTTGTACCAAGGCCAAAGAACAGATCTATTGTTGGTACTAAATGGGTTTTCAGAAACAAGACTGACAGTGAAGGTGTTATCACAAGGAACAAGGCTAGACTGGTAGCAAAAAGCTATTCACAGCAGGAAGGAATAGACTATGATGAAACATTTGCTCCAGTTGCAAGATTGGAGGCAATCAGAATTTTTCTAGCATATGCCTCTCACAAGAAATTCAAAGTGTTCCAGATGGATGTGAAAAGTGCTTTTCTGAATGGAAAGCTTGAAGAGGAAGTGTTTGTTGAACAACCACCAGGATTTGTGGACCCCAAATATCCAGATTATGTCTACAGGCTAGATAAGGAACTATATGGACTTAAGCAGGCACCAAGAGCATGGTATGAGACACTTGCTCAATTTCTTCTAGAAAGTGGATTCAACAGAGGTACAATTGACAAAACTCTGTTTTATTTCAATCAAGGAAGTGACCTCCTTTTAGTTCAGATATATGTTGATGACATTATCTTTGGGTCTACTAATGATAAACTCTGTAAGAAGTTTGCCAAGCTCATGCAGTCCATGTATCAAATGAGCATGATGGGAGAGCTTAGTTATTTTCTAGGCCTACAGGTGAGACAAACAGATGATGGTATTTTCATTAATCAAGAAAAATATATCAGAAATCTTCTCAAGAAATTTGGTATGCTTGACTGTTCATCCGCATCAACTCCCATGGCAACAGCAACTAAATTGGACAAAGACACAGGAGTTTCAGTGGATATGACAAACTAAAGGGGCATGATAGGATCTCTTCTTTACTTGACAGCTAGTAGGCCTGACATCATGTATGCAACCTGTCTTTGTGCAAGGTTTCAGGCAGATCCTAGAGAGCCACATCTGACAGCTGTGAAAAGAATCTTCAAGTATCTCAAGGGCACCATATCATTAGGTCTGTGGTACCCCAGAGAATCAGATTTCAAGCTACTTGGGTATTCTGATGCAGACTTTGCAGGCTACAAGATAGACAGAAAGAGCACTAGTGGAAGTTGTCAATTTCTTGGTGACAGACTTGTCTCTTGGTACAGCAAGAAACAGAAATCAATTTCCACATCTACAGCTGAAGCAGAGTATATTACAGCTGGTAGCTGTTGTGCACAGATCTTGTGGATGAAGAATCAATTGCTGGATTATGGATTGAGGTACAGTAAAATTCCTATTTACTGTGATAATCAAAGTGCTATTGCTATGACAGGTAATCCAGTACAGCATTCAATGACCAAGCACATCAGTATAAGGTACCACTTCATCAGAGAACATGTGGAAGAAGGGAATATTGAACTACATTTTGTGTCTACAGAACAACATCTTGCAGATATCTTCACTAAACCATTGAGTGAAGCTACATTTACAAGACTGGTCAATGAACTAGGAATGGTCTCTGGTTCTGACTAGGAATGTTGGTTAGATTCAAATTTCACTTATGTAATGTATTACTCATATTTCCCTGATTTGTTAAATGCTAAGTGAACTCTGTTGATTAAACTCTGTTATGCGTACTCTGTTAACATGTTTTTCTGTCAAACTCTGTTAAACTCTGTCAGCATGCCTATATGTCATACACTGGTAATAAGTTGATAAACTCTATGAACTCTGAGTTGATTTTTGTCTGAATGAAAACACCAATGAAGAAATATGTATGAAGCATGATTCTCAGCAATTAATCATGAATCTTTCTGAGTTATTGTGATCTAATCTTAGATTGTACAGAAAATTAACACAGCATAATACTGGTTCATATTTATAGCATCTCTTAGTTCATTTTGTCCTAAATTCTGAGTCTATAAATACTGTGTGCATTGCCTTTCATGAATAACTACTGATGTTGATGAACTCTAAACTCTGTTAGTTATACTCTGGTAGATTAAAATGCTTATTGCAATACCCCAAAGAAAATGTATATAGGTTGTTATACTCCTTTGAGATTATGTTGGATACTAGGATGACCCAGGAACTTTTGGTATATAATATGTGCTAAAATTCTCTGATTTTTGGTGACTAGTCAAATACTTGGATGACCCAGGAACTTATCAAAATGATAAGGGCTAAAATTTTTGAATTTTTGGTGACTGGTTCCAACCTCTAATTACTGGAATGAATAGAATTAAAAAAAATTATTATATATGTATATATAGAGGGGGTATAAAATAAATTAAATGTTACTGTATATAGATTGATTACTACAGAGTTTAGCTTTCATCATACAGTCGGTGTTTACTATGACAGTTTTTGCATCCAGTGTTTATTGATTTACTTTATGGATTTTATGAAAAATTAGATGCTCTAAAAATTGATTCAGTAAACTTTGCTTCACACACACATATTTTCACAACTGTGCAATTTATAAAAGGGTTTCGGTGATAAAGTTGGAGAATTGACAAACGCTGTTGATTCGTGGTTCGTACTCTAAGGTAAATTTTCATTTGGATAATTTGAAAATTTTGGAGTAAATAGGGCTTTTCACAACTGTTAATAAGTGTATTGTTGATTTGTGGTTCGTACTCTGAGTTCTAGACTTCTCGAATAGAGCAAAACACTTCTCGAATTGGTACTTTGTTCTGTTCCTGATTTAATTGTGGTTATTGTTGATGAATTTGTTTCTTATATGATTACTTTAATTAGTTTTCATTTTCCTTGATTTGATTCTTTGAAGAACAATTCATAAACATACAATTTGCAGAACATAATGAATAAGATTAGAGAAACAGGATTTTTCATTGATAATAATAAAGAGATTACAAGCAAGTATTACATCATTTTGTTCTCTCTATCTGCTAATATATTCAACAGGAAAATAAAAGGTCACTAACTGGGATGCTATTCCAATAGACAGTCTACAAATCGGGTATTCTCTACTTTATGGTAGTAATTTTGAATTTGGTAGATATGTTCTGATGAATTTAGGTGATAAACTGTCAGAGTCTACTACAGTTTATTTTGCTCGATTTTGTCAAATGTTGTTCAATGCTTGTGTACCTGGTCTAGAGATTGCTGATACTGATGAAATTCAGCCTTTTAGAGTCAACAAGAGAATATTCTCTGATATGACTAATAAGGATGTTGGTAAATAAAACCTACCTACCTTTGTTCTGCCACTTGCTTTGCAGAATTTTCTCAACCAACCTCAGGATCAACCACAACCAGAACCACAACCTGAACCACTAAACATTGATCGTACTCAAACACTAAACACTGAACCACCTACATCACCTACCCACTCTGCACCTACAAAACAACCTTCACACACTCCACAAACAAACTCTGAACCATCACAATCTCCACCACAACCACAGCCTAAAGCAAAAAGAGGCATAGTAAAGTCAGCAGCAATCACTGAACGGCATGCAAGAGTTAAGAAGACAATAGAGACACAAATGAAAGCAAAACAGACATCTCCTGGAGCTGTTTATACTAGAAGAATGAAAAGAATGAAACAAACAGCAAACAGACCTAAGTCACCCTCAGTGGTAGCAGAATCTAGTAAAGAGGATTCAGATGAAGTGCCTCTAGCTAAGAGAAGAAAACTAGTAATCTCTGATTCTGTTGATGAAAATGTTGAAGCTCCAGAGGTAGTTTCACAGCAAACACCTACTGTTGAGGCTGAAAAAGATACAATGCCTGCAGAGGTTGAAATGCCTGCAGAGGTTGACATGCCTGCAGAGGACAAAATGCCTGCAGACGAGGATACTAGAGATGGCTTTTCTCCAATGAATGACATTCTTGATTCATTCATGCCATTCTCTGATCCTATCTCATCAATTTTTGCTCAATCTGAAGCAACTGGTGCAGCTGATCAACCTACAGTTGTCCTTTCTGAAGCTGTAGCATCACATACAGAATTACTCTCAGATGCTCACCAAACTGTTGAAGGAGGAGATGAGATTGATCAACAACCTAAGGAGATAAACTCTGAGACTATTGTGCAATATGCAGAGGATGTTGTACAGCCTATTGTTGACTCTACTACTAAACCTGTTGCAGAGGATGTTATTGGCACTGTTGATGCATCTATTCCTATTCCTTCATCCCCTCATCATGTTGAAGCTGAGGTTGGAGATGAAACTGAAGGGAATACTGAGTCAATCCCTTCTCAGAGTTTACCAGTCCAGACTGATGCTAAGGTTAAGGATTTTGCTGGTCCTTCAAATCAAGCAGATGCTGAAGAAGAACACCTCGAACAATTTTCAAATGACTGGTACAAGGACACTTGTATCTTTCCTCCTGCAAGAGCAGCTGAATTTGTCAAGAGAACCTCCAGAACAATTACGAATCCAGAGATTCTATCTTGTCTTAAGGCTACAGTTGTACAAGTGAAGACTCTCAACTCGAGGTTTGATCTGTGTCAAAAGGCAATCTCTGATGTTCGAGGTGATGTTGTTAGAGGAGCTGAAATGATTAAACTTGACAACAAGAATAAATTTCAATATCTTACTCAGAATCAAGACACTTTGTCTCACAGGCTGAGCAAAGTTGAACAAAATCAGAATGATATGTCCCTAAAGATTGATTCTATTGCTACTTCCTTGGAGTTAATCACATCTATTCTTATGCTTGATGATGTCAAAAAGGGGGAGAGAGTTGCTAAAGACAAATGCAAGCAATCTCAAACTTTGATCAGAAAGGATAAAGCTGGAGATGGAGGAGCAAGTAGTAAAGGAAAGAGCAAAACTGAAGAATTTCAAACTCTGAAAACTAGCAAGTCTTCTAAATCACAGTTTGTTGGGGTAAACACTGATACTCAAGGTACTTCAAAGACCAAGAGTTTGCTATTATTTTCTAATCCACAGACTGATGAAGAATTGGCTGCTAAGTTGTTTATTGAAGAGAATGAGGAAGGAGTTTGTAACACCCCCAGATCCGGGGTCCGGGATCCGGTGGTTACGGTTTCCAATTCTGTCCACAACAATTGAACTTTCCTTAACATAAAATAAATTACGTCTCTATGACCCAACACCACAATATAAAACACACCCGTTATAGTCCCGGAGATGAAATCAGAGTAACAATCAAATTTTTAAATATCACATTATGAGTTCTTACAATCCAAAAGAATTTCAATATAAATACATACTCTTTGCCATCCATTTACATAAGTCATACTGGACCATATTCTTGGTATTGAAAGAATAAATATATCCTACCAATAGCTTCTTCTTCAGCTCTGGTAGTCTCATCGTCCTCGCCCGCGTCGAGTGCGCCTTGTGCGAGTCATCTGGTCTAGCTGTTGTTGTGATATAATAATAAAGCAAGGGTGAGCAATAGCCCACCAACAATAATATATAACTGAACGATAATATATAACAGTTCAAAAGTATCTTTTAAACCATATGCCATGCATTTACGGAAATGATGCCAGTATAATATGAACGATGAAGTTACAAGGTAACTTAAAGTATTTGTTTGTAGAAATATTTGCTACATCAAAAGTAAGCGTGATATTCTCATTGTCATTAAAAAGAGGAACTTGCATGAAAAGATTGCAATTCCAGTTATGAACACTTTTCCAGCTCTGCCAACAGTAATCATGTTGCAGGAAATAAATAAGTTTGGATGATGAACCAATGATGGAGTATTCACCGCGCCCGCTGTTCCAATCTTGATGATCAGTCGAGATCGTACAGCTCAATTTAGATTTACTACCGGTAGAAGGAAGAACTGACGGCTTTACTTGTCTACCGCCTTACTAGCTCTCCCCGGCCAACGGTTGGGTCAAAGGGGATGGACCGGCGCTACTCGGCCTCTTACACGACTCCTAGTTCAAATATAATTCATGACTCTGAATGTAACGTTCGTCCCCCTTTCCCCAAGTATAATACTTGTTGATAAGACTCCACAAAGTAGTCGTATCTAGTTGGAAAGGAAAATTTCACCAATAACTTCCAAGCTATTGCTTGGTAACGAATATCAACTTGTTCCAACAATCTTACCCCTCAAAAGATGAGAAGGTACACAATGACTTAATAAGCCAATAGCACCCGAGTTGCGAGTGAAGAGAATACTTTATTGACCGGGAAGTCGACCAGATAAATAACATTTTCCAAGTAAGGTTCCCTTATTATTAGGGAGATAGACTCAAAGAAGAATGATGTCTGAGAACCTTTCTTGATATAAGATTAATAATAATATGACTCCGAAATATTTTTCCGTAATAATCGAAGAAGATAAACCTTATCGAGGTTATTCTAAGTGTGGAATAAATATTCAGAGAATATTTATTGAATTAAATTATTTTACAGAATATTTAGGAATATGAAAGAATATCTTTAATCAGAGTATTTCCCAAATAATCCTTGAAGAAATATCGAGAGAATATTTATTGCATAATTAAATATTCAAATGAATATTCAAAATAATATTCATAATTAATTAGGAATTTAAATGAATATTGAAAAAAAGTAATATTCATATAATGAATAATATTCTAAATGAATATCAAGTAATATTCATTTAGTAATCCAAGCTTTAAAGGAATATTCGAGATAAGACTCGATAAATAAATCAAGCTTCAGATGAACATTAAAATAATATTCGTCAGGTAATTACTATCTTAAATGAATATTCAAAAGTAATATTCATTTAATGAATAATATTCTAAATGAATATCCAAATAATATTCATTTAGTAGTCCAACCTTTAGAAGAATATTCGAAATAATAATCGATAAATAATTCGATTCTGAATGAATATTAAAAATATTATTCGTCGAATAGTTACGTTCAAATAATTATTTGAAGTAAGGATCGTTAAATAAATAATCTCGAACGAATATTCAAATAATATTCGTCGCCCGAATAATGGAAAATATTTACTTAAATATTTTCCTCCGAGGTAATCTCGATATGTCAAGAAATATTGACTCCCGGTCTATATTTGATGAATAAGATGTATACGCCATTCTATGAGGGTCTTACAATAACCGGCTTATAATTGATACGTTAGCTATATAATTTATAAGCCAATAAACAATCAGGGAATAAGCATAACGATATAACTGGAAAGTAGGCATGCATGCTATGGCATATGTATAACGGAAAACATATATATATTCAATCACAACAACAGCCTAAAAGGAGGGAATTGAAACTTGCCTGGTAGTCGAGTACGATAAGGGGTAGTGGTAACGGGTCCCAGGTCAGCTTGGTGATCTATAAATAGCCAAGGCATTCGGGATTAATCACTTAACATCTTAAAAGTTAAGTTATACTTAAATCGAAACACGTTCTCGAGTTATCTCGTTATACCCCTTTTAGTGGATTCCTTTTATCATCGATCCGACCCGACATTCGTTCGTTAATACGACATGTCATTGTACTTACACTTGGGACATACTTAAGTCATACAAGTTCTAAAGTCGATCGTTACGAGTCAATATTATGCTCCGAGTTTTATCGCCCGTTTTCTAAGTGTTTTACCGAAGTTATAATCAAGCGGGTTTTTAGGGGTTCGATCGCAATTAACTTTGATTCGAACATTTTTATAAAATCGGAAAACGATCCGTTTCACATGAGGTTTTCTCTCACACCTTCCTTTTTACCTCTAGTATTTAATTACCAAGATTCGCCACTGACTTACGTATTTTACGAGGGTTCAATTTTAATAACGAACTCGTACTTAAGGTTTCGAACGTCTTTTAGTGAATCGGCCATAATTCCTAAACCGTAAGTCCGTTTCACATGATCTTTATATCAAAACGAAGCTTATAACATGATCTATCTTGCCATGGCAGAACATGATACTGGACAGTGAATTATGGCTACTGTCAAACACGGTTTCTTAAGGTTAACAAAAATCGGGCATTACGACGGCTATAAATCGGACGTTCCATAAATCGTAATCAACAACCCAAGCCACACCGGGCATACCAATCATCTTACATTCATAATACTAATCTCATAAGTCCAGGAACATCATATTATATCATCATATTCATCACATCTCTTAAATCAAACAAACTAACTACATAATCATGTAAACATGCTTATAACAACATTATCACCAAAACTTATCCAAAACTCCATTAAAACTCAAATCAAAGACTAGGGTTCTTGAAGTTTATACCTTCCTTGGAGTATGTTCTAGCCTCACTAAGCTTTGTATGATCCTTGAGTGGCTTTAAGCTAGCTAAATCAACCATAAAAATCAAAGAAAAACAAGATTAGTTCTTGAAGAACACTATTCACCCTCCTTGTAAATGATTTATTTGAAAATGGAAACAAAGGAGTTTGGACTTGAAGTTTCTAGGAGATTAGTTTCTTGAAATATAGAACTCACCTTAAAAATTACAAGATCAAATGATGGTTGGAAGAGGGTTTTTGATTCTTGAATTTTAAGAAAAGCCGAATGGCTTCTTGGAAGAGAAAGAATTGCTTGGTTGACTTGTTTTGATAATAATGCAATAAAGTGACTTTGCTTAGATAATATCTCATCCTAAAGCCACTTTAATAAAGAGATGATGCAAGGGGTGATGTCTTTGGAGGAGTATGTGTTGTTTAAGTGGTGGAATGGTAAAGAGATGCTAAGTACTAGTTGATTTTTCTAATGGTGCTAGTTAGTAATGCAACTAGCTTGGTTCCATTGATCTTATCTAGCATAAAGTGATTATGTCACCTTCCACTATCTCATCACACCTCTTAGTCCTCTGCTTGTTTCTTTGTCCGTTTGTTGCTCAATTCATTGATCGTTCGGACGAATAACTACGTAGTTTCACCTCTAGGGTTTACCGGGAAATTTCTCGATATTCATAATACTTTCCCCAATCCTTAATATAATCCTCGTGATGACCATGTAGGATATTTAATCTCGATACGAACTTAATCCGTAATCTAGGATTCGTTCGCTTTATTGATTAATCTCGTTATAACGTTTTAGCGGTTTCTAGAACGCTTGTTTCACTGCCTTAGTGGTTTCCTACCTTCATTCTTAAATCAAATATAATAACATCCCAAAATATCAAATCCTCAAAGTTAATATCTCAATTCTTGGATTATAATAATATTTAATCCACTGTCCGGTCAAATATTATACCGAAAAAGAATTTGGAATTTCTGAATTTCGATCGTCTCTGCATTCACTTATTTCCTCCGCGTATTACTAATATGACTTCGAAACATCCATATCACGTCCCGTACATAGGGTGGCGTGAAAAGTTTTCCAACTTACAAAATCACTATTCATCCACCAAATTACTATGCACGTACAGGAAACACTATGCACGTACGGAAAACACTATGCACGTACGGGAAATACTATGCATGTATGGGAAACACTATGCACGTACTCATTTCCCTTCAAGGATCCATTAGCTCCTTCCTGGATGGTAGATTATTCTTATCTAGGTCCTCAACCATCGAATTACTCTATTCTGACAATATACCAATGCATCAGGATCATTGTCCAAAGCAATATCCATTCATTACAATCATTGTTCTTTGAAACCACCATTCATTAGAGCTGGTGACCTTGTTGTCAGAATCATTGTTCCTCATTTTATCATTACTTAATAAAAAGTTTTAATTATATCCAAAATTTGGGGTTCTTACAGTCTCCCCTCCTTAAAAGGATTCCGTCCCAGAATCAGGTAGGAAGCAAAGAGTCGCTTGCCTGTCGTTCACTTTTTAGCTTCCCGGTCAATTCTTAGTCATTCTACCCTTCCTCAGAACATCTTCTAGTGCTACAATCCATACTGTATCCTTTTTCCATCAACGTTGCTACTTTTCGTACAACTCACTATCCGGGTTATACTCTTACTCAGTCTTATCCTTATTGATACCTGCAGTAACATTGGTATCACTATCACCCTACGAATTCGGAGGTAACCTCGCTCGTACTGTGCATTTCCTGATCGCTTTAATCTTCGCAATCTCGATCAATATAGAGAAGTGGAAAGATTTATTGAGAGATCACTATGATCAATTGAACATTTGTTATATTGCATAGTTAGTACAGAAGGGGGCCAGCCTTTAGTACTTGACAAACAATTAAACAAGTTATGGTATTCCACTTAGACTTCTATCACATAGACAGATAGTCACGTAGCAGTACCTCCCCTCCTAAAAGGGTTGTTCTTCTCAATTCATAAAAAAGATGAATAAGAGAGAAGAAGAGAAAAGAGTTCTAAAGGATTATAGAAAGCTTTCATGATTGTAGAATATCATACTCAGAATTTACCTCTGAACTATAGAGGTTTATCAAAGAAGAAATTAATCATAATTATATCCAATACTATTTGATCGCAATCTCACGTGTCAACATATCTTGCTGCTTTGTCCATTATTCTATGGACAAATACTCTTGTTCAATCTTAGCGATACTCACATTCGGGAAATCCTTCAACCTTTCAGGTTAAATCTTAGATTTCTCACTTGACATCATTATTACTGACATCCCATATCATGTTACTAGCTTTTTCATAACTATAATATTGACACTAGCAGGTTGTCATCCTGAGAATTCATTATAAAACCCATTCATAACATTCCTTGCTTCTCATTCCATAGTTGCTTTCCCAGCCTTTTCTTTATCAATCACATCCTTCTTATTATCTGATTCTTACTCATTTCTATTATTTACTTTCACCTTCACCTCTTTATTGAGACACCTTTTTGCACTTGGTACCCCCTTATCGGTATTCCGTCACATTTATTCTATAATCATCACGTTATTCCAATTTAAACTTTCCGAAATGAATCTGGCCCGATCCCTTTTTCTTAGATTCATATAATCTACTTCTGCCAACCTTGTTTCTCATCACTTGTTCTTTTCTATCCGTGGTTTTCCACAGGTTGTCTTTCGTAAGTCAGACCAGGTCGTATATCTACCGGCTCATGCTCTTATCATCTATCGAGCATCTGCATTTTACTAGCGTAGCCTGGCCACATGAAAACCCGTTATGACCGTGCTATAAGTTTTGGGGGTAAGGCTGGCTCGAATACCGCCGTCCGAACACTTTTAAACTCTCAGGTGGCCCAATAAGTCTCGGGCTCAACCGCCCTTCCCTCCAAGTCTCATTAATTCTTTCCATGGGAATATCTTTAACATCATGAATTACCAACCTCATATTCTCTATCTTGTTTGCGCAGAAGTACACTAACATAAACTTGTTTGTCATTCATCAACATGCCATTTAGTTAATCAATGGCAGCACTTTCTTTATCTTTACATTGTCATCTACTTTCTTAGAAGAATCACCATCGCTTGTTGTTTACGTAGTGCATTAATAGCTAATCCTACGGGTTTCAAATCCTTTAGGGAGACAAAGTAATCACTATTCCTTATCCATAAGGAACACTTCCTGAACTTGATGTAGATATTACATGAAGTAGATACAATTGCAGAAGAGTTTCAAGCATCGCAGCTATGTCAGGTTGATGAAACTATCACTCATGCAGCTTCCATAAAAGACTGGAAACTTAACGGTTTACTTCGTTAATTTTGTATCATGGTCCTGGTCTGCCTCAAAACGGGACCTTCTAAGGTACGTAATATGCTTAAGACTCCATTAGGAATCGAATCTTTACTTAAACTATTATTACCTTCGATTCTTGCACAATCATCAAAAGGAATGTAACTTCCTCCACTCCAATATGACCTTCAAGGTCTTTCCAAATATCATTTTGTTTCTTCGGTATTAACATTTGTAATTATTCCTTTATACTTAGACTGTCGGCCACCTCATTGGCCTTTCCTGATAATAATAATTTCTGGTAATCCTTGTTCTCTGGATATATTCCAATTCAAACATTTCTACCTCATTCCCATCATTGTTAGGTGAAAGCATTCTCCCTTAAGCTCTGCTGATGGAGAAAAAATATATTTATCAGTCTTTCTCCATAAGTCATTGCTTCCACCTACCCGTGGGAACTTTATCACGTTTATTCCCAATCCTACTTAGGATACTTCTTTTCTTAGCTCTTTCCTTATCTTAGGATAATCTCAACCTTTATAGGTTCAATCCATACTTCCTCAGGGTTTCATACATGCCTCATCTGGCATTATTGTTACTATGTCATACATTCCTTACCAAACTTCCATTTTGAAGTTCGGAATATTACCTTTTTCCTTGTAAGGTTTCATAGGTCATCCTCATCCTTCCTCCTGTATTTTCTGGGTACAGAGTATATCAAAACGTCATTGATCAATACTCTAGTAATTCTATCTATGTTCTTTCCAGAACTCTTTTTAATAATCCTTACCGGTCATTGTTGCCTTAGCAAGTCCAACTCATATCATCTGAAGTCATAATGTCGTTATTAGGGTTAATGCCACCCCTTGTGCATTCCCCAGGGTTTGTCTTAATTTATGGATATCCTATCCTTAATTCAACTGCCAAGGAATTCTTGCATCTTATAATTGGCAATCAGATCATGTATCCTTAATAAAGGTCTCTTTTCAATCATTCTCATTTGATAATCGATCGGTGGCTTAATGCCACCCTCTTCTTTCAGATAGTTGTCAGCCTATTTGGCCTTCCAAAAGGCAACGTATGCCTATCTGCTCTCTTACAGAACTTGGTAATGGTAGCAAGGATGTTTTGGAAGATATTGGTCGAGTTCAACGTGAATCTCTTAGTACTTATCGTTCTTCTCAAATGTACTTGCCTTAGACAAAATTTCTACAGCATACTGATCCATCTCTGACCATTTCCATACTCTCTTCATAAACCTTCGTTGTTTACTTTCCTTAGTCATAATATATTCATGGTATTTATAATACCCTAATATCAAACATCTCAAGTCATTATACTTCTATTTTTACTCGTAATCTTGGATAATCATATATACATGAATCACTTTAGTACGGGTGACCCTATACAAAAAAAAAATCTATCAAATTCCCAATCAAAACATGGGTTGCAAAGGGTTCAGTAGAAGATTCCTACGATCTCATTAATGTTTCTTTTATATTAGAAGCCCTTGCAGTCGGCGCTTTTTTAGAAGCAACCCTGCTTTGTCCTTTCATTGCTGGTCTGGTCACTTGATAATCCTTTGTGACTTGGCCTCAACTGGCCACACTAAAATAAAATATATGATTTAGGGGTTTGGCTAATCGCATTACTTTTCTAGCAATTGCCGGCATAGTGCCATTTTCTTTGATACCTTTCCAAAACTTTACTTCATATAAGTCTTAATCGACTACTCAGCGCCATCTCCAGTCACCTTTCCTCTACTTTTATCTCTTCAACTATTCTTATCAATCCCACGTGCCACGCAAGCTTACCATTCCTGGCATAACAGCCTTTTCACTTAAGTCAATCCCGGAGTTTCTCAGTCCGGCGGGTTTCTTACTTAAATTTCTTGTTTTCGTCCAATCTCACTTCATCATTTTATCTCTACCATCGATTGTAATATTTAGGGTCCGTCTACTAACCCATATGACAGCAACCTTACCCAATCCACAGGGTTCGCTCCAGTTTCCATTCCTTTCAATGATGTTCTCTGATAATCAGAAAGACAAAGTTTGCCAAAATTCGTTGAAGTTCTTTCCAGAATCAGGGAAATTTTGGTCAATCTATCCACCTACTGGTAACATTAAGGAGACCAGTTTAGAAACCCTGAAGAATAATTCTATGAACCCCCAAGCAGGTAGAACTATAAGCAGTCATAATTAACGAAATAATCGTCATCAGGTTGGAAGTTTAACCACTGGAGAGGAACCAATTATATACATCCCTTAGAAGGGAATTAACAGTTTTAAACTGAAACTTGTCACAACGTCCTGATACCTATACGTCCTGATATTCAATATTACCAAATGTCATTCTACCTGACTACCAGTCTCAGAAGGAACATTACCGTCGGAGTTGGTTGTTCCACAAAAATTGGCACTACTAAGGCCATCCGAACCTGGTGAACCATGCTGTCTGAATGCATCCGCAAGTACCTTGTCGTGCTGCGCAAGCACACATCCTAATCTTTTATGCGAAGCGTCGTTGGAAGCACAAAGTCTCCCTTTTTCCATTAAACAATGCCAACTCTTGGGCATTACCGATTTCATCTTTTAGCTCCAGGAAGATTTTCTCACATTTTTCTCTTTAACTGCTGATCGTATTACTTGATCCGTTATAATTCCGCATCGGAGTAAACTTACGGTAACTACTATAATCCATTCAAAGAAAAGAAAGAATTTAATATTCCTCTGAGTCACATGCATCTAACGTTTCTGGTTCATCATTTCACTGAGTTAAATTAACCCTATACTTAGTCTCTGACAATAGTCTCATTACGAGTTCATCTTGACTCACTGGTCTTATCTTCTGGTAGGTTCTGAGATCATTGTCTTGCTTACTACTTCCTTATATAACTTTATCCAATCATGCTATCACTTCCCAATGTTTTCACTTTCTAACTGATTCATTCATAAAATGGACATTTTCCTGAATAAAACAACTTCATCAACCTCAATTTGGTTCCATAAATTACAACCTATGACATCTGCCTTCTCATGGCGAATTATTACTGACAATATTCATACTTATTCATTTATCAAATGATATGGCACTTACTGCCTCTTCTCAACTATTCCTAGGGACTCTGCTCCTCGCCTTATATCGATGCCTTTGATAATCATACATCCTTCTAGCACTCTTTTCGTTAATATGAAAGTCTCTAATGATTCTCATCTATTCCCGTATAAGATCTCAAGTAATTCTTCCAATCCGTCTTACTTGCTGGTACTACCTTCAGTAGTCCAGCCACGAATCCAACATGAATCTTCAGTTCTCTTACTAATAGCTTAGTTCTTTATGCCCACTTTTCTGAGCACTATACCTTAATCATCTCAGTCTTTCTGGCTACAACCCTCATTCCTCGAGGGTAAGCTCCTTATCCTAACAGGATTTTCCTTATCTGCTGGAACCTCTTCCGGGTCTCCAGTAGGGTACTCTATTGAATTTACCCGCTGATCTTCAGCATATAATAAAGCATCATTGCGCTGCTGCTCGTATGCCTCAAGGTCTGTTGCCTTACTTGTCGATGCGATATCGAGCTAAGTTACTATCATGATACTTAATAGTTCCCATAAGGGTTTTATAGGTCATCACTACATTAAGTAGTCCGACTATGAACTTGGCAAGAGTTCTTATTATATTATTGAATTTATTATTATATAACGTTGCCTCATCTCTGGGGTTTATAACGTACGCTCTGATACCACTTCTGTAACACCCCCAGAACCGGGGTCCGGGATCCGGTGGTTACGGTTTCCAATTCTGTCCACAACAATTGAACTTTCCTTAACATAAAATAAATTACGTCACTATGACCCAACACCACAATATAAAACACACCCGTTATAGTCCCAGAGATGAAATCAGAGTAACAATCAAATTTTTAATAATCACATTATGAGTTCTTACAATCCAAAAGAATTTCAATATAAATACATACTCTTTGCCATCCATTTACATAAGTCATACTGGACCATATTCTTGGTACTGAAAGAATAAATATATCCTACCAATAGCTTCTTCTTCAGCTCTGGTAGTCTCATCGTCCTCGCCCGCGTCGAGTGCGCCTTGTGCGAGTCATCTGGTTGATAAGTGGATTTTATATCCACTGGGAATGCCTCCGTTCGGCTTAAATTGATTGTTTTGGACTCAAGTTGTTGTAGTTTTGATGTGTTTTGCTGAGTTGTGCAGATTTACGAGAATGTTGATTAAAGTTGATGCTTCTATCGTTTTTGGAGAATTAATTAATTAAAATTCGGATTTTTGAGAAGGGCTGCGCAGCTTATACTGTTTGGGCCATATCTGGAGTTCTAGAAGTCCGTTTTCAGCCCATTTACAGTCCACGCGAAGCTTGAGAGATTTTCTACAATATGGGATAGGTTTCACACGACCAGGCCGCGTGTGGTGGGCCCAGGAAGCACGACCAGCAGATAGATGGAAGCGGAAAAATTACTGTTTTGCCCTTTTCTAGTTCTAATTGTATTTTGGGCAATTTTTAATACCTGGATTGAATTCTAATTGTAATAGAAGGTAATATCTTGCTGGGCAAGATTTGTAGAGCCTATTTAAACACATCTTACCATTGTAAATTATAACAATTGATAGCTGTAAATCGTATCAAGGTACTTTCGATCTTCAATTCTTTCTTCAATATTATGTTTTCACTCATTATCATTATTATTATGTTTTCTTTATTAAATATGCGTAACTAATTCTCTAATCTGAGAATTGGGTAGTATTCCTTGGTATTCATGCATGCTTGATTATGTGATTTTCTGCCTGGCTGATTTGTTAATGAGATCTTAACACAATTAGGGGAGTCATGAACCTTTGATTGTATTCTAGGGATTGTAATAAGCTTGGGAGAGAAGTTGCAATCTTAGTACATGATTTAACAGACATAATTTGAATATTAGATCGGGAGATTAATAGGAGAATTGTGAGACATATAATTCTTGGTAATTAACAGTTTATAGATATACTCTGATTGTATCACGGGAGTGTCAATTAAGGTGTAGCTGTAAGCACTATATTGTAGCCTGGGAGGGTGCAGTATAACTTTAGAAGAATTGTTTTCAGCAAGGTAGGAACACAGATATCACATTAATATTGAGCATGTATTGAAACCAGGTGAAGAACCCCAGTTCTTAGATTGTTTTCCCATATATTTGAATCTCAGTTTAAAATCAATTCTTAGTGCTTATAATTAGTTCTTGGTTAATTTAGTTAATACACAGACCCAAAAATTCTTCTTACACACTTCTAGACGTAAAGAGATAAGATACTTGAACTTGATATTACATTCAGTCCTTCCCTGCGAACGAACAACAAAAATACTACTAACACTGGTCTAGCTGTTGTTGTGATATAATAATAAAGCAAGGGTGAGCAATAGCCCACCAACAATAATATATAACTGAACGATAATATATAACAGTTCAAAAGTATCTTTTAAACCATATGCCATGCATTTACGGAAATGATGCCAGTATAATATGAACGATGAAGTTACAAGGTAACTTAAAGTATTTGTTTGTAGAAATATCTGCTACATCAAAAGTAAGCGTGATATTCTCATTGTCATTTAAAAGAGGAACTTGCATGAAAAGATTGCAATTCCAGTTATGAACACTTTTCCAGCTCTGCCAACAGTAATCATGTTGCAGGAAATAAATAAGTTTGGATGATGAACCAATGATGGAGTATTCACCGCGCCCGCTGTTCCAATCTTGATGATCAGTCGAGATCGTACAGCTCAATTTAGATTTACTACCGGTAGAAGGAAGAACTGACGGCTTTACTTGTCTACCGCCTTACTAGCTCTCCCCGGCCAACGGTTGGGCCAAAGGGGATGGACCGGCGCTACTCGGCCTCTTACACGACTCCTAGTTCAAATATAATTCATGACTCTGAATGTAACGTTCATCCCCCTTTCCCCAAGTATAATACTTGTTGATAAGACTCCACAAAGTAGTCGTATCTAGTTGGAAAGGAAAATTTCACCAATAACTTCCAAGCTATTGCTTGGTAACGAATATCAATTTGTTCCAACAATCTTACCCCTCAAAAGATGAGAAGGTACACAATGACTTAATAAGCCAATAGCACCCGAGTTGCGAGTGAAGAGAATACTTTATTGACCGGGAAGTCGACCAGATAAATAACATTTTCCAAGTAAGGTTCCCTTATTATTAGGGAGATAGACTCAAAGAAGAATGATGTCTGAGAACCTTTCTTGATATAAGATTAATAATAATATGACTCCGAAATATTTTTCCGTAATAATCGAAGAAGATAAACCTTATCGAGGTTATTCTAAGTGTGGAATAAATATTCAGAGAATATTTATTGAATTAAATTATTTTACAGAATATTTAGGAACATGAAAGAATATCTTTAATCAGAGTATTTCCCAAATAATCCTTGAAGAAATATCAAGAGAATATTTATTGCATAATTAAATATTCAAATGAATATTCAAAATAATATTCATAATTAATTAGGAATTTAAATGAATATTGAAAAAAAGTAATATTCATTTAATGAATAATATTCTAAATGAATATCAAGTAATATTCATTTAGTAATCCAAGCTTTAAAGGAATATTCGAGATAAGACTCGATAAATAAATCAAGCTTCAGATGAACATTAAAATAATATTCGTCAGGTAATTACTATCTTAAATGAATATTCAAAAGTAATATTCATTTAATGAATAATATTATAAATGAATATCCAAATAATATTCATTTAGTAGTCCAACCTTTAGAAGAATATTCGAAATAATAATCGATAAATAATTCGACTCTGAATGAATATTAAAAATATTATTCGTCGAATAGTTACGTTCAAATAATTATTTGAAGTAAGGATCGTTAAATAAATAATCTCGAACGAATATTCAAATAATATTCGTCGCCCGAATAATGGAAAATATTTACTTAAATATTTTCCTCCGAGGTAATCTCGATATGTCAAGAAATATTGACTCCCGGTCTATATTTGATGAATAAGATGTATACGCCCTTCTATGAGGGTCTTACAATAACCGGCTTATAATTGATACGTTAGCTATCTAATTTATAAGCTAATAAACAATCAGGGAACAAGCATAACGATATAACTGGAAAGTAGGCATGCATGCTATGGCATATGTATAACGGAAAACATATATATATTCAATCATAACAACAGCCTAAAAGAAGGGAATTGAAACTTGCCTGGTAGTCGAGTACGATAAGGGGTAGTGGTAGCAGGTCCCGGGTCAGCTTGGTGATCTATAAATAGCCAAGGCATTCGGGATTAATCACTTAACATCTTAAAAGTTAAGTTATACTTAAATCGAAACACGTTCTCGAGTTATCTCGTTATACCCCTTTTAGTGGATTCCTTTTATCATCGATCCGACCCGACATTCGTTCGTTAATTCGACATGTCATTGTACTTACACTTGGGACATACTTAAGTCATACAAGTTCTAAAGTCGATCGTTACGAGTCAATATTATGCTCCGAGTTTTATCGCCCGTTTTCTATGTGTTTTACCGAAGTTATAATTAAGCGGGTTTTTAGTGGTTCGATCGCGATTAACTTTGATTCGAACATTTTTATAAAATCGGAAAACGATCCGTTTCACATGAGGTTTTCTCTCACACCTTCCTTTTTACCTCTAGTATTTAATTACCAAGATTCACCACTGACTTACGTATTTTACGAGGGTTCAATTTTAATAACGAACTCGTACTTACGGTTTCGAATGTCTTTTAGTGAATCGGCCATAATTCCTAAACCGTAAGTCCGTTTCACATGATCTTTATATCAAAACAAAGCTTATAACATGATCTATCTTGCCATGGCAGAACATGATACTGGAAAGTGATTTATGGTTACTGTCAAACACGGTTTCTTAAGGTTAACAAAAATCGGGCATTACGACGGCTATAAATCGGACGTTCCATAAATCGTAATCAACAACCCAAGCCACACCGGGAATACCAATCATCTTACATTCATAATACTAATCTCATAAGTCCAGGAACATCATATTATATCATCATATTCATCACATCTCTTAAATCAAACAAACTAACTACATAATCATGTAAACATGCTTATAACAACATTATCACCAAAACTTATCCAAAACTCCATTAAAACTCAAATCAAAGACTAGGGTTCTTGAAGTTTATACCTTCCTTGGAGTATGTTCTAGCCTCACTAAGCTTTGTATGATCCTTGAGTGGCCTTAAGCTAGCTAAATCAACCATAAAAATCAAAGAAAACAAGATTAGTTCTTGAAGAACACTATTCACCCTCCTTGTAAATGATTTATTTGAAAATGGAAACAAAGGAGTTTGGACTTGAAATTTCTAGGAGATTAGTTTCTTGAAATATAGAACTCACCTTAAAAATTACAAGATCAAATGATGGTTGGAAGAGGGTTTTTGATTCTTGAATTTTAAGAAAAGCCGAATGGCTTCTTGGAAGAGAAAGAATTGCTTGGTTGACTTGTTTTGATAATAATGCAATAAAGTGACTTTGCTTAGATAATATCTCATCCAAAAGCCACTTTAATAAAGTGATGATGCAAGGGGTGATGTCTTTGGAGGAGTATGTGTTGTTGTTTAAGTGGTGGAATGGTAAAGAGATGCTAAGTACTAGTTGATTTTTCTAATGGTGCTAGTTAGTAATGCAACTAGCTTGGTTCCATTGATCTTATCTAGCATAAAGTGATTATGTCACCTTCCACTATCTCATCACACCTCTTAGTCCTCTGCTTGTTTCTTTGTCCGTTTGTTGCTCAATTCATTGATCGTTCGGATGAATAACTACGTAGTTTCACCTCTAGGGTTTACCGGGAAATTTCTCGATATTCATAATACCTTCCCCAATCCTTAATATAATCCTCGTGATGACCATGTAGGATATTTAATCTCGATACGAACTTAATCCGTAATCTAGGATTCGTTCGCTTTATTGATTAATCTCGTTATAACGTTTTAGCGGTTTCTAGAACGCTTGTTTCACTGCCTTAGTGGTTTCCTACCTTCATTCTTAAATTAAATATAATAACATCCCAAAATATCAAATCCTCAAAGTTAATATCTCAATTCTTGGATTATAATAATATTTAATCCACTGTCCGGTCAAATATTATACCAAAAAAGAATTTGGAATTTCTGAATTCCGATCGTCTCTGCATTCACTTATTTCCTCCGCGTATTACTAATATGACTTCGAAACATCCATATCACGTCCCGTACATAGGGTGGCGTGAAAAGTTTTCCAACTTACAAAATTACTATTCATCCACCAAATTACTATGCACGTACAGGAAACACTATGCACGTACGGGAAACACTATGCACGTACGGGAAATACTATGCATGTATGGGAAACACTATGCACGTACTCATTTCCCTTCAAGGATCCATTAGCTCCTTCCTGGATGGTAGATTATTCTTATCTAGGTCCTCAACCATCGAATTACTCTATTCTGACAATATACCAATGCATCAGGATCATTGTCCAAAGCAATATCCATTCATTACAATCATTGTTCTTTGAAACCACCACATTAGAGCTGGTGACCATGTTGTCGGAATCATTGTTCCTCATTTTATCATTACTTAATAAAAAGTTTTAATTATATCCAAAATTTGGGGTTCTTACACTGGTTGCCTGCCAGGTGCTCCTTGTTTGCTTGCCAGGTGCTCCAAGTTGCCTGGAAGTGTTTAAACGACGTTTCAATCTATGTTAAACGACATTGAATGGCATTTGACGGCACTACATGGCGCTAATCGATGCTTGAACGATGTCTAGTTGGAGGTCGATGTTCGTTTCAGAAAGTAAGAAACCTTCGACAGAACCATCAAACGATCCGACCAACTGACGGGAGGTGCCAGGAGGTCGGCTGCCAGGTGATCCTGGTTGGCCAGACCCTCTCCATGGCACCTGGTCGGCTGCCAGGAGATCCTGGTCGGCCAGAGCTTCTTCATGGCACCTGGTCGGCCGCCAGGAGATCCTGGTTGCCTGACAGGTGCTCCATGGTTGCTTTGTCGTGCCTCTCGGAGCTTTTCGCAATGCCTGGAGTCTCGTTCTTGAATCACGTCCTTGACATTTGGATGTTGTATACCTCCTTTCAGAGCATAATCAGTCTCTTTATTAGCAAAGACTAATTGATAGTATTTTATCTTTCTTAAACGTAATTATCTCCTTAAGCTTAGATGAGTGCCTTGGCACAGCTTATTACTATATCTTCACGTAAATCCTTCTTTTCTTTCCCGGAATCATACATACCGGTATAATTATTGCCGGATATAGCAGATGAACTCCAATTTTTTTTGTATATGAACGATAGATGACCTGCAAACACGAACCAGGCTGTGTTTCAACCTGATATAGGAGGTCATCCATCTTCTATAAAAGAGTGGGAGGAGCCTTCATTTTCATTTACTTCACTTCTTCTTACCTCTAAAATTCTCTCTAAAGCTCTAAAACTCTCAAGTTCTAGCTTCAAGTTCGAGCCCAAGATGGCAGATGGCGACCGCGCTCCAGCTTCGTCATTCTCTATGTCCAAAGCGATGGCCAAGAGAACTTTGGCCAAAACATTGCGAGGTAATCTTCGACTGAATCCCCCTAAATATATTGATCGTCGATTTGATTCTTTAATTGACTTGTTGAGTACCATGAGGGATGCATTTCCCAATAACTCTGAATTAGCTGCGTATCATAGTCCGTGCAAGTTCGACAAGAAAGATGTCGAAAAGATTAAGGAGTTATACGACTTCCCGGACGCGATCAAGGTTTGCCTTCCTGGCTTAGCTGATAGAACCTGTAATTGGCACCCAGAGAGGCTATGTGTCTACAAGGGTGCCCTTGAAGCAGGCCTGAGATTCCCGGTAGATCAGTTCATCATAAGGCTCCTAGCAGAGCTTCAGGTTCACCCCTGCCAATTGTATCCCAATGCATGGCGGGCGATCATCATCTTCATGCTGAGATGCCGGGATCTAGGTATCGAACCAACTACTACAATGTTCCGAAGTATATTTGCCACCAAGAATTCTTCTGAGATTCAGAAGGGATGGGTCACTATTCAGCATAGAACCAATGTTCCACATATTGTGAATGCCTTTTCATTCCCAGATTCCCATCACTACTGGGATAGAGAGTTCGTGATTCTGGTATGGCGTGGTGGCGACTGGGGCCAATTCTTTATGTCTAAGTTTGGGGAAGTGCATGATGCTACGCACTTTGTCTGTGATCTTGACGAGAAGGAGCTTCTTGATCGTGATAGATTACTTGCTGACGACGGCCGTACTCACTACAAAGTTTTCTTAACCGAGAAGAGACTTGTAGAGGCTGGCCTTAGCTTACTTTCTGCTGAGGGTAATTTTTTATCTACATATTATGAACTCTGTTTGTTCTTATTCCGATATCTTTTCTGTTGTCATTTCAGTTGCTGAGGAGATAGACAGTCTGCCCGAGAACCAGCCGAAAGTTACTAGAAGGATGATCAAGAAAGCCGAGGCGGCTTGCGTTCAACCTGGGCCGAAGATCCATCAGTTCCTGTCGGGATGCTCTTCAAAGAGATCGCGGAATGCTGACGGGAGAGTCAAGACCCCCTTCATCCCTGGTTGGGGGATTTGTGAGCAAGATTCTGTCTTGGGATGCCCAGAGTCAGCCTTGGATTGGTCCAAGTTCAGCATCACTCCCCCGACCTTTTGACAGTAACTGCCGGGGACAAATTTGATGAAGCGGAGAAACTCGGAGCTCAAGCCCTATATCAGGTTTCCAACCTTTCATCCTAGACGTAGTGTTTTCACGTAACTTGTGATTATAATTGTCTCATTGATTCTTTGTTCCAGGCAAATGCCCAGTTCCAGGCTAGCACTCGGCTAGGTCGTACATACCGAGATGAAAATGTGGCCTTGAAGAAGGAGAAAGCAACTCTTGATGAGAAATGCCAAGACTTGGAGTCTAGGGCCATCCGGGCTGAAGCTGATGCTCATTCTATCCAAAGACAGTATGACTCCTTGTATAACAAAAGGGCAGCAGACTGCAAGCTAGTGGTGAAAGCTTACCAGGAGTCTGAGGATTTCTTTCAGCTTATAGATAAGCATGATGATGAAGTACGCCCGGGTACCATGTCTATTGGCTGGGATCGAGCCATCAATGCTGTGAGTAAGAGGCACCCTACTGTGGTTTTCCCGAGGGACTTTCCAAGCCCTTACTATCAAGTTGCTTCGGGCGCAGGGGCCAACCCAGTAGCTCAGGCTTCGGGCTCCGGTTCTAAGGGAAGTCATCGCCGTTCCGGCTCCGGTTCGAGGGGTGTCCGAGCAACTATGGATGACTCAGTTTCCTCGGATCCTCGAGGGAAATGGCCTATGACCGTGCAGAAGGGGAGAGTAGTTCGCCAAGCAGTCCCCTCAAACAGGATAGTTAAAGATGGCTCATCTGCCGAGGAGGAAGAGGTTGAGGCGATGGAAGTGACAGCTCCACCAGTGGCGGCAGCCGAACCGGGTAAGGGCCATGCTGAGGAATGCTCTGAGGAAGAGAGTGACGAGGAGGAGAGTAGCGAGGAAGAGACTGATGAAGAGGAGAACAACGAGGAGGGGTCCTCGGATGAGTAGCTAGGATCGCTTCGGGCCTTGCATGGCCTAGCTTAGCCGTATGCGGCTTTTATTTCAAGTCTTTCAATCACGGTCCTTCGTGATTAAACTTTTATTTGGCTTAAATGATGTAACCCTAACTGTTGGCCCTTCGGGGTCTTTATTTATGCACTTGTTTGTTTTATTCGTATGTTCATTTATTTTCGGTACTTGGTCTTCCTAGACTCACACTCAACAGGTGCTTGGTACATAAATAAAACATAGAATCATAAAATGGAAAACAAGTTTGCATTAATAACTCAAAAAGGGTTCAACCCTTACACAACTCATTATTGTCCTACTCGGGGCATCAAACCCTGGGATGGTTTCATCGAACCTTATTTCTACTTCTCCTACTAGATAAATAAAAAACTACATCCTTGCAAAGGCAGCTTAGACATAATAAATCTTGAGGTTCAAGGCATGCCAAGTACGGGGCACCTCAACCCCGTCCAAGGTCTCCAACTTATATGATCCTCGTCCCAACGTCTTCCTAACTCGATACGGCCCTTCCCAGTTTGGGGCTAGTTTTCCTTTCTGGCCAACTCCAGAAGCCTCGATCTTCCTCAGAACCAAGTCACCTTGCTGAAAGAACCTCTCCTTAACCCTGTGGTTATAATAGAAGGATGCTTTCTTTTGATGCTCCGCATTTCTGGCGTTTGCCTCGTCCCTGACTTCATCAATCAGATCTAGGGCGAGCCTCATACCTTCTTCATTTGTCTCAGGTTCAAATGCCTCAACTCGAGGTGATGCATGCATGATCTCCAGTGGCATAACTGCCTCAGCTCCATAAGCTAGCAGAAACGGGGTTGCTCCTGTGGTCACCTTGCAAGTAGTGCGATAAGCCCAGAGTATAGGCAGTAACTCGTCCACCCAAGTGCTCCTTGAGCGTTCAACCCTTTTCTTAAGTCCATCAAGGATGATCCGGTTGGCCACCTCAGCCTGTCCATTTGCTTGCGGATGTGCTACTGAGGTAAAACGAAGTTCAATAGCATTCTCCTCACAGTACTTCTTAAATTCTTCATTATTGAACTGTGTCCCATTATCCGTCACAAGGATTCGTGGGATGCCATATCTGCAGATTATTTTCTCCCAAAAGAACTGGGAAACTTGCTTGGTGGTTATTTTGGCTAAAGGCTTAGCCTCAATCCACTTGGTGAAGTAGTCAATGGCGATAATCAAAAACTTCCTCTATGCTGATGCCATAGGGAAAGGACCAAGAATGTCCATCCCCCACATTGCAAATGGAATGGGGGAACTGACTGACGTTAACATCTCAGGCGGCTGCCTGACAATCGGAGCATGCTTCTGGCACCTGTCACACCTCTTGACATAATCCTGTGCATCGGCCAGCATCTCTGGCCAATAGAATCCCAAACGAATTATCTTGTGAGCTAGGGCTCTGCCCCCCAAGTGTTGCCCACAGATCCCTTCATGAACTTCCTCCAATGCTTCCCTTGCCTCTTGAGGCCTTAGACACTTCAAGTATGGGATGACGAACGACCTCTTGTACAGAATTCCCTCAATCAAAGTGTATCTCAATGCTCTTACTGAAAGTTTTCGTGCCTCCAAGGCATTGTCTGGGAGCCACCCGGTCTCAAGGTGTGCCTTGATAGGATCTATCCAAGAGCTTCCCACATCAATTGGTGCCACTAATTTCGAGTCGATAGTCGGGGCCTTCAAGACCTGGAAGTAAACACTCCCTGCATAGTTTTCTATCTCGGAAGAAGCGAACTTAGATAAGGCATCGGCCTTAACGTTCTCTTCTCTCGGGATGTGTTCTACATAACACTCGTCAAACTGAGTCATGACAGCTTTCACAACTCGCAGATACTTTGCCATAGTTTCATCCTTTGCCTCAAATTCACCATTTACTTGAGAGACTACTAATCTTGAATCTCCACAAACTTTGAGATTCTTGACTCTCATGATTCTGGCCAAGCCTAAACCAGCTATCAAGGCCTCACACTCAGCTTTATTGTTGGTTGTCTAGAAATCTAACTTCAAAGCATATTCAACCGTGAACCCATCGGGGCTTTGCAATACTAAGCCTGCGCCACTAGATTTTGTTTTTGATGCTCCATCAAAATAGAGCACCCAATATTCCTTCTGATCAGGTTCAAGTTCTTCATCTTTATCTTGCTTCTCAGGGGTTGTTATCATCTCCTGCCCCCGACTTCTTGGTTGCTAATGGTGCATTCAACCACGAAGTCAGCCAATGCCAGAGCCTTAATGGCTGTTCGAGGCTTATACGTGATGTCAAATTCTCCAAGTTCAATCGCCCACTTGATTAGCCTTCCACTAGCCTTCGGGCTATGCAAAATGTTTCTCAACTGTTGGTCCGTCAGGACTTCAATCTTATGTGCCTGGAAGTACGGGCGTAACTTCGTCGAGGCTGTTATCAATGCCAAGGCGAACTTCTCAATGGGAGAGTAATTCAGCTCAGCCCCGTGCAACACCTTGCTCACATAATAGATAGGTTTCTGGACCTTCTTCTCTTCTCGAATGAGAACGGCGCTCAACGCTTGCTCAGATACCGCCAGGTATAGATAAAGAGTCTCCCCGGGACTAGGTTTGGCCAGCAACGGGGCTTCAACCATGTACCTCTTCAATTGTTCAAAGGCCTCTTGGCTCTCAGGGGTCCACTCAAAATTTTTCACCTTCTTCAATGCTTGAAAGAAAGGCAAGCATTTGTCACCAGACTTGGAGATGAATCTTCCTAAAGCCGCTACGCGGCCTGTCAACTTCTGCACATCTCTTATAGAGCGTGGTGGCTCCATGTCTAAGATCGCCTTGATCTTGTCAGGATTGGCTTCTATGCCTCGCTTTGAAACCATAAGACCCAAGAATTTGCCTGATCCAACGCCAAAGGCACACTTGGCTGGATTCAACATCATTTTATGGTGCCTCAGCACTTCGAATGCCTCTCTAAGGTGCTTAATGTGGTATGCCTTGAACAGGCTCTTGACTAGCATGTCATCAACATAGACCTCCATGGTTTTTCCAATCAGATGGGCGAATATCTTATTCACCGGTCGTTGGTAAGTAGCTCCTGCATTTTTTAGACCGAAAGCCATAACAAGATAGCAGAAAACACCGAAGTCAGTTATGAAAGATACCTTAGGGACGTCATCCTTGTGCATCTTAATCTGATTGTAGCCGCTGAAACCATCCATGAAGCTCAGCATCTCATGTCCAGCTGTGGCATCTATTAACATGTCTATCCTTGGTAAAGGGAAGCAATCCTTTGGGCATGCGTCATTCAAGTCGGTGAAGTCTATACACATCCTCCACCTACCGTTGGCTTTCTTGACCATCACAGGGTTAGCCAGCCATTCTGGAAACTGAATCTCTTCAATAAACCCAGCTTCTAAGAGCTTTTCCACTTCTTGCTTTATGG
This sequence comes from Saposhnikovia divaricata, assembly GCA_036435485.1. Lineage (NCBI taxonomy): Eukaryota > Viridiplantae > Streptophyta > Magnoliopsida > Apiales > Apiaceae > Saposhnikovia > Saposhnikovia divaricata. The sequence continues at coordinate 145,809,750 of CM071596.1, read as the reverse complement.
CCTCTTGCCTTTCAGGTGCAAAGTTCCTCTTCTTCTGCTGTATTATCTTCCGATTAGGATCGACATTCAATCTGTGAGTTATGAGTTGGGGATCAATCCCTGGCATATCAGCTGCGGTCCAAGCAAACACATCGCTATTTTCTTGCAAGAATGCTATCAACTTGCCCTTCAGGGGTTCCTTCAAAGAGGCTCCTATATAAGTCACCTTCTCAGGGTCACCTAGCTCCAGAGGAATAGGTATTAAGTCCTCTGCTGGCTTTCCTCGGTGTTCATCATCACCACGGACATCCATGTCTTCGATCGGAAGTACCTGCCCCCCGATTCCATCAGCCCTTAACGCAGATACGTAACAACTTCTTGCCATCTTCTGATCACCCTTTTGTTCTACAACACCATTCCTGGTTGGAAACTTAATCTTCATATGATATGTGGAGGCCACAGCCTTGAATGCATGAAGTCCAGTCCTTCCTAGGATTGCGTTATAAGTCGAGGATGCCTTGATCACAAGGAAATTCAGCATCTGAGTAGCCTCTCTAGGTTCCTGTCCAATTGTCAAGGGTAACTGAATAGTCCCTTCAACCTTGGACTCAACTCCATTAAATCCGTAGATTGGCATGTTGGTGGGGGTCAACTGAGAATCGGTGTACCCCATTTTCACAAACGCATCATGAAACAAGATATCAACAGAAGCTCCATTGTCTATCAAGACTCGTTTCACCTCCGAGTTTCCAATCACAGGAGTTATGACCAACGGGTCGTCATGGGGGAACTTTACCCCTTCGAGATCTGAATCATCAAACCCAATAACTATTTCAGTCCTAGCACGTTTTGGGGCTTCTCCCACGATGTGCATTACTTCTCTGGCATACGCTTTTCGAGAGTTTCGAGTCGTGTCGGCCGCTGTCGGGCCTCCCCAAATCATATTAACAACTGGCCCTCGGGGCTGTGGGTTACGATCACGATCACGATCGTTATCTCTTCTGTCATTGTCTCTCCTGTCATAGTCCCTTCTTTGGGTTCCACGATCATCATTCTTCGTGAACCTGCTTAGCTTTCCTTTTCGGATCAAGAACTCAATCTCATCTTTCAACTGTCTACAATCATCTGTATCATGACCCACATCACGGTGGTACCTACAGTATTGATTCTTGTTTCTTTTCGTGGGATCACCCCTAAGTGGCTTCGGCCATCGGAAGTCTTTATCCTTCTCAATATCTAGCAAGATCTGACTCCTAGGAGCATTCAGCCTTGCATAATCAGAAAACCTCGGTCCCAAACCCTTCTTTGGTGGTGACTCGGAATCCTTGCTAGTCCGGGGATACTTGTCCCTAGCATCGTACTCTTGCTCTTGCTTTCGTTTCTTCGAATCATTAGAACCCTTGCCATTGCCTCCTGTGGTTTCCTTCTTCATGCTGTCCTCAGCCTTGATATATTTGTCGGCCCTCCGTTGGAGCTCAGCCATATTTTCAGGAGGATGTTTTGCAAAATACCTTTTAAAGAAGAGATCAGTGGTTCCGTGTTCCAGGGCTACCATGGCCACCTTATTTTCCAGATCAGTGATATTCAACGTCTCCTTGGTGAACCGCTTGAGGTAATCCCTCAGATTCTCGTTCTTCCCCTGCACCACATACATAAGGGATGCAGAACTTTTTTCATGAACTCTCCCACTAATGAACTGGCTGACAAAGGCGGCACTCAGCTCTTTGAATTAGCCAATTGAGTTTGCAGGTAAGCGGCTATACCACCTTTGAGCCATGCCAGACAGGGTTTGAGGGAACGCCCTACACTTTAAGGCGTCGCTCGCAGGCTGCAACAACAGTGCATTTGAGAATGTCCTAACATGGTTTGCAGGATCGCCCGTTCCATCATAGGCCTTAATCGTCGGCATCTTGAACTTCCTTGAGATGCGAGCATTCATTACCTCTTTAGTGAACGGAGGTGTAGGATCATCAGGATCCCCAAGGGGCATCAGATCCCTAGGGTTACTTTTGGGGGTTTCCAGCCTTGTCGATTTTTCAGTTGGGGCTTCGGCCCTTCGTTGTCTCCTTGAGGGCCTCTCCAGATTTATAATGGGAATCCTCCCTGTAACTGGAGGAGGTTGAATTAGACTTCGCCTTGCTTGCTCTCTAGCAATATAATCCTTCAACCTTTGGATCTCAGCTTCATGAGCCTTAATCCTTTCCTCAACCGTTTGTGGAGGTCCATCATGGATTCTTTGGGACCTCCTCCGAGGTTCTTTACTAGCACGTCGCCTCCTCGGGGCTTCATCACGATCATCGTTGTCATCCTCAGACGTTGAATCATCAGTATAGGGACCAGAGTAATCATCGTACTCTCGATCTCGGATCTGTAAGGCATGACCGCTCGGTCCAGGTTCCCTGTGTTGAGGGGGATAGTTAGGCAGCCCATACATCGGGTTGGTATTCAAAGGGAGATCCGTGGTGTGGATCTGTACCCCCGGAGGCAGCGTACGACCAGCGCTATCAAGAGGAGAAACTACCATCTGAAGAGGGTTAGTTTCTTGGCTTTGAGGGATAGTCACGGGTAAAGTTCCCTTAACATGGGGAATCGTCCCTGAGGATTGAGAGGTTAGAGGTTGAATGATCGTCCCTGTTGGTGGGGGTAATTGTCCTTCTTCAGCGGTGATAAGCGGATCAGAGATGGCAGGTGGAGCAGAGCTAAGGGGTATGGCCTCAGTCGATGTTGTTCTTCGTGTTTGAACCATGGTTGATGTTTTCTGTCCCACAGACGGTGCCAAATGTTATGGAATAAAAACTAGGTTACGATTTGTAATTAATGCTAGGGTGGTTGAGCTTCGAGCTTTAATGGTTGTTTCTGCGTTCGAGACTTAATCGGTCCTCACAGAGTGCCTACGTATCTCGTATTGAGAATCAAGCCAACGTAGTTCTGAGGGTGAAGGAGCAGGTCCTTATATAGGCTGAGAAGCCTTAGAATTATGGTAGGAATAGGAGACTTGGTAGACAAGTCTTTGGGGAAGGTTCTAGATCTATTCCTTGTAGGAATCAGTTTCCATATTGAATTGGATGCCTTGGTGGCTAAGTCTGGTGGAAATAATATCCTTATCCAACTTTTATTGCTGAGCTGTTTATTACCCCCAATATTAATTACGAAATTAATATTATAATTAGGGTTTGGGCCCATCTGGTGGGCCCCACGTTCGGACCATTCTAGGCTTAATTAATGCCACATTAAATGTGTCTTTAGGGCTTATTTTCAGCCCATATCACATATACACGCAACCTGAATAATATTATTTAGGAAAAATAAAAATAAATAAATAAATATATATATAAATTAAATAAATTAAGATCTAAAATGATATAAAGAGCCAGTTTGGCTCTCCTTATTTTAAATAAATAAGGACTTATTTCGAATTTTTTTTTTCATATTTACATACTAATATCCAGGATTAAATATTTTGGAAGGATTTAGTATTTTTTATATACAGAAAAAAATAACTTATTTTAGAAAAAAGTATAATTTGATGTATTTTTTTTCAGAAGTAAATTACTTATTTCTGATAAATAAGATTTGTCAAATGAATGGTTGGGACTAGAGCAGGCAATTCGTTCGTTTCGTATACTTTCATGTCGTGTACTATCGTGTTTCGTGTACGTAATGCCAAATCCAAAATCGACCCGTTAAGGATTCGTTTCGTTTCGTGTTCGTGTACATTTCGTGTCGTGTTTTGTGTAATTTTTAAATAAAAATAAAAATATTTAAATATTAAATTTTTACTAGTCGAGTCTTAAGTCAATATGTCATAAAAAATCATGTATGCTCAAGTCTTGTGAAACTAAAATTTGAAACTATTTTGTAATTATCATATGTAAAAATTATATATAAAATATTATTTTAAAATATGTATTCATATAATTTTAATAAAATTATTTAAAAATTTTTTTATTTTGTGTATTTTCGTTTCATATCGTGTACCCAAGGATAAACCCAAAACCGACACTAAATTCATCCATATAATTTCGTGTTCGTGTACTTTCGTGTTCGTGTATCGTAAAAGTCAACCCAAACCCATAATTTTGGTGTCGTGTGTGTAGTTGAGAGGGAGTATCTCTGCATATGAAGAAACCAAACCAAACCAAACCAAACATACCCAGTATGTCCCGCTCAGAGCAGGGTCTGGGGAGGGTAGGTTGTACGCAGACCATGCCCCCACTTTTAAGGGTGGAGAGGTTGTTTCCGTGAAGACCCCCGGCTATGTGCACGACATATACGGTGTGTGCTATAGATAAGGAGATCTAAAAGATACGTGACAAATTTTACAGCAGTACCTGGGCCCATGGTTTTCTCCACACGGGACTTACCGACCATGCCTCTAGATACCACCAAGCGAAGCTCCCTGCACCTGCACAAGCGGGAAAACATATGATAAATAAACATACAAAATGAAAAGGGAAAAGAGAACGCAAAAAGCCGAACTCCTAAGATAAAGTCATCCGAGACAACCCAACTCTGAGGTTCTCCACTACAGAGCCGTCCCCTAGAACAGAGTCCACCACTCTAATCTGTCGCCTCCACGAACGCCTATCGGCGGTCATGGTCTCACTTAGGTTCAAAGCCTTCAAATCCAACTTAAGCTGCTCTTCCCATGACCTCCTCGGTCTGCCTCTCCTCCTCACCCCACCAACCGAAAGACTCTCGACCCTTCTCACTGGGGCTTCCGGCCTCCTCCTACGGAGGTTGAAATAAAGACAACGTGTGAACCGTCCACGTGTTACTTACTGGTACTCCGTACTCATCCGACAAAGTAGCGTTAAAATCCGCATTTCAAGTCCGCTACATCAAATTCTTTTCACTCCCTCAGTCTCGTAAATCGGACTCGCCCAATTGAGCCCTAAGTTTTCGGTAAGTTTTCTAATTAACTCTTTTGATTACATGTTTTACATATATATTTTGTATGTAAAGATTTAATTTTTGTAATTGCAAGTTAGGTTTTTTCTGCTTTTTTAGATCTTTATAGTTTTACATGTTTATCTTGTGTGTTTTCAGCTGCAAATTGTCAATTTCATACATTGATTAATCTGTGTGTGTTTTTAATATAAAGTAGAATTTCATTTGATGATGGTTTAAATATTTGTTAGTGTTTTTGGACTGATATAATTGGTGGGTTTGGTTTAGGAGCTAGTTTTGTTTAGGTGTTATTTCGTTATGGGCGATAAGGAGGTGAGTGAGCTCAAGGAGACTGTCGAGAATGGAGTTGTTTCCAGGGAGAATCAAGGTGATTCTGTTGTTGACAACAAGGTTGTTGCGGAAGACGGAGTAGAAGATATGGAAGAGGATTACAAGGATGAGGACAAAGTCAAGACGGACATGGATGTAGACAATAAAGAAACCAGGGAACTTGAGAAACATGATGCGGAAGAAGAAATTGGGGAACTCCAGAAAGTTGATGCCAAACAAGAAACTGGGCAACTTGAGAAAGATGATGTCAAAGAAGATTCTGAATCCAAGGAAAAGAAAGAAGATGAAGAGCCCAGGAGCAAAGCTGTGGAAGAAGAGAATGGGGCAAAATCGGAAGAGGAGAACAAGAGTAAGGTGGAGAGTGCTCCGGGATTGTCGGTGGATAATGGAAGTCTTGATAAGGATGCTGAGAAAAATGTCTCGAAGAGAAAACCTGGAAAAGATAAACCAAAAGCAGATGAGGAAAAGACTAAAAATACGAAGACTGTGGAAAAGAAAAAAGAGGAGCCAAAGACCCCTGTAGCTCCTGTAAGCGATCGCCCAGTACGTGAGAGGAAGTCTGTAGAAAGGCTTGTTGCGACTATTGAGAAAGACTCGGGCAAAGAATTCCATATTGAAAAGGTATTGCTGTTTGAATAATTGTTTTTCAAACTCGTGATTATAAAATTAAGTTACTTGTCTTTGGTGGTTGGTTTTTTTTCTGTTGATAAATTTTTTGGTTAAATGTGGAAATTGCAGGGCCGTGGTACTGCACTGAAAGACATACCTAATGGTACTTCATCTTATTTGCTATTAACATAAATGATTTTATCTGACAGAGAAATCTTCAATAATTTGAGTATCTAGTCGCTGCTACTGCCTGTCTTGTTTGAGAATATTTAATGTTGGTGTGACACATATGTAAGTGAGATAGTTGGCCTTTTTATGATACGATAGCATCCATATTCACCTATCTTCCAATAATGACTTCATTTTATAATATTTGCTCGATATTTCTCACTTGCAGTAAGTGACAAATCTCGGGTTTAGGATTGTTGATATAATTAATCAAAGCTTATATTGCGAAACATTAGCAGACTTAGTATCGGTTTTGAGTGTAAGGAAAACGGTCTGGCTTGATCAGCTATTAAGACCAGTTTCTAGTTACCTACTAAAATAAAAAGAAAGAAATATAATGGGTTAAAGCTACAATCTTGTCTCCCTTCAGTGTAAGACAATTCTAAAACTTTTGGATATAGTTTTTGCTAGTTTTTGTGAACCTGGAGTTTTTTTTGGTCCGAAGATGTCTTAAACATGACTAGACAAAAAGAATACTACTTATGAGATACTAAGTGCTAAATTATCAACTAATGAGTTGGATCCTGCAACACCTCAAATTGGGATCTTCAAAAAATCTAAGTCCATTAAAACAAAGCTCTTTTCATAAACCCATCTAAAACTGAAATCTTCTAGGACCTGAATTTTAAAATTTTAATTCTTCCCGAACCCTCAATCCAAACACACAGCATCCAAGATATATACACACATATACACAATAGGCAGCCAATACATTTGAGTCGTTTAATTTTATTCTTAATGTGTAATTATATTTTAGTACATGTACGTATAATTATACAAGTGAATATATTCAAGGCTATATATGTCTATATAGGTTTATACATGAGTTAAGATTTTTTTTTAATTTTATTATATTTTTGTTGAACCACTCATGTAAAGCGTGGCCTTGCAAAACTTAAAAAAAAAAAAAAATACTTTTCTTCTGAAAAATTTATTGTTAAATATAATGTTTGTTGGAGCTACATATTTTATTTAGAATCTGAATAGGTTTATCATATAAAAAGTTAGAACCCAAAAAGTATATTATATAAAAGTAATGGATATAATTTCTTATAGAATTGTAATTGAATATTATTTTTTTTTTGAATTATAAAGGTATTGCTAAAAAAGTTCACGTGCATAGTACAAATTCTAAGATTGTTTTTTTCAGCCTTTAATATCTCCTTTTGAGGGCTGAAGTAACTTAGAAGCGAGCTCCAACGTAAGCCAATAAGCTTTGATTACAATAAATTGTGTTAAAACCTGATTAGTAATTTTACGTATGTGATTTGATGTGTTTGATTGATCCAGATTGTATTATGAGGTTTGCAGTTGTAGTGTGATTTTGACTTAAGTTTATCTTGAACGGTTATGTAATGAGGAAAGCAAATGAGCGGTTGTCTTAACTAAATCTGCTCCTGGTCCAAAATGAAGTACTGAAATACATTACTTGAAATCTGAGTAATATATACATGCTAGTTCTGGATCTCTTTCAAGTTGATGTTAGTGGTAAAGTTGTTGAATGCAAAATTGTGTGAACTTTGTGGCAAACCTGTATAAAGATGCTTAAATATCCATTCCATAGAGTTGCCTTTGAAATATTCTCCTTTGAGCTGTGTGATGATTCCAGACTGCTCTATTACTAAACCGGGCTTTTGAAATGTTTTCTATTATTTATGTGCATCTTACAATTTTTTCAACAACTTACAATTTATTTCTGTATTTCTCTCTTTCTCAACAACCTAGCCTACTAAAACTGGTTGAAAACTAACTCGATCTAATTACTGTAAACAGTGGCATACAAATTATCAAGGAAGAAGAGCGAGGAGACTTACAAATTGCTTCATACAATTCTCTTTGGAAGAAGAGGAAAGGTGATACACTGGAAGATTATATTTGTTTGTGAGAATGACACTGGCGAGGGACCATAATTACCTAATTGTTATCTTGTGCTGCGTTCTGATTTCTTCATCTATAACTTCTACAAAATGGTAGGATTGTTTCAACCTGTTACAATTTAAAAGATCAGGGACTGTAACTGTGTAGCTATTGGTTGTAGGAGCCGATTAAAGCTTCACAATTTCATTTAAAATAACTCCCGCCTTCTCAGAACACTTTCCAGAATAGATGACCAAGCTTGTCTTATAAAGTTGATTTGGTCTTCCTAATAATAAATATTTATCTGAGATTAGACACCGTGGATAATTTAAGTACATCGTAAAATTATCTACAGTATAACCTCGTTTATTAGAATCAGTTATAGAATGTTACTTTCTTGTTTGAAAATGAGTCAGTTGGTCATTATAAGTCAAATTGGGCCATATTTATCTGTAATGGATGGAGGGAGACATTATAATATGTGAAGAATTTCAACTTTTATCATAATCTTTTCTTCCCGTTCTTGAAAACAACAGAATACAAAACTTAACAAATCAGAGGTGAGTATAATATATGACTTTTGCAGGCAGCTCAGGTCAAGAGTAATATCTCCCAGTTTTCTGGCTTCGTATGGCATGATAATGAGGTAACAGTGGTAATTTGTAGACTGTTTAGTTGATGTAGTTTTACCTACCTTGGCAAAGTGGATGAATTTTTTGAAGAACCATCCTTAGTCTTGTTTTTTTGACATTTCTGTCATTGCAGGACAAACAAAAAAACAAAATTAAAGAAAAGCTTGACAAGTGTGTTAAAGAAAAGTTGTTGGAATTTTGCGATGTGCTTGATTTGCCAATATCAAGGGCTACTACTAAAAAGGTTTGTTGATGATTACTGCCGAGTTGTAGTGCGTTATACTTGTTGATATGCTACAGATGTAGTTGTTACAATGGATGTAAGGATCCTGTACCTAAAGAGGTAATATACTCATTGGCGGACCAGAAAACAACTACTGTTCAATTACTTTCCACCTCCGCAATCTATATACTCTTGACAACTGACATGAAGTAGGTAGGATAGTCTAAATTTGACTTGGAACTGGAATGAAAGAAAATGTGTCTCTACATTTATAAATCTGTCATCCAAAAAGTTCAGATGTATTAGTTGTGCTCCAATGCTTTGTTTAGTTCAATTCATGTCCTTTCAATATCTTAGCATTTGATCTGTCACCATGTATTATAATGGTAACTCGTATTCATGAGTAGTTTTTTTCCCTGGAAACAGGAAGATATTGTTACAAAGTTGTTTGAATTTTTGGAAGCTCCTCAGGCTACTACCAGCGAGTTACTTGCTGATAAAGAACTGGTTAGTTACGTAAAAAAAACTATATCATTGTGCAAAGTATTCTTATATTTGCTTTCTACATGTTATGTTAATGCAAATTATGTATGTCTATCACTACCAGTCAAGCAAAGGTAACAAGCGTAAGAGATCGAGCGAAAAGATCATGTCAACATCTGGGAGTGCACCTTCAAAAAGCTCAGCCAAGGTATTATCCCGTTCAGAATATCACATTTCTTTACTATTCAAATCATTAACACAATAGTACTACGAATTTTACTCTATTGTAAAGCTTTGGGGTTTACATTTACTCTCATGAAATCTGTTTAGACATTCTCTCGAGGATATGATTGACTGATTTTTTAAATGGGCTAGGTGGTCTTTGCCTCTTTGGCCCCCTTTAAAACTTAGTTGTAAGCTGAAAACTACATATATTTTTACTGTATCTCATTCTTTCTTATTATCTGTAAGTGCTGATCTAGTTCGTTCTTTCATGTACTTTTTATATCTGTTGGTGTTGAATTCAGAAACACTTCGTGTGATTAATAATACAGAATTTGCAGATTTTTAGTTTGTTTTTTTTCACTGATACATTTAATGGTGAATGAGAAATGCTGGTAGGAGGTAGGCACGGGACACCCCCCCCCCCCCCGGGGGGAAGCCTATTTTTTCATATACACTGCTTGTCTCACATTGGTATTTGACTGTTATCGGTTTTTGAATATTTGTAGAGCCGGAGGAGGAATGTTGACGCATCCACAGGGAAGGGGAAAAAGGATACACCTGAAACGGACAATGATCAAGAAGAGGATGAAGATGTGCATGGAGGAGAACAGCAAAATGTGGATGGTAGTTCTGATGAATCTGAAGACAAGCCTGAGCATGCCAAAAGTGAGGAGAAAGAAACTGATACCGGTGCCGAGTCAGAAGAAGAGACTAAAAAGCACAAAAAGGATTCCTCCAAGAAATTATCTGTTAAGAAAAATACTCCTGAGAAAGCAAAACCCAGAAAAGCTACAGCAGATAAAAAGGCGAGTCCACCACCAAAGAAAGCACCTTCAAGACCATCCTCTAGTCATTCAAAGGTTAAGGAGAGTGATACGAGTCCAAAGACATTTGCGAGAAAGAAGAAGACTGAAGCAGTCAAGGAGAAGTCACCAACACCAAAAAAGTCTGCTTCCAAAGATGTTGCTGGTGAGAATATGTCGTCTCTTTTGACACACTTTTAGCTGCTTTCCTGCTCGAACAATTTTCCTTTAAAAATTTAGTATGTCGCAAGATAAATGTCCAGAGTTCAGAAGTTGCTTTTGAACAGTTTATGATAATTATTTAAGAAATTAAGCTACTTCGTGCTCTGATATTCTTCAATTTGTAAGGCAAAAAAGCTCTGAAAGGGAAGGAGAAAAAACTCAAAGTGGAGAAGTTAAAGCCTAGCGATGCTGAGCTTAAAAATGCAATATGTGAAATTCTCAAGGAAGTGGACTTTAATACGGTGAGAGTCTATTATCTACCCTGAGGTTGATATTCGAACACTCTGTAGTCAATTAATCCGTTTGACCACAGATCTGTCTTCAGGGTTCTTAAAAGGCAGCTGACAGATTAGCATATCTACACAACATTTTACTTTATTGGTACTTCTCAACAATAACTGAATATTAATCTTGACCCTTGGTTGTGCTGCAGGCTACCTTTACGGACATTCTGAAAATACTTGGTAAGTTCAGTAGCTTTTTAATATATTTACGTCCATAGTTTTACTTGCACGCTATATTTTTTATGTATACACACTACACACTAGTATGTACATCACATATATCTAGGCGCATGTGCAGGTTCGTGAGGAATAGTAAAATCTGAGTTACTGTTGCAGTAGCCTTGTGGGTTTCTTGAAATGTTTTTCTTAATCAGTCAAGTTGAAAGACATGATTTGGATGTTGTGCGTGTCAATTCAGTGACATAAAACTTTATGTATCTGCAGGTGAGCGATTCAATACAGATCTCGTTCCCAGAAAATCGACTATTAAGCACTTGATCCAGGATGAGCTAACCAAACTAGCGGAGGAGGAAGACGATGAGGAAGACGAAGAAGTTGAAGCTGTAAAAGATGACAAACAGGCATCATGCCCAGGGGTGCAAGTTTGATCCTGCAGATTAGAAGTTCATCATTAACAGTAGTAGTATAGGTGGATAGCTGTTGAGTTATCATCGCAATCCTTTCCTATTTAAGTTAATCAAGTTCTGTTGTGCTGTTTACTGGGTACCGCCAGCTGTAATTTATCGATGGGATTCTTTTAATTGCTGGCAGAACTCTGAAACTGTAGAAACAAATAGGAACATAAGATGTGTTACATACCCATGAAGACAAATGTAGGGAGTTTAGATTATGTTTCTAAGCAGTCCAGTTGTATTGTTTTGTATAACCGTCTACCTGATTGGTAGATTGAATTTTATAGTGGGTGGAAATTGGATTAGTTATCCCTTATGGTCATAATTTGTTAATTTGTTACTGGTCTGCTATAAAGTTTGTCTTTCTTGTCTGTTGTTTAAATGGAACCTCGGTTGTCTTGGGTTGTTTTTTGATCACCAAGTTCTCGTGGGGTCTATAGTGTCATAAAATTATCTACAAACGACATTGTCGTCAATTACATCATGGTGTATTGTTGCTTCAAGTTGGAATAGAATTTTTGTTGTCAGATCAAGTCAGAATATTTTAGTTAATTGCTTTCAAACATTTTGAATAAGGGTTAAATCTTAAAGTGCTCATTGAAATGGAGGGTTGGTATCAAATTGCTCACTCTAGTTATCGGCATCTCATTTGAATCATATCAAATGGATACTTTTAAAATATACTCGAAAAATAAAAATAATTTTTCATTGATTTCTACACATTTTTCTTGAATGGTTCCATAACCAAACGAAAGGTTAATAATTCTAGCATTTCTGATAATATATTTAGATTTTTACTTGCTATTTTTTTAATTTTATTGTCATTTTCCTTGTTTTAATTAAAAATAAATAGTAAATAAACTTTTTAAATATATTATCAAAAATACTAGAATTATTAACCTTTCGTTTGGTTATGGAACCATTCAAGAAAAATGTGTAGAAATCAATGAAAAATTATTTTTATTTTTTGAGTATATTTTAAAGGTATCCATTTGATATTTATTATAACTTTAATGATTCAAATGAGATGCCGATAACTAGGGTGAGCAATTTGATACTAGCCCTCCACTTCAGTGAGCACTTTGAGATTTAACCCTTTTGAATAAATTTGCTATTATTATATTCGAATAATCACTAGGATCATGAGAGTTGGACACATTATCACTTAGGTTAGATTAATATTTAATGATTAATATCATTATTATTGCTATTTTGGATTTTAAATTGTTATCTTTTCTTTTTGTTGCTTGCCCACGTATTAAATTAGTTAAGTAGGGTAATTAATTAAATTAGCTTCAACAACCGTGCAACATGCGGGATTGTTCTAATTTATAATTGGTATTATAGTTTTTCTCATTGCATGTTGATATTAATATTAGCAATTGATATTGTGACGATTAAAATATTTTATCTTGTCGCGCTCATTTTTAACCAATGTTTATTTTGTCTCTTCTTCGAGATATCCCATTTTGTTTAAAACATTCGGATGTAACCTATCTTATTTCAAAATTAATTTTTCCAAAGTGCTAAGAGTCATGTATTTGTTACATTTGATATTACAGAATGTCATTACTTAAAATAATGCACAAGAGCTAAGAAAGTATAAAAAAAGAGTAATGCTACGTACCCTAAAATCGTTCCCAAATAAAATTTTCGAATGACGAGTCATGGCTGATCTGCCATTTTTAGAGGTTTTAATTGGTGAAATTTGTGTAAGTGCAGGGGGTCCATCATAATTAATTAAATTAGTACCAACAAAATTCTAACACGTGGTATTTGGAAATAAATTTGGAAATGAATTTGGGGACTCTAGTATTTTCCATAAAAAAACGTTATCATAGACACATTTCTATAAAGTGAAAATCCTAAATTACAGCACACAAAATTAATTTATTCTGTAGATTGCATAGTAAAAATACATCGCTAGCGATATGAACTTAATGTTCCAATATTATTTCTTTAATAATGTTAGATTACTTATAATGAGTTCTAAGCTCGTGCTAGACACAGACTTCTTCAAATGCTAAATTATTACGTAAATATATTATATTTTGTAGAAAAATATGTAAATTGATTATAAAGTTCTAATTTTTAATACGATTTTTAATAAATATTGATTATATATATACATTCACGTATAATTAGTTAGATATAATTAATTGCAATGTAATTAAAGTGTTACAATTAAGTAAGTAGTAATAAATAAACATATTAAATAAGAAATTTTAATTGATATGTATTAATGAATGTAAAGGATCAAAATAGTAATTTGAGATGTATTAAAATGTAACATGTTGTGGTATTAATATACTAGCTTATAATCCGTGCAAAGCACAAATTATTTTTAATTTTTTTTTATAATTTGTTAAAGTGTAATATAATATTATAAATATTAATTTTAATATCTTATCCCAAAAATTCAAACCTTGAATTTTTGTGTATAATAATTTTTAGTATTAAATATTAATTTATATGTTATTGGCGGGAATCGAACCTTAGACCTCTGTATATAATAACTTTTAGTAATGTTGTATCTAACGTTTATGATTTATTTGAGTTGAAAATCTAACGGTTGTGAATGAGGGGTCATAAAAAATGAGGGGATAACCAAAAATAGGGGTTAACCAAATTACAAATTATACCCCTTTTCGCTTATTATAGTATTATACAGATGTACAGATAATTGATAATAGATATAATAGATTGTTCTTGTACCGAAACTATTATAGGCTTTGTTTGGCCACTCTTAAAGTAGGTGGATTATGACTTATAAGCCCATAAGAGCTTATGAGGATGTTTGCCTATGATAGGTCCCGTATATGGGTTAAATAAGCTAGAAGGGGGGGGGGGTTTGAATAGCTTATCACCTTTTTAAAAATTTAGTGTTTGGCTTTTTCGAAGTTTCTTTCCTCTTTTAAAATTTGTTACTTGTAAACAAGTAAATCGAGTGCGGAAAGTAAAGAAGGAAAGAAATAACACGGTCGATTTTATCCTGGTTCGCGATACCCACAACCCCTAATGGATTCGAACACCCCTACTCCAGTCCTCGAGCTCCTCTCCGGACTCGAGATTTCTTCCACTATAAAGAAACTCCTTTATAGTAGGCGGAGAAGCCTTTACAACTCCCAAACCACTATCTATTTATCTTGGAACGATACACACACGTATCCTCCTCAAAATAAAATAGCAAATACCCACTACAAGACTTGTTTTGGAGCGTAATTCCCCGTTACCTCCTCAAAGACTTTGTAGTAACTCCCTAGACAATGTACTTCTACAACTTTGCCGTTTTTGGATCTTAGGTCTTAGATCTTGGGTCTTCCCTTTTCTTCACGGTGCGAAGGCTACTAACTCCCCGTTAGTACGCCTAAGACTTGGGTCTTAGAACAAGAGTCACCTCACTTCACTTCACCTCACTGCAAAGATTAGAATACAAGTCTAACAAACAAACAATATATGATAGGAGAGATTTATATTAAATCCGTGCAAAACTAGTATGTTACGGTACTAGCCACGGGGACGCTATTACACGTTAAGATAATATTCAACTCACAAGTGTGAGGACGAAAAGAAAAATCTCAACTCGCAAGTGCGAGGACCGTAAAGAAAAATATTCAACTCGTAAGTGCGAGGACCGTAAAGAAAAATATTCAACTCGCAAGTGCGAGGACTGTAAAGAAAAATATTCAACTCTCAAGTGCGAGGACCGTAAAAGAAAAACAAGTACACTAATTATAAGCACCACACACAAGCATATAATCACAACTCACACGTACGGAAAAGTAGCTCGTTGTAAAATAACGAGGGCCGCTATTATGCGTTAAATTATTGCGGAAAATATATAAACACGTAAGGAGAATATAAACAAGCAAGCAAGCAACTAACAACACAAATATATACACAAAATATTCGGCCAAATATTTTAACCAAAGGGGCCGAATAAAAATGAATTTGTTTTAAAAACAAATTCAAGTGGTCTTGCTCTTTTAAGTCCTTTTGAAATATTTTGAGCTCAAGATAAAGATCAAGGACTTGGTTGAGCAATGACAAGGAGGCTAATACTTTTGGTTACTTAAAGAATCAAGTTTATACCACTTAAGGTAAAACTAGACTATAACTTTGTTAACCAAACCAAAAGATAGCTAAATGGCCTTTTACACCCAAAATGGGTTTATCAAAGGACTTGGGGGAAGCTTAGGATAATCTTTTAAGTGCTTCCAAGAACTTACAAGTTGCTAAAATATACAGTAAACGAATCAACTTCAAGAACAAGTGTATATAAGAGCAAAATGCAAGATTAAGTGAATATAAGCTAATATATAAAGAAAATGACCAAGCAAGCACAATATATTAGCTATATATTCGGTTATATATATATAACAATATGAAACCAACTTATAACCCGTGAGATCTAGAGAGAAAACAAGAGAAAAAGCTAGTAACGAAGCTTTAACACACAAAAACACTCGCCAGAAAAGTTCGCGAAAAATGGCCGGAATTTGGGTTTCAAGGGAGACTTTTCTTGGGCTCAAAATGTCACTTACAAGCTGTCTAAACAAGGCTTGGAAAAACAAAGGTGACCAAGGGTGTGTGAAGGAGAAAGCAAGTATAGATGAAGAAAACAAGCCAAAATGATGATATATCAAGGTTTAAAAATGGCTTAACCCAAGGTTACGTTTTTGGCACAAAGAGGGCAGTAGGAAGAATGTTTGGGGAGAGTTTTCTTCAGCAATTTGTTGGCTCTCAAAGCTTGAAAAAGAAGTGGGGGGAGGGCTTATTTATAGCCAAAAAATCAAGCATTTTTTATTTAATTAAATGGCATAAAAGCACATGCATAAAAGGAAGGTGTGAGGAATATTCCTTTTGCCCTACCAGCTGTTAGAAAATTCAAATTTGCATGGGAAAGAGTGCCAACACGCCGTTTATAGAAAGCCCAAAAATCGAGAAATGCGCATACCGACACGATAAAAATGCGAATAAACAATAAATAGAAAAATCATTGAAATATTATGAAATTTTGGGAATCCCCTAGAAATATTCCCAGAATATTATGGTCAAAATTTTACCTTGAAATGAGTTGACTTCTATGACTTTTAAGCGACCGATAAATCAATTACGTATCGATTTAAGAAGTCCCGAAAAAAAGTCATCCAAAATTTACGAAACTTATTATAAAATGTCCTATGGAGAAACTAAGGACATATCCATGGTTTCAAGTCAAAATGATATGTGGAAGTATTTTTACGAATTTTTCGAATGTAAAAATGGCCTTCCAGAGCGACCGAAAAATTCATTTGTCTTTACCGACAACTTAGACAAAAGTTTTGACTTGATAAATATTCAAACATAATATTCCTTATGAACTAATGACTATGATGTCCAAGGAGTATTTAAGTTTGAATTTAAAAGATTTTATCCGGATAAATAGGATTTATGGGTTTTTCCGGAATAAAATCTATTTTTGGTCTTTTCGCATGGTTTTTGGCAAGGTAATTTGATTATAAATAATAAACAAATATATCAAGAATATTTGAGAGTAAAACATTTAAGAACGACACGCTTTTAAATAATTTGAGCAATTTTGGTTCGTAAAAGCAGTGTTTGAAAATTCTCGATATTCGTGCCTTTGGCCGATGCCTAAATCATTTTACATAAATAACCTAGAATATAAAATACCATCAAATTGATATTTCTATTCTAAGTCGATGTCTAAAATGTGTCAGAAAACATTTTGGTTAGGTTTGACCACTTTGACTTGATACTGGAAAATGTCGTCTCCCGGGGGAGCATTCTAAGTGGAATCCTAAATCTAATTTAATTTCACTTTTATTTTGACAAATTCCAAATCTAAAGAGCGAAAGCTATGACTCTGTCAATTTTCCCCTTTTTGGTATTTGTCAAAACTAATCATGAAAATTAAATATGTGTGTGCAATCTACTTCCCCTAAGTGTATGCATGGTACAAAACAAAATAAAAATTGGGGGTTACTTCCCCTAAATATATGCACACCATCATACACAAGCATTCAAGCACACAATCATGTATAAGCACATAGAATCACATTCATAGACACATAAGAGTTTGAGTTAGAATTTTACCCCACGTGATAAGTGTCGGTACTTATCACTAAATTTCAATGCCGTAATCTTTTCTGCAGAAACAAGGTTAGTACGAGCACATAGTAATTTTCATTTTATATTCCCGTAGAATATTCTCTTCCCCTTTTTGACATAATGCCAAAAAGTGAAATTAATATTGAGGGAGGGAACAAGGGAAGGGGATTTAGGTGATTAAATCCTACTTATTACAAGTAATTTCCACCAATCTCCTTATCACTCCAAACTAGTCGATCTTCCTTAATCTTCACATGTGGGACTGGTTTTAAATTAATTCCATAATTTTAAGACATAATCTAGAATTACATAATTAATCTCCCAAATTTACAAAAGAATTTAAATACAACTTGTTAAGCTCATCATGTAAAATGGTGTAACTTGACTTGCAATTCCATTCATACATGTGAGATCCATTTGATCGTTGAGAGATCAAATTTTCTGCAAGTTTATACTTAAATTGTTAGAAGGATTTTTCAAAATAGGCTTGTAACAAATTTTAAATAGAGTAAGTGTAATAGGATATGATTTTCGAATTTAAAAGAGTGTATATTCGAATTTTAGCACGATTCGAAACTCCATAATTCCTTAGTCCATAAATTTCTGCAAAATTTTAATGAACTTTGTTAGTAAAGAAAATGGAATCATGACTTAAGAAAAGATTTAGTCCTATTTAGCAGCATGAGTCACGATTTTGAAAAGCATTTTCTTTTCGAAAAATACAAGGCAACTTAAATATTGCTACAACATCTTAGAAACTTAATACAGCTATTTGATAGCATGCAATTATATGTGAACTATAAAAACCAAACCAAATGCATAATTTTCAGACTATACACGAATTCGAAATCAACATCAAAACCGAATGTATAGTTTACAAACTATACAAATCAACCGATAATAACTTTAAGTGTATAGTTTTACAACCATACCGAAAGAAGTCCTGCAGCAAATGTTAACAGAATTTTACAACTATGAATAATAATGTATAAATTCGAAAATCAAATTGAAGAACTAGCTAAGTAGAAGAGGTGCAGATTGTAGAAGATTGAGCTAGTTGTGGAGTTTGGAGTCCTTTGTATCCTGCAAAAGACATTGCAAGTCAGAGACAAAAGGATCATGCAGTGTGATTAAACCATGTAGTTTGTGTGGGGAGGGAAGGGCTGAGCTCAGGATTCACATCATTGCTCACTACACTACAAGGCAAACAGTTAGAACTCCACATATAAAAATAATAGAATGTAAAGTGCATAGAGTAAGAAAGTTCAAACAATGCTTAAGTGTTGTGGAGGACCAAATTTGACTAGGCTCAAATCCAAAGCAATTCCAAAGAGCAACAAAACTGCAAAACACCACTAAGACACAAAAGGCTAAGGTCAAGTGCAGAGTTGATCTTATCAAGGATAATTGATTTATAGTGGTCATATAGGCTAAATACTTCATTTAAGAAGTTTTAGCAAATATTATGGCTATCAGCTGAGTGATATATGATTTCATGGCTAAATCAAAAACAATAGTGACTGTCTTTTAGCATCATTTAGCCATCCCCTTTTTCAAGAGGGGACCTGCAAAACAAATAACCAAAAAAATGAGTTAGTAAAGATCATGAAGTTAAATGACTAGTAGCTATCAGTCTAATAAATTAATCAGAGTGATGTCATAGTGATTGTGGTTTATGCCTGACATCACTTAGCCACCCCAGGAGGGGGAGTGCCTGCCACCAGCAATCTCATTTTACTCAATTAATTGAGTCATGAGAATGGCATCATCTGGCATCTCACCCCATTCCTTAGGAAATCACAATTTAAGCCAAAGAGATATAAACTATCTCAAGAACCTGCAAGGGTTAGACAAGGTTCATCCTGGGTTCAGATCAAGGATTCTCTAAGGGGAATCCAAGCAGTCCTTGGAATCAGCAGTATAGTGAGGTCCATGTGTCCTAAGAATGCAATGATATTGATCTAAAATGAGCAAGTGGTACTAAAAACATAAGTACTACATTCATCATTCAAAAACCAAGGTACAAGAATCCTAGCATCACAACTGCATCCATTTTGGTAATGGCACCCATAACAACATAATAGAACATACATAGATAATATGCTTGATAAGATAGGCACTTAACAGATAGTGCTAAACTAAACAAAAGCTATCAAGCATACAAGACACATACATAAACTTAGTCAATAGTTTCCATGGAATCTTTTCACAACATCCTCAAACATGGCATCACATGACATATTAGGGTTTCCAGCAGTATTTCCATTTCCAACCTCACACTCTTTTGCATTAACTTCCACAATTTCAGTATCAATGGGCTCAATGACAACAGTGGGAGGCTGTTTAGAAGGAGTGTTCATGTTGATTTGGAACTGAACCAACTGAGACAGGTTGTTTTCCACAACAGACACCCTATGCACAACAGAGCTCAACATTGACATCACTATGTCCACTTTCTCAAGTAACTGGGTGAACCTTTCATTCAAAGCAACAAACTCTTTTTCCAAGTCCTTGAACTTGGTTTCAAGTTCCTCACATTGAGCAGAGAGTTTCACAAAAGCAGTGAAAGAAACAAGCAATTGAGCAGATTTATTGGAGGCAGAAACAGATGGATTCATGGCAGCATTCACATTAGGCACAACAACATTGTTCTCAACAGGTAAAGCAGCAGAAGCAGCAACATGCATATCAGCATTCACATTCACAAGTCCATCATCATTCAAAGGAGCAAAATATAAAGTGACTCTAGTAGACCTATCTGAGACTCACATGGAAGAAAGGAGGCATGTTAGTGTCAAACTTAAAGTATTCAAAGATCTGAGTTAGCAACAAACCATAAGGCATAAACCCACTTTTTGTTGAAGAAATCATTTTGTAAATGTCATGTAAGCAAGATTAAAGTCCACCTTTTGACTCACAATCTTGTACATGAGTTTTAGTTTAATAAAAGAAACAAGTTTTCCAGAATTTTGAGAAGGAAAATAGTTTACTCGAATGATTTGAGCTAAAGTTTGATACACTGGGGTAAAATGCTCATAGTTAATGCCATTAGCAGATTCAAACACATAAGCAGGAACATCATAGCCACAGAACACAGACATGTAAAGCCTTTTCTCCTCAGAGTTGAAGACAAAAGTCTTAAAAATATCTATAGGTTTCATAGCCATAGCAGATGGATGCATTTTGAGTGCCCTACCTAACACAATGTGATCAACAAGGATAGGACTCCCATTGACTACAGAGGTTATGTACCGAACTCTATTCACCCCACTCCGAACTCCTATATTACAATAAAACTCAGCAACAAAGTTAGGCAAGAGTCTTTTAGTAGGGAAAGACAACAAGGTATCCCACTTAGCATGTTGAAACTTAGCAAGCAAGTCAGACTCTCTAGACAACTGAATCAAACAACCAGGTTGCATTTTAGACATAGCAAATATATTTTGTGTAGATGTGGAGATAAACATGGGTGGTGAGTGTTTGAGTTTCTTTTTCTTATTTTTAGAGCTATCGGAGGTGCTAAACAGGTTAAGTGTAGTGTCAACTGGTGTAGAAGACATGGTGTAAGCAAGCAAGTACTTATAGCAAGAGAAAACAAGAGGTGAAATAATTACATAGGGTATGCAGAATACAACAGAAAAACACACTCTTAAATAGCCATAAACACACAGATTTTCAAGTACATGAACAATAATGAACAGATGACAATAGTACTAAACAGTACACTGACAAAGGACAAGGCACAGTACAAAAATAGTGTATAAATCTGAACAAAAGTACTAAGGCAGGTCAGGGTACAGGCCAAAAGCTATATTTTGGATTTATCTAACAAAGGTCAGCCACCATATCACAGCAAAAAGTACACACATGCCACATTCGGTACCTCAAAATAGTAACCACATTTAATGCAAAGTAAGAAAGGTGAACAACTAATGCAAGATATTTATTCAAACAATTATAGTTTAAACAAAGAAGGTCATATCAAGCTGCTAAAGATAGATAAGCATGGTACAACAAATCTTGCCAAGGATATGATCAATATCCAGTTTAAGATTTATGCAAGCAATGATGGAAACGTGCAACATAGAATGTATGAGGCCAACTAAAACAAACCTAGAGGTACTAGATATGCATGTAACTCCATTACAGACACAAGCCATAAGTGAACTAAGTGATAAACTAAAAGTTGAACCACAATGTAGTTCAAACTAGATTAGATACACAGTAGATAATCATGACAATACAATGTAAGCATTACACAAGCTACACAAGTAAGCACACATTGAGAAGCAATAGACCATACTTAAAGATATCATGAATAATCAAGTACCAATTATAAGTAAACTACCAAGCACACTGGAATAGCAACTAAACAAGCAGTATTCTATTCAATCAAATACTAGGCAAGGATATAGCAAGAGACTCCTCATCCGAACCAACTACAATAAGTAATAGGGATAACAAGTAACTCTATACTCGAACTAATAGACAATTTGGGCATATAAGAACTCAGACTCACATAGAACACATTTGATCATTGATACAAGACTGAGAACCTCATGCCAAAATAATAAATAGGACACATTATACTCAAGAATGACTGAGGAAGTATCAAACATATAGAATATCTAAGAACTTAACTTACAATAGGCAGAGGACAACCAAAGTGACAGTGTTAGAAATACTGATTCAAGTTATGTCAGGATCTATCCTAAGGAGCTGATCAGGATTGCATGAGTGACATCATCAGTATTTGTTAGGTCCAATATGTTTGTAGAAGGGGGGGTTGAATACAAACAGTACTGTTTAATCGAAATTTGTCCGGATAATTTAATTTATATTTTGACAAATTTCAGCGGAATTAAATGAAACAAAATTCAAGTTGAATATAAAATTATATTAACTTGAGGGGTTTGTTACAAATATAGTACAAAAATTATATCTAGTTAATAAAAACAAATTAGAAAATTCGACATGAATTTTTCTAGATTTGTTAATAAAAATCAAGATATAGATTAGGAGTAAAACCTCGCTAATAGTACAAGAGTATCAAGTAAACAAGTTCTATCGGATCAGATATTAAAAATAAGATGAATTTGATTTTCTATAAATTTTTCTGCTCCTGCAGGTTGAGTTCTTGATGAGAGAGAAGAGAGTAAATTGCCTTTGTTGAATGTAATATTCTTGTCTGATTGATTTGTGTTGTTTCTTCAAATATAATGTCTACTGCCTCTTTATCTTCAATTATAACTGTCAAGACAATAGGCAATACAATCTGTTCTTCCAAGACAATCAATTTTGTACTGCCAAGACAATAGGCAATACAATCGGCAAGACAATCAGGTTCTTCCAAGACAATCGGTAAGACAATCAAATTCTGTGATCTTTGTCTTGCTTTATCAAAAATTATCATTCTGTCTGAAGCTTTTTCTTTTTGATCATTATCAAGACAATCTGATTTGAACTGTCAAGACAATCAAATCAGATTTTTATTCTTCTTTTTTAAAGCTGTTTAGAATTAATCATTACCAAGACAATCGGTAAGACAATCAGAGATTGTCTTGCTTTACTGATTCTTCTTCAAGACAATCGGCAAGACAATCTCAGATTGTCTTGCTAGTTCATTTTTTCAGTTTTAAATTAAACTGATTAATAAATGATCATTTTAATTTAAACTTGCTTAAATGATAATTATTTAGATTTAATTAATTTAATAATTAATTTAATTAATGAATTAATTCTTGATGAATTAATTTATTAATTAAATTGACTACTTGATTTAAATTAATTAAAGAAGAATAATTATATATCCTTGAATTGTCTTAATTCTTTTCTGAATCACTGAAAGTAATAAATGAATACCACTGAATATTTTGTTGACGTTCCATGCACGGTCTGGTTCATGAACGACTAACTTCAATGACTGTCCTTTAATTTTCACATTAAAAATGTGATTCATTTTTCTTCTCATCTCTTTCTCCTTCTTGTACTCCACTATATTCCGTTTGAACCTGTCACTCTAGAAATCTCTGTCTTAAAAAATAAATCCACTTCTTTGATGCTATACTGAGGCTTGATCAGCAATCTGAGCTTCTTCCAGTGTAAAACATCAAAACTATAGATTGACTTTAGGGTTTTTCTTCTGACAGATAGTATCTTCTGAGATTCCTGTGACAGTTAAAGCTATTTACTTATTACAATCTAAGATTAAGTTGAGTTGAGTCCTCGAACTACAAATAGGCTGTGTCATATGCCTTTCAATCTCCCCCTATTTGTTTGTTAGAAAATAACAAGCAAATACCTAGAGGATTACTCAACTAACTCAACTTAACTTAGTAAAAGATAAAACTTTAAATACAAAGTAAATAAAAGAAAGGTTCTGGTTTATATTTAACATTGTCCAGATTCAAACATAAAAGATAAATACAAGATAGATGATCCTCTAGACTGATCATATAATACAATTTTCTATCTTGTCCTATCTAAGCCCTAAAGATATCACATGTAGAGCTGTTCTTCACTTAGAAGTATCTTCCTCCCTTATCTCTCCAGCTTTAATTTCATCTTCTTGTTCTAGAAATCTTCTGATATTCTCTGTGTCAAATCGTTCTTGATCATCCAAGGTTTTGATCAAATCTTTGTCAAGTACACGTTCATAATCTGACACAAGGCCTTTAGGTTTCTTAGGCAAAAGTCCAAGGTTGCCCCATAGCCGATTCCGAAGCATGTAATATTTCTTTTCAAAGCCAGTTAAAGCATATGATCGAATAATGTCAGCAACAAAGATACTTTCTTTATCTTCAAATCCTGTAGTCCTCAGCATATGTTCTAACCAGACCAGATGAGATGCAGTATATAATTTCATCGACTTAGAATCAAGGAAGCAAGAATGTAGTGTATTACCCTTGATACACTTAACATGATGTGGAGTTTGAATAACTTGTGGACTATTCCTTTGAGCGTACTCTAAAAGTCTTTCATGAAGTAAAATATTCAGTTCAGAAAACCTTTTTACCTTTAGAGACATAATCCACAGTTCAATCAAGCTTCTCTGTTGAAAGATTTGAAGTGACACATAGAGAGAACCCATTGTACGAGAGTCAATCTGAATTATCAGTTGATCTGCACATCTGTCAAACCCAGCTACTATCCTCGAGATTTCCAGCATTAATGCATCCATATATTGCAAGTAATTTGGATTGGTCTCTTGAAACTGTTGAAGTAGTTGGAGAAAACGTTCATCATCATTAGCAGTGTTTTGAATAGAATCAAAAATTTCTCTTGCTTTCTCCCACTTTGGACCAATCTTCAACTGAATATCTCTTTTCCTTTCTTGTACACTGATTGCATGTAGCTTTTGTTTCTCTGCATCTTCAGCTTGCTTCAGCTTCAATCTTTTATCCACTACTTGTCTGGTCTTCTCAAGCTTAGCTTGTCTCATCTGACGATCAGCTTTCTCCTCTTGAAGTTTCTTCTCAAATTCAGGATCATCTTGCCAGTTTGAAAGATCTTCTTCAATATCATTTAATTGCTGTACCTCAAAATTACTATTCTTGAGATCGAAATCAAAATCTGATACATCCTGATCATGAGCTTTTTCTTTTCCCTTTGTAGACTTCTCCTTATGCCTCCCCTGAGTTGACTGACCTCCAGACTTACTTCCTCCTGCTCCTCCAGACTTCTCTCCTCCAGACTTCTCCCCCTTAGTTGAGGCATCCTCTACAGACTTTCTTTGACTGTCAAGCTCTCTATTTTCATCATTATCCCCTCCATTATCACCATCATAGTCTTCAAAATATGTTCTTTGTTCTGGTGTGATATGATGAGTAGGTTTAACAATGTTGTATAGATGATCAAGTCCTTCAAACATATAGTCATATTTTTCTTCAAGCTTCGCAAAGGTTGTTGAATATGATTGAGCAGTTACATGCATTTCCACTTGAAGTTCATCCACCCTATTAGAGAGTCTGTCAATAGCATTTAGGATATCTGATCTTTCTGTAGATGCTTGAGAGTTGGATTGCATCAATGTATTGATTGCTGGAGTGAGTGTGGTCTTTATGTTCTGAACAACGTCACGAATAATCATGAGCTGATTGTTGACAGAGGTGGAAGAAGAAGACCGTTCATCCACTTGTTCTTTGAAAAATTGTTTTTCAGCCTCAGTTTCCATCAATTTCTTTTGTAGATCTTTTATTTGAGCCATAAGAGACAAAGTGTTTGTGTCAGTGTGTGCGCTCACCTGATGTTCACTCAAGGATATGTCACTCTCCTTTCGTGCATGTGTTTCACTCATATTTAAGGTGGTCCTCATATCACTCAACACTAACTCCTTTCCTTGAGCTGTACCTGCAATAGAAATCACCCTAGCCTCTTCTGGAGAGGTCAGTGGTGGTGCAATGGGAGTTCGCAATTCCCAATCCTCAGTCATCTCTATTAATTCATCTGGATTTGATAACTGAATTTCTTCAGTGATAGGATGACCAAGGTGCCCTTCACTTTCTCCAGATAAATCTGCGAGTGAAGAATCCCTTGAGGGAGCCAGGAATGTTCCTCCTGGGTGGGGAGATGATGACTCTATTATAAATGGCAGAGAGTCAAGATTTCCCTCTGAAGCCTGTGAAGGCTCTTCTACCGTAACAATGGTAGGCACTGTCTCAGTAACAATCTTATCGTGCACTCCTTGCTCAGTGTCCTTAACAATATCAGATTCTAAGGTAATGTTTTCCCCCATTATGAGTAATAGAGGTGTGCTTGACTCTGTACAAGGTGTCACGGCCCTTTGGCGAATTTCAATAATTTCATCCTGTTGAGAGGATGAAATTAGTAACAGTTCATCGGCCATTTCAATGTCCAAGTCCTTTTGGGAGGAAATGGATGGGCTAACAGTTGCCTCAAGTAGTAGGTTTCTTCTCTTCTTTGGTGGAGGCAGAGCCGTGGGATCACTCACATTATCACTTCTTCTACCAGCCTTTTTAGCTAACTGTTTGGTTCTGGATTTAGGTTTAGAGATTTGAGTAGACACAGTGTTTGGCTCTAAGACCTGGGATAGAGGCTGTGGTTCTACAACATCTTGGTCTGACCTATCAGCCACTTGGGCTCCAGAAACAGTTTAAGAGATAGAAGGCAATACCTGCTCCGTTGATGCAGTAGCTGTACCTGAAGGAATGGATTGTTCCATTTGAGGTTGAAGTTCCGGGACAGGTACATCTTCAGGTTCAGGTTCAGGTGCATTTACAAGTCGAGGAATGACAGGTAAATCTATGAAGGTAGACAAGTATGGTGTAACATACACTGGCACATTTGGTAATTTTCTATGTGTATCCAGGCTAGTGAATATTTTCTTGGTTTGCCTGCCTGATACCATAGGGTTATCATTCCTAAAGATTGTTTGTTGACCAACAGGAACAAGATGATTAAATATCAAAGTTAAGAATCTAGGATAATAACATAAAACTTTATTACCCGCATCAAAATCCCTTCTGGCCTTAACAATTCTACCAACAATAGTATTCCAAAGTAAATTACCAATATTGATTCTACGGTTGTTAGCAATAGCATAACCAATAGTTTGTAACATAGAGGTAAGTAAATGAAAGTTACCTCTGGCTGTATTAGCAAATACCTTGGAGATTGTGTCAAAAAATGCATCCCATTGTTGAACCAGGTTCTTTTTGCTCAAATTGTTCATATCAATTACTCCACGATAATTAATATCACTGGAAAATTGATAGAGTTGTTCACTGGTTGGAAACGGATCAAAATTATCCACTGGAAGGCCCAATACAGTAGTAAGGGTTGATTCAGTCACAACGTGGTGTGTTCCATCAAAGTCAAAAGAAAATGAGGTCAAATCTTCAGACACCACACCTTTTGTGCAAATCAATCTCAGTGGTCCTATTTTAATTGGGGCTTCCATCGAAATAGCAGTTCGGATAATTGAATCATCATTTAGAAACCGTATCCAAGGCTTAAATCGATCATAGGGACAATCATTCGGATTAAAATACTCAACCAAATTATGCTTCATTATCTCAAAATTATCAGCCATATTTTTTTTAACACAAAAACACAATTCAATTTTGGGAAGGTTAAAACAATTCGAAAATTTTCACAATTATTAATTAATTAAAATTAATTAAAAATTTGAATTAATTCAAAGTTGTCAGAAAAATCCCAAAAATTAGTATGATGATCTTCTAAACACTGGGAGTCTCAATCTATTTTTAGATTTCAAAGAAAAAATTTAAAACTCTCAAAACAGTGAAAACCCGATTGGAATTTTTGAAAAATTGATTTTTCAAAAACTTAATGAAACTCGTTGATATTCGGTTCAATAGATAGGAAATCGAACGATCTATTTGAATCCGTCCTTAGTTTTCAGTTTCGTTGAATAAAATCGAGCAGAGATTCGATGCAAAAGTCGTATGTATTGTATGTATATGTTTGAGTGCTCTGTGTCAATACACGAGAGAGAGAAAGATTGTCTTGATGCTGTTTTTTTTGTTTAAGTATAAATTTAACACTACAAGGCAATCGGTTGATTGTCTTGCCGATTGTCTTGGTAGTTCAAAAACTATCAAGACAATCGTTTACTATACTGATAAATTAAAAAAAAACGTAAATAATTTTTTTATTTTTTTAAATACTAAAATGATACTCCAAGACAATCAAGTGATTGTCTTGCCGATTGTCTTGGTAGTTCAAAACTATCAAGACAATAGTTTGTCTTGAACTAATATTAACAAAACAAAACAAACAACAAAAAAATGAAAAATATTTTATTATTTTACAAAATAACCTGCCAAGACAATCTGTGGATTGTCTTGGCGATTGTCTTGATACTATAATGACAAACAAGACAATCGATTTGTCTCTATACTAGCAAACATATTTATAAAATCTGGTAAAATTTGAAAAACAAAAATCAAAAATACAATTACCAAGACAATCAAAGGATTGTCTTGACTATTGTCTTTACATAATACAAATACTAATAACATACGAATTTATGTACAGAATTAATTCAATTAACATACACTCTCAATTATTAATAAAATTACTATAAATAAATATTTAGCAATAACATGGATTAATCTTTTTACGACAACCAATATAAATAACAAAAGGACAAACACTACAAAACATTTAATAAAATATTAGATATATTTACAAGAACATTTATAACAAATTAATGAATCTAAATACTTTCTAATAAATAACTTTCTAATAGAAAATTATTTAAAGAGAGAATATGATTCATTAAAATATCACAAATATTCCAAAACACAAGAAGTAATAAAAAAGTTATTATTAACTTGTTGACAAAGATTTTTAGCAATAACAAGCAATAAAAAGTTGATAAAATAATTATGCAAGTGATTAAAATTTAAAAATAATAATAAAATCACTTGCAATTATTAAAGAATAAACCTCAGATATTAACCAGCTTAATTACTAGGACTGTTCAACATACCCAATTCACCAACAATTTTGCTGAATGTGGATTCGTCAAGAGACTTAGTAAAAATATCTGCTGTTTGTTCTTCTGTGGGTACAAATAACAATTCCACAGTACCATTCATGACATGCTCTCTTATAAAATGATACCTGATGTCTATGTGCTTGGTCCTCGAATGCTGCACAGGATTGTTGGAGATTGCTATGGCACTTGTATTATCACACAAAATTGGAATTTTCGTTAATACAAAACCATAGTCTTTCAGCTGATTCCTAATCCACAAGATTTGAGCACAACAGCTTCCAGCAACTATGTATTCAGCTTCAGCTGTTGAGTTGGAAACTGTTTGTTGTTTCTTGCTGTACCAGGAAACTAGCCTACCACCTAGGAATTGACAACTCCCAGAGGTGCTTTTTCTATCTACAACACTTCCTGCATAATCTAAATCTGTGTATCCAACAAGATTAAAACCAGATTCTTTAGGGTACCAAATACCTAAATTAGGCGTACCCTTAAGATATCTTAAGATTCGTTTTACAGCAATGAGATGAACATCTCTAGGATCCGCTTGGAACCTTGCACACAAGCATGTAGCATACATAATATCTGGTCTACTTGCAGTAAGGTAAAGTAATGAGCCTATCATACCTCTGTAACTTGTGACATCTACCTTGGCAGAATTTTCACAAGCTCCAAACTTGACAGCTGTGGATGATGGTGTCTTAGCTGAAGATGAGTCCTCTATTTGATATTTCTTGAGGAGCTCTTTGATATACTTGGATTGACAGATAAATATTCCATCTGTCCTTTGACTTATTTTCAATCCAAGAAAAAATTTCAGTTCTCCCATCATGCTCATTTCAAATTTACCCTGCATTAACTTAGCAAATTTCTTGCACAAAAGATCATTAGTAGACCCAAATATTATATCGTCCACAAAGACTTGGACTAGTATTGTATCATTTTTATGTTTCTTAGTGAAGAGAGTTTTGTCTATGACACCTCTAACAAAGCCATTTTCAAGTAAAAAAATTCAGAAAGGGTGTCATACCATTTTCTTGGTGCTTGCTTGAGGCCATAGATAGCCTTGAAAAGGAAGCAGACATAGTCCAAAAGGTCTGGATCTTCAAAGCCAGGGGGTTGTTCTACATAGACCTCTTCATCCAGCTTACCATTTAGAAAAGCACTCTTTACATCCATTTGATAAACATTAAAGTTTGAGAATGCTGCGAATGCCAAGAATATTCTAATAGCCTCGAGTCTTGCCACTGGAGCATAGGCTTCATCATAGTCAATGCCTTCAGCTTGTGAATAACCCTTTGCTACCAGTCTTGCTTTATTTCTTGTGACTGTGCCATCTTCATCAAGTTTGCTTCTGAATACCCATCTAGTGCCAACCACTGTTCTATTTGAAGGTCTGGGTACCAGCTTCCATACTTCTTGTTGTTTGAATTGATTGAGTTCATCTTGCATAGCAATCACCCAATCAGGATCAGAAAGAGCTTCTTCAGTTTTCTTAGGTTCCATTTCAGATAGAAACCCTGAATAATTGCATTGATTCTGATAAGCTCTTCTAGTCTTTACTCCAACATCTGGATCACCAATAATTAACTCAAAAGGATGAGTTCTATTCCAAACAGTTTGTCTGGGTAGATTAATTCTTGATGATTCCCCTTGATTTGAATTGTGTTGTTGAGCATGACTTGTTGATCCTTCACTAACTCCCCCTGAGTTGTTGCCAGGATGATTAGATGAGTGTTCAGAAGTATGAGTGGTGTTTTCAATATTATCATTATTTTCACCACCATTATTCTGATTGAACTCATCATTGACATTGTTGTCATTAGCATCAGCAAAAACATTAGGTGGACTATCATCATCGGAATCTAGATCTGTCATATCTTCAAAAGATAGCTTTTCAGATGAATCTTCAGTTTGGATACTAGGGAGTTTAGTGTCATCAAATGTTACATTGACACTTTCCATCATCTTCTGATGTTCAATCAAATACACCTTATAAGCTCTTCTTTCATAACCAACAAAAATTGCTTCATGTGTTTTGGCTTCAAACTTTCCACCTTGATCGTCTCCTTCTTTAAGTACAAAGCATTTTGCTCCAAATACATGAAAGTATTTGAGTGTTGGTTTCTTTTCATTCATGGCTTCATAGGATGTTTTCATCAAGTCTTTGTTGAAAAGAGTTCGATTCTGAGTATAGCAAGCAGTGTTGACAGCTTCAGCCCAAAAATACAATGGAAGCCTTGATTAACTTAACATAATACGTGTAGCTTCAATCAAGGTTCTATTCTTTCTTTCAACTACCCCATTTTGCTGAGGAGTTCTTGGAGCTGAGTATTGTCTGGTTATACCTTTTTTAGTACAAAAGTCATTCAGAACTGCATTCTTGAATTCAGTTCCATTATCTGACCTTATAGCCCTCACTGGATACTTGGAATCCAACTCAATTAACTTGAAGTGATCAATCACCAGTTGTGGAGTCTCATCTTTAGAATTCAGGAACAAAACCCATGTGTACTTTGAAAAATCATCAACAATCACAAGAGCATATCTTTTCTTTGACATAGACATCACATTCACTGGACCAAATAGATCCATGTGAAGTAACTGTAAAGGATCAGTTATTGAAGATATATCAGTGCTCCTGTGAGTTGCCCTTTTTAGTTTGCCTTTTTGACAGGCATCACATAGTCCTTCCTGTGTGAATTCCATAAGAGGTAAACCTCTCACCATTTCCCTCTTAACCAAATAATTCATTGTTTTGAAATTCAGGTGAGAAAGTTTCTTGTGCCATAGCCAGCTTTCATCTGTGGATGCTTTAGAATAGAAGCAATTGATTTCTTCAGTGCTTCTAGTGTTCATGTTGGCTACATACAAGTTTCCTTTTCTGACTCCCGTCAGAGATGGTTGTTCACTTCTTTTTTGTGAAATCAGACAATTCTTTTTGTTAAAGTAGACTTCAAATCCCTTGTCACAGAATTGACTAATGCTGAGCAAATTATGCTCAAGTCCTTTTACAAAGGACACTTCTTCAATGATAACATTTCCAGCTTCAAGTGTGCCATATCCATCAGTTCTACCTTTGCTGTTATCTCCAAAGGTAACTACTGGGCCGACCTTCTCCACCACATTTGTCAGCAGGGTTCTGTCTCCATTCATATGCCTTGAACATCCATTGTCCAAGATCCAGGTTACTCGTTCAACCTGTTCAATACCCTGCAATGACAAATGGATTAAACCTTCTTCGGGACCCAAATTTGATTGGGTCCTGCGGATTTAAAGTATTGACCTTTATCAGGCAAAACAACATTTTTAATTTTAACATCTTTAGTCAATAAACATTTAACCTTATAAATAGATTTGAAAATCTTTTGTTTTATCTTGGGTATCCATGTTTCTCTAGCAGCAATAACACTTGTGTCATTGACTGGACATTTGACCTGGTAAACATTCTTGGTAACCCTTTGTTTAGTCTTAGGTACAAATGTCTCTCTCCTAACTTGAGGAGGTAAAGCAGTCTTTGATCGAACATTATTGTTCCTGTTCATATGCTGTCGAGGAGCAGTCTGTTTATCACATGCATAACTACCATTAAAATAAGCACGCATACTGTTAAAAGCACAAGACATACAATTGATAACACCACATGCTTTATGATTAGAATCAATGATAGGCATGGTATTCATGTTAGACATGTTATTTTTCTGCTTCAACTTATTACCACCTAATCCAGTCTTAGAAGAACTAGCTGTTTCAACAACCTTGACTAGCAATTTAGGTACATTTTTCTTGGATGAAACATTCGTTGGATTAGTGTCCTCAACAGATTTAGCCTTAGCAAAGACTGTGACATCTTTCTTGGATGAAACATTCTTTGGATTAGCGTTCTTAACAGATTTATCCTTAACAAAGACTATGCCATTTGCACTATCCTCATTTCTCATTTCTTCTTGGATAACCATAGAAAGAATATCTGGTGGTCCAGCATCAGATTTTTTAAACAGAGGTTCTTTAACATTTTTGAGCACATGTGGTATTCCCCTTTCTTTAGCACTAACAAGGTTAGGGGAATTTATGCCCAATGATCTAACAGCTTCATTGTAACCATACCCTATACCTGTTGTTCATTCTACAACTTGATTGTTAAAAAACTCTTTGGAAACTTTAACAGAATTATAACAAGCCCTGACCTGTGTTTCAAGTTCAGTAATTCTAACCATTTGTTTGCCTACAACTTCTAGAATAGCTTTCTCCTTTTTATAAAGCATTGTTATTTCATCTCTTTGTTGATCTTGATTAATATGCACCTTTTTCAATTCTGACACTTCATTTTCAAGTTTAGTGCTTAGCAGATCTAGTCTATTATATCCAGTTTGTGCATTACCTAAGGAATTGTATAGACTACGAATCAATTCAGTGTCAGTAACAATTACCAGTTTGTTTTGATGATCAGATGCTTCATCATTTGCCACCAACGCAAGATTTCCATATTTTTCATCTTCGCTGTCCGTGTCATCCCAACTCTTACCAGCCGCAACATAGGCTTTTCCAGGTTTCTTCTTCTCAGCAGCAAAATCTCTTCTTTGAGTTTGCTTGGGTTTCTGACATTCAGTGGCAAAGTGCCCTAATTCATTACAGTTGAAGCAACGAATCTTGCTTCTGTCAACAGATCCAGTTTTGTATCCTCCCCTGTTACTAGAGGAAGAAGATCCTCTTCTTTGGAATCTATTATTTGACTTAAACCTGTACTTTGGATTTCTTCTGAATCTGAAGTTGCCAAATTGCCTTACCATCAATGCCAGTGATTCATCTTCCTATTGACGACATGATGAATTTTTAAGTGAGTTAAAAATTCTAGATAGATTTTTGACGGAATAAAATTAGGATCTTGATTTTTGTATCAATCAATAGGCTCTGATGCCAATTGTTAGGCCCAGTATGTTTGTAGAAGGGGGGTTGAATACAAACAGTACTGTTTAATCGAAATTTGTCCGGATAATTTAATTTATATTTTGACAAATTTGAGCGGAATTAAATGAAACAAAATTCAAGTTGAATATAAAATTATATAAACTTGAGGGGTTTGTTACAAATATAGTACAAAAATTATATCTAGTTAATAAAAACAAATTAGAAAATTCGACATGAATTTTTCTAGATTTGTTAATAAAAATCAAGATATAGATTAGGAGTAAAAACTCGCTAATAGTACAAGAGTATCAAGTAAACAAGTTCTATCGGATCAGATATTAAAAATAAGATGAACTTGATTTTCTATAAATTTTTCTACTCTTGCAGGTTGTGTTCTTGATGAGAGAGAAGAGAGTAAATTGTCTTTGTTGAAAGTAATATTCTTGTCTGATTGATTTGTGTCATCTGTGTCTTCATATATAATGTCTACTGCCTCTTTATCTTCAATTATAACTGTCAAGACAATAGGCAATACAATCTGTTCTTCTAAGACAATCAATTTTGTACTGCCAAGACAATAGGCAATACAATCGGCAAGACAATCAGGTTCTTCCAAGACAGTCGGTAAGACAATCAAATTCTGAGATCTTTGTCTTGCTTTATCAAAAATTATCATTCTGTCTGAAGCTTTTTCTTTTTGATCATTATCAAGACAATCTGATTTGAACTGTCAAGACAATCGTCAAGACAATCAAATCAGATTTTTATTCTTCTTTTTTAAAGCTGTTCAGAATTAATCATTACCAAGACAATCGGCAAGACAATCAGAGATTGTCTTGCTTTACTGATTTCTTCTTCAAGACAATCGGCAAGACAATCTCAGATTGTCTCGCTAGTTCATTTTTTCAGTTTTAAATTAAACTGATTAATAAATAATCATTTTAATTTAAACTTACTTAAATAATAATTATTCAGATTTAATTAATTTAATAATTAATTTAATTAATGAATTAATTCTTGATGAATTAATTTATTAATTAAATTGACTACTTGATTTAAATTAATTAAAGAAGAATAATTATATATCCTTGAATTGTCTTAATTCTTTTCTGAATCACTGAAAGTAATAAAGGAATACCACTGAATATTTTGTTGACGTTCCATGCACGGTCTGGTTCATGAACGACTAACTTCAATGACTATCCTTTAATTTTCACATTAAAAATGTGATTCATTTTTCTTCTCATCTCTTTCTCCTTCTTGTACTCCACTGTATTCTGTCTGAACCTGTCACTCTAGAAATCTCTGTCTTAAAAAATAAATCCACTTCTTTGATGCTATACTGAGGCTTGATCAGCAATCTGAGCTTCTTCCAGTGTAAAACATCAAAACTATAGATTGACTTTAGGGTTTTTCTTCTGACAGATAGTATCTTCTGAGATTCCTGTGGCAGTTAAAGCTGTTTACTTATTACAATCTAAGATTAAGTTGAGTTGAGTCCTCGAACTACAAATAAGCTGTGTCATATGCCTTTCAGTATTGGTGTTCGTCAGGATTGGAAAACTACGTTAGGATTGCAAGATTGATCGAGATTGAAGATTGTAAAGATATATTTTACTCCTTATTTTTAGGATAGATTGATATGTCGGTTCCTGAATTATAGGAACACAACTATCAGTTAAGATATGTACTAAGAGTCGTAAGTAATTGATTTGGTATATCTTGTAATTGATAGAGCAGTTGTGTAATATATATAAACACAGTTTAGGTTTTACTTATGAGTAATCGCTTACACGAGATATCTTGTAACCTAGTAGCTCTCAAGAACATCAGAATTTCTTGAGAGAGTTTGTAACAGTTTTATATCAGAGTTAATAAAGCTATTATTTATTCATACTTTTTTTTATTATTATTGTTTAATTCTAAAATCTTATACAATTGTATTCAACCCCCTTCTACAATTGTAAATCACCGGGCAACAATTGGTATCAGAGCAAACTGATTATTTAAATCAGAAACGATCTTAAGATGTCGACGAGTAAGTATGAAAGCATTAAGATTCCCATTCTCAAAAAGTCTGAGTACCCTACATGGAGGGTAAAGATGTTGATGTATTTGGAAGCCTCTGATCCTGACTATCTTGATAGGATCTATGATGGACCCTATGTTCCTAAGAAACTGGTTCAATTAACAGGGACTGTTCCTGAACACTATGTTCAGAAGACAAAATCAGAGTGGACTGCTAAGGAAAAGGCTGAAATTCTCAAGGATGCTAAAGTTAAGAACATTCTGCACAACAGTCTTGATGCTGTCATGTCTAACAGAGTGATAACATGCAAAACTGCAAAGGAGATCTGGGAAACTTTGGAGACTCAATGCCAAGGCACAGAGTCTATCAAAAAGAATAGAAGGGCACTACTGATTCAAGAGTATGAACAGTTTGATGCCAAACCTGATGAGAGTCTTACAGATATGTATGATAGATTACTTACTTTGATGAATAATTTATCTCTTGTAGGCAAAGAATATGAAGCTGAAGACTCTAACACCAAGTTTCTAAGAGCCTTACCCGGGGAATGGGATACACAATCCTCAATCATTTGACATCAGTATGACCTTGACACTGTGTCTCTTGATGAGGTGTATGGAATGCTTAGAACCCATGATCTTGAGGTTCAACAAAGGAAGAACAAGAAGAGCAACAAAGCAAAGGCTGTTACTTTAAATGCTGAATCAAAATCAAAGGGAAAAGCTGTGGAGGTTTCAAGGAGAAGAAGTAGAGCTGTAGAGTCAAATCCTGATGACTCATCATCAGATCCTGATGCTAATCCTGATACTGATACTGATAATGACTCTACTGATTCAGATATGATGGAAATGGTTGCTATGATAGTCAAAGGCTTCAAGAAGATGAAGTTCAGGAAGGCTAGGAATCAAGGCAACTTTCAAAAGAAATCCTTCAATGCTGATAAGAACAGATACAAGAAGAATGAAGCTAAAGGCAGCAAGTTTGACAAGTCAAGGTCAAAATGCTATAACTGTGATGGAATGGGTCACTTTGTAACTGAATGCAAAAAGGCCAAAACCAAGGCTCTTATCTCATCAAGCAAGGATTGGATGGACTCTTCCTCAGAATCTGAAGAAGAAAAAGTGAACTATGCATTGATGGCCAATGTTGATGAGATTGTTGCTCCTGATAATAAGGTACCTGAAATTGTCTTTGATTTTGATACTGATAGTGTTTCTGAGTTGAGATCATTTCTAAAATCTTTGCATGTTAGCTTTAAAAGTCAATCTCTTGAAAATGCTAGAATTCTATCTGAAATGGCAGAGGTTCGAAAGAGAAATGATCACTTAAAAGCTGAGTTACTCTTTATGCAAGAAGTACAAACTGAATGTGATAAGGCTAAACACATGGAAATTGAATTATAATTGAAATGTACTTCTCTGGAAAAAGAACTTGAATATGCTAATGAGAAACTCAGAACCTGGACTTATTCTGGTAGGAAATTTCACGAGATTAATACTGATAAAAATTGGAAAGAATGTCTAGGTTATAAGCCAGAGAATTATCAGAAACTGAAAAAGAAAGTTGTCGTGGATGAGAAGACAAATCCAAAGACCTATAGACATGTTATAGACAAAACCAAATCTGATACTGAACCTGTCAATTTTGTGTATAGTGAGAATCCCAAATCAGTTACTGAAAAGGGATCAACTTCTGCTAAACAAAATACAGAGAGTGTGTCTAAAACTGTTAAAGTTACAAGTACTAAAAATGTAGGTCTTTTGTCTAAGAAACAACTGAGAGACAGAATCTGTGAAGTTATAGATAGAAAGAAAACATCTACTGCTAAAAGAAACAGGAATGGTAAAGTTGGAATAAATAAAGAGAATAACTACAAGTATATTCCAAATGCACCTAGAAAAATATATTATAACTGTGGTAACTCTAACCATATTTCTATTGATTGCAGGAAGAGTAAAAAGAAAGCAACTGTGATTCCTAAGTCCGACATTAGGAATAGATCAGTATTTTATAAACCACAGAATCCCTCTTTTCATTGTGGTAGTAAATGGCATTCTATCTATACATGTGAAGAATACCATAGTTTGTCCTACAACTTTTATGATCCATTATCTAAGTTTAATAAAAGTACAAATTCTGGTAAAACAAAGAATGTGAATATTAAGAATGCACTTGTTAATTATAATATTGACAAGGCAAATCCTGATGGATTCAATCCTGATAGAACTGTTTTTGTCAAAAAGACTTCTGCTTCTAAAAATGTTAAAATGCATACAAATAGAACCCAACAAGTGTGGTTCTTAAAAATTCTAACTAAGTTCTTTGTGTTTCTGATTGAAGGGTAAAAAGAAAAATGTGTTAGTCATGGATAGTGGATGCTCTGTGTACATGATTGGAAACAAAACCTTGCTATCAGAATTTGAGGAGAAGGCTGGCCCAACTTTGTCTTATGGAGATGGAAACATTGGACAAACTTTGGGATATGACAATATTATTATTGGAAATGTCATCATTGAAAAAGTAGCTCTGGTGAAGGGACTCAAACACAATCTGCTAAGTGTTAGTCAAATCACAGACAGAGGTTATCATGTTAACTTTAATGATACTCATTTTGAAGTGGTCAGTAAGGCATTAGGAAAGGTTGTCTTAACTGGTTTAAGGCATGGTAACATTTATGAAGCTAATATCTACTCCAGTACTTATGGTCCCTCTACATGTCTCATCAGTAAAGCATCTGTAGATGAAAGTTGGAATTGGAACAAGAAGCTTTCTCATCTCAACTTCAACAACATCAATGAGTTGGTAAAGAAAGATTTGGTGAGAGGATTACCAAAGACATTGTATACTCATGATGGACTCTGTGATGCTTGTCAGAAGGCCAAACAGAGAAGGACATCATTCAAGAGTAAAACTAAATCCTCAATTGATGAACCATATCACATGCTCCACCTTGACTTGTTTGGACCAGTTAATATAATGTCCATCAGTAAGAAAAGGTACACTCTAGTTATTGTTGATGAATAGACTAGATTTACCTGGGTGTATTTTC
This sequence comes from Saposhnikovia divaricata, assembly GCA_036435485.1. Classification (NCBI taxonomy): domain Eukaryota; kingdom Viridiplantae; phylum Streptophyta; class Magnoliopsida; order Apiales; family Apiaceae; genus Saposhnikovia; species Saposhnikovia divaricata. The sequence continues at coordinate 145,770,750 of CM071596.1, read as the reverse complement.
TGCACAGAAAAGATGAAACTGCCGAGATACTTCTGGACCATGTGAGACTCATTGAAACTGGTACAAAGTACAAAGTCAAGATTCTGAGAAGTGATAATGGAACTGAATTCAAGAATTCAGTAATGGAAGAGTTCTGTAAATACAAAGGAATAGTTCAACAATTCTCTACTCCTGGCACACCCCAGCAAAATGGAGTAGTTGAAAGGAAGAACAGAACTCTCATTGAAGCTGGCAGAACTATGTTGGAAGAAGCAAAATTACCTACATATTTCTGGGCAGAAGCAATCAACACAACATGTTATACTCAGAACATTACTTTAATCAACAGACATGGTGTGACTCTGTATAAAATGATCAAAGGAAAGAAACCAAGTCTGAAGCATCTGCATGGGTTTGGCTGTAAGTGTTTTGTTCTTAGACCTCATCCTGAACAGCTAGGAAAATTTGAGACTAAAGTAGATGAGGGCATCTTTATTGGATATCCAACTACAAGAGCCTTTAAAGTCTACAATCTGAGAACTAAGAAAGCCATGGAGTCTATCAATGTATCTTTTGATGATAAGAAGATAACAGGAATTGCTGAAGACTCACATGACAATTTGATCTTTGCAAATGAAGCTACCAAGAATCCTGATAAATTTGTGTCAGATATTGATATCTTATCTGATCCTGAAGATCTATCTATTCCTGATGATGCACCAATTACTGATGGTGAGGCCACTAATGCAAATAATGAGGGGAAGAAATAGCAAGATACCATCAACACTGATACAACTCAAGCATCAGGAGGAGGTTCATCAGAAACAGATTCAAGTGATAATCCTGACAACACTTCAGGAGGAGATAGCACTATCTCAGGGGGAGCTTCTAATGATTCTAGTTCTTTTGAAGATAACACCAATCCAGGGGGAGCATCCAACTCCAAAAATGAGTTACCATCAGCAAGGAAATGGACTAAAAGTCATACTCCTGATTTAATTATTGGGAATCCTGATGCAGGTGTTAAAACTAGAATTGCAACTCAGAATGAATGTCTTTATCATAACTTTCTGTCAAAGGAAGAGCCTAAGAAAGTTGAAGATGCACTCAAGGATGCTGATTGGGTTACAGCAATGCAAGAAGAACTGAATGAATTTGAAAGGAATGAATCTGGAAACTTGTACCAAGGCCAAAGGACAGGTCAATTATGGGTACAAAGTAGGTGTTCAAAAACAAGACAGATTCAGATGGTACAATTATGAGGAACAAAGCAAGGCTAGTTACAAAGGGGTTTTCTTAACAGGAAGGGATAGATTATGATGAGACTTTTGCTCCTGTTGCAAGGCTAGAAGCCATCAGGATTTTTCTGGCATATGCAGCCCACATGAAGTTCAAGGTTTTCCAGATGGATGTTAAAAGTGATTTTCTTAATGGAGAATTGGAAGAGGAGGTATATGTTGAACAACCTCCTGGTTTCATTGATCCTAAATATCCAAATCATGTCTACAGACTGGATAAAGCACTTTATGGACTAAAGCAAGCTCCAAGAGCCTGGTATGAAACTTTTGCTCAATTCTTACTGGAAAGTGGATTCAAAAGAGGTACAATTGATAAAACTCTATTTTATTTGAATCATGGTAAGGATTTGCTGTTAGTTCAGATTTATGTTGATGATATCATTTTTGGGTCAACTAACACAAAGCTTTGTGAAAAATTTTCAAAGCTAATGCAGTCTAGATATCAAATGAGCATGATGGGATAAATGAGCTATTTCTTAGGTTTGCAAGTTAAACAGACTGATGATGGGATTTTTATCAATCAGTCAAATTACACAAGGAATTTTCTGAAAAAGTTTAACATGCAAGACAGTGCTACTGCTTCAACTCCCATAGCTACAGCTACTAAACTTGATCCTGATCAAGGTACTGAAGTAGATGTAACTAACTACAGAGGTATGATTGGCTCACTCTTATATCTAACTGCTAGTAGACCAGATATCATGTATACAACATGTCTATGTGCAAGATTTCAGGCAAATCCTAGGGAACCGTATCTCATCGCAGTTAAAAGGATTTTCAGATACTTGAAAGGAACTCCATCTCTTAGCCTTTGGTATGCTAGAGAGTCTAATTTTCGTTTATGTGGTTACTCAAATGCTGATTTTGCAGGGTGCGAAATAGACAGGAAAAGTACTTCAGGCAGTTGTCAGTTTCTGGGAGGTAGACTAGTTTCTTGGTTCAGTAAAAAGCAAAAGTCTATCACAACATCAACTACAGAAGCTGAGTACATTGCTGCAGGAAGCTATTGTGCTCAGATAATATGGATGAGAAATCAACTAATGGGCTATGGTTTGTCATATTCAAAAATACCTATTTATTATGATAACCAAAGTGCTATTGCCATGATAGGAAATCCAGTTCAACATTCTCTTACCAAGCATATCAGTATCAGATATCACTTCATTAGAGAACAAGTACTGGAAGGGACAATTGAGTTGCATTTTGTTCCTACTGATCAACAGTTAGCTGATATATATTCACCAAGCCACTTTTACAAAATTGGTGAATGAACTTAGAATGGTGAACTATGAGAGTTTTTGAGAACAAGGAGAGATCAATTCCTGATGATCATCAAATCCTGATGATTATCATATCCTGATGAGAAGTCAAACTTTGACCTTGTCAACATCCTGACAATGGTCAAATATTGAATCCTGATGCGACGGTTCGCTAATCAGTACAATGGCTCATAGGAGTCCACATATGGTTTTGTATTATTGACTTGATTTTGATTCATGTTATGAACTTCTGATTAATTTGGTTAAATTTTGTGATTTCTATGCTTATCAGAACAGTTAATTACATAAAAGTACAAAACATCATAATAAAATTGATAAACAGGATTTTTCATTCATATTGAGAAAACGATTACATGAGTACATCAAATTTTTGTTATTTTCTCTATCTTCTAATCTATCTCACAGCTGAAGGAAAATGTTAAATACTCCATTGCTAGCATTCATCCCAGATCCCATCTTTTGCACTTTGTTTGGGTGGTAGATAATGGAATAGGGTTATTTTTGCCAACATATTCATTAACAATGGTTAGAGGGTTTGGATGAGGATGCTTTAGAGGAAAGCTAAACAAATGTTGCTTGAAGAGCAGCATCCATATCAATCTCTTTTGAAGGTTTAGAAGAGACTACGGCTGGTTTTTCTATCTTTATTTATTCGAGACAGGCATCCATTTGCATCCATAGAGTCTCAAGCTACCTTTCCTAATCCATGGTTTCGAACTCTTCGCGAGAATAGCTAAGAATATCTCCCTTCTCTACGAGATGGAGATTTTTCTATTTTACGCTCATGTTTGACATATTTGTTAAATTGTTTTCTGAAGGGTTTTTGAGCTTTATCAGGTTAATACAAGTGATTGTTACATGTGAAATTAAAGTGGATGTGTCTTAGCGTGATATATAGAGGTGGGATATTCTAGAGAACATGAAACATTTCCTATTCTCTTCATGCCGGGTTCAGGTATTTCACCATTTTGATATTTGATATATTTAATTTCTCTAATTAAATATTTTCATTGTTACAATTTTAATCAATATCACAAAAATGTTTTAAATCTTTGTTGGACAATTGTACGAGCGCGTGTGCTTCACTTATAGATACATACATATAGTTCCAGTAATTATGTGCACAAGTTAGTTCTTGACACCTATCATTGAGAGTAATTTTGTTTGCCTAAACAAAACACAATTGTTTTTCAATTGAACACTATTCTCATTATATCAGTATTTCATCGTCTATATCTCTCTATGTGCATACGAACCCTAATTTTCAAAATCTCAAAAATCTCTCATTCTCAATTACAATTGAATCTTCACCATTCATGAACAGTAAGGTTGTAATCAACGGAGTTACTTTTGCTACTAACAACTTCATAGCTGTTCTCAATCATCTGGATTTACCAAATGATTTTCATATCATTCAGGATTTTTTATCCTCAAGCCCAATTAGCTATGCTTTAACCCAACCTGCCAAGGTATCTTTTAAGTCTGTTATGCAGGTTTGGAATACTGCTGTATTTGGGGTAGGATCTGTATCAAGACAGACCCAGATGACATTTGAATATAATGGTGTCACACATCATGTGACTCCTGAAGTTGTGGTAGAAGCTCTTCACTTACCATCTCTTAGTGGTAAGACTCCTGATAATATTCCTGATTCTTCACTTCTTGAGTTTGCCACAAGTTTGGGATACAATGAAGAGCCAAAGAAGTTTGCGAGTCTGTACAGAACCAAGCTTAAGAAAGAATGGAATTTCTTCTTTGACACAATCAGTAGATGCTTCCCGAACAAAGCTTCAAACTTTGATGCACTACCTTCTGGCTCAGTCAAAATTGGGTACTCTCTAATCCATGATACTCTGTTTGACTATGAATCTTTTGTTTTGAAAGCATTAAGTGATAGAAAAATAGATAAATGTGGTTATGTCTGTTTTCTTAGATTCTTTCAATTAATATTCTCTCATTTATGTCCAAATGCTAAATTTGAAAATGATACAATTTTACCTACCTGTAAAATTTCTGATAACAATATCAAAGTCCTGATAAATTTTGATAAGGCAAATGGTTTTGAAGGCAATGCTTTCATTCCTGATGAGGTCATGCTTCTTTTGACAAAGAGAATGCCTACTCGTTATGGATCAGTTACTGATGGTCTTGGACCTAGTTCTGGTGCTATGAGACAGGACTCTACACATCCTGTTCCTGACCAAAGCAAACAATCTAAACACTTTTCCAAATAGTTAACCACCTCTGGTGTCTCCCAAAAGGCATCAGTTGTAAAATCAAAGAAGTCAGCTAGATCTGATGTGTTTGGAAGATAATCAGGATCCAAGGATTTCTCCATCAAAACCCACACTCAAATGAAGTTACAAGGGGGTGAACAAGGGGTCCTGGTCATGAAGAAACCTGTTCTTAAGGTTGCTGAGTCTTTGATTGAGGCTGGAGTATATAATGAAACAGGGGAGAAGAGAATTTTTTTTGCAACAGGTGGATTCTGATTCCGATGGTGATGATACTATGCCAAGATCATCAATTATAAAGAAAAATAAAGTTACTGACATTGCTACTGAAGCTTTGGCTAGTTCTGAAAAGTCAAAGAAGAGAAGAAAAATAATCAACAAGAGCAGGTATCATATTCCTATGGGGATATAGAATCTTACTGATGATATAGAGACTGTTCCTGATGTCTCTACTAATCCTGATGGATCATCAGTTCCTGACACTTCTGTCAATCCTGACATTCATACTCCTAATACCTCACCTATCAAGACTGTTGAGATTTCTGATTCTCCAGCACCTGCTTCTCCAAAAGGAAAAATTATCAATATGTCATGGGAATAGGTTATTGCTTCTGCTGTTAAGCTTGGTCAACAGCCACCACCTCTTCTTCAGAAAAGACAAGCTGCAGCAAAGGTCTTTGAAAGATAGAAGAAACAGAGGCTCACTTCACCTCTGAAAGGATCTAGCCCACAAGAACCTGGATTTCAAAGGAGTCCAGCAGCTACTGATGATTCAGCCCCACAAGAACCACTCTCTCAAAGTGAGGGTACAGACAAGAGCATTCCTGCCACAAAAGAACCATCTTCTCAAAGTGAAGATGCAAGCATTCTTACATCAGCCAATGTAACAACCCCAGATCCGGGGTCAGGGACCTGGTCGTTACGGTCTCAATTCCATCAACAATACTTGATCTTGAATCAAAATAAATAAACAGCATGCTATGACCCCTGTTAGGTCCAATATGTTTGTAGTGTTGGGACAATCAGATCTTGGCACTGCGATTTTTGATACAATACATTAATGAGTACGAATAGAAAAATCACCTTGTTAACGGTTGATTCCACGCTCTTCTATTGTATTCCCAAATTCCCTTGAGCGAAGTGTGGCCTTCGTCTTCTCAAGTTAACCTCTCTTCTTGCTCCTGGGTGGCTACCAAATTTTTTCGACCACCCTAGCAAGAAGAGAATAGGAATATATATAGGGCTACAATAGGGATCATGGATAATTAGGTTGGGCCTTCTAATTACATCTTGAGCCTAGCCCAATGTAATTAAATATTAATTCAATCCACTAAAGAATTACTATTGGCACTACCTTTCCTAATACCGTAATTTAATTAATTAATTCGGTTCCAATATTATTTGCCTATTAAATTCCCCATGTTTAAAATATCGCATGTCCATTAATTAAATAAATTACTGATAATTCATTTAATTAATATCTTTTATCCTTGATCATCCACTCAACCTTTATTTAATTATGCCGGAATAATCCACCTGCAGGGTTTCACATAATTAAATCTTTTTGAGCTTTCAAGGGGACATCATTAACCCGAATATTATCAGGACATGGATTCCTTCAATAAATAATATTCACCATATATATTATTTCATCACCCAAAATATAATGAAATAAATCAAAAGAATTATTTTATATATAAATCAAAGCATGTAAATAATATACACGTGTCAATTACTATATCTGGATTAAGAACCTAAGCATTAATAATAACATAGAATCTTAGTTCACCTTCTTAATCAGTATAAGGGAACAATTCTAAATTTGATCCTGTTCAATATACATAAAGTATACTAGTATTATTTATTAGTCAATATAAACTAATCTAAATAATACTACAGCCATTCCAGTGGATTGTCTAACACCACCTGTGCTGTGAACCATATTATATTATATAAACCGTATTTAATAATCTAATATTCTGTATCCCATTTGATACTAGATTATTCACAATATATAATATTTAGCCAACATGTAAACATTTAAATGATTCTCAATAAAATAGGCCAGAAAAAAATGTATATACTTCAAATAAATATTTTCGGTATACACCAACAATCTCCCACTTATACTCAAAATATTCTATGAGTATATCAGTGTTTATTTAATCCACTATTACACAAAAAAACTATGTGTCCATCCATCTGACTCCTATCGCTTCCACATGCCTGTCAAAAACTTTGGCTGGCAAGATCTTTGTGAAAGGATCTGCCCGGTTGTCTTCTGATGATATGTGAGCCACAACTATATCTCTTCGCTTTACGATTTCTCGTATGAGATGATACTTACGTTCAATATGTTTAGCTGCTTTGTGATCTCGCGGTTCCTTCGAATTTGCCACAGCACCAGTGTTATCACAATACACTGTCAAGCTCCTAGGCAAATTAGGTACCACATCCAAGTCCAAAAGGAAGTTCCTGAACCATACAACCTCCTTTGCAGCCTCAGAGGCCGCCACGTACTCGGGTTCCATGGTAGAGTCTGCAATGCATTTCTGCTTTACACTCCTCCATATAACGGCTCCACCTCCCAAAGTAAAAACATATCCCGAGGTTGATTTCCTCTTATCCCTATTTGATTGGAAATCTGAATCAGTATATCCCAAAGGAAATAGATCTGAGGCCTTGTAAATTAACATATACTCCTTAGTCCTTCTCAGGTACTTGAGTATAGTTTTTATAACGCCTTAGAAATTTCAGAATATTTAATTACTAAAAGTTATCTATTTTATGTTAAATATAAATTATGTGGTGTGTGAATTGGTTGAGGAAGTATTATATTGTGGAATAATGTTTGGAGGTTTGGTTGAAGTTTTATATATGTTATATAAGCCCGACTGTTTTTAATTATATTTTTGGGATTTATTTCCTAATTAATATCGTTATATTTACTTTCTGAGAATTTTTTAAAATCATCGGAATTAGTAAAAATTATGAAATCTTTTGTTTTATTAATTTTATTAGTTTATTTGAGTTTTAAAAATGTTGTATGGAATTGTTTTGATTTTTAATGATTTTAAAATGATTTTATGAATTCTGTTTCATTTTACGGATTTAATCTTGTAAAATCCGTATTTAATTCGTTTGTAATCCTAAAAATATTTTGAGAATATGTGGGTGATGGTAATTTTTCATTCTTTATTTTAAAAATTTAAAATTTAATATTCCACCTATTTTTAGTTTAATTGTTTTTTTTATTTGATTTTAGGAATTTAGTTATCAGAATTGTGAAAAGAAAATGTTTTTAGAGTTTTCCCCAAATCTTTTCCATTTAAAACCATAATTAGACTTTCTAGAAAAACAGAACACAACATCAGTCTCTCGGATTCTCTCATAAAATCTCGAAGATTCTCTCCCTCTCCCTTTCGATTTTTTTTTCTTTTCTCTTGAACGATCCTGCTGTGTGTGTCTTGGCACTCACCGATTGTTCACAGTTCCTCCATTGTTTTTCCCCATCGTTGCTCGATCTATAGCCAGTCGTTGTGTGTACTCTATGGTGGCGTTGTTGAATTGGTATGCTTGTTACTGCGTTGGTTCAATTAAGGCAGTGTTATGTTGATCTTTCCCTCCCCAGTTCTGTTGCGATGGTGGCTGTGTGTGTGCGTACTGTGTAGTGCGATATGTGTGTGTTACCGTGTGATTAGTGTATATGATTGCACTTAGTGTGATTATGCATATGGTACGAGTTCTGTGGTTGTTGGGTTCGATCTTTGTGGTCATTGTTTAAGCAATGTTCAAATATTCTGTAATTCTTAATTTGTGGCAAGTCAAGTGGGTTACTGAATTCTTATGATGATACCATAATCTAGCTGCTTGATTTTTCACTGCGGTATTGATTGTTATAGTCTGTATTTCGTCTGACTATTTCTGTGAAATTACAAATTGACTGTAATTATTGTGTGCGGAATTTCGGATTGGAAACCCGGAAACGGGTACCTCCGAGACTTTGCCCCATTGACGATGATATTATTAATAAATTGAGTCGATGGAATTTGGCGATGATGATTATTTTCTGAGCCAAAAATATTTAATATTTAATATTTATTATTTACCTAATAAATTGTAATTTATTATCGAGTTGTTATTAATTGCTTAAATTGTACTAGATTATGAATCAGTGAATTGGAATGTGAATTGGGATTGGATAATAATTATGGATTCGATTGGTAATTGATAATTGTGTTGGTTGTGTCGGCTGTATCCCGACTGGCAGTCCCCCGTATAAAGGGGATGCCGTCAAAATTTTTGTAAAATATATTAAAATCATTTCTTGAAAACGAGTATGTATAATTATACAACTTATACGAGTTGTGAGTCGGGCTTCATATTTTAAAATCTATGTATTATGTGTTAATGTGCCAATATGATTAAATGCTACTATCCGTGGCTTATATATATATATATTGCTATTATATAAGTATATAAATGCAAATTAGGGGACTATTCGCAGGGGTAGACTAGTGGAATGTTTATATGGATTAGCGAGTATTAAACAGGATTCTAAAATAGTGTTATATTGTGTGTAGATCCCGTGGATAAAGGGAAGGCTAAAGCTGAGGACGTAAAGACACTTCGGATTCTGTGATTTTCTAGTTAAGGCAAGTAAATTGCTTCAATTATCTTTTAAATGAGTTATGATTATAAAAACTTGATTCATATGCTTATTCGAATTACTCTTGCTATAATTGTTCCGTTAATTTCCCGAAATTTCGAATACTTAATTGTTATACCCCAAATTGATTCTACTGAGTTGTTGATGCTTTTAGTGAATTGATTTACATCCATATTCCTTGCAAGTATATTATTCCACCACTCTTTCTAGTAAACCACTTCACTTATATTTCCAGCGAATTATGATTATCATAACTTGATTCTTATGCATTTGATTTATCCTTGATATAACTGTTCTGATAATTTCCATTAATTTTGAATATTCAATGGTTATACCCCCAAGTCGATTATATCGTTTTCGTTGATCCTTTTAGTAGCTTGACTTAAATCAATACCCCTTTTGCCATATCGAACTTGTCGATATTTAATTCAGATTACCCGACCTTAATCTACTTGGTGAGATTTGAGATGTTGACCTGGAACGAAAGTGTCCAGGGTGTTTGGCAGTTGAGGTGGTCGATTGTTCCGACACCTGATGTTTAGTTAGGATTGGACTGTTAGTTTTTTTAAAAAAATGTGGACCGTAAGGGTCGGACCAGATTCGTGGTCAGAAATTATTAAGGCCAATGTGTGCCGTGGATCCATTAAGGACATTGCTGTGTGCGTTTGTCCGGGGTTAGTGCGTGACTGATCAGCAGCCTAACCTTATAATTGTTTTTATTTATAAAATGCATGATAGTCCAATCCTCTTCTATTTTATGACTCAGACAAAAGGATGAACCTTCAGTTGAGCTTATATAATGTTGATTGTTAATTCTTGACAATCTTGCAGACATTTCAGTTGTTGATGTTTTAATTACATAATTATATATACTTGCTGAGCATTTTGGCTCACTTGCTTGCTAATTCTGTTTCCTCAGCTAAGCCTGAAGATGTCTAGAAGAAGTGGCCCGTCTGGTTGGGGTAGTCACCGAGGCAGTCAGAGGGTCGAGGTGGTTGGATGGGTAGTGAGCATATATCTTTGTTTTTATTATGTCTGTATTTGTAGGCAGATTATCATACTTAATGGGTTGTATATTATTTGATTCAGTTCTGGGTTGTAATAGCTATTGGTAGTTGTTTCATACAGTGACCTGTGAGCGGTCTGGGTTGGTATGGTTTTATTTCCTTATGGTTTAGTATAACTTGTGCATGTGGACTGTTTTAGTTATACTTAGTTGTTTGAGCAGGTGGTTAGTTCGGTTTATGATTACATCATGCCGAAATTTCTAAAATTTCTTCTATATTAATGTTTAGTTGATTATAAAAGTTTATATTATTATTGTTGTCAAGTGAGGGTGTTACAAGTTGGTATCAGAGCCACAGGTCACAGTCACTGAAACAATTAGGTGGGGAGTCGGGGTAGAGTTATGAGAAAGGTTAGGATTGTTTCGTGAGAGATAGGATGTCTAATTATATTATATATATATATATGTATACTTCAGGCACCTGTTTCTGGTTCCGATTCAGACCCGGACGAGGATCCGGAAGGAGGGGCTTCTGTACCGCAGCAGATTTCCCCAGGGGCTAGGCAGCCATTCGTAGGATCGCAGGGCTCGGTGAATGGGCCAGCATATCAGTACACTCCACAGCCTGTTCCATACCATGTGTACGAGCGAGTGGCCAGAGAGAGGGACTATCTCTTAGGGCAGATGGCAGAGTTGAGGGCTATGAGGGCTGGGGAGGAGGACCGGGCTAGAGATCGAGATAGAGCGGTAGCTGAGCTGGAGGATGTCCGGAGGCGAGTACGAGCTCTTAGACGTGTTGTCATTAGGCGGGGACGGATTAGATCCCGAGATGAGCCGGCATTCGTGACACAGCAGGTGACTCTAGGTCTGGTGACGGCAGAGCTGGAGAGCATTCTGGGATCAGCTTGGCGGGGAGAGTCGGATGACGATGATGACCAGTGATGATTAGGGTAGTATGATGATGTGGTATATAGAGGCATGTTATGGTAGTAGTAGTACGTCAGGATTTGCAGTGCGACCAGTTTTGTTGTATATATCTGTTGTACTGTGACTAGATGCTAGCAGTCTCCTCTTTTAGTATTATGTTGTACCCTTATCGAAGCGTTGTTCTTACGCTTGTATCAGATCTATCTATATATATCATTATCACTTTTGTAGAACTGTGTTAAATTTCCTTATACTGTCATTTACTTAAGCATCTTATTTACTGCTCGTTTCATATTTACTTTCAGCACCATTTCCTTCTAGCATTGTTTTTACTTTCGATACTATGTTTGACCTTAGCATTATGACTATTGTTTCTTTATGGTACCTACTGAACGTTTGTGAATACCTTGTGTAACCTTGGATTGATATCCTATTGCACCCTGTGAATCAATTGTTGACCGGAATATTGGTTGGAGACCTTGAATTACTTTTCAGTAATATATGCATTGTTTGTTTAAGTTGGATCATTTTGAGCTATTATTTTCTGAACCTGAATTTAATATAATTGTTCATTGATTTCAGAAATATGCCTCCAAGAAAGAAGAACCAAAATACCCGAACCACCAATCAGGATGAATAAGCTAATCCACCTCCTGTTGGTCAGATGGACCCTGCCTTAGCACAAATATTACAAACTCTTGTTCAGCAGACTGCTACTCTAGCACAGCAACAGCAGCAATTACAGCAGCAGTTGTTGGCTCAGCAGCAACAACAGCAGCAGCAACAACAGCAGCAACAACAGCAACAACAGCAACAGCAGCAGCAACAACAGCAGCAGCAGCAGCAGCAGCCACCTGTTCCTCCGGTGGTTACTTTTAAGTCTTTCCAGGCAGTTAAACCTCCTGAGTTTAAAGGAACAGCGGACCCGGTGGAGGCGAGATCTTGGTTAAAAGAGATGGAAAAAGCTATTGCACTGGTGGGGGTCCCAGCAGATAAACAAACCGAATATGTAAGTTATTTCTTGAAGAATGAAGCCACTTATTGGTGGGAGTCGGTGAAGATGTTGGAAGCTACTGAGGTGATTCCTTGGGAAAGATTTACAGAGCTATTTTTGGAAAAGTATTTCCCCGACTATATGAAAGACCAGATGGAGATGAAGTTTTTGGAGTTGAAACAGGGGAAAATGTCGGTGACAGAATATGAAACCAAGTTTACTGAACTAGCTAGGTTCGCTCCGGCCTATGTGGACACGGAGAGGAAGAAGGCAAAGAGGTTTCAACAAGGATTGAAACCATGGATTCGTACTAAACTAGCAGTTTTGGAGCTGGAGACTTATGCAGCGGTGGTGCAGAAGGCCATGATAGCTGAAGGAGAAAGCGAATTATACTTCAAGGAAAAAGAAGGAAAGAAAAGAAAGGCTGGGTCAATGGGGGAACGACAAGAGCAAGGCGGTTCTCAGAATGTGCCAAATAAAAAGCCAGGATTCCAGCCAGGAAAGTATGGGAACCCTAAGAAGTCGGGATCAGGGAATGGGGGCCAAGGAAATAGAATTCAAGATGCGAGTCAGCAGAAATTGGTTAGGCCACCCTTGGCAGAGTGCAAGACTTGCGGGAAGAGGCATCCGGGAGTGTGTACAAAGTTGGAGGTGACGTGTTATAAATGTAATCAAAAAGGTCATTATGCTCGGGAATGCAAGGCAGGAATTGTGTGTCACCGTTGTGGGAAGCCAGGGCATATAATGAGAGACTGCAAAGTACCTGTAGTGAAACCTCCAGTTCTGGCTAATCCAATACTGCAAGCAATTGAAGCACCCCCAACAGCAAGTGTCAGACCAGTGGCAAGGACTTTCAACATGACTCTGAACGAAGCTATTAAGAATTCGGATGTGGTAGCAGGTACGCTCCCTGTAAATTCTGTTCAAGCTAAAGTGTTAATTGATTCCGGGGCTACGAAGTCCTTTATATCTAAAGAATTTGTTCAAAGGTTAAACTGTGAGATATGCATGTTGCGTGAAGCTATGGTTATAGAAATAGCTAATTCAGAACGAATTCCGGTTACCCAAGTGTGTCCTCGTTGCAAGATTGATATCTCAGGGCATTGTTTCTACACTAATTTGATACCCTTCCAGTTAGGTGAATTTGATGTCATCCTAGGAATGGATTGGTTAACAGAGAATATTGCGCAAATTGATTGTAAGAATAAAAAGGTGATCCTTAAACCCTCCGATAATGTAGAAGTTACCTTTAGGGGTCAGAGGCAGACTAGGAGATTTTTATCGATCATTCAAACAAAGAGGCTGTTGAGGCAAGGATGCGAGGGCTATATGGCTTATGTCATGGATACCAAGCAAGAGGTACCTAAGATAGAGGAAATTCCAGTGGTGAATGAATTTCTTGATGTTTTTCCGGATGAACTTCCCGGTTTACCTCCGGATAGAGAAATAGAATTTACCATCGATTTAGCCCCAGGAACTGAACCCGTGTCAAAGGCTCCCTATCGAATGGCACCTGTAGAGATGAAGGAATTGGCAGTTCAATTGCAAGATCTTCTGGAGAAAGGTATTATTAGACCTAGTGTATCGCCGTGGGGAGCTCCGGTATTATTTGTAAAGAAGAAGGATGGAAGTATGAGACTGTGTATCGATTATCGGGAACTAAATAAGTTGACCATTAAGAATAAATACCCTTTGCCAAGAATTGACGATTTATTTGATCAATTAAAAGGAGCAACTTGTTTCTCGAAGATTGATTTGCGGTCAGGATATTTTCAATTAAAGATTAGACCGGAAGACGTTCCAAAAACAGCGTTTCGGACTAGGTATGGGCACTACGAGTTCTTAGTGATGGCCTTTGGGCTAACTAATGCACCAGCAGCGTTCATGGACATAATGAATAGAGTCTTCAAGAAATATTTGGATAAGTTTGTGATTGTGTTTATAGATGATATTTTGATATACTCGAAGACCGAAGAAGAGCATGCAGGGTATTTGAGAATAGCCTTAGAAACGTTGAGGAAAGAGAAATTGTATGCGAAATTTTCCAAATGTGAGTTTTGGTTGAAAGAAGTGCAGTTTTTAGGGCATGTCATCAGCAGTGAAGGGATTAAGGTGGATCCTGCTAAAATTGAAGCCGTGATGAATTGGGACAGACCTAAAACACCCACAGAAGTTCGAAGTTTCTTAGGATTGGCGGGATATTATCGAAGATTTGTTCAAGACTTTGCGAAGATAGCCACCCCACTAACAAAGTTGACAAGGAAGAATGAAAAGTTTGTGTGGAATGAGAAGTGTGAAGAAAGTTTCCAGGAATTGAAGAAGAGATTGGTGACTGCACCTGTATTGACACTTCCAGATGAAAAGGGAAATTTTGTGATCTATAGTGATGCATCTCACAAAGGTTTGGGATGTGTACTAATGCATCACGGTAAGGTAATTGCTTACGCTTCGAGACAATTGAAACCTCACGAGTAGAAATATCCTACTCATGACTTAGTATTAGCCGCGATTGTTTTCGCCTTGAAGATTTGGAGACATTATCTGTATGGGGAAAAGTGTGAAATTTACACGGACCACAAGAGTTTAAAGTATATTTTCACCCAGAAGGAGTTAAATATGAGACAGATAAGATGGTTGGAATTACTCAAGGATTATGATTGTACCATCAACTATCATCCTGGGAAGGCGAACGTGGTGGCGGACGCTTTAAGTAGGAAGGAGAAAATCAGTATGTTGACAATGCCTGAGGAATTATACAAAGAGTTTGAAAGATTGGAGATAGAGGTGTGTATGCTTGCAAGTAGTACAGATACGGTGTACACTATGACGTTTCAACCAGAATTACTAGAAAAGATTCGCAGATGCCAGGAGGAAGTCATGAGCGGAGATGTGAATAAGTTAACAGGTGAGGAAATATGCACACAAGTAGATGATAGTGGGATATTGAGATTTTCTTCACGTATTTGGATACCCAATGTGACAGAGTTGAAGAATGAGTTCCTACAGGAAGCCCACAGCTCGAAATATTCGATTCATCCAGGAAGTACGAAAATGTACAGAGACTTGAAAAGAAACTTCTGGTGGCCGGATATGAAGAGAGATATTGCTGAATGGGTAAGTATGTGTTTGACCTGTCAGAAAGTAAAAGCAGAACATCAAAGGCCAAGTGGGATGCTACAACCATTAGAGATTCCCGAATGGAAATGGGAACATATTGCAATGGACTTTGTGGTTGGATTGCCTAGGACGAGAGCTAATCATGATGCCATCTGGGTAATTGTTGATCGATTAACGAAATCTGCACACTTCCTCCCAATAAATGAGAGGTTCTCATTAGACAAATTGGTTCACATATACATAAAAGAGATCGTGGTGCGACACGGAGTTCCAGTATCAATAGTCTCAGATCGAGATCCAAGATTTAATTCGAGATTCTGGAGAAGTTTTCAAGAATGTTTGGGCACCGAATTAAAAATTAGTACTGCTTACCATCCTCAGACTGATGGACAGAGTGAAAGAACGATTCAAACAATTGAAGATATGCTCCGAGTTTGTGCATTGGATTTTGCAGGAAGTTGGGATGAACACTTGCCGTTAGTGGAATTTTCATACAACAATAGCTTTCATGCTAGCATCGGTATGCCACCGTATGAAGCGTTATATGGATGAAAGTGTCGATCTCCAGTATACTGGGAAGAAGTTGGCAAGCGAAAGATACTCGGACCTGAGTTAGTGCAGCAAACCAAGGAAGTAGTCCAACTTATTCAGAAACGGTTAGTGACAGCTCAGAACCGACAGAAGAAGTACGCTGATTTGGCCAGAAAGAATATGGAATTCGAAGAAGGAGAGCAAGTACTGTTGAAAGTATCTCCGTGGAAAGGGTTAGTAAGATTTGGCAAGAAGGGAAAATTAAGTCCAAGATTTGTTGGGCCTTTCGAGGTATTGAAGAAAGTCGGGAAAGTCGCCTACGAGTTAGCTTTACCGCCTCATATGCAACATATCCATAACGTGTTCCATGTATCCATGCTTAAGAAATACCATCTGGATTCTAAACATGTCATTGAATATGAGCCGATAGAGATTCAGCCAGATTTATCTTATGTGGAGCAGCCTATCAAAATACTAGATCGAAAAGAAAAGGTTTTGAGGAATAAAACAATTCCTATAGTGAGAGTTTTGTGGAGAAACCCCCGAGTAGAAGAGTCAACTTGGGAGTTGGAAAGTGATATGCTGGAGAAGTATCCTCAACTATTCTCTTAGGTGAGATTCTGGGGACAGAATCCTTTTAAGGGGGGAAGGTTATAACGCCTTAGAAATTTCAGAATATTTAATTACTAAAAGTTATCTATTTTATGTTAAATATAAATTATGTGGTGTGTGAATTGGTTGAGGAAGTATTATATTGTGGAATAATGTTTGGAGGTTTGGTTGATGTTTTATATATGTTATGTAAGCCCGACTGTTTTTAATTATATTTTTGGGATTTATTTCCAAATAAATATCGTTATATTTACTTTCTGAGAATTTTATAAAATCATCGGAATTAGTAAAAATTATGAAATCTTTTGTTTTATTAATTTTATTAGTTTATTTGAGTTTTAAAAATGTTGTATGGAATTGTTTTGATTTTTAATGATTTTAAAATGATTTTATGAATTCTGTTTCATTTTACGGATTTAATCTTGTAAAATCCGTATTTAATTCGTTTGTAATCCTAAAAATATTTTGAGAATATGTGGGTGATGGTAATTTTTCATTCTTTATTTTAAAATTTTGAAATTTAATATTCCACCTATTTTTAGTTTAATTGTTTTTTTTTATTTGATTTTAGGAATTTAGTTATCAGAATTGTGAAAAGAAAATGTTTTTAGAGTTTTCCCTAAATCTTTTCCATTTAAAACCCTAATTAGACTTTCTAGAAAAACAGAACACAACATCAGTCTCTCGGATTCTCTCATAAAATCTCGAAGATTCTCTCCCTCTCCCTTTCGATTTTTTTTTCTTTTCTCTTGAACGATCCTGCTGTGTGTGTCTTGGCACTCACCGATTGTTCACAGTTCCTCCATTGTTTTTCCCCATCGTTGCTCGATCTATAGCCAGTCGTTGTGTGTACTCTATGGTGGCGTTGTTGAATTGGTATGCTTGTTACTGCGTTGGTTCAATTAAGGCAGTGTTATGTTGATCTTTCCCTCCCCAGTTCTGCTGCGATGGTGGCTGTGTGTGTGCGTACTGTGTGTGTGCGATATGTGTGTGTTACCGTGTGATTAGTGTATATGATTGCACTTAGTGTGATTGTGCATATGGTACGAGTTCTGTGGTTGTTGGGTTCGATCTTTGTGGTCATTGTTTAAGCAATGTTCAAATATTCTGTAATTCTTAATTTGTGGCAAGTCAAGTGGGTTACTGAATTCTTGTGATGATACCATAATCTAGCTGCTTGATTTTTCACTGCGGTATTGATTGTTATAGTCTGTATTTCGTCTGATTATTTCTGTGAAATTACAAATTGACTGTAATTATTGTGTGCGGAATTTCAGATTGGAAACCCGGAAACGGGTACCTCCGAGAATTTGCCCCATTGACGATGATATTATTAATAAATTGAGTCGATGGTATTTGGCGATGATGATTATTTTCTGAGCCAAAAATATTTAATATTTAATATTTATTATTTACCTAATAAATTGTAATTTATTATCGAGTTGTTATTAATTGCTTAAATTGTACTAGATTATGAATCAGTGAATTGGAATGTGAATTGGGATTGGATAATAATTATGGATTCGATTGGTAATTGATAATTGTGTTGGTTGTGTCGGCTGTATCCCGACTGTCAGTCCCCCGTATAAAGGGGATGCCGTCAAAATTTTTCTAAAATATATTAAAATCATTTCTTGGAAACGAGTATGTATAATTATACAACTTATACGAGTTGTGAGTCGGGCTTCATATTTTAAAATCTATGTATTATGTGTTAATGTGCCAATATGATTAAATGCTACTATCCGTGGCTTATATATATATTGCTATTATATAAGTATATAAATGCAAATTAGGGGACTATTCGCAGGGGTAGACTAGTGGAATGTTTATATTGATTAGCGAGTATTAAACATGATTCTAAAATAGTGTTATATTGTGTGTAGATCCCGTGGATAAAGGGAAGGCTAAAGCTGAGGACGTAAAGACACTTCGGATTCTGTGATTTTCTAGTTAAGGCAAGTAAATTGCTTCAATTATATTTTAAATGAGTTATGATTATAAAAACTTGATTCATATGCTTATTCGAATTACTCTTGCTATAATTGTTCCGTTAATTTCCCGAAATTTCGAATACTTAATTGTTATACCCCAAATTGATTCTACTGAGTTGTTGATGCTTTTAGTGAATTGATTTACATCCATATTCCTTGCAAGTATATTATTCCACCTCTCTTTCAAGTAAACCACTTCACTTATATTTCCAGCGAATTATGATTATCATAACTTGATTCTTATGCATTTGATTTATCCTTGATATAACTGTTCTGATAATTTCCATTAATTTTGAATATTCAATGGTTATACCCCCAAGTCGATTATATCGTTTTCGTTGATCCTTTTAGTAGCTTGACTTAAATCAATACCCCTTTTGCCATATCGAACTTGTCGATATTTAATTCAGATTACCCGACCTTAATCTACTTGGTGAGATTTGAGATGTTGACCTGGAACGAAAGTGTCCAGGGTGTTTGGCAGTTGAGGTGGTCGATTGTTCCGACACCTGATGTTTAGTTAGGATTGGACTGTTAGTTTTTTTAAAAAAATGTGGACCGTAAGGGTCGGACCAGATTCGTGGTCAGAAATTATTAAGGCCAATGTGTGCCGTGGATCCATTAAGGACATTGCTGTGTGCGTTTGTCCGGGGTTAGTGCGTGACTGATCAGCAGCCTAACCTTATAATTGTTTTTATTTATAAAATGCATGATAGTCCAATCCTCTTCTATTTTATGACTCAGACAAAAGGATGAACCTTCAGTTGAGATTATATAATGTTGATTGTTAATTCTTGACAATCTTGCAGACATTTCAGTTGTTGATGTTTTAATTACATAATTATATATACTTGCTGAGCATTTTGGCTCACTTGCTTGCTAATTCTGTTTCCTCAGCTAAGCCTGAAGATGTCTAGAAGAAGTGGCCCGTCTGGTTGGGGTAGTCACCGAGGCAGTCAGAGGGTCGAGGTGGTTGGATGGGTAGTGAGCATATATCTTTGTTTTTATTATGTCTGTATTTGTAGGCAGATTATCATACTTAATGGGTTGTATATTATTTGATTCAGTTCTGGGTTGTAATAGCTATTGGTAGTTGTTTCATACAGTGACCTATGAGCGGTCTGGGTTGGTATGGTTTTATTTCCTTATGGTTTAGTATAACTTGTGCATGTGGACTGTTTTAGTTATACTTAGTTGTTTGAGCAGGTGGTTAGTTCGGTTTATGATTACATCATGCCGAAATTTCTAAAATTTCTTCTATATTAATGTTTAGTTGATTATAAAAGTTTATATTATTATTGTTGTCAAGTGAGGGTGTTACAGTTTTTACTGCACTCCAATGTTCTTGACCTGGGTTCGACTGATATCTACTAACCATGCCTACAGCAAAGCAGATGTCAGGCCTCGTACATAACATAGCATACATTAAGCTTCCACATGCCGAAGCATAAGGAACTGCTTTCATGCTATTCATATCCTTTGGTGTCGAAGGACACTGCTCCTTGGATAGAGCCACTCCATGCTTAAAAGGTAGAAAACCTTTCTTAGAGTTCTGCATGTTAAAACGAGCTAATACTTCATCAATGTAGGGCTCTTGAGATAAAGCCAACATCCTTTTCTTGCGATCCCTTATTACTTTGATCCCAAGGATGTATGCCGCTTCACCTAAGTCCTTCATTTCAAATTGTTTGAACAACCATGCCTTTACTGATGACAACATCTTAACATTGTTTCCAATGAGTAAAATGTCATCCACATACAGTACTAGAAAAACCACTGCATTACCCTCACTTCTCTTATACACACATGATTCGCTTGGACTTTGATCAAATCCATATGACTGGACTGCCTGATCAAAACGAATATTCCAGTCCCTAGAAGCTTGTTTTAGTCCATAAATAGACCTCTTAAGCTTACAAACAAGATGCTCTTGGCCTTCCTTAATGAATCCTTTTGGTTGTTGCATATAGATGATTTCCTCAAGACTTCCATTAAGGAAAGCTGTCTTGACATCCATTTGCCAAATCTCATAATTGAGATGAGCTGCTATAGATAAAAGAATCCGGATCGACTTAAGCATAACAACCGGCAAAAAGGTTTCCTCATAATCGATCCCTTCTTTCTGAGTATACCCTTTCGCAACAAGTCGTGCTTTCCAGGCTTTCACCCTTTTGTCAGATCCTCTTTTCTTCTTGTAGATCCATATACATCCAATGGGTTTTACACCTTTGGGTGGTTCCACGAGCTCCCAAACTTGATTAGAATACATAGTCCATCTCAGATTCCATTGCCTTTTGCCAAAGATCTGCATCTTTATCTAGAATTGCTTCTTCGTATGTCCTGGGATCCTCATCATGTTCGCCAGAGACCAAGTCCGAGGACTCTCCCAAAAACATGAATCTATCTGGTTGTTGAACAACCCTCCCACTACGACGAGGCACTAGTGTGGTATTAGTGACAGGTTGTGCATTTTCTTGTGGTTGATCTACTTGTACTATTGGCACTTGGGGATTATCATTCCCTCCCACTAGTTCCTCTAAAACGATACTACTCATGGGTTTATGGTTCATTATATAGTCTTCTTCTAAGAATCTAGCATTGGTGCTAACAATGATATCTCGATCCCTAGGACTATAAAATGAATAACCTTTCGTTCCCATGGGATAGCCTACAAATAGCCTTACTTCTGTACGAGATTCTAACTTGGTCGCGTTCTTGTTCAGCACATGTGCTGGACAACCCCAAATCCGAATATGTCTTAGACTTGGTTTGCTACCAGTCCACAATTCTATTGGAGTCTTGGGAACCGACTTAGAAGGTACCAAGTTTAGAAGGTAAGCCGTTGTTTCTATAGCATATCCCCAGAACGACTTGGGTAAATCTGAATAACTCATCATCGATCTAACACTTTCTAAAAGAGTCCGATTCCTTCTCTCTGCTACACCATTCTGCTGAGGTGTGCCAGGTGCTGACAACTGGGATGCAATCCCATTTTCTGATAAATATTCCCTAAATTCTCCAAGCAAGTATTCGCCACCACGATCTGATCGTAGTGACTTGATACATTTTCCAAGATGTCGCTTCTCCGCACTTGCTTTGTACTCTTTGAAATTTTCAAAGCACCCAGACTTACGGCGCAACAAATAAATGTATCCATATCTAGAATAATCGTCAATAAAAGTGACAAAATACTCATAACCTCCTCTTGCTTGGATACTCATAGGTCCACATAAATCAGTATGAACCAATTCTAACACTTCTTTAGCTTTATTCCCCTTTGCTTTAAAAAGCCTATTAGTCATCTTACCTTCCAAGCAGGATTCGCAAACTGGAAATGGCTCCACTACCAACGAGCCTAATGGCCCATCTACTACCAGTCTTTGAATCCTCCTCAAGTTAATATGACCTAATCTTAAGTGCCAAAGATATGTTTGGTTCAATTCAGAAGGTTTCTTTCTTTTATTTGAGCTAGAAAGAATGTTATTAGTTTCCTTTTGTTGCAGCATTGGTTGGACAGGATTAATAATATATAAATTGTCTTGCAATGTACCAGAACATATAACTCGTTTATTCATCATAATAGAAACATTACGATCCAAACAAACATTATAACCATCCATGGCAAGTTTAGAAACCGAAATTAAATTCCTTCTAAACGAAGGTACATAAAGACAATTGTTCAAAACCAAAATCCTATCATCGCCAAAAGATAATGTAATTATTCCAATTGCAACTACTGCTACTTTCGTAGCATCTCCCATGAACACATATATCTCGCCATCTCTAAGCATTCTGGATTGCTGGAACCCCTGCATAGAGTTACAAACATGGTCAGTGGCTCCTGTATCTACACACCAAGTGCTCGTAGATATAGCCGCTATATATGTTTCTGTAACTAGAGAAAGAGACATACCAGTATTGTTTGTCTTCTTAGGAAGAGGACAATCCTGTTTCCAGTGACCTGACTGCTTGCACCTGAAGCACTCGCCCTTAGGCTTTTTCACAGCACCTTGAACTCCCACAGCATTAGCAACCTTTCCAGCTTTCTGTGTCAGAGCATTTTTCTTCTTCTTGCCTTTCGGCTTAGAGGAAGAAGCTTCTCAGCCACATTCACTTGAACATTCTGCTTAAAGAGTCTTCAGCTGCCTGAAGTTCTGTCAGAAGTTCCGCGAGACTATACATCCTTTTGTTCATGGTGTAATTCAAGCGGAACTGCTAAAAACTTTTGGGCAGACTCATAAGGATGATATCGATCTGGGTTTCCCCATCAATATCAGCACCAAGGATTTCCATCTCATTCAGATGAGACATCATCCTGAGAACATGATCCCTTACAGGTGTTCCTTCAGCCATCTGAGTGTTCATTAAAGCCTTCATTGCTACTTGCCTAGCAGCCCTATTCTGTTCTCCAAAAAGTTCCTTGAGATTAAAGAGCATATCTGAAGCAGTGGGCATAGCCTGATGCTGATGCTGCAAGACACCCGACATTGCTGCCAGAATGTAACATCGCGACATCTCATCAGCCTTAACCCACCGCTTATAATACTCCTTCTCACTTTCAGGAGCATCTTCAGCAGGCTGATCTGGCTTGGGTTCATAAGTACAAAATTTGTACTCCTCAGTAGTCAACACTATGTCAAAATTACGTTTCCATTCAATATAGTTCGGTCCAGTAAGTTTGTTATCCTTAAGTATGGTGAATAGTGGATTAAAGCCCATAATGATCTAATCCTGAGAATCATACATGTAACACATAATCAGATAGTTGCATAAATCTTAAATCCTATTGGTTTCCTCTAACAATTAATTAAAATTAATGCACTAATATTTAAACACCATAAGTATCTGGTACGCCAAGATGGGTGACATATATACCACTTAAATTCGTTTAAATATTACTTCGGTCCTATTACTAAATAATACGCCACGTTAGGGTGGACTATATATTATTTTTCATAGCTAAATGTATACCATTATTAAATCTTAAATTAATAAAAAGACCGGATACCACCATTAAATATTTCAAATCAATAATCGATAATAGGATAATTCTCAGATCGGGGGGAGCATTGTCAAGAGGCATCACTTAAGACCCCTTTCTAGACAGAATCATCCTTTCTCTCTATATCGAAAATCTATATTCAATCATTGGTACCCTACAAATTAATCGAATTCTATGAAACTTGGTACGCCACGATGGGTGGCATGTATACCTTTCAATATTCGTAATTAATTTAGGAAGTTTGTTCTAGTAATATCCATAACACTACCTGACACCATAAATCATACGCCACGATGGGTGGCATGTATATAATTTATATTCGTCTCGGTGTTAAATTACATACAAACAATAATGGAGACCATGGGATTTAATTCCTAATTAATTCCCTCACCCACTTAGAATTTTTATTTAAAATTGAGGAATTTTATCTAGATGCATCGCCCTATGTTATTTTTTCGAGGTCTACATGTTATAAAAATAACAATACAAAGAACACATAACATAGCAGCATGCATCATAAAATTAAAGCAATAAATAAAATTAATGTCCATGTCGTCCTAATTATGTTAAATATGTAATAAAAAATTACACACATAATTAACAACAAACATAATAATTATTTAATGCAATAATTAAAATTAAATAGCGGAATTAAAAATTAAAACAATAAATAAATCCACTATTATGGCCCATTAAACAATTTCAGCAGGCTTAGAAAATTTTCTGCAAATCTGCAAACTGCAACAGCCACCAGCCGCCAAACTGCTACAGTCCCGGTTTGCTACAGTACCCGGTTGCTACAGTAACCGGTTTGCTACAGTACTGCTACAGTACCCGGTTTGATACAATACATTAATGAGTATGAACAGAAAAATCACCTTGTTAACGGTTGATTCCACGCTCTTCTATTGTATTCCCAAATTCCCTTGAGCGAAGTGTGGCCTTCGTCTTCTCAAGTTAACCTCTCTTCTTGCTCCTGGGTGGCTACCAAATTTTTTCGACCACCCTAGCAAGAAGAGAATAGGAATATATATAGGGCTACAATAGGGATCGTGGATAATTAGGTTGGGCCTTCTAATTACATCTTGAGCCTAGCCCAATGTAATTAAATATTAATTCAATCCACTAAAGAATTACTATTTGCACTACCTTTCCTAATACCGTAATTTAATTAATTAATTCGGTTCCAATATTATTTGCCTATTAAATTCCCCATGTTTAAAATATCGCATGTCCATTAATTAAATAAATTACTGATAATTCATTTAATTAATATCTTTTATCCTTGATCATCCACTCAACCTTTATTTAATTATGCCGGAATAATCCACCTGCAGGGTTTCACATAATTAAATCTTTTTGAGCTTTCAAGGGGACATCATTAACCCGAATATTATCAGGACATGGATTCCTTCAATAAATAATATTCACCATATATATTATTTCATCACCCAAAATATAATGAAATAAATCAAAAGAATTATTTCATATATAAATCAAAGCATGTAAATAATATACACGTGTCAATTACTATATCTGGATTAAGAACCTAAGCATTAATAATAACATAGAATCTTAGTTCACCTTCTTAATCAGTATAAGGGAACAATTCTAAATTTGATCCTGTTCAATATACATAAAGTATACTAGTATTATTTATTAGTCAATATAAACTAATCTAAATAATACTACAGCCATTCCAGTGGATTGTCTAACACCACTTGTGCTGTGAACCATATTATATTATATAAACCGTATTTAATAATCTAATATTCTGTATCCCATTTGATACTAGATTATTCACAATATATAATATTTAGCCAACATGTAAACATTTAAATGATTCTCAATAAAATAGGCCAGAAAAAAATGTATATACTTCAAATAAATATTTTCGGTATACACCAACAATCTCCCACTTATACTCAAAATATTCTATGAGTATATCAGTGTTTATTTAATCCACTATTACACAAAAAAACTATGTGTCCATCCATCTGACTCCTATCGCTTCCACATGCCTGTCAAAAACTTTGGCTGGCAAGATCTTTGTGAAAGGATCTGCCCGGTTGTCTTCTGATGATATGTGAGCCACAACTATATCTCTTCGCTTTACGATTTCTCGTATGAGATGATACTTACGTTCAATATGTTTAGCTGCTTTGTGATCTCGCGGTTCCTTCGAATTTGCCACAGCACCAGTGTTATCACAATACACTGTTAAGCTCCTAGGAAAATTAGGTACCACATCCAAGTCCAAAAGGAAGTTCCTGAACCATACAACCTCCTTTGCAGCCTCAGAGGCCGCCACGTACTCGGGTTCCATGGTAGAGTCTGCAATGCATTTCTGCTTTACACTCCTCCATATAACGGCTCCACCTCCCAAAGTAAAAACATATCCCGAGGTTGATTTCCTCTTATCCCTATCTTATTGGAAATCTGAATCAGTATATCCCAAAGGAAATAGATCTGAGGCCTTGTAAATTAACATATACTCCTTAGTCCTTCTCAGGTACTTGAGTATAGTTTTTATAACGCCTTAGAAATTTCAGAATATTTAATTACTAAAAGTTATCTATTTTATGTTAAATATAAATTATGTGGTGTGTGAATTGGTTGAGGAAGTATTATATTGTGGAATAATGTTTGGAGGTTTGGTTGATGTTTTATATATGTTATATAAGCCCGACTGTTTTTAATTATATTTTTGGGATTTATTTCCTAATTAATATCGTTATATTTACTTTCTGAGAATTTTTTAAAATCATCGGAATTAGTAAAAATTATGAAATCTTTTGTTTTATTAATTTTATTAGTTTATTTGAGTTTTAAAAATGTTGTATGGAATTGTTTTGATTTTTAATGATTTTAAAATGATTTTATGAATTCTGTTTCATTTTACGGATTTAATCTTGTAAAATCCGTATTTAATTCGTTTGTAATCCTAAAAATATTTTGAGAATATGTGGGTGATGGTAATTTTTCATTCTTTATTTTAAAAATTTAAAATTTAATATTCCACCTATTTTTAGTTTAATTGTTTTTTTTATTTGATTTTAGGAATTTAGATATCAGAATTGTGGAAAGAAAATGTTTTTAGAGTTTTCCCCAAATCTTTTCCATTTAAAACCCTAATTAGACTTTCTAGAAAAACAGAACACAACATCAGTCTCTCGGATTCTCTCATAAAATCTCGAAGATTCTCTCCCTCTCCCTTTCGATTTTTTTTTTCTTTTCTCTTGAACGATCCTGCTGTGTGTGTCTTGGCACTCAACGATTGTTCACAGTTCCTCCATTGTTTTTCCCCATCGTTGCTCGATCTATAGCCAGTCGTTGTGTGTACTCTATGGTGGCGTTGTTGAATTGGTATGCTTGTTACTGCGTTGGTTCAATTAAGGCAGTGTTATGTTGATCTTTCCCTCCCCAGTTCTGCTGCGATGGTGGCTGTGTGTGTGCGTACTGTGTGTGTGCGATATGTGTGTGTTACCGTGTGATTAGTGTATATGATTGCACTTAGTGTGATTGTGCATATGGTACGAGTTCTGTGGTTGTTGGGTTCGATCTTTGTGGTCATTGTTTAAGCAATGTTCAAATATTCTGTAATTCTTAATTTGTGGCAAGTCAAGTGGGTTACTGAATTCTTGTGATGATACCATAATCTAGCTGCTTGATTTTTCACTGCGGTATTGATTGTTATAGTCTGTATTTCGTCTGACTATTTCTGTGAAATTACAAATTGACTGTAATTATTTTGTGCGGAATTTCGGATTGGAAACCCGGAAACGGGTACCTCCGAGACTTTGCCCCATTGACGATGATATTATTAATAAATTGAGTCGATGATATTTGGCGATGATGATTATTTTCTGAGCCAAAAATATTTAATATTTAATATTTATTATTTACCTAATAAATTGTAATTTATTATCGAGTTGTTATTAATTGATTAAATTGTACTAGATTATGAATCAGTGAATTGGAATGTGAATTGGGATTTGATAATAATTATGGATTCGATTGGTAATTGATAATTGTGTTGGTTGTGTCGGCTGTATCCCGACTGGCAGTCCCCCGTATAAAGGGGATGCCGTCAAAATTTTTCTAAAATATATTAAAATCATTTCTTGAAAAATCACCTTGTTAACGGTTGATTCCACGCTCTTCTATTGTATTCCCAAATTCCCTTGAGCGAAGTGTGGCCTTCGCCTTCTCAAGTTAACCTCTCTTCTTGCTCCTGGGTGGCTACCAAATTTTTTCGACCACCCTAGCAAGAAGAGAATAGGAATATATATAGGGCTACAATAGGGATCATGGATAATTAGGTTGGGCCTTCTAATTACATCTTGAGCCTAGCCCAATGTAATTAAATATTAATTCAATCCACTAAAGAATTACTATTTGCACTACCTTTCCTAATACCGTAATTTAATTAATTAATTCGGTTCCAATATTATTTGCTTATTAAATTCTCCATGTTTAAAATATCGCATGTCCATTAATTAAATAAATTACTGATAATTCATTTAATTAATATCTTTTATCCTTGATCATCCACTCAACCTTTATTTAATTATGCCGGAATAAATCCACCTGCAGGGTTTCACATAATTAAATCTTTTTGAGCTTTCAAGGGGACATCATTAACCCGAATATTATCAGGACATGGATTCCTTCAATAAATAATATTCACCATATATATTATTTCATCACCCAAAATATAATGAAATAAATCAAAAGAATTATTTCATATATAAATCAAAGCATGTAAATAATATACACGTGTCAATTACTATATCTGGATTAAGAACCTATGCATTAATAATAACATAGAATCTTAGTTCACCTTCTTAATCAGTATAAGGGAACAATTCTAAATTTGTTCCTGTTCAATATACATAAAGTATACTAGTATTATTTATTAGTCAATATAAACTAATCTAAATAATACTACAGCCATTCTAGTGGATTGTCTAACACCACCTGTGCTGTGAACCATATTATATTATATAAACCGTATTTAATAATCTAATATTCTGTATCCCATTTGATACTAGATTATTCACAATATATAATATTTAGCCAACATGTAAACATTTAAATGATTCTCAATAAAATAGGCCAGAAAAAAATGTATATACTTCAAATAAATATTTTCAGTATACACCAACATGTAGAAGGAGGGGTTGAATACAAACAGTACTGTTTAATCGAAATTTGTCCGGATAAATTTAATTTATATTTTGACAAATTTGAGCGGAATTAAATGAAACAAAATTC
The DNA here is from genome assembly GCA_036435485.1 of Saposhnikovia divaricata. NCBI lineage: Eukaryota > Viridiplantae > Streptophyta > Magnoliopsida > Apiales > Apiaceae > Saposhnikovia > Saposhnikovia divaricata. Next base: position 145,741,830 of record CM071596.1, on the reverse strand, counting down.
AAGTTGAATATAAAATTATATTAACTTGAGGGGTTTGTTACAAATACAGGACAGAAATTATATCTAGTTAATAAAAACAAATTAGAAAATTCGACATGAATTTTTCTAGATTTGTTAATAAAAATCGAGATATAGATTAGGAGTAAAAACTCGATAATAGTACAAGAGATTCAAGTAAACAAGTTCTATCGGATCAGATATTAAAAATAAGATAAACTTGATTTTCTATGAATTTTTCCAGCTCCTGCAGGTTGTGTTCTTGATGAGAGAGAATAGCTGTTCTTGTTTGAAGATGATATATTCTATGTGTTGTTTTTGATCTGGCCACATGTCTTGAATTATATACTCTTCTGCCTCTTTTCTTTTTCATTTGTACTGCCAAGACAATCGGCAAGACAATCTGTTCTTACAAGACAATCAGATTTGTACTGTCAAGACAATCGGCAAGACAATCCGTTCTTCCAAGACAATCAATTTTGTACTGCCAAGACAATAGGCAATACAATGGGCAAGACAATCAAAGCTTACCAAGACAATCGGCAAGACAATCAAAATTGTCTTGTTTAATAATAAAATTCAGCTGAATGATTGTTTTGTGTAAAATAATTTTGGCTGTCAGCTGAAACAAAGACGTAAGAAATGAGTTGGAGTACACGCGCTGGCTGTTGCTTCTACTTTTCCAGGCGCGTGGCCTACACGCGCTCAGGCGCGCGTTAGTCAGCAGACAGGAACTGCATAACATCACATGGTGTGGACAGAGCATGTTTCTATTTTTTACTTTGTAAATTCCTCAGCAGCTTCTTTTTCGATAATTCTGAAAAACGTTCAGCATGCATACATGACCACTTTGCTGTCTTTCTTTTATATTATTTTTTTTTCTTTGTCGACCACCAACTGTACAGCCTGCTTTCCTTCTCCCTTTTTTTTTTATTTCTTTTGCTTTTTCTTTGATTTTGATTTAATTAAATAACTTAATCAATTAATCATTTAAACAAATAATGATTAATTAATTAATTAAATCAATTCAGATTAATACATTAATTCAAAATTAATTAACATGATAATTAATTTAATAAATAAATTAATTCAGAATGAATTAATTTATTAAATTAAATCAATTACATAATTATATTAATTAAAAGAGAATTAATATAAATCTTTTGACAGCTCAAATCTTTTTCTTGAACCACTGAAAGTAATAAAGAATTACCACCTAATTTTCGTTGACGCTCGATGCACGGTCTAGTTCATGAGCGACTAACTCTAACGGCTTTTCTTTATTTTTGACTATGATTTGGTTCCTTTCTTCTCTTAACATAGCAGTCTTGATAGCTTGAACCACTGAAGTTAATGATGAACAACCACTGTTTAATGTTGACACTCGATGTACTGTCTGGTTCATGAGTGACTAACCGCAATGACTGTTCTTCATATATTGACTTTAAAATCTGGTTCCTTTTCTTTTCTCCTCTCTCTATTAATTCTTCTGTACTGTCTCTGTCACTGTTGAAATCTCTGTCCCTTTAAATGAATCCACTTCTTTAACGAATACTTCACTGAGGCTTGATCAGATGTCTGAACTTCTTTCAATGTAATAATTCTTCAAGTCTGTAGATTGACCTTGATCTTTTTCTTCTGACTGATAATACGATCTGAGATTCTTTGTGACAGCCTATATACTATTTACTATTACAATCTTGTTTAAGTTGAGTTGTATCCTCGGAATACAAATAGGCTACATCATATACCTTTCAATCTGCCCCTATTTGTTTGTTAGACAATAACAAGCAAATACCTAGAGGATAACTCAACTAACTCACTTAAACAAGAAAAAGATAAAACTTTTAAGAACTAAATAAATAATACAAAAAAATTTCTCTGGTATAGATTTAACAATTCCAGAATCTTCTGTTGATGAAATGATAGATGATTGTTCCTCTAGCATTGAACTGATCTTCAATAGATAACTTATCTTCATTTCTGATTCTTCATATCTCTGCTTGATAATCCTTCACATCTTACATTGGTGATTATCAACAGTTCTTGATTTACAATCACTTCCCATTTCTTACACAACTTTTCTCACTAAAGAAAAAAAGCTGTTCCTACTATATAGACAATAGTGAATCAATACCATTTCTATAACTTCTGGTGAATTTACTACTCTTCCACTTAGCCTTTATACATAGTACATTGAAAGACTAATATAATAGTATTGTGATGTAATTCTCCTTATATCTCCACTTTCATAACAAATGAAAGTTCTTTTGCTTCTTCATCTAAGGCTCCCACTTAGTAACTAGACTTGCTTCTCATCCTAAGCACAGTCTCTAATGCTCCCCCTTTCTAACTCACTCTTCTTTTACTTGTACCCCAATACTTCTCCCCCTTAGTTGAGTATATCCTGCTAAGGTAAGCTTTAAGCTTGAATATATCTTTTTCAACATATCTCTCCCCCTTAGTTGAGGAATCCCACATTCAACTTATTGACAAAGTAGTTGATACCAAATTGTTACCAATTTATACCAATCATTAGAGTACATTGAAATCAATTGATAAAGCTTTGTTAGAAAGGAAGTTTTATTTTCTTCCTCACTGTGAGTGTGTGATAGTATTTAGTGTACCTCACAAGTGTTTCACTCTTCTCTCCACTCATTTGTGTTGAGTGTCTCACTTCTCTTTGTGTTTACACTCTTGCTCACTAGTGTTTCACTCATAGCTCCAACATTCGTTAGTGTACATGCAAGGAAAAATCACCCTAACCCCTTCAAGAGAGGTCAGTGGTGGTGCAATGGGAGTTCGCAAATCCCAAATCCTCGTTGGACTCGTCAGATGAATCTGAGTCATAATCTACAAGTTGCTAATTTTCCCTTTTTAGGGTTTTCAGATTTGAAATCTGAGAAGGTAAACAATGATTTATAAATTTAGCATTGAGATCGAGGTTCCCTTCTAATTTCTGTGAAGACATCACCTTGTTAAACTCATCACATAAATCTGAATCATAGTCTACAAGTTGCCGATCCGCACCTATGTCAGACCCGTTACCCGCAGGATCTAGATATGTTCCATCTGGGGAGTTAGATAATGATCTTGATGAATTTTGCATTTGAGATCAATACCTTCTCTCGAGGTCTGTGAAGACTCTTAGTTCATTAAAGAACCTTTAACTTATAATCCTAACCGTAAAATGGTTGGATTACAGGTTTCCGTCAATTCATCCTTAGTGTGTGCAATCTCACTTGTGCATATGAAATATTTTGATTTGTGTATAAGGTAGTGACTCTCCAACTGAATATCCCACACATCCTTGTTTTCTGCATCAAGTGCAGTTACTCCCTGGTGACCTATATTCTGATAGGTTACTTCCATTTAGGGGGTAAGATAGAATGTGTTTGAGTTTGACTGTAGTCTAGGATAAAAGTTGTTGGGTTTACATCCTTATGACTAAGCACATCCTTATGACTAAGCATGTGAGAATTCAAAATTCCATGTAGATGAACCTGCATCACAGAATATTAGCAACATAGAGATAGAATGAATTTTTAACATTGAAAAGTTTTCTGAGAAAATATTGCATTTATCTTAAGAGAAATGATGTACAGTTGTGATTTCAAAAGGTTTAACATATCAACAATCACAACTATAGAAAGATATTTTGAGTTAGGAAGATAAAGATCCCGAGCCGATTTTACTAAACAAGAACATAGGCAAAAATCCAATTAATAAATATTAATCGAATCAATGTATGTTAATGTTTAAACCAATACAAACAAAACTATTTTATCATGTTTTAGGTCCTGCATGATAGATACCAACTATTAGAAATTGTTGGTACATGATAGGTCCTGTCTTTCAATTGTTAGATCATGAAAATCAAACGTTTGTTCCTAAACAAATGAATTGACATATACCAATTTGATACCAACAATGGTCTATTGTTAAGTCCTTAACATGAAGGTCTGTTAACAGCAATCACAAACCAAAGATTTTTTACTTAAACTGCAGGTTTTGTGTGTGTTAAAAAGAAGAACAACAAAAGAACCAAGTACAGGGACCTGTTTGTAAGTTTTGAAAGTACAGTGACTAAACTGTAAAAACTATACAAACTATTTATATACACATGAAAAATAATATTCAAAAATAAGAAATAATATACATAATAATAATATTAAATAAAAACTAAAAAGAAAAGAAAATTCAAATAAAACTAAACAAAGAAGAAAAATTTGAATTAACATAAAAATAATAAAACTATACATAACTAAATAATTTACAAAATTTTGACATAATAATATACAAAAAAAATTTTATTTTTATATTTTTTTTTAAATTCAAAAATAACTGTATTAATAATATTTACAGAATAATAAGGATAAAAGATAATAATTTACAAAAATATATACAATAATATAACTACTTAAAATAACTAAATAGAAAATATAAAATACTAAAAATACCATAGGTTGTCTTTTTGACGGAATTAACACATTAATAACAGAAGAACAAACACTACAAAATATTGAATAAAATATTAACTATTTACATAAACATTTGTAGCAAATTAATAAATCTATATATATTTTTGAATAAAATAACTTTCTTATCAGAAAATTATTTTGAAATAAAATATGATTTATTAAAAGATCACAAATATTCATAAGGAATTTTCAACAAAGATAGACTTCTCACTAATTTCCACTTGTAAAATTTGAGAAAAATATTTTTAGAGAAAATAAAATTATTCTAAAATTAAAAGAAGTAAATAGGAAAATATTAAGAAGATAATGACAATGATTTAAGAATTAACAAGCAAGATTATAAGTTGATAAAATAATTATACAAGTGATTGAAATCAGCAAATATTCACAAAATAATCAATTGTAAATTATTAAAGATCAAACCTCAGATATTAACTAGTTTAATTACTAGGACTGTTTAACATACCCAATTCATCAACAATTCTTGTGAATGTGGATTCGTCAAGAGACTTAGTAAAAATATCTGCTGTTTGGTCTTCCGTAGGTAAAGAAAGTAACTCCACAATACCATTCATGACATGCTCTCTAATAAAATGATACCTGATGTCGATGTGCTTGGTTCTCATATGCTGCACAGGATTGTTGGAGATTGCTATGGCACTTGTATGATCACATAATATAGGAATATTATCCAGTACAAAGCCATAGTCTCTCAGCTGATTCCTAATCCACAAGATTTGAGCACAACAGCTTCTAGTAGCTATATATTCAGCTTCGGCTGTTGAGCTAGAAACTGTTTGTTGTTTCTTGCTTTACCAGGAAACCAATCTGTCACCTAGGAATTGATAACTCCCGGAGGTGCTTTTTCTATCTACAACACTTCCTGTATAATCTGAATCTGTATATCCAACAAGATTAAAACCAGATACTTTAGGGTAGCAAATACCTAAGTTAGGTGTACCCTTAAGATATCTCAAGATTCGTTTAACAGTAATGAGATGCACATCTCTAGGATCCGCTTGGAACCTTGCACACAAGCATGTAGCATACATAATATCTGGTCTACTTGCAGTAAGGTAAAGTAATGAGCCTATCATACCTCTGTAGCTTGTGACATCTACCTTGGTAGAATTTTCACATGCTCCAAACTTGACAACTATAGATGATGGTGTCTTTGCTGAAGATGAGTCCTCCATTTGATATTTCTTGAGGAGCTCTCTGACATACTTGGATTGACAAATAAATATTCCATATGTCCTTTGACTTACTTGTAATCCAAGAAAGAACTTCAGTTCACTCATCATGCTCATCTCAAATTTACCCTGCATTAGCTTAGCAAATTTCTTGCACAAAAGATCATTAGTAGACCCGAATATTATATCGTCCACATAGACTTGGACTAATATTGTATCATTCTTATGTTTATTTGAAAAGAGAGTTTTGTCTATGACACCTCCAACGAAACCATTTTCAAGTAAAAATTCAGAGAGAGTGTCATACCATTTTCTTGGCGCTTGCTTAAGACCATAGATATCCTTGAAGAGAACGTAGACATAATCCAATAGATCTGGATCTTCAAAGCCAGGGGGCTGTTCTACATACACCTCTTCATCCAGCTTACCATTCAGAAAAGCACTCTTGACATCCATTTGATAAACTTTGAAGTTTGAAAATGCTGCGAATGCCAAGAATATTCTGATGGCCTCAAGTCTTGCCACTGGTGCATAGGTTTCATCATAATCAATTCCTTCAGTTTGATAATAACCTTTAGCAACCAGTCTTGCCTTATTCTTCATCACTTTGCCATATTCATCAAGTTTGTTTCTGAATACCCATCTAATGCCTACTACTGTTCTGTTTGTAGGTCTGGGTACCAGCTTCCATACTTCTTGTTGTTTGAATTGATTGAGTTCATCTTGCATCGCAATCACCCAATCAGGATCAGAAAGAGCTTCTTCAGTTTTCTTAGGTTCCATTTCAGATAGAAACCCTGAATAATTACATTGATTTTGGACAACTCTTCTAGTTTTTACACCAACATCTAGATCACCAATGATTATCTCAAAAGGATGAGCTCTATTCCAAACAGTCTGTCTGGGAAGATTTAATCTTGATGATTCGCCTTGTTCTTCATTGTGATGTTGAGTATGACTAGTTGATCCCTCATTAACTCCCCCTGAGTTGTTGCCAGGTTGACTAGATGAATGTTCAGGAGTGTCAGTGGTATCTCCAATATTATCATTGTTTCCACCACCATTACCCTGATCATCCTCATCATTATCATTGTTGTCATTAGCATCAGCAAAAACATCAGGTGGATTGTCATCATCTGAATCTGGATCTGTCATATCCTCAAAAGATAGCATTTCAAATGAATCTTCAGTTTGGATACTAGGGAGTTTAGTGTCAATCAAGTACACCCTGTAAGCTCTTCTTGTATAACCAATAAAAATTGCTTCATGTGCTTTGGTCTCAAATTTTCCACCTTTTTCATCTCCTTCTTTAAGCACAAAACATTTCGCCCCAAATACATGAAAGTATTTGAGTGTTGGTTTCTTTTCAGTAATAGCTTCATAAGGTGTCTTCATCAAGTCTTTATTGATAAGAGTTCGATTCTGGATATAGCAAGCAGTGTTGACAGCTTCAGCCCAAAAGTACAATGGAAGCCTTGATTCACTTAACATAGTACGTGCAACTTCAATCAAGGTTCTATTCTTTTTTCTACTACCCCATTTTGTTGAGGAGTTCTTGGAACTGAGTACTGTCTGGTTATACCCTTCTCAGTGTAGAAATCATTCAGAACTGCATTCTTGAATTCAGTTCCATTATCTGACCTTATAGCTCTCACTGAATACTTAGAATCCAGCTCAATCACCTTGATGTGATCAATCACTAGTTGTGGAGTCTCATCTTTAGAATTTAGGAACAGGACCCATGTGTATTTTGAAAAATCATCAACAATCACAAGAGCATATCTTTTCTTTGACATTGACATCACATTAACTGGACCAAACAAATCCATGTGAAGTAGTTGTAAAGGTTCAGTTATTGAAGATATGTCAGTGCTCCTGTGAGTTGCCCTTTTTAACTTGCCTTTTTGACATGCATCACATAGTCCTTCCTGTGTAAATTCCATAGAAGGTAAACCTCTCACCAAATCTCTCTTGACCAGAGAGTTCATCATCTTGAAATTTAGGTGAGAAAGTTTCTTGTGCCATAGCCAACTTTCATTTGTGGATGCTTTAGAATAGAAGCAGTTGATTTCTTCAGTGCTTCCAGTGTTCATATTGGCTACGTACAAGTTTCCTTTTCTGACTCCTGTAAGAGATGGTTATTCACTTCTCTTGTGTGAAATCAGACAATTCTTTTTGTTAAAGTGGACTTCAAATCCCTTATCACAGAACTGACTGATACTGAGCAAATTATGCTCAAGTCCTTTTACAAAGGACACTTTCTCAATGATAACATTTCCAGCTTCAAGTCTGCCATATCCATCAGTTCTACCTTTGCCGTTATCTCCAAAGGTAACTATTGGGCCGGCTTTCTCCACCACATTTGTTAGCAGGGTTCTGTCTCCAGTCATATGCCTTGAACATCCACTGTCCAAGATCCAGATTACTCGTTCAATCTGTTCAATACCCTGCAATGACAAACGGATTAAACCTTCTTTGGAACCCAAATTTGATTGGGTCCAGAGTATTTAAAGTATTGGCCTTTGTCAGGCAAAACAACATTTTTAACCTTGACACCAATTTTACCATTAGTCAAAAAACATTTTACCCTATAAACAGATTTGACAATCTTTTGTTTCAGTTTAGGTATCCATGTTTGTTTAGTAACAATATCATTGACTGGACATTTGACTTTGTAAACAGCCTTAATAAAACTTTGTTTAGGCTTTGGTACAAATGTCTCTCTCCTAACATAAGGAGGACTAGCAGTCTTGGATCTAACATTATTCCTGTTCATATGTTGTCGAGGAGCAGTCTTATTATCACATGCATGATTACCATTAAAGTAAGCAGACATCACATTAAAAGCACAAGACATACAGTTGACAACACCAGTCTTAGAAGAACTAGTTGTTTCAACAACCTTGACTGGCACTTTAGGTACATCTTTCTTGGATGAAACATTCTTTGGATTAGCGTCCTTAACAGATTTAGCCTTAACAAAGACTGTGACATCTTTCTTAGATGCGTCCTTAACAGATTTAGCCTTAACAAAGACTGTGCCATTTGCACTATCCTCATTTCTCATTTCTTCTTGGATAACCATAGAAAGAATATCTGGTGGTCCAGCATCAGATTGTTTAAATAGAGGTTCTTTAACATTCTTGAGCACATGTGGTATTCCCCTTTCTTTAGCACTAACAAGGTTAGGGGAATTTATGCCCAATGATTCAACAGCTTCATTGTAGCCATACCCTATACCTGTTGTTCGTTCTACAGATTTTTTGTTAAAAAACTCTTTGGAAACTTTAACAGAATTATAACAAGCCCTGACCTGTGTTTCAAGTTCAGTAATTCTATCCATTTGTTTGCCTACAACTTCTAGAATAGATTTCTACTTTTTATGAAGCATTGTTATTTCATCTCTTTGTTGATCTTGATTAATATGCACCTTTTTCAATTCTGACACTTCATTGCCAAGTTTAGTGCTTAGCAGATCTAGTCTCTTATATCCAGTTTGTGCATTATCTAAGGAATTATATAGACTACGAATCAACTCAGTGTCAGTAAGAATTACCGGAGTACTATAAGGAGTTGATGTATCAGCATTTACCACCAGCGTAAAATCCTCAACCTCCTCTTCACCACTATCAGTGTCATCTCAGCTTTTGCCTTGTACCACATAGGCCGTGTCTGTGTTCTTCTTACCAGATGCATACTCTCTCCTTGCATCTTGTTGAGGTTGATGACACTCAGTTGCAAAGTGTCCAAGTTCATTACATTTAAAGCACCTAATCCTGCTTCTGTCTACCATTCCAGCTTGGTAGCCACCCCTTGTGCTACTTGAGGAAGAACCTCCTCGCTGGAATCTATTGTAGTTAGATTTGAACTTGAACTTGGGATTCCTCCTAAATATGAAGTTACTGAACTGCCTCACCATCATAGCCATTGACTCATCTTCCAACTGATCCAGCTCTTCCAATGAGTAGAAATCTCCGCCATCCTGTCTGACTGGTGTATGACCAATCTCAACTTCAACCTGTTTCTTGTCAGCGCTGCAAGGTTGAACAACCTTAGCTTCCACTTCCTTTGGAGTCTCAACCACTAGAGCTGTAGAAGAACTTGGAACCCTAGCTTCACCATGAATATCTTTCTGTTGAACTTGTTCCAACTCATAGGTTCTCAAAATGCCGAAGAGCCTTTTAAGAGTAATTTGATTCATGTCTCTGGCTTCTCTAATGGCAGTTATCCTATGTTCTAGGTGAGTAGGCATGGTTAGTAGAAACTTCATGTTAATCTCCTTTTGTGTATATTGCTGATAAGTGCATAGTTTTGCATATTTTATTTACCTATTTATTGCTTGAACTCGTGTTTTAATAATTTATTTTGTTGCATTTCAGGTAAATCGTAAATAAATAAAGAAATGACAAAATAAATAAATAAAGTGCAAGGAAGGGAAAAAGGAGGAAGAAAAAGGACCAAAAATGAAAGAAGGAAAAGAATTAGGAGCTTGGAGCAAAAGGAATATTTCAAGACAAGTGGAAGGTGGAGATCATCCCAACACATTAGAGAAGTGTATGGCCAAGATCTACTCTTCAAAGCTTAAGGGGGAAGGAAACAAATAGATGGCTAGGATTCCACCACCACACAACCCAAATGTATGGTGGGGATTTACCCAACACCCCCCTTAACCCTAATTCCTATCCTATAAATACCCCCTCACCCCCCCTTGTATTTAGTAACTTAGATTTTAGGGTAGTTTTATTTTCTTGTAGTTTCCTTAGCTTCAAATCTTGTAAACACTTTATTATAATTAATGCAAGTTTTATTTTCTTTACTTCTTATCTTGATTTTTCGTTATTGTTGCCTTGTTTCACTATTTTCGTAAATCCCGTTGCTAACCACTTGGGGATGAAAATAACGAAGCTTTTATTTCGTGTTCTTAGTTGCTAATTTAATTATGCCCCTTTAAATTTCCATTTTATTGTGGGCTTTATTTTTGTTAAATTGTAGATTTAAATTTTTCATTCTTTATGTGTTAGTTTAATTATAAAAAAAACAAAAAAACAAAAAAACAAAAAAAAAACACAAAAATATTAACTTTACAAAATTTTCAGCACTTATTTTCTTTCCTTGTTTTTGTTATAATTCGAAGCTTTAATATTTTTTTTACCCTGTATTGTCTTGTTCTCCCCTGTGTGTTTTGTTCCAAACCAAACAAACAGACCCATTTTCTTAACAATTAGTTTTCATCTCCCATTTTTTTTTACTCAAGCCAAAAGCTCCTCCCATCTCCTTCTTTCTTTTCGTTTTGAACCCCCTTCCCCTTTCGATCCAATCACTTTCCCTTCCCCCTTTCTGTTCTTTTTTCACTACAAATCAAACACCCCATTCCCTTTTACCATTTTCTTTTCTCTGTGTTTTGTAACTCGAATTGTTACTGCGTTGTTTGTTTCTCCGAATCGTTATGCTGAGTTTTGGTGTATGTTGAGTTTTAAGTTATAATGTTTGTTTTGTTCTGAGTCGCCATGTCCTATAGCTGCTGGATTGTTTTTCCATTTTGTTTTTATGTCGAATCGCTGTTCTACCTTGTTCCTGTCTGTCGAGTTATGTGTATTGGCAAGTCGTGATTTTGCTGTGTCGAATTACTGGTGAAGACTGGGTGATGTTTTTCTGGGTGAATTTTAGTTTTATCTGAGTTTAGTTGTATGGTTTATGTTTTTTTTTAACCGAATTGTACCGAGTCAACGAAATCCTAGTTAGTACTCCTTGTGATTCTGTTCTTGTTTGTCCGAGTCGCGGTGTTGTTTTGCCTGGCGTTTGGTTTTGTTATTGGATTGCTGAATTCGTATGAATTGTTGAAGTTGATTCTAGAGTCTGGTTGCCGTCGTATCTTGTGCTGAGATTTCATGAGTCGAGTTAGCAGTATGTAATTGAATTGGGTTTGTAGTTAGTGAGTTTGTTGATTTGTTTCTTTGAATCATAGATGAATTCGCAGCCGAGTCCCTGAATTTCTTGTTGTGTGTTGTTTATTTTCTTTCGTCTTTTCTCTGCTAAAGTCGTTGTAGTCTGTTTCGAGTCCGTTTTGTTTTAGAGTTTTGTTTTGAAGTAGTTATTGTTTTGCAGTTGATTTTCATCTTCTTGTTCATGATTTGCTGGTTTACCGAGTTCTGTAAATAACCTGTTTTCCTTGTGCTTTTTACTTGTTCATGTTTTCCTTTTTCTTGACCTCGTTTTTATGTAAATAATCTGTTTGTTCGTTCATGTAAAAAGGCTGTCGAGTCATTACTGTTAGTTACTGTTTAGTATAAACTGTTTTCGAAATTGTCGAGTTTTGTAAGTTCCATTTAGCATAATCTGTTTTGTCGAATTTAGTATAATCTGTTTTTGCTGCAGTTCGAATTACTCTTGCAGTTGGTCTAGAATTTTGGTTTTATTCACAGTGTTTATGGGTTTGCAGTGTTTTATGAATTTCGTTTTTTTGATTTCTCTGCGTTTTTTGTTTTTTTTGTTGAAATCTGAGATCACCTGGTAATTTGAATTAAGTTTGTTTTGGTTGACTTCGGATTTTTGGTTAGTTAAATTTATAAATACTTCATGCCCAAAATTTTTCTAAAATTTGTAAATAAAGTTCTAGAATAAAATCAAATTTTTATTTCGAATTTAAAATTTTTAGAATAATCTAGTTTTGCTCTTTTCATTTTAATTAATAGAATAAAATTTAATTTTCTTTTAAATAGCTTAAATTTTCTTTTAGGAATTAAAAATCCACTTGTCCTAATTCGCCTAAGTTAAAAATTAAGGATTGCGAATAAAATTAGTCCCTGTGGAACGAATCATAAATTTTACAACGAAACGGATTGTGCGTTTGCGATTCAAATGTCATTTATTTTAGCACAACAATTGCTTGCCATGGATTTGCAAGTTGTTGATTATTTGTTATACCTTTCAAACACTTCCTGAATGCCTTCATTAGGGCCAGCTCTAAAGTGTTCATACTCAGAGGTTAACATTTGAAGTCTGTTTTCCCAGACTTCCTCAGTTCCTTCATTAATAGTCTCAATAGTTTCCCACATGTGCTTTGCAGTTTTACAATTCATCACATGACTATACATCACAGCATTCAGGGAATCTATTAGAATAAGTCTCAAATTCTTGTCTAGTCCTGCATCCTCTTTTTCATCAAGAGTATAAGACGCAGGGTCTTTTTCATGGGTTCTAGCAGGTGTTGAAACAACTCCATCAGTAACAACTTGTTTTTCAATGACCATAGGAATTTTAGGTCCATTTTTCAGAACACTCAAATATTTAGAATTTGTAACATCAAGAAACAGCTCCATTTTATTTTTCCACATATCATAATTATCTTTATTAAAGATAGGAATCTTAACAATGACTTTTGAAGACATGATGAATTTTCTTAAAAATTCGAAATGGATTTTTGACTGAATAAAAATAGGATCTTGATTTGTGTATCAATCAATAGGCTCTGATACCAATTGTTAGGTCCAATATGTTTGTAGAAGGGGGGGCTGAATACAAACAGTACTGTTTAATCGAAATTTGTCCGGATAAATTTAATTTATATTTTGACTAATTTGAGCGGAATTAAATGAAACAAAATTCAAGTTGAATATAAAATTATATTAACTTGAGGGGTTTGTTACAAATACAGTACATAAATTATATCTAGTTAATAAAGACAAATTAGAAAATTCGACATGAATTTTTCTAGATTTGTTAATAAAAATCGAGATATAGATTAGGAGTAAAAACTCGCTAATAGTACAAGAGACTCAAGTAAACAAGTTCTATCGGATCAAATATTAAAAATAAGATGAACTTGATTTTCTATGAATTTTTCCAGCTCCTGCAGGTTGTGTTCTTGATGAGAGAGAATAGCTGTTCTTGTTTGAAGATGATATATTCTGTGTGTTGTTTTTTATCTAGCCGCCTGTCTTGAATTATATACTCTTCTGCCTCTTTTCTTTTTCATTTTACTGGCAAGACAATCTGTTCTTACAAGACAATCAGATTTGTACTGTAAAGACAACCGGCAAGATAATCCGTTCTTCCAAGACAATCAATTTTGTACTGCCAAGACAATAGGCAATACAATGGGCAAGACAATCAAAGCTTACCAAGACAATCGACAAGACAATCAAAATTGTCTTGTTTAATAATAAAATTCGGCTGAATGATTGTTTTGTGTAAACTAATTTTGGCTGTCAGCTGAAACAAAGACGCAAGAAATGAGTTGGAGTACACGCGCTGGCTGTTGCTTCTACTTTTCCAGGCGCGTGGCGTACATGCGCTCAGGCGCGCGTCAGTCAGCAGACAGGAACTGCATAACATCACATGGTGTGGACGGAGCATGTTTCTATTTTTTACTTCGTAAATTCCTCAACAGTTTCTTTGTCGACAATTCTGAAAAACGTTCAGCATGCATACATGACCACTTTGCTGTCTTTCTTTTATATTCTCTTTTTTTCTTTGTCGACCACCAACTGTACAGCCTGCTTTGCTTCTCCCCTTTTTTTATTTCTTTTGCTTTTTCTTTGATTTTGATATAATTAAATAACTTAATCAATTAATCATTTGAACAAATAATGATTAATTAATTAATTAATTAAATCAATTCAGATTAATACATTAATTCAAAATTAATTAACATGATAATTAATTTAATAAATAAATTAATTCAGAATGAATTAATTTATTACATTAAATCAATTACATAATTATATTAATTAAAAGAGAATTAATATAAATCTTTTGATAGCTCAAATCTTTTTCTTGAACCAATGAAAGTAATAAAGAATTACCACCTAATTTTCGTTGACGCTCGATGCACGGTCTGGTTCATGAGCGACTAACTCCAACGACTTTTCTTTATTTTTGACTTTATGATTTGGTTCCTTTCTTCTCTTAACATACCTGTGACGCCCCGGGATCCAGGGTCAAGGATCCGGGCCGTCAAGGTCCAATTTCCGATCAATATCAATATCTCTGTAGTTTTTTTTTTTTTTTTTTAATAAATAAATAAATCAGCAGTTGACCCCACACTAATACACACACACACACCAGTCATATGCTCATAGAACAACAACCACAATATTTAAAAGTTTTAAAGTTAACAGTTATTACAAGCCCAGAATTTACTAAGTACATTGTTGAACAAAGCTTCTACAGGAAGCACTTCAACAACTAAAGTTTATTACAACTTACACACTTAATTTACATAAGTATACTAAGCCCCTTCGCTTGTCACTACCTCGGGGATGGTCGCCAGCACTCGCTTAAAAGGTCGCCTTTCCCTTACCCTCTTGCGGGGTGTGGTACGTAGTATCGGCATGGGACCTAGCTGCTATATACATAAATAGCAAGAGTGAGCTATAATAGCTCAGCAAGATCATTCTGTAACTAAAATTTAGAATGTGAACAAGTATACATATATGTATAGGCATATGTAATAGCAGGAAACAATTAAAATCCTTAAGGAAGAGTAAAGCTCTTATTTAATAATACATCATCCACTCACTATTATAAGAAAGTAATCTATATTAATATAATATCAGTTTTTCTTCATCTGTATCCATAATACCATCATCTCATATCATTACTCTGTTTTCAGTACAGAAATCTGAAATAATATAATATCAGTTTTTCTTCATCTGTAACTATCATTCCATCATCTCATATCATTATTCTGTTTTCAGTATAGAAATCTGAAATAATATAATATCAGTTTTTCTTCATCTGTAACTATCATTCCATCATCTCATATCATTATTCTGTTTTCAGTATAGAAATCTGAAAACCATTGTCTACACTTTCTTTTCAATAACATTGGGGATATCTGCTGTCGCCTGATACGTTAGGACGATGATCAGTCGCCTAATCGTATCTGCTCTCTTTTTACTACCGGTAGAAGGAATGAAAATCATCCCTGGAGGAAGGCCACCTGCTAACATCCTCCCTTGGCATCTTCGTGCCGTAATAAAAATAATAAATGCTGGACTGTGTCGCACACAGCCCTGACACAGCCACTTACGCAAGTCTATTGCAATCCCCCTCTTTATCACATCGTTAATCTCTTTTTAAAATATCATTCCACATTTCCATTTTCTCACTTTCGTTTTCACATATCATTCTCTCATATCATTTCCATTCTCACACATTACTTCTATAAAATATATATATATCATAAGGCTTTGATTATGATTCAGACCTCTCTTTCAAATTCAGAAATCAAATAATGTTTATTAAACCACTGATACTCAATAATAACATTTTTAATATAATATTATAACCATATAACCCTCGATAACAACTGATACCATTCTCTCTTATTCTCTTAATCATAAGGCATGTTCAATTCATGCATAATCATCTTTATACATATCCATCTCATACTCTCATTCATATTCATATACATCTTATACTCATATCCATATTCATATACATCTTCAGATATCTTTCTTTTCAATATTAATACTCAAGGAAGACAATTTCTTCACAATATAGTAATAATAGCATCACATATATATTTCACAAAATCAAGTTTCTTTGTGAAGATAAGTAGTTTTACAAATAGGGATAGAAGAAATCTTGCCTCGGTTTCGATATCCTGACGGTATGGCTCGTCCCTCTTCCGGAGTTTCTATAAACACAAAGGACCGTCGTTAGAACCACATCTCTTACTCACTACACTCTTGTATAACATTACCTTTTGAAACTTTAATATATGTTTAAAGTATTCTTATTACCCCAAAGGTTTCCAGAACTTAACCGTTTATAACCTAAATCGAAGTTTCAGGGGTTTTCACCATTTTCCTTAACGACCACACTTAACTGTAAAAATTCTCAGAAAATATGGGTTTCGAATTTTAATGTAAGGTCAACTGGAAATAGTTCTTTGACCACACTACTACCATATCCCAAAATTTCGTGACTTTTAACAATGTTAAAGTATGGTAATTGTAACCTCAAGTTTGATACATTTACAGTTTCTCGGTTTCTGAACCGCTTTCACTAAAACTGACTTTTCTCCTAAACCGTTCATCAGATTTTAACGCACCTTATATCAAAACGATCTTTTCACCTTATATCATTTCATAGTTAAATAGGAACCTGGACAGTAGGGTACCGTACGGATGCAGGGGGTCCAAAACAGGGCAACTTACATCTTAACGAAAATCGGGCATTATAACGGCTATAATTTCATACTTTCCATAAATCCAACTCCTCCAAATCAATTATCAAACACCATAATCATCACCTACACCATGTGGTATTCTTCACCAGCCATGGTTACAAGTCCACAACACAATTTTCACATCAAAACAAACCACTTATAACACATAATCATCATAAACATTACATTAACACCACTTAACTACCAACCACTCCAATATCTACCATAAATATAAAAGGGCAAGGGTTGTTATACCTCTTTGAAGCTTGAAGAACACTTAATAAGCTTTGGGTACTCCTTAAACACTCCTAATATAGCTTGAATCAACTAGATGAACCATTAAAACAAAGTTAATTCCAAGATTTCACTATTCATCAAGCAACTTTGAGAATTTCTTTACCTTAATAAATAATGATGGATGGCTATGAAACTTTGTAAATCTCTCTTTCTATCCTCCAAGAAGCTCCATGAATTATCTCTTGATTTAATGTTGAAGCTAGCTAGGGTTTTGATTTTTTTTTTCTTTTTCTATGGTTTTGCCGAATGGAAATGAAGAAGAAAAGGGAGAGATTTTTGTTGCTTTCTTGATCTTATCTCAACTTCTCTTCATCTCTTGAATAATCTAGAGTTTAGTGGATAATTTCCTTGGTTAAAGACTAAATTACCCTTAAATTTAGTTAGTGGAAAGTGATGTAATGTAGGTGACCTCATAATCCCTTTTTCTTGGTTTTCTTTTCTAAGTTAAATCCTAGGAATATTAGTATATGATAATGGAATAAGTATCCTTGTTATATTATTAATCTTGGTTGTTTGGTTTCCATACTCGTCTAATTGTAATTCGTTTCGAGTAAACCTCATTATCTCAGTGGTTTTTGAAATCATTTAACAATCCAAATTCCATTGGTATTTTCTTAACTTAATAATCCCCTGGCTCAAATCTAAATTCACTAATCCCTCAATATATAATTCTTATAATATTTCCATGCTCCTTAATGTCCAATAGAAGCTTATTCGAAATCAAAATCCTCAAAATCCATGCTTCAGGAATTTCTGAAATCTAACGTCATTTCGAGTCACTTATTTTCATTGTACAATACTAATATGGTTTCTGTTTATTCATTTTATGTTTCCATTATAGGGTACCTATATACCATTTCTCTAAATCCTCGAAATTTACTATTCATGTGACCACTGTAGCATTACTGAAGTTAGGGTTATTACATCCTCCCCCCCTTAAAAGGATTCCGTCCCGGAATCATGTTGGAAATGTCCATAAGTATCTTTCTCATTCACATCTTCTAACTTCCACACTACTTCCTTTATCCTTTTTCCTTCTATAATATATCTATCTTGTTTGCGCAGAAATATACTAACATAACTTCCTTGTCATTCATCAACATGCCATTTAGTTTATCAATAGCAGTCCTTTTACTGTCTTTTCCTCACAAATCTCCTCCTGTTTCCAGTCATTCCAGGTTATCTCGTCTCTCCTTCCTCTTTTGACGAAGATATCCGCCACTACATTGGCCTTTTCTGAATGGTAGTGTATCTCACTTATGGTTTGACCATCTTCTGATCTCTATCATGACATAAATATTAATTCCTCAATATTCCCATAGCTCCTCTCTGTAAAATTTTCCAGAAAATAAGCTCTAATAATATTCTTTAAAACAATTGTAAGAAAATACTACCTATAATATATATTTCCTGTTCGTCTCAACGAGCTTGTGTTTTCCCAAAACACTCCTACTTTTCTTTTCATAACGTTTCCTAGCCCTTAACAGATACTGATTTTCCTTATCTATTTTATTAACTTATTTATTCCATTAATTGATTAAGTCGATCCTTAACCAAAGACTTACATACCAAATTTAAATCAAAAAGCAAGTACCTGTATCCGCATCTGGTTTTGTCAACGCTTCCCCTAGGGTCATGTTGTACACTCTAGCAGTAGGCCTATTTGAAGCAGCCCCACTCTGTCCTGACGCATATGACCCACCTGAACGGCAATCTCTAGCAAAGTGTCCTAGTTTCCCACACTGGTAACACTTAACATCTCTTTTAGGGTTTGCATCAGTTGATGGGCACTGGTTAAAGTAGTGTCCTTTTTGTCCACACTTAAAACAAGTTACTCCCAGCACTCTACAGACTCCTATATGCTTTTTACCACACGTCTCACAATCTGGTAATGGTGGTCGTGATTGATTGGACTGAAATGTTCCCGAAGACTTCCCACCAGTAATTTGCCTCTCCCTTTAGGAGATAGGCTGCAAAAACTGTTTTCTGATCTTCCTCTATCCTCAGTATTTCGAAAGCTTTCTCCATTTCTTTTAGCCATGCCCTGGCTACTACTGGGTTAGTGGTTCCCTCGAATTCTGGGGGCTTTAATGACTTAAAGGCACGAAAGGAACTAGCTGCCTGGTTGGGGAGAACAGGTGGTGGTTGAGGATTCTGTGGATTTGCTAAATTCTGCCTTAATAAGTCCATGAATTGGGCAAAGGGATCACCTCCCGGATTCCTTTGTTGGCCAGTTGATTCCTCTTCTCCTTCTTCATGATTTTCTTCATTATGAGCATTTTCGTTCAGTCTAGTACCTTCGATATTTCGACTTCTTTCGTCTCTCTCATTTTCCCTTGCATTCGCTCTACTGTCACGTCTAGGCGGCATAGTTCTGTACATAACAATAGTCCTTATTAATTACCCGAATTTGGGTTACTATATACATCATTTCTATATACACAATTATATCATTAATTAGCTCATTTGCATATCACAATATCTTTATCATGCGATTTACATCTAGTTATACCATAACTTTAGTAGGTAAGTGTATCGCCCTTAACACGATAGCCTTTTCATTAAGTCAATCACCTTTTATACATCAATATTTCTGAGTCTCAACATTTATTATACAAAAATATGCAGCAAAAATTTAGATAGAAATGCACAAACTTCATTAATGTACATAAATATTTTACAATTTGGGTACAACATCTTTTACTGCTAATAATATACATCATCTAATACAAGGTTCGAAACCCAAAACATAGCCGTACATACTAATCCGATATCACCAAAAGTACTACTAACTGTCCTCTAATCAGACTGGGATTAAAACAGTGGACAACTAAACTAATCCCCAAAATGACATCAGCAAGATGACTAGTCTGATTAGTGACGAACTACTATCCCGGCTCACACCCCTGCCCTGACAACATCCCGTATCTGGACCACCATGGTAGTAACCGTATCAACTATCTGGGCCCTCCATGCCGGGTCTCCCCTATCACCCAACAACCTCCTAATATCTCCTAATGCTCGTAGCTCAATACTGATCATCCCCAGAGATATCCCATCCGGGATAACCCCTCCTCTCCCTCTCTCTAACCTCTGTAGAAGGGTGTCTATAGTCCTGCGGGACTCCTCCAACTGTCCCTGAAGAGCAAAGTACTCGGTCAATAAGGTAGCTGAAAGTGAGTCACCCGCCGGTAAGGGTGCCTCCTGAGGGGGTACAGCTAGGGGAGGTGCATCCACAGGTGGAGGTGGTGGTGGTGCAAAGGGTGGGGATGGAGGAACCGACTCTGTCTCAGCATCCTCTGAAGGATCCTCCTCCTCCTCAAAGAAACCAAAATGCCCTGGAGGGGTAAACTGCTCAAAAGGATCATCTATAGGGTCAGGACTAGGTAGAGGGGATGGAACTGGTGACGGCACCGGGATGGGTCGGACAGGAGTGGGAATCATCTGAATATCCCTCCACTCAATCGGCTCCTCAGGTATAACTGACAACCTAGGCCTCTTACGCAGTGGCCTCTCCTCCTCAGGGATCTCCGATCTCACTCTGGAAGGACCTGCCTCGTCAGATCCTGTAGAAGGTCTACCCATATATGGCACTAGGGCCACAGCATCTCTCCGTCTCTGCTCCTCTGCCTCATCTCTCTCTAATCGCTCTCTAGCCGCCGCCCGGCGTCTCTCCCTGAGGTCCTCAACTGCATACTCGGGGACCTCTACCCCGGCCAGCTGAAGATCTAATAGCTCCTGCTCTGACCTCCCTAGCCACTGGGGGTCCTGACTCGGCTCACCCATCTCCGCTCCCTATAATAAAACATAAAATTCTATTAGTAACAGTCTAATAAATTATAATATATGCTTAAAGTAAATACTACCTGCGATATACCACCCCTGAACTTGATGGAAGTTCACAATTTATATTATAACTGATACATTTATTATTATCACTTTTGTTTATGAGCATATGACTCTTAGCTCTGATACCATCTGTGACGCCCCGGGATCCGGGGTCAAGGATCCGGGCCGTCAAGGTCCAATTTCCGATCAATATCAATATCTCTGTAGTTTTTTTTTTTTTTTTTTTTTTTTTTTCTATGGTTTTGCCGAATGGAAATGAAGAAGAAAAGGGAGAGATTTTTGTTGCTTTCTTGATCTTATCTCAACTTCTCTTCATCTCTTGAATAATCTAGAGTTTAGTGGATAATTTCCTTGGTTAAAGACTAAATTACCCTTAAATTTAGTTAGTGGAAAGTGATGTAATGTAGGTGACCTCATAATCCCTTTTTCTTGGTTTTCTTTTCTAAGTTAAATCCTAGGAATATTAGTATATGATAATGGAATAAGTATCCTTGTTATATTATTAATCTTGGTTGTTTGGTTTCCATACTCGTCTAATTGTAATTCGTTTCGAGTAAACCTCATTATCTCAGTGGTTTTTGAAATCATTTAACAATCCAAATTCCATTGGTATTTTCTTAACTTAATAATCCCCTGGCTCAAATCTAAATTCACTAATCCCTCAATATATAATTCTTATAATATTTCCATGCTCCTTAATGTCCAATAGAAGCTTATTCGAAATCAAAATCCTCAAAATCCATGCTTCAGGAATTTCTGAAATCTAACGTCATTTCGAGTCACTTATTTTCATTGTACAATACTAATATGGTTTCTGTTTATTCATTTTATGTTTCCATTATAGGGTACCTATATACCATTTCTCTAAATCCTCGAAATTTACTATTCATGTGACCACTGTAGCATTACTGAAGTTAGGGTTATTACAATACCAGTCTTGATAGCTTGAATAACTGTAGTTAATGATGAACAACCACTGTTTAATGTTGATACTCGATGTACTGTCTGGTTCATGAGTGGCTAACCGCAATGATTGTTCTTCATATATTGACTTTAAAATCTGGTTCCTTTTCTTTTCTCCTCTCTCTATTAATTCTTCTGTACTATTTCTGTCACTGTTGAAATCTCTGTCACTTTAAATGAATCCACTTCTTTAACGAATACTTCATTGAGGCTTGATCAGATGTCTGAACTTCTTTGAATGTAGTAATTCTTCAAGTCTATAGATTGACCTTGATCTTTTTCTTCTGACTGATAATACGATCTGAGATTCCTTGTGACAGCCTATATACTATTTACTATTACAATCTTGTTTAAGTTGAGTTGTATCCTCGAAATACAAATAGGCTACATCATATACCTTTCAACCCCGCAATAATATCACACCACACACAACCAGTTATAGTCCCAGAAATGAAATTGAAATAATACTTTAATCATAGGATCCACAAGGTGTAAGTTATTACAACCAAAAATGATTACAGAATAAGTTTAATAGTTTCTTCCCATTGATTAACGTAAGTCATACATATAAGTAAGTCTGATACAGAAATGCTACCAGTCTAGCTTACTGACTGCTTCTACCTCAGTAATGGTTGCTATGACAATAGCAGGTAACCCTCTGACGGCTGTCACCTGCTTCCGTTGAGTGCACCTCGTGCGGGCCATCAGATCTAGCTATTGTTGTGATATAATAAATAAAGCAAGGGTGAGCAATAGCCCACCAACAATAATGTATACTGAACAATAATATGTATAACAGTTCAAAAGTATATTTGAAACCATATGCCATGCATTAACGAACATAGTGCCAGTATAATATAAACGATGAAGTTACCAGGTAACTCAGAGTACTTATAGTTCTGAACAGTTTTCGAACCCTGTCAACACGAGTGATACTTCATGTTGCAGAAAATAAATAGATTTGGATGATGAACCAATGCTGGAGTATGTCACGCCGGATGATACCACCTAACGATGATCAGTCGCAGGTCGTGCATCTCAAAACTTGTTTCTCTACATGTAGAAGGAAGAACATATGGACACCACCATACGCTGGATCTCCCTAGCCATCTTTGGGTTTAGTCGGGGCCGGCGCCACTCGGACCCTATTTCTAGGATGGACTGTCCCACAGCCTCTTATACCAGTTTCAATGATGGACTGTCCCACGGCCTCTTACACATTATACAAATACTCCTAGTTCAAATAAATCCATGACTCTGAAACTTAAAGCCCGTCCTCCTTTCCCCAAGTGGAATACTCGTTGATAGGACTCCACAAGGTAGTCGTATCTACTTGGAAAGGAAAATTCACCAATATTTCCCAAGCAGTTGCTTGTTAATGGATATCGACTTGTTCCAACAATCTTACTTCTCGAACGATGAGAGAGTAACACAGAGACCCGTCTTGATAAATAGCAACCAAGTTACGAGTGAAAAGAATAGTTTTAAAAGTTTTATGACCAGGAAGTCAAATAAATAAATAACAGCTCTCAAATAAGGTTCCCTCATAATTTAGAAGATAGCCTTAAATGAAGAAAATGGAGTTTTGGGAACCTCTCCTTGATAAAAATAATCATAATAAGGCTCACAAATATTTTACATAATATTGGGAGGTTGAAGATAACATTTGAATAAAACGAATCATTTTTAAAGCTAGTTATAAGAATTAAATAAATATTCAAAGAATATTTCTTAAACCATAAATATTTAAAGAATTTCCTTAATGTAAAATATTGCTCATAGTAACCCTCGAATGAATATATACAAATATTCACTAACTAAATAAATCCTCGAATAAATATTCGAAATAATATCCATTAAGTAAATCAACCTTAAATGAATATTCAAGATAATAATCTTTAAATAAATAAAGTTCAAATGAATATTCCAAATAATATTCATTAAATAAATAAACTCAAATGAATATTCTAAAATAATATTCATCTAGATCAATAACCTCAAATGAATATTCCAAATAATATTCATTAAATAAATAATCTCGAATGAACATTCAAATAATATTCAATAAATAAGTAATGGAAAAATATTTACTTAAATATTTTCCTCAGAAAATAATCACAATATATCAAGAAATACTGACTCCCGGTCTATATTAGAAGAATGAGATCATACGCCCTTCACTAAGGGTCATAACAATATCCGGCTTATAACTAGTATATCTCGTATATAACTTATAAGCCAACATCAAATCATGGAACAAGTATCACAATATAATTTGAAAGCAGTCATGCATGCTATGGCATATGTATAACAACAATAAGTCATATATATTATCACAACAACAGTTCTGAAAGGATATCTTCAATATATTATTTATTTTGGTATTTGTATGATTTAAACATAAAATTTAATTACACTTAGTTATCCTCTCCACTAGGCAATTTAATTTAATTGATTCCGTCAAAAGTCAAAAGTCAATTCTGGCAAATATCTATTTTTACTTATAAGAGATATTCCATTATTGCGAAAAATTAAAATTATATTTTTATGGAATATATCTCTACACCGAGGCAATAAAAATCGAACAAGAAATATCGAGGTTTTATATTTTTTAGATCTTCGTTGCAAAATTGATAAGGCGACAGACTTGAACAAAGAATATTCGAGGATTAATATTCTTTAGAGAACTCGTGCTATATTTAAAAGCGATATGTTTTTATTCAAAAATATTCCGCCTTCGCACTCAAAATATTTTTATCCTCAAGAATATTAATATTCAGTGGTAGAATATTAATACTCATTTTTATCTCGTGCTAGAAATATTTAAAGTAATTTTTCTCCCACTTCTTAAATTTATTCCATTTTTCTGAGAAAATTATTTTAGATACTCAAAAATATTTCCTACACTCTCAATATATTTTATATATTAGTAAATATATTCTTAGTATTTATTCATGTCAAAACATTGGTCAAAAGATGTATCTATTGCACGGAAAGACCAATCGTATTTTATTTGAAACCGAAACCTGATTTAATCGAATTAAATCCAAATAAAATACTTCCACTTGCTAGAATGACTTGAAACTTGAGATGGGTCACTTAAATACTATTTTCTATGCATGGTAAAAGTTTCGTAATTTTCTGAGAATTTTGGTCCGGGCACGAAAATTGAGACAGTGGGTCCACGTTTGACCACGTTTGACCAAGTCAACGTTGACCATTATTGATAAAACTTTCCAGAATTCCATTTTATAATATTCCTAAATGCTCCATAATTTTAGGATTATTTATTGGGTATTTTCGTATTTTTCGGGTATTTAATTAACGATATATGTTACGTATTTATTCGTTAATTGATAAGAGTACGATACATTAAATAAAAGCCCAAACACAGCTGGGATACTTTACCACAAACCACTCCAAAGAAACACAAAACCACCCCCAACAAACACAATACCACTTTCCACCTCATCAATCCAAGTGCTTTCAATCTCAACCACTCCTTTTACTTTCAATCCTCACCCTTCCTTCCACCCAACTCCTCCTATAAATAAACCCCTTCCCCCAACCATTTTCTTTAAGCTAAGGAGCCGAATAAGTGCTGGGAATTTAGAAGTGTGAGCTCTCTCAATATATCCAAACACTCTCTACACCCACTTCATCTCAAAAACCTTCCCTTTCTTATATATACTTAAATATATACAAGGTTTTTGTTCCAAAAAGCTTAGTTCCTTCAACCAAGCTCTCTCCCACCAAGAAAGCTCCTCTACCACTACTATCCGGCCTCCCGAAGGGCTGCCCAATGTTCGACCATAAGCCAAAATCCGACCGAACCTCCGGCGAATTTTTCCGGCGAACTTTTCCGGCGATATCCAAAAGTGGTAATAATTTAGCTTCATATCCGAGTCTTAACCGACCATATTTTTATATACATATAAGAGCTCTATACCTTCATATCTTCTTCTTTATTACTCTCTTATATCGGATCTCGAACAGAGACCATAAAAATCCGTATAAGGATTAAAATTCGAACAACGATTCGAAATATTATTATACCTCAAAAAGAGGTTATATTTGACAACGGTCAAATTATTACATCGAGCTT
Source organism: Saposhnikovia divaricata (assembly GCA_036435485.1). Lineage (NCBI taxonomy): Eukaryota > Viridiplantae > Streptophyta > Magnoliopsida > Apiales > Apiaceae > Saposhnikovia > Saposhnikovia divaricata. The sequence goes on along the minus strand of CM071596.1, from coordinate 145,715,769 downwards.
GATTTGATTCCCTTCTATCACCTCTAGTGTTCCGGGGGAAAAGAATCTAAAAGCCTTAATTAAAACCTTAACGCACTTACTTTGGCCATTAATATTTTATTGTTGTGTGGTGTGTTTAATTACTCGTACGTGTGTGTTTATCTTTAAGGCGTAATAGCGTGGCGAAAGCCTTTTATATATTTTCCGCACTTTTTATTCTCGTCCTCACACTTGTGAGTGATTTTACTTTCCGCACCTTTTCTTCTCGTCCTCACACTTGTGAGTGATTTTACTTTCCGTACTTTTTCTTCTCGTCCTCACACTTGTGAGTGATTTTACTTTTCGCACTAATTTAACGCATAATAGCGGCCCTCATTTTATCCTATAGATAAGCGAGTTACTTTTCTGTACGTGTGTGTTATATTTGTGTGTGGTGTTTATTTGGCCAAATTATATTAAAGTGCAAATTGTTAAAGTAATATTGTAACACTCTCGTTTAAATATATACGAATAGTCTAAAGTTGACTATATCGAACGAGAAGTTTTTTATCAAAGATCCTTAAGCTATAAAGTTTTTACAAGGACTTGATTTATACATTACTTCAAAAATAGACGTATTTTCAATAAAGAAGTAATTGTAAGTATACTTCGACATTTACAAAAAGTCGAACCAAAGTATACGATTATAAACCTTATAAGCCTACGAGCTTAAAGGACATAATCAATATTTACAAACTCCAAGATATATTTAAACCTCTTTTTTTTGGAGTATTGTATTGAAAGTATTCTTCGATCTACAAGTCATATCGAATAAAGAATACACATAAAGTCATAAGCAAACAAGGATAATTGAACTTATAATAATTTATATTCGGGTAAGAATATTATAGTCACCGTAGGACATATTAAGTCCAAACCTCTCTTTATATTACGGTTTGTTTCGTAGATATTGTTTTCTAAGTTTTGCAGTGAGGTGAAGTTGAAGTGAGGTGATTCTCGTTCTAAGACCCAAGTCCTAGGCACTAGCGGGGAGTTAGTGGCCTTTGCACCGTGAAGAAGAGGAATGACCCAAGACCTTTCATCTAAGATCCAAGACCGGCAAAAGCGAGGAATTCAAAGACTACACCAAGGGTTCTACATCAACTTTGAAGAAGTAGCGGGGAGTTGCTGTCTAAGATAAGTTGTGTAGGTTTTTCACAACGACTTTGAGGGTGTAACGGGGAGTTACGACCCAAGACGAGTCTTGTGGGTTTTTATATTTATTGTGAGGTAGTATCTTGGAGATACGTACCAAGACCAATATTTATAGGGTAGTAAAGGCTTCTCCGCCTACTAAAGGAGCGAGATATTTTTAAGGGAAAATCTCGAGTCCGGAGAGGAGCTCGGGGACTGGAGTAGGGGTGAGCGAATCCATTAGGGGTTGCGTCATCGCGAACCAGGATAAAATCTCCTGTGTGGTATTTTCTTTCCTTGTCTTTTATTTTCTGCACTTATAAACTGCATAACGACTCGGTAAAAGTTTTAAAAAGGGAAAATTATTTTAAAACGCCATAATAATTTTTAAATTGGATATTAAGCTATTCAACCCCCCCTTCTAGCTTAAATTAGCCCTCTTACGGGACCTATCAAGTTCCAAAGTATTGGAAACTTGCCTGGAAGCTCTGTAGGGGTAGTGTGTCTCGGATCGGTTCGGTGATCTATAAATAACCAAAATTTATTCAAGGTTAATCACCCATCACTTTGAAAAGCTAAGTACATACTTAACTTAGGTTAAAAACACGTTTTCAAGTTATCTCGTTATGCACCCTTTAGTGTACTCTTATAACACCGTTATGATCCGACACTTGCTTTCTATCAAGGCCTGTCATTAATCTTACACTTGATAGGTGCTTAAGTCGTATAAGTTCTAGGGTCGATCGTTTACTCAAAAAGATTATACCTCAAGATTTATTGATCGTTTTCTAAGTGGTTTTCCAAAGTTATAACCAAGTGTTCCTCAAAGGGTTCATTCGAACTTAACCTCGATTCGAACATTTATATAAAATCAAAAAATGATTCGTTTTATATGAGGTTTTCTCTCACACCTTCCTTATGATCTCTAATAATTAATTACCAAGATTTGCCACTGAATTAATCATGTTAAGGGGGTTCAATTCCAGTTACGAACTCGCACTTACGGTTTCGAACTACTTTTACTAATTTGACCATAACTCCTAAACCGTAAGTCCTTTTGTTTCGATCTTGCGCCAAAACGATCTATGACTCGAGATCTATAAGGTCAGTCCATATAATCATTAAGGTCAGAGACTTATGGCTACTATCATGCATGAATTATAAGGGTTAATGAAATTTCGGCATTACGATGGCTATGTAATTTACACGTTTTCCCAAATTTATAACAACCAAGCCACACCGGGCATACCAAGAACTCAAGCTTCTCATCAATTATAACCCATCATATGTCAAGAACACCTCAACTCATCAAGAACTTGAATCATGACTTAATAACTACTAAGAATAACTACATAATCATGTAAACATGCTTATAACAATATCATCACCAAAACTCCATTAATACTCAAAAGAAAGACTAGTGTTCTTGAAGTTTATACCTTCCTTGGAGGGTGTAAGGACCTTAGTAAGCCTTGAATAGCTCTTGTATAACCTTGACATAACTTAGATCATCCAAAGAAACAAAGAAATCAAAGTTAGTTTCTTGAAAGTACAATTCATCATCATCTTTGATGAATTTATTAAATATGCTAGACTTGGAATTTAAGGCTCAAATTCATAGGATAACTGTGATATGAAATGTAGTACTTACCACAAAAATCTTGAGATCAAACAATGGTTGGACGTGGGATTTTGATTTTGGAATTAAAGGAAGGGCCGAATGCTCCATGGAAGAGAGAAATGGAGTTATTTTGCTTTTCTTTGCTCTCATCCTTGTCTAATTGCATTATTGAGATAATATCTAGCTAAAGTGGCTTTATTAAAATGATTACATCACCCTTGAAGAGCTCATCCTGTGCCAAGTGTTAATACTTTATGGTGATGATGATATAATCTTGTAACTAGTTTGGTTTGGTTGCTAATGATGCTAGTTACTTGGTAACTACTTAGTTCCTTGATTCCATCCACTTGCACATGCTTGTCTCTTGGTTCTCTGCTTGTTTCTTTGTCCGGTTATTGCTCAATTTCATTGATCGTTCGGAGAATTATCTCCAGTATTTCTAGTTAGGGTTTTACCGGAAACCACCTTGATATTTTTGTTAACATCTTTAATCCTCCTTTATAATTCTAGAATTTAAATTCCTCAAATCTCTTTATTAAATCCTTAAATCCTTCAGTGTCTAAGGAAATCTCGGAGAAAATAAAAGTGCTATTTTTCTGAATCTGACATCATTTACATACACTTATATTGCCTATCGGTCATTAATACGAACTCAAAAATCCGTTCTGAATATTTCTATATAGCGTCGTCTGATAATATTCCAATTTCCACCAAAAATACTGTTCATTGCTTATTTTCTCTTTAATTCTTATAATTAGATAAATGTTCTCGCGCTTTCCCGAGCGTTCCTTAACCCTTTTACGGAACCACTGGACATATACTAGATATCAATTTGGATGACATGAGCTACCTTATATCGATTTGGATGACATGAGAATATTTCCTTCCTTTTTGAAATACCCTATCTTACTTTCTAGGAGATAGATTATTCTAATCTAATTTGTCAACCAATAGCATTGCTAATGGCATATACACACTTGAATCCAAGTTCGTTAAATATTCATTCGTTAAACCACTGATACATTCATACTCCATTACATAATAAAAGTTTTAATTCCTACCAAAAATCTGGGTTCTTACAGTCTCCCCTCCTTAAAAGGATTCCGTCCCGAAATCAGGTAGAAAACAAAGAGTCGCTTGTCTATCATTTCTCTTTCCAATTTCCCGGTCAATTCTTAATCATTCCAATCCTTTTTACAGCACATCTCACCAGTGCTACTATAACCCCCTTTATCCTTTTTATTCAACTTTGCTACTTTTCGTACAACACACTATCCGAGTTATGCCATTACCCAATCATACACTATTACCCTTATTGGTATCTGCAGTGACTTTGGTATCGCTATCGCGCTGTAAATTCGGAGATAACCTCACTCGTACTATGCATTTCCTGATCGATTTAATCTTCGCAATCTCGATCAATACAGAGAAGTGGAAAGATTTATTGAGAGATCACTATGATCAATGAACATTTGTTATATTGCATAGTTAGTACAGAAGGGGGCCAACATTTAGTACTTGACAAGCAATTAAACAAGTTACGGTATTCCACTTAGACTTCTATCACACAAACAAATAGTCACGTAGCACTACCTCCCCTCCTTAGAAGGGTTGTTCTTCTCAATTCATAAAGAAGATTAATAAGAGAGAAAAGAAGAAAATAATTTCAAAGAATTATAGAAAATTTTCATGATTGCAAAATATCATTCTTAGAATTGACCCCTGAACTATAGAGGTTCATCAGAGAAGAAAAATAATCGTATTCGTATCAAATACTACTTTATTGTAATCTCACATGTCAACATATCCTCACTGCTCCGTCCATCATTCTATGGACCTATACTCTTGTTCAATCTTAGCAACACTCACTTTTGCAAATCCTTCAACCTTTCAGGTTAAATCTTAGATTTCTCGCTTGACATCATTGTTATTGACATTCCACGCTACACAACTAGATTTTTCATATTCATAATACTAACACTATCAGGTTGTCATCCCGAGAATTCGTTAGAAAGCCCATTCGTCAATCTATAACACTCCTTGCTTCCCATTCCATATCAATCACATCCTTCTTATTATCTTTTCTTTATCAATCACATCCTTCTTATTATCTGATTTTTCTTTACTTCCGTTATTTATCTCCACCGTTATCTCATTATTGGGATGTCCCTTGTACTTGGTATTTCCCTATTGGTATCTCGTCACATGTACTCAATAAGCATCATATTTTTGGGGTCAAACTTCCCTTTGTTCAACCATCTAAATTCTTATTTCCTCGTTCCATGAGTCTCCTTTGTACTTAATCAATCTATTCCAAATTTCCTCGAATTCTCCCAACTTAAAGGGAGTTAATCTGTATGTCATTTATACTTTCAATTTCAACTTTCCGTTATGACCAACAACCTTTGCCATATACTTTTCTAGCTTCATTGTTAGGGTTTCTCAAGAGTCCGCATATCTAACTCCCTTATTGTTCCCCAAACTTTATTCCCTTTATGTCCTCAACTCTACATTTCTTTTATCGGTCATCTTGTTTCTATTTCGACTATAATCTCTTTATGAGCCATCATAACATTATCATTTGTCACGTCATTCCCAAAATTAAACCATCCGAAATAAACCTTGACGATTTCTCTAACTTAGATCCAATACAATTTATTTCTATTTTTCATTCCGACATCTCCACAGTCGTTATCACCTCATTTCTCAGAAGAATCACCACTTCATTAATGTAGACCATTATTGAATCACCATCGTTTGTCGTTTACGTAGTGCTTTACTAGCTAATCATACGGGTTTCATAATTATTAGATCAAAATCCTCTAGGGAGGCAATTATCCATAAGGAATACTTCATGAACTTGATGTAGATATTAATGAAGCAGATACAATTGCAGAAGAGTTTCAAGCATCGCAGCTATGACAGGTTGATGGAATTGTTAATTCACATGTCTTCAGTAGATCACTGGAAGCTTAACGGTTTACTTAGCCAATTTTTTTGTATCATGGTCCGGGTTTACCTCAAAATGGGACCTTCTAAAATATGAAATTTGTTTAAGACGATATCAGGAATCGAATCTTTACTTAAACTATTCTTATAGTTGATTCTTTCACAATTATCAGAGGGAATATAAATTCCTCCACCATATTATGACCTTCAAGGTTCATTTCTATATCATTCTGTTTCTTTGGTATGAGCATTTGCAATTACTCTTCCATCCTTAAAGTGTCGGCCACCTAATTGGTCTTTCTTCATAACAATAATTTCTTGTGATCAATGTTTCCTGGATTTATTCTAACCCAAATTTTCTACCTCATTCCCATCACTGTTGGGTGAAAGCAGTCTCCCTTAAGCTCTACTGAAGGAGAAAAATTTCTATCAGTCTTTTCCATAAGTCATTGCTTCCACCTTTCTGTGCGAACTTTATCACGGTTACTCCTAATTATACCTAGGATATTTCTTCTCTTAGTTCTTTCTTGTTTTAGGATAATCTCAACCTTTATTGGTTCACTCCATACTTCCTCATGGTTTCACACATACCTCATATGGCATTATTATTATTATTATTATTATGTCATACATTCCCTACCAACTTCCCCTTTTCTTTTTTTTTTTTTTGAAACTTAGGGTATTAACTCTCTCTTTGTCAAATTTCTTAGGCCATCTTCATCATTCCTCCTGTATTTTCCAGGTACAGGGTATATCAAAATATCACTAATCAATCCTATAACAGTTCTATTTACGTACCATCCGAAACTTCTTCCAATGAATCCTTAAAGGTTATTGTTGCCTTAGTCAATCCAACTTATATCATCTGAATTTATAATGTCTTTATTAGGGGTAATGCCATCCTTTGTGCATCCCCAGGGTTCATCTCTATGGATATTCTATCCTCCATTCTATTTTTAAGAAATACTTACATCCTTTAATTAACAATCAGATCACATATCCTTGATAAGGGTCTCTTTTCAATCGTTTTCATCTTGATAATCTATAGGTTTCTTAATACTAGCCTTTTCTTTCGAATTGACGTCAGTCTACATGACCTTCCGAAAGACAACATATGTCTACCCGCTCTTCTTACAGAACTTGATAATGGTAGCAAGCATGTTCTGGAGGATATTGGTCAAGTTCAACGTGAATCTCTTAGTACCTATTGCTCTTCTTGAGGATATTCTGTTTCAGATACCATTTATGCATCATACAACGCCATCTCTGACACTCTTCATAAACCTCCATTGATGTAAAATCCCTTCGTCATGTATCTCCATTCACTTTATTTCTCTTTCTAGCTCATAAGCTAGTCAATCATATATGCCTCAATCACTTCACTTCATATCCAAAGTTCTCGCGGTTGGCGCTTGGTTGGAAGTGTTAACTCGAATAACTTGTAGAAGGGGGGTTGAATACAAGTTATATAATCGTGTCTGATTTTTGCTTGATTAGATGAACAAGAACAAAAAAATAAATCAAACTATTTGTATTAATAAAATCAAATACAAACTCTACCAAAGGTGTACAATACCTTTAGCAGCTGCTGAAAATACAAATCTCTCTCTGTTTGTTTCGAACTCTCGAATACAAACCTTATACTAAGCTCACGTTCACGAACTCTATGACCTCTTTTTACAATGATATAGAGAGAGTATTTATAATGCTACCTATCAACTAATAACAGAAAGTTATAATCTATACATGATAATGTTCTACCGTCCAGTTGATAGTTTCCATCAATAGAAAATTCTTTCCTTCATGATACCTTCTTGCTTGTTCTTTAAAACAATGATCCTGTTTTATAGCACTTGCCAAAATTTGTAGCATCCGTAATGACATCATCAGTAGTAAGACTGATATCAGGATTTCACCTTGCATCAGGATTCGACATCCATCAGTATTTGACTTGTCGTATCAGGATCTGCTCATAGTTCCTGGAATGAGTCCTTGGCACACTGTTCCTGACTTAACTCTACAGATCACTGTCTAACACATATATCCTATACAAAGTGCTAAATCCTTTATAAGATCAGGATATACAAGAAGTATATGCAAACTCTATTGTTAACATCACAACTCATGAATTATTCCTAACAATCTCCCCCTATTTATGCTTTAGAATCTGAAGCATAAATCTAAGTTGTAGATGTCAAAACATATAACAATAGAACCAGAATAGAATTTATGAATATAAGATCATGAAGTGAGGACTAGACTCTGTGTGTGTAGGTGACAAATGAATCTTTCTCCTTGTTCTCCTGGTATAGTGAGCAACAGATTTATCTTGAGAAGACTCAAGAGGTGTAGACACAGAAGTGATCTTGGGATGAGATCGTTTTTCAATAAACACAATCTTTTGAGAGACAGTATCGAGTAATTGTTTTCCCTTTTTAAGAACTACAGTCTTTTGGGAGACTACATCCTGGCTGTGACTAGGTGTTCAATCTCTTTGTCCTAGCTTATAAAGTTGAATTGCAGCCTTCAATTCTGCTCTCTCAGCAAGAGATATATTATCATCATCTTCACTAGAACTACTACTTGAAACAACAAATCTTCTCTTCTTTACAACTGATGTCTTTTGGGAAACACCAGAGGTTGGTTTCTTTGAAATAATAGGCTGTGGATCAAAACTTGGTTCTAGAATTGTTTTAGAGACTGTGATGGTTTTGGTTACTTGGGTAGACACAGGGGGGTTCTCCTCCAAATGAGATTCCTGAGTCATTTCACCACCAAAGAAAGAAGAATTGTAGAGAGTATGAAGATGAGTTCTTCGAAGTACCTGAACATATTGTGGATAGTGTATTGAAGGTATTTCATCTAGATTCTTTTCACTGTCCTTCTTTGTAATGTCAGAGAAAATTCTCTTTTGCTGTACATAAGAAGAAACACAGTGTTCTCTACCAAATCTAGATTCAACATTAGGAATAAAATGGTTAATAAACAATTGCATGAATCCGTGATAATAAACCATTTTCCTATCTTGATCTCTTGACCCAAGTTTGATACACATCTGACTTAAGATAATATGACCAATGTTAATTACTCTGTTATAAAGCAAACTATATGCAATTTGAGATGTAACAGAAGTAATTTGTTGAAAAGAACTACATTTACCAGTAAAACATTTAGCAATTTGGTCAAAGAAGAAAGACCATTCTTTCCTAAGAAAGGATCTATTTAACTGGATCATGTTATCTAAAGGTCCATTATAACCTAACTCAGATAACATAGTTCTTACATTATCATCAGATGGTACATTCTCAAAATTCATACTAACAGGTAAGTGAAGTACTGAATTAACAACAGATTCAGTAATATCAAATGAGTCTTGTCCTAAGTGTAGAACAATCTTACCTGATTGACTCTAGGTAGAATCAATTACCTCAGCATTCTCCCAAGCTTGTGAAATATCTGCTTGATTAATCTGTGGAGATGCTGTTAAGGCATAACTTAATGGTCCTTTCGCCATAAAGTCCATAATCGGGTGAAAATCAGTTGACACCCCTTCCTTGTTGGTGATAGCTGCAACATGATTGTTCATCATAAAATTAAAGTCACCAAAATTGAAAGCTACTAATTTGGGTAGTCTTCTTTGAGCTGCCATTTTGATCTGAAAAGAACTTAAGAAATTTTTGAAATTGATTGGTGATTTTGAGAACTCGAGAGTGTTTTTGCTTTAGAAAATGTGAATTTAGAGAAAGCAATAAACAATTAGAGTTTCAAAACAAGTATATTTCAAAAATCCTTCAGACCCACTATCCCACGTTGACACGTAGGGTGACAGGTGTCAGTCCCTGAAAAATGCAATTACCCAAGATTTTTGGAAAATAAAATCCAAAATTGATTTCAATTAAATAAATCAGGGTAAAATCAAGATAAAAAAAATTAATACTGATCAGTTTCCTTTTCCTGATGTGATCTTCTCATCAAGATAATCACAAAACTTCAATGTCATCTCTAAATAGAAATAATCACCAATCCTGATGTAATCACACTTAAATTTCTGATCAACATCATCCTGATTCCAGAGAATAAATGGAGTTTCCACGTGGCATTTTCTTTTATCTGTAAAAGAAATAAACAATAATCTGAACAAAATCAATTGGTTAGATACGTTCAACATTTCTTAAAAATACAAGAAGTACAGTCACGCATAATAATAATGACCGACTACATTGATAATCTCCAAATGACTGTTCAGCTTCCCACGTCTTTCTATAAAAGAACCTGACGTCTTACGCCATACTCCAAAATCTTTCAATCTTTTCTCTATAAACCACACCTTTCCAAATTGCTTTCAACCCAAATATTCATATGAACCCTAACTTCCGATTCATTTCCTCTGAGAAGTTCTATGCTCTTGATGATCAGGAGCAAGTGAACTATCTCTTAGAAGAGATGAATTTTCTAATCGAGTTAGATATGGTTGATATCAACTCAAATGAAAATACAAGTTTTCTTATTATCTACTTGTCTATTGTTGTTTATTTGACTGATCTGAATAAAGTATAAATTATCAGTATGCATATGTTAAAACTTGCTAGCATAGACTTAATCAAAACTCAGAATTAGACCACTGAATAAATTGAATTTCAGGATTTGAAACATTAAGTCACAGCCTAAACAATTTTCACAATCCTGATACTGACACAGAAATCCTGATGACGTCAGCATCCTGATAGTAATCCTGATACTGATATTTATTAACAAGCCTATCATACTGTAATTTACCAAGGTAAAATGTTACAGCTTAAGCATTTAACAATCAAATATACATCCTGACAAAAATATCAAGTCTATAAGCTGAAACAACATACCTTGCTACCTCTGTAGATGTTAAAGATCTAGAAATTTAACATTCCTAACTCACTAAACAATCTAATGAATGTAGCCTCATCAAGTGGTTTAGTTAGGATATCTGTAAGCTGTTTATCAGTAGGAACAAAATGAAGTTCCATATTACCATTCTCAATATGTTATCTAATAAAATGATACCTGACATCAATGTGCTTAGTCCTTGAATGTTGAACAAGATTTTCTGCAATTTTAATAGCACTAGTTGATAAGTGGATTTTTATCCACTTGGATCGCTTCATTTTGGCTTAAATTGATCGCTTGTATCTCAAGTATTTGTGTGTTTTAATATGTTTTGTGTAGCTATGCAGGTTAGCAAAATGCCAGCTATGATTGTTGATTTTCGTTGGTCTTGGAGTTTAAATTGAGCTTTGGAATGAAGGGTGGTGAATTTCCCTAGGCTACCATGAGGATTCATAATTCAAGAATTGAAGAACGGGAAGTGGCAAAAGAATCGGAAGAGAAAACGAAAGAGAAATGAGCAAATTGTAGGAAATTCGGATTTGCCGGTAGGTTGCGCAGTCTACTTTGTTTTGGCCATATCTGGAGTTCTACAAGTCCGTTTGAGGCCCGTAAGCTGTCCACGCGAAGCTTGGAGAATGTTCTAGAGCATAAAAATATTTCTGGCAGAATGCAGAGTGCGGGTGCGCCGGATTTGCACTGTTTTGGAGCGCGGCCGCGCTGGTAGAATTGCTGAGAGGATTTTGGAGAGCGCGGGAGCGCCCGTTTTACACTAAAATGGAGCACGGTCGCGCCTGCCACCGCCAGACTCGGACAGAATGCTGCTGGAAACCGATTTTGAGAAGGAAATTGCTTTGTTTGCTAATTCTAATCATTATGGAATCACATGAACGGTCAGAAATTTCCAGAATCAGACTTATACATGGAATTTGCAATTCTATTTCATTCAAAGATGGAATTTGCCAATCTTCTATTCCAACTCAAAGAAGGCAATTACTTGGAGAAGAGGACACTTGGGGCTATAAATACACATCTTGGGGGACAGAAAAAATACACACCATTACATATCAATTACTTAGTTTTATTTGTATCTTTTCATACTTTGTTTTTATCATGGTTTCATCAGATCCCATGATGACGAGAGGTTCGATTATGAACTAATTGTTGTCATGGGATTCTAACGGATTTACTTATGGAATTTAGATGTTGATTGCTTAACTTGATATATGTGGTGAATTTGCGATATCCTTGCAGGGTTGTATTTAATTCATATAGATGCGTAGCTAACATCTATCTTGTTAATCTTTAGTGAAGCGACAGTGGATCTTTAGATTTAGAACTTGCCATGCTAGCATAAGTCCATGAATGTTATTCATGTTTGTGGTGTGTTTCTAACCGTCTCATACTACCTTATGTAATACTTGATCTTCAACCATTATGTTTTCAAATTCTATAGACATATAGGGTCTAAGCATAATTGGTGCCTGCATGATTTCTATCTTATGTGGATATTGTGTAGATTGGTGTGCGTGTACTGAAAGGTAACGTATACTTATTTCGTGTTGTCCGATTAGTTATCGTAACCACCACATGTATTGATAAAAGGGCATGATCTCTAAAGGAAGTTTGTATTGAAGTTAGGATTCCATGGTTCATATTGCGTAAGTAATTTGATTTTAATTATCGTTAGTTAGTTAATTCTTAGTTGATAATTTGCATCTTAGTTAGTTTAGTTAATTAAAACTCAAATTTGTTATTTGTCTTAGCAGTGAGTAATAACCATACATTGTTGCATAGGTACAATAACTGAATTAAAACCTTAACCAGATCTCTGTGGGAACGAACTCGACTTATTCATATATTACTTGTGATCACGTACGCTTGCGTGATTTAGTGTAAACAAGTTTTTGGCGCCGCTGCCGGGGATCATCGGTGTTTTATTTTTGGTTTATGTGCTTGTCAATAGTGGTCGTTAGAGTTCACTGACTCGGATTTTTTTTTTCTTAACTATCTTGTTTAGTTCGTTGTGTTTCAGGTACTTGAGTTGTTGAAGATGGCATGCGAGGAGTTGCCATGGTGGGCATATTCGAGGACATCCATGCCTTATCAATGTGAGCGGTGTTTGGGCGTTCATGATCCCTCACAATATTGTTACTACGAAGAAGTTGATCCATATGTCACTTATGAGGAACAACCATATATTCCATACCATCCTCAACAGTACCAGCAAGATGTTCCAGATATGACATATTTATTTGGAAGTGAAGAGTTTCAACATCAGCAACCTACTCTTACTTTTCAGTCACATGAGGTTCCTACTATGGAGGAGCTTAGGATGCTTGTAAAGAGTAGTGAGAAGTCTATCAAATCTTTGGAGATTCTAGTTGCTCGAGCTGTGAGTGTCTTGGAACAAGAAAAACAACAATCCATACGAGAGGCAATTCCAGAAAATAACGATGACTTGGAGCAAGGTGCTGCATGCTTAATTGAGAAAGACAAATTCCAAAGTGAGGTGAGCATTCGCAAGCCATGTGAGGAATTTGATCATGTTAGGATGGTGGATGATTTGGAAAGGGCACTATTTGGGACAGACACTGATGAGCTGCACAAATTTCAAAAATTGGTATGTGCGTACCAAGAGGCCGAAGAACATGGGAAAGATGCAGGTCTTCTACTTGACTCAAAGTGTGAAGATGGAGGTAGCACATTAGAGCCAATGGAGGAAGTTCTCTTTGTGGAACCAAAGGCTTCAGCAAATTACATTTACCCTCCTCCATTATATTCAACCGAAGCCCGCGAGTGTGTGTTGTTCTATAAATTGATAGATTTTGGGTCAACCGATGAAGGTATTGGAATAGGACATAGTTGTTACACGAATAGCCCAAGAGAGGATAAGGGGCAGAAAGTGTGCCGCCGTGATGACAATGAAGTTTCACGAAGAGATGACCAGGCAAACTATTACCATCCTTAATGGAGGCTTGGAAGTAACGTCAAGCTATTGACGTTAAAGAAGCGCTTCTTGGGAGGCAACCCAAGGTATGTTTTCTACTTTCCCTCGTATTTACTTCCATTCAATGAGGGCATTGAATATTTTAAGTTTGGGGGTGGTTTGAGGGATAAGTAGTGTATAATTGTAATTTTGGTGTGTCATTGTGTTCATATAGAATCATATTTTGCATATTAGTATAATTCATGCATGTTATTGTTCGTCTTATTTATGTGTGTTTCATGTAGGACATTCTGTTATTTTGTTTTTTTATATACCATGTGAGTTCATGTTAGTTGCATTTCATGGCATGCATATTTCATGATCCCTTAGAACGAGCTAATTCTGATTGGTAGGTAGGTATCTAATTGAGTGTGGTAATGATGAATAGAGGGTTGATTTATAGTTTTGATGAAATTGATGTGCATGTTTCATGAACAAAATTTTTACACAGTCTCGTCGTTTGCTCTTGGGCTAGGTTGAGTCATGCTTGTTTGGATTTAGGATTTAATCACTTGTTTATCGATAGAATTTGCTTTATTCTCTTGATGATTAAGGAACACCAAAATATAATTTTTGGGGAAAGTAGGAATTTCATGCTAATGTGTTTGTGTTTGTTGGCTAGGTGTCAAATGGCTAGTAGCCGCTCATGTTTATGAGTAGTCTAGGGTTGGAATTGAGAATTCTCATTCCAGATTCCATGTGTGAAAAAAAAACAAAAATTGAAAAAAATTCAAGAAAAAAAAGGAAAAAGAAAAAAAATAAAAAAAATGAGTGTTTGGGAGAGTGTGAGTATGCAGAATTGACCAGGGTGAGCTCTTTAATACTCGAGCAATTAAGTTCGTGGGGACTTTGTGCCTAGTGACCTAAGGCTTTTATTAGTCTGGGATCCACTAACCTAACGCTCGCTTCATGGGTATTATTGTATAAGCCTTTCGGGGTCTCATCCATTGCACGATCAAATAAGCATGTGTGTTGTGTATATATTGTGTCTGTGTCGTAATAAAGCATGAATTTCTGTCTACTTTAGAGGAGTATGGAGGTGTATCTGAAGTGATCTTGAGTTTAACGTTCATTCTATTTATAAACTTGTGATTGTCTTGGAAAAGAATATGTATGATTTTGATCCGGTTTTGGGAGTATATCTGTCGAGCATCGCACACACGCACGTTCTGATCATGTATTGTTAGTATACCGGAATTTAGTCGAGCTCTATTTGGATTTAGTTGCATTCTCTAAGATATTTGCTTGCTAGTTGGTTTTGGTTAGTTTGAAGGGGATTGTTGCATTTTCATATTAGTTGGATTCATGCATTGCATTGTTTGTGTCGTTTGTGTCAGTTGGATTTTGTGGGCACATTCACTATAGGCCCTCACGAGACCTTACTCGTCCACTAGGGCTGCCTAGGGGTTTAAAGGGCTTGTTGCATATGCCAAATGCAACCTTGATCACCTACGGAAGTGGTACTAGTTAGTGTAGATAGATTTTTATGTTTATGCTTGAGGACAAGCATCGGTTTAAGTTTGGGGGTGTGATAAGTGGATTTTTATCCACTTGGATCGCTTCATTTTGGCTTAAATTGATCGCTTGTATCTCAAGTATTTGTGTGTTTTAATATGTTTTGTGTAGCTATGCAGGTTAGCAAAATGCCAGCTATGATTGTTGATTTTCGTTGGTCTTGGAGTTTAAATTGAGCTTTGGAATGAAGGGTGGTGAATTTCCCTAGGCTACCATGAGGATTCATAATTCAAGAATTGAAGAACGGGAAGTGGCAAAAGAATCGGAAGAGAAAACGGAAGAGAAATGAGCAAATTGTAGGAAATTCGGATTTGCCGGTAGGTTGCGCAGTCTACTTTGTTTTGGCCATATCTGGAGTTCTACAAGTCCGTTTGAGGCCCGTAAGCTGTCCACGCGAAGCTTGGAGAATGTTCTAGAGCATAAAAATATTTCTGGCAGAATGCAGAGCGCGGGCGCGCCGGATTTGCACTGTTTTGGAGCGCGGCCGCGCTGGTAGAATTGCTGAGAGGATTTTGGAGAGCGCGGGAGCGCCCGTTTTACACTAAAATGGAGCGCGGTCGCGCCTGCCACCGCCAGACTCAGACAGAATGCTGCTGGAAACCGATTTTGAGAAGGAAATTGCTTTGTTTGCTAATTCTAATCATTATGGAATCACATGAACGGTCAGAAACTTCCAGAATCAGACTTATACATGGAATTTGCAATTCTATTTCATTCAAAGATGGAATTTGCCAATCTTCTATTCCAACTCAAAGAAGGCAATTACTTGGAGAAGAGGACACTTGGGGCTATAAATACACATCTTGGGGGACAGAAAAAACACACACCATTACATATCAATTACTTAGTTTTATTTGTATCTTTTCATACTTTGTTTTTATCATGGTTTCATCAGATTCCATGATGCCGAGAGGTTCAATTATGAACTAATCGTTGTCATGGGATTCTAACGGATTTACTTATGGAATTTAGATGTTGATTGCTTAACTTGATATATGTGGTGAATTTGCGATATCCTTGCAGGGTTGTATTTAATTCATATAGATGCGTAGCTAACATCTATCTTGTTAATCTTTAGTGAAGCGACAGTGGATCTTTAGATTTAGAACTTGCCATGCTAGCATAAGTCCATGAATGTTATTCATGTTTGTGTGTTTCTAACCGTCTCATACTACCTTATGTCATCTTATAGACATATAGGGTCTAAGCATAATTGGTGCCTGCATGATTTCTATCTTATGTGGATATTGTATAGATTGGTGTGCGTGTACTGAAAGGTAACGTATACTTATTTCGTGTTGTCCGATTAGTTATCGTAACCACCACATGTATTGATAAAAGGGCATGATCTCTAAAGGAAGTTTGTATTGAAGTTATGATTCCATGGTTCATATTGCGTAAGTAATTTGATTTTAATTATCGTTAGTTAGTTAATTCTTAGTTGATAATTTGCATCTTAGTTAGTTTAGTTAAATAAACTCAAATTTGTTATTTGTCTTAGCAGTGAGTAATAACCATACATTGTTGCATAGGTACAATAACTGAATTAAAACCTTAACCAGATCTCTGTGGGAACCAACTCGACTTATTCATATATTACTTGTGACCACGTACGCTTGCGTGATTTAGTGTAAAAACTAGTATTATCACAAAACATAGGAATATTACTTAGTGTCATACCATAATCCATCAACTGATTTCTTATCCAAAGGAGTTGAACACAACAACTACCTGCTATAATGTGCTCAGCTTCTGCAGTTGAGGTTGAAATTGATTGCTGGTTCTTGCTTGCCTAAGAAATCAATCTGTTTCCCAAGAATTGACATGTACCCGTAGTGCTTTTCCTGTCTATTTTACACCCTGCATAATCAGAGCCTGAATACCCAATTAGGGAGAAATCAGATTCTCTAGGATACCACAAACCAAGATTTGGAGTTCCCTTGAGATATCTAAAAATCCTCTTCGCAGCAATTAAATGAGATTCCTTAGGATCACTTTGGAATCTAGCACATAAACAGGTAGAAAAGATTATATCTGGTCTACTTGCAGTTAAGTACAATAGTGAACCTATCATGCCTCTATAGCTAGTGTTATCAATACTCTTTCCCTTAGGATCAGAGTCTAGCTTAGTGGCTATTGCCATGGGTGTTTTTGGAACTGCACAGTCTTGAAAGTCAAACCTTTTTAAAAGATCTTTGATATACTTTGACTGATTAATGAAAATACCAGTCTCAATCTGTTTGACCTGCAAGCCTAAAAAATAATTCAGTTCACCCATCATGCTCATCTGATACTTAGACTGCATAAGCTTGCTAAACTTAGCACAAAACTTTTCATTTGTAGAACCAAATATGATGTCATCAACATATACTTGAACTAAAAGCAATTCACCTTTAATCTTTCTAAAGAATGGAGTTTTGTCAATTGTACCTCTTGTGAAGCCATTTTCAAGAAGAAATTTAGACAAAGTCTCATACCATGCTCTTGGTGCCTACATTAGTCCATAGAGTGCCTTGTCAAGTATGTAGACATGATTTGGAAACTTTGGATCAACAAAATCAGGTGGTTGCTCCACATACACTTCCTCATCAAGCTTGCCATTTAGAAAAGCACTCTTTACATCCATCTAGTATACCTTGAATTTTGAATGAGCTGCAAATGCAAGAAACATCTTGATTGCTTCCAATCTTGCTACAGGGGCGAAGGTTTCATCATAGTCAATTCCTTCTTCCTGAGAATAACCCTTGGCCACCAGTCTTGCTTTGTTTCTTACAATCATACCAGATTCATCTAGCTTGTTTCTGAAAACCAATTTAGCACCAACAATAGATCTATCTTTAGGTCTTGGTACCATTTTCCAGACTTTGTTTCTCTCAAACTCATTTAGCTCTTCCTGCATTGCAATTACCCAATCAGGATCCTGTAAGGCTTCTTCAACCTTCTTAGGTTCATTCTTTGAGAGAAAGTAAGTATACAAGCATTCATTTTGATTTGATCTTCTAGTTCGAACACCACTATTTGGATCACCAATTATCAAATCTTCAGTATGATCCCTTGTCCATTTTCTAACAGGTGGTAGATTACTCCTGCTAGACTCTCCCCCTAAGTTAGTCATAATACAGTTCATGATATTTTTTACACATGTAAATGGAATGAAGTAAACTACCACAATGATAACAAACTTTTTGTGGTCAGTATTGAATTTTCTGAGTCTTGGGGAATCTAGACTCAGTTTTCCAAGAAGGTTTTTGATTGCAGTCTAGGGCTAAATGATTATGATTTCCACATTTATAGCATTTCTTCCTAGGTGCATCAAGTACATTCTTGTAATTATTCTCTTTGTTAATATCTTCTTTTCCATTCCTATTCCTCTTGATCTTGCTAGACACTGAAATACCTTCTAGTCTCTGTTTCAGCTGAGACCTAGACAGAAAGCCTATGTTGACATTCTTAGGTTTTTCTAACACTCTCTCATCTGAACTACTATTGTTAATTCTTTTGTGCATAACTGAGGTACCTTTCGAATCGACAAACTTAACATGATTAGGTTCAGAAACTTTATTTTTACCTTAAGATTTAGATGTGCTAGCTTCTTCTTTCCTATCATTCAAGACAATAGCTACAGGAGTTTCACTTTCATCCTTTTCAAAACCTAAGCCATAGACCTTACCAAGAATTTGATTTTTAATGATTTCTTGAGTCTTTTTACCAGAATTGTTAATGGTTTTCATCATCTCTCTCTCTCTTCCTCTATTTCCTTTCTGACATAGTCATAAGCCTCAAGAATAACACTATAATCATGCTTAGCTTTATCAAAACTTAACCTATATTCTTCCATTTGAATTAACTCAGATTCAAGAAAATTATTTCTATCAACTAATTTATTATTCTTAATCTTAAAATCATCTTCTTCACTAGTAAGAATTCTAAAACTAGTCATAAGATTCTTAAACTCAGCATGGATAGATCTAATTTCATCAGAATATAAGATATCAAATGAGTCAAGAGAGTGAAGTAATACCTTAACAGAAGATGAAGAAGTTTTCTTTGGAGATCCAGGCTTGTCTGAAGCACTTGCCATCAAAGCAATGTTATCATAATCCGATTCATCTTCAAAATCACTGGAATCTGCCCAATCCTTCTGTGTGACCATGAGTGCATTACCTTTTCCTAAATTCCTAGGCTTCTTACACTCACTAGCAAAGTGTCCAAGCTCGCTGCAATTAAAGCACTTGATCTTGGCCTTATCAAGCTTGATAATTGTACTTTTGCCTTTTCACTCTTCTCCTCCTCTTTCTTTTGAAAAGATCCTTTGCTAAATCTTCTCATGTTGAATCTTCCTTTCTTGAAAGCTTTATCAAACATAGCAAAGAGTTCGTGCATCTCTGATTCAGAATCACTATTGTCAGAGTCTATATCTACAATCTCTAACTCAGAACTTTCTTTGCTCTTCTTTTTCCTTGAGTCGCTTTCAGTAGATTCGGACTTATCTTCTAGAAGCTTCTTTGATTCAGATTGAGCGGTGAGAGCAACAGTTTTCATCTTTCCTTCACTCCTACTCTTTTTCTGCTGCCTGTCAAGTTCATAAGCCCTAAGTTTTCCATAGACTGCCTCTGATACCAATTGTTAACTCAAATAACTTGTAGAAGGGGGGTTGAATACAAGTTATATAATCGTGTCTGATTTTTGCTTGATTAGATGAACAAGAACAAACGAATAAATCAAACTGTTTGTATTAATAAAATCAAATACAAACTCTACCAAAGGTGTACAATACCTTTAGCAGCTGATGACAATACAAATCTCTCTGTTTGTTTCGAACTCTCGAATACAAACCTTATACTAAGCTCACGTTCACGAACCCTACAAACTCTTTTTACAATGATATAGAGAGAGTATTTATAATGCTACCTATCAACTACTAACAGAAAGTTATAATCTATACAAGATAATGTTCTGCCGTCCAGTTGATAGTTTCCATCAATAGAAAATTCTTTCCTTCATGATACCTTCTTGCTTGTTCTTTAAGACAACGATCCTATTTTATAGCACTTGCCAGTTTCTGTAGCATCCTTAATGACATCATCAGTAGTAAGACTGATATCAGGATTTCACCTAGCATCAGGATTCGACAAGGTGTAAGTTACTACAACCAAAAATGATTACAGAATAAGTTTAATAGTTTCTTGCCTTTGATTAATGTAAGTCATACATATAAGTAAGTCTGATACATAAAAGCTACCAGTCTAGCTTACTGACTGCTTCTACCTCAGTAATGGTTGCTATGACAGTAGCGGGTAACCCTCTGACGGCTGTCACCTGCTTGCGTTGAGTGAGCCTCGTGCGGGCCATCAGATCTAGCTGTTGTTGTGATATAATAAATAAAGCAAGGGTGAGCAATAGCCTACCAACAATAATGTATACTGAACAATAATATGTATAACAGTTCAAAAGTATATTTGAAACCATATGCCATGCATTAACGAACATAGTGTCAGTGTAATATAAACGATGAAGTTACCAGGTAACTCAGAGTACTTATAGTTATGAACAGTTTTCGAACCCTGTCAACACGAGTGATACTTTATGTTGCAGAAAATAAATAGATTTGGATGATGAACCAATGCTGGAGTATGTCTGTAAGAACCCAGATTTTTGGTACTAATTAAAACTTTTTATTATGTATTGGAGTACGAATGTATCAGTGGGTTAATAGATGGATATTGAATGGATTGGATTCAAATGTTTATGTGCCATGAACAATGTAATTGATTGAAGATGTAGATAAGAATAATCTATCGTCGAGGAAGTAAGATATGATATACAAACCAAGGAAGTATTCTCATGTCATCTAAATCGATATCTAAGATAAGTTAAGTAACTCCGTAAAAAGAAATAAGGAACGCTCGGGAAAGCGCGAGAAAATTTTTCTGATGATAAGGATTAAATACGGAATGAGTAATGAATAGTGTTTTCGGTGAAAATTGGAATATTATTATACGACACTATATAGAAATATCCAGAATAGATTTCTGAGTTTGAATCGATGATCAGTGGACGAAATAAGTGTATGTAAACGATATCAGATTCAGAAAAATAGCACTTTTATTTTCTCCGAGATTTCACTGGACACTGAAGGATTTAAGGAGATAATTAAAAGACTTAAGGAATTTAAATTCAAGGATTATAAAAGAGGATTAAAGATAGTAGTATAGATATTAAGAAGGTTTCCGGTAAAACCTTAACGAGAAATGCTTGAGAGATTCCTCCGAAAGATCAATGAAATTGAGCAATAGCTGGGCAAAAAAACAAGCAGAGAACCAAGAGATGAACATGTGCAAATTGTTGGGGGAATAAGAAACTAAGGTGATCAAAGGGAAAGTCAACAAACAAGTGAATGGTGTAGTTGCACTTTGCCAAAAAAATGGAGTTGCATGTTTCTAGCCAACCACTTGGCCAAATCAAGGGGTAACACATGGACTAATGGATGAGTGACAACACAAAAGGAGAGGATGCCTCCAAATATAGACAGATATTACATGAATTAAGTCAATACGCATAACAAAACACAAAGAAAACTCCATCTCCATTTCTCCACAAACTGTCCGGCAGAACCAACCCCGAAAGAAAAATTTATATCTCCATTTCTATCAATGATAAAATCACCAAATTTTAACCTCAACCTTTCCACTCCATGGGCAATATTCGCTCAAAATTGCATTGCATTCTAATGAGTGTAGCCTAGTTTAATATCCTCCCCAAGTTGAAGAAGCAAACTGTCCTGGTGCTTGACAGTTTCTGGGATGATTTTCAATCGGACTTATCTCCTTCATTACTCAATGGAATTTGGTGTTCTTTATCTTGTTGTAAATATGGTTAGATGCTCTACAACTCTCCTTTAGAAGTATTGATCATAAAACCTCGGTAAGGCCCTCGTTTCGCATGATCTTTCCACTGAGTTATAGCAGATCCGAAAATCACTTAGAATGTTCTTGATGTTTCTTGCTAGTTTAAGGTTGTAAGGAGTTCTAAGGACTAGATCAAGGCTTGTTAGACTCATATACACACCAAGGAAGGTATAACTCTCTTGAAACCCTAGATCTTGTTTTGAGTTTTAAGCATGCTCTTGGTGTTTTAAGATTAGTTGTGATATTAGTGTATTATAAGCATGATTATGTAGTGATTAATTGATTTAAGAGATGTGATGATCATGATTGGTAAAGTATATGATCTTGGACAGTTCGGAATGAATAATGTAACACCCCCAGATCCAGGGTTCGGGATCCGATCGTTACGGTCTTCATTTCTATCCACAATACTTGAACTTACTTCAACATAAAATAAATTACATCTTTATGACCCAACATAACAATATAAAACACACTCGTTATAGTCCCAGAGATGAAATCAGAGTCACCATCAAATTTTATTAATCACATTATGAGTTCTTACAACCCAAATGAATTACAATGTGAATACATACTCTTTGCCATCCATTTTCATAAGTCATACCAGCCCATATACTTGGTACTAAAAGAATGAATCTATTCTACCAATAGCTTTCTCTTCAGCTCTGGTAGTCTCATCGTCCTCTCCAGCGTCGAGTGCGCCTTGTGCGAGTCATCTGGTCTAGCTGTTGTTGTGATATAATAATAAAGCAAGGGTGAGCAATATCCCACCAACAATAATGTATAATTGAACGATGATAGTATATAGCAGTTCGAAATATCATTATTTCCATATGCCATGCATTAACGAAGTTAGTTCCAGTATAATATAAAGGATGAAGTTATAGGGTAACTTAAAGTATATATTTTGTGGAAATATCTGCTAAGTCAAAATAAGCAAGATATTATCATTTATCATATAAAGAGGAACTTGCAAGGAAAATATTGCAATTCCAGTTATTAACATTTTTCGAAGTCCTACAACCTGAAAGAAGTCTCTTCGATACGTGTTGCGGAAGACACCGTCAACCTGAAAGAACTCTATTCGATATGTGTTGCAGAGAATTCCCAATTTGGGAGATGAACCAATACTGGAGTTATCACGCGCCAGCTATCCCACTCCCTGATGATCAGTCGGGGATGGTACAGCCCAATATAGTTTACTACCGGTAGAAGGAAGAACTGACGGCTCCACTTGTCGATTGCCTTTGATAGTAACTCCCTGGCCAATGGTTAGGCCTTGTGATGGACCGCGTGACTCGGCCTCTTACACACGACTCCTAGTTCGAATAAATCCACAGCATTGAAACGTAGAGTTTGTCCTCCCTTCCCCAAGTGAAATACTTGTTGATAAGACTCCACAAAGTAGTCGTATCTAGTTGGAAAGGAAAATTCACCAACATTTCCCAAGCTTTTTCTTGTTAATGGATATCAACTTGTTCCAACAATCTTACCCCTTGAATGATGAGAAGGTACACACAGACTTAATAAGTCCATAGCAACCAAGTTGCGAGTGAAACGAATAGTTTTACAAGATTTATGACCGGGAAGTCACAAGATAAATAACATTGCTCAAGTAGGTTCCCCTATAATATGGAAGTTTGAGCGAGCATTTAAATCCTTTTAAGATAGATTTAAATGAAAAATAAAGAGTTGGGAACCTTTCCTTGATAAAATAGTCGTAAAAAGACTCCAAAATATTTTACATAATATCTAGAGGTGAAAGATAATCTCCGAATAATATAAATCATTTTAAAAAGAATTTAAAAGAATTACATAAATATTCCAAGAATATTTATTAACTCAATAATAATTACGGAATATTATTAAATCATAATATTGCTCGTAAGTAATCCTCGAATGAATATATGAAATTATTTACTAAATAAATCCCTCCTTAAATGAATATTCGAAATAATATTCCTTAAATAATTAAACTCCAATAAATATTTAAAATAATATTCAATAAATAAGTCAAACCTTAAATGAATATTTGAAAATAATATTCATTTAATAAATAATCTTCTAATTGAATATCCAAATAATTTTCATTTAGTAATCAAAACTTTAAAGGAATAATCGAAATAATATTCCTTAAGTAAATAGAACTTCCAATGAATATTTTAAAATAATATTCATCAAGTACATAAAACCTTAAATAAATATTCAAAAGTAATATTCATTTAATAAATAACATTCTTATGAATATCAAAATAATATTCATTAAATAATCAACTCTAAAAGAATATTCGAAACTAACATTCATTTAATATCTCTCGACTGAGATAATACTCGAATAACATTCCTCGAAATATTTCCAAGTAATTGATACTTTATAGAAATATAAATAACGTTTAATAATAACATTCCTCAAATAAATAATAATCTGTCGTTGGAATCCCTCCGGGTTTGCACGACTATCTATACCTCAAAATACCTACTCCCGGTCTATATTTAAGAATGAATATCATATGCCCTTCGCTAAGGGTCTTATCAAAACAATCCGGCTTATAACTGATAATTCGTATATATTCTATAAGCCAATATCAATTCAGGGAACAGGTATCATAATATAATTTGAAAATAGGCATGCATGCTATGGCATATGTAAAATGGCAATCACATATATATATTATCACAACAACAGGTTCAAAGTTTTGAACACTTGCCTTGTAATCGGGTGTGGGTGGAGATAGCGTGTCCTGGGTCTGCTCGATGATCTATAAACAATCAGAACATTCGAGATTAACTACTTAACACGTTTTAAAAGTCTAGGTATAAACTTCACTTAAATCGAAACACGTTTTCGACTTATCTCGTTATACACCTTTTAGTGTAACTCTTTTTATTACTGATACGATCCGACATTTGTTCGTTATTACGACATGTCATCATACCCACACTCGGTATATACTTAAGTCGTATAAGTTCTAAATTCGATCGATTACGAACCGAGATTATACCTCGAGTTTTATCGTTCGTTTTCTAAGTGTTTTACCAAAGTTATAACCAAGCGGGTTTTTAGGGGTTCGTTCGCGTTTAACTTCGATTCCAACATTTTTATAAAATCGGAAAACGATCCGTTTGACATGTGGTTTTCTTTCATACCTTCCTTGTGACCTCTAGTATTTATTTACCAAGATTCGCCACTAAGTAACATGCTTTACGAGGGTTCAATTGAAGTTACGAACTTTTATTTATGGTTCCGAACCAATTTTAGTAATTTGACCATAACTCCTAAACCGTAAGTCGGAATGTTTCGATTCTTGCGCCAAAACGATCTATGGCTCGAGATTTACAAGGACATGTCATAATATTACCAAGGTATGGAAATTATATTTACTGTCATGCTCGGTTTCTAAGTTTTAACAAAAATTCGGCATTACGACAGCTATATATCGAACGTTCTAAAAATTATAACAATTCAACCAAGCCACACCGGGTAAACCAAACATCTTACATTCATGATATACACCTCATAAGTCCAGGAACATCTCAACTCATCCTCTTAATTGTTGTGCTAAAATAAATGACTTTTGATTTGAATCGCAAGCGCACAATTCGTTTCGTTGTAAAATTTATGATTCGTTCCTCGGAGACTATTTATTTCGCAAACCTTAATTTTTAATTTAATCGAATTAGAACAAGGAAATTGAGTTTTTTGAGAATTTTTAGGGTTTTCTAACTAATTAATATTTAAAAGCTAATTGGCATTAACAAATGTTTAAAGAAAAATGATTCTTAAAACTATTTTAATTTTAAGCTAATTAATTAAAGGTGAGAAAAACAAAACTAAGTTAACCTAAAAACGAAATTAAACTAAATTAGAAACATTACAGAATTTTTAGAAATTTGGCGTGAATGATTCATAAATAAGGCTAGACCAGAAACAACTAACGCAGCTATACAAGACTCACCAAGACAAGATATTAAATCGCTACAATACCAGCAGAAAACCAGGAAGATTACAAAAATCAGAACTCGCAGCAGCAAAATTCAGAATATACTTAGAACAGAATCGAATCGATAGAGACTAGGAAACCAGCAAAAATAGTAACCACAGAAATAGGCAAAATAACTCGACGACAATCACAGTTCTTAGAACAAGACTCAAAATAATAACTCGAAACTCATCAAAAAAATTGGACTCGTAAAAACTCGCAGCAGCAACATCTTCCGAGTTCCAAACAAATTCAACAAATTGGAAAACAGCAAATTCAAACAAACTCCAACTCGTCCCAGCCCCAGTTTAGTCGCAGAGATAGTCAAGTACATAACATCATACGGTGATTCATGGAGCTCGCAACTCATCAATCTAACAAACAACAATTTAAGAAAACAGCGACACCAAAAGAAACTTGCGACTCTGTAAACATCATCTCAGAACTCGACAGCAGCGAATCTCATTACAAGACATCACAACAACTTAAAACACAACAATCAGTCTCAGTAAACAAAACAAGATTCAATCAAAACTCGACCAGGAAAATAGGCATACGACTCAGACATACGACTCGATTAGTACCAACTCAGAAACGCAGCGAGAATTAGAATTCGAAAACAGTACTTGGCAGCGGAACTCGTAATGAACAATGTTTAACAAAGCACAATTAATGAAACACAAAAACTAACGACTAAAACAGATAATGGGACGTGTTTGAATCGCAGAGAAAGGTCGTGTTTGTGAATTAAAGGAGAAGGAAGAGGATGAAGACGGGAGAAGAAAAAAAAACAAATGGGATGGTTGATCTGTTGTGTGGGAGACGAGAGAGATTGTTTGTGTGTGCGAAAATAAGAGATAAAAGGACTGGGTAGAGGCTATGAGAGAGAGAGAGAGAGAGAGAGAGAGAGAGAGAGAGAGAAAGAGGGAAGGAGAGGAGATTTTAAGGAGAAGAAGAAGATACGGGTGAGAAAGAAGGAAAACAATGAAAACAAAACATAAAAAAAAAAAAGAAAAGAGAAAATAAGGAAAAAAAACGAAATGAGTCGTGAGTTTGTTGAATGAAAAGAAAGGGAAAATCTGGGATTGAAACTACTGGATTTGTTTTGAAATTTAAACAGACTGCTTCGAATAAAAAAAAGAGAATTAATTTGCTGAAAATTAATTAACTACTGTTTTTGTAATTTTTTTTATTTT
Source organism: Saposhnikovia divaricata (assembly GCA_036435485.1). NCBI lineage: Eukaryota > Viridiplantae > Streptophyta > Magnoliopsida > Apiales > Apiaceae > Saposhnikovia > Saposhnikovia divaricata. The sequence goes on along the minus strand of CM071596.1, from coordinate 145,688,599 downwards.
TGAAAATTTAAATACGAAAATAAAAATTAACTACGAGATTAAAATTACAATAAAATAAAACGAGGATTTGGAATTAATGGCCCACAATAAAATTGAGATTTAAAGGGGCAAAATTACGAATTAAAACTAAAACACGAAATTAAAGTTTCGTTATTTTCAACCCAAAGTGATTAGCAACGGGTTTATGAAAATAACGAAACAAGGCAACAATAACGAAAGAGCAAGACAAGAAGTAAAGAAAATAAAATTTGCATTAATTATAATAAGAGTGTTTACAAGATTTGAAACTAAGAAAAATACAAGAAAATAAAACTACCCTAAAATCTAAGTTAATAAATACAAGGGGGGTGATGGGGTATTTATAGGATAGGAATTAGGGTTAAGGGGGGTGTTGGGTAAATCCCCACCATACATTTGGGTTGTGTGGTGGTGAAATCCTAGCCATCTATTTGATTCCTTCCCCCTTAAGCTTTGAAGAGTTGATCTTGGCCATACACTTTGCTAATGTGTTGGGATGATCTCCACCTTCCACTTGTCTTGAAATATTCCTTTTGCTCCAAGCTCCTAATTCTTTTCCTTCTTTCATTTTTGGTCCTTTTTCTTCCTCCTTTTTCCCTTCCTTGCACTTTATTTATTTATTTTGTAATTTCTTTATTTATTTACGATTTACCTGAAATGCAACAAAATAATTTATTAAAACACGAGTTCAAGCAATAAATAGGTAAATAAAATATGTAAAAATATGCACTTATCAAATGCCCCCATACCTATCTTTTGCTCGTCCTCGAGGAAAATAAAAACAAAATGAAAATCTAGATGCAAAGTCCTATACTCCTTTTCGTAGGTGTGACGGTTGCATTTGGCATATGCAATAAGCCATTTAAACCCCTAGGCAGCCCTAGTGGACGAGTGAGGTCTCGTGAGGGCCTATAGTGAATGTACCCACAAAATCCATCTAGCTTGTATAAAAGATCACATGGCAATGCACACCACACATACATGTCCTCTCATGATACATCAACTTAAGAATCAAAATGAAGTTGCAAAGTCTTGGTGTGGAAAGTGCAAGGATTCACATAGTCTACTTAAAGAACCATGCAAGAGTGATTATAAGTTCATGTCAAGTGCAAAATTATTGGTAACCATGCTAAGACTACAAGGGCACACCTTAGAGTCAAAACTTGAGATCTCTTATGCAAAAAACAAATAAGCAATACCTCAACTTTCACTCACAAAAGAATATTCACTCAAGAACAAGGGTATGTGTATCACTCAATTCCAACAAAATCAAATGCATGCTTGACACTTGGTATCATCCCAACTTAAATCACAACATACATTAATGATGAAAATCAAAAGGTCTTTATTAGGGTTGTAATGGGGCTAGGGACAAGGTATGTCAAGAAAGGCCAAAATAAGGTGATGTGTCAAAAGCTAGTAGTAACCATGAATATCATGCACAACACCAAACTTCCTCCCCACACAATTTATTTTTATTTTCAACAAAAAGCCTTGAATAGTCGAATGAAGGAGGATTACAAAAAACATAAGTATGCTCTCATGTATATTTATTCTTTCTTTTTTTTTTCAATTTTTTTTTCTCTTTTTTTTTCATGAGAGCTAGGATAAATGTAACAATAATCCTCACTTAGATTTAATTTTGAAAATCGACTATCAAGGTAACAACAAATATTTCCTTAAAAGTTATGAACAAAAGTAAACCCTATTTCACACACCTTATTGCTCCCTCAAGTTCCTACTAGCCTTTGACAAAATGGGATCAAGAATACGTAAGGCTAAACAAGAAAAAGGTCTTAGGTGAGTAATGTGGTGTGTCACCGAAAGAAAATGATTAGGCTCAAAGGGTTAACTAATTGATCATATAAGAATGGTGTGGATAATTTGGAAATATAGGTTATTCCTAAGTGCCTTTATCATTTTATCATCAATTAATGTCATGTATTTCAAGAAGGAACTCAAACAAGTGCTAGCGATGCAAATGACAAGTGGACACTCAAGCAAAAGAATATAAATGCAAAAGATGTGCATATAGGCTCAAAATCTCACTTGGTGTGGTAAAACATAATCAATCTCAAGAAATAGTATCCTCAATGCACCTACTTGTACTCAAAGCATGAAGACCAAATCATCTTACACCTAATCATGCCCTTCTAATTTCATGCACAATTCAAATAAGTCTACTAGCTTCACCTTGCTAGTGTAAGTGTGTGAACAAGAACTTTAGCAAATCACTTCTCAAACAAAAGCTAATGGATCATAAGATTATCATAGCATGCAAGGGTGCATCAAGCAATTAGCAATCAATTACCAAGACTAGAATACGAAAAGAACTCTTTTTGTGATTTTTTTCATTTTTTAATTTTTTTTTTGGATTTTTCAATTTTTACTATTTACACTAAAAACCCCCCATACCTAAATCATGCATTGTCCTCAATGTATGCAAATGCAAAAGAAATGAGTAAATGAGAAAGGAGAAAGTTGAGGAAATACCTGATAAGGGATGACGGAGACTGAAAATTTCTAAAAATTACGAAAGAAAACAACACACACACGCACACAAATCCTCCCCCATACCTATCTGACACGAGGGGAGGCACAAGAGTAAAACCGAATTAGCCGATGCCGGTAGGAAAATTCAGGTGCAACTTTGAGAAAATATCAAGAAATTTGTGAAAATTTCTATTAGAACAGATTTTCTCAATCAACATTGAATCATTTAACCCTAAAGAACAATTGTCACTAATGTTCTCCCTAAACCAATTTAATGCTTCTTTATTTTGTTTAAGCAAATTAGAGATAATGAACGTTTGGTTAGGGTTAGAATCACTAGGAATAACATGAGACAAGGGTTCCTCTTTCCCTAACGGCTATTGATCAAATTCGGGATGATAAAGAGTTAAGGCAAATGCGGGTGGTGTACCCACGGGACCCTTAAGAACGGAAGTGTTAAGAACGGGCTCACTACTAACAACCTCGGGTGGAATCTCATACTTGGAATGAATTTCTAACAAATCCCCTAAGAACGCACCGAATGTAGGTGGTTCACCAACGGGATTTTTAACAATGGCCTCAACACGAACATCCTCGGGTTTGGTCTCCCACGGGGAACAAATGGCATCCAACTCTCTCAACATCTCTTCCGAAGTCATATCCCTTAACGAATCAGCATACTCTCGATTAGACTCATAGTTGACTTTGAAATCCTCGTTGAGAAGAGACTCAATCTCACTATCCTTAAAGCTAGACCAATTAACAATGTCATCAACAAGATTAACCGCTATTGGTTGCTCGTAAAGCTCATTGGGTTCTTTTTCGACATTAAATATGTTAGGTTAATTGTCATATTACCAAAAGTGAGTTTCATATTCGTCCAAGAAAAGGTCGTCCAAGAATGATCGGGATTTGGTTCTTAGGGTTCGTGATGGGTTGAGTCTCGAGGACAACAAAGTCAACTGGAAAGATGAATTCACCAACCTTAATTAGTACATCCTCAATTATTCCCTTAGGCATTTTGACAGAACGATCAGCTAATTAAAGGGTCATATTCGTTTGCTTCAGCTCACCTAACCCTAGGGCTTGGTAGACAGAAAATGGAAGGAGATTGGCACTAGCACCTAAGTCGAGTAAAGCTTTATCCATGAAAGTATTGCCTATGACACAAGAAATAGTAGGACAACCGGGGTCCTTATATTTCACTAGAATTTGGTTCGAAAGAATTGAACTAACATGAGATGTCAAAAAGGCTTTCTTAGGAACGTTGGTGGATCGCTTGTGAGTACATAAATCTTTTAGACACTTGGCATACGAAGGAATTTGTTGAATGGCATCTAAAAGAGGAATGTTAATCTCGACTTGTTTGAAAACTTCCATAATCTTCTCTACTTGAGGTGATTGTTTGCGAGGGATGAGTCGTTGAGGATAAGGAGCTTTAGGCTTAAAGACTCGTTCGTTAGACACATCGGGAAGAGAAGTGGAAAGTGGAACGATATTCGAAGATTTGTTAGGTGGTAAGGATGATTTAAGAGAAGAATTTGATGACTCGAGAGGTTCGGAAGTTGGAGTAAGGTTGGAATGATCAAGTGTAGGGTTCGGTTCAACATTTGACTCTTCTTCTTCTTCTTCTTCCTTGGAAGACTCGACACCTACTTGATTATTAACTTGGCTTCCCGACCTAAAAGAGATGATAGCATTAACATTTTCGTGAGGTCTTTGGTTGAGAGGGAATTTAGGGTTTACCTCTGGTTGACTCGGGAACTTATTCTTCTCTCGCTCACACATGGCGTTGGCTAATTGACTCACTTGAACCTCTAACTTAGATAAGGCTTGAGTACTAGCATTCAAAATTTGCCTATCTTGAGTCATGGTTTGCATGAAGGTCTGTTGAGATTGAGCCAAATTAGTCGTTGATTTCAAAAGCACATCAAGAGTCTTTTCCAAAGAATTAAGTCTCTTATCCGACTCATGAAAGCCGGGTGGGTGGGCGGGTGCTTGATTTGAATAAGAAAGTTGAGTCGGATAAGGACCGGGAGTAGGGTTTGGAAAGGGACCTTGATTTGGAGTCGAGAAAGAATTTTGATTGGGTTTTTGGAAAGAAGGAGCATTTTGAAAAGGAGGTTGAAAAGAAGATGACGGAGCTTGGTAGCTTTGCCCTTGATTCCATGAGAAGTTCGGGTGATTCCTCCACCCGGGATTATAAGTAGGAGCAAACGGATCGTTCCTAGTAGGTGGTTGAGACACCGCATTAACTTGATCAAAAGCGGGATAGTCCGAAAAACCTTGATTGAAATTAGGGCACATAGACGACTCATTAGTTTCTAGGGCTTCGAGTCTCCTAGTTAGAGTGGCTAATTTGGCATCGGTTGCAATCGAACTCCCAATCGAATGCAAACCCTTAGATGAACTAGACGACTCATTAGACTTGTTAGGTTCCCTAGTAGAATCCCACACATGGTCTTCTCGGCTAATTCTTCGAAAAATTTCCAACCCTCGTCCTCATCTTTCTCCATGAATTTACCTTGGCACATAGATTCCAACAACGCGGTTGTTGGTCCATCTAAGGCCTCATAAACGATCTTACAAAGCCTCCATTTTTCTATTCCGTGGTGGGGGCATTGTGATAAAATATTTCCAAAAAGACTCATTTTCCTTTTGATGAAATTGATTTATCTCGTTTGTAATTCTTGTAGTCTTATGGTTCGGAAAATATTTTTTAAGAAAAATTACCACAAATCCCTCCCACGTGGAAATAGAATTAACCGGTAGGCTATACAACCATTTCTTAGCATTTTCTTTAAGCGCAAAATTAATGAGTCTAAGCCTAATCGAGTCCTCGGTTAATTGTTGGAGCTTTTGTAAGGCACAAACTTCCTCAAATTCATGAAGAAAGAGATACGGGTCCTCACCCTCGCTCCCGTTAAATTTAGGTAACATACTGATGTGGTGAGCTTTAATTTCGAAATTATTACCATTAACGGGAGGAAGGGTGATACACGAAGGTTGGGCGGAACGAGTAGGATAGCAACGGTCCCTAAGAGACATGGCCATGTTTACTACGGGTTCGGAATAATCTAAAGACTCGGAATTAGACGATGAAGAAGTCTCGAAAGATCTCACTAGTCTAGAAGAATTATCCCTACGCCACGTAGTTCGCATAAACCACAAAAGGAAACACGTAGCAAGTAAGTGCGATAATTAAAACACACAAAAAGAAAGGGTGTAAAATTAAAATAAAAATCCTAAACCTAGGGTTCCCTAATAAAATAACTAGACCTTGCTCCTAACCGTAAGGGCCACCAAAAACTAGGTAAATCAATAATTATTCGAACCGGCTTGGCCAGGTAGGTGCAAGCATTGCCAAGAGGCTAAACACCAACCTAGACACCAAACCTTAATTGGCCAGGTCAGCTTTCGCTTTCCTAGATACCAAAAAGTAAGAATAATTACAGATTACTTCGTTTCTTAAGCACCTTCCTAATTGAGCGCGAGATTCCTAGGGGCAAACGTCTAATTAATTTTATTAAAGGCTAGGGTATGCAAAATGAGAGATTTATTGTTTTTGGGCTAAGGAAAGAGTGATGAAATCCCTTCCCTTATCTTTTGAGAGGTTTTGCCCTTAATGTTTATTTACAAAATGATGCAACAAACAATGATATATACAAAAATTTTAAACAAATATGGATGCTTACACTACGTGATTTAATCTAAAGAAAGAAAGAATTTAACGTACCTTGGGGTCCTCCAGCGATCACCACAATTATAGGTACGAAAAATTAAAAACATGAAAATAAAAATCTAGATGATGTGCCCTAAGTGATTAATGCATGATGCAACAATTATGTATTTACAACTAATTTTTTTGGATTTTTAATTTTTAATTTTTTTGTGATTTTTGAATTTTTTTGTATTTAAAAAAAAATGAAAAGAGTGAGATACGGTTTACCCAAGCAAAGCTTCCAAAATTCCGAGAAAATTCTTCCGCTTTAATCCAAGTCACCCGAATTTTCCTCCAAATTCCTCGAAAAAATGCAAACAAGAAAAAGGGTGAGAAGAGAGCTAATCCGAAAAATCAAAAACTAGGGTGCGAAAAATAATTAGTCCCCGGCAGCGGCGCCAAAAACTTGTTGTGCTAAAATAAATGACATTTGATTTGAATCGCAAGCGCACAATTCGTTTCGTTGTAAAATTTATGATTCGTTCCTCGGAGACTATTTATTTCGCAAACCTTAATTTTTAATTTAATCGAATTAGAACAAGGAAATTGGGTTTTTTTGAGAATTTTTAGGGTTTTCTAACTAATTAATATTTAAAAGCTAATTGGCATTAACAAATGTTTAAAGAAAAATGATTCTTAAAACTATTCTAATTTTAAGCTAATTAATTAAAGGTGAGAAAAACAAAACTAAGTTAACCTAAAAACGAAATTAAACTAAATTAGAAACATTACAGAATTTTTAGAAATTTGGCGTGAATGATTCATAAATAAGGCTAGACCAGAAACAACTAACGCAGCTATACAAGACTCACCAAGACAAGATATTAAATCGCTACAATACCAGCAGAAAACCAGGAAGATTACAAAAATCAGAACTCGCAGCAGCAAAATTCAGAATATACTTAGAACAGAATCGAATCGATAGAGACTAGGAAACCAGCAAAAATAGTAACCACAGAAATAGGCAAAATAACTCGACGACAATCACAGTTCTCAGAACAAGACTCAAAATAATAACTCGAAACTCATCAAAAAAATTGGACTCGTAAAAACTCGCAGCAGCAACATCTTCCGAGTTCCAAACAAATTCAACAAATTGGAAAACAGCAAATTCAAACAAACTCCAACTCGTCCCAGCCCCAGTTTAGTCGCAGAGATAATCAAGTACATAACATCATACGGTGATTCATGGAGCTCGCAACTCATCAATCTAACAAACAGCAATTTAAGAAAACAACGACACCAAAAGAAACTTGCGACTCTGTAAACATCATCTCAGAATTCGACAGCAACGAATCTCATTACAAGACATCACAACAACTTAAAACACAACAATCAGTCTCAGTAAACAAAACAAGATTCAATCAAAACTCGACCAGGAAAACAGGCATACGACTCAGACATACGACTCGATTAGTACCAACTCAGAAACGCAGCGAGAATTAGAATTCGAAAATAGTACTTGGCAGCGGAACTCGTAATGTTCAATGGTTAACAAAGCACAATTAATGAAACACAAAAACTAACGACTAAAATAGATAACGGGACGTGTTTGAATTGCAGAGAAAGGTCGTGTTTGTGAATTAAAGGAGAAGGAAGAGGATGAAGACGGGAGAAGAAAAAAAACAAATGGGATGGTTGATCTGTTGTGTGGGAGACGAGAGAGATTGTTTGTGTGTGCGAAAATAAGAGATAAAAGGACTGGGTAGAGGCTATGAGAGAGAGAGAGAGAGAGAGAGAGAGAGAGAGAGAGAGAGAGAGAAAGAGGGAAGGAGAGGAGATTTTAAGGAGAAGAAGAAGATACAGGTGAGAAAGAAGGAAAACAATGAAAACAAAACATAAAAAAAAAAAAAAAAGAGAAAATAAGGAAAAAAAACGAAATGGGTCGTGAGTTTGTTGAATGAAAAGAAAGGGAAAATCTGGGATTGAAACTACTGGATTTGTTTCGAAATTTAAACAGACTGCTTCGAATAAAAAAAAGAGAATCAATTTGCTGAAAATTAATTAACTACTGTTTTTGTAATTTTTTTTATTTTTGAAAATTTAAATACGAAAATAAAAATTAACTACGAGATTAAAATTACAATAAAATAAAACGAGGATTTGGAATTAATGGCCCACAATAAAATTGAGATTTAAAGGGGCAAAATTACGAATTAAAACTAAAACACGAAATTAAAGTTTCGTTATTTTCAACCCAAAGTGATTAGCAACGGGTTTATGAAAATAACGAAACAAGGCAACAATAACGAAAGAGCAAGACAAGAAGTAAAGAAAATAAAAATTGCATTAATTATAATAAGAGTGTTTACAAGATTTGAAACTAAGAAAAATACAAGAAAATAAAACTACCCTAAAATCTAAGTTAATAAATACAAGGGGGGTGAGGGGGTATTTATAGGATAGGAATTAGGATTAAGGGGGGTGTTGGGTAAATCCCCACCATACATTTGGGTTGTGTGGTGGTGAAATCCTAGCCATCTATTTGATTCCTTCCCCCTTAAGCTTTGAAGAGTTGATCTTGGCCATACACTTTGCTAATGTGTTGGGATGATCTCCACCTTCCACTTGTCTTGAAATATTCCTTTTGCTCCAAGCTCCTAATTCTTTTCCTTCTTTCATTTTTGGTCCTTTTTCTTCCTCCTTTTTCCCTTCCTTGCACTTTATTTATTTATTTTGTCATTTCTTTCTTTATTTACGATTTACCTGAAATGCAACAAAATAATTTATTAAAACACGAGTTCAAGCAATAAATAGGTAAATAAAATATGCACTTATCATTAATCATTATATGGCTAAATGAACTAAATCAACTACATAATCATGCTTATATGCATAAAACCACATCATCATCAAAACTAATCCAATAATCACAAAAACTCAAAATAAGTTCTAGGGTTTCTTAAGAGTTATACCTTCCCTGGAGTATCCTAATACATGACCAAGCCTTTGTTTGTCCTTTTATAGCCTTAGGATTGCTTAGATCATCCAAACAAAACCAGAAATCAAAGTTAGTTCATGAAGGTTATTATTCATCAGTTCAAAGATCTGCAAAAACGAGGCCCTTACCTTGCATTTCTGGACAAGGGTTCCAAAGGAGAGTTGTAGAGCATCTAACCAGCTTTCCAAAAGGCTAAAGAACACCAAATTCCATTGAGTAATGAAGGAGATATGGCTGTTTGAAAATTGTTATAGAAAACTGTTAAGAACAGGCAGTTTGGTTTCTTCAAATTGGGAAAGGTATTTGACTAGGCTACACTCATTAGATTGCCATGAAATTTTGGAAGAATGTTGCCCATGGAGTGGAGAAGCTATGGTTAAAATATGGTGATTTGATCATGAATAGAAATGGAGATATGAATTTTTCTTTGAGATTGGTTCATGGTTGGCAGTTTTGGAGAGATTGGTTGTTCTTGGTTTGCTTTTTGTTTTGCTAGCTTCTCTTTTGCTCTCATCCACTCTAAAGTATATTATTGCTGTGTTTAGGAAATTTCTTTCATAAGCCACTTTATTAAAGTGCTTGTGTTATGGATGATGCATTTGCAAGGGACATGTGTTGAATTCTTATGGTTTTGAACTAAGTACTTGGTTTAGTTTCTAATTGTTCTAGTTATTTTGGTAACTACTCGGTTACTTTATCCCATCCACTTGCATATGCTTGCATCTTGCTTTGTACTTCCTCTTTTGTCTGGTTATTACTCAATTTCATTGATCGTTCAGAGGATATCTCGAAGATTTCCAATTAGGGTTTTACCGGGAACCGTCTCAATATTTATACTATCATTCTTTATCTTTCTTATTAACTTTCGAATTTAAATTCCTTAAATCCCTTCGTTAAATTCTTAAGTCTATCAGTGTCCAGGGAAATCTCGGGGAAAATAAAAGTGCTGTTTTTCAGAATCCGACAGCTTTTACATACACTCTTTTTCCCCATGGATCACTAATACGAACTCAGAATTTCGTTCCGGGTACTTCTATATAGCGTCGTCTAATAATATTCCTAAATCCACCAAAATCACTATTCATCCATTTTTCTTTACTCATCCTCTTAGGGTTGTACAATTGTCCCTGATATCTTTCGATCGTTCCTTAACCTTTTTACGGACCCACTGGACCAATAACAGATATCGATTTGGATGACATAAGAATAATCTTCTCCTTTAGAATTATCAAATCTCAATTCCCTAGGAGATAGATAATTCTTATCTAAAGTGTCAACCAATAGTATTCTTCATGGCATATAAACATTTGAATCCAAATCCATTCCTTTCATTCATTATCTCAATCATTACATCGTAGTCGTAATCACTATTCACCATTACCTCAGTACATAATAAAAAGTTTTAATTATATCCAAAATTTGGGGTTCTTACAGTCTCCCCTCCTTAAAAGGATTCCGTCCCGGAATCAGGTAGGAAGCAAAGAGTCGTTTGTCTATCGTTTCACCTTTCGGCTTCCGGGTCAACTCTTAGTCGTTCTTCCCTTTCTCAGCACATCTACTGGTGCTACAATACGTACATTATCCTTTTTCCATCAACTTTGCTACTTTTCGTACAACATATTATCCGGGTTATGTTCTTACCCAGTCTTATCCTTATTGATACCTGCGGTAACATTGGTATCACTATCACCCTGCGAATTCGGAGGTAACCTCGCTCACACTGTGCATTTCCTGATCGCTGTAATCTTCGCAATCTCGATCAATATAGAGAAGTGGAAAGATTTATTGAGAGATCACTATGATTAATGAACATTTGTTATATTGTATAGTTAGTACAGAAGGGGGCCAGCCTTTAGTACTTGACAAGCAATTAAACAAGTTATGGTATTCCACTTAGACTTCTATCACATAGACAGATGAATAAGAGAGAAGAAAAGAAAAGAAAAGAATTCTAAAGGATTATAGAAAGTTTTCATGATTGTAAAATATCATACTCAGAATTTACCTCTGAACTATAGAGGTTTATCAAGGAAGAAAATAATCATGATTATAACCAATACTATTTGATCGCAATCTCATGTGTCAACATATCTTGCTGCTTTGTCCACTATTCTATGGACTTATACTCTGGTTCAACCTTAACAATGCTCACTTTTGGAAAATCTTTCAACCTCTCAGGTTAAATGTGACACCCCCAAATCTGAGGTCAAAGATTCAGGTCGTCACGTCACCATCCAACTATATCTTACCTGTGTTAACTTTACAACTCAACAATACATCCATCCATACCTCAATCTTACACACAATCAAGTTAGAGCCTCAGAAACGATAATCAAAAGTAACACTAAATATTACAATTCATTTGTACAAATCAGAGTCTTACGCAATTCCACTTATACAACTACACTTGAAGACAAGTCTTACTATTACAGTTGAAAACCTATCAGTGTTGCTCTGTAGTATTTATCAGGAACTAAATCATCTCCGGGGTAAATCTTCTACTCCTCTTCTGCTGTTGCGGAGTTAACCGACCAAATTCTTCTCTTTCTGAAAAGTTTTTATAAAGCAAGAATGAGCTACATAACGCTCAGCAAGTTCACCATTTTGAAAAATAATAACGTGGTTTATTTCGAAAACATTCCCAAACTATATGGGTATATATCTCAGATTTCAAAACATAATTGGACAGTATATATGTCCGAGTTTGATTAAAACATCTATACTCACTAAGGAGCTTTAAGAATAACATATGAACCCTTCATAAGGTTCCCATTTCAATATATCTCAAGTTTGAAAATATATACATATGAGTATATCATTTTCGGTAAAACACTCTACGATTAACATACTGTACAGGGAATACATCATTGCAAACCTCTTTCCTTCCATTAGCTTAGAAGGTTTCTCATACAAAAACATTTCATTCTTTGAAACAATTGCAAGAGTGCACTAACACGTGCCAATCTTTATAGAAAATCTTGCAGTTCTAGATACTGCGCGACGTCAATATTTTCTCATCAAAACCACACTATCGGCAACTTGGCACTTAGGCCCAAGAAGCAGTGTTTGAGTATTTTTCCAAAGTGGAGGATGGGACTGGAAGAAAACATAAAAACCTGACAGGGATTAACGATGATCAGTCGCCACATCCAAGTCCAATAATCCGCGGGTCTTCTCTACCGGTAGAAGGATAGAAACTACATCCGTAACTATCCCCGGGTGAAAACTACATCCGTAGTCACCCTCGATGAAAACTACATCCGTAATCATCCTTCGGCAACACCTGGGCCGGAATAATAATTGATGGACCGCCTGGCTCACGTCACGGCCGCTTACACATCCCGGGAATCGTTCGTCAACGGTTCCCACACCTGCCAGAGTCCCTTTTTCTTTTTCTTTTGAAAAACTTGATTTTGATTGAAAACAGAGTAATTGAGGTCCGACATCAGTCGGCCGATGATTCTTGAAATCATACAAGAAGCAGAACCTGACCGGGGGTTTTCGAAAATGTTTTGAGTTCGAAAGAGTTCGAGTTTGAAAGTATTAAATGTATCTTGGATTGACTTCATCTTTAAAACAATGAACAATAATTAATAAATAATATTTTAAGATTTAATATTAATAATTAATAAAATAATTATTCGATAAAATAAACTTTTAATCCAAGATAGGGTTTCGAGTATTTACGAAGATATAACAATAATTACTTGAGTATACGATACTCCCCGAATGACCCTTCGGGTTTTCGCAAACTAGTTACGATATAATAATATACCGCTCCCCGGTCAATAGTATATACGGACCGCTACGACCTCTATTGCTAGAGTCGTTGTCCGAGGAAAACATTTCAATCTAAGTTCAAGGGGTACAAACATATATGTACTTATACAATCTCAATTGCATCAATACTTCGATAAAAATAGCATTTGATATGGTTGAAAACTACAAACACAACAGTGAAAGTCCTTGTATATGTATAAGTTTTGAAAAGTAAACTTGCCTTGGTTTGGTTGGGGTGGTCGAGCGTGCGGAGTGGAACAATCTATACATAAGCAATAACCGCTCGTTAGTACCTTAACAATATCTCTTTAATTACGGGGTTTTAGGGGGTACGAAATTAACTTAATGACTTCGTCTTATGACACTCTAGCCCCACTATAGGTTCATGTCATCACTCGATTACGCTCGTCACTTATTCGTCTTAATTTAGTTACCACATTCGAATCACAACCATTACCCCTAGAATTATGCTCCACTAACGACTTTTTCCCTTGCGCGAAATTTACTCTAGCATTTTTATAAAATTCAAAAATTCATATTTTAACCAAATTGTTTTTGGGTACCCTTCACCACTGCATTCCCTAACTTCTCAAATTTTTTCATGATCCCACATAAATTTTTAGGGGTTTAAACAAGGTTCACAAGGGGGTCACTTAGTGCAGTCCGGAATCCAGAAACACATTTTACTTCTCCCGCCATAACTTAAAATCTATACATTCCCTAGTCATGAACCTTACATTTCCAGAAACTACATTCAAATATCTTTCCAACAATATATGGTAGGACCTCAGGGGTCAAGATTTGTGGGTTCAAAACCATGTTACAAGACAGGTAAAGTTTCTGGGAAAATTCAGCATGCATGTTTCACTTAGATCAACCAATATTCTCAATTCCACAACACAACCAATGCCTAATTCACTTAGTTCATGCTTTATAACATTCATGGAGATACATATACTATCCACAATCATAAAAATCACAATCACAACATCAAAACTGAAGATCCATGTCATCCATTACTTATACAACCAAGATTAACACCATAACACATGGATCTATCACCAAACATCATAAACACTACATGGCCAAAAGGGTTTATGATTTTTATACCTTCTTGAGCACCTAGGAGCCTTGGGTAAGCCTTAAAAAACTCAAGAACACCTTGAATGATCTCCTACAACCCTTATAATCTAAGATCTAAAAGAAAAACTAAACATGGTTACTATTCATAATATCTATAACAATTAATATCTTGAAATTGAATGGATGAAAGGGCTTGAAACTCTTAGTATACCTTTCTTAGATGATGGTGAGAGCCTAGGAATTATGCCTTGATTTATGAGTGAGGAGAAATGGAGGAAGAAGAAATTTTTCTTCTCCTTTTTAAGCTTGGCCGAGAGCTTCTCTTGGAGGGGGGTGATGTTTGTGTTTTTGATTTTTGTGTTTTGGTTAAATAATTGTAGTTGGGTGATACATAATGGTGTAAGTATATGCATGGTACTAACATAGGTATGGCCTCTTGTACTTCTTGTCCCCTCCTTGGAAAAAGAGATGCAACTAGTTACTATTCCTCTTCCATTTGGTTTAACTAGTTTACTTCCTCCTAACTACTTGGTTGCATGGGACTTGCATGCAATACTACTCCTTGTATCATTATTCTTCCACCAATGCTTGTCACTTAATCTTTAATTCGTATCGTATCTTAATTAATCTCTCGTAATAATATTTTGTCGCGTAGAGATTTCTCTAGTAATTCCTTAAGTACTTAATTGTGTAAATTCCTCGAATATCCATAATTCCTCGTCATAATTCTTAATAAATCTTTTAATACTCCAATAACTCTCAAATCCCAAGTTTTATAAATCTTTCCAACAATAAGACTCTTGCCTTCAACAACCTTCCCTTTATCTTACATAGTGAATGTAACAACATAGTTTCTCAGACAATCAGTTCTGTTAAGCAACAGGGATGACTAGAAAGGTTCCAAATTGACAATGCCACATTATATTATATAAAAGAAAATATTACAAAAAATTAGGGTTCTTACATTAAATCTTAGTTTCTCGCTTGACACCATTATTATTGACATTCCATGTCATGTTACTAGCTCTTTCATATTCATAATACTAACACTGTCAGTTGTTATCCCGAGAATTCATCAGAAAACCCATTTATTAATCCATTCATAACATTCCTTACTTCACATTCCATAGTTATTTTCCCAATCTTTTCTTTGTCAATCACATCCTTGGGGTCAAACTTTCCTCTGTTCAACCATCTAAATTCTCAATTTCTCGTTCCACAAGTCTCCTTAGTACCCAATCAATCTGTTCCAATTTCCTCGACTTCTCCCTTCTTAAGGGGTTAATTTGTATGTCCTTTAAGCTTTTAATTCCAACTTTCCATTGCATCCAATAACTTTGCCATGTCAATTTCACACTTTTCTTACCTCATTGTTGGGGTCTCTCAAGAGTCCGCATATCTCATTCCTTTGTTGATTCTCAACTCTATATTCATTTCCATCAGTCACTTGGTTTCAATTTCTACTATAATCTCTCTATGAACCTTTATAGTCTAATAATCTATTTCAAATATCATGTCGTTCCCAACATTAAACCATCCGAAATAGCCCTGGACGATTTCTCTAACTTAGGCTCAGTCCCGACATTTCCACTATCGTTATCAATTAAGTTCTCAAAAGGATCATCATTACGTTAATGTAATCCATGGTTGAATCACCATCATTTGTCATTTACGTTGTGCTTGAATAGCTAAACGTATGGGTCTTATAATTGTCGAATCATAACATTTAGGAAGACAAAATCATCACTATTCCTTATCCATAGAGAATACTTCCTGATCTTGACGTAGATATCACATGAAGCAGATAAAATGGAAGAAGAGTTTCAAGCATCGCGGCTATGTCCGGTTGATGAAACTATCACTCATGCATCTTCCATAGAAGACTTGAAATTTAATGGTTTACTTCGTCAATTTTGTATCATGGTCCTGGTTTGCCTCAAAACGTGACCTTCTACGGTATGTAATATGCTTAAGACTCCATCAGGAATTGAATCTTTACTTAAACAATTATTACCGTCGATTCTTGCACAATCATCAGAAGGAATGTAAATTCCTCTACTCTGGTATGACCTTCCAGGTCCTTCCAAATATCATTCTGTTCCCTCGGTATGCACATTTGCAAATATTCCTCTATACTTAGAGTGTCGGCCACCTCATTGGCCTTTTCTGATAATAATAATTTCTTGTAATCAATGTTCTCTGGATACGTTCCAACTCAAATTTTTTTCTACCTCATTCCCATCACTGTTGGGTTAAAGCATTCTCCCTTAAGCTCTTCTGAAGGAGAAAATATAACTAAGTCTTTTTCTATAAGTCATTGTTTCCACCTTCCCGTGGGAACTTTATCAAAGTTACCCTCAATCATACCTAGGATATTTGTTCTCTTAGTTCTTTCTTGTTCTAGGATAATCTTAACCTTTATATGTTCAATCTATACTTCCTCAGGGTTTCATACATGCCTCATCTGGCATTATTGTTACTATGTCATACATTCCTTACCAAACTTCCATTTTGAAGTTCGGAATATTACCTTTTTCCTTGTAAGGTTTCTTAGGTCATCCTCATCATTCCTCCTGTATTTTCTGGGTACAGGATATATCAAAACGTCATTGATCAATACTCTAATAATTCTATCTATGTTCTTTCCAGAACCCTTTTTAATAATTCTTACCGGTCATTGTTGCCTTAGCAAGTCCAACTCATATCATCTGAATTCATAATGTCGTTATTAGGGTTAATGCCATCCCTTGTGCATTCCCCAGGGTTTGTCTTAATTTATGGATATCCTATCCTTAATTCAACTGCCAAGGAATTCTTGCATCCTATACTTGGCAATCAAATCATGTATCCTTAATAAGGGTCTCTTTTCAATCATTCTCATTTGATAATCGATCGGTGGCTTATGCTAACCTCTTCTTTCAGATAGTTGTCAGCATATTTGACCTTCCAAAAGACAACGTATGTCTATCTGCTCTCTTACAGAACTTGGTAATGGTAGCAAGGATGTTTTGGAAGATATTGGTCGAGTTCAACGTGAACCTCTTAGTGCTTATCGTTCTTCTCAAAGGTACTTACCTTAGGCAAAATTTCTACAGCATACTGATCAATCTCTGACCATTTCTATACTCTCTTTATATACCTTCATTGTTTACTTTCCTCCGTCATAATATATTCATGGTATTCATGATACCCTAACATCATACTTCTCAAGTCACTATACTTCCATTTTTACTCGTAATCTTGGACAATCATATAGACATGAATCACTTTAGTACAGGTGACCCCATTCCAAAAAAAAAAAGTCTGGTAAATTCCCAATCAAAACATGGGTTGCAAAGGGTTCAGTAGAAGATTCCTACGATCTTATTAATGTTTCCTTTATATCAGAATCCCTTGCAGTCGGTGCTTACTTAGAAGCAACCCTGCTTTGTCCTTTCATTGCTGGTCTAGTCACTTGATAATCCTTTGTGACTTGGCCTCAACTGGCCACACTAAATTAAAAATATATGATTTTAGGGGCTGGCTAATAGCATTACTTTTGTAGCAATTGCCGGCATAGTGCCTTCTTCTTTGATACCTTTCTACCTTTCTAAAACTTTACTCCATATAAGTCTTAATCGACTTCTCGGCACCGTCTCTGGTCACCTTTCCTCTACTTTTATCTTTTCAACTATTCTTATCAATCCCACGTGCCACGCAAGCTTACCATTCCTGGCATAACAGCCTTTTCACTTAAGTCAATCCCGTAGTTTCTCAGTCCGGCCGGTTTCGTACTTACATTTCCTGTTTTCGTCCAATCTCACTTCATCATTCTATTTCTACAATTCACGGGGTTCGCCCCAGTTTCCACTCTCTTCCATGACGTTCTCTAATAATCAGAAAGACAAGGTTTGCCAAAATTCGTTGAAGTTCTTTCCAGAATCAGGGAAATTTTGATCAATCTATCCACCTACTGGTAACATTAAGGAGACCAGTTTCGAAACCTGGAGAATAGTTCTATGGACCTCCAAGCAGGTAGAACCATAAGCAGTCATAATTAACGAAATAATCGTCATCAGATTGGAAGTTTAACCACTGGAGAGGAACTAATTATAAACATCCCTTAGAAGGGAATAAACAGTTTCAAACTGAAACCTGTCACAACATCTTGATACCTAAACGTCCTGATATTCAATATTTTCCAATGTCAGTCTACCTAACCATTAGTCTCAGAAGGAACATTACCGTCGGAGTTGGTTGTTCCACAAAAATTGGCACTACTAAGGCCATCCGAACCTGGTGAACCGTGATGTCCGAATGCATCCGCAAGTACTTTGTCGTGCTGCGCAAGCACACATCCTAATCTTTTATGCGAAGCATCGTTGGAAGCACAAAGTCTCCTTTTTCCATTAAACAATGCCAACTCTTGGTCATTACCAATTTTATCTTTTAGCTCCAGGAAGATTTTCTCAAATTTTTCTTTTTAACTGCTGATCGTATTACTTGATCCGTTATAATTCCGCGTCGGAGTAAACTTAAGGTAACTACTATAATCCATTCAAAGAAAAGAAAGAATTTAATATTCCTTTGAATCACATGCATCTAACGTTTCTGGTTCATCATTTCACTGAGTTAAATTAACCTTATACTTAGTCTCTGACAATAGTCTCAACACGAGTTCATCTTGACTCCCTGGTCTTATCTTCCGGTAGGTTCTGAGATCATTGTCTTGCTTACTACTTCCTTATATAACTTTATCTAATCATGCTGTCACTTCCCAATGTTTTCACTTTCTAACCGATTCTTTCATAAAATGGACATTTTCCTGAATAAAACAACTTCATCAACCTCAATTTGGTTCCATAAATTACAACCTATGACATCTGCCTTCTCATGGCGAATTATTACTGAAAATATTCATACTTATTCATTTATCAAATGATATGGCACTTACTGCCTCTTCTCAACTATTCCTAGGGACTCTGTTCCTCGTCTTATATCGATGCCTTTGATAATCATACATCCCTCTAGCACTCTTTTCGTTAATATGAAAGTCTCTAATGATTCTCATCTATTCCCGTATAAGATCTCAAGTAATTCTTCCAATCCATCTTACTTGCTGGTACTACCTCCAGTAGTCCGGCCACGAATCCAACATGAATCTTCAGTTCTCTTGCTAATAGCTTAGTTCTTTATGCTCACTTTTCTGAGCACTATACCTTAATCATCTCAGTCTTTCTGGCTACAGCCCTCATTCCTCGAGGGTAAGCTCCTTATCCTAACAGGATTTTCATTATCTGCTGGAACCTCTTCCGAGTCTCCAGTAGGGTACTCTATTGAATTTACCCGCTGATTTTCAACATATAATAAAGCATCATCGCGCTGCTGCTCGTATGCCTCAAGGTCTGTCGCCTTACTCGTCGATACGATATCGAGCTAAGTTACTATCATCATACTTAAGAGTTCCCATAAGGGTTTTATAGGTCATCACTACATTAAGTAGTCTGACTATGAACTTGGCAAGAGTTCTTATTATCTTAGTGAATTTATTATTTTAACGTCGCCTCATCTCTGGGGTTTATAACGTACGCTCTCATACCATTTCTGTAACACCCCTAGATCCAGGGTCCGGGATCCGGTCGTTACGGTCTTCATTTCTATCCACAATACTTGAACTTACTTCAACATAAAATAAATTACATCTTTATAACCCAACATAACAATATAAAACACACTCGTTATAGTCCCAGAGATGAAATCAGAGTAACCATCAAATTTTATTAATCACATTATGAGTTCTTACAACCCAAAAGAATTACAATGTGAATACATACTCTTTGCCATTCATTTTCATAAGTCATACCAGCCCATATACTTGGTACTGAAAGAATGAATCTATCCTACCAATAGCTTTCTCTTCAGCTCTGGTGGTCTCATCGTTCTCGCCAGCGTCGAGTGCGCCTTGTGCGAGTCATCTGGTCTAGCTGTTGTTGTGATATAATAATAAAGCAAGGGTGAGCAATAGCCCACCAACAATAATGTATAACTGAACGATGATAGTATATAACAGTTCGAAATATCATTATTTCCATATGCCATGCATTAACGAAGTTAGTGCCAGTATAATATAAAGGATGAAGTTACAGGGTAACTTAATGTATTTATTTTGTGGAAATATCTGCTAAGTCAAAATAAGCAAGATATTATCATTTATCATATAAAGAGGAACTTTCAAGGAAAATATTGCAATTCCAGTTATTAACATTTTTTGAAGTCCTACAACCTGAAAGAAGTCTCTTCGATACGTGTTGTGGAAGACACCGTCAACTTGAAAGAAGTCACTTTGATACGTGTTGTAGGGAATTCCCAATTTGGGAGATGAACCAATACTGGAGTTATCACGAGCCAGCTATCCCACTCCATGATGATCAGTCGGGGATGGTACAACCCAATATAGTTTACTACCGGAGGAAGGAAGAACTGACGGCTCCACTTGTCGATTACCTTTGATAGTAACTCCTTGGCCAATGGTTAGGCCTTGTGATGGACCGCGCGACTCGGCCTCTTACACACGACTCCTAGTTCGAATAAATCCACAGCATTGAAACGTAGAGTTTGTCCTCCCTTCCCCAAGTGAAATACTTGTTGATAAGACTCCACAAAGTAGTCGTATCTAGTTGGAAAGGAAAATTCACCAACATTTCCCAAGCTTTTGCTTGTTAATGGATATCAACTTGTTCCAACAATCTTACCCCTCGAATGATGAAAAGGTACACACAGACTTAATGAGTCCATAGCTACCAAGTTGCGAGTGAAACGAATAGTTTTACAAGATTTATGACCGGGAAGTCACAAGATAAATAACATTGCTCAAGTAGGTTCCCCTATAATATGGAAGTTTGAGCGAGCATTTAAATCCTTTTAAGATAGATTTAAATGAAAAATAAAGAGTTGGGAACCTTTCCTTGATAAAATAGTCGTAAAAAGACTCCGAAATATTTTACATAATATTTGGAGGTGAAAGATAATCTCCGAATAGTATAAATCATTTTAAAAAGAATTTAAAAGAATTACATAAATATTCCAAGAATATTTATTAACTCAATAATAATTACGGAATATTATTAAATCATAATATTGCTCGTAAGTAATCCTCGAATGAATATATGGAATTATTTACTAAATAAATCCCTCCTTAAATGAATATTCGAAATAATATTCCTTAAATAATTAAACTCCAATAAATATTTAAAATAATATTCAATAAATAAGTCAAACCTTAAATGAATATTTGAAAATAATATTCATTTAATAAATAATCTTCTAAATGAATATCCAAATAATATTCATTTAGTAATCAAAACTTTAAAGGAATAGTCGAAATAATATTCCTTAAGTAAATAGAACTTCCAATGAATATTTTAAAATAATATTCATCAAGTACATAAAACCTTAAATGAATATTCGAAAGTAATATTCATTTAATAAATAACATTCTAATGAATATCAAAATAATATTCATTAAATAATCAACTCTAAAAGAATATTCGAAACTAACATTCATTTAATATCTCTCGACTGAGATAATACTCGAATAACATTCCTCCAAATATTTCCGAGTAATTGATATTTTATGGAAATATAAATAACGCTTAATAATAACATTCCTCAGATAAATAATAATCTGTCATTGGAATCCCTCCGGGTTTCCACGACTATCTATACCTCAAAATACCGACTCCCGGTCTATATTTAAGAATGAATATCATATGCCCTTCGCTAAGGGTCTTATCAAAACAATTCGGCTTATAACTGATAATTCGTATCTATTCTATAAGCCAATATCAATTCAGGGAACATGTATCATAATATAATTTGACAATAGGCATGCATGCTGTGGCATATGTAAAATGGCAATCACATATATATATTATCACAACAACAGGTTCAAAGTTTTGAACACTTGCCTGGTAATCGGGTGTGGGTGGAGATAGCATGTCCTGGATCTGCTCGATGACCTATAAACAATCAGAACATTCGAGATTAACCACTTAACACGTTTTAAAAGTCTAGGTATAAACTTCATTTAAATCGAAACACGTTTTCGAATTATCTCGTTATACACCTTTTAGTGTAACTCTTTTTATTACTGATACGATCCGACATTTGTTCGTTATTACGACATGTCATCATACCCACACTCGGTATATACTTAAGTCGTATAAGTTCTAAAGTCGATCGATTACGAACCGAGATTATACCTCGAGTTTTATCGTTCGTTTTCTAAGTGTTTTACCAAAGTTATATCTAAGCGGGTTTTTAGGAGTTCGTTCGCGTTTAACTTCGATTCCAACATTTTTATAAAATCGGAAAACGATCCGTTTGACATGTGGTTTTCTTTCATACCTTCCTTGTGACCTCTAGTATTTATTTACCAAGATTTTCCTCTTAGTAACATGCTTTACGAGGGTTCAATTGAAGTTACGAACCTTTATTTACGGTTCCGAACTAATTTTAGTAATTTGACCATAACTCCTAAACCGTAAGTCGGAATGTTTCGATTCTTGCGCCAAAACGATCTATGGCTCGAGGTTTACAAGGAAATGTCATAATATAACCAATGTCAGAAAATTATATTTACTGTCATGCTCGGTTTCTAAGTGTTAACAAAAATTCGATATTACGACAGCTATATATCGAACGTTCTAAAAATTATAACAATTCAACCAAGCCACACCGGGAAAACCAAACATCTTACATTCATGATATACACCTCATAAGTCCAGGAACATCTTAACTCATCCTCTTAATCATTCGGTATATACTTAAGTCGTATAAGTTCTAAAGTCGATCGATTACGAACCGAGATTATACCTCGAGTTTTATCGTTCGTTTTCTAAGTGTTTTACCAAAGTTATATCTAAGCGGGTTTTTAGGGGTTCGTTCGCGTTTAACTTCGATTCCAACATTTTTATAAAATCGGAAAACGATCCGTTTGACATGTGGTTTTCTTTCATACCTTCCTTGTGACCTCTAGTATTTATTTACCAAGATTTTCCTCTGAGTAACATGCTTTACGAGGGTTCAATTGAAGTTACGAACCTTTATTTACAGTTCCGAACTAATTTTAGTAATTTGACCATAACTCCTAAACCGTAAGTCGGAATGTTTCGATTCTTGCGCCAAAACGATCTATGGCTCGAGGTTTACAAGGAAATGTCATAATATAACCAAGGTCAGAAAATTATATTTACTGTCATGCTCGGTTTCTAAGTGTTAACAAAAATTCGACATTACGACAGCTATATATCGAACGTTCTAAAAATTATAACAATTCAACCAAGCCACACCGGGAAAACCAAACATCTTACATTCATGATATACACCTCATAAGTCCAGGAACATCTTAACTCATCCTCTTAATCATTATATGGCCAAATGAACTAAATCAACTACATAATCATGCTTATATGCTTAAAACCACATCATCATCAAAACTAATCCCATAATCACAAAAACTCAAAATAAGTTCTAGGGTTTCTTAAGAGTTATACCTTCCCTGGAGTATCCTAATACATGACTAAGCCTTGGTTTGTCCTTGTATAGCCTTAGGATTGCTTAGATCATCCAAACAAAACAAGAAATCAAAGTTAGTTCATGAAGGTTATTATTCATCAGTTCAAAGATCTGCAAAAACGAGGCCCTTACCATGCTTTTCTGGACAAGGCTTCTAAAGGATAGTTGTAGAGAATCTAACCAGCTTTCCAACAAGCTAAAGAACACCAAATTCCATTGAGTAATGAACGAGATATGGCCGTTTGAAAATCGTTACAGAAAACTGTGAAGAACAGGCAGTTTGGTTTCATCAAATTGGGAAAGGTATTTGAGTAGGCTACACTCGTTAGATTACCATGAAATTTTGAACGAATGTTTCCCATGGAGTGGAGAATCTATGGTTAAAATTTGGTGATTTTATCATGGGTAGAAATGGAGATATGAATTTTTCTTTGAGATTGGTTCATGGTTGGCAGTTTTGGAAAGATTGGTTGTTCTTGGTTTGCTTTTTGGTTTGCTAGCTTCTCTTTTGCTCTCATCCACTCTAAAGTGTATTATTGCTGTGTTTAGGAAATATCTTGCATAAAGCCACTTTATTAAAGTGCTTGTGTCATGGATGATGCATTTGCAAGGGACATGTGTTGAATTCTTATGGTTTTGAAATAAGTACTTGGTTTAGTTTCTAATTGTTCTAGTTCCTTTGGTAACAACTTGGTTACTTTATCCCATCCAGTTGCATATGCTTGAATCTTGCTTTCTACTTGCTCTTTTGTCTGGTTATTACTCAATTTCATTGATCGTTCGGAGGATATCTCGAAGATTTCCAATTAGGGTTTTACCGGGAACCGTCTCATTATTTATACTATCATTCTCCATCTTTCTTATTAACTTTCGAATTTAAATTCCTTAAATCCCTTCTTTAAATTCTTAAGTCTATCAGTGTCCAGGGAAATCTCGGGGAAAATAAAAGTGCTGTTTTTCAGAATCCGACAGCTTTTACATACACTATTTTTCCCCCCTGGATCACTAATACGAACTCAGAATTTCGTTCCGGGTACTTCTATATAGCGTCGTCTAATAATATTCATAAATCCACCAAAATCACTATTCATCCATTTTTCTTTACTCATCCTCTTAGGGTTGTACAATTGTCCGTGATCTCTTTCGATCGTTCCTTAACCTTTTTACGGACCCACTGGACCAACAACAGATATCGATTTGGATGACATAAGAATAATCCTCTCCTTTAGAATTATCAAATCTCAATTCCCTAGGAGATAGATAATTCTTATCTAAAGTGTCAACCAATAGTATTCTTCATAGCATATAAACATTTGAATCCAAATCTATTCCTTTCATTCATTATCTCAATCGTTACATCGTAGTCGTAATCACTATTCACCATTACCTCAGTACATAATAAAAAGTTTTAATTATATCCAAAATTTGGGGTTCTTACAAATAATATGTGTATAAGTTGTATAGATGCCCGGTGTGGCTTGGTTGTGATGAATTGATTTTTGGAACATTAGATTTATAGCCGTTATAATGCCGAAATTTCGTTAATCATTGAAAACCATGCATCACAGTAGGTCTAATGATCAAAACTGGCTAAGTATCTAACATACCCTTGTAGACCTTGAGTTGTAGATCATTTTGGAAAAAGAATCGAATTAAACGGACTTACGATTTAGGATTTATGGCCGATTTACTAAAAGTAGTTTGAAACCGTAAATGAAAGTTCGTAACTGAAATTGAACCCTCGTAAATTATGAAAGTTAGTGATGAATCATGGTAATTAAATATTAGAGGTCATAAGAAAGATGTGAAAGAAAACCACATGTCGATCGGATCGTTTTTTGATTTTATAAAAATATTTGAGTCAAGGTTAAATACGAACGAACCCCTAAAACGAATACTTGGTTTAACTTTGGAAAAACAACTTAGAAAATGGGCGATAAAACTCGAGATAAAATCTTGCTTCATAAGCGATCGACCCTAGAACTTATATGACTTAAGTATGTATCAAGTATAAGTGTAACGAAGAGCCGTAATAATGAACAAATGTCTGGTCGAATCGAGGTTAATAAGAGTACACGAAAAGGGTGCATAACGAGATACTTCAAAAATCGTGTTTCGACTTAAGTTAAGTTATACTTATCTTTTAAAAAGAAAAGTGTTACGTTATTAATCTCCAATATTCTGATTGTTTATAGATCACTGACAAGGCTGTCGCGTGCCTATCAAATAATAAAAATCTAACAAATCCTTCTAACTATGCAGTAGGGTAAGTCAGAGTCGTTCCCACAGAGACAAAAGTGCCAATCACCAGTCTTTTTCTGATTTAATTTAGCTAAGCAAGTAACACAATAAATTTTGAGGATTTAATTAAACTAATTTATACTAAGAAGAATTGTGTTTATACTAATCAGATCTAAAAACATCCAGAATTAAGTATCCCCACTAGCATGGTCAATGCAATCGTGAATTTTCCTCCCCAATTAATCGTATAATACTCAACAGGAAAGATGCGCCCTATAAATACCAATAATCCCTCTCGGGTATTAATGGCTTCTCTAAAATACAATCAAGCCTATTCTCATGGTATCATGCAATTCAGAGACATTAATAACAGCACCCTAACTTCCTAACAATCCGTTCTACCTATTCTCATGGAGAAGTTCATGTTCTTATTGGATAAATCACAACCATCTAAATCCAACTCTCGTTGATAAATAGATAATGGTTCAAACAATACACATAATCACGTCTGATCTGCAATTGCTAATTAAAACAACTCAATAAGCAAGAGCAATTAAACAATCAAATTGGGGAATTCACACATCGACCATAACTAGGGTTCAACTCAACCCTAGATTAATAAACTACTCACACATGATTGAATTAACAAAACAAGAATGAATATAAGAACACATAATTATAAGAATAGAGAAAAAGTGTTTACAAAAGTATACGTACCAATGCTTTTGATCTCTAAGATTGGATGATAAAACAATACCCCTAGATGTGTTTATATAGGCACCAGGAGCCTAAAAATTAGCTAACCAAAACTAAGTAGGAAACAGCTAATAAAATATTACAATTGTAATAGAAGTAGGAATAAAAAAAGAAATATCCTCCTTGAATTAGATAAGCCTCGTAGACTTCTGGTAATTTCCCTCTTTGTGTTGGATAAGAATTTGTTGTCCAAGATTTGCCGTAATTAGAATTGAAATAGGATTCCAGGAAGTGAAATTCGTCATCTGTCTTTCAGGCCTGTTTCTGGGCTTCTCCAGTTGGAATATTGATATTGGACCACCTTTGACTTGTAGAAAATTCTGTTATCTTCGCGTGGGCTGTAAGATCACCCAATTCTGATGTCTGAAACTCAAGTTATGGCCCAAACAGTGATGTACACGCAAGCTGCCCAATAGTTACGAATTTTCTAGTAATTTAAGTCCAAATAAACTCAATTCCTTCCAAGTTTGGGAATTATTTATTTCCTGCAATAAACTCCAATAAAACTTATTAAATCGACACGATTATTCGCAAAAGCTCATTAAATGTGGGAATAAAATCCTCTAAAATATATGTAAATTATATTCTATCAATCACCGTGCAGACCCAGAGCACACTACCTCTACCCACACCCGACTATCAGGCAAGTTTCAAATCCTTTTAAGGCTTTTGTTGTGAATATATATATATATGCTTTCTGTTATACATATGCCATGTCATGCATGTCTACTTCCAAGTTATATTGTTATACTTGTTCCATGATTATGGTTGGCTTATATACTAGATGGGATATATCAGTTATAAGCCTGTTATTGCTAATCCCTTAGAGAAGGGCATATATACCGTATTCGTTGAATATAGACCGGGAGTCAGTACTTCTTGATATATCGTAACTACTTTCGAGGGAAAATATTTAAGTAAATATTTTCCATTATTTACGTGACGAATAATATTTTGAATATTCGTTCGAGAGTATTTAATTAGCGATCATTACTTCAATTATTTATTTAAACGTTATCTATTCAATGAATATTAGTTTTCAATATTCATTTAAAGTCGATTCATTTATCGAATATTATTTCAAATATTTTCTTAAAGCTTGGACTATTAAATGAATATTATTTGGATATTCATTTAGAATATTATTCATTAAATGAATATTACTTTTGAATATTCATTTAAGTTCCTATTTACTTAATGAATATTATTTTAAATATTCGTCTGAAGTTCTATTTATTTATCAAATATTATTTCAAATATTCCTTTCAAGTCTTAATATTAAATGAATATTATTTTGAATATTCATTTAAGTATTCATTTATTCAATAAATACTTTCTCTTTATTCATTCGAAGAGTTATCCTGAGAAATACTTCGATTAAAACATTCTTTCATACTTTTAAATATTTTTAAATATTTCTGATTCGATAAATATTCTTTGAATATTAATTCAACACCTTGAAACAACTTAAATATTATTTATTCCTCTTCAAATGTTGTCTTCGACTTTTGATACTCTGAAATCTCTTCGGGGCCGTATTATTATTATATTATATCAAGAAAGGTTCTCAGATTTCATTCTTCATTGAGTCTATCTTCCAAATATAAGGGAACCTTACTTGAGGGATGCTATTTATCTTGTTGACTTCCCGTTCATAAATCTTTTGATACTATTCTTTTACCTCGCAACTTGGTTGCTGTTGATCTATCAAATCCTCTGTACCTTCTCATCATTCGAGGGGTAAGAATGTTGGAAGAAGTTGGTATCCATTAACAAGCAGTAGCTTGGGAAATATTGGTGAGTTTTCCTTTCCAACTAGATACGACTACTTTGTGGAGTCTTATCAACAAGTATTACACTTGGGGAAAAGGGTACGAACTTTATGTTTCAGAGTTATGGATGTTATACGAACTAGGAGCCGCGTAAGTGGCCGAGTGGCGCCGGTCCTGCAATGGCCCAACCGTTGGCCGGGGGGTTCCAGAGGGCGGTTGACAAGTAAATTCGTCGGTGCTTCCTTCTACATGTAGAGAACAAATGATAGGGAGCATATCATGCGACTGATCATCGTAAAATGTTATGGCTCCTGGCGCATCAATGCTCCGGAATTAGTTCACCTTTAAAATGTTGGAAATTTTCTGCAACACTATCGGTGTTGGAAGGTGAAAAAGTGATTGAATCTGGAATTGCAATATTTTTCTGCAAGTTCCTCTGTTATGATAAATAATGCTATCTTGCTTATCTTTGACATAGCAGATATTTTCACAGAAGTATATTTTTGAGTTACCTTGTAACTTCATCTTTCATATTATACTGGCATTATGTTCGTTAAATGCATTGCATATGGTTTCAAAATACTTTTGAACTGTTATATATATTGTTGTTCAGTTATATTATTGTTGGTGGGCTATTGCTCACCCTTGCTTTATCTATTATATCACAACAATAGCTAGATCTGATGGTCGCATAAGGCGCAATTGGTTCAAGCAATTGATAGCAGTCTGAGGATTAACCGCTGAGATCACAGCTACCACTGCTGAGTAAGAAGCTATTGGCAGGCTAGATGTTAGCTTTCGAGTAGCTAATGTATGTATTTATTTGGCATTTGTAAATGGATGGCAAAGAGCATGTTATAGTTAATGAAAATTCTTTGGGTTGTAAGAACTCAAACTTGTCATTAATAATATTGAAGGTTACTCTGATTTCATCTCTGGGACTATAACGGGTGAGTTGTTGTTGTTTTTGGTCACAAGGTTGTAATTTCATTTATATTGGTTTTTAGGGTGGATATTGAGGTCGTAACGACCAGATCCCCGACCCCGGATCTGGGGGTTGTTACAGAAATGGTATCAGAGCATTACGTTATATACCCCAGAGATGATGCGACGTTAAAACAATAAATTCACTAAGATAATAAGAACTCTTTCCAAGTTCATAGTCGGACTACGTAATGTAGTACTGGCATATATAAACCCTTAAAGGAACTCTGAAATATCATGATAGTAACTTAGCCCGATATTGTGTGGACGAGTAAGGCGACGGACCTCGAGACTTACGAGCAGCAGCACGAGGATGCTTTATTATATGATGACGATCGGCTTGAAGACTCGATAAAGTGCCCTACTGAGGACCTGAAGGAGGTTCCAGCTAAGGAGGAAAATCTTGTTAAGGATAAAGAGTTCACCCTTGAGGAAAGGAGGGCTGCAGCCAAAAAGACTGTAAGAGTTAAGGTACAGTGCTCAGAAAAGTGAGCGCAAAGACCTGAGGTAATGTTAATAGAACTACGGATGCATATTAGACTCATAACCGGACTACCGGATGTAGTACCAGCAAGAAGGACAGATTGAAAGAATTACTTGAAATCTTATATGGGGATATATAAGGACATTTAGAGACTTTCAGATTAATGAGAAAAGAGTTAGAATGACGCATGATTATCAAAGACATCGATATAGGACGGGGAGCAGAGTCTCCAGAAGCAGTTGAGCTAGAGGCTGCAAGTGCCATATCATTTGATAAATGGATTGGTGTGAAGATTGTCAATGATGATTCGCCATGAGAAGGCAGATTTCATAGGTTATAATTTATGAAACCAAATTGAGATTGTTGAGGTGGTTTTATTCAGGGAAGTGTTCATTTTATGAATGGATCAGCTTAGAAAGTAAAGACAGTGGGAAGTGATGGCCTGATTGGATAAAGTTAGACAAGGAAGTAGTAAGCGAGACGATGATCTCAGAACCTACAAGAGGAAAAGACTATGGAGTCTTCGATAAACTCGAGATAAGACTACTGTTAGAGACTAAGTATAGGTTTATTTTAACTCATTAAAATGATGAACCGGAAACATTAAATGCACGTGATTTAGAGGAATATTAAATTCTTTCTTTTCCTTGAATGGATTATAGTAGATACCTTAAGTTTATTCCGACACTAAATCATTAATGGATCAGGTGACATGATCAGTGGTTTAGAGGTAATGAAGAATGTTTTAAAGATAAAACCTAAAGGAGCAAGTGTCTGCCAAGTTCTCGAAGTATGAATCCTGGTAAAATGAAGTTCAGTTATTAGGACATGATGTCAATAGTGAGTAGTGTTGGTTGACCCCGCCGATTTAAAGGCAGTTTCAATTGAGGAAGGCCAACCCCACTAACAAAGGACTAGGAAGTTTGAATAGACAGAAAAATGTGAGAAAATCTCCCTGGAACTAAAGATAAAATTGGTAATGACCCAGCATTGGCGTTGCCTAAATGGAAAAAAAAAGAAAAAAAAAGACCTTGTGATATATTACAATGCGTCTCATACAGATTTAGGTGGTGTGCTTATGCAGCACGGTAGAGTAATTGCGGATGCATTTGGACATCACGGTTCACCAGATTCGGATGGCTTTGGTAGTTCCAACTTTGTGGAATGATTGACCCAGCGGTAGTATTCCTTCTAAGACTAGTGTTTAGGTAGATTGACCTTTGGTAGTAGCGACTATTAGGAAGAATATGCATCAGGCCGATGTGGCATGATTCAGTTGAAACTTTTGATTTTCTTCTATGGGATGTAAATATTTGGTTTCCTTTCCAGTGGTTAAACTCCCGACTTTATGGTAGTCATACCGTTACTATAACTATTTGCAGTTTTGCCTGCTTGGATGTTCCTAGAACTATTCTCCAGGTTTCGAAATTGGCCTTCTTAGTATTACCAGCGGGTGGATAGATTGACCAAAATTTCCCTGATTCTGGAGAGAACTTCAACAAATTTTGGCAAACCTTGTCTTTCTGATTATCAAAAGATGTCCCCGAAGAGAGTTAAAATTAGAGCAAACCCTGTGGATTGGGTAAAGTAGGTGCTATATGGGTTGGTAGACAGACCCTGATTATTAAAATTGATTGTAGAGATGAAATTGGAAGTTGAAATTGGATGATAAAAAGGGAAATGTATTCAAGAAACCAGCCGGATTGAGAAATTCCGGGATTGACTTAAATGAAAAGGTTGTTATGCCAGGAGTGTTAAGCTCATGCGGCACGTGGGATTGATAAGAGGAATCTCAAGGATGAAAATAAAAGAATAGTGAATGAAGGGCGGCGGTGCTCGAGTCAAGTGACTACCCTACTCTGGTATCTAAGATGGTTATGTGAAGGAAGTTAACGAGTATGCCGGGGGATAGCATATATGGGAACGTAATCTACCCCAGATAAATTACCTTCGTTAAGGTTGACAGAGGCACTATGCCGAGCAATTGCTAGAAAAGTAATAATATTGAATAAGCCCTAGTTTTGCATATTTTAATACGACTATTTAAGGCCATGAAACGAAAGATAATAAATGGCTAGACTAGCAATGTGAGGACAAAGCAGGGTCGCTTTTAGTTAAGCGCCGACTGCGAGAACTTTTGGATATAAAGTAAAGTGATGCATGGGTATATAATGGACCGGATTCTGAGTAAGAATAGAAGTACGATGATCTGAGACACATAGTGTTGGGATATTATAAATACAAAGGTTATGATACGGTCGAGAAAGATGATCAACCTAAGTGTATGGAAGCGGTCAGAGATTGCTCAGTACGCTACCAAAATTTTGTCTGACGCTAATATCTTCGGTAAGAAGCAATAAGTACTAAGAGATTCACGTTGAACACGACCAATATCTTCCAGAACATCCTTGCTACCATTACCAAGTTCTGTGAATAGAACGGATAGACATATATTGTCTTTTTGGAACGTCTTGTAGACTGACATCCATTTGAAAGGAGAGGTTAGCATTAAGCTACCTATAGATGATCAAGATAAGAACGATTGAAAAGAGACCCTTATTAGGGATCTATTATTTGATTGCCAGTTACAGGATGTGGGCATTCCTTGAAAAGAGAATTGAGGATATAATATCCATAGTTGAAGACGAACCCTTGGGATGCATAGAGGATGACATTGCCCTAATAAAGACATTGTGAATCCAGATGATATAAGTCGGATTAACCAAGGCAACAATAACTTTTAAGGATTTATTTAAAGGAGTTTCGGGAAGGTACATAGACCGAATTATTATAGGATTGGTTAATGATGTTTTGATAATACCCTATACCTAGAATATATACAGAAGGAATGATGAGGATGACCTAAGAAACCTTATAAGGATAAAGGTAATATTCTGAACTTCAAAGTGGAAGTTTGGTAGGGAATGTATGACGTGGTAACGATAATGCCAGATGAAGCATGTGTGAAACCAGGAGAAAGTATGGATTGAACCAATAAAGGTTGAGGTTATCATAAAATAAGAAAGAACTAAGAAAAGAAATATCCTGAGTAGGATTAGGAATAAATGTGATGAGGTTCACATGGAAAGGTGGAAGCAATGGCTTATGGAAAAGAGACTGAGTTTAACGGAGAATGCTTTCACCCTGAGTTGGTATAGATCCAGAAAACACCGACTACAAGAAATTATTATAATCAGGAAAGGCCAATGAGGTGGCCGACACCTTAAGTATATAGAAGTACCATAAATTCTCATACCAAAGGAAATAGAGTGGTATTGAGAAGGACCTCGAAGGTCAGGGTGTGATGGAGGAATTTACGATTCCCTCTAATGATCGTACGAGAATTAACATTAAGGATAGTTTAAGTAAACATTCGATTCATGATATTGTCTGAGGCCCATTATCGGCATTAGAAGGTTTTGCGACAGGCCAGACAACATTCCCCGTAAGCAAATTCCCCAAGAGACTCGCCTTCTTTTTGAAAGAGAGAGGAGAGATTAGGTAAAAGGAGTAAGCGAAAGGACTAGACCAGCAAGAGGTTGGTAGTAGATAACAAGAAACAGAGATGGTACTAATGTTAATAAGCCATTTGGCATGATGATGAATGACAAGCAAGTTTATGTGCGTGTATTTCTATGCAAACAAGATAGAGAATATGAGGTTGGAAAGTGATTAAGTAAACTGCTAAGCTTTCAGTCTTTTACTGAAGATATAGGATTAAAATTTCATCAACTTGTCATAGTTGCGATGCTTGAAACTCTTTTGCGATTTTATCTGCTTCATGTGATATCTACGTCAAGCTCAAGAAGTATTCATTATGGATAAGGAATAGTGATGATTTTGTCTCCCTAAATGTTATGATTCGACAATTATGAGACCTGTACATTTATCTATTCAAGCACTACGTAAACGACAAATGATGGTGATTCAACCATGGGTTACATTAACGTAATGATGATCCTTTTGAGAACTCAAATGATAATGACAGTAGAAATGTCGGGACTTAGCCTAAGTTAGAGAAATCGTCCAGGGTTATTTCGGATGGTTTGATGTTGGGAATGACGTGATATTTGAAATAGATGATTAGACTATGAAGGTTCATAGAGCGATTATGGTAGAAATAGACACCAAGTGACTGATGGAAATGAATATAAATTTGAGGATCAACAGGGGAGTTAGATATGTGAACTCCTGAGAGGCCCCAGCAATGAGATAAGAAAAGTATGAAATGGACATTGTAAAGTCGTCGGTCACAACGGGAAGTTGGAACTGAAAGCATAGGCGACATACAAATTAACCCCCTTAAGTAGGGAGAAGTCGAGGAAATTAGAACAGATTGATTGAGTACTAAGGAGACTTATGGAACGAGAAATTGAGAATTTAGATGGTTGAACAGAGGAATGTTTGACCCCAAGGATGTGATTGATAAAGAAAAGATTGGGAAAATAATTATGAAATGTGAATCAAGGAATGTTATGAATGGATTGATGAATGGGTTTTCGAACGAACCCTCGAGATGACAACCTGATAGTGTTATTATTATAAACATGAAAGAGCTAGTAACGAAATATGGAATGTCAGTAATTACGGTGCCAAAGGAGAAATCTAAGATTTAACCGGAAAGGTTGAAAGGTGTTTCAGGAGCAAGTGTTGCTGAGATTGGACAAGAACCAAGTTCATAGAATGATGGACAGAGCAGCGAGGATGCGTCGACACGTGAAATTACGATAACTTAGTGTTTAATACGATTGCGATTATCTTTCTTCCTTGATAAACCTCTATTGTTCGGAGGGAAATTCTAAGTATGATATCTTACAATCATGAAAATTTTCTAAAATTCTTTGGAATTCTTTTCTTTTCTTCTCTCTTAATCATCTTCTTTTTGAATTGAGAAGAACAACCCTTTAAGGAGGGGAGGTACTGCTACGTGACTATCTGTCTGTATGATAGAGGTCTAAGTACAATACCATTAATTGTTTAATTGCTTGCCAAGTACTAAAGGCTGGCCTCCTTCTGTACTAACTATGCAATATGACAAATGTTCATGGATCATAGTGATCACTCAATAAATTCTGCTATTCCTATATATATATTAATCGAGATTGCAAAGATTAAAACGATTAGGAACATAGTACGAATGAGGTGATCTCCGAATTCACAGCGCGGTAGTGATACCAAAGTCATTGCAGATACCAATAAGAATAAAGAGCATACGACTGAGTAAGAGCATAACTCGGATAGGGTGCTGTACCAGAGTAGCAGAGTCAAGGGAAAAGGATAAAATGTGTATTGTAGCACCAGCAGGTGTGCTGAGTAAAGATGGGAATGCTAAGGATAAACCGGGGAACTGGAAAACGAAATGAAAAACAAGCATCCAAGTGTTTCCTACCTGATTCCGGGACAGAATCCTTTTAAGGAGGGGAGACTGTAAGAACCCAGATTTTTGGTACTAATTAAAACTTTTTATTATGTATCGGAGTACGAATGTATCAGTGGGTTAATAGATGCATATTGAATGGACTGGATTCAAATGTTTATGTGCCATGAACAATGTAATTGATTGAAGATGTAGATAAGAATAATCTATCGTCGAGGAAGTAAGATATGATATTCAAACCGAGGAAGTATTCTCGTGTCATCCAAATCGATATCTAAGATAAGTTAAGTAACTCCGTAAAAAGGAATAAGGAACGCTCGGGAAAGCGCGAGAAAATTTTTCTAATGATAATGATTAAATAGGGAATGAGTAATGAATAGTGTTTTCGGTGAAAATTGGAATATTATTAGACGACATTATATAGAAGTATCCAGAATAGATTTCTGAGTTCGAATCGATGATCAGTGGATGAAATAAGTGTATGTAAACGATATCAGATTCAGAAAAATAGCACTTTTATTTTCTCCGAGAATTCACTGGACACTGAAGGATTTAAGGAGATAATGAAAAGACTTAAGGAATTTAAATTCAAGGATTATAAAAGAGGATTAAAGATATGTTGCCCAGTAATTAACAATTGTAGAAGGGGGGTTGAATACAATTGTATAAGATTTTCGACTTAAACAGAAAAAATAACACAAGTATGAATAAATAACAGCTTTATTAATTCTGATATAAAACTATTACAAACTCTCTCAAGAAATTCTTATGTTCTTGAGAGATGCTAGGTTACAAGATAATTCGTGTAAGCGATTACAATTAAGTAAAACCTAAACTGTGTTTATATACAGTACACAGCTACACTATCAATTACAAGATATATCAAATCAGTTACATACGTTTCTTAGTACATATCTTGAATGATAGCTGCGTTCCTATAAATCAGGAACCGACATGTCAATCTTCCTAGATTCCTGGACTGATGTATATCCTCATGAAATCCTGATCAACTTCCAATCCTGATGATAACCCAATCCTGACGGTGCATTACTGATGACGTCAGCATCAGTATCTGATCAGTAGTCCAGATCCTGATCATCACTTGAATCAATATCTAACAATCTCCCACAATTTGTACTTTGTGAAATAAAGCACAAATTCCTTGATTCAGTGATGTCGAAAACTCAAAACAAAATATTACAAGAAATCCTCAGGCTTAGTCTCAAAAATTCTCACAAAGAAATTACTCAACTGCAAGAAACTTGATAATAACTCTTCTTCTTTATCACCGAGAATTTGAATTAGTCTTTTCTTCAGATTTCTAAGTTCTTCATCTCCTTTACCAATCTGATAGATTCCAGCTCTGAGATTCTGAATTGAGCTTCTTGATAAATCTAACTCTCCAAATAGTAAATATGCAAGTTCTCTTCCACCATGATTCAGAGATAATTGTTCTTGATAAAATATCACTTCTTTAACAGCTGAACCCCTTTACATTTCAACTTCTTGTCCTTCTGTATTCAAGTACATGGGAGTGTAATTACCATCATACCTTGATCCTCCTTCTAAATATCTGGACTTGATTGTTCTGAAAATCATGGTACACCAGTTATTGTAAACACTGGCTTCTTTATCAGGGATTTGTCTATTTTCAATCAAATAGAGAACATATTTTAGCTCTTTTGTTGATTTGCACAACACCTCATGAATAGACAGCTTCTTGACACTTTTGTCTTTCATGAAATACAGCAATTTCTCTATCTTCTTTGAGTTCACATTGCAAGCAACAATAGCAACAGATTCTAGTTCCCAAAGATCATCAATAGTTAGTTCATCACCAATCCTTTTAACAAGAAAATGTTGATCTGTTTGAGATATAAAAACAACTTCTGCATTATGAAATCCAATACCTCCTCTTGTTCCAGGTTCTAAACCCTTCAAACCAGATTGCATACTCGTCCACAGTGGCGGAGATTTAGCAGATTCAACAGATTCAGCTTTAGCAATCAATGAAGATTCATCAGACTCAATCATTGAAGGTCTAGTAATTAATCCAACAGATTTGAAAACAACTGGTTCTCTATAGTTGCTTACTCTGTTCTTCCATTTCTTGCTTTTCTTTCCTATTACTGGTGTATCATTCTGTTGATGTTCTGGAACAAGTCTATTTCGATCATACCACAATAATCTGTTTCAACCAGCCATATCTTCCAAGTACTTTCTGGTTTCTTCAACCTCAGTATCTTTTGCTCTTTTTCTGGCCTCCTTTTCTTGTTCATCAACTTCCAGATTGTGAATTTCAACCACAACAGTAAGAATCATAACCTCAAGTTCTTTCATGATTTCAGCTTCATCAGAATCAGGAACAGGAACAGCAGATTGAGTAGTCCTCACAGTAACTTTGCCTCTTCTAGCTAACTGTGGTCTTTCATCAGTAGCTTCTTCAAGTACATTAAATTTGTTATCTGGAGTCAGTGTAAGAAGTAATGGAGATTTCTTCATCTTTACTTTCTGAGAATCTTCAGGTATCTCCTCAATCGTTATTCCACTAAACCTTGTTTGTCTTGAACTTGTTTGAATATGCTTTCTTCCTCTTCCTCTGTTTCTATCTCCTCTGCCTTTTCCTCTTCTTGCAGTAGGAGCTTCTTTTTGTCTAGCAATCTCCTCAAGAATCCTGTTTTGTTCTTCTAAGATCTCATCAGTAGTCATATTTGGATTTTCTTTAGAAGTTAAAGCAAGTGCCTTCTCAGCATGATACTGATGAACCTTAGCACTAGTGTGATATAAAATTTCATTATCACCTGTCCCAGTAGTAATCTTTTCAAATAGATGTGGAGCATTTTCTACATCAGTAATTAGCAAATCTTCATCACCTTCAAGAATTGTGGGAAGTGTTTGCCTTTGACTTTGACCAGGTGACAAAAATTGTTCTTCTGTCAGGATTTAAGATTGCACCATTGTTCTTACTGTTCTCTTCCCAAATTCAGAAACATGAGTTGACCGCTTGGTTTGAGTTTGTGACTGACTTCTCCTTGTTACCAAAGCAGCATCAGAGGTTCCTGGTTCATATGACTGAGCACCACCATCATTTCCAGAAGTATCATCATCCTTTCTTACAACTAGATCAGGTGCGCATTTTGTTTTGACTACCTTCTTCCCCTTTTTGACATCAATAGTATCATCAGGATCAGTCAATAAGGATAAGATAAGTTGTAGAGAATCTTGAATATTTGTCATCCTTAAGGACATAGTGACAACCTTATCTTCCAAGGTATCCATCCTTGTGGTGAAGGCACTGCTTAAACGTTGAAGCTGTTTAGCAGTGGCAATTTCAGAATAATCCTTAACAAATCGAGCATCAAATTTTTCATTATCACGCTTGACAGAATTAATTTCATCTTTCAGCCCTTTTGCCAGAATAGTTGTT
This sequence comes from Saposhnikovia divaricata, assembly GCA_036435485.1. Classification (NCBI taxonomy): domain Eukaryota; kingdom Viridiplantae; phylum Streptophyta; class Magnoliopsida; order Apiales; family Apiaceae; genus Saposhnikovia; species Saposhnikovia divaricata. The sequence goes on along the minus strand of CM071596.1, from coordinate 145,649,967 downwards.
GTCTTCAAATGAGCTTTGAGATTAGGATCAGAAATCTTAGTAGCTATATGACTTGAGTGAAAAAGTGCATTATTGAAATGTATATCAGCAAAAGGCTGATTTCACTCAGTATACCATTCAAATCTTCTGGCAGCTTGAATATGTTCAGGAAGAAGATTGTTGTAATCTCCTATGATCTCAACTTGAGCAGCTGTAGATTTACCCATAGACTCCATAAACATACTGGATGATCCATAAGTAGATCCTAGACGTGCTTTCATGACAGCATTAAGCTGAGCCGCTTCAGGATCATTATCAGCATCATCATCACCACCATGATCATCATCTGAGCTATCTTTAGCCTCAAGAATTCTATCATCCTCCTTGTCTTCAAGATTCATAACTCCTTTCATTTTTAAATCAACAGCAGATGGTACTGTTGTATCCTGAAAACCTGCATTCAGAGTAGAAACAATTCCTAAATCTCTCTGTTTTTCTAAATTGATCTCATCACTTCTCACAACATCACCTAAGTTACTTTCAATAGTAACTGCTACCTCACTAAAAGTTTGAAACTTCTCACTCTGTTCTACCTCTCCTTTTGCCAGTTCAGGAGACTGCCTCTCTTCACTCTTCTTTTTCTCTGAATGTTCACTCTCTTTCTCACAAGAAAGGTTCTGGCTAAACAAATTCAAAGAAAAAAGAGGTGGCTGAGAAGAGTGGACTGAAGTCATACAAATAGAGGTATTCCTTATTTCAGGTCTATCTATAATCATACTATCAGTAAAAGAAGCAGAGATAGAAGTGTTACCTGATGAAGTTGAGATAGATTCCATTGGTCTTGAAGAAAGTGGTTCAATGAGCAGTGGAATATTTGGATCAAAAATACTTTCATCAGGATTGACATCTGCAACTGGAGAATGACTTGCATTAGTATTTGCTACCAATGGTTCTTGTGTAGTCTGAGGTTGTGAAGCTGCTTTAACACTTTGAGTCAAAGGTTCTTGTGTGCTTCCCTCAAATGCAGTGTTAGAAATCTCATGTGCTGATGTGAGCTTGCCTGCATCTTCACTTTGAGAAAATGGTTCTTGTGGGGAAGGAATGTTCTTGTCTTCACCTTCCCTTAGAGAAAGTGGTTCTTGCGGGACCATTCCTTCAGAAATGTCTGCACCCACACTTTGAGTGGGTGGTTTTTGTGGGACTTGATCTTCAATAGCTTCTGAACTCCTTTGAAGTTCAGGTTCTTGTGGGCTTGATCCTTTTAGAGGTGAAGTGATCCTCTGTTTCTTCTGTCTACTAAAAACCTTTGCTTCAGCTTGTCTCTTTATCTGAAGAGGTGTTGGTTTATGACCAAGCTGAGCAGCAATAGCATTTACTTCATCCACAGACATCTCAATTATTCTTCTCTTAGGAGATGTAGGTGCTGGAGAATCAGTATTCTCAACAGTCTTTACATGTGATGTATCTGGAGTAGAGAAATCTAGAAGAACAGTTGTATCAGGAACTGATGATTCATCAAGATCAATATCATCATTAAGATTCTGCATATCTTCAGGAATATAATACTGACTCTTGTTGATTATTCTTCTTCTTTTCTTTTGCTTTATTGGCTTAACCAATTCAGCAGTAACAGGAGCAGCAATTTCCTTTTTCTTCATGATTATAGAGATGGTCTTGTCATCATCACTATCAGAATCAGAGAGCTGTTACAAAAACTTCCTCTTTTCACCTGTTTCTTTAGATGCTCCAGCCTTAATCAAAGATTCATCAATCTGAACTTCTTGTTTACCTCCTTGTGATTTCTTTTTAGTAAGGGTTGAAGTGGAGAAATCCTTTGATCCTGATTGTCTGCCAGACACATCAGATCTAGCTGATTTCTTTTCTTTTACAACTGATGTCTTTTGAGAGACACCAGAGGTGGTTGACTGTTTAGGTAACTGTTTATGATGTGTGCTTGTGTCAGGAACAGGATGTTTTTGGTCCTATCCCATAGCACTTGTGGCTGGGCCATAAAGTTCAGGAAATCTCTTTTTCAAGAAAAGCCAAACCCCATCAGGAATATAAGGATTTCCCTTAAAACCATTTGCCTTATCTGATTTAACTAAGGATTTGATATTGTTATCAGAAATCTTAAAGATGGGCAATACTGTATCATTTTCAAATTCAACATTAGGACATAAATGAGAGAATATTAATTGAAAAAATCTAATAAAACAGACATAACCACATTTATCTGTTTTCCTAGCACTTAATGCTCTCAGAATGAAAGACCCATAATCAAATATAGTATCATGGATTAGAGAGTATCCAATGTGAACTGAAGCAGTCGGTAGTGCATCAAAGTTAGAGACTTTGTTCAAGAAGCATCTACTGATGGTATCAAAGAAGAAATTCCATTCCTTCTTTAGTTTAGTTCTCTATAACTCTCCAAACTTTCTTGGTTCTCCATTGTAACCAAGACTCATAGCAAACTCCAACAAAGAAGCATCAGAAATTGTTGCAGGAGTCTTACCATTTAGAGAAGGTAATTGTAGAGCTTCAATAACTACTTCTGGAGTAACATGATGTGTAACTCCATTGTGTGTAAAGGTCAGGTTAGGCCTTCCTGAAGGTTCAAGTACACCAAAGACAGCAGTCTTCCAAACCTGCATAACACACTTGAAAGAGACTTTGGCGGGTGCCGTTAAAGCATAATGAATCGGACTAGATGCCAAGAAATCTTGAATGATGTAAAATCATTCGATAGTTCCTGATGGTCAAGAACAGCAACATAATTGTTGGGAGCAAAAGTGACACCCTTGATAACAACCTTATTGTTTACAAATGATGAATTCTCCATTTTTGGTGTGACAAAGAGAGATTGAAATTTTGAGCAATTAGGGTTTATGTTCGCGCAGAGAAAAAGACAATACTGATAGTTTTGAGAATAATGAATCAGTTTAGTGAACTAAATTGATTTTAGACAACTAATAATTTCTCAAAAATAGGTGTCGGTACACTACTAGAAAAACTGGGTACAACATCGGTTCTGGGCCGATGTAAAAGCTTTTCAAAACCGATGTCTAGGTGGGTGTTGTTAAAAGTCCATGTTTTTTACATCGGTTCTGGGCCGATGTTAAAAAGGACTTATTACATCGGTCTGTAACCGATGTAAATACAAATCAACAACATCAGTTTTCAACATAGAACCGATGTTGTAAACTGTATACTACATCGGTTTTTAACCGATGTAAAATACCTCCCAAAATTGCTAGAATAAATTGTATACTACATCGGTTTTTAACCGATGTTGTAAACTGTATACTACATCGGTTTTTAACCGATGTAAAATACCTCCCAAAATTGCCAGAATAAATTGTATACTACATCGGTTTTTAACCGATGTTGTAAACTGTATACTACATCGGTTTTTAACCGATGTAAAATACCTACCAAAATTGCCAGAATAAACTGTATACTACATCGGTTTTGAACCGATGTAAAATAGCTCCCAATGTATACTACATCGGTTTTTAACCGATGTAAAATAGGTCCCAAAAATTTCCAAAATAATAGACAACAGTTTTTAGGTGATGTCTTAAAGACTAAAATTGATGTTATTTGCATAATTATGGTGCCCAAAAATTTACCATTCAAAATCAAAATCACCATTGCACGTTCATAATTAGAACGGCACCAAGCTTGTTTCGTATACAAAACATTCACCAAACTTAGCAATACAAAACATTCACCCAATAGCAATACAAAACATTTACCCAAAAAGCATAATTCATTAATAATTAACAACTCCATCCACAATATAACAAACTGATCCATCCACAATATTCACCATGCATATAAGCATCCTAGATCGAACAAGTCAAGACAGAAGAGAACAACTTATAACAGTACTAGCTAGACAACTTAACAGTACTAGAAAACTTAACAAAATATTAGCAGCAGACTAAGGCTTGAAAGCCATTCAGTACTTGGTCGTCGATGATTACACAAATCCCTGGATATAATCAAGTGCCTCACAACGAATGACGTCAAGATCCTCCTCTGTGTAACAACTCTTCCGATTCTTCAAAGCCCACTGTGAATATTAAACAGAGTAGAACATCATAAAAATTGTGCATGTGCGTTGACCAAAACCAAGAAATTCTATAACTACATGATAGGGAGACGTGGAAAATAAGAATTTGTTAAATTCTATAACTACATGTATAATGCACTTTTTTACCTTTTCTCATTTCCTCCTGAAATTTGATATTTTATGTATCATAACATGAATAAGAAAGATAAGATAATTATATATATCCCAAATCAAAATACACAGTTGACAATCTCCCACACAGCAAGATAGAGTACTAAAGTTCGGCTACCAACAGAACCTCTGAACAATAAAGATTTTAGTGATAACCAACCAACTTCCGTTGTCTAAGACTCTAGTTATACATGTTTACTTCAACTACCTGCCTATAGGCTTACTGGCCAACCCAAAAATAGTATCCTACATCTACTACACATATAATTCGACTGATTGTTTTTAGTTTCTCAAGTATGTCAATCCTGTATTTTGCCACCAAATTCAAGGACCATCAACTTGGCCTCGTCAACTAATCGTTTGCTTTCATAAACAATATCAACACTCAACTCATGCCTAGCTGCAGGACGGAATTCTCGCAACTCATAAAAAACTTCTGTTAAATTACACAAATTAAACCACACACCTTGGTTATAAATTCCATTTCCTTGTCTTCAATTATGTCCTTCATGTAGCGCATGACTACATACCCACATTCAGTCCCACCGGGTTGTTTAGGGGATCCCTAATCCAATAATAACCAAATTATCGATCTGTGCAACCAAATTATTGAAATAAACTATAAATAACCTAAGTTAAAGTGCATATGCAGAATACTAACCAGAAGATTTTTAACTTTAGGATTTTTGTTTACACGTCCGGTTTGAGCATTGTAAGATCGGACAGCTCTGTCGAAGAGTATTATTTAAGAATAGTATTAAACCCGAGAAATCCATGACTTATATATATATATATATATATATATATATATATATAAGTATCAAAATCAGGGGGTAAAAAAGTATTACCGTACTAACGCTGCTTCTAGCACTTCAAACTTATTGGAATGCAATGGATTGAGAATGAAAATTTCAGATTCCCAAATCAATATCAAAATCCAATGAAAGTTGTTTTTATGATAAAATAATCAGTTGTTAGATTTTAAAATAATTATATAAAGTTACAACTACCACAAATATTAGTCTTAACTGTAAATACTATAAACTAACAGTAGACTTTTCTTTTTCTGGCTAAATACTATAAACACTAGATAGGCTTACTATTCATTATGAGGCAAGAATAATATCCGAGAAGGTGCAGCCATCAGCCTACGAACAATGTAAGCTTCAAAATCATCATTCAACTTGAAAGTGGGTCCAGGATCAGCAAACGCAAACATATCCAAATTCCTCTCATCAACCACAGTAGACAAATACCTACAGATTAAATATAAACAATCTGTCGTAAATATTCGTATTAAAATAAGAAAAATTTGAGACAAAATTTTGAAGAAAAGGTGGAAAAAATTACGTCATGTAACTTGATATAACGGGCCCGCCAATCATTCCAAACTTCAACAAATCAATTACATTCTCATGCAACACGTATATAATTTTTGCCACTCCAAACACCTTTTCCTCACATTCAATCTGAATGGAATCTCCTCTTTCTTTCATAAAGGTAACAGCATGTTTGTACAACAACTTAAAGCGATGAGGAACTTTTTTATCGGGATTCACACTTGCAAACATGTCATGCAGCCTGTCTAATTCATTTTTTGGCTTCTTTGTTGACTGAACTTCATTTTTCCTTTTCTGCAAATAAACAAAAAAATGATATCTAAATACAATTCTTATTATGCAAGTTCATCTACATATTATTCAAGTCAACTGTTAATTAACTCTACATGCCTTAGCTATTGTGGGGGTGAAGGAGATCATGTCCCGAGGCCACGCTAAATAAGACCCAACAGCTTGGCGGACGGTCTCAATTTCACCAACTACGGGCACCGGAACCAAGGCATCTCCCTTGATGACTCCATCCACCGAGACACGAACATGTCCCGGTTGTAGAGGCATTCCATGTACCGACTTACCTGCATCACCTTCAGGTACTACCCTACCAAAAGCTACCTTATTGTCTATGTTATCAACTGCCAGCTCACATTTTCTTGGACCCTAGATATATGCGTTAAATTGTAAGTATCCGTCATCACAAACCATATCCCATTAAAACCTTGACTTGTATTTATATATCTGTGTGTGTGTGTGCGTAATTGTTTTACCTTGTTTCCAGGTGGAGAAGGGGGGCGTACGGGATCAGGTGCAATAAAAATATCATCATCCTCATTGTTGGCCATCAATTCATCAAGTTGTTCTACTGGACAACTTGCCTTGTCAGACAAATTTGGTGATTGAAGACTGGCCATCATGGCTTTCAGCTCGTTAATCTGCGATGAAAATTCATTCTTTGTTCTTTCAAGCTCAGCCTTTGTTTTTTCAAGCTCATCCTTTGTCTCTATTTCAGCTTTGGAACTTTGGTTCTTTCTCTTTTTTGGTATGTTGAAGTATTTTGATGGACTTATGAAGCTTCCAACTCCCCTTACCCTACCTGAATGCTCAGGTGTTTGCAATGCAGTACTCAGCACATCACTCATTCCGCTAGGAACAAAATCACCCGTAAGCTTCTTTTCGAGCAAATCATCCTGTTAACGCATGACTCAAATTATGGACTGCTCTTAAATTCGATGTGAAATAATAAAGTAAAAAAGGAAAAAAAAACTTACAATTCTGCCATATATCTCAGCCAATTCTTCATCAGGATTTTCATTATCTTTCAAACGACCAATTTTCCATAAAATTGCCCGATCAGGATCTTCCTCGGGATCCATCCGTCCCGCCGCCTCCTGCCAAACAGAATTCAACAAAAAAATTGTCACCAGGCACTTAACAAATAAAAATTCTTGAAAAAAAATTTATTAAATTTTTCTATAAATGCATACTTCTTCCTCTTGCACACCAACATATCCTTTCCTCGACATCTTGTGGGGATATTTTCGCTGACTCACCCTCTCACTTTGCTCTTTATTAAGTGTCTGCATAAAATTAATTCTTTGAATCAGTATGCTTATATAGAATTATTCAAGGTTCCTGCATCATACTTCATATATTACTGCCCTATAACGCATACCTTCCAATCATCGGTGCTCCTGATTGCAACAAATCTTTTCCATGCCTCCTTACCAACATAAGCATACTTCCTCGGGGGCTTCGCTAACTTTTTCTTTTGACCAATAAAAGGCATCACATAATCAGATGTTAACATGGACTTGAACTGTCTCCACTTTGCACCAGCAGACATCAAAATATAATGCTCACTTTCCGGTTCCACTGTGAACGTACCCTGAAGGAAAAACAGAGGAAAATCAATTATTCTACCATTTCTAACATTTTTAAATGGTCATATGCTATAATTCAAAAATAAAAACAAATTTTGATTCTACCTGAACATCACTCCATATTTTTGCTTTTAAATCATCATCCACTTTTGGCCATGATGGTATATCGATCGGTGCCATTGTCCTGGCTAGCATGCCTACATAGGACTGCAACGTGCGTCTAGTATCTCCAATAGGAACACCACTACGATTGTACCTGATTTTAAACTTCTTCCCTTGTGCTTTCTTAGTGGCAACTTTGTGCATTGCAGAAACACCTCGCACTGATCTCTTTTTTGCAGATTCAGTACTAGTAACTGTGCCCGTGTTTGAGTCTACGGGGGTGGGGGAGGCAGCTTTTGTAGAGTTTTTAGAGTTTTTTGAGTTTTCTCCTTGACCTTTCAATGCTTTCTCCTCCACCTGTTTTCCATCATCCTCCACCTGCTTTCCATCATCCTCCACCTGCTTTCCATCATCCTCCACCTGCTGCTTTTCTTCATTGTTTATGATGGGAGGATCTGCACCATCTGCATGCCTCTTAATTTCCTTTCCCGATTGTTTTTTGCATTTCTTCTGCTTCTTTGCCATTCCTTGTAACTCCTTTTACTTTCTGCAAATTCCTGAAATGTAAGTGCTTAAGTAAAAAATTCACAGTAAGTAATTGCAGATAAAAGAAAACAGTAAATTAAAATATAAATGCATAATTATAACACACAGTAAATCTGTAGCATAATAGTGCAGATCAAAATTCACAGTAAATTAAAATATAAATGCATAAACGAAATTCACCGTATATTATTGCAGATCATAATTCACAGTAAAATATTGCATTAAAAAAAGAAATTAAAACCTAGAAACATGCATCCTTAATATTAAAGAAAATTTCCTGGAAGCTAGCACAAATAATACCAAAATTCAAATTTAAATTACACAGTAGACAAAGAGTGGGACAACATAAAATATAATGTTACATAGAACAAATCACTTTTTAATCCAAATTCCCTCAACATTCGATCTTTGATTTCCAAGACTAGGATCATCATCTCCATCAGGAGAAACATCGACTGTTGGGATTTTAGAGCAGAATGGAGGATTTTCCATTATAGTGTCTCCTAAATCATCGTCGTTGTAAATCTCGTGATAGTCTCGACATGTTGAAGTTAGTACAACTGACCAGGTAGGATCAACCGGATCTTCAACATAGAAAAATTGCTTGACTTGTTCAACAGAGACGTATTTATCATTCTTGTGGCCTTGTCGACTAAGGTCGACAAGTGTGAAGCCAATATCATCGACCTTTACACCTCTATCACTGTCAGCCCATTTACACAAGAACAATGGGGCTTTGAACGCATAGTAATCCAACTCCCATATTTCTTCAATTATGCCATAAAATGTCATTTCAGTTTCCACGGGATTTAAATCCTTCGAACTAGAGACTTGGACTGTCCTTGCAAGTAAAGAGACGCCACTATTTTGGACAACCCTTACATCATCTCTGTGCTTTGTCAAGTAGCGAACGCCATCAACTAGAAAACCTTCATAAGTGAAAACTGAAAATGACGGTTTGCCTGCCAACCATCTTATTGTTTCTGAAACCTCTTCTTGATCCTCGATCATTTTACTAACTTTTTTTCTAAACCAATCAGCAAATAGCCGATTGTGTTCTCCAATCAGCCACTGTGCCGACTTTTTTTTCCCTCGATACATTCCTTCAAGATATTCCTTATGCATCCTTGCAAAATTAATATATAAATAAATTATTGACTAAAAGAAAATCTTACTGAAAAAAAAATGGGGAAAAAAATCTAACTTACATAATATACGGATACACTTCAGCGTTGTTTTGTAGAACATGTAGATGCGCCTCATCACGTTCTTTTTCTTCCACCGACTTCATTATTGCAGCGGATAAGGGGCCAGAGAGCCTGTCCTTCTCCTTTGGAAGGCCGGCAGTTGTACAACTCTTCTGAATAAACTCCGTACAAAATTCCATAGATTCTTCTCCCAAATAACTCTCAGCTATACAACCTTCCGGATAACAGCGGTTCCGTACATAACTTTTTAACACTTTATTGAAGCGTTCAAATGGATACATCCATCTATAAAAAACAGGTCCACAAAAACGCAATTCTCTAACCAAGTGGACCGTGAGATGTATCATTACATCGAAAAACGACGGAGGAAATATCTTTTCCAGCTCACACAAGGTCAACACCACATCTGCTTGCATTTTATCCAACTTTGATACATCGACGACTTTGTTGCACAAAGAGTTGAAAAAGAAACATAATCTGATTATGCTAACCCTCACATGTCTTGGAAGAATAGATCGAATTGAAACTGGAAGTAGCTGTTGAAGAAGTATGTGACAGTCATGGGACTTGAGCCCAAACAACTTCAAATCTGGCAAAGATACACAATTTTTTATGTTCGATGAATGTCCGTATGGAAGTTTCATCGATGCAAGTGATGACAACATTTTTCTTTTTTCTGCCTTTGAAAGAGTGTAAGCTGTAGGGGGCAAGTACGTTCTTTTTCGTACTTTTTGTGGAGCCAAATCTGTCCTAACACCCATTGCAATCATATCATTACGGGAAGCCTCACTATCTTTGGACTTATATTTTATATTTAGTAAAGTCCCGATCAGATTATCGCACACGTTTTTCTCAACATGCATCACATCGAGACAATGACGAACATGATGATATTTCCAATATTCTAACTCAAAAAATATTGACTTTTTCTTCCAAGGACAGTCCACCTTCTTGGACTTCTTTGCTTCATTTCCAAAAGAAAAAACAATGCGCTCCTGCCGCCTTAACACCTCTTCTCCAGAAAGGGGTTCTTCTTTCTCACCGAACTCTTGTTCACCATTAAAAGCTGCCTTCTTCTTTCTATAAGGGTGATGTCGAGGCAAATAACGACGATGACCTTGAAAGCACATTTTTCTGCTATGAGGTAAATATTTAGCCACCGTATCCTCACCACATAAAGGACAAGCCAGATAACCTTGATTTACACAACCTGATAGATTTCCGTATGCTGGAAAGTCATTTATTGTCCACATCAATATTGCCCTTAGAGTAAAAAAAGACTTGGTGTAGGCATCGTAAACATTTGGTTCACCTTCTTGCCAAAGTTTTTTCAAATCTTCAATCAACGGTTGTAAGAACACGTCAATGTTATTACCCGGTTCATGTGGACCAGAGACTAAAATTGTTAACATCATAAACTTCCTTTTCATGCATAACCATGGAGGAAGATTATAGGTAGTTAGTACTACTGGCCAGCAAGAATACCTATTGTTTAGGCCATTGTTATGCGGGTTTATACCATCCGCCGCCAAAGCTAAGCGTATGTTTCTTGGCTCACTACCAAAGTCTGGCCAAAGGTAATCAACATTCCGCCATGAAGGGGAGTCGGCTGGATGGCGCATTAGTCCATCTTCAACTCTTTGCTCAGCATGCCAAGTCATCAATTTCGCGGTAGAGGCAGATTTAAACAGTCGTTTAAATCTGGGAATGATTGGGAAATACCACATAACTTTGGCCGGAATGTCAATCCTCGGTTTACCATCCTTCCCTTTCTTCCATCGAGATGCACGACACTTGGGGCACTCGGTAGCATCGACATTTATACCCCAATACAGAATGCATTCGTTGGGGCAAGCATGGATTTTTGTATATTCGAGGCCCAAGTTAGATAGGGTTTTCTTTGCTTCGTAAGAAGTAACCGGCAAGACATTATCTTTAGGAAGTAAGGACCCAACAGAACTAAGTAATTCGATAAAAGCACTATCGCTAATACTAAATCTCGCTTTCCAGTTATGCAGTTTTAGCATTGAATCTAGTTTAGTGGAATCACTGCCCTCATACAGAGGTTGTTCAGCATCCTCCACGAACCTCTTGAAGTCATTTGTTTCTTTGTCTAAATCCTCATAGGCTGCTTCACAAACATTAGGCATTTCCGATTCAGCATCAGGAATATGCTCTTCTGAAGAAGAGGCGGAAGCAGAAGAGACGGAAGAAGCAGAAAAGGAAGTCGGTAATTTACTATCCCCTCTAGTAGTCTTCTCCCCATGCCAAATCCAATTGGTGTACCCCAAACTAAAACCTTTTTCATACAAATGTCCTCTAATTATTTTTGTTGAAAATTTCTTGAAATTAACGCATCGTGCACAAGGACAAGGTATTTTCTTAAGATCTTCGCAATTTTGTTCGGCATACATCAAGAACTTCTCAACACCAACTTCATATTCTAATGTTTCTCTATTCGCTGAAATCCACGACTTATCCATATTTTGCAACAGTTATAGCCTACCTACAATTTTCGATATCAAATGGCAGAAAATTTTATAAGTGCACACACGAGTTCCCTAAATATCTCTCACATTATGTTCATTTCTGTCGCATATTATGTTCTTCAGGAATTTATATAAATAGACAACTTAGTAATAATTTATTTATATATATATGTATATATATATATATAAATATATCCATTTAAATTGAAATAGTACGTTAAATTATTCTAATTAAGGCTTATTTTGTGTACTTTGATATTACAACTGTTGTATAACTATAGTTCATTGCATATTTTGACAAAGAAACTTTTATTGTATATATATCTATTTAATTAATATTATTCACTAGTTATACATCTTATATAAATTATGTAATTATGTTCCTTTTTAATTAGGAACCGTGTCTTTCACAAAACCCATATATGTGTTCACTAGGTGCATCAAACAAGTAAAATGAGGTTAATTAAGCTTGAAAAACAGAGGTACAAACAGAGCACCTTTTTATATGTGTTCAAAAGCAGAACCAAAAAAGTAGACTAATAAAACAATGTCACTTAAAATAAACTCCATATAAATTGCATTTAATTATCAGTTATCAAACAAGTATGCAAAATCCCAAACGTTCACAATTATCATTTATAAAACAAATACACAAATTACAAAGACTAGCTAGACACACCGCAACCACTAATCGGAATCGGAAAGCAATGTTCAATATATATGTGGATAACCAAACCACAAAAAAACTACCTATATTCAAGTATAAGCAGGTGCACTACTAATATATATATTCAAAAACACTAAGCAAATTATCAAACAACCAAACTAAGCAAAAGAAGTTCACAAATAAGTTATCAAACAACAAATAAGTTCACAAAGATTCACATGCAAAGTGAGAAACAGAATTAGAGACTTACAAAGAACAAAAACTGAGCCCAAACATACAGCAGCCAAGCTTACTTTGGAGATGACCCAAATAGAGCCCTACACACAACAAGAAGCAGCGCAGACATTACATTTACAAAGATACACAAACAAAAATTACAAGAAAAATAGACATGCATACATCTATAACAATAGATCTGAAAAATCACTTACTTTGGAGATGACCCAAGCTTAAGAATCAATCAATCTGCTAAAAAAACTTAAATTAAAAACCAAACTTTGATTTTTCAAACAAAAATCGAAATCCAATACTTACTAATTGAAAAAAAATCGAAATACTTACTTACAACAGATTCAACCTAATTAATAGCCTCCAAGAGCACCAATTAACAGAAATCGAAAGGTAGGGTTCGACCTAATTGGATTCGAAATGGGGGTTTTGAAATCTAGGGTTTTAATTTGGGGGTTTGTAATCTAGGGTTTTAATCTAGGGTTCTTCAAATTTTGGGGATAGTGAGTGAGATTTGAGTGAGTGAGGGACTGAGGTTTCAGTGTTTTTGATAGTGAGGAGAGGGAAATGAAATTTGCTGGGCGGGGGGGAATGTTTCTAAGGCAAAAGCGGGCTGAAATTTACATTATTAGAGGGAAAAAAGTATCCGCGTGTTTTTTTGTTTTTTTAAAAAGTAGTTAAGACATCGGTTTAAAGTACAACTGATGTCTAAAAAGTATCCGTGTGTTTTTTTGTTTTTTTAAAAAGTAGTTAAGACATCGGTTTAAAGTACAACTGATGTCTAAAACGTACTTTAACATCAGTTATAGTAAAACCGATGTAAAACAGACCTTTAACATCGGTCAAAAACGCAACCGATGTTAAAGGGGTGATGTCTATTAACTGTTTTCTTGTAGTGGTAATCGATTTATGCATCATGAGAGAGTGGTGTTAACCGTATATGACACGTTGTTATCTATATGTATCAGTGAGTAAACTACACGCGCTCGTATTTTTAAGAAGTGCATTTGTGAATATAACAATAGAATATTTAATTAAAAAATCAAATAACACTCTCTTAAAATACCTGGAACCATTAACAACCAGAATACGAAGCGTTTCTTCACTTTGTTACTTACCCATCTCTATTTAACACTTAGAGACTTGTCCACTATCCCTTCAATCCTTCATTTTCTCCTGAAAATTAAAAACCCTTCACACAACACACCTTTAAACAATGTCAAAACTTACCGTCAAAGAAAAGAATCTCCATCTCGTAGATAATAGAGATATCTTCAGTTATACTCGTGAAGAGTTTGATGCCTTTGACTGGGAAAGGCAGCTTGAAACTTTGTGGCTACAGATGGATGCCAGTCTTGAAGAAATCGAGAGAGAAAGGCCTGCAAGAGTGATCGACATCGATGCTGCTCTTCAAGCAACATTAACATGGGTTTCCTCTAAGGCATCCTCATCGAACACCACCAACCATTGTTAATGAATATGTCAGCAAAAATAACCTTATCCCTTCAACTTCCATCCAAACAAAGTGGCAAATGTAATAACCCTAACTTTAGAAAGGCTACAGTGATTAAATGAATAGTGATCTCGAGGAATTTAGGAAAATGGTGTGTAGGTGCTCTATATTGGAAATGGAAAATGAGTAAACAGAAACCGTATTAGTGATGTACTATGAAAATTAGTGACTCGAAATGATAACGGATTTCAGAAATTCCTGAATATGAATTTTTGAGGATTTTGAGTTCGAGCGAGCTTCTATTTAATTGGATATTAAGGAGCATAGAAATATTAAAGGATTTATATTTTGAGGAATTAGTGAAATTAGGTTAAACCAAGGCGAGAGCAAGTCAAGGAAATGTCAAGGGAATTTGGATAATTAAACGATTTCAAAACCACTGGGATAACAAAGTATATTCGAAACGAATCGCGATTAGACGAGTATGGAAACAAAACAACCAAGATTAGTAATTCAAGGATACATACCAAATTATCATTTACCAAAATTAGTAGCATTTTACTTAGAAAATACAAGAAAAGGATTAAAGGATCATCCAAGTGACATAAGCAATGACATCACATTCCACTAACACTTATTTAAGGGCAAATTAGTCATTAACCATGGGATTTATCCACAAAACTCTATAATTCTCAAGAGATTAAAACAAGATGAGATAAGATTAAACAAAAAGCAAAAGAACTCTCCCCATCATCATCTTCTTCAATTCGGCCAGATTTCCAGGAGCTGAGTAAAATGGGCATATCTCCCTCGTTTCTCAATGGAATTTTGTGTTCTTTAGCTTTTTGGAAAGGTATTGAGATGCCCTACAACTCTTCTTTAGGATCCTTGTCCAGAAAACCAAGGTAAGGACCTCGTTTTTCATCTTCTTTCAGCTGCAATTTAGTAACTCTAAGAACTAACTTGTGTTTTATGGTTTCTTTAGACTATCCAAGCTACTTTAAGGTTGTTTAAGGACTAGCCAAGGATTATTAAGTGTTGTTAAATCTTCAAGAAGGTATAAATCTCAAGACCCTTTAGTATTACTTTGAATATATGATAGATTATAGAAAGGTTAGTGATTAAGTAGTATAAATGATAAGATTATGGTGATTTATGTGTTTGTAAGTGGTTTGAGTTAAATATGGAAGTGTTTGTGTTGGAAATCCATGGTTGGTATGATGACGACATGGTGTAGGGTTGATGTATGTGTTTGGTGATGGATTTGGAGATGAGAAAAATTTGGAAAGTATGAAATTATAGCCGTTATAATGCCCGATTTTCGTTAGGATGTAATCTGCCCTGTTTTGGACCCCTGTATCTGTACGTTACCCTACTGTCTAGGTTACTAATTGACCATGAAATGATAGAGCTAAGTTCATAGATCGTTTTGATATAAAGTACGTTAAAATCTGACGTACGGTTTAGGAGAAAAGTCAGTTTTAGTGAAAGACGTTCGAGAACCGAGAAAACGTAGTTGTACAAACTTCGAGGCTATAACTACCATACTTAGACATTTTTAAAAATTATGAAACTTTGGGATGTTATAATAGGGTGATCAAAGAACCCTTACCAACTAACCTTGTGTCAAATTGTGGAATTTATGAATTATGAGGATTTTTACAGTCGAGAGCACAATCTCAAATTGTGCTCAGATCATCCATATGATCTGAGCACAACAGCTTCCTGCAGCTATGTACTCAGCTTCTGCAGTTGATGTGGATATAGACTTTTACTTTTTACTAAACCAAGAAAATATTCTTCCTCCAAGAAACTGACAACTGTCTGAAGTACTTTTCCTATCTATTTTGCATTCTGCAAAATCAGCATCTGAGTAACCACATAGATTAAAGTCAGACTCTCTAGCATACCAAAGGCCAAGTGATGGAGTGCCTTTCAAGTATCTGAAAATCCTTTTAACAGCAATGAGATGTGGTTCTTTGGGGTTTGCCTGAAATCTTCCATATAGACAGGTTGCATACATGATATCTGGTCTGCTAGCTGTTAGATACAAAAGTGAGCCAATCATACCTCTGTAGTTAGTTACATCTACCTCAATACCTTGATCAGGATCAAGCTTTGTAGTTGTAGCTACGGGAGTTGTAGCAATAGCACTGTCTTGCATATTAAACTTCTTGAATAGATTCTTTGTGTACTTTGACTGATTGATAAAAATTCCATCATCAGTCTGTTTAACTTACAGACCTAAGAAATAGCTCATTTCTCCCATCATGCTCATTTGATATCTAGA
This sequence comes from Saposhnikovia divaricata, assembly GCA_036435485.1. NCBI lineage: Eukaryota > Viridiplantae > Streptophyta > Magnoliopsida > Apiales > Apiaceae > Saposhnikovia > Saposhnikovia divaricata. The sequence continues at coordinate 145,633,542 of CM071596.1, read as the reverse complement.
CTGCATTAGCTTTGAAAACTTCTCAAACAATTTAGGATTAGTTGACCCAAAAATGATATCATCAACATAAATCTGAACTAATAGCAAGTCCTTCCCATGATTCAAATAAAACAAGGTTTTATCAATTGTACCTCTTTTGAAACCACTTTCCAGTAAGAATTGAGCCAGAGTTTCATACCAGGCTCTTGGAGCTTACTTTAGTCCATAAAGTGCTTTATCCAATCTATAGACATGATCTGGATATTTAGGATCAATGAAACCAGGAGGTTGTTCAACATATACCTCCTCTTCCAATTCTCCATTCAGAAAAGCACTTTTAACATCCATCTGGAAAACTTTGAATTGCTTATGAGCTGCGTATGCCCGAAAAATTCTGATGGCTTCTAGCCTTGCAACAGGAGCAAAAGTCTCATCATAGTCTATTCCTTCCTATTGAGAGTACCCCTTTGTAACTAGTCTTGCTTTATTCCTCGCAATAGTGCCATCTGAATCTGTCTTGTTTTTGAACACCCACTTTGTACCAACAATTGATCTACCTTTTGGTCTTGGTACTAGTTTCCAGACTTCATTTCTTTCAAATTCATTCAGTTCTTCTTGCATTGCTGTAACCCAATCTGCATCCTTGAGTGCATCTTCAACTTTCTTAGGTTCCTCCTTTGACAGAAAATTATTATAGAGGCATTCATTTTGTGTTGCAGTTTTGGTTTTAACACCTGCATCAAGATTCCCAATAATTAAATCAGGAGTATGGCTTTTGGTCCATTTCCTTGCTGATGGTAAATCATTTCTTGAGTTGGATGCTCCCCCTTGATTGGTGTTATCTTCAAAAGAACTAGAATTATTAGAAGCTCCCCCTAAGATAGTGCTATCTCCTCCTGAAGTGCTGTCAAGATTATCACTTGAATCTGTTTCTGATGATTCTCCTCCTGATGTTTGAGTTGTATCAGTACTGATGGTATTTTGCTGTTGCTCCCACTCAACATTTGCATTATTTGAATCATCATCAGTAACTGGTGTTTCATCAGGCATTGGTCGATCATCAGGATCTGATGGAGTATCAGTATCTGACATTACTTCATCAGAATTCTTGGTAGCTTCATTTGCAAGATCAAACTGTCATGTTAGTCTTCAGCAATTCCTGTTATCTTCTTATAATCAAAAGAAACATTGATAAACTCCATGACTGTCCTTGTTCTTAGGTTATATACTTTAAAGGCTCTTGAAGTTGGATAACCAATGAAAATGACATCATCAACTTTAGTTTCAAATTTTCCTAGCTGTTCAGGATGAGGTCTATGAACAAAGCACTTGCAGCCAAACACATGCAAATGTTCCAGACTTGGCTTCTTCTCTTTAATCATTTGATAAGGAGTGACACCATGTCTGTTGATTAGAGTAATGTTCTGAGTGTAGCATGCTGTGTTGACTGCTTCTGCCCAGAAATATGTAGGTAGTTTAGCTTTCTCCAACATTGTTCTGCCAGCTTCAATAAGAGTTCTGTTCTTCCTTTCAACTACTCCAATTTTTTGGGGTGTGCCAGGAGCAGAGAATTGTTGAACTATTCCTTTGTATTTGCAGAACTCTTCTATTACTGAATTCTTGAATTCAGTTCCTTTATCACTTCTTAGAATCTTGACTTTGTACTTTGTGCCAGTTTCAACGAGTCTTACATGGTCCAAAAGTATCTCTGTAGTTTCATCTTTTCTGTGCAGAAAATACACCCAGGTAAATCTATTATATTCATCAACAATGACTAGAGTATACCTTTTCTTACTGATGGACATAATGTTGACTGGTCCAAACAAGTCAAGATGTAGCATATGATAAGGTTCATCAATCGAGGATTTAGATTTACTCTTGAATGATGTCTTTCTCTATTTAGCCTTCTGACAAGCATCACAGAGTCCATCAGGAGTATACAACGCCTTTGGTAATCTTCTCACCAAATCTTTCTTAACCAACTCATTGATGTTGTTGAAGTTGAGATGAGAAAGCTTCTTGTGCCAATTCCAACTTTCATCTACTGTTGCTTTACTGATGATACATGTTGTGGGACCATCAGTATTGGTGTAGACATTGGCTTCATAAATGTTACCACGTCTTTGACCAGTCAAGACACTCCTTCCAGATGTTTTACTGATCACTTCAAAGTGAGTATCATTAAAGTTGACATGATAACCTCTGTCTGTGATTTGAATAACACTAAGCAGATTGTGTTTGAGTCCTTTCACCAGAGCTACTTTTTCAATGATGACATTTCCAATTATTATATTGCCATATCCCAAAGTTTATCCAATATTACCATCTCCATAAGACACTATTGGACCAGCTTTCTCCTCAAATTCTGATAGCAAGGTTTTGTTTCCAGTCATGTGCACAGAGCATCCACTATCCATGACTAACACATTTTTCTTTTTACCCTGCAATCAGAAACAAAAAGAGCTCAGTTAGAATTTTTAAGAACCCACACTTGTTGAGTTCTTTCTGCATGCAATTTAACATTATTAGCAGCAGATGTCTTTTTAACAAAAGAAGTTCTGTGGCGCCCCCAAATCTGAGGTCAAAGATTCAGGTCGTCACATCACCATCCAACCATATCATACCTGTATTAACTTTACAACTCAATAATACATCCATCCAGACCTCAATCTTACGCACTGATATGGGCTGAAAATAAGCCCTAAAAATACATTTAATGTGGCATTAATTCGGCCAAGAATGGTCCAAACGTGGGGCCCACCAGCTGGGCCCAAAACCCCAATTATAATATTAATTTCGTAAATAATATTAGGGGTAATAAACAGCTCAGCAAATAAGAGTCAAACAAGGATATTACTCTTGCCTGGCTTAGCCTCCAAGATACACAATTCAATATGGAAACTGATTCCTACAAGGAATAGATCTAGAACCTTCCTCAAAGACTTGCCCACCAAGTCTCCGAATCCTACCATAATTCTAAGGCTTCTCAGCCTATATAAAGGGCCTGACCCCTCATTCTCAGAACTACGTTGGCTTGATTCTCAATACGAGATACGTAGGCACTCTGTGAGGACCGATTACAGTCTCGAACGCAGAAACAGCCATTAAAGCGCGAAGCTCAACCTCCCTAGCAATAATTACAAATCGTAACCGAGTTTTAGATCCACAACATTTGGCGCCGTCTGTGGGAAGACAACATCAACCATGGTTCAAACACGAAGAACAACATCAACTGAGGCCGTGCCTCTTAACTCTGCTCCACCAGCCACTTCTGATCCGCTTATCGTCACTGAAGAAGGACAAATACTCCCATCAACAGGGGAGGTCATTCAACCTCTGCCCGCTCAGCCCCTAGGGACGACTCCCCAAGTAGAGGGGACCCACTCTGTGATTGTCCATCAAAGCCAAGAAACCAACCCTCTCCAGATGGTGGTTTCTCCTCTTGGTAACGTTGATCGCACGGGGGTACAGATCCATACTACGGATCTCCCATTGAACACCAACCCTATGTATGGGTTGCCTAATTATCCCCCTCGACGAAGGGAACCTGGACCAAGCGGTCACGCCTTACAGATCCGGGATCGAGAATATGATGATTATTCTGGCCCATATACTGATGATTCGATGATGATCGAGATGAAGCCCCGCGGAGGCGACGTGCCAGTAAAGAACCTCAAAGAAGGACGCGAAGAATCCCTGATGGACTCCCCTTGACAACTGCTGAGAAAATCAAGGCTTATGAGGCAGAGATCTTAAAATTGAAGGACGATATTGCAAGAGAACAAGATAGATTGAATCAAGCTCAGCCACCTCCAACTGCGGAGAGGATTCCAATTATAAATTTGGAGAGGCCTTCAAGAAGGCAAAGGAGGGCCGAGGCCCCAACTGAAAAATCAACAAGGGTGGAGACCCCCAGAAGCAACCCTAAGGATCTGATGCCACTTGGAGATCCTGATGATCCCACACCCCCGTTTACGGAGGAGGTGATGAATGCTCGCATCTCAAAGAAGTTCAAGATGCCGACAATCAAGGCCTATGATGGAACGGGCGATCCCGCAAACCATGTTAGGACGTTCTCGAATGCACTGCTGTTGCAGCCTGCGAGCGACGCCTTAAAGTGTAGGGCGTTCCCTCAAACCTTGTCTGGCATGGCTCAAAGGTGGTACAGCCGCTTACCTGCAAACTCAATCGGTTCATTCAAAGAACTGAGTGCAGCCTTTGTTAGCCAGTTCATTAGTGGGAGAGTTCATGAAAAAAGTTCTGCATCCCTTATGTGTGTGGTGCAGGGGAAGAATGAGAATCTGAGAGATTACCTCAAGCGGTTCACCAAGGAGACATTGAATATCACTGATCTGGAAAATAAGGTGGCCATGGTAGCCCTGGAACATGGAACCACTGACCTCTTCTTCAAAAGGTCTTTGGCAAAACATCCTCCTGAAAATATGGCCGAGCTCCAACGGAGAGCCGACAAATATATCAAGGCTGAGGACAACATGAAGAAGGAAGCCACGGGAGGCAATGGCAAGGGTTCTAATGATTCGAAGAAACGAAAGCAAGAGCAAGAGTACGATTCTAGGGACAAGTATCCCCGGACTAGCAAGGATTCCGAGTTACCACCAAAGAAAGGTTTGGGACCGAGGTTCTCTGATTATGCAAGGCTGAACGCTCCTAGGAGTCAGATCTTGCTAGATATTGAGAAGGATAAAGACTTCCGATGGCCGAAGCCACTTAGGGGTGATCCCGCGAAAAGGAACAAGGATCAATACTGTAGGTACCACCGTGATGTGGGTCATGATACAGATGATTGTAGACAGCTGAAAGATGAGATTGAGTTTTTGATCCGGAAGGGAAAGCTAGGCAGGTTCACGAAGAATGATGATCGTGGAACCCAAAGAAGGGACTATGACAGGAGAGACAATGACAAAAGAGACGGCAATCGTGATCGTGATCGTAATACACAGCCCCGAGGGCCAGTAATCAATATGATTTGGGGAGGACCGACAGCAGCTGGCACTACCCGGAACTCCCGAAAGGCCTATGCTAGAAAAGTGATGCACATAGTAGGAGAAGCCCCGAAGCGTGCCAAGACTGAGATAGTGATTGGTTTTGATGATTCAGACCTTTAGGGGGTGAAATTCCCCCATGACGACCCGTTGGTCATAACTCCTGTAATTGGAAACTCGGAGGTGAAACGAGTCTTGATAGACAATGGAGCTTCTGTTGATATCTTGTTTCACGATGCGTTTGTAAAAATGGGGTACACCGATTCTCAGTTGACCCCCACCAACATGCCAATCTACGGATTTAATGGAGTTGAATCCAAGCTCGAAGGTACTATTCAATTGCCCATGACCATTGGACAGGAACCTAAGGAAGCTACTCAGATGCTGAATTTCCTTGTGATCAAGGCATCCTCAACTTATAATGCAATCCTAGGAAGGACTGGACTTCATGCTTTCAAGGCTGTGGCCTCCACATATCATATGAAGATTAAGTTTCCAACCCGGAATGGTGTTGGAGAACAAAAGGGTGATCAGAAGATGGCGAGAAGTTGTTACGTATCCGTACTAAGGGCTGATGGAATCGGGGGGCAGGTACTTCTGATCGAAGACATGGATGTCCGTGGCGATGATGAACACCGAGGAAAGCCAGCAGAGGACTTAATACCTATTCCTCTGGAGCTATGTAACCCTGAGAAGGTGACTTATATAGGAGCCTCTTTGAAGGAACCCCCGAAGGGCAAGTTGATAGCATTCTTGCAAGAGAATGGCGATGTGTTTGCTTGGACAGCGGCTGATATGCCAAGGATTGATCCCCAACTCATAACTCACAGGTTGAATGTCGATCCTAATCGGAAGATAATACAGCAAAAGAAAAGGAACTTTGCACCTGAAAGGCAAGAGGCCATAAAGCAGGAAGTGGACAAGCTCTTAGAAGCTGGGTTTATCGAAGAGATTCAGTTCCCGGAATGGTTGGCTAACCCTGTGATGGTCATTTATTTATGCACTCGTTTGTTTTATTCGTATGTTCATTTATTTTCGGTACTTGGTCTTCCTAGACTCACACTCAACAGGTGCTTGGTACATAAACAAAACATAGAGTCATAAAAATGGAAAACAAGTTTGCATTAATAACTCAAAAAGGGTTCAACCCTTACACAGCTTATTATTGTCCTACTCGGGGCATCAAAACCCTGGGATGGTTTCATCGAACCTTATTTCTACTTCTCCTACTATATAAATAAAAAACTACATCCTCGCAGAGGCAGCTTAAACATAATAAATCTTGAGGTTCAAGGCATGCCAAGTACGGGGCACCTCAACCCCGTCCAAGGTCTCCAACTTATATGATCCTCGTCCCAGCGTCTTCCTGACTCGATACGGCCCTTCCCAGTTTGGGGCTAGTTTTCCTTTCTGGCCAACTCCAGAAGCCTCGATCTTCCTCAGAACCAAATCGCCTTGCTGAAAGAACCTCTCCTTAACTCTATGGTTATAATAGAAGGATGCTTTCTTTCGATGCTCCACATTTCTGGCGTTTGCCTCGCCCCTGACTTCATCAATCAGATCTAGGGCGAGCTTCATACCTTCTTCATTTGTCTCAGGTTCAAATGCCTCCACTCGAGGTGATGCATGCATGATCTCCAGTGGCACAACTGCCTCAGCTCCATAAGCTAGCAGAAACGGGGTTGCTCCTGTGGTCACCTTGCAAGTAGTGCGATAAGCCCAGAGTATAGGTAATAACTCGTCTACCCAGGTGCTCCTTGAGCGTTCAACCCTTTTCTTAAGTCCATCAAGGATGATCCGATTGGCCACCTCGGCTTGTCCATTTGCTTGCGGATGTGCTACCGAGGTAAAACGAAGCTCAATAGAATTCTCCTCACAGTACTTCTTAAATTCTTCATTATTGAACTGTGTCCCATTATCCGTCACAAGGATTCGTGGGATGCCATATCTGCAGATTATGTTCTCCCAAAAGAACTGGGAAACTTGCATGGTGGTTATTTTGGCTAAAGGCTTAGCCTCAATCCACTTGGTGAAGTAGTCAATGGCGACAATCAAAAACTTCCTCTGTGCTGATGCCATAGGGAAAGGACCAAGAATGTCCATCCCCCACATTACAAATGGAATGGGGGAATTGACTGATGTTAACATCTCAGGCGGCTGCCTGACAATCGGAGCATGCTTCTGACACCTGTCACACCTCTTGACATAATCCCGTGCATCAGCCAGCATCTCTGGCCAGTAGAATCCCAAGCGAGTTATTTTATGAGCGAGGGCCCTGCCCCCCAAGTGCTGCCCACAGATCCCTTCATGAACTTCTTCCAAAGCTTCCCTTGCCTCTTGAGGCCTCAAGCACTTCAAGTACGGGATGACAAATGATCTCTTGTACAGAATGCCCTCAATCAAGGTGTATCTCAATGCTCTTACTGAAAGTTTTCGTGCCTCCAACACATCGTCTGGGAGCCACCCGGTCTCAAGGTGTGCCTTGATAGGATCTATCCAAGAGCTTCCCACATCAATTGGTGCAACTAATTTCGAGTTGATGGTCGGGGCCTTCAAGACCGGGAAGTAAACACTCCCTTCATAGTTTTCTATCTCGGAAGAAGCAAACTTAGATAGGGCATCGGCCTTAACGTTTTCTTCTCTCGGGATGTGTTCTACATAACACTCGTCAAACTGAGTCATGACAGCTTTCACAACTCGCAGATACTTTGCCATAGTTTCATCCTTGGCTTCAAATTCACCATTTACTTGAGAGACTACTAATCTTGAATCTCCACACACTTTGAGGTTCTTGACTGTCATGATTCTGGCCAAGCCTGCACCACTAGATTTTGTTTTTGATGCTCCATCAAAATAGAGCACCCAGTATTCCTTCCGATCAGGTTCAAGTTCTCCATCTCTATCTTGCTTCTCAGGGGTTGTTATCATTTCCTGCCCCCCGACTTCTTGGTTGCTAATGGTGCATTCAACCACGAAGTCAGCCAATGCCTGAGCCTTAATGGCTGTTCGAGGCTTATAGGTGATGTCAAATTCTCCAAGTTCAATTGCCCACTTGATTAGCCTTCCACTAGCCTTCGGGCTATGCAAAATGTTTCTCAACTGTTGGTCCGTCAGGACCTCAATCTTATGTTCCTGGAAGTACGGGCGTAATTTCCTCAAGGCTGTTATCAATGCCAAGGTGAACTTCTCAATGGGAGAGTAATTCAGCTCCGCCACGTGCAACACCTTGCTCACATAATAGATAGGTTTCTGGACCTTCTTCTCTTCTCGAATGAGAACGGTGCTCAACGCTTGCTCAAATACCGCCAGGTATATATAAAGAGTCTCTCCGGGACTAGGTTTGGCCAGCAATGGGGCTTCAACCATGTACTTCTTCAGTTGTTCAAAGGCCTCTTGGCTCTCACGGGTCCGCTCAAAATTTTTCACCTTCTTCAATGCTTGAAAGAAAGGCAAGCATTTGTCACCAGACTTGGAGATGAATCTTCCTAAAGCCGCTACGCGGCCTGTCAACTTCTGCACATCTCTTATAGAGCGTGGTGGCTCCATGTCTAAGATCGCCTTGATCTTGTCAGGATTGGCTTCTATGCCTCGCTTTGAAACCATAAGACCCAAGAATTTGCCTGATCCAACGCCAAAGGCACACTTGGCTGGATTCAACATCATTTTATGGTGCCTCAGCACTTCGAATGCCTCTCTGAGGTGCTTAATGTGGTCTGCCTTGAACAGGCTCTTGACTAGCATGTCATCAACATAGACCTCCATGGTTTTTCCAATCAGATGGGCGAATATCTTATTCACCAGTCGTTGGTAAGTAGCTCCTGCATTTTTTATACCGAAAGCCATAACAAGATAGCAGAAAACACCGAAGTCAGTTATGAAAGATACCTTAGGGACGTCATCCTTGTGCATCTTAATCTGATTGTAGCCACTGAAACCATCCATGAAGCTAAGCATCTCATGTCCAGCTGTGGCATCTATTAACATGTCTATCCTTGGTAAAGGGAAGCAATCCTTAGGGCATGCGTCATTCAAGTCGGTGAAGTCTATACACATCCTCCACTTACCGTTGGTTTTCTTGACCATCACAGGGTTAGCCAACCATTCCGGGAACTGAATCTCTTCGATAAACCCAGCTTCTAAGAGCTTGTCCACTTCCTGCTTTATGGCCTCTTGCCTTTCAGGTGCAAAGTTCCTTTTCTTTTGCTGTATTATCTTCCGATTAGGATCGACATTCAACCTGTGAGTTATGAGTTGGGGATCAATCCCTGGCATATCAGCCGCTGTCCAAGCAAACACATCGCCATTCTCTTGCAAGAATGCTATCAACTTGCCCTTCGGGGGTTCCTTCAAAGAGGCTCCTATATAAGTCACCTTCTCAGGGTTACATAGCTCCAGAGGAATAGGTATTAAGTCCTCTGCTGGCTTTCCTCGGTGTTCATCATCGCCACGGACATCCATGTCTTCGATCAGAAGTACCTGCCCCCCGATTCCATCAGCCCTTAGTGCGGATACGTAACAACTTCTCGCCATCTTCTGATCACCCTTTTGTTCTCCAACACCATTCCGGGTTGGAAACTTAATCTTCATATGATATGTGGAGGCCACAGCCTTGAAAGAATGAAGTCCAGTCCTTCCTAGGATTGCATTATAAGTTGAGGATGCCTTGATCACAAGGAAATTCAGCATCTGAGTAGCTTCCTTAGGTTCCTGTCAAATGGTCATGGGCAATTGAATAGTACCTTCGACCTCGGATTCAACTCCATTAAATCCGTAGATTGGCATGTTGGTGAGGGTCAACTGAGAATCGATGTACCCCATTTTTACAAACGCATCGTGAAACAAGATATCAACAGAAGCTCCATTGTCTATCAAGACTCGTTTCACCTCCGAGTTTCCAATTACAGGAGTTATGACCAACGGGTCGTCATGGGGGAATTTCACCCCCTCAAGGTCTGAATCATCAAAACCAATCACTATCCCAGTCTTGGCACGCTTCGGGGCTTCTCCTACTATGTGCATCACTTCTCTAGCATAGGCCTTTCGAGAGTTCCGGGTAGTGCCAGCTGCTGTCGGTCCTCCCCAAATCATATTGATTACTGGCCCTCGGGGCTGTGTATTACGATCACGATCACGATTGCCGTCTCTTTTGTCATTGTCTCTCCTATCATAGTCCCTTATTTGGGTTCCACGAACATCATTCTTCGTGAACCTGCCTAGCTTTCCCTTCTGGATCAAAAACTCAATCTCATCTTTCAGCTGTCTACAATCATCTGTATCATGACCCACATCACGGTGGTACCTACAGTATTAATCCTTGTTCCTTTTCACGGGATCACCCCTAAGTGGCTTCGGCCATCGGAAGTCTTTATCCTTCTCAATATCTAGCAAGATCTGACTCCTAGGAGCGTTCAACCTTGCATAATCAGAGAACCTCGGTCCCAAACCTTTCTTTGGTGGTGACTCGGAATCCTTGCTAGTCCGGGGATACTTGTCCCTAGCATCGTACTCTTGCTCTTGCTTTCATTTCTTCGAATCATTAGAACCCTTGCCATTGCCTCCCGTGGCTTCCTTCTTCATGCTGTCCTCAGCCTTGATATATTTATCGGCTCTCCATTGGAGCTCGGCCATATTTTCAGGAGGATGTTTTGCCAAAGACCTTTTGAAGAAGAGGTCAGTGGTTCCATGTTCCAGGGCTGCCATGGCCACCTTATTTTCCAGATCACTGATATTCAATGTCTCCTTGGTGAACCGCTTGAGGTAATCTCTAAGATTCTCATTCTTCCCCTGCACCACATACATAAGGGATGCAGAACTTTTTTCATGAACTCTCCCACTAATGAACTGGCTAACAAAGGCTGCACTCAGTTCTTTGAATGAACCGATTGAGTTGCAGGTAAGCGGTTGTACCACCTTTGAGCCATGCCAGACAAGGTTTGAGGGAACACCCTACACTTTAAGGCGTCGCTCGCAGGCTGCAACAGCAGTGCATTCGAGAACGTCCTAACATGGTTTGCGGGATCGCCCGTTCCATCATAGGCCTTGATTGTCGGCATCTTGAACTTCTTTGAGATGCGAGCATTCATCACCTCCACCGTAAACGGGGGTGTGGGATCCTCAGGATCTCCAAGTGGCATCAGATCCTTAGGGTAGCTTCTGGGGGTCTCCACCCTTGTTGATTTTTCAGTTGGGGCCTCGGCCCTCCTTTGCCTTCTTGAAGGCCTCTCCAAATTTATAATTGGAATCCTCTCCGCAGTTGGAGGTGGCTGAGCTTGATTCAATCTATCTTGTTCTCTTGCAATATCGTCCTTCAATTTTAAGATCTCTGCCTCATAAGCCTTGATTTTCTCAGCAGTTGTCAAGAGGAGTCCATCAGGGATTCTTCGTGTCCTTCTTTGAGGTTCTTTACTGGCACGTCGCCTCCTCGGGGCTTCATCTCGATCATCATCCTCAGATGACGAATCATCAGTATAGGGGCCAGAATAATCATCATATTCTCGATCCCGGATCTGTAAGGCGTGACCGCTTGGTCCAGGTTCCCTTCGTCGAGGGGGATAATTAGGCAACCCATACATAGGGTTGGTGTTCAATGGGAGATCCGTAGTATGGATCTGTACCCCCGTGCGATCAACGTTACCAAGAGGAGAAACCACCATCTGGAGAGGGTTGGTTTCTTGGCTTTGATGGACAATCACAGAGTGGGTCCCCTCTACTTGGGGAGTCGTCCCTGGGGGCTGAGCGGGCAGAGGTTGAATGACCGCCCCTGTTGATGGGAGTATTTGTCCTTCTTCAGTGACGATAAGCGGATCAGAAGTGGCTGGTGGAGCAGAGTTAAGAGGCATGGCCTCAGTTGATGTTGTTCTTCGTGTTTGAACCATGGTTGATGCTGTCTTCCCACAGACGGCGCCAAATGTTATGGATCTAAAACTCGGTTACGATTTGTAATTATTTCTAGGGTGGTTGAGCTTCGCGTTTTAATGGTTGTTTCTGCGTTCGAGACTGTAATCGGTCCTCACAGAGTGCCTACGTATCTCGTATTGAGAATCAAGCCAACGTAGTTCTGAGAATGAGGGGTCAGGCCCTTTATATAGGCTGAGAAGCCTTAGAATTATTGTAGGATTCGGAGACTTGGTGGGCAAGTCTTTGAGGAAGGTTCTAGATCTATTCCTTGTAGGAATCAATTTCCATATTGAATTGTGTATCTTGGAGAGGCTAAGCCAGGCAAGAGTAATATCCTTGTTTGACTCTTATTTGCTGAGCTATTTATTACCCCTAATATTAATTACGAAATTAATATTATAATTGGGGTTTTGGGCCCAGCTGGTGGGCCCCACGTTTGGACCATTCTTGGCCTAATTAATGCCACATTAAATGTATTTTTAGGGCTTATTTTCAGCCCATATCATTTGCCCCCAACTTCTAGGAAAGCTGATCAGGCTTTCCTTGAAGTTTTACTTGTCTAACTCGAGACTCGGGTCAGGGTTTATCTTTGTACACTAGTGTTTCACGAGTATTGTCTTTATGTGAAGCGTGGAGCGACCGACGCGTTCACGACAATGTTAATTCGATGCTAATCGGCACTAATCAGTCTTAACGATGCTTAAACAATGTTTAAACGACGTTAAGTGGCATAAACCGGCACTAAACGGCGCTAGAGGGCCTTAAACAATGCTTAAACAGTGTTTAAACAATGTTGAAAGGATAAATTGGCACTCACGGTGTTTAAACGACACTAATCGGTGTTAATCGGCACTAAACGGCGCTTAAACGACACTAATCGGTGCTAATCGGCACTAACCGGTGCTTAAACGACACTAATCGGTGCTAATCAGCACTAAACGGCGCTTAAACGACACTAATCGGTGCTAATCGGCACTAAATGGTGCCTAAACGACACTAATCGGTGCTAGTCAGCTTTAAACGACGTTTAAACAATGTTAAACGTTGATAAACAGTGCTAGACGGAGGAGATTCTGGAAAATTATAACCTCTTCCGGGCAACGAGTCAGCCGACAAGGGTCCCGGTCAGCTGCCAGGTGCTCCTGGTCGGCTGCCAGGAGATCCTGGTCGGCTGCCAGGAGATCCTGGTCAGCTGACACTCATTGATGCACCTGGTCGGCTGCCAGGAGATCCTGGTTGCCTGCCGGGTGCTTCTCGATCGTCTGACACGTGCTTCTCGATCGTCTGACATGTGCTTCTCGATCGTCTGACATGTGCTTCTCGATCGTCTGACATGTGCTTCTCGATTGTCTGACATGTGCTTCTCGATCGTCTGACATGTGCTTCTCGATCGTCTGACATGTGCTTCTCGATTGTCTGACATGTGCTTCTCGATCGTCTGACATGTGCTTCTCGATCGTCTGACATGTTGACGGGAGATCCAGGTTGACATTAATGATGTCACACGATGCTTAAACGACGTTTCAATATCTGTGTAAACGACGTTAAATGGCATAAAACGGCACTGAATGGTGCTAATTCGAAGGTCGATGTTTGTCACGGAAAGTGAGAAACCTTCAACAAAACCATCAAACGATTCAATCAAACGATAGGGGGTGCCAAAATGATTATCGGGAAGTCAGATTGAGCCTCTTTGTGGCTCCTGGTCAGCTGCAAGATGCTCCTGGTCAGCTGCCAGGAGATCCTGGTCGGCTGCCAGGAGATCCTGGTCGGCTTCCAGGAGATTCTGGTCGGCTGACCCTCCTCTGTGGCACCTGGTCGGCTGCCAGGAGATCCTGGTTGCCTGCCAAGTGCTTCTGGTTGCCTGCCGGGTGCTTCTTTATCGCCCGACAGGTGCCTCAAGTTGTTTGGAAGTGTTTAAACGACGTTTCAACTCAACCTTCAATTTAGTATCTTGGTCACCCATGACTTTCAAGGATCCAAAACCTCGATCTCGATACTAGGGATCCAGAACCTCGATCTTGATCTCGATCTTGATCTCTAATTTAGTATATTGGTCACCCGTGACTTTCAAGGATTCAGAACCTCGATCTTGATCCTAGGGATCCAGAACCTCGATCTTGATCTCGATCTTGATCTCTAATTTAGTATATTGGTCACCCGTGACTTTCAAGGATTCAGAACCTCGATCTTGATCCTAGGGATCCAGAACCTCGATCCAGAACCTCGATCTTAAGCAGCCGACCTCACGGTGTTTGGGCCATATCTTGAGCTCCGGGTATCAGATTTGGGCGATCTTACAGTCCACGCGAAGGTCATGGAGTTTTCTACAACCTTGAAAGGTCCCCAGCCGACCAGGATCTCCTATCAGCCGACCAGGTGCCACAGAGAGGGTCTGGCCGACCAGGATCTCTCTTGTCAGCCGACCTCACGGTGTTTGGGCCATATCTTGAGCTCCGGGTATCAGATTTGGGCGATCTTACAGTCCACGCGAAGTTCATGGAGTTTTCTACAACCTTTGAAGGTCCCCATCCGACCAGGATCTCCTGGAAGCCGACCAGGTGCCACAGAGAGGGTCTGGCCGACCAGGATCTCTCTTGTCAGCCGACCTCACGCTGTTTGGGCCATATCTTGAGCTCCGGGTATCAGATTTGGGCAATCTTACAGTCCACGCGAAGGTCATGGAGTTTTCTACAACCTTGGAAGGTCCCCAGCCGACCAGAATCTCCTGGCAGCCGACCAGGAGCACCTGGCAGCTGGTTAGGACCCTTGTCAGCTGACTCGCTGCCCGGAAGAGGTTACAATTGTCCCGAATCTCCTCCGATTTGCACCGTTAGTGCCGATAGCACCGTTAGTGCCGATAAGCACCGATTAAGTGCCGATTGGCACCGTTTGTGCCGATAAGCACCGATTAAGTGCCGATTAGCACCGTTAGTGCCGATAAGCACCGATTAAGTGCCGATTAGCACCGTTAGTGCCGATAGCACCGTCAACGCCGATAAGCACCGATTAAGTACCGATAAGCACCGTTAGTGCCGATAAGCACCGAATAAGTGCCAATAAGCACCATTAGTGCCGATAGCACCAGTAATGTCGTTAGCACCGACAGTGTCTTCTAGCACCGTTCAGTGTCGTTTAATGCCGGTTGGCGTCACTTAAACGTTGTTTAAGTGTCGTTTAAGGCTAGTTAGTAGCGTTTAGTGCCGTTTTATGCCGTTCAACGTCGTTTAAACATTGTTTAAATGTCGTTAAGGCTGATTAGTGCCGATTAGCATCAAATTAACATTGTCGTAAACGCGTCGGTCGCTCCACGCTTTACATAAAGACAATACTCGTGAAACACTAGTGTATAAAGGTAAACCCTGACCCGAGTCTTGGAAAGGACCGTTATAACTTCAAGGAAAACCTGATCAGTTTTCCTAGAAGTTGGGGGGCAAATGATATGGGCTAAAAGTAAGCCCTAAAGGCACATTTAATGTGGCATTAATTAGACCCGGAATGGTCCAAACGTGGGGCCCACCAGATGGGCCCAAACCCTATTTATAATATTAATTTCGTAATTAATATTAAGGGTAATAAACAGCTCAGCAAATAAGAGTCAAACAAGGATATTACTCTTGCCTGACTTAGCCTCCAAGATACATATTTCAATATGGAAACTGATTCCTATAAGGAAGAGATCTAGAACCTTCCTCAAGGAAGACTTGTCCACCAAGTCTCTGACTCCTACCATAATTCTAGGGCTTCTCAGCCTATATAAAGGGTCTAACCCCTCATCTCAGAACTACGTATTTGGGCAGAGCTCAATACGTCACTTACGTTTTTGGACACAGCTCCATACGTTACCCACCACGTTTTGGATTAATCCTCGAATAAGGACATACAAGCCACTGCGTCCTAGGTGAGCTCTCGCCGCCATAGCCTCGAGGGCACCATCACCTAGAACTACGTCTTGGCTTGATTCTCAATAACGAGATACGTAGGCACTCTGTGAGGATCGATCAGTCTCGTAACATGGAAACAACCATTAAAGCTCGAAGCTCAACCACCGTAGCATTAATTACAAATCGTAACCTAGTTTTTATTCCACAACATTTGGCGCCGTTTGTGGGAAGAAAACATCAACCATGGTTCAAACACGAAGAACAACATCGACTGAGGCCATACCCCTTAGCTCTGCTCCACCTGCCATCTCTGATCCGCTCATCACCGCTGAAGAAGGACAATTACCCCCACCAACAGGGACGGTCATTCAACCTCTAACCTCTCAACCCTCAGGGACGATTCCCCATGTTGAGGGAACTTTACCCGTGACTATCCCTCAAAGCCAAGAAACTAACCCTCTTCAGATGGTGGTTTCTCCTCTTGATAGCGCTGGCCGTACGCTGCCTCCGCGGGTACAGAGCCACACCACGGATCTCCCTTTGAATACCAACCCGATGTATGGGCTGCCTAACTATCCCCCTCAACACAGGGAACCTGGACCGAGCGGTCATGCCTTACAGATCCGAGATCGAGAGTACGATGATTACTCTGGTCCCTATACTGATGATTCAACGTCTGAGGATGACAACGATGATCGTGATAAAGCCCCGAGGAGGCGACGTGCTAGTAAAGAACCTCGAAGGAGGTCCCAAAGAATCCATGATGGACCTCCACAAACGGCTGAGGAAAGGATTAAGGCTCATGAAGCTGAGATCCAAAGGTTGAAGGATGATATTGCTAGAGAGCAAGCAAGGCGAAGTCTGATTCAACCTCCTCCAGTTACAGGGAGGATTCCCATTATAAATCTGGAGAGGCCCTCAAGGAGACAACGAAGGGCCGAAGCCCCAACTGAAAAATTGACAAGGGTGGAGACCCCCAAAAGTAACCCTAGGGATCTGATGCCCCTTGGGGATCCTGATGATCCTACACCTCCGTTCACTGAAGAGGTAATGAATGCTCGCATCTCAAGGAAGTTCAAGATGCCGACGATTAAGGCTTATGACGGAACGGGTGATCCCGCAAATCACGTTAGGACGTTTCCAAACGCACTGCTGTTGCAACCTGCAAGTGACGCCTTAAAGTGTTGGGCGTTCCCTCAAACCCTGTCGGGTATGGCTCAAAGATGGTACAGCCGCTTACCTGCAAACTCGATTGGCACATTCAAAGAGCTGAGTGCCGCCTTTGTCAGCCAGTTCATTAGTGGAAGAGTTCATGAGAAAAGTTCTGCATCCCTCATGTATGTGGTACATGGGAAGAATGAGAATCTGAGAGATTATTTCAAGAGGTTCACCAAGGAGACGTTGAACATCACCGACTTAGAGAACAAGGTGGCCATGGTAGCCCTGGAACATGGCACTACTGACCTGTACTTTAAAAGGCCATTGGCAAAGCATCCACCTGAGAATATGGCTGAACTCCAGCGGAGGGCTGATAAGTATATCAAGGCCGAGGATAGTACCAAAAAGGATGTCGTGATAAACAATGGCAAGGGTAACAATGATACAAGGAAGCGAAAGCAAGACCATGAGTATGATGACCACGAGAATGATGTTAGGGACAAGTATCCCCGAACTAGCGAGGACTCCGACTATGCCCCTAAGAAGAACCAAGGACGGAGGTTCACTGAGTATGCAAGGTTGAATACTTCTAGAAGTCGAATCTTGTTTGACATTGAAAAGGATAAGGATTTTCGATGGCCGAAGCCACTCAGGGGCATGACACTGATGATTGCAAGCAACTCAAAGTTGAGATCGAGTTTTTAATCCGTAGAGGGAAATTGAGCCACTTCACTAAGGGTGAAGATCGTGTTAATCAAATTAGAGATTATAATAGAAGGGATGACGTTCACGATCGCAACCCACAACCCCGAGGGCCAGTAATCAACATGATCTCAGGAGGCCCGACTGCGGTCGGGACAACTAGGAACTCTCGAAAGGCTTATGCCCGAGAGGTGTTGCACATCGTGGGAGAGGCCCCGAAGCGTGCAAAAACTGAGGTAGTGGTTAGTTTTGATGACTCCGACTTGGAAGGGGTGAAGTTCCCCCACGACGACCCGTTGGTCATAACTCCTGTGATTGGAAACTCGGAGGTGAAGCGAGTCTTGATAGACAATGGAGCTTCCGTTGACATTCTGTTTCATGATGCGTTTGTGAAGATGGGATACACTGGTTCTCAGTTGACCCCCAATAACATGCCAATTTACGGATTTAATGGAATTGAGTCCAAAGTTGAAGGGACTATTCAGTTACCCATGACAATTGGGCAAGAACCTAAAGAGGCGTTGAATTCAAGGTCGAAGGTACTATTCAATTGCCCATGACCATTGGACAGGAACCTAAGGAAGCTACTCAGATGCTGAATTTCCTTGTGATCAAGGCATCCTCAACTTATAATGCAATCCTAGGAAGGACTGGACTTCATGCTTTCAAGGCTGTGGCCTCCACATATCATATGAAGATTAAGTTTCCAACCCGGAATGGTGTTGGAGAACAAAAGGGTGATCAGAAGATGGCGAGAAGTTGTTACGTATCCGCAATAAGGGCTGATGGAATCGGGGGGCAGGTACTTCTGATCGAAGACATGGATGTCCGTGGCGATGATGAACACCGAGGAAAGCCAGCAGAGGACTTAATACCTATTCCTCTGGAGCTAGGTGACCCTGAGAAGGTGACTTATATAGGAGCCTCTTTGAAGGAACCCCTGAAGGGCAAGTTGATAGCATTCTTGCAAGAGAATGGCGATGTGTTTGCTTGGACAGCGGCTAATATGCCAGGGATTGATCCCCAACTCATAACTCACAGGTTGAATGTCGATCCTAATCGGAAGATAATACAGCAAAAGAAAAGGAACTTTGCACCTGAAAGGCAAGAGGCCATAAAGCAGGAAGTGGACAAGCTCTTAGAAGCTGGGTTTATCGAAGAGATTCAGTTCCCGGAATGGTTGGCTAACCCTGTGATGGTCAAGAAAGCCAACGGTAAGTGGAGGATGTGTATAGACTTCACCGACTTGAATGACGCATGCCCTAAGGATTACTTCCCTTTACCAAGGATAGACATGTTAATAGATGCCACAGCTGGACATGAGATGCTTAGCTTCATGGATGGTTTCAGCGGCTACAATCAGATTAAGATGCACAAGGATGACGTCCCTAAGGTATCTTTCATAACTGAAGATTCATCTCCAAGTCTGGTGACAAATGCTTGCCTTTCTTTCAAGCATTGAAGAAGGTGAAAAATTTTGAGCGGACCCGTGAGAGCCAAGAGGCCTTTGAACAACTGAAGAAGTACATGGTTGAAGCCCCATTGCTGGCCAAACCTAGTCCCGGAGAGACTCTTTATATATACCTGGCGGTATCTGAGCAAGCGTTGAGCACCGTTCTCATTCGAGAAGAGAAGAAGGTCCAGAAACCTATCTATTATGTGAGCAAGGTGTTGCACGGGGCGGAGCTGAATTACTCTCCCATTGAGAAGTTCACCTTGGCATTGATAACAGCCTCGAGGAAATTACGCCCGTACTTCCAGGAACATAAGATTGAGGTCCTGACGGACCAACAGTTGAGAAACATTTTGCATAGCCCGAAGGCTAGTGGAAGGCTAATCAAGTGGGCAATTGAACTTGGAGAATTTGACATCACCTATAAGCCTCGAACAGCCATTAAGGCTCAGGCATTGGCTGACTTCGTGGTTTAATGCACCATTAGCAACCAAGAAGTCGGGGGGCAGGAAATGATAACAACCCCTGAGAAGCAAGATAGAGATGGAGAACTTGAACCTGATCGGAAGGAATACTGGGTGCTCTATTTTGATGGAGCATCAAAAACAAAATCTAGTGGTGCAGGCTTAGTATTACAAAGCCCCGATGGATTCACGGTCGGATATGCTTTGAAGTTGGATTTCCAGACAACCAACAATGAAGCTGAGTATGAGGCCTTGATAGCTGGTTTAGGCCTGGCCAGAATCATGAGAGTCAAGAACCTCAAAGTGTGTGGAGATTCAAGATTAGTAGTCTCTCAAGTAAATGGTGAATTTGAAGCCAAGGATGAAACTATGGCAAAGTATCTGCGAGTTGTGAAAGCTGTCATGACTCAGTTTGACGAGTGTTATGTAGAACACATCCCGAGAGAAGAAAACGTTAAGGCCGATGCCCTATCTAAGTTTGCTTCTTCCGAGATAGAAAACTATGAAGGGAGTGTTTACTTCCAGGTCTTGAAGGCCCCGACCATCAACTCGAAATTAGTGGCACCAATTGATGTGGGAAGCTCTTGGATAGATCCTATCAAGGCACACCTTGAGACCGGGTGGCTCCCAGACGATGCCTTGGAGGCACGAAAACTTTCAGTAAGAGCATTGAGATACACCTTGATTGAGGGCATTCTGTACAAGAGATCATTTGTCATCCCGTACTTGAAGTGCTTGAGGCCTCAAGAGGCAAGAGAAGCTTTGGAAGAAGTTCATGAAGGGATCTGTGGGCAGCACTTGGGGGGCAGGGCCCTCGCTCACAAAATAACTCGCTTGGGATTCTACTGGCCAGAGATGCTGGCTGATGCACAGGATTATGTCAAGAGGTGTGATATGTGTCAGAAGCATGCTCCGATTGTCAGGCAGCCGCCTGAGATGTTAACATCAGTCAATTCCCCCATTCCGTTTGCAATGTGGGGGATGGACATTCTTGGTCCTTTCCCTATGGCATCAGCACAGAGGAAGTTTTTGATTGTCGCCATTGACTACTTCACCAAGTGGATTGAGGCTAAGCCTTTAGCCAAAATAACCACCAAGCAAGTTTCCCAGTTCTTTTGGGAGAACATAATCTGCAGATATGGCATCCCACGAATCCTTGTGACGGATAATGGGACACAGTTCAATAATGAAGAATTTAAGAAGTACTGTGAGGAGAATGCTATTGAGCTTCGTTTTACCTCGGTAGCACATCCGCAAGCAAATGGACAAGCCGAGGTGGCCAATCGGATCATCCTTGATGGACTTAAGAAAAGGGTTGAACGCTCAAGGAGCACCTGGGTAGACGAGTTATTACCTATACTCTGGGCTTATCGCACTACTTGCAAGGTGACCACAGGAGCAACCCCGTTTCTGCTAGCTTATGGAGCTGAGGCAGTTGTGCCACTGGAGATCATGCATGCATCACCTCGAGTGGAGGCATTTGAACCTGAGACAAATGAAGAAGGTATGAAGCTCGCCCTAGATCTGATTGATGAAGTCAGGGACGAGGCAAACGCCAGAAATGTGGAGCATCAAAAGAAAGCATCCTTCTATTATAACCATAGAGTTAAGGAGAGGTTCTTTCAGCAAGGCGATTTGGTTCTGAGGAAGATCGAGGCTTCTGGAGTTGGCCAGAAAGGAAAACTAGCCCCAAACTGGGAAGGGCCGTATCGAGTAAGGAAGACGCTGGGACGAGGATCATATAATTTGGAGACCTTGGACGGGGTTGAGGTGCCCCGTACTTGGCATGCCTTGAACCTCAAGATTTATTATGTTTAAGCTGCCTCTGCGAGGATGTAGTTTTTTATTTATCTAGTAGGAGAAGTAGAAATAAGGTTCGATGAAACCATCCCAGGGTTTTGATGCCCCGAGTAGGACAATAATAAGCTGTGTAAGGGTTGAACCCTTTTTGAGTTATTAATGCAAACTTGTTTTCAATTTTTATGATTCTATGTTTTGTTTATGTACCAAGCACCTGTTGAGTGTGAGTCTAGGAAGACCAAGTACCGAAAATAAATGAACATACGAATAAAACAAACGAGTGCATAAATAAAGACCCCGAAGGGCCAACAGTTAGGGTTACACCATTTAAACCGAATAAAAGTTTAAGTACCGTGATTGAAATACTAGAAATAAAAGCCACATACGGCTAAGTTAGGCCATGCAAGGCCCGAAGCAATCCCAGCTACTCATCCGAGGAATCCTCCTCGCCATTCTCCTCCTCATCGGTCTCTTCCTCGCTACTCTCCTCCTCGTCACTCTCTTCCTCAGAGCTTTCCTCAGCATGGCCCTCACCCGGTTCGGCTACCGCGACTGGTGGAGCTGTCACTTCCATTGCCTCAACCTCTTCCTCCTCGGAAGATGAGCTATCTTCAACTACCTTGTTTGAGGGGACTGCTTGACGAACTACTTTCCCCTTCTGCACGGTCATAGGCCTTTTCCCTCGAGGATCCGAGGAAACTGAGCCATCCACAGCTGCTCGGACACCCCTCGAACCGGAACCAGAACGGCGATGACTTCCCCTAGAGCCGGAGCCCGAAGCCTGAGCTACCGGGATGGCCTCGGCGCCCGAAGCAACTTGACAATACGGACTTGGAAAGTCCCTCGGGAAAACCACAGTAGGATGCTTCTTACTCACAGCATTGATGGCTCGATCCCAGCCAACAGACATGATACCCGGGCGTACTTCATCGTCATGCTTATCTATAAGCTCAAAGAAATCCTCAGACTCCTGGTAAGCTTTCACCACTTGCTTGCAGTCTATTGCCCTCTTGTTATACAATGAGTCATATTGTCTCTAGATAGAATGAGCATTAGCTTCAGCCCGGATGGCCCTGGACTCCGAGTCTTGATATTTCTCATCAAGAGTTGCTTTCTCCTTCTTCAAAGCCACATTCTCATCTCGGTATGCACGACCTAGCCGAGTGCTAGCCTGGAACTGGGCATTCGCCTGGAACAAAGAATCAATAAGACAATTATAATCACAAGTTAAGTGAAAACACTATATCTAGGAAGGAAGGTGGGAAACCTGATATAGAGCTTGAGCTCCGAGTTTCTCCGCTTCATCAAATTTGTCCCCGGCTGTTACAGTCAGAAGGTCGGGGGGAGTGATGCTGAACTTGGACAAATCCAAGGCTGACTCTGGGCATCCCAAGACAGAATCTTGCTCACAAATCCCCCAACCAGGGATGAAGGGGGTCTTGACTCTCCCGTCAACATTCTGCGATCTCTTTGAAGAGCATCCCGACAGGAACTGAGGGATCTTCGGCCCAGGTTGAATGCAAGCCACCTCGGCTTTCTTGATCATCCTTCTAGTAACTTTCGGCTGGTTTTCGGGCCGACTGTCGATCTCCTCAGCAACTGAAAAGACAACAGAAAAGATATCGGAATAAGAACAAACAGAGTTCATAACATGAAGGTAAAAATTACCATCAGCAGAAACTAAGCTAAGTCCAGCTTCTACAAGTCTCTTCTCGGTTAAGAAAACTTTGTAGTGAGTACGGCCGTCGTCAGCAAGTAGTCGATCACGATCAAAAAGCTCCTTCTCGTCAAGATCACATACAAAATGAGTAGCATCATGCATTTCCCCAAACTTAGACATAAAGAATTGGCCCCAGTCGCCACCACGCCATACCAGAATCACGAACTCTCTGTCCCAGTAGTGATGGGCATCTGGGAATGAAAAGGCATTCATTCACAATATGTGGAACATTGGATTTATGCTGAATAGTGACCCATCCCTTCTGAATCTCAGAAGAATTCTTGGTGGCGAATATGCTCGTGAACATGGTAGTAGTTGGCTCGATACCTAGATCTCGACATCTCGGCATAAAGATGATAATCAACCGCCATGCATTGGGATACAATTGGCAGGTGTAACACCCCCAGATCCGGGGTCCGGAATCCGGTCGTTACGGTTTCAAATTCTGTCCACAACACTTGAACTTTCCTTAACATAAAATAAATTACATCTCTATGACCCAACACAACAATGTAAAACACACCCGTTATAGTCCCAGAGATGAAATCAGAGTAACAATCAAATTTTTATTAATCACATTATGAGTTCTTATGATCCAAAAGAATTTCAATATAAATACATACTCTTTGCCATCTATTTACACAAGTCATACTAGACCATATACTTGGTACTGAAAGAATAAATCTATCCTACCAATAGCTTCTTCTTCAGCTCTGGTAGTCTCATCGTCCTCGCCCGCGTCGAGTGTGCCTTGTGCGAGTCATCTGGTCTAGCTGTTGTTGTGATATAATAATAAAGCAAGGGTGAGAAATAGCACACCAACAATAATATATAACTGAACGATAATATATAACAGTTCAAAAGTATCTTTCAAACCATATGCCATGCATTTACGGAAATGATGCCAGTATAATATGAACGATGAAGTTACAAGGTAACTTAAAGTATTTGTTTGTAGAAATATCTGCTACATCAAAAGTAAGCGAGATATTCTCATTGTCATTAAAAAGAGGAACTTGCATGAAAAGATTGCAATTCCAGTTATGAACACTTTTCCAGCTCTGCCAATAGTAATCATGTTGCAGGAAATAAATAAGTTTGGATGACGAACCAATGATGGAGTATTCACCGCGCCCGCTGTTCCAATCTTGATGATCAGTTGAGATCGTACAGCTCAAATTAGATTTACTACCGGTAGAAGGAAGAACTGACGGCTTTACTTGTCTACCGCCTTACTAGCTCTCCCCGGCCAACGGTTGGGCCAAAGGGGATGGACCGGCGCTACTCGGCCACTTACACGACTCCTAGTTCAAATAGAATTCATGATTCTGAATGTAACGTTCGTCCCCCTTTCCCCAAGTATAATACTTGTTGATAAGACTCTACAAAGTAGTCGTATCTAGTTGGAAAGGAAAATTCACCAATAACTTCCAAGCTATTGCTTGGTAACGAATATCAACTTGTTCCAACAATCTTACCCCTCGAAAGATGAGAAGGTGAACAACGACTTAATAAGTCAATAGCACCCGAGTTGCGAGTGAAGAGAATACTTTATGACCGGGAAGTCGAAAAGATAAATAACATTTTCCAAGTAAGGTTCCCTTATTTTTAGGGAGATAGACTCAAGAAGAATGATGTCTGAGAACCTTTCTTGATATAAGATTAATAATAATATGTCTCCGAAATATTTTTCGTAATAATCGAAGAAGATAAAACTTATTGAGGTTATTCTAATTATGGAATAAATATTCAGAGAATATTTATTGAATTAAGAATATTTAAAGAATATTTAGGAATATGAAAGAATATCTTTAATCAGAGTATTTTTCAAAATAATCCCTGAAGAAATATCAGGAGAATATTTATTGAATAAATAAATATTTAAATGAATATTCAAAACAATATTCATTAATTAATAAGACCTGAAAGGAATATTTAAGGTAATATTCATAATTAATTAGGAATTTAAATGAATATTAAAAAGTAATATTCATTTAATGAATAATATTCTAAATGAATATCAAGTAATATTCATTTAGTAATCCAAGACTTAAAGGAATATTCGAGATAATATTCGATAATTAAATCAAGCTTCAGATGAATATTAAAATAATATTCATCAAGTAATTAATATCTTAAATGAATATTCAAGAGTAATATTTATTTAATAAAATAATATTCTAAAAGAATATCCAAATAATATTCATTTAGTAGTCTCATCTTTAGAAGAATATTCGAAATAATAATCGATAATCAATTCGACTCTGAATGAATATTGACAAATATTATTCGTCGAATGATTACGTTCAAATAATTATTTGAAGTAAGGATCATTAAATAAATAATCTCGAACGAATATTCAAATAATATTCGTCGCCCGAATAAGGGAAAATATTTACTTAAATATTTTCCTCCGAGGTAACCTCGATATATCAAGAAATATTGACTCCCGGTCTATATTTGATGAATAAGATATATACACCCTTCTCTAAGGGTCTTACAATAACCGGCTTATAATTGATACGTTAGCTATCTAATTTATAAGCCAATAAACAATCAGGGAACAAGCATAATGATATAACTTGAAAGTAGGCATGCATGCTATGGCATATGTATAACAGAAACATATATATATATATATATATATATATATATATATATATATATATATATATATATATATATATTCAATCACAACAACAGCCTAAAAGAAGGGAATTGAAACTTGCCTGATGCTCGAGAAGTGGTAGGGGCTCGTGACAATGTCAAACAATCTAGACAAAGTCAAAAGAAAACGTACGATTAATCCCCTAGATGATTCACTTATAATTCAATGCTTAAACACGTAAGCAATACACAACGAAGGCGTTACTAGCTCGCTTTAGGCTCGTACTATGTCCATGTCAATCGACAAATACTTAAGTCGAAGATTTGTTTTAGAATTCGGATCTCATTCTCCCGTTTCACTAAGCGGTTTACAAAGTTATAATCGAGTGCTCCTTTAAGGGGTTTCTTCGCACTTAACCTTGATTCAAATATTTTTATAAAATCCAAAAATAATCTTTTTGACACAAGGTCTTCTCTCATATCTTTATTATGACCTATAGTATTTAATTACCAAGATTCGCAACCGAATTTATCAATTTAAAGGGGTTCAATTGCAGTTACGAATTCATACGTACGTTTACGAACTGCTTTTACGAATTTTACGATTTCTCCTAAACCGTAAGTCCGAATGCTACGATTCTCATGTCAAAACGATCCTCGTAACATGAGTCAACTATTCATGGCAGGAGATGCTACTGGTCAGTTGGTCACTTAGCACGAAAATGGCATACAAATCATGGCATTGTAAAATCGGGCATTATAACGGCTATGTTTACACGTTTTCCAAAGTTTTCGCATCACCGCGATTCAATCAAGCACTACACCCCATCCATTCTATCATATGAACACATCATTACAAGTCTAATAACATCACATAATCACCATCTCATGGATCATCATCCAACTAATCAACAACCATCAACTAAAATCATAGATCTTAACATACATAACCTACTAACACTAAAATCATCCATAAAAACATATAATAGTCAAAGTAGCTCTAGGGTTTATGAACTTTATACCTTCCTTTGAAGTATGAAAACACTTAACAAGCCTTGCTTGATCCTTGTAATACCTTAACCAAGCTCTAGATCAACCAAAGATTCAAGAAAACAAAGTTAGTTTCTAAGATCCACTATTCATCGTCAATCTTGTAAAAATCATATAAAATCAAAAACTAAGAGTTTGGTTCTAAATTTTTTACCACACCTTCTACTCTTCAAGGGATTTCTTTTGAGCTATATAACACAAGAATCCAACCATGGGAGATAGGGTTTTGAGCCCCATCTTTCTACTGATCAGAACCTGGTCAGTTTTGGTCCTCCAAATTTAAGCATGGATTTGACTAGGCTATACTACTTGGATTTCCATGAAATTTGGAACGAATCTTACCCATGGAGTGTAGAAGCTATGGTTAAAATTTGGTGATTTTATCATGGATAGAAATGGAGATATGAATTTTTCTTTGATCTTTGTTCCTGCTGGGCAGTTTTGGAGTGTTTGGTGTTTTTGCTTTGTTTTCTCTTGTTCTTGCTTGCTTTATGGCCAATAATGCTAACATCTTGTAATATATATCTAATGTCTTTGGATGCATCTCTTCAAGATGTGTTGTCATGCTTTGATTGGTCCTTTTTAAAATATTTTAACCTCACAATTACACTTACGTACTCATCTCTTGCCTTTTAGCACTTAAGTCCCTGGGTGAACTGCAACTAGGTGCTTAGATATTTCTATAAAGGTGTGATGTCATCTTCCACTATCTTTGGTGGATGCATTCTATCTTGTTCATTCGTTTCTTTGTTCGGTTATCGCTCAATTTCGCTGATCGTTCGAAGAATAACCAAGTAGTTTCACCTCTAGGGTTTACCGGGAAATTTCTCGATATTCATAATACCTTCCCCAATCCTTAATATAATCCTCGTGATGATCATGTAGGATATTTAATCTCGATACGAACTTAATCCGTAATCTCGGATTCGTTCGCTTTATTGATTAATCTCGTTATAACGTTTTAGCGGTTTCTAGAACGCTTGTTTCACTGCCTCAGTGGTTTCCTACCTTCATTCTTAAATCAAATATAATAACATCCCAAAATATCAAATCCTCAAAGTTAATATCTCAATTCTTGGATTATAATAATAATTAATCCACTGTCCGGTCAAATATTATACCGAAAAAGAATTTGGAATTTCTGAATTCCGATCGTCTCTGCATTCACTTATTTCCTCCGAGTATTACTAATATGACTTCGAAACATCCATATCACGTCCCGTACATAGGGTGGCGTGAAAAGTTTTCCAACTTACAAAATCACTATTCATCCACCAAATTACTATGCACGTACAGGAAACACTATGCACGTACGGGAAATACTATGCATGTATGGGAAACACTATGCACGTACGGGAAACACTATGCACGTATGGGAAACACTATGCACGTACTCATTTCCCTTCAAGGATCCATTAGCTCCTTCCTGGATGGTAGATTATTCTTATCTAGGTCCTCAACCATCGAATTACTCTATTATGACAATATACCAATGCATCAGGATCATTGTCCAAAGCAATATCCATTCATTACAATCATTGTTCTTTGAAACCACCATTCATTAGTGCTCTTTAACCACATTAAGAAAAGTTTTAATTCTACCCAAAATTCGGGTTATTACAGTCTCCCCTCCTTAAAAGGATTCTGTCCTCGGAATCAGTTTAGGAATAACTGGGGTTACTTCTATCCCATTGCACTTTCTATTTCTCAGGTGGATTCTTCCACTTCTTGATTTTCTTCAAATCTCTCACTAGCTTGACAACCTTATCTCTTAGCGCTTGCTCTTTTCTATTCATAATTTCCACAGGTTGTCCTTCGTAGTTCAGATTCGGTTATGTATATCTATCTGCTCGTACTCTGTCATATGCCGGGCATCTATAGTATACTGATGAGGCACATACGCATGAACCATGTTATGACCATTTTACCGGTTTGGGTGAGGCTGGCTCATAGGCCACCTTCTTGACGCGTTTAAACTCTTCCTTTCATTCTAATCTTGTTAATTCCTTCCACGAGGATACCTTTTCTTATTACAAATCTCGAAGCTCATATTCTCTATCTTGTTTGCACAGAAATACATCAACAAAAACTTGCTTGTCAGAATCCTCTATTAATTCTAGATATTTCCCAATTCCATTGTATAAATGTCAACTCTATTGTCGACGGGGTACTCTGTATTGAAACTAGTTCGAGTATTCTAACAACCGATTCGAGTAACTCTTGATGTCTAGCAACGAGCTCGTCAGCCATCACTGTTTTGGCCTCGCTATCTCATTGTTAACTACTATCACCCCCGGTGTTCCAACCTCTTCTTTAATCATCTCACAGAATGCGAATCTACCTCCTGTGTTCATTCAGTCATTCTCTATTATCTCATCTCTTCTCCTTTCTGAAAGAAAGGCGAATCTCTTGGGGGGATTTGTTTGCGGGGAATGTTGTCTGGTTCGAGGACTCTCAATCCTTTTATCAAAAATCATAATCTTCATATACACACAAGCACACATATTTTCAAATCTGATAGGTCTGAAAGTCGATCATGTTTGATCCTTTTTGATTTCGCACCTTTCCTTCATATATACGATGTTTCGATATACTTAGGGCGAAAACTATCTCAGATAACTCACCGCCAATTCATTAAATTCCACAAAGTTGTGGGTGCAATAGTCAACCCAAAATGACATCACTTACAATTTCATAGTGTCTATACCTAGTGCGATTCACAATCTTGGGTATATCCTCGATTTTTAACTTCCAACCGGTGATGTCCCATTTCCTAATAAGTTTGGAAAATACACAGCGTCCCTGTGCTGCTCAGACAATCTTCTACAATAGTACCTATACTCAATGTTGACTCATTCAACTCTCGAGGTTCGATGCACAATCTTGTGCTAACATATTTCTTTCTTACAACACACCGGTTCCTCACGGTGGCACACTGAGTCTCATCGCACTCTTATTCAACAATCCTCGCATCTGAGTTGATAATTCTTTTATTCCTACTGGGCTAACGGGAGATGCAGCACTAGGCTCTGGACACTCGATATTCATTATTATGTCATCCAAATCGATATCTGGTAGCTTATTAAAACCTTGTACAACCTCCCAAAATCATTATAATTATACTTGGTGTCTCTTTCCTCGGGGTCAACCATATGAGCTAATCAAGCCTCATATCTCTGGCGTCATAATCTCTTAGTCTGAACTAGATTCCAAAATCTCTGACTCCGTCTTTATCCTTGAATTATTTCCCTCATAATCAATTTGGCTCCATTGGGTATCAACTAATCCATCATTATTATAATATCAATTTCTCCCTAATTCGAAAGGAATCAAATCTCTCGATCGAGTGGTACTCTGGGTAGGTTCTCTGGAAATCACTATTCCTTATCCATAAGGAACACTTCCTGAAGTTGATGTAGATATTACATGAAGTAGATAAAATTGCAGAAGAGTTTCAAGCATCGCAGCTATGTCAGGTTGATGAAACTATCATTCATGCAGCTTCCATAAAAGACTGGAAACTTAACGGTTTACTTCGTCAATTTTGTATCGTGGTCCTGGTTTGCCTCAAAACGGGACCTTCTAAGGTACGTAATATGCTTAAGACTCCATCACGAATCGAATCTTTACTTAAACTATTATTACCTTCGATTCTTGCACAATCATCAAAAGAAATGTAACTTCCTCCACTCCGATATGACCTTCAAGGTCTTTCCAAATATCATTTTGTTTCTTTGGTATGAACATTTGTAATTATTCCTTTATACTTAGACTGTCGGCCACCTCATTGGCCTTTCCTGATAATAATAATTTCTGGTAATCCTTGTTCTCTGGATATATTCCAATTCAAACTTTTCTACCTCATTCCCATCGGTGAAAGCATTCTCCCTTAAGCTCTGCTGATGGAGAAAAATATATTTATCAGTCTTTTTCCATAAGTCATTTCTTCCACCTACCCGTGGGAACTTTATCACGTTTATTCCCAATCCTACTTAGGAAACTTATTTTCTTAGTTCTTTCCTTATCTTAGGATAATCTCAACCTTTATAGGTTCAATCCATACTTCCTCAGGGTTCCATACATGCCTCATCTGGCATTATTGTTACTATGTCATACATTCCTTACCAAACTTCCATTTTGAAGTTCGGAATATTACTTTCTTCCTTGTAAGGTTTCATAGGTCATCCTCATCATTCCTCCTGTATTTTCTGGGTACAGGGTATATCAAAATGTCATTGATCAATACTCTAATAATTCTATCTATGTTCTTTCCAGAACTCTTTTTAATAATCCTTACCGGTCATTGTTGCCTTAGCAAGTCCAACTCATATCATCTGAATTCATAATGTCGTTATTAGGGTTAATGCCATCCCTTGTGCATTCCCCAGGGTTTGTCTTAATTTATGGATATCCTATCCTTAATTCAACTGCCAAGGAATTCTTGCATCCTATACTTGGCAATCAAATCATGTATCCTTAATAAGGGTCTCTTTTCAATCATTCTCATTTGATAATCGATCGGTGGCTTAATGCTAACCTCTTCTTTCAGATAGTTGTCAGCCTATTTGACCTTCCAAAAGACAACGTATGTCTATCTGCTCTCTTACAGAACTTGGTAATGGTAGCAAGGATGTTCTGGAAGATATTGATCTAGTTCAACGTGAATCTCTTAGTACTTATCGTTTTTCTCAAAGGTACTTGCCTTAGACAAAATTCTACAGCATACTGATCCATCTATGACCATTTCTATACTCTCTTCATAAACCTTCATTGTTTACTTCCCTTGGTCATAATATATTCATGGTATTTATAATACCCTAACATCATACATCTCAAGTCATTATACTTCCATTTTTACTCGTAATCTTGGGCAATCATATACACATGAATCACTTTAGTACGGGTGACCCCATTCCAAAAAGTCTAGTAAATTCCCAATCCAAACATGGGTTGCAAATGGTTCAGTAGAAGATTCCTACGATCTCATTAATATTTCCTTTATATCAAAAGCCCTTGCAGTCGGCGCTTACTTAAAAGCAACCCTGCTTTGTCCTTTCATTGCTGGTCTAGGTACTTGAAAATCCTTTGTGACTTGGCCTCAACTGACCACACTAAAATAAAAATATATGGTTTTAGGGGTTGGCTAATTAGCATTACTTTTCTAGCAATTGCTTGCATAGTGCCTTCTACTTTGATACCTTTCTACCTTTCCAAAACTTTACTACATATAGGTCTTAATCGACTTCTCGGCACCGTCTCCGGTCACCTTTCCTCCACTTTTATCTTTTCAACTATTCTTATCAATCCCACGTGCCACGCAAGCTTACCATTCATGGTATAACAGCCTTTTCACTTAAGTCAATCCCGGAGTTTCTCAGTCCGACTGGTTTCTTAATTACATTTCCTGTTTTCGTCCAATCTCACTTCATCATTGTATTTCTACAATCAATCGCGATAACCGGGGTCTATCCACCAACCCATATAACGGCTACTTTACCCAATTTACGGGGTTCGCCCCAGTTTCTACTCTCTTCCATGATGTTCTCTGATAATCAGAAAGACAAGGTTTGCCAAAATTCGTTGAATTTCTTTCCAGAATCAAGGAAATTTTGGTCAATCTATCCAACCACCGGTAACACTATGAAGATCAATTTCGAAACCTAGAGAATAGTTCTATGAGCATCCAAGCAGGTAGAATCATAAGCAGTTATAATAACGGAATTATTGACACAAAGTTGGAAGTTTAACCACTAGAAAGGAACCAAATATATATATCCCATAGAAGGGAAATCAAAAGTTTCAAACTGAAACATGCCACCTCTTCCTGATACATATACATCTTAATTGTCGATAATATCAAATGTCAGTCTTCCTAACCACAGGTTTCAAAAGGAACACTACCGTCGGAGTTAGTCGTTTCATAAAAATTGGCACTACTAGGGCCATCCTAGTCTGGTGTACCGTGTTGTTCGAATGCATCCGCAATTACTCTGCCGTGCTGCATAAGCACACCACCTAAACCTGTATGAAATGCATCATAGTGTATCATAAAGTCTTCCTTCTCCCGTTAGGCAACACCAACGCCGGGTCATTACCAATTTCATCTTAAAACATTCTCTATTACCTCTTAACCACTAATCGTATTACTTGATCCATTTGCAATTCAGTGTTAGAATAAACTTAAGGTAACTACTATAATCTATTCGGGGAAAAGAAAGAATTTAATATTCTTCTGAATCACATGCATCTAACGTTCCTGATTCACCATTTTACTGAGTTAAAATAAACTTATACTTAGTACCTGATAGTAGTCATATTACGAGTTTATCATAGACCCACTGGTCTTTTCCTCTGGTAGTTTCTGAGATCATCGTCTGACTAACTACTTTATATAACTTTATCCAATCAGGCCATCACTTTCCACTATCTTTACTTTCGAAGCTGGTTCATTCATAATATGGACATTTCGCTGAATAAAACCACCTCAACAATCTCAATTTGGTTTCATAAAATATAACCCATGAAATCCGCCTTCTCATGGCGAATTACCATTGACAATATTCACACTAATCCATTTATCCGATAATATGGCACTTGTTGCCTCTATCTCAACTGCTCCTGGGTGCTCCCCGTCCTACATCGACGTCTTTGATAATCATGCATCATTCTAAATCTTTTCTCATTAATCTGAAAGTCTCTAAGGATCTTTATCTATCCCCATATAAGACCTCAAGTAATCCTTCCAATCTGTCTTAATTGCTGGTACTACCTCTCGTAGTCCGGCTATAAATCCAACATAAAATTTCAATTCTCTTAATAATATCTCAGTTCTTTGTGCTCACTTCTCTGAGCACTATAATCTTAACTCTCGCTATCCCTCTAGCTACAACCCTCATTTCCTTGAAGTAAACTCCTCATCCTCAATAGAATTCTCCTCTGCTGGAACCTCTTTCGAGTCCTCAATAGGGTACTCTATCGAATTCACAATCCGATCGTCAGCATATAATAAAACATCATCATGCTGCTACTCGTACGCCTCAAGGTCTGTCGCCTTACTAGTCGATACGAGAACGAGCTAAGTTACTATCATGATACTTAAAAAGTTCCCGTAAGGGTTTTAGGTGAACCTGGCAAGGGTCCTTATTATATTAGTGAATTTATTATTATATAACGTCGTATCATCTCTTGGGATATATAACTCTCGCTCTGATACCACTTCTGTAACACCCCCAGATCCGGGGTCCGGAATCCGGTCGTTACGGTTTCAAATTCTGTCCACAACACTTGAACTTTCCTTAACATAAAATAAATTACATCTCTATGACCCAACACAACAATGTAAAACACACCCGTTATAGTCCCAGAGATGAAATCAGAGTAACAATCAAATTTTTATTAATCACATTATGAGTTCTTACGATCCAAAAGAATTTCAATATAAATACATACTCTTTGCCATCAATTTACACAAGTCATACTAGACCATATACTTGGTACTGAAAGAATAAATCTATCCTACCAATAGCTTCTTCTTCAGCTCTGGTAGTCTCATCGTCCTCGCCCGCGTCGAGTGTGCCTTGTGCGAGTCATCTGGTCTAGCTGTTGTTGTGATATAATAATAAAGCAAGGGTGAGAAATAGCCCACCAACAATAATATATAACTGAACGATAATATATAATAATTCAAAAGTATCTTTCAAACCATATGCCATGCATTTACGGAAATGATGCCAGTATAATATGAACGATGAAGTTACAAGGTAACTTAAAGTATTTGTTTGTAGAAATATCTGCTACATCAAAAGTAAGCGAGATATTCTCATTGTCATTAAAAAGAGGAACTTGCATGAAAAGATTGCAATTCCAGTTATGAACACTTTTCCAGCTCTGCCAACAGTAATCATGTTGCAGGAAATAAATAAGTTTGGATGATGAACCAATGATGGAGTATTCACCGCGCCCGCTGTTCCAATCTTGATGATCAGTCGAGATCGTACAGCTCAAATTAGATTTACTACCGGTAGAAGGAAGAACTGACGGCTTTACTTGTCTACCGCCTTACTAGCTCTCCCTGGCCAACGGTTGGGCCAAAGGGGATGGACCGGCGCTACTCGGCCTCTTACACGACTCCTAGTTCAAATAGAATTCATGATTCTGAATGTAACGTTCGTCCCCCTTTCCCCAAGTATAATACTTGTTGATAAGACTCTACAAAGTAGTCGTATCTAGTTGGAAAGGAAAATTCACCAATAACTTCCAAGCTATTGCTTGGTAACGAATATCAACTTGTTCCAACAATCTTACCCCTCGAAAGATGAGAAGGTGAACAACGACTTAATAAGTCAATAGCACCCGAGTTGCGAGTGAAGAGAATACTTTATGATCGGGAAGTCGAAAAGATAAATAACATTTTCCAAGTAAGGTTCCCTTATTTTTAGGGAGATAGACTCAAGAAGAATGATGTCTGAGAACCTTTCTTGATATAAGATTAATAATAATATGTCTCCGAAATATTTTTCGTAATAATCGAAGAAGATAAAACTTATTGAGGTTATTCTAATTATGGAATAAATATTCAGAGAATATTTATTGAATTAAGAATATTTAAAGAATATTTAGGAATATGAAAGAAAATCTTTAATCAGAGTATTTTTCAAAATAATCCCTGAAGAAATATCAGGAGAATATTTATTGAATAAATAAATATTTAAATGAATATTCAAAACAATATTCATTAATTAATAAGACCTGAAAGGAATATTTAAGGTAATATTCATAATTAATTAGGAATTTAAATGAATATTTAAAAGTAATATTCATTTAATGAATAATATTCTAAATGAATATCAAGTAATATTCATTTAGTAATCCAAGCCTTAAAGGAATATTCGAGATAATATTCGATAATTAAATCAAGCTTCAGATGAATATTAAAATAATATTCATCAAGTAATTAATATCTTAAATGAATATTCAAGAGTAATATTTATTTAATAAAATAATATTCTAAAAGAATATCCAAATAATATTCATTTAGTAGTCTCATCTTTAGAAGAATATTCGAAATAATAATCGATAATCAATTCGACTCTGAATGAATATTGACAAATATTATTCGTCGAATTATTACGTTCAAATAATTATTTGAAGTAAGGATCATTAAATAAATAATCTCGAACGAATATTCAAATAATATTCGTCGCCCGAATAAGGGAAAATATTTACTTAAATATTTTCCTCCGAGGTAACCTCGATATATCAAGAAATATTGACTCCCGGTCTATATTTGATGAATAAGATATATACACCCTCATCTAAGGGTCTTACAATAACCGGCTTATAATTGATACGTTAGCTATCTAATTTATAAGCCAATAAACAATCAGGGAACAAGCATAATGATATAACTTGAAAGTAGGCATGCATGCTATGACATATGTATAACAGAAACATATATATATGTATATATATATATATATATATATATATATATATATATATATTCAATCACAACAACAGCCTAAAAGAAGGGAATTGAAACTTGCCTGATGCTCGAGAAGTGGTAGGGGCTCGTGACAATGTCAAACAATCTAGACAAAGTCAAAAGAAAACATACGATTAATCCCCTAGATGATTCACTTATAATTCAATGCTTAAACACGTAAGCAATACACAACGAAGGCGTTACTAGCTCGCTTTAGGCTCGTACTATGTCCATGTCAATCGACAAATACTTAAGTAGAAGATTTGTTTTAGAATTCGGATCTCATTCTCCCGTTTCACTAAGCGGTTTACAAAGTTATAATCGAGTGCTCCTTTAAGGGGTTTCTTCGCACTTAACCTTGATTCAAATATTTTTATAAAATCCAAAAATAATCTTTTTGACACAAGGTCTTCTCTCATATCTTTATTATGACCTATAGTATTTAATTACCAAATTCGCAACCGAATTTATCAATTTAAAGGGGTTCAATTGCAGTTACGAATTCATACGTACGTTTACGAACTGCTTTTACGAATTTTACGATTTCTCCTAAACCGTAAGTCCGAATGCTACGATTCTCATGTCAAAACGATCCTCGTAACATGAGTCAACAATTCATGGCAGGAGATGCTACTGGTCAGTTGGTCACTTAGCACGAAAATGGCATACAAATCATGGCATTGTAAAATCGGGCATTATAACGGCTATGTTTACACGTTTTCCAAAGTTTTCGCATCACCGCGATTCAATCAAGCACTACACCCCATCCATTCTATCATATGAACACATCATTACAAGTCTAATAACATCACATAATCACCATCTCATGGATCATCATCCAACTAATCAACAACCATCAACTAAAATCATAGATCTTAACATACATAACCTACTAACACTAAAATCATCCATAAAACCATATAATACTCAAAGTAGCTCTAGGGTTTATGAACTTTATACCTTCCTTTGAAGTATGAAAACACTTAACAAGCCTTGCTTGATCCTTGTAATACCTTAACCAAGCTCTAGATCAACCAAAGATTCAAGAAAACAAAGTTAGTTTCTAAGATCCACTATTCATCGTCAATCTTGTAAAAATCATATAAA
Source organism: Saposhnikovia divaricata (assembly GCA_036435485.1). NCBI lineage: Eukaryota > Viridiplantae > Streptophyta > Magnoliopsida > Apiales > Apiaceae > Saposhnikovia > Saposhnikovia divaricata. Next base: position 145,596,234 of record CM071596.1, on the reverse strand, counting down.
ATCAAAAACTAAGAGTTTGGTTCTAAAATTTTTACCACACCTTCTACTCTTCAAGGGATTTCTTTTGAGCTATAGAACACAAGAATCCAACCATGGGAGCTAGGGTTTTGAGCCCCATCTTTCTACTGATCAGAACCTGGTCAGTTTTGGTCCTCCAAATTTAAGCATGGATTTGACTAGGCTATACTACTTGGATTTCCATGAAATTTGGAACGAATCTTACCCATGGAGTGTAGAAGCTATGGTTAAAATTTGGTGATTTTATCATGGATAGAAATGGAGATATGAATTTTTCTTTGATCTTTGTTCCTGCTGGGCAGTTTTGGAGTGTTTGGTGTTTTTGCTTTGTTTTCTCTTGTTCTTGCTTGCTTTATGGCCAATAATGCTAACATCTTGTAATATATATCTAATGTCTTTGGATGCATCTCTTCAAGATGTGTTGTCATGCTTTGATTGGTCCTTTTTAAAATATCTTAACCTCACAATTACACTTACGTACTCATCTCTTGCCTTTTAGCACTTAAGTCCCTGGGTGAACTGCAACTAGGTGCTTAGATATTTCTATAAAGGTGTGATGTCATCTTCCACTATCTTTGGTGGATGCATCCTATCTTGTTCATTCGTTTCTTTGTTCGGTTATCGCTCAATTTCGCTGATCGTTCGAAGAATAACCAAGTAGTTTCACATCTAGGGTTTACCGGGAAATTTCTCGATATTCATAATACCTTCCCCAATCCTTAATATAATCCTCGTGATGATCATGTAGGATATTTAATCTCAATACGAACTTAATCCGTAATCTAGGATTCGTTCGCTTTATTGATTAATCTCGTTATAACGTTTTAGCGGTTTCTAGAACGCTTGTTTCACTGCCTCAGTGGTTTCCTACCTTCATTCTTAAATCAAATATAATAACATCCCAAAATATCAAATCCTCAAAGTTAATATCTCAATTCTTGGATTATAATAATATTTAATCCACTGTCCGGTCAAATATTATACCGAAAAAGAATTTGGAATTTCTGAATTCCGATCGTCTCTGCATTCACTTATTTCCTCCGAGTATTACTAATATGACTTCGAAACATCCATATCACGTCCCGTACATAGGGTGGCGTGAAAAGTTTTCCAACTTACAAAATCACTATTCATCCACCAAATTACTATGCATGTACAGGAAACACTGTGCACGTACGGGAAATACTATGCATGTATGGGAAACACTATGCACGTACGGGAAACACTATGCACGTATGTGAAACACTATGCACGTACTCATTTCCCTTCAAGGATCCATTAGCTCCTTCCTGGATGGTAGATTATTCTTATCTAGGTCCTCAACCATCGAATTACTCTATTCTGACAATATACCAATGCATCAGGATCATTGTCCAAAGCAATATCCATTCATTACAATCATTGTTCTTTGAAACCACCATTCATTAGTGCTCTTTAACCACATTAAGAAAAGTTTTAATTCTACCCAAAATTCGGGTTATTACAGCAGGGATGAACCTGAAGCTCCGCTAGGAGCCTTATGATGAACTGGTCTACCGGGAATCTCAGACCTGCTTCAAGGGCACCTTTGTAGACACATAGCCTCTCTGGGTGCCAATTACAGGTTCTGTCAGCTAAGCCAGGAAGGCAAACCTTGATCACGTCCGGAAAGCCATATATCTTCTTAATATTTTCGACATCTTGCTTGTCGAACTTGGACGGACAATGATACGCAGCTAACTCAGAGTTGTTGGGAAATGCATCCCTCATAGTACTCAATAAGTCAATTAAAGAATCAAATCGACGATCAATATATCTAGGGGGATTCAGTCGAAGATTACCTCGCAGTGTTTTGGCCAAAGCTCTCTTGGCCATCGCCTCGGACATAGAGAATGATGAAGCTGGAGCGCGGTCGCCATCTGCCATCTTGAGCTCAAACTTGAAGCTAGAACTTGAGAGCTTTAGAACTTGAGAACTTCAGAGAGAATTTTAGAAGTAAGAAGAAGTGAAGTGAATGAAAATGAAGGCTCCCCCCACTCTTTTATAGAAGATGGATGACCTTCTATATCAGGTTGAAACACAGCCTGGTTCGTGTTTGCAGGTCGTCTATCGTTCATATACAGAAAAATGGATTTCATCTGCTATATCCGGCAACAATTATACCGGTATGTATGATTCCGGGAAAGAAAAGAAGGATTTACGTGAAGATATAGTAGTAAGCTGTGCCAAGGCACTCATCTGAGCTTAAGGAGCTAATTACGTTTAAGGAAGATAGAATACAATCAGTTAGTCTTGCTATTAAAGAAACTGATTATGCTCTGAAAGGAGGTATACAACATTCATGATCAAGGACGTGATTCTAGAACGAGACTCCAGGCATTGTGAAAAGCTCCGAGAGGCACGACACAGCAACGATGAGGCACCTGTCGGGCGATCAAGAAGCACCCGGCAGGCAACCAGAAGCACCTGGCAGGCAACCAGGATCTCCTGGCAGCCGACCAGGTGCCATGGAAAGGGTCTGGCCGTCCAGGATCTCCTGGCAGCCGACCAGGTGCCATGGAAAGGGTCTGGCCGACCAGGATCTCCTAGCAGCCGACCAGGTGCCATGGAGAGGGTCTGGCCGACCAGGATCTCCTAGCAGCCGACCTCATGGCACCTCCCGTCAGTTGTTCAGATCGTTTGATGGTTCTGTAAGATCGAGATCAAGATCGAGGTTCTGGATCCCTAGGATCAAGATCGAGGTTCTGAATCCTTGAAAGTCACGGGTGACCAATATACTAAATTAAAGATCAAGATCGAGATCAAGATCGAGGTTCTGGATCCCTAGGATCAAGATCGAGGTTCTGAATCCTTGAAAGTCACGGGTGACCAATATACTAAATTAGAGATCAAGATCGAGATCAAGATCGAGGTTCTGGATCCCTAGGATCAAGATCGAGGTTCTGAATCCTTGAAAGTCACAGGTGACCAATATACTAAATTAGAGATCAAGATCGAGATCAAGATCGAGATCAAGATCGAGGTTCTGGATCCCTAGTATCGAGATCGAGGTTTTGGATCCTTGAAAGTCATGGGTGACCAAGATACTAAATTGAAGGTCGAGTTGAAACGTCGTTTAAACACTTCCACACAACTTGAGGCACCTGTCGGGCGATCAAGAAGCACCCGGCAGGTAACCAGAAGCACCTGGCAGGCAACCAGGATCTCCTGGCAGCCGACCAGGTGCCACAGAGGAGGGTCAGCCGACCAGGATCTCCTGGCAGCCGACCAGGATCTCCTGGCAGCCGACTAGGATCTCCTGGCAGCCGACCAGGAGCATCTGGCAGTTGACCAGGAGCCACAAAGAGGCTCAATCTGACTTCCCGATACTCATTTTGGCACCCCCTATCGTTTGATTGAATCGTTTGATGGTTTTGTTGAAGGTTTCTCACTTTCCGTGACAAACATCGACCTTCGAATTAGCACCATTCAGTGCCGTTTTATGCCATTTAACGTCGTTTACACAGATATTGAAACGTCGTTTAAGCATCGTGTGACATCATTAATGTCAACCTGGATCTCCCGTCAACATGTCAGACGATCGAGAAGCACATGTCAGACGATCGAGAAGCACATGTCAGACAATCGAGAAGCACATGTCAGACGATCGAGAAGCACATGTCAGACGATCGAGAAGCACATGTCAGACAATCGAGAAGCACATGTCAGACGATCGAGAAGCACATGTCAGACGATCGAGAAGCACATGTCAGACGATCGAGAAGCACGTGTCAGACGATCGAGAAGCACCCGGCAGAAAACCAGGATCTCCTGGCAGCCGACCATGTGCATCAAGGAGGGTCAGCCGACCAGGATCTCCTGGCAGCCGACCAGGATCTCCTGTCAGCCGACCAGGATCTCCTGGCAGCCGACCAGGAGCACCTGGCAGCTGACCGGGACCCTTGTCGGCTGACTCGTTGCCCGGAAGAGGTTACAATTTTCCAGAATCTCCTCCGTCTAGCACTGTTTATCAACGTTTAACATTGTTTAAACGTCGTTTAAAGCTGACTAGCACCGATTAGTGTCGTTTAGGCACCGTTTAGTGCCGATTAGCACCGATTAGTGTCGTTTAAGCGCCGTGTAGTGCTGATTAGCACCGATTAGTGTCGTTTAAGCACCGGTTAGTGCCGATTAGCACCGATTAGTGTCGTTTAAGCGCCGTTTAGTGCCGATTAACACCGATTAGTGTCGTTTAAACACCGTGAGTGCCAATTTATCCTTTCAGCATTGTTTAAACACTGTTTAAGCATTGTTTAAGGCCCTCTAGCGCCGTTTAGTGCCGTTTTATGCCACTTAACGTCGTTTAAACATTGTTTAAGCATCGTTAAGACTGATTAGTGCCGATTAGCATCGAATTAACATTGTTGTGAACGCGTCGGTCGCTCCACGCTTCACATAAAGACAATACTCGTGAAACACTAGTGTACAAAGATAAACCCTGACCCGAGTCTCGAGTTAGACAAGTAAAACTTCAAGGAAATCCTGATCAGCTTTCCTAGAAGTTGGGGGGCAAATGATATGGGCTGAAAATAAGCCCTAAAAATACATTTAATGTGTCATTAATTAGGCCAAGAATGGTCCAAACGTGGGGCCCACCAGCTGGGCCCAAAACCCCAATTATAATATTAATTTCGTAATTAATATTAGGGGTAATAAACAGCTCAGCAAATAAGAGTCAAACAAGGATATTACTCTTGCCTGGCTTAGCCTCCAAGATACACAATTCAATATGGAAACTGATTCCTACAAGGAGTAGATCTAGAACCTTCCTCAAAGACTTGCCCACCAAGTCTCCGAATCCTACCATAATTCTAAGGCTTCTCAGCCTATATAAAGGGCCTGACCCCTCATTCTCAGAACTACGTTGGCTTGATTCTCAATACGAGATACGTAGGCACTCTGTGAGGACCGATTACAGTCTCGAACGCAGAAACTGCCATTAAAGCGCGAAGCTCAACCACCCTAGCAATAATTACAAATCGTAACCGAGTTTTAGATCCACAACACGCACAAACAAGTTAGAGCCTCAGAAACGATAATCAAAAGTAACACTAAATATTACAATTCATCTGTACAATCCAGAATCTTACGCACTTCCACTTATACAACTACACTTGAAGACAAGTTTTACTATTACAGTTGAAAACCTATCAGACTTACTCTGTAGTATTTATCAGGAACTAAATCATCTCCGGGGTAAATCTTCTACTCCTCTTCTGCTGGTGCGGAGTTAACCGACCAAATTCTTCTCTTTCTGAAAAGTTTTTATAAAGCAAGAATGAGCTACATAATGCTCAGCAAGTTCACCATTTTGAAAAATAATGTGGTTTATTTCGAAAACATTCCCAACTGTATGGGTATATATCTCAGATTTCAAAACATAATTGGACAACATATATGTCCGAGTTTGAATAAAACATTTATACTCACTAAGGAGCTTTAAGAATAACATATGAACCCTTTATAAGGTTCCCATTTCAATATATCTCAAGTTTGAAAATATATATACATATGAGTATATCATTTTCGGCAAAACACTCTACGGTTAACATACTGTACAAGAAATACATCATTGCAAACCTCTTTCCTTCCATTAGCTTGGAAGGTTTCTCATTCAAAAACATTTCATTCTTTGAAATAATTGCAAGAGTGCACTAACACGTGCCAATCTTTATAGAAAATCTTGCAGTTCTAGATACTGCACGATGTCAATATTTTTCTTATCAAAAACCACACTATCGGAAACTTGGCACTTAGGCCCAAGAAGCAATGTTTGAGTATTTTTCCAGAGTGGAGGATGGGACTGGAAGAAAACATAAAAACTGACAAGGATTGACGATGATCAGTCATCACAACCAAGTCCAACAATCCGCGGGTCTTCTCTACCGGTAGAAGGATAGAAACTACATCTGTAACTATCCTCGGGTGAAAACTACATCCGTAATCACCCTCGATGAAAACTACATCCGTAATCATCCTTCGACAACACCTGGGCCGGAATAATTGATGGACCGCCTGGCTCACGGCCGCTTACACATCCCGGGAATCGTTCGTCAACGATTCCCACACCTGCCAGAGTCCTTTTTTTTCTTTTCTTTTCAAAAATCATTTTGATAGAAAATTCGAGTAGTTGAAGTTCGACCTCAGTCAACCGATAATTCCTGAAAAACGCACAAGAAGCAAAACCTGACCGGGGGTTTTCGAAAATGTTTTGGGTTCGAAGGAGTTCGAGTTTGAAAACGCTAAAGGTATCTTGGATTAGTTTTGTCTTTAAAATGATGAACAATAATTAATAAATGATATTTTGAGATTTAATATAAAAAATTAATAAAATAATTATTTAATTAAAATAAGCTTTTAATCCAAGATAGATATTTTTGAGTATTTTTAACAACGTAAAAATAAAAGTAAATACTTAAGTATACGATACTTCCCGAATGACCCTTCGGGTTTTCGCAATTTAATCACGATACAATAATATACCGCTCCCCGGTCAATAGTATATTTGGGACCGCTACGACCTCTATTGCTAGAGTCGTTGTCCGAAGAAAACACTTTCATTCTAAGTTCAAGGGTGTACAAGCACATATGCATATATCTCAAACTTCAACATAATCTCGTAAAGCATAAGCATATAATACGTTTGGAAGCTATAAACACAACAGTGAAAATCCTTATATATAAGTTTTGAAAAGTAAACTTGCCTTGGTTAGGGTGGGGTGGTCGAGCTCGCGGCGTGGAACGAAGATCTATACATAATCAATATTCGTACGTTAGTACCTTAACAACACTACTTAATCGTGAGGTTTTAAAGGATGTAAGACCAACTTAACGACTCCAATTTGTGACCACTAACCCTCCCATATGACCATGTCATCACTTTATCACATTCGTTATCCATTCAACTCGAATCCATTCCTCAAACTTGAAACACAAGTGAGTACTCTTAAAACTACGTTAAACTAACCTCCTAGGTGATTTTTTACACTCGCGCGCACTTCGCTTTAACATTTTTATAAAATTGAAAAATACAAATCTTACTCCAATTCTTTCGGACAGCCTTCACAACTGTATAATCTAACTACCCTCAAATTTTCATAACAGTAGCATAATTTTAAGGGGTCCTAACTCAGTTCACAAGTGGACAACACAGTGCAGTCTGAATTCCAGAACCACACTGCACTAATCCGGCCATAACTCAAGATCTACACATCTCCTGGGTATGAACCTTATATTTCTAGAAACTACATTCAATTATCTTTCCAACCATATAAATTAGGTCCTCGGGTGACAAGATTTAGGGGTTCAAAACCCTCTCACAATACAGTACATACTCCCAGGATTTAACACAGCACACATCTTTTCTTAAACATTCAAGAACCCACTTTATACATCACATCTACCATCAAAACCACCAAGATTTGTCTCTATAGCATACATGGGGTTATATACACTAAGTACAAGCTTTAAAATCACATCAACAACATATAACCTCAAGATTTTCATCATCCATAACTCCTATAACCAAGATATGCACTAAAACTCTTAGATCTAAAATTATAAACCATAAACAATCCATGACTAAGAGTGGTTAGAGTTTCATACCTTCCTTGATGTGTGTAATAGCTTTCTAAACCTTGTATAATCCTTGTATAGCCTTGGGTAAGCTTGAATGATCAAAAGAAATGAAGAAAACAAAGTTAGTAATTCGGAGTTATTAGAACCCGACTGAAAGATCATGGAAAACGAGACCCTTACCGAGCTTTTCTGATTGAGGCTTCTAAAGGAAAGTTGTAGAGCATCTTAACAGCTTTCCAACAAGCTAAAGAACACCAAATTTCATTGAGTAATGAAGGAGATATGGCCGTTTGAAAATCAATACAGAAGCTGTCTAGGATTCTGGGCAGCTCGGTTCTTCAACTTTAGGAGGAGATTTGACTAGGCTATACTCATCATATTGACATGAAATTTTGAGCGAATGTTCTTCATAGTATGAGGGAGATGTGGTTAAAATATGGTGATTTTATCATGGATATAAATGGAGATATGAATTTTCTTCTTGAGATTGTTTCTGCTAGCAGCTTGGAAAGAATGGAGAGAAATGGAGTGTTTTGCTTGCTTCTTGGTTACTTGAAAGTTCAAGTGACAAAATAATGTGATATCTAGATATTATTAGAGATGTATGGCTGATCTTATCACCTTGGGGTTTGTGCAAGGAGTATTGGACAGGCTTGCTAATTGTTTTGTTTTTTGTTTGATGTGTGGTTTGAATTATGGGATGTATTATTGATATGTATATCATTCACATATCTCCACCCTAGTCTAGTAGCCTAGGTTCAAGCCATAACTCCTTGTCCCCTAAAGTATGGTGCACATTCTTTACACTATTCATCTAGTTACTTTTTGCTTTCTAGTTTACTCTCCTAATTATCTAGTTACATGATACTTGCATGTAATATCCTTCCTTGTATTTTTATTTCTCCACCAATGGTTGTCACTTAATCCTTAATTCCTCAAAATTAATATCTCATTTCTTGAATATAATAATATATAATTCACTGCCCGGTCAAATATTACACCAGAATACAAATTGGAATTTCTGAATTCCGATCGTCTTTACATACACTTATTTGCTCCGTGAATCACTAATATGACTTCGAAATATCCATACCATGTCTTGTACATAGGGTGGCGTGAAAATTTTCTTGGTCCTCCAAATCACTGTTCATCCATAAATTACTATTCACGCATGACAAACACTATTCACATATATACTTATTCTTAATAAGAAAAGTTTTAATTCTACCGAAAATCTGGGTTCTTACAAGTTCTGTCAGATTTAAATCCATCAGAATTTGCTTTGTCATTATCAGAATTAACAAATGCATGCTTAGTATTCAGACTCTTTGTTCTACCAGAATTTGTACTTTTATTGAATTTTGGCAAGGGATCATAATAATTGTAGTACAAACTATGGTATTCTTCACATGTATAGATAGAATGCCATTTACTGCCACAGTGAAAACAAGGATTCTGTGGTTTATAAAATACTGATCCATAAATTACTATTCATGCATGACAAACACTATTCACGTATATACTTATTCTTAATAAGAAAAGTTTTAATTCTACCGAAAATCTGGGTTCTTACAGTCTCCCCTCCTTAAAAAGATACCGTCCCGGAATCAGTTTAGGAATCACTGGGGTTACTCCTTCTTTGTTTCACTCTTTTAACTTCTAGGTGGATTCTTCCACATCTTGATTTTCTCACAATTCCTTATTAGTTTGAAAACCTTGTTCCTCAGTACTTGTTCTTTTCTATCCATGATTTCCACGGGTTGCTCCACATAGGTCAAGTCTGGTTGTAGGTCCACTTGGTCGTACTCTATCACATGCCGATAGTCGATATGGTAGGGTCGTAACATAGACACATGAAACATATTATGAATTTGCTGCAAGCTTGGGGCAAGGCTAACTCGTAGGCTAACTTCCCAATATGCCTCAAAATCTAAAAAGGTCCAATAAACCTCAGACTTAGCTTCCCTTTCTTACCAAACCGCATCAATCCTTTCCAGAGGGATACCTTTAGCATCACGAAGTCTCCCACCTCATACTCCTTTGACATCTCATAAAAATTGACCATTCGAAATAATGGGTTTCGTAAAAAAAAAACCAATGACTTTTACATACACTTGTCTGCACCGTAAAGACGTAATATCAATTCAAAATCTTCATTTAATAATTCATACATATCGCGATTGCAAAAATTTCTCATCCACCCATAAAATTACTATTCGTCCAGGTTTCGAATATTCACGAAAATTAGGGTTAATGCAGTCTCCTCTCCTTAAAGGATTCTATCTTAAGAACCTAAGGAAAATAGTTATGGATACAATTCCAACTTTACCCTTTCCAACTCCCAGGTTGGCACTTCAAGCCTTTTTGTTCTCTCACCTTGGTCTCACCAACGCTTTAATGTTGTTTCTCAACGCATGCTCTCCTCGACCTGTATTCCTTATCGGTCGTTCTATGAATGAAAATTTCTATCCCACTACTTATACGTTCCTCTTCTACCTTGTTCATAGTATCCGTGGTGAGTCCTTGTATCGTTGGCCCGTGAATACTTTATGGTCGTGTTTTATAATCTGAGACAACGTCAACACGCACGGTATTCCTCATATTCCTTGGCTTGATTAGAACTCATGTGTTGCCTTCCGTCAGCCGTTACCACTTCCTATGGATAGTGTATAGTCTTCGGTATACGTCGAACCAGTTTAGCTACTATATCCCTCGTTCATTGACTTCTTCGTAATGCAAGAAAAGCAAAACTTCTTCTTTCGCAGTACGCTTTACAAGAGACGTCCTGACGTTCGTATGGTGACGATCGTGATAACAACATTCAATTCATGGATAAGTTTTTTTTTTTATTCTCGACTACCCCGTGAAATCTAAGGCACGACACTAAATATAAATCTGATCGTCTGGATAATTCTTCTTCCCTGTCCGTCAGCCATAGATCAAATTAGTACATACGCCCAATCTCTTTGTTACATATACTTGAAAGCACCTTCAATATTTGAAGTTTAACCCTAAGTCTTTATCTGACGTAATCGCTGCAGAAGTCTTATATTGCACCACCATCTCTTCCGTATATAAATCGATAATCTTCTAAATGGAAGGTCTCTCGTAGGTAAATCACTTGGTCCAACAATTATAGATCAACTAGGGCCATCTCTTGGCTCGGTCTTCGGCGACCTATTTATGAAATTCATTATAATTCTGTACACGTTCAAGATTTTCTACAGGCGGAATTAATCCATTAGATCTCTATCATTCTGCTTTTGACATGTCGCGTTTGTACTTAATAGTTTGCCAATACCATTCTTCATATCCGTTTGCCAAACATTCTCTTAATTCTATATACATCTTAGTCCTTCCCCATAATTTAGTCATTTTCCTCTAACATTATTCTTTATTGTATATACTCTATTTTCTTGGTCAATACTGACTGAATTCCAATTTCGAATAATCCCTTCTATAGGTATCGACCACCACACTGGCCTTTCCTGGGTAACAAATTTCTCCATTATACTCCCTGCTCCCTTTCGTCACCTTCTCTTTCTTATGTTTAGTTCTAATATGAAGATATACTTATGGCACTTGTGGAAAAATTTCACACTTTCTCATAAGGTTAACGTCTCAGTTTTATGCGTGAACGCTATCATGACTAATCCCCGACTCACGGTTAGTATATCATATCCCGTAACCTTTATGTTGTTTAGAAGTATAGGCTATCATCCCCTTTCTACTGCATCAGCACACCTCTTAAACTCTTGAAAGATGCATCATCGTGACCCTCAAAGTCCTCTTCTCATTATAAAGTATAGCTAACAACGAAGTTGTTACTAATCTCTCATATCATTCTTAAAACTTTATTTATTAACCCACATGGGCTTCTGACTCACTAGTCAATCCACATGATACTACCAAAATTTATAATGTTTATATTAATGTGAAATGCCGACTTTGGTGCAGTACAGAGGTCGATCTTGAGTTGGTGAAACCTTCTCTTCAACCTTATTTTTGAAAAACAACTATGCATTTTAACTAGTCAACAATTCCTCCATTTCCGATAAGGGTATCAGTTCTCGATGGTATATGTAAGATGTCATACGCTCGTCCTCCTTCACAACTGGCGCCAATCAGCCTGAGGCCTGCATGCTGCTGCGATTCCCAATAAACTTGATTAGGTGGTAGTCTCGAAGGATCATTGGGATATATCCATGCATCCATTTGCTATTAGGGGCCTGTTAAACTTTATGTCTCTCTATGTGCATCAATCCCTTTAAGCTAAGTAAAGCTTCACATTCTTGCCACAATATTTCTTCCTTTCTTGTCCATCTCACTTCCATGTTAGTTTCCTCTAAGGATATGTTTTACATCGCAATCGATTTGCATTTCCTGGATCAGGAAAAGGCTTGGTAACTCCAGAATTCATTAATATAACATCCTGACAACGGTTGGTAGGAGCGTACTCCCAACCACCTCATCATTTCTTATAACTTTCCTCACAATAATATTAAAGGTCTTGTGGTATGCCCCGACATGTTATTTCTACTTTAATAATTACTCGGCATAACGCTCTGGCTGCACAATTACAACATTTGGTTTTTGATCTCATATTGGTGTAACGGTTCATAATTATACCTCCCGTTCACCTTAGAGCAATCACTTTGAAAGGAATGGTTTCAAAATAACAAGGTCCAATAGATAATTTCAATAAGAATTCCACATTGGATGTTCCAAGAATGTTGATGGTTCCAAATACTAGGAGTCTCGATTTTCGGAGATGTAAGGATGGACAGAAAGAGTACAACAAGGTTTATTCCTTCAGGTTCTGATAATTCTGTAATATGATATCATAGAGAATGTTGTACGAGGGCAATGATTGTTGGATACAAAAGTCATAAAGACGGTATTTATACAATTCTTACATCGGGTGGATACTTTTCCTCCTGAATAATAAGAGGAAATCTAAAGTCGCATTGAAGAAGGTCAGCCAATAGAAAGCAATTCTACTCCATGACAATTAAAGAATGAAGTAGTTTGTCATTCAAGTAATCAATGGTTTCAAATGAATTCTCATTGTATGAATGAAAGAATAAAATATTCAAGTGATATAAAGTCTGATACGAAGATGGGTAAGAGTTCAAGTCGAGTGGGCGACCTCACTAGGTCTCAATCAAGTTATTCATCGAACTTTCATCATCATGCTTTACCGTAGGCAAAATGCATGGCAGAATTGCTGAATAAATTAAATTGGGAGTTGGACCAGTGAAACAATAACTAGTCCTTTTCAAGAAACACTAGCAACTAGCTAGACAAAATTTGCTAGTCCACCTGTTTGAGACATCACCACTAGCTAGGACAATTAGCTAAATGTTCTTCATAATGACACATTGGTGACTAGTCAGAACAATCAACTAGTCATTCATATTGACATATCAACTAGCCTGTTTCGATTGGCTAGAACGAAATCTCAACATCGTAGCCACTAAAGAAACTTTAGGCTACTCAGACCATAAATTGAAATAAGAGGTTAATAAATTTGAAAAAGGAAAATACAGAATTTGAAGGGAATGTTCTAGGTATCGGAACAATCGATAACCTCTCATCAAATATTACTTATCAGTGAAACGGTCCACCCAAGGGTGCCTCCGTACACATGCTTTATCAGATCCTACTATAGAATTAAATTCGGAATACGAATATCAAAATGATATCCTTACTATGATTTCAATGTACGATGTACAATCTTATCTTGAATAGAAGAAAAGAATTCATGAGGGATGTCTGGGCATTAGATCATCCGTGTCCTCAGTAATTTGTTAAATATTTATGAGCTCAACTAAAGAGTGCAAGTATGAAAGAAGCAATCAAATATCAATATTCGTTAAGTAATATTCATCAATTAATTAAGGAAATATTTATTGAACATTCCTTGGATAATTGAAAGAAAGTGTAAATAGGCCTGAGCCGAACAAGATCATCATAAATTTTTGAATAGAATGTTCATGGATCAAATAAAATTACTTCGGATAAGTCCTGCTTTAGGGAAAGTATATCACTGGTTGTTATTCCACAAGTTTGAAGTAGAAAGCTAGAAGGGTTACCTGATATAAACTAATCGAGGTAACATGGTTAGTGAAAAGTTTAAAATGAAGTAGTGCACCAGCCGGTAGTTACCAAAATAAGTTAATAATCATTCGTGCATCTCATTATCACCATTATGAGGGTAACTCCATCTCTTCGTCTTCGTAATACAAGACACCAACTAGTGCGTCTCTCAATCATCATCTTAAATTCATTTCCGTGCTTTATCTTGAAGACCAAGCTTCACATCATTTCGGGGACACCTGCTAAGTCCATAGGGTCCTACTTTATGCCTTTCGACATGAATCACAAGTGGCCAGTTCCCCCTGGGAATAGAACAAAGAGATCTCTCAGGGATCTCGGTGCAGTCCATAGGTTCAGTGGCGGGTGTGTGCCTGTGAACATATACAAAAAAAATATTGAGGTCTACAATACATATATACGTAGTCCCTGATAACATCTCTATCAAAGGATCCCACTCTAGAACCACTGGTCTTTTCTTTTGGTAGACTCTGAGATCGCTGTATCGCTCGTTACAACCATATTCAACTTGACATGAGTCCCTTTGTTAATTCTACTTGTTTGTTCTCTAAGCTGAACTATCGTGCTCTAGCATCCGAATCATGCATGGAATTATCTAGCACTCTCGTCTTATGATAACATTCTCGTATGACATATGTACAATTCGCCATCAAGGGTAATAAAATCCACAACGGCATAGTAACCACCTTTCAGGTAAACCCGTTACTTATCGAAAATCGGATCTTATAGCCAAAGTAAAAGGCTTTCATTATTCCAAGTACTAAGTACCCTTAATTATGTAGGGAAGTCTAAACTTCTTGATTCTTAAAATGCCGACTCCTAAACTCTGGAGGACTATGGGCCACAAAATTTATGCCAGCCTAGTCATCCGATCATATTGGCAATATCGCCTCTACCTCAGCTGCTCTTGAGATTTCGCTCTGCTTCCTACATCATTACCAATGATAGGTCATGTACGACTCTCAAACCTCTATTCATCATTCTGAAGGTCTCTAAGGATTCTATCGACCCTAGTATAATACCTCCAGTCAACACTCCAGTCCATTCTACTCACCGGTACCTCTTCCGATAGTCCAATAATAAGTTTACTACGATCTCTTATGTCATTCTCTTAGTTAGACTTAACTCTCAACACTCTCGTTTCTGAGTACTGTAACTTCTTGCTCTGATACCATTTCTGTGGCGCCCCCAAATCTGAGGTCAAAGATTCAGGTCGTCACATCACCATCCAACCATATCATACCTGTATTAACTTTACAACTCAACAATACATCCATCCAGACCTCAATCTTACGCACAAACAAGTTAGAGCCTCAGAAACGATAATCAAAAGTAACACTAAATATTACATTTCATCTGTACAATCCAGAATCTTACGCACTTCCACTTATACAACTACACTTGAAGACAAGTTTTACTATTACAGTTGAAAACCTATCAGACTTACTCTGTAGTATTTATCAGGAACTAAATCATCTCCGGGGGAAAACTTTCTACTCCTCTTCTGCTGGTGCGGAGTTAACCGACCAAATTCTTCTCTTTCTGAAAAGTTTTTATAAAGCAAGAATGAGCTACATAATGCTCAGCAAGTTCACCATTTTGAAAAATAATGTGGTTTATTTCGAAAACATTCCCAACTGTATGGGTATATATCTCAGATTTCAAAACATAATTGGACAACATATATGTCCGAGTTTGAATAAAACATTTATACTCACTAAGGAGCTTTAAGAATAACATATGAACCCTTTATAAGGTTCCCATTTCAATATATCTCAACTTTGAAAATATATATACATATGAGTATATCATTTTCGGCAAAACACTCTACGGTTAACATACTGTACAGGGAATACATCATTGCAAACCTCTTTCCTTCCATTAGCTTAGAAGGTTTCTCATTCAAAAACATTTCATTCTTTGAAATAATTGCAAGAGTGCACTAACACGTACCAATCTTTATAGAAAATCTTGCAGTTCTAGATACTGCACGATGTCAATATTTTTCTTATCAAAAACCACACTATCGGCAACCTGGCACTTAGGCCCAAGAAGCAGTGTTTGAGTATTTTTCCAGAGTGGAGGATGGGACTGGAAGAAAACATAAAAACCTGACAAGGATTGACGATGATCAGTCGCCACAACCAAGTCCAACAATCCGCGGGTCTTCTCTACCGGTAGAAGGATAGAAACTACATCCGTAACTATCCTCGGGTGAAAACTACATCCGTAATCACCCTCTATGAAAACTACATTCGTAATCATCCTTCCGCAACAATTGGGCCGGAATAATTGATGGACCGCCTGGCTCACGGCCGCTTACACATCCTGGGAATCGTTCGTCAACGATTCCCACACCTGCCAGAGTCCCTTTTTTTTCTTTTCTTTTCAAAAATCATTTTGATAGAAAATTCGAGTAGTTGAAGCTCGACCTCAGTAAACCGATAATTCTTGAAAAACGCACAAGAAGCAAAACCTGACCGGGGGTTTTCGAAAATGTTTTTGGTTCGAAGGAGTTCGAGTTTGAAAACGCTAAAGGTATCTTGGATTAGTTTTGTCTTTAAAATGATGAACAATAATTAATAAATGATATTTTGAGATTTAATATAAACAATTAATAAAATAAATATTTAATTAAAATAAGCTTTTAATCCAAGATAGATATTTTTGAGTATTTTTAACAACGTAAAAATAAAAGTAAATACTTAAGTATACGATACTTCCCGAATGACCCTTCGATTTTCGCAATTTAATCACGATACAATAATATACCGCTCCCCGGTCAATAGTATATTTGGGACCGCTACGACCTCTATTGCTAGAGTCGTTGTCCGAAGAAAACACTTTCATTCTAAGTTCAAGGGTGTACAAGCACATATGCATATATCTCAAACTTCAACATAATCTCGTAAAGCATAAGCATATAATACGTTTGGAAGCTATAAACACAACAGTGAAAATCCTTATATATAAGTTTTGAAAAGTAAACTTGCCTTGGTTAGGGTGGGGTGGTCGAGCTCGCGACGTGGAACGAAGATCTATACATAATCAATATTCGTACGTTAGTACCTTAACAACACTACTTAATCGTGAGGTTTTAAAGGATGTAAGACCAACTTAACGACTCCAATTTGTGACCACTAACCCTCCCATATGACCATGTCATCACTTTATCACATTCTTTACTCATTCGACTCGAATCCATTCCTCAAACTTGAAACACAAGTGAGTACTCTTAAAACTACGTTAAACTAACCTCCTAGGTGATTTTTTTCACTCGCGCGCACTTCGCTTTAACATTTTTATAAAATTGAAAAATACAAATTTTACTCCAATTATTTCAGACAGCCTTCACAACTGTATAATCTAACTACCCTCAAATTTTCATAACACTAGCATAATTTTAAGGGGTCCTATCTCAGTTCACAAGTGGACAACACAGTGCAGTCTGAATTCCAGAACCACATTGCACTAATCCGGCCATAACTCAAGATCTACACATCTCCTGGGTATGAACCTTATATTTCTAGAAACTACATTCAATTATCTTTCCAACCATATAAATTAGGTCCTCGGGTGACAAGATTTAAGGGTTCAAAACCCTCTCACAAAACAGTACATACTCCCAGGATTTAACACAACACACATCTTTTCTTAAACATTCAAGAACCCACTTTATACATCACATCTACCATCAAAACCACCAAGATTTGTCTCTATAGCATACATGGGGTTATATACACTAAGTACAAGCTTTAAAATCACATCAACAACATATAACCTCAAGATTTTCATCATCCATAACTCCTATAACCAAGATATGCACTAAAACTCTTAGATCTAACATTATAAACCATAAACAATCCATGACTAAGAGTGGTTAGAGTTTCATACCTTCCTTGATGTGTGTAATAGCTTTCTAAACCTTGTATAATCCTTGTATAGCCTTGGGTAAGCTTGAATGATCAAAAGAAATGAAGAAAACAAAGTTAGTAATTCGGAGTTATTAGAACCCGACTGAAAGATCATGGAAAACGAGGCCCTTACCGAGCTTTTCTGATTGAGGCTTCTAAAGGAAAGTTGTAGAGAATCTTAACAGCTTTCGAACAAGCTAAAGAACACCAAATTTCATTGAGTAATGAAGGAGATATGGCCGTTTGAAAATCAGTACAGAAGCTGTCTAGGATTCTGGGCAGCTCGGTTCTTCAACTTTGGGAGGAGATTTGACTAGGCTATACTCATCATATTGACATGAAATTTTGAGCGACTGTTCTTCATAGTATGAGGGAGATGTGGTTAAAATATGGTGATTTTATCATGGATATAAATGGAGATATGAATTTTCTTCTTGAGAGTGTTTCTGCTAGCATCTTGGAAAGAATGGAGAGAAATGGAGTGTTTTGCTTGCTTCTTGGTTACTTGAAAGGTCAAGCGACAAAATAATGTGATATCTAGATATTATTAGAGATGTATGGCTGATCTTATCACCTTGGGGTTTGTGCAAGGAGTATTGGACAAGCTTGCTAATTGTTTTTTTTCTTGTTTGATGTGTGGTTTGAATTATGGGATGTATTATTGATATGTATTGATATGTATATCATTCACATGTCTCAACCCTAGTCTAGTAGCCTAGGTTCAAGCCATACCTCCTTGTCCCCTAAAGTATGGTGCACATTCTTTACACTATTCATCTAGTTACTTTTTGCTTTCTAGTTTACTCTCCTAATTATCTAGTTACATGATACTTGCATGTAATATCCTTCCTTGTATTTTTATTTCTCCACCAATGGTTGTCACTTAATCCTTAATTCCTCAAAATTAATATCTCATTTCTTGAATATAATAATATATAATTCACTGCCCGGTCAAATATTACACCAGAATACAAATTGGAATTTCTGAATTCCGATCTTCTTGACATACACTTATTTGCGCCGTGAATCACTAATATGACTTCGAAATATCCATACCATGTCTTGTACATAGGGTGGCGTGAAAATTTTCTTGGTCCTCCAAATCACTGTTCATCCATAAATTACTATTCACGCATGACAAACACTATACACGTATATACTTATTCTTAATAAGAAAAGTTTTAATTCTACCGAAAATCTGGGTTCTTACAAGTTCTGTCAGATTTAAATTCATCAGAATTTTCTTTGTCATTATCAGAATTAACAAATGCATGCTTAGTATTCAGACTCTTTGTTCTACCAGAATTTGTACTTTTATTGAATTTTGGCAAGGGATCATAATAATTGTAGTACAAACTATGGTATTCTTCACATGTATAGATAGAATGCCATTTACTGCCACAGTGAAAACAAGGATTCTGTGGTTTATAAAATACTGATCAATTCCTAATGTCAAACTTAGGAACTACAGTAGCCTTCTTTTTACTCCTCCTGCAATCAATAGCAAGATGATTAGGGTTACCACAATTAAAGCATGTTTTCCTTGGTGCATTTGGAATATATTTATAATTATTCTCTTTGTTTATTCCAATTTTACCATTCATGTTCCTCTTAGCAGCAGTGGTTTTCTCTCTATCTGTCGCTTCACAGATTCTGTCTCTGAGTTGTTTCTTAGACAAAAGACCTATATTTTTGACAGATTTAGACTTAGAATTTTGTGTAGAAGTAGATCCCTTTTCTAAAGTAGAGTTGGGATTTTCTGGATACACATACTTAACAAGTTTTAATTTGGTCTTTGTTCTGTCTATTACATGTCTATAGGTTTTTGGATTTATTGACTCATTCACAACAACTCTTCCTGATTTTGTTGTTTCAGCAGTAACAACTTTACCTTTATTCTTCTTTCTGTCCTCTGGTTTATAACCTAGACCCTCTTTCCAGTTCTTATCTATGATAAGATCGTGTGTTTTCTTTCCAGAGTGTGTCCAGGTTCTGAGTTTCTCATTAGCTTCATTAAGTTCTTTTTCAAGTGTAGTACATTTAAACTCCATTTCTAGCTTCATGTGCTTAGCCTTATCACAGTCATTTTGTACTTCTTCCATGAAGAGTAACTCAGCTTGTAGATGATCATTTCTTTTAGTCAATTCTGACATCTCAGATATTATTCTAGCATTTTCAAGAGATTGACTTTTAAAGCTAATATGCAGAGATTTTAAGAAAGATCTTAACTCAGAGACATTATCAGTTTCAAAATCAAAAACAACTTCAGGTACCTTATTTTCAGGAGCAGCAATCTCATCCACATTTGCCATTAATGCATAGTTAACTTTTTCCTCTTCAGAGTCTGAGTAAGAGTCCATCCAATCCTTGCTAGATGAGATAAGAGCTTTGGTTTTTGCCTTTTTTCATTCAGTTGCAAAGTGACCCATTCCATCACAGTTGTGGAATTTGACTTTTGACTTGTCAAACTTGCTGCTTTTGCTTTCATTCTTCTTGTACCTGTTAGTCACAGAGGCATGCCTGAATACATCTAATAACAAGCCTAAGTATGTGTAATGCTATGCATTACTTACATGACCTCTTAACTGAGGGAACCTCTAGTTGTAGAGTTTCTATTTGTTCTGTACTTGTAATAGACATCAAATCCTAGTTGTGTAACTGTACTTATAAAGTCAAGAATAATGCTTGAAAGAAGTTCCAAGGTTCATGCCTCAAGCAAGGAGATAAAGACTGCCAAATAATCACAGTTGGGATTTGAAGAAATGAAGAATTTGCCTAAGTACCAATTCGAGAAGTACATTTGTCTATTCGAGAAGTCTAGCATTCGAGAAGTCAGAGATTCGATATCTCAGAGGACACTATTCGATATCTCTGAATACACTGTTCGATATCTCATTCAGAGATTCGATATGTCTATTACTCTATTCGAGAACTCATGGAGTCAACAAGTCAAAGCATCATTCGAGTTCTCTAAGAGTCAACAAGTCAATGCTCTATTCGATATCTCAAGGACCAAAGAAGCTATTCGACATCTCAGGGATTTGATATGTCAAAATGCTCTATTCGATATCTCAAGGAGTCCTAGAGAAAAGAGCTATTCGAGAAGTGATTCGATATGTCAATATAACGCTATTCGAGAACTCAGAGTTATCGATTAGGTCAATTCGAGTTCTCGAATCAATCACTTAGCCACTTCTCGAATACATTCTTGGAGACAAAATACTGAAGAATTGTACAAGTCAAAAACCTGCAACAAGCCAAGACGCTTTATTTGACTATGTACTATAAAGCACATTGGAAAGCCTACAAAGAAGCTTGGAGAGATAAGACAAAGGGACAAGGAGCTAAAGAAGTGGATCTGAACAGGCTTTGCAAAGTCAAATCTGTAGCCGTTTGGACTCTTACTCAAATGAGATAGACATACTGGAAAGTAGTTTGTTTTACCTACCTTATTTGTAGTAAGTAGGTGTATCCATGTCAAATAGGATACAGCCTCACTTCCTTAGCAGATAAGTTTTTTTTTAGATAAGATTTTCATTTTACATCAGAAGAAATATCTCTCTGAGAAAAACGAAGCTGAGAATACTATCATTTGTATTCACAGATTGTAGCAAAATCTTTATCTAATAAAATATTAGATTAAAGTGATATTGTGTTGTGTTTGTCTTTGTTATCTGCACTTACATATCTCACACACTCAGCACATATCTTGTTACAAAGATTCAAGAACAAAGTAAAGTTCAAGAATCCATTCACCCCCCCTCTGTATTCTTTTACTGTATTTAATACTCAACAAGTGGTATCAGAGCAGGCTGTTTAATCTAAACAGAAAACGATCATGAGTTCGAATACACCAAAGACTACAGGTACGGTGAAGGTCCCTAAGTTCGACAAAGAGAATTACAACCTCTGGAAAATAAAAATGATGTTGTTCATCAAAGCTGCCAATCCTCTCTACCCTGATATCCTCAAGAATGGTCCATTTGTACCACAACAAGAAAATGCTGAATCTACAGTGGGCACAATAGTCATTCCTAGATCATATGTTGCAAAAGAGCCATCCAAATGGACGGACTCAGAGAAGGAAAAGGTTGCCCTAGACAGTCATCTCATGTTGCTGATCATAGACTCCATGGATATGTCGATGTTTGCCAACATAGCATCATGCACATTAGCCAAGGACATGTGGAACCACATCGAGGTGTTATGTGAAGAGACAGAGGAGGTAAGAGAGAATAGGAAACAGATACTGGTCACACAGTATGAGGCTTTCATGGCACAGTCCAAAGAAAGTATTACTGATATGTTTGAGAGATTTCACAAGCTGGTGACTGAGCTTCAAATGAATGGGAAGGTTTACAACACTAAGGAATTAAACATGAAGTTTCTACTATCTGCACCAAACCATCTAGAGCAAAGGGTCATATCTCTAAGAGAAAGAGATTTGAACAAAGTCACATATGATGTGCTCTATGGGGTTTTAAAGACTCATGAGCTTGAGTTGCTTCAGAAGAGGGCTATCCAAGCCAACCAAGGCAGAATGATAAACACATCCTGTGCCTTGATTGTCAACAAATCCGTTCAAGACCTGGAAGCATCTGCAAGTCAACTGAGAATAGAAGAGATAGTAGATGATGAAGAAACTGAAGAAGAAGTGACCGAACCTGTTGATGAAAAGGAAGAAGATGAGTTCTATACTCTTGAAGAGTTGGATGCCATGGAAAACACTTCATATGCTTTTATGGCTAGAAAATTCCCAAACATCAGATTTAAGAGGAATCAGCCCTTCAAGTCTAGATCTCAAAATCATTCATTCAACAAGAGCAAGACACCTGTGAAAGCAAACAAAAATAAATTCAAAACCAGCTATGTGGATAGGTCATCTATGAGATGTTATAGATGCAATGACCTAGGGCATTTTGCCAGTGAATGCAAGAAGCCTAAAAAGAAGGATAAGGAGTTTCTTGAGCTTGAAGCTAAGTATGAGGCTCTGCTAAAGAAGCATACACTAGGTAAGGCCTACATAGCTGAAGGGAAGTGTTGGGATGATTCTGATAGTGATGGAGAAGAACAAGAATTCTGCAACTATGCCTTGATGGCCAACTCCAAGGAAGAACCATCTGAATCAGACTCTCAGGTACCATCCCTCACTACTATAGACATGTCGTTTCTGAATACAAATCAATGGTTGAACAACTATCTGTTGAGATGTTTAATATTCATACTAGTATGACTGCTGCTAATGAAGAAATTGCTAAACTGTCTACTAAGAATGAACTGTTGAACAAAAGAAATGAGGAACTAGAACTAACTGCTATGCAAGTAGAAAACCTTAAACAAGAAATCGAATATCTAAAGAATAAGGTTCTATGTGCTAGTCAAGTTGAGAAAGCTCTTAGGGATGAACTAGCTGAAAATGAATTTAAATTGAAAACATTTAAGAATTCCTCTAGTCTATTGCAGTCCTACCATGAGAAAAATCTAGCTAGACCTAAGGCTGCTATTGGACTTGATTATGACACTCTCAAACAGAGGAAAGGCTATGCAGTCATTGAAGATAACATTGTTGTTCAAGAGGAAGTACCTCAGGTTTTGAAAAAGGCTTAGACCCTAAAATTTAAAACACCAACACTTGAGATTGATGAGGATGCCTTACTCATTAAGCAAATGTTGGATGATGAAGATAAGGCACAATCAAATGAACAACAAGCATCCTCTAAGAGTGAGAATGTCAAAACCAAAGCCAAGGAGCCAGAAGGAGGTAGACCTAGACTTGAGAAATTTGTGAAGTTTGTTTCAGCTAGGAATAATGAGTTTGAGAAGAAAGTGGCTAAAAAGAAACAAAACAGGAATGGCAAATTAAGGATTAACAAGGACAACAATTATGCTTATGTGCCAAATGCCCCTAGGAAAGTTTGTCAAAATTGTTTTAGCACTAATCATTTAACTCATGCATGCAAGAAACCATCTGGTAGTGTTGCTAAACCATTCTATGATTGCTCTGTGCCTTTAAGACATAGAGACTCTTCTTTCTGTGATAAATTTGATTGTATGCCATGTAACATGAATGTAATGACTAGTTGCTTTAATTTGAGAAGACAATTAATGGAAGGTTGCATCAGTCACAATGTTCACACACACAACACAAGAACAAAGTCTTCAAGTCCTCCTAAAGTTAGGAAGGTACCTCTGTCACCTAAGTCTAAGAACCCTGATTTTAAGACTTCTAACAGTGACAAGAAGACTAACATCAAGAAAATTGATAAGCATGTTGTTTATGATAAAACTGTTGCTAAGCCACATGGACCCAAACTTGTTTGGGTACCAAAGGAGAAGTATTATCTTTGTGTTTGTAGGGCAAAGAAAGTGAAAGGAAGGTCATGTGGATTTTGGACAGTGGATGCTCAAACCATATGACTGGTGATATGGCCCTGCTATCACAGTATGAGGAGAAGGCTGGCCCAATGGTTGCTTTTGGAGATGACAGCATTGGCAACACACTGGGATATGGCAAGTTGGAAATTGGAAATGTCATCATTGAAAATGTAGCACTGGTCAAGGGGCTCAAGCACAATCTACTGAGTGTTGGTCAATTTACTGACAGAGGCTTCAAAGTGAATTTCGACAAAGATGAATGTTTGATCACCCACAAGAAGACTGGTGACTTTGCTCTATCTAGAGTAAGGAAAGGAAGCCTGTTTGTAGCCAATATGAACTCTGCAAACAAGGACAAAATTTGTTGCTTTTACTCAAAAGCATCAAATGAAGATAGTTGGCTGTGGCATAAGAAGCTATCACACTTGAACTTCAAAGGCATTAATTCTCTAGTCAAAAGAGAGTTAGTGAGAGGCATGCCCACACTTGAATTCTGTCAAGAAGGAGTGTGTGAGGCTTGTCAAAAGGAAAAAATGAAAAGATCAAGCCACAAGTCAAAGATAGTGACATCAATAACCAAGCCCCTACAACTAATTCATATGGACTTGTTTGGGCCTGTCAATATTATGTCACTAGGAAGGAAAAAGTATGCTCTGGTGATGGTTGATGATTTCACAAGGTATACATGGGTAGAATTTCTGGCATCAAAGGATGAGGCTCCACAAGTAATCATTGAGCATATAAAGAAAATTGACAAGGAAGCAAAGGC
This sequence comes from Saposhnikovia divaricata, assembly GCA_036435485.1. Lineage (NCBI taxonomy): Eukaryota > Viridiplantae > Streptophyta > Magnoliopsida > Apiales > Apiaceae > Saposhnikovia > Saposhnikovia divaricata. The sequence goes on along the minus strand of CM071596.1, from coordinate 145,571,445 downwards.
CAACAATGCAAGTGTGATTGCATTAAGAAGTGATAATGGAACAGAGTTCAGAAATGCCATGCTTGAAGCATTCTGCAAAGAGAATGGTATTTCTCAACAATTCTCACCTCCAAGGACTCCACAACAAAATGGAGTTGTTGAGAGAAAGAATAGAACTCTGATTGAGGCTGCTAGAACAATGTTACTTGATGCAAAGATGCCTACATGCTTTTGGGCTGAGGCTGTGAGCACTGCATGCTATATCCAAAACAGAACCCTCATCAACAAAAACACTGGAAAGACACCTTATAACTTGATGACTGGAAAGAAGCCCACTCTAAAGTATGTTCATACTTTTGGAAGCAAATGTTTTGTGTTAATAGACAATTCAGAATATATTGGAAAGTTTGATGCAAAAGCATTTGAAGGAATTTTTCTTGGCTACTCTATGGAAAGAATTGCATACAAAGTTTATGTCATCACTAAAAAGAAAGTTATGGAAAGCACAGATGTGACATTTGATGACAGCAAACTACCTGGATTAGAAGAAGCCAATGATGAAGATAAAGATCCTTTGAAGTTTGACAATCTAGATGATTCTGATGAGGAGATTGAAACTGAATTTGAGCCCACAATCCAACAAACTCAAGTGAATGAAGAACCTGTGTCAACCAACAATGAAGAAACAAGCATCCAAGACACACATGTGATTAGTGGCAACTTCACAGGGGGAGGAAATGTAAATGATCATGATCTGGATGATGAAGCAACATCAAGGCTGAGAAATCAATCTGAACATAAAAGGAAATGGGATAGAGCACATATTGCAGATCAGATTATTGGAGATCCAAAATACAGGAGTGAGGACAAGGAGAGCAACTCTAAATGAATGTCCCTATGGTTGCTTTCTATCCTAAGTTGAGCCTAAGAAACTTGATGATGCATTGTTGGATCCTGATTGGATAATTGCTATGCAAGAGGAGCTAAACCAATTTGAAAGAAGCAAAGTATGGGAACTTGTGCCTGCACCAAAGGATAGAACCATTGTTGGAACAAAATGGGTTCTAAGGAATAAGATGGATGAAAATGGTGTAGTCATTAGAAACAAAACAAGGTTGGTTGCAAAAGGATACTCTCAATAGGAAGGCATTGACTATGATGAGACTTTTGCCCCTGTTGCTAGACTAGAGGCCATCAGAATTTTCTTGGCATTTGCTGCACATTCTAATTTCAAGGTTTATCAAATGGATGTCAAGAGTGCATTTCTGAATGGGGAGTTGGAAGAAGAAGTATATGTGCAACAGCCACCTGGCTTTGAGGATCCACAATTCCCTCACTTTATCTACAGATTGCTTAAAGCATTGTATGGACTTAAGCAAGCTCCTAGAGCATGGTATGACACATTGTCACAATTTCTACTGGAGAATCAATTCACTAGAGGCACACTGGACAAGACACTGTTTTACAAGAAACATGGTGATGATATTATCTTAGTTCAAATCTATGTGGATGATATCATATTTGGCTCTACAAATGAGAAGCTGTGTGAGAAATTCTCTAAGCTCATGCAGAGCAGATATGAGATGAGTATGATGAGAGAATTAACATTCTTTCTCGGGCTGCAAGTGAGTCAAAGGAAGGATGGCATTTTTATAAGTCAAACCAAATACATCAAGGATCTATTGAAGAAATTTGACTTAGAAGAATGCTCGCCTGCAAAGACACCCATGGCCACTGCCACCAAGTTAGATGAAGATGTTAAGGGCAAGAAGGTAGATATCTCAATCTACAGAGGCATGGTTGGTTCTCTACTCTACCTCACTGCTAGTAGGCCAGACATCATGTTTGCAACATGCTTGTGTGCAAGGTTTCAATCAAATCCAAAGGAATCACATATTATAGCAATAAAGAGGATTTTCAGATATCTGAAGGGCACACCAAACTTGGGGTTATGGTATCCTAAGGACACAGGGTTCAATCTGGTTGGTTATTCTGATGCTGATTATGCTGGATGCAGAGTGGATAGGAAAAGCACCTCAGGTAGCTGCCAGTTTCTTGGACAAAGGTTAGTCTCTTGGTAAAGCAAGAAACAACAATCTGTGTCAACTTCCACAGCTGAAGCTGAGTACATAGCTGCTGGAAGTTGCTGTGATCAAGTGCTTTGGATCAGAAACCAACTTAGAGATTATGGACTTATGTTGGAAAGAATTCCAATCATGTGTGACAACACAAGTGCAATCTCTATAGTTTCCAATCCTGTCAGTCATTCTAGGACAAAGCACATTGACATCAGATATCACTTCATAAGGGAGCATGCAACTAATGGAACCATTGAGTTACATTATGTTCCCATAGAGAAACAACTAGCTGACATATTCACTAAGCCATTAGATGAAGCCACCTTCACAAGGTTGGTTAGTGAGATTGGAATGCTGAATTCTTAAAATTCTGGCTAAGTGAATATATCAACTAGATTGTTGCAGCAGTAAATACTTACTTTATCAAATGCTCAATATTTTTGAAGTAAGTATTGGCTATAGTATGATTTATAAATATTCCACAATGCTACATATGTTGAAAATCATACATCTTTAGCTTGAAATTTCTGTGAAATTTTGAGAGAATCACTATTTAATTTGGTACAATATTCTTCAGTGAATATTTCTGGTAAATTTTAAAAGATATTGAAAATTGAATTTTGTGAGTGAAAAGTTTAGTTCGATAAGTCAGACTTCTCGAATGGTTCATTGTTTTGTCATGGCTCGAGTTCTCGAATAGGCCTATCTAGAACCCTCTTGAGTTCTCGAATAGTGTCTTTTGGAGAAATCGAATAGCACACTCTGAGTTCTCGAATAGAGTATTTTAGTTCTCTAGTGATAGAGTTCTCGAATACTGTATTTGAGTTATCGAATCATTTGAAAAGGCTGATTTTTCGCTGACACTTAATCGCTTTTTGGATTTATATTCAAAATTTCATTTCGCTCATAAAAACACATTTTATTTAGCTTAGAATTATTTTATGAGTTAAATAACTGCCAGCTGTGAGTTACAAACTGCTTGAGATATCGAATAAGCCTTTCTTGACTTATCGAATAGTTGTTTTATACTTCTCGAATGACTGACTTGTCGATACAAAACTTATATCTAATCGACAACTCAAGTCACTCACATATATATAATTCCACAACTGTTCAAATCATTTCATTCGATTTCTCAGGCAGCTAAAGTTCCAAAACCTCTGTAAACCCTAACGTCAAAAGCTAAATTTCTTCTTCAACTTTCATTCTCTTCTCATCTCTCTGTGTAACAATGGCAAATACCCAACTCACAATTCCTACCCACACCAATTTCATAGCAATAACCAACGATGTTGAAGCACCCAATACATCAAGGATGCACTCTCAGCCAACCAAACTCTGTATCTAGACTTACTAGAACAGTTTTGGAGAACTGCTACTGTGGAGGTCGTGGCCCTACAGAATGCAATAACTTCATACGTAATCTATTGCAAGATTCAAGACAAGGAAATCACCATCACTACTAAAGACATGAATCAAGCACTGGGGTTACAACAAGGAGTGTATGACAGTCAAGCTACTGATCAGGAATTGGAAGACTTCTTTGATTTTATCAACTACTCAGATATAATCAAGCTTGGAAATTTGAATAGGAAGTACTTGAGGAAAGAATGAAGCTATGTCTTTGCCACTCTTCTTCAAGTCTTCACAGCAAGGAAGTCCAGCTTTGATCAAATCAGCACACCTGTTCAACAAATAGGATATGCTCTAGCATATGGGAGAAAGATTGATGTTGCTTTGATCATAATGCAAGAATTGTATGGGAGACTTGGTAAGAACTCAGCCAAGAGAGGTAATGAAATTTTCTTCCCTCGCTTTATTCAATCTGTACTTAATTTCATAGATGCTAAATTGATTGAATTGCCTGGGTTAGAAAAAAATAGAATAGGCTATCCGAAATGCATGACCAAACTCATTTTTGGTAGCTTGGAGACTAGGAATGATGTGGATGTAAGACTCAAAATAACTCCCCTTATGGAGAGTTCATTTAGGACTTACCCCCACAACATGCCAATATGTGCCTCAAACGAGTTAGCTAGGCCCAAGCAAGTAGAGCAAAATGCTAACCCAGGGCCTGCTAACCAACCCTCTCAGCCAAACACTTTACCAAACACAGAGCCAACTGCATCATCCTCTCAAAAAGGTGATGTTAGTAAAAAGAAGAGAAAACAGGTTGCTTCTGAACCTCTAAAAATCTTAACTGAAGCAGCCTTGGCTGTAGAATTAGGCATAGCAAGTGAGGAACCTGAGTCACCCTTACTAAGACCAAAGAAGAAGAAGAAGAAGTCTAAAACCACCTCTTCAGTCACCCAAATGGCTGAAGTTGTAAAATCAGGGGCAAACAGCTCACTAGATGTATCCTCTCAACAGGGTGCATCTATAGAATCAAGCATCCTCCCAATGCACCTATTTGTACAGAGTCAGTACATGGGAGTGATAAGGCTGGCACAACACTGAGTGGAGAGCACATCACAATTGAACCTCCCTCTATCTCTCAGGGGGAGTTGCCAAAATCTAATCTACAACACACTTCTCTTCCAGAATCTACCACTCATATTTCTTTGGAGCCTGCAACTCAAGAAATTGAGGAGCAAGGCATTGATCATCAAGAATTCTTTTCTCTTGATGAGCCAATGGATTCAAGTGACTTGGTGCATGACACCTTGCTTACCACCCAGGTACCACATTTAGATGGTCAGGGAATGCATGCTGGGCATCTCCTAATGACACCATCACAAACACAGAGGATTCACTAGTTTTAACTAGAGACTCTGTGCCTGTGTCACCTACTATTGTAACTCATCCCACTCCTGTGGAGACAACAGTAGTAGAGTCTTTCCATCCGATTACAGAAGTTGCATCTGTAACTGAGGAGTCTAGCTTGCCTAGCTCTAGCTCTGACTTTCTGTCACAATGGCTGAAGCCTGTGCAATATGACAGTGCTTCAGGATCAAGATCTGTTCCACCACAATTGATGGTTGAAGCACTTCAAAGCTTAGTTGTGGATCAGATTCCTGAGTTTGTAAAGATAGCCCAGAACTTGGTCACCTCCAATGTGCCAAATCCAGATTATGAAGCAATATTGCTCTGCCATAGAGATGATGTGGAGATGCAGAAAACAAAGATACTTGATGAGGCTGAGAGAGATGGCAATGTAGATGCCTGGATGCAAGGAACTTATGATATCACTCTCAATGAAGCCTTACAGTATCTGAGGGTGGAGTACATCACTTCACTAGGCTCGAATGCTAAATCCTTAACTCCTGGTGAAGTGTATGAAGCCATCAATGACTCGTACAAGGGATTCCTCAAGGCTGCACACTACCTAGGTAAAGGTGTCAAATCAGAAATCAACAAGGTAAGTGATGCAACAGACAAGTCTGTGGGAGAGATAAAGAGGACTTTTGATTCCAAATTCCCTCAATTGGAGACTGTAGTCAAGGACATTCTTGCCTGTAAGTCTACCTGCACCAAGATGGACAATGGTTTGGCTATTCTCAAGGATGCTGTCACAGGCCTGGGGCACAAATTCCAAAATCTCACTGATCAGACAACTGAGGCCAATGCCATGCTTAGGACACTCTTTACAAGTCAATATGGAGACAAGCTGGTCACTGAGGTCCCTGTGCATGAGATGTATAGGTTTGAAGTGCAGAGACTCAAAGAACAATCCCTGTCTGGCTTCAAATCCACTGCATTGTTCAGCAAGGTAGATGCACTTGAACAGGAGGTAGCTACTCTCACTCAATCTAATGCTCATCTCACAGACAAGGTACAAACTCTTACTGAGCAGTTGAACACTCAAGCCACCACCACAGCTGATGTTCTTCTGCATCAACAATCAATGTTGTCTGCAATGATGAAGCACATGGGTCTCCCTCTACCTGAAGAATCTTCAACCCTAAAGGTCAATCCTACAACCTCTGTGCCCTGACAACAAGCCTAAGGGGGAGAAGAGGACATCAAGGAACTCAAATACAAAGGGGGAGAAACAACCAGTAAAGGGCATCAAAATCTTTGAAGGTGGTCATCAAAGAACTTCAAAATCTTTAACTCATGTGCCTGGCAAAGGAAAAGACAAAGTTGATGAGCCTCCTACTTCTCTGCCAGTTGTCACTCTACCAACTGTGCATGTCACTACTCCTGGTGGTCAAAAGCAATCTATCACAACCACAGTGGTTGCAGGGAGTATGCCATCTGACAAACCTCCACTCTCCATATCCAAGAATGCCAAGCCTGTAGAAGTGAAGGTGGTCACTGAGGCCAAACTACAAGAAATTGCAAACTCAAATGTCTATCATGATGATGCATTCTTGGAGTTTCTGAAAGTCTCAAGAGAACAGGCTGGTGACACTCAATTGTATCTAAGGAGCTTGAAGGATCAGATCGATTACTTCACTGTGATACCTAGAAAAGTTGATAGCTCATGACTCAAGGAAGTAATGATGGTAGCAAAATCCAGAATCTGGCATCTAACCTACAAAACTCTACAAACCCTAAAACATTCAGAGATAGATGCGCTGATTGAGCTCATAGAGAAGAGGAATGTAAATGAAAACAATAAGAGTCTGTATGATGACTTGAGGAATGGCCAATCTTCAAGGCTGCCAGAAGTGATTAAGAAGCCATGGACAATCATCTATCAGTCTGGCACCAGAGTTGAAGAGATTAAACAATTGGTCATTCCCAATGATCTCACTTCTCGAAATCACAGACTCATTATTGCCATCATTGATCTACTACAAAAGAAGAAGGGGACAAGTACTGCTGAAGAGATAGAGGCACTGCACATTCTCAGATCATATATTGCAACTGGTGTAATTCCAGAAATGGCCAAGCCAAGGAGGAATAAGGATGATGAAGATGAAGACAAGAGTGATGGGAGGAGAAGTCATCACAAGGGTGATAAGGGGGATGAGGATAAGAAGAAGAAGAAGAAAGACAGCAAGGATAAGAATGATGATGACCAAGGCAAAGTCTATGAGAGGAAGAATGGAAAACAGCAAGCCTTAGGCATTGCTAGCAGTAATCTCACCACAACACAAGACTCTAAGTCTAGGGTGAATGCTATTAGTAGTGACCTACCAAAATCTACATCTATGGCTTCTGCAACTGTCTTGCCACCTCAAGAAGAGAAGAAGATTCAAGTCAAGAAACCATCTGTATATTTCAACAAGCAAACTGCTAATGGAATACTACAATGGTTTACAAATAAAGGTCACATGCTACTGCCAGGCAACCATGTAAAAAGGATCAAATTCAAACAAGCTGCAAGGAAACCAAAGCTATCCAAATCAAGGACTCTGACAATATATCCAGGCTTAAACCTCCAACCACTAGATGAAGATTTTGATGAAGACCAACTGCAATTCTTACAAGCTCAAAAATATACCATGTTGCCATTGTTGATAACTGCCTTGAGATCAAATATACTGATGGAAGGGAGGAGAAATTCAAACAAGGAGGATGTCAACACTGGGGTAAGCTACATGACATAGAAAGAATCATTGCATTGTTGAGCTCAGAAGATAAAGTGGAAAGAGTGTGGAAGCTGGAGCTAATTGATTTTGTGAAGATGAAGAGAGATCCTGAGGAGAGAATCAGAAAAGAGTGTCTTGAGAAATGGTGTGGCACCCCCAAATCCGAGGTCAAAGATTCAGGTCATCACATCACCATCCAACCATATCATACCTGTATTAACTTTACAACTCAACAATACATCCATCCAGACCTCAATCTTACGCACAAACAAGTCAGAGCCTCAGAAACGATAATCAAAAGTAACACTAAATATTACAATTCATCTGTACAATCCAGAATCTTTCGCACTTCCACTTATACAACTACACTTGAAGACAAGTCTTACTATTACAGTTGAAAACCTATCAGACTTACTCTGTAGTATTTATCAGGAACTAAATCATCTCCGGGTTAAATCTTCTACTCCTCTTCTGCTGGTGCGGAGTTAACCGACCAAATTCTTCTCTTTCTGAAAAGTTTTTATAAAGCAAGAATGAGTTACATAATGCTCAGCAAGTTCACCATTTTGAAAAATAATAATGTGGTTTATTTCGAAAACATTCCCAACTGTATGGGTATATATCTCAGATTTCAAAACATAATTGGACAACATATATGTCCGAGTTTGAATAAAACATTTATACTCACTAAGGAGCTTTAAGAATAACATATGAACCCTTTATAAGGTTCCCATTTCAATATATCTCAAGTTTGAAAATATATATACATATGAGTATATCATTTCGGCAAAACACTCTACGGTTAACATACTGTACAGGGAATACATCATTGCAAACCTCTTTCCTTCCATTAGCTTGGAAGGTTTCTCATTCAAAAACATTTCATTCTTTGAAATAATTGCAAGAGTGCACTAACACGTGCCAATCTTTATAGAAAATCTTGCAGTTCTAGATACTGCACGATGTCAATATTTTTCTTATCAAAAACCACTCTATCGGCAACTTGGCACTTAGGCCTAAGAAGCAGTGTTTGAGTATTTTTCCAGAGTGGAGGATGGGACTGGAAGAAAACATAAAAACTGATAAGGATTGACGATGATCAGTCGCCACAACCAAGTCCAACAATCCGCGGGTCTTCTCTACCGGTAGAAGGATAGAAACTACATCCGTAACTATCCTCGGGTGAAAACTACATCCGTAATCACCCTCGATGAAAACTACATCCGTAATCATCCTTCGACAACACCTGGGCGGAACAATTGATGGACCGCCTGGCTCACGGCCGCTTACACATCCCGGGAATCGTTCGTCAACGATTCCCACACCTGCCAGAGTCCTTTTTTTTCTTTTCTTTTCAAAAATCATTTTGATAGAAAATTCGAGTAGTTGAAGTTCGACCTCAGTCGACCGATAATTCTTGAAAAACACACAAGAAGCAAAACCTGACCGGGGGTTTTCGAAAATATTTTGGGTTCGAAGGAGTTCGAGTTTGAAAACGCTAAAGGTATCTTAGATTAGTTTTGTCTTTAAAATGATGAACAATAATTAATAAATGATATTTTGAGATTTAATATAAAAAATTAATAAAATAATTATTTAATTAAAATAAACTTTTAATCCAAGATAGATATTTTTGAGTATTTTTAACAACGTAAAAATAATAAATACTTAAGTATACGATACTTCCCAAATGACTCTTCGGGTTTTCGCAATTTAATCATGATACAATAATATACCGCTCCCCGGTCAATAGTATATTTGGACCGCTACGACCTCTATTTCTAGAGTCATTGTCCGAAGGAAACACTTTCATTCTAAGTTCAAGGGTGTACAAACACATATGCATAAATCTCAAACTTCAACATAATCTCGTAAAGCATAAGCATATAATACGTTTGGAAGCTACAAACACAACAGTGAAAATCCTTATATATAAGTTTTGAAAATTAAACTTGCCTTGGTTAGGGTGGGGTGGTCGAGCTTGCGACGTGGAACGAAGATCTATACATAATCAATATTCGTACGTTAGTACCTTAACAACACTACTTAATCGTAAGGTTTTAAAGGATGTTAGACCAACTTAACGACACCAATTTGTGACAACTAACCCTCCCATATGACCATGTCATCACTTTATCACATTCGTTACCCCTTCGACTCGAATCCATTCCTCAAACTTGAAACACAAGTGAGTACTCTTAAAACTACGTTAAACTATCCTCCTAGGTGATTTTTCACTCGCGCGCACTTCGCTTTAACATTTTTATAAAATTGAAAATTACAAATTTTACTCCAATTCTTTTTGGAAACCCTTCAAATCTGTATAATCTGACTACCCTCAAATTTTCATAACACTAGCATAATTTTAAGGGGTCCTAACTCAGTTCAAAAGTGGACAACACAGTGCAGTCCGAATTCCAGAATCACACTGCACTAATCCGGCCATAACTCAAGACCTACACATCTCCTGGGTATGAACTTTATATTTCTAGAAACTACATTCAATTATCTTTCCAACCATATAAATTAGGTCCTCGGGTGACAAGATTTAGGGGTTCAAAACCCTCCTACAAGACAGTACATGCTCCCAGGAATTTACACAGCACTCATCTTTTCTCAAATATTCAAGAACTCACTTTATACATCACATCTACCATCAAAACCACCAAGACTTGTCTCTATAGCATACATGGGGTTACATACTCTAAGTACAAGCCTTACAACCATCATAACAAGCACATAACTTCAAGATTTCATCATCTATAACTCATACTACCAAGATATGCACCAATACTTGTAGATCTACCAATATGAACTATAAATAAGTCATGGCTAAGGATTGAGAGGGTTTATACCTTCCTTGATGTGTGTAATATCTTTCTAAACCTTGTATAATCCTTGTATAGCCTTGGGTAAGCTTGGATGATCAAAAGAAATGAAGAAAACAAAGTTAGTAATTCGGAGTTATTAGAATCCGACTGAAAGATCATGGAAAACAAGGCCCTTACCGAGCTTTTATGATTGAGGCTTCTAAATGAGAGTTGTAGAGCATCTTCACAGCTTTCTAACCATATAAAGAACACGAAATTCCATTGAGTAATGAATGCTCTTGGCCCGTTTTACTGAGCTGCTGTTCTGCTGGGTAGAATGGGTGTTTTCTTGTGTTTGTTTTGTTTTGTTTGCTAAATAATGACTAATACATGTATTATATATCTATCTCATTTGGATGCATCTTCTTGTAATGTGTTGTCAACACCTCATTGGCTCACTTGGATTTCCTTATCCACAACAATTGCAACAAAGTCCTCATCTTTTGTTTCTTTCATATTAGTCCCTTGGTTTGTTTCCTTTTCCAACAATTTGATTTCCTTGTTGTCTCGTGAATAAAATTAATACGTTACAACTTATACTTTGCATATTATTGCTCTAATATGGCACAATACCTCGAATGAATATTAATTCCAACATCCCTTGTTTATTTCTCTTTATCTCAGAAAACGTTCTCCCGATTTCTCAAGCATTCTCTAATCTCAATTCTAGGAGTTTATTCTCAATCCTCTTTCTTTCTCATAATATATCCTTCCTTGCACTCTTAATATACCATATCCTTAATCCATGCTTCGTTTGCTCAATCGCTTAATCTCATTGTAAAGTTTCAGCGGTTTCTAGAACGTTTGTTTCACTTCCTCAGTGGTTTTCGTTCCAAATTCACAAATCACTTATAATAAAATTCCAAAATATTAACTCCTCAATTCCTCAAATTAAATATCTCAATTCTTGATATTACTGATATATAATTCACTGCTAGGTCAAATATTACCCGAAAATAGAATTTGGAATTTCTGAATTCCGATCGCATTTACATACACTTATTTACTCCGTAGATTACTAGCATAACTTCGGAATATCCACACTACGTCTCGTACATAGGTGGCATGAAAAATTTTATTAATCCTCAAAATCACTATTCATCCACCAAATCACTATTCATTGATGCACTTCATCATAATAGGAAAAGTTTTAATTCTAACGAAATTTTGGGTTCTTACAGTCTCCCCTCCTTAAAAGGATTCCGTCCCGGAATCAGTTTAGGAATCACTGGGGTTACTCCTTCTTTGTTTCACTCTTTCAACTTCCAGGTGGATTCTTCCACATCTTGATTTTCTCACAATTCCTTATTAGTTTGAAAACCTTGTTCCTCAGCACTTGTTCTTCTCTATCCATGATTTCCACGGGTTGCTCCACATAGGTCAAGTCGGGTCATAGTTCCACTTGGTTGTACTCTGTCACATGCCGATAGTCGGTGTGGTAGGGTCGTAACATAGACATATGAAACACATCATGAATTTGCTGCAAGCTTGGGGCAAGGCTAACTCGTAGGCTAACTTCCCAATACGCCTCAAAATCTCAAAAGGTCCAATAAACCTCAGACTTAGCTTCTCTTTCTTAATAAACCGCATCAATCCTTTCCAGGGGATACCTTTAGCATCACGAAGTTTCCCACCTCATACTCCTTTGATATCTCATAAAATTTGACCATTCGAAATAATGGGTTTCGTAAAAAATCTAATGACTTTTACATACACTCGTCTGTACCGTAAGGACGTAATATCAATTCGAAATCTTCATTTAATAATTCGTACATATCGTGATTGCAAAATTTTCTTATCCACCCATAAAATTACTATTCATCCAGGTTTCGAATATTCCCAAAAATTAGGGTTATTGCAGTCTCATCTCCTTAAAAGGATTCTATCTTAAGAACCTAAGGAAAATAGTTGTGGATACAATTCCAACTTTACCCTTTCCAACTCTCAGGTTGACACTTCAACCCTTTTGTTCTCTCACCTGGGTCTCACCAACGCTTTAATGTTGCTTCTCAACGCATACTCTCCTCGACCTGTATTCCTTATCGGTTGTTCTATGCATGAAAATTCCTATCCTAATACTTATACATTCCTCTACTACCTTGTTCATAGTATCCGTGTTGAGTCCTTGTATTGTTGGCCCGTGAATACTTTGTGGTCGTGTTTTATAATCTGAGACAACATCAATACACATGGTATTCCTCATATTCCTTGGCCTGATTAGCACGCATGTGTTGCCTCCCGTCAGTCGTTACCACTTGCTATGGATACTGTATAGTCTTCGGTATACGTTAAACCAGTTCAGCTACTATGTCCCTCGTTCATTAACTTCTTCGAAATGTAAGAAAAGCGAAACTTCTTCTTTCGCAGTACGCTTTACAAGAGACATCCTTACGTTCGCATGGTGACGATCGTGATAACATTCATTTCATGGATAAGTTTTTATTCTCGACTGCCCCGTGAAACCTAAGGCACGACACTAAATATAAATTCGATCGTCTGGACAATTCTTCTTCCCTGTCCGTCAGCCACAGATCAAATTAGTACATACGCTCAATCTCTTTGTTAAATATACTTGAAAGCACTTTCAATATTCAAAGTTTAACCTTAAGTCTTTATCTGACGTAATCGCTGCAGAAGTTTTATATTGCAACACCATCTCTTCCGTATATAATTCGATAATCTTCTAAATGGAAAGTCTCTCGTAGGTAAATCACTTGGTCCAACAATTATAAATCAAATAGGGCCATCTCTTGGCTCGGTCTTCGACGACCTACTTATGAAATTCATTATAATTTTGTCCACGTTCAAGATTTTCTACAGGCGGAATTAATCCACTAGATCTCTATCATTCTGCTTTTGACGTGTCACGTTTGTACTTAATAGTTTGCCAATACCATTCTTCATATCCGTTTGCCAAACATTCTCTTAATTCTCTATACATCTTTGTCCTTCCCCATAATTTAGTCATTTTCCTCTAACATTATTCTTTATTGTATATACTCTATTTTCTTGGTCAATACTGACTGAATTCCAATTTCGAATAATCCTTTCTATAGGTATCGGCCACCATACTGGCCTTTCCTGGGTAATAACAAATTTCTCCATTATACTCCCTGCTCCCTTTCGTCACCTTCTCTTTCTTATGTTTAGTTCTAATATGAAGATATACTTATGGCACTTGTGGAAAAATTTCACACTTTTCTCATAAGGTTAACGTCTCAATTTTATGCGTGAACGCTATCATGACTAATCCCCGACTCACGGTTAGTATATCATATCCCGTAACCTTTATGTTGTTTAGAAGTATAGGCTATCATCCCCTTTCTACTGCATCAGCACACCTCTTAAACTCTTGAAAGACGCATCATCGTGACCCTCAAAGTCCTCTTCTCATTATAAAGTATAGCTAACAACGAGGTTGTTACTAATCTCTCATATCATTCTTAAAACTTTATTTATTAACCCACATGGGCTTCTGACTCACTAGTCAATCCACATGATACTACCAAAATTTATAATGTTTATATTAATGTGAAATGCCGACTTTGGTGCAGTACAGAGGTCGATCTTGAGTTGGTGAAACCTTCTCTTCAACTTTATCTTTGAAAAACAACTACGCATTTTAACTAGTCAACAATTCCTCCATTTCCGATAAGGGTATCAGTTCTCGATGGTATATGTAAGATGTCATACGCTCGTCCTCCTTCACAACTGGCGCCAATCAGCCTGAGGCCTGCATGCTGCTGCGAATCCCAATAAACTTAATTAGGTGGAAATCTCGAAGGATCATTGGGATATATCCATGCATCTGAAACACCCCCAGATCCGGGGTCAGGGATCTGGTGGTTACGGTCTTACATCCATACATAATACTTGACTTGAGTCCATAATAAATAAATCACATGCTGTGACCCCACAATAATTACCACTCACACACACAACAGTTATAGTCCCGGAGATGAAATTGAAATAAGTCTTACATTAAGGGTTTACGAATAAAAGTTATTACAATCCCAAAAGGATAACATCATAGGTTTAAAAGTTTTGCCGTTGATTACATTAATTATACATATAGTTAAACAGGAAACAAAAGCTGTCTAACTATGCTACCTCAGCAATGGCGGCTAGCATCTCAGCGGGTAGTCCGGTGGGTCGGGTAACCTGCTTGCGCCGAGTGCGCCTGACGCGAGCCATCTGTCCTAGCTGTTGTTGTGACATAATATAAACAAAGCAAGGGTGAGCGAAAGCCCACCAACAAATATATAACTGAACGATAATTTAAAACATTTCAAAGCTATCTTTTAAACCATATGCCATGCATTTACGGAAATGATGCCAGTATAACATGAACGATGAAGTTACAAGGTAACTTAAAGTATTTGTTTGAAGAAATATCTGCTACATCAAAGTAAGCGAGATATTATTATCGTTAATAAGAAGAGGAACTTGCAAGAAAGGGTTGCAATTCCAGTTATGACTCTTTTCCAACTCTGCCAACAGTAATCATGTTGCAGGAAATAAATGAATTTTGATGATGAACCAATGATGGAGTATTCACCGCGCCCGCTGTTCCAATCTTGATGATCAGTCGAGATCGTACAGCTCAATTTAGATTTACTACCGGTAGAAGGAAGAACTGACGGCTTTACTTGTATACCGCCATGCTAGCTCTCCCCGGCCAACGGTTGGGCCAAGGGGATGGACCGGCGCTACTCGGCCTCTTACACGACTCCTAGTTCAAATAGAATTCATGATTCTGAATATAACGTTCGTCCCCCTTTCCCCAAGTATAATACTTGTTGATAAGACTCCACAAAGTAGTCGTATCTAGTTGGAAAGGAAAATTTACCAATAACTCCCAAGCTATCACTTGGTAACGGATATCAACTTGTTCCAGTAATCTTACCCCTCGAAAGATGAGAAGGTAAACAACGACTTAATAAGTCAACAGCACCCGAGTTGCGGGTGAAGGGAATACTTTATGACCGGGAAGTCGACAAGATAAATAACATTTTTCCAAGTAAGGTTCCCTTATTATTAAGAAGATAGACTTAAAGATGAATGATGTCTGGGAACCTTTCTTGATATAAAATTAATAATAATATGACTTCGAAATATTTTCTGTAATAATCGAAGAAGATTAACCTTATCGAGATTATTCTAAGTATGGAATAAATATTCAGAGAATATTTATTGAGTTAAAATTTTGAAAGAATATTTGGGAATATGAAAGAATATTTTTAATCAGAGTATTTCTCAAAATAATCCCTGAAGAAATATCAGGAGAATATTTATTGAATAAATAAATATTTAAATGAATATTCAAAACAATATTCATTAATTAATAAGACCTGAAAAGAATATTTAAGGTAATATTCATGTTTAATTAGGAATTTAAATGAATATTCAAAAGTAATATTCATTTAATGAATAATATCCTAAATGAATATCAAGTAATATTCATTTAGTAATCCAAGCCTTAAGGAATATTCGAAATAATATTCGATAATTAAATCAAGCTTCAGATGAATATTAAAATAATATTCATCAAGTATTTAATATCTTAAATGAATATTCGAAAGTAATATTTATTTAATAAAATAATAATCTAAAAGAATATCCAAATGATATTCATCTAACAGTCTCATCTTTAGAAGAATATTCGAAATAATAGTCGATAATCAATTCGACTCTGAATGAATATTGAGAAGTATTATTCGTTGAATAGTTAAATTCAAATAATTATTTGAAGTAAGGATCGTTAAAATAATCTGTCTCGAACGAATATTCAAATAATATTCGTCGCCCAAATAATAGAAAATATTTACTTAAATATTTTCTCCCGAGGTAATCTCGATATATCAAGAAATATTGACTCCCGGTCTATATTTGATGAATAAAGATGTATACGCCCTTCTATGAGGGTCTTATAATAACCGGCTTATAACTGATATATAACTATCTAGCTTATAAGCCAACAATAACGTTCAGGGAACAAGTATATCAATTCAACTTGAAAGTAGGCATGCATGCAATGGCATATGTATATCAGCAATCATATATATATATATTTATTCAATCACAACAACAGCCTAGAAGAAGGGAATTGAAACTTGCCTGGTAGTCGAGTACGGTAAGGGGTAGTGGTAGCGGGTCCCGGTTCAGCCTGGTGATCTATAAATAGCCAAGGCATTTGGGATTAATCACTTAACATATAAAAGTTAAGTTATACTTAAATCGAAACACGTTCTTGAGTTATCTCGTTATACCCCTTTTAGTGGATTACTTATTATCACTGATCCGACCCGACATTCGTTCGTTAACACGACATGTCACTGCACTTATACTTGGGACACACTTAAGTCATATGAGTTCTAAGGTCGATCGTTACGAACCAATATTTTACTCCGAGTTTTATCGCCCGTTTTCTAAGTGTTTCACCAAAGTTATAAAAGAGGCGTCTTTTAGGGGTTCGTTCGCGTTTAGCCTTGACTCGAACATTTTTAATAAATCGAAAAATGCTCTTTTTGACATACGGTTTTCTTCCACACCTTCCTTCTTACCCCTAGTATTTATTTATCAAGATTCGTCATGACGTTACTTAGCTTACGAGGGTTCAATTTCAGTTACGAACTTTTGTTTACGGATTCGAACTACTTTTAGTAATTTGGTCATAAATCCTAAACCGTAAGTCCGTTTCACGTGATCTTTATATCAAAACAAAGCTTAGAACATTACCTATCCTATCATGGCAGATAAGGTCTCTGGACAGTAGGGGTTTGACATGGAAAATGGCATACAAAACATGGTATTGTAAAATCGGGCATTATAACGGCTGTAAATCGAATATCTATCAATTTCGAATCTTCCCTTACACATAGCATCCAACCCAAACAACATATACATGGCTTATATACATGAACTGAGGCCAAGCAATGCCTTTCCGTTCATCTAAACTATTTTTAACATTTATCAAAACTACATCATATACATGCTTATAATCATGCTAATATCACATCTTATACTAAAACCCATCAAGAGCATGCAAAATCTCAAGGTAAAGCCTAGGGTTAAAGTTGTTATACCTTCCTTGGAGTATGATCTAGCCTCACTATGCTTGGTATGATCCTTAGAAGTGCTTAAGCTTGCTAAATCAACCAAAGAAATCAAGGAAAAACAAGATTAGTTCATGAAAACACTATTCACCCTCCTCTTAAATCATTTTTTTGAAAATGGAAAAAGAAGAGATTGAAGCTAGGATTTTGAGGAGATCATTTATATGAAATGTAAGTCTCACCATAAAAGTTTCAAGATCAACAAATGGTTGGAAGTTGGTTTTTGAATTTGGAATTTCCAAGAAGGCCGAATGCTTCTTTCTTGGGAGAGGAAGATGAGTTCTTGCTTGGTTGCTTGAAAATAATGCATAAAGTGACTTTTGCTAGATAATATCTCATCCAAGTGGGGTTAGTGGAGTGTGATGTAATGGATGATGATTTTTGTAGGACAAGTGTTGAAGATTGGATGGTTTAAGGCTTAACCAAGTGATTTGATTTTCTAAGTACTAGTTGATCTCTAATGGTTCTAGTTCCTTGATTCTAATTTGGTTAGTAGATATTTTATACATAGCACATGCATGCATCTTAGTCTCTGCTTGCTCTTTTGTCCGGTTATTGCTCGATTCGATTGATCGTTCGTGAGAATATTTCACGGATTTCTAATTAGGGTTTACCGGGAATCCTCTTTAATATTAATACTTTCATTCTCCATCTTTCATTCTAACTTTCCATTTTATACTCCTTTAATCCATTCGTTAATTACTTAAGGCTATCAGTGTCCAGGGAACTCTCGGAGAAAATAAAAGTGCTCTTTTTCTGAATCCGACAGCTTTTACATACACTTATTTTCCTCCTGGATCACTAATACGAACTCAGAAATCCGTTCCGAATACCGGGTATATCATTATTATAATAATATTCCAAATTCCACCAAAATCACTATTCATCCCTTATTTTTATTTAATTCCTATAATTAGGAAAATGAACCTGGTTCACTCTCGAGTGCTTCTTAACCTTTTTACGGAACCGCTGGACTAATAATAGGTATTGATTTGGATGACATAAGAGTAATCTTACTTGAAGTAATATACTTATATTCTTAGGAGATAGATCATTCTTATCTATGCCGTCAACCAAAAGTATTCTGCATGACATATAAGTAATTGAATTCAAATCCGTTCCATTTATTTAATAGATCTTCGTTACATCGCAGTCATAACCACTATTCATTCTTACATCATTAAATACATAAAAGTTTTAATTCCACCCAAAATCTGGGTTCTTACAGTCTCCCCTCCTTAAAAGGATTCCGTCCCGGAATCAGTTTGAAAACAAGTGGGGGTACTTTTCTTGCATTGCGCTTTCAAGTTCCCAGGTGGATTCTTCTACATTGTGGTTCTGCCACAAAACTCTGACTAGCTGAATGACCTTGTTTCGGAGCACTTGTTCCTTCCGGTCTATGATTTCCACAGGTTGCTCCACATAGGTCAGGTCTGGTTGCATGTCCACTTGCTCATACTCTACAATATGCTTAGCATCCGGATTATACTTCCTCAGCATCGAAACATGGAACACATTGTGCACCTGCTGTAGATTCGGGGGCAATGCGAGCTCATAAGCTAGTTCCCCAATCCGTCTCAAGATTTCAAATGGTCCAATGTATCTGGGACTCAGCTTTCCTTTCTTCCCAAATCTCATTAAACCCTTCCAAGGTGACACTTTCAAGAACACTAGGTCCCCTACTTCGTATTCCTTGCCTTTCCGAGCTAAGTCGGCATATTTCTTTTGTCGATCCTGGGCTGCTACCAACCGTCCTCTGATTAGATCTACTGCATCTTTAGTTCGTTGGACCACTTCGGGCCCGAGCATCTTCCGCTCTCCAACTTCATCCCAATACAAGGGAGATCGACATTTTCTTCCATAAAGGGCCTCATAAGGTGGCATCCCAATGCTTGAATGATAACTGTTATTATAGGAGAACTCAACCAATGGCAAGTGATCATCCCAACTCCCCTTGAAGTCTATCGCGCAGACTCTCAACATATCCTCTAGTGTTTGGATGGTCCTTTCACTTTGCCCATCTGTCTGGGGGTGGTAGGCTGTGCTCATGTTCAGCCGGGTCCCTACACATTCTTGAAAACTTCTCCAAAACCTGGAGTTAAATCTAGGATCTCGATCGGATACTATTGCGACGGGGACTCCATGTCGCGCCACTATCTCTTTTAAGTAGATGTCCACTAGTCTATCGACCGTGTACCTTTCGTTGATCGGGAGAAAGTGAGCCGATTTCGTCAGTCGATCTACAATTACCCATATGGTGTCATGATTATCCTTGGTCCTGGGTAAACCTACTACGAAATCCATGGCTATATGTTCCCATTTCCATTCTGGAATCTCTAAGGGATGTAGAAGTCCGCTGGGTCTCTGGTGCTCTGCCTTCACTCGTTGGCAGGTCAAGCATCTGCTTACCCACTCTGCTACGTCCTTTTTCATATTGGGCCACCAGTAATACTCCTTCAAATCCCTATACATTTTAGTGCTACCGGGGTGCACTGAGTATCTTGAGTTGTGTGCCTCATTTAAAATCTCATCCTTGAGCTCCTGAACATTTGGGATCCATATCCTGTACGTGTACCTCATGATCCCTTCCTTGTCTCTTTCGCACTTAATTTCCTCCCCGGTCATTAGTTCTTCTGTGGAGTTCTTTTCTTCCTCCATCATCCGTTCCTGGCACAGTCTAATCTTTTCTAGCAATGGAGGTTGGATTCTAATTCCCATCAACTTTTCTTGGCCCTCTTCAGGTAACTTAACCTCGATTTCCAACTTCTCAAAATCCTTCACTAGCTCTTTCTCTGAAGTTATCATCTTGAGCTTCTCTTTCCGACTAAGGGCGTCAGCCACCACATTGGCTTTACCCGGGTGATATCGAATTTCACAGTCGTAATCCTTGATTAACTCTAACCACCTCCTCTGGCGCATGTTAAGCTCTTTCTGAGTGAAAATGTATTTGAGGCTCTTATGGTCTATGTAAATCTCGCATTTTTCCCCATACAGGTAGTGTCTCCAAATCTTTAAAGCGAAGACTATGGCTGCTAGTTCTAGATCATGCGTGGGATATCTGACTTCATAATCCTTCAATTGCCTAGACGCATACGCTATTACCTTGCCGTGCTGCATAAGCACGCATCCCAGTCCTTTATGCGATGCGTCACTGTAAATCACGAAATCTCCTTTTCCATCAGGTAATGCCAGCACTGGGGCTGTCACCAGCCTCTTCTTTAACTCCTGGAAACTCTTCTCGCATTTCTCAGTCCATTCAAATTTCTCGGTTTTACGGGTAAGTCGAGTTAATGGAGCTGCGAGTTTCGCAAAGTCTTGGACAAATCTCCTGTAATATCCGGCCAGTCCAATGAAACTCCTCACCTCGGTTGGAGTAGTTGGCCGTTCCCAGTTTGAAACTGCTTCTATCTTGGAGGGGTCAACCAACACTCCTTCTCTATTGACCACGTGCCCTAAGAATTGTACCTCATTTTTCCAAAACTCACACTTGGAGAACTTGGCATATAACTGCTCTTTCCTGAGTATTTCTAAGGTTATCCTTAAATGTTCAGCGTGTTCTACCTCTATCTTTGAGTAGATGAGAATATCATCAATGAAAACTATCACGAATTGGTCCAAATATTCCTTGAACACTCTATTCATTAGGTCCATGAAGGCTGCTGGGGCGTTGGTCAATCCAAATGACATAACTAAGAACTCATAATGTCCGTATCTGGTGCGGAATGCAGTCTTCGGGATATCTTCAGGTTTGATCTTCAGTTGGTGATATCCTGTTCTCAAATCAATCTTAGAGAAGTATTCAGCTCCTCTTAGCTGGTCAAACAAATCGTCTATCCTGGGCAATGGATACTTATTCTTTATGGTTAGCTTGTTCAATTCTCTGTAGTCGATGCATAACCTCATACTTCCATCCTTTTTCTTAACAAACAACACTGGTGCGCCCCAAGGCGACACACTGGGCCTTATCATGCCCTTATCCAACAATTCCTGTAATTGTTTAGCTAGCTCCTTCATTTCTACTGGGGCTAGTCGGTACGGGGCCTTCGAAACTGGCGCCGTCCCCGGGGCTAATTCGATGGCAAACTCAATTACCCTATCAGGTGGTAGTCCAGGAAGATCTTGTGGGAACACGTCCTCGAACTCATTAACTACCAGAATGTCCTGCAATCTTGGCACTTCCTTCTGAGTATCTATAACGTAGGCTAAATAAGCCTCGTTCCCTTTTCGTAACAATCTCTTGGTTTGTGCCATGGTCAGAATTTTCTGGGTCTGTCGCATCCCTTTAAACACTATTTCTTTCTTCCCTGGGGTTTTCAACTTAACCTTTTTCCCTTTACAATCTATCTGCGCATCATTGCGAGACAACCAATCCATACCCAAAATGACATCGAATTCCCCTAGCTTAAAAGGAATTAAATCGACATAGAAGGATCGTCCTCCTATTTCTAGCTTACAATCGGGGTAAATTTGATTAACCGGTACGATTTCCTGATTAGCTATTTCTACTTGTAAGGAATCTCTTAGTTGCTGGGTTTTAAGTTTCAAGTTATGCGGAAAATCTCTAGATATAAAAGACTTAGTTGCTCCTGAATCAAATAAGACATTTGCACTGACTGAATTAAGAGAAAAAGTACCTGCTATCACATCTGTGTCCCTCACGGCATCTTGTACTGACATATTGAAAGTCCTAGCAGTTGGTGGCCTATTTGAGGCAACCTTGCTTGCTCCTGATGCTGCTGGTTTGCTCTTTGGGCAATCCTTCCTCATGTGCCCTCGCTGTCCACACTGGAAACAGGTTGTGCTGTTAGGGATGACCGTGGTGCAAGAGGTGGCATAATGCCCAGCTCGCCCACACTTATAACAGTTTATCTGCTTCAGGTTGCACACCCCGGAGTGCCTCTTCCCACAAGTAGCACACAATGGCAATAGAGGTCGAGAAGGGTTGGAACGGGACATTCCTGATTGATGGCCGCCCTGGCTCACACTTACACTAGCAGATGGTTTAAACCCCATATTCCTCCCTGGTAGGGAAACCGCTCCTCGATTAAACTTGGTTGGGGGTTTTCCTCCAGCGGATCTTCCGCCCATACTAACATGCTTTCTCTTTATCCCCCCTTTCTCTCTCTCTCTCTGCATCTGATCACTACCAGCCTCCACAATGGTTGCCTTCTGCACCAAGGTGGCATAATCTGTAATCTCTAAAACAGCCACCCTATTCTGGATCCACTGTTTCAGCCCTTGTTGAAACCTGTTAGCTTTCTTCTCTTCTGTGTCTACAAACTCTGGCACAAATCTTGATAGCTCAGTAAATTTAGCCTCATAGTCAGCCACTGACATATTGTTCTGTTTCAGTTCCAAAAACTTAAGTTCCATCTGGGTTTTCATGAACTTCGGAAAGTACTTCTCCAGGAATAATTGTTTGAACCTTTCCCAGGCTATGACAGCATCAGTCTCCATGTTTTTCTTGGCTTCCCACCAATAATTGGCCTCTCCCTTTAGTAGGTAAGTAGCAAAAACAGTCTTCTGAGCCTCATTGATACTCAGAATCTCAAAAGACTTTTCCATTTCTTTGATCCAGGCCCTCGCCTCAACGGGATCAGCCGATCCGTGGAACTCTGGGGGCTTAAGGGACTTAAAGGTCCTAAAGGAATTTGCCACTGAAGTGTTGTTGCTTGGTGGTGGTTGGGGGTATTGGTTCAAATTCTGCCTAAGTAGATCCATAAACTGGCCCATGGGGTTTCCGCCCTGGTTCTCCCCTTCCTGTTCTACTTCAGTTTCTCCACCCTCTAATTCCCTTTCAAATTCTTCAGAGTACAGGGGTTCATCCTCTGCTCCATACTGGGAATCTTCTTGCTCATTATAGTCCTGATCCTGTTCCTCACTACTTCCACGGTTTTCCTCGTGTTGGTTGTGACTCTCTTGGTCAGTAGATTCGCGGGGGTTAGCCCTAGTGCCCATCCGTCTTGGAGGCATTTTACTGAAAATTTGGAAAATTAAACATTAGGTTCACTTACCGGTTTTAAAGGATTTTTCCTTGCACATTTCTTTACATGATTGGGTTTTAAAATCCCACAGTTTTATATCTCATGGAAACTTAATCGAAAAGTAATACATATGCTAATAAACTCGTGATCACTTCCCAACAAAATTGTAATGACTGAAAGGAAACAAATATATACCAGGTACCGAAAAGGTACAACATCCAAGTTACAACGATAGTTTAAAGTACAGCCATCCTAACAACAACAACAAGTCAAAAGTGAAATATGCTGTCTATCTGTCTAGTCTGCAAAAAGGGAAAACAAGTACAAGAAAACCATCCCTACAAAAGCCGGCACTACTATGTCCGTACATGACTAGACAACTAGACCACTGCATCACTACATCTGAAATCAGCCGCCACGACGAAACATCCTCCGAACCCTCCCCATGGCGATGCGGAAAACCTCCTCAGCCGCTGCTCTGTCTACCCTACCATGCCCATCAGTAGGCAACTGTCGCACCCTCACCCGAGCCCTCAGCTCGATGCGGGTCACAGCCCTATACCCAACTCTGTCACTGATAGTCCTCCTGCCCTGCACCCTCATCCGGGCGGCTCTCTCTGCTGCTAACTCACTCCTAGACTCTGCCAACCTGGCATCTGCCACAGACAACTCTCTATAAAGCCCGTTCACAATCAAGTTGTGAACACATACTGGGACTCCTCCTATCGGGGCATGAGGTGGGGTGGATGGCTCAGCTGGAGCGGCAGTCTCTGTCTGCTGGGGCTCTGGGGTAAGCTCCTCAAACTCGTCGGGGTAGGGGCTCACAGGTAGTGGTGGTGGGGTAGGGGCTCTCTCAACAGGGAGGAGTGGCACAAAAAGTCCAGAACTCCCTACAGCACCAACTACTGGCTCATCTATATCTCCCTCAACACCCTCATCCACCGGCACCACCTGATCCGTGGTCATGTCAGTGTCATCTCCCATAGTCCTGAACTCAGTCATAACCCAATAATCATCATCCTCAACCACTAACTCAGCATCCTGTCCTGTCTGGATCCCCTCCGGGTCCTCCTCCCCCTCAGTCTCAACAACATCTGTGTCAGCATCATCCTGGACCTCCTCAGGGTCCTCCTCCTCAGACTCGATCACATCAGTATCAGCCTCAACCTGGACCTCCTCAGCGTCCTCCTCCTCAGGCTCAGTATCCTCCTCCGGTAAGTGCTCATAGTATGGGTCCCTAGTCCGGAACATGTCCTCATCATGCTGTCTCGCAGCTGCCTCCTGGGCCGACAAGTCGCTCGCCTACACAAGACGAACTATGTTACTATCATGATACTTAAAAGTTCCCGTAAGGGTTTTAGGTAAACCTGGCAAGGGTTCTTATTATATTATTGAATTTATTATTATATAACGTTGTATCATCTCTTGGGATATATAACTCTCGCTCTGATACCATCTCTGTAACACCCCCAGATCCGGGGTCAGGGATCTGGTGGTTACGGTCTTACATCCATACATAATACTTGACTTGAGTCCATAATAAATAAATCACATGCTGTGACCCCACAATAATTACCACTCACACACACAACAGTTATAGTCCCGGAGATGAAATTGAAATAAGTCTTACATTAAGGGTTTACGAATAAAAGTTATTACAATCCCAAAAGGATAACATCATAGGTTTAAAAGTTTTGCCGTTGATTACATTAATTATACATATAGTTAAACAGGAAACAAAAGCTGTCTAACTATGCTACCTCAGCAATGGCGGCTAGCATCTCAGCGGGTAGTCCGGTGGGTCGGGTAACCTGCTTGCGCCGAGTGCGCCTGACGCGAGCCATCTGTCCTAGCTGTTGTTGTGACATAATATAAACAAAGCAAGGGTGAGCGAAAGCCCACCAACAAATATATAACTGAACGATAATTTAAAACATTTCAAAGCTATCTTTTAAACCATATGCCATGCATTTACGGAAATGATGCCAGTATAACATGAACGATGAAGTTACAAGGTAACTTAAAGTATTTGTTTGAAGAAATATCTGCTACATCAAAGTAAGCGAGATATTATTATCGTTAATAAGAAGAGGAACTTGCAAGAAAGGGTTGCAATTCCAGTTATGACTCTTTTCCAACTCTGCCAACAGTAATCATGTTGCAGGAAATAAATGAATTTTGATGATGAACCAATGATGGAGTATTCACCGCGCCCGCTGTTCCAATCTTGATGATCAGTCGAGATCGTACAGCTCAATTTAGATTTACTACCGGTAGAAGGAAGAACTGACGGCTTTACTTGTATACCGCCATGCTAGCTCTCCCCGGCCAACGGTTGGGCCAAGGGGATGGACCGGCGCTACTCGGCCTCTTACACGACTCCTAGTTCAAATAGAATTCATGATTCTGAATATAACGTTCGTCCCCCTTTCCCCAAGTATAATACTTGTTGATAAGACTCCACAAAGTAGTCGTATCTAGTTGGAAAGGAAAATTTACCAATAACTCCCAAGCTATCACTTGGTAACGGATATCAACTTGTTCCAGTAATCTTACCCCTCGAAAGATGAGAAGGTAAACAACGACTTAATAAGTCAACAGCACCCGAGTTGCGGGTGAAGGGAATACTTTATGACCGGGAAGTCGACAAGATAAATAACATTTTTCCAAGTAAGGTTCCCTTATTATTAAGAAGATAGACTCAAAGATGAATGATGTCTGGGAACCTTTCTTGATATAAAATTAATAATAATATGACTTCGAAATATTTTCTGTAATAATCGAAGAAGATTAACCTTATCGAGATTATTCTAAGTATGGAATAAATATTCAGAGAATATTTATTGAGTTAAAATTTTGAAAGAATATTTGGGAATATGAAAGAATATTTTTAATCAGAGTATTTCTCAAAATAATCCCTGAAGAAATATCAGGAGAATATTTATTGAATAAATAAATATTTAAATGAATATTCAAAACAATATTCATTAATTAATAAGACCTGAAAAGAATATTTAAGGTAATATTCATGATTAATTAGGAATTTAAATGAATATTCAAAAGTAATATTCATTTAATGAATAATATCCTAAATGAATATCAAGTAATATTCATTTAGTAATCCAAGCCTTAAGGAATATTCGAAATAATATTCGATAATTAAATCAAGCTTCAGATGAATATTAAAATAATATTCATCAAGTATTTAATATCTTAAATGAATATTCGAAAGTAATATTTATTTAATAAAATAATAATCTAAAAGAATATCCAAATGATATTCATCTAACAGTCTCATCTTTAGAAGAATATTCGAAATAATAGTCGATAATCAATTCGACTCTGAATGAATATTGAGAAGTATTATTCGTTGAATAGTTAAATTCAAATAATTATTTGAAGTAAGGATCGTTAAAATAATCTGTCTCGAACGAATATTCAAATAATATTCGTCGCCCAAATAATAGAAAATATTTACTTAAATATTTTCTCCCGAGGTAATCTCGATATATCAAGAAATATTGACTCCCGGTCTATATTTGATGAATAAAGATGTATACGCCCTTCTATGAGGGTCTTATAATAACCGGCTTATAACTGATATATAACTATCTAGCTTATAAGCCAACAATAACGTTCAGGGAACAAGTATATCAATTCAACTTGAAAGTAGGCATGCATGCAATGGCATATGTATATCAGCAATCATATATATATATATATTTATTCAATCACAACAACAGCCTAGAAGAAGGGAATTGAAACTTGCCTGGTAGTCGAGTACGGTAAGGGGTAGTGGTAGCGGGTCCCGGTTCAGCCTGGTGATCTATAAATAGCCAAGGCATTTGGGATTAATCACTTAACATATAAAAGTTAAGTTATACTTAAATCGAAACACGTTCTTGAGTTATCTCGTTATACCCCTTTTAGTGGATTACTTATTATCACTGATCCGACCCGACATTCGTTCGTTAACACGACATGTCACTGCACTTATACTTGGGACACACTTAAGTCATATGAGTTCTAAGGTCGATCGTTACGAACCAATATTTTACTCCGAGTTTTATCGCCCGTTTTCTAAGTGTTTCACCAAAGTTATAAAAGAGGCGTCTTTTAGGGGTTCGTTCGCGTTTAGCCTTGACTCGAACATTTTTAATAAATCGAAAAATGCTCTTTTTGACATACGGTTTTCTTCCACACCTTCCTTCTTACCCCTAGTATTTATTTATCAAGATTCGTCATGACGTTACTTAGCTTACGAGGGTTCAATTTCAGTTACGAACTTTTGTTTACGGATTCGAACTACTTTTAGTAATTTGGTCATAAATCCTAAACCGTAAGTCCGTTTCACGTGATCTTTATATCAAAACAAAGCTTAGAACATTACCTATCCTATCATGGCAGATAAGGTCTCTGGACAGTAGGGGTTTGACATGGAAAATGGCATACAAAACATGGTATTGTAAAATCGGGCATTATAACGGCTGTAAATCGAATATCTATCAATTTCGAATCTTCCCTTACACATAGCATCCAACCCAAACAACATATACATGGCTTATATACATGAACTGAGGCCAAGCAATGCCTTTCCGTTCATCTAAACTATTTTTAACATTTATCAAAACTACATCATATACATGCTTATAATCATGCTAATATCACATCTTATACTAAAACCCATCAAGAGCATGCAAAATCTCAAGGTAAAGCCTAGGGTTTAAAGTTGTTATACCTTCCTTGGAGTATGATCTAGCCTCACTATGCTTGGTATGATCCTTAGAAGTGCTTAAGCTTGCTAAATCAACCAAAGAAATCAAGGAAAAACAAGATTAGTTCATGAAAACACTATTCACCCTCCTCTTAAATCATTTTTTTGAAAATGGAAAAAGAAGAGATTGAAGCTAGGATTTTGAGGAGATCATTTATATGAAATGTAAGTCTCACCATAAAAGTTTCAAGATCAACAAATGGTTGGAAGTTGGTTTTTGAATTTGGAATTTCCAAGAAGGCCGAATGCTTCTTTCTTGGGAGAGGAAGATGAGTTCTTGCTTGGTTGCTTGAAAATAATGCATAAAGTGACTTTTGCTAGATAATATCTCATCCAAGTGGGGTTAGTGGAGTGTGATGTAATGGATGATGATTTTTGTAGGACAAGTGTTGAAGATTGGATGGTTTAAGGCTTAACCAAGTGATTTGATTTTCTAAGTACTAGTTGATCTCTAATGGTTCTAGTTCCTTGATTCTAATTTGGTTAGTAGATATTTTATACATAGCACATGCATGCATCTTAGTCTCTGCTTGCTCTTTTGTCCGGTTATTGCTCGATTCGATTGATCGTTCGTGAGAATATTTCACGGATTTCTAATTAGGGTTTACCGGGAATCCTCTTTAATATTAATACTTTCATTCTCCATCTTTCATTCTAACTTTCCATTTTATACTCCTTTAATCCATTCATTAATTACTTAAGGCTATCAGTGTCCAGGGAACTCTCGGAGAAAATAAAAGTGCTCTTTTTCTGAATCCGACAGCTTTTACATACACTTATTTTCCTCCTGGATCACTAATACGAACTCAGAAATCCGTTCCGAATACCGGGTATATCATTATTATAATAATATTCCAAATTCCACCAAAATCACTATTCATCCCTTATTTTTATTTAATTCCTATAATTAGGAAAATGAACCTGGTTCACTCTCGAGTGCTTCTTAACCTTTTTACGGAACCGCTGGACTAATAATAGGTATTGATTTGGATGACATAAGAGTAATCTTACTTGAAGTAATATACTTATATTCTTAGGAGATAGATCATTCTTATCTATGCCGTCAACCAAAAGTATTCTGCATGACATATAAGTAATTGAATTCAAATCCGTTCCATTTATTTAATAGATCTTCGTTACATCGCAGTCATAACCACTATTCATTCTTACATCATTAAATACATAAAAGTTTTAATTCCACCCAAAATCTGGGTTCTTACAGCATCCATTTGCTATTAGGGGCCTTTTAAACTTTATGTCTCTCTGTGTGCATCAATCCCTTTAAGCTAAGTAAAGCTTCACATTCTTGCCATGATATTTCTTCCTTTCTTGTCCATCTCACTTCCATGTTAGTTTCCTCTAAGGATATGTCTTACATCGCAATCGATTTGCATTTCTTGGATCAGGAAAAGGCTTGGTAACTCCAGAATTCACTAATATAACATCATGACAACGGTTGGTAGGAGCGTACTCCCAACTACCTCATCATTTCTTATAACCTTCCTCACACTAATATTAAAGGTCGTTGTGGTATGCCCGACATGTTATTCCTACTTTAAATAATTACTCGGCATAACGCTCTGGCTGCACAATTACAACATTTGGTTTTTTATCTCATATTGGTGCAACGGTTCACAATTGTACCTCCTGTTCACCTTAGAGTAATCACTTTTGAAAGGAATGGTTTCAAAATAACAAGGTCCAATAGATAATTTCAATAAGAATTCCACATTGGATGTTCCAAGAATGTTGATGGTTCCAAATACTAGGAGTCTTGATTTTTGGAGATGTAAGGATGGACAGAAAGAATACAACAAGGTTTATTCCTTCATGTCCTGATAATTTTGTAATGTGATATCATAGAAAGTGTTGCAGAAGGGCAATGATTGTTGGATACAAAAGTCCTAAAGACGGTATTTATACCATTCTTACATCTGGTGAATACTTTTCCTCAAAAATAGAGGATCTAAAAGTCCCATTGATAAAGGTCAATCGATCGAAAGTAATTCTACTCTATGACAATAAAAAAAATGAAGCAGTTTATCATTCCAGTAATCTATGGTTTCAAATGAATCTTCATTATATGAATGAAAGAACAGAATATTCAAGTGACATAAAGTCTGATACGAAGATGGGTAGAATTCAAGTTGAGTGGGCGACCTCACTAGGTCTTAATCAAGTTATTCGTCAAAACTTTCATCATCATACTTTACCACATGCAAAATGCATTGCGGAATTGCTGAATGAATTAAATTGGAGGTTGGACCAGTGAAACAATAACTAGTCCTTTTCAAGAAACACTAGCTACTAGCTAGACAAAATTTGCTAGTTCACCTGTTTGAGACATCACCACTAGCTAGGACAATTAGCTAGGTGTTCTTCACAACATTACAATTTTGACTAGTTAGAACAATCAACTAGTCATTCATATTGACATATCGACTAGCCAGTTTCAATTGGCTAGAACAGAATTTCAACATCGTAGCCACTGAAGAAACTTTAGGCTACTCGGACAACGAATGGAAATAAGAAGTTATTAAGTTTGAAAAAGAAAACTATAAAATCTGAAGAGAATGTTCTAGGTATCGGAACAATCCATAACCTCTCATCAAATATTACTTACCAGTGAAACGGTCCACCCAAGGGTGCCTCCGTACACATGCTTTATCAGATCCTACAATAGAATTAAATTCAGAACACCAATATCAAAATGATATCCTTACTATGTTTTCAATGTACGATGTACAATCTCATCTTGAATAGAAGAAAAGAATTCATGAGGGATGTCTGGACATTAGATCATCCATGTCCTCAGTAATTTGTTAAATATTTATGAGCTCAACTGAAGAGTGCAAGTATGAAAGAAGCAATCAAATATCAATATTCGTTAAGTAATATTCATCGATTAATTAAGGAAATATTTGTTGAACCTTCCTTGGATAATTGAAAGAAAGTGTAAATAGGCCTGAGCCGAACAAGATCATCATAAATTTTTGAATAGAATGTTCATGGATCAAATAAAATTACTTCGGATAAGTCCTGCTTTAGGGAAAGTATCTCACTAGTTGTTATTCCACAAGTTTGAAGTAGAAAGCTAGAAGGGTTACCTGATATAAACTAATCGAGGTAACAGGGTTGGTGAACAGTTTAAAATGAAGTAGTGCACCTGCCGGTAGTTACCAAAATAAGTTAATAATCATTCGTGCATCTCATTATCACCGTTATGAGGGTAACTCCATCTCTTCGTCTTCGTAATACAAGACACCAACTAGTGCGTCTCTCAATCATCATCTTAAAGTCATTTATTGAGTTGGGGTTTCACAAATATATCTGTCATTTCCGTGCTTTATCATGAAGACCAAGCTTCACATCATTCTGGGGACACCTGCTAAGTCCATAGGGTCCTACTTCATGCCTTCCGACATGAATCACAAGTGGCCAGTTCCCAAAGAGATCTCTCAGGGATCTCAGTGCAGTCCATAGGTTCAGTGACGGGTGTGTGTATGTGAACATATACAAAAAATATTGAGGTCTACAATACATATATACGTAGTCCCTGATAACATCTCTATCAAAGGATCCCACTCTAGACCCACTGGTCTTTCCTTTTGGTAGACTCTGAGATCACTGTATCGCTCGTTACAACCATATTCAACTTCTCTTGAGTCCCTTTGTTAATTCTACTTGTTTGTTCTCTAAGTTAAACTACCATGCTCTAGCGTCCGAATCATGTGTGGAATTATCTAGCACGCTCGTCTTATGATAACATTCTCGTATAACACATGTAAAATTCGCCATCAAGGGTAATGAAATCCACAACGACATAGTGACCAACTTTCAGGTAAACCCGTTACTTAACGAAAATCGGATCTTATAGCCAAAGTAAAAGACTTTAATTATTCCAAGTACTAAGTACCCTTAATTATGTAGGGAAGTCTAAACTTCTTGATTCTTAAAATGCCGCCTCCTAAACTGTGGAGGACTATGGGCCACAAAATTTAAGCCAGCCTAGTCATCCGATCATATTGGCAATATCGCCTCTACCTCAACTGTTCTTGAGATTTCGCTCTGCTTCCTATATCATTACCTATGATAGGTCATGTACGACTCTCAAACCTCTATTCATCATTCTGAAGGTCTCTAAGGATTCTATCGACCCTAGTATAATACCTCCAGTAAACACTCCAGTCCATTCTACTCACCGGTACCTCGTCCGGTAGTCCAATAAATAGTTTACTACGATCTCTTATGTCATTCTCCTACTTAGACTTAACTCTCAACACTCTCATTTCTGAGTACTGTAACATATCGCTCTGATACCATTTCTGTGGTGCCCCAAAATCCGAGGTCAAAGATTCAGGTCATCACATCACCATCCAACCATATCATACCTGTATTAACTTTACAACTCAACAATACATCCATCCAGACCTCAATCTTACGCACAAACAAGTTAGAGCCTCAGAAACGATAATCAAAAGTAACACTAAATATTACAATTCATCTATACAATCCAGAATCTTATGCACTTCCACTTATACAACTACACTTGAAGACAAGTCTTACTATTACAGTTGAAAACCTATCAGACTTACTCTGTAGTATTTATCAGGAACTAAATCATCTCCGGGATAAATCTTCTACTCCTCTTCTGCTGGTGCGGAGTTAACCGACCAAATTCTTCTCTTTCTGAAAAGTTTTTATAAAGCAAGAATGAGCTACATAATGCTCAGCAAGTTCACCATTTTGAAAAATAATAATGTGGTTTATTTCGAAAACATTCCCAACTGTATGGGTATATATCTCAGATTTCAAAACATAATTGGACAATATATATGTCCGAGTTTGAATAAAACATTTATACTCACTAAGGAGCTTTAAGAATAATATATGAACCCTTTATAAGGTTCCCATTTCAATATATCTCAAGTTTGAAAATATATACATATGAGTATATCATTTTCGGCAAAACACTCTACGGTTAACATACTGTACAGGGAATACATCATTGCAAACCTCTTTCCTTCCATTAGCTTAGAAGGTTTCTCATTCAAAAATATTTCATTCTTTGAAATAATTGCAAGAGTGCACTAACACGTGCCAATCTTTATAGAAAATCTTGCAGTTCTAGATACTGCACGATGTCAATATTTTTCTTATCAAAAACCACACTATCGGCAACTTGGCACTTAGGCCCAAGAAGCAGTGTTTGAGTATTTTTCCAAAGTGGAGGATGGGACTGGAAGAAAACATAAAAACCTGACAAGGATTGACGATGATCAGTCGCCACAACCAAGTCCAACAATCCGCGGGTCTTCTCTACTAGTAGAAGGATAGAAATTACATCCGTAACTACCCTCGGGTGAAAACTACATCCGTAATCACCCTCGATGAAAACTATATCCGTAATCATCCTTCGGCAACACCTGGGCCGGAATAATTGATGGACCGCCTGGCTCACGTCCGCTTACACATCCCGGGAATCGTTCGTCAACGATTCCCACTTCTGCCAGAGTCCCCTTTTTCTTTTCTTTTCAAAAATCATTTTGAATGAAAATTCGAGTAGTTGAAGTTCGACCTCAGTCGACCGATAATTCTTGAAATACGTACAAGAAGTAAAACCTGATCGGGGGTTTTCGAAAATGTTTTGGGTTCGAAAGAGTTCGAGTTTGAAAACGCTAAAGGTATCTTGGATTAGTTTTGTCTTTAAAATGATGAACAATAATTAATAAATGATATTTTGAGATTTAATATAAACAATTAATAAAATAATTATTTAATTAAAATAAGCTTTTAATCCAAGATAGATATTTTTGAGTATTTTTTACAACGTAAAAATAATAAATACTTAAGTATACGATACTTCCCAAATGACTCTTCGGGTTTTCGCAATTTAATCATGATACAATAATATACCGCTACCCGGTCAATAGTATATTTGGACCGCTACGACCTCTATTGCTAGAGTCGTTGTCCGAAGGAAACACTTTCATTCTAAGTTCAAGGGTGTACAAACACATATGCATAAATCTCAAACTTCAACATAATCTCGTAAATCATAAGCATATAATACGTTTGGAAGCTACAAACACAACAGTGAAAATCCTTATATATAAGTTTTGAAAAGTAAACTTGCCTTGGTTAGGGTGGGGTGGTCGAGCTTGCGACGTGGAACGAAGATCTATACATAATCAATATTCGTACGTTAATACCTTAACAACACTACTTAATCGTAAGGTTTTAAAGGATGTTAGACCAACTTAACGACTCCAATTTGTGACAACTAACCCTCCCATATGACCATTTCATCACTTTATCACATTCGTTACCCCTTCGACTCGAATCCATTCCTCAAACTTGAAACACAAGTGAGTACTCTTAAAACTACGTTAAACTATCCTCCTAGGTGATTTTTCACTCGCGCGCACTTCGCTTTAACATTTTTATAAAATTGAAAATTACAAATTTTACTCCAATTATTTTTGGAAACCCTTCAAATCTGTATAATCTGACTACCCTCAAATTTTCATAACACTAGCATAATTTTAAGGGGTCCCAACTCAGTTCACAAGTGGACAACACAGTGCAGTCCGAATTCCAGAACCACACTGTACTAATCCGGCCATAACTCAAGCCCTACACATCTCCTGGGTATGAACCTTATATTTCTAGAAACTACATTCAATTATATTTCCAACCATATAAATTAGGTCCTCGGGTGACAAGATTTAGGGGTTCAAAACCCTCCTACAAAACAGTACATGCTCCCAGGAATTTACACAGCACTCATCTTTTCTCAAATATTCAAGAACTCACTTTATACATCACATCTACCATCAAAACCACCAAGACTTGTCTCTATAGCATACATGGGGTTACCTACTCTAAGTACAAGCCTTAAAACCATCATAACAAGCACATAACTTCAGTATTTCATCATCTATAACTCATACTACCAAGATATGCACCAATACTTGTAGATCTAGCAATATGAACTATAAACAAGTCATGGCTAAGGGTTGAGAGGGTTTATACCTTCCTTAATGTGTATAATATCTTTCTAAACCTTGTATAATCCTTGTATAGCCTTGGGTAAGCTTGGATGATCAAAAGAAATGAAGAAAACAAAGTTAGTAATTCGGAGTTATTAGAATCCGACTGAAAGATCATGGAAAACGAGGCCCTTACCGAGCTTTTCTGATCGAGGCTTCTAAATGAGAGTTGTAGAGCATCTTCACAGATTTCTAACCATATAAAGAACACGAAATTCCATTGAGTAATGAAGGCTCTAGGCCCGTTTTACTGAGCTGCTGTTCTGCTGGGCAGAATGGGTGTTTTCTTTTGTTTGTTTTGTTTTGTTTGCTAAATAATGACTTATACTTGTATTATATATCTATCTCATTTGGATGCATCTTCTTGTAATGTGTTGTCAACACCTCATTGGCTCACTTGGATTTCCTTATCCACAACAATTGCAACAAAGTCCTCATCTTTTGTTTCTTTCATATTAGTCCCTTGGTTTGTTTCCTTTTCCAACAATTTGATTTCCTTGTTGTCTCGTGAATAAAATTAATACGTTACAACTTATACTTTGCATATTATTTCTCTAATATGGCACAATACCTGAATGAATATTAATTCCAACATCCCTTGTTTATTTCTCTTTATCTCAAAAAACATTCTCCCGATTTCTCAAGCATTCTCTATTTCTCAATTCTAGGAGTTTATTCTCAATCCTCTTTCTTTCTCATAATATATCCTCCCTTGGACTCTTAATATACCATATCCTTAATCCATGCTTCGTTCGCTCAATCGCTTAATCTCATTGTAAAGTTTCAGCGATTTCTAGAACGTTTGTTTCACTTCCTCAGTGGTTTTCGTTCCAAATTCACAAATCACTTATAAAAAAATTCCAAAATATTAACTCCTCAATTCCTCAAATTAAATATCTCATTTCTCGATATTACTGATATATAATTCACTGCTCGGTCAAATATTACCCGAAAATAGAATTTGGAATTTCTGAATTCCGATCGCATTTACATACACTTATTTACTCCGTAGATTACTAGCATAACTTCGGAATATCCACACTACGTCTCGTACTTAGGTGGCATGAAAATTTTCTTAATCCTCAAAATCACTATTCATCCACCAAATCACTATTCATTGATGCACTTCATCGTAATAGGAAAAGTTTTAATTCTACCGAAATTTTGGGTTCTTACAAATGGCTAGCAAGGGAGAAAGAAATTGAGAGACTGGAGATTGAAGCAGAAAAGCTAAGGGCAAAGGGATTGTGTAGAGTTCAGTTTAACCCCTATATGGTGAAGTATAGGAGGAGAAATGGGGATCAGGTCCACATCAGAATGAATCTACTCAACCACTATCCTGCAAACATTCTGAAACCAGTACTTGAAGATTTCAAAGACTCAATTTTGCTTGAAGAATTGGATGCTATGGCAGAAATAATAAAAGCTATGGATGAGAATACAAGGAAGGAGAAAGAAAGAAGACAGAAAGCATATGATGATTTGCAAGCCAAAGCTATGGAAAGGGAAACAAATGACAATGGCTAGTACTTCATCATAGGCTGTAAGATTACTCACCCTGTAGTTCTATCCACATTGCTAATCAAAATTCATACATGTACTGTCAAGTTTTATCTTTATGTATGTTAGGCTTGTTGTTTTCAGACATGAAATTGTGACTAAGGGTCTTACTCACAATTTGGGGGAGATTGTTAGTCACAGAGGCATGCCTGAATACATCTAATAACAAGCCTAAGTATGTGTAATGCTATGCATTACCTACATGACCTCTTAACTGAAGGAACCTCTAATTGTAGAGTTTATATTTGTTCTGTACTTGTAATAGGCATCAAATCCTAGTTGTGTAACTGTACTTTTAAAGTCAAAAATAATGCTTGAAAGAAGTTCCAAGGTTCATGCCTCAAGCAAGGAGATAAAGATTGCCAAATAATCACAGTTGGGATTTGAAGAAATGAAGAATTTGCCTAAGTACCAATTCGAGAAGTACATTTGTCTATTCGAGAAGTCTAGCATTCGAGAAGTCAGAGATTCGATATCTCAGAAGACACTATTCGATATCTCTGAATACACTGTTCGATATCTCATGCGATATCTCAGAGATTTGATATGTCTATTACTCTATTCGAGAACTCATGGAGTCAACAAGTCAAAGCATCATTCGAGTTCTCTAAGAGTCAACAAGTCAATGCTCTATTCGATATCTCTAGGACCAAAGAAGCTATTCGACATCTCAGGGATTCGATATGTCAAAATGCTCTATTCGATATCTCAAGGAGTCCCAGAGAAAAGAGCTATTCGAGAAGTGATTCGATATGTCAATATAACGCAATTCGAGAACTCAGAGTTATCGATTTAAAATTTGAGTTCTCGAATCAATCACTTAGCCACTTCTCGAGTACATTCTTGGAGACACAATACTGAAGAATTGTACAAGTCAGAAACCTGCAACAAGTCAAGACGCTTTATTTGACTATGTACTATAAAGCACATTGGAAAGCCTACAAAGAAGCTTGGAGAGATAAGACAAAGGGACAAGGAGCTAAAGAAGTGGATCTGAACAGGCTTTGCAAAGTTAAATCTGTAGCCGTTTGGACTCTTACTCAAATGAGATAGACATACTGGAAAGTAGTTTGTTTTACCTACCTTATTTGTAGTAAGTAGGTGTATCCATGTCAAATAGGATACAACCTCACTTCCTTAGCAGACAAGTTTTTTTTTAGATAAGATTTTCATTTTACATCAGAAGAAATATCTCTCTGAGAAAAACGAAGCTGAGAATACTATCATTTGTATTCACAGATTGTAGCAAAATCTTTATCTAATAAAATATTAGATTAAAGTGATATTGTGTTGTGTTTGTCTTTGTTATCTGCACTTACATATCTCACACACTCAGCACATATCTTGTTACAAAAATTCAAGAACAAAGTAAAGTTCAAGAATACATTCACCCCCCTATATTCTTTTACTATATTCAATACTCAACAGTACCTGTTCTTGTCATTATTGACATGTTTCTTCTGAAAGTTGCCTTGTCTTCTAGCCTTTCTGAACTTCATCTTCTTGAAACCCTTGACTATCGTAGCAACCATTTCCATCATATCAGAATCAGTAGAGTCATCATCAGTATCAGTATCAGGATTTGCATCAGGATCTGATGATGAGTCATCAGTATTGGACTCAACGACTCTACTTCTCCTTTTTGAAACCTCCACGCTTTTTCCTTTTGATTTTGATTTTGCATTCAAAGAAACAGCCTTTGCTTTGTTGGTTTTCTTATTCTTCCTTTGTTGAACCTCAAGATCATGGGTTCTTAGCATCCCATAGACTTCATTAAGAGATACAGCATTAAGATCATACTGATGCCTAATGATAGAGGTTTGAGTATCCCACTCCTCAGGCAAAGCTCTAAGAAACTTGGTATTCGAGTCTTCTAGTTCATACTCTTTACCCACTAGAGATAGATTATTCAATAGTGTCAGAAATCTATCATATAGATTAGTGAGGCTCTCATCAGATTTTACATCAAACTGCTCGTACTCTTGAATCAACAGAGCCCTTCTGTTCCTTTTGATAGATTCAGTACCCTGGCATTGAGTCTCCAATGTTTCCCAGATCTCCTTAGCAGTTTTACATGCTATCACTCTATTTGACATGACAGCATCAAGGCTATTATGAAGAATGTTCTTCACTTTTGCATCTCTAAGTACTTCAGCCTTTTCCTTAGGAGTCCATTCAGCCGTTGTCTTCTGAACATAGTGCTCAGGTATAGTATCTGTTCTAGCAACCAGTCTCTTAGTGATATATGGTCCATCATATATTCGATCGAGATAGTTAGGATCAGTTGCCTCCAGATACATCAACATCTTTACCCTCCATGTGGGGTATTCAGCCTTTTTGAGAACAGGGATTTTAATACTTTCATACTTGCTTGTAGACATATTAAGATCATTTCTGATTGTAATTAATCAGTTTTCTTTGATACCAATTGTTGCCCAGTAATTAACAATTGTAGAAGGGGGGTTGAATACAATTGTATAAGATTTTCGACTTAAACAGAAATAATAACACAAGTATGAATAAATAACAGCTTTATTAATTCTGATATAAAACTGTTACAAACTCTCTCAAGAAATTCTTATGTTCTTGAGAGCTGCTAGGTTACAAGATAATTCCTGTAAGCGATTACAATTAAGTAAAACCTAAACTGTGTTTATATACATTACACAGCTACACTATCAATTACAAGATATATCAAATCAATTACATACGTTTCTTAGTACATATCTTGAGTGATAGTTGCGTTCCTATAAATCAGGAACCGACATGTCAACTTCCTAGATTCCTGGACTAATGTATATCCTCATGAAATCCTGATCAGCTTCCAATCCTGATGATAACCTAATCCTGACGGTGCATTACTGATGACGTCAGCATCAGTATCTGATCAGTAGTCCAGATCCTGATCATCACTTGAATCAATATCTAACAAGATAGTAGTATAGATATTAAGAAGGTTTCCGGTAAAACCTTAACGAGAAATGCTTGAGAGATTCCTCCGAACGATCAATGAAATTGAGCAATAGTCGGGCAAAGAAACAAGCAGAGAACTAAGAGATGAACATGTGCAAATTGGTGGGGGAATAAGAAACTAAGGTGATCAAAGGGAAAGTCAACAAACAAGTGAATGGTG
Source organism: Saposhnikovia divaricata (assembly GCA_036435485.1). NCBI lineage: Eukaryota > Viridiplantae > Streptophyta > Magnoliopsida > Apiales > Apiaceae > Saposhnikovia > Saposhnikovia divaricata. Next base: position 145,531,420 of record CM071596.1, on the reverse strand, counting down.
TAGTTGCACTTTGCCAAAAAACTGAAGTTGCATGTTTCTAGCCAACCACTTGGCCAAATCAAGGGGTTACACATGAACTAATGGATGAGTGACAACACAAAAGGAGAGTATGCCTCCAAATATAGATAGATATTACATGAATTAAGTCATTACACATAACAAAACACAAAGAAAACTCCATCTCTCCATTTCTCCACAAACTGTCCAACAGAACCAACCCTCAAAGAAAAATTTATATCTCCAGTTCTATCCATGATAAAATCACCAAATTTTAACCACAACCTCTCCACTCCATCGGTAATATTCTCTCAAAATTTCATGGTATTCTAATGAGTCTAGCCTAGTTAAATATCCTCCCCAAGTTGAAGAAGCAAACTGTCCTGGTGCTTGACAGTTTCTGGGACGGTTTTCAATCGGACTTATCTCCTTCATTACTCAATGGAATTTGGTGTTCTTTAGCTTGTTGGAAAGCTGGTTAGATAATCTACAAATCTCCTTTAGAAGTCTTGATCAGAAAACCTCGGTAAGGCCCTCGTTTTGCATGATCTTTCCACTGAGTTATATCATATCCGAAAATCATTTAGAATGTTCTTGATGTTTCTTGCTAGTTTAAGGTTGTAAGGAGTTCTAAGGACTAGATCAAGGCTTGTTAGACTCATATACACACCAAGGAAGGTATAACTCTCTTGAAACCCTAGATCTTGTTTTGAGTTTTAAGCATGCTCTTGGTATTTTAAGATTAGTTGTGATATTAGTGTATTATAAGCATGATTATGTAGTGATTAATTGATTTAAGAGATGTGATGATCATGATTGGTAAAGTAGATGATCTTGGACAGTTGGGAATGAATAATATGTGTATAAGTTGTATAGATGCCCGGTGTGGCTTGGTTGTGATGAATTGATTTTTGGAACGTTCTATTTATAGCCGTTATAATGCCGAAATTTCGTTAATCATTGAAAACTGTGCATCACAGTAGGTCTAATGATCAAAACTGGCTAAGTATCTAACATACCCTTGTAGACCTTGAGTCGTAGATCATTTTGGAAAAAGAATCGAATGAAACGGACTTACGGTTTAGGATTTATGGCCGATTTACTAAAAGTAGTTCGAAACCTTAAACGAAAGTTCGTAACTGAAATTGAACCCTCGTAAATTATGAAAGTTAGTGACAAATCATGGTAATTAAATATTAGATGTGAAAGAAAACCACATGTCGATCGGATCATTTTTCGATTTTTGAAAAATGTTCGAGTCAGGATTAAATACGAACGAACCCCTAAAACGAATACTTGGTTTAACTTTGGAAAAACCACTTAGAAAACGGGCGATAAAACTCGAGATAAAATCTTGGTTCATAAGCAATCGACCCTAGAACTTATATGACTTAAGTATATATCAAGTGTAAGTGTAACGAAGAGCTGTAATAATGAACAAATATCGGGTCGAATCGAGGTTAATAAGAGTACACGAAAAGGGTGCATAACGAGATACTTAAAAAATCGTGTTTCGACTTAAGTTAAGTTATACTTAGCTTTTTAAAAATAAAAGTGTTACGTTATTAATCTCCAATATTCTGATTGTTTATAAATCACCGAGCAGACCCAGAGCACACTACCTCTACCCACACCCGACTACCAGGCAAGTTTCAAATCCTTTTAAGGCTGTTGTTGTGAATATATATATGCTTTCTGTTATACATATGCCATGTCATGCATGCCTACTTCCAAGTTATATTATTATACTTGTTCCATGATTATGGTTGGCATATAGACTAGATGGGATATATCAGTTATAAGCCGGTTATTGCTAGTCCCTTAGAGAAGGGTATATATTACGTGACAATAATATTTTGAATATTCGTTCGAGAGTATTTAATTAGCGATCATTACTTCAATTATTTATTTAAACGTTATCTATTCAATGAATATTATTTTTCAATATTCATTCAAAGTCGATTCATTTATCGAATATTATTTCAAATATTTTCTTAAAGCTTGGACTACTAAATGAATATTATTTGGATATTCATTTATAATATTATTCATTAAATGAATATTACTTTTGAATATTCATTTAAGTTCCTATTTACTTAATGAATATTATTTTAAATATTCATCTGAAGTTCTATTTATTTATCAAATATTATTTCAAATATTCCTTTCAAGTCTTAATATTAAATGAATATTATTTTGAATATTCATTTAAGTATTCATTTATTCAATAAATACTTTCTCTTTATTCATTGGAAGAGTTATCCTGAGAAATACTTCGATTAAAATATTCTTTCATACTTTTATATATTCTTTAAATATTTCTGATTCGATAAATATTCTTTGAATATTAATTCAACGCCTTGAAACAACTTCAATATTATTTATTCCTCTTCAAATGTTGTCTTCGACTTTCGATACTCTGAAATCTCTTCGGAGCCGTATTATTATTATATTATATCAAGAAGGGTTCTCAGATTTCATTCTTCATTGAGTCGATCTTCCAAATATAAGGGAACCTTACTTGAGGGATGCTATTTATCTTGTTGACTTTCCGGTCATAAATCTTTTGAAACTATTCTTTTACCTCGTAACTTGGTTGCTATTTATCTATCAAATCCTGTGTACCTTCTCATCATTCGAGGGGTAAGAATGTTGGAACAAGTTAGTATCCATTGACAAGCAGTAGCTTGGGAAATATTGGTGAGTTTTCCTTTCCAACTAGATACGACTACTTTGTGGAGTATTATCAACAAGTATTACACTTGGGGAAAGGGGTACGAACTTTATGTTTCAGAGTTATGGATGTTATACGAACTAGGAGCCGCGTAAGTGGCCGAGTGACGCCGGTCCTGCAATGGCCCAACCGTTGGCCGGGGGGTTCCATAGGGCGGTTGACAAGTAAATCCATCGGTGCTTCCTTCTACATGTAGAGAACAAATGATGGGGATCATAACATGCGACTGATCATCGTAAAATGTTATGGCTCCTGGCGCGTCAATGCTCCGGAATTAGTTCACCTTTCAAATGTTGGAAATTTTCTGCAACACTATCGGTGTTGGCAGGTGAAAAAGTGATTGAATCTGGAATTGCAATATTTTTTTGCAAGTTCCTCTGTAATGATAAATAATGCTATCTTGCTTATCTTTGACATAGCAGATATTTCCACAGAAGTATATTTTTGAGTTACCTTGTAACTTCATCTTTCATATTATACTGGCATTATGTTCGTTAAATGCATGACATATGGTTTCAAAATAATTTTAAACTATTATATATATTGTTGTTCAGTTATATTATTGTTGGTGGGCTATTGCTCACCCTTGCTTTATCTATTATATCACAACAACAGCTAGATCTGATGGTCGCATAAGGTGCAATTGGTGCAAGCAATTGATAGCAGTCTGAGGATTAACCGCTGAGATCATAGCTGCCACTACTGAGTAAGAAGCTATTGGCAGCCTAGATGTTAGCTTTCGAGTAGCTAATGTATGTATTTATTTGGCATTTGTAAATGGATGGCAAAGAGCATGTTATAGTTAATGAAAATTCTTTGTGTTGTAAGAACTCAAACTTGTGATTAATAATATTGAAGGTTACTCTGATTTCATCTCTGGGACTATAACGGGTGAGTTGTTGTTGTTTTGGGTCACAAGGTTGTAATTTCATTTATATTGGTTTTGAGGGTGGATATTGAGGTCGTAACGACCAGATCCCTGACCCCGGATCTGGGGGTGTTACAATGTCGCGCCGGATGACACCATCTAACGATGATCAGTCGCAGGTCGTGCATCTCAAAACTTGTTTCTCTACATGTAGAAGGAAGAACATATGGACACCACCGTACGCCGGATCTCCCTAGCCATCTTTGGGGTTAGTCGGGGCCGGCGCCTCTCGGACCCTATTTCCAGGTTGGACTGTCCCATAGCCTCTTATTCCAGTTTTGATGATGGACTGTCCCACAGCCTCTTACACATTATAAAAATACTCCTAGTTCGAATAAATCCATGACTCTGAAACATAATGCTCGTCCCCCTTTCCCCAAGTGGAATACTTGTTGATAGGACTCCACAAGGTAGTCGTATCTAGTTGGAAAGGAAAATTCACCAAATATTTCCCAAGCAGTTGCTTGTTAATGGATATCGACTTGTTCCAACAATCTTACCCCTCGAACGATGAGGGAGTAACACAGAGACTCGTCTTGATAAATAGCAACCAAGTTGCGAGTGAAAAGAATAGTTTTAAAAGTTTTATGACCGGGAAGTCAAAGAAATAAATAACAACTCTCAAGTATGGTTCCCTCATAATTTGGAAGATAGCTTTAAATGAAGAAAATGGAGTTCTGGGAACCTTTCCTTGATAAAAATAATCATAATAAGGCTCGAAAATATTTTACATAATATTGGGAGGTTGAAGATAACATTTGAATAAAATGAATCATTTTTAAAGCTAGTTATAAGAATTAAATAAATATTCAAAGAATATTTCTTAAACCATAAATATTTAAAGAATTTCCTTAATATAAAATATTGCTCATAGTAACCCTCGAATGAATATATACAAATATTCACTAACTAAATAAATCCTCGAATAAATATTCGAAATAATATCCATTAAGTAAATCAACCTTAAATGAATATTCAAGATAATAATCTTTAAATAAATAAAGCTCAAATGAATATTCCAAATAATATTCATTAAATAAATAAACTCAAATGAATATTCCAAAATAATATTCATCTAAATCAATAACCTCAAATGAATATTCCAAATAATATTCATTAAATAAATAATCTTGAGTGAACATTCAAATAATATTCAATAATTAAGTAATGGAAAAATATTTACTTAAATATTTTCCTCAGAAAATAATCACAATATATCAAGAAATACTGACTCCCGGTCTATATTAAAAGAATGATATCATACGCCCTTCACTAAGGGTCTTAGCAATATCCGGCTTATAACTAGTATATCTCGTATCTAACTTATAAGCCAACATCAAATCATGGAACATGTATCACAATATAATTTGAAAGCAGGCATGCATGCTATGGCATATGTATAACAACAATCAATCATATATATTATTGCAACAACAGTTCCAAAGTATTGGAAACTTGCCTGGAAGCTCTATAGGGGTAGTGTGTCTCGGATCGGTCCGGTGATCTATAAATAACCAAAATTTATTCAAGGTTAATCACCTATCACTTTGAAAAGCTAAATACATACTTAACTTAGGTTAAAAACACGTTTTCGAGTTATCTCGTTATGCACCCTTTAGTGTACACTTATAACACCGTTATGATCCGACACTTGCTTGCTAACAAGGCCTGTCATTAATCTTACCCTTGATAGGTACTTAAGTCTTATAAGTTCTAGGGTCGATCGTTTACTCGAAAAGATTATACCTCAAGATTTATTGATCGTTTTCTAAGTGGTTTTCCAAAGTTATAACCAAGTGTTCCTCAAAGGGTTCATTCGCACTTAACCTGGATTCGAACATTTATATAAAATCGAAATAAGATTCGTTTGACATGAGGTTTTCTCTCACACCTTCCTTATGATCTCTAATATTTAATTACCAAGATTTGCCACTGAATTAATCATGTTAAGGGGGTTCAATTCCAGTTACGAATTCGCACTTACGGTTTCGAACTACTTTTACTAATTTGACCATAACTCCTAAACCGTAAGTCCTTTTGTTTCGATTCTTGCGCCAAAACGATCTATGACTCGAGATCTATAAGGTCAGTCCATATAATCATTAAGGTCAGAGAATTATGGCTACTGTCATGCACGAATTCTAAATGTTAATGAAATTTCGACATTACGACGGCTATGTTTACACGTTTTCCCAAATTTATAACAACCAAGCCGCACCGGGCATACCAAGAACTCAAGCTTCTCATCAATTATAACCCATCATATGTCAAGAACACCCCAACTCATTAAGAACTTGAATCATGACTTAATAACTACTAAGAATAACTACATAATCATGTAAACATGCTTATAACAACATCATCACCAAAACACATTCAAAACTCCATTAATACTCAAAACAAAGACTAGGGTTCTTGAAGGTTATACCTTCCTTGGAGGGTGTAAGGACCTTTGTAACACCCCCACTTTACCATATTAATAAACAGGCTTTTTATAAGAAAATAAATATTTTTACGGGAAAATTTCAGAAAATTTTGACATGATGTATTTATAAATATGACTAACCACCTGTCCAAATCAACAAAACTAATCCAACTACATCCAAATCTGCTCACAATAGAATATTGACAAAATCATTAAGAAATATAAATTCTAACTCACCAAGACCGCTCATAGGTCACAGTATGAAACAACTACTAATTAACTATTACAACCCGAATCCGAATAAAATAATATACAATTAATGTGAATAAATAAAGTCACCGTCTAACTAGATATTTAACCTTGTCCAGTTCCCAACCACTAACCAATGAGAATCTGTAACCAGGACGTCTCCTCTCGCTGCCTATAGAGCAATACCAACTGATCACTAGTTCCTCTGATCACCTCTAACAATTGGAGAAATAAACAGAAACAAGAGTGAGCCAACAACGCTCAACAAATGCAATAGTGATAGAAATTTTTAAAATAAACGTTGACAATTCTGATAAACAAAAGGAGTTTCATCTCATTATTTGGAATAATCAGTGAGATCAACTTTTAGATTGCCACAAGAGCCAACAATTCACCATTAATAATTTGCAACAGAAACAAGAACTGATAAAAGTTCTGATATCAAAATATTACTGAAACAGACTTCCAAGGAGTCAAGAACTAACATCTCAATCGCAGAATATAGATTAGAATTGGAATTTTTATTTATATTTAAAAAAAACAATAAGGTTAGGCTGCTGATCAGTCACGCACTAACCCCGGACAAACGCACACAGCAATGTCCTTAATTTGATCCATGGCACACATTGGCCTTAACTTTCGACCATGATAAGGTCCCACCCCGTAGGGTTTTACGCCCCAAGGGCTACTTTTTAAAAACATTTCCAATTCTATATCATCTATAACAGGTGTCGGGACAATCGACAACCCTTGATATCCAACAACTGGAAACTCACGTCCAGAATAATAACTCAAGATTAAGAGTTAATAATAAACAACAACTTCGCTTAGTATCGACAAGTTCGATACACTACAGGGAACAAACAAATAATCAAGATGGCGCTAAAGTGTGGAAAAGGTTATTCATAAGATTCTTTGTAAAACCGACATTTAAATTATGGGTGGAAAAAGTGAACAGCATCATGCTAATTTGAAGAAGTATATATATATCATCTTTCACTATACTTGACCAAATCATTTCAAACAACAAATAAACTAAACTGCATCACTTGAACGATAAGTGAATAGCAATAACACTTGCCTCGATTTACAGAGTTCCTGACTTTCACCTCGATCCTCAACTCTACTTATGACAACCCTTAGTTGCTAGCCTTTTATTTAGCCCTACTTCCCTTTCCTTCTTCGTAACTCATCAATTTCCACATCCATTCACACTCTCAGCTTTGATACTCGTCCTTTGGTTCATCTTTCAGATTACCCGCGCTCTGACCTTGACCAAGTCTCCCATTCGAACCTTTACAAGGTCAATCACCATTTCAGTACTAATTCAAGCAAAACCTTATCGTTTGCTCTATTCTACCCATGCGCGTCCTATAACGCTTACATATACAATACATATAGATATATTCATTCATATTCACATAATAGCCTTTCTATAATCAACTAAGTCACATAAACACATCACATAACCATTTCCAAACAACACAACCACTTAATATTTAAAACCATGACATATTCTCGAAATAATCCACTGATACATATACTTAAACCCTTAGTAAACATAACACACCTTCGAGCATTGAAATTAAATAGGTTAAGTAAGTTTTAAATAGATTTGCAGGGGATTTTTAGAAAATTTCGGCATGAGGTATTCGTTTATCGGACTATGGGCACAGCCCCTCAATATCAATCAAAATAATTCATCCCTGCTTTTACAAAAATAAAGCTGGCTCAACTGGCAACAACATATAAGAAAATAAACTCGAATATTGGTGAAACCACCAATTACTTCCAACAATTACAATTTGCATTTAGCACTTAGCAATTACCATTTGAAAATAACTCTTACATCATGTTATCTTGCCAACACAAGTCAAGAACAGTGCATTAAAACAATTTTCCAAACATTGACATTTATATGAAATTTCAGTTTTAACGTTCTCCGCTTAACCTTTCATAACTCAATAACCGTAACCATAAATAATGAAAGGTTTTCGCGTACGTAAACTAGAAACAATAGAGAACAGCTGTCTTAAGGAACAATCATCAAAACACGGGTGTAAATGCCTCAATTCTTCTGTCCAAAACAGGACAGTTACTACATACTCTTCATTGTCAGTGAAGTACATTTTCTTTTACCTTAACTCCTTATCCACATGTTCTAAAATTAACAAAATTTACAGAGACCATAATTAGACCTTTCTCTTTAACTTTCGTTCTTTGGCCAACCAACAATAAAGGCCATAACCTCCTCAAAAACACTTGTCAAAACAAAGAAAAACATCTGGGAATCAAAATCACCTCTGCGCAGTCTTGGTTCAAACATTTTTCATAAATCGAAAAATTCATCTTTTCCAATGAAATTTTTACATCCCCCTGTTAGTTGTTATATACATCTCTCATAGAATTTTAAGGACTTAACTCGCTCTTTACCATACAAAAACACCTTAACAAAGTCGAGATAACACTGCAATTTGTGTGTCTCTCCACCTCTTTACTAATAAATTCATAACCCCCAACTTACATATCTATAAATCTTGAAATTTTGCATGGAGCTTCTACAAACTACAAGCAACAACTTTCTTGTACAAACTTTAAGCTAATTCGGAGCTCAAGGGAACAGAATTTACCGAGTAAAGTGGCGTAGCTGCTGTCTAGGAGCACTGCTTCATCTTCTTCCTCTCTCTCTCTCTCTCTCTCTCTCTCTCTCTCTCTGTGTCTCTCTTTATCCCTCTCTCTCCCTCATGCCCCGCTGCTACCGTTGCTATCGCTGCTAGCCATCGTCTTCTCCTTCCCCCACCTCTACACATACTCACACACACACACACACCCTTACATACACGTACACAGGTACACACACATATATGTATATCTCATCTAATTGGTTTAATATTTTCCCCAATGGAATTCCCCAATATCTTCTTCTTCTCTCCCCCCCGGCTCTAGAGGTTTCCCGACTGTTGTGTGTGTGATTGTGGTGTTATTGGGCTTGGCCCAATATAATTATATTACTACACCTTATTCGGGCCCAAATACAGCATTCCTCATTCGCTTTTAAAACTAATACGTAACTTTCATAAATCGAAATTAAATATAAAATTTGGAATATTACACTTTTCATTTTTAAAATAAAGAATATAAAATTACGAACACCCACATATTTTTAAAATATTTTTCGGATCAAAAATGAATTAAATATGAATTTTACAAGTTTTGATCCTTTAAATACAATAAGACTCTTAAAATCATTTTAAAATACTCAAACACCCGAAATAATTCATCGAACAATTTTAAAATCTCAATAAATATATAAAGATAATATCACAAAAGATTTCCTGATTTTAATTCCTCCGATAATTTTATAAAATCTACAGAGGATCAAAATGCATGATTTAAATATATTTAAATCCTAAAAAAAATATAAATAAATCAAACAACCTTCACAACTTTCCCCAAATTATCATATAAACACATAAGCATCAATTCACATACATTCCACCTTTACAACAATATTCACATAATATGATTTATAATTTACATTAAATAAATAATTCGAAATTCGAAATTTTCTAGGGCGTTATATCCTTCCCCCCTTAATAGGATTCTGTCCTCAGAATCAATCCTAAGGACCCAAATCATACTACCCCTCAAAATTTTTTGCTTTCATTTCCCAGGTTGTATCTTTCAATCTCTAGGATTCCATCATACCATCTCATAAATTTATAAGCTCATTCCTTGAGCCCTCAATTTTTCCGAAATAACCTTAAGCCTTGGTTTCTGAGTCTTATCACACGTGAACGAATATTTTTCCCCGAAAATCAATATGACTTTTTCGTATCACGAACTATACCCCGCGCCAAAACTTATATTACCACGCCAATCCTTCGCAATAATGCAATCGCGCAATTTGCCTTAATTCACAACAATCTACACTTGGCACCATTCTCCTGCTTTTACTTATAATCACACGGTTTCAGATAGAACTGCGAAAAAGAAATCACAGGAAATCCTTCAATCATTTCTACTCCATTTTTCAAGTAATATGCTGATCAAGAAAGGAATACTTAAGAAGTTTCTTCCTTTCTTTAGTCCTATACTTTTAACAAGTACACAATCTGGAAACTTAACATCATTTCGTCCATTCTCAGTCGCATCCTTACAATCAAATACTATAACCAAACACATACGTCTTTAGATGCACATCAATCATAATTCAATTAACAACTCGATTCTTACTCTCATAAAGTATTCTAGTTCGCTAAATCTTTGCGAAATATAGCATCGATTATTTGCAGCGTTTGATAGCTAATATACTTGTCACCTTGACTGTGACTTCACTCAATACAAGAATAAGATTAAAATATCCAATTTATTACCAATTCTCCGAGGTCACAACTTCACTCGATACTAATCATGAAACAATTCTTCAACAATTTCCAACAAGCTCCCGCTTTTATTAACATGCATATTTTGGGAAAAAGAATATCAAAAATTCCTCAATTATTCTTACACCTCTTTCACGTGCAATGTTGCTTGAGAAGAGAATAATCGAAAAAAAAACTTCTAGCCATCCTTCATTTCATTGTTTTACCATGTAACCATTCTGAATTGATGACAATTTTCCTTAAATCATATACATATATCTTACTCGCAGCACACTATTCTACACCTTCTGAAATCAACTTTCGAATCACAGCTTTGAATAATTGACGAGTTTTCGAATTTAACTTTACACGCTACATCTTCAATCTTTAACACCACTCACATTAACCACGATATCACGACTTTCGAAATTCACATTAAGATCATTGTGCCAAATTTTCTTCCTTTCCTTGGAACTCTTAAAATCGCTCTCGATTGATTTGCATGCTTCATGAGTCTTTCATCATCTTGATATGTGATCTACGATCATATTAAATTCTTCGTCTGAATGTTGTTTGAAATCTAATTCATTGGGATATGCTCCGACATAACTGTCTCATTTCTGATATCTCCTTAAACAAAACAATTTCAATTTCCTTGGTATAACAACTTCTTGATTTGCTTAATCGTTAAGACCTCAATGTCTGCTTCCAACCTCAAAACGCCGCCTTTATCTTTCTCAAAAATCAAAATTTCCTTTTTCCAGTCTTTACAATTTACTCGCATTTCGTTGTTTGGAAATAAATCTAATCCTGAGTTATTTTTAACTCTTTTTCTTTATAGACATCACAATCCACTTCTTATTAACCTCCTTCATAACCATTTTGAATTTCTAGATTCTTGATAATCATAACAGCAGTCTTATTACTCTCCTCATACTTCCACTAAGATTGATATGATACTATTTTTGGCAAAATTCTCATCTTTTCAAGCTCTTAACTTATAGCTTTAACTTCTGACGTTGCTACTTGTCACCACACTGCCTTTCTGGTTACAACCACAACTTTTCACATTTATCTCAATAAAATCTCTAGGGATTCTACTCCCGAAATCTTATTTTTGATCATGGGATCTCGTTAATTTCTGCTAATTTTATTTCTATAGGCAACTACGGTGCCCTTACTCTTTTACTCCAAATCTTCGGAATTCCACATTCTTCCCTTAACTAATTTATATTTTCTACTTAATCATTTGGAACTTCTGGTTTCTCTGTCTTCCTCCTTACTGTCACTTTATTCTATCTTGGTCAGCTTTCAACCATCCTTGATAATTATGACTTTCTACACTGGCTTGCATAAGTTATTTACTCCACATATTCACATTACCCCTCATTCAGTCTTGGTTCTTCTTGTTAATTCTTACAAACCTTTCCGTTCTGCTTCACTCTGCTTTACTCAAGTCAGGCTTCCTTGATTGTAAAATCATATATCCAACGATGGATTTGAAACTTTCAAAATCTTATGATATTTCATTTACTATCTCTGCCCTTCAGTAGGTGTCCAAAACAAAATCTCTTCGACATTGAACATCTTATACTCAATATCTCCATTACCATTCTCCTTTCGCCCTTAACAATATCTACAATCATGCCTTCTTCTTTACTGTCATTTTTCCTATCTTCAATTCTTATTAGCCTCGGACCTTGTCCATGTTTTATCGGTTCAGTAATTATTTCAATTTAACACGACATATCTGTTTTAATCACCAAACTCTTAAACTTGCATAACCAATTCTTCATCCATGCAGCTATAGTTCTATCACTTAAGACGTCGTCACGCCCATCTTCGCATTTCTTCATCATTAGGGATTTTTGAAAATATTGAATTTCCGACAAAGGAAGTCAATAAAATGAATGGCATCAAGTATGAATATATACTGGGTTTATTTGATAAAACTTTTGTAAAGGAATTTAACCGAGAGATCAATATGACCTTTGAACTATTTTCAAGTTGCATTTGTCACTTTGTCAACCACCATAGTACATAAAGATGGCCAATCTTTAGTACCTTCATGACAAACAAAATCAGTGGCGTCCCACTGGACTTCTATCACATAGATAAGATGTCCCTGAATCCCTATCTACATAGGTTGTTCATCTCAGCTGGAATAGAGAAAATCAAGCGTTCATGATAATGGAAGGGATTCAAGAGTTTCAAAAAATTTCATGTAAAATTGAATCAAGTACTCTCTGAAAAATTCGGATATTTCTGAAGGAACGAGATTGAAGTCGACCAAATCTGAATATAAAACTTGTCATCGATTGATGTATAAAAGACTTTTCAATGGATGATTCAATGATTGATCAAGCAAACATTCAAGAAATTCCTAATTATTCATAACCTCACTCTTGTCGGCTAAGCATTAATATACTTAGCTGCCAAAACCGGCCTGACAATAATGAGTTGAATAAATAAGAAGATCTCTATTCATTCTCGATTTTGGACCATCACTGCGCAACGAATGCCTCAGTTACAATACCAACCGAGAATTAATTTACGATAATTGAAAAAAAAAATAGGGAATTTCTCCAGATAATGACTTCGAATGAATCATTAATTAGGGGTGCACGACTACGCTTAACCTTCAATCCTTGTTAATACTTGTTTTTCACTTCGCATTCTTAACCTTCTCGTACCATCTCCAAAATGTTCACATCGAAACTAATCTCGTAGGATATCCTAAATTCTACGCGAAAATCTCAAGATAACGTCTCTCGGACTAATAGCTCCAGCTGCCCACTTAGCTTACGCCGCATCAGGTTCGCTGTGTTGCTAATAGCCCAATCCTTAAACGATTTGAACTTCTACTTGCGCGATATGCCGAAACCGTTCAACGTCACAACGCTTGCCGAAGTATCCTTTCGCGATCCTTATCCTAAGTCGTTCTACCCGACGTCTATCTTATACACGTACCCTAACCTTTCTATTACTCTATCCCAAATTTCCCACCTAATTGTTTCAGTGACTGTGACCTGTAGCTCTGATACCAACTTGTAACACCCTCACTTTACCATATTAATAAACAGGCTTTTAATAAGAAAATAAATATTTTTACGGGAAAATTTAAGAAAATTTTGACATGATGTATTTATAAATATGACTAACCACCTGTCCAAATCAACAAAACTAATCCAACTACATCCAAATCTGCTCACAATAGAATATTGACAAAATCATTAAGAAATATAAATTCTAACTCACCAAGACCGCTCACAGGTCACAGTATGAAACAACTACTAATTAACTATTACAACCCGAATTCGAATAAAATAATATACAATTAATGTGAATAAATAAGGTCACCGTCTAACTAGATATTTAACCTTGTCCAGTTCCCAACCACTAACCAATGAGAATCAGTAACCAGGACGTCTCCTCTCGCTGCCTATAGAGCAATACCTACTGAACACTAGTTCCTCTGATCACCTCTAACAACTGGAGAAATAAACAGAAACAAGAGTGAGCCAACAACGCTTAGCAAGTGCAATAGTGATAGAAATTTTTAAAATAAACGTTGACAATTCTGATAAACAAAAGGAGTTTCATCTCATTATTTGGAATAATCAGTGAGATCAACTTTTAGATTGCCACAAGAGCCAACAATTCACCATTAATAATTTGCAATAGAAACTAGAACTGATAAAAGTTCTGATATCAAAATATTACTGAAACAGACTTCCAAGGAGTCAAGAACTAACATCTCAATCGCAGAATATAGATTAGAATTGGAATTTTTATTTATATTTTAAAAAAAACAATAAGGTTAGGCTGCTGATCAGTCACGCACTAATCCCGGACAAACGCACACAGCAATGTCCTTAATTGGATCCATGGCACACATTGGCCTTAACTTCCGACCATGATAAGGTCCCACCCCGTAGGGTTTTACGCCCCAAGGGCTACTTTTTAAAAACATTTCCAATTCTATATCATCCATAACAGGTGTCAGGACAATCGACAACCCTTGATATCCAACAACTGGAAACTCACGTCCAGAATAATAACTGAAGATTAATAGTTAATAATAAACAACAACTTCGCTTAGTATCAACAAGTTCGATACACTACAGGGAACAAACAAATAATCAAGATTTTTAAAAGATATCGACAAGTTCGATACCAACTAGGGTGGGGATTTTAAAGAATGTCAATTCGAATGGATATCAACAAGACCGATATGAATAACTAGAATTATAACATCAACAACTTACGCAAAGAGAAATTTCATTTGAACAGGAATAAAGATATAAATTGCAATAATATTTTCAACAATTGAAATTCTAGACTAAAGCAAGGACATAGTCAAGTATTGAACATTTATCAAAATTTATACATACTGAAGAGTTTGAGCTTCCATAAGCGGATAAAATAGTTTAGGACAATTATTGCAAAACAATTTCATTATAAAAAGGTTCAGATCAGCTTAGAGAAAACATTGTCCAAATGGAAATCCATTAGTGAAAATATGCTAGATCAGGAATTTTGCCAACGGGTTTTCGTAAAAGTTAAGAAAACTTGGATTTCCTTGTTTAGAAACTTCTTAAGAGTATTTGATGGAAATAGAAGAGATGGCGCTAAAGTGTGGAAAAGGTTATTCATAAGATTCTTTGTAAAACCGACATTTATGGGTGGAAAAAGTGAACAGCATCATGCTAAATTGAAGAAGTATATATATATATCATCTTTCACTATACTTGACCAAATCATTTCATACAACAAATAAACTAAACTGCATCACTTGAACGATAAGTGAATAGCAATAACACTTGCCTCGATTTACGGATTTCCTGACTTTCACCTCGATCCTCAACTCAACTTATGACAGCCCTTAGTTGCTACCCTTTTATTTAGCCGTACTTCCCTTTCCTTCTTCGTAACTCATCAATTTCCACATCCATTCACACTCTCGGATTTGATACTCGTCCTTCTTTTCATCTTTCAGATTACCCGCGCTCTGACCTTGACCAAGTCTCCCATTCGAACCTTTACAAGGTCAATCACCATTTCAGTACTAATTCTAGCAAAACCTTATCGTTTGCTCTATTCTACCCATGCGCGTCCTATAACGCTTACATATACAATACATATAGACATATTCATTCATATTCACATAATAGCCTTTCTATAATCAACTAAGTCACATAAACACATCACATAACCATTTCCAAACAACACAACCACTTAATATTTAAAACCACGACATATTCTCGAAATAATCCACTGATACATATACTTAAACCCTTAGTAAACATAACACACCTTCGAGCATTGAAATTAAATAGGTTAAATAAGTTTTAAATAGATTTGCAGGGGATTTTTAGAAAATTTCGGCATGAGGTATTCGTTTATCGGACTATGGGCACAGCCCCTCAATATCAATCAAAATAATTCATCCCTGCTTTTACAAAAATAAAGCTGGCTCAACTGGCAACAACATATAAGAAAATAAACTCGAATATTGGTGAAACCACCAATTACTTCCAACAATTACAATTTGCATTTAGCACTTAGCAATTACCATTTGAAAATAACTCTTACATCATGTTATCTTGCCAACACAAGTCAAGAACAGTGCCTTAAAACAATTTTCCAAACATTGACATTTATATGAAATTTCAGTTTTAACGTTCTCCACTTAACCTTTCATAAGTCAATAACCGTAACCTTAAATAATGCAAGGTTTTCGCGTACGTAAACTAGAAACAATAGAGAACAGCTGTCTTAAGGAACAATCATCAAAACACGGGTGTAAATGCCTCAATTCTTCTATCCAAAACAGGACAGTTACTACATACTCTTCATTGTCAGTGAACTACGTTTTCTTTTACCTTAACTCCTTATCCACATGTTCTAAAATTACCAAAATTTACAGAGACCATAATTAGACCTTTCTCTACAACTTTCATTCTTTGGCCAACCAACAATAAAGGCCATAACCACCTCAAAAACACTTGTCAAGACAAAGAAAAAAAATCTGGGAATCAAAATCACCTCTGCGCAGTCTTGGTTCAAACATTTTTCATAAATCGAAAAATTCATCTTTTCCAATGAAATTTTTACATCCCCCTGTTAGTTGTTATATACATCTCTCATAGAGTTTTCAGGACTTAACTCACTCTTTACCATACAAAAACACCTTCACAAAGTCGAGATAACACTGCAATTCGTGTGTCTCTGCACCTTTTTACTAATAAATTCATAACCCCCAACTTACATATCTATAAATCTTGAAATTTTGCATGGAGCTTCTACAAACTACAAGCAACAACTTTCATGTACAAACTTTAAGTTAATTCGGAGCTCAAGGGAACAGAATTTACCGAGTAAAGTGGCGTAGCTGCTGTCTAGGAGCACTGCTTCATCTTCTTCATCTCTCTCTCTCTCTCTCTCTCTCTCTCTCTCTCTCTCTGTGTCTCTCTTTATCTCTCTCTCTCCCTCATGCCCCGCTGCTACCGTTGCTATCGCTGCTAGCCATCGTCTTCTCCTTCCCCCACCTCTACACATACTCACACACACACACACCCTTACATACACATACACACACATATATGTATATCTCATCTAATTGGTTTAATATTTTCCCCAATGGAATTCCCCAATATCTTCTTCTTCTCTCCCCCCGGCTCTAGAGGTTTCCCGACTGTTGTGTGTGTGATTGTGGTGTTATTGGGCTTGGCCCAATATAATTATATGACTACACCTTATCCGGGCCCAAATACAGCATTCCTCATTCGCTTTTAAAACTAATACGTAACTTTCATAAATCGAAATTAAATATAAAATTCGGAATATTACACTTTTCATTTTTAAAATAAAGAATATAAAATTACGAACACCCACATATTTTTAAAATATTTTTCGGATCAAAAATGAATTAAATATGAATTTTACAAGTTTTGATCTTTTAAATACAATAAGACTCTTAAAATCATTTTAAAATACTCAAACACCCGAAATAATTTATCGAACAATTTTAAAATCTCAATAAATATATAAAGATAATATCACAAAAGATTTCCTGATTTTAATTCCTCCGATAATTTTATAAAATCTACAGAGGATCAAAATGCATGATTTAAATATATTTAAATCCTAAAAAAAATATAAATAAATCACACAACCTTCACAACTTTCCCCAAATCATCATATAAACACATAAGCATCAATTCACATACATTCCACCTTTATAATAATATTCACATAATATGATTTATAATTTACATTAAATAAATAATTCGAAATTCGAAATTTTCTAGGGCGTTACAACCTTAGTAAGCCTTGAATAGCTCTTGTATAACCTTGACATAACTTAAATCATCCAAAGAAACCAAGAAATCGAAGTTAGTTTCTTGAAAGTACTATTCATCATCATCTTTGATGAATTTATTAAATATGCTAGACTTGGAATTTAAGGCTCAAATTCATAGGATAACGATGATATGAAATGTAGTACTTACCATAAAAATCTTGAGATCAAACAATGGTTTGAAGTGGGATTTTGATTTTGGAATTAAAGGAAGGGCTGAATGCTCCATAGAAGAGAGAAATGGAGTTGTTTTGCTTTTCTTTGCTCTCATCCTTTTCTAATTGCATTATTGAGATAATATCTAACTAAAGTGGCTTTATTAAATTGATTACATCACCCTTGAAGAGCTCATCATGTGCCAAGTGTTAATACTTTATGGGGATGATGATATAATCTTGTAACTAGTTTGGTTTGGTTGCTAATGATGCTAGTTTCTTGATAACTACTTAGTTCCTTGATTCCATCCACTTGCACATGCTTGTCTCTTGGTTCTCTGCTTGTTTCTTTATCCGGTTATTGCTCAATTTCATTGATCGTTCGGAGGAATATCTCGAGTATTTCTAATTAGGGTTTTACCGGAAACCTCCTTGATATTTTTGTTAACATCTTTAATCCTCCTTTATAATTCTTGAATTTAAATTCCTCAAATCTCTTTATTAAATCCTTAAATCCTTCAGTGTCTAGGGAAATCTCGGAGAAAATAAAAGTGCTATTTTTCTGAATCTGACATCGTTTATATACAATTATATTGCCTATCGGTCATTACTACGAACTCAGAAATCCGTTCTTAATACTTCTATATAGCGTCGTCTGATAATATTCCAATTTCCACCAAAAACACTATTCATTGCTTATTTTCTCTTTAATTCTTATAATTAGATAAATGTTCTCGCGCTTTCCCGAGCGTTTCTTAACCCTTTTACGGAACCACTGGACTTATACTAGATATCGATTTGGATGAAATGAGAATATTTCCTTCCTTTTTGAAATACCCTATCTTACTTTCTAGGAGATAGATTATTCTAATCTAAGTTGTCAACCAATAGCATTGCTCATGGCATATAAATACTTGAATCCAAGTCCGTTAAATATTCATTCGTTAAACCACTGATACATTCATACTCCATTACATAATAAAAGTTTCAATTCCTACCAAAAATCTGGGTTCTTACAACCAAGGGATTTCCTCACATTGCTCAAGGAATTCCAGAATCCATAATGGTTGATGTCGCTCAGAGTATTGCTGACAGAGAAGCTCATGAGAAGCATATTGCAGCTGTGTTAAAAGAAACTTTATTTGAGGGAGGTACACAAGAACCTTCAACTCAAAGGGTTGAAGCAGCCTCAACACCTCTGACTACACAAGAACCATTAGTAGTAAGTACTGATGCAAGTCTAGTTCCTGATGATGGCACAATTCCTAATGATAGTGATGTTACAGTTCTTGATGATGATCAACCAATATTAGTGCAATCACTCTTATCAAGGCCAATGGAATATATTTCTACTTCATCAGGTAACACTTCTCACTCTACTTCTTTCACTACTGATAGCATGATTATAGATAGACTTGATACAAGGGATACCTTTATCTGTATGACTATAGTCAACTCCTCTCAGCCACCTCTTATTTCTTTGAATTTGTTGAGCCAGAGCTTTTCAAGTGAGAAAGATAGTGAACAATTAGTGAAAAAGAAGAGTGATGAGAGACAGTCTCCTGTACTGGCAAAGGAGAGGTAGAAATGAGTGAGAAGTTACACACTTCTAGCGAGGTAGCAGTTACTATTGAAAGTAACTTAGGTAAGAAATGATGAGATCATTTTAAAAGAAAAGAGAGATTTAGGAACTATTTCTGTTCTCAATGCAGGTCATCAGGATACACCAGCTAAATCTAATGCTGATTTGAAATTAAAGGGTGTTTTGCATCCTTATGATAATGTTGATGATAATATTCCTGTTGCTGATGATCAGGATAGCTCAGATGATGATGATGATTCTGTTGAAGCAGCACAGCTGAGAAAAGCCATGTTAATCAGTAAGGGATCTACACATGGATAATTTAGTCATTTTATGTTTGGTGCATCTGATCCTGACAAAACTAATCCTGTCAAAGGTTTCAATGTTGTTGGTTCTCAAAGATCAGAGGAACTATGGAGAAGATCACAGTGGAATGAAGAATGGAGCATCTATTGGAATGGATTGGGCTCATGTTCATGCTAAACATGCAATCTCTCAAATTTCCAGCTCTGATCTTAAGACTCATCTGAAGGCTACAACCATATTGACTAAGGGCTTATAAGAGGAAATCAATTCTGTCAAATCTGCTAATGCTAATTTTCATACTGAGTTTACTCAGGTCTCAAATGAGGTTGCAACTGCAACTCAGCTCAGAAGTCTAAGCACTGCAGTATACACAAGGATGGATACTTTGGAAGTTAAGGTTGATACTTTGTCTTCTAAAGTTGCAAATATTGAAGAATCTCTTCAACTCATTTTATCTTTGTTGACTGATTCTGATGTCAAAAAGGGGGAGAAGGTAGATAAAACAAAATGCACACCTGATCTAGTTGTAAGAAAGAATAATGATACTTCTGGAAATGATGGTGGTGCTCAGTCACATGTGTAAGAACCCAGATTATTTTGGTAGTAATTAAAACTTTTATTATGTAATGGAGTATAAGTGTAACAGTGGTTTCAGTGAACGAATATTTAATGAATTTGGATTCAAATGTTTATATGCCATGAACAATGCAATTGGGTGACAACTTAGATAAGAATAATCTATCTCCTGGAAAGTAAGATATGGTAAATTCCAAAGAGGAAGGTTATTCTCATGTCATCCAAATCGATATCTGGTAGCCCATGTCATCCAAATCGATATCTGGTAGCTCATGTCATCCAAATCAATATATGTTATAAGTCCAGTGGTTCCGTAAAAGGGTTAAGGAACGCTCGGGAAAGCGCGAGGACATTTTTCTAATTAAAAGAATTAAAGAGAAAATAAGCAATGAATAGTGTTTTTGGTGGAAATTGGAATATTATCAAACGACGCTATATAGGAGTATGCGGAACGGATTTCTGAGCTCGTATTAATGACCGATAGGCAATATAAGTGTATGTAAAGGATATCAAATTCAAAAAAATAGCACTTTTATTTTCTCCGAGATCTCCCTAGACACTGAATGATTTAATGATTTAATATAAAGATTTACGGAATTTAAATTCAAGAATTATAAAGGAGGATTGAGAATGGTAGTTTAAATATTAAGAAGGTTTCCGGTAAAACCCTAACGAAAAATACTTGAGATATTCCTCCGAACGATCAATGAAATTGAGCAATAACCGAAAAAAGAAACAAGCAGAAAACCAAGATGCATGCATGTGCAAGAGGATAAGATCAAGGAACTAAGTAGTTACTAAGGTAAATAGCATACTTAGCAAACAAACCAAGTACTTAGCAAGATTACTTCATCCTACCACTAAACACCAACACTTGTCCATTTAAATTGCATCATCCATGACCAAAGCACTTTATTAAAGTATCTTTATGTTAAATATTAGCAAGAGACATCACTTTATGCATAATCAACCAAGCAACCAAGCAAGAACACCAAGCTCTCTCTTTTTCCATCCATTCGGCCCTTCCTAAATTCCAAAAACAAAATCCAACCTCCAACCATTGTTTGATCTCAAGATTTTTATGGTAAGTACTAAATTTCATATCATAGTTATCCTATGAATTTGAGCCTCAAATTCCAAGTCTAGAATATTTAATAAAATCATCAAAGATGAGGATGAATAGTGATTTCAAGAAACTAACTTTGATTTCTTGTTTTCTTTGGTTGATCTAAGTTATATTAAGGCTATACAAAGACTAGATCAAGCTTAGTAAGGCTTTTACATACTCCAAGGGAGGTATATCTCTTAAGAACCCTAGCTCTTACTTTGAGATTTATGCATATTATTGGTGGTTTTAGCTTAGTTATGATTATGATGTTAAGGTAAGCATGATTACGTAGTTAGTTTTGTTGATCTAAGAGATATGATGAATATGATGATGAAGTAAGATGTTCTTGGACTTATAAGATGAATATTATGTGTGTAAGATGTATGGTATGCCCGGTGTGGCTTGGTTGTGATGTAATGAATTTAGAAACGATCGATTTATAGCCGTCGTAATGCCGAAATTTCATTAAACCCTTAAAGTTCGTGCATAACAGTTGGGTTAATTTTCTGGCCTTGATGAATATATGACCTACCCTTGTAGATCTCGAGTCATAGATCGTTTTGGCATAAGAATCGAAGCAAAAAGACTTACGGTTTAGGAGTTATGGTCAAAATCGTAAAAGTGGTTCGAAACCGTAAATGCGAGTTCGTAACTGAAATTGAACCCCCATAATATTAATAATTCAGTGGCGAATCTTGATAATTAAATATTAGAGATCATAAGGAAGGTGCGAAAGAAAACCTCATGTCAAACGGATCGTTTTTCGATTTTATAAAAATGTTTGAATCAAGATTAAGTACGAATGAACCCCTAAAATGGACAAGTGGTTATAACATTGGAAAATCACTTAGAAAACGATCAATAAACCTTGAGGTATAATCTCTTTTAGTAAGCGACCGATCTTAGAACATATATGGCTTAAGTACCCACCAAGTGTAAGTACAATGACATGCCTTGATAACGAGCTGGTGTCGGATCATAACGGTGATAAAAAGAGTTACACTAGAGGGTGTATAACGAGATAACTTGAAAACGTGTTTTAATATAAGTTAAATGTATACTTAGCCTTTCAAAAGCGTTAATTGATTAATCTCGAATATTCTGATTGTTTATACATCACCAGACTGACGCAGGACACGCTACCCCTACCCGAGTACAAGGCAAGTTTCCAATACTTTGGAACTGTTGTTGTGATAATATATATGATTGATTATTGTTATACATATGCTATAGCATGCATGCCTGCTTTCAAAGTATATTGTGATACTTGTTCCCTGATTTAATATTGGCTTATAAGTTAGATACGAGATATACTAGTTATAAGCCGGATATTGCTAAGACCCTTAGTGAAGGGCATCTGATCTTCCTTCATTAAATATAGACCGGGAGTCGGTATTTTGTAATATAGAGAGATAGTCGTGGAAACCCGGAGAGATTCCAGTGACAGATTATTTGAGGAATGTTATTTATGAACATTATTTATATTTCCATAAGTATTAATTACTTGGAAATTATTCGAGGAATGTTATTTGAGTATAATCTCAGTCGAGAAATACTATTTGAATATTATTTTTGAATATTCATTTAAGACTTGATTTATTTAATGAATATTCATTTGAGGTTATTGATTTAGATGAATATTATTTTGGAATATTCATTTGAGATTATTTATTTAATGAATATTATTTGGAATATTCATTTGAGCTTTATTTCTGTAAGGTATATTATTCTGAAAATCCATTTAAGGTCTTACTTATTTATTGAATATTATTTGGATTATTCATTCGAGGAATTTTTTAACACAAAATCACGCAAGCGTAAGTGGTCACAAGTAATATAGAATAAAGTTGAGTTCGTTCCCACAGAGATCTGGTTATGGTTTTAATTCAGTTTTGTACCTATGCAACAATGTATGGTTATTATGCACTGCTAAGACAAATAACAAGATTTTAATTAACTATAATTAACTAAGAAACAAATTAATAAAACTAAGAATTACTTAACTAATGAGAATTTAAATCTAATTACTTCTGTAAGAGAAAACATGGGATCCTAACTTCATTAAATACTTCACTTAGAGTTGATGCCTTTAATCAATACATGTGATGGGTTTTGATATCTGATCGGACAACACGAAACAAGTAAAAGCTATCTCTCGGTATACTAGTACCAAACTACTCATACATCCACAAAAGAGATAGAAGATGGGTAGACGCCAATTATGCTTAGACCCTATATCTCTATAGAATCTGAAAACATCAAGGTTGAAGCGTAAGTTATCCACTTAGATCACATATGGTAGCATCATATCTCTATGTATGCCACAAATCATGATAATAATATCAACCTATCCTATGCTAGCATGGCAAGTTCTATATCTCAAGATCCACTCTCGTTTCGCAAGAGATTAACAAATTAGATGTTCGCGACGCATCTAAATACATGAATCACAACCATACAAGGATATCAAGAATTCACCACACATAAATCTTTAAAGCTTGCAAACTACTAAGTTACATAGATAAATCCGTTAGAATCCCATGACAATGATTAGTTCATAATTGAACCTCTCGTCATCATGGGATCAAGTGAAACCATGATAATAGACAAGATATGAAAGAAAGTAATAATATTAATAAAACAAAGAGTTGAGGAAACAAATCTATGATACAAAAGATGAAGTAGATCTAGATCCGTTGCTTGTCACGAGCATTGAATCCTTCTCCCCTTTTCTCCCTTGCAATTCTAAGCTATATTATGTACAAGATATCTAATTCTATGTAATGCTGATAATGATATGTTTACAAGGGTTGGATGTGTTTATATAGGCTTTAGACATCTTGCCCAGCAAGAAAATACCTTAAAATACAACTAGAATTCGATTTAGGAGTCAAAAACCACGTAGAATACAATTTCAGCTCGAAAAATGGCAAAGCTGGAATTTCTCCAGCACGCCGCAGCGCCAATAGCGCCAGGAGCGCCAGCTCCAACTACATAAAACGGCGCCAGGAGCGCCAGTTAGGCTCCCGTCTCGGCCTCAATCTGCGAAAATTGATTTTTCTTCGATTTTTCAGCTTTTTCTTCTCGTTCCTTTTGCATGAGCTTCCGTCTTTAATCCTTAAGGACTTGTATACTTCTTGGTAGTTGACATTAGCCTCCATTCTTCATTCCATATCATAAATCAACTCCAAAAAATGACGGAAACTACACCTTTAATCGACATTTCTTCAACCCTGCACAATTAAACAAAACACATCAAAACTACCACAAACTTGAGGCCAAAGCAATCAGTTTAAGCCGAATTGGAATGTTTCAAGTAGATATAAAATCCACTTATCACACCCCCAAACTTAAACCGATGCTTGTCCTCAAGCATATACAATTGCAACTAACTAACTAACTAGTACCACTTCCATAGGTGATCACGGTTGCATTTGGCATATGCAACAAGCCCTTTAAACCCCTAGGCAGCCCTAGTGGACGAGTAAGGTCTCGTGAGGGCCTATAGCGAATGTACCGACAAAATCCAATGCAATGCATGAATGCAACTAATATGAAAATGCAATTAATATAGTACTAATATCCTACCATACCTTCAAATCCTCTCATGTCATATCAACTTAAGAATCAAAGTAAATACGCAATGTCTTGGTGTCGAAAGTGCAAGTATTCACATAGTCTACTCAATGAACATGCATAAGTTCTCACAAGTCCATGTCAAATGTAAGAATAAGTTAGTAACCATGCTAAGCCTACAAGAGTACATCTTTGAGACAAAACTCGGGATCTCATACGCCAAAACAAGCAAACACTCACAATCCACTCACAAAAGAATATTCACTCAAGAACAAGGGTAAGTGTATCACTCAATTCCATCAAAATCATAAGCATGCTTGACATTTGGTATCAATCTAACTCTTAACACAACATACATCAATGACGATAATCAAAAGGTCTTTATTTGGGTTGTAACGGGGCTAGGGACAAGGTATGTCAGATAAGCCAAAACAGGTGAAGTGTCAAAAGCTAGTAGGAACTTATAATAAATCATACACAACCACCTATTTTTCCCCCCACATACTTTTACTATTTTTCTTCCAATAAAAACACTCGACTATTCGACTAAAGTAGGATCACAATAACAAAAATATGCTCTCATAATATAACTTTTTTTTTCTCTTTTTTTTTTCTTTTTCTTTTTTTTTCTTTTTTTTTTCTTTTTTTTTTCGAGAGCTAAAGCAACAATAATATAGACAATAACAACGATCCCACGATTTTATTACACATGCCGACTATCAAGTAAACAACCAAACCCAATTTGAATATTTCCCCCAAAAGTGTGACCAACAATAAACCCCTCCTTGCACACCTTATTACTCCCTTAAGCACCCTACTAGCCTTTGACAATGTGGGTTCAAATTAATGTAAGGCCAATACAAGAAAAAGGTCTAGGCAAGTAATGTGGTATGTCACCGAAAAAAAATAGGATTAAGCTCAACGGGTTAACTAATTGATCATTTAAACATGGTGTGGTAATATGGGAAAATATGTGGTTATTCCTAAATGCCTTTATCATTTTAATCGTCAAATAATGTCATGCGTTTCAAGAAAGACCTCAAACAACTGCTAGCAATGCAAACAATCCGTGGACACTCAAGCAAACGAATAAAATTGCAACAAATGCAATATGGCTCAAAAGCTCACTTGGCGGGAAAAACATACTCAATCCCAAGCAAAAATCTCTCTAACGCACCTACTTGTATTCAGAGCATGAAAGCTAAATCATCTTGCACATATTCATGTCCTTCTAATTACTCACAACATTCAATAAGCCTACTAGCTTCAACTTACTAGTGTATGTGTGTGCACAAGAACAAAGCATATCACTTCTCAATCAAAAGCGTCAACAACACAAAATTCCTATCAAGCATGGATGCAAATGCAAACTACTATGGACTCACAAACATGCATGAACTACAACTAAAATGCAAACATGATATCCTACATCAACACAATGACTAACAATCACATATAACTACATATACACTACTTATCCCTCAAACCACCCCCAAACTTAAAATATTCGATGTCCTCATTGAATGGAAGTAAATACGAGGGAAAGTAGAAAACATACCAGTATACAACAATGCTTGGGTTGCCTCCCAAGAAGCGCTTCTTTAACGTCAATAGCTTGACGTTACTTCCAAGCCTCCATTAAGGATGATAATAGTTTGCTTGGTCCTCTCTTCGTGAGACTTCATCGTCATCACGGCGGCACACTTTCTGCCCCTTCTCATCCCTTGGCCTATTCGTATAACAACTATGTCCTATTCCAATGCCTTCATCTGTTGACCCAAAATCTGTCAATTTGTAGAACAACACACATCCGCGGGCTTCGCTTGAATATAATGGAGGAGGATAAATGTAAGTTGCTGAAGCCTTTGGTTCCTCAAAAAGAACTTCCTCCATTGGCTCTAATGCGCTACCTCCATCTTTAAACTCTGAGACAAGTAGAAGACCTGCATCTTTCCCATGTTCATCAGCCTCTTGGTACGCACATACCAATTCTTGAAATTTGTGCAGCTCATCAGTGCCTGTCTCAAATGGTGCCTTTTCCAACTCATCCACCATCCTAGCATGATCAGATTCCTCACATGGCTTGTGAACGCTCACATCACCTTGGAATTTGTCTTCCTCAATTATGCATGCAGTACCTTGCTCCAAGTCACCGTTATTTTCTGGAATTGCCTCTAGTATGAATTGTTGTTTCTCTTGTTCCAAGGAACTCAAAACTTGAGCAACTAGTGTCTCCAAAGATTTGGTAGACTCCTCATAACTCTTTGCAAGCATCCTAATCTCCTCCATAACATCAACCTCATCTGACTGAAAAGTAGGAGTAGGTTGCTGATGTTGAAACTCTTCACTTCCAAAGAAATATGACATATCTGGAACATCTTGCTGGTACTGTTGAGGATGGTATTGAAAATATGGTTGCTCCTCATAAGTGACATATGGATCAACTCCTTCATAGTAACAATATTGTGAGGGATCATGAACGTCCAAACACCGCTCACATTGATAAGGCATGGATAGCCTCGAATATGCCCACCATGGCAACTCCTCACCTTCCATTGTCAAACACTCAAGTACCTGAACACACCGAACTAAACAAGATAGGTAAGAAAAAATCTGAGTCGGTGAACTCTAACGACCACTATTGACAACCACATAAACCAAAAATAAAACACCGATGATCCCCGGCAGCGGCGCCAAAAAGTTGTTAACACAAAATCACGCAAGCGTACGTGGTCACAAGTAATATAGAATAAAGTTGAGTTCGTTCCCACAGAGATCTGGTTATGGTTTTAATTCAGTTTTGTACCTATGCAACAATGTATGCTTATTATGCACTGCTAAGACAAATAACAAGATTTTAATTAAGTATAATTAACTAAGAAACAAATTAATAAAACTAAGAATTACTTGACTAATGAGAATTTAAATCTAATTACTTCTGCAAGAGAAAACATGGGATCCTAACTTCATTAAATACTTCACTTAGAGTTGATGCCTTTAATCAATACATGTGATGGGTTTTGATATCCGATCGGACAGCACGAAACAAGTAAAAGCTACCTCTCGGTATACTAGTACCAAACTACTCATACATCCACAAAAGAGATTGAAGATGGGTAGACGCCAATTATGCTTAGACCCTATATCTCTATAGAATTTGAAAACATCAAGGTTGAAGCACAAGTTATCCACTTAGATCACATAGGGTAGCATCATATCTCTATGTATGCCACAAATCATGATAATAATATCAACCTATCCTATGCTAGCATGGCAAGTTCTAAATCTCAAGATCCACTCTCGTTTCGCAAGAGATTAACAAATTAGATGTTCGCGACGCATCTAAATACATGAATCACAACCGTACAAGGATATCAAGAATTCACCACACATAAATCTTTAAAGCATCCAAACTACTAAGTTACATAGATAAATCCGTTAGAATCCCATGACAACGATTAGTTCATAATGATATGTTTACAAGGGTTGGATGTGTTTATATAGGCTCTAGACATCTTGCCCAGCAAGAAAATACCTTAAAATACAACTAGAATTCGATTTAGGAGTCAAAAACCACGTAGAATACAATTTCAGCTCGAAAAAGGGCAAAGCTGGAATTTCTCCAGCACGCCGCAGCGCCAATAGCGCCAGGAGCGCCAGCTCCAACTACATAAAACGGCGCCAGGAGCGCCAGTTAGGCTCCCGTCTCGGCCTCAATCTGCGAAAATTGATTTTTCTTCGATTTTTCAGCTTTTTCTTCTCGTTCCTTTTGCATGAGCTTCCGTCTTTAATCCTTAATGACTTGTATACTTCTTGGTAGTTGACATTAGCCTCCATTCTTCATTCCATATCATAAATCAACTCCAAAAAATGACGGAAACTACACGTTTAATCGACATTTCTTCAACCCTGCACAATTAAACAAAACACATCAAAACTACCACAAACTTGAGGCCAAAGCAATCAATTTAAGCCGAATTGGAATGTTTCAAGTAGATATAAAATCCACTTATCAGAATTATTTATTTCGTGAATATTTTATATATTCATTCGAGGGTTAATTATGAGCGATAGTTTATATTAAGAATATTCTGAAAATATTTATGTAATAAATATTCCTTGAAAATTTATTTAATTCTTTTAACTTGTTCTAAAAATAATTCACCTTACTCAAAAATTATCCTTGACCTTCAAATACTATAAAAAATATTTCTGAGTCTTATTATTATTATTATTATCAAGGAAGGTTCTCAAAAACTTCATTCTTCAATCGTATCTATCTTCCAAATTATGAGGGAACCTTACTTGAAGAGTTGTTATTTATTTGTTTGACTCCCCGATCATAAATTTTATAAAACTATTCATTTCACTTGCAACTTGGTTGTTATTTATCAAGACGAGTCTCTATGTTACTCCCTTATCGTTTGAGGGGTAAGATTGTTAGAACAAGTCGATATCAATTAACAAGCAACTGCTTGGGAAATATTGGTGAATTTTCCTTTCCAACTAGATACGACTACTTTGTGGAGTCCTATCAACAAGTATTACACTTGGGGAAAGGGGGACGAGCTTTACGTTTCAGAGTCATGGATTTATTCGAACTAGGAGTATTTGTATAATGTGTAAGAGGCTATGGGATAGTCCATCATTGAAACTGGAGTAAGAGGCTATGGGACAGTCCATCCTGGAAATAGGGTCTGAGTGGCGCTGGCCCCGACTAAGCCCAAAGATGGCTAGGGAGATCCGGCGTATGGTGGTGTCCATATGTTCTTCCTTCTACATGTAGAGAAACAAGTTTTGAGATGCACGACCTGCGACTGATCATCGTAAGGTGGTGTCATCCGGCGCGACATACTACATCATTAGTTCATCATCCAAATCTATTTATTTTCTGCAACATGAAGTATCACTCGTGCTGACAGGGTTTAAAAACTGTTCAGAACCAAAAGTACTCTGAAATACCTCGTAACTTCATCGTTTATATTATACTGGCACTATGTTCGTTAATGCATGGCATATGGTTTCAAAAATACTTTTGAACTGTTATATATTTTATTGTTTAGTACACATTATTGTTGGTTGGCTATTGCTCACCCTTGCTTTATTATTTATATCAAAACAACAGCTAGGTTTGATGGCCCGCGTAAGGCGCACTCGGCGCAAGCAGGTGACTCCAGTCGTAGGACTACCCGCTGATATTGTTGCTGCCATTGCTGAGGTAGACTGGAAGCTTTTATTTTCAGCCTTAATTATATGTATAATTAATATTAATCAACGACAAGAACTTTTAAACTTATGTTGTAATCATTTTGGGTTGTAATAACTTATGTTCATGGATCCTATAATTAGAAGACTTATTTCAATTTCATCTCTGCGACTATAACTTGTTGTGTGTGATGTGATATTATTGCGGGGTCACAGTATGCTATTTATTTATTTGGATTCAAGTTCAAGTATTATTGATGGAATTGAGACCGTAACGACCAGGTCGCCGACCCCGGATCTGTGGCTGTTATAGAAATGGTATTAGAGTGAGAGTTATATATCCCAAGAGATGATGTGACGTTATATAATAATAAATTCACTAAGATAATAAGAACTCTTGCCAAGTTCACCTAAAACCCTTTCGGGAACTTTTTAAGTACCATGATAGTAACATAGTTCGTATTGTGTAGGCGAGTAACATCTCCGATCCAGAGGCTTTTGAGAGACAGCACGGCGAGGCGATCAGGCCACCGAGGATAGGGCGGTGGTTGATTCTGATGAATTGTTCAGGACCACATATCCTATTATGAGCGTCTAGGTGACGAGGATGGAGACACAGAGGTTGTTGAGTTTGAGGAGGGGGACCCGGAGGAGGTCCAGATAGTTGAGGATACCGAGGTTATTGGTGAAGAGTCTGATGACGAGGATCCGGAGGAGATCCAGGTGATATCTGATGTTAGGGTTATGGAGGAGGACGCCGACATGACTACTGAGCAGGTTATGGATGCGGTTTTAGAGCAGGCAGTGGATGAGGGTACTGAGGGAGATATTGATGAG
Source organism: Saposhnikovia divaricata (assembly GCA_036435485.1). Lineage (NCBI taxonomy): Eukaryota > Viridiplantae > Streptophyta > Magnoliopsida > Apiales > Apiaceae > Saposhnikovia > Saposhnikovia divaricata. The sequence continues at coordinate 145,500,015 of CM071596.1, read as the reverse complement.
CCAGTTGATGATGCTATTGGGAGTTCAGGACTTCGTGTGCCACCACTCTCTATTGAGAGGACCCTTACCCCACCACCCTTGCCTGTGAGCCCTTTTTCTGAGGAGTTTGAGGAGCTTACCCCCGATCCGCAGCAGGCAGAGGCCGAACCTCCAGCAGAGCCATCTACCCCACCCCATATTCTGATGGAGGGGATACCAGTGTGTGTGCATAACTTGGTTGTGAGCAGACTTTCTAGAAATTTAGCAGTGGCTGAGGCCAGGGTAGAGCTCGCAACTGAGAGAGTTGCCAGGTTGGGATACCATGACGGCGGGAGGCGTGCTAGAGCTCAAGAGATGCATAGGGCAGTGACTCGTATTGAGCTGAGGGCCAGGATGAGGGTCCGGACTTTACCTACCGATGGACATGGCATGGTATCCAGGATCGATGCTGAGGAGATCTTTCGCATTGCTATGATGAGGGTTAGGGCTTTGGGCTCCACTGGTGGCTGATTTCAGAGACAGTGATGTAGTAGTCTAGTCTTCTAGTCATGTACGGACATAGTAGTGCCAACTTTTGTGGGATAGTTTCATTGTATTTAGTTTCCCTTCTACTGACTAGATGGATAGACCATGTATTTCACTTTTGACTAGATGTTGTTAGGATGGTTGTACTTCTAAACTATCGATGTGACTCGGATGATGTATCTTTTAGTACCATGTATATATTTGTTTCCTTTCAGTCAGTTCAGTTCTGTTGTGACGCGATCACAAGTTTATTAGATTATTTTCTGCACGTACTATTTTCGATTAAGCTGCCATGATATATAGGACTTTAGGATCCTAAGTCCAAATATGTAACGATTTTGCAAGGAGGAATCTTTAAAACAAGTGAATTAGCCTAATGTGTAATTGTCCCAATTTTCAGTAAGATGCCTCCACGAAGAATGGGAACTAGGGCTAACCACCGTGAGTCTACCGATCAAGAAAGTCACAATCAACAAAGGGACGATCCCGAATATGATGAAGCACAAGATGAGGATTATAATGAGCAAGAGGATTCCCAGTATGGGATAGCAGACGAAACCTTTTTCACTGGAGAATTCGAAGAAGAAGTAGAAGAGGAAGAAATTGAAGTTGAGCAAGAAGGGGAGAACCAGGATAAAGACCCCATGGGTCAGTTTATGGATCTGCTTAGGCAAAATTTGAACCATTACCCCCAACTACCCCAGGGAAACAATAGTACCGTGGCAAACTCTTTCAGGGCCTTCAAGTCCCTTAAGCCCCCAGAATTCTACGGATCAGCTGACCCAGTCGAGGCAAGAGCCTGGATAAAGGAAATGGAAAAGTCATTTGAGATTCTAAGCATTGAGGAGGTGCAAAAGACTATTTTCGGCACTTACCTTCTGAAAGGAGAGGCCAATTACTGGTGGGAGGCCAAGAAAAACCTGGAGACGGATGCTAGAGTAACCTGGGATAGGTTCAAACAACTGTTTCTGGAAAAGTATTTCCCGAGGTTTATGAAGACTCAAATGGAGCTCAAATTTTTGGAACTGAAGCAGAACAATTTGTGAGTGGCTGAGTACGAGGCCAAGTTTACCGAGCTGTCAAGGTTTGTGCCAGAGTTTGTGGATACTGAAGAGAAGAAAGCTAATAGGTTTCAACATGGGTTGAAGCAACGGATTCAGAATCGTGTAGCAGTCTTAGAGCTTACAGACTATGCCACCTTGGTGCAGAAAGCAACAATTGTGGAAGCAGGGAGTGATCAGATACAGAAGGAAAGAGAGAAAGGGGGAATAAAAAGGAAGCATGCCAACATAGGTGGAGGTTCCGCAGGAGGAAAACCCCCGAATAAGTTTATCCGATGGGCAGTTTCCTTACCTGGAAGGAGCATGGGATTCAAACAATCTGTGAGCTCAAGTGTGAGCCAGGGCGGCAAGCAATCAGGAGCAATCCACTCCCACCATTCTAGACCCCCATTACCCGTGTGTGCAACTTATGGAAAGAAACATTCCGGTACATGTCACCAGAAACCGGTAACCTGTTTTAAGTGTGGACGGGCAGGCCACTATGCTACCTCTTGTACCATAGTTATCCCTGGTACCACCCAAAGCACCACTTGTTTCCAGTGCGGACGTTGAGGTCACATGAAGAAAGATTGCCCAATGAACAAGCCAGTAGCATTAGGGGCAAGCAAGGCTGCCTCCAATAGGCCAACAAATGCTAGGACTTCTAACATGACAGTGCAGGATGCCGTGAAAGACACGGATGTGATAGCAGATACCTTTTCTCTTAATTCAGTTAGTGCAAACGTCTTATTTGATTCTGGAGCAACTAAGTCTTTTATATCGAGGGATTTTGATCGTAAATTGAAACTTAAGACCCAACCACTAAAGGATTCCTTACAAGTAGAGATAGCCAACCAGGAAGTCATTCCAGTTAATCAGATTCACCCCGATTGTAAATTAGAGATAGGAGGACAATATTTCTATGTTGATTTGATTCCTTTTAAGCTAGGGGAATTTGATGTTATTTTGGGAATGGATTGGTTGTCTCGCAATAATGCTCAGATAGATTGTAAAGGGAAAAAGGTTAAGTTGAAAACCCCAAGAAAGAAGGAAATAGTGTTTCGAGGGATACGACAGACCCAGAACATCCTAACCATGGCGTAAACCAAAAAAGTTGTTACGAAAAGGGAACGAGGCTTACTTAGCTTATGTTATCGACACTCAGAAGGAAACACCTAGGTTGCAGGACATTCCGGTAGTTAATGAGTTCGAAGATGTGTTTCCACAAGATCTTCCCGGATTACCACCTGATAGAGTAATTGAGTTTGCTATTGAGTTAGCCCCGGGGACGACGTCAATATCGAAGGCCCCGTACCGATTAGCCCCAGTAGAAATGAAAGAGCTAGCTAAGCAATTACAAGAACTGTTGGATAAGGGTATGATAAGACCCAGTGTGTCACCGTGTGGGGCACCAGTGTTGTTTGTTAAGAATAAGGATGGGAGTATGAGGTTATGCATCGACTACCGAGAGTTGAACAAGTGAACCATAAAGAATAAGTACCCGCTACCCAGAATAGATGACTTGTTTGACCAGTTAAAGGGTGCTGTGTATTTCTCTAAGATTGACCTGAGAACAGGATATCACCAACTGAAGATTAAACCCGAAGATATCCCAAAGACTGCATTCCGTACCAGATATGGACATTATGAGTTCTTGGTGATGTAATTTGGATTGACCAATGCCCCAGCAGCTTTCATGGATTTAATGAATAGGGTGTTCAAGGAGTATTTGGACCAGTTTGTTATAGTTTTCATCGATGATATTCTTATCTACTCAAAGATAGAGGCAGAACATCCGGAACATTTGAGGATAACTTTAGAAATACTCAGGAAAGAGCAGCTGTATGCCAAATTCTCGAAGTGTGAGTTCTGGAAAAATGAAGTGCAATTCTTAGGGCACGTGATCAATAGAGAAGGAGTGTTGGTCGACCCCTCCAAGATAGAGGCAGTTTCGAACTGGGAACGACCAACCACTCCAACAGAAGTAAGGAGTTTCATCGGACTGACAGGATATTATAGAAGATTTGTTCAAGATTTTGCAAAGATCGCAGCCTCGTTAACTCGACTTACCCTTAAAACTGAGAAGTTTGAATGGACTGAAAAATGTGAGAAGAGTTTCCAAGAGCTGAAGAAGAGGTTGGTGACGGCCCTAGTGTTGGCATTGCCTGATGGAAAAGGAGATTTTGTAATTTACATTGATGTTTCACATAAAGGATTAGGATGCGTGCTTATGCAGCACGACCAGGTAATCGCGTATGCGTCAAGGCAACTAAAGGAGTATGAGATTCGATATCCCACTCATGATCTAGAATTAGCAGCAATAGTTTTCGCTTTAAAGATTTGGAGGCACTACTTGTATGGAGAGAAGTGCAAGATTTACACTGACCATAAGAGCCTCAAGTACATTTTCACTCAGAAAGAGCTTAATATGCGCCAGAGAAGATGGCTGGAATTAATCAAGGATTATGATTGTGAGATTCGTTATCACCCGGGTAAAGCCAATGTGGTGGCTGACGCCCTCAGTAGGAAAGAAAAACTCAAAATGATAACCTCAGAAGAAGAATTGGTGAGAGACTTTGAGAAGTTGGAAATCGAGGTCAAGATACCAGGTGATGGTCAAGAAATGTAACGCCCCGACTACCCACTAATAAACATATACTTAATATAATAAAATAGACTTTGATACAGGGGAATTTTAGAAAATTTCGGCACGAAGTATTCATAAATCGGACTATCCACCTGTATTTCAACCCAACCAAATTCCAATTTAACAAATACAATTAAAACTTAATACACCAACGACTCCTCACCGAGGATCCATTCCAGATTATGGTATGAAACAAGAAACAAAACTATACAAATTATTACAATTTCTTTCACTACCCTGAATACAATCAATATACCGTCCAATCTAAAGCTTAGTTCCAATCCGTGCTTACCCGCTCTGACTTCGAGATCTATCCTGTATAGGCTGCCTCATTGCTCTCATATGATTTGTAAGATGTAGACATTCACCCTTAATCCTAACTGAAAGGTTAGGGAAAATAAAGCAAGAGTGAGCCAACAATGCTCAGCAAGTTAATAATATAGTGAAACAATAATATCTCAATAATTCATTGATGAACAATATCAATGATCAATATTTCTCAAAGGAGTAATTCAATTTCCATCATAAGATTAAACTTTCCATTTTCTTCAAATCATCTTTCATGAAAACATTTCTTTTCTTAAAACCATTTCATCATTAAAACATACTTTCCATAAAATCTTTTTAAAATCATTTAAGTTGATTGGAGTTTTTCCACGACTCCGGACAATACGGGTGATCGGCCACGTAAAGTCCCCAGCCCGGACACTCGATCCGTCTGGAAATAAATTGGGTTCCCAATTAAGCAACACATTGGCCTTTAAAAGGTGCTGGACTGGTCCCACCAGAACTACAGCACAAAAATAAAACATGCTAGACCGGCGTCACCCGGCCTCTTACGCCTCCAATCTGAAGGAATTCGTAGAAAACATTTTAACGAAATCCCCCAAAATAAAATCTTTAAAACCTTTAAAACATTTCACTTTTAAGTCCTTTATACTTACTGATAACAGATCAGCCTAGTATAAGGAATGTTAAAAACAAAACATCTTTAATTAATTAAGCCATTTTCATATGCAATTATAGAAGATGGAGGGTCAGGGAATCAATTGATTTAAAGTAGTATAAACAGAAAAGCAATAAGATTGAACTAAGCAGGGTATAGTTCAGCAAAACAGAATCATATATCAACAAGGAAAAATGATAAATTAAATACTGAGCAATTATTTAGAATCTAAAATTGAACAACAATTATAAAGAAAACAGGGAATAAAGAAAGTTCAAAGTTCAACAGAAGATTTAAGTCACTGCACTGGATATAACCACTTATTTCAAAGATTTTCAATTTATGATATTACACTGTAAAGTTTGAACAAACTGAATAGATTTGAATAGATTAAAATAAAGATTTAAGAAATTCTCAATTACCCAAGGTCTCACTCCTGTCGGCTAAGCACTCATAGGCTTTAGCTGCCAGAACCGGCATGACAATAATGAGTTTGAATAATTAAGAAAATCTGTAAGAACCCTGATTTTTATAATATTTTAAATATGTAAAGGCTTATGATATTGTGAATTAGGGACCTTTTGAGTCACCTATGTTATGTAATGGTTTTGATTATCTGAAAATTTATGTTGTTATATTCACTAAAACCAAACCAAACCAAACATACCAAGTATATCCCGCTCAGAGCAGGGTCTGGGGAGGGTAGGTTGTACGCAGACCATACCCCCACTTTTAGAGCAGGGAGGCTGTTTGTTGTTATATTCACTATGTAAGAAAAAGGGAAGATTGTTGAAGGCAAGAGGCCTACTGATATTAAGATTCATAAAAACTTGGGATTTGAGAGTTATTAGAGTATTAGGAGATTTAAGAGACTATGAAAAGGAGTTATGGATATTTAAGGAATTTATACAATTAAGTACTTAAGGAATTACAAGGAATATCTCTACGCGACAAAATATTATTACGAGGAGTTAATTAAGATACGATATGAATTAAGGATTAAGTGACAACCATTGGTGGAGAAATAATAATAATACAAGGAAGGACATTACATGCAAGTATCATGTAACTAGGTAATTAGGAAAGTAAAATAGAAAGCAAAAAAAGCAACTAGATGAATAGTAGAAAAGTAGATGCACCTTACTTTAGGGGACAAGGAGGCATGGTTGGCACCTAGGAAGCTAGTACTAGGCTTGTAAACATGTGACTATATACATATAACAATACATATCACAGTAATACACATCACATTATTCAAAACACCCAACCAAAACCATCTCTCTCACTCTCTCCTTTGGAGCTCTCGGACCAAGCTCTCCAAGGAAGGAGAAGAAGAAATTTCTTCAACCTCCACTCATCCATACACCCAAGCAAAAATCCTAGGGCTTCCTTGTATCATAGTGAAGGTATGTTATCAATTTCAAAGTATTTCATCCACTAAATTTTGAGATATTAATTGTTGAAGTTTGGGATGAATGGTAACCATGCTTAGTTTTCTTTTAGATCTTGAATTATAAGGATTGTAGGGACTCATCCAAGGTGTTATTGAGGCTTGTAAATCTTACCCAAGGTTCCTAGATACTCAAGAAGGTATAAAACTCTAACCACTCTTAGTCATGGATTATTTATGATGTATATTGTTAGATCTAAGAATCTTAGTGTAAATCTTAGTTATAAGAGTTATGGATGATGAAAATCTTGAGGTTATATGTTGTTGATGTGATTTTAAAGCTTGTACTTAGTGTATATAACCCCATGTGTGATATAGGGAATAATCTTGGTGGTTTAGATGATGGTTGTGGTGTATACATAGAATTCTTGAATGATTAAGAAAGATTGCAAGCTGTGTAAAATTTCTGGGAGCATGTACTGTCTTGTAGGAGGATTTTGAACCCCTAAATCTTGTCTCCCGAGGTCCTAATGCATATGGTTAGAAAGGTATTTGAATGTAGCTTCCAGAAATGTAAGGTTCATGACTAGGTGATGTATAGATTTTGAGTTATGACCCGAGAAGTGAAGAGTAGTTCTGGAATCCGAACTGCACTATATGGTCCACTTGTGAGCCATCTTTAGACCCCTAAAAATTTATATAGGATCATGGAAAAATTAGGAGAGCTAGTAATTGCAGTGGTAGAGGTTACCCAAAAAGAATTGGATTAAAATATGTATTTTTCAATTTTATAAAAATGTTAGAGTAAAGTTCGCGCAAGTGAAAAAGTCGTAAGGGGAGTTAGTGGAGTATGATTTTAAGGAGGAATTAATACGCTTCGAATGTGGTGACCAAACTAAGCCAAATAAGTGACGAGCATAATCGAGTGATGGCATGAACCTATAGTGGGGCTAGGGAGTCATAGGACGAAGTCATTAAGTTAGTTTTGTGTCCTCTAAAACCTTGTAATTAAAAGGTATTGTTAAGATACTAACGAACGACTATTGGTTATGTATAGATCTTCATTCCACTCCGCAAGCTCGACCACCCCAACCTCACCAAGGCAAGTTTACTTTTCAAAACTTATATATAATGATTTTCACTGTATTGTTTGTGGCTTTCAAACGTATTATATGCTTATGCTTTATGAGGTTATGTTGAAGTTTAAGATATATGCACATATGTGTTTGTACACCCTTGAACTTAGAATGAAAATGTTTTCTTCGGACAACGACTCTAGCAATAGAGGTCGTAGCGGTCCAAATATGCTATTGACCGGGGAGCGGTGTATTATTGTATCGTGATTAAATTGCGAAAACCCGAAGGGTCATTCGGGAAGTATCGTATACTTAAGTATTTATTATTTTTACATTATTATAAATACTCAAGAATATCTATCTTGGATTAAAAGCTTATTTTAATTAAATAATTATTTTATTAATTGTTTATATTAAATCTCAAAATATCATTTATTAATTATTGTTCATTATTTTAATGACAAAACTAATCCAAGATACCTTCATCATTTTCAAACTCGAACTCTTTCGAACCCAAAACATTTTCGAAAACCCCCAGTCAGGTTTTGCTTCTTGTACGATATCAAGAATTATCGGTCGACTGATGTCGGACCTCAACTACTCAGTTTTCAATCAAAATAAAGTTTTTAAAAGAAAAAGAAAAAGGGGACTCTAGCAGGTGTGGGAATCATTGACGAACGATTCCCGGGATGTGTAAGCGGCCGTGAGCCAGGCGGTCCATCAATTATTATTCTGGCCCAGGTGTTGCCGAAGGATGATTACGGATGTAGTTTTCATCGAGGGTGACTACGGATATAGTTTTCACCCGAGGATAGTTACGGATGTAGTTTCTATCCTTCTACCGGTAGAGAAGACCCGCGGATTATTGGACTTGGATGTGGCGACTGATCATCGTCAATCCCTGTCAGGTTTTTATGTTTTCTTCCAGTCCCATCCTCCACTTTGGAAAAATACTCAAACACTGCTTCTTAGGCCTAAGTGCCAAGTTTCCGAGAGTGTGGTTTTTGATAAGAAAAATATTGACATCATGCAGCATCTAGAACTGCAAGATTTTCTATAAAGATTGGCACGTGTTAGTGCACTCTTGCAATTATTTCAAAGAATGAAATGTTTTTGAATGAGAAACCTTCTAAGCTAATGGAAGGAAAGAGGTTTGCAATGATGTATTCCCTGTACAGTATGTTAACCGTAGAGTGATTTGCCGAAAATGATATACTCATGTGTATATATATTTTCAAACTTGAGATATATTGAAATGGGAACCTTATAAAGGGTTCATATGTTATTCTTAAAGCTCCTTAGTGAGTATAAATGTTTTATTCAAACTCGGACATATATATTGTCCAATTATGTTTGAAATCTGAAATATATACCCATACAGTTGGGAATGTTTTCGAAATAAACAACATTATTATTTTTCAAAATGGTGAACTTGCTGAGCATTATGTAGCTCATTCTTGCTTTATAAAAACTTTTCAGAAAGAGAAGAATTTGGTCGGTTAACTCCGCACCAGCAGAAGAGAAGTAGAAGATTTACCCCGGAGAAGATTTAGTTCCTAATAAATACTACAGAGTAAGTCTGATAGGTTTTCAACTGTAATAGTAAGACTTGTCTTCAAGTGTAGTTGTATAAGTGGAAGTGCGTAAGACTCTGGATTGTACAGATGAATTGTAATATTTAGTGTTACTTTTGATTATCGTTTCTGAGGCTCTAACTTGTTTGTGCGTAAGATTGAGGTCTGGATGGATGTATTGTTGAGTTGTAAAGTTAATACAGGTATGATATGGTTGGATGGTGATATGAAGACCTGAATCTTTGACCTAGGATTTGGGGGCGCCACAAAATCTCAATTCATTCTCGGTTTTAACCGTCACTGAGCAACACATACCTTAACAACCGTATAAACCTCGAATTAGTTTACAATAATCTGAAGAAAAAATGTTCTTTGAAAAATATTAATAAAGATGAGAAATATTGAAATAAATTAATTTTAAAAGAATTCAGCACCTGAACAATAGGTGAAGAAAATAAACAATGACAGAATAATTTGAGAATGAGTATTTGTAAATTACTAAAACAAGAATGTCACTGGGAATAAAAATGAAAAGTATAGGCACTAGCGAAATGATTTGAAAGGAATATCATATAATTAACAAAACACGTTCACATTATTAAAACTAGAAATGAAAGGTATAAATGCTTGCAAGAAAGAATTTCGAAGGAAAGTAAATAATACACAAGGTTTCACATCACTTGAACAATAAGTGAGGGATAGTAAACTTGCCTCAATACACAGGGTTTCAATTTCCAATACTTTGACTCCTTATCACTTTACATCCGTCTCTACTTGACCTTTCTTCGATCACACATCAACTTTTCCTTTATCAGTTGTCAATCCCGATAATTATCTCATTCCTCTACAGTTCATCTACACATACGCTGGCTCTTATCTGGCCTCCAATCCGTACCTATATACAGATAAAGTACTATTTCAGTACGCTAATAACCGTAACCATCTAACTCTGTTCTACCCAAACGCGTCCTAATACGCTTTACACTTATTACATATAGCCCATACTTATTATATTCTCAAAATAGAAATGCATAACCACACAACCATATAAGCACTTAGCACGAAATATCAATTTACACTTATACCTGTTTAACATGTATTTCATATCTATTTATAATTAACTCTTATCAAATTATTAGAAGAATTACAGAATAATCCTAACAGAATTTGGACAGCACCTCCTCTAAAATATCATCTAACCTGTTGTAATATAACGAACTCACATCATAATTTCTTTCATCCCCTGTCAACACAAATCAAACTCATAACTTAAAATCATTTTTCGGATACAAGTTAATAACACAACTCTAGTTATCCGAATACTCCACATACGATTTTTACTATACATATTCTGGTTCTTCATATATATATAATCAGCATAACACACCACTTAATATTTATACCCATTACACTAATCAAATACCATTCAGACATATCGAAAAAAATCTCGTATTTAAACTCTAACACATAATATGTAACCTTATACGATTTACAATTCAACCACAACACGTAGCTGTACATCATTATAATTTATTAACTCTGAATTAAATTAACAATTGAAACTTAAATCGCAAATCCAAGTAAACATTTAAAGTCAAACAATTCACATAATCCGAATATTATCCTATTAATAGCATATAGGCTATACTCAAGAAAATGTAAATTAATAAATAATATTTTTAGAAAATTTTGACAGCATCCCCTTTGTATGGGTAGCCTACCAGTCGAGCACAGCCGACACAAATCAACCAACAAACATCACATTCAAAATATACTTTACAATCAACCACGTACAATACAATTTGTACTAAAATTATTCCCAAATCACGTAATTCTTTCCATTAATTAAATCATACCGATCGGATAAAAATTTTGAAATTTAACACGAAATAAAGAAAATATCTCGGAACTAAATAAATTTATTTTTGGCTCAAGTTTCATCATTGCCAATTTTCCCCCGACTCACTTTAGATCCTTGTCGAGAGGGCAAAATCCCGGTGGTACCCGAGTTGGGTTTCCGACTCGAGATTCTACACAAATTTTTATTCGAAGAATTTACGATTTGTTTCTCACAGTAAATCAAACAAGGTAGCGGATTGTCACCAAATAAAATCACAGAACACTCGAACATAGGCACTGAATCATGACAATAAACATCGAACACAGCCCATCACAACACTTATACCATAGATATACACCCCCACACTGATTAAACTCGACACACACACTCTAACACACACGACATACACACAATTTCAGCCACGCAGGTACCACATACACACTGTAACGCCCCCTGCTTCTTTCGATCATAAACATGCTTACACACGCACACTGTGTATACACACCAACACCACAAGAACAGGGGAGGGGAAAGGAAAAACAACATAGCAGCACCAAGGCAGCGCCCAGACGAAATCAGCACAGAGGGGAGAGGAGAGGTAGGCTATTACCCACAGAAATCGAACATGACAGAACCGGAAGTGATTGAATGGGAGAGAAAAATAAGGAATAGAGATGAGTTTATAGGATTTTTGATAAACCGAGAGAGTGCTCTCGAGTTTTCTAGAGAAAACGAGACCAAGAACTGAATTGGGGAGGAAATACTGATAGTTTAGGGATTAAAAGAGGAGAGTAGCTTTAAAACTTTTTTTAAAAAAAATTCTAATATAAAAACAAATAAGACCAGCTTTGTAAAATAGAAAATAATTGGTTACCATTCAATAAAAATCACAAAATAATTTTTAAATTGTAGGAAATGAACTTAGCTATCCCCCCATATTTTTAAAATATTTTTAGGATCAAAAACGAATTAAATATAAATTTACAAGTTTTGACCCTTTAAATGTAATAAAAATCTTAAAATCATTTTAAAATACGTAAACACCCAAATTAATACACCCAATAATTTTAAAAACTAATTAAATATAAAAAGTTGATATTGTAAAAGATTTCATGATTTTTGATAAATCAGATGATTTTAGAAAATTCTTAGAAGATCAATAAAACACGAATTAAATAGATTTTTTAATCATAAATATTCAAATAAAATACACGGACCTACACGTCGCACATATATCACCATATAAGCATGTAAACATGATATCACATATATTTAACCTAAAAAAAATTTTACAAGCCATATAATCCACATTTAATAATAAATAAATATTTAAAAATACAAAATTTTCTAGGGCGTTATAAGAAAGGTTAATGGAAATTTGAATCCAACCCCCATTATTGGAAAAAATTAGACTATGTCAAGAACGGATAATGGAGGAAGAAAAGAACTCAACGGAAGAAATATTGGCCGGAGAAGAAATTAAGTGTGAAAGAGACAAAGAAGGAATCATGAGGTACACATACATGATATAGATCCCAAATGTGCAGGAACTCAGGGACGAGATTCAATATGAGGGACACAACTCAAGGTACTCAGTGCACCCCGGTAGTACCAAGATGTATAGAGATTTGAAAGAGTACTACTGGTGGCCTAACATGAAAAAGGATGTAGCAGAGTGGGTAAGCAGATGCTTGACTTGCCAACGAGTGAAAGCAGAGCACCAGAGACCCAGTGGACTTCTACACCCCTTAGAGATTCCCGAATGGAAATGGGAACACATAGCCATGGATTTCGTAGTAGTTTTACCTAGAACCAAAGCTAATCATGACGCCATATGGGTAATTATAGACCGACTAACGAAGTCAGCTCACTTTCTCCCGATCAGTGAAAGGTATACGGTCGACAGACTAGTTGATATATACTTAAAAGAGATAGTGGCGCGACATAGAGTCCCAATCGCCATAGTATCCGATCTAGATCCTAGATTCAACTCCAGATTTTGGAGGAGATTTCAAGAATGTGTAGGAGACAGGAAAAACATGAGTACAGCCTATCACCCCCAGACAGACGGGCAAAGTGAAAGGACCATCTAAATGCTAGAGGAAATGTTGAGGGTCTGTGCTATAGACTTTAAAAGAAATTGGGATGATCACTTGCCATTGATTGAGTTCTCCTACAACAATAGTTTTCATTCACGCATAGGAATGCCGCCTTACGAGGCCCTTTATGGAATAAAATACCGATCTCCCTTGTATTGGGATGAAGTTGGAGAGCGAAAGATGCTCGGGCCCGAAGTGGTCCAATAGACTAAAGATGTAGTGGATCTAATCAGAGGACGGCTGGTAGTAGCCCCAAGATCGACAAAAGAGATATGCTGACTTAGCTCGGAAAGGAAAGGAATAAAGGTATCTTCTTGGAAAGGTTTAATGAGGTTTGGGAAGAAGGGAAAACTGAGTCCTAGATACATTGGACCCTTTGAGATCTTAAGGCGCATCGGGGAACTAGCTTACGAACTAGCATTACCCCCACATCTGCAACAAGTACACAATGTGTTCCATGTTTCGATGTTGAGGAAATATAATCCGGATTCCAAGCATATAGTAGAGTATGAGCACGTAGACATGCAACCAGACCTAACCTACGTAGAGCAGCCTGTGAAAATCAAAGACCAAAAAGAACAAGTGCTCCGAAACAAGGTCATCCAGCTAGTCAGAGTTTTATGGCAGGACCACAACGTGGAAGAGTCAACTTGGGAATTGGAAAGCGCAATGCTAGAGAAATATCCACATTTGTTTTCAAACTGATTCCGGGACGGAATCCTTTTAAGAAGGGGAGACAATAAGAATCCAGATTTTTTGGTAGTAATTAAAACTTTAATTATGTAATGGAGTATAAGTGTAATAGTGGTTTCAGTGAACGAATATTTAATGAATTTGGATTCAAATGTTTATATGCCATGAACAATGCAATTGGGTGACAACTTAGATAAGAATAATCTATCTCCTGGAAAGTAAGATATGGTAAATTCCAAAGAGGAAGGTTATTCTCATGTCATCCAAATCGATATCTGGTAGCTCATGTCATCCAAATCAATATCTGGTATCTCATGTCATCCAAATCGATATCTGTTATAAGTCTAGTGGGTCCGTAAAAGGGTTAAGGAACGCTCGGGAAAGCGCGAGGACATTTTTCTAATTAAAAGAATTAAAGAGAAAATAATCAATGAATAGTATTTTTGGTGGAAATTGAAATATTATCAGACGACGCCATATAGGAGTATTTGGAACGGATTTCTGAGTTCGTATTAATGACCGATAGGCAATATAAGTGTATGTAAACGATATCAGATTCAGAAAAATAGCACTTTTATTTTCTCCGAGATCTCCCTAGACACTGAATGATTTAAGGATTTAATATAAAGATTTAAGGAATTTAAATTCAAGAATTGTAAAGGAGGATTGAGAATGGTAGTATAAATATTAACAAGGTTTCCGGTAAAACCCTAACGAGAAATACTTGAGATATTCCTCCGAACGATCAATGAAATTGAGCAATAACCGGACAAAGAAACAAGCAGAAAGCCAAGATGCATGCATGTGCAAGAGGATAAGATCAAAGAACTAAGTAGTTACTAAGGTAACTAGCATACTTAGCAAATAAACCAAGTACTTAGCAAGATTACTTCATCCTACCACTAAACACCAACACTTGTCCATTTAAATTGCATCATCCATGACCAAAGCACTTTATTAAAGTAGCTTTATGTTAGATATTATCAAGAGACATCACTTTATGCATAATCAACCAAGCAACCAAGCAAGAACACCAAGCTCTCTCTTTTTCCATCCATTCGGCCCTTCCTAAATTCCAAAAACAATATCCAACCTCCAACCATTGTTTGATCTCAAGATTTTTATGGTAAGTACTACATTTCATATCAAAGTTATCCTATGAATTTGAGCCGCAAATTCCAAGTCTAGCATATTTAATAAAATCATCAAAGATGAGGATGAATAGTTATTTCAAGAAACTAACTTTGATTTCTTGTTTTCTTTGGTTGGTCTAAGTTATATTAAGGCTATAAAAGGACTAGATCAAGCTTAGTAAGGCTTTTACATACTCCAAAGAAGGTATATCTCTTAAGAACCCTAGCTCTTACTTTGAGATTTATGCATATTCTTGGTGGTTTTAGCTTAGTTATGATTATGATGTTAATGTAAGCATGATTATGTAGTTAGTTTTGTTGATCTAAGAGATATGATGAATATGATGATGAAGTAAGATATTCTTGGACTTATAAGATGAATATTATGTGTGTAAGATGTATGGTATGCCCGGTGTGGCTTGGTTGTGATGTAATGAATTTAGAAATGATCGATTTATAGCCGTCGTAATGCTGAAATTTCGTTAAACCCGTAAAATTCGTGCCTAACAGTTGGGTTAAGTTATTGGCCTTGATGAATATATGACATAACCTTGTAGAACTCGAGTCATAGATCGTTTTGGCGTGAGAATCGAAGCAAACAGACTTACGGTTTAGGAGTTATGGTCAAAATCGTAAAAGTGGTTCGAAACCGTAAATTCGAGTTCGTAACTGAAATTGAACCCCCATAATATTAAAAATTCAGTGGCGAATCTTGATAATTAAATTTTAGAGATAATAAGGAAGGTGTAAAAGAAAACCTCATGTCAAATGGATCGTTTTTCGATTTATAAAAATGTTCGAATCAAGGTTAAGTACGAATGAACCCCTAAAAAGGACAAGTGGTTATAACTTTGGAAAATCACTTAGAAAACGATCAATAAACCTTGAGGTATAATCTCTTTTAGGAAGCAACCGACCTTAGAACTTATATGGCTTAAGTACCCACTAAGTGTAAGTACAATGACATGCCTTGATAACGAGCAAGTGTCGGATCATAACGGTGGTAAAAAGAGTTACACTAGAGGGTGTATAACGAGATAACTTGAAAACGTGTTTTAATCTAAGTTAAATATATACTTAGCCTTTCAAAAGCGTTAAGTGATTAATCTCGAATATTTTGATTGTTTATAGATCACCGGACTGACCCAGGACACGCTACCCCTACCCGAGTACCAGGCAAGTTTCCAATACTTTGGAACTGTTGTTGTGATAATATATATGATTGATTGTTGTTATACATATTCCATAGCATGCATGCCTGCTTTCAAAGTATATTGTGATACTAGTTCAATGATTTGATATTGGATTATAAGTTAGATACGAGATATACTAGTTATACGACGGATATTGCTATGACCCTTAGTGAAGGGCATCTGATCTTCCTTCATTAAATATAGACCGGGAGTCGGTATTTTGTAATATAGAGATAGTCGTGGAAGTCCGAAGGGATTCCAGTGACAGATTATTTGAGGAATGTTATTTATAAACATTATTTATATTTCCAAAAGTATAAATTACTTGGAAATTATTCAAGGAATGTTATTTGAGTATAATCTCAGTCGAGAAATACTATTTGAATATTATTTTTGAATATTCATTTGAGACTTGGTTTATTTAATGAATATTCATTTGAGGTTATTGATTTAGATGAATATTATTTTGGAATATTCATTTGAGATTATTTATTTGATGAATATTCATTTGAGCTTTATTTCTGTAAGGTATATTATTCTGAAAATCCATTTAAGGTCTTATTTATTTATTGAATATTATGTAGAATATTCATTCGAGGAATTATTTATTTCGTGAATATTTTATATATTCATTCGAGGGTTAATTATGAGCAATAGTTTATATTAATAATATTCTGAAAATATTTATGTAATAAATATTCCTTGAATATTTATTTAATTCTTTTAACTTGTTCTAAAAATAATTCACCTTATTCAAAAATTATCCTTGACCTTCAAATACTATGAAAAATATTTCTGAGTTTTATTATTATTATTATTATTATTATTATTATTATTATTATTATTATTATTATTATTATTATTATTATTATTATTATTATTATTATTATTATTATTATTATCAAGGAAGGTTCTCAAAACTTCATTCTTCAATCGTATCTATCTTCCAAATTATGAGGGAACCTTACTTGAAGAACTGTTATTTATTTGTTTGACTCCCCGGTCATAAATTTTTTAAAACTATTTTTTTCACTCGCAACTTGGTTGTTATTTATCAAGACGAGTCTCTATGTTACTCCCTCATCGTTCGAGGGGTAAGATTGTTGGAACAAGTCGATATCCATTAACAAGCAACTGTTTGGGAAATATTGGTGAATTTTCCTTTCCAACTAGATACGACTACTTTGTGGAGCCCTATCAACAAGTATTAGACTTGGGGAACGGGGGACGAGCTTTACGTTTCAGATTCATGGATTTATTCGAACTAGGAGTATTTGTATAATGTGTAAGAGGCTGTGGGACAGTCCATCATTGAAACTAGAGTAAGAGGCTGTGGGACAATCCATCCTGGAAATAGGGTCCGAGTGGCGCCGGCCCCGACTAAGCCCAAAGATGGCTAGGGAGATCTGGCGTATGGTGGTGTCCATATGTTCTTCCTTCTACATGTAGAGAAACAAGTTTTGAGATGCACGACCTGCGACTGATCATCGTAAGGTGGTGTCATCCGGCGCGACATACTCCAGTATTGGTTCATGATCCAAATCTATTTATTTTCTGCAACATGAAGTATCACTCGTGCTGACAGGGTTTGAAAACTGTTCAGAACCAAAAGTACTCTGAAATACCTCGTAACTTCGTCGTTTATATTATATTGGCACTATGTTCGTTAATGCATGGCATATGGTTTCAAAAATACTTTTGAACTGTTATATATATTATTGTTCAGTATACATTATTGTTAGTGGGCTATTGCTCACCTTTACTTTATTATTTATATCACAACAACAACTAGGTTTGATGGCCCGCGTAAGGCGCACTCGGCGCAAGCAGGTGACTCCAGTCGTACGACTACCCGCTGATATTGTTGCTGCCATTGCTGAGGTAGACAGGCAGCTTTTGTTTTCAGCCTTAATTATATGTATAATTAATATTAATCAATGGCAAGAACTTTTAAACTTATATTGTAATCATTTTGGGTTGTAATAACTTATATTCATGGATCCTATAATTAGAAGACTTATTTCAATTTCATCTCTGGGACTATAACTTGTTTTGTGTGATGTGATATTATTGCGGGGTCACAGTATGCTATTTATTTATTTGGATTCAAGTTCAAGTATTATTGATGGAATTGAGACCGTAACGACCAGGTCCCCGACCCCGGATCTGGGGCTGTTACAACATAGAACCTCTGATGCTGCTATGGTGAACATGTCAAGAAATACTCTAAGTCAAACTCAAACCAAGCATTCAACTCATGTTTCTAGATCTGGAAAGAAGACAGTAAGAACAATGGTACAATCACAAATCCTGATAGAAGAGCAAATTCTCACACTTGGTCAAGGTCAAACCTTATCAACAATTCCTGAGGATGATGTGTAGATAAAGAAGAAGATGCTGCTAATCTATTTTATGAGCTTGATACTGAGGATGGTCAAGTTCTTTATTTGTTTCAAAAAGATGAAAGAGTTGAGCTAAGCAATGCTAAATCAGCTCTTTCTATATTAGCTGAAGAAGACTTTCCAACTCTATCCAAAGAAGAAATCTTAATTCAACAGAAGGAAATTATGAAAAGCTTTGAGAAGAAGACAAAGACTCCTGCTGCAGGTAGAGGAAGAGGCAGATGAGGCAGAGGTAGAGGAAAAGGAAAGAAGCTTATACAATCTGGTCCTCAGAAAGCTACAAAGAAGAAAAATCCACTATCTCTTGAGTTGATTCCAGCTAACAGACATGATATAAATGAAGAGACTGAAGAAAAAGGACAACTTGTGAAGAGGAGAAAAGTTAATGAAGAAAAGGAGAAAATGAATTCACAGATCACTACTTCTGATGTACCTTCTAATCTTGGTTCAATTTCTGATACAGTTCAGGTTGCTATTCCTAATCCTGATGAAGCTGATATCTTGACAGAACTTGAAGTCATTATTTTTATAGTTGTGGTTGAATTCCACAATCTGGAAGTTGATGAAGAGACATTAAGAATTGATAAAAAAAGATTCAGAAGATTTGAAAAAGAAAAGGAGATCAGAGAAAAAGCAAGGGATACTAAAATGTGTTCTTTATCTGCTCAAGGATAAGAGGGGTGAAGTTTATGAGAATTGGTCTAGCATGATTCTCAGAACTATCAGACAAAGATTTCTAGATGGAGGAACAAGGTATGATGGCAACTATACTCCCATGTACTTAAATACAAGAGGTCAAGAAGTTGAAATGCAAAGAGGCACTGCTGTTAAAGAAGTATCTTTTGGTATGGAACAATTGTCTCTTAATCCTGATGGGGAGGAATTCGCATATATACTGTTGGAAGACTTACATTTACCAAGGAGCTCAATACAAAATCTCAGGGCAGCAATTTTTCAGATTAATGAAGAAGATGAAGAGCTTAATAATCTGAAGTAGAAATTGATTCAAATTCTTGAAAGCAAAGAAGAAGAGTTATTATCAAACTTCTTGAAGATGAATCTTTTCTACCAAAGAATTTCTGAAACTGTTCCTGATGATTTCTAGAATATTTTGTTTTGAGTTTTTGACATCATTGAATTGAGGAATTTGTGCATTATCTTACTAAGTACAACTTGGGGGAGATTGTTAGAAATACTGATTCAAATGATGTCAGGATCTATCCTAAGGCGCTGATCAGGATTGAATGAGTGACGTCATCAGTATTGGTGATCGTCGGGATTTGAAAGCTACGTCAGGATTGCAAGACTGATCAGGATTGAAGATTGTAAAGATATATTTTACTCCTTGTTTTTAGGATAGATTGATATGTCGGTTCCTGACTTATAGGAACGCAACTATCAGTTAAGATATGTACTAAGAGTTGTAAGTAATTGATTTAGTGTATCTTGTAACTGATAGAGCATCTGTGTAATATATATAAACAAAGTTTAGGTTTTACTTATGAGTAATTGCTTACACGAGATATCTTGTAACCTAGCAGCTCTCAAGAACATCAGAATTTCTTGAAATAGTTTGTAACAGTTTTATATCAGAGTTAATATAGCTTTTATTTATTCATACTTGTTTTATTATTATTGTTTAAGTCGAAAATCTTATACAATTATATTCAACCCCCCTTCTACAATTGTAAATCACTGGGCAACAGATAGAGACATCATAATTACACTGATAAACAGCCACAATGTCAGCAAGTAACAAGAGTATAACATCCATACCAACTCATTAATCCAAGTAATCCACATAAATAACAATTAACATTAAATCACCCACATAACCATAATTATCAAGCATATATATCAAGTAAAGAGTGAAACTACAAAGGTCAAGATGATTGCACCTTGACTGTGGTGGTAATACACACAGTAGTAATTTCCAAAACGCATAAAGTTCACACAATATGACATACAGAACATTAAGCCATGTGAAACACCGAGTTTGGCTGCCTAACTCACTGAGTTCCAGTGAGTAGCCACTGTGTTAAGTAAAGAAGCAATTAGTACTAACATAAAAACAACTTACCAATCCTGCAAAACACACAAAAGTTGTTAAAGAGTTCACAATTTTAACGAATTGAATCAAAATCGAAAACTAGGGTTTAGAGAAATCAATCTCCAATCAAAGGGCTTTTGATATATGATGATTGAGACATCATAATCAAGAGAAGCTGAGTGTGAATCGATCGAAAAACCGATGGATTCAACATGAATTGAGAGAAGCAAATCTAGGGTTTTTGATTCTGCTAATCAGGAACTAAAGAAAACAAAACAAGAATAAGGACAGATGTAAACAATGCTGAATAACTCGAATATGAACTCATATTTAGTGAACGAACAGAGATAAGGCCGGAAAATCAAAATTGCCGTGAAGGAGTCAAGAGAGAAAGTGGCGAGAGTGAAAGAGATTGAATAGTAGGGTTAGGTGAATTTGGAAAAGAAAATATATATTTTCGATGTGAACGGCTGAGATGAAATCAAAAATGATCCAATGGCCCTAAAAAAACCTGCATAAATCAATTTTTTTTTTGAGAATTAAAATGATTTTGTAGAATTAAATTTACACCTTATTTTACAAAATAAATTTGTAAAAATAGACATAAATTCATAAAAATTTCACAAAAATTCTATAGTGCTCAGAAAAATGTGATCAAAATTTTGAAATTTAAATCTCAATTTTAGACATATTTTAATTAGTTTCCATCATTTTGCCCGAGTTTTGAAACATTACGTATTTCAAGGCCATGCAAAACTGAAACAAATTAAAATTTATTTTATTTTATTCGAAATATTTCAACATGGTTTTTAGCCAAGACATAAACATTAATACTATAATGTCAATCTTTAATCAAATTTATTGTAGAGAAATCTGAAATTTTCGAGTACCGAAGTTCTCTAGAAAATCCGCTCACACAATACGCTTGATTGACTTGACTAGAAAAATCAATTGATATGTATTTCAAATAAAATCTTGAATTAAATATAGAAATCAACTATATTTAATTATTGTGGGCATTCCAACATTCCTAAAAGCAAACGTAATATAGTGAATCTTTCGGAATGCAACGATTTTGTGAATATGTCGGCAACATTATTTTCGATATCAATATGATCCATTAAAATATCACCTTTGTTGACATGATCACGTAAGAAGTGATGTCGTATATCTATGTGTTTAGTGTGAGAGTGAGAGTGAGATAACATATTTTTACTTAAATCAATTGCACTTGTATTATCACACAAAATAGATATAGCATCAAATTTAATAATATAATCGGCAAATGTTTCCTTCATCCATAATATTTGATCACAATATTTTACCGCCGTTATATATTCAGCTTCCGCGATAGATAAAGATACGGAGTTTTGTTTCTTTGAAAACCAAGAAACTAAGCATCCATCGAGGAATTGACAAGTACCACTAGTGCTTTTTTATCAATTAAATGACCTGCATAATCCGAGTCCGAAAGGCGCACTAAGTCAAATGGTAGTCATTTCGGATACCAAAGACCAAGTTCAGTGGTTCCTTTAAGATATCTAAATATCCATTTAACCGTGGATAAATGAGATTCTTTAGGTGTCGCTTGAAATGAAGCACATTTGCAAACGCTATATTAAATATCAGGTATACTTACGGTGATATAAAGCAAACTACCAATCATACCACGATATTTCT
Source organism: Saposhnikovia divaricata (assembly GCA_036435485.1). Lineage (NCBI taxonomy): Eukaryota > Viridiplantae > Streptophyta > Magnoliopsida > Apiales > Apiaceae > Saposhnikovia > Saposhnikovia divaricata. The sequence goes on along the minus strand of CM071596.1, from coordinate 145,477,748 downwards.
TTATATCGACCGAGTTTTTGGTAGCATCCACAACTAACTTCTCCGAGGGAGACATAGGAGTACTAAGGGGTTTGGCATTTTCCATCTCAAATTTCTTAAGCTTTTCCTTGCAATATTTCGATTGAGATATATGAATGCCTTCGTTAGATTGCTTAATTAGCAAACCTAAGAAGAAATTTAGTTCTCCCATCATGCTCATTTCGAATTCTTTACTCATTATTTCCGAGAATTTGTTACATAGTGATTCTTTGGTTGGCCCAAAGATAATATCATCTACGTAAATTTGAATGAGCAATATATCATCACCTTCATACTTCGTAAATAGAGTAGTGTCGGTAATTCCCATTTTAAAACCACTAGCGATTAGGAATTTGCTTAACCGCTCATACCAAGCTCTAGGAGCTTTTTTTAGTCCGTATAAGGCTTTATAAAGTTTTTACACATATTCTGGATGTTCTAAATCTTCAAATCCCGGTGGTTGTCTTACATAAACTTCTTCTTCTAAGACACCATTTAGGAAAGCCGATTTAACATCCATTTGATAGACTTTGAATCCTTTATGACAAGTAAAAGATAAGAACATTCGAATTGCTTCAAGTCTAGTCACGGGAGCATAAGTTTCATCGTATTCTATACCTTCCATTTGTGTATAACCTTGAGCAACTAGTCTTGCTTTATTCCTTACCATTGTTCCACTTTCGTCTGACTTATTACGAAAGACCCACTTGGTTCCAATAGTAGAACTATCGGGTGGAGGTGGAACTAGTTCCCAAACTTTACTATGAGTAAATTGGTTTAACTCTTCTTGCATGGCCAGAATCCAATCCTCATCTAATAATGCTTCTTTTACAGTTTTGGGTTCTATTTGTGATAGAAAAGCTAAGTAACTAGCAATATTTTGCACTTGAGATCGAGTTTGGACACCTTTGCTTATATCACCTACGATATTCTCGATAGGATGATTTCTAACCAAAGGTACGTCCGAAGGTAGTCCATTATCAACCTCAACTATTTCAAAAGGATTATTTGGAACCTTAGTTCTTTGATCAAAAGGTTTGACTTGTCTAATAATATTCTCAACATTATCTTGATAATCTTCTTTTGGATCACTTTCCTCTTCAACCAAATCTTTATACTTTGATAGTGGTTTTGATTCATCAAACACAACATTCAATGATTCTTCCACCATTAAAGTTTTAAGATTAAATACCCGATAAGCTTTGCTTGTATTTGAATATCCAAGAAATACACCCTCACTAGATTTTGGGTCGAATTTCGTAAATAATCTTTTGTATTCAAAATAATGCATATACTTCCAAAAATCTTGAAGTAACTTATTTTTGGTGTTTTCTTAAAATAAAACTCATAAGGAGTCTTCATTTTAATAGGTCTTAGTAATACTCGATTAAGAACATAGCAAGCAGTTGATATAGCTTCGGCACAAAAATATTTAGGTCGACGATATTCATTAAGCATTGTGTTTGCCAGTTCTTGTAACGTTCTATTCTTCCTTTCAACAACCCCGTTTGATTGAGGTGTATAAGGAGGAGAGAAGTTGTGAGTAATACCATTTGCTTCACAAAAATGAATAAACTCAGAATTTTGAAATTCTTTACCATGATCCGTCCTTATATAAACAATAGACGTTTCTTGTTGAGTTTGTATCCTTTTGTAAAGAGCAATAAATGAGCAAAAGCATCACTTTTGCGTTTAGGAACTCCGTCCACGTATATCATGAGAAATCATCGACTACTACAAGTGTATACGAACTACCTCCCAAACTTTGTACGGGCACGGGTTCGATAAGATCCATATGTAGAAGCTCTAGTGGTCTAGTAGTAGACACCATGAACTTGGCTTTATGAGATGCTTGAATTTGTTTGCCAATTTCACAAGCTTCACATATATGATCTTTTATGAAATTGAGTTTTGGTAAACCACGTACATGTTCATTCGAACATATATTTTGATGAGTTCCATATTGACATGACCTAAACGTCGATGCCATAACCATGGATCCTCATTCATGGATACCAAACACACATTTTTATAATCATTTAGGTCACACGAATAAACATTCTTACTTCGTGGACATTTTAGAATTAGTTTCCACTCTTTGTCATAAATAGCATAATGAGATGGAAAGAAGATCACTTTGCAACCATTATCACATAGTTGACTTATTGAAAGCAAATTGTACTTTAGTCCAATGACTAATTGTACATCACATATTTTAAAGCTTCTATTGCCAATATCACCAATGCCAATAATGTCACCTTTGCTACTATCTCCAAAAGTTACAACTCCGGCGGTTACCTTTTTAATGTTGTTCAACAAAGACTTGTTACCGGTCATATGTCGAGAATAACCACTATCAAGGTACCACACATCTTTCTTAGCGGTAAGGCACACCTACATACAAGATTAATTAAACCTTTTGGTACCCTTTTTACTTGAGGGTCCGTGTGTTAGCACATCATAAGGCAAACGAGTACTTTCATAGATAAATTGAGGCATAGGATAATCATTCACATAAACAATATAATTTCTAGATGCTTGATTCTTATTAGAAATATGATATGGATTTCTTCTAGGAGCATTTCTAGAATTATCACGAAAAGCATTTCTATTATCACTACGGGGAAATATAGTGATAACGGAATCTCTAGAATGATTATTAGCACGATAATTAACATGATTATTTCTAGCATGAGCATTATAGTTTCTAGGATAAGCATGATGACTCACATTAGCATGTTGACTCGATTTAGCATTAAAATGACTTGTATTCCTAGGCATAGAATAAGCATTTACATTACGAGCATGACCATAACCATTTGAATTTCTAGCGTTATAACCTTGTTTAGGAACTTTAGAAGAACTAGCATTGTTGGTACTAGTACTAGCTTCATGTTGCATGTTCCTTTGTTGAAAACTAATTGGTTTTTGTTGATAAGTAAACTTTGGTTGCTTTTTATCATTTTTGACCATATTTTCTTTCTTTTTAGAAACTTTAGTTTTCTTATCATTTTTCGAACTTTCACCTTTAGGAATCCATTTATACTTCCCCTTTCTTTCACCTTCTTTGGCTTTGCAATAAAGACTTATATGTCCACTAACATTGCAATATAGACATTTTGGTGAAGATGACTTAGGAAGAGTATTTTGTGAAGTGCTAGGAGTTTGAACTTCCCTTTTAGGAGGAGAATTCGCATTATATCCTAAACCTTCACGGTTAAATGATTCCTTTGAGTTAAATACCATATTTTCCAATATAGTACTACTCTTGGTGAATTGCCTAACGGTTTTCTCAAGATTTTCTTTTTCGGTTAACAAGACGCTAATCTTGTTATTAAAGAAATTTTCTTGATCCAAGACTTGAGATAAGAGCTTAATATTATCATTTTGAAGCCTTTGATTTTACACGAGAACCGATTTAATTTCCGAGACTACATGTTCTCGTTCCTTTGATTCGGTTTCGAGTAAACCATTAAGATTTGCAAGTTCCAAATCTTTAACGGATAACGTAACTTGAAAATCTAATTCTTTTTCTTTTAGGGCTTCATGTAGCTCTTCCTCAAAATATCCCGTTAGAGCTTGTTCGAGTTCTTTTATCTTTTCACTTAGTGTCTCATTTTCACGAATCAAAGATTCATTTCGAATCTTTAAATTTAACATCTCAACATGGAGATCACTAGTGTTAGTAGATAATTGAACTTTTTCATTTTCCATCTCTTCGGCTTGAAGTATTAAGGATATATTCTCAATCTCAAGATTTTGAATATTTTCATCCTTATTAGTATTTTCAAGTTCCAAGCGCTCATTTTGAGATGAAATGAATTCGTAATATTCCACATCCTTGACATGGATATCGGTCAAACGAGTGACCTTTTTTTGTAGCTCAACATTCACATCCCGTATTTTATTCCTTTCGGAACTAATCGTGATGTATTTTTGGCTAATTTCAACATGAATCGTTTTCAACATTTTTATAAGATTAATAAGCTCCGAGACACCCAAATTTGCATGATCTATTTTAAATAAATCTATACTAACATTATCACTACTACAAGATGCCACATTATTAGTAGGGTTTAGTGTTACCTCTTGATTAGTAGTGGAGATATCCGTTGGTGTAGCTTCATCACCGATCGCCATCAAGCACAAGTTAACAACTTCTTCACTTTGTTCGGGAGCTTCTTCATCCTCGCTTAAATCCCATCCATTCTCGGCTACAAGACTTCGACCTTTAGCCAACTTTGGACATTCCCGTTTAAAGTGACCGGGTTGTTTACACTCGAAACACACATCATGTGCCTCTTCATGGCGATTCCTTAGGCTTATGTGGAGAATAATTATTCGAGTAATTCAAATTATTATTGTAAGCATTATTCCCTTGTTGAATACCTTTGCCTTTGTTAAAACTCGTTGTAGGAAAATTGTTGTTATTTTTGTAATTATACCTTCCTTTCGAGTTAAATACACATTATTGGTTACTAGACTTAAGGAATCCTTTTTCGTACCTTTGAGCTTTACTTTGCAAAACCCGACGTAGTTGTCTCGAAAGAAGTACAATCTCTTGTTCATCTAGATTTTGCAATTCTTCATTTAACTCATCATCGTTTTCATCTTCATCGATAAGTATTGCTTTTAAGGCCATGCTTTTTCTTTTATCTTCTACTTTCGGAAGGGCCTTTTCCGGAATGTTATCTTCCTCGTAAGCACGAAGATTTGCGAATAAGCTATCGATGGAGTATGAATTCAAGTTATGCATTTCTTTTATTGTCATAACTTTCGTAGCATTGCAAGTAAATAGAGCAGAGAGCTTACCCTTTGTTTCTATTAGAGTCGCCTTTCCAACTCGGAGGCAAGGCTTTTAAAATCCTACGATTTTTCTCATTTGTTGTATAAACCTTTCCGAGTTGTGAAAGCTCATCGATTATACGAGCAAACCTCGTTTCCATATTGATGATGGTTTCACTTTCAAGGAGTTTAAAATTTTCATATTCTTGTATTAAAGTATCCATCCGGGATTCTTTAATATCTTTTGTACCCTCGTAAGTAATAACCAATTTGTTCCACATTTCTTGTACGGACTTGTAATTGTTAACACGTTTATATTCTTTTTCTGCAAGTGCACTAGTAAGAACCATTTTCGCTTTTGCGGCGATATTCATTCGTATTTCTTTTTCTGGAGTATATTCACTAACTTTCTTCGACATCCTCACCATCTACTTCTTTAGTAGGGAGGTCAACACCATCTTATATGGTCATCCCAACTTTGACGCCTTGAGATCTAGCATAAATCCTAAATCTTGTTTTCCAAGTTGCAAAATTTGTGCCATCGAAAATTGGTGGTCGAGAACTAGAAAGTCCTTCTCCGCAACCAATAGTATTCAAATAAGCCATCAAAAAGATATCCTTTTTACGGTTTTATATGTTAGTGTAGGTGCCCTAGAGGCAATACATTGTTTCTTTGAATAAACCTTTATGTCATTTGATCATTCAATAAACGTATTTATTATGATTTTAATTACTGCGATACATTTGTTAGCATAATAAATGTCCTTAGAATCATGATACACATTATATAGTTTAAGTACATGACTTGAACTTGAGATTATATAATATATCATATTCTTAAAAGGTCCCTGGTCGAGTATTATTATTATAGGACAATAATAATACACAAATAGACTAGTATGTTGTTTGACAGATAACCACATCTCATTGGTTATAAGTATGGAGATACTAAAGTCAATACATAGGTACATGTAGGAGTACATGGTACTGGACAGACCCACAGTGAGATTCTTCATGTTTAATAAAGTCATAAGAAAGACTCACAGTGATAATGGTGTAATGATCCTTTGACTTGAGATCATTATATTTCTATACGAGGATTAATATACTTTGACTACATTAAAAGTTACCTTTGACCGGGTGATGATAAAAGTGAACATCGGGTATATCATGAGTCGTATGAGAAATATGAATGATAGATAAAAGATTTAACCCTCCTATAATTAGGAGAGATATTATTGGCATCTTGATTGAGTGAGACTATAAAATGCATGGTCGTGCTCAAATAATGATTTGTTTTAAATAGTCTACTCATGGATCAAGTAAACCCGGATTAAATGTTGAAGAGGATGACTAAATACATGCCTCGAGTTTAATCTATAATATTTGGTTAAAGGGATTATATTACACGGAAACATTAGTCACAAAAGGTTTAAATTGGATCACCAATTATTATTATTACTTGGGTAGCAATGATGTATTACTAGATACCGCTCATTGTTTATAATTTTATTATTAGATATTAAAATTATGGTGATAAGTGGATTTTTATCCACTTGGATCGCTTCATTTTGGCTTAAATTGATCGCTTGTATCTCAAGTATTTGTGTGTTTTAATATGTTTTGTGTAGCTATACAGGTTAGCAAAATGCCAGCTATGATTGTTGATTTTCGTTGGTCTTGGAGTTTCAATTGAGCTTTGGAATGAAGGGTGGTGAATTTCCCTAGGCTACCATGAGGATTTATAATTCATGAAGTGAAGAACGGGAAGTGGCAAAAGAATCGGAAGAGAAAACGGAAGAGAAATGAGCAAATTGTAGGAAATTCGGATTTGTCGATAGGTTGCGCAGTCTACTTTGTTTTGGCCATATCTGGAGTTCTACAAGTCCGTTTGAGGCCCGTAAGCTGTCCACGCGAAGCTTGGAGAATGTTCTAGAGCATAAAAATATTTCTGGCAGAATGCAGAGCGCGGGCTCACAGGATTTGCACTGTTTTGGAGCGCGGCCGCGCTGGTAGAATTGCTGAGAGGATTTTGGAGAGCGCGGGAGCGCCCGTTTTAGACTAAAATGGAGCGCGGCCGCGTCTGCCACCGCCAGACTCGGACAGAATGCTGCTGGAAACCAATTTTGAGAAGGAAATTTCTTTGTTTGCTAATTCTAATCATTATGGAATCACATGAACGGTCAGAAACTTCCAGAATCAGTCTTATACATGGAATTTGCAATTCTATTTCATTCAAAGATGGAATTTGCCAATCTTCTATTCCAACTCAAAGAAGGCAATTACTTGGAGAAGAGGACACTTGGGGCTATAAATACACATCTTGGGGGACAGAAAAAACAGACACCATTACATATCAATTACTTAGTTTTATTTGTATCTTTTCATACTTTGTTTTTATCATGGTTTCATCAGATCCCATGATGACGAGAGGTTCGATTATGAACTAATCGTTGTCATGGGATTCTAACAGATTTTTTTATGGAGCTTTAGTATCTTGATTGCTTTAAAGATCTGTGTGTGATGTATATCTGATATCCTCGTATGGTTGTGCTTAATTGCTAGATACGTAGCTAACATCTAATTTGTTAATCTCTTGTGAAGTGAAAGTGGATCTTGAGATTTAGAACTTGCCATGCTAGCATAGGTTCATGATTGTTTATCAACATGATTCGTAGTATAAGATGAAAATACTTATATTGCCCTGTGTGATCCTAATGGATAACTTGTTCTTCAACCGTTATGTTTTCAAATTCTATAGACATATAGGGTCTAAGCATAATTGGTGTCTATTCATCTTCTATCTCTTTTGTGGATGTATGTTTAGTTTGGTATTCGTATACTGAGAAGTATCGTATACTTGTTTCGTGTTATCCGATCAGATATCATAACCATTGCATATAGTGATTAAAGGCGTCAGATCTAAGCGAAGTATTTAATGAAGTTAGGATCCCATGTTACTCTTGCAGACGTAATTCAATTTCAATTCTTGTTAGTTAGTTAATTCTTAGTTGTTAATTTACTTTCTAGTTAATTTAGTTAATTAAACCCAATTTGTTATTTGTCTTAGCAGTGAGTAATAACCATACATTGTTGCATTGGTACAATAACTGAATTAAAACCATAACCAGATCTCTGTGGGAACGAACTCGACTTATTCATATATTACTTGTGACCACGTACGCTTGCGTGATTTTGTGATAACATATTGCCAACGTAATAATAACCTAAAGGGTTACACAATAAGAACATATAAAACAGAGCTTTATTTAAATTATGTATTTAAATAGTTATTAATTCGAATTTATTGAATTAATTAAGTGGGACTTGATTAATTGCAATATATATATAATTTGAATTTAATTAAAACCAAAACAGATTGGGTTTAGTGAAGCCCAAAACGTTTTAGGGTTTTAAGCCCAAATCTCTCTTTATAAATACATTGAGATGTGTTGGTTTAGGTTAACTTTGGTAAACTCGTTTTTCACCAAAACCCTAGCTGCTCTACATCTTAGAGAGGCTAGATAGAGAGAGAGAGAGAGAGAGAGAGAGAGAGAGAGTGAGAGAGAGAGAGAGGCATTTCTTGGCTAGTACCATCTCTGTTGATCGTTGGACGATTGGTGTGTTCGTGTGGACGATTTAGAGACACAGATCTTGACGTAAAGGGCTGTGTGGTGATTACAAGCTAGGATCTCCGTTGAGTTCGTGAAAGTAACGTTTGTAATAGGTACGATTCATTATCTCCATAATCAGTTGATAATTATACATGGATCATGCGTTTGGGTTCCGAAATTATTGTTTTATTTACGTTTTTCCGCTGCGTTTTCTACCTCGGAACCCAACAATGGCATCAGCTCGACCACCGCCTGGGGCTGCCGCCCCCGGACCCCGCCCGGGGCTGCCGCCCCGGACCCCCGCCCAGGGGCTACCGCCCCCGGACCCCCACAGTGTTTATTTATATGTTCTTAATTGTTTATTTGAGCATGGTGCTGGTTATGGCCTTAAGACCCTTAGTTTAATGGTTTGTGGTTTTATAAATACGACTTGCATGTCGTTTTCTTCATTCTTGTAATTGTTTAACCTCGAATGTAACTCGAGTTTTATTATGTAAGTACATTAGTATAGGTTGTATTCAATTATTCAATGTAATGTACTTGAAGATTGAAGGACGATCAATGAGGAGAAGCAACCAAGGAGAAAGAGAAGAATGAAGACTTGTAATTTTATTTATATTTATCCACCATAGATTGACCTTGATTTTTTCATTAGCTTGAAAAGGATCATTTAGGATAAAGGCCATAACCAAGCACGTTTACTTACTGCACTTTACATATATATGAATGTATGCGATATATATAATGTATGTGTAGAGATAAAGATGCATGTTTGATTAGATTAATCATGTATGTATTAGATACATCACCCATGTCATGCCTGCTTAAACAAGTTAAAATCTGTAACGATTCGAGATTTTAAAATTTAACATAACGATCATGAGATTTCTATGTTTATGAAACATGGAATTAAATACGAATTTTCAATTATTTCGATATGGGGAGATTTTGTCAAAAACGGGTTTTACCTGTAAGGAAGTTGGGTATTAAGCGAGGCCACTTGTGACTCCTCCAACAACCTGGAAATCAAACTATTGATGAGTATTGATTTGAAGTATTTAATTCAAGGAAAATTGGGAATCTCTTTATGATGGGATCATGGTCGTTTTTAATTCTAAACCCCTTAACAAAAATATTAAGTTTTAATCAGATGCTTTCCAATGAATGAACACTCATCGAATCCTAGATCGATAAGGGGAAGGGCTGTCAGTGGCAGGGGACTCCTGTCTATCGTGGTGAGATGTGACGAATATAAACGGTTATATTCGGCCGTTGTATCATTGGGTCTAACTTAACTGAGTCGTCATAATATGGTGGAAATAAAAGGTTATATTCAACTATTATGAACTTAGAAGCATAGAGTTTGGTTGAAAATCTATTTGATAGATAAGATCAATCGTTGATCACCAAACTATCCAAGAATTATATATGATATAATTGACAACTGTTGTCTACCTAAATAATCATATTTTAAGGACTACCAATGGTTGACTTAGGACATGACGAAATATGGATCTTGGATCACTAGAAAGATTTATGGGATATACTTTCCAAATTAATAGTAAGGGCTATTGATTTGATAAAAATAGTGGGAGATATATTATGAATATATATCATAATCATCTGAACATAATAATTTATAAATTCATACAATCTAATGTTTATTATGTGCTTTTATCATTGTAGATACTAAATAATGGCAAACAACACAAACACACTATCCGTACGATCAGTCCTTGAGAAGGACAAACTGACAGGAGGAAACAACTTCCTAGACTGGCAGAGGAATTTGAGGATTGTCCTCAGGCAGGAGCGTAAGCTTCATTGCATTGATATCCTTCCGCCAGGTCCCCTTCCCGAGGACGCTACTGCTGAGGAAATAGCGGCCCACGCAAGGGATGAGAATGATGCAAATGATGTTACATGTTTTATGTTGGCAACTATGAGTGCTGAGCTTCAAAGACAGCATGTGCATATGGATGCATATACTATCAATGAGCACTTGCAAAGCATGTTTGCAAGCCAAACTCATCAAGAAAGGTTCAACACGAGTAAGTCACTCTTTAATTACAAACAAGGGGCAAGTGAACCAGTTAGCCCACATTTTCTGAAGATGATTGGTTACATTGAGTACCTTGCTACTTTGGGTTTCCCGATTGCTGCGGAATCTGGTATTGACCTAATCATGAATTCTTTGAATAACAAACTCACTCAGTTTGTTGTGAACTACAATATGAATGAATTTGACAAAACACCTATTGAATTGTTGCATATGTGTGACACCCCCAAATGTGACGCCCCAGATCCGGGGTCGGAGATCTAGGCGCTCACGGTCCATTTTCCATTAATAACATACCTGTTCTTGCACATAATATATAACACAGCCATCGACCCCACGATAAACTCACACCGCACACACACACACACAGGTTAGAGCCTCAGAAACGTCACAACATTGATTAAGCAGAAATAAAAGTATCAGAGTTATTACAGACCGAATTAAATAGTATTTATGCTACCAGCGACACTTCGATATGAAGCGAAGTTGGCGGCTTGATAGTTTGTTATGATACACTGCCTTGCACAGGTCATACTGATAAATAAAACGAACTAACAAAAGCTGCCAACCAATCCGGCTAATGGGGCCTACCGGTGGAATCTCAACTGCTGGCTCGGGTCTAGTCACCTGCTTTCGAGCAGTCTGTCTGGGTCTTGCCATTTCGCTTAGCTGTTGTGTTTGTAAATTTTAACACAAGCAAGAGTGAGCAACTATAGCTCAGCAAGAAATATACGTATAAGGTAAGCAATATAACATTTCAAATGATTAGCAGTTATTAAACTTGTTTGTATCAATCAGATATAAAATCACTTGTCATTGTTGATAAATCTCGAAGGTGCACCAATACGTGCCCTCGTTTTCAAAATAAACTTGCAGTTCTAGATACTGCATAGAGTCAACATCTTTCTCATCAAAATACAACACTATCAGCAACTTGGCACAAAAGCCTAAGAAGCAGTGTCAAAGCATTTTTCCAAAATGGAGGAATGGGACTTAAAGAAAACATAAAACCTGACAAGGATTGACGATGATCAGTCGCCACATCCAAGTCCAATAATCCGCGGGTCTTCTCTACCGGTAGAAGGATAGAAACTACATCCGTAACTATCCTCGAGTGAAAACTACATCCGTAATCACCCTCGATGAAAAATACATCCATAATCATCCTTCGGCAACACCTGGGCCGGAATAATAATTGATGGACCGCCTGGCTCACGGCCGCTTACACATCCCGGGAATCGTTCGTCAACGGTTCCCACACCTGCCAGAGTCCCTTTTTCTTTTTCTTTTAAAAACTTGATTTCGATTGAAAACTGAGTAATTGAGGTCCGACATCAGTCGACCGATGATTCTTGAAATCACACAAGAAGCAAACCTGACCGGGGGTTTTCGAAAATGTTTTGAGTTCGAAAGAGTTCGAGTTTGAAAGTGCTAAAGGTATCTTGGATTAGCTTTGTCTTTAAAATAATGAACAATAATTAATAAATGATATTTTAAGATTTAATAATTAATAACATAATTATTTAATTAAATAAACTTTTAATCCAAGATAGGTATTTTGAGTATTTATGAAGATATAAAAATAATTACTTGAGTATACGATACTTCCCGAATGACCCTTCGGGTTTTCGCAATTTAATTACGACATAATAATATACCGCTCCCCGGTCAATAGTATATATGGACCGCTACGACCTCTATTGCTAGAGTCGTTGTCCGAAGAAAACATTTCATTCTAAGTTCAAGGGGTGCAAACATATATGTGCTTATACATCTCAATTTCATCAATACTTCGATAAGCATAAACATTTGATACGATTGAAAACTACAAACACAACAGTGAAAGTCCTTGTATATGTAAGTTTTGAAAAGTAAACTTGCCTTGGTTTGGTTGGGGTGGTCGAGCGTGCGGAGTGGAACGATCTATACATAAGCAATAACCGCTCGTTAGTACCTTAACAATATCTCTTTAATTACGGGGTTTTAGGGGGGGTACAAAATTAACTTAACGACTTCGTCTTACGACACTCTAGCCCCACAATAGGTTCATGTCACCACTCGATTACGCTCGTCACTTATTCGACTCAATTTAGTTACCATATCCCCCTAGAATTATACTCCACTTAACGACTTTTTCCCTTGCACGAATTTTACTCTAGCATTTTTATAAAATTGAAAAATTCACATTTTAATCCAATTCTTTTTGGTTAGCCTTCACCACTGCATTTCCTAGCTTCTCAAAGTTTTCCATGATCCCACATAAATTTTTAGGGGTTTAAACAAGGTTCACAAGGGGGTCACTTAGTGCAGTCCGGAATCTAGAAACACATTTTACTTCTCCGGCCATAACTTAAAATCTATACATCACCTAGTAATGAACCTTATATTTCCAGAAACTAAATTCAAATACCTTTCCAACCATATATGGTAGGACCTCAGGGGACAAGATTTGGGGGTTCAAAACCATCTTACAAGACAGGTCAAATTTCTGGAAAAACTCAGCATGCTTGTTTCACTTAAATCAACCAAGATTCTTACTTCCACAACACAACCAACATCTAATTCACCAAGTTCATACTTTATAACATTCATGGAGATACATATACTAACCACAATCATAAAAATCACAACCACAACACTAAAACTCAAGATCTATATCATCCATCACTTATACAACCAAGATTAACACCAATACACATGGATCTATCACCAAACATCATAAACACTACATGGTCAAGAGGGGTTAGGGTTTTTATACCTTCTTTAGTATCTAGGAGCCTTGGGTAAGCCTTACAAATCTCAAGAACACCTTGAATAAGCTCCTACTATCCTTATAATCCAAGATCTATAAGAAGAGTTAACATTGTTACTATTCATAATAACTTTAACAATTAATATCTTGAAATTTAATGGATGAAAGGGCTTGGAAATCTTAGTATACCTTTCTTAGATGATGTAGAGAGCCTAGGAATTATGCCTTGAATTATGAATGAGGAGAAGTGGAAGAAAGAAAGAAATTTTCTTCCTTGTTTGGTCTTGGCCGAGAGCTTTTCTTCAAGGGGGGTGTGTTTTTGTGTTATAATTTTGTGTTGGGTGAAATAATTGTGTTAAGTGGTTGGGTGATACATATTAGTGTATGTATATGCATGGTACAAGTCTAGGTATGGCCTCCTTGTACTCTTGTCTCCTTGGAAAAAGAAATGCCAACTAGTTACTATTCCTCTTGCCATTTGGTACTACTAGTTTTGCTTTTCCTAACTACTTAGTTGCATGGGACTTGCATGCAATACTACTCCTTGTATCATTATTCTCCCACCAATGCTTGTCACTTAATCTTTAATTCGTATCGTATCTTACTTAATCTCTCGTAATAATATTTTGTCGCGTAGAGATTTCCCTAGTAATCCCTTAAGTACTTAATTGTGTAAATTCCTCGAATATCCATAATCCCTCGTCATAATCCTTAATAAATCTTTTAATACTCTAATCATTCTCGAATCCCAAGTTTTATAAATCTTACTAACAATAAGACTCTTGCCCTCAACAATCTTCTCTTTATCTTATATAGTGAATGCAACAACATAGTATCTCAGACAATCAATTCCATTAAACAACAGGGATGACTAGAAAGGTTCCAAATTGACAATGCCACATGATATTAAATAAAAGAAAATATTGCAAAAATTAGGGTTCTTACAATATGTTGAGAACATATGAGACCAACATGAAGACAGCTGAACCTGCTCCCATACTGATGGTGGGCAATAAAGGTAAGGCCAAGGGGAAAGGCAAGTGGAAGGGTAAGAAGAAGACTGGATCTGATTCTACACCCAAGCCAAAGTCAGGTCCCAAACAGGCTTTAAACCCTAAAGGTGGGGTTGCTAAGGGTGAATGTCACTACTGTAAGAAAACTGGTCACTGGAAGAGAAACTGTCCTGTTTACTTGGAGGATCTGAAGAAAATGAAGGCTGTTCAGATTTCTGGATCAGGTATTTATGTTATAGAAGTCAATCTGTCTACTTCTACATATTGGGTATTGGATACTGGATGTGCTTCTAACATTTGTATAAATGTGCAGGAACTGCAGAGAAGTAGGACTTTGGCTAAGGGAGAAGTGGACCTACGAGTAGGCAATGGAGCAAGAGTTGCTGCTTTAGCTGTAGGAACTTATTATTTATCTTTGCCTTCTGGGCTTGTTTTAGAACTTGAAGACTATTTTTACGTGCCTACGATTCGCAGAAACATTATTTCTGTTTCTTGTTTGGACAAGAAAGGTTTTTCGTTTACAATAAAGAACAACAGTTGCTCTTTTGCTTTGAATGATTTAACCTATGGTGTTGCGCAGTTGTTTAATGTTTTATATGTTCTTGATTTAGATAATCCTGTCTGTAATATAGAAAAAAAATGACTTAAAGTTAATGACTCAAATCAAACATACCTCTAGCATTGTCGTCTAGGCCATATAAATGAGAAACGCATATCCAAATTACATAAGGATGGATATTTGGATAAGTTTGATTTTGTATCATACCAAGAATGCGAATCTTGTTTGCTTGGTAAGATGACTAAAGCCCCTTTCACTGGTAAAGGTCAAAGGGCCACTCAACGTCTCGAGTTAATACATAGTGACGTATGTGGCCCAATGCGTGTGATTGCTAGAGGAGGATACTACTACTTCATAACATTTACTGATGATTTCAGTAGATATGGATATGTATATCTTATGAAGAACAAATTCGATTCTTTTGAAAAGTTCAAAGAATACAAGGCTGAAGTAGAGAAGCAAATTGGCGGTGGTGCAAGTATTAAGATCTTACGATCCGATCGTGGGGGTGAATACTTAAGCACTGAATTTAAAGAGTATTTAAAGGAGTGTGGTACTGTATCATAACTCACTCCGCCAGGTACACCTCAATGGAATGGAGTTTCAGAGAGGAGAAATCGCACCTTATTGGACATGGTGCGTCGATGATGAGTCATGCAGATCTTCCAATAAGTTTCTGGGGTTATGCTCTAGAAACACCGGCTTTCACACTTAACCGTGTTCCTACTAAGAAGGTTCAAAAGACTCCATATGAGATATGGGAGGAGAAACGGTCAGGCATGAGCTTTATGAAAGTTTGGGGATGCAAGGCGTTTGTGAAACATCAAGTATTTGACAAGCTTGGACCTAAATCCGAAGAGTGCAATTTTGTGGGATACCCTAAAGAAATAAAGGCGTATTATTTTTATAGTCCTTCTGAGCAATAAGTGTTTATTGCTCGAGATGCTGTCTTCATGGAAAGAGATTTTGTTTCCAAAAGAAACAGTGGGAGAACTATAGATCTCGACGAAGATCGAGAATCACAAAACAACATTGAACCTGAAGTGGAACAAGAGCAGGATGATAATAATGCTCAACAAACACAGGTTGTTCGTAGATTTGGTAGAATTCGCCATGAGCCAGAGAGATATGGATTTCTCTTGACTCAATGTGGTGATTTGATGCTCATAGATGAAGATGAGCCTCTTACATATCAAGATGCTATGAACAGTCCAGACTCTAAGAGATGGATTGAAGCCATGAAATCCGAGATGGATTCCATGTACGAAAACCAAGTATGGACTTTGGTTGATCCACCTGAAGGGGTAAAACCCGTAGGGTGCAAATGGGTTTTCAAGAAGAAAACTGACATGGATGGAAATGTTCAGACCTATAAAGCAAGGCTGGTAGCAAAAGGTTTCAAACAAATTCATGGTATTGACTATAATGAAACTTTCTCACCAATGGCTATGGTCAAGTCCATAAGGATTTTGCCTGCCATTGCAGCATTCCATGATTATGAAATCTGGCAAATGGATGTCAAAACAGCCTTCCTTAATGGAAGCCTTGAAGAGGATGTGTACATGACACAACCTGAAGGTTTTGTCGATCCAAGGAATGTTGGCAAGGTATGTAAATTACGTCGATCCATTTATGGATTGAAGCAAGCATCTAGGAGATGGAATATTCATTTTGATGAAACAGTCAAAGAGTATGGCTTTTTTTTAAAACGAAGATGAACCTTGTGTTTACAGGAAGGTTAGTGGGAGCCATGTGGCATTCATAGTACTATATGTTGATGATATACTACTAATGGGGAATGGCATACTTTCTCTAAAGGCTGTTAAGACTTGGTTAGGGAGCAACTTCTCTATGAAAGACTTAGGAGAGGCAACCTACATTCTAGGAATGAGGATCTATAGAGATAGATCTAGAAGGATGATCGGTCTAAGTCAGAGCACATACATTGATAAGGTTTTGCATCGTTTTGGTATGCAAAATGCAAAAAGGGGATATGTCCCCGTGTCTCAAGAGATAACGATCTCTAAAGACCAGTGTCCGAAATCATTGGATGAGAAGGATCACATGAGTAAGGTTCCATATACCTCAGCAATTGGATCTATCATGTATGCAATGGTATGTACTCGCCCAGATGTTTCGTATGCTTTGAGCATGACGAGCAGATACCAGTCTAATCCAGGTGAAGGTCACTGGACGGCAGTCAAGAATATTCTAAAGTACCTGAAAAGGACTAAAGATTCATTCTTGGTGTATGGAGGAGAGGAGAAACTGGTTGTAAAAGGTTACACCGATGCAAGTTTCCAAACAGACAGGGATGATACTGTATCACAGTCTAGTTTTGTTTTTTATCTAAACGGAGGTGCTGTAAGCTGGAAGAGTTCAAAGCAAGAAACAGTAGCTGGTTCTACAATGGAGGTTGAGTACATTGCAGCTTGTGAAGCAGCTAAGGAGGCTGTTTGGATTCGAAAATTCATTACTGATTTGGGAGTGGTTCCATCGATCGCAGATCCCATTGATCTATACTGCGATAATAATGGAGCCATTGCACAGGCTAAAGAACCTAGATCACACTCCCGATCCAAACATATACTCAGGAGATTTCACCTTATTCGAGAGATTAATGAAAGGGGTGATATACACATATGTAAAGTGCACACAAATGATAACATTGCAGACCCACTGACCAAAGGCTTGTCGCAGCAGAAGCACGATGGTCATAATAGTTCCATGGGTATTAGATACATGGGTAATTGGCTCTAGTGCAAGTGGGAGATTGTTAGTGTAGGTGCCCTAGAGGCAATACATTGTTTCTTTGAATAAACCTTTATGTCATTTGATCATTCAATAAACGTATTTATATTGACTTTAATTACTGCGATATATTTGTTAGCATAATAAATGTCCTTAGAATCATGATACACATTATATAGTTTAAGTACATGACTTGAACTTGAGATTATATAATATATCATATTCTTAAAAGGTCCCTGGTCGAGTATCATTATTATAGGACAATAATAATACACAAATAGACTAGTATGTTGTTTGACAGATAACCACATCTCATTGGTTATAAGTATGGAGATACTAAAGTCAATACATAGGTACATGTAGGAGTACATGGTATTGGACAGACCCACAGTGAGATTCTTCATGTTTAATAAAGTCATAAGAAAGACTCACAATGATAATGGTGTAATGATCCTTTGACTTGAGATCATTATATTTCTATACGAGGATTAATATACTTTGACTACATTAAAAGTTACCTTTGACCGAGTGATGATAAAAGTGGACATCGGGTATATCATGAGTCGTATGAGAAATATGAATGATAGATAAAGGATTTAACCCTCCTATAATTAGGAGAGATATTATTGGCATCTTGATTGACTGAGACTATAAAATGCATGGCCGTGCTCAAATAATGATTTGTTTTAAATAGTCTACTCATGGATCAAGTAAACCCGGATTAAATGTTGAAGTGGATGACTAAATACATGCCTCGAGTTTAATCTATAATATTTGGTTAAAGGGATTATATTACACGGAAACATTAGTCACAAAAGTTTTAAATTGGATCACCAATTATTATTATTACTTGGGTAGCAATGATGTATTACTAGATACCGCTCATTGTTTATAATTTTATTATTAGATATTAAAATTATTGCCAACGTAATAATAACCTAAAGGGTTACACAATAAGAACATATAAAACAGAGCTTTATTTAAATTATGGATTTAAATAGTTATTAATTCGAATTTATTGCATTAATTAAGTGGGACTTGATTAATTGCAATATATATATATAATTCGAATTTAATTAAAACCAAAACAGATTGGGTTTAGTGAAGCCCAAAATGTTTTAGGGTTTTAAGCCCAAATCTCTCTTTATAAATACATTGAGATGTGTTGGTTTAGGTTAACTTTGGTAAACTCGTTTTTTACCTAAACCCTAGCTGCTCTACATCTTAGAGGGGGCGAGAGAGAGAGAGAGAGAGAGAGAGAGGCGTTTCTTGGCTAGTACCATCTCTGTTGATCGTTGGACGATCGGTGTGTTCGTGTGGACGATTTAGAGACACGGATCTTGACGTAAAGGGCTGTGTGGTGATTACAAGCTAGGATCTCCGTTGAGTTCGTGAAAGTAACGTTTGTAATAGGTACGATTCATTATCTCCACAATCAGTTCGTAATTATACATGGATCCTGTGTTTGGGTTCCGAAATTATTGTTTTATTTATGTTTTTCCGCTGCGTTTTCTGCCTCGGAACCCAACATTATATAGCGACTTTCACAATAGTCGATAAACCCGATAAGGATCTACTTTTTGTTGTATTTTCTAATTATCACAACAATCATAAAACACGGTTAAAAGCACTACTTTGATACCTATTGATAGGTCTCGTATATGGGTTAGATAAGCTAGAAGGGGGGGGTTGAATAGCTTATCACCTTTCTAAAAATTTAGAGCTTGCCTTTTTCGAAGTTTCTTTCCTCTTTTAAAATTCGTTACTTGTAAGCAAGTAAATCGAGTGCGGAAAGTAAAGAAGGAAAGAAATAACACGGTCGATTTTATCCTAGTTCGCGATGCCCGCAACCCCTAATGGATTCGAACACCCCTACTCCAGTCCCCGAGCTCCTTCCCGGACTCGAGATTTCTTCCACTATAAACAAACTCCTTTATAGTAGGCGGAGAAGCCTTTACAACTCCTAAACCACTATCTATTTATCTTGGAGCGATACACACACGTATCCTCCTCAAAATGAAATAGCAAATACCCACTACAAGACTTGTCTTGGAGCGTAACTCCCCGTTACCTCCTCAAAGACTTTGTAGTAACTCCCTAGATAATGTACTTCTACAACTTTGTCGGTCTTGGATCTTAGATCTTGGGTCTTCCCTTTTCTTCACGGTGCGAAGGCTACTAACTCCCCATTAGTACACCTAAGACTTGGGTCTTAGAACAAGAGTCACCTCACTTCACTTCACCTCACTGCAAAGATTAGAATACAAGTCTAACAAACAAACAATATATGATAAGAGAGATTTATATTAAATCCGTGAAAAACTAGTATGTTATGGTACTAGCCACGGGGACGCTATTACGCATTAAGATAATATTCAACTTACAAGTGTGAGGATGAAAAGAAAAATCTCAACTCACAAGCGCGAGGACCGTAAAGAAAAATATTCAACTCGCAAGTGCGAGGACCGTAAAGAAAAATATTCAACTCGCAAGTGCGAGGACCGTACCTCGTACAAGAAAAACAAGCACATAAATTATAAACACCACACACAAGCATATAATCACAACTCACACGTATGGAAAAGTAGCTCGTTATAAAATAAGGAGGGTCGTTATTATGCATTAAATTGGTGCGGAAAATATATAAACACGTAAGGAGAATATAAACAAACAAGCAAGCAAGTAACAACACAAATATATACACAAAATATTCGGCCAAATATTTTAACCAAAGGGGCCGATTAAAAATGAATTTGTTTTAAAAATAAATTCAAGTGGCCTTGCTCTTTTAAGTCCTTTTGAAATATTTTGAGCTCAAGATAAAGATCAAGGACTTGGTTGAGCAAAGACAAGGAGGCTAATACTTTTGGTTACTTAAAGAATCAAGTTTATACCATTTAAGTGAAAACTTGACTATAACTTTGTTAACCAAACCAAAAGATAGCTAAATGGCCTTTTACACCCAAAACGGGTTTATCAAAGGACTTGGGGGAATCTTAGGATAATCTTTTAAGTGCTTCCAAGAACTTACAAGTTGCTAAAATATACACTAAATGCATCAACTTCAAGAACAAGTGTATATAAGAGCAAAATGCAAGATTAAGTGAATATAAGCTAATATATAAAGAAAATGACCAAGCAAGCACAATATATTAGCTATATATTCGGTTATATATATAAATATATATAACAATATGAAACCAACTTATAACCCTTGAAATCTAGAGAGAAAACAAGAGAAAACGCTAGTAACGAAGCTTTAACACACAAAAACACTCACCGAAAAAATCGCCGGAAAATGGCCGGATTTTGGGTTTCAAGGGAGACTTTTCTTGGGCTCAAAACTTCAATTACAAGTTGTCTAAACAATGCTTGAAAGGTGGAAAAACAAGGGTGACCAAGGGTGTGTGAAGGAGAGCAAGTATAGATGAAGAAAACAAGCCAAAATGATGATATATCAAGGTTTAAAAATGGCATAACCCAAGGCTACGTTTTTGGCACAAAGAGGGCAGTAGGGAGAGTGTTTGGGGAGAGTTTTCTTCAGCAATTTTTTGGCTCTCAAAGCTTGGAAAAGAAGTGGGGGGTAAGGGTTTATTTATAGCCAAAAAATCAAGCATTTTTTATTTAATTAAATGGCATAAAAGCACATGCATAAAAGGAAGGTGTGAGGAATATTCCTCTTGCATAAAAGGAAGGTGTGAGGAATATTCCTCTTGCATAAAAATCATCGAAAAATTATGAAATTTTGGGAATCCCCTAGAAATATTCCCAGAGGATTATGGACAAAATTTTACCTTGAAATGAGTTGATCTTCTATGACTTTTAACAGACCGATAAATCAATTACGTATCGATTTAAGGGATCCCGGAAAAAAGTCATCCAAAATTTACGAAACTTATTATAAAATGTCCTATAGAGAAACTAAGGACATATCCAAGGTTTCAAATCAAAATGATTTGTGGAAGTATTTTTACGAATTTTTCAAATGTAAAAATGGCCTTCCGGAGCGACCGAAAAATTCATTTGTCTTTACTGACAACTTAGACAAAAGTTTTGACTTGATAAATATTCAAACATAGTATTCCTTATGAAATAATGACTATGAGGTCCAAGGAGTATTTAAGTTTGAATTTAAAAGATTTTATCCGAATAAATAAGGATTTATGGGTTTTTTCGGAATAAAATTTATTTTTGGTCTTTTGGCATGGTTTTTGGCGAGGTAATTGATTATAAATACTAAACAAATATATCAATAATATTTGAGAGTAAAAAATTTAAGAACGACACGCTTTTAAATAATTTGAGCAATTTTGGTTCGTAAAAGTATTGTTTGAAAATTCTCGATATTCGTGCCTTTGACCGATACCTAAATCTTTTTACATAAATAACCTAGAATATAAAATACCATCAAATTGATATTTCTATTCTAAGTCGATGTCTAAAATGTGTCGAAAAACATTTTTGGTTAGGTTTGACCACTTTGACTTGATACCGGAAAATGTCGTCTCCGGGGGAGGATTGTAAGTGGAATCCTAAATCTAATTTAATTTCACTTTTATTTTGACAAATTCCAAAATATAAAGAGCGAAAGCTATGACTCTGTCAGCCTACTTAATTTATTAGCTTAACTTATAACTTATAAGTTGATTAGTTGAATGTTAACAACGACGTAATTTCATGCCAACTTATTCGTATATGCTTGATTTCTTTGCATGTTTAATAATTTATATTTTTATATTTATGTTATTATATTTATTTTTAATTTAAAATACTTACAACGATATTATTGTGTTAAATAATATTTTTTCTGATTTAATTTTAAAAATACTTAACCAACTTATAAGTAAATTTATCCAAATACCGAATAACTTATAAGTATTTTTACATTTATCACTTATATGATATTAATGCTTTTAAAGCAAAAGCTACCATTTTTAAGATATTTTAAACACCCACATAGTTTAATGGTGATACTGTCTCTCATATTTAGTCCTAAGATTCAAAAGTAGTGTCGAACTAGGGATGACAAACGGGTTGATCGGTTCAGATTTTATGAAAATTGGATTCGGATCCACATATGTATGTTGGATCCAGACCAGACCCGATTGAAACCCAAATTCTTAGATCCAAACTTGATCCGTCGGGTTTCGATTCGGTTCCGGTTTTAATCTGGTCTCAATTTATTTATACAATTATGGATCAACATTTTTTTTGAAACAGTAATTTATCAACTAGAACAATACATTTAAATTAAATTCAAGAAAAATATAAATTCTAAATAATCACATGTATCATCCAAATATATATAGTTAAAAGATGAATAGTAAAAATATGATTCTCAATTTGTAACATTTATATGTCAAAATTGATTTGAATGTTTTATAAGATGAGTCTTTTTATAATTTATGAACGAACAAATACTGTTGACGAGATTACGAGAAACTATATAGTAACTTTAAGTTGAATGAAGTTTAATTTAATTGCATTAAAATAATTAGAATATTACTAGATTAATAATTAAAAAATATTTTATGTACATATATATATATAGGCAAGTGCTCAATTGAGACCCCTCCTAAAATGAGAACTGAGACCCAATCTTAGCCGTACATATTTTATATCTGAATTGAATCTTAGCCATATAAACAAAAAATCTAAATCTCAAACTTTCTCCCTCGTTATCTTATCCACCCATTTCCATCTCTCTCACTCTGTCTTTCTATCTCTCCTCATCTCTCTGTCCATCTCCGACCAATTCTTTCTACCTCTTTCTCCTTACCTCTCTTTCTCTCCGTCTCCGGCCATCATTCCTTCTACCTCGTCGTCATACCATCGTCTTCCCGGCACCGTAGCTACATCACTTTTGATCTGCTACATCACTTTTGATATGTATCCTTTATGTTCTATCATCGTTGCTCCTCTTATCGGATTTGCTCCTCATTCCTATTTCCGATCGATGTAGTCAAAATAGAAACACATATCGTGTAATATTGTATGTTGCAGAAAAGTAACTCTCCAGATCTAATAATTTTAGTCGAGGAGGTGGTTATGGAAGTATGGGGATGAAGGTTATGTCAGAGATGGTGGTTATATTGGTGGTTTGTATGGAAAATAGTGTGTTTTATTAATTTGCTTTGAAAAATTTTGGTGATTGTGTTGAAATATGGTGATTTGTGTTGATTTTTTGGTAAATTATGCTTAAATTTGGTGATTCTGTATGTGCGACAGTGACAGTGATTTCATATGTGATGGAAATGGTGATAACAACAGTTAATCAAAGCGGTTATTATTGTGGTTGTGGTAATGAAGTGGTGACAATATTGGTGGTGCTAGTGGCAGCATGACGACAAAATTATATTGGCGTGGCAACATCTTCATTTCTTATCTCTCTCTACTTCGTTGCTATCATCTTTTTCTTATTTCAAGTGAAAGAAAGAGATTAAAATGTAAAAATGTTGATTTTAAAAGGCGAATTCTGCCCAGTAATTTCGTACCATTAAGAAGTTGGATCTGATTGTTTTTTAGTGATTTATGTTCTTAATTTTCGGTCACTTTGAAATAAATTTTGGTGATTTGTGTTAAAATTTTGGTGATTCAGAATGTAATTTAGTGATTTTGAAGGTTGTGCAATAACAATACGTAAGTGGTGATTTGAGTTTTAGTTATTCTCGAATTAATTTTGGTGACTTGTAACAATGGTAATTGAAACAGTTTAGAATGGTAATTTTGGATGATTGGATGTAACAACGAGCAGAGAAGAAGGGGAGAGGGCAGGTTCGTTCTTTTGCTGCTGTGTGCCATTGGTTATTGGGCCTGGTTTATGGCCCAATATGCAGTTCTCACAATAAGAGGGTCTCACTAGAGTAGCCATATATATATATATATATATATATATATATATATATATATATATATATTCGTAGTTAGGATCGAATCCCAGTTTGATACGGGTTTGGTTCAATTTTCGTGTTTCGGGTCCGATTCGGTTCGGTTAGAACGAAATCCAAACCCAACCCAAAATTTGTTCGAGTTTAAAAATAAATCTAAAACCGAAATTTAGATCCAAAATTTCAAATTCGATTAAATTCAAGAGCAATTAGCACTTTGCACCCCTTTTCTTTGGACGATTTTACGATTCGTGTCACTAGTATGTATTTTGTCATATTGCAGCCTTAACTTTAAATATTGCTTCGATTTGTACTTTTTCGTTAACAATTTTTAACACCGTTAATTTTGACCCTTTTTTTTAAAATTTTCAGGGGTATTTTCGGTATTTACAAAATTGTTTTCCAAAAAAAATGAAAAAAAATCAGAAAATTATATTTGTTTTTTTAAAAAATATTTTTCGGTTTTTAAGAAATATATGGTTTAAAAAAAATGTTTTTGGGAAAAAATTATTTAATTCTTTTGCCAAAAAAAATTTCAAAAATAAAATCTGTATTTTTTTATTAGTTCTTATTTATAATGTTTTAACTCAACTTAAAATAAAAATATTTCAAAAATGAAAACGGTATTTCAGAGAAAAATCAGAAAATAATATTTCATTTTTTTAAAAAAATTGGGAAAAAAATTCCAAAAATGTCTGAAAAAATGAAAAAAAATCATTTTCAAAATTCTTTTTTAAGTTTTTTTTCGCTTTTTAAAAAAATACATTCATTTTATAAAAAATATTTATAAATTTTCAAAAACCGAAAAATATTTTTTTAAAAACAAATTTAATTTTCTGAGTTTTTTCATTTTTTCTGAAAATCAACTTTCTAAATGCCGAAAATAACCCTGTCAAATTTTGAAAACAAAATTCAAACTTAACGGAGTTAAAAATTGTTAACGGAAAAAGTGGAAATTGAAGCGACATTTAAATTTGAGGGTGCAATATGACAAGATACATAATAGTGACGCAAATCGAAAAAACGTCCAAAGAAAAGGGGTGCAAAATGCTAATTACCCTAAATTTAATCAAATAAAAAAAGATCGGGTATCAATCGAATTGGGACAAATTACCATCCCTATGTCAAATCCTCTGATTTAACCAGTTAAAAGTAAGACCTCTTTAGTCTTTACCATTACAATTTCACTAATCAAATGTGTATCGATAAAACAAATTATTTTAATAATGAATTTTGGATGAAACTTTTGTTATTGATCAAAAAAATTTACAACGCACTAGAACGTCCTGTTCGGCATCAAATGTATAATCATCGAGTAAAATGATATTCTTTCTATCCAATTTCAAGTGATTTATTTAATTTTTTAACGATCAAATTTATTTAATTTTAATTAATAATTAAAATTTATATATTTATAATTCTAAAAATCTGGAAAATATATTATAAAATAAACAAAATTTATTTTTTGATGATATATATATATTGTAATTATTTTTATTTTTATTTTTGAAAAAAGGAATAAATTCATCAATCAAAAGTCATACGGCGTCTACAAATACAATCGAAATTGGACAGACGCTTAAGAAAATCGCTATTGAATCCTTTCTTTCTGGAGAGCCAACCAAGCGATTCGAAGATGATTTGAATGTATGTACTTGTTTTCACTCGATTGTTCTGTGCAATCGATCATATATGTGATCTCATAATAACCTTCATACGTAAATCAAATCCATGAAAATCTTGCCGATCTATAACCTCGGCCATGGAGAACACCAAAACATAACAAAACAAAAACTAAACTTTCACAAGTAGAGACTAATAAAACCCAAATAAA
Source organism: Saposhnikovia divaricata (assembly GCA_036435485.1). Classification (NCBI taxonomy): domain Eukaryota; kingdom Viridiplantae; phylum Streptophyta; class Magnoliopsida; order Apiales; family Apiaceae; genus Saposhnikovia; species Saposhnikovia divaricata. The sequence continues at coordinate 145,451,476 of CM071596.1, read as the reverse complement.
TTGGGAACTTATTGAAGGAAAACAAGATTTTTTATAAAGAAAACGAAAAATGAAGGGACTGGGACTTTCCACCGGTGAAAACGGATGGAATCCCCCTTAAAAAATTTTAATGAAAGTGTTGTGGAATAAAAACGAGGGTTTTAGATTGCGGCTAGGGTTCGTATGTATTCAATGCTAGGGTTGGTGAGTTTCGAGCTTTAATGGATGCTTCTGTGTTCGAGACTAAGCGGTCCTCACAGAATGCCTACGTATCTCTTTATTGCTAGAGAATCAAGCCAACGTAGTTCTGAGAATGAGGGTCAGGCCCTTTATATAGGCGTTGGAAGCCTTAGATTTAGAAGAGGGTCAGGAGACTTGGTGGACAAGTCACCTCCTTGGAGAAGATTCTAGATCCTATGTTGTAGGAGTCTGTTTCCTTGTACGATTAGGTGCCTTGGAGGCTACTACTTGTAGAAGTTATATTCTTATTTGACTCTTATTTCTAAACTGTTAATTACCATTAAATATTAATTACGGAATTAATATTTAATTAGGGTTTTGGGCGTCATTTTTAGGCCTTATGTTTGGACCAAGCTAAGTCTAATTAATGCATCATTAATTATGTTTTTAGGGCTTATTTTTAGCCCATATCATTTGCCCCCCAATTTCTATGAAAAGTGATCAGGTTTTCGTAGAAGTTATAACTATCTTTTTTGAGACTCGGGGTCATTTTTATCCCTTACCTAAGACTCCTTATTTTTCCTACCTTTATATGGGGATTTTGGTTTACACTAGTATTTCACGGATATCGTCTTGATTGTAAAGCGTGGAGTGACCTACACATTTATGACGATGTTCATTCATTTTTCGGGCGAATTAGCCTTAAACAGCGTCAAACGGCACTTAACGATGCTAAACGGCACTAAACAGCACTAAACAATGTTTAAACGATGTTAAACGACGTTAAACGGTGCTAATGGCACTAAATAGCACTAACGACGTGTTGTGCTAAAAAAATAAACATTTGAATCGCAAGCGCAAAATTCGTTTCGTTGTAAAAATTTTAGATTCGTTCCACAAGGACTTATTATTTTCGCAATCCTTAATTTCTAATTTAATCGAATTAGAATAATTGGATTTTGGATGATTTTGATTTACCCTAATTAATGAAAATCTAATTAAAACTGAATTATTCTAAATTATTCTAAAAACTAATTATTCTAGATTTATTCTATAAATTTAAAAAAAAAATCTAAATTCGACTTAAATCTAAATTCTAAATTAATCTAACAATTATTCTAAAAAATTCTAAATTCGAACTAGATTTTAATCTAAAACATTTATTGATCGAATTAAAAGGTTTTTACAGAAAATAAAAAAAATAGTCGACATGACCTTGTTGTAATTACAACTAGCCAAAAGCACACCAACACAAGAATTTCGCGAAAATCAACAACATTTGGAAAACCGAAAATCAACAGCAATAATTCGAAAAAAAACAACTTAATGAAAAAAAAAATTAATTCCCATAAGCTATCTACAAAGTAATAAAACATAACAGCAAATGACTCAACTCAGCTCAACAAAAAGATTCCACGACTCGACTCAACAACTCAAGACTATCAACCCGGAACAGTAACTCAGAAAACGCAGAAGAAAAAAAAAATTAATCGATTCAAACTCCCGGCAAAAACAGTACAACCACTCGAACAATTGAAACTCAACAACATCAACTCGGCTTAAACATAACTCGGCAACTCAACAATTAGCAACAGTAACGCAAAGAACTCGCTAAAAACACAGCAAAACAGGATCGACGAACAGTTAAAACTCATTACACACATGTCAATTCGGGCAAGAAAATTCATAACCCGATACAACCCGTAAACCAGGACAACAAAGAACTCAAGATTGACGCCAAAACAGAATCTATAAACTCAGTAACAACAACAAGCTCACTAAGTATTCAATCAATCACAAGAAAAGACTGTGGCACAAAACGAGATCAGAGGAGGCTAAACACAGAAAACCAAACATAATGTGTGAAGAGGTAAACACCTAAGCAATACGAATACCGAATTAACTTACTAAATTAAAGAAAAACTAGAAAAAATGAGACAATAAAAGAAAACAAGAGTGGTTAAGGAAAAAAAACGTTGGATTCGAATGAAACAAGAAGGAAAAAGGGAAACCAGTAGCTATGTAGTTTGTTCAAAAAGAAGTGATTGGGTTTTGAATCGAAAAGAATATGAAAATCAGGGATTGTGGCGTTTTTTATGAAGAAGAAGAAAAGATTGGGAGGCTGGGTCTTTGTTGAAATTCGAAGCAGGGAAGGGATTGAAGGGGAATTGGGTATGTTTGATTTTTCTGCAGAGAAGACAACAGAAAACAAAGATTAAAGACTACTGGGTTTATTTCGAAATCAAAAAAACAGAGGTTTTCAAAAATGGCTACGAATTAAAACATTAAAACAGGTAAAGAAAATTGCTGAAAATTAACAAAACTAATGTTTTTGGTTTTTTTTTTTTTGAAAATTAAATATGAGAATAAAATTTAACAACGAAATTAAAGTTATACTAAAACGGGGATGCAATTAAATGGCCCACAATAAAATTGAAATTTAAAGGGGCAAAATTTCGAATTAAAACAAATATAAAAACTACGAACAAGAAATTAAATTTCGTTACTTTCAACCCATAGTGGTTAGCTTTCGCTACTTTGTCCACTACTTGGATTTACGAAAATAACAAAACAAGGCAACAATAACGAAAGAGCAAGACAAGAAGTAAAGAAAATAAAAAAAATTGCATTAATTATAATATGAGTGTTTACAAGATTTGAAACTAAGAAAAGAAATACAAGAAAATAAAACGACCCTAAAATCTAAGTTACTAAATACAAGGGGGGTGAGGGGGTATTTATAGGATAGGAATTAGGGTTAAGGGGGGTCTTGGGTAAATCCCCACCATACATTTGGGTTGTGTGGTGGTGAAATCCTAGCCATCTATTTGTTTCCTTCCCCCTTAAGCTTTGAAGAGTTGATCTTGGCCATACACTTTTCTAATGTATTGGGATGATCTCCACCTTTCACTTGTCTTGAAATATTCCTTTTGCTCCAAGCTCCTAATTCTTTTCCTTCTTTCATTTTTGGTCCTTTTTCTTCCTCTTTTTCCCTTCCTTGCACTTTATTCATTTATTTTGCCATTTCTTTATTTATTTACGAATTTCCTGAAATGCAACAAAATAAATTATTAAAATACGAATTCAAGCAAATAATAGGTAATAAAAATATGCAAAAATATGCACTTATCAAATGCCCCCATACCTATCTTTTGCTCGTCCTCGAGTAAAACAAAAACAAAAGGAAAATCTAGATGAAAAGTCCTATACTCCTTTTCGTAGGTGTGACGGTTGCATTTGGCATATGCAACAAGCCCTTTAAACCCCTAGGCAGCCCTAGTGGACGAGTGAGGTCTCGTGAGGGCCTATAGTGAATGTACCCACAAAATCCATCTAGTTGGTATAAAAGATCACATGGCAATGCACACCACACATACATGTCCTCTCATGATACATCAACTTAAGAATCAAAATGAAGTGCAAAGCCTTGATGTGGAAAGTGCAAGGATTCACATAGTCTACTTAAAGAACCATGCAAGAGTGATTATAAGTTCATGTCAAGTGCAAAAATTATTGGTAACCATGCTAAGTCTACAAGAGCACACCTCAGAGTCAAAACTTGAGATATCTTATGCAAAAAACAAATAAGCAATACCTCACCTTTCACTCACAAAAGAATATTCACTCAAGAACAAGGGTAAGTGTATCACTCAATTCCAACAAAATCAAATGCATGCTTGACACTTGGTATCATTCAACTTAAATCACAACATACATTAATAATGACAATCAAAAGGTCTTTATTAGGGTTGTAATGGGGCTAGGGACAAGGTATGTCAAGAAAGGCCAAAATAAGGTGAAGTGTCAAAAGCTAGTAGTCACCATGAATATCATGCACAACACCAAACTTCCTCCCCACACAATTTATTTTCATTTTCAACAAAAAGCCTTGACTAGTCGAATGAAGGAGTATTACAAAAAACATAAGTATGCTCTCATATGTATATTTTTTTTCATTTTTTTTCTTTTCATTTTTCTTTCTTTATTCATTTTTATTTATGAGAGCTAAGATAAATGTAACAATAATCCTCACTTAGATTTATCTTGAACATCGACTAGCAAGGTAACAACAAATATTTCCTCGAAAGTTGTGAACAATAGTAAACCCTATTTCATACACCTTATTGCTCCCTCAAGTTCCTACTAGCCTTTGACAAAATGGGATCAAGAATACGTAAGGCTAAACAAGAAAAAGGTCTTAGGTGTAATGTGGTGTGTCACCGAAAGAAAATGATTAGGCTCAAAGGGTTAACTTATTGATCATATAAGAATGGTGTGGATAATTTGGAAATATAGGTTATTCCTAAGTGCCTTTATCATTTTATCATTAATTAATGTCATGTATTTCAAGAAGGAATTCAAACAAGTGCTAGCTATGCAAATGACAAGTGGACACTCAAGCAAAAGAATATAAATGCAAAAGATGTGCATAGGCTCAAAATCTCACTTGGTGTGGTAAAACATAATCAATCTCAAGTAAAGGTATCCTCAATGCACCTACTTGTACTCAAAGCATGAAGACCAAATCATCTTACACCTAATCATGTCCTTCTAATTTCATGCACAATTCAAATAAGTCTACTAGCTTCACCTTGCTAGTGTAAGTGTGTGAACAAGAACTTTAGCAAATCACTTCTCAAACAAAAGCTAATGGATCATAAGATTATCATAGCATGCAAGGGTGCATCAAGCAACTAGCAATCAATTAACAAGACTAGAATACAAAAAGAACTCTTTTTGTGATTTTTTCATTTTTTAATTTTTTTTGATTTTTCAATTTTTACTATTTACACTAAAAACCCTCCCCCATACATAAATCATGCATTGCCCTCAATGTATGCAATTGCAAGATAAATGAGTAAATGAGAACGAGGAAATACCTGATAAGGGATGACGGAGACTGAAAACTTCTAAAAATTACAAAACAAAACAACTCACACACGCACACAAATCCTCCCCCATACCTGAATTTCACGAGGGAGGCAAAGGAATAAAACCGAATTAGCCGATGCCGATAGGAAACAAGGAATGAATTTTCGAGAAGAGCTCAAGATGCCGTTGAAGCTCTAACACCTTAGTAACTTTTGCAAGAAGACAAAAATATTCGTTCAAAGTAAAAGCATTGTAACCACTAGTGTTTTCCACGGACCAAAGTAAGGCTTCTTTATGTTGTTTAAGCAGATTAATTAATTGGATTTCTTGGTCAGGGTTTAAATCACTATTGATAACAGCAGCGAGAAGTTTGTCTTTTTGCAAGTAAATGTGATCGAAGGTGGAGGGGTGTGTTAATAAATCAAGTAGAGGTGGCTCACCAACGGGAGGTGTAACAATGGTACTAGGGTTGACATGGTCAGTATTAGATTCAGCATCCCATTTAGAACATATGTGATTTAAAGCCCCTAACAACTCATCGAAAGTAGGTGGTTCACCGACGGGATTTTTAACAATGGTCTCAACACGAACATCCTCGGGTGGTGTCTCCCATTTGGAGCAAATGTCGTCCAACTCCCTCAACATCTCCTCCGAGGTCATATCTCTTAATGAATCAACATACTCTTGGTTAGACTCATGGTTGACTTTTAAATCCTCTTTGAGAAGAGACTCAATCTCACTATCCTCGAAGCTAGACCAAGTGACAAACTTGTTAACCACATTGACTCCAATTGGTTGCTCAAAAAGGTCGTTGGGTTCTTTTCCGACGTTGAAAATGTTAAGGTCAATGGTCATGTTACCGAAAGTGAGTTTCATCGAACCATTCCTACAATTAATCAAGGCATTAGATGTAGCAAGAAAAGGTCGTCCTAGAATGATAGGAATTTGGTTCTTAGGATTAGTGACGGGTTGAGTCTCGAGGACAACAAAGTCAACCGGGAAGATAAAATCACCAATTTTAATCAAGACATCTTCAATTAATCCCTTGGGCATTTTTATAGAACGATCGGCAAGTTGAAGTGTCATATTTGTCTTTTTGAGCTCGCCTAAACCTAGGGCTTGATAAACGGAAAATGGAAGCAAGTTCACACTAGCGCCTTAGTCAAGTAAAGCCTTGTCCACGAAAGTATTACCTATGACACATGAAATAGTTGGACAACCGGGGTCCTTGTACTTCACGGGAATTTGGTTAGAAAGAATTGAGCTCACTTGGGACGTCAAGAAGGCTTTCTTAGGGACTTGGGTGGTTCGTTTATGAATACACAACTCTTTAAGACATTTCGCATAGGAGGGAACTTGTTGAATCACGTCTAAAAGAGGAATGTTGATCTCGACTTGTTTGAAAACTTCCAAAATCTATTCTACTTGAGGCGATTGTTTGTTTGAAAGGAGTCTTTGAGGATAAGGAGCTTTAGGTTTAAAGACTCGTTCGCTAGACACATCGGGAGTGGAATTGGAAAGTGGAACAACAAACGAAGACTTGTTAGGTGAAGGTGGTGTATGAGTCAAAGAAGGCTCGCTAGGTGGTGATGCTTTGAGAGGAGATTTTGATAACTCGGGAGTGGATTTTGAAGATGAGGGTTCAAGTTGAGAAAGTGTGGGACTAGATGATTCGAAAGTCTCGGAATTAGGAAGATGGTTTGAAGGATTGAGTTTAGGGTTTTGTTCAACATTTGACTCGTCTTCTTCATCGGGGGACTCTACTCCAACTTGATTATCAACTTTGTTTCCCGGCCTTAAAGAAATGATAGCATTAACATTTTCAGGTGGCCTTTGGTTGAGAGGAAATTTAGGGTTGACCTCAGTTTGACTCGGGAACTTGTTCTTCTCTCGCTCACACATGGCGTTGGCTAATTGACTCACTTGAACCTCTAACTTAGATATGGCTTGAGTACAAGCATTCAAAAGTTGCCTATCTTGAGTCATGGTTTGCATGAAGGTTTGTTGAGATTTAGCCAAATTAGTTGTTGATTTCAAAAGCGCATCAAGAGTCTTTTCCAAAGAATTAATTCTCTTATCCGACTCGTGAAAGCCGGGAGGGTGGGTGGGTGCTTGATTCGGGGCTTGAATCGAGTTTGGATAAGGAATTTGATTTTGAATCGAGTACGAGTTTTGATTGGGCTTTTGAAAACAAGGAGTTTGAAAAGAAGGTGGCGGAGATTGATAGTTTTAGCCTTGGTTACACGAGAAATTAGGATGATTCCTCCAACCGAGATTATAAGTAGGTGCAACCGGATCATTCCTAGGGGTTGGTTGAAACACCGCATTAATTTGATCATAACCAGGAGAGTTCGAAAAACCTTGATTAAAATTAGAGCTCATAGACATATTTGAGGGGGCGTTACTAGTTTCTAAGGCTTCGAGTCTTCTAGTAAGGGTGGCTAACTTGGCATCAGTAGCAATATTGTTTCCAATTGAATGCATACCCCTAGAAGAACTAAATGACTTGTTGGACTTTTGAGGTTCCCTAGTAGACTCCCACAACATAGTCTTCTCGGCTAATTCCTCGAAAAAGGCCCACCCCTCGTCCTCATCTTTCTCCATGAATTTTCCTTGGCACATAGATTCCAACAACGTGGTTGTTGGTCCATCTAAGGCCTCATAAACGATCTTACAAAGCCTCCATTTTTCTATTCCGTGGTGGGGGCATTGTGATAGAAGATTTTTAAAATGATCAAAATATTTCCAAAAAGACTCGTTTTCCTTTTGATGAAATTGATTTATTTCATTTGTAATTCTCGTAGTCTTATGGTTTGGAAAATATTTTTTTAGAAAAATAACCACAAATCCCTCCCACGTGGAAATAGAATTAACGGGTAGACTATACAACCATTTTTTTGCATTTTCTTTTAAAGCGAAGTTGATAAGTCTTAGCCTAATGGAGTCCTCGGAAAGATGTTGGAGTTTTTGCAATGCGCAAACCTCCTCAAATTCATGAAGAAAGAGATACGGGTCCTCACCCTCGCTCCCGTTAAATTTAGGTAACATACTGATGTGGTGAGCTTTAATTTCGAAATTATTACCATTAACGGGAGGAAGGGTGATACACGAAGGTTGGGCGGAACGAGTAGGATAGCAACGGTCCCTAAGAGACATGGCCTTGTTTACTACGGTTTCGGAATAATCTAAAGACTCGGAATTAGACGATGAAGAAATCTCAAATGATCTCACTAGTCTAGAAGAATTATCCCTAATCCACGTAGTTCGCATAACCACAAAAGGAAACACGTAGCAAGTAGGTGCGATAAATTAAAACACACAGAAAGAAAGGGTGTAAAATTAAAAGAAATATCCTGAACCTAGGGTTCCCTAATAAAATAACTAGACCTTGCTCCTAACTTTAAGGGCTACCAAAAACTAGGTAAGTCAATAATTATTCGAACCGGCTTGGCCAGGTAGGTGCAAGCATTGCCAAGAGGCTAAACACCAGCCTAGACACCAAAACCTTAATTGGCCAGTTCAGCTTTCGCTTTCCTAGACACCAAAAAGTCGGAATAATTAAAGATTACTTCGTTTCTTAAGCACCTTCCTAATTGAGCGTGAAATTCCTAGGGGCAAACGTCTAATTAATTTTATTAAAGGCTAGGTATGCAAAATAAGGGATTAATGGTTTTTGGGCTAAGGAAAGAGTGATGAAATCCCTTCCCTTATCTTGTAGCGGTTTTGCCCTTAATGTTTATTTACAAAATGATGCAACAAACAATGATATATACAAAAATTATAAACAAATATGGATGCTTACACTACGTGATTTAATCTAAAGAAAGAAGGAAATTTAACGTACCTTGGGGTCCTCCAGCGATCACCATAATTTATAGGGTACGAAAAATTTAAAACAAGAAAATAAAAATCTAGATGATGTGCCCTAAGTGATTAAATGCATGATGCAACAATTATGTATTTACAACTAATTTTTTGGATTTTTAATTTTTAATTTTTTTGTGATTTTTGTGATTTTTTTATTTTTTGTGATTTTCTAAATAAATAAAAAAGGGCGAAAAGAGTGAGATACGGTTACCGAAGCTTGCTTTCCATAAATTCCAATTTTTCCACGCTTCGTTGAGAAGAGTTCCGAAATCTCAAGCTTTCCTAAAAAGAACGAAATAAAAAATAAGACAAGAAATAAAACTAACTCGAAAAATTAAAAATTAAGGCGCGAAAAATAATTAGTCCCCGGCAGCAGCGCCAAAAAGTTGTTGTGCTAAAAAAATAAACATTTGAATCGCAAGCGCACAATTCGTTTTGTTGTAAAAAATTTAGATTCGTTCCACAGGGACTTATTATTTTCGCAATCCTTAATTTCTAATTTAATCGAATTAGAATAATTGGATTTTGGATGATTTTAATTTACCCTAATTAATGAAAATCTAATTAAAACTGAATTATTCTAAATTATTCTAAAAACTAATTATTCTAGATTTATTCTATAAATTTAAAAAAAAAAATCTAAATTCGACTTAAATCTAAATTCTTTATTAATCTAACAATTATTCTAAAAAATTCTAAATTCGAACTAGATTTTAATCTAAAACATTTATTGATCGAATTAAAAGGTTTTTACAGAAAATAAAAAAAAATATTCGACATGACCTTGTTGTAATTACAACTAGCCAAAAGCACACCAACACAAGAATTTCGCGAAACTCAACAACATTTGGAAAACCGAAAATCAACAGCAATAATTCGAAAAAAAACAACTTAATGAAAAAAAAAATTAATTCCTATAAGCTATCTACAAAGTAATGAAACATAACAGCAAATGACTCAACTCAGCTCAACAAAAAGATTCCACGACTCGACTCAACAACTCAAGACTATCAACCCGGAACAGTAACTCAGAAAACGCAGAAGAAAAAAAAATGAATTTATCGATTCAAACTCCCAGCAAAAACAGTACAACCACTCGAACAATTGAAACTCAGCAACATCAACTCGGCTTAAACATAACTTGGCAACTCAACAATTAGCAACAGTAACGCAAAGAACTCACTAAAAACACAGCAAAATAAGATCGACGAACAGTTAAAACTCATTACACACATGTCAATTCGGGCAAGAAAATTCATAACCCGATACAACCCGTAAACCAGGACAACAAAGAACTCAAGATTGACGCCAAAACAGAATCTATAAACTCAGTAACAACAACAAGCTCACTTAGAATTCAATCAATCACAAGAAAAGACTGTGGCACAAAACGAGATCAGAGGAGGCTAAACACAGAAAACCAAACATAATGTGTGAAGAGGTAAACACCTAAGCAATACGAATACCGAATTAACTTACTAAATTAAAGAAAAACTAGAAAAAACGAGACAATAAAAGAAAACAAGAGTGGTTAAGGAAAAAAAACGTTGGATTCGAATGAAACAAGAAGGAAAAAGGGAAACCAGTAGCTATGTAGTTTGTTCAAAAAGAAGTGATTGGGTTTTGAATCGAAAAGAATATGAAAATCAGGGATTGTGGCGTTTGTTATGAAGAAGAAGAAAAGATGGGGAGGCTGGGTCTTTGTTGAAATTCGAAGCAGGGAAGGGATTGAAGGGGAATTGTGTATGTTTGATTTTTCTGCAGAGAAGACAACATAAAACAAAGATTAAAGACTACTGGGTTTATTTCGAAAATAAAAAAAACAGAAGTTTTCAGAAATGGCTACGAATTAAAACATTAAAACAGGTAAAGAAAATTGCTGAAAATTAACAAAACTAATGTTTTTGGTTTTTTTTTTGAAAATTAAATACGAAAATAAAATTTAACTACGAAATTAAAGTTATACTAAAACGAGGATGGAATTAAATGGCCCGCAATAAAATTGAAATTTAAAGGGGCAAAATTTCAAATTAAAACAAATATTAAAACTACGAACAAGAAATTAAATTTCGTTACTTTCGACCCATAGTGGTTAGCTTTCGCTACTTTGTCCACTACTTGGATTTACGAAAATAACGAAACAAGGCAACAATAACGAAAGAGCAAGACAAGAAGTAAAGAAAATAAAAAAAATTGCATTAATTATAATATGAGTGTTTACAAGATTTGAAACTAAGAAAAGAAATACAAGAAAATAAAACTACCCTAAAATCTAAGTTACTAAATACAAGGGGGGTGAGGGGGTATTTATAGGATAGGAATTAGGGTTAAGGGGGGTCTTGTGTAAATCCCCACCATACATTTGGGTTGTGTGGTGGTGAAATCCTAGCCATCTATTTGTTTCCTTCCCCTTAAGCTTTGAAGAGTTGATCTTGGCCATACACTTTTCTAATGTGTTGGGATGATCTCCACCTTCCACTTGTCTTGAAATATTCCTTTTGCTCCAAGCTCCTAATTCTTTTCCTTCTTTCATTGTTGGTCCTTTTTCTTCCTCTTTTTCCCTTCCTTGCACTTTATTCATTTATTTTGCCATTTCTTTATTTATTTACGAATTTCCTGAAATGTAACAAAATAAATTATTAAAATACGAATTCAAGCAAATAATAGGTAATAAAAATATCCAAAAATATGCACTTATCACGACGCTTAAACAGTGTTAAGCAACGCTAAACGGCACCAAACGATGCTGACGGCACTAAATGGCACTAAACGATGCTTAAACGGTGTTAAACGGCGCTACACAGTGTTGACGGCACTAAATGGCACTAAACGACGTTTAAACGGTGTTAAACGGCGTTAAGCGGTGCTAAACGGTGCTAACGGCACTAAACGACGTTTAAACAGTGTAAAATGGCAATAAACGGTTCTAACGGCACTAAACGATGCTTAAACGGTGCTCGGCTTAGGCTGCCATTTTTCTAAAATGGCAGCATTTTCCAGTGGAGGCTCTTGGCTGAGTTCAACATTTAAATGTCGAACGTCAGCTTTTGAACGTCGAATGTCAATATTTGAACGTCGACAACTAGAGATTCTTAACTTTAACTTATGGTATAACTAATCTTTTTTGATAAGAATCCCTCATTCGATTTTAGGGTGTGTTTTCCATGCCTTGAATGGTTTCGTGAACCTTGAAATTAAACGACTTGTTTCTTAGTCCTCGTGACCTTTTGAGCCTTAACTTGTTTGCTGAATTCTTGGTTTTAAGGTTATCATCAACCCTTGATTCTCATTCTAAGATGTAGAACTTGTGGTGAAGTTCTTTAGTTCTTGCCCCTTTGTTTCACATGGAGGAGGTCTTACTTCTCAGTTGATCGTTCAGGAAGTCCACTTGCTCCTTAGCGCTTGACCTCAGGTCTGGTGTGCCTTGGTTGGTTTTCAACCCTTTATCTTGATTCTAGGATTCCAACCTTCTTCTTATGCTCATAGAACCTTCTTAGGTTTCAATTTTACTGATGCCTCTTAATTCAAGGCCTTGAATTTAAATGACAAGCTCGATCGGAGGCAGACGGCCTTGTTGGTCATCAAGGCTTAAATTTTGTGATGAGATTTGAAGTTCAAGGCTTCAATCCTTAGTCTTGGAATGTACTTTAGACTTTTCTTGTTTCTAAAGTATTAGCCTTTTAGCTAATCTTCTTGATTTTGTTTTTGACATTCCGTCAAAATAGAGCACCCAATATTCCTTCTGATTGGGCATAGTTTTATCACTTCCTTCCTGGGGTACTATCTCTTGCCCCCCGACTTCTTGGTTGCCTATGGTACATTCAACCATGAAGTCAGCAACCTTATCGGGGTCTCCTAGTTCTAGAGGAATAGGAACCAGATCCTCTGCTAGCTTTCCTAGGTGTTCTTCATCATTATGGACATCCATGTCTTCAATCAGAAGGACCTGCCGCCCGACTCCATCAGGTCTTAAAGCGACTATATAACAGCTTCTAGCCATTTTCTGGTCACCTTTTTGTTCTCTGTGTGTTAACCATGGTTGATATTGTCTTCCCACAGACGGCGCCAAATGTTATGGAATAAAAATGAGGGTTTTACATTGCGGCTAAGGTTTGTGGGTATTCAATGCTAGGTTAGTGAGTTTCGAGCTTTAATGGCTGCTTCTACGTTCGAGACTAAGCGGTCCTCACAGAATGCCTACGTATCTCTGTATTGCTAGAGAATTAAGCCAACATAGTTCTGAGAATGAGGGGTCATGTAATAACCCTAATTTTTCTGAATATTTGAAACCTGGATGAATAGTGATTCTACGGATGTATGAAAAACTTGTGCAACCACGCTAAGTACAAATTATTAAATGAGGGTTTCGATTTGATAACGTCTTTACGATGCAAATGAGTGTATGTAAAAGTCGTTAGTTTTCGACGAAACCCATTATTTTAAATGGTCGTATGTTACTAGATAATAAGGTGTATGAGAATTACATTATGAAAGGGGGAAATTATAAATTTCGAATTCCACCATTTAAATGAATTACAAGTGTTTGCAATGGTAAGGAATTACGATAAAAAGAGTTGTATCGCGAAACAATTCGGGAATTAATCACGATTACAAAAACAATTATGTAACAAGTGTTAAGTTGGCAAGTAAGTATCCCTTGCAAGCTAAGTGCCATGCAAACTAGGTACTTAGAAGGCCAACCAACCTAGTTAGCAACTAACTATAATAGTACAAGGGGCAAGTCCCATGATTCCATGAAATGGTACAAGTTTAGTCAAGGGCTAGAAAATCAAATAAGCAAGCTATCAACCTAGCTTTTGACAAAGAGACCAGCTGCATTACTTTATAGGAATCACACACACAATCTCATTTTATCACTTTAGCATTTACCAAAAGATAGCAAAAGCTCTCTCCCTTCCTTTTCTTCATTTTCACCCAAAACAGCAGCAGCAACTTAAAACTGCCATATCTCCTTAATTTCTCTTTCAAATATTATATTCTATAGCCCGTTAGAAAGGTCTTGAGGTAACCTACACTTCTTATTCACAAGTAGCTTCCATTTATGCAGAGTAAGGTCGTCGTTTGTCCAGTTTTTTCAAGAGGGGTAGTAGTAACTCCGAAAATTCTAACTTGTTTCTTGATTTCTTTTGCAAGTTTAAGGATGATAAACATAGATCAAGGCTCCCTTAAAGCTTAAAAGCTCTTGTTAGTATGTTTAAGGATTCAAGGAAGGTATACCACTCATTCACCTTTTGATTTACGTTAAGTTTTAAGTGAAGTTCTAAGTTATGTTCAAGAGCATGTTTGTTTATGGAGTTTGGAGTATATATGATTGAATCTTGATGGTTGTTTATTATGGGTTGATGTTGGTGATGAGTTCTTGAAGTTTAAAAACTGATTATGATGTTAAAAATGTTGGGTTGATGATTTGGTTGTTGTTTAATGGATTTAACGAAGTTAAATTCTGGAATCGTTACGATTATAGCCGTCATAATGCTCGTTTGATTTTGAGGTTGTTTCAAACATAATTACCAAGCTATCAACATGATATTTTTTTAAACACCAATTCCCGAAAATTGTATATCTTGGTTTGTAATTTGTTTTTTTATAAAAATCATGTCTATACGATTTACGGATTAAGAGAAAAGTCCGTTTTATTGGAAGTTGCACGATCAAAACAAACTGCAGTTTGAACCCAATTTAGAGCCATAATGGAGCCACTTAAAAGATGTTAAAAAATTTTGAAATTTGGATGATAAATGACTTGGACAGTTAGTAAGACTATGGAAAATATTTATGTTAAAATCTTAAATTTTTGATTTTATAAAAATGTCGGAACAAAAGTTGCGCGATACCAACCTTCACTGCCAAGCTACTGCCTAGTACAGCGAATTCGGAAAAATGAGTGTTCTGACCAGAACCAAAATTTTACTTATTTAAAAAGTAGACATTCTCTAGATTGTGCACGCGAAAACGGTGTATCATTTGAGTTAACAGTTAAGGAGTTAGGAGCATTTTAGTGAAACTAGTGCAAATAGTACAACTCCGTAGTTGACCAAGTTTCTAAAATGCGTTTCACCTATCTAAACTCGTGTTTTCCAAATCGAATCAATTTTGATAGTTGTTAAAAATACTCAAAAACTCCTTGAGGTAGTTTCGTAATTAATTATGGGTTTTTCAATTTATTAAAAGTGTTGGAATGCAAGTCGCGTAATAGTAACTCCCTGAAAAGTGAAAACTCAACTCTAAGGGCACTATTTTCACGAGCTATTTTGGCCAAGATAAAAGGATAATTACAAGTCGGTTAAAACACGAAAGTTGTTGAGGAACATCGTGACTACATATTGGAGTAAAGAATTGGATTAAAGGTCATTGATAAGATAGTTTTACGAATGGTTAAAATAAACTTGAGGAGGTGAAATGTCAGGTAAAGATAAGCGTTAATAGAAAATGACTAAGAACTCGTAAAGACAAAAGATGTTTGCAATCACGTAATTTGTTAATGAGGTTGAGTATACTTACTAGTTGTAACACCCCCAGATCCGGGGTCCGGGATCCGGTGGTTACGGTTTCCAATTCTGTCCACAACAATTGAACTTTCCTTAACATAAAATAAATTACGTCTCTATAACCCAACACAACAATATAAAACACATCCGTTATAGTCCCAGAGATGAAATCAGATTAACAATCAAATTTTTATTAATCACATTATGAGTTCTTACAATCCAAAAGAATTTCAATATAAATACATACTCTTTGCCATCCATTTACATAAGTCATACTAGACCATATTCTTGGTACTGAAAGAATAAATATACCCTACCAATAGCTTCTTCTTCAGCTCTGGTAGTCTCATCGTCCTCGCCCGCGTCGAGTGCGCCTTGTGCGAGTCATCTGGTCTAGCTGTTGTTGTGATATAATAATAAAGCAAGGGTGAGCAATAGCCCACCAACAATAATATATAACTGAACGATAATGCATAACAGTTCAAAAGTATCTTTCAAACCATATGCCATGCATTTACGGAAATGATGCCAGTATAATATGAACGATGAAGTTACAAGGTAACTTAAAGTATTTGTTTGTAGAAATATCTGCTACATCAAAAGTAAGCGAGATATTTTCATTGTTATTAAGAAGAGGAACTTGCATGAAAAGGTTGCAATTCCAGTTATGAACACTTTTCCAGCTCTGCCAACAGTAATCATGTTGCAGGAAATAAATAAGTTTGGATGATGAACCAATGATGGAGTATTCATCGCGCCCGCTGTTCCAATCTTGATGATCAGTCGAGATCGTACAGCTCAATTTAGATTTACTACCGGTAGAAGGAAGAACTGACGGCTTTACTTGTATACCGCCTTACTAGCTCTCCCCGGCCAACGGTTGGGCCAAAGGGGATGGACCGGCGCTACTCGGCCTCTTACACGACTCCTAGTTCAAATAGAATTCATGATTCTGAATGTAACGTTCGTCCCCCTTTCCCCAAGTATAATACTTGTTGATAAGACTCCACAAAGTAGTCGTATCTAGTTGGAAAGGAAAATTCACCAATAACTCCCAAGCTATTACTTGGTAACGGATATCAACTTGTTCCAGTAATCTTACCCCTCGAAAGATGAGAAGGTAAGCAACGACTTAATAAGTCAACAGCACCCGAGTTGCGGGTGAAGGGAATACTTTATGACCGGGAAGTCGACAAGATAAATAACATTTTTCCAAGTAAGGTTCCCTTATTATTAAGGAGATAGACTCAAAGAAGAATGATGTCTGAGAACCTTTCTTGATATAAGATTAATAATAATATGACTCCGAAATATTTTCTGTAATAATCGAAGAAGATAAACCTTATCGAGGTTATTCTAAGTATGGAATAATTATTCAGAGAATATTTATTGAGTTAAAATATTTAAAGAATAATTGGGAATATGAAAGAATATCTTTAATCAGAGTATTTCTCAAAATAATCCCTGAAGAAATATCAGGAGAATATTTATTGAATAAATAAATATTTAAATGAATATTCAAGACAATATTCATTAATTAATAAGACCTAAAAAGAATATTTAAGGTAATATTCATAATTAATTAGGAATTTAAATGAATATTCAAAAGTAATATTCATTTAATGAATAATATCCTAAATGAATATCAAGTAATATTCATTTAGTAATCCAAGCCTTAAGGAATATTCGAGATAATATTCGATAATTAAATCAAGCTTCAGATGAATATTAAAATAATATTCATCAAGTATTTAATATCTTAAATGAATATTCAAAAGTAATATTTATTTAATAAAATAATAATCTAAAAGAATATCCACATAATATTCATTTAATAGTCTCATCTTTAGAAGAATATTCGAAATAATAGTCGATAATCAATTCGACTCTGAATGAATATTGAGAAATATTATTCGTTGAATAGTTACGTTCAAATAATTATTTGAAGTAAGGATCGTTAAAATAATTAGTCTCGAACGAATATTTAAATAATATTCGTCGCCTAAATAATAGAAAATATTTACTTAAATATTTTCTTCCGAGGTAATCTCGATATATCAAGGAATATTGACTCCCGGTCTATATTTGATTAATAAGATGTATACGCCCTTCTATGAGGGTCTTACAATAACCGGCTTATAACTGATATATAACTATCTAGCTTATAAGCCAACAATAACATTCAGGGAACAAGTATATCAATTCAACTTGAAAGTAGGCATGCATGCAATGGCATATGTATATCAGCAATCATATATATATTTATTCAATCACAACAACAGCCTAAAAGAAGGGAATTAAAACTTGCCTGGTAGTTGAGTACGGTAAGGGGTAGTGGTAGCGGGTCCCGGTTCAGCTTGGTGATCTATAAATAGCAAAGGCATTCGGGATTAATCACTTAACATATTAAAAGTTAAGTTATACTTAATTCGAAACACGTTCTCGAGTTATCTCGTTATACCCCTTTTAGTGGATTACTTTTATCACTGATCCGACCCGACATTCGTTCGTTAATACGACATGTCATTGTACTTATACTTGGGACATACTTAAGTCATATGAGTTCTAAAGTCGTTCGTTACGAACCAATACTATACTCCGAGTTTTATCGCCCGTTTCCTAAGTGTTTTACCGAAGTTATAAAAGAGTCGTCTTTTAGGGGTTCGTTCGCGTTTAACCTCGACTCGAACATTTTTAATAAATCGAAAAATGATCCTTTTGACATACGGTTTTCTTTCACACCTTCCTTTTTACCCCTAATATTTATTTACCAAGATTCGCCATGACGTTACATAGCTTACGAGGGTTCAATTTCAGTTACGAACTTTCGTTTACGGATTCGAACTACTTTTAGTAATTTGGTCATAAATCCTAAACCGTAAGTCCGTTTCACGTGATTATATCAAAACGAATCTTAGAACATTACCTATCCTATCATGGCAGATAAGGTTTCTGGACAGTAGGGGTTCGACATGGAAAATGGCATACAAAACATGGTATTGTAAAATCGGGCATTATAACGGCTGTAAATCGAATATCTACCAATTTCGAATCTTCCCATAAACATAGTATCCAACCCAAACAACATATACATGACTTATATACATGAACTGAGGCCAAGCAATGCCTTTCCGTTCATCTAGATATTTACATCATTAATCCAAAATCCATACATAATCATGCTTATAATCTTAACATAACCATAACTAAGTTATAACTATCATAAACATGCTTAAATCTCAAACAAGGGTTAGGGTTTCAAGAGCTTTATACCTTCCTTAGATAGTGATATATCCTTACTAAGCCTTGTATGGTCCTTAGGAGTGATTATACTTGCTAGATCAACCATGAAAAATCAAGAAAACAAAGTTAGTACATGATGAACACTATTCACCCTCCTCTTGTTTGATTTTTTTGAAAATGGAAAAGGATGAGTTTGAAGCTAAGATGTTGAGGAGATAAGTTTTATGAAATGTAAGACTCACCTTAATTATTTCAAGAACAAACAATGGTGGGAAGGTGGAGTTTGTATTTGGAATTAATGGGGTTGCCGAATGGAATGGAAATGGGGGGGGAGAGTGTTCTTGCTCTTTTCTTTGTATTGGTTGATTGTAATAATGCATAAAGTGATTTTGTGAGATAATATCTCATCCAAGTGGTGTTAGTGGAGTGTGATGCATTGGATGAGGTAATTAGCATGGACAAGTGTTGTGTTTTCCATGGTTGAAAGCTTAACCAAGGGTTTTTGATTTCTAAGTACTAGTTATGCTCCAATTAATCTAGTTACTCTTGCCCACTTGGTTACTAGATATTTATTCTAGTAGCTTGCACAAGACTCTTGCTTCCTCTGCTTGTTTCTGTGTCCGGTTATTACCCGTTTCGATTGATCGTTCGTGAGAATATTTCACGGATTTCTAATTAGGGTTTACCGGGAATCCTCTTTAATATTAATACTTTCATTCTCCATCTTTCATTCTAACTTTCCAATTTATATTCCTTAAATCCATTCGTTAAATACTTAAGGCTATCAGTGTCCAGGGAACTCTCGGAGAAAATAAAAGTGCGGTTTTTCAGAATCCGACAGCTTTTACATACACTTATTTTCCCCCTGGATCACTAATACGAACTCGGAAATCCGTTCCGAATACTTCTATATAGTGTCGTCTCATATTATTATATACTCCCACCAAAACACTATTCATTATGTATTCTTTACTTGTTCTCTTAGGGTGGTACAATTGTCCGTATTCTCTTTCGATCGTTCCTTATCCTTTTTACGGAACTACTGGATTAATCGTTACCGATCTGGATGACATGAAAATATTCTCCTGTTTGAAATTGCCATATCTTATTCCCTTAGAAGATAGATTATTCTTACCTATGTTGTTACCCTTTAGCATTCTTCAAGACATAGAAATAATAAAGTCGAATTCCATTCATTCTTTCCAAATATCAATTATTACATTGTAGCCATAACCACTCCTCAGTGGTTTCCTACCTTCATTCTTAAATCAAATATAATAACATCCCAAAATATCAAATCCTCAAAGTTGATATCTCAATTCTTGGATTATAATAATATTTAATCCACTGTCCGGTCAAATATTATACCGAAAAGAATTTGGAATTTCTGAATTCCGATCGTCTCTGCATTCACTTATTTCCTCCGCGTATTACTAATATGACTTCGAAACATCCATATCACGTCCCGTACATAGGGTGGAGTGAAAAGTTTTCCAACTTACAAAATCACTATTCATCCACCAAATTACTATGCACGTACAGGAAACACTATGCACGTACGGGAAATACTATGCACGCATGGGAAACACTATGCACGTACTCATTTCCCTTCAAGGATCCATTAGCTCCTTCCTGGATGGTAGATTATTCTTATCTAGGTCCTCAACCATCGAATTACTCTATTCTGACAATATACCAATGCATCAGGATCATTGTCCAAAGCAATATCCATTCATTACAATCATTGCTCTTTGAAACCACCATTCATTAGAGCTGGTGACCATGTTGTTGGAATCATTGTTCCTCATTTTATCATTACTTAATAAAAAGTTTTAATTATATCCAAAATTTGGGGTTCTTACAGTCTCCCCTCCTTAAAAGGATTCCGTCCCGGAATCAGGTAGGAAGCAAAGAGTCGTTTGCCTGCCGTTCACTCTTTAGCTTCCCGGTCAATTCTTAGTCGTTCTACCCTTCCTCAGCACATCTTCTAGTGCTACAATTCATACTTTATCCTTTTTCCATCAACGTTGCTACTTTTCGTACAACTCACTATCCGGGTTATACTCTTACTCAGTCTTATCCTTATTGATACCTGCAGTAACATTGGTATCACTATCACCCTACGATTCGGAGGTAACCTCGCTCGTACTGTGCATTTCCTGATCGCTTTAATCTTCGCAATCTCGATCAATATAGAGAAGTGGAAAGATTTGTTGAGAGATCACTATGATCAATTGAACATTTGTTATATTGCATAGTTAGTACAGAAGGGGGCCAGCCTTTAGTACTTGACAAGCAATTAAACAAGTCATGGCATTCCACTTAGACTTCTATCACATAGACAGATAGTCACGTAGCGGTACCTCCCCTCCTAAAAGGGTTGTTCTTCTCAATTCATAAAGAAGATGAATAAGAGAGAAGAAGAAGAAAAGAGTTCTAAAGGATTATAGAAAGCTTTCATGATTGTAGAATATCATACTCAGAATTTACCTCTGAACTATAGAGGTTTATCAAAGAAGAAATTAATCATAATTATATCCAATACTATTTGATCGCAATCTCACGTGTCAACATATCTTGCTGCTTTGTCCATTATTCTATGGACAAATACTCTTGTTCAATCTTAGCGATACTCACATCCGGGAAATCCTTCAACCTTTCAGGTTAAACCTTAGATTTCTCACTTGACATCATTATTACTGACATCCCATATCATGTTACTAGCTTTTTCATACTATAATATTGACACTATCAGGTTGTCATCCTGAGAATTCATTAGAAAACCCATTCATAACATTCCTTGCTTCTCATTCCATAGTTGCTTTCCCAGCCTTTTCTTTATCAATCACATCCTTCTTATTATCTGATTCTTACTCATTTCTATTATTTACTTTCACCTTCACCTCTTTATTGAGACACCTTTTTGCACTTGGTACCTCTTTATCGGTATTCCGTCACATTTATTCTATAATCATCACGTTATTCCAATTTAAACTTTCCGAAATGAATCTGGCCCGATCCCTTTAACTTAGATTCATATAATCTACTTCTGCCAACCTTGTTTCTCATTACTTGTTCTTTTCTATCCGTGGTTTTCCACAGGTTGTCTTTCGTAAGTCAGACCAGGTCGTATATCTACATGCTCGTACTCCTATCATCTGTTGAACATCTGCATTTTACTGGCGTAGCCTGGCCACATGAATACCCGTTATGACCGTGCTATAATTTTGGGGGTAAGGCTGGCTCGAATACCGCCGTCCGAACACTTTAAACTCTCAAGTGGCCCAATAAGTCTTGGGCTCAACCGCCCTTCCCTCCAAGTCTCTTTAATTATTTCTACGGGAATACGTTTAGCATCACGAATTATCAACCTCATATTCTCTATCTTGTTTGTGCAGAAGTACACTAACACAAACTTGCTTGTCATTCATCAACATGCCATTTAGCTTATCAATAGCAGCACTTTCTTTATCTTTACGTTGTCATCCCCTTTCTTAGAAGAATCACCATCGCTTGTTGTTTACGTAGTGCGTTAATAGTTAACCCTACGGGTTTCAAATCCCTTAGGGAGACAAAGTAATCATTATTCCTTATCCATAAGGAACACTTCCTGAACTTGATGTAGATATAACGTGAAGCAGATAGAATTGCAGAAGAGTTTCAAGCATCGCAGCTAGGTTCGGTTGATGAAACTATCACTTATGCATCTTCCATAAAAGACTGGAAACTTAACGGTTTACTTCATCAATTTTGTACCATGGTCCTGGTTTGCCTCAAAACGGGACCTTCTAAGGTACGTAATATGCTTAAGACTCCATCAGGAATCGAATCTTTACTTAAATTATTATTACCTTCGATTCTTGCACAATCATCAAAAGGAATGTAACTTCCCCCACTCCAATATGACCTTCAAGGTCTTTCCAAATATCATTTTGTTTCTTCGGTATGAACATTTATAATTATTTCTTTATACTTAGACTATCGGCCACCTCATTGGCCTTTCCTGATAATAATAATTTCTGGTAACCCTTGTTCTCTGGATATATTCCAATTCAAACATTTCTACCTCATTCCCATCATTGATGGGTGAAAGCATTCTCCCTTAAGCTCTACTGATGGAGAAAATATATTTATCAGTCTTTCTCCATAAGTCATTGCTTCCACCCCCGTGGGAACTTTATCACGTGTATTCCCAATCCTACTTAGGATACTTCTCTTCTTAGTTCTTTCCTTATCTTAGGATAATCTCAACCTTTATAGGTTCAATCCATACTTCCTCCGGGTTTCATACATGCCTCATCTGGCATTATTGTTACTATGTCATACATTCCTTACCAAACTTCCATTTTGAAGTTCGGAATATTACCTTTTTCCTTGTAAGGTTTCATAGGTCATCCTCATCCTTCCTCCTGTATTTTCTGGGTACAGGGTATATCAAAATGTCATTGATCAATATTCTAATAATTCTATCTATGTTCTTTCCAGAACTCTTTTTAATAATCCTTACCCGTCATTGTTGCCTTAGCAAGTCCAGCTCATATCATCTGAAGTCATAATGTCGTTATTAGGGTTAATGCCACCCCTTGTGCATTCCCCAGGGTTTGTCTTAATTTATGGATATCCTATCCTTAATTCAACTGCCAAGGAATTCTTGCATCTTATAATTGGCAATCAGATCATGTATCCTTAATAAAGGTCTCTTTTCAATCATTCTCATTTGATAATCGATCGGTGGTTTAATGCCACCCTCTTCTTTCAGATAGTTGTCAGCCTATTTGGCCTTCCAAAAAGGCAACGTATGCCAATCTCTTCTCTTACCGAACTTGTTAATGGTAGCAAGGATGTTCTGGAAGATATTGGTCGAGTTCAACGTGAATCTCTTAGTGCTTATCGTTCTTCGCAAAGGTACTTGCCTTAGACAAAATTCCTACAGCATACTGTTCAATTTCTGACCTTTTCTATACCCTCTTCATATACCTTCATTGTTTACTTTCCTCCGTCATAATATATTCATGGTATTCATGATACCCTAACATCATGCATCTCAAGTCACTATACTTCCATTTTACTCGTAATCTTGGACAACAAAATACACCTGAGTCACTTTAGTACGGGTTACCCCATCCCAAAAAGGTCTAGTAAATTCCCTATCAAAACATGGGTTGCAAAGGGTTTAGTAGAAGACTCTTACGATCTCATTAATATTTCCTTTATATCAGAAGACCTTGCAGTCGGTGCTTTCTTAGAAGCAACCCTGCTTTGTCCTTTCATTGCTGGTCTAGTCACTCGATAATCCTTTGTGACTTGGCCTCAACTGGCCACACTAAAATTAAAAAAAATGATTTTAGGGGTTGGCTAATAGCATTACTTTTCTAGCAATTGCCGGCATAGTGCCTTCTTCTTTGATACCTTTCTACCTTTCCAAAACTTTACTCCATATAAGTCTTAATCGACTACTCGGCACCGTCTCCGGTCACCTTTCCTCCACTTTTATCTTTTCAACTATTCTTATCAATCCCGCGTGCCACGCAAGCTTACCATTCCTGGCATAACAGCCTTTTCACTTAAGTCAATCCCGGAGTTTCTCCGTCCGGCTAGTTTCTTACTTACATTTCCTGTTCTCGTCCAATCTCACTTCATCCTTTTATCACTACCGTCGATTGTAATGCTCAGGGTCCGTTTACTAACCCATTTTACAGCATCCTTACCCAAATCACAGGGTTTGCTCCAGTTTCTACTCTCTTCCATGACATTCTCTGATAATCAGAAAGACAAGGTTTGCCAAAATTCACCGGATTCCTTTCCAGACTCAGGGAAATTTTGATCAATCTACCCACCTACTGGTAACATTAAGGAGACCAGTTTCGAAACCTGAAGAATAGTTCTATGAACCTCCAAGCAGGTGGAATCATAAGCAGTCATAGTTAACGAAATAATCATCATCGGATTGGAAGTTTACCCACTGGAGAGGAATCAATTATATCCATCCCTTAGAAGGGAATCAATAGTTTCAAACTGAACCTGTCACAACGTCCTGATATTCAATACTACCAAATGTCGGTCTACCTAACCCTTTATGCGAAGCGTCATTGGAAGCACAAAGTCTCCTTTTTCCATTAAGCAATGCCAGCTCTTGGTCATTACCAATTTCACCTTTTAGCTCCAGGAAGATTTTCTCACATTTTTCTCTTTAACTGCTGATCGTATTACTTGATCTATTTTAATTCCGTGTCGGAGTAAACTTAAGGTAACTACTATACTCCATTCAAAGAGAAGAAGGAATTTAATATTCCCCTGAATCACATGCATCTAACGTTTCTGGTTCATCATTTAACTGAGTTGAATTAACTCTATACTCAGTCTCTGGCAGTAGTCTCATTACGAGTTCATCTTGACTCACTGGTCTTATCTTCCGGTAAGTTCTGAGATCATTGCCTTGCTTACTACTTCCTTATATAATTTTACCCAATCATGCTGTCACTTCCCAATGTCTTTACTCTCTAAATGATTCATTCATAAAATGAACATTTTCCTTAATAAAACCACCTTATTAACCTCAATTTGGTTCCATAATTTACAACCTACGACACCTGCCTTCTCATGGCGAATTATTACTGACCATATTCATACTAATTCATTTATCAAATGATATGGCACTTACTGCCTCCTTCTCAACTATTCCTAGGGACTCTGCTCCTCGCCCTAAATTGATGTCTTTGATAATCATACATCCCTCTAGCTCTTTCTTTGTTAAGAGGAAAATCTCTAAGGATTCTCATCTTCTTCCGTATAAGATCTCAAGTAATTCTTCCAATCCTTCTTTCTTGCTGGTACTACATCTGGTAGTCCGGCTATGAATTCAACATGCATCTTCAGATCTCTTAATAATATCTCGGTTCTTTATACTCACTTTTCTGAGCACCATATCTTAATCATCACAGTCATTCTGGCTGCGACCCTCATTACCCATGGGTAAGCTCCTTATCCTAACAGGACTGTCCTTATCTTCTGGAACCTCTTCTGGGTCTCCAGTAGGGTACTCTATCGATTTATCCGCTGATCTTCAGCATATAAAGCATCATCGCGCTGTTGCTCGTATGCCTCAAGGTCAGTCGCCTCACTCGTCGATACGATATCGAGCTAAGTTACTATCATTATACTTAAGAGTTCCCCTAAGGGTTTTATATGTCATCACTACATTATGTAGTCCGACTATGAACTTGGCAAGAGTTCTTATTATCTTAGTGAATTTATTGTTTTAACGTCGCCTCATCTCTGGGGTTTATAACGTACGCTCTGATACCACTTCTGTAACACCCCCAGATCCGGGGTCCGGGATCCGGTGGTTACGGTTTCCAATTCTGTCCACAACAATTGAACTTTCCTTAACATAAAATAAATTACGTCTCTATAACCCAACACAACAATATAAAACACATCCGTTATAGTCCCAGAGATGAAATCAGAGTAACAATCAAATTTTTATTAATCACATTATGAGTTCTTACAATCCAAAAGAATTTCAATATAAATACATACTCTTTGCCATCCATTTACATAAGTCATACTAGACCATATTCTTGGTACTGAAAGAATAAATATACCCTACCAATAGCTTCTTCTTCAGCTCTGGTAGTCTCATCGTCCTCGCCCGCGTCGAGTGCACCTTGTGCGAGTCATCTGGTCTAGCTGTTGTTGTGATATAATAATTAAGCAAGGGTGAGCAATAGCCCACCAACAATAATATATAACTGAACGATAATGCATAACAGTTCAAAAATATCTTTCAAACCATATGCCATGCATTTACGGAAATGATGCCAGTATAATATGAACGATGAAGTTACAAGGTAACTAAAGTATTTGTTTGTAGAAATATCTGCTACATCAAAAGTAAGCGAGATATTTTCATTGTTATTAAGAAGAGGAACTTGCATGAAAAGGTTACAATTCCAGTTATGAACACTTTTCCAGCTTTGCCAACAGTAATCATGTTGCAGGAAATAAATAAGTTTGGATGATGAACCAATGATGGAGTATTCACCGCGCCCGCTGTTCCAATCTTGATGATCAGTCGAGATCGTACAGCTCAATTTAGATTTACTACCGGTAGAAGGAAGAACTGACGGCTTTACTTGTATACCGCCTTACTAGCTCTCCCCGGCCAACGGTTGGGCCAAAGGGGATGGACCGGCGCTACTCGGCCTCTTACACGACTCCTAGTTCAAATAGAATTCATGATTCTGAATGTAATGTTCGTCCCCCTTTCCCCAAGTATAATACTTGTTGATAAGACTCCACAAAGTAGTCGTATCTAGTTGGAAAGGAAAATTCACCAATAACTCCCAAGCTATTACTTGGTAACGGATATCAACTTGTTCCAGTAATCTTACCCCTCGAAAGATGAGAAGGTAAGCAACGACTTAATAAGTCAACAGCACCCGAGTTGCGGGTGAAGGGAATACTTTATGACCGGGAAGTCGACAAGATAAATAACATTTTTCCAAGTAAGGTTCCCTTATTATTAAGGAGATAGACTCAAAGAAGAATGATGTCTGAAAACCTTTCTTGATATAAGATTAATAATAATATGACTCCGAAATATTTTCTGTAATAATCGAAGAAGATAAACCTTATCGAGGTTATTCTAAGTATGGAATAATTATTCAGAGAATATTTATTTAGTTAAAATATTTAAAGAATAATTGGGAATATGAAAGAATATCTTTAATCAGAGTATTTCTCAAAATAATCCCTGAAGAAATATCAGGAGAATATTTATTGAATAAATAAATATTTAAATGAATATTCAAGACAATATTCATTAATTAATAAGACCTGAAAAGAATATTTAAGGTAATATTCATAATTAATTAGGAATTTAAATGAATATTCAAAAGTAATATTCATTTAATGAATAATATCCTAAATAAATATCAAGTAATATTCATTTAGTAATCCAAGCCTTAAGGAATATTCGAGATAATATTCGATAATTAAATCAAGCTTCAGATGAATATTAAAATAATATTCATCAAGTATTTAATATCTTAAATGAATATTCAAAAGTAATATTTATTTAATAAAATAATAATCTAAAAGAATATCCACATAATATTCATTTAATAGTCTCATCTTTAGAAGAATATTCGAAATAATAGTCGATAATCAAATCGACTCTGAATGAATATTGAGAAATATTATTCGTTGAATAGTTACGTTCAAATAATTATTTGAAGTAAGGATCGTTAAAATAATTAGTCTCGAACGAATATTCAAATAATATTCGTCGCCCAAATAATAGAAAATATTTACTTAAATATTTTCTTCCGAGGTAATCTCGATATATCAAGGAATATTGACTCCCGGTCTATATTTGATTAATAAGATGTATACGCCCTTCTATGAGGGTCTTACAATAACCGACTTATAACTGATATATAACTATCTAGCTTATAAGCCAACAATAACATTCAGGGAACAAGTATATCAATTCAACTTGAAAGTAGGCATGCATGCAATGGCATATGTATATCAGCAATCATATATATATTTATTCAATCACAACAACAGCCTAAAAGAAGGGAATTGAAACTTGCCTGGTAGTCGAGTACGGTAAGGGGTAGTGGTAGCGGGTCCCGGTTCAGCTTGGTGATCTATAAATAGCCAAGGCATTCGGGATTAATCACTTAACATATTAAAAGTTAAGTTATACTTAATTCGAAACACGTTCTCGAGTTATCTCGTTATACCCCTTTTAGTGGATTACTTTTATCACTGATCCGACCCGACATTCGTTCGTTAATACGACATGTCATTGTATTTATACTTGGGACATACTTAAGTCATATGAGTTCTAAAGTCGATCGTTACGAACCAATACTATACTCCGAGTTTTATCGCCCGTTTTCTAAGTGTTTTACCGAAGTTATAAAATAGTCGTCTTTTAGGGGTTCGTTCGCGTTTAACCTCGACTCGAACATTTTTAATAAATCGAAAAATGATCCTTTTGACATACGGTTTTCTTTCACACCTTCCTTTTTACCCCTAGTATTTATTTACCAAGATTCTCCATGACGTTATATAGCTTACGAGGGTTCAATTTCAGTTACGAACTTTCGTTTACGGATTCGAACTACTTTTAGTAATTTGGTCATAAATCCTAAACCGTAAGTCCGTTTCACGTGATCCTTATATCAAAACGAAGCTTAGAACATTAACTATCCTATCATGGCAGAAAAGGTCTCTGTACAGTAGGGGTTCGACATGGAAAATGGCATACAAAACATGGTATTGTAAAATCGGGCATTATAACGGCTGTAAATCGAATATCTACCAATTTCGAATCTTCCCATAAACATAGTATCCAACCCAAACAACATATACATGACTTATATACATGAACTGAGGCCAAGCAATGCCTTTCCGTTCATCTAGCTATTTACATCATTAATCCAAAATCCATACATAATCATGCTTATAATCTTAACATAACCATAACTAAGTTATAACTATCATAAACATGCTTAAATCTCAAACAAGGGTTAGGGTTTCAAGAGCTTTATACCTTCCTTAGATATTGATATAGCCTTACTAAGCCTTGTATGGTCCTTAGGAGTGATTATGCTTGCTAGATCAACCTTGAAAAATCAAGAAAACAAAGTTAGTACATGATGAACACTATTCACCCTCCTCTTGTTTGATTTTTTTGAAAATGGAAAAGGATGAGTTTGAAGCTAAGATTTTGAGGAGATAAGTTTTATGAAATGTAAGACTCACCTTAATTATTTCAAGAACAAACAATGGTGGGAAGGTGGAGTTTGTATTTGGAATTAATGGGGTTGCCGAATGGAATGGAAATGGGGGGGAGAGTGTTCTTGCTCTTTTCTTTGTATTGGTTGATTGTAATAATGCATAAAGTGATTTTGTGAGATAATATCTCATCCAAGTGGTGTTAGTGGAGTGTGATGCATTGGATGAGGTAATTAGCATGGACAAGTGTTGTGTTTTCCATGGTTGAAAGCTTAACCAAGGGTTTTTGATTTCTAAGTACTAGTTATGCTCCAATTAATCTAGTTACTCTTGCCCACTTGGTTACTAGATATTTATTCTAGTAGCTTGCACAAGACTCTTGCTTCCTCTGCTTGTTTCTGTGTCCGGTTATTACCCGTTTCGATTGATCGTTCATGAGAATATTTCACGGATTTCTAATTAGGGTTTACCGGGAATCCTCTTTAATATTAATACTTTCATTCTCCATCTTTCATTCTAACTTTCCAATTTATATTCCTTAAATCCATTCGTTAAATACTTAAGGCTATCAGTGTCCAGGGAACTCTCGGAGAAAATAAAAGTGCGGTTTTTCAGAATCCGACAGCTTTTACATACACTTATTTTCCCCCTGGATCACTAATACGAACTCGGAAATCCGTTCCGAATACTTCTATATAGTGTCGTCTCATATTATTATATACTCCCACCAAAACACTATTCATTATGTATTCTTTACTTGTTCTCTTAGGGTGGTACAATTATCCGTATTCTCTTTCGATCGTTCCTTATCCTTTTTACGGAACTACTGGATTAATCGTTACCGATCTGGATGACATGAAAATATTCTCCTGTTTGAAATTGCCATATCTTATTCCCTTAGAAGATAGATTATTCTTACCTATGTTGTTACCCTTTAGCATTCTTCAAGACATAGAAATAATAAAGTCGAATTCCATTCATTCTTTCCAAATATCAATTATTACATTGTTGCCATAACCACTCCTCAGTGGTTTCCTACCTTCATTCTTAAATCAAATATAATAACATCCCAAAATATCAAATCCTCAAATTTGATATCTCAATTCTTGGATTATAATAATATTTAATCCACTGTCCGGTCAAATATTATACCGAAAAGAATTTGGAATTTCTGAATTCCGATCGTCTCTGCATTCACTTATTTCCTCCGCGTATTACTAATATGACTTCGAAACATCCATATCACGTCCCGTACATAGGGTGGAGTGAAAAGTTTTCCAACTTACAAAATCACTATTCATCCACCAAATTACTATGCACGTACAGGAAACACTATGCATGTACGGGAAATACTATGCACGCATGGGAAACACTATGCACGTACTCATTTCCCTTCAAGGATCCATTAGCTCCTTCCTGGATGGTAGATTATTCTTATCTAGGTCCTCAACCATCGAATTACTCTATTCTGACAATATACCAATGCATCAGGATCATTGTCCAAAGCAATATCCATTCATTACAATCATTGCTCTTTGAAACCACCATTCATTAGAGCTGGTGACCTTGTTGTTGGAATCATTGTTCCTCATTTTATCATTACTTAATAAAAAGTTTTAATTATATCCAAAATTTGGGGTTCTTACACTAGTAGTATGGTAGCTATTCGATTAAGAAGGCTAACCGAGATTTGATATCTGTTTCTAGAACTATCCGGAACGAGTGAAACCTGGGGAGTGTACTTTGGATTCTAGGCAAGTTTTCCAACCTTAAGCTTTGTGTTCAAAATATTGTATTTTGATCCTGCCTATGCAAGTTTTTGAAACTCGAAGCTCAAGTATTTTCTAAACTGTTGTTGTGATATGACTGCTGTGAATTGTTTAAAACTGTTTTATGAATTATCAAATGTTGTTTGGTTTATAAGCTTAAGAGGTATAATCATGTATATGTGTGTGTATGTATGTATATATATATATATATATATATATATATAGAGAGAGAGAGAGAGTGGAGTGTATCCGTATTTTTATATCTAAATCGGGAGTCGGAGATATTTTATCATAATACTGTCAGAAAAATTCGGGAATCGCCGGAGACAGATTATTATTTAAATATTGGTTTAGAATATTCCAATATATATAAATTGAATATATTTGGATTAAAAATATCTTAAGTTATATTAATAATTATTAATTCAATATTCATTAATTAAATGAGTATTAGTTTGAATATTCATTTAAAGATTTATTATTAATAATTTATTACTCAACAAATATTATTTAAATATTTATTAATTATTCCAAAATTATTTAAAAATCATATTAATTATTTAAATACTTATTTAAGGCTTTTAAAATTTATTTTAAATATTTTCAGACCTTCAAAAAAATATTTAAAAATAGTAAGGGTTCCCAAATATTATTTATAAATAAACCCACTAGTTAAAAAGCACCGCAACCACATTTGGACTTATCAAAACTTGGGGAATCAAGGTTTTGGGAGTAGAAAAAGTGTTTCCTCCCTTCGCTATCTTCAAGATTTTAGAACTACGACCCTACCTAGTAAAGAAGGGTCCAGACTTATTAATTACCAGAAAACTCCGACTAACTCCCAAGCCGTATTTTTTTTTAAAACGAACTCTATAAGCAACAAAATTTGTTGACTAACGTCAACCCACATTGCGATGTTACTTCCTCAAATATTCCTGGAAGTAAGATATATAGTTGTTATCAGACCTATCAAGAAGCTTTGTGCTTGGGGAACTCGGATTAAATTCCGTTCCGGATATGGATAGGATTCTTCAAGGGCCCGGCACTTAGAGTGTCGGGGCAAGTGTTAGAGGTTGTGGGATAGTCCATCAAAGCGTAAGAGTTTGTAGGATAGTCCAGCATAAGGTCCATATGCGGTCAGGGTATAGGCCCGGTTAGGGAGTCATCCATCTACTAGTAGAAAAGTTTTGCGATACAAATGACTGATCACCGTGTATCGTGGCAGAAAGAGAAGAATTGGGTCGGTTAGCTCCGTACCAGCAGAAGAGGAGTAGAGGAATTACCCCTGGGATGATTCAGTTCCAGATAAATACTACAAAGTAAGTGTGATAGGTTTTCAACTGTTATTAGTAAGACTTGCCTTCAGGTGCAGTTTGTATAAGTGGAGTTGTGTAAGATGCTGGATTGTACAGATGAATTGTAATATCTAGTGCTACTTTTGATTATCATTTCTGAGGCTCTAACTTGTATGTGTGAAATATTGAGGTCTGGATTGGTGTGTTGTTGAGTTGTAAAGTTAATACAGGCATGATATGGTTTGATAGTGATGTGATGACCTGAATCCCTGCTCTCAAATTTGGGGGCGTTACAGGTCAGGTCCTTTATATAGGCGTTAGAAGCCTTAAATTAAGAGGAGGGTTAGGCGACTTAGTGGATAAGTCACCTCCTTGGAGAAGATTCTAGATCCTATCTTGTAGGAGTCTGCTTCCTACAAGATTAAAGTAGAATTAATTATTTATTTTATTAAATTAATTATTTAATTTAATCAATTAAAGTAGAATTAATATAAATCCTTTAATAGTCAACACTTCACTGCGAACCACGTAATTATGATAAGGAACATACACTGGATCGATGTTGACGCTCGATGTACTGTCTGGTTCATGAACGACTAACTCCAATCTCTGTTCTTCATCTTGACTTTAAAATTGTGGTCTTTTTCTATTCTTCACTCTCATCAATCATTCGGTACTGAAATTGTTTCTTATCACTTATAGAAATCTCTGTCCCTTAAATGAATCCATGTGTTTCAATGCTAACTTGAGGCTTGATCAGATATCTGAATCTTCTTCCAGTGTAAAACATTAAAACTATAGATTGACTTGTTGATTTTTCTTCTGACGGCTATCATCTTTTGAGATTCCTATGACAGTTGATATTATTTACTTATTACAATCTAGTTTAATTGGATTAGGATCCTCGAGCTACAAATAGGCTGAGTCATATGCCTTTCAATCTCCCCCTATTTGTTTGTTAGACAATAACAAGCAAATACCTAGAGGATTCTTCAACTAATCCCAATTAAACAAGTAAAGGAAAAAACTTTAAATGCTAAGTAAATAATGGAAAAGTTCTGGTTCATATTAACATTATCCAGATTCAAACAAAAAAGATAAATACAAGATAGATGATCCTCTAGACTGATCATATAATACAATTATCCTATCTTGTTCTATCAAAGCTCTAATGATATAACTTGTAGAGCTAATCTTCATTTATCACCTTCTTCCTCGTTGATTTCTCCTTCTTCTTGTTCATCCATATCGGGTAGATTCTTGATCAATTCAGAGTCAACAAGTAACTCTCTTCTGGATGATACATCTGTAGGATAAACTAGTGGTATTCCAAGTTTCTTTCTCAACTCACCTTGATACTGCTTATACTTCTTTTTAAAGCTTTCAAAAATAGAAATCACCCTACGATCATCATAGTCAGAAGTTTGTGGTGAGTCTATTACCTTTTGATCACGTTCCCACTTATCACCACTTTTGTACTTGATGTACATCTTCCTTGCTTCCAGCTTTTGAGCATGTTGCTTTTGAAGTGCTTCCTGTTCAGCCTTTTGAAGTCTTTCATTATGAGCTAACTATTCGAGTGTCTTCTTGAGTCTTTCTTCTCTCATAGACAGATTAGCATCATTCTATTCAAGTTCTTTATTCGCTTCAAAATTCATTCTTTGTGTTTCAACAGAATCAGGAATTACTGGCTCTTCATCATCCCAAAAACTAAGATCCGGTTCATCAAATTCTTCACCAACATCAGGAAACTGTAAGTCAGCAAACAGATCAAGGTTATCAGGTTCACCTGTATAGTAATAACCTTCTACAGCATCATCATCATCCTGTTCTACTGCTTGAGTTGTCTTCTTCTTCCCCTCACTCTTATCTTCATCTTTTTCTTTACTCACACTTCCTCCCCCTCTAGATTTCTCCCCCTTAGTTGAGGAATCCTCTACAGCTTTATGGCTTGTACCAGCTCCAGGGCCACTTTCATCACTACTTCCAAAGAATTTCTTCTCTTCTGCTGTAAGTGAGTGAGTTCTGCTAATGATATTATATAAGTGTCTCAACCCCTTTGCTTGATGATCATTTTGCCTTTAAATTTGACTGAGACGATGTTCAGTGGATAAGTGATTCTCATTTATGTTATTATGAAGATCTTCAATCTGATTCGACATAGAAGTTATAATGAGATCTTGAGCCATTGTCACATCTCCAGAGTCTTCAATTGCTTGTTGTTGAGAGAGTTTGAGTGCACTGATTTTGTTGTTGAAGATAGTTCTCATGTTATCCATGTCAAACCTTAAGTTTTTATTGTCTTCTTCAGCTTGAGCAAGACTTTCTTTCATTTGATCAAGTTGTGCCATGAGAGATAAAGTGTATGTGTCATTGTGTGCTCTCACCTCAATCGCTCTATGAGTATCACTCACCTCACGTGCTAGTGTTTCACTCATATTTGAGGTAATCCTCACATCACTCCTCTCAAATTCCTGAGCTGCATCCATTGTACTTGCACCAGAAATCACCCTAGCCTCCTCTTGGAAGGTCAGTGGTGGTGCAATGGGAGTTCGCAAATCCCGATCAACCTGTGAGGGTTCTTCTGCCGTAACAATGGCAGGCACTGTAACTTGCTCTCCTTGCATAACAATGTTTTCAGCTTCATTTAAGAAAATATCTTCCCCCATTGTGAGTAACAGGGGTGTGCTTGAAGAAATGAAGGGGTTTATGGTTGCCTCTGATATAGTTTTACTTCTCTTTTGTAAAGGCAAATCTGTTGTTTCACTCAAGACATCACTACTAGGGTTAGCTCTTTTGACTGACAATTTCTTTCTGCGATAGTGTTTGGAGAATTTAGGATCGGTGTTTGGTGCATTGACCTGGGTTGAGGGTTGTGGTTCTACAGCCCCTTGGTCACTTCTCACAATTAATTGACTATCAGAAAGATATTGAGATTGCAAAGTAGTTGAGTCAAATACCTGATCATTAACAGGTGCATCATCTTAATTCTGAGTGGGGTGATCCACTTGAAGTTGAGGTTCAGAAGCAGTTAATGGTTCAGGATCAGGTTGAGGTTCTGGTTCTGGTTGATGTTCAGGAGCTTGTCCTGCTTCATGTTCTGGAGCTTGTTGAAGTGCAAGTATCCCTGCAACTGGTTGAGGCATAACATTTTGCAAATTTATGAATGTGGACATATATGGTGTTATGACCACTGGAACATGCAACAAAGCCTTAGAAGTATCCAACCTAGTGTAGAACTTCTTGTTTGGTTTACCAGACCATTGAACTCGATCATTTGGAAAAGGAGCCGGTTGATTCTCAGGCATAAGACGATTAAAAATTAATGTCAAAAATCGAGGATAATGACACTTAACCATTTTACCTTTCCCAAAGTTCTTTCTAGCCTTCTTCACACGATTTAACAAAATAGGCCATATCAAGCTGCCAAAGTTGATCCTTCTGTTGTGAGCTGTAAGAACCCCAAATTTTGGATATAATTAAAACTTTTTATTAAGTACTGATAAAATGAGGAACAATGATTCCGACAACGAGGTCACCAGCTCTAATGAATGAATGCTAATGGTTGACAACTTAGGTAAGAATAATCTATCTCCTAGGGGAATAAGATATGGAAATTCCAAGCAGAAGATTATTCTTATGTCATCCAAATCGATATCTGTTATTGGTCCAGTGGGTCAGTAAAAAGGTTAAGGAGCGATCAAAAGAGATCAGGGACAATTGTACAACCCTAAGAGGATAAGTAAAGAAAAATGGATGAATAGTGATTTTGGGTGGACATAGGAATATTGTTAGACGACGCGATAAATAAGTATCCGGAACGAAATTCTGAGTTCGTATTATTGATCCAGGGAGAAAAAGAGTGTATGTAAAAGCTGTCGGATTCTGAAAAATAGCACTTTTATTTTCCCCGAGATTTCCCTGGACACTGAAAGACTTAAGGAATTATTGAAGGGATTTAAGGAAAATAGGTTCAAGAATTATTAAAAAGAATGGAGGATGATAGTATAAATATTAAGACGGTTTCCGGTAAAACCCTAACTAGAAACGAATGAGTTATTCCTCCGAGCGATCAATGAATTAAGCAATAACAGGACAAAGAAACAAGCAGGGGATCAAGATATATGCATGTGCAAGTGGATAGGATCAAGTAACCAAGCTAGTACAATGCTAACTAGTAATATTGTAAACAAACCAAGTGATACAAGATTTTATCACTTAAACCACCACTTGCCCACTTGATTCTTGCATCATGGATGACCACACTACTTTATTAAAGTAGCTTTATGGTTAGATATTATCACAAGACAATACAATAATGCAAGAGGAGCAAAGAACCAAGCAACCAACCCATCCTCTCTCAAGAACAAGGCCATTCGGCTTTTCTTAAATTCAAGAAACAAAATCACCATTCCCACCATTGTTTGGTCTCCAAAAATTTAGCATAGATCCTATATTTCATAAAAGTGATACCCTAGAAATCTTAGCCTCAAACACCATTCTTTCCATTTTCAATAAAATCATCAAAGTCTAGGGTGAATAGTAACTTTCAAGAACAAATCTTGGTTTTCTTGATTTCTTGGATGATCTAAGCTTGGTTAAGGATATACAAGGACTATACAAGGCTTAGCAAGGTCCTTACCCACTCCATGGAAGGTATATCTCACCAAAACCCTAGCTCTTACTTTGAGTTTAAGGATGTTCTTGATAAGTTTTTAGATTAGTGTGATTATGGTGATAATTAAAGCATGCTTATGTAGTGATTTGTTGATATAAGAGGATAAAATAGTTTAGATGAACGGAAAGGCATTGCTTGGCCTTAGTTCATGGTTAAATAACATGTATATGTTGTGTGAAGTGGAAACTATGGTTATCGGA
Source organism: Saposhnikovia divaricata (assembly GCA_036435485.1). Lineage (NCBI taxonomy): Eukaryota > Viridiplantae > Streptophyta > Magnoliopsida > Apiales > Apiaceae > Saposhnikovia > Saposhnikovia divaricata. The sequence goes on along the minus strand of CM071596.1, from coordinate 145,414,132 downwards.
AGGATTGGAATTTGGAAATATTCGATTTATAGCCGTCGTAATGCCCGATTTTCGATAACCTTAAGGAATTCGTACATCACAGTAGGGATAATTGTTTTAACTGGTTATGAACATGACATGTCCTCGTAGATCTCGAATCATAGATCGTTTTGGCGAAATAATCGAAACATTCCGACTTACGGTTTAGGAGTTATGGTCAAATTACTAAAATTGGTTCGGAACCGTAAGTAAAAGTTCGTAACTTCAATTGAACCCTCATAAAACATGATTCTCAGTGGCGAATCTTGGTAGATAAATACTAGAGGTCATAAGGAAGGTATGAGAGAAAACCACATGTCAAACGGATCGTTTTCCGATTTTATAAAAATGTTTGAATCAAAGTTAAACGCGAACGAACCCCTAAAAACCCGCTTGATTATAACTTCGGTAAAACACTTAGAAAACGGGCGATAAAACTCGGAGTATAATATTGATTCGTAACGATCGACTTTAGAACTTGTATGACTTAAGTGTGTCCCAAGTGTAAGTACAGTGACATGTCGTATTAACGAACGAATGTCGGGTCGGATCGATGATAAAAGGAATCCACAAAAAGGGGTATAACGAGATAACTCGAGAACGTGTTTCGATTTAGGTATAACTTAACTTTTAAGATGTTAAGTGATTAATCCCGAATGCCTTGGCTATTTATAGATCACCAAGCTGACCCGGGACCCGCTCCCACTACCTCTTACCGTACTCGACTACCAGGCAAGTTTCAATTCCCTTCTTTTAGGCTGTTGTTGTGATTGAACATATATATATATATATATATATATATATATGTTTTCTGTTATACATATGCCATAGCATGCATGCCTACTTTCAAGTTATATCATTATGCTTGTTCCCTGATTGTTTACTGGCTTATAAATTAGACAGCTAACGTATCAATTATAAGCTGGTTATTATAAGACTCTCAGAGAAGGGTGTATATATCTTATTCATCAAATATAGACCGGGAGTCAATATTTCTTGATATATCAAGGTTACCTCGAAGGAAAATATTTAAGTAAATATTTTCCCTTATTCGGGCGACGAATATTATTTGAATATTCGTTCGAGATTATTTATTTAACGATCCCTACTTCAAATAATTATTTGAACGTAACCATTCGACGAATAATGTTTTTCAATATTCATTCAGAGACGAATTGATTATCGATTATTATTTCGAATATTCTTCTAAAGGTTGGACTACTAAATGAATATTATTTGGGTATTCATTTAGAATATTATTCATTAAATGAATATTACTTTTGAATATTCCTTTAAGATAGTAATTACCTGATGAATATTATTTTAATGTTCATCTGAAGCTTGATTTATTTATCGAGTCTTATCTCGAATATTCCTTTAAAGCTTGGATTACTAAATGAATATTACTTGATATTCATTTAGAATATTATTCATTAAATGAATATTACTTTTTCAACATTCATTTAAATTCCTAATTAATTATGAATATTATTTTGAATATTCATCCAGGGTTCTATTTAATTATCGAATATTATTTTAAATATTTTAAATATTCCTTTCAGGTCTTATTAATTAATGAATATTATTTTGAATATTTATTTATTCAATAAATATTCTCCTGATATTTCTTCAGGGATTATTTTGGAAAATACTCTGATTAAAGATATTCTTTCATATTCCTAAATATTCTTTAAATTTTTTTTTTGATTCAATAAATATTCTCTGAATATTTATTCCATACTTAGAATAATCTCAATAAGGTTTATCTTCTTCGATTATTATGAAAAAGATTTCGGAGTCATAATATTATTAATCTTATATCAAGAAAGGTTCTCAGACATCATTCTTCTTTGAGTCTATCTCCCTAATAATAAGGGAACCTTACTTGGAAAATGTTATTTATCTTATCGACTTCCCGGTCATAAAGTATTCTCTTCACTCGCAACTCGGGTGCTGTTGACTTATTAAGTCGTTGTTTACCTTCTCATCTTTCGAGGGGTAAGATTGTTGGAACAAGTTGATATTCGATACCAAGCCACAGCTTGGAAGTTATTGGTGAATTTTCCTTTCCAACTAGATACGACTACCTTGTAGAGTCTTATCAACAAGTATTATACTTGGGGAAAGGGGGACGAACGTTACATTCAGAATCATGAATTCTATTTGAACTAGGAGTCGTGTAAGAGGCCGAGTAGCGCCGGTCCATCCCCTTTGGCCCAACCGTTGGCCGGGGAGAGCTAGTAAGGCGGTAGACAAGTAAAGCCGTCAGTTCTTCCTTCTACCGGTAGTAAATCTAATTTGAGCTGTACGATCTCGACTGATCATCAAGATTGGAACAGCGGGCGCGGTTAATACTCCATCATTGGTTCATCATCCAAACTTATTTATTTCCTGCAACATGATTACTGTTGGCAGAGCTGGAAAAGTGTCATAACTGGAATTGAAATCTTTTCATGCAAGTTCCTCTTTTTAATGACAATGAGAATATATCGCTTACTTTTGATGTAGCAGATATTTCTACAAACAAATACTTTAAGTTACCTTGTGACTTCATCGTTCAAATTATACTGGCATCATTTCCGTAAATGCATGGCATATGGTTTGAAAGATACTTTTGAACTGTTATATATTATCGTTCAGTTATATATTATTGTTGGTGGGCTATCGCTCACCCTTGCTTTATTATTATATCACAACAACAGCTAGACCAGATGACTCGCACAAGGCGCACTCGACGCAGGCGAGGACGATGAGACTACCAGGGCTAAAGAAGAAGCTATTGGTATGATAGATTTAGTCTTTCAGTTCCAAGTATATGGTCTAGTATGACTTATGTAAATGGATGGCAAAGAGTATGTATTTATATTGAAATTCTTTTGGATTGTAAGAACTCATAATGTGATTAATAAAAATTTGATTGTTACTCTGATTTCATCTCTGGGACTATAACGGGCGTGTTTTATATTGTTGTGTTGGGTCATAGAGATGTAATTTATTTTATGTTAAGGAAAGTTCAATTGATGTGGACAGAATTGGAAACCGTAACCACCGGATCCCGGACCCCGGATCTGGGGGTGTTACATGAGCAATTGAGAAACCAATTGACTGTAACATACCTGTGATGACAGTATTCTTACTCTTGGTAGAATTAGCAAACACCTTTGCTATGATCTCGAAAAAAATGTTCCATTCTTGAACAAGATTGCTTTTGAGTGGACGTTTAAGATCCAGTTGACCTTGATAGTTCAGATTTGTAAAGAATTGAGTCAACTCATCAGTTGATGGCGCTTCAGCAAATTGTTCAGTAGGAAGTTTCAGAGCAGCATTGAAGACAGATTCATCCACTGTATATGTCTTATCATTAAATTTGAAAGAAAACGATCTTCCATCTGAGACAGCTGTAGTACACATTAGTTTAAGTGGACCAAATTTCATGGGAATATTTGCAGTTATAGCATGGCTACAGATATTTCGTTCGTTCGGAAAATTTATCCAGGGCTTGAACCGATCCACCGAGCAATCCTCGGGATTAAAATATCCAATATAATTGTGATTAACAAGCTCAAAATTATTATAAGCACCAGCCATTCCAAATCAAATATTAAATTTATGGAATTTGCAAAATTCAACAATTAAACTAATTAATTCACAAATTTCGAATTAATAAATAATTCAAAATTTGAAAAATTGAATTCTTCATCAAAAATTCTGAAAAATTGAGGCAATGATCTTGATATCAGTACAAACATATGTATATTTTTAGATTTTGAAAAATCGCAACCATTCCTCTTGAATTTTAGATCGAAAATTCGAAAATTTTAACCCAAAATCACCAAAACTCAACCAAATCTTACATTTAAACCGTAGTTTTGAAGAGAATAGACTGGGTAATCGAATTTTGTTCTTAGAATCGTGATTACAGTGTGATTTGAGACAGAAATTGGGTAGAAATTCGACTATAATACGTGTGTATATATGTATGTATCGCACGAGAGAAATCAGGTGACTTAACACGCTAATATGACAAACACACTGATATAACTATTGAATATGACAATTTGCTTAAGTATTAATCAGCTGGATATGACTATCGGGTGATAGTCATACCGATAGTTATATTACGTGTAAACGTAATATACCTATCCTAGTTAGACAGATATATAACAATTAAACCTTAGTATAACTATTGAATAACACAGGATATAACAATCAGTACAACTGTTATATCGATAGTTATATTCTGAGTAAAAACAGTAATATAACTATACAATAACTAAAGTTATATTTAGAGAAATTAGTAACATGACTATCTAAATAATTAGTTATATCTATAGTTATATTAATAGTAAAACTATTTAATAAAATAAAAAGAACTCGAATATAACAATCAGATGGATTGTTATACCGATTGTTATATCTAACAAAACAATTAATATAACTATTCTAACTTTAGAATATTAACAGGATATTAACAGAATATTTACAATTTTAACAAATTCTAATAATAAAGCAACTTAATTATTAAATAATACATTATAAATAACACATTAATTTACACTAACATTAGCAGACATAATAAAAATTATTAAAACGATCATAGGTAGTCCTTTTTAGGAAATCAAACATTAATAACAAAAGGATAAACACTACAAATCAAATAAAATAAAATAACATACTGAATATTTGCATAATTATTTCTGGTGAAATAATAAATCTATAAATTTTCTAATAAAATAATTTCCATATAGAAAATTATTCAAAAAGAAACTATAATTTATTAAACAACAAAAATAATTAAACTGAATTTAAGATAATAACATTTTCAAGAAAAATAAATTTCTCATAAATTACAGCTTGTAAAATTCGAGAAAAATATTTTTAAAGAAAATGAATTATTCTAAAATCACAAGAAGTAATTAGAAACATATAGAGAAGATAATAACAATGATTTAAGAAGAAACAAGTAAAAGTATAAGTTGATAAAATAATTATACAAGTGATTTTAATAACAACTATTAACACATCAATCACTTGTAAATTATTAAAGATCAAACCTCAGATATTAACTAGTTTAATTACTAGGACTATTTAACATACCCAATTCACCAACAATTCTGGTAAATGTGGATTCGTCAAGAGATTTAGTAAAAATATCTGTTGTTTGTTCTTCCGTAGGTACAAAAAGTAACTCCACGGTACCATTCATGACATGCTCTCGAATAAAATGATACCTGATGTCAATATGCTTTGTGCTTGTGTGCTGCACAGGATTGTTAGAAATTGCTATGGCACTTGTATTGTCACATAAAATAGGAATTTTATCAAGTACAAAGCCATAGTCTCTCAGTTGATTCCTAATCCATAAAATCTGTGCGCAACAGCTTCCAGCAGCTATATATTCAGCTTCAGCTGTTGAGTTGGAAACTGTTTGTTGTTTCTTGCTGAACCAGGAAACCAGTCTACCACCTAGGAATTGACAACTCCCGGATGTGCTTTTTCTATCCACAACACTTCCTGCATAATCTGAATCTGTATATCCAACAAGATTAAAACCAGAATCTTTAGGGTACCAGATGCCTAAGTTAGGCGTACCCTTAAGATATCTCAGGATTCGTTTAACAGCAATGAGATGAACATCTCTAGGATCCTATTGGAACCTAGCACAGAAACACGTAGCATGCCTAATATCAGGTCTACTTGCAGTAAGGTAAAGTAATGAGCCTATCACACCTCTGTAGCTTGTGATATCTACCTTGGCAGAATTTTCACATGCTCCAAACTTGACCGCTGTGGATGATGGTGTTCTTGCTGAAGATGAGTCTTCCATTTGATATTTCTTGAGAAGCTCTTTGACATACTTGGATTGACAGATAAATATTCCATCTGTCCTTTGACTTACTTGCAATCCAAGAAAGAACTTCAGCTCACCCATCATGCTCATTTCAAACTTACCCTGTATTAACTTAGCAAATTTCTTGCAAAGAAGATCATTAGTAGACCCGAATATTATATCGTCCACATAGATTTGGACTAATATTGTATCATTCTTATGTTTCTTTGTGAAGAGAGTTTTGTCTATGACACCTCTAATAAATTAATTTTCAAGTAAAAATTCAGAGAGAGTGTCATACCATTTCCTTGGTGCTTGCTTAAGACCATAAATAGCCTTGAGGAGAAAGTAGACATAACCCAATAGATCTGGATCTTCAAAACCAGGTGGTTGTCCTACATATACCTCTTCATCCAGCTTACCATTCAGAAAGGCACTCTTGACATCCATTTGATAAACATGAAAATTAGAAAAGGCTGCGAATGCCAAGAATATCCTAATGGCCTCAAGTCTAGCCACTAGAGCATAGGTCTCATCATAGTCAATGCCTTCAGATTGTGAATAACCTTTTGCTACCAGTCTTGCTTTGTTTCTTGTTACTGTGCCATCTTCATCAAGTTTGTTTCTGAATACCCATCTAGTACCAACCACTGTTCTATTTGTAGGTCTGGGTACCAGCTTCCATACTTCTTGTTGTTTAAATTGATTGAGTTCATCTTGCATAGCAATCACCCAATCAAGATCTGAAAGAGCTTCTTCAGCTTTCTTAGGTTCCATTTCAGATAGAAATCTTGAATAATTACACTGATTTTTCAAAACTCTTCTAGTCTTTACACCAACATCTGGATCACCAACGATTAGCTCAAAAGGACGAGCTCTATTCCAAACAGTCTGTCTGGGAAGATTTAGTCTTGATGATTCACCTTGTTCTTCATTGTGATGTTGAGTATGACTAGTAGATCCTTCATTAGCTCCCCCTAAATTGTTGCCAGGATGATTAGATGAGTGTTCAGACGTATGAGTGGTGTTTTCAATATTATCATTATTTTCACCACCATTATTCTGATTAGACTCATCATTGACATTGTTGTCATTTGCATCAGCAAAAACATAAGGTGGACTGTCACCATTTGAATCTAGATCTTTCATATCTTCAAAAGATAGCTTTTCAGATGAATCTTCAGTTTGGATACTAGGGAGTTTAGTGTCATCAAATGTAACATTGACACTTTCCATCATCTTCTGATGTTCAATAAAATACACCTTGTAAGCTCTTCTTTCATAACCAACAAAAATTGCTTCATGTGCTTTGGCTTCAAATTTTCCACCTTGATCGTCTCCTTCTTTAAGTACAAAGCATTTTGCTCCAAATACATGAAAGTATTTGAGTGTTGGTTTCTTTTCATACATGGCTTCATAGGGTGTTTTCATCAAGTCTTTGTTGATAAGAGTTCGATTCTGAGTAAAGCAAGCAGTGTTGACAACTTCAACCCAAAAATACAATGGAAGCCTTGATTCACTTAACATAGTACGTGCAGCTTCAATCAAGGTTCTATTCTTTCTTTCAACTACTCCTTTTTTCTGGGGAGTTCTTGGAGCTGAGTATTGTCTGGTTATACCTTTTTCAGTACAAAAGTCATTCAGAACTGCATTCTTGAATTCAGTTCCATTGTCCGACCTTATAGCCCTCACTGGATACTTGGAATCCAACTCAATTAACTTGATGTGATCAATCACCAGTTGTGGAGTCTCATCTTTAGAATTCAGGAACAAAACCCATGTGTACTTTGAAAAATCATCAACAATCACAAGAGCATATCTTTTCTTTGACATAGACATCACATTCACTGGACCAAATAGATCCATGTGAAGTAACTGTAAAGGTTCAGTTATTGAAGACATATCAGTGCTTCTGTGAGTTGCCCTTTTTAGTTTGCCTTTTTGACAGGCATCACATAGTCCTTCCTGTGTGAATTCCATAGAAGGTAAACCTCTCACCAACTCTCTCTTGACCAGAGAGTTCATCGTCTTGAAATTTAAGTGAGAAAGTTTCTTGTGCCATAGCCAACTTTCATTTGTGGATGCTTTAGAATAGAAGCAATTGATTTCTTCAGTGCTTCTAGTGTTCATGTTGGCTACATACAAGTTTCCTTTTCTAACTCCCGTCAGAGATGGTTGTTCACTTCTTTTGTGTGTAGTCAGACTATTCTTTTTGTTAAAGTAGACTTCAAATCCCTTGTCACAGAATTGACTAATGCTGAGCAAATTATGCTCAAGTCCTTTTACAAAGGACACTTCTTCAATGATAACATTTCCAGCTTCAAGTCTGCCATATCCATCAGTTCTACCTTTGCTTTTATCTCCAAAGGTAACTACTGGGCCGGCCTTCTCCACCACATTTGTCAGTAGGGTTCTGTCTCCAGTCATATGCCTTGAACATCCACTATCCAAGATCCAGGTTACTCGTTCAACCTGTTAAATACCCTGCAATGACAAATGGATTAAACCTTCTTTGGGACCCAAATTTGATTGAGTCCTGCGGATTTAAAGTATTGACCTTTATCAGGCAAAACAACATTTTTAATTTTAACATCTTTAGTCAATAAACATTTAACCTTATAAACAGATTTGAAAATCTTTTGTTTTATCTTGGGTATCCATGTTTCTCTAGCAGCAATAACACTTGTGTCATTGACTGGACATTTGACCTGGTAAACATTCTTGGTAACCCTTTGTTTAGTCTTAGGTACAAATGTCTCTCTCCTAACTTGAGGAGGAAAAGCAGTCTTTGATCGAACATTATTGTTCCTGTTCATATGATGTCGAGGAGCAGTCTGTTTAACACATGCATAACTACCATTAAAATAAGCACGCATACTGTTAAAAGCACAAGACATACAATTGATAACACCACATGCTTTATGATTAGAATCAATGATAGGCATGGTATTTTTCTGCTTCAACTTATTACCACCTAATCCAGTCTTAGAAGAACTAACTGTTTCAACAACTTTGACTGGCACTTTAGGTACATCTTTCTTGGATGAAACATTCGATGTATTAGTGTCCTCAATAGATTTAGCCTTAACAAAGACTGTGACATCTTTCTTGGATGAAACATTCTTTGGATTAGCTTTCTTAACAGATTTATCCTTAACAAAGACTGTGCCATTTGCACTATCCTCATTTCTCATTTCTTCCTGGATAACCATAGAAAGAATATCTAGTGATCCAGCATCAGATTGTTTAAATAAAGGTTCTTTAACATTTTTGAGCACATGTGGTATTCCCCTTTCTTTAGCACTAACAGGGTTAGGGGAATTTATGCCCAATGATCCAACAGCTTCATTGTAACCATACCCTATACCTGTTGTTCGTTCTACAACTTGATTGTTAAAAAACTCTTTGGAAACTTTAACAGAATTATAACAAGCCCTGACCTGTGTTTCAAGCTCAGTAATTCTAGCCATTTGTTTGCCTACAACTTCTAGAATAGCTTTCTCCTTTTTATTAAGCATTGTTATTTCATCTCTTTGTTGATCTTGATTAATATGCACCTTTTTCAATTCTGACACTTCATTGCCAAGTTTAGTGCTTAGCATATCTAGTCTTCTATATTCAGTTTGTGCATTACCTAAGGAATTATAAAGACTACGAATCAATTCAGGGTCAGTAACAATTACCGGTTTGTTATGATGATCAGATGCTTCATCATTTGCCACCAACGCAAGATTTCCATATTCTTCATCTTCGCTGTCCGTGTCATCCCAACTCTTACCAGCCGCAACATAGGCTTTTCCCGGTTTCTTCTTCTCAGCAGCAAATCTCTTCTTTGAGTTTGCTTGGGTTTCTGACATTCAGTGGCAAAGTGTCCCAATTCATTACAGTTGAAGCAACGAATCTTGCTTCTGTCAACAGATCCAGTTTTGTATCCTCCCCTGTTACTAGAGGAAGAAGAGCCTCCTCTCTGGAATCTGTTATTTGACTTGAACCTGTACTTTGGATTTCTTCTGAATCTGAAGTTGCCAAATTGCCTTACCATCAATGCCAGGGATTCATCTTCCAGTTGATCTAGCTCTTCCAATGAGTAAAAGTCTCCACCATCCTGAGTAGGTGGTGTCTGACCAATCTCTACTTCAGTCTTTTCCTTGTCTGAGCTGTAAGGTAGAACAACCTTAGCTTCCACTTCCTTAGGTGCCTCAACTACAAGAGCTGTAGATGAACTTGGCACTCTTCCTTTACCAGAGACCTCCCTCTGCTGTACTTGTTCCAGTTCATAGGTTTTCAGAACGCCAAACAATCTTTCAAGAGAAACCTTATTCAAATCTCTTGATTCTCTGATGGCCGTAATCCTATGTTCAAGATGAGTGGGCATAGTCAACAAAAACTTCCTGAATGCCTTCATTAGGGCCAGCTCTAAAGTGTTCATACTCAGAGGTTAAAATCTGAAGTTTGTTTTCCCTGACTTCATCAATTCCTTCATTGATAGTCTCAATAGTTTCCCACATGTGTTTTGCAGTTTTACAATTCATCACATGACTGTACATCACAGCATCCAGGGAATCTATTAGAATAAGTCTCAAATTCTTATCTAGTCCTGCGTCCTCTTTTTCAGCAGGAGTAAAAGCATCAGCATGCTTTGGAAAAGATGATGCAGGTGTTACAACAATTCCTCCAACAATAGATTCAGATACATATTCGAGTGGAGTTATAGGTCCGTTCTGTAGAACACCCAAATATTTAGAATTTGCGACATCAAGAAACAACTCCATTTTATTTTTCCACATTGCATAATTGTCCTTGTTAAACATGGGAATCTTAACAATGCTTTTTGACGACATGATGAATTTTTAAGTGAGTTAAAAATTCGAGATAGATTTTTGACGGAATAAAAATTAGGATCTTGATTTGTGTATCAATCAATAGGCTCTGATACCAATTGTTAGGTCCGATAAGATTGTAGAAGGGGGGGTTGAATACAATCTATATCATTTTCTCGAAATTTGTTCTTTAAATAAAATATATTTTAAACAAATTTGTGCGGAATAATATAACACAAATTTCAAGTTGAATATAACAATATATTAACTTGATGGGTGTTACAAAATCAGTCCAAACGATTATCAAGTAATTAATAACTAATTAGAAAATTCAACATGAACTTTTCTAATTTAGTTAATAAAAATCAAGATATCAATTTGTGAACTAGGAAACTTAATTCGCTAATAGTACAAGAATCACAAGTAAACAAGTTCCAATTGATAGAATATTACAACTGAGATGAACTTGAATTTACAGAATTTAATTTGTAAGTGTTCTTGAGCTTGAGAGAGAGAGATATGAGCTGCTGTGTGTATTTTTCTGTTATGCTCGACTGATTCTTCTTCTTCTGCATTCTGATGTCTTTTATAACACAGCCATAGTCATATTGCTTTGTTTTAACTGATATAACAATCAGTTAACACTAATATGACATTCGGTATGACTATCAAATGAATGTAATATGACTGTCTCTTTAAATATAACTTTCGGTATGACTATCCAGTCCAATATAACATTCGGTATAACTATCCAGTCCAATATAACATTCGGTATAACTGTCCTCTTGAATGAAATATGACTATCCAGTTTGAACTGAATATGACTGTCTCCTTTTGAACTGAATGTGACTGTCTCCTTTTGAACTGAATATGACTGTCTCCTTTTGAACTGAATATGACTATCGGTATAACCATCATTTGATAGTTATATTATCATATTTTTCAGCTTATAATTAATTAAATGATTTATAAAAATCATTTAAATAACTATTTCTTTTTCATATTAATTCTGATTTAATTAATCTAATAATTACTTTAACAAATATATTAATTATGATAGAATTAATTTATTTAATTAAATTAATTATTTGATTTAATCAATTAAAGTAGAATTAATATAAATCCTTTAATAGTCAATACTTCACTGCGAACCACGTAATTATGATAAGGAACATACACTGGATCGATGTTGACGCTCGATGTACTGTCTGGTTCATGAACGACTAACTCCAATCTCTGTTCTTCATCTTGACTTTAAAACTGTGGTCTTTTTCTATTCTTCACTCTCATCAATCATTCGGTACTAAAATTGTTTCTTATCACTTATAGAAATCTCTGTCCCTTAAATGAATCCATGTGTTTCAATGCTACCTTGAGGCTTGATCAGATATCTGAATCTTCTTCCAGTGTAAAACATTAAAACTATAGATTGACTTGTTGATTTTTCTTCTGACGGCTATCATCTTTTGAGATTCCTGTGACAGTTGATATTATTTACTTATTACAATCTAGTTTAATTGGATTAGGATCCTCTAGCTACAAATAGGCTGAGTCATATGCCTTTCAGGTACGTAGGCCTCTTGTTAAGATTGATTGACAGTTGGCAGCAAGAGAGAATAAACAATTTTTCTCTGACACTCAACGAATCAACAAACAAGATCAGCCACAAAAAACACCAATCTGCTTCCGTGTTCTTAGCAAAATATTTGTATGTTGCTCCATGATTCCAGCAACCTTCCCAATTATTGTTATACCAATTTTTCCTTATAACATTTGGCGTTAGAAGGAGAGCAAGTCATCATATTGGAAGAAAGATGACTAAGTCGAATAAGAAGAAGAAGAACGGAGGGCACAACAACGGGGAGACCCTGGGGTCGCACAAGATACCCAAAGGCGATCCACCCAGGAGCGAGGATGGGCCCGAGAAGATAGAGACAGCCATCAATCACCAAGTGGCAAGGAATAGCGAGGTCATGACCTTTCTCAAAGGTATTGGTGAATAGGTGTCAGCAGCGCGAGAAAGGATGACTAGAGTGAAGAAGCGGTATAGCTCAAGGGGCGCGAAGAGGAATGCCAGGAAGGGGCCCAAGACCTATCAGGAGGAGAGTAGCAAGGGTCCCACCAAGAAACTCTTGGATCAGTTTGATGATGTTGTTAAGGATCAGACAAACCCTAATTTCTATGAAGACCACGAGTGGGAGGAGGATATAGAGGCTACTAAGACAAAGGAGGGGTCGCAGAATAAGGCCGCCTTATCTAAGGGGAGGTCAGTTAGTGTCTTTGATCGTCTTGGAAAGAAGTTAACTGAGAATGATCTCCGCCTCAAGCTCGAAACTTACAGCTGACAAGAAGGATAAGAGATCCTAGGCTAGGAGCCAAGGTTCGGAACGACCCCCCTCTTCTCGTAAAGAGCGTAAGCGGTCCCATCGTCGCAATGACAGACCCCCTCTCCTCGTAGAGAGCTCGAACGGTCACATCATCGCGATGAACGACCCCCCTCTCCTCATCGAGAGGGCGAGTGGTCCCATAAGTACAAACCTGCCGCCTGGATCGCAAAAAGAAGGATCACAATGAGGAACAAGAGGAGTCTAATGCTCCCAAGAAGACCCAGTCCCACCATGACAGCATCGGAGAGGGATAGAAAAAAGTTGAAGATAAGGAGACCAAGGTTGGAATACAAGCTAGAGGAGCTAAAGAAGGCCTTGGATAAGATGAATGCAGATAAGGGGACCCTCAACCCCATGGGTTCGGCCTCGCCTTTCAGTCAAGAGATCAGGACCACTCTGCTTCCCACTATATTTCGGAGTAGTAATCCAGACATTACTTATATTGGGGACACTGGCCCTGCAGAGTTTGTTATTCGATTCAACAATGATATGGATGTGTACCAGGTCCCGCTATTGGCTAGGTGCAGGTTGTTTGCATCCTCGTTGAGGGGTAGTGCCTAGCAGTGGTTCTCTAAGCTAGGGGCTCACATCACTATAGACTCCTGGGAACAATTCATGGACATTTTATTTTTCTTGACTATGTAGGCTTATATGCCTTACAATTTAGTATCTGTTCTAAGATAATTCTCGGGATGAGCGAGAGTCGAACCCATGTCCTCCATGCTCTATGCACCACCCTGGTGAACATAAATCAAAAGGAGGGTGAGACCCTATAGGACTACTTCAAGAGGTTTAACGCCGAGGACCCTAGGGTGCGAGGAGCAAATGACGAGGCCATTAAAAATTTTTTATTGCTGGGCTGAGAGAGGGCACCAAGTTCTGGAAGAAGTTGCAGGCACAGACACCTAGTACTCTCTTTGAGTTCTACAAGGAGGCCGAGCCTTACAAATGGATTGAAAAGTCGATAGAGGATCACAAAAAGTATAATGAGGCTAGCAATAGTGGAAGTAAGGGCAAGGGAGTGAAGAGGAAGGACTCTCGAAGTCCTAGGCGAAGACAAGATCGCAGTGAGAGCCCAAAGACGAGGTGTCACGATCCGCCAAGGAGGTCACCACCGCGAGCTCAAAGTGGAAGGAATGAGGGCCAGTCCACACCTTTAGTGGCCTTCATTGATCACATCTATGCAGTTAATGCTGACAAGGGAATGTTTAAGAAGCCCTCACCTATGAATAGCCGGGTAACCCGGGATACTCATAAATTTTGTGCCGTTCATGAACAGACAGGGCATGATACTGCAGATTGTAGGCAACTCAAGGAGCAGATTGGGGAGCTAATTAAAAATACGTTATAATTTTTGAATTAATATAACCTTTCCTTTTTATTATAATTTGCGGCGATAAGTAATGTACCTAGAAAGATCTCTACAAAATGGACCTACAAGTATTTCATTGCTTTCAAAAAAGTTTTTGAAATTCTGTAAGGTTTTTAACAAAATCTGAAAATTTTCTTACAGGAATTTTTTTTTGACAATAATATGCATTTCATTGAAAAGATTGGACTCAGTCATTAAGTAAACAGTCATTCTAAAGCCTTAAGTTGTTAGAGAAAAGTCCAAACGGATTTTTATATTATATTCTAACACTCTCCCTCACTCGAAAGCCCATTTTTGGATCGAGAATGGATCACAGACGCTCATCTTTGAGACTTTAATTTGTCTTTCGTGACCAAAATAATTATTGTCTTTGGGACATACTGAATAGAAATATTCTTTGAACTAAAAATGATTACAATTACTTCCAGAGAAATCCAATCTACACCATCCTTTAAACCATTAGCATCATAATTGACTTTCACACAATTAATTTCAATTGTAGTCCAATGTTCAGAACTTTCGGTTGCATCAACTAAAATTGGAAGAACAGATGACTTCATAATATTGCAATTAAACCTCGATAAATGAATACGCTCGGGACCGAAAAATATTATTCATTAATCGAGATTATTCATTTATCAAGATAAAAAATACACTATTTATGTTATGTCGGGACCGGAAAAAATTATTCATTTGATGAGGTTATTCGTTTATCGAATATTCATTTATCGAGGTTCTACTATAAACTTGTACCAATGCATTTTATGTGGATTTGTGAACTTGAATGTAATTTTATGTAAACATAGAGGGTGTTTGGCATTGCTTAAAATAAGTTACTTTTGACTTAATGGAGGTGTTTTTAACTTTAAGTTGAATAAAGTAAACAACTTTACTTTCTAACGTACAAAACTTGCATGACCAGAATTTATACTTGTCTTTAACATCTTTAGGCTTTAGTGTACCACAGGCTTCGCAAACTGGAGCTAGCGGCTGTAACAATTAAATGTCAGTTCCACATGGACAACAATACAAATAAATAGCTAATATAAAACACAATAGGTTAAACCCAAAAAACTCAGAGTCAGTACCAGTTAGCAGATTCCCGATTAAATAATCAGAATCTTAACCTTAAAGTAAATGGTCTTTTGCTACTGGTGTTTATGTTCTCCTCTGATCTAAGGAGTCTATAATTTTTGTTTTTTTTTTTCTATAGTGGTGTACTGGCCAGAAAATATAATAACACTACCATGTAACTGTAGTCATATTAAGTGTTAGCCAGCTATGATGACATGAAGCTTCATATACAAATCATGACGAAGCTAACCAATTAAAGTTAGGAGTTTCAATCTTATTAATTATTACATTTATATATATTCTTAAGACTGGGAGCCTGAAGCAAGACAAGTTAGTAGTACCCTAGCAAGTTCACTTTTCAATTCTATCAATAGTTTACCAAAATATCAATTAATCATCATAATTAAATTTGTTCATGCATAGAAATATGAATTTTTCACTGAACCATCTGAAAACTTTAATTATTGTTATGTATGCAAATCCATTTGGGCATGTTACTTCAGTAGTAGTGACTAGTGATCACTAACCAAATACTACTGGTATAAAGCAGAAATATACACCAACAACTATGTAATGTATTACAAACATTTCTCATCATATATATAACTATTATTTATTCCTGCTTAGGCATTCCAATTTATGACCCCAGAAACTAAAGGCTTACTATCGAATATATGCAATCTTATATGGAAATCAAACTCGAACACTGGCAGCAACGGACTCTAGACTCCTCAGTTACTGTAAAAACTAAAAAGCAAATGATGATGGCGATGATCATTAATCATTAGGACTCATGGAGAGATGCAAGATAATTATCAAACAAAAGGGAAGATGGAATGAGGTGAAGATGTTAATAGAAACAAATATAACGAAAAAAAACACGAAAGGAGACTTCTTACTGCGTTTGCCAAAGTGCATACTCCACACTCCCAGGTTGAAGAATTTGCTGAATAGTTTGTAGCATCTTGATAATTGGTTGAGGCAGAAGTCGAAGAAGCACACGAAAGATCAATAAAATTAGGATACTGATTAAAATTGATGGATTTAGACTTTTTTCTCTGGTCACTTCCATTTTGAGATGTAAGATCTTCATAAACCACTGATCCAGACACTATAATATCTTGTGTCAAGTCCAGAAAATCATGCTTCATAGGAATATCACGAGATAATGAATTATTATTATTACATATTTCATGGCTCCTTTTCCTTGGTACTGAATCTGACTTACTTACATCAGGACTATTAGAATTCCTTGAGCTTCCAGAACCTCGGTCCACCTGCTTCTGCAACAAATCATCAATAATTTCTCCTTCCTCTATATCACAAGATCCAGAGGCACACCAAATCTCATCTTGTAATCTCCTTTCTGCAGCCATTGCAGCAGCTTGGACAGGACTAAGAGCAGTCATCAAAGAACTATCACCGCCAAGACGCTTAGGTCCAGATGGTAGAAGAGATCCAAGACGAGCCCTTTTTTCTGCAGCATTCAGGGCAGTATGTCGTAGAGATGAAATAACAGGTTGAGAGAAACCACCCAGACGCCTCCCTGGAAGATCAAAGCCCTCCCCAGAACCGCTTATTCCTTTGTTTATGAGCTCCTCACATTCCTGAGAATATTAAAGTGATAAGTTAAACGGGAAATTGCCCCAAGAATTGGACAGGGTCGTCTACCTTGTCATGACATCACCATGGTCAATGTAGTAAATAAGTATACCCATAATAAAGGTAACTATATGACTGCCTACACTGTTGATTCCTAAATAAGAAAAACATAGGGAAGGCTGGTCTGACACCTGGCAAAGTAGTTATCATTAGGTTTAACGAAATGATACCTATTGACAACATACTTTGCTTAACATCAGAGATTTGAGAAATCAGTCAAAGTAGATGTAGAATATGCTAATACTAATTGGTTTGAGGAATTGAGTATAATAAAAATTTCAGAAAGAGCTCAAATTGATGTTTGAGAGTTAGGATTTAGTCCCTGTTCAATGTTTCTATGCTTCACTTGCCATCCCACACAACACAAAGGAAGATAGTGTGTGAGGCAAAATCTAAGAGCATTAGAGCATGTGAGACATGAAACAGTTCATTGCCGCAGTTCCACAAACTCAAAATCCACTATGGAGTTGAAATACTCATAGTCATCTATTTTCAATTAAAAATGAACATAAGCTCATATAATTGTAGTCAATAAAACAACTAGATAGTGCAAGTTATCGACAATGTACCTAGTTCACGATCAATATTAATATAAAAACAAAACAAAAATAAAATAAAATAAAGGCAAGCAGGGAACAAAGGATGAAAAAGGGGAAGAGGCAACCTTCCGGAGATCATCCCAAAGCTTGTAGAAAACAGCATTGTGAGGACCATGTGCATTGTGGCAAAGCTCATGAAGCATTGTATCGAGAATTTGATGAAAAGGATAGAATTCGGAATCCCTGTTGGGTTTGCGAAGCCTCAACTTGACATGGACACCGTGATTGACATTCAATCCTAAAAGAGCAGGATTTTTGGGACTAGAAACAAACTAATTTATTACATTTACACAAAAGAAACCAACATATGAAACAAAATCACAAGATTTAGAAATTACCAGAACTCGGAGAGGAGTTTAACACGCCAATTGTGTTTGCGCATGATGGGTTCAACTTGTTTAGCAATGCGATGGAGTATGTTTGTGGCTTCATCATGTTTAACCTTGGTTTTTAGGGCTTTAAATTCCCATACTTTGTTTAAATCGCCCAAATTCATTTCGCCCCCCCAAACCCTAGTTTAATTGTTTTTCATAGATTACAGCATCTGGGGCAACATACATGTGTGCATTTGTAGAGATTGGGTTCTGGTGGGGTGGGGATTTTCAAATTATGTACCACTAGGTTCGGTTCGGTTTGGTCGGGTCGGGGATTTTCATCTTCATCCTTCATACACCGATTTTATGATCCAATCACTCTTAAGGGCTTTTTAATTTTTGCCAAATTCTTAATGGCAGGCATCCTTGTACTTTTAGTTTTTGTCAATGGTATCCTTTTCCCAGTATCCTTCATTATTCAATTGATAAGGTTATCATCGAAAATTTCAGATATTAACATTTTAGTTGATGGAATGACATTTCATGTAAAAGCCTAAAGTACAAGGGCAACATGGGTAGAAGTTAATAATGTAATGGTACCACCGGCAAAAGTCAAATTGTATAAGGGTATCAAAGAGAATATCCCTTAATTTTTCCTTTTGTTTATTGCCTCGATTGTTTGTTTAGTAACATTATATTCTTATGGGCTTTTTTCCCGAAATATCTAAGATTAGAATTTTAAAAAAATAATGTTATATTTTTTAAAATTACATTATAAAAATATCAATTTTGTTTGTAAAAATACGATTTTCAACTTTGCAATCAAATTTAATAATTCAAATCATTTTTTGTTGCAAGGTTGTAAGGTTGTTTAACAAGTTGCATCGATTAAATCAAATGCAACCAAAATCAATCTCAAATGTAACTAAAAGTAATTTCAATTATATTTCCACAAAAACGTCAAAACAAGTTGTCTTTGATTATTTTGATTGCAAATCTTTGTTTTACAAATACTAGCTTATAGCCCGTGCAAAGCACGGGTTATTTTTATTCTTTTTAAATTTGTTTATAGTTTAGTATATATAATATTTTAAACATTATTTTTAGTTTAGTATTAAATCTAAATTAATATGTGGTTGGTGGGAATCGAACCTTCAACCTTTCTATATAACATAATCTAGTATTAATTTTATATTAAAATGTTGTTGGCGGGATTCGAACCTTAGACCTTCAACTTTTAGTATTGTTGTATCTAACGGTTATGATCTATTTGAATTGAAGATCTAACGGTTGTGAATGAGGATAACCAAAAATAAAGGGATAACCAAAAATAAGGGGGTAATCAACTACAAATTATACCCCTTTCGCTTATTATAAGATAGTATAGATTTTTAAGAGATAAAAAATTGCAAATTTTATTTTTAAAAAATAGTATTTGTAGCAATTTCTCTAATTTTAATATAATTTTTCTTTTTTGGATTTCAAAGTATCCTATGAAAATGGGGAAGATAATATCACAATTTGAGCATAGAAATATAATTTAATATCTTAGGCAAGAGTGGGGATCTCACTGGCCTAAATAATTTATTATATTCCAATCGTAGAAATTGTCTAGTTCATGGAGAGAGCAAATCCAATTTCTTTGCAAGTTACAAAGAGGATGAAACTCGACTTGGATTGTTCTTCCTAATTACATGAAACATTTTGATTTGGATTAAATACATTTCCATCATGAATCATTTGTTTACATATTTGATAACAATTCACTCACTTAATCGCGTTACCACCTCTTTCAACGGGAAAGTTATTACACAACAATTGCAGCCAAGATTAACATTTTTGTTATAAGTCCACATCATAAACTAGGAATTTATATTTTTTATGATAAACTCAGAATACGGATTGTTGTGGAAGAATTTTTACATAACCAATTAGGAGGTCGTTGCTAGAATAGTGCTAATGAAATCGGAACCGGTTAGCTATCGAAAAAGACTCATAATTAGAATTTTAAGATCAATTGCCCAGAAAATCTTACAGCTAGGATTACCAAAGAATACGAGATGTGATTCCTCGAATGATCAGACTGAATTTACGGAATTAGAGCTCAAGAGTCGTGCAATAATGATGCGTTGGCCTGCCAAGAACTCTTATGGAACGATGTCACACAAGAGTATATGTGCTCTCAGTACATCACGATGTCAAAGTGTCGAAGAGGATCCCGCAAACTGCCTACCTACCTCTAGTTATAGAGGATCACGCCCGAAAGTAGTTCTGATCAATTTGTTATGATGAATTATCCCATTTGTGAAGGGATTGAGACTGTTATTTCTGTTATGATCGAGTATGATGTATAAATTAGGTTACCAAACTGATTTAGGAGTATATAATGCTTATTTTTTTGTAATTATCTTGATTATCAATGAAATATCATGTATTCATGACATATACACTCAAAAAAATGTAAAAGTATCTGTTTAGAAGTGTTTTTTGGGTTATAGAGATGTGTTCCTAAAAGATAGGATGTCGTCTCTATCTAATTCTGTGATTTTGTGGGGTCTTCGGGGAAGTTGGGCATCCAACCGGTAGCCCCTCTAGTAAGCCAATTACAGAAACTATACCGGGAGCCCTATCTGACGACTGCCCTAGTAGCTATACTATGACGATTACGAGCTACACTTTATCCACATGGAATTATTCCTGGGATCTCAATCCTCACGCATGTTTAGCATCCATCTCATGATAATTCCTTGTGGGCTGCCATAGATCTTTTGAAACCTATCTATCCAATCAATTTGTGTACGGATCGGATCCTACTCTTATGGTGGACCTAAATCTGATCCGTACCAAATTTTGATCACAACACGAACAATTAAAAAGAAATGATATTGAATTTCGCATCATACTACACATAGGGGATATTGCTCATTAATATTACATCCAACCTTAGTGAGAAGACGACCTAACCATTGTGTCGAGGCATATTTATTAATTCTTATTTCGCATTAAATAAAATTAACCAAGATATTTCCTTGTCAAAGTACCTTGTAATTTCTCAAAAAAAATTATTTTAACATTAAAAATCATCATCGGGTTCTATTTGTATTAACCCGACCTATTAGTAACAACTAGAAGGCTACTAATATCAATACAAAATATCCAATAAATTATTTCCATTAGCATCTCCATATATAAACGTGGAAGATTAACCTAATTATTTCCCCAAACATCCTTAACTATAGAGGTATTATTAAAGTTGTTAAAGATGATGCCCATGTTTTCCTATGCCTCATTTCAAATCATAACAAGTTCGGTCGGTCAACTGTACTTGAAGATGCCTAGAGGTCAAATGCTTAAGAGGAAGTCCAACAACTCCATTTTTCATCATAACAACTCCATGTTTTCCTATGCCTCATTTCAAATCATAACAAGTTCGGTCGGTCAACTGTACTTGAAGATGCCTAGAGGTCAAATGCTTGAGAGGAAGTCCAACAACTCCATTTTTCATCAATATAAAATTGTATCCTTCCATTTTTCTACTGGTTGTCTTTATATCATTTCCTAGTTAGTTTCAAATTTATTATTATTATAATGGTAAGGATAGAATATAGGATTTTTGTTAGAGTTAGTATACACAACAAGATTCCTGAATTACTAAGAATCCTTATTTTATAATATTTATAAGAAACCAACTAAGACACTGTTGGACTTACCCTGCATTAATTGCTAAAAATATAATAAAATAATGTTTTCTAATGATTTAGAAATCTTGTTTTGTACATTAACTTCAATAACATTCCCTATATTCATTCTTTATTATTATTATTATAATGATAAATTTGAAATCAATTAAAGAATGAGATATGGACAAATATTGAAAAATGGAGGGAAATAAATTTTTTATTGATAGAAATCAAATTAGGGATGATTAGTGATTACCCAAAAGTAGGAAATGTTTAGAGGTCCTTAATTAATACTTTAGGAAACTACCAACACATTGTTGGAGTGTTATTTTGTACTAAGTTCCTAAAATCATGATTTAGGAAGCAGTATAAGGAAGTTGTTGGACTTGCTATTAGGGCTGCACATGGGTTCCGAAAACCGACCCTCTTTTTAACCGATCAAACCGAACCATCCAAAACCGTGGGTTAAACGGGTTAATTTTTAAAAAACCCGAACTAATTGGGTTGGGTAAGGGTTTAACAAATTTTAACCGTTACCCAACCCAACCTAACCCGTTTACATAAAATACATAATTTGTTTTTCATATTTTCTGCATATTCTATATATTTTCTGCATATTTTCTATAAATTTCTGCATTGTATAAATTTTCTGCACTATATAAATTTTCTGCAACATTATCTGGCTTCTGCAACACTTTCTTCAACATTTTGCAACACTTTCTGCAACATTCTACAACACTTTTTGCAACATTTTCTGCAAAGTGCAAAAAATTCTGCAATGTGTGGGATTTTCTGCAAAGTTCTTTGAAAATGTTATCAAACTAACTCATTTCCATAAACTACTGTAAATCAACAAGTAAATGTATGAAACTCCATTAATGATGTTAAAGAACTAATTCTTATTTACAGAGACATCTCAGAGTACAATATGTAGAAGAAGGAGTAAAAAGTAAAGTAAAAGAAACTTATTTACAGGATTACTTATATACTAAGGCTATGATCTAACAACTTTCCAATCTAATGTAACTAACTTTCTATAAATAGCAAACATGCCAGGTAAACAAACTAGTGCTGAGGTGGATGCTTCGTCTGAGCTGGTTAATCAGTAATGTGTGATTTAATCACATTATTATTTCCAATATCCCCCCTCAAGTTGGGAGGAGTAGTGGACACTCCCAACTTGGAAAGCAGCAAATTAAACTGTGGTGAATTAGTAAATATATCTGTAATTTGATCTTGAGTATGTAGATAGGTAAGTTGCAAGAGTCCCTCCAAAACTTTATCACGTGAGAAGTGACAATCGATCTCAATGTGCTTAGTTCGCTCATGAAACACTGGATTTTGAGCAATGTGAAGAGCATATTGATTATCACAGTGAAGAGTGACTGGTTTCAAATTATTTACACCAAGTTCCTCAAGAAGTCTCATAATCCAAGTCACCTCAGAAGCAACAGCAGCCATAGCTCGGTATTCAACTATTGTGGATGAAAAACACAAGTATTAAAATGACGGCTAGGGTTTGTGTGTGTTGAATGCAAAGGGGGTGAGCTTCGTGCTTTAATGGTGGCTGCTCTTGTTGTAAGGGACTAACTCGGTCCTAACAAGATGCCTACGTACCTTGATGAATATCAAGAATCAATCCAAAACGTAGTTCTTGGTGATGCCCTCGGGGGCTATGGCGGCAGGGGCACACCAAGGACGTAGTGGCTTGTATGTCTTTATTCGAGGATTAAGCCTAAAACGTAAGTGACGTATGGAGCTGTGTCCATAAATGTTGTTCTAATGTTGAGGGGTTAGGCCCTTTACATAGGCGTTGATGACCTAGATTTAGAGTAGGGTTATGAGACTTGGTGGGCACAAGTCACCTTCTTGGGCCGGATTCTAGATCCTTCTTGTAGGGATTAGTTTCCTTGTCTGATTTGGCGCCTTGAGGGCTACTCATAAAGATATTGTCTCCTTATTTGACTCTTATTTTCAAGCTGTTAATTATCCCTCAATATTAATTACGAAATTCAGTAACTAATTAGGGTTTTGGGCCTCACTAATGGGCTTCGTATTTGGACCAACCAGGTTTAATTAATGCAACATTAATTGTGTCTTTAGGGCTTATTTTTATCCCATATCATTTGCCCCCCAACTTCTAGGAAAACGGATCAGGTTTTCGTAGAAGTTATAATTGTCTTTTTCGAGACTCGGGGTCATTTTTATCCCTTACCTAGGACTCCCTAATTTTCCTACCCTCATATGAGATTTTGCTTTAAACTAGTGTTTCGCGGATATCGCCTTATTGTAAAGTGTGGAGCGACCTACACGTTTACGACGATTTGCCTTATTCGAGCCTTTAATTTGTGCTTGCTTTTAGAAATTTCGGCACTTTCATAGAGCTTTTATGCATTATTGGCATAAATTATTGCTCAATTTGTCAAGAAAATATTTCTATAATTTTCCTCATACTTCTCTATACCTTTCCTAATATTTGAGGAATTATTGTGTACTCATAGGAATTTTTCTTAATTTTTCATAAAAAATTAGGAATTTTTATGTACCAACAGGTATTTTTCGTATTTTTTCCTAATAATTTAGGAATTTTTGTGTACCCACAGGCATTTTTCGTAATTTTTTCCTGATAATTTAGGAATTTTTATGTACCAACAGGTATTTTTCGTAATTTTTCCTAATAATTTAGGAATTTTTGTGTACCCACAGGTATTTTCGTAATTTTTCCTAATAATTTAGGAATTTTTGTGTACCAACAGGTATTATTCGTAATTTTTCCTAATAATTTAGGAATTTCTATGTACCAACAGGTATTTTTCGTAATTTTTCCTAATAATTTAGGAATTTTTGTGTACCCACAGGTTTTTTCGTAATTTTTCCTAATAATTTAGGAATTTTTATGTACCAATAGGTATTTTTTGTAATTTTTCTTAATAATTTAGGAATTTTTATGTACCCACAGGTATTTTTCGTAATTTTCCCTGATAATTTAAGAATTTTTACGTACCAACAGGTATTTTTCATAATTTTTCCTAATAATTTAGAAATTTTCTAATGTACGGGGGTCATTTTGTCAATTTGTAAACTGCAGTACTTTTTCTGTCAGTTAATAAACTCCAATGCTCCTTTTGTAAAGTGTGCAGAACTTGGGGTACCAAATTGCATTTTTTCCATTTTCACACTCTTCGATCAATTCTGGTCGAAATATGGCTTCAATTGGTTGCCGGTCGAAGCGTTTTTCGATCAGGGCTGATCGATTTTTTTTTTTTGTAATCGGGCCTAAATTGAGCCTTTTTTTTCATATCAGGATTTCGATCAGGATTTAGACCACAATTCTGGTCGAAATAAGGACCAATAAATTCGTGCTCGAAAATTTCGAACAGGATTTCGGTCAGGAATCCTGACCCCTTGTATCAGGATTTTGGTCGAAAGAATGTGCAAGGCAGCACTCTAGTCGAAAGGATTTTCGATCAGGAATCCTGACCCCTTAGATCAGGATTCTGAATTCTGGTCGAAATAAGGACCTTCCCAGCTTCTTGGTCGAAAGGATTTTCGATCTGGTCCTGACCCCTCAGATCAGGATTCTGAATTCTGGTTGAAATAAGGGCCTTCCCAGCTTCTTTGTCGAAAGAATTTTCAATTAGGAATCCTGATCCCTTATATCAGGATTCTGAATTCTGGTCGAAAGGGCCTTCCCAACTTCTTGGTCGAAAGAGTTTTTGACTAGGATTTCTGATCCCGTAATTCAGGATTTCTTGACTTGGGATCCTGACCTCATAAATCACAACCCTCAAACCTGAATCCTCAATCCTTAGATCTGGATGAGATTGAATTCACTTGGTATCTAAATCGAGGGGTTTTCAACCTGGGTCGAGGTCAATCATGACTAATGTTTAGCTTTTAAATTGATCGTTGCCCGGTCCATAACAAACTACGCGAATCTATTCATAACATTTGCCCTTTCCTCGCCTTCTTCGAGCCTTCCATTGGATGGAACGTGGCCTCTTCGAGCCTTCATTTCCTTACAGCTAGCTTCCGTGCCTCCGTGGCATCGTTTGGCAACCAGCCATTCTCAAAGTGTGCTTTGATAGGGTCTATCCAGCATCCTCCTATTTCGATAGGAGCAATAAGTTTAGAATCAATTGTAGGGGTTCTCAGAACATGGAAGTAGATGCTTCCAGAATGGGTCTCGACCTCTGAAGAAGCATACTGAGATAAGGCATCGGCCTTTGTATTCTCTTCCCTTGGGATATACTGTCACTCATCGAACTGGGCTATTGCAGCTTTCACAATACTCAAGTACTTGGCCATATTCTTTTCTCTAGCCTCAAACTCTCCATTGACTTGTGAGACTACCAGCTTTGAGTCTCCACAGACTTTCAGGTTCTTCACCCTCAAGGCTCTTGTCAATCCAAGGCCGGATATCAGAGCTTCATACTCTGCCTCGTTGTAGGTTGTTTGGAAGTCCAACTTCAAGGCATACTCAGCTGCGAATCCATCGTGGCTTTGCAGAACTAAACCTGCACCATTGGTTTTTGGTTTTGATGCCCCATCAAAATAGAGCATCCAATACTTTTTCTTCTCTTCCAGGGGCTTCTCACCTTGCTGACCTTTCTGGTCTATTACCTCCTGCCCCCGACTTCTTGGTTGTCAATGGTATATTCAACCAAAAAGTTAGCTAGAGCCTGGGCTTTGATGGTCGTCCTAGGCTTGTACTTAACATCGAATTCTCCAAGTTCAATTGCCCACTTGATGAGCCTTCAATTGAATGGAATGCGGCCTGTTCGAGCCTTCAATTACGTGGAACATGGCCTATTCGAGCCTTTAATTGAATGGAACATGGCCTATTCGAGCCTTCAATTACATTGAACGTGGCCTATTCGAGCCTTCAATTCCTTAGAGCTAGAAGCTTGTGGTTTAATCGAACCTTATTTCTACTTAGCCTGATCAGGTGGAGTATCCTAATCGGATGCTCAGATACGACAAACCTTGAGGTTTGGGGTGTGCCAAGTCTAGGCACCACATTTCTTTCAAACAATTACAGCTTGTAAGAGCCTCGTTTTTGAATTGTCATCCATTTCTGGCTACCAGGATTGGTGGTGTCCGTATCTTCGTATCACACTTACCCACAGGAATTGTGTCATTTACTTGGTGGTTATCTTGTCTTGGAGTTTGGCCTTAGTCTATTTCATGAATGAATCATTGTAACTATTAGGAACTTCTTCTAGGCATTTTCCACTGGGAATGAACCAAGAATACTTATCCCCACATTACCACTGGGAATAGGGGAACTGATGGTTTTCAACATTCCAGGGGATTGATCAAAAGTTGCTTGTTATTGGATATCGATCGCACATAACTTTTAGCATCAGCCATCATGACTGGCCAGTAGAAGCCCAATTGGGTCATCTTATGGGCAAGGCTCCTGCCCCCCGAGTGCTGCCCATAGACTTTCACATAAGTTTCCTTCATGGCTAAATTCGCATTTTGATGCCTTAGTGTTCTTAATGACAACTTTCGTGCCTCCCAGGCATTGTCGGGTAACCAACCGGTTTCCTGGTGAGCCTGTGTAGGATCTATCCAACGGTTTTTCATACCTACAGGTGTTATCAGCATTTCTCTCAACATTGCGGGTCTCCAAGGCTTGGAAGTAAGAACTTTCAACAAAATTCTCTATCCCTGATGAGGGAAACATAGACAAGACATCATCCTTTACGTTTTCCTCCCTTGTAATACTCATTGAATTGAGTCAAGTCTCAAGTATTTTGTCACGGCTCCAGCCCTGGCCTCGAACTCACCATTCACTTTTGGTACTACCGATCTTGAGTCTCCATAGACTTTAAGGTTTTGACCCTCGGGGCTCCCGCCAAACCAAGTATGGCTATCACGGCTTTGCATTCAGCCTCATTGTTTGTTGTTGGGAGATCATGAACCCATCGGGGTATGTTCTCACTTAATTTTGTTTTTGATTCTCCATCAAAATTGATCTAATACTCCTTAAGTACCGCTTCTGGATTCTCCTTCTCTAATCCTTTGCCCTCCCGAGGTACTACCTCCTGCTCCCCGACTTCTTGGTTGTCAATGGTGTATTCAACCACGAAGTCAGCGAGTGCATGGGGATTTATTGTGGTTACTCTATTTCATACAAGACATGTCTCATGTAACAGATGGGTTTCTGTGTGACGCCCCGGGATCCGGGGTCAAGGATCCGGGCCGTCAAGGTCCAATTTCCGATCAATATCAATATCTCTGTAGTTTTTTTTTTTTTTTTTTAAATAAATAAATAAATCAGCAGTTGACCCCATACTAATACACACACACACCAGTCATATGCTCATAGAACAACAACCACAATATTTAAAAGTTTTAAAGTTAACAGTTATTACAAGCCCAGAATTTACTAAGTACATTGTTGAACAAAGCTTCTACAGGAAGCACTTCAACAACTAAAGTTTATTACAACTTACACACTTAATTTACATAAGTATACTAAGCCCCTTCGCTTGTCACTACCTCGGGGATGGTCGCCAGCACTCGCTCAAAAGGTCGCCTTTCCCTTACCCTCTTGCGGGGTGTGGTACGTAGTATCGGCATGGGACCTAGCTGCTATATACATAAATAGCAAGAGTGAGCTATAATAGCTCAGCAAGATCATTCTGTAACTAAAATTTAGAATGTGAACAAGTATACATATATGTATAGGCATATGTAATAGCAGGAAACAATTAAAATCCTTAAGGAAGAGTAAAGCTCTTATTTAATAATACATCATCCACTCACTATTATAAGAAAGTAATCTATATTAATATAATATCAGTTTTTCTTCATCTGTAATCATAATTTCATCATCTCATATCATTATTCTGTTTTCAGTATAGAAATCTGAAAACCATTGTCTACACTTTCTTTTCAAAACATTGGGGATATCTGCTGTCGCCTGATACGTTAGGACGATGATCAGTCGCCTAGTCGTATCTGCTCTCTTTTTACTATCGGTAGAAGGAATGAAAATCATCCCTGGAGGAAGGCCACCTGCTAACATCCTCCCTTGGCATCTTCGTGCCGTAATAAAAATAATAAATGCTGGACTGTGTCGCACACAGCCCTGACACAGCCACTTACGCAAGTCTGTTGCAATCCCCCTCTTTATCACATCGTTATTCTCTTTTTAAAATATCATTCCACATTTCCATTTTCTCACTTTCGTTTTCACATATCATTCTCTCATATCATTTCCATTCTCACACATTACTTCTATAAAATATATATATATATATCATAAGGCTTTGATTATGATTCAGACCTCTCTTTCAAATTCAGAAATCAAATAATGTTTATTAAACCACTGATACTCAATAAGAACATTTTTAATATAATATTATAACCATATAACCCTCGATAACAACTGATACCATTCTCTCTTATTCTCTTAATCATAAGGCATGTTCAATTCATGCATAATCATCTTTATACATATCCATCTCATACTCTCATTCATATTCATATACATCTTATACTCATATCCATATTCATATACATCTTCAGATATCTTTCTTTTCAATATTAATACTCAAGGAAGACAATTTCTTCACAATATAGTAATAATAGCATCACATATATATTTCACAAAATCAAGTTTCTTTGTGAAGATAAGTAGTTTTACAAATAGGGATAGAAGAAATCTTGCCTCGGTTTCGATATCCTGACGGTATGGCTCGTCCCTCTTCCGGAGTTTCTATAAACACAAAAGGACCGTCGTTAGAACCACATCTCTTACTCACTACACTCTTGTATAACATTACCTTTTGAAACTTTAATATATGTTTAAAGTATTCTTATTACCCCAAAGGTTTCCAGAACTTAACCGTTTATAACCTAAATCGAAGTTTCAGGGGTTTTCACCATTTTCCTTAACGACCACACTTAACTGTAAAAATTCTCAGAAAATATGGGTTTCGAATTTTAATGTAAGGTCAACTGGAAATAGTTCTTTGACCACACTACTACCATATCCCAAAATTTCGTGACTTTTAACAATGTTAAAGTATGGTAATTGTAACCTCAAGTTTGATACATTTACAGTTTCTCGGTTTCTGAACCGCTTTCACTAAAACTGACTTTTCTCCTAAATCGTTCATCAGATTTTAACGCACCTTATATCAAAACGATCTATGAACTAAGCTCTATCATTTCATAGTTAAATAGGAACCTGGACAGTAGGGTACCGTACGGATGCAGGGGGTCCAAAACAGGGCAACTTACATCCTAACGAAAATCGGGCATTATAACGGCTATAATTTCATACTTTCCATAAATCCAACTCCTCCAAATCAATTATCAAACACCATAATCATCACCTACACCATGTGGTATTCTTCACCAGCCATGGTTACAAGTCCACAACACAATTTTCACATCAAAACAAACCACTTATAACACATAATCATCATAAACATTACATTAACACCACTTAACTACCAACCACTTCAATATCTACCATAAATATAAAAGGGCAAGCATGTTTATACCTTCTTGAAGCTTTATCAACACTTAATAATCCTTATCTAGCCCTTAAACAACCTTACAATGGCTTGAATCAACTAAAAGAACCATGAAAATCAAGTTAGTTCTTAGAAAACTACTATTCATCACTATTCATCCTCAACTTTGGAGATTTTATTACCTTGTTAGATGATGTTGGTTGGCCTTGAAACTTTGTGAATCTCTCTTTCTATCCTCCAAGAAGCTCCATGAATTATCTCTTGATTTTATGTTAAAGCTAGCTAGGGTTTTGATTTTTGATTTTTTTCTTTTTTTCTTGTTTTCTAGGAATGGCCGAATGGAAATGAAGAAGAAAGGGAGAGATTTTTGTTGCTTTCTTGATCTTATCTCAACTTCTCTTCATCTCTTGAATAATCTAGAGTTTAGTGGATAATTTCCTTGGTTAAAGACTAAATTACCCTTAAATTTAGTTAGTGGAAAGTGATGTAATGTAGGTGACCTCATAATCCCTTTTTCTTGGTTTTATTTTCTAAGTTAAATCCTAGGAATATTAGTATATGATAATGGAATAAGTATCCTTGTTATATTATTAATCTTGGTTGTTTGGTTTCCATACTCGTCTAATTGTAATTCGTTTCGAGTAAACCTCATTACCTCAGTGGTTTTTGAAATCATTTAACAATCCAAATTCCATTGGTATTTTCTTAACTTAATAATCCCCTGGCTCAAATCTAAATTCACTAATCCCTCAGTATATAATTCTTATAATATTTCCATGCTCCTTAATGTCCAATAGAAGCTTATTCGAAATCAAAATCCTCAAAATCCATGCTTCAGGAATTTCTGAAATCTAACGTCATTTCGAGTCACTTATTTCCATTGTACAATACTAATATGGTTTCTGTTTATTCATTTTATGTTTCCATTATAGGGTACCTATATACCATTTCTCTAAATCCTCGAAATTTACTATTCATGTGACCACTATAGCATTACTGAAGTTAGGGTTATTACATCCTTCCCCCCTTAAAAGGATTCCGTCCCGGAATCATGTTGGAAATGTCCATAAGTATCTTTCTCCTTCACACCTTCTAACTTCCACACTATTTCCTTTATCCTTTTTCCTTCTATGATCTATCTATCTTGTTTGCGCAGGAATATACTAACATAACTTCCTTGTCATTCATCAACATGCCATTTAGTTTATCAATAGCAGTCCTTTTACTGTCTTTTCCTCACAAATCTTCTCCTGTTTCAAGTCATTCCAGGTTATCTCGTCTCTCCTTCCTCTTTTGACGAAGATATTCGCCACTACATTGACCTTTTCTGAATGGTAGTGTATCTCACTTATGGTTTGACCATCTTCTGATCTCTATCATGACATAAATATTAATTCCTCAATATTCCTATAGCTCCTCTCTGTAAAATTTTCCAGAAAATAAGCTCTAATAATATTCTTTAAAACAATTGTAAGAAAATACTACCTATAATATATATTTCCTGTTCGTCTCAACGAGCTTGTGTTTTCCCAAAACACTCCTACTTTTCTTTTCATAACGTTTCCTAGCCCTTAACAGATACTGATTTTCCTTATCTATTTTATTAACTTATTTATTCCATTAATTGATTAAGTCGATCCTTAACCAAAGACTTACACACCAAATTTAAATAAAAAAAACAAGTACCTGTATCCGCATCTGGTTTTGTCAATGCTTCCCCTAAGGTCATGTTGTACACTCTAGCAGTAGGCCTATTTGAAGCAGCCCCACTCTGTCCTGACGCGTATGACCCACCTGAACGGCAATCTCTAGCAAAGTGTCCTAGTTTCCCACACTGGTAACACTTAACATCTCTTTTAGGGTTTGCATCAGTTGATGGGCACTGGTTAAAGTAGTGTCCTTTTTGTCCACACTTAAAACAAGTTACTCCCAGCACTCTACAGACTCCTATATGCTTTTTACCACACGTCTCACAATCTGGTAATGGTGGTCGTGATTGATTGGACTGAAATGTTCCCGAAGACTTTCCACCCTGACTCACCGTCTCACTAGTAGTCTTGTTACCCCCCGACTTTCCCACAAATTGAGATTTTTGTCCTTTACCTCCTTTGTTAAAGTAGCTTCCCTCACTTGAACCTCCTTTTGGGCCCTCAAATCTTCTTTTCTTATTCTCTCGACCTATTTGAGCCTGCTCACTCTCGGCCTCTATAATTGATGCCTTTTGAACCACTGCAGCATAATCAGTTAACTCAAATGGGGCCACTCTCGTTCGTAACCAGGGTTTTAACCCTTGTTGAAACCTTTTTGCACGTTGTTCTTCAGTATGCACAAACTCGGGAACAAACCTCGACAGTTCTGAAAATTTATTTTCATACTCTGCCACTGTTAGGTTATCCTGTTTTAACTCCAGAAACTTTAATTCCATTTGGTTTTCTAAATACCTAGGAGAATACTTTTCTAGGAACACCCTAGTGAAACGCTCCCAGGTTATCACTCCCGCTTCCTCTAGGTTCTTCCTAGCTTCCCACCAGTAATTTGCCTCTCCCTTTAGGAGATAGGCTGCAAAAACTGTTTTCTGATCTTCCTCTATCCTCAGTATTTCGAAAGCTTTCTCCATTTCTTTTAGCCATGCCCTGGCTACTACTGGGTTAGTGGTTCCCTCGAATTCTGGGGGCTTTAATGACTTAAAGGCACGAAAGGAACTAGCTGCCTGGTTGGGGAGAACAGGTGGTGGTTGAGGATTCTGTGGATTTGCTAAATTCTGCCTTAATAAGTCCATGAATTGGGCAAAGGGATCACCTCCCGGATTCCTTTGTTGGCCAGTTGATTCCTCTTCTCCTTCTTCATGATTTTCTTCATTATGAGCATTTTCGTTCAGTCTAGTACCTTCGATATTTCGACTTCTTTCGTCTCTCTCATTTTCCCTTGCATTCGCTCTACTGTCACGTCTAGGCGGCATAGTTCTGTACATAACAATAGTCCTTATTAATTACCCGAATTTGGGTTACTATATACATCATTTCTATATACACAATTATATCATTAATTAGCTCATTTGCATATCACAATATCTTTATCATGCGATTTACATCTAGTTATACCATAACTTTAGTAGGTAAGTGTATCGCCCTTAACACGATAGCCTTTTCATTAAGTCAATCACCTTTTATACATCAATATTTCTGAGTCTCAACATT
The DNA here is from genome assembly GCA_036435485.1 of Saposhnikovia divaricata. NCBI lineage: Eukaryota > Viridiplantae > Streptophyta > Magnoliopsida > Apiales > Apiaceae > Saposhnikovia > Saposhnikovia divaricata. The sequence goes on along the minus strand of CM071596.1, from coordinate 145,380,681 downwards.
TATTATATTATAAAAAAAAAATATGCAGCAAAAAATTTAGATAGAAATGCACAAACTTCATTACTGTACATAAATATTTTACAATTTGGGTACAACATCTTTTACTGCTAATAATATACATCATCTAATACAAGGTTCGAAACCCAAAACATAGCCGTACATACTAATCCGATATCACCAAAAGTACTACTAACTGTCCTCTAATCAGACTGGGATTAAAACAGTGGACAACTAAACTAATCCCCAAAATGACATCAGCAAGATGACTAGTCTGATTAGTGACGAACTACTATCCCGGCTCACACCCCTGCCCTGACAACATCCCGTATCTGGACCACCATGGTAGTAACCGTATCAACTATCTGGGCCCTCCATGCCGGGTCTCCCCTATCACCCAACAACCTCCTAATATCTCCTAATGCTCGTAGCTCAATACTGATCATCCCCAGAGATATCCCATCCGGGATAACCCCTCCTCTCCCTCTCTCTAACCTCTGTAGAAGGGTGTCTATAGTCCTGCGGGACTCCTCCAACTGTCCCTGAAGAGCAAAGTACTCGGTCAATAAGGTAGCTGAAAGTGAGTCACCCGCCGGTAAGGGTGCCTCCTGAGGGGGTACAGCTAGGGGAGGTGCATCCACAGGTGGAGGTGGTGGTGGTGCAAAGGGTGGGGATGGAGGAACCGACTCTGTCTCAGCATCCTCTGAAGGATCCTCCTCCTCCTCAAAGAAACCAAAATGCCCTGGAGGGGTAAACTGCTCAAAAGGATCATCTATAGGGTCAGGACTAGGTAGAGGGGATGGAACTGGTGACGGCACCGGGATGGGTCGGACAGGAGTGGGAATCATCTGAATATCCCTCCACTCAATCGGCTCCTCAGGTATAACTGACAACCTAGGCCTCTTACGCAGTGGCCTCTCCTCCTCAGGGATCTCCGATCTCACTCTGGAAGGACCTGCCTCGTCAGATCCTGTAGAAGGTCTACCCATATATGGCACTAGGGCCACAGCATCTCTCCGTCTCTGCTCCTCTGCCTCATCTCTCTCTAATCGCTCTCTAGCCGCCGCCCGGCGTCTCTCCCTGAGGTCCTCAACTGCATACTCGGGGACCTCTACCCCGGCCAGCTGAAGATCTAATAGCTCCTGCTCTGACCTCCCTAGCCACTGGGGGTCCTGACTCGGCTCACCCATCTCCGCTCCCTATAATAAAACATAAAATTCTATTAGTAACAGTCTAATAAATTATAATATATGCTTAAAGTAAATACTACCTGCGATATACCACCCCTGAACTTGATGGAAGTTCACAATTTATATTATAACTGATACATTTATTATTATCACTTTTGTTTATGAGCATATGACTCTTAGCTCTGATACCATCTGTGACGCCCCGGGATCCGGGGTCAAGGATCCGGGCCGTCAAGGTCCAATTTCCGATCAATATCAATATCTCTGTAGTTTTTTTTTTTTTTTTTAAAATAAATAAATAAATCAGCAGTTGACCCCATACTAATACACACACACACACCAGTCATATGCTCATAGAACAACAACCACAATATTTAAAAGTTTTAAAGTTAACAGTTATTACAAGCCCAGAATTTACTAAGTACATTGTTGAACAAAGCTTCTACAGGAAGCACTTCAACAACTAAAGTTTATTACAACTTACACACTTAATTTACATAAGTATACTAAGCCCCTTCGCTTGTCACTACCTCGGGGATGGTCGCCAGCACTCGCTCAAAAGGTCGCCTTTCCCTTACCCTCTTGCGGGGTGTGGTACGTAGTATCGGCATGGGACCTAGCTGCTATATACATAAATAGCAAGAGTGAGCTATAATAGCTCAGCAAGATCATTCTGTAACTAAAATTTAGAATGTGAACAAGTATACATATATGTATAGGCATATGTAATAGCAGGAAACAATTAAAATCCTTAAGGAAGAGTAAAGCTCTTATTTAATAATACATCATCCACTCACTATTATAAGAAAGTAATCTATATTAATATAATATCAGTTTTTCTTCATCTGTAATCATAATTTCATCATCTCATATCATTATTCTGTTTTCAGTATAGAAATCTGAAAACCATTGTCTACACTTTCTTTTCAAAACATTGGGGATATCTGCTGTCGCCTGATACGTTAGGACGATGATCAGTCGCCTAGTCGTATCTGCTCTCTTTTTACTATCGGTAGAAGGAATGAAAATCATCCCTGGAGGAAGGCCACCTGCTAACATCCTCCCTTGGCATCTTCGTGCCGTAATAAAAATAATAAATGCTGGACTGTGTCGCACACAGCCCTGACACAGCCACTTACGCAAGTCTGTTGCAATCCCCCTCTTTATCACATCGTTATTCTCTTTTTAAAATATCATTCCACATTTCCATTTTCTCACTTTCGTTTTCACATATCATTCTCTCATATCATTTCCATTCTCACACATTACTTCTATAAAATATATATATATCATAAGGCTTTGATTATGATTCAGACCTCTCTTTCAAATTCAGAAATCAAATAATGTTTATTAAACCACTGATACTCAATAAGAACATTTTTAATATAATATTATAACCATATAACCCTCGATAACAACTGATACCATTCTCTCTTATTCTCTTAATCATAAGGCATGTTCAATTCATGCATAATCATCTTTATACATATCCATCTCATACTCTCATTCATATTCATATACATCTTATACTCATATCCATATTCATATACATCTTCAGATATCTTTCTTTTCAATATTAATACTCAAGGAAGACAATTTCTTCACAATATAGTAATAATAGCATCACATATATATTTCACAAAATCAAGTTTCTTTGTGAAGATAAGTAGTTTTACAAATAGGGATAGAAGAAATCTTGCCTCGGTTTCGATATCCTGACGGTATGGCTCGTCCCTCTTCCGGAGTTTCTATAAACACAAAAGGACCGTCGTTAGAACCACATCTCTTACTCACTACACTCTTGTATAACATTACCTTTTGAAACTTTAATATATGTTTAAAGTATTCTTATTACCCCAAAGGTTTCCAGAACTTAACCGTTTATAACCTAAATCGAAGTTTCAGGGGTTTTCACCATTTTCCTTAACGACCACACTTAACTGTAAAAATTCTCAGAAAATATGGGTTTCGAATTTTAATGTAAGGTCAACTGGAAATAGTTCTTTGACCACACTACTACCATATCCCAAAATTTCGTGACTTTTAACAATGTTAAAGTATGGTAATTGTAACCTCAAGTTTGATACATTTACAGTTTCTCGGTTTCTGAACCGCTTTCACTAAAACTGACTTTTCTCCTAAATCGTTCATCAGATTTTAACGCACCTTATATCAAAACGATCTATGAACTAAGCTCTATCATTTCATAGTTAAATAGGAACCTGGACAGTAGGGTACCGTACGGATGCAGGGGGTCCAAAACAGGGCAACTTACATCCTAACGAAAATCGGGCATTATAACGGCTATAATTTCATACTTTCCATAAATCCAACTCCTCCAAATCAATTATCAAACACCATAATCATCACCTACACCATGTGGTATTCTTCACCAGCCATGGTTACAAGTCCACAACACAATTTTCACATCAAAACAAACCACTTATAACACATAATCATCATAAACATTACATTAACACCACTTAACTACCAACCACTTCAATATCTACCATAAATATAAAAGGGCAAGCATGTTTATACCTTCTTGAAGCTTTCTCAACACTTAATAATCCTTAGCTAGCCCTTAAACAACCTTACAATGGCTTGAATCAACTAAAAGAACCATGAAAATCAAGTTAGTTCTTAGAAAACTACTATTCATCACTATTCATCCTCAACTTTGGAGATTTTATTACCTTGTTAGATGATGTTGGTTGGCCTTGAAACTTTGTGAATCTCTCTTTCTATCCTCCAAGAAGCTCCATGAATTATCTCTTGATTTTATGTTAAAGCTAGCTAGGGTTTTGATTTTTGATTTTTTTCTTTTTTTCTTGTTTTCTAGGAATGGCCGAATGGAAATGAAGAAGAAAGGGAGAGATTTTTGTTGCTTTCTTGATCTTATCTCAACTTCTCTTCATCTCTTGAATAATCTAGAGTTTAGTGGATAATTTCCTTGGTTAAAGACTAAATTACCCTTAAATTTAGTTAGTGGAAAGTGATGTAATGTAGGTGACCTCATAATCCCTTTTTCTTGGTTTTATTTTCTAAGTTAAATCCTAGGAATATTAGTATATGATAATGGAATAAGTATCCTTGTTATATTATTAATCTTGGTTGTTTGGTTTCCATACTCGTCTAATTGTAATTCGTTTCGAGTAAACCTCATTACCTCAGTGGTTTTTGAAATCATTTAACAATCCAAATTCCATTGGTATTTTCTTAACTTAATAATCCCCTGGCTCAAATCTAAATTCACTAATCCCTCAGTATATAATTCTTATAATATTTCCATGCTCCTTAATGTCCAATAGAAGCTTATTCGAAATCAAAATCCTCAAAATCCATGCTTCAGGAATTTCTGAAATCTAACGTCATTTCGAGTCACTTATTTCCATTGTACAATACTAATATGGTTTCTGTTTATTCATTTTATGTTTCCATTATAGGGTACCTATATACCATTTCTCTAAATCCTCGAAATTTACTATTCATGTGACCACTATAGCATTACTGAAGTTAGGGTTATTACATTCTGAACCTTGTCTTCCTCTTTCACGAGGACGACACTCAAATCCGTATCAAATATAGCCAAGTATAGAAACAGTGACTTTTCGAAAGTTGGTTATTTCAACACGTGGAGGTTCCATGTCAAGGATTGCTCTACTCTTATCGGGGTTGCCTCAATTTCCATGCTTGGAGACCATCACACCCAAAAAACTTTCCTGATCCTATGCGGAAGGCGCATTAAGTTAGATTCAATATCATCCTGTGGTGCCTTAACACCTAAAATGCCTCATGAGAATCTTCGATGTGATTTTCCTTATCAAGTCTCATATCATTTCCATGGACTTCTATAATCTTCCCACTAAGATGTTCAAAGATCTTATTCATCAATCTTCGATATGTAGCCATTCGGGACGTCAACTTTATTTCATTGGTCAATATATATCGTTCCTTGATAGGGGAAAGTATTCACGGAGACATGTATATATCAATGAAGACAATACACATCCTTCTTTCTCCATTGGCCTTCCTGCCTCTTGAAATCAAAATTTCTTTTCTTCTATTTCGTCGTCTCCCTATTCGGGTGGACGTATAGTTTATGTAATTAATTGGGGATTGACTCCTGGCATACCATCTATTGTCCAAGCAAATAAAACAATGTTCTCTTGTAGGAACGCATCCAATTTGCCCTTCAAGGGTTCATTCATCAATGCCCTACATGGGTAACTTTTCAGGTTCTTTGGGAACTAGGGGAGTGGGGACTAAGTCCTTGGTAGGTTTTCCTCTTTGTTTCTCATCTTATCGAACATCCATGTCTTCAATCGGGAGGACCTGCCCCCCGACTACAACAGGCCTCAAGGCAGTCGAATGGTTATTCTTTGTTATTGTTTGATCTCTTTTTTCTTCATCCACTCCATTCCTTGTACTTGTAGGAAATTTGATCATTATGTCTTATCTTGAGGCAACCGCCTTAAGTGTATGCAAGCCTGTCCTCCCAAGGATAAAATTGTAATCGAAAGTTGCTTTAACCACCAAAAGGTTTAACAACTGAGTGGCCTACCTAAGCTCTCGTCCTCTTATCATGGATAGCCGAATAGTTTCGTCAACTCTTGACTCAACTCCATTGAACCCATAGATGGGCATGTTGGAGGTCAATTGAGAATCGTTGTATCCCATCTTCGAGAATGCATCATGAAACGAGATATCCACTAATGTTCCATTTTCTATCATGGCTCCTTTCATTTACGAGTTGCCTATCATAGGTGTTGTGACCAACGGGTCATCATGGAGGCACTTCACCCCTTCCAAGTCAGAATCATCAAAGGCAATTGCCATCTCAGTATTTGCTCGTTATGGAGCTTCTCTTATGATATGCATAACTTCTCGAGCGTAAAATTTACGAGAGAACTTTGCATTCTCGACCACTGTTGGGCCTTCAGAAATCATGTTTATCACCGCCCCCTTGATTAGCAGGATCACCCGTTCCATCATAAGCCTTAATGGTAGGCATCTTAAACTTTCTTGAAATGTGAGCTCTTATCACCTCCCCAGTAAACGGGGTATAGGATTGTTAGGTTTTTCAAGCAATACCAAGTCTGCAACTCTTGGCTTAGGGGCAGCCATCCTTGGTGCTTCAGTTAGAGGGACCTCTGTCCTCCTATCCCTCCTCAGGGGTTCATCCAAATTCACCACAGGGACTCTCTCCCTTGTCTGTGGGCGTCCTTGCCTCTACTGCTCTCTTGGGATGTCTTCTTTCAGCCTCTGAATCTCAGCCTCAAAGGCTTGGATTCTTTCCAAGGCAGTGGTTGAGGGTCCATCGTGGATTCTTTGAGAACGCCTATGGGGTTCTCGGCGCCTCCTCGGGGCTCCATCTCAATTTCTTTCTTCAGAGGAAGAATCAGAGTGGTGTTGATCTCCGTGTGTTAACCATGGTTGTCGTATCAGGTCCCATAGACGGGGCCAAATGTTGTGGATGAAAAACACAAGTATTAAAATGACGGCTATGGTTTGTGTGTATTGAATGCAAATGGGGTGAGCTTCGTGCTTTAATGGTGGCTGCTCTTGTTATCGGGGACTAACTCGGTCCTAACAAGATGCCTACATACCTTGATGAATATCAAGAATCAAGCCAAAACGTAGTTCTTGGTGATGCCCTCGGGGGCTATGGCGGCAGGGGCACACCAAGGACGTAGTGGCTTGTATGTCTTTATTCGAGGATTAAGCCTAAAATGTAAGTGACGTATGGAGCTGTGTCTAGAAACGTTGTTCTAATGTTGAGGGGTTAGGCCCTTTATATAGGCGTTGATGTCCTAGATTTAGAGTAGGGTTAGGAGACTTGGTGGGCAAGTCACCTTCTTGGGCCGGATTTTAGATCCTTCTTGTAGGGATTAGTTTCCTTGTCTGATTTGGTGCCTTGGGGGCTACTCATAAAGATATTGTATCCTTATTTGACTCTTATTTCAAAGCTATTAATTATCCCTCAATATTAATTACAAAATTCAGTAACTAATTAGGGTTTTGGCCTCACTAATGGGCTTCGTATTTGGACCAACCAGGTTTAATTAATGCAACATTAATTGTGTCTTTAGGGCTTAATTTTAGCCCATATCATCAGCCTCAGAAGATGAACGTGAAATTGTAGTCTACTTCTTAGACTTCCAAGCAACTGGTGAATGACCAAACAGAAGAATGTAACCAATGATAGAACATCTGGAATCTGGACAAGATGCCCACTCAGAGTATGAGTATGCCTGTAGAGTTAAAGAATCAGAGGCTTTAAGTAATATTCCTTGGCAAGAAGTGCTGCGAAGATATATTAAATTATGAGAAAGAGCTTCAAAATGAGGAACACGGGGTGTCTGCATATACTGACTAAGAAATTGCACTGCATAATCCAAGTCAGGCCGAGTATTGGTCAAGTAATTTAACTTGCCAACCAATGACCTGTAATTTTCTGGATCTGAAAATAAAGGGCCTTCGTCTGCAGTTAATTTAAGTGTAAGAGGAAAAGGTGTAGAAGCTGACTTAGAAAGATCAATAGAACAATCTTGCAGAAGCTCCCTTGTAAATTTATGTTGTGTAATTGGGATACCATTAGTATAATATCCAACCTCGATGCTAAGGAAATAGTGTAGTTTGCCTAGATCCTTAATACTAAAAACAGCATCCAAATGAGCTTTGATTTTAGATATAATAAGTAAATCATTGCCATTGACAATAATGTCATCAACATACACAGCAAGAATAATAATATGATCACCTGCTTTCTTAATGTACAGACTGTAATCGTTCTTAGATTGAACAAACTCTTGATCCAACAACTCACTTACTAATTTTTCAAACCATTTTCGTGAGGCTTGCCAAAGACCATATATTGATTTTTTTCAATCGACAAACAAAATTGGGAGGGGCAGAAATACCTTCAGGAACTTTCATATAAACTTCTTCACTTAAATCACCATGAAGAAAGGCGTTATTAATGTCTAACTAAAATAAATCCCATTTTCTACTTGCAGCCAAAGCAATTAAACAGCGTACTGTATTCATTTTCACAGCAGGAGAAAACGTTTCTTCAAAGTCTATGCCATACTTCTGATTATACCCTTTAGCTACCAGACGGGCATTGCACCTCTCAAGAGAACCATCAGCCTTTAACTTTACATTGAACACCCATCGACGACCAATCGCTTTCTTATTATGAGGTAATGGGACAAGATCCCAAGTTTTATTGTCAGCTAACGCCTTAAGTTCTTTGTTTATTGCTTCTACCCATAAAGGGTCAGCTGCAGCTTCTTTGTAGGATAATGGTTCAGAAATGTTACAAATATTTAATAGCAAAGCTTTATGTGAGAATGAAAGTTAGCATAAGCAACATAATGACACCATTTAGGAGTAATTGTCATTGCACTAATATGACACTGATAGTCTTTGAGATAAGAAGGAGGAATTCTGTTTCTTGCTGAATGTATGAGAGGAATACTAATATCAGTAAGTTGAGAATTAGAATGTGAAGTAGCATTAGAAGATCCTGAAGAAGAATGTGAAATAGAATCTGAACTAGATGAACTAGTTGATGATCTAAATGGATTAGATGGACTAGGAGAACTAGATGATTGTGGTATAAAAGGAGTAGATGATCGTGTCTGAGGATAAACTATGTCAAAATCAGCAGCAGAATTAGTAATAACATTAGGATGAAATATGGCATTTTGATGAGGAATAGAGGTTTTAGTTATGACATTAGTAATAACATTAGTAACGTTCTCTTAACATGGGGATTCGTCCCTGGAGGTTGAGAAACTTGAGGTTGGATGATCGCCCCTGATGTTGGGGGTACTGGTTCAGTGATGGGTGGAGCAGAGTTGAGAGGTAGGGCCTCAATAGCAGCCTCAGTAGTAACTGGCGAAATAGAGGTGATGGGAAGGGCCTCGGTTGAGCCTGATGTCGTTCTTCGTGTTTGAACCATGGTTGATGTTGTCGTCCCACAGACGGTGCCAAATGTTGTGGAATAAAAACTAGGTTATTAGATTATGGTTAGGGTTTGGTTGTATTTAATACTAGGGTGCGTGAGCTTCGTGCTTTAATGGCTGCTCTCGTGCTCGTGGCTGAATCTGCCTTCACAAGATGCATACGTACTTTGATGAATATCAAAGATCAAGCCAAAAAACGTAGTTCTAGGGTGAGGGGTCTGACCCTTTATATAGGTTGAGAAGCCTCAGAATTATAGTAGGGTTAGGTGACTTGGTGGGTAAGTCAGCCTTGAGGAAGGTTCTAGACTCCTTCCGTGTAGGAATCAGTTTCCATGATGAATTGGATGCCTTGGAGGCTAAGTCTAGCAGGAGTAGTATCCTTATTTGACTCTTATTTGCTGAGCTGTTTATTACCCTTAATATTAATTACGAAATTAATATTTAATTAGGGTTTTGGGCCCCATAGATGGGCTCCACGTATGGACCATTTTGGATCTAATTAATGCCAAATTAAATGTGTCTTTAGGGCTTACTTTTAGCCCATATCACAAATCAACTTTCATATTTTTTTTGCTAGACAACTTTCATTGAAAACTTGAAAAATCCTACATCACTCAACAAAACCACTAAAAGCAAAAGAAAACCAGCAAATGCCTCCCCAACCATAATAGCTAAAACCAAAACTACTTAAAACAATTCTTCTTCAATATATTGGTCATAAACGATACATATTCAATAAAAAAAGTAATAAAGAAATTATTTAATATTATTCTTTTGATAAAGAACATGATCAAACTCTTACATTTGATACTTTTTAAAATTTAAATCTAAAAGTTATCGAAAAAACAAAATAAAATGTAGAAAAATTTAAAAAACCAATTTTAGCTTGAAAAAGTAAAATAAAAATAACAAAATTGAATACTATAAATGAATGAAAAATATATGAATACAATATATAAATTAAGAAAGACACTATATATTAAATGAAAAATATATGGTGAAAATATGTGAATAGAAAAATAAAACTAAAATGATAAAAGATAGAAAAATACATATAAAATAAAAATATGTTATAGTAAAATATGTGAACTCCGTCCTATTTTATGTGACCGTCATTCTTTTTTGGGACGTCCCTAAAAGAATGAGCATATAAAACTTTCCTAAAATAGTATACTTTTAACACATAAACACTATTATACCCACTACTTTCCTCCACTATCTCAATTCTATTATTAAATAATTAATATTAAACACACTACCATTTTCCACTATCTCAAATCTATCATTAAATATTGATAAGTTCCACCACTTTATCCACTTTTCATATAATTTTACTCATTTTTATAATTTTTCTTAATAAATCAATTTAATTTTCTTAAACTTTGTGAAAATCAAACCAGCTCATATAAACCGGGACGGAGGGAATAATACATAAATCCTACTTGCCATTGAAAATTTCAACCGTACGTGTCAAGGATTCTCAAGCATCATGAATTTTTTTTGCAATACATTCCAAATTCTTTATAAATTATAATATTTCAGTTTTTTATATAACGGTATTAAAATCTTTTGTTGGTTAAATCATCCCGCATATTTGAAACGGGTGATGGTAGTTTTGGGCTTATAAATACTACTCGATCCTGTTGAAGTGGCACCCGTTGTTGCTCCGGATCCGTCGAGCGATGACTTGGATCTGGATGTTGAGGCTGATTCACAAGATGCATGCTCTCGGTCCTAAGTGGAGTAACGATGTTCTACCTTCAACTTGTTTCTGTTGTTAATCGCTTGTAATTGTAGTTACTTGCTTGCTTGTGTATTTAATCGCGTGTAATTTTAGTTAATTGCATGTTTCTGTAGTTAATTGCTTGTTTGTATATTGAATCACTAGTTTTTAAATTGAATCGCTTGTGTTTAAATTCATTCGCTGGTTTTTAATCGCTTATGCTTGTCGTGGAATTGAATCGCTAGTTAACTTGATCATGTAGTCAGGTGTTGTTGTGTAGGCTGTCCCATCTAGATTCCCTTGCCTTTCACCATGTCCACTTTAGTTGCTCTGTTTAGTTGCCTTGTTTTCTCATTTTTTTTTTTTGACAAAATCGTACTTGCATTAAAATTTCTCAAGGTTACAGATGATAAAATTTGGAGCAAAAACATTCCACTCCGAAAGACCTGACATAGAATATGTCGCCCTAGCTAAGCAATGAGCTACAATATTCGCAGACCTATGTGTATAACACACTAACACTTCATCAAAGTGTTTATCCATCTCCGTAGAAGCCTCCAAGATCATAAAATGAAGCACCAAAACTCAAGACAAACCAAACTGACACAATCGATCAGAGGAAAAAACTCACACAAATGATGAGACAACAAGAAACAAACCGATCTTACAACAAACCAAAATAATCGGAAAAGGCTTTAAATCCTTAGATCCGAAAAAACAAACAAGGTTTATTGAATCGATTGGAATCTTCGAGGTTTAAACAAAACTCGATTTTATTGAATTGAAAAAACAAGCGGAGGGCGGCGGAGGGGCGGCGGAGGGGCGGCGAAGGGGCGGCAGAGGGCGGCGAAGGGGCGGCAGAGGGCGGCAGAGAGAGGAGAGAGGGGCGGAGGAGGGAGGTTGAATTTAGAAGTAAGGAGAGCGGAGGAGATATGAAGAAGGGGAGGAGGGGCTGCAGGAGGGGCTGCGGGAGGGGGGTGGGGGGCGCGGGATGAGGCTTAGAGTCTCAGACGACTCTCATAGGATGCTCCGCCTTGTTTTCTCATTTTAGTTGCTCTGTTTTGATCAAATTTGCTCTTGACCTACTGTTGGCCCCTTGTCATTTCCTGGCTAAATGCTTGTGTCATTAAAAAATTCAGCAATGTTATCACTTGTTTGTGTAGTTAAGTGATTGTTTTTGTAGTGTGATATATGATTATTTTCATTTTGAATCGCTTGTTCTTGTCGTTAATCGGTCGTTCTTGTACTTAATCGATTCTCTGTCTTGATAATTGCCTGTTTTTATTGGTAGATACATTTACTTGTGGATTGGCCCCTTGTAATTTCCTGGCTAAATTCCCGTGTCATTCAAAAAATCAGCAATGTTATCACTTGTTTGTGTACTTAAGTGCTTGTTTTTATAGTGTGATCTATGATGACATTTCATTTTGCTGAGACACAATTACTACCCTAGTGTGCCATAAGCAACCAGTTACCACTGATTAGAGGCTTGTGTGTGCTTAGTGGTGGTTGATGTTGTCGATGATGCTTGGGGACATTCTGAGATCAAGTAGTTATATATACATGAACTGCTTCGAACTAAACTTACTTTTACTACATGAAATGCTTAAAAATAAGCTTACTTTTAGCACTAGTACATTAATCAAAACTAACCATACATGTCCCCATTAACCTGTTGATCCATGCAAGTAATTCCATGCCTCATGGACAGCCCACATTGGTGCAGTGACTTGTACTGGTAGCTTCCCCTCAAGTGCTAATTTCTTCTTATTAACATGAGGCACAAGGTAATCATTGGAACCTTTCACTTTAAGCACTTCATTCATGACATATTGGTAGGATAACCATACATTCCCCAGTGTTGTTGCATCTAGTTCACAATATGCTTGATGTACTGCTGCCAACAATTCATCAACATCTTTAGGTATTTTTTTGTGCATTAGAGATTGAATGCTTCTAAAAAAACCTAAGTCCAAAATATTTAAATCTGGACTGTTTGGTGGTTGTTGCACAAGTATGAATGTGAAGTCCCCTTGTCGATGAGCTTGTTGCCATTCTGGGTCATCTTGAGTTATATGTGTCCTTGCATTGTCTTGCTGTATGTATATAGTTTTTGGACCTTCAGTTACTGGCCATTTCTGCATGATTGCTGGTATTAAATGATTGATTAACATGCTTCTTGTTTCCTTTCTCCCAACTGATTCGACAATCTTGGTGACAATTGTCCCCTTTGCTCTGTTTTTTGGAATCCCTCTTAGCTGGTTCTTGGTAAGTGAATGGGAAGATACCTATCTTCCCATCAAAGGTGCACTCATATTCTGCATTAAATCTTGGTCTTGCTACAGCAGCTGTGAACATTACTTTTGGTATGAATTTGCTTGACTTGGCAGCCCTGTACTTGCCCTTTTCATTTCTTTCCAGGTAAACCCTCTATGATTTTTTGCTTAGATAAAACCACTTTTCATCAATATGTACAAAGTTGTACATAGAATAATATTGCCTCTTTTGTTGTTTGTGTGTCTCCCATTAAAAGATGTAGAACCCATTCAACCCCTTTGAAATAGGTTTACCTCTTTCAAAGTA